>CM077116.1:239277362-244077362 GCA_039619475.1 Icerya purchasi | reverse complement strand
CGTAAATATTTTGAAAGATACACTAAACGGTTAAACAGTTTTTATTTGTAATTGAACTGTTTACGTTAAATAATGCACAAAGAAAAGGAAAATGAAACAGAAAAGTAAAAATACAATTCTAAAATCGATAAGATTTTACGAATTTTTAAAAATCGCTTCTGCATCCTATAACCCAATTATTTTCATTTACTTCGTCTACAATCAGTTATTAAATAATTGTGAAATAAATAAGACATTTATTAAAGATATATTTAAAAAATGTCTTAACTTTCTATAGAGAATTTATTTTTAAACTAAATCTCACTAATCATATATACAACAAATAACACTTTCTAAAATAATAAACGGTACAACAAACAATATCATATAAGATTGTTTTTTCTTTTTTCGTGGCAAACTTTATATATCAATTTCTAGTAACATAACTACTGTATCTAAGTATTTTCTTTACCATAATTTAAAATTATACAGGCATGTAAAAAAAAAAAAAAATAAGCTATTTTCCATTAGTATCGTTAAAAGCGACAAAGAAAAACATGATTTATCGGTGAATATATCACATTTTAATGTATTTTACTGCAGTTTTTAATCGGCCCATTAAATATCAATAATTTCATTCTTTACAACCATAGTATCCACCTTCGACAAATTTTAATTGTTTTGATTCTTTAATTTAATAGATCTTATTTCGAAAATATTTCTAGAATAACTAAAATGTTTAATGGATTATTAAGTTATGAAAATTTTTTTTGCACTAAAAATAAAAAGTTCATTCAAGTATTTTACTTAATTATTATACTGAAAAATTGACCTTTTTCATTTTCTTTTCAATGCTCTACTGCACATAAATGGATAATGCCACAAATCAAGCCGATGCAATTTACTGCCCGTGAGCCAAATAACATTTTTATGCGGTTCGTGGTATGAAAAATATATGTATGCATAAGACACTTGCTTAACGGTTATATTAATATCCTTTCCTACCACGTAAACTATGCTCCAAATAATTTATAAACGCTCCCGCCTAAAAAAATTTCCGCCCAGATTACTGTACACACACACAGATGATTAAAATTTAAATAAACGGTAAAAATATCAATAATGCGTAAATGAAATTAGCTGCAGACAGAAAAATAATAAATAAAAAAATAAAGGGGATATCGGTTCAGTATTAAAAAGAAAATTTTACTGGCAATAATACATTTTTTCGTTTCAACTTCATCAATTCATTAAAATAGTTTTTGCTGGCGGGGAATGCAAAGTACTTTTTTTTTAAATTCATTATTGATGCGATCCGCTAAAATTACAAAAAAAAGTAAACATTATGCTATAAATACTAATACCTTTTGAAACTCAACGTTTTAACTAATATTTACATGTTAAAACATGAAATCAAAGAACATACACCATACCAAACCAACCGATAAATCGTACAATTAGGATAAACTTCGCTGGGGAAATTTACACGTTCTTTAAATTAATTGCAACTTAACTAGTGATGGGTTACAGATAACGTAACTATAACAAATAGCGATTATAAAAAAATAATTAACATCACTGTTATAAATAAAAAAAAACGTTATTTGAAAAAACTACAAGCCGCACGGAAAATAACCACCAGATAAAACAACCGAATATTACAATCCTCTATAAACATAACTATAATCACCAGCTGATAATAAAAAGCAACTAAAACGCTGGAAGTGAGCAGCCAAAATGGAAAAATCTCCTCCTACGTCATCGTTGTATAATATGATTGCAAAATTGTTAAACTATATCGATTTCTTATAACAATTATCGACTTTTTTGAATTTTTAATGCTGTCTTCAGCAATTAAATCAATTCTCAGATGCCATTTAGTCCTATTATCGGTTTTTGCTGTTCTGCTCTTTTCATGAATTTTATGCATTTATTTATACATAAATTGTAATTATTCAACATAAAAGAATAATAATTCATGAAGTGATGAAATGCGTGTTTAGAACACTTTGTGTATATAGTAATTTTAAATTTTTATTACGGAAAAATGTAATGGTGGAAAAGAAAGTATAAGTAGTAATCATGGTCAGTAGATGAATTAAGAAAAATATAATTTATCTTTTTCTTATCGTCGGATATTATAATACATTTTGAGAAGAAAATTATGTGAAAATGTTAATACTCAACGATTTACATAAAACTTTTTTAGAATTTAATGTGTGGAAACGAAAACAGGAATTAAGTAAAATAGAACAGTGAACCGTGCAATGCAGTAAAGGGAAAAAAAGAATGGAGCTGTTTATTTGTAATTTTGTTGGCCAAGTAAAAAATAAAATACACAGACGTCGTATTTATCGTAGAAAGAAGCTTTATAGGATTGGTGAGTTATATATAATCTGTATTGTTAATAACTAAAAGATTTAGTAAAATGAAAAGAGTGCTTTTGATATATAATTAATAGATTGTACTGCACAATTATAAATAGGTGTAATGTGTGTCGAGACCATATCATAGTAGTAATTGTGGATGGAAAAGTCTTTATTGAAAATTTTGCAACACTGGATTTGTAAAAAATAGTTAAGCTGTATACCAATGAACACGGAAGAAAAAAGGAAATATGTGGTAACCATTACATAGTTTTCAATAGGATATTCACATTAACATTTACACCTTTCAAATATTTATTATAAGTATATATATATATTCCGGAAATGAAAGATTGCAATAACTAAAATTCATATGTTGATATTGTTTTGTAAAACTTCATTCGGCATATATTCATATGTGATGCAAAGTATTTATGATGAATATGGTATCTAATAAAACATAAACTTTTCAATATTTAAAAACCCACTGAACTTAACTAAAATTTTATTGTAAATCCTTTTTAAACAATATAATTGAGTTTTTTGCAGTTCTAAAAACATATAAAAATAAATCTTGTTGAAATTAAATAGAATGGTATTTGTAAAAGTGTATTGGTTTTAAAAAATTAATATGGTGGATGGTGTAACAATTTCTGAATATAGAAAATATTAAGAATATATTATTTAAGACAAATTTGAAATAAGCGAAAGTGGACATGTATTTAAATACTAAGGTGGAAAAAAATTATATAGATGTTAATTTATGTACATTTCATGTTTGTTTATTTGTTTTTATTGCTTTCGTTCACACATTTTATTCAGTTTTAAAAAATTAATATTTATTCATAGATGAAATTATAGGTGTTTCATGAAAATTTTATCTCAACTGCTCTTGTTTTTTAAGATGCAGGTTGCAACCAGTTTTTAACGCTTTGATTAAGAGAAACTGAAAAAAACATTCAAAGTATATTTTTAAAAAACGTTATTTTAAAATACTCAATAAAATTAATATATAAAACTATTAATAATTTTTGTATAATTAAGGAACAATTACGAAATATCCTATAAATGTAAACTTATGAATGTTTTGGAACAAAAGGGAGGGAATTTATTTTATAAAATACATTTAGATTCCTTTTTTATTTAAAAATTATGAAAAATTTTATCATTAAAGTTAAATTAATATATAGAAAAACTATAAAAAAGTAATTCAGAATATATTATAAATCACTACCCTAAATGTAGAGGAATATATTTTGGTAACTTGTAACTTTGATTTTATTGTTAATTGATGAAATTATCTATTTCTATTTATTAACATAATATATATTTTATTTAGTAAATATGATTCAAAATATAATTTAAAGTGCATTGTTTAATATATTTTTTTCTATTTATTTACATTTATGTTTCATTTGCAGATTTCATATGGTCTGACCACACTTATTTGGATCAACATATAAAATAAATTTTTGTGATTTGAATTGCTGTTGTTTATAGTTAAATTAGACATTATATTGTATGTTATTTTAATTTTAAGTCACAGTTGTAATTTACTATAACCCAAACATCTTACATTTGCTGAATGTGTGATTTATTGTGATCTATTTTTTCTGCAGATTTTTACTAAAAGAATTATTTATGTACTGTAATTTACATTATTGTAACAACTGAAAGTATTACAAAAACTTTTTTACAATACATATTTTATTCACTTTTGAAAATTCTTATTCTTTGATTAATTTCATAGTGTAGATCTTTTAATTTTATTAAATTTCAGAATGTGTTATTTAAATTTATTCCATATTTTGTTAATAACTTTTATAAGTCTGCTATATTTTTTAATAGAAAAGATGTGTGTACTACAAATCTCCAGTTTATTCATGTGATTCAACTGCGTATTATATATCTTTAAAACAAGGTCAATCAAGCATGATGCTCTGTGGGCTGAGGATTCTGTATATTAAGTTAAAGATAATTTACATTTATATAAAATTAAATTCGAAAAAAAGAAATCTCTGATTTTTTGTACTGCAAAAGGGGAGAAACACTATTTTTGGTGCTTTTTTGAACTTTTTTCTAATTTTGAAAGTTTCAGTAAGAAAATGGAATATAGTTTCATTCTTAACAAGTAGCAATCTTCCCATCAATATTTCACATGCAAGGAATGGAAGGATATTTTTTTTTGAAAATTCAAGTTTAAGTGCCTGGAAGGCATAAATATAAAGCTGTAAGCTCGGCTATAGTTTTCTTATAAGGCAGGCTTTTATTGCATATATTTGAGATATGTTTTGGTTTCCCTAACTATTATATTTTAAAAGGGGTTTAAATTATTTTTTAGCCATAACTTTTTGGTTTTATGAAAAAACTTTTGCGCTTCATTTTATATTTTGAATTTCATTGAGTTTTTTGCTATCTGGAGTAATCAATTACCTTGAAATTGTAGATTGTCTAAAGAATATTTTAATTGTAATTTTTGATCCAACGTTTGTGAGGTATTGATTTTTATTTGATATTTTTATTGTTTCTGAACCATTTTATTAGGGTTCCAAAAACATCATATGTGTATAGAATTCTAAAAATTGAACAGTCTCAACAAAAATTATCTATTACAATTTTTAATACAATTATTACTGATATTCAAATTTATTGACATAAAACAAATTAATTGTTGGTGTGTTTTTAAAATTTTATAAACTATTTAAAACTAATTCTGATTACAATCTTTAAGAGCAAATTATATTTTATTTTGATCTAATAATTGAAATGTTACTACAAAATGTATAACTAACATCTCTGAATTAATTTTAGTAATAATTTCTTTCAAATTTATTTCACAAATATAAATAAATCTTAGCCATATTGGGAATGTTTAGTATGATATATAAAAATCATCTGAATTTTCACCTGTCTATTTATTATGAATATGATAAATAGGAAGAAAACACTGGTCTAAACAAAAAAGTTGTGATTTATATTTTTCTTCACAATGATGTCCCTGTAACAGAATGGTCATTTTCAATTCACTGCAGAATAATTTACTTGCTGACTTTGGAGTTTTAGTTTTGGAGGTTAAAATAAAAAAAAAATTCCAAGGGGTTGCTGCTACTGAATTCAACTTACAACGAAGCATGCATAATGAATTGAACGATTATTACAGAACATGAATAAAAAAATTCCTGTAATTCAGATACTGACCAGTGAATTTTTACTTCCTTCAAACTCAAATTAATTCTTGAGCAGATGAGTAAATAAAAAAACAATCTAAAATAATTGAACATTTGAAGGATGGGGAGGTAATATTTAATAACAGATTTAATCTAAATATAAATATCTAAAATTTTTTTGTACACTGTTTTAAGTAATAACTGTAAAACTTCATGCAATGTATTGTAAGACATTATTCCTTAAATAAGAAGTTGTCAGATTGACAATAACTACTCTAATTTGTTCCATTAGTGTTCTGAACAATGATCCTAAATATTTACAATCCTTTAATTATTTTGAATCGAAACACACTTAAATTTTGGTAATCAATGTGTAAGAAATTAATCTTAAAGTGAAGAAACTAGCACACAAATTGATATAAATAAAATTACGCCATTGCTTTTTTTTTTTTTAATGGACAATTTGTGCAGTTTGCCTAACAGATACTTAAATAAATGTTACGAAAATGGAACTCAGAAATAAGAGAAAAGTAAATAAAATGTTAAAAGTTAAATCTTTTTTTTTATTTCACAGTCTATTTTTTGATAGAAAATGTTAATTACTTTCATGTATTTATTTTGCAAAGCTATATATCTTCATTGGGTATAATTTGATTTTAAAATATCGATTTATAGTGTAAAATAAGAAATCTGCAATTAAGACTCATTCCATTTCATATATTAGTCCCTACACAAAGTTAAAACAAGACTTTCTGATGTATGTTCTCTGTTCTGCATTTTCTTAAGCAAAATAATTGTTCTCAGTCCTTGAAATCATTTATAATAATGTGTAGGAATTCATTTTTATATAATGGTTAATCTTTTTATAGTATAAAATGCCCATGTATTATGTGCAATTATAAATTCTATCTGTTACATACACATATGATTAGAGAAAAAAAAAAAATTGTTTGATATATTGCCTCAAAAATTTGGTGTTACAGTGAACAGTTACAGTGAATAATAGCAGCATGCAGGTTATAGAAATGAGTATTGCTGTAAGTGGAAGAAATGCATAATTTTTATACAATATTGCAACCAAAATTTGTTATTCATGTAATGAATTATGGCTTATAATGATAGCTGAATATATAGTTTTAAAAGTTTTTATAGATGAATTTAACTAACATTGTCACTCGATATGTTTTTTTCTTAAAAAATAAAAAAGATGACAAAAGACTGCTACTAGTATCAAATAAGTCACTAGTCAGTTTTTGTTGAAATATAGTCAGCCATATTAATATTTCGTCACAGCATTGTGAAATAAATTAATGCACCAAACTTTTTTAATGGAATAACACAAAGAAAACCCGCCTAAATATATACATGCAAAAAAAAATCATAAATGAAAAAGTACCACAGCTCTGGTAACAGCAAACACAAAAAGTTAAAATTGGTGTGCCACAATAATATTTAGTCAATGACGGACCAACACATGAGCAGCAGTCCTGGGTTTTCCCCAACATGAGAAATTACATTAATGCAGGGAGGGCAGTACATTGCCTGCATATCAGTCATTAATAAATATTAAGTTGCAGTTACTATGCAAATAATGTAAGTACAGTTGTAGTGGAAAAAGTGTTGTGTGAGATCAAAAAAAGCTCAATTGAGACTTGTGAATTTGTAATTTTTCATAACAAAAAATAATGTACTGGACAGTGAGATAAGTTGATTACTAAATATATTTGTGAATCACCATAAATGTAATTTTTCGGCAGTATCAAAAGGAAGTTGAATCCATTTCATTCTGCAAAAAAAGAAGCCGAAAAAAATGGGCGCTCTTGATGTATAGTTTATTAAGCGACTAGTATCAACAGATAGAAAAGTAAGTGTTCAGAAATTAGTAACAGCCTTACACGAATACTGGATAAATGGTTTCAGGTGGCTGACAGTATATGGAATCTTTCTTCTCTTAAAAATCATTAAATTTTTTTATTAGATTAACTTAGATTGTTATATCTTTCTTACTATTATAATAAAATACATGAATAGACTGATTCAATTCCAGACTAAATTTGCATTTCATATTAAGTAATTTCACCTATATTAGTATTTTTTATTTTATATATACATATATGGCTAGTATGAAGGTCATAAACATATTTTATTTCTATTCCATCATTAAGGCGAATTTTTAGCATGAATCAGTAAGTTTGTTCTGTAAAAAATATTTTTGCAATATTTATAAATGTAAGATAATTATTCATTAAAGAGAAAAACTTATATTACTTTATGTTAAGAAAATGGGAAGTCCATTAAAAGTTAACAAAATAGTTTAGTGTTTTTCATACAACAATTTTAAAATTGAAAAGGAAAAGTAAAACAGAATAAAGGAAAAATGGTTGAAGTAAATGTACTAAATTTTAAAAAAATTTGACATGGTTTAAATTTCAATAAAACATTAATGTTCATATTAGTGAACCAAATTTTATAGAACAAACCAACAAATTTGCTGAAAAACTTAGTGTACATAATTTTTAGTATCCATCTTCATAAATACAGCAGTTTTGTGATTGCCATTGTACTGCATCTTCAAAAACCGTTGCAGAAGCACTTAATTTTTTGAATGAAATTTTAGAAAACTCATTAGTGTTCGGGCTCAGTTTATTTTGAAATGTTATGCAGAAACAATTCAGTCTTAAAAGCAAAATAATAATTCAGTAGATTATAATTATTTCTTGTTGTACAAAACTTTTATTTATCTCTACATAGTTTTCTTTTTAAAAATAATATAACATTACTGAATTTGATATTTTACATTAAATATAAATTCATTACATGTTTAAAAATTACTTGTAAAATTTTTATTCGGCATAATAAAATTATTACTCCACTTTTTTATTTTATATAATTCCTTTTTCTACCTAAAACATTTGGTATTGAAAATAGTTTATTATGTATATTTCGGGATATTTTTCATTTAGTATTATTTTATTAAGTTATGTCATTTTCAGTCTTACTACTTTAAGTAATTCATAATATATTTAATTGAAATCAATGCTTTTAAAAAATTTACACAGTATTGAGGAACTTATGTTCAAAATTATCCAATAATATAGATACATAATTTTCTTTAAAAATTTCATTTCATTTTCTATTCCCATTTAATAGATAATTTTTCTAAATAGTACTGCATAAAATAAAATCCCGCATTATAGTTTCATTATACAATAAATAATATATTTTTTAAATTTATTCTACACATTACTGTTAATTATTTTAAAATGTTTTACAGTGTACGAAAATCCATATACATATTCAAAAAACTAAAATTTATTTTATGGATTAATATTTTGCCGTCAGCTTTTATGTTTTTTAAAAACAAAATCAATTTAAAACATTTATTTGATTACCAATTTTATTGCATCTAATAACTGTTAAAAACATTAAATTGTATATATATATATATATATATATATATATATATATATATATACATATATAAAAATAATTAGTAAATATAAAATATTAATTACTAATTGTAAAAATAATATTTTTTATTACATTTTAAGTATTTTTTAAATATTTAACACTTATTATGATGAAAAAAAACTAATTTTTTGTAAATTTTCATTAAAAGCCTATAAAATTTAGGAATATTATCAAATAATGACGTAAGAGGTTTTTCTTTCATTTCGGCTGCTCACTTCCATCGTTTTAGACGATTGTGCTGATAATATAATCTGTTCAACAGAAATGTTCCGATGAAAAAAAGTCGATATAAATCGATATTTATTATCCACTTACACTTCACAAAATAAAAATGCTGAAACGTTGCAAATAGTAATTATGGTTTTAAATAAAAAATTAAAAGATCTTTTAAATCGTAAAAGTAAACTAAATTCCATACCCTTGACGAAGCGTCGAGGATTGTAAAGTTAAGGTTCACAATGTAAGGAAGTTCATTTTTTGTAGTTTTAGTTCATTTAATTAATATCATTTTTAATAATAGAATTAATTGAAATTGAACTATTAGTGTTTGCTTGGAATTTTTCTAAATAACAATAACAGAATTCAAATTAATTAAAAGTGATTGAAATAATAAAATAAATTAAAACATAAAAAATAAATACCATCACAACATTTATAAATTTTCACAAAACTTGAATACTGTTAATTTCATTTTTCAAATACATATTATTCATAACAAAATTATGCTTAGTTCATAAATTACAATATTTTAATCAATTTCAATTATTAAATGAATAAATATACTTCTAATTCTGTAATAATAATTCCAACTTCTTTTTGTTCTCAGTATATATTATATATAGGCTATCGTATCAATTTTTGTACTTTCCTGCAATTAATCAATATACAGTTTCATAAAATAGAACGATTTCTTCTGTCTATTAATGTATAATATTACTTTTAATCACCGACGTATATAAAGAGGGGTTGGGGGGGGGTGTACCCCCGAGCCTCAATCAAAAGCTCGAATGTAACCCGAATACACTATTGTAGTGTAAGACTTTTTATTGTAGCTTTGGATTGGATTTAAAATAGTTCGAATCTTTTTATGTTTTTATTTAGTTTACTTGAGTAGAAAATAATGTCCAAGCTTATTTGTCAAAAGGTATATTTAATTTCTTTAGTCTTTCAAATAAAAATGAGGAAAAGCTAAACGCTTTAAAAGAACCTTAGAACCTACCGGATACTTTCAAGTTTCCAGTTACTGGCAAGAATTTTTTTTTTCAACATCATTGGAAACACTCGCGTTATGTAGGGAGCACTTTGCGAACTATGTGTTCTACTTGGAACAACGCAAGGTGACTTGTTATCAAGATCTTGGAATCTTTGTTAATAAGACATTTACTAACTAAGCGAACTTTGATCATCGCACAAATACAAAACAAATTCGCTTTAGAGCAAACAGCAAACTTTGTAAAGTTCGTGGAAGGCAAATCTACTGATGCTGAGGAGTTCATGAACCGGGATGGTAATAAAATTGCTGAAGATAACCACAAAAAATTAAAAGCTATTGTAGAAACAGTTCTTTTGCACAAAAAACAGGAAATGGTCCTAAGAGGAAGCGATGATTATGATTGGAGTAAATGAACCTGCTCGAAATGACGACACTCCATTTTCGTGCTCGATCTGGTAATGAAACACTTAGGAGTGTCATTTACTTACACAAAGCATGCATAGTAGAGCTATGTATACTTTATTAGGAATTTAGAATGAAGTGGTCGAACTATGCGGTAATGCTATTCAAGCGCATATACTTAAAAGGGTCAAAGAGGCTAGATTTTTTACAGTATTGGCAGAAGAAACTCAAGACATATTCCGGCGAGAACAACTAGCATTATGTTTATAATATGTAGACTGCTCAACTGAAAAATCAGTTATCCGGGAGGATTTTCTTGAATTTATCTAAGTAGAAAATGTTTCAGCTCAAACATTGACGATGACAATTATAATGCAACTCTTATCCTATAATTTGGATATAGATAAATTTATTAGACAAGGCTTTGATGACGCTGCAGTACTGAGCGATCGTTTACGAAGCATGAATACAATAATCTTAGGGAAATACCCGAGAGAGAGCGCAATTCGTGCACTGTGTGGCTCACATTCTCAACTTAGACATACAATAAACCTTTTTCGACAATTTTCATTTCGAGATAGCCTTTTGAAGAAAATTGCTGATCAGATGAATTCAACCCATTCAACGTTTATTTCTCTTTGTGAGATGCAGTGGACCGAAAATCATGCGGCTGTAGAACGGTTTGTACAAATGCTTCCCGTAACACGCGCAACACTTGAGGCACTAATTGCTAATAGGGATGTCGCTACTTAAGCATATCCACTGCAATCCTTGATAGAGTTGTATTGAGAAAAATTATCTCATATACAACACACCTAAATAAAGCAGTGAAAAAAGTTAATATCGATTTGACCAACACTTGCAGTTATGCAAAAACTATAAAAATGACATTACAAAATATTCGGAATGAAAAATCTGTTCTCAGACCTTCTCGAGCAAACAAAGCAGATGAGTTCAAACGGCATAGTTGTTCCAAAAATAAACAGATTGAAAACGCAGTGTAGTAATGTACCGAGAGAAGCTGCCGAAATAGTATTACCGCCGAAATGTATTTTACGCCTTTGTTGACCATGTCATTACAGAACTCGATGTCCATTTTAAACCACATGAAGAAACGATCGAAGGGATTCAACTGCTTCTACCTGAGAAAACGAGTAATGATTCTAGAACACAAGAAAAACTAAAAAAAACAGTGCTAACATTTCTTGGTGAAAATGAAGGCACGATATTTCTAAGCGTTTGATAAAAAGGCTTTTTATTATATTAGCCACATTTTCAGTGTTCATTGCAACCCCAAAAAGATGTTTCTCCAATTAAGAACCCATATTAAGAATCGAATGGGTGACGAAAAAACATTGGTCTTACTCTTGTGAGCACTCACAGTGACCTGGCGGTAAAACTAGATTATAAAGAAATTGTAAATAAGTTGGCAATAAGATGTAAACGACTCAATTTTAAATTACATTCTTAATATATTATTATAATAATATTACTGTACAAAAATATAAGAAAAGAATGAAATAAGATTGTAATTATTTAATATAACAAATAATAATATAATATAACAGCGTAGAACGACCTACTGTTTTATTTTGTTTAAAAAAAAGGTTACGAAAATTTCAGATTTGAATCTCCCACCCTACCCCCCACTGAAAAGCTATATATACGTCCGTGCTTTCAATTGACATAATACCAATTTGAAATGGTAAAGAAATTTATAAGAAAATATATTTTTCCGTATTTTCAAGTTGACGAAATAGTATAATTTTTATAAGTAAAAATTAAGTAAAGCGAGAAAAAGTTCAGATTTCCCCATATTTTAAATGTTTCCTTAATATAATTTGTAGTTAGTGTTGAATGTAATATTACCAAATGATTTTGAATTATCAAGTAAAAACTCATATTTTTTTTGTTATTAGGAAGTTATATTTTTAAAAACTAAAGAAGTTATTAGCCTCTGAAATATTTTTGAAAAAATGTTGTCGTCATTTCCAATGAAAATGTAACTCTAATACTTAATTGTGACGTTAGATTAGCTGCTGTGACATCTGTTCAGGAGCTTTCGTAATTCGCTTTTCTGTTTAGTGCGTTGGACTCGCTATTAGTAAATGTTAATTTTGATTTTACTGCTAAAAATTGAAACGTGAAATAAGTGTGTTAATAAATAATCAAACTTCAATGACGCGACGAAAATGGAGTTTGGTATTGTATCATAAATATTTCTTAGAAGCAAATAGTGCGCAGTTACGAAAGACCATCAAATATTCTATATATTAGTCTCATTTAAAAAAACAAGTTCAACTTTGTTTAGATTTTTTAAACTTATACTACACAAATTAAAATTTTACGGTATAATTTATATTTAAAACGTGTACAAATCATGGGCTATATTCCTTTTCAATATATTGTAATGATCCCATTACATGATTCAAATAAAATTCAAAGAAAAAGAAAATAAAAAATAAAATGAACGAAAAGGCTCGATTAATATTTAATCCGATCTCTTCGTACCAATCGATCAACGAACCGCCAACCAACGGATTACGGATCACCACTGACCCGGGCCGTATCTAGACCAAAATTTTTTTTGGAGAGGTACGAAAATATTTTTAGAAATATACATATATATATATATGTGTATGTGTGTGTGTATGTGTTATCATGAAATATATTTATTATAAATGGTACACTAAAGCCTTGTAGTCAATTATTGTACTCGTATATGCAATATTTGAACACTACAATAAAAACAAATAAAAAATAATCGTGTCCATTGAATTCATAAAAACTTTAATTTTCTTTTCTTTTGACAAAAATTGAAAAAAACAAATTTATTCTGAATTTCGGTCCATTTAATGTAAGCAGTTATTATTTTGCAGACATTTCGAGGGGGGTGAACCTTGAAAACCCGCCTTCAGATATGGCTTTGCCGCCGACAACAGTGACACGTAGCATTTTGTTTTTAAATTTAATTAATCATATTTCATTATCATATTCGTAGTTAATTATTGTGTTTTACAACGGTTAACCGGTTCAGAAAGATAAGTGTTAAGTATAATAAAATATATTGGTTAAAATTCAATTAATAATAACCATAAACAATAAAACCAAAAAATAAAATTTTAAACAAAGAAAATCCACGAGAGTAGAACCTAGTGGTTGGCATCCCTGTGGGCTAAAAATCGCGTTGCTGCCGTTTTCTCTTCTTCTTCTGCAGCCAACTCTTTCCTTCAAAATCTGAATTTTCTTACTAAGCATAATCTTAAAGCATTTATCCCCGTTACCTCATTATATAGGTTAGGCGTGATCTCAGGTATTCATCCTTCCTTCTCTGAAAATGGCATTTTAGAGGGCCTAGAATCACCTGATGTCCCGGTAATCTCAGCCAGAAAAATCCTGCGCACTGCCGAAGGCAAGAAGGTTCCAACGAATTCGGTTGAACTTAAGTTCTTCAAAACCGCCCTTCCTAACTTCATTTCCATCTTTAAACTTCGTTTTCCTGTCTCTCCGAGTGTTAAACCTCCAATGCAGTGCGCTAAGTGTTTCCTGTTCGAACATATTGCTAGACACTGCCGGAGTTCTTCAGTTGTTTGTTCCCATTGTTCCCAAAAACATTCCGTCTCAGAATGTATTGATCTTCATAACCCCCCGTTATGCCGAAACTGCAAGGGCGCACATTGTTCCAACGACCGTAGTTGTCCGGAATGGACTAAACAAAGGGACATCAAAAAAATAATGTCCTTTGAAAACGTTTCCTTTCAGGAGGCTTCAGTCATTTGAAGCAATTCTTATTCTACACAAGCTTTCTCATATGCCAACCGAGCCGCTATCCCTTCTTCTAAAGCTAGTGTTCCTCTCAATATTTCTGTCCCTAATCCACAACTTCCCCTCAAGTCCCCCACTTTTCGTAAACAGAGCAAATCGAAAGCGCCTCATAAATCTATTCCTCAATTTCCTCCTCTCCCTTCCAATCAAATTCCGTACCCGTCCAGGGGCTGGGCTCTCACTCAACATAACTCAAACGACAATTCTTCCTACGCTGACTTAAATATAGCCTTACCTTCCTCATCCTCGAACGGGATACCGACCAATGCGTCGGGTTCATTGGAGAATTTCTCCATGGTAGCTATTAATCGCATTTATAATGATTTGCCTTTCTGGGCGGCGATTCTATTAACCAACCACGTATGCGTTCTGCTACGTCTTCGACTGGCAACCGAAAATAAGGATCGTCATGCTGTACTGTGGATTGTCTTGTGGTGCAAACTGACAATAACTTCCAAGATCGAGGTCAAGGCCTCTAACCTTTGGTATGTCTCTCCTGAATACACTCTTTGCTGGATTGCTGCGGATTCATTTTTCCATTATTTGTTTTGTTTCTGCCCTAGTCCTGTTGGCTGCATGGTTCGCCTTTGCCAATTGGCTTCTGCTTCTTGCGTTGGCGTTCTGGTCCAGCCATTCGTCTCATCCTACGAATTCTTTTCATGTCTCATAAGTTGAATATTCTCCAATGGAATTGTCGGAGCCTGAGAGCCAACAAACAGGCCTTGGAAGGGATTCTTGACTCTTACTTCATCCATATTGCTCTGTTGTCCGAAACTTGGCTTACTGAGTCCATGAGTATATCCATTCGTGGATTTAAGTTAATCCGTTCTGATCGTGCGGATGGATATGGCGGCGCCGCCATATTGATAAGGAACGATATTTATTTTCACGTTCACGATCACTCCGCTTGTTTTCCTTCTGACGTTCGGTCACCAAACCTGGTGCATATCTCTGTTCCTAATATTCATCCTCAACCAGTCCATATTATCTCAACATACGTCCCTCCGCATTTTGATCTCCACAATTTTCCTTTTACATTATTGTCCAATTTTCTTTCTTTTCCCTTTATTTTTGGTGGTGACTGGAACGCTCACTCTTCTCTATGAGGCTCGGTTGGTTATAACTGTAATGGTCGTGTTCTTGAAAATTTCATCTCTAACAATAGCTTCGTTATTCTTAATGATCATTCTCCGACGTTCTTTAGAGGCGCGCAGACTTGCAGTTCGGTTGACATTTCCTTCACTTCTCCCAACTTTGGTCTCAGCTGTCATTGGAGAACCTTGCAGGGTACCTTCGGTAGTGACCATGTTCCAATTATTCTTTCCTTTCACGATCTTCGTCCTCCTCCTGATCCCAGTTGTTCCAGAGTTCCCCATGCTTCCAAATGGTCCCTAACCAAAGTTGATTGGGATAAATTTCGGGCTGGAGTCGATTCCGCCCTCCCCAACATACATTCCCAAACAGATCCTGTTCTTCAATACAATAGGTTCATCGACTCGATTACCTCGGCGTTGTCGGCCTCTTCTCTTCCTATCCGCTCCTCTAAAAAGAACCCTAATCTTCTTGCTTCTTCCCTATGGTGGAACAACGATTGTTCGGTCGCTTTTAGAGACAGTTCTTTGAAGTTCAGGGCCTTCCGTTTCTGCTCTTCCTTCGATAATTTCATAGCTTATAGGGAGGCCAATGCTAAGTCCAGATTTATTCTCAAAAAGAGCAAAAAAAACGCGTGGAAGAAATTCTGTTCATCATTCTCTAGATCCACCTCCCTCTCTCATCTTTGGAAAATGGCGAAAGCTTTTCAGTCCCCACGGTCCGAACGTCCCTCCTATTACAACCTTCCTTCGGAGAAGCTCATCTCTTTTCTGGACTCAATTGCTCCCTTATATGTTCCATCCTTGGAGGAAATATGCCCTCCGGCGTTTCCATCTACATCCTCTATGCACGTTCTGTCTTCCGATTTTAACATCAATGAACTCCATTCTTCCTTAAAGAATTCCTCCTCCTCCTCTAGTCCGGGAGTGGACGGCATTCCTTTCCTGGTTATTAAGAGCTCATCGATCTCCGCACTGAATACCTTGCTTTCTATCTACAACTCCTTCTTGCATACCTGTACCACGCCACCAATTTGGAACTCCTTTATTGTTATTCCTATTCCAAAAAAGAATCCTAATTCTTTCCGTCCTATTTCCTTGGCTTCGTGTTTTAGAAAATTGTTTGAACAAATGATTAATAAACGCCTAGTCTGGTGGCTGGAATTCAACAATATTCTTCCCAGTAACATGTTCGGTTTCCGTACGGGACTGGGAACGGCGGACTGTTTATCGTTGTTTTTATCTGACGTGTACAAATCTCTTATTCGCAAAGAATACACTGTTTCTGCTTTCCTTGATGTTACCTCCGCATTCGATCATGTTCACTTACCTTCTCTTTTACATAAAATGTGTTCCATTAATGTTCCTTTACAGGTCGCTTCCTTAATTCTCAAGCTTTTCTACAATAGATCAATTCAGCTCTCCACTCCCTTCTTCTCAGAGTCTAGAGTGGTCTTTCGGGGTCTTCCGCAAGGCTCATGTCTTAGCCCTACTCTCTTTAACATCTATTTCCATAGCCTAGCTACTCTTCAGATATCATCTACTTCCTTATTCTTTGCCGATGATATACTCATCTACTCTTCCTCAGTTAATCTTTCTTCCGCCGTCGTGGAGCTTAACAACTCTCTTTTCTCTCTGGATAATGCGTTATCCGATCTTCACCTTTTTACTTCTCCTGAGAAATCAGCAGCTATGGTATTCACTTATCGTCCTTATAGTCGTTCCTCAGTCAGTCTATCCGTGTGCCATCTTCCTATTCCTTTAGTTAGTTCTGTCTCCTACCTTGGCATTGTTCTTAGCAGTAACTTGTCCTTTCATCATCACATAAATTATCTCTATACGTCGGCTCTCAAGAGGATTAATTGGTTGAAGGCTCTCTCCTCCTGTAATTGGGGTGGGGATCCTTATATCCTTCTGATGCTATACAGGGCCACTATCCTTTCTAAATTCGATTATTGCTCGTTCCTTTACGCCAGTGCTCCTAAATATCTTCTCCTTAAACTTGATAAAATCCAAAATATGTGTCTCCGCCTTTGTATCGGTGCCTTGAACTCCTCTCCTATTGCAGCCATTTTGGCAGAAACTGGTTCCTGTCCTTTATTCATCCGAAGACTTTATCTAGGTGAACGATTTCTGATTAAACGTCTTCATATTTCCAATTCCTACTTGCTTAATTCCTACTGGTTTATATCTAACAACTGGCGTTTCTCTCCTCGTAAAACCCCAATCCTTTCCTTGATTTCTTCACGACTCAGGGCCTTCTCTCCTTTTGTTCTATCCTACAACAAATGCCCTTATTTTACCTATAATTTCCTAGATTTTATTTACTCACCCAGTTTACTTTTTCTTCCTTCGTATGTCAAGTCTCTTCCCTCTCCCGCTGCTTACAACGAATTTAACTATGTTTTATCCTCGCTCTTTTCTTCTTATACTTTCATTTTTACAGATGGCTCAAAGTCAGCTTTGGGGGTTGGAGCGGCTTTTACTTTGCCGGATTTCGGCTATTCTGAGTCGTTCAAACTCCCCTCGTTCTCCTCCATATTCCTAGCCGAATCTATTGCGATCTTACAGGCAATCCTTTTTATAGCCTCCTCTAACAATATATCCAAGGTTCTCTTATCTTCTGATTCAAAAGGCGTTTTACAAGCCATTGCTACCCCCTTTCCTAAACCATCCGCTGATCCTATCGTGCTTCACATACGTTCCTTAATTTCACATCTATTTCATTCCCGTTCTGTCCGTATTGATCTATTGTGGATTCCTAGTCATTGTGGAATTTCGGGCAACGAGTTAGTCGACTCGTTGGCACGTTCGGCTGCTTTAAACGGTCGCTTTATTAGGCATTTCCCAGCTCAAAGTCTTCTTACTCTTTCCTCGCGTTGCCACCGTGACTGTTGGTCTGATCTCTATCCTTCTTCTTTTTCCAATCCTACTTCCTTTTACTTATCCATACAACCCACTCCTCCTCTTTTTCCGTGGTTTCTTGATTTCCCCAACATGAGGCGGTCAACTATTTCATCCATAATTAGACTTCGGTTAAACCACAGCTTGCTTTCTGCTTTGCTCTTCCGTTTCTCCATTACTCAGTCTCCTCTTTGTCCATTTGATCCGTCAGAAGCAAACTTCGTTTGTGATGCGAACCACATTTTACTTGAATGTCCTTCCATTTCTTCAGAACGCGCGATACTGTATTCCGGTCTTTTGCGTCTTGGCCTCCCTACGCCCTACAGCGCTCACAGCATCCTTTCTTTTCCGTCTCCCTTGGTTATTCCTTTGTTAGCTTCTTTCGTATGTTCCATTTGTAATATTTTTCCTTTATAATTATTAATACTTTCATATCGTTGAAGTGAATAACGTCCTTAGCTGACATGCTCAAAAAAAAAAAAAAAAAAAAAAAAAAAAATCCCTGTGGGATTAAACTAGTAAACGGTAACGTTTCATTTGGTATCCCTGGTGGAGAAATAAAATATAACGCCAAATATACCGTTTCAATATGTACATAACTATACTACAAAACTGCAATAAAAAAGATGGACATACAATTCCATGATCAGTTCTATAGCAGTTAGAGTTACTCTTTCTTTTAATCGACGCATTTTCGTTATCTTAATGTAAAAAACCTGTAACATCCTCAGAATTTTATTTGAAAAATGTATATATCAAGCTGAAAGACTAGGACTTACAAAAAAATCTACAGCCTGTCCTGTAATAGATAAAGGGTTGATTTTTGTAAATCAACGTGTTTTGCTACAAAAAAATAGAAAATTTCTAAATATTTTAAATTTAAAGGACTGCATTTTAAAAATATGCATTATACTGTATTATGTATACTGTAGACGGATAGAGGTACACGCAGTACACACTCACACGTAAAAGCAACAAAATATATAGTATACGTGCCACGCACATACAAGAGAGTAGCGAGTGGGGCAGAGAGAGGCGTGACGGCATAACGTCACGGCATACGAATCGTTTTTACTCCCAAGGCGCGCAAATAGATGTTTTACATCAAAAAGTTTTAAAAAAGTCCACTGTTGTTTAACACTTTGCAGTAGGCATGGGTAACTCCGGATACAGTTATATCCTTGGAAACATGTTCACGGTCGGACACAGTCGGATCAACTCCGAAAAACGTCACACAACGAACAAATATTGTCATTCCGGACACAGTTGAATTCACCTCTTTGATATATAACCACTCCGAAAGGCGACAGCTGCACGCGCAACTGTCAAAATTTGCCTTATCATTACTGTTTCACGGAATTACGTCGTGTTCATAGACTGCGGTATGGAGGAGAGGTAATAGCGACGGTGTGATTTAAAATTTTCAAATCGAATGAGTAATATGATCCACGAATTTAATGCTGAATGCTATTTAACGCGATGCGAACTAGCTATTTTATGCTTATAGATAAGAAATATCCTATTCACTAGACAACAGTGTGTATGTGTGGGAGAAATTTTTCATCCGCTGTCGGTAAATCAGAATTGCGCGAAGAGTGTGATTATCTGGATATGAGGTACATAACTCCGCCGGAGTTGTAGTTGAGAAGTGGACATATGTATATCTGCAGTCAGAAAGAACACATATACATATATCCAACTCCTCTAGCGGAGTTGATTTGTTCATCTCTACTTCGCAGTCCGCTAATTTATCTGTATTTCCGTCCTATGTGACTATGCCTGTGTAACAGACAGACTTTTGATTTCTACCTGGCGAAAGGAAGTTTTTGAATGTCAATGCTACTACCGTGGCACTGACGAATATGAAAATTGAAACCGTAATATCGCTGCACCTTTAGTGAGAAGAATTAGCGGCAATGATGCGATTGTAACAGCTGGCTTAACACTTATTGCATTCATCGCAAAAGTTACGGAATATTTGGTTATTCGTAATTCGTTCGGTTTTTCGCGATGTTTTTCGTATCACATTGCAATGTCAGAAATTCTTGATGAAAAAAAGTATTTTGGAAATTATTTGTAATGATTCCGAATCGGCAGTTGAAAAAGATGATTGTAATAACGCCATTGAAAACAAACCACTCTTTGCTGAACTAAAGTCATTAGATCTGTATGAATCATTTTCATTACAAGAAATTATAGTCAGTGTACTTCCTAATTTAAGTAAAATTTTCCTACTTTATGAATCAAAAGCACATTGCTTTAAAGTAAATGTTTTCACTTTATCTAGACGCGTAATTTTAATATTAGAATGTTATTTCCTCTGAGTTCTGATAATCTCCTTATAGCCCTTTTTTCTTCACTCTCAGGAGTAGCGCCAGCCCGAGCAATCTTGGCGCCTCAGACGAAAGACTGGAATTACGCTCTTTTAAGAAAATTCACGATAAAATAAAACACTAATGTAAACAAATGAAGTGTGTAATTTTTAATGAAATATTTTAAAATACAGATATTATTTACTTGCACAAAGGAGAGTATATTCACCTTCTTTTGCCGTATAAAAGAGTGAAATATGAAAACTTTTGAAAATAATACTAAACAGAGCATGAAGTTATGTAAGATTTATTTATCCTGCGTTGATTTCAGCAAAAGTCGAAATGACTACTTTAAATCAATTGCTTCAACTATTTTTCGTCCTATAGATAAAGTTGCCAACCCTACAAGTCTTTTTTGAGTCATTGTAGAGCGTAGGCACGTTTTAATTAGTTCTAATTTAGAAAAATTGCGCTTACCACTGGCCACAGATACAGGAAGTGTAAGCCATACCCCTATTGCAGTTTCTAAATTAGGTACGCTATCTACTAGCCCATTCTTACAAATGTTATTTAAAACTTTTTGTGCTGTAGTGTTATTTGGTACTCTTCTTTGCAATAGCTTGTAATTCGCTGCATAACTCAGTTGCATCAACATCCTTAGAGGCTGCATGACTAAGAGATTCTTTCAACTTTACACAGTGTTCTAGAACAGCTTCGGAAGTTTTATTCTGCGCCTCATGAACGTTATAGAGACATCCAAAAACATGGTTAATATTTTTTATCTCAGTAAACCTCTCATGAATTGAATTTATTGTAGTATCCAAAATCAGTTCTCTATAGCTTTGAAGAAAGGTTTTTGTTTTTAAAAGTGCATTTGTAGCAGCGTTAAGATCAAATTCCTTTGATTGAAGAAGTTTGCTAGTTAAATTAATTTCGAACACTATATTGTATCATACAACAAGAGAAGCAATAAACTTGAAATCTGCGATTTTTTTAGCAATAGACTGTGAGCCTCAATTTGTATTTGATTTCCAGATGAACCAATTAGAGTATGATCTTCGTAAACGTCGATTTAGGTAGTAAGTAACGTAATGGACGAAAAGCATCAATCCGACTTTCCCATCTTGTATCGCTCAATGGTTTCAGTATCAAACTAGGCACATGACGTAATTGGGCTTCCCAACAGTGGGCTCAAGCAGAAAAATATACATATGTTGGACCAAGTTAAAAAAGAATGTAGCTGCCAGACAACGTTTGGCAGCATCATTCATGACAAGATTTGATGTGTGTGTGTGTGTGAACTGTAGGGTGCAAAAAACGCGCATGAATTTATATCCAAAATCCTTTATTGAATACCACTGTGCTTACCTTTTATGTTACTTCCATTATCATACCCTTGCCCACGTAAGTTTTCTAATGAGAGAGACGTCTCATTTAACTGATCAATAATTTTTTCAGTTAAGCCAGCGCCAGTGGTAGAAAGAGGAATAAATCCTAAAAAATATTCTTTGATTTCACTCTTATATTTATGCTCTTTATTATCACCATTAGTCACTTTTACAATTCGAACGATGATAATCATTTGTTCAATATAGCTTACGTCAGGTGCGCAGTTTAGAATTATTGAATAGTATTTAGTAGAATGAACAGAAGCTAGTATCTTCTTTTGAACAGCTTTAGCTAAAAGACTGATCAATTCATTTTGAATATTTTTTTCGAGTTAATGAATCTAAATATATTTTTGTTACAAACCTTTCTAAGATGTTCATGCATTATAGGATCAAGCAACGCCAGATGTTCAACCATTTTTAAAAAGTTTCCATTGCCATGAGTAAATATTTTGTCATGTGTTCCACGAAAAGGTAAGTTTTGACTTCCTAGAACTCTCACTAATGCAATTAACCTTTCAAGAATCTATCGCCAGTAACTTTCCTCGTCTCTCATTAATCGTAACTTCTCCTCATCGACTGTTTTATTAGTCTTTAACTTAAGCTCTAACTCTTTCCACTCTTGGTAGTGTTCTAAATGGCTACAGCTTTTCTCGTGATTTGATAAAATCATAAATATATTCTTCTAGCATTCACCCCTTTGTTGCAAAGAGCGGAAAAGGAGAAATGATATGTAAAACAAACGGGCTGCTATTATTTACAAAGTGGAAAGATAAGAGAGACGTGCTAATTCTCTCCATAAGTAATATAATACAAACGAAGCCGGCAAATAATGGCAAATAAAATGAAGAAATAAAATTAAAACCCGAATGTATTATAAATTATAATAAAAATAAAACAGGCGTTGATCACGCTGATTAACAACAAGTTATCAGTATAAAATAAATATAACTTCCTTAATAACAATCAAAAATTAATATAAATTAAAATAAATACCTTATTTTATAAATGTTTTCGAGTATAGCATTCACATTTAAAGTTATTATCCACTGAAAAGGAAAACTGTAAAATGGTGGAAAAAAGTATTTTTTCACTTAACAACAACAGCAATAATTAATTACTTAATTAATTTTATATAAAAAAATAACTGGTAAAAAAATTAAATAAAATATATTCATTCGGAATTTGGCGGTACAGATAAATCAGGAAGCTGGTGAGAATTTTCAAGACCAATGGTCTACAAAAATTCGAGGATCGATTACCCGGGCGTCACTTTTCTCAGATTATTAGCATTGAAAAGAAAAAATAGGTATATCGCTCGGTTATGCAAAGTTTTCACCGAAAAACGAAAATGATCGAAAAATTAAAAAAAAAAAAAAACAAAAATTCTTTAATGATTGCCACTTCATAAAATATCGTACTTAGTTTGATTATTGGGTGTAAACAATTACACTTCTGTGTGTAATTCTATCATATATTATACTTATTGCATTTTATTTTCATTTTAAAAACATTTATTTACATAGTATACAGCAATAAACAATATATTTTTTTAGTATTAGTTGGATCTCAGTGAAATTTATTTATTGCCTTTTAATAAAATTTATTTTAGAACTTTGATATTGATTATTTTTGGTATTAAAAATTACAATCAGGAATTTATGCATTAAATATGATAAAATCTAGTTACTTTGACGCGCCATGTTTTTCTTAAAATTTCGAAAATAAGTACAAAACAGCCAGTTGAAAATTTTTTTATATTTCAAAGTTGGCATACATTTGAATGTTCATTACTTAATTTAAAATTAACAAGAAAAAGTTTATTCTTTTTTAAAAATGCAAATGAAGGTGCAATATTACATTAAACATAAGTTATCAATTATCTACATATATGTATAAAAGCGAAAATCCGGAAATATTTAAAAGGCACAGCAAATATTAACATGTCGTTGCAACTAGTAGGTCTATGAAGCTGAAAATTGGCACCTAATACAACGACACTACGCACTGACGCCATTTTAAAATGCATTCAAAAATTCAACTTTTTTAGGGGTGAAAAAGGGGTTAAAAATCAGAAAATCGCTTTTTAAAAAGCTAATATTCACGCTACAGCCAAAACCACTTACACCAGATAATTGACATTTTGCATGAACATTAATTATGTACTGAAGATGTCAAATAAGAACGCTTTTTTAAAAATTCGAACTTTAAGGGGTGACAAGGGGTTAAAAACTGTTTTAAAAAAGCACACAAACTGTAATATTTTTGGTTCAAATGAGTTTATCGAATTGTAATTCCGCATGAAAGCGCTTCATATGGTGTACTAAATGTGTGCAAAATTTTTTTTAAACCCCAAAATTGTAAGGGGGAAAAGGCAAAAATCCATTTTTGAGTAAACCAAAAACCATGCTACAGACAAAACAAATCATAATTACTGCATGTAATTTTCTGTGAATATTATGTATATACTGAAGATGTTAAAAAAGAACGCTTTTTTGAAAATTCGGCCTTTAAGGGGGTGAAAAGGGGTTAAAAACCGTTTTCCAAGAAATACAAAAACCGTTACATTTTTGGTGCAAATGGGTTTACCATATTATAATTCCGCAAAAAAGTACATCATATGGTTTATTAGGTGCGTGCAAAATTTTTTTTAAATCCTAAACTTTTAGGGCGGGAAAAGAGCAAAATTCCGTTTTTGAAAAAACCAAAAATCACGCTACATTCCAAATAAATCGTAATTACCTCGTGTAATTTCATGTGAATATAATATATATACTGAAGATGTGGAATAAGAACGCTGTTTTGAAAATTTGGACTATCCCCGCGTGGAAGGGGGTTAAAAGCAATTTCCAAAAAAGTACACAAACTGTTATTTTTTTGATGCAAATGGGTTTAATTGTAATTTTGCATGAAACTAAAAATGTGCAAAATTGTTTTCTTCCCCAAAAATTTTAAGGGAAAAGAATAACAGAATCCTATTTTTGAGAAAACCAAAAATCACGGTGATTATCAATGTGAATACAATGTATATGTCAAGTAAAAACGCTTTTTTGAAAATTTGAACTAGAAGACGTGGAAAGGGATAAAAAACCATTTTCCAAAAAATACATAAACCGTTATATTTTTCGTAGAAATGAGTTATCAAATTTACGACATAACAAAAGTGTACGCGATTTATTTTAAGTACCCTAAAGTTTAGTTGTATCAAAGGTTTCACCGTTTTTGACATAAAATAATGATTACGCCTCGGCCGAATCTATTTACATTGGTTATCAGAAAGCCCATTTGAACACATTATACATCAAAAATATCAAATGAGAAAGAGTTTTTGAAAAATTAAACTTTATGAGGTGAAAAGTGGTTGAAAACTGTTTTCAAAAAATAACTACTTACAATTAGTGTTGTATCTTCGTAATAAATAGGTTTACCATATTATAATATTTACGAAGGTTGTTCCATTTTTTTTATATCTTCAGAATTTTAAAAGTGATGAAGGGTTATAATCTATTTTTAGGAAAACTCAATATCACGCAACATCCAGAAAGAAGTGGCAAAATATTTAGCTTGATTTCGGATTAAAATGGTTTAGAAACCGCAACTATTTAAAATTTAAGTAGCCAATTTTAGGAGGGGATAGAAATATTTGCTGTCGAACAGTTTTTATCATATCCAAAAAAAAATAAGAAAACATACTTTTGTCATAGTGTTAAAATGTGTTGTGATTATTTGTTTATTTCAAAATGGGAGAATCGTGGTTTTATCTGATTCCGATGCTTTTTTGTCTTTAGAGATTCAACATGTTTTTCGATTTAGTTTCTTTTTTTTTGAATTATCTAGTGTTTAATAACAGCATAAACAATATGATGTTTATTCTGAACAAGGATAGCACATATTGCTAGAGAAAATTAAACTGTTTTTGTTATGCCAATCAATTCTTTTTTGTAAATTTTCTTTTTTATTGTTTTGTTCCGATAATTTAATATAGATGAATGCTGTGGTTATAAAAAAAATAGATGGTCGTTGTTTATACTGTTTTTTTATTCTTTTATGCCAACTCATCTATATTCAGTTTAAGCGAAATAATATCCTACACCGCAACTAAGATAAAAGAATTCGTTATTCCTGTCACCTTTTTTCCCACTTAATATTTACCCAACAGTCGCATGCAACTTAACGACTAGACTGCTCTAGTGACCAGTGTAATCATACAATTCAAGCCGTCATGATGGTGTTGTTTTAGCCGCATGTCTCTAGATGCCCTATAGGCAGAATGGTTACATTTATTTCCCTGAATAATGATATGATTCATGACTTCAGCCATGTAGTTATACACATTTTAGTCACGTCATAGGAATTACACCTTTAAAACACTAATTTAAAATGATTATTTACATATCACATTTTATTTTAATTTTTTTATATTTTATATACCCCCAGGAAAGAAATTTGTGGATTAAAATATTTTAGGAAAAAATTATATATGCAATGAAAATAACAAACACTTAATATACTAACATATAATATATATGGATTACAACTATTATATAGCCAACTAGTTTTGAATATTAGTCATCCATAATCAAGCACCATTTTATTCAAGGATATTATATCTAGCAAAAAAAAAATTCTCTATTCAGTTAGCTGGAATAATTGTAAGTACACGATTAAATTTTACATATAACTGCAGTAAAAAAAAAATTTCTATTTTTTTATATTTCATACCGCACAAAAAATTGTATTAATCGTTTCAAAATTAGTAGTTATTATCCAATTAAACTCAATTAACATAAAGCTTAATATTATTATTCTAGAATCATCTTTTGGCAACTATTTCCTTATGAAAATTCAAAAAGTATATTAAAATAACAGTAATAAGGAATGGTCATAGATCATGTACTTTCTTCCAGTGACTTTTCATATTATCCCGACGAGAAAAACATACCTTGCAAATTGGACAGGGAAAGACTTTGCCTTTGTGGCAAGTTTTATGATTGACTAAATAATTCGGACTGGAAAACTTGGCTGGACATTGGGTACACTTATATGGTTTTAGTTTTAAATGCTTGTACATATGGAACTGTAGAACTATTTTCCTTCCATAAATCTTTTGGCAAATATCGCAAGTATAACTTTCATGGACGTTTTTGCCGCATACCCTACGGTGTACAGTTTCAGTACTTTTAGACTTGAAAACAAACTGACACTTAGAACAGGATTTTGGCTTGTATTCGTGTAAATTTTTTATATGTCTTTTTAAAAAGGATTTACATTTAAACGTTTTACTGCAAATCTGACATGTACAGATTTCATCTGATGATGGTGGAATATGAGTATATTCGTGCCTTTTTAATTGATATTTACTACCGAACTTTTTATAACATTTCGAACAAGAAAAAGGTCTAATATGGACTTGTTCAACATGTTTAGCTAATAATCCTCTACTGCAGTACTTTTTGGAACATTTTGAACATTGAAACGTTGCTTCAGCATGATAATTTCTTAAGTGTATATTTAAATTTAGCTGCGCTTTGAATGTAGCACTGCATAAATTGCATTTATGTTCTCGTTGATATGTTTCTCCATTTGAAGAAGGACTGATAACTGATCGATAAACTGTTGATGCAATTTCATTATCACCCTATAAACAACCACAAAAAAAAAAAAAAAATATTTTTTAATGTAATATAGAGAGAGAATGAAGATCTGATGTTTTTGATATTCACATATATGTCTGCGTGATAAGGAAACAGGTGATTCCTGTATCATCTTATCATAACTCTACCTGATAAATATGAAGAAATGTTTGCAATGCATTAGCAACAAACAAGTTAAAGAAAGCAATTTATTAAAAACTTGTGCACTAGACTAATCATAAGCATGCATAATAGATACTGATCTTACTGCCTTAGAAAATAGGAGGTTAACAGGAAATCACATTTAATGTAAATATAAAATGATCAAATAATATAAATTTTTATGATATTCATATGCCTCTGTAAATGATAAATATTACTGAAACAGTAGTACAGCATGAATTATCAGTTAATTGTTATTGTTCCATCATACATAAATACAACTGTATCTGTACTATACATATTACCATACTATCCTGATGTAAGCTAATAAATTGTTTATAACTTTTGTGTATATTAAATAATACAAATTAACAAAAATACTTAATTTTAGAATCACCGCTACATAGTAATCACGTGCACTCCTATATGTAAGTGAAAATATGTTTATACAAGTTTCTCATCATAAGGGAACTATAATTTAAAATCTCATTTTTTTTTCTAATTCACTATGTTTTTATGGTTAATAAATTTATCATTAGATTAAAACAACTGTTTCTTTTGCAAAACAACAGTTTTGTCTGGAACATTTCATGTTTTTATATTTTGTTATATATGCGTATATTCAGACAAAAAAAAAAAAAAAAAAAAATTGTGAATATGCACCTTTCATCTTTATTGATCATACTTTTACCCCATATACAACACAAGAACTAGTTAAAACATATACATAGATCAAGTGTAGTTTCTCTAAAAATTTTGTTTTTTACCTAAAAATGTGCTATTTCCCTCAAATTTCTTGTTTCATGACAAAAAATGTTTTTTTTTTTAAATGGTGAATTTTTTATCTATAGAATAATAATATAAATAACTACGAGCAAGGGTATAAGAAAACAATTGTTAAAGATCACCCCACAAGGTCACATGGATACATCCACGATCAAAACAGCCTCATATTATAGACTATGTGATCATTAAGCAAAGACACAAAAACGACTGTTTAATAACACGTGTAATGCGAGGTGCAGATGGCGACACGGATCATATGCTTGTTCGTTCCCGATTTCGACTCAGACACCGTACTCGGTATTGGCAAAAAGTTAGTAAAGTTAACAACAACAGAATTGTTACCTATGATCTTAATGCTTTAAAAGATAAAAATGTTATTGGAAAATTGAAAACCACGATGATGGAAACTTTTAATGAAATAGATCAAACAGGAGGTGTCTCCGTCACGAGCCATTGGAATCAACTAAAAGAAAAAATAAACACAGCATGTAAAACAATTTTAGGCTATAAAAAGAAAAAACAAGAGGACTGGTTTGAAATTATGGCAGATGAAATCGGAATACACTTAGAAAAGAAAAAGAAAGCATTTATAGACTGGATGGCAGATAAAGGAAATAAGGACAAACGAAATGCCTACAAAACTGTAAAGGCACTTGTCCAAAAAGGAAATCAGGAAAATTAAAAACTAATGGTGGACAAACAAAACCAAAGAAATACAAACACACTGGCAGATAACAATAACTCGCACGATTTCTTTAGTGCTATAAAAAGCTTATATGGTCCTAAATACCAGCGCAAAACAGCAATAAAAGATGCGTCTGGCAAATTGCTAAGAAATCGCGATGAAATATATTCAAGATGGAAACAATATTATGAAAGGCTGTTAAATAATGAATTTAGAATCGATTCTGATATTCTCAATTACCTTCCAAGCAACGCGGTAAATGAAGAACTCGACTTAGCTCCCACCATACAAGAAGTCAACGCCGCTATTAAAAGCTGCAAAAACAAGAAGGCAGCAGGTGTGGATGGCATCCCTGCCGATATATACAAAGTTGCAGGAAATGAAGTAGCAGCACGATTGCATGAATTGTACGCACGTATATGGGCAGAGGGAGAGGTCCCACAAGATTTCAAAGATGCTATGTTAATCAATATTTACAAAAATAAAGGCGATAAAGCTGTCTGTGATAAATATAGAGGTATATCTTTATTATGCTCGGCTGGAAAAATTCTCAGTAAGGTAATACAAATAAGACTACAAGCACTTTTAGATGCTTGCATGCCGGAAAAACAGTGTGGTTTCCGGCAGCAAAGAAGTACGACAGATATGATTTTCTCAATGCGGCAGGTTATTGAAAAAGCCAGGGAACAAAATACTAAATTATACATAGCTTTTATAGATGTCAAAAAAGCTTTCGACTCAGTGAGTAGGGACGTATTATGGATGTGTTTAGAAAGCATTGGATGTCCACCAAAGATGCTTAGAATAATACAGCAGTTGCATAATGGCATGAAAACTTCTGTTGTTACCGATACCGGAATCTCAGATCCATTCGATATAAATACTGGAGTCAAACAGGGCTGTGTACTGGCACCAATGTTGTTTAATTTTTACATAAGTATAATCCATACTGCCTTCAGACAACATACCTCTAATACCGGTGCAAGAATAAAGTTTCGCTTCGATGGTGGTCTATATAATTTAGCCAAATTCAATTCAAAAAAAGCGACTAAACATTTTACGATCGAAACCCTGCAGTACGCGGACGACTGTGCTTTAATATGCGAAAAGCCTGATATACTACAAAATGCCATAACTTACTTGGAGAAAGCATATCGTCAATTCGGCTTAAGGGTTAATTGTGAAAAAACTGACATTCTGCAAGTAAACATAAACGCTAACGACATAGCTGATCTATATATAGAAGACAAAAAGCTGAGAAATGTAAATACCTTCAAGTATCTTGGAAGTTATGTAAGCAAAGACGCGAACTTAGCTGACGAAATTGCTTATCGAATTAGAAATGCAAATTCGGCGTATGGCAAGCTTTCGCAGAGGGTTTTCAAAAATAAAGACTTAAGTACAACAACTAAGGTTGCAGTACACAAAGCTATAATACTGCCAACATTATTATATGGAAGTGAAACGTGGCTGATCATGAAAAGACACAACAAAAGTTGAAGGTCTTCCATCAAAATGTGATAGAAAAATACTGAAAATAAACTGGAAACACAATGTTTCAAATGAGAAACTGCTAGACCTAGCAGTAGTTCAGTTTATTGAACAAATCCTAGCTGCAAGGCGCCTGAGATGGGTTGGACTTGTAATAGGAATGAAAGATGACCGCATACCAAAGAAAGTGCTATATGGCGTATTAGAAGCTGGAAAGCGACAAGTTGGTAGACCTAAGTTGCGCTATAAGGATGTACTGGCAAACGATTTAAAAACTATGAAAATAAACCCAAGGAAAACTGAGTGGGAAACAATTGCACAAAACAGAAACGAATGGAGATCCATTGCGGAGAATATAATACAGGAGCTAGAAATGGCATGTAAAAACAAGAAGAAAAAAGCAACGTCAATTAATCATGGAGCGTCCACAAGTAGCCAACATCAGACAGTCTGTCATATATGTGGCTTCCGGGCAAGTCATCGTATTGGCTTAGTGTCCCATCTTCGACACAAACATCAATAGCAGTAAAGCAGCACTCATACTCGGCAACGAGGGAGATAGAATAATAATAGAATAATAATATATATATATATATATATATATATATATATATATATATATATATATATGTACATATAAAATTCCCTATTCGACGTTCAATTTATGTAGGTATTTAATTTCTTTTTTTTTTTTTTTTGTGGGCGCGCCAGCGGCATTGACCCAACAACAGGAAAACTAAGCTAAAAAACTAAATAGCTAGGCGGTCCGAAATGGACGCAACAAAAGACAGCAGTACGGGCACCACAGAAGGAAGAGTTATAGGGAATAGGGAGACCTAATGGCAAATTTCTTCGGATAAGAGAGATGATTTTTTAAAGAGAGCATAATTTTAATTTTATTAGTCATTCAAGCGTACGCAGTAGGTTTTTTCTTTTTACTCGTTTGCATATGTATGATAATAAATTTTTTCACCATTTTTTCTTCCAAGGAGGGCCCTTTATTCAAGATTAGTCCCGGACTCCGTAAATTCTTAATCCGCTCCTGGCTATGACACTGAATGTAATTAACGTGAAAATGATAGAATGATAACCCGTGAGTACCGTAACCGCCTTCATAAAATAGAAATTAACCAGACCTCGAAATCACTGTCATGGTATGGTTATTTGTTAACTTCTCTTCTACATATCATTAATAATAATGACATATTTCTGTTGAAAAATAGCGTTGAGAAAGACGACGGTGAAACCTACACAATTCATTTTTTTTTTTATATTAGTAAAAATAAAGCAGGGAGCCGACAATAAAATATGCGGCACACGTTATCAACAAAAATAGCGCGTTAACGAATGATAAATAAACTGTGAACATTGCAAGAAGACATGCATTAAATATAGCAAAATGCTCCTCTTTGTTCTTAATGATGCCCTTAAATAAGGAAATTTCACTGTAGGAGTTCTATTTAAATAGTGTTTTGTTCATTTAGAGGGTTAGTTTAATGTTCATCATCATAATATCATACTTAATTCTTGAGCGTCGGCGGCTACCTAATCGTACATTTCAGCTACCTAGATATGTGTAGGTAGTGTACTAGGCAATTGTCATATGCAACGCGAATGTACATCCGCAAGACTACACTCGCAACTGATATTGTGATTGTTCGATTTATCGATATACGAAAGCAGTCCCGGCGTGTCTGCTGTGTACCAACTAGCGCGCATATGATGGTATACGTGGTGCTTTTCCATTGGCTTCCACGTGAAATAGCGAGTATTAAATTTTTCGTGATAATTCCTGTCGTCACCCGGGATCGAACCGGAGGCTTCCGTAAAACGCCAAGCGCTCTAGCAACTAGGCTATCGTGACGAATTCAATGTTATCTTATCTTATTGATCAGTTAATTTGTCCGCTGTTATTTCGACTTGTAAACAATTTTGTCTTGTTTAATAGATGTTTACACACACGCATCACTCACGCAGATATGGTACAATTAGCTCTTTTCATCTTTATTCTATTTTAATTTAAATTCCCTAAAATTTGTAACCTGTTGGCTAAACTTGAAATTAAACGCTAAAAAAAATGTAATTACATACAGCGCATAACACTGATATGTATGCAGGTAAGATATTGTAATATTTGTATTAATATTATTTTCTATATGTGATATCATTTATTTTTACCTTCTTGTTCTGATGGACGATAGATCGTCTATTTTGGTAGAGGCAACGAATGGTGTTTTGTTTTCCGGTAAAAGTTGGGCCGATAATAATATTTAATACTGTTTCAGATAATGATAATTACTGAAATATAAAGATGGATACTGATAACTCTAATTTGTTTAGTTGTAGGGTAGTAACATGTCCTAGCGAATAGAAACGTCAAAAATTCTTTCTTATTTCATAGTAATCATGTAAATAATCCGCAAACACCTAACAATGTAATCTCGCATAATATATCCTTAACAGCAACAGTAGTAAAAAAAACAAGTATAATAATAACAATGATAATAGTACTATCACTGAAAGCAATAATCAAATCAAATCAAATGAAACTTTATTATTATTATTATTTTACAATATATTTGCAGAAATACAGTTTCACACAAAGAACGGATTCATATAATGATATAATTAAATTTTACAAAGTACAACATGTATTAATTCCATATCAAAAATAAAATAAACAAGAAACAAAAAAAAATAAAACAAGAGAAAAGGATGGGTGCGACATAAACTTAGTACTTACAAAATAGTAAGAAATCAGTAAGCAGTAATATAAATGCAATCTCATAGTCAACATAAATAAAATAAACGATTTTAACACTGATAACGATATTTAAACGCATGTAAAACAAATTATAATTTAGAAGTATTTACATTAGGTAGTATTAATTATAAATTATAAAATAATGGTGGGTGTTGGTATTCAAATTGAATTGTTTTTAAAAATAATAGCAATAATAGTATTAATAATAGTAATAAATCTTTATTAACAACTTTGCCAATAAATTTAAACATTCGTTCTTATAAAACTGTAACAGATTTTAAATTGCAGTCCCAGCTATTTCTTCTCAGTTTATAATGTCATAAAGCAGACTGATACAAAGCTAGGTACAATTGTTGCAACTATTTAAATGATAGAAAAATAGTTTAACTTAATTTCTGTTCAACCAGTAATGTTTGTTTATTCCAGATTAATTTACTGGTAATTATTAAGTCTAGGTCATTGATTTCATACGCTCTATTTGTTTATGCTCCATTTTCACAAACAATCTCAAAATTACACCGCAATTCTTCTTTTTGGTGAACTTGTTTAAAACTAATTTATTATTATTCAACCATCGGACTATTTTATCTACATCTTTTTAAATTAATGTTTGAAGGAGTTTTGGAAAAAAAAAAGTTCATCATCAGTATTGTATCGTCTGTGTAACTATAAATTTTTCTAGTGACATTTAGATTATACAAGTCATTTACGTAAACCAAAAGTAAATATAGGCCTAGAATACTGACTTGTGGAACGCTAAAATAATGTATTACACTGCTACTTTGTACATTATTAATTTTTATTGTATTTTTCCTGCTTGTTAGATAAGTTTTAAACAAGTTATAAATGTTACCCCTAAAACCAATTGTATACAATTTCCTTAAAGGTAAATTATGGTCCACTGTATCAAAAGCTTTATGTATATAAAAATATACCCCACTGCTGATCTTCCCCGTTCTAAGTTTTTGGATATATATGAAATATGACCAAATAAAACATAATCTGCCCCTTTGCCAAGTAGAAAACCATACTGATTATTACTGAAGAAATTTTTATACTTCGTAAAATTCTTAAAACAAATTTTTTCATACATTTTTCAAAAATGCAATGCCAAAAGTAAAAATCACTAAGAGAAATGTTGAAAATGTGATAAATAACACTTTAAAATAGAAATCATCTGGTATAGATCGTATACATAATTTCCGGTATAAGAAATTTCCGAATATTCATGAAAAAGTAGCACAGTCATTTAACGTATGTATAAAAAATCCATTGAAATTATCAGTATTTTGTACGACAAGCGTGACATACTTAATTCCAAAAGATAACAATACGAGAGACTAGTCTAAATATAGACCTATCACATGTTTGTCTTCCTACTATTTATAAATTATTTACGTCTATACCAACTGAAAAAATATGCGCACATGTAGAAATTAATGAAATTATACACGAAAAGCAAAAAAGCAATAAAAAAAATTCACGAGGGTATAAGAAGTAATTAATTTTATAGAAATACTGAGCAAGCAAGACGCAAAAAAAGACATCTGTATTCAGCATATATTGATTATCACAAAGCGTTTAACAGTATGCCGCACTCTTAACTGATAAAAATTCTGGAAATATACCAAATAGATAGATATATCGTAGCCATTCTAGAACACTTTATGAGGAGATGAAAGATAAGATTGCAACTAAATGACGGGCAATCGCTGGCAAGAAAAGAAGGAAGAAAAGATTTAAGGACATCAAAAACTTGCACGTAAAACAAATAAAAACCTTACGAGGATATATGTACAACAGAGAGAACAATAGCGCATTACATAAACGATAAAAATGGCACGGCACTTAGACTGAATGACTATGAGTATAACCAATCCACAACATATGAAAGTAACAAAATCCAAAAAGGTACAGAGCTAGGATAATTAAATCCTGCACGGTATATGTAAATTCAACTACAAAACGAACCTATAGACAAGCGAGCAACGAATAAATGGATTCAGATTGGTCAATTGTATGCTGAAACAGAAGGGTTCATGCGTGCAATTTAAGATTAGGTGATAAAAAGGAGGAATTATGCAAAGTATATACTGAAGGATGAAAATGTTAATAAACACGTGTAAAAGGTACCACCAAGAAAAAGGAACTATTGAACATGTCACTGGTGGATGAAACTTCTAACGCCAACTGATTACACCACCAGACGTGATAATGTATGTAAAGAACTACATCTAAATTTAGCGAAAAAATAAAACTAGATACAAAATCAAGAAAAATTAAAATAGCATAAGTACACACCTGATGTGTACTAAAAAATATTATGGTGAAGTTATATTAGAATAAAGAAATAATTATAGATAAAAAAGCAATTCATAATAGACCAGATATAATAATAATACATAAAGGTACCAAGCGTACGTATATTGTTAACATTGCTATTCCGAACACGTTTAATTTATTGGAAACATATCATACAAAAATAAATAAACACATATTCCAATATCCCAAGAGATGGAAAAAAACTATAAAAAAACTAGCGTTCAGATTGTTTCAATAATATTATCCACAACGGGGGTAATATCAAAAAGTTTCACAGAAAGCATAAGAAAATTAGATCTGGCGTCCGGTATAAACATTCAGTTACAGAAAATTTCAATTTTAAATATAGCAACAATAATCAGAAAATTTTTAGAAATCAGGACGTAGCTTTGGATCAATCCACTTGCGTTTGTCAAAATGGAAATGCCGCAGATGGCAAGAATTAATTCAGTGATAACAATAAGAATAATAACAGTCAATCAATCAATCAATCAATAATGCTTTATTATTATTATTATTATTATTACTGTTATAACAAAATCCGCAAATGCACTACAAAATGTAAGTTAAAAAATTGATAAATATATAACTGAAAAAGAATAAATAATAAAAGAAATCTGCAAAATAAAGAAAACAAGCCAAAAGAAATACAGTGGAATTTATAAATTTAACAAAAATTGCAGTTTTAATGCAAAAAAAAAAAAGAAAATAAATAAATAAAAACAATTACATAAGAAAAGAAAATTAAATCGTTTCATTCACATACACATAAATATAAATATATTACACATCGCTATATATATATATATATATATAAACAATAATTATAACATTAATTCAAATACACACGTCAATCCATATGCATATGGGTACCAAACACATACATCTGCATATGCATACAGCATATACTTAACAGAAAGTATGAAAAACAAATAATTAAGAGAAGTAAAATTTAATCTAAAAATAAACACAAATGTTAGCTGAAATAAAATAAAACAAAAACTGAAATTTTAACCAAAATATTTTATTGTTTCATACATGCATATATATATATATACACCCTGTCAAGAAAGTATCGGGAATTGTTAAATAAAACGAACAATTTTTAATTTTCATCCAAATTTATTTTGTCACCTTCAAAATAACATCCATTCGAAGCGATGCACATATGCCAACGCTTTTTCTACTCGGCAAAGCACTTCTGATAGGCGGTTTCCGGGATGGCCTTTAGCTCTCGCGTCGCATTCGTCTTGATGTCATCAATCGATTCGAAGCGCATTCCCCGTAGCGGAAATTTGAGTTTTGAGAATAGGAAGAAGTCGCAGGGTGCTAAATCTGGTGAATACGGCGGTTGTTCGATGATATTTACCGAGTGTTTGGCCAACAACTCATTCACAATTATGGCTTTGTGAGACGGCGCATTATCGTGATGGAGAATCCAAGAATTGTCGACCCACAAATCGTTACGTTTACGACGGATAGCCTCTCTCAAACGTCTCAAAACACTTAAGTAAAACTCTTTGGTGACTGTCTGTCCGGCTGGCACATATTCATAGTGTACCACCAATCAACATGATCTTCACTTTCGATCGGCTTTGGCGAGGTTTTTTCGGCTTTGGCGCGCCAATTGGCCGCCATTCGGACGATTGCTGGTTCGTAAGCGTGTCGTACTCGTACACCCATGTCTCGTCACCAGTAATTATCTTTTCCAAGAAGGTAGGATCCAAATTGGCTCGATCCAGCATGTCTGCAGCTACCTGTTCTCGGTACTTTTTTTGAAAGAAATTCAGGTCTTTCGGAACAAGCCGAGCCGCAACGCGTTGCATACCCAATTTTTCGTGCACAATCGTACGTACGCTCTCGTGTGACATGCCCAATCCATGAGCCATCTCTCTCAAGCTCACATGACAATTTTCAGCAACGATTTCCTTGATTTTATCGACGTTATCATCGGTCACACTCGTTGAAGGCCGTCCAGAGCGAGGCATGTCTTCGACCGTCTCCCGACCATCCTTGAACGCTCTGTACCACTCGTAAACCCGCGTTTTTGATAAAGCAGATTCACCAAAAGCCTTCTGTAACATTTTCAGTGTATCGGCACAAGAAATTTCGTTCGAAACACAGAATTTAACACAAGTACGTTGTTCAATATTTTCACTCATTGTAAAACTTCGACAAAACACTTCAAGGTCGACTGATTTTAACAGCTGCTGTAAACACACTGGTTGACAGATCGCGCTAAAAATAGGCATCATAATACAAAACAGTTGTACCAACCTGGAAAAAAAAAATTATCTGCCTAGCTATTACCCGGGAGATTTAAATTGACAATTCCCGATACTTTCTTGACAGGGTGTATATATATATATATATATATGTATGTATGTATGTATATAAAATTAATTTTTTTTATTATGTTGAATTATTTTGTTTTATTAATTTTAATACAAGCTAATCAAGGTCGTGGTCTAAACATATCATAAACCTCCACATGGTCACTCATGAAGGTATACTCAGCAATACTTTCCTGATAAATTTTATACCGAGATGATTTATTATTTAAACACGCCTCTCAAACACAGTCACCTTTTATATACTTGAAAAGTTATTTAGTTTCTTTTTTTTAAATTTGACAGGTTTGTTTTCAGAGGTAACATATTTTGTAAAACTAGACAAGGGAATGTTTTACTTAAGTGCGAAAGTTTATAACGATGGTAACATTTCTCTGACTAGAAGATACATTAATCACACTTGTACAGTTTAAAATTCAAATGTGTACTATTGCAAAAAAAAAACCTTTTCAACAAATAATTCCTTGGCAAATTTCCCACACAAAAATTTGTTATTTATTATTAATTTTGTTGACGCAACACTCAACCAATCTTGTTATTTTTTTAACATTTACAAAAGTTATCCAAACATGTTAAAATAAAATTGATTATTTCGTAATAATTGCTCCCTGTAACAAAAATCTAACGTATAGCCAAAAAAAAAAAGAAAAAAACCCGACAGAATTTATAATAAATAAATTAGTTTACCACACTTGAAAAAATGACGACGAAATAAATAAATTAAAGAAAAATTACAAAATAGGAATTCATTAATTAAGGAAAATAAGGGTAACAATGAAAAAAATTCAAAAAAAAATCATAATAAATTAGTCCAAAAAAGATTTCTACTATGAAAATCTTAACGAGGTATTAATTTAAAATATTGCCATGATTACAACAACGAATTAAAATGCATGTTATATTGTTCTTTTTTATTTATTTATTTGCAGTTTTAGTATACTTGCAACAGGCTGAAAACTCAATGATAGCAGGGTATAATTATACATTCAGTATTCGATATATGACAGACTAGGTAAACTAAAGTATTTATTAATCTAACAAATAAACTAACATAAATGAAAAGTTGAAATAATATTTGCATACTGTCATTTAGTATTTAATGCAGATTTATTTGTTGATAACTGATTAAATGTTCACTCATAGTTTATAAATAAGAAGTAATAATACAACTTCTGAATTATCAAAAATGGCGTTTAATGCGATCTGAATGATTTATGTTTGCGCTATAGAATAAACATTAGACGACAGTATATCTGCTAAACGAAGCGCCAATAATTTCTAAGACTCTGCTACAAAATGCACAAAAAAAATTACAAAAATTTTTTTAACAAATTTTTTATTCTAAATAGTCAGTGTTAAATTCTACGCACTTATTGGCACGTTCTTCTAGCTTTCCCATTACTCTTGAGAAATCATTTTTGCAAATCATGTTTAACTTTCTTGCTACAGCTTTTTAAATATTTTTGATGGGGGCAAAATGGTTCCATTTCAACTCCATTTTCTTAAATCAGGTGAATAAGGAGGGAGGATTAGGACCAATTTTTTGTATATATATATATATATATATATATGTGCGTGCGTGTGTGTGTGCACAAACTGTTCCTATAAACTTATACAAGAACAGTATTTCTATTGATTTCTTTAAATAATTGTTCGAAAAAATTTCTCAATGTGGAAAATATTCACTTCATTTTTTAAATTAGTCATTATCAAGGTAAGAACTAGAACATAATTAGTCTTCGAATTAGGTGGAATAAATTATGTTGAAAGTTATTAATTAAAATAAACGCACAACTGCCATAATGATATTACGAAATTCCTTCCGATTACTTATGCGCCATCGAGCAATGCTTTTTCATATTGTCCCGACGATTAAAACGTATCTTGCAAACCGGACAAGGAAATGCCGGCTCTCCATGCGAAAGTTTATGGTGGTATAAATAATTCGGACTAGAAAATTTGGCCGAGCACTGGCCACACTTGAACGGCTTCAAATTCAAGTGCTTGTACATATGAAATCGCAAAATTTCTTTCGATGAAACGCTACTCTGGCAAATATCGCAAGTGTACATTTGTCGGCATCTATTGACGGCATCAATACACTTCCTGCGATGAGAAACGTAGGCGCTTCTAGTATTGAGGATTAACTGACATTTAGAACACTGCTTCGGATGGTTTTCGTGTACACTTTTCATGTGTGTTTTTAACAAGAATTCCGCCTTATACGTCTTATTGCACATCTGGCAAGGGTAATCATTCGACGATGGTTTAACGTGAGTATATTCGTGAACTTTTAATCGTTTTTTCTCGCCAAACGTTTTGTAACATTTCGAACATGAAAAAGGTTTAATATGAACTGTTTCCATATGTCTAACTAACAGTGTTTTTGTAGAATATTTTTTTGGACATCGAGAACACTGAAATGCCTGTTCAGAATGAATCCTTCTTAAATGGTTATTTACCGCGCCGTTTGTGTTAAACGAAGCATTGCATAAACCACATTTGTACTCGTATTTCAGCTGATTCATCTCTTCATCTTTACGGTGCCTGACGGCTGATTGATAATGTGGAAGTGCAATCGGATTGCTATCCTACAAAACAACCACAAACCCACGATTACTTTCTTTAGCGAAGATACTAAACGGATTTACTAACACAAGCTACAAGACTAAGTGTAATTAACACACGTAAATTTCGAAGCGATAACTCCTGAGCATCGCCGCTGTCGTTTACGCGAAATATACATTAACTGCAATAGCACTAGATCGCAAAATCATCATTATGGTAAGTAGTTTTTCGTAGACTTCTCTTTGTACACTGTGGAGGATAATGTAACGACAGCTGTCTGACGGAAAGTAGCAACTGGAAAAACGATGCAGAAACCCGTGTAATAATTTACGCATTAAAAACCGGCCAGTTCAAAAAAAATCTATTTACGGCGGTATAAATAAACTAGCGGCAACCGTCCATGAAATATTTAGCGCACATCATTCAGAAAAAACCACCGAGACTGATGTCACCAAATGAACACTAACTGCAGACATCGTGAGCAGAAATACAACATTATGCTCCTTTTCGTCCAAAATATATTTTGGTTCTTTAATAAGGTAACTAGGCAAGATGGTGAAACTATTAAAATTCTGCTTATAACTTACACTGGAAATATTTGGAATAAAGGTGAGCGCAAATTGCACGCAATATTTTTTAAAAATACTATAATTCAATAAAAATGGAGGAAAAATTAAATTACTAAAAGTAGCCCTTTAAATAGTTTTCTAATTTATTACAAATTGCTGCTTTCAATATAAAATTCATTCACTTTTCTTTTTAGTATTCCTTGTAACTCTATATCTCGTCAAGACTGTGTTTGATAAATGAAAAACAAAAAAAAAAGCTGCTCAATATGAAGCAACAGTTTTTCACATATAAATGTGAAACTGTACACATAAATCACATTAAAATTGTCCTTCATAAAATTGATAACGTATTTGGGTAAACGATTACTCTGACACACAAGCGCCAAAAATGACCCTCCCCCCTAAAAAAAAAACCTTAAAAATATATGGAATATGGAATTTGAAACAACTTAAAAAATCATCTTTTCGAAAATACAATAACTTAGCGCTCAACAAAACAGGCTCGTTTACGTTTGTATGTGGACAGTGTGTATTCCTGCGTTCATCTGAATCGGGTAAGATCTTTCCATTTAAAATAATCTTTTCGTTATCAGCGATCTTATCTTTCTTTTGATTTTGTTCAATTATTTCTACTACTTATTTCTTCTTTTTATTTTTCCCCTATTTTCTTACAATTCTAGCTCACCAGAGCAGCTAGTACTTTAATAAGTGCTATAAAGGTGGGGGGGGGGTTCCCCAGGAGCCGCGGCCACTAATAATAAACCAACTAAAGCCTCTTCGACGCGTAACAATAGTTTACCGCTCGTTGTTGTTAATGACAACAACAACAACAACAACAACAACAAACGCAAAACTTCAGAACCGCTATCTCCGTTATCAGCTGTACCCAAGAAAGAAATTAAACTAATAGCATCTAACGAGTCTAATTTAACCAATACTTTTTCAGAAAACATTTCGATTAATCTATTTCCTTCGAATCATGTAGGTCCGTTCTACGTATTAATTGAAAGCATTGACAAAAATATTACAGCTTTACATCCTTTATCCATTGCTAAACGAATTTCTACAAACACCTATGGAATTAAAGAATTTACTTCAGCGACTAGAAATAGGCTTAGACTAGAATTTAATTCTTTATTATCCGCAAACTCGTTTCTCCTATCGCCGTTACTTCAAGAAAATAACCTTCGGGGTTACATACCGAACAATTTAACACATCGATTCGGAGTAATTAGAAATATCGACTCAAACATGACGGATGAAGACGACATTATTGAAGGATTGGAATCTTCTTGTACTATTAACGGCATTAAACGTATCAAAAAAAAAAAAAAAAAAAAAGTTTTTGATAAGTTAACTCCTTTGCCCTTAATTGAAATCAAATTTCAAGGTTCTGCTTTACCTGAGCATGTATCTCTAATTCTCTGAGTCGTATCGCTCGATTCCGAGCGTTGTTGTGACTATCTATTGGTACATTCTAGTTGTACAGAATAGGCAGCGTTCATGGCAATTGCTACACGCAACGCGAGTGTACGCACGCAAGACCACACCCGGAACCGATTGCAGTCGCTTGTTATCCCGCTACAAGTGCAGTCCCGCGTGTGTCTGCTGTGTGTACTGAACTAGCGCGCATATGATGGTATACGTGATGGATTTCCGCTGCCTTCCACGTGATTATTAGCAATTATTATTTATTTATTTAATTCTTGTAATAAGTTCGTCGTCGCTCGGGATCGAACCCGTGACCGCCATATCGGAAGTCAAGCGCTCTAGCAACTAGGCTATCGCGACGACACGTCTATAAAATGAAATTTAACGTTGAACCGTGTATCCGGAGGCCCGTGTTATGTTACAATTGCCTTCGCTATGGACACTCTAAAAACATATGCAAAAGTAAAGTTAGGTATGCTAGATGTACCGAAAATCACGATACCAACCTTTGCCCAGCTAATCCTTCATTTGCTATTTGTGTTTCATGCCACGCAACCATTTAGCAACTGACCGCTCCTGTCCCGAATATTCTACTCAACTACACATCAAAAAAATTATGGCTCATGAAAATGTATCCTACAGAGAGGCAATAGAAATCGAAAAATCCAAAACCGTTAAAAAAGCCCGAAGTTACAGTTCGGCAATCACTGATAACTTCCCAACTCTGATTCATCCGACTTATATCATAATCCTAACACACGGAATATATACCCCGTGTATCTCGAAAATTAAAACATGTACCTACAGCTAAACCTCCTTCATTTCCGTATATTAAGGCTGCTCATCCTTTCAGTGGAATCAAAAAGTCTTCTTCCCAATCTATATTCCTCAGGATTCTAATAATTATAGCATCTCTTCATCTAATAGTAATTATGATCTCTCAAATAAAATTTGACATACGGGTTCTCCTATAAGCAATCAAAGCAATATTAACACGTCACATTCCGCTCTGTTGTCTAATATTCATTCTAGTCTATCCGCCCTTCTACATGAAGAAAATATTATCTCTAATCCCTCCGAAATAAACTCGTGTATTGATCTTCTCCTTTCACATCTTAGAAAAGTAACTAAACCCTCTGATGATCATCAACAGACCTCTACGGATTCGACAGTCGTATGTCTCCATTATCAAATATCTTAACGGATTCAAATTTTAAAAAATTCATATCTTTGTTAATAAATCTACTTCTTCTTTCTGTTTCCTCTTCTATATCATTACGACTAAGTACGCGAAATGGTTTTGGTACCTTAATCGCTATTTTTATACTTCAGTATTAAACTGAACACAAGGATTTCTAATATAACTTTTTCCTTCTCTACTATTTTCTTATTTCCTTTCATCTTTGTTGGCTGCCTCTTTTGCAAACTTCCCTTTAACGGGATAGTGCGTAATAAAAAAGAACAGTTCTTCTTTACACGATTCTACCATCACCTCTCTATACTTCCTTTAATTAGATTTGCTAGTAGCAGAGGGCTATGGTATATATCACTAATTTTTAACATAGCCAAGTTGGCGAAGATTTTTAATAAAAAGGAGCGATTCTCCTTTACTGGCTTCTACCATCCCCTCCCTATACGTCCTTTAATTAAATTAGCCGGTAGCGGAGGGAGATGGCTTATATCATTATTTATTAACACAGCTAAGTCGGCAAGGATTCTATATCTATACATTTACTATTTTCTCCTCATTGTTGTGACGATGTCAGTGAATTCGTTAAGTAGAAATAGACTACCTTCTATTACTTTCCACTGGCCTTATTGCGCACTACCTTTTGATAGGTTAGTGAGTCGGCAAAAATGGCACTTCTTCCTAAATGACTCGGCTCATCCCCTCCCTATACTTCCTTTAATTAGGCTAACTGGTAGCAGAGGGCGATGGTTTACTCTACCTTTTTTTTATTTTCTATCTCTTTAATTATATTATTCCGCAGGAATTTCTTTTTTTCCTTTTCAACTGTATAAGTGGAAAATTTCCATGTTCCCCCCTTTTTTTTTATTTTATTTTGTTTCTCTTCCCTAATCTCTCATTTTTGCCCTTCCTTACTCCTTCCCTTTTACTTTCCCGTTCTTTCTTCTGTGTCCATTCATTATGCTCTTGAATCTTAATATTTTACAGTGGAATTGCCGCAACTTGAGAGCTAATAAAAATGTATTAGAGCACCTTTTGCAACACTACAAAATTAGCATCGCTCTTCTTTCAGAAACCTGGCTTAAGAACTCCACCGATGTCTCCATTAAAGGCTTTAATATAATTAGGTCAGACCGAATTGATGGGTACGGAGGGTCAGCAATTTTAATTAGAAATGGGATTCCTCTTTATTCACATGACATTGTTCCTTCTCTTCCATCTGACCCATCCGATCCTTAATTTTGTCCACGTCTCAATTCCTACTAAATATGCTCACTCCTTTCACCTTGTATCTGCTTACACATTCCTCCTAATTATAATCGTCATAGTTTTCCATTATCTTCTTTTTTAAACTCCCTTCCACATCCTTTTATAGTTGGAGGAGATTGGAACGCTCACTCTCCTCTTTGGGGTTGATCTTCCAGTAACTCTAATGGCCTGGTCATTGAAGATATAATTGCTGATTTTAATGTTGTACTCTTAAACGACCTTTCCTCCACTTATTTTAAAAATCAAACGACCTATACCTCCATTGATCTAACTTTCACTTCTCCCAACATCGGCCTTAATTCTTCCTGGAAAACCTTGGACAACACTTTTGGCAGCGATCATGTTACTATACTTCTATCCCTCGATAATTTTCCTTTACCTCTATCCCATAAACCCCTTCAAGCTTGTCGTTGGAATCTTAACAAAACCAACTGGCTCAAATTTCGTAACACACTGAACTCATCTCTTTCATGTATTCCTACAAATATAGATCCTGTTCAGTCTTATAACTCATTTACACGGTTAATTAATTCAAGTTTGTCTTCCTCTTCTCCACTAATCAAATTTCCTAAAAATCCTAAGCACGTCACTGCTTCATCTATATGGTGGAATAGTGAATGTAAAGTCGCTTATGATGCCAGTATATCTGCTTTCAAAACTTTCCGAGCTTGTCCTTCGACCTCTTATCTTATAATCTATAAACAGATGAATGCGAAGGCTAGATTTGTTTTCAAATCGGCCAAAAAAGATTCCTGGAAAAAATTTTGTTCCTCTTTCTCCCGTAACACTCCCTTTTCTCAAATTTGTAGGATGGCTAGAACTTTTAAAGTCTCCCGTTCTCACTATCCTATATCTTCGAATGTTCCATTGCAAAAGGTAATTCCTTTTTTAGACTCGATTTCTCCTTCGTATGTACCCAGCTCTGAAGAACTTTTCCCTCCTTAATTTTCCAATGACTCCTCTCCCCATTTCCTCACCTTACCCTTCAATATTAACGAACTGCGTTATTCATTAAACAATGCTAATGGTTCTTCCCCATACCGAGTTCTTAATTTGTTTCCACTGGCTCTCTCTTCCTCCCTCATGGAACTCCTTTGCGATTATTCCAGTCCCTAAAAAAGATCCTTCTTCCTTCCGCTCAATATCCCTTGCTCCGTGTCTAAGGAAACTTTTCGAAAATATCCTAAATAGACGTCTTATTTAGTGGCTGGAAAGTAGTAATGATTTATTTCTCAGTAACATGTTCGGTTTCCGTCTTGACCTTGGTCCCTCCGATTGCATCAGTTTCTTTATTTCGAATATTTATAATTCATTCTTAAATAAAAATTATTCCTTAGCTGCATTTCTTGACATTTCTAATGCTTTTAATAATTTTCATCTTCCTACCTTACAAAATAAAATGCTTTCCATTAATCTTCCATCCCAATTTATTTCAATTGTTATTCGGTTGTTCCAGAATCGTGCGATTCATCTTTCTACACCTCCTGACTCTACTTCCAGAACTGTGTACAATAGTATTCCACAGGGCTCCTGTTTAAGTCCTACGCTTTTCAATATATATATATATATATATATATATTCTTAATATAGCCTCCCTCCCAATAGGATCGTTTTCCCTTTTCTTTGCTGATGACATCCTTCTATATTCCACTTCTCACGATCTTAGCTCTGCAAACGAAGAAATGAATAATTCCTTGTCTAGATTAAATGGCTCACTCTCACATCTACATCTTTTTATTTCACCATCTAAATCCGCTTGTATTAATTTTACTTATCGACCTTTTAATCCTTCTTTAATAAACCCTTCTGTAAATAACATTCCCATTCCCTTAGTTAAAAATTTTTATCTTGGTCTGTTCCTAAATAGTCGTCTCTCCTTTTTCGAGCACATTAACCATATCTCCACATGTCGGTAAATAAAAGACTAAATCTTTTTAAATCTATTTCATCAACAAAGTGGGGAGGAGATCCTAGTACCTTAATTGTCCTATATAAAACTATTGTTCGTGCCAAACTAGATTATTGTTCGTTTATCTATGGTAACTCCTCCAGATCTCTCCTTTGTAAACTGGACCGAGTCCAGAATTGCTTCCTTCGTTTATGTCTAGGAGCCCTTAAATCAACTCCCATTCCTGCAATACATGCTGAATGTAGTAATGTTCCTCCCTTTACCAATCCGTAGATCTCCCTTGGGATATCGCTTCCTTTTAACGCGTCTTCCAGTTTCTTCTTCAAAACTTATTTCATCCTACTCCACCGTACTTTAGAATTGGCGATTCACTTCCAAAAAAATTCCCCTTCTTTTTCATATCTCAAATCGACTTTCCACAAATTATAACCCACAACAAACTTCCTTACTTTACCTTTCATTTTAAATATTTTCTCTTTCCTCCTAATTTATCTACAACCTAATCAAGATTTCCTTAACACTATTAATTCGCTACTTCCTTTTCATTCTCTTGTTTATACTGACCTTGGAGCATCCTTCCTATATTCTGTTCACAACTACTTTGAAGGTTATAGACTTCCTCCAACTTGTGGTATTTTCTTTGCAGAGTCGATTGCGATTTTAAGAGCCATTCGTTACATATCCTTAGTACGAGACAATAATAAATTCCTAATTATCTCCGATGCTAAAAGTGTTTTACAAATTATATATCATCTGTTTTTCCTCATCCTTCTTGTGATCCTATCATTCTCGATTATCCATAACCTTTTCCAAACTTACCACATTCAGACTGAGTTCCTTTGGATTCCAGGCCATGTCGGTATAGAAAGAAATGAAAGAGTTGATCAGTTGTCTCGCGGTGCAACTGTTAATGGACTCCTCATTAATAAGTTCACTGCTAATAATTTACTTGCATTATCTAAAAAATTCCATTATAGGTTTTGGTCAGACTCATACCCTTCCTCCTTTTCTAACCAATTTTACTTTTATCTTTCTATTATCTTCCAGTTAATCCTTGGTTTCATGAATTTCCGTCTTTGCAGCGCTATTTTATTTCCTTTTTATGTCGATTGCGTTTCGATCATAGTTTGCTTCCTTCATCTCGCTATCAAGTTTCACTTTCAGACTCTCCTTACTGTCCGCTACATCCTCCAAATGATATCTACAAATGTAATTCTAACCACAGTCTTTTCGAATGTTCCACACCGTCGTCTGAACGTTTACTTCTTTACTCTCAACTTCTGAGACTTAATATTCCTGCTCTCTATAGTGCTGCATCTGTTCTCTCCTTTCTTTCGTTAACTGTTGTCGCTCCCCCTGTAATCCTTGATTGATGCGATATCTGACCGCATACGAATTTAAATAATTAATTCAACAATACCTTTCTTTCTTGTCGAACATGGGTCAATGCTCTTTGTCAGCGAGCACAAATAATAATAATAATAATATAACAAAAACCAAAAAAAAAAAAAAAAAAAAAATTTTATAAAATAATAAAATCACATTTACGATAAACAATTAATTTAATCCTCCTTCGAAACAAAAAATAATGTTTTCATATGTAATTACTCAGCTACCTAACTTGGGAAAAACTCAACACATCTTCCACGTGTACCAAAAAAGGGAGCTTTAAAAAAAAATATAGCCGCCGATATTAAAACCTCAAACTTGTTCCCTTCGAACGCGGAAAATTTTCCCGAGTCTATTATATACCAATAGAAAACTCGCTGTTTGGAAGTGATATCATGATATATAAAATCTTAAAGGAACTTTTAAATTTGGGAGAAAAAAAATCTGTCAACCTACTGACACTGTGATTTTCGTTTTTTATTTTCTTAAAGTAATCTAGAAGTTTTCACTTACAGAAATATTGCATAAAGAATATAGTAAATTTCTCCACGGTATTATAAGAAAAAATGTAAATTACAGTAATTCTTCATATAATCGTCGGCGAATGACACTGTAGCGAACCGTATTTTATATTGTAAAAAATGTATTTCGAGCAAAAATTTACATTGCCGCTACAACAAGGTTAGTGTGAGGCGGTCTCGAATCAAAACAATGATAAACTAATCTAAAGAAATTAACAGAACAGAGGTGATAATCGTATATATATATATATATGTATATGTATATGTGTGTATATATATATATATATATATATATATATATATATGTATATGTATATGTATATGTATATATATATATATATGTATATGTGTATATATATATATATACACGACGCGACAGCGATTCAAAATATTCGCGTTTTTAGCGACGAATTAATGCGAAAATGTTACACTTTATTATTAAATTTAAATAAATGTTTAAACGAGGATTTGTTTTCCTCCTTTTTGTTCGAGATCTCGACCATCCCAACAGTGCATTGTGCCTAACGGAGCTTGTTTCATATTAACGCGAATTATATTCATTTCAACTGACTTTTTTATTTTACATAAAATATATACATACTCACGTTACGAAGCCTTGGAAAATATTTCTACCCACGCTATCTATCGAACGAATTCTCTCCAGTGTCGGATTGCCATTTGAATTACAAGCAAATTCATTAATATCCCCCCCCTCCCGTTTTGTGATTTAGTATAACATCGCAGAACAGTATTCACTTAAGTCTTAAAAAACATTTATAATTAAAATAAAATCTAATTTACAATAATACTGATAATAACACTTAAAATGGCAACAATAATACAAATAAATAATTTCCGGTATTATTTTGTTTTTTTTTATATTTTGGTTTCAAAGAATATAAATAAATCAATAAAATGTTAATCTCTGTAAACGATTTTATTTGATTTTAAAAATACATTCTTATTCTTACTTAGTTGGTCTTTTGTCAATTTGTTTACTATCATATCTGCATTAATTGTACGCGAATATTCGTGTAGATAAAAAAATTTAATACGTCAATTTTGGTAGAAAATAACAAACACTTGATATTGCAGAGGAAAGAGAAATTTTACCGGAGAAAGCTTTGTACATAACTTTTAGTTCTCTGGATGATGATGGTCAGCGTAAGCTGGTCAAAGCGTTAAGCAAATATATTCTGCCGAACACAGTCATGTCCGCAATTTATTTATTATGCGTATTCACTATGAAAACTGTAAACATTTATTTACGAAAGAACTTTAATAAAGGTCATGTATTCCAAGCCAAATTAGAAGACACTTTTTTATTAATTCTGTGTAGCCAAAAAAACTCGGTCTGAGCTATCAAGAAATGGTCATAGGAATTATCTGCGTATGACTATCAACAAAATTCGTTTCTTCGATATTAACATTGTTTTCATAAAAGTTTTTAGTTTTTCTCTCAGCACTTTCTCTTGGTATTGCTTGCCTCCTTCAATTAGGTTGGATAAGTGACGCGATAGCCTAGCTGCTAGAGCGCTTGACTTCCGATATGGAGGTTACGGGTTCGATCCCGAGCGACGACGAACTTATTACAAGAATTAAATTAAATAAAAATAAATAATCGCTAGTAATCACGTGGAAAGTAAAATGGCAAACCACCGCGTACAACATCATATGCGCGCTAGGTCAGTACACAGCAAATCCACACGGGACTGCACTTGTATATCGATAAATCAAACGATTACTAATCAGTTCCGAATGAAGTCTTGCGTGTGTACACCTGCGTTGCATATAACAATTGCCTATACCAACGTCAGGCCCGGGCCGACAGGCCGGTTGGTTCATTCACGTGTCGCAACTACTAAAAAAAAAAAAAAAAAAAAAAAAATAGCTGGCCCCGCTCCAGCGGGAAAATCCTGAAGAAAAAGAAGAAGAAGAAGTGACTCAGACGTAACGAATTGTTCAAGCGATGGATATTGCTACTTCCGATTAAATTTTTATCTCTGTATCATTTTCCCTATTATTTTACAGTTTATTTTCTGTCATTCGATTATATGTTTTCTATAACGCTTTCAGGTGTGGTTGATAGCATATCTCAGCCAATACGCTATGATTTATTTGAACTGTGGAAATTTGGATTTAAAAACTCTCTGTTAATCATACTTTTCCTTCCTTACTTAATCCTGGCGTGGTTTGCATTTAAATTAGTCTATGCCGGCGGCTACATCATAGTCTTTCAGATTCCTTTCTTTATATTCTTGCCCTTTGGGCTTTCCATTATTCTTACATAACCTCGCTAGCTCATGTTCCACTTCTTATATTCGTTCCTTAATTTTTTATATTTCTCGTTGTTCTCTCCACCGTGTCTTATCAACTTAAAATATTACAGTGAAATTGCTGTGGCCTCAAAGCGAACATAAATTCTCTTGAAAACTTGTTGGATCAATATAATATAAATATTGTGCACTGCTTTTAGAAACCTGGCTAAAATGTTGCTTGACATTCATGGTTTTTCATCAATTAGTTCCAATCACAGTGGCAGATATAGCGGTTCAAATATTTTAATCGGAAATAACATCCATTTTCTAACTCGCAACATCTATACCCTCCTACTCCATCGAATCCGATTAATCCAAATTTTGTCCGACCAAACTAGGCCATCTTCCACTTTCTCGCTGATTCCTCACTCTCTTCAATCCCTTCTAATTTAAACCCATTTTCCCAATACGACTTCTTTGTTGAATCAACCTCCTCTGCCTTAATTCATTCTTCTCTTTCTCAACTCCTCACAAAAAACCTAGAACACGTCCTGTTATTGTGGTGGAATGGTAAGACGGCTTTTAATTTAAGTACGTCAAATTATAAAACTTTTCACTGCTGTCCTTTTCTTTCGAACTTTCTGGCTCGTAAGAATGCCAATGCTAAAGCTAAATTTGTTTTTCAAAAACAGCAAAGAGAACTCACAGAAAACTACTGCTCCTCTTTTTCTTAATTCACTGCTATTTTTCATGTACGGAAAATGGCTAAGACCTTTAAATCCTTTCTCTCCCAACGTCCTTCCAATCGTAATTTTCTATCCTGCTAATTAATTCTATAGTTCCTAATTATGTTCTTAGCTTCGAGGAACCTTGCCCTTTCTCGTCGTCTCTTAGTTCTTCACATTTTCTTAACTCTCCCTTATCTTATCGGAACTCGGTTCGACTTTCATCAATTCTTCCATTCTGAGTTTAGTTGAAATTAATTTTTCTGTTCTTAAAAAGCTTTCTGATTTTTCTCTTCAGATTCTTTTAAATATTTCCAATTCCTTTCTTGGTTCCAGTTGTACTCCTCCTTACTGAAACACTTTTATTATTGTTCCTTTATTCTTCTTCATCTTCTGCTACTTCTCTTGCTTCGTCTGTTAGGAAGTTTTTCGAAAGTTTAATTAACAAACGTATATACCTTTTGGTGGCTTGTACACTACAATCTGTTACTTAATATCTTCAGTTTTTGTCCTGGACGCGGTCCGCCAAACTGTATCAACATGTTTCTATCGATTATTTACATGTCATTTATTAATTAAAAAATTCTCAATCATATCAACTGTATTTAGTAACACCCACCTTCCCTCAATCATTGGCATAATGCTCCGTTTAACATTCCCATCTGTTTTGCTTATTTTATTAATACTCTCTTTCAATGCAAAACTGAAACTTTTTCTTCTCCTTTCTATTCCGCTACTCCGGCGTTCTTTAATATTTTCTTTATCAAAACCGCTTCTTTTCCTTTTAATTTTAGTTCGCTTTTCTTTGCTGATAATATGTTCATTACCCTCTGATCGCAATATCTCATTAACTAACGCCAATCTTGAAGGCTCTCTAATAATACTACTATAAAAAGTCCTTTGTAATATTCATCTCATTATTTGTCTCCCAAAATTATCGTCTGTTATTTTTACTCTTTGTCCTTTTGATCATTTTTTTATTAGTCTTATCTTAAATGGTCTCGTTGTGAACTCCGTTCGTTATTTAGGATCACAATCACATTAACCATCTGTATTTATCCTCTCTCCAAAAACTCAATCTGTTAAAAGATCGTTCTTTTGTTAATTGGGAAGACGATCCCTGTATCCTGCTCCTGTTCTATAAATTGTTTATTTGCTCTATCCTAGATTGCTGTTAGGACTTTTCTTTTAAAATTAAATCGCTTTCAAAATATTTGTCTAAGTCTCTGTCTTGCTACCGTGAAATCTACCCTAGTTCCGGCTATACTTGTTAAATCCCATAGCTCCGCTTTCTTTATTTGTAGGTCCTACTTGGGTTATCGTTTTTTATTAAGCGTCTATTTATTCTCCTCGCTTGTTTCCTCTTACTTCCTTACCATTCCTAAATGAAAATTTATCTCTAATAAAACTCAAATTACATCTCTTACTTTGTTCGACTTATTCAATTGTTTCTATATATTTATAGTCACGATAAACTTCCTTATGTCTCTTTCAACTATTCCAATTTCCTTCACCCTATTAAATGTCGTTCTTCGCCTATCTGTTCTAAATCTATTCCCCAATTTCCTTTCCTAAATATTCCCCATTATCTATACTAGTGGTTCCCATCTATTCCTAAGTAACGAAAACGGATTACTCTACACCAAAATTTTTTTCATTTACAATTATTAACTCGAACCTTTTACTGCAAATAGGCAACTTGTTTTGACTGTACATCGAGGGAAAAAAAACAAAAAAAATAAAATGCTTTTTTACAAAAAATAAATACCGATACTTGAAGGTTTATTATAAAAATTAAAAAATGCACTAAAAAGTAAAAAATAATTACTCCCGATAAAATATATATATATGTATATCAGAGTGATATAACTTAAGTGGTGATATCGTAATTCTTATACAACATTCAACTTTTTGGAGTTGGAATTAAATTCATGTTAGGAACAATTTAATCAACATTTAATGCAGTTTTTAATTATTCTTTTAATGTGAATTTGATGCCAACTCCAACAAATTAATGTTGTATAAGAATTACGATATCACCACTTAAGTGTTATATCACTCTGATATATATATTTTCTTATCGGGAGTAATTATTTTTTACTTTTTAGTGTATTTTTAAATTTGTATAATAAACCTTGAAGTCGGTATTTATTTTTTGTAAAAAAGCATTTTCTTTTTTACTTTTTAGAGCATTTTTATTCAATTAAATTAAAAAATTTTAATAAGAACAGATATTTCCACGGTAAAAACACCAAAAGCTACATTTCCATGGTAATTTGGCAAATTTATAGTATTTTAAGTCAATAAATCTAATCCGACGGTGAAAACAATCATGAATGAAAAATGCTTTTTTACAAAAAATAAATACCGACTTCAAGGTTTATTATACAAATTTAAAAATACACTAAAAAGTAAAAAATAATTACTCCCGATAAGAAAATATATATATCAGAGTGATATAACACTTAAGTGGTGATATCGTAATTCTTATACAACATTAATTCTTTGGAGTTGGAATTAAATTCATGTTAGGAACAATTTAATCAACATTTAATGCAGTTTTTAATTATTTTTTTAATATGAATTTGATGCCAACTCCAAAAAATTAATGTTGTATAAGAATTACGATATCACCTTAAGTTATATCACTCTGATATATATATTTTATCGGGAGTAATTATTTTTTACTTTTTAGTGCATTTTTAAATTTTTATAATAAACCTTGAAGTCGGTATTTATTTTTTGTAAAAAAGCATTTTATTTTTTACTTTTTAGTGCATTTTTATTCAATTAAATTAAAACATTTATTTCCACGGTAAAAACACCATAAGCTACATTTCCATGGTAATTTGGCAAATTTATAGTATTTTAAGTCAAAAATCTAATCCGACGGTGAAAACAATCATGAATGAAAAGCATCCAAAAAGCTTCAATCTCCCGCATTATTAAGGATAACTCAAAAACTATCGGTCGGACCTTGATCAAATTTAAATGGGACCACATGACAAACGCCACCTTTCAAATAAAAGAAGAATCATCAAAATCGGTTCATCTAGAAGAAAGTTCTGTGGTAACACACAAAAAAAAAAAAAAAAAAAAAAAAAAAAAAATACAGTCGAATTGAATACCTCCTCCTTTTTTGAAGTCGGTTAAAAAGCATCCAAAAAGCTTCAATCTCCCGCATTATTAAGGATAGCTCAAAAACTATCGATCAGATCTTGATCAAATTTAAATGGGACCACATGACAAACACCACCTTTCAAATAAAAGAAGAATCATCAAAATCGGTTCATCTAGAAGAAAGTTCTGTGGTAACACACATAAAAAAAAAAAAAAAAAAAAATACAGTCGAATTGAATACCTCCTACTTTTTTGAAGTCGGTTAAAAACTCAACCGACCCAAGCTGCAAATCCGGTGAAAAATAACAAAATCCACTCTATCACAACCTAAAAATCATATAAAAGTAATATTCAAATCTGCACTTATCGAGTCACATTTACTCTACATACACACTATGATACTATTCAGAGAAGAAACAAAAGATTTAACATTTAAAAAAGTTCTTCAAATACATTAAAAGCATATAGCCCAATGATAGCCGAAAGCGCCGTTTTTTTGTTTTTTTTTTTGTTTTTTTTTGGAATAATAAATAAATAAATAAATAAATAAATAAATAAAATTGATTATTTCGTAATAATTACTCTCTGTAACCAAAATCTAACATTCCGCTAAAAAAAAAAAAAAAAACCAAAAAAAAAAACGATAGAATTTATAATAAACCACATTTTGAAAAAATAACGACGAAATAAATAAATTAAAGAAAAATTACAAAATTAGCATTTATTAAAAAATATTGTAAAAAATTTAATAAAAAACAAGAACAAATTAGTCCGAAAATTATTTTATAGAATTATCGAAATAACGAAACATGAATTTAGAATACTGCTGTTACCATAATAATGAATTAAAATGCGTAGTTCATCCATAAAAAGAAATGCGACTTTCGGCATACGAAAACTGACGTCAAATATGACTCGACGATTTACATCTCCCCTATGGAATAAATGATGGGCGAAAACATATCCGCCAAAAGACTTCCATGTTCGCTCGTAAATTTGTTAAATTTAGCCGATAAAATTTTAAACGGCATTTTCCAAAAACTAATTAATTCACAATATAATATTATATATATATATATATATATATATATATATATATATATAAAAATGTGTAAAGTTTTCCTCTAAATTTCTACATGAACAGTACTTTCATTAATTTCTTTAATTAATCGCTCCAAAAAAATTTCCTAATGCGGAGAATATTTACTTCATTTTCTAAATTAATCATTATCAAAGTAAGCAGCAGAACTATCAATCATCGAATTACGCGAGATAAATTACGTCGAAAATTATTAATCATACGACACTTTCATAAGGATATTACGAAATTCCCTCCGATTGTTTATGCGCCATCGAGCAATGCTTTTTCATATTGTCCCGACGATTAAAACGTATCTTGCAAACCGGGCAGGGAAATGCTGGCTCTCCGTGAGAAAGTTTATGGTGGTATAAATAATTCGGACTGGAAAATTTGGCCGAACACTGGTCACACTTGAACGGCTTCAAATTCAAGTGCTTGTACATATGAAATCGCATAACTTCTTTCGACGAGACACTACTCTGGCAAATATCGCAAGTATAAATCTGCCGGCGCCTATTGTCGTTATTAATGCATTTCATACGGTGAGCAAAGAACGAACTTCTGGTATTAAGGATCAACTGACACTTAGGACACTGCTTCGAATAGTTTTCGTGTACAATTTTCACGTGCCTTTTCAACAGGAATTCCGCCTTATACGTCTTATTGCACATCTGACAAGCGTAATCATTCGGCGATGGTTTAACGTGAGTGTATTCATGAACTTTTAATCGCTCTTTCTTACCAAACTTTTTGCAACATTTCGAACACGAAAAAGGTCTAATATGAACTGCTTCCATATGTCTAACTAACAGTGTTTTTGTGGAACACCTCTTTGAACATCGAGAGCACTGAAAATTAGGTTCAGAATGAAGCCTTCTGAAGTGACCATTTAAAGCTTCTTTCGTGTTGTACGTAGTATGGCATAAACCACATTTGTATTTCAGCTGACTGATCTCTTCATTCCTACGAAATGTGACAGCTGACTGACTATGTCGCAGTACAACTGGATTGATACCCTACAAAACAACCATATACATGCGATTATTTTCTTCTAGTTGAAATTACCGAACGGATTTACTGGCACATGCTACGATACTGAATATAATTAACATGTAAATATCAAAACGATAATCCCCACCACCACCTTCACGAAATAAAAGTCAACTGTAGCAGCACTTCATTATAAAATCATTTCGTGGCAACTAGTTCTCATCAACTACTCCAGTACGAAGCATTCGAAACTTAGATCTCTTCTTGCTCTGGGTTTAATTTGATTACAGCTCCACATATTTTTCAGGGTTCATTATGTCTTTTATCACATTAAACATTTTTTATGATTATTGCTGATATTGTACTTTTTTTATTTCGCGTTTGAATGTATTTCATTTTAAAAGGTATAATCTGAAGAATAAATATTTTTTACAGTTCAAACAGCTACCATTATTTATAATTTAAAATTTTTTCGGGATCACTCTGAAATTACGATGACTTGTTAGGAATTAAATGAGACGGGAGTTTGGTTTTACTTTATTGCTTTTTAGTCTTAATTTATATTTGGTTTTCATCTGATATTCTTCCACTCGTTTGATCGCATATCTATTATTTTTGCCATTTTTTTACTCATATTCTGCGTATATTTTTTCTATTTTATTTTTTGGTTGATTTTTGTTCATCATTTCCTTTTACATGACTTATTTTATGATAAAAACCAACTTCAATAACAAACAAATATAAGGGTAAAAAATAATTTATAAATAAATTAGATAAATACCTTATGTAGTAACGTTTTCGGGCATAACCCATCATCAGCAAAAACTAACAAAACGTTACTAATTAAGGTATTTATTTAATTTATTATTATAAATTATTTTTTACCCTTATTTTTTTTTTTTTTTTTTTTTTTTTTTTTTAAATGGACTCGGTGTTAACACTGACCCAACTACATGGACTTAGATCACCTACTCAGATTCTGAGGCGATCGAAGATAGAAAGTATAAAGGAAAGAAGGAGCGGAATAATGGCTGGAGATGGGAAGGAAAGGATAAAGGAAGCATTGAAAGGGGTAGGAAGATCCAACGCCAAAAGTTCGGCGTATAGATGAGAGCACTCAGGAAAAAGAGCAGATCATTCAAAAAGGATATGGTTGGGGTCGCATATAAAGGGAGGATCAGTTGAGTGGAGAGGGCAAAAGGGAGAAGGTGAAAGAGAAAAAGAAAAACGAGAAAAGGGAAGGAGGGAATGACCAAGTCTCAGTCTGATTAAAGAAACAATAGCCGAGCGCCGAGAAAAGGGAAGAAATTGGTACCAAGGCTGTGAATTGGGAGTAGGCTGTAGGAGGAGGTAGAAGGAGGAGCGATTGGCAAAAAAGGAAGGGTAGATGTCAACCCACAGTCTGGTATGGAGACTTGCGGAGAGGAAAAGGATGTCTGAGGCAGGAAAATGCGGAAGGAATGGACCATTGAGAGACGCTGAGCGAGCTAGGAAGTCAGCTGCTTCGATGCCCTCAATGCCAGAGTGGCCAAGAACCCATAAAAAGTCAATAAGGATAGAACGTGTTAAGCGCAAGTTGGAGATAGAGGCACGAACAGAAAGAATGATATCATTAGTCGAGTGGGAAGGAGGAGAAGAGATAGCTTGCAGCACGGATTTGGAATCAGTAATAATGAGAAATTTACAAATCCCTCTTGAAGAGGAAATAAAGGAGACAGCACGGAGAATGGAGACTGCTTCAGCAGAAAAAATGGAACAAAAGGAAGGAAGTTTGAAGGATTCCGAGTGATTAACCTTACATCTGTTTGTTATTAAAGTTGGTTTTTATTATACAGTTTATAACAAACAGGCATGTATTCACCTACATGACTTATTTTATTTATATTTAGCATCATTACGCTATTGCATTAGTAGCACAATAGAACGACCTATTCTATTTGCCAATATAATCTTTTCTTTTGTTTCTCGTTACTTCTTTTTTTTTTTGCCGGCTTTAGATAATAAATTGTGTTTTTTCTATATTCGATTATAGCTAATTTGGGAGTGGATTGTATTATGTAGTAATTTTACAGTGTGACATGTAAATTAAATTCTAAAAGTTTATCTCGTATTATTTCAAGATATTTCAGTTCTTCATTGAATATGACTTTTTTGGTTTAATTCTAGTATTTGTTCCACTTTTTTTGATTCTTTTTAAAGTAGTTTTTCTGTAATTAGTACTGTGAATTTGTTTATGTTATTCAGATATTGTATCTCGCTTGTTTTGAGGTATCACGTAAACTGTTAATCCGTTTAATTCTTCTGATTCTTTAATTTTGTTTATTCATGCAATTAAAAAATGTAGTCAGCATGAGCTAATGTTTATTTTTTTAGATTTCGATTTTTTATGTATTTCGGTGATTGATATACTAAAGGTTATTGATATTTTTTCCATAGTTTTTCATCTTTTGGCCAGCTTAATCTTGCTCTTATTCATATTTTTTACCTTATATGACTATTCACTGTCCTTTAAGAATTCATAAGTCATATAGAATCGATTGAATTTGGTTGTGTTACTATTTGCAACATTATTAATGGTGATGTTGTTAGAATCGTTAGGATCGCCCTTAAAAAAGTTTTCCGTCTGTTGTTTTTTGATTTTTTTTTTTTTTTTTTTTTTTTTTTTGGCCGAGAGCACTGACTGCGCCACAGTTCGGAGAGTCATCAGTAGAGAAAGAGATTTTAATATGATTACAAATTGAAGAAACTAAAAGGAAACAATCATAGGGACTATACTAGATACAGAGGGCGTAAGAATGAAGGAAGCATTATGAGAAAGGCTTAACAACTGAAGGTAAAAGAGCAAGCGCTCGACAGAAAGAGCGAAACATTCGAAAAAAGTATGGCTGGCGCTGCAAATTAAACTGCAATCATCTGGGTGGAAAGGACAAAGTGAAGAGGAAATAAAAGAAAAACGAAGAAAATGGGAAAAGGTAAGTTATGATTAAAGCGAAGACGACAGATGGCAGAAATGAAAGAACGACGGTGATGCGGAAATTCATGGAGTGATAGTCAAGAAGGCGGACAGGGCTAAATCGACAGATAAAAAGACTGAGGATAAGAAGAAAGGGATAGAGAGACGGTTTTTTGGAGATGAAATTTATGTTAGAAGCAGGGAATTTAGTAAGAAAATGACCGTTATGTATGCAGCAGATCGGACAACCGCATCAGCCTGCTCCTTGCCCTCAATCTCCGCAAGGGACCCACAAGAAGTCAATATGGATAGCACGACAGGAAGGCAGTCGGGAAATTAAAGTTCGAATAGAAAGAATAATAGGATCTACAGACGGTGGAGGGAGGGGAGAAAGAAATGGCTAGAAGAATACTTTTAGTGTTAGAAACAACCAGTAAATCATTAGTGTAACATGAAGAAGAAATACGATGGAGCAAAAGAAAGGTAATTTAACGGATTCAGAAAGGTCAAGAGAAGGTAAAAGAGGCAGCACCCATTCCCTCTGGACTCTTACAACTATCGATGAAAATACGAGTGAAAAAGAAAGACGAAATTAATGGTAGAGTTAAATTCACTAATGGCAATCGAATCAGAGGAAGGTGAAGAAATTTGTGTAATTAAGGATGAGTATGGAGACTTACTAAAGGAAACGATGTAGAGAAAAAACTGATAAAAGCGAAAGGCTACATGAGCAAGAAAAAGGATTATGTTTTTAGTACAAAATCGCCTGTTTTGGGAAAGAAAAAATGTAACAATGGATGAGTTTGTATAAGGAGAATGAAAAACGTTTAATTAGGAATCGATATCTCAAATAACAGGAGTACAGAGCCAAACGCTCTACCGAAAGAGATGAACGCTCAAAGAACACATGATGAACGTCGCAAACAGCTGCATCGTTTGAATGGAGACGACAATACGGGGAAGAAGTTAATAAAAAGCTAAAGCGGGAGGAAGGCAGTAAAGAATAAATAAAACGCAGACGAATAATAGAGACAACAATAGCGTGTCGAGGTAAAGGAAACAAAAAGAACCATAAATTGGTGGGAAGTATAAGTTAAATAGACAAACAAACGGAGCTACTATTTTAAAAAAAAGGTAGCGTACGTATCAGACGAAAATCTGAGATGGAAATTATTACGTAGCGGTAGGAGGTTAAAAGATGGGAGAATTTTTTTGAAGAAAAAGGAAGAAGCAGCAATCCAAGTCAAAGAATCAGCTGCTTCGGTACCAAAGGTGCCAGAATGGTTAAGAACCCACAAAAAATCAAATTGAATTTACAATTTTTTTCCCTAATTATTTTATACGGTTTACCGCATAATTTTGAATTTTTTGAGTTTCCTAAAGTTGGTTTCTTATCTTGATCAATTTTTTTTTTTTTTTTTGTAAAAAATTTTTATTAAGGCATCACTGTTGTTAGGGCCTAAATATAAAGTTGTAAGCTCAGCTATGGTTTTCCTATAAAGCGGTCCTTGGCGCTTATGGTAATCGGTTAGCTTAAAGTTACAGATCGTCTTAAAGAGAATTTTAATTGTAATTTATGGTCCAATTTTGAAGTTTCTACGGCAAACCGTTTGTGAGTTATTGATTTTTATTTGATATTTTTGTCATTTCTGGTAAAGATTGGAAAAATATTCTTTGGAAGGATGAACCAGATTTTCAAATGTTTGGAAACAAAATAATAATTCGTTATATACGGCAGAACAGATATCAGGACAATGTTTAAAATTCCTCCTTAAACATGGTGGAGGAGGTTCTACGAACGTTTGAGGTTATTTCGATAATAACATCGTCAGAAATATATTTCAAAATCGAAGGTAAAGCCTCATCCTTAAAAATGAAATATTGTCATTCAGCCGTCATACTTCTAACCGCAAATTCGTATTTTGACACAATAATGATCCAAAACACACATCTAAACCATGCAAAGATTATTTACAGCAGCCGAATAAGGAAGGCTACTGAATTGCTTCGACCACCGCAATCGACAAATGTCAACTCCATTGAACTATTATGGTACGAACTTGATAGAAATGTTCGAAGAATATGCCCATCGTCCACTCAATCACGCATTAATTAACGCTTTACTTCAGTCATAGTGAAAACTGCATATTTCATACCCAGTCACTATGTGAAGAAAGAAAGAACTTCTTTCTCGATGATAACGTTCAAAAATTCTTGGCTCGCCACGATTACGCTTTTTTTCAGAGTCATCATTAACATCCGGGGAACCTGACGTGCGCAATTTTTTTTGTAATTTCAGTTCTTCATTTATAATACGGTTGACCCGTCTATGAGAAATGTCCAAAAAAGCCGCGATTTAATTCCCCAGTGTAATCCGTTTATTAGCTCGAATCAGTTCATCAACTCTCCGAACATTTTCGTCAGTGATCACAGTTTCAGAGGCTCCGATCGCGGCTTATCGAAAATTGGAAAAAATCCGCGGCTCATATCTTTAGCAGCCAAACAACAAACATTACTTAAATTAAGCGTTTGATCCCGGTGAACTTTCCGAAAACACGAATAAATCTGTTTATAAACAACTAAGGGGATAATATGTTTCATTCATTTCTTTGCTTGACCGTTTCCAAAAAAATTCCTCAACGTAAAAAGTGTTTACTTTATTTTCAAAATTAATCATTAACGAGATAAACAACGGAACAATCAGTCTTTAAAGTACATCAAAAACCGTTAATCAAAATAAAAATACCAGCACGAAAGGAATATTACGAAATTCCCTTTGACTGTTTATGCGCCATCTGGCAATGTTTCTTCATATTGTCTCGACGATTGAAACGTATCTTGCAAACCGGGCAGGGAAATGCTGGCTCTCCGTGAGAAAGTTTATGGTGGTATAAATAATTCGGACTGGAAAATTTGGCCGAGCACTGGCCACACTTGAACGGCTTCAAATTCAAGTGCTTGTACATATGAAATCGCAAAACTTCTTTCGACGAAACGCTACTCTGGCAAATATCGCAGGTATAAATTTCCCGTTTACTCTTACTTTTGGTAAGACATTTATAGCGATGGGCATAGTAAGCAGCTCGAGTATTAAGAATCAACTGGCATTTAGAACACTGCTTCGGAGATTTTTCATGCACATGTTTCGTGTGGTTTTCATACTGATACTTCGATTTATACGTCCTATTGCAGATCTGACAAACAAAGTTACGCCCTGATGATGATTCGTGAGTATATTCGTGCCTCTGTAAATCTCTTTTAGCGCCGAACGTTTTATAACATTCGGAACAGGAAAATGGTTTAATATGAATTAGCTCCATATGTTTAGCTAGACGTCCTTTAGTGGAAAACTTTCTTGAACATCGAGAACACTGAATGATCTCTTCGGTATGAAGCCTTCTTAAGTGACCGTTTAAACCTTGTTTCGTGCTGTACGTAGTATTACATAAGCGACATTTATATTCTTGTTGTTCTATTTCTTCATTCCTACGATGCTCGATAACTGTTGGAGAATGTGGCGAGACGGCTGTATTGAAATCCTACAAAACAACCACAAACATGCCATTATTTTCTTTCAGCTAAGCTACCGAACACACTTAATAACGACATGCCTGAATTAAATTAACAGTTTTAGCGATAGTGGGCAATTTTTGTTTCTTTTTTTCAATTTTAACATTCTTAGTATCGAACGAGTAGCGTTCCGAATCTACAAATGCAAAAAATTCTGAGATTTTTCGCCTCTTTTTTTCTTCTGTTAGAACAGAATGAAATTGACAATTTTTTTTTTTCCGGTTCTATTGTTCCGGCTAAAAGTTCTCCAGGACGCATTAGGTTTCAAGCACACCCGGGGGAATCAACCTAATTGCAGTTAATAATGCTACGTAAATACGATCCATTAATAAATGTCCGTCGAAACGTACAGATAAACAATAATATTATGTATATAATCACCTCGTGGTCGATATTAACCTTATGGTTTGTTTTTTGTTTTTTTTTATTAAAGCATTATTTCTCTTAGTATAATTTCCGGGAAAGAGGAAATAAAAACGGAGTTGGATTCCTAATAAACAAGGATATAGCTGACCAAATAATTCAGTGCAGGGCTATCAGTGACAGAATTTCAGAACTAATGGTACCGATTAACAAGAAAGAAAAATTCAAAATCGTGCAGATACATATATGCTCCCACAAAACATTCAGAAAAGGATACGGTAGAGGATTTTTACAAATACTTAGAAAATACAGTGGAGCGTTCAAAGGAGCGATATATCGTCGATATGGGACATTAGGATGCGAAAATAGGTAAACCAAATAATGAGGCTTTTGTAGGGAATTATAGTTCGAGAACCAGAAATGAACGAGAAGACAGATTATTAAGATTCGTAAAAGAAAATAAACTCTACATCGTGAATACTTATTTTACAAATCCAGAGAAAACCAGATGGAGCTGGTGCAGTTCAAATTGGACCACAAAAAAATGAAATAGATTTTATTTTGGCAAAAAATAAAGAGGTAGTAAAGGATGTAGTAGTATCATTTAATACGCGAAGTGACCATAGATTACTAAGAGCAAGAATAACCATCAATAAAAGATGAGAACATGTTAGAGCAATCAGAAGATGCAAAGGACCCAATATAAATTGGGAGAACAAAATTGAAATTAAAAGACAAATAGAGAAGAATTGAGTACTTCGGTGACAGAAATATTGGAAATCAAGATACCAAAACAAGCGAAATTAAGCAAAATATCGCAAAACACTAAGGATCTGATGCAAAAGAGAAGACAGATGAAAATGGAATAGGATACAGACAGGATTGAATACAGTGAAATATGTAAAACTTTACGGAAAAGTATACGAGATGATATCAGAACTCACAATAACAAGAGGATAGAAGAGACAATAAAGAACAACAAAAGTATGAAAATATTAAGAAACTTTTTTTATTTTTGTTTTTTTTTTTTTTTAAACCTGGCCTGGTTGTAAATACCATTTGGCCACTAACTATTCATTAAATTAAATCAGTCTATTTCTTTTTAGCCGCCGCTGGGAATCAAACTCTTGACCACTATTTCAACGATCAAGAGTTCACGCCACTAGGCTATCGCGACGGCTATAAGAAGAAACTTACAAATTAGGAATAATAAAATAATAGGTCTAAAAGACAAAAATCGCATTGAACGTAGAAGTAGAACAGAAATTGCGGAAATAATCCGGGAGTATTACAAAAAAGTATATAACGATGAAACGATAAACACACCGGATATAGATGCCAAATACAACATTAAGAAAAAACCAATAGATAAGATATCAAAAAAAGAAATAATAGTTACAATTAAAATTATAAAAAATAGTAAATGTGCAGGACCAGACGGAATCTAAGGGGAAATACTAAAAATAGCAACAGAAGAGATTTCGAGCCTGCTAGCGAACCTTTTCAACCTTTGTATTCAGAAACAGACAATACCGGAAGCCTAGAACAAAGCGCAATTAATACTACAACCTAAAATGGCAGATAAGAAAGTAATAAAAAATTATAGACCCATTAGCCTTCTTTCAAATCTCTATAAATTGTTAACAAAAATCATTACAAGAAAGATAAACGTCTTGTATTTGTGACTCAAATCATATTCTTTTCGAATGTTCTGCACTCTCTAACGAACGCTCCCTTCTTTACGCCCAACTTTTAGCTTTAGGTCTTCCTACTCCCTTTAACGCTACCTATATCCTTTCCATCCCATTGCCTTCAGTTATTCCGCTGCTGCTGTCCTTCGTTTTTTCCATTTCTGACCGCCTGGCTATTTAGTTCTATCTCTTAATTTACCATGTTGTTGGGTCAAGGTCGCTGGAGCGCCCAGAGTAGGAGAAAAAAAGATAAACGAACAGTTAGACAGATTTCAGCCGAAAGAACAAGCAGCTTTCCGAAAAGGCATGGGCACTATAAACTACGAGTGTATACATACTATGAAACAAATACTAGAAAAACAAAATAAATTTCGACGTCCATTATAATTAATAGACTATGAGAAAGCATTCGATTCTATTTCAACACAAAGGGTTCTTAAAGCGCTAGAGACAGCCGGAGTAAATAATGAATATGTTTCAATTTTACGGCATATATATATATATATATATATATATATATATATATATAAAAAAGAACGCAAAGGCCATCGTACAGGTTGGTCCAGTGGAAAGAGAAATTAACCTATACATGGACATTAGACAAGAAGACTCAATGTCACCAAAACTATTCATTGCGGCCTTGCAATCGGTATTTGAGAAATTAAAGTGGAATAGTAAGGAGTTAAAAATTGGACAAACATATCTTAGCCGCCTCAGATATGCGGATGACATAGTGCTTCTTAGCGAAGATATAGATGAACTAAAAGAAATGGTACAAGAACTTAATATAAGAAGCAAGGAAATAGGTCTGAAAATTAACATAACGAAAACTGTCTTAAATAGTAATATTACGAAAGACCAGATGACAGTGCAGGAAATGCCATCATTTAATTATCTAGAACAGATTATAAAAGGTAACAACAGATTACAAGAGGAAATAATGAGAAGAATACAAATGGCTATGCTAGGGCACGTGGTAAATTAAAGAACATCTTACAAAATAAAAAGATTCCTATAAATCTTAAAAAGAAAACATTTAATCAATGCGTACTGCCAGTGATGACTTATGGATGCGAAACATGAAACACCACAGCAGCAGTGAAAGAAAAACTAAGAATGGCACAGAGGAGGATTGAAAGAAGAATGATTGGCATAACTCTAAAGGATAAAAAAGAAAATAAATGGATTAGGGAAACTACAGGAATAAAAGATGTAGTACAAACGATAAAATAATCAAAATGGAGATAGACTGGTCATCTCGCAAGACATCCAGAACTCCTTGCAAATACAGTTTAACGCATTGGATGGACGATATAAATAAGTTTCAAAAGGACTGGACGAGCAAATCGGCATACAAGAAAAAACGGAAAGAATTTCGAGAGAGCTACATGCGGCAGTGGATCGAAAATAGCTGAAGACGATGATGATCATCATCATGTCGCAACTTCAGATTACTAATTTTTGGAAATACCAACCTAGTGACAAGATAAATAAAAAACTTGTATTGATGTTCAATATGTTTTAAACGCTCCACTATTAGTATTAACATTATTATATTAATATTGATATTACTAATATTAATAGAAAAATTGTCTGTGTCTTTTTTTCGCTTCCTGTACATCCTCCGATTTAAACTTTTTGAATAAATTTCGTATTTTTTAATAGGTTGACTTTTCACAATTTGCCTCTCCTCTAAAGATTACAACTAAACCTTGTAATGTGTACGCTACATTGCACATACTGTAATAAAATAAACAAAACAAAAAAATTATAATGAAAATGTACATATATGAGATCTTGTTGTCAGTCGGGAGTAAATAACCCATCATTGACCATCGCAAGGAGAAACGCGCATCTATCTTATGATCAAATTCAGCGGTCACGGTGCAGAAAGGAGGGAAGAAATGAAAAAAAGATTCGATGGAGATGTTTTTTAGTTAGCCCGTCGCTGTTTTACCTTTCTCCAGTATTATTGTTTTTGACTCCTCTCGGATCATGGCAGAAATCACATAGAAAAGTGTTTTCCGGTAGTAAAATCGTATCATAAACGCGAAAGCCCGATCTACAATCATTACGAATATTTATCAACAACGATCTCGGCTCCAGATTAAAAGATCCCGCTATTTGATCATCGTAACTCGGATCGCCGAAAAGCCACTGGACCCCCAAACAAACGGATCACCGCGAACAACAGTGATACGTACAATTTATTTATTTATATTATCTAATTTTTATTGATTTATTTTGTTCGTACTCAACACTGTACTTTTCAGCGGTCGACCGATACTGAAAAATTATTGTAAGCTAATTTCATCAGTACACTACATAAAAAATTCAAAAAATATAATTTTTCTAATAATATTAAACTAATTCATTTTTTCGTTCAGGATAAGTAAGAGGCCGTGGTGGCAGGCATCCCTGAGGACTTCATATAACGAATATATCGTTACAACCTACAAATAGACTAAACACATACATTCACACGTAATTACATGAGTACAATTAGATAAATTTTAAGAAAAATCTAATAAAACTGCAAATTATTTAAAATATAAAAAATTCATAGTACGTTTTTTTTAACTTTAATAAGCAACAATCTCCATCTATTCATTACATCAGAAAAACTTCATAAAAACAAGAGGAATAATTTTGATCGAATAAAGTCTTTCGTAAACTACCGATAAAATTATATTTACCACTATAGGCTAATGAATAAAACACAGGAACATCTTTTAAACATAAGTCACCAAAATAATAACTTCCTATTCAAAAATCTATTTCATTTTCGATTAAATACATATTTTTTTTATCAGGAAGGATTCGTGAAAATTTTGAATGCATATACTTTTCTTACCCGTTTTATTTTCTCTAACAGGTTTTCAAAAAAAAAAAAGGGGGAGCTTATAGTTCCTTTTTGCTAACCCGAAAGTAAAAACGTAAACTCTGAAAATATTAACTTCATTACCTCATTTTTGACCAGAACAATGTACACGAAAATCAGTATTCTAAACGGGTTTACAAAATCATACACTAATTACTCGACATTAATTAAAAGAATTAAGAGGAGGCAGCTCATCACAGTTCGTCGGTAGTGCTTTTGCTTACATTTTTTCCGGTGTTCCCTTATCCTTATCCTATAATCTTTAAATGATTCTCCACTAATAATACAAGTTATTCCACTATTGAAATTTCTACTCATTTCCTAATCATCTTTGTTATCTGAATAGCTATCCTTCCTTTTGCAAAAAGCGTGAACTGAGTATATTGCTATGAACGACACCGTGGATTATATAGGCGATTTAACTTAACTTTACTAAAGACCACTATTCTAAACGGGTCATCAAAAATAAACATATTCCACAATGGACGATAAACAACATCGAGGACTTTGTTAAACCGATAAAAATATTCTCTCCAGCAGCCTTCGCTACGAAATTAGCAGCGAAATATTCATTGTTCGACTGAATACGACTACTGCGCATCATTCAAGACGGATTTCTACAAGCGATTCAATATTGTCCCAAAGCTTATGATCCAAATGAAATATTAACGCTCTATGATGTTTCCTTCCTATATATATATAATTCACAACTTACGTCCGTTGAATCTCATCGCAACAATGGCCCACCATCAGTCAACGTCTAGAGCTCCCTGCCAGATAGATTCCGCGTGGGTCTCCGAATAAGCACAAAAATTGTAAAAAAAAAAAACACAAACAAAAAACCCCGATCGGCGTTCAAAAACATAACAGCGAAATAAATAAATAAAAGAAAAATTACACAACTGACATTTATTAATCACAGAAAACACGGGAAATAACGGAAAAAATTAGATAAAAAAACCGTAATAAATTAGTCAAAAAATTATTTCTAGAATTATTAAAATCTTAACAAGTATCAGTTTAGAATCGTACCGCGATCGTGATAACGAATTTAAATGCATATTCGGTTTATAAGTGAAAAGAAATACAACTTGCGCAATGCGAGAAATAGCGCCAAACGTAATCGAGATGATTTCTCTCCGCTTTAGAATAAATATTGGACACCAAAACCATTGTGCCACAAACAATGTTCATGTTCGCTCGCGAGTTCGTTAAATATCTCGACAAAACGTGAAATAACATTTTCTAAAACTAATTAATTTACAATGATATATACATGCACGTGCCAAATTTTTATCTACACTTCTATAAGTACAGTGTTCTTTTTTTAATTTCTTTAATTGACCGTTCCGAAAAAAATTTCCTCCACATACGGAAAATATTCACATCACTTTCTAAATTAATCGCTATCGAGATAAACAAGAGTACGATCAGTCTTCAAATTACGCGAGATAAATTATGTCGAAAATTATTAATCATACGACACTGTCATCTCTCCGATTGTTTATGCGCCATCGAGCAATGCTTTTTCATATTGTCCCGACGATTAAAACGTATCTTGCAAACCGGACAGGGAAATGCTGGCTCTCCGTGAGAAAGTTTATGGTGGTATAAATAATTCGGACTGGAAAATTTAGCCGAACACTGGTCACACTTGAACGGCTTCAGATTCAAGTGCTTGTACATATGATGTCGCATCACTTCTTTCGACGAAACACTACTCTGGCAAATATCGCAGGTATAAATCTGTCGGCACCTATTGACGTTATTAATGCATTTCATACGGTGAGAAAGGAACGCACTTCTGGTATTAAGGATCAACTGACATTTAGGACACGGCTTCGGGTGGTTTTCGTGCACATTTTTCACGTGTATTTTCAACAGGAATTCCGCCTTATACGTCTTATTGCAGATCTGACAAACGTAATCATTCGGTGATGATTTAACGTGAGTGTATTCGTGAACTTGTAGTAATCTTTTAATGCCGAACGTTTTACAACATTGTGAACAAGAATATGGTCTAATGTGAATCTGTTCCATATGTTTAGCCAATAAACCTCTACCGGAAAACGTTCGTGAACATCGAGAGCATTGAAAATTCCGCTCAGAATGAAGCCTTCTAATGTGACCATTTAAAGATTCTTTCGTGTTGTACGTAGTATCACATAAACCACATTTGTATTTCAGCTGACTGATCTCTTCATCCCTACGAAGCGTGACAGCTGACTGACTATGTAGCAGTACAACTGGATTGATACCCTACAAAACAACCATATACATGCGATTATTTTCTTCTAGTGAAGATACCGAACGGATTTACTAGCACATGCTACGAGACTGAATGTGATTAACGTGTTAATATGAAAACAATAGCGACTGAGTACCGTCACCGCCTACATGAAATAAAAGTTAACCGTTACAGTATTAGATTGCGAAATCATCGTCGCAGTAAACATCGGTACAGAACTTTCGAAACTTATTTCTTTCTACAGCTTAAATAATGACGTATTTTCCGTGTGTTGAAAATTACTGGTTGTAACGACGATAGCGAGACCTACGCAATTATTTGTACTAAATTGATGAATTCGAAGAAAATCTTTTAACAGAAGTAAAAATAAAACAGAAGATCGTCTAAAAAAAAAAATACGTGTGTTACGCACCATATCAACAAAAACAACAACGCTAACATCGATATTGACCAGCAACAAAACTTAAACTAAATACAGCAAAATGCCTCTATTCGTCGACAATTGGTGTAAACTGTGCGCGTCACAATGGTTTTTCCGTCATCCAACGCGATTAAAAACCGCCATCTTTTAAAATACAATTGACAACCTCGCGAAAACGTAGCTGAGTTAAAGAAATACGGGTTCATTCGTACGTGATAAAATGTGAAAAGGCGTATGAAAAATTGTCGAAAAAATAGTTTGACTTGAAGTTTTTTTTAATACGAAAATGAAATTTGAACAAGTCCTATAAATATAATCGATTGCGTGAACTGAATATAACGGGCACGATTCATCGAGGAGAAAACGAAATCTATTCTCATCGCAGATTTTAATCAGTAGGATACTGCGGCACATTAACGATGGGACCCGACCTCGTCGTTTTTTTTTCTTCTCGCATTACCGCTTGATGACTGTAATTAGATGTTTTAACAATTACGGATTAATATGTATCATACGTATCTGCTAATTGTTGCCTTCGCTAGTATATTAATGCTCGTTCAGATTTTTAAGTTCTCCTCTATTTTCCTATATAGTGAACTCTGTATCTCCACTAAAATCCTCTTTATTCAGTTTTCTTTCCCTTTCGGTATATTGCTAAGTAAAACAAACTCTTTAAATATAGTCCACAACAGAAAAGCCCAATAGTTGGCGAAAATTTAAGATTTGAATGTAAATAATATTTTCAGTAGCAATTATTAAAACTTTTTGCTGCAGCGGTCTTTAATAAAATTTACTCGTAATTCTAACTTTTCTAAAATATTCCGATTAAATTCTGGAAGGATTACGTCATCTCTTTAAAAAAGACAAAATCCACTACCGTAAGTCGTCATTTTTAATACCATCCCCCGAATTGGACACGTTCCTCTGGCTATAATAGCTATAATTTTAACGAAACACAGTAAAATGTTTTGCTTTGTCCATTATTCTCAGTAACCAGAAAACAAAAAAAAAATTCTCAATTAAACGACAATAAAGCCATACTTAAAAAGAATGAAAATTAACCACAAATTTCGTAGGATCACAATGTTGAATAGATTTAAAACAAAAACTAACCGAAATATATTTTAATCAATAAAAAATACATTTTAATATTAAACGATACCGAAATATTCGTCGAGTTAATTAATTGTAGTTCGCAAACTGATCGTAAAATATAGCATCAAACGTTCTTTTCTATTTTTACATAAACAGAGTATTCGGTTTATTTGTGACTTATTTTTACGTTAACAGCAATTCTAAACGGTTAGTAACTTATAGTGTATGCGTGCGCATAATTAAATTTCAAAAAAACGTATAAATTAAAAATACTAAAGTGACAAAATAACGCCCGAACTTGGAAACAATGTTGATAAGTGACGATTGATCGTACCTTTTCTAACTGCGTGTGCCATTCAGGTCCAACTTAATTATAAATGGCAACGACGATAATGAACAGTGTGTGCTGATAACTTGGTTTAATTGAAAACAGGAAATTGATTATACAACAGAGCTTTTTGGAGAATAGCACTTTCATCGAGTAAAAAAAAAAAAGGAAGGTATTTCAAAAAAGGGTCACAAAAAAAAAACGGTAAAACTTTTAGCGACAGAAAGAAAACTATGAAAATAAAGTGTGTTCGTCTGAACCTTAAGATCGGTAAAAATTATTTGTGGGATTACCGAAGCTTACGAACTAAGGAAGAAACTTGGTCACGATAAGAAAAAACTTAATACAGTTTTGATTTATTTAAGCCGTTAACTGATAAATAAATCTGACTGTTAAAATTTTGATGATGAACGGTTTTTAAGTTAATTAAAAACAAATACGATAACCGTAAATGGAATACTGGCAACAATGCGATGAAAATTGAATAGTCAGTAGAAAACTTTTCCCGCTTAGCTAATGATGATTATGGCTGAAAACGTTTTTCTAAATTTTTCTTTCAATTTTCATATCTTTCAGTGTTCTGTTTGTTTATTATACTTGAATTACATTAATATTTACAAAAGAAATGAAACGCAAATACTATTAAGTTCAACTTTTTTAATTTCTGGATTCAATTAAAATTGAAGCAGTGAAACAATTATTAACCAAAAAAAAAACAACTAATAATAATAATAATGAAGATAATGAACTTACTAGTAATTAATTACAAAGCCTTGCTTCAAAGACGGGAAAATGAATAAATAAACAATTTACAATGTAAATGAAATATTTCAACCAAATAATACCGTTATTTTTAATTATCGGTACCCCCCCCCCCCCCCCGAATAAAATAAAACACGAGCTCTTGAAGAAACTGTTCAAATTTAAAAACAAAAATTACGAAATACCGGAGAATTATTTTGTAACAATCGGAACACAGTATACATTTTCGAAAAATGACTTATATAATCACAGTATTAAAGATAAATTATTACAAATGCTGACACCTTATAAGGGCTTAAAATCCAGTCGCATCAACTGAATTTGGAAAGCCTCATGCTGCAAGTTCAACAAATCTTTTTTTTTCCCTTAGGCTCACCAGATAAGGATCTTTACCCAGAAACAATTAGAAAGGGAAGGAATCGATTATATCTTGATGTGGTCAGGCATTGTTAGTCGGAAGGAACAAATAACGGGAATAATATGTGAAGAAGGAAAAGACCAGATATAAGAGGCGTAATACGGAATAGAAAGACTAAGTCGTAGCAAACTGGAATACAAAACAGAACGCTCGACGGTAAGAGATGAACATTTAATAAACACATATTCAGCATCGCAAACACAGTCATCGTTTGAGTGGAGAGGACAACTCATACATATGTTACGACACACCAGCATACACAAAAAATCTCTTGGAAATCCACGAAAAATTGGTGTAAAGTGAGGCAGTTGATGAAGCGCCCAGGATTTTAAATCTCCGCGTCATACTGAAGACTAGGAAAATAGTATCAATAATTCAGTGCGGTTATTTTTCGATTTCAAAATACTTTAAACAACTCGTCAGTAATAACATGAATAAAATTGGCGGTACAACAGTGGACCTTACCAACATCTTCATCTTCGTCACCGTTATCAACGTTATCGACCTTCCCCCTCTCAGTAGGTTACAACCACCTAATTTTTCATGCCACAGTACTATATAGCTATCCTATCAGTTCATTTAACTCTTTCATAATCTCTGACTGTTTTACTCCAAAATACCTACAACAACAATATTTTTTACATTACGATATTGGCCGTCTCTTACAGTTTGATAATCAAAAAGACCAATAAGTAAAATTCCACCTAATAAAAACCTCGCTAAATAAAACCATTATTTTTTCACGTGTATAATAGTGGAACATTTTTAAGGTTAAAAACTTCCCCAGCAGTAAAAAGTAGACGTTACCACCACGCCAGGCAGAACATACGATACATCGAGTCAGATCAACTTTGAATGAAATATTTATACTAAACAGTTGTTTGAAGTGTCAATACACAAATTGTACAATTCCATCCTAAGAAGAAGTTTTATTTTAAAATGCAAATTTTGCCTCTATCGTAATAAGCTAGCGAACGAACTCGAAATAAAGGAAGAACTGGCTCCGGCTACATGTACGGCAATCGAAATATATTCAAATAAAATGTGGGTGCATCCTATATATATATATATATATATATATATACACTACAAATAAAGATTGTATAAAGTTGCGCGCGATAACTTCTTTACTACAACTTATTTATCTGAATCTATTGAAGATATCAATAAGGTCCATTTTTGATGAGTTATAAAATAAAATAAATTTTGTTCCGAACGTCTACTAACTGCTTCAAAATTAGAACAGCGTTGTACTCAAATGAAAAACAGTACATCACCGAAAAAAAAGCAGACTTGCACAGTGCGGACATAAACTATTATAAGATAAAAACAAAAATATGACTTTTAAATTGTTCATTAGTAACGCCGTAATTGTGATCGCAATTGAACGCAATTATGAAGATTATAATCTCAGGACAGATATTTCATTACAGTACATTTCATCACATAAATATGTGAAATTAAATGATTTGATTTTTAAGGAATTTTCTGACTTTATAGAGGTGGAATAAAACCCGACACAATATTATTATACTGTTCCGACAGATAGTATTTAAAAATAAAAGTAATGATTTTCCACGTCCCTACATGTTGAAATAGAATGAGCAAAAATATTTTCTTAGAAAAAAACAGGATTTCACATTCATCGCGCACTAAGAAAATTAATGTGACTTTAGGTTTACGTAATATAGACATATATTAGCTATTGTGAAAAATATAACAAAATTAATTTGCTTATATGGTACTCTGCTGACAATATTGTATTGCCCTAGTGGAATTTTAGGCACATATACGCTCCTGATTCGTCAGCACTCCAAGTATCACAGTTTTCTGTTGGGTTTAAAGTCAAATATATTGATACGCATTTCACTTAATTCGTCCCAAATAGTATCATCAAAATAGCGCTTTTTCAAATTTTCAAACTACATATAACGAGCAAACACAATTGATGCGGGTGATCAGTTAACTAACGCATCGAGATATGAAAATAATAGAAATAATGCGGAAACGGAAATAAAGTGGTATAGGTTATAATGAATCTACCATTATCGTAAATAATATCTCATATCTGCGTGAAAGAAAGTATTTCGTTAATAACATAAAATTTTTTTTTTTTTTGAAATTTGAATTAAGAACGAATCTAATAAATTTGTTTCTTTAAATAAAGTAATCTTATTTGTGTTATTACACAGAATTTTCATAGAAACTAATCTCCCCCGATTATTTATTTGTCAGCTAGTCAATGTAAAAGGTTAGGGTTTCACCATGGTTAAATTTGGTAGTATTTTCCACGATAGAAAAAAGAAAATCCGCAAACATTCTATGCAAGTATCATAAAACTAAAGATAAGACACACGAAAAAATTGTTTCAACAAATTAAGTGTAACAAGGTAAAATACGAAAAATGAAAAAAAAATCAATGCACACCCGGTTTTCTTATTTCGAAATCCGTTTTAAACGCACCCAACGGTTCTAGTACTTGGCGCAGCTGAATAATCTAAAAATTTTATCAATTTTTTTTCACGTTTCTCATGGTGAACCGCCGCTAATTTTATTCCTTCAAATCAAATTTTCCAATATCACCAACTATTTTTTAATTTATTGAATTCTAATTCAAGAAGAGTCCGCAACGAAAACGCTTTGGAATTATTAGTATTTCGAAAAAGCCAAAAAAAGAAAAAAAAATGAGATTTACTAAAATTACTAATATTTTAACCAATGCCAAAGCAATATTTAAATTTCATGTTCAATTTAAGACTTCTTTATTATTTTAAACGTTGTTTTATGTAAACGTTTATCGGAAAATGAGACAACTGCAAGAAAAAAAATTTAATTCATGTTTTTTTAAAATACATAACACATTAAAAAGAACTAAATACAGAACGTATATCCAGATATTTCATTATGAAACGAATGATAACAATGTACCACACTAGGCTTTTTTGGTGGGTATTTTGTAAATTGTTAAAATAAAATTTTTAATCTATCTAACTATCCACTACACTACGATTTATACGATTAACCATCATAGATAAAAATATTATTTAATATTTAATTGATAAAATAGATAACAATAAAAGCGAAAAAATCAATATTAAATAAATCAACACGTATTAATCATGGAATCTAAAACTTTCCTTCAAATTCACAACAAAAATTAAAATATATATTTATACATAGTATTAAAATTTACAATTTGTATATTACCAAGTCCGTTTTGCGATGTTAATCGATGTTAAAAAAGAAAAAAGGTCAAAATTTAATTGGCTCAACAAAAAAACACACTCACTGCCTCATTGGAAATTAGCTTAGAAAAAGATGAAAGTCTGCAGATGAAGACAGCGGAAAAAAAGTGTTAACCAGTAATAAATTCTTGTCTGAAAGCGATATCAGGATGTTCTTTTGAAAATACTTATATTCTGGAGTCACGCCTAATGAAATAAACGGAACAGGAAAACATTCGACATGAAAAGGAAAATTGATACTTCAAAACTTGCATGAAAATAGATTAGCAGAAATGCCTCGCATAATGCAATAAAACATTTGTTATAAAATACTATAACAATTCGCCAAAACCGTACTAAAAGAGTGCAGAACTCAAATAAAATTTTTCGTTTTTTTTCAATGCGAAGTTTTGGGAATGGAGAAGACAATCGTGATGTAACTCTAGTCTTCCATGACTATACGCTAAAAGGAACATCTAGTATCAGTTATTTAATTGAAAAACATTAGGGAATCCTAACACAGCTCAATCAAAAGAAAATTTTAATCGCTCAATCAAGATAGCTGCATGTAGAAAAATGGGTATACAAAAACAATGATTTTCCACCTCTTTATTTAATCGATCTGGTTCAACAAGCATTCTCCACGTTGATATTTTAAAACGTTTTTCTTCCAAAATCGTCTTTTGTCTTCGCAAATAACTGAAAAATCTGATGAATCGATTAAACATTACATCTTTTAAACAAACATCGACATTAAGTTTTTGTATAATTAAGATGCTAGGTTCTACGAGCCCATCAACAGAGATCGCCCAACAACCCTCCTTCACAACGTTCCCGAAAGTTCCGTTCTACACGCAGAAATGAAAAAAATCAATTATAGTCCTTCCTTTGCTGTTACTCATATCTGGTAATCAACCCTTTATATTATTTTGAACCGTAACAATGTGTACTTTTTGTGATACAAACATCTCCTTACTTGATCAAAACACACCTCCTATGTGTCATTTGATATGAACAACCTTAAGTATCTAAGTACTGAAATCACTTTTAACTTGATAATGGAACTGAACTCAAATTCATAGCATAATCTATTACCATTGCATTTTACTTTGTATTATCTTCTTCTTCTTCTTCTTTGCAGTGCCATGTTCAGTTTCTAAGTGTAGGCGACTATTCCTACATTCTAGCTGTACGGATATAGGTAATGTACTAGGCAATTTTTATATGAAACACTAGTGTGAAACTAATTGTAAATGTTTGATTTATCGATATACAAATGTAGTACCGTGTGTGTCTGCCTACTACATATCGATTACTGCATATATGATGATATACGTGGCCGTTTGCCGTTGCCTTCCACGTGATTATTAGCGGTTAATGTAATAATTTATTTTGTAATTTCTGTCACCGCCTGGGATCAAACTCAATATTTTCGTAACGGAAGTCGATTGGTCTGCCAACTAAGCTACCGCGACCACTCTTTATTATCTTTGATCCGATTTTTTAATAGCAGTTTTCAAACAATTAATCAGCTCAGTGAGCTATAATGTTATTTATATTCGTCCCGATTAACGTGTAATATCATTAACAATATAGAAAATTAATAATTTGCAAAAACTTTACCCAAAAAAATCAACCAAATCAAACCAAATCCTTTAGTTTTCCGTGTAACATATTTGCTGTAAAATTTTTAAGCAGCGACAGAAATCAAATATGACGAACTCCCGCCCCGCTGATAAGATCTGATACGATCTTCTGTTTCCCCTACCCGGACACCGTCATGTACTTGTCGATAAAGGAAGCAGAAGTTCAACGAAATCAATTTTTAGAAAAGTCTTCTTACCATAGTATTCTTATAAAATAGTTTCTGAATACGAAGAAAATATTTCTCTACACCTTTTACCACCGTCAATAAATATTCACCTTTATCTGTCTTTCTTAACGCCACTGACTTTGAAGTTTATTTATTCACTTCATTCTCACCACCCTCCGCAAACCTATATCTCGGAACTGTATGTCATATTTTCACTTTCTATTTTTCACAGTCTATGTCTTTAGTCCCATGTTAATAAACCGCATGTTCCTTTTTATTAACAAATTCACCTTAGTACAAAGGATACCCCCTCCCCCCCGTTTTTTGTTTCGTATTCTTTTTGCTATTGAAATCGCGTACTTGCCTTTGTTTCACTATTTCACCGTCTTGTAATTCTTGTGCTCGCTTATTTGTTTTTTTTATAATTGTCTCGTCTTTTTTTACCTTTGAACTCTCTTCACCACTTAATTTTACCATCTTTAGTTTTATCACATATACCTACCTAAATCGTGCCACTCAACACCAAACATTGCAATCACCCATTTATACACTCTAATTGTACAGATATAGGTGTGTTCATGGCAACTGTTATATGCAACGCGTGTGTTGGTATACTTAATGGATTGTCATGCTTTCCACGTGACTATTAACGATTATTTATTATTTATAATAATTTCTTTCGTGGCCCAATATCGAACTCAGCATCCCCGCGATAGAAATCAAATTCTCCAGTAACTAGGCTATCGCGACGACTACCTAATGCTATATAAAAAATATGTAAACTCATAGATTAAACCGAGTCCTTCTTACCCTTGATTTGGGATTGTAGATTGCAAATTCGAGGTTTACATTATGTCAAATTTAATAGGTCTTAAATGATTATATAGGTAAATTTCTTCTCCTCAGCCGCATTTAATTTCTCAGATTTTCTTAATACCTAATTGTTTCAAGCTGGTAAACCTAAGACCGGCTTGAAATTAAATTTTCTGAAATAAGCGTTTTCCTGTCAGCCCATTTCCAAACTCTAACTGAGGTCAATGATCTTAACCCTAAGACAAATATTAACTTTATTTTTCAATACATGAATATATCGCTAGTGTTCATCTGATAATGCTACCAATTACAACGATAATTGTAATTTGATTTCTATTTTAGTATCGAGCACTTACACATCTTAAAAGCGATATACAACAAGCATACTAATAATTTTTATTCAAGTTCCACCTCTATGTTTGATGGATAATTTATTATGAATATTAATACACGCAGTTTCGGAATCAAAATGATTCTAATGTCTTCAATTACGAAATACCGGAGAACAATCATCCCCCCCCCAAAAAAAACAAACTTGTACAATGAAAACTGCTTAATACAAAAAAAAAAAAAAAAAACCAATGGAAAATACAAATCTAGTTTCGAAATAAATCGATGTATTTATGTTATTCTATTCTGATGTTGCAAAAACGGAAATGTGCATAATTTAATAGTATAGTGTTTTGCGAAAAAAAGAAAAAAAAATACGATTTTTATGAATGACCCAGTGTAATAATGATAACAAAATAAGCGTAAATATTATTCCAATTTTTTGTTAAACAAATATAAATATTGAACAGAAGTAAACGCCATGCCAAAGTATTAGTAATGCTCGTTTAGTAGTGTACACACAAACAGCGAGTGAAAATGGACACCAACAAAATGTTTTGGTGTCTAGTTTAAACGTAAACCAATTAGTAATTTTATTGAGTAGGCGATAAGTTGACTATTATTCTGTCGTTTAATATTACAGTCTTAAATTCGGTTGTAAAAAACTAAATATTTTGTATCATCTAGTAATTTGTTTATATATGAAATTCGATTAATACAAGAAATACATTTAGTTCCTATAGTTTCATCTTGAATGATTTCAACTATACATTCGCAGAAAATGATGTTAAAAATCGTATTTTTGTTCGTTATATCTGTTTTTAAAAAATCATTTTTATTTAAATAAAAAAAGAAACAAATTTACCATCATGACTGGCACGTTGACACTATTATTCCATAAACCTCTATCATCTTCATTATCAGAATCTACTATATAAACTGGTGATATTTGAACTGGTCGAGAAGGTTGTACAACATTCATTTCAGCCGGCGCTAAATCATCTATTATAAAATAAATTTGAAAACAAAAAAGACACAATTATAATTCATAAACATTTGCTTAAAAAATTAAAAAATAATTAAGCCTAGAAACATTTTAGAATGTCTAGGTACACGATCACAAAAGTATAAAATAGTTACAAATAACTCTCCAAAGTTTTTTTTTTCATAGTTTGAAATAACTGTTTGAAAATAATTTACTTTTCCTTTTTCACCCCATGCTAATCGAAAAGCTAACAATTTAAAATAAATTACAAACTCTGCCTGGATACTAACTTTCAATACAAAATAATACAAAACTATGCACAATGTTGACCTTCAAGGAATAATTCTGTAAGATAGTTGGAAAGATCGACTTTATCACATTTTCCAAAAGCAAACATTTTTAAAAATACACGTAGAAATTTTTCAACCAAAATTCGTAAAAATAATCAACTTACCACGGTTATGGAGATTGTCTTTTTACATTACAGACAATAATTAAATTAGCTGACATTCTTAGAACAGAAGTTGAAATGTCTTTACATGCCCACTATGCGAACAAAATAAACTGTTGTATGAATACTACCGAGAAATACATTGAAGATATTAGCTGTGGGAAGAATACTTCTATATTACGAGACAGAAGTTTGATTTTACCACCTTTAAAGTTAAATAAAAACATTATAATTAAAAAGAAATGCAGAATTTGTACCTGTAGCAAATGCTTTTTTTTTAAATACGTCACTAAATAAATTAAAAAAAAAAAAGTTACTACGCTGAATAAGTACTTTTACATAGTTGAAGAAATATTTTACTTTTATTGAGACAAACAAATTACAAAATTTTTTTCTTCCTCCGTTGCGGACAACTTTTTTTTTGCGAAAAAACATTTGCTTACTCATAATTTTGTAATGTTTTATATTTCTTTAAAATAAAAATATGTATAAAAAAACATAAAACAATTATTTAACTATATAAAAAATGAAAAGAAGTACCTAACTTACCGCTTAAACTAACCAAGTGTTCTTATACATATAATAATATTCGTCGCAGAAAGCAATTCTTTAATGGCAGAAAATCATAAAAAAGGTAAAAAGAAAGTGAAAAAGGAACAAAGAAAAAAAGAGACTAAAAAACGGCTCCATTTAATATACTAAACTAAAATTTTATGAAAAAGGTAGCCGGTTTCTCAGTTTTCACAAACATATCACGTAATTAGTTACGGATCATACTAATTTCACCGAAAAACATACGTTATAGATTAATATTTTTCTGTTATTCAATGAAATAAAAATAATTATTATCCTATAAACCACTTAAGGATAAGTATATAGTTATCATCGCAAGTATTCAATCAATTAAATTATTAACCGCATTGTATAAACTGGAGCTTATTTATAATTATTATTAATTTTTCATTCAAAAATTATAAAAAGCAATTGAAAACCAGTCAATTATTTTTATTCTAATAACGGATAAATTATTAAATACAAAATCAATCTAAACACTGGCGCAAATTAATTTTAAAAAATAATACTAAAGCAGATTTTGTCATCTAACAGAAATGTACTTATAATGAAATGCTCTTTAAGCTATTTCGACGGTTATAGAAATTAGCGTTAAATTTCCTCTCGGAATGATTTGAAAACAAAAGAATTAAATCAAAAATTAACTATTACAGCATAATTTTTATATCAATTTTCATATATAAAAAGATAAAAGTTAATATATCGTTGTTATTATAACCGATACAGTAATTAACAACAGTATAGAATGATTTTGAATTTATCAAAACTAAAAACACTTTAATTCTCTACATATTTCAATTTAAAAAACTGAATTTAATTTTGTCCAAAAATTGACGTAATTCACTTATGATTTGTACGTTACAACTTTTAATTTTTTCCTTTTATCCTGTTAGAATACCATCGATTTTGTTTTTTTTACTGAAGTAGATAGAATAAATATTTTTACGCTACTACATGATAAAAATATTTTAAATAATGATTTATGCGTTTACTCGTAAAATGAATGTACCTATAATAGCTCTATGAATGCATATTGACCGAAACAATGATAATCGCACTCCTCTCAGTTCTCTTTCACAAAATTACTTTACTTATTTTCTCCAACGTATTGCTTTCTCCCTAATTACTAACATGTATACACACCTGTCCATCTATGAACCCACTTTGCCTTTTTTCTTCTTCATATTACGCATGCCACACAAGAATTACAGTTTAGACGATATTATAATAAACAGTTACAAATTTATCTTCATTAGTCTAAAGATGCAAGGAGTTCAAAATTCAATTTTTGACACTTCTTCCTTTGTTTTACTCTAATAAGGCTGAAAACATCAGCTAAACGTTTTATTTTAATTATGTATTCCGTTCGTACTATATATTATTTTATTCGCTTCCTGTAAAAATATAGTGCACACCGTTTTTATAATACATATTAAAATATTGAATATAAAATTAAACATTATTCACCATTCGGAACAGAATCATCTGGTGTTTCATCAACAAAACTGTCATTACGCTGAAGTTGATTGTACGCATGTTCAACAATGTGATGAGTAAGTTGCAATCTGTAAACCGCAATTTAAATTTGATTAGTGTATACTAAAAAGTGCAGGTGTCACAAAGTTCTTATTTATATGATAATAGAAACATTTTTTAAAATAATTAAAATGTATAAATAACAATATTTAAAAAATATTAAACGATTATCAAAATAATTGTTGACAATTAAAATTTTTCGATTAATTCTACATTGTCCGAAGGTATAGATAAAATTTCATTTTTAAGTAACGTCTAACTCTTTCATCTATAAGTTACTTTTTAAAGTCGTCGTTACATATTATTTTTACTAAATATAACTCATCGAAGCTCTATATTAATTCATTATATTTTGGAACAGAAACAATTTTAACAATTCGGTTAAGAATAATCCACTTTCGTTTGTATTTTATTTTTTGTTTGTTTTTTTAACGAAGTAGATAAACAATGACAGGATATATTTGTAATCTTTCATCACAGTACGGAGTACAAATCTACATTTAAAAAAGTATAAAAACGATATTATGCAATTTTTTACTATATTATTATTAATTAAAATTCGGAACGAAGGTCAGAACATTCATTAAACTAATTAATAATTAATTTATATTGTTCAAATAGTACGCTTCTAGTAGAAAATATTTTCTCTGTCGATCTGTAAAATTTCATCAAAATCAGTGACTCGCAGGTCGTGACTCTCCTTGTAAGACAAATAAATATGAGATGATATAAAAATTTAAAAAAAACACAAAAATTTAAAAATTTTATATTAAAAAGGGAAATATTATTATTTGGAATTTGGTAATTTATTATATTAAATTTATGTTTGTTTATATAATAGTTTTCAACTATGTTCATGGCATTTCCTTTATTTTATATAACTAAAACTGTTACAGTTTTTTCTAATGAATCTGATTCGTGTTTATTTTTTGTTTTGTAACCGTGTTAGCTGTATATAATAAAGGAAATGACATGAATATAGCTGAAAACTATTATGTAAACAAACATAACTCTAACATACTAAATGGCCAAATCCCAAATAATAATAACCCCCTTTTTAATGTAAAAATTTAAAATTATAATATTTTTTTAAAATTTTTATGTCTTCTCGTATTTAATTGTCTTAGTCTACGTATATTTTATCTCGTTTCTTAACATGTCCATTAAAGTTTGTTTATTTATCTTGTAAATATTTTACTGCTTCTTTATTGTAAACATTTCTCCGGCTTCAATATATGTATCGACTTCCGGCCTATGTTCTTTGGTTTGTCTTTATCTCAACTTTAAAATTATTAATTTGAACTATATAAATACTTCTGTTTTCTATATTGACCTCAGTGTGATTTAGAATTTGTTCCGATCACACACTCAGTTGTTTTAAAATTTAGCTGATATGTCCGAAAACGTTTCTAAGTGGTATAATCGTTATACATTTAAATTTGTTTGTTATACTTGCATTTGTGACAATTTAATGTATTTTTATATTTTAACAAACAGTATTTTAAAGATTCTATACTAAATTTTACACTGGCTTCCGAAATAGGGACATCAATATTTTACAATATACGCACACACGTGCCAATTCGATCTTGTGGATCTTATCGGGGGCACTCTCAGAACTCTTTTCTATAATTTTTACAGAATATTTGGTTTTAACTGACCATGCCACTTTTTAGTTTACAGTTTGTGTAACAATTTCTAAATAACGGAAAAATGTAACACGATCTTTAAAAACACAAAAATGTTTGATGATTTCTAAATAACGAAAAAATTATTACTCCTAGTGTAAAAAATAAAATCTACATTCACATATATATGCATATACGTAAGCTTGGCCCTGAGTGCCTCGCAAAGAGCGTCGCCCCTTTACCGCGCCTGGGGAACCCCCATACCCCCAGCTCTATCACTCTGGTACTTCGTATAGAATGAGAAAACTTGACAACGCCATTCTTTCCGACTGCGCGACAAAAAAAAAAAGAAAATAAATCTTTATTTAATGTCACATTTTGGGGCAAATTTTTGTGACAGAAAAAGTGCGGTCGGGCTAAATATATATATATATAAATAATGTAAGTTGGGAAATCTGTGACTGCCACGCTAATCTCACGAAGTACAAAACCGATTTCATTCCGGTTTTCACCAATAGGTAAACTGATTGCTGCAGAAGGTTTTAGTGTATAATTTATAAATTCCTAACGTAATTAAACTGATCTATGCGAGTTTTTAGTCAAAGAAGTACGAAAATAGAATGGTAAAATAACTCGATAAAATAAAAAAAAATGAATAAAATGATTACTACGTTAAATATAAATTAAACGTAAAAATTTAAACCAAATGATTACTATGGTAAATGTAAATATAAATTTTAGATAACATTTTATTAATTTCAAGTGCAACTAAAAAAAATTAATATTTTTTATTAGTTTGATAATAATTTTTATTAAATTATTACATCAGTAACTTTACAAGTAATAAATTAATTGTTAGACATAGTTTGACACAGAGGTTGAAACCTCCGCCCGCTCAAAAAAAAAGCGGGAATGACGTGTGCTTGGAGAAGTTGTTCTCTTAAATATGTAACACCACTTTTCGTTTCTCACACTTGACAGATTTTCGCTAACGGTATATTTTGTCAAACGTTTTTAAAATTAGACGTGCGAACGTTATTTTGTTATGATAAAATAGCGGTAGAATAGTTACACAACAAAAAATGTACACGTACAACGAACTGGTCGTTCTGCCAAAGTAGAGAACTATTTGTTGTTGCATACATATATGTGCTTGCTTTCCAATATACTCTTACTGACTCGCCAACGTCATAGAAATAATCACAACGCTTGGTAACAAAACAATTGAAATTCAACCATTACCTTAATACTTACGGAGTGACTACCATCTTACAAATAAGGCAGTTTTCTTTGCAGCTCAAATAGCGAACACCCGGAACTGATTGCAGTCGCTTGTTATCGCGCTACAAGTGCAGTCCCGCGTGTGTCTGCTGTATGTACTGAACTAGCGCGCATATAATGGTATACGTGGTGGTTTGCCATTGCCTTTTACGTGATTATTAGCGAGTATTTAATTTAATTCTTTGTAATAAGTTCTGTCGTCGCTCGGGATCGAACCCGTGACCTCCATAATGGAAGTCAAGCGCTCTAGCAACTAGGCTGTCGCGACGAATATATATATACGAGGTCTGTTTAAAAATGAAGATCTTTTTATTTTCCTCAAAAAATATTTATTTATTCAACAATATCTACTTTGTCCCCTTCAAAGTAATCCCCCTCAGATATAATACACTTGTGCCAGCGCTTTTTCCAATCCTAGAAGTACTTTTGGTATGGCCTTGAGCTCTTCTTGCGATGCGGTCTTTATCTCCTAAATCGTGGAAAACCTCCGTCCTTTCATGGATCTTTTCAGTTTTGGGAATCGTCATTAACATCTTCTCGACCTTCTGTGAAGAGCTTGTACCACTTGTAAACATTTTTTTTACTCAAAGTAGACTCACCGAATACCACAGTCAACATTTCAAGTGCGCTGGAGCACTTAATTTTATTTTTCGCAAAATTTAATACAGATTCTTTGATCCATTTTTTTCGATAGCAAAAAATCGCAAAGCACACTAAAACACGTCTAACATTAATAACTGTCAAACACAAACTAACAATGCAAAACAGCGGATAGAGTCAACATATGTTGGGGACATGTGTAGCAATATAACAAAAAAAAAAAATCCCAAATCGAATGTAGTTCCCGAAATTTAAAAAGTTACTTTATTTTTTGAACAGACCTCGTATATATATACGAATATATACTAACTATTGTCCGCGATTTGATCTTTAATTTTTTCTTTCTTTTTATATAACTATCTTTTGGGTATATTACTAACGCAATAATTAAGGCAAACTTGGCAACAAATCCAAACAGTTAGTGAGGATGTAAAATTAGAGTGTATTGAAACTTCGGTTGTAGTATTTCTGAATAATTTCTTCACAATTCAAATTTTTTAAATATTCTAATAAAATTTAGTTTTTATAGAACATTAGTAATACAATGCATGGTTACTAAATTTCGCATAGAAATTCTTAAAAAAATATATACATATATATATATATTTATGTATATTACAAACCACAATATGGTTTGTTGTTTCCTATATTAGTCGAAAAAAAAATACGCTAAAACATTTCTAATTCGAAAATAATACTTCGAGATATGAGTTTAATTGGTACTTTAACACATGCTGTTTATTGACAGCAGACAACATAATACCTGTAAATGAACTTTATATCGTAACAATTATTCCATTTACAAAGTGCGATTCTATTTTTGTTGGGGAAATAATGATGTTCCCACGCGTGAATTGCCAACTGCAGTGGATCGATAAATGAATTAATACAATTTTTCCACCTGTAAAGTAATTAATATACCATTTAAACTGATCATAAATTATAACTAGCAATAAAAGAAGAATAATCAAATGTGTATAAAAATTTAAATGTATACGCAGGTACAACGACGTCAAACCTGAAAAAGAAAAAAGAGAAAAAACACTTGTTCTTCCAGAATTGAACAGATAGAAATACAATAGAGGTAAAGAACTAAATTTATATCAACGCTATACGTGCAAATGGATTCACATATGAAAGTTATACAATTTGAAGAGTCCACTAAAAACGATCATTGATATTTTCAAGAATTCTATATTTTAATTTTTTTTTTTCAATAAGATTTTTTAGGACTGTAAGTATACAGTTACCAAAACATTTCAAAAGGATATAAAACGGGCAATAAATAAATACGGCAAAATATTATTTAGGTAAGGAGAGGAAAATGGAACTAATTAGAAACTAATTAAAATCGAAACTTATTAATAAACAATTAAATCCAGCGGATGGGTGTGATTTAGCCCTCTAGGAATTTTTTCATCCAGGAGCATAATCGCCTCATGTTAGGATGGGAGTGGAAGCAGTTCACATAACGGGTGGCTGGCTTCTCAATGGCAGAGACTACAGAATCAATTTGCAGGTCTTTTCTGGTACACTTGCATTGATAGGAATGGTTAAAGAACAATAATTATCGCAATGGATTCTAAAGGTCCAGGTAAGAATTAAGTAGACTGCAGATAGGAGGGGAGAGGAGCGAAGTCGGTTTGCATAAAAGGCCCTGATGACAAACTTTGTTGAATGCACCGATAACATCCAGAAAAATGGTAAAATAATACTTTTTCTTCTCAAGAGTTGTGTTGATTTGATTCACCATTGTTTGTACCAGGTCAATAGTGGAGTGCTTGGTTCGAAACCTAAACTGAAAATTGAGGATTAGATTCTTCTCAACAACCGTTATGAATATTCTTCTTTGGATAACTTTCTCAAAAATTTTTGAGAGAAAAGGTAGAAGCAAGATTGGGCGGTAGGAACTCCCTGGTTTGAGGATCATAATGACTTTTACATGTTTCCAGCGTTGAGGGAAGTAGCACAAGCGTAATAAAGCGCTAATTAAATATGTAAGAAAAACAATACCTTTTTGTAGCAGCTCCTTAGCAAAGCAGAGGAGATGCCATCATGGCTGGGACTTTTCTTGAGCAGGCGCGAGTCAATAAGTTCAGCTATCTCGATAGGGGTAGCAAGAGGAATGGATCCTCCTGTTCTAAGACTGGGGGAGGGGCTAATAGTTGTCAGCAATTCGCTATCTTGGAAGGTATTAAATAAATGCCGAGCAAAAAATGTCAGCTTTCCCTTAGTCATCACGAAGCCAGTGGCCATGAATTAAAGATAAAACCCACTCCTGATACCTATGTATGGCTTCTTTCTGTGTTTTAAAAAAATCAAATTAACGTTAAAAGAAATCTCCGAATTAAGTAGAATGAGAATAAAATTAAAATAACTAAAAAACATAGTTTCGACGGACGACCGATTCACACAAAACAATATCGGTATCGTAGACAAAAGTGTACTGAAAAGTTGGTAGTGTTTACATTACATCATTGTTATATTTTACATAAGTACAAAACTGCAATCTGTAAAAGCGGAAAGAAATCTGGCAACAGATGACCGCCTTTCCGAAATAATATTTTTTTCTTATTTTCTAACAGCCTTCAATAATAATAATTTTGTAAAATAATATATGACAAACCAATTTCTAAATTATTACGTATCTTTCAGTTCTCATTTAATTCGTGCATGTTTATTATAAGCCCTCTTAAACTATTCATCCGATAGTATAATTTCGTACAAATTGCAGATCCTACATTACTGTATTTATTCGACTTCTGATTTGAATTATTCTCAATTACTAGATTAACAGTGTCACCGGCCAGTTACGTAATCAAATTAACTTATCTTTTATTTATACGACTGATGTCTTTTTTAAACTAAAAACAACTTACTCGCACTTCATCGGTTCTTTGCTGCGATCACAACCATTTTTCAAGGATACCGTATATCCATCACCTATTTTCTATGAGGAAATACGAAACGCATTATATTAAATACGATATATCACGGCAAAATTAAACGTAATAAATCAATAGAATTATTATATAAGAAATAAGGGAACTGAGTATTATTTATACTAGTTTTATTTTCCTTTTTTTTTCTTCACTGAATGATAACTCTTGCTTTTTTAGTTATCTTTAGTAAAATATTTACCTCCAGAACATTTTATTTTAATACATTATCGTAGATATCAGAGGAATTATTTTTATATTATATAAAGCATTAATAAGCATTGTAAAAAAAATATACATATAAATAAATACAACAATGTAGGCAGCAGAGGTAGGCCAATAACTGCTAATAGCGAGCTTGAAAAGCTATGAATAAGCACCTTGAGAATAAAACCAAATTTAATGTTTTCCCTTAAAAGTTCAACAACTATTTTGTGATTAAAAGATCCTAGAGTCAAAACGCATTCAATTGCAAGTGCAAAAAACAAAAAATTTCCTCCGCCTTCACTTCTCTCCTAACAGACACCGCACTTCATTATCCCTTCTTTTTTTTTTGTTTTAGTCCATACCGCCTAAAATATATTTTTGAAATCTACATCTCGACCTTTCGTAGTAAATGGTTATTCTAGTTTTCAGTGTTTCCGTATACTCTGAATGACTAATATTAAACTTAAAAATTATCCTTTGTCGAAATTATTAAAAAAAAAAAAAGTACTCGTTCAAAAATTTTTATCCACTGCTTTATGTCCATAAAACCAAGCTACTATTCGGTAATTTAAATCATAGAGTTGATAAATTTCTATTCACCTTCAAAAGGACCACGTAAAATTTAACGTTTAAAGTAAAGAGTCACTTATATACACATTTTGTACTTTTCTCATAATATATATATGTATATATATAACATGGCCATTTTGCCTATGCCCCTTGACCCCTCTTGCCTATATTTTTATCTCTTTCTCTTCTACACTTTGTATAAAATGATCAAAATTTACAACCTAATTCTTAAGCCTGCCCATTAGAATTTATAACGAAAAAACGTCCCAATTTTATACAATAAAAAAAAAAAAAAAAAACAATAATTTTTGAAATTTTACATGAACATTACGTATGTATTGAAGATATCAAATAAGAAAGCTTTTTTGAAAATTCGAACTTTAAGGGGTGAAGAGGGGTTAAAACCGTTTTCCAAAAAATACAAAAACCGTTACATTTTTGGTGCAAATGAGTTTACCGAATTATAATTCCGCAAAAAATATACCACATATGGTCTACTAGATATGTGAAAAATTTTTTTTAAATCCCAAAATTTTAAGACGGGAAAAGGACAAAACCCCGTTTTTGAGAAAACCAAAAATCACGCTTCATTCCAAAAGAATCGTAATTATCACGTGTAATTTCATGTGAATATAATGTATATAATGAGAATATCAAATAAGAACGCTTTTTTAAAAATTCGAAATTTAAGGGGTGAAAAGGGGCTAAAAACTGTTTCCCGAAAAATACACAAAACTGTTACCGTTTTGGTGAAAATGGGTCTTCATTATTGTAATTTTGCATGAAGATACCTCATATGGTGTACTACAGGTGTGCAAAGTCTATTTTCCATCCTCAAAATTTTAAGGGAAAAAAAGAGCAGAACCCCGTTTTTGAGAAAAACAAAAATCAAGCTACAGTTCAAACGAATCATGATTATCACGTGTAACTTCATGTTAATATAATGTATATACTGAAAATATCGAATAAGAACACTTTTTTGAAAATTCGAACTTTAAGGGGTGAAAAGAAGTTAAAAACAGTTTCCCAAAAAATACACAAACTGTTATATTTTTGGCGCAAATGAGTTTAATTGTAATTTTGCACGAAGACATACGTGCATGGTGTACTAAAAATGTGCAAAATTGTTTTCCTCACAAAAAATTTTTAGGGAAAAGAATGGCAGAATCCCATTTTTGAGAAAACCAAAAATCACGCTGCAATCTAAACGAATCGTAATTATCAATGTGAATACAATGTATATACTGATGATTTCAAGGAAGTACCTTTTATTTTCGAAAATTTGAACTAGAAGACGTGGAAAGAAATAAAAAAACATTTTCCAAAAAATACATAAACCATTATATTTCCCGTAGAGATAAGCTATCAAATTATAGTTCTGTCTTAATAGTCTTTATACGACATACCAAAAGTGTACGCGATTTGTTTTAAGTACCCTAAAGTTTAATTGTATCAAAGGCTTCACCCTGTTTTTGGCATAAAATAATAATTACGCCTGGGCCGAATCTATTTACATTGGTTATGAGAAAGCCTATTTGAACACACCGTTTACCGAAAATATCAAATGAGAAAGATTTTTTGAAAAATTGAACTTTATGAGGTGAAAAGTAGTTGAAAACTGTTTTCAAAAAATAACTACTTACAATTAGTGTTGTATCTTCGTAATAAATAGGTTTACCATATTATAATATTTACGAAGGTTGTTCCATTTTTTTTATATCTTCAGAATTTTAAAAGTGATGAAGGGTTATAATCTATTTTTAGGAAAACTCAATATCACGCAACATCCAGAAAGAAGTGGCAAAATATTTAGCTTGATTTCGGATTAAAATGGTTTAGAAACCGCAACTATTTAAAATTTAAGTAGCCAATTTTAGGAGGGGATAGAAATATTTGCTGTCGAACAGTTTTTATCATATCCAAAAAAAAATAAGAAAACATACTTTTGTCATAGTGTTAAAATGTGTTGTGATTATTTGTTTATTTCAAAAGGAGAAAATGGTGGTTTTATCTGATTCCGATGTTTTTTTCTCTTGAGCGTTTCAACATGTTCTCTTTTCGATTTAGTTTCTTTTTTTTGAATTATCTAGTGTTTAATAACAACGTAAACAATACGGTGTTTATTCTGAACAGGGACAGCACTTATTGCTAGAGAAAATTAAACTGTTTTTATTATACCAATCAATTCTTTTGTGTATTTTCCGCGTTCGTTTCAAATTTGTTTCGATCTGCATATTCCTTCCGCATCGTTTAAATTGAAATTATTTTATTTTCGTAAGTTTTGTCTGTTATATGTGCTGTTTTTAATCGTTTAAAAAATTTTTGTGAATTGCCTGACCATGCAAAACCGCTGTATAAATTTTTATGATTCCGTACATATATAATGTACGGAATCTTAATAAGATGCTTCAGAAATGACAAAAATATCAAATAAAAATCAATAACTCCCGAACGGCTAGACTTATAAACTTTAAATTTGGAACATAAATTACAATTAAAATTCTCATTAAAACGATATACAACTTAAAAATGGCCAATTACCCTGGGCGGCAAAAAACCCAAAAAACCGTCAAGAATATATAATATGGTATTTAAAACGACTTCAAAAATCACTTAAAAAATCATAACTCATCACCAGATAAACCTATAAAGCTGAAATTCAAAATATAAAATAAAATGCAGGAGTCCGTTCATAAAATCAAAAAATTACGGTACAAAAGTTATGTAAAGTTGCCGAAAAGTTCAAAAAATCACAAAAAATGACGTGCAGCCCCGCTTGTAGCTTAGGTATTGTAATTAAAGATTTTGAACAAGGTTAAAAAAATGCGTATCCCTGTTATTTCTTTACTTTGGAACATCAGGGTTTCCAACTTTAGAATCGGACCCTTGGGCACCGAAAACTCGAAAGTTTCAAAATAATTTTTTTTTTCCCGGTCATGTGATATATCAATGGAAAGGAGAACGAAACCATAAGTTATTTCCTTAAGTTTAACCGTGTCCAAAATTTTTAGCTGAAATACTCGCGACGCTAGAGGGGAGGGACTGTTTGAACTTTTTGGCAACTTTGAAATCGGAATTATGTTTAGAGGCTCTCCACAGGGGGGTGAGCACTGAAATCGCCTATAAATATATATTGCGGTTGTATGAGGTGAGTCAATTTTTGTATATCTTGTGGATTTACCTGCTGACTTGGAGGAAGATATATGGTACAAATTGAAGGTGAAGCTGATGTACAAATTTCAACTGCTACTGGTTGAATACCGGATGGTAACATTATATGTTAAAAGTTAATATCCGCACGAACGGCTAATATTACTCCCCATGCGCATGTATTTAATTTAAAGGAAACAAGGATAGGATTTTTGTGATTATGTTATTTTTTTTGTCGATGCCAGTAAGAATGACGTAAATTTTGATCATTTTATACAAAGAATAGAAAAGAAAGAGACAGAAATGTAAGCTAGAGGGGTCAAAAGGTAGAGCCTCTCGCGGGGCCAAAATGGTCAAGTTTATATATATATATATATATACACACACACAAATATATATACATGTATATATCACTTTTTTGCTTAAAACGAGGTGTGCGATTTCGACTTTGGTTAACTGTAGAATGCTAAAATTTTGATAATTTTTAGAAATATTAAATTCTAAACAAATTTTAAAAATCGTTTTTTTATGTACGTCAGGGAAAAAGTTACAGTGTCTTAAAAAGTCTATTTTTGAGCGTTTCGATGATTTTTGTATATATACACAATTGTACCAACAACCAGTTTTCCTAACTTAGACGTGTGCATGTAAATACAAATCTCTGCTTGCAATATATGTAGCGCAATTTGTAATTTTAATTTGTAGGAAGTAGGCAGGGTGAAATTTTGAGTTATAAAAACGTTCGAAACTCGACACATAGAACCCAAAAATTTTAAAGTAATTTCCATAGTCACGTTCCGGTCTTAAATTTTATTTTTTTTTAATTTCAATTTTACTTTAGAAGTCACACAGAAAAATAAGATATATTCGTCGGCCGTACAGGCACTCGAGTTCCCGCGCGCGCATCAGTCGTTACCGCGTTTTTCAAAATTCGAAGCGTAAGTATTCTACCAGGGTTCCAAAAATTAACCTATCTGCTCGGGCGTGCGGTCATACGCACGCGCGTTCCCGCGCACGCTACATACTTTCCTCACTATCTACTTCTTCTCTATTATGTGCTCTATGAGTTACGATCGTTTTTAGCAATCCGCGAAAATTTCATCCCTCCCATCGCCTACAAATTAAAATTAAAAATTACGCCATGCTCATTTTAGAAGCAGAGACTTGTATAATACGTCTGAGTGAGAAAAGTATGCAACCCTCTACAAATACAAATTAAAAATCACGCTACATATATTACAAACAGCATAATATATACACATGCTGGTAGAAGGCGGCGTGCGTAGGAACGAGAGTGCGTGGGGGGCTGCACGGTCCAACAGATGGGTTAATTTTTGGAACCCTGATAGAATACTTACGCTCCAAATTTTAAAAAATCACGGTAGCAACCGGGACGATGTGGGAACGAACGGTGCGCTTTCGCGGCGGCAGCTGCTGGGAGCGCCAAGCGGAGCGGACCGCGGGAAAAATATCACTATAGTTCTCACGCTCTTATTAAGCCTAATTAGCGGCGGCGGCATCCCTTTGTGATACGCCAGCTGTTACCTAATTTTACAAATATATGTATATATATATATATATAAAACTACATCACCGCGAAAAACATGACGTAAGCAAATAATGAGCATTACTATACAATACCTTTTGATCTGAACAACTTTTCAAATCCATTCCAGTTGTTGAACACTTCCCGAAAATAACGTAACAGTTATTGTCCGCACATGTATAGCGTATAAAAACAATCAGCTTTTTATTGGCAACAATTTTTTTAATATCGCTTACAGGACAACAGGTAAGCGACTTCTTTTTGCTGGTCCGATCGTTTTGAAGTATTCGCGAAATAGCCGGAAGATTATCAGCATTCGTCCAATGACGTACAATGGGTATTCCATCGGTAGTACTATTGCGCGCTAAAGAAATATCATCGTCACTTGTATCGGCTTTATTTATTAATAGGTGAACCTTTAAACGATCGCGCAATGATAAATTCGATTCGTCTAAAAACTTATCGCACGAAAAAACGACGTACTTTCTTCCGATTATTAATTTAATTTCATCACGCACATCGGTTACGATAGTACTTCGACGACGACCAATACTCATTATTTTAACATTTTCACCGGTCAATTCGCATGGTAATATATCACCGAAATTATCGTTAAAAGTACGCCTCATTACAAGAACCATGCTATTGTTATTAAAGCTATTACCGTAGTCGACAATTTTCTTTTCCGGTAACAAAAAATCGAAAGTCATCGCATATTTTCGTGAAGCCATTCCGGCATTAACTAAATAATAATACAGTCTTTTGATAATTAAATTAACTGGAGTGCTAGTCGTGTAATCGTGAGATTTTAAGGATTTTCGAAATTCACTGGCAACGTTACCGGGTTTGCAACGCTTAGGCAAATTATCGGAAATCGAACTGACGTTGATTTTTTGTCCGTTGATGACATTTAGTTCCGAATTCGCCGGTAGCCGTTGGCAACCGGTATTCGTTTTTCGATGACTACAATCGTAAGTGTCGCTTAAACGATTTATCGCATCAATCGATCGAATATTGATCGAAGAAGACGATTTACCGAACTCAACATTGTTGGTCGTATTTGTGTTTAATGGATATGCGCTTTGGTTTTTACTATTCATTATTTGATTGTTATTGTGTTCAAAATTATTACTAGTATCATCACGCGGATTCTTCCTATTATTACTACGATAATTATTGTTATTATTGGCTTTCGATGAAAGTCGATGTTTTTGTTTCGCTAATAAAGTCTTCAACAGAACTCCATTACTAACGTCAAAACTATTACAACTATCATCAGCCGATGTCGATCTACTGTGCTCCATGATGTTTCCCTTATTTCTCGTTTCGCTGGCGGTATTTTCATCCGAAAACGCAGCATCCTTATCGACACGATTTATCGCATCCACTGACCGAATACTGATTGAAGGAGATGATTTCATTTCGTTAGAACTAACACTACAATGAGCTGAACCATTCGACGGAAAAACATCATTTACTCTACCGTGATCATTATCAGTTTTTACACATTCGTCGTCGGTAATATCAATAACCTGCGTTGTATTGTTCATCAGACTGGATGCGTAATTATTCGTTATTTGTTTACTATTATTTCCGCTGCCGTTACCATCGTTTCCCAAAAGAGGAATAAAATAGTATAAACTTCGTTGATCTCTATTATTTTCTTGCACCTCGAACAAAAGCGCGCTATCGGAATTAACGCTGGTAATATTTTCGTTTGAAATGGTTTTTTGAAGCAACTGAAACAGATCACTATGGATAAACTCATACGGTACTACGCTGTTATTCTGGTTGCTCGTAATTTGAGGAGGAGCTATACTAATAACATATTGAGTATTATTCACCGTATCCGGAACATTGTAAGTGACGGCGATTGAATTGGCACTCGCGGTGGTTATCGGTGACACAATTTCATCTTCTTTTAAGTATTCATTTAGACATTGTCTCTTCGATAATGCGTTTTTAGCGCAGTCACTTCCATCGGTATTCTTCCGTTTAATACTCTTTTTTTTGGAAACAAAGTCGGTTATAGTTTCTGACGGTGCCTATAATTAAAGTTTCCAATAGTTCTCGTTACAATAAACACAAATAACCCAAAAATAGTTTACATATTATAAAATACGTAGCTGCAATTACGAAACATTTTTAAAAAGATCAAAAGAAAAAAACAATTTGATATGTGCTTAAGACCACACGACAGAAGTGAAAACTTCATTAAGAATACGAAATACAACTATTTTTTTTGTTATATATTCATAAATTAATAATATTTACAATATATGTATATAATTATAATTGTGTATAAATTACTCTGGTAAATTTTGCTCCGACTGATCGTCTATCGTACTCTAAAAATTAAACAATTGATTTGTGATAACTAAAATATGAAATGAATACTTTTGATTGAAATTTTGCTAAATATCTAAAAAAAACTCCGTCAATCGTAATTCCATATCTTGTTGTGCTTTCATTTGGATTATTCTACATATTCAAATCTAATGTTGATGTCAAAAAATCCACTATTGGCCTTGATGTGTCTTTTGCGAAATCAACGTTGAGATCTCCACTCAAAATCATTAGAAATGTATGAAGATTTCATTTGAGAAGAGTAGATCCTGGTTTTGCATAGACAAGTAAATTTTCATGGATGAATTCGATAATTTTTTTTATGCTTTGATTAGGTGAGATATATATAGCTACCATTACAATTATTTGTCCAATTTCTGCTGTACATTTCGCTATACAAACTTCCCCTATTGATCATACATGGATTCTACATGATTGTGAATTACGAAGTTCAACATCCATCTGTGAAGTGACAATAGTCGACGTATCTCTGTTATTTTCAAATATAGCTACATCTGCAGCTCGGCAATCAGGTCTTTTGAATTTAGTAATATAATGAAAATTTGGGATATTGATGTCTTCTTTATTATTCATTCAAGTTTCTGATAAAAGTAATCTAGTTGAACGTTGCGTAACACTGTCATCGAGATCCAAAGCATGTGTCCGTAAACTTTGGCAATTTAATGAATATATTGATATGCCTTCTCTATTGGAAATGAAATTTGTTAAAATATTAGTGACTGTTTGAATCCTGTTGAGGATAGCCGTTTGAATTCATTTTGTAAATCACTGACGGATGTAGATGTTCTTCGTCTGTGATAGAATGTAGGATTGTTTCTTTCAGGCACAATATAAAGTCCTTCAGCGCGTGTTACTCTTGATAATGTAATGTATACCAATTGCTGAGAATGCGTTTTCTCATACTCATAAACAATTTCATCGAATATTGCTCCTTGTGACTTGTGAATCGTTATAGCGCATGCAGACACCAACGGAAAATGATTACGTTTAGCATTTATAGTTTTGTTATTATGAAGTGGTATAGTACATGATCTTCTGGCTATAGGTACAGCATTTCTTGAGATATTATGACCCGCAATGTACCCTGAAACTTTGCTTCGAATTTTCCTTCCCATTTTTTCTGGATTTGGCACAATGAGCTAAACTCTGATGATTTCAACATTATTATCATAATCAATGAACCAAAGTTTTCCTACTGCATCATTAGCCAATACATCCGATACATCGATATTAGTAGTCAACATATATTTATCTATAATACGAACATTATTTGATAAGGAAATCCTCTCGAATCAATTGTCGACATTTTATGTAGTTTTTGCTTTACGAAAGCTTCTTGCTCAGCATTATGGCAGCCCGTATAAACATCTTTCGCTACAGGAGTTAGTTTATTTTCTACTATGTTTAATATGGAGTTATTGTACATTTGAACAGCTGCATTTGATAAAAAGAGTCGTATCCCGTGAGGACAGGCAATATCAGACGCTTCTTTGCTAACGAATCTCGATTCAATTAATTCCGTGTTCAGTTTTTCTCCATTTCCAACTTTCGTACGAGTATTGAAAAACATACCTTTTCTTGCCTCACAACTTTAGTGAATTCATAAAATTCAAATCGCGCTATACTGTCGGTCCAGTCATTCTACGTTTTATTTGCTTATATATCGGTGTTGCTCTGACCGTAGGTAATTGTCTCAAATCGCCTATTAATATTACATATAATTTCTGAAATTACTTGCAAAATTACCAGTGATTTGCTTAAGGGAGAGCGCCATTCCGATACGACAGCGATTTTAAATCGTAAGCGATAGCAACACGATTCCGATACAACGTAACGCCCACTGAAGCAACGCGATTTATCCGCTGGAGAAGCAACTTAATTTATGATGTGGTGTGATAGTGCAAAAATGTCATATTTTTCTTCGTTTTCCTGTTCTTTTTTTAGTGAAGAAGCAATGTATCGTTAGTAAATCTTAACAATTTAAATCAAAAAAGAAAACAACGTTATTGAGTACATGCATTTTTTCAAAAGAGTAACAAAATAAACGCTTTAATGTTTATAAAAAACTGAATATATACTCGGAAAAGTTCTAAAGTTTTTATGGAATGAATAAGGAAACGTTTAATTGGTTAGTAGAGAAAATTGGCCAAAAATTGTAAAAAAAACACCCATTTTAGAACATTTATACACCACAGAAACGTATTTTAATCACATTACGGGAAATACATTTGTTAATTATGTATACCTAAATGTTTGGACATTTTCTATACCATATACATATATATTGCTGTTAATTTATATTACATAACAAAATAAGAAAATGTAAATATTAATATTTATTTCATAAATATGAATTGTTTTTAAAAATATTCTGAAATAAATTTAAAACACCGATTTTAAATTGTTATTTTTGCCGATTACTCATATTACGCATAAAAATTCAGAATGTAAACAAACAATCGCTTGCTCAAGCAACTAAATATAAAACATGTAGCACTCGAGCGACGGCGATACGATAGTTGCTTATCGGTTGCTTGTCGCATCGCGTCAGTGGGCGCTAACTCATATAATAACGTGGGTTATATTCTGAACTACATTTAGTTGCTATCGTATAGGAATCGTATCGCTTCGGTGGGCGCTCTCCCTAAGACGTAAATCGATTTGTTCTAGAAGTTCTACAACCATCATCGATTATTATTGCTCCGACATATTTAAATAATGATCTATATTGATGTGCGACTTCTATACTCAATGGCAACAATTTCGAAAGTGATATTTTTAAAGCAGTATGTACAGTTGTTCCATCTATTGCTACACCGGGTTTTCCCGTTGATGCACAAGTGATGTAGGCATTATAGCACCCGTCACTGTCAGAAAACCGATTACCGTATTTATTCGCATAATTTACGTACTTTTTTGCCGTTTTTAACCTGCCAAAAAACGGGGTGCGTAAATTACGCGGGGAATCAGATCAACCTACATTCAGCGGGTTATACGCAGTATGTGTGTATTTCAAAATTACCTCTTACCTAAACAAAACACTCATTAAGTGAAATCAGTTACCTTTATTTCGAAAAATACATTTATACAATAATAGGTAACTACATTACGGTAATTTACTTCTAAGAAATTGGACATTGTCTAGTAATGTTGAAACTATTAATGTATTTTAATAATGAAAATATGGTTTATGTCATTTCTCCAAAAAAATGCGTGTAAAAATTAGGGTGCGTAAATTACGCGAGTAAATACGGTATATAATTCTGTAATAAGTTTAATAACCAAAGTTTTGCGCATCCGGCTGGTTCAGGGAAAAAAATTTGTAAAGGATTATTATCATAAGACAATAATTTGTTGATTACATGTGTTAGCAGCATTTTTTATTTTTCATTAGCCATCCTCATAGACGTACAAAAATCCGCACTAAACATGATATTTTCCTTTTTTGAAGTGAAAACTTCTTTAGGCGCGTTGAACGCTTGATTTTGTGGGTATTGAATGAGACTGAGCCGTCACGCTCGGCTATGTAACGCTCGTTCGGGTAAAGTCGACCCTCGTCGACTGAGGGAGTGAGAGGGTTATAGTCAACGCGTCACTGCTATACTCGCCCGGCGACCGTTACATGAGAGAGCGTGACGCATCAGTCGCATTCAGCATCGACATAAACACTACGGTATATGCCTTACCAATACGTTTTATTTAATACGTTACTTATTCAAAATTATACGTGTCTGTAAATATGTAAATGAGACAGAATCCGCTGTGTGTGTATAAGACGTTATCTTTCGTCATAAGATATTATTAAGACCACAAGTCAGGCACTTTCTGTGTCTTACTAATAGCAAAAAAAAAACCGGGTCTACTCTTCTCAAACGAAATCTTCATACATTGCCAATGATTTTGAGTGGAGATTTCAATGTTGATTTTGCAAAAGACACATCAAAGCCACTAATGGATTTTTTAAAATCAACATTAGATTTGAATATGTCGAATGATCCAAATGAAAGCACAACAAAATATGGAACTACGATTGACGGAGTTTTTTTTAGATATTTAGTAAAATTTCAATCAAATGTATTCATTTCATATTTTAGTTATCACAAATCAGTTGTTTCATTTTTAGAGTACGATAGACGATCAGTCGGAGCAAAATTTACCAGAGTAATTTATACACAATTATAATTATACATATTGTAAATTACTTTATGAATATAGAACAAAAATAATTTATACACAATTATAATTATATATATTGTAAATATTATTACTTTATGAATATAGAATAAAAAAAAATAGTTGTACTTCGTATTACTAACCTCGCCTTAATGAAGTTTTCTCTTCTGTCGTGTGGTCTTAAGCACACACCAACTTTCTTTTTTTTTTCTAGAATTATTTTTTTATTTTAATTCATTATTCAATATCAAAAATTGACAACTGCCTTTGTGTGACAACTTTGAAAATAGAATATATGTAATTTCAAAGTTCTTAAATATGAATTTCTTTTTGTTAGAAATATATGTATCATACATTTTATTTCTATTATATTTTCAAATAAAGGTCAATAATAAATAATACTAATTATTTGTTCGATATGTTCATTATTAATTTATTTCTTGATAATATATAAACGATAATGCAGTCACATTTACATTAAAAACTTACAAAAATATCCTAATAATAATTACAGCTTACTTCAATGTTTATCACAGCTCACTTCATCACATACATTTGGTAAAAAAAAATATAGTTGGTACTGTGACTCGTAATAGGCAAATTAATTTTAATAATAATTTGTAAAAAGTAACTTGCAAAAAAATTATTTTAGTTTGTAAACTTTATGATTCAAAATCAGTGCCTCTCTCTTGCTCACTTGATCTTGCAGTCATTCGCACGAAGTTGGTAGTGGTAAACTAAGGACCATATAAAGTAGAGACGTACGGAATAGGACCTATACGCTGTCAATTTTTCCGTCACACTCGACAACGTATCGACAACACGTACGGTAAATTTTAGCATTTTATAAATACTATGCGGGAGATTCAGAGATCAATCTACACAAATCAATATACATATTTTTATAATTTATCATAAAAATAAGAAAAGAAAAAAGAAATTAAGTATTTCTATTCGATTTTCTGATGCACTTGGCAGTGTTTTGACAAGTTACGCAACCCTGTTACAGAAATTTTATTAATTAAAAATTGAAAAAGCATTAATACTGCACATTTTTCTTATATGAATTACTCATTATATAGAAATATATAAGTATTTAATGACTTTTTGTTACAGAAGATGAATGAAGAAAATCAAATTAATGACGAATTAAAACGAAAAACGGAATTGACTAATGTGCGTGTGAAGAAACATCGTAAAAAGAAACGCACTGAATCTCAGCAAATGAATTCTTCTATACAAGATGACCTCAACGAGGAAATGCAAAACAAGCAAGTTATAGAAAATAATGCCGAACGTGAGAGAGCGATGGCAAGGGAACGTTCCAATAGGTTTCGTGAGAAAAAACGTCTTAATGTCCTAAAATCTGTTCATCATGGAGTTCATGATTCACAAATTCTTGAACCTCCGTATGGAAATCCACCAATTGTATTCAGAAATCAACGAACTACGATTCATTATTCTCAAATAGCTGGAACCTCTACAAATATGAGTATTCCTCTTGTTGTGCGCGATGATTTGATAAATTTAAATCACATTCGAGAAAATCTCTTGTCAACACTAAACGAAAAAAATCAACCAGTGCATGTCGACGATAATTTAGTACCAGCAAAAGATCAAGTGTGCGCATCAGCTAATCTCAATGTACAATTCAACAGATAATCGGCGACTTACAGTACTTATGCAAGACACAGATCAAGAGTAGCACACGCTGAAGGACTTTATATTTTGACTGAAAGAAACAATCCTACATTCTATCACAGACGAAGAACATCTACATCCGTCAGTGATTTACAAAATGAATTCAAACGGCTATCCTCAACAGGATTCAAACAGTCACTAATATTTTAACAAATTTCATTTCCAATAGAGAAGGCATATCAATATATTCATTAAATTGCCAAAGTTTACGGACACATGCTTTGGATCTCGATGACAGTGTTACGCAACGTTCAACTAGATTACTTTTATCAGAAACTTGAATGAATAATAAAGAAGACATCAATATCCCAAATTTTCATTATATTACTAAATTCAAAAGACCTGATTGCCGAGCTGCAGATGTAGCTATATTTGAAAATAACAGAGATACGTCGACTATTGTCACTTCACAGATGGATGTTGAACTTCGTAATTCACAATCATGTAGAATCCATGTATGATCAATAGGGGAAGTTTGTATAGCGAAATGTACAGCAGAAATTGGACAAATAATTGTAATGGTAGCTATATATATCTCACCTAATCAAAGCATAAAAAAAATTATCGAATTCATCCATGAAAATTTACTTGTCTATGCAAAACCAGGATCTACTCTTCTCAAATGAAATCTTCATACATTTCTAATGATTTTGAGTGGAGATCTCAACGTTGATTTCGCAAAAGACACATCAAAGCCATTAGTGGATTTTTTGAAATCAACATTAGATTTGAATATGTAGAATAATCCAAATGAAAGCACAACAAGATATGGAATTACGATTGACGGAGTTTTTTTTAGATATTTAGCAAAATTTCAATCAAAAGTATTCATTTCATATTTTAGTTATCACAAATCAATTGTTTAATTTTTAGAGTACGATAGACGATCAGTCGGAGCAAAATTTACCAGAGTAATTTATACACAATTATAATTATATACATTGTAAATATTATTCGTCTTAATGAATATAGAACAAAAATAATTTATACACAATTATAATTATATGCATTTTAAATATTATTCGCCTTAATGAATATAAAACAAAAAAAAATAGTTGTGTTTTGCATTATTAACCTCACCTTAATGAAGTTTTCACTTCTGTCATGTGATCTTAAGCACACACTAATTTGTTTTTTTTCTTTTTTTTAACGATAGCATCAAGTTTATTTAATTTAGCTAGCCGATGATCACTATTTTTATCTGAATTCGGATTATTGTATAATTGCTCGAAGGGATTTTCTTCCGGAAATCTGTTGACAATGTCCTGTATTTTATTCCCATCCACTGGAGTTTTTTCACGGCATAGCTCTCTACAAATTTGAATAGTTTTTTCAATGTCAGTATCTGATTCGAATTCTTTTCTCCTCTGCAGAATAATGTCCTCATTATCATCGTAAGTGGTAACAAATTTCATCTCTGCTAATATTTCCTTTTCTTCGTTTCGGAATGGTAAGTGCAGTGTCACCATCTCTCGCTTATATTCGTTAAAGTCAATGGTAATGTCGTAATGTCGATACCGAATTATCTTGGGATCATGTCTCTCAATATATTTTTGTTCCCTATTTCGTGTGTATTTCGATACGAATTGCGCTAACGTAATGCTTTCTAAATATTCTGGTCTTTTCTCGTGCTTATCAAACCAGTTTTCTTTCGAAATATCAGTACAATCATCATCTAATTTAGACACCTCCTTCCTAGTTTTTCTTATACGTTGACGTTCAATTGACCATACTATTGGAATATATACGATAATAACTGAAGTTTTTGTCATCGGCTATTGTACACGCAGCTTCTTGACTTGTAATTTCGGTATGATTTAGTATATTCACACTAATATTTTTGGTTATGTCGATAATGTCGAATTCCGGATGTTCATTCATTGTTTCCGTTATTTCTGTTTGCAAGTGACTTACTCCTCTATTTGTTTTATTAACATATTCTATTACAGAAGCTGCACAGAAATATTCTTCCGCGATAAATTGAAAGTCGGTATTAGATTGGACTACATTTAATATGAATGGATTGAAAGAATTATGCCATTTTTCCGAAGGTTCACCTTTAACGAAAACTTTTGGTCTGGTTATTCCTGCTCTGATTATATTGTAATAATCTTCATCCGAATTTATATCATTACGATTGTAAAAATTATCCATGTTTTCAAAATCTTCATTCTCTAAACGTACTCTTATTTGAGCGTATTGTTTTTGATAATTGATAAACCCTTCCTCAGTATTTTTCATCGGCGTTAAAATCATTGTTTTTTGCAGGGCATGAACGGAGCTTCAAATCGACATTTTTTTTTTGCAATAATAATTTTGTAACGCGTGAATGTATGTTTATGCGTTTGAAGTTTAATATTACCTGATGCTTCCGGTGCAGAAACGGTATCTATAAGTTCAATGGCTTTACCATAATCTTCATTAAGAGCACCTTCTGGGCAATTATCAAGCCAAGCCAAGATGTGAGCATGAGGACTGCATCGATGCTGAAATTCAATGCGCTTGAAGTAGTGACGAACTCTGTACTTCCGAAAAGGACTGCATGTCTTTGATTGAAGAATATTCATAACAACATTAACTAATTTATTGAAGTAGATAGCGCAAGTAATAGCATCTTCGTTAATAAGTGCTTTTTACCATGTAATGTAATTGTGATATTTCCTATTTTGTAATATGAACGTGTGTCTTCAATTCGTACAGCAATTGTAGCAAATCCAACCATCCGATTTCATTAGCACTTATGGTGAAAAATACAGTCGGTTTACCTAATTGCCTAATCATTGCAAATAGATCCTTCTTTCTTTTCGACTAATACCAAGTTGAATTAGGTATACAACGTAAAAAAGCGAGATTACTTTCTGATAAAATTATGAATATAATCCTCAGATTGTATTTCCTCTTTAGTAATGTTACATTTTTTCCCTATGTGTTTAAACGCAACGGTGAGAGAATCCCTTACTCCTATTCTCATTATTTTCATAGCTACATGTAATAAGTGATGAGGCGTTACTCCACGTCTATCCGACCGTCTTAATTCACTAGTTGCCGTCATTAAGGTAGTAACAGTAACTCCTTCTCGAAACTGCCGAAATTGGCCTAGGAACAGGGTTGCATAACTTGACGAAGCACAGATAAGTGCATCAGAAAATCGAATAGAAATACTTAATTTCTTTTTTCTTTTCTTATTTTTATGATAAATTATAAAAATATGTATATTGATTTGTGTAGATTGATCTCTGAATCTCCCGCATAGTATTTATAAAATGCTAAAATTTACCGTACGTGTTGTCGATACGTTGTCGAGTGTGATGGAAAAATTGACAGCGTATAGGTCCTATTCCGTACGTCTCTACTTTATATGGTCCTTAGTTTACCACTACCAACTTCGTGCGAATGACTGCAAGATCAAGTGAGCAAGAGAGAGGCACTGATTTTGAATCATAAAGTTTACAAACTAAAATAATTTTTTTGCAAGTTACTTTTTACAAATTATTATTAAAATTAATTTGCCTATTACGAGTCACAGTACCAACTATATTTTTTTTTACCAAATGTATGTGATGAAGTGAGCTGTGATAAACATTGAAGTAAGCTGTAATTATTATTAGGATATTTTTGTAAGTTTTTAATGTAAATGTGACTGCATTATCGTTTATATATTATCAAGAAATAAATTAATAATGAACATATCGAACAAATAATTAGTATTATTTATTATTGACCTTTATTTGAAAATATAATAGAAATAAAATGTATGATACATATATTTCTAACAAAAAGAAATTCATATTTAAGAACTTTGAAATTACATATATTCTATTTTCAAAGTTGTCACACAAAGGCAGTTGTCAATTTTTGATATTGAATAATGAATTAAAATAAAAAAATAATTCTGGAAAAAATGATGCTAGAACTTACCTGAGCACGAAATATTTTCGCTATTAGTAAGACACAGAAAGTGCCTGACTTGTGGTCTTAATAATATCTTATGACGAAAGATAACGTCTTATACACACACAGCGGATTCTGTCTCATTTACATATTTACAGACACGTATAATTTTGAATAAGTAACGTATTAAATAAAACGTATTGGTAAGGCATATACCGTAGTGTTTATGTCGATGCTGAATGCGACTGATGCGTCACGCTCTCTCATGTAACGGTCGCGAGCGAGTATAGTAGTGATGCGTTGACTATAATTCTCTCACTCCCTCAGTTGACGACAAGCGTTACATAGCTGAGCGTGACGGCTCAGTCTCATTCAATACCCAAAAAATCAAGTGCTCAGCGCGCCTAAAGAAGTTTTCACTTCAAAAAAGTATAAACTTAACATTTTCATCTACATATTGTATGGGGAAAAAATGAAACCATCCGCAACAAATGGCACGTTTACGGAAAGCGCAGTTAATTAGAAAACTCAGCTGAATGCATGAAAATCATGTAATTCTGAAATACTTTCGGAAATTTGAAAACGACGCCTAGCTGTAGCTTACAATGCACCATATTAAAAAAAAAGGCAAATTACCGCATAAATTTACATTAAAAAATTTTCATTAAATGATACATGTATTTAAGAACCGAAAATCATAAAAATAATGTTTACCGGCGGTTTAATGCTAGCCGCAATTATTCGTCGCTGCCTCTTTTCCAATATTGTTTGCAATTTTTTCGCCTGCAAGAAAATAACAAATTTTTATTAATTTTTTATCTATTAGGATGTACAAAAACAACAGGATCGATAAAATAAATGATGTATCAGGGGCGAATCCAGAAGGGTATTTGGGAGATTATATAATTACGTAAAATATTCTACGGTAGGCAGTAGATTTGAGAAATACCCCTTGTTTCATAAAGAAAATCAAATAGCGACCTTTATAGAAATTTAAAAATGTTGTAAAAATACATAATTATTACAATTGTTAATTTAGCTTTTATTTTATAAAATAACACGAAATTAGAAAATTATAGCTAAAATGATAGTTTAGAAATAGTAAAAAAGATAGTACTTTTATTAGACTTTACTTTTCTTTTATTTTTGTTAGTAATTCAATCCGAATTCCCTTTGTTCATGAGCCAGTTTAAATATTTCTCATTGAACTATTTTTAATTAAAATTGCAAAATAAAAATTAAAAATAAATAAAAAGGGCAAAAGATCGACGACAGTTGTGTTTAAAATAGAATAAAAAAGAAACATTAATAGTTTTAAGTATTAGTTATAATTAAATCCGTACGTAAAATTCATACAAATCTAGTATAAATTAAGTTTCTTCGTTATAACAAATTTTTCCATAGAGCCTTTAGTTCTTTGAGGGGATACCCCCCCCCCCCCCCACCGTGGATCCACGACTGATGTATTACTTAGGTTTAGTATATATAGGAGCGTTTTAGTGCAACAACAATAAAAAAAAAAAAAAAAAAAAAACATTACTTGCAATCAGTATTAAAAGTACTTTGAATCGAATAAAAAACAGCATTATTAGCACGTACCCGGCAAAGCTACACCGCGGCAATATGTGGGAGCTGCATTCTGTTACAAGTATTATCTACTGTCGCTAGAAAACTCAACAGAAGGAAAATGGACACTACTATCTGACTTCAATTCAACATTATTCGCCTTAATTAATCGACTGAATCATATTTGTCACAATAATTTATTATTTGTTAAGTTGTACCGGGTTGCTTTATTCATTCGAATTATAAAACAGTTGATGAAACTGAAGAGGACTATTGAATAAATTATTTGTCAAATTTGTAGGATTATACAAAAATAAAATATGCTAACTGCACCAAAAAAAAAAAAATCCAAAACATGACATATTCCCTATGATCAGATATATATTCAAAACATGTAACTTCGACCAAAAGTATTTAGTTCACTCATGACGTTAAATAACAGTAACTTCAATTACAAATAGCATCCCTTTATTTATATCAAAATTAAATGTGTTAACATTCTCAATAAAGGTAGACACAAATAAGTTTCTGCTCGGAACCTAGTCATTCTGGAGTGGGTATAAATGAAGCCGTTGATGCTGCGGCGAAGGGGGATGCTTTGAATGGTGAATCTAGATAGGCATTCGTGGGTTACGTTATATATTTACGACCATGTTTGTTTGCAATGTTTATTGTTTCATTTTGAACATTACAAATTTCCCATTAATCAGTATCATTCCTACATCAACGTGATAGTGGTCAAATGGGTTATTGCCTGACCAAAAAAATAAAAAAAAACAAACTTTTTTTATTTTTATTTTACCGCATACTACGAGCAATCTATCGGCAAGATTATTTCCGCAAGATGTACTATGGCTACAATTACGATGAGAATAGAAATAAAAGGCAAGATTTTTTTTCTTTTTTAAAAGCCTAATATTCTGCGGCATAAAAGATTTTTTTAAAAAGACGAGATATAACAACGTTCGTCTTTTAGCTCTGAGCTCGTTTTGATGACCTTCTGGACAGGAACTTAATATCGAGAAAAACGAAATATGTTTCAAGTATCTCCCAGAACAGAAACTAATCATCTACAATAGTTTTAATATAAATACAAATTTCGCTCGGATACAATAATTATAATCCATGCACTAAAAGGCTATAATAGTTCTATCTTCACCACTGATCATTCAAACTGGTCATTAATTTAAAGGACAATAAATTAAAAAGTGAAAAATAATAGTTCACTTCAATCAAAAATAAATTTCAGTGGCTTATTCTGATGCCAAAGGTAAAGTGTATTGCACTTTTTTTTTCATTCATTTAACTAATTATTATGACTGAAATGACTCAAAATAAAGTATTAATAATAATAAAACTAATCTAAAATTCTTCACCCCTCCGTTCCCCTCTCTCTCTCTTCTAAATTATTTTATTTTATCTTCATTTAACATAAATTACATAGATATATAGATACATACACCACGTATATATATATATATGTTTATATATATATTGTGTGTGTGTGTGTGTGTCAGTCTGTTTTGTACTTTTCAATATTATATACAACTAATTGTTCTAATATTAATGTAATATTTGCTTATAAATTAATTCTAATCTTCTCACCTTAGCCAAAAATTTTTCAGTTAGCGAATAATAAAAAAAATCTTTTAACCTAAATTCAATTAAAAGTTTTTTGTTCAATCGACTTCAGTACTAATCTATAGTATCTCTCCACTTATTACTAAAACTAAAACCACATTTCACGTTCAATTGACGTCAATTTTTAAAAACAAAGCTTATTTCGCTATTTTCCCCAAATACCAATCGTCGTATTAGATAACACCATTTTCATTAAATTATGACAAAGTCTAGGGGCTAACAAATGACAGTAAAACGTTAATAATAATAATAATAATAAAATCAATACTTATTAAAGTAATATATTTACTGTTTTAACAAATGTTTATTTTAGTATTACTAATGGTAAAAATAATATGAGTGATCTCAGTGGAAATATATTGAAACGTATTTAAAATAAATATATGTAAAAGGAAAATAATCTGAGATCAAAACAGAAAAATAACAATGATAAAATTTCGTAAGCCAAGAAGAATATAATACTGCATAATTTAGCCAAATAGAAACTGCGTTTTAAGCACTTATCTTTCTGCTTTCAAACAAACCAACACATAGACACACTAGTCTACGGTTTTATCGGGTTCAAGCATTAGTTAAATTAAGTGCGGCCTATATTCAGCACATCTAGCTACACTGATAATTCGTCATACGGTATGCTATCCAAGCAAATTTCAACAGGTATAATATCAGATTTATTTACTGCAGCAGACGAAATTTTGTGCTACTATTTTCTAACACATCGAGAATAATTTTTACGATGAATGCGCTAACTTCTCAACTAGTTGCCTTTAGGAATAGAAACACAATTTGTTTTCAGGAAATATAATTTACATTAAAAATGTATTCAATGCATGTTTCGGCGTCATAGTGCCATAATCATGATTTACAATTTAAATACAAAGTGCCTTTAATATAAAAGTGAGATTTCAATGTATACATACATATTTTACTTCTGATATGAGTATAATATATTCTGCACTGGACCTGCCGAATCAATCAGTAAATGTCTTTATTCAATGCAATTATAACAATATTAAAATCTTTAGAACGTGAATCACCCACTTAGCACCTTTGAGGAATACGCCACTATTAAATTTAGTTTTCACTCTACAACTCCGAGGCGCTCTACATAATAAACAAAATCCAGACTGGAAACATTTGTAACTCGTTTTTACTTTTAACTAGAACGAGAAAAAGTGAAATTATAAATTTAGAACGCCGAAAAGAAGCTGATAATTTACTTCACATCTTACAAAAACCTAGGTATACACTTCACTTAATCTTAAAACAGAATATTACAAAATAAATAGACTGTCATTAGAAGTCTCGCAAAAAATTAACTGCTCATTAGTAGAATTATTCCAATTGGTTGCATCGAAAACAAAACTATAACCAGTAAATCACCGACCTTCATAATCAGTGGATGAAAAAATAAAGAAACAAATATCTTTTCTAACAACTACATGTAAACAAAACTTACATTAATAACTATTAAACACAAAAAATATATATGCTATATACTAATAGTCTATGAAATTTACCCTGGTAAAGAGCATTCACCAAGGTGCTTAAATGAAAAAGTCAAATAATATGAATTCCACACCCGTGGCACAGTATCAAACACTTAGAATTAAGATTCGCAAAGGACTTGGAACGCAGTGACATTAAAAATCATTTGCCGAAAGGAGGGAGGGAGTCTATTTTCCCAGACTTGTACGCAAAATAATAACCGTAAAAAATTGCAATACATCTTCAAGTGGCTTACCTGTTTGGATATCACATCGTCCAATATTAATTTTCTCAAACGTGTCTGGACATCTGAACATGTTTTTATAAATGCACAAATATTGTCTACTTTTCCAAAACATACCACACACACAGCATGCGGTAACGGATCATCTTCTTTAATCTAGAAACAATATAAACTTTTTTAATATTAAATAATAAAAAACTGAAGCAATATTATATACATTAGTCTTTTTCCTTTTTGGCCCGGACTTATTGCCCATTTGGCCACTATTATATTATTTACTTAAAGGGTTAGAATGGGCATCGCTTACATAGCTGCCACAGATACTGAAGTATTAAAGTGAAAATGTGAGAGTAGGTATCTTATAGATTTTATATTTAACTTCTTAACCCATCAAAATGCATCAAATATGATATTTTTGATAATGGATTCCAATGGGCAATCACAGTCTTAAAGGTCTCTACACTCCAATTACAACATACTAAATGAAATAAACGTTTATGTGGGGCAACAGTATACTTTCATCAAAATATGTCAGCATACTAATTTAAATATTTCGTTAAGGTTTTCTTCCATTTTAATCGATAATAGGTGTATTACATTCGTTCTCTACAGTAGAGAAAAGACACAAATCAATTAATAAAACATAAAATTTGACTAATCTCCCAAAAAAGGAAAGTCTTTTCGAATACGTTGTCAATGTCATTATAATATAATAACTCTTACATAGTGGCAATAGATCGAATTAAAATATTAGTTTTGTTGACGGAACAGTCAGAAAATGATTAGAAGCATTAGCGTATGCGCAGTACTACGAAAATGTTCGCGGTTGATTATTTCCAAAGCGCTAACAAAAAATTTGTTGTTCCTGGAAACTTTCAAACTGATCCCGGACTATTTGAAAACCGCCACAATTGTCCGCTAAGTTTAATTTGATTTTTTTTTATGATTTTTAATTTAAAATTTTCGCAGTATAGCCCAAAGCTCTACAGACACTCTTATTTGGATAAAACTTATTTCAAAATCAATTTTATATCCTTTTTGTAACTTTTATAAATCAATATTATAAGATAAAAAGCAAATGAACTTTTATTTATCTAAAGTTTAGAAATCGAAAACATATTTATTGAATAATGAAAATCCACTTAAACCTACATTAGGTTAATCATAAAATTTTCCATAAATTTATCGGCAGTGTAAGTTAGCTATTGTATTTATAATATAATTTTCATTTTTTTACTCTGTTTCTTCCATAAAATGCGACATAAAATGAATTATCTTCACCGGCGAACATCTCAAAATAAGTAAAATAATAATTTAACCTTAGAGTATCAGCGCAAATAAATCATACATGCAAAACATTTTTACTTCACACTATTGCTAACTGAAATTTTACGATTAATTTTCCAATGAAACTTATTTTACCTACGTATTAATTTCATTTCACTTTGTGCTTTATTTGTATTAATTTAATGCTTTTTTTAATTTCAATGTTTTTTTCTCTTAATAATAAAATAGGGTTATTTAACCAAAATGTATTAAATGAAAATATTTACTTCGCATAATTAACTTATAAATCTAATATCCTATAGCTAAAGCTACGTGTTCACGCATGCAATTCTGTCACGCGACAAAATTAAAATTCTGTAACAGGCCAGTTACAACATACATATTTAAATCAGAGTGTTCGTGCTTACGACTTAAGAAAAAATCGAAGAAATACCGAAAGAATAGTTACCATAAGGGCAATACTTTTTAATATCTTATAAAAGTTATAACTAATCTTCATTTTTCCGAAAATCTATGTGTAATGTATGAAACTGTCTACTATACAACTGCTCTTTATTGATTGGATAAACATTTAAAAACCATTTAATACGAATTATAACGCATATACAGTTACAAACCGCTTTTTGAAATACACTCAAACATTAATTCCGAATTTAGCTATTACAAAAGTAAACAAAACAACAAAGCTCGTAGCCAAAAGGGGAGATACGGAGGTTCTAACATCCTCAAAACTTTTCTGAAATGCAAAAAAATATTTTCACACTATACAGAATTAATAACAAAATATTACGAAAAATTTAAAAGATCCACTTTGAAGTATTATTTACTATAAAAGGCAAATGCCATGTTGGACTTGTAGGTTTTTCTTTTTTTATGTAAAATTAAATGATTATGGAGCATAGCAAAATCTAACAGGTTACTGATGCGAACAATAACCTGTTTGATTATCTAATAATAAAACAAGTAGTAATATTTTTGGACATGCTGCCTTTTTAAACTTTTTTTATCCCAGAAGACTATTGAAGAATACGTAATAATAGTCATTCTCCTTGGGTCACCATCGTCGCCGAATTTTAATTCTGACTATGGGCCTGAAAACAGTAATGACTGATACATAGAGACAAAACAATCAAGTCATGTTACGAGCACTAATGGAAATTCTACGACAGAAACTACGGCATTGTGAGATGACAAAGCAATTTTAATTAATTATGTCACGACATTTAAATCATCAAAACTAATAAGATACTTTAAAAATAAAATTCAAATTATAATAATAAAATCTATTTGAGAACGCTAATTTAACATTTGACATATTTCCGATCGCGTAACAACAAACCACTGGTTACTTTCAAAACAATCTCTAAACACGATGTGTGTGAAAAAATTATTCATCGACTGGAAATTGTTATCCACAAACAAAGCTATTATTTTATATTATCTAAATCAAATTGTAACAAAAATTCTTCAAAAAATGATTTATACAATAAATAAGAAATCTGTTTTTGAAGCCTTTATAAGATTTTTTTTTTTCAATTAAAAATAAAATACAAAAAAGTTTTATGTTCGCTATAAATTGCTAATAAGAGTACTTTGACTAAAAACTATTCAGACTAGGCCTGAGAAATTATTTTGAAACTAAAGCTAAATACAAAATTTTTGGATTATTCAACGATCGCATAGTATACTATAATAATTTGACGTACGTAGGCAAAAATACTTTTTACAGTTAATAGAGACAAATAAATACAAATTACGGGGAAAAAATAATAAAAATTAACTAATTTTTTAAAACTAAATACAGAAATATGTACCTATTTTACAAAATAATAACATGAATCCAGCACAAGATAATTATCAAGATACGGATTTTTATCCAACACATTTCAAATGATTTATTGATACTACTCATACATAAACTGCTACTACATAATAGCGGACCACAATGAAAAACATAGCCCGATGTTACGTTTTCCAAACCTAATCTAGATTGTATTATCTTGTACACATAATACGCTATTGAAACTTAAAAAAGAAAATAATGATAAATTAAAAAGAAATAACGTTTGAATAACTGTCTATTGGGATTTCATTAAACAATACAATTTAATTTCCATTTGCAGCTTTCTTTCTTTTTGTTCTTATTTTTATCTTTTTTAAATTAAAGTTTTTTGTAAAACAAAAGATAAATGTTTTTTTCTAAATAATACATGACTGCTTCTAAAGCAATTTATGCACAACTGAATTAGTTTGATCAACGTGTCAAAGATTGAAAAAAATTAGAGTAGAACGAAAAACCTACTGAACAAGATAAACTGTTTTCTTCTTTAATCATTCCGAATCGAAAATTTAAAAATAATAAAACTATATAAAATATTATTTAATTCACGGTAGGCAATTAAATAGTTTTCATTCGAATAACACGTTCAAAAAAATTAATTTAAATACTATAATAAAACGGCTGACGATATTGAAATATTAAAAATTTTAACAAAATAATTGTATACCTAACTAAACACTATTAACAGCTAAATATGATGTTTCCGATATTTTCCTCATTTTTTTCTATAATTTAATAACAAGATTTATATACCTAAAAAATAAAAATGATAACGATTAACAACTAAATCATGAGACTTATGCTACTATAAACGGAAAAAACCTTGGGTGAATTCAATTTTTTTAGACTCAATGAAAAAATTCTAACAATTTTAGTTTTTTTTATTACTTAAGTTTCATTACTGAGGCGGCCATGTTATTTCCGTTTCACTATGCATAATTTCATAACTATGATTTTTATTTACAAATTTATTACCAGCTATTAAATTTATATATAGAAATATTTATTATTACCACAATTCAATAAATATTACAAGTAATTATTACCAACTTAGAATCCATTTTTTATATATAATTTATATGGAGCTTACGACTCATTTTGGATTGTTTTATATTGCTGTTTACAGCTAATTTCTGTATTTGTTTTTCCTTTAAAATATAATTATTTATCAATCATACAGTTTATCCGGCACCCAAATTTCAAAATCGGTACAAAAAATACATACACATAAAAAAGGATCTAGCGGAGGGGGGGTTAAAAGTGCCTTTGAACCAAACTGTATAAAAAAAATATATACATCCAGGGTATGAGAAAAGTATTTGATGCTGAAAGTTTCAGACCCCTAGTCCCACAGGGGGCTGCTGTGGTCATCATTTTGTGATTTTCGTTTTTGTTACGATATCTCAGCCACTTTTCGATCGATTTTAAAAATTTTTATCGGAGGTTAAAGACATTGAAAAGTTCTATAACGGTGATTTTTTTCAGATTTTTAGATTTTTTAAAAAAATTTAGTAACGGTGAAAAAAATATATAACATGTATTTTAGTGTAAACTATCTACAGAAATTTTTTCAGATTTTTAAAAGTGGTGGAAGAGGTTCAAAAAAAAAACAAAAACGTGCATTTTTGGCTGAAAACCCTTTTGAAATTAACTAATAACAAAGGAATAGATAAAAAATCAAATAAAATCATACGTTTGTGGTTGAAAAACGTCTTGAAATTCAACTAACAACAACGAAATTGATATATGTTACGTATATTATAATAAAATGTTTTTCTGTATTTTTTCGGATTTTTAGAACAGATAAAAGAAGACCAAAAAAAAAAAAATGAAAAGATCCATTTTTGGCTGAAAACCCTCTGAAACTTTAACTGGAAACAAACTGTAATATGTAAGTTACATAATTGTCGTTGTGTTACCTAATTTGCTATTATGGGAATTTTAAATTCGTGCGGAATTTCCATATTTATTTATTTCTTAAAAGCATTATTATTTTTCAGTTATAATACATTAATTTAAATACATTTATCATATTTAAAACAAAGAAAAACCGTGAAGTTGAAGAATCACTCCCTCGCGGGCCCCCGTATGAGATCTGGCACATGCGCATATAAAATAGCCTGCCTCTTTATTTCGCGCATCAATATATTTTTGTATCTATGTAGCTTTTTGCGTATTTTTAAAGCCTGTAGTTGAAACCTTATGTGTAAAATCGACAAGAGTTTCTCCTGCGATTCTCACTGCACAGGACTAGCTTTGAGCTAACTTAGTTATTACAAATCATTAAAAAATAAATAAACGATGGCTTCCGAATTTTTTTCCATTTTTCCACTTTTAAAGTATTGAAAAAACTTACGTTTTTTCTTTGTCCTAATATGATAAATGCATTTAAACTAATGTATTATAACTGAAAAATAATAATGCTTTTAAGAAATAAAAAAATATAGAAATTCTGCACGAATTTAAAATTCCCATAATAACAAATTAGGTAACACAATGACACAAATTATGTAACTTACATATTACAGTTTGCTTCCCGTTAAAGTTTCAGAGGGTTTTCAGCCAAAAATGGATGTTTTCATTTTTTTTTTTGGCCTTGTTTCATCTGTTCTAAAAATCCGAAAAAATACAGAAAAACCTTTTTATTATAATATACGTAACATATATCAATTTCGTTGTTGTTAGTTGAATTTCAAGACGTTTTTCAACCACAAACGTATGATTTTATTTGATTTTTGACATGTTCCACTCATTCGTTCCGTTTCAAAAATCTGAAATAATTCAGGAAAACTTGTTACCTTGCGTAACACATATCTATTCCTTTGTTATTAGTTAATTTCAAAAGGTTTTTCAGCCAAAAATGTACGTTTTTGTTTTTTTTGAACCTCTTCCACCACTTTTAAAAATCTGAAAAAATTTCTGTAGATAGTTTACACTAAAATACATGTTATATATTTTTTTCACCGTTACTAAATTTTTTAAAAAAAAATTTATATTTTAAAAATTTTGAACGTTTCTAAAAATTTTAATTTAGCATCTAAAAATCTGAAAAAATTCGCCGTTATAGAACTTTCCAATATCTTTAACCTCCGACAAAAATTTTTAAAATCGATCGAAAAATGGCTGAGATATTGTAAAAAAAAAACGAAAATCACAAAATGATGACCACAGCAGTCCTCTGTAGGACTAGGGGTCTGAAACTTTCAGCATCAAATACTTTTCTCATGCCCTAGATGTACATATTTTTTTTTTATACAGTTTGGTTCAAAGGCACTTTTACCCCCCCCCCCCCCCCCCAACCGACTAGACCTTTTCAGACTTAATTGACAAATTCTACATGTTACAGATATACCGAATTATACTTGAAACAACTTTTGCAGCAAATTGTAATTACATAACTCTACAAATACCGCCATAATCAAATCTAAACTGTATTTCCAAACAGCTCAAACAGCATTTAATAATACATTTAATCGTTTCAAATTTTATATATCACGATAATGTTTCTAGTAATATACGTAGCGACGACAACAGAAATTATTTTCGGGAAGGAATCAAAAACAAATATACAAGCAATGTTGTTTACGTTTATTCTCCTTTGCCTAGTTTTAAATAATGAACTGCTTCTGATAATTATTTTTAATCGGTTTATTAAAAAATGAATTATTTCATGTTTCTTGAGAGAAAAAATACCCCCCAAACCAGACTAGAATATCCGCGAAATTTTAAATTTTGAGTTATTGTAAGTTCTAAGGCATTAAAAAAAAATATGTTGAAAATAAACTAAACTAACTTTGCATAATTAATGAGATGGAAAACATGTAAATAATCGTATTTCAAAAAATGAAATTATTGACAAGAAATTTCAAAAAAGAGAACCTTACAGCACTAAAAGATAATAAAGGAAAAATAATATTAAACCACAATAACCAAATTCATCAATGGGTTTTAACAAAGCTAAACTGCCTGCATTAATGAAAAATTTTATAATTTATATTGAGCATATAGAACACTCAACTTTTGCACAATTTCTATAAAAAAACGGTAACAATAACTTACCTTAATATGAAGTAGAATAAATATGTCCATTCTAAATTTCTTGAAAGCATCATTTTCGTCAAAAATGTTATACATAACATTATGTTCACCGCCACATAGACGACAGCACTTCAGTTCCATAATCGTTGGATTAATATTTAATTAAATTTTAGTAACACATTTCTGTCACATGTATTAGAATATCCGCACCGTGCGTTGATTTTTTTATGAACTTAAAATGCCGAACGCATCCGTCGCACGATAACGGTTCTCATATTTCGAAATCACTAATTTTGGTTCCTTTCATGTTAAATAAAACAATATCAGTTAAAGTAATGTGCTGTGAAACTGGGAAATGCACACCACAAATAGCAAAGTGAACGTAAACGGAAAACTGAATATTAAAAGCAACTAATAATAATGTGCAGAAAATCCGGTAACTAATAGCAATTCCCACAGCACGTTTAACTTTCTAACTACCTGCTTTACCAAAACAACATTCCATTTCCTTTGTTTACATAAAAAATATCGTACACAATTATCAGCGTTGCCAAAACAACTTCTCATATACACAGGCTTGTTTGGAGCTAGAACCGAAACGGTAAGACAGTTTGCACACTAGTTGGCGTACTTGCGTAAATTGCCACTAGGGGCGCATTAAATCGCTAAATTAAAAAGTGGAAAGCTTATTTTATAAATCGCCACAGATGATCAGTTTTGAAACTTAAACTGTGTATTATCTCGTGAGTATATAAAATATAAGATTCAGAATTTGTTAAAGTATATTATTATTTATAGATTTTAAACGGTTAATGTTGAACGGCTATTTTAAAAAATAAAATACAGTATAACCCATTTTATATAAAAAATAACCGGTTAATAAGAAATGCGAATTTGATCTAGAATTAAATCCGTATATTCAAATGTTTTTTATTTTGTTAATATAAAAACGAAAATGAAAAAAGCTCGCTAATACAAAAATTTAATGTTTTGTGAAATAAAAAAAAAAGAATTACATTTTTTAAGAAATTGAATTGATAACCCGGCGATTGTGATGATTAAATGAATACTTTAATATTTATGAAAAAATATTACGAAAATTGCTGCCTTGATCAACGAAATCGTGTACGAATTAGTAAATAAGAAAATGTCAAATGAATAACAGTAACGGAGACGGACAAGAAAATAGCAAATAATAGGATTACGACATATAAATGTGCGAAACGTAAAGGAAACTTTTTATACGTTAACAAAAATTTGTCGATTTTTGGTACTGATTTGAATGCTAAAGTTTTTAAAAACAATTTAAATCAATTGCAACAACTCGTATATAATAGCAAAGCAAGTCGATACAGAACAATATGCAAAACAAAAAATTACTACTGTTTTTTGTTTTGTAAAAAATGAAACAATGCATCCTATAATTATGTAACCGTTTATAATAAATACCTTAACTTTATTTATCCGCTTCATTTCAAAACGAGCGGCTGAAATCTGACAGTTATACTCTCAGAATCGACGTCACTACAACGACAACTATGTGGATGACGTCGCAGAATGTAAAAATTAAAAACTATAGAATTATTGAAGAAAAACATACACTAACGAAATATTCGGCTATTTTAAATATAACTATCCGACTTGCCATGTTGTTGGTGTTTTTTATGTATGCTATTGTTTAAAGTGTTTGTTTCTTTGAAATTTTATTTATGAAATGAATTTTGTATAAGATATTTCTTCGAAAGAATATAAAACTCAATCGTCATTGAATAAACATCGTTATAAAATACATCAGATTAATAAACTTCATGAACAGGGCTTGAAAAGCTGAATGAAAATTTGATCTATTTGATAATGCTGCACCTGTGGCGTAGCTACCATGGGTGGGACCTGGGGCGGATATTGTAGGTGTCACTCCAAAATTCAATCAAAACTGTTAAAATAAAAAATAAAAGTAATAATAATTTACATTTTATTAAAATATTACAAATATATTATATGAAACAAATTTAGTTAGTAAAAAATTAAAATTTCTTCCTTCCAGCTTCAACACTTTCAAACTCCGAAATCGTGTCATCAAAATTTATATTTTGTGTTGCTTCATGTTCTATCGTTAAAATACCAAGATTGTTTAATCTGGTTTCAGTCATTGTAAATCGCAAGTAATTTTTAATTAATTTTAATTTGCTGAAACTCCTCTCACATGAAGCAACTGATACACGTATTGTTATAAATAACTTTAGTGCGACCGTTAGATTCGGAAGAGATTCTGTAAAATCCCATTCTACAATCAATTTCAAATAGTTCAGAGTCACCCAAATAGAAACAGTAATATTGGCCGCTTTTAAATGTCTTCTCAGTCTTGGTATCTCTAAGAGGAGTTCTGTTCCTGATACGTCATCGCAAAGGCCAGTAAATTTTTATATAGCAAATTTTAACTGTTCAGTGTTTGCCAAAAGCAAAGTCTTTGACTGCACAACCTCAAACAATGAAGCTACATCTTTAATGGACTTTAATCTTGTTTCAAGTTCAATATTGAATCTGTCAAGACATTCTAACATGTCCTTTTGAAGTTACACTCTAAGTGTAAGTCCAGCATCGGTGGACGATGCTAACTCACCGGGCATGCATTTCTTGCAACGAATTCGTCGTTCCATCGAAATGTTGTATTCTTCCGATTTTTTTACAGCAAAAACTATTGCCTCTTCTACTAGATGCAACCGTTTCTCTTCAGTGAAAAGACGAAGTGTTTCTAGTTTTACGGCTATTTGATCAACACTTAAGCCTTTACTTTGTAATGCAATCTGAGTATTGTTCACTTCCCTTAGCACATCATTCCAAAAGAAAAGATAGCAAAGAAATGAGAAATTACACACAGCAAGCATAAGGTTTTGTGCAGCTCCTCTGGTGTCTAAATTTGCTTCTTGGTCACATAGTTCTTCAATTTCAGAAATAATCCCATAAAAATTTTTTGCTAGTACTTTTACTGCAGCATAATGAGCACTCCAGCGTGTTGTCAAAAGTCTTTTAACAGATGCTTTGCTGTGACTGAGGAGCACTTCCCAGCGGCTGATGGAAGCAAAAAAAAAGTTGAATATTGTCTCCACTACTCCAAAAAATGTAACACAAGTCACATTTTGTGCGAACGAATGTTAGCCACATAAATTAATTGAATGATCTATACAACCAATAAAAATTGCTTTGTTGTTTTTTTCTTTTATAATAGCTTGCACTTCTCCGTGTATGCCACTCATAACTGCTGCATTATCATAAACTTGAGAACGACACATCATAATATCTGAACCATCGTTTTCGAGCTTCTTAAGTATTTCAGCACTTAAATCAGCTGCTTTTTTTCCATGTAAAGGAAAAAATCCTAGGAATACCTGTTTGACTTCTACTTTTCTATTATTAATTTTCACATAACGAATAACTTCAGACATTTGATCGACATGTAAAACGTCGGATGTGCTATCAAACATGATTCCGAAATATTTAGCCGATTTAATTTCGTTGACAAGCTGACATTTTATGTGATTGGCTAAAACATTTATGAACTCATTTTGTATTTCTGGCGATAAATATGTTACTTTAGGTGATTTTTCCTGCTCTGAATATAAGATATGTTCTTTCAATACTGCATCATACTTTGAGAGCAGTTTAACTAGCTCTAAGAAATTACCTTTATTTGAAGACCCTTGTCCCTCATCATGTCCACGAAATGCTACGTTTTGTTTAGCCAGAAACAAAGTTATATATCCAATAATCTATATAAAAGATTTTTCCACTTCTGTTTTTCCATATTCATTAATTTCAAAGCTGCGTCATCTATTGTCGTGTGAGATTTTAATCTCATTTTCAAAGTTTTCCACTTTTCGAAATTTTCTAAATGTTCACATGAAGTTTCATGGTCCGATACTTTGGGATTTAGCTTCCACCACTTCTGAAATCCAGTTGTAAATGTTGTTTGTGTGTTAGTGACAGCAAATAAACGACAACAAAAACAGTACAGGTTACTTGATATAGGAGAATATACCATCCATGACAGCAGAATTTTTTCACTACTAGGCATCACTTCATAAAACCATTCCTTTGAAAGATGACGACAATCACCTTTTATCTTTGAGCCGTGTCGAGATACAGTAGAAAACGGCCCTTCTTAGTTCTGGAAATGTTCACTTCTCTTTTTTATTATGTCAATGCGAGCATTATCAGGAACGGGTAAACTCCAATGTGAAACATCTCTCAAGTGTTGAAGTGATTCTTCTAAGCTAATGCTATGTCCGGAAGTAGCATTAACGGCGTCATGTTCAGTATTTATTTTGGTTCCGTTGATGTCATGGGTCGTCTCCATTAATTTTGTATTGTCGATGTTGCTATCTGAATGTGAGTCTTCTGGAAGATGTATATTATCTGAATCATTACTTTCATCATCAGGAGAACCAGGTACTTTGCCTGAACTTTGGCTGTTATCTGCTTTTGTAACATATTTAAAGAGAGAACCAGACATGCTCTGAATTTCATCCATTTTAGCCTTTTTGGTTTTTCTCTACTGAAACCCGTTTTGTCTTTTCAAAGTATGAATTCCCCGAGGCATATTTCGTTCTTTTTTTTTTTTGGTAATATTTCAACTATTTATTACGATTGTATACACATAAAATGTATGGAATCCCAATAAATAGTCCAGAAACGGCAAAAATATCAGATAAAAATTTATAACTCATGAATGAGTTCACTTATAAATTTAAAAATTGGATTATAAATTACACTTAAAATTTTCTGATAAAATAAACATAATTGAAAAAATAAATGTTATGGTAAAAATGGAAATAAAAATTTAACTTTCAAAACTAGCCATTTTTGTTCCTAAAATGTTTAACTCTATAAAAGATTTTTAATTTGACAAGCATAAATTTTCCAATAAAGAAATTATGTTAAATTGTCCATTTAGAATTTACGTAATTAGAAAATATTCATAGAAACGTTAAAATCAAATGTTAATACGTACATTTATTTGTAGATTTCATTTCCATTAGATACTTCATTCCAGAGTTCATTTAAAATAAAACGCTTATATGGTGACCATTTTGTTGATGATAAAGTAGCTTTCGAACGAAAACACTATTATAACATTTGAAAATAATTTGAGATCGTGTCTATATCTTTAAAACTAAATAATAAATTGTGTAGAATTTTTAAGAGAGCTTGTGAAAGTAAAAAAAGCTGATCTGTATGGAAATATTACATAAAATATATTTCATGGTTTCCTAGAAGATTAATAAGCAAAGATCAAATAATAATAATTACACAGGCCCACTCTTTTTCTTCCAAGAATACGTGCCCGGTTATTTACCGGACGTGTGTGAATTTTTTCCAGTCAGCGAACACGATAGCGTGTCGCAGTATATGCTAGAACCGACACACTTCGGTTGTGGTATATGTGGGGAAAGAATGGAAGGGAATGAAATAGTGGCGGCGAAAATAAATCAACTTGAATTCTCTACTTTGCTCGCTAGTGATGGATCTGTCGTGATCATCTTTAACATGCTGCTATATTCACTTCCATAACACAAACCATGCGTGTGGGGTATCGTGATTAACGTTTAATTCACCAGTGATTTTGTGATTTTCTGCCATTTGTCACGATCCTCTGATTAACATAACCATTGTGCAAATAACAATCCTGTTGTATGTAATATAATATCTGTCCATCTCTTACGTGTGTGTCCCAGGGTTCGTTTTCCATTAATCTTTCCCCTGACCAATGTGTGTTCCATTCCCTTCTAGTTTCTTATTATATGTACAAAGAATTTCAGCACTCTCATTGTGACAATTGTTGACAAACTTTTTGTGACACCGACTTCCTGCAACACTGATGCATCTGTATACTTTGCTGTGCATAGTAATTAGTAAATAATTTTAATTAACTTTTATTGAAATTCATTGTGTAAGCCGAAAGCTGAAAGCTTAAGCTGCATTTTAAATTTAAAAAGCCAAAAGCCGAAAGCTTAAGTTATATTTTTCAAGGACATAAGCTGTATTATTATTTGGCTTTCAAGCCTTGGTGCTGACTACAAAAAATTAATGTTGCCTAAGAACTGCCATAATATCATATTACTCCAAACTATATTGTTACTGTAAATCTGGATTTTTTTTTTTTTTTAGAATTTTATTTCACCATTTTTAGTGTAAATATTTTTCAACAGATAAACTAACTTAAACCAATGATTTTTTTGGTGCTGTGTAGTGATGGGAGATATTGATCTAAGAGTAATTTTCAAATTTTGTAGGTGATGAGCTGATTTTGGCTAGTTTTTGGTCTGCTTATATTAAACAAGGTATATTTCTAATGAGATTCATTTTTTTAATCTTTATTTTAATGAAACCTTCATAAATAACCTTGGGTGCTTACTTACTTATATAAAATTATCGCAGACCAATACAATTTATAGTACATAAGAACTTATTCAAATCACTCTCCTTGTTTTCTTTTCGTTGGTTTGTCAACTAGCGACTTTTACTCAGAAACAATTGGAAAAGGATGAAATCAATTCAAAAGGTATATTCAGTAACAAGGGCGTCGCCAGCCGATGAGCCAGGAGGGGCAAGATGAGTTGCCAGCCACCAGGGGGGGGGGGGGCAAGATGATAGAAAGAGGATATGAGTTACAGGAAAAATAAAATTTATAAGTTGTAAAGGCTTAAATTTTATTAAACAAGAATAAAATCTTAATTAAAACATAAGTTTTTCAAATTGTCCATGATTATGCACCTATGAATACTCATCAATGCCAGTTGATTAAAAAGTTTCAAGGCTCCAGGAGGGGGAGCTGCCCCTCCCTGCCTCCCGCTGATGACGCCCATGTTCAGTAATATTACAACATAATATTTCTGGCAGTCATTGGTTTATAACTGCCGCAATGGCATTTAATTTTTTTTTTTGTTTTTTATTTGAATCTTATTTCCAAACTAGAGCTAGATGAAAGAGCACCTGCAAGAGCGAATGACAAAAACAATTGCATATTTACTATTTCATATTACGACTGCTTAGTTATCTCTGAACAATCTGCTGCTACCAATATAGAAAAAGTTTGCACATGCATATTCAGTTTGGAAGTACCTTTGCGTGAACTTTTATCTGTGCAATTTCAGAGTAATGTGTATTGAGAATGGAAAAAAAATGTGCATGTATGTTTACTATGTTCAGTCTAAAAGCGATAAATCAAATCGCTTTACAGTCACATACACCGATCAACAGCGCAGTTTTTATGCATGTCAGTATATATGTGTACAAGCATAGGGTAGTGCAGTGTTTGCAGTACATTTTCTTTGGATCGTTTTTTATATACTGTCGTTTACTAACAGCAGAACTGGAAACGATAATCGGTCTCGCTTTTCAGTGTGTAATATCACTACAGTAGAAACTATACTGGTTATCTTATTTCCACTACCGCAACTACTGATGTTCCAGTCTGTCAAAATGCAAACATTTTCGAAATTGAGGCTACATGAAATTGTATTATTAAAAAACATCTACTAATTAATTTTAGTTCATTAAATTTTAAAGGAAAAGTGAATATTATTCACAATGATAAACCAACGCCTAGTTTAAAAAATTTGATTACAAAATCAAAAGGTATGTGGAAATATTTAACCACTATGTTCAAACAAATTTATGCACAACAATGACATGGTTATAAGGTTGTGAGAAGATAAAAATATTGTTCTGTTAAGCTTGCCTTTTATTTAAGCAAGAAAAAAAATGTATGGAATGCAAATGGCTTTGGCTTAATTTAGTTTTGGGGGAAGACAGAAGACTATCGTAGAAAAAGATATTTTTAAAAATTATCGATGTTATGCAAACGAATATGTCTAATAATAGGTTTAATGATGTAACAAAATTAAAATTTTTAAAACTCTTAAATACAGCAAATTTTTAAAATTTTTAATCAAATTTTCTGGAAGAAGTCTTTTTAAATTTAAAACAGAATTATGGAAACTTTTTCGATCTTACAGGTTTGAAAAGTGTACTTTTGAGATTCTAACATATATAAAGACACTGCAATGCATCTACTTTTATACTTGGCCACTTCAGATCTAACAGATGTTTTTCCAAAAATGTACAAGCCTTCTCATTTAATAACCAAAATTCCAGCAACCACTTCGTTTGCAAAGATTGATCATTCTCAGCTGTGAAACGAATAAAAATGTGTTTAAAAAATACACAAGGTCGGGAATAACTATCTTCATTAACTTTTTTTAGTATCGAAAAAGAATTATTATCAAACATTAGGAAAAGATCACCTTTTCATGATAATGCCGTAGCCTTCGTTAATAGAAAGCCGTGCTGAGAGAAAGGCAACGTCGCATTCTTTTTACATTGAAATCAAAACATCTTTCAAGGGCGTCGCCAGCCGATGGGCCAGGGGGGGGGGGGCAAGATGATAGAAAAAGGATATGAGTTATAGAAAAAATAAAATTTATAAGTTGTAAAGGCTTAATATTTTATTAAACAAGAATAAAATCTTAATTAAAACATAATTTCCGTGGGTTTCTGGCAAATTATTCATGATTACGCGCCTATGAATACTCATTATGGCCAGTTGATTAAAAAATTTCAAGGCTCCAGTGGGGGGGGGCAGCTGCCCCCCCCCCGCCCCCCGCTGGCGACGCCCATGACATCTTTCTTAGATAAAGTGACAATTACTGTATTCGTATACATTATATATATTTATTTATGCATAAAAATTTACATGACACTGAGAATAGTCATGATATACAGATAAAATATGCTTAAAAATTAAGAAATATTAAATATACCTGTAATAGAATTGATCAGTTCCAGCGGATATTACTTAATTATTTAAACGTACTCAATTTCCGTATTTTTGAAGTTTTCAATATAGCACCATCACCAGTAGACGCTTCTTTTTGAGTCATATTGGCTTTTTTTACAATAATTATTTATAGAAGTGTTTGCAAAAATGGAACAAAGTTTATGAAGTAATGATGAATAGGGAGTTTCACAATAAGTACAAGTTTCTAAAAACTCGGAATAAATGTCTTCATTTTCAAAACTATATATCGTTAATTTACGAAAAAGTGTTTTCTGTTGTGTACTGTGTAAAAGTTTATCTAAACATGTCTTATTGTTTAAAATAAATTCTAAAAGTGAACACATATGGACTAAAATAGGCATTACTAAATCAGTTGCAATTGATAACCCGTTTCATAAAATATCGAAATATTGGTTGTGAATGAAAGTACCTTTATTCTGTCTAATAATAGTGAGACATTGCGAACATTTTTCTTTGGATAAATAAGAAAGTAAGTTCAGAAAAATACTTGGGATAGCATCATTTCTTAACCGTGGCCTGTTTAAAGCAAGCTGTTCATAAGTGCCATCAGGTTGTAAATGTTTATCATAAATAATATCGGATGAAGTAGTTTACAAAGCACACTAAAATTTGATGGTGTAAAATTCTCTCTAGGAATTGCTTTTATCCGTAATAATTTAAGAGCAGCGTCTTTAGGAAATTTAAAAACACTTACCGCTTTATGGCAATCAAGCCAGCTAAAGTGCGGAAGGCGGTAGGACCTGATGAGGTGTCAATAGAGATATTAAAAATGTTGGGTCCTATGGAAATCAAGAAAATTACTGGCTTCTTCAGTGCAATCTACAAAAATGAGAAAATACCGGAAGATTGATTAGAATCAAGGTTCATTACCATACTAAAAACAACAAATGCATAAGGATGTGATAAATATAGATTAATTAGTCTAATGAGCCACGTTCTAAAAATATTTCTGCGTGTAATTCATCGACGCATAATTAAAATATGTGAAGAAAACATGAAATGGAACCAGTTCGGTTTTTGTAATGGAATGGGTACAAGAGAAGCGTTATTTTATATGAAAACATTAATCCAAAGACAACTGGAGTTTGGAAAATCAGTATACTTTTGTTTCATAGACTATTACAAAGCTTTCGACAAAGTACGGCGCGTGGAATTAATTAAAACATTAAAAGATATAGGTATCTCTACTAGTAGACGGATATTAACATTATACAAATGCTTTATGAAAAACAACATGCAAGAATATTAATAGATGAGCAATTAACAGATCAAATACCAATAAAACGAGGGGTTAGGCAAGGATGCGTATTGTCACCAGTACTATTCAATCTGTATTCTGAGGCAATTTTTGCCCAAGCTTTAGATGGACGTAGTGAAGGAATAAAAATTGCAGGCGAAAGAATTTCAGTGATTCGCTTTGCTCACGATACTGCACTACTAGGGGAAAATGTAACAGACCTACAAAGTCTACTAGACATAGTTGCAGTAGAAAGCAAGAAGAAAGGAGTCAGTATAAATACTAAAAAAACAAAATTCATGGTAGTTGCAAGACAACCTAATCTAAATGAACAATTATTTTTGGAAAGCGAAGAAATTGAACAAACGGAAAAATATAAATATTTAGGTAGCTGGATAACGCAAAGTAATGATTTTGATATGGAAATATGTACTCGTATAGAGATGGCCAGAAACACATTTATGAAATTAAAAAACACCCTTTGCGATAGAAAGTTAAGCCTAAGGATCAAGAACAAGATATTGCAATACTTTTTGTGTTCAGTGCTACTGTATGGAAGCGAGACATGGACCATAAAGGAAAATATGAGGAAGCGTAGATCATAATTCGAGATGTGGTGCTACAGTAAAATGTGGAAAATACCGTGGACGAAAAAGTTAAAAAATGAGAAAGTACTACTAATGGGAACTGACCGAATATTAATGACAATAGTAAAAAGAAGGAAGATAAAATGTTTTGGACACTTCATAAGAGGTGAAAAATACAAGTTACTACAGACAATAATAATGGGCATGATAGAAGGAAGAAGAAAGACCGCTTGGATAGATAGTATAAAAAAATGTACCGGAATTAAGAGAACAGAAGATCTAGTAAGAATAGCAAAAGATCGTAATCAATTTCAGTAGATAATCCAATCCATACATGATGATTAAGCAATACCCGAATCGGGTGGCACGAGAAGAAGAAGACCGCTTTATTGTCCGAATCTTTTAAAAATGAAGTATAATTACTCTTACACCCAGGAACACAACATTTATTAGGCATTTTCACACAAAAGAAAAAAACTGCTAAGTAAAACAGTAAAAAAACTTAAAATAACTAAATTATAAAAGCATTTTTCTTATATTATACATTTACATTTAATTTTAAAATTTAACAAAACCGGATAATTTTTAAAAACAACCACTATTATATTATTAACACGAACAAAACGCGAATTTTATTTTTTTAAATTATAAATACCGTTTAATAACGAAAAAAAATGAAACAAAACTCAAAACCCGAAACTATAGCTATTTAGTACCAACACTTTACGATAAGTAAACATTATAAATATTAGCCGGCTAGTAGCAGGGCTTGAAAGCCAGCCGAAAGCCAAAAGCAAAAAGCTGAAAGCCAATCATTTTTAGATGTCATAAGCTTAATCCAAAAGCCATATTTAAAATTACGGTTTGTTTTAAATTTTTATTGCAGTAGATCATTAATTTGATGATTCAAATGAGTTAATGAGTTACTTTTATTAGTATTCTTGTTTCGAATCATTCAAATCGGTAATATGATTCGAATCAACAGTGCGTTATACATTTTTAGTCTCCAGAGTTCGCTACTTATAAAATGCTTGCAAGTACAACAATGCAGGGCATTATTAAGGTCTTAAATTTTTAATATCCGAAGTTGATGCTGTAGACTGTTTATATAAGTTAAATTTTTCGAGCCTAACTGCTTCGTTAAATTCAAATGTCAAGTAATTTTAAAACTGTAAAATGTAAATATAAAGGACTTTCAATCGATTTTATTTTAAGGTATGTATATATAACGGATTATTTTAATTTGTAACTACACACAGTATCAGAAAACTTAATGTGGTATTTATATTTTCGATTTTCATACGTTTCATAAAATTTTATTTTTTATAGGAAAATAGAAGATGGTAAATATGAAATCGCACATTCTGAGTTTTATACCATATTTGTTTCTCAGTTAGACCAATGTTGTCGCCTAATTAATGGTTCCGATGTAAAATCTATAATTTGTTACGGTTTAGGTAAATTCTCCGAGTGCATTCTCGCTAGATATCAACTGTGTTTACTCCTTTTGCTGAGAGAACGTACAAAAGTTAACATTATTGTATCTGATCCAGCTTTCGAAGATAAAGAATTAGAAATAATACGGATGTTACATCTAATTGCATTTGAAAGTGACAATGCATATAGAAAATTGGATGAAATAAGTTTGGTTATTTTACCTCACTGTTGTCCATCGTTGACCAATAATTTACTCGCGGCTAATTGGGATAGTAAATTGAATAACGTAATTCTAGTATGTAACAGTTTCCAAAAAATATCTGAAGATTTATACATTAAAAACTTCAAGAAGTTAACGTATATGTATCGCATATTACCTTATATAAGAGAATTGCCGATCGATGATTCTTTTTCGTCTGGTGGAGTTTTCAATAATTTATCTTTTCACGTTTTGCCGAAAAGTGTTAATAATTTGATTAAAAAAAATATATGGAAAATTAAAATTAAACCAAATTCTGAAAAAATTGATGGTCTTGTAGACAGTATTAATAATTTGACCGTAGATGAAGTGTAATGTGTATTTAGCGTTTGCAAAGATTATCATACAGTTCAGAAAATATTTTCATTTTTAAGAACTGTCATTATTTCGTGATTTAAAAGTGTTAATCCTGGATAGAACATAAGCTGTAGCAGTTATATCGTTACAACTAATAAAATTTTATTGCTGCATTAGGTGTCCATAGAAAAATACATCGCACCAAAGCAGTCTGATGTATTGAAATGTCTGTGAAAATGAAGGAATTTTGATGTGTTAAAATCTGTAATTAATGAATGAAATCTAGAAATAAAAAAGAAAAGGGAAGAAGTAATTCTGAAATTTTGAATATGATATAAGATTTTTACAGAATTTCGGGATTGACTATAAGTGTTTATCGATATAACTGTATCCATTTGTTCTACATTTAAGAAATGTTGATCAATATTTTTGATATAGTTTTATTCGCAAAAGTTGAAGTTAATATTTTATATTTATATATATATATATATATATATATATATATATATAATTTTTTAAAAAACAATATAATCTATTAATTTCATGATTGTGTTAGCATTTTCTGGTAATTAATATACTTTGCCATATAAACATTGTAAAACACAAATTCCTTTGGCTTGGAAAATAATTGTTAAATAATAACAAAAACTGATACGTTTTGGAAATTAATGTTCCACATTTATGCTAATATTTATGTTTTTATTAGTTGATTAAATATTTATTTTCTGAGTCAAGTAAATTTAAGTGTTTTATACCGTACGAAATCTAATATAAGGAATGTTACCAACGTGCTCAAAATATGTTTAAGCTTCAGATATTGCCCAAATACTACCGAGAACAATTTTGCTAGCTCTGCTGATTTTATAATTGTGTGTATTGATAAATGTTCTAAATATCGTATAAAATATTTTTTTTAACTCGCCGATATATCTTGCTCTTCCAGTTAAAAAATACTGCATTTTAATTTTATATACTTGCAACGATAAGAAAGATAATATTTTAAAATTTATAATACGAAAAACAAAATAGCAGGTAATCTAATATTTTTATTCAAGAAATGTGGAAATAAATATTAAAAATAAAAAATTAAAGCTTTGTATGCAAAAATTAATTTTGGTGATTTCTTGGACACACATTTCACACATGTTTGCTCTTAAAGTATATTAGTTATAAATTGGTTTTAAATAGTTGGAACAAATTTTTGGAGTTTTCATTGTTACGTTTATCAATAAAATTAAGTTTTCTATATAAGCGTATGACTAATAATTTTAGGATATTTGCAGTTGCAGTTGATACTTATTTACGATTAAAAACTTATTCGATACAATTTCTATTACAATAATTTCCAATTACTTCTGAAACTGAGCACAAAATTTAATGTATTAAATTTCATGAGCAAGATCTCTAAAAAAATTTCATGTGCCAGTGAATTTTTATTCTGAATTACACTTTCATATATATATACAACCTAAACAACAGTGTCTACTTTATGATGAAAAAAAAGAAAAGTAAAAGCCAACTAGTTCTTTGATTATGATGCCAAGGCTTTTTTTTTGATCTGGTTGTAATAATTCGATTTCTGGCTTTTATAAAATTCTCAGATCCAAGAATATAATTTGGGTAAACGCAGGTACCTCCTAATTTTGCATTTATTAGAAATAAACAACAATTATTAATCAAAGCTAATTTGCACAAAGTATATTTTAAATACCTGCTAAAGTAGTAAAACATCAATGTTTATAAAATATGTTCATTTGACAGTAAAAATGATATTATGAACATGAACAAGACCGTCAGAGATCTGAAATGTACGAAAACTGCAATTAATCGTATACAGTCTAAAACTGTTGCTATCCGCTAACGGAGAAAGTATAAATCCGTTGATAAATACATCAGATTAATGTTTGTAGCAGAAACTGCAAGTCTATATATTTACCCCTCTCGAACCATTGTAAAAACTGATACATTAAGAATCATACATTCATTTCGAAATTCATTCCATTTTATCCGTACTCGTTTAAATTTATAATTTTAATATCGCATAAAACATGCTTAAATTTTTTATTACGCCCAGTAAACGTACTTCGTCTTAGACTGTAATTTATATGTTGAATGTGCAACATAATGTAGCAGAAAAACAAAGTTCATTAAAAATTGGAATCTGTTAAGTCATTTACTTTTATTAAAAGAATTACTGAAAAATGATTCTCTGATTTAGAAAATATTTAAAGGTGTACTTAAATACGTTTGATCACTATCTGTGCTAGGAAGAGCAAGTTGAAATACCATAGTTGTATGGCATGTGTACATTGTCTGCACTAATGCCACTATGTCTTGAATTTGCAACTGTTTTCATTTCTTTCCTAAAACATCCCCTCATTTCTGTATCTTTTATTATAAAATTTCCATCAACGGCCGGGAGATACTTTTTGGAATGATTTGTTAAAGCATTGTAACTCTTCGTTTTTAAAATTTTTGTTGACATGTTTTAAAACACACTTTCCACAAAGAGAAGTTAATAAATTCAGGTAAAAAGCATTTATTGCACAATTGCATATCTAAATCATTAATGAGGAATTATTAATTAATTCTAAATAAAAAAATTAATATTAATTCAGTGAATGTATTAAAGTTGTGAAAGAAATCAAAAAAGTAATTCTAACGTCTTAAGGAAATTAATTTCAAGCGGTATTATTGAATCTAGACCCAAAGCTTCTAAAATATTATTTGAACAAATAGCAATACTCATATTTACTAATTACTGATCATATCGTCTGTTTTTATTGTCGAACTAACTGTTATTCTTAACCTCTTGAAATATGTTTTAAAATATTCAGTCCGAAATAAATTCATATACTTATCGAAACGCCGCTGAAAGTGTAAACACATCTATATCATAAACAAAAAATACATATGCAAACATTAACTCAATACAATTTGTGTTAAGTAACGAAATCATAGACAAAGCATTAAAGACACAATAAAAACTCCTAAAAGTTATTAAATAAATTCGCCTACTGGAAATATATTTATTCAATGAAAAATTATGAATCTACATCAAGAAAGCTCAGAAATATATACAGTGGGTAAATAAAATATTTGCATACCATCAATAACGGCTATATAAGTATAATCAGATGCAAGGAAGTTGCAGGTAAATTACTTTGAAAGCTAAAGGAAAACGAAAGGTGTATATTTCAATAAAAACATAATACATTCTGGTAACAACAAAAAGCAAAATTTACGGGCAAAAAAACGTATCTGCACATTATAAGAAAAGACAGGAACCTCGAGTAAAGAAAGGTGCTATAAACTTCTGCATGAGAACTAATATTTAGTGCGGAGACCTTTAGCATCAATAACAGCCTACAGATGACGGGGCATCGATTTCACGCAGCCTAGAATGTATGCCAGAGAGTGGGTTCATTCGAAATTTTGTGTTTACGAACTTTCAGGCCAACAAAATGCAACAGACTTTCAATTGGATTCAAATCCGCAGATCCTGATGGAGTATGTAATCTCCATGGGACATTGTACAAAACCCATTCGCGGACCAGCAACGCAGTACGTTTTGGATCATTGTCTTATTGAAAACGGAAGGTCTGTTCTAGGTTTAATTTAGCCGCACTTGACTGCAGTTTATTGCGTAGCACGTCGATATATACATCCTTCGTCATAATTCCTTCGATAAACGTCAGGTTTCTAACCCCTCTGCGAGCTGTACAGTCCCATCCCATGAGACTGCCTCCACTATGTTTCACTGTAGACCTTACATTCTACGGAGAAAGTTCAGTATTGCGTTTTTTCACGCTTATTTTTTCCTGTCGGATCTGAACAAATTAAATTTACTCTCCTCTGAAAATATCACGAATTTCCAAAATGATATTAGATGATTTACCTGTATCTTCGCGAATTGGCGGTATTTAATGCTATTCCTTTCGGATATATGCGGTTATCTTACCTGACTCTGTTGCAACTTGTGTGACTAACTTTACAGCACTTGTGAAGGGGAATTATTTATGCGATCTCTTGATAAAGCTCCGTTTTCTCTAACTGTTAGCTTCTGAGGCCTGCCTTTCCGCGGCTTGTTTTCAATCTTTCTGGCCTGATACCTTTTAATAATATATCGCACCCTGGAAAACATGAATTTCGTCTTGTTCGCAATTTCGCGGTAACTTTTCCCACTTCCGTTCATCTCAGTAATTCGCACATGCGTTTTAAACGGTATTTCTTTTATTTTCAGTGCCATCCTGCAACTGTATACGCCTACAACTGACTCACAACATTTACGATGCATTTCGGTATCGTTTTTCCCGATGCGTCACTTCTCATCTGCATTACCTGTTGACTGACTGAGTCACACTGCGCACGTGCTAATAGCACTTTTTTATTGAGAACGACGTTGATGTTCGTTTTTGTTGAAATATATACACCTTTGTTCGTCTCCGACATTCATTGCGATTTACCAGCAATGTGTTTCCAAACCCCCATGCATCTGATTATACTTATACAGCGGTTTCGGTAGCGTGCGAATATTTTTTTTACCCACTGTAATTCATACACACATTTATATTGGACCAAACTAAAAACAAGCTATTGGAAAACATCTGAACGAAAAAAGAGAAGAAATCATCTTAATGAGATTACGTATTTTATCTGACGTCACAATTCTTACTAACTAAAAAAACACCTACGTTTTGAGTAATATGTAATGGGTATAATAAGTCACATGTTACTAGAATGAAAAAAATACAATTCACCTTTAGATTATATCACATGCCTCACAGGAGAATGAATTAAGCTTTTTACGTTTAATATACAACTTTTACCATTCGCTTTTTTCACTTTCAATTTTTATAATTTGATTGATTATAATATTTTCAAAGTCGGTGTTCTAATTACTTTTTTTTTTTCAAGCAGTCTTTACACAAGCTAGCCACACACATCAGTTCTGTTCGTGGATGTGGGTTCAGATATCACTACAGACTGAGCTTAGGTAGCATGCGTCACATTTAATACTAAATTATATGGCATTTGTTAAAACTTACAATTAAGTCCACAAACGTAACATCATGCAAAAACTTCTTAAGAAAAAAAATGGTAATTAAAAACTTTAACTTTGAAAATATTATAATAAATAATATTTATGAAGATTGAAAGTGAAAAAATTGTATGTTAAACGTAAAAAACTTGATTTATTCGCATGTGATATAATGTAAAACAGATCAAAAAGTAATTTCTCAAATATTTTTAATCATCAGTAATCTTACAGATTAAAGTAGAATTTCATTAAAAATCAGAACGAGTAAATGAATTTTGCATATAAACCGTCGTATACAATTTGAAATTCAAATATAGCCTTAGCCTTTAACTGCACTTATTTTTTTATTTTATTTTTTTATATATCATATTATGTATCTAAGGAAAATATAAAATTTCATTCCTAATAATCGCTGAAAAAAACCGTACTTATTCCTTTGCAAAGAACAATTTTCATCCTTGCTTTTTGAACCTATTTTAAATTGATTTATATTAGAGCATTCAATAAGAAATAATTTAATTTTTTTATATAAATTTCCTAACATAAAATGTGTAATTTAATATTTTTACTGGATCACAGATAAACTTTTTTATAAGTCGCGAATTTGACATGCATGTCTTAGAATACTTTAATACACAGTGTTCGTGTAATGCGTGGTGGAATTTGCTATTGTCAACTTTGTTGTGCATCCGGTAGTTTAACATTTTTACATCCGAATTTCTTAATTACTTTATCAAAAATAGCCCTTTGCAGGGCTCTTTCGTCATTATTGTTAAACATCGCCCCTTACGTCGTAGTTATTATTATTCCAAGTATGTTTTATCCGATAATATAAATTTAGTTTCCGGAATTTTTTTGTACTTAAAATTTACCGCAAACAACTTACAAATTCGAATAACTACAGTCTTGCACATTAATAACTTTTTTTCTACGAATTATATTTTCTATTTTGTTCTATTATCCGTTATTGTTAATGATGAAATAGTATGTATACATCACGATATCATAAACTATTTTAAATTTAAATATGGAAAAGAAAATTTGTTTGCGTTCATTCTATTATACTTGCTTATAATATGTATACTTTTAGAAAAATAGAAAAAAAGATGATCAACTCATCTGGTAAATATTACAGGACCTATGGAGTAGCACTTTATATATAACATGAAAAATATAAAACCAAATAAAATTTTTAAATATTTTGGAATGTCAATTAGGTTATTTAATAAACTTTGAATCTGTATTACATTAAATAAAAATTAAAAATTACATATGATAAACAATAAAAGTTCGCCTAATTATCTCAAAATACTATTATTATAAATTATGTGGAAAATTAAGAGAAAACGAAATAAAACGTTTTAATTATTTTAAAATGTTATTTAAATTAATTAATGAACTTGTTTCAAAACTGCAGTGAACTGTGATGAAAAATAAATAGCGAAGATTGGAAATTGTATTATGACTACTTATTGCTGTATTTTTATACTTGAATATATTTTAAATATTAAAGTTTCGCCGCATTAACCTACATTTTTTTTTTAATACTAGTTCACAAATGTCAAAACGAAAAGAAGATAAAACAAGTTGTTTAATGAAATTAAATGATTGTTATTCAAATAGCTACTTTAAATAAGAAATGAATTCAATTTTTTATACTCGCCCTTCATGCCTCGCTAGGAGCTCCGCCTCTTGACCTCGCTTGGGAAGACCCGGACCCCCAGCTCTATCAATTCTATACTTCGTGTGGAACGAGGTTTCCGACTACACAGCAGAAAAAAAAAATCTTTATTTAATGTCATATTTGGGACAAATTTTTGTGACAGAAAAGTCGTTGGGGTCGGGCTAGGAATGACATTATTAATATATATATATATACAAAAACTTGGCCATTTCGACTTCGCAAGGGGCCCTGTCTCTGGACCCTTCTTGCTTACATTTCTATCTCTTTCTTTTCTATACTTTGTATAAAATGATCAAAATTTACGTCATTCTTACCGACATCGAACTTAAATCACTCCAACAAATTAATGAAAATTTTTGTTACATAAAATTGGGACATTTTTTCGTTACAAAATCTAATAGGAGCCAGCCTAAGAATTACGTTGTAATTAATATATATATATATATATATATATATATATATATATAAAGAATTATTAATAATGTACTAACCAATTTTGGTCCTAATATATACATCTAATTCGTTGCAACCTGTAAAAAATATTTCACACTTCTCCATCCATTTTTTTTTTTAATTTTTTATTTCTATATTTTATGTAAAAAATATTTTCCAAGATGATGAAAAAGAGCAAATTTAATAATGTTATTGAAACCAAAAAATCAGTCAATAAAGCATTACCGACCTATACCGCTTTCTCCTATAATGTCTAAATTATTTGAACAACTTACATCGATTATAAAAAAAAAAAGGCTAATTTCAGAATATTTATTCGATTTCTGGAGGAAACATTCGGCTATAGATCAGGTGTATTGAGTCACAAATGGTTCAAAAGAAAAAATATGCTGCTACGAGATATTTTTCAATGTGGCCCAGGCTTTCAATAAAGTCTGGCGCAGCAGATTAGTCATAAAACTACGGGAACAACTTTCATATCCTCGAAACCAAATTTTATTATCTCACTAGATAACTTCGCAACAGTCGCGAAGAGGTAAAAATTGAGTGGAAAAGTGTATGAGCGAAAAGTGTCACAAGAAAGTGTCTTATAATCAGTTGACTACCTACTTTACATTGCCAATATACCAACTAATTACCAAACGCTAAAGTCTAGTTGCTAGCGCCACAATTTGGCAATAAATGATAATTAAAAAACGCAACAAGCAGGCTACAAACAATTAATATGTCTGACTGATTAAATTGTTGTAAAACAAAGAAATAATAGTGAAGAGCCACTACAAGCAAATTTCACATTACGTAAAATAAAATATCCCAGTGGTACTAAATCAACAGATTATCTAGCAAAAACATTTGAAAAGTACTTTGGAATGTGTCTAACTGAAGGAAAAAATGAGAAGACCGTATTGATTGGTTGTTAAATATTTTGGGTTATGCATTGATAAAAAGCACCTTCTGTATGTGATCTTTATTATAAAGCTAATTTAGATTTATGGAATTTAATTGTGGAATTATTCTAGTAAGTCTAATGTGACTTATAAGACGTTGTGGAAGCATAGCTGCGCATATTATGACAATAACATACAACAGCATGTGGAACTCTCGATGGATACTAATGAAATCGTCGATTTCGCATGTATTTGAGCATCATAATTACTACATCATTTAAGAGCCATCAGTAGACTGAAACGTCGGAAACCAAATGATCTACTGTAGAATATATGATTATGAAAATACATTGTTAAATAGTTATTTTTGAAGATCAAAAATGGTCATACAACGTAAAAATTGAAAAAATATACATATATGTATGTGTCTGTATGTATATTCTTTGCAGGTAGAATTTCAAATAATTAATTTTAATTTTTATTCTGTCCGTAAATCTTTCACACATATATCAATTTTTTCTGCTATAATTCATTTAAAAATAACTAAATTATATTAATGTTTATACGGTAATTCATTTATGTAAATTATTAATATATAAATCAAAATGATGGAAATTAATAATAGTATGAATATTAGTAAAAAATGTATTGTTATTTATAAAATAAATATGCGAAGAAAATTTTCAAATCCCCCTTCCTTCAAAATTCTAAGGATGGCTCTGTTACAGTGTAATTTTATTATATTACTGATTGTTTTTACCAATGCGCTGAAAATTTGGACTAAAAAATGGTGATCCAAATATTTGGCTTTCTATCTTTTGTTAGAATTTAATAAGCAAAAGTTACATATATTTACTTTCCTAAATAATAAAAAAAGGAAAAAAAAAACAATTCCAATATTCCATTAACATTAAAACTCAAACATTCTTTAAGTAAATATATGAAACAGGGATAAAAAATTATTTTATGATTGGTAAATAATTTTACTGACAGTAAATATCGAATGATGATAACTGGTTAACTAAAACATAACTTAATAGGAAGTTGGTGGTATAAAAATAAATGATGATGGTAACTTTTCAGTGTCACATATTCAGTTCCCGAATTCATTTTTTACGTGTTTAATAATTGTATTCAACATCATGTTCGATGTTCCTTCATATATAGTACCAATTTTTGCATCTCTAAAATATTTTTCTTGCGGGAAATCGGTAGTGAATCCAACACCACCCATTAAATCTACGCACGATGAAGTTACTTTTCCAGCCATTTCTAAAATATAAATATATACGTATCTTAAAAAAAATTACAAATATTTTAAATGTTATAATTCATTATCAAATGTGATATTCTATGATTTTTCCTTTCACATGCGCCTGCACACACACACGCACTCATACACTAGTTGTAAAAACCAGCGTTTCTTGAATTAAAAATAGTATGTTCATTAAATAACTTCTAAATTAATAATAATGTAGTAATAATCACAATAAAACTCTGTTACGGTAAGTTTTTCGTCTTGATATGTTTCTACAAAACGTGCTATAAATTTTAATCAGTTCATTCTGATCACCTAGAGTTAATTTATTTCATCTTTTGCACTTTATGTAATGATTTCTTGAAATTTATTGATTTTAAAATAAGATTACGGTAAAACTGCGGCAAACAGTGATTCAACAAAAGAAATTTTTGTTAGTGGTGATTGCAAAAAATTTAAGATCAAAAATGGACACACCTCGGAATAAGTTTAATTTTTTAATATCTATATGCGTGTGATCTGACAAAATTCGATTTTAGGTCAATTAAAAGTTCATTTAAAAATCAACAACTAAAAAGACATATATTGATCAATAATAAAACAGAATCAGTATCGCTAAAAACAACTATGAATGGCGAAGAAGTGGAACAAATAAACAAAAGCAAATGACTGGCTTATATATTTAAACAAAAATAAGAATCGAAATGGCCAGAAAGGAAGGGACTGATTAGTTCATTAATCCTTCTAGAAATCTATGGTATCAATATCTTAATGAAATAGCAAATATTTTACATATTACCGAAAATACGAGCGAATAAAATAGACACGAATATTGTCGATGGGCTAAGTTAAGAAGACAAAAGTATTTGAAGAAAACGACTGCCAGAAGGTCTTAAAATTTTTCGAAAACAACAAAAATGAACAATAATGGAGTGTTAAGAAAAATGAATAAAAATCATTATATTGATAACCCTCAAGGAATAAATGTAAACATAAATTCTTGAACACCTTTAATTGAAAACCGGTGTATAAAGAATTTTAACCGCCGCTACAACACTTCACAACCATTTACGTTAGTATTGTTGATATTAAACAACAAAAAATATTAAACTTAAAGAAAGAATATTGCTACTCCAAACGATATTAATGATGATATAAACAGAACACGAAACCGGCAGAAAACGACAAATACGGCCAGATATAACAGCGAAAACTGGAATAATATTTTCGATTCCCGTGGAATGGTGATAAAATTATAAAATTGCAATCGTCAGCCTTTCCCACAGAAGTATAATAAAAAAATTAAAGAAACAAACAGTAACCAATTGAAAAATTAATCTAAAAACATTCGCCTGATTTAAGCTCTTATTTCTTATTACTAGGGTTCGAATTTCACATATAATGCATATTTTTTTTTGCTTGTAGCTAACGCTTTAATATTTCGTATCTAGACGTTTCAAGAGTTGTACATTCGAAATACACTGATTTAAAATTGCATATAAATGCATGTTTTGGACGTTTCGTGCATATTTTGGAGATTTTTACGTATTTTTCATAATTACATGTAAAGAAAACACTCACATACATACAAAATATATATACAAAGCGATAAGGTCAGAAGTAAATGTGCATGAATATTTTAACTTTAATAAAAAAAAAAGAAAAAAGATTATCATTGTTTTATTTTTTGTTAAGTCTGTAGTTAGATAATAGCTTCTTGCCACGTGTTTATGAAATCAAAAAAAAAACATATTTCTCCTTGTCGACCGTGTGACTACCATTGTTGTATCTCTTTACGGACAGGATATTTTTTTGTAAATAAAAAAAAATCTTTTTATTTCCTATATAAATGAAATGAATTTGAACAGAGTATTTACTTTCTGACCTTCTAAAATTTTTATATTTATATTGTTAATCGCCTAAGTTGAACAATAGTTTCGGCAAACGAAATCGAAGTAAAATTATAGGTAATGTGTAATTATTAAATAGCGAATTTAAAAAATAGCTAATTTAATTTTGTTTAAAATGGTGAAATCCGAAAACAAATTTTCTAATAAAAAAAAACAACTGCAATTATAAAATTTCAAAAATAATTGCATTTTTACTGTATACAATTTATTATGTAATTTCACTAAAAACAACAATAAACTTACCGGCGCAAAAATATTTAGTCATAGCCGCTTCTTTAACAAAAGGTTTTCCTGAATCCACTAATCTGGCAGTATTGTATACCATCAATTTTGCGACTTCAATTTCAGTAGCCATACGCGAAATCTGATGTTCAATTGCCTAAATACGTCCAGGTAAAAAATCATGATTTTATGTTTTATTATTTTAACTATATAAATGATTAATTCGAAAAAATTCAATATACTATTAATACAAATTATTAATTCGTCTATTTTTGATTGAAACCACATCTAGATTATTAATAATTTCACATAATACTTCGAACCGGATTACGTCGTTCATTTTGGAAAAAAAATTACCTAGTTTACTTCACTCGTGAGAATGTAACAGCTTCGAAAAGTACTATGTTGCTTCTTAATTTGAATTCCATATTATAATATAAATTATGTTTTTTTTCTTTGTAGTAACTATAATTATAAAGGAATTTTGTTTATACTCAGGATTATCAACAGATAATTCTGTCAGAGAAAATTTAGAAAAAAAAAGCTGATCTATATTTTTGATTTCTAAAGTTTTCTCAGTTATTCATGCACCTTAACGTTTGATTCTGGCTAATGCCGACGTCTCACCAAAATTAATCATGCGATCAACCTTTTCATATACTCCATTGATGGTGATTTTTCGGGATGTAAATTTATAGAATCCTAAGACGTATTCTTTAACTCTTATATTAATTACTTTATTTTTTTGACTTCCCGACACAGGATTTCAAAAATACTGCTTCACTAACGCAAAGTAATTTTTATTACAGATTTCACTTTTTTGCAGCGTAGCGCGTAGGCTAGTACTTAAAGTGCTCAATTATCAAACAAGAGTTAACGAGTTCGTGATTTTTCTTATTTTGGACTCAACCTAGCTTTACCCAGCATGAAATAACTGGATATCAAAAAAATCTGTGAAAGTGAAGGCGAATTCCAAGAGAAAATAACTGCCCCCTCTATCACCTCAGCCTAATCGATTTCAAAAGGTAATAAAAGATTAATTTTTTCTGATTTTAAAATATATAAACTATAGCTTAGTTGCATTTTATTGTTTTTCTTCTTTTTTTTCCCCATTCTTGTTTAACATAGCAGGTTAGGCTGATTCGAATATTAAAAAGAATCCTTTCCCTGAACAAATGGCGATAAAAAATATTTGATTGATTAAACGCAAAAAGAACTTATCTCGACATTACTAACAATCACGAGCACCAATAAGTAATTTCTACAATTCTGGACACATTTAAGCAACTGACACGACGTAATCTAGCCTAACATTGGTAGGAGTGCGCTGCGTCGACAACTACTGTAAACGAGTCAGTGTTGAGTGTGTGCGTGAAAACCGAATCCGTATTCGATGGGCACTTATTCGGGATGCAGTTCCCGATCCTACGATTCAATTCTGAATCCGTATCCCAAAAAAATTACGAACCTACATATCACTACTATTTAATGTTCAAAGTATAAAAAAATTGCTATTATTTTATTACTTCATAAAACATGTATAAATGAAAAACTTACGATAGTAAAGGGTTAATATATATTTACTTGAAAATTAATTAATGGTTGTCCAAATTGTTTACGTTCCATTAAATACGGTACAGTATTATTAAAACAACCCTCAGCTAGACCAAGCATTTGTGCTCCAATACCAATTCGTCCTTCATTTAGAAAGTGTATTGCATATTTATATCCTTGACCAAATTCACCAAGTATATTTTTTGCCGGCACCTAAACTTGAATCAATTTTACGGCATTATAATATATATATATACGTGTGTGTGTGTATGTGTTGTATTCATGTGCGCGCTCCTAGTTTAGATATAAATACTGTCAATACTTTAAATACTAACAATTCAAAAATGTAAAATTGAAAAAAAACAAAAACAAATATTCTTCTACAACAGCACTTTTCATTCCAAATTTCCCCCTTGATTTTGAATACAAAGCGCTAAACATTCTGGCTACCGCTTTATGCATGTGCGTACTGTTTTAAGGGGATTTTCATCGCTGCATAACGAATATTTTTTTCAGTGACTCCAATTTTGAATGGTGTTTTTGGCAAGTCATTTGTCTCTAAAATATTCCATAATCCATAATTAAGGAGGTTCAAGTTGAGTTTTTCAAAAGGCTAATCAAACCCTGAAACATTATTCTCGAGTCACATTTTCGTTATTTGAGTATTGGGGCCCCAATCCGCTCCATGGAATAAAGTACAAGTTAGAAGTCCTACTACAGATTTTGATACCATTTCTTTATACATTTTAGCGGACTTTATTATTTTATTTTAAAAAATGAATAGGGGTAACACCATACTAAGCCTCACTACACCAAATAGTTAATGGGACAATATCGCTGAACGCACGAGACTTCTTCGCTTCATGAGCAAAAATTCTGTCATTTTATTTATTAAATGACAGCTCAATTGCGAATATTTTTTCACCTGTAAACAAGACGTTTTTAAACAGTCGTTTACCGTGCAAACGCTTTAATATTTTAAAATCTTTTCAGTCTTACAACCTTTAATCTATCAGCAATCCGGTAAATCGTTTGTGTGCTCTGCATAATATTCACCTCACGAGTGATTATTTTCTGTATACGGCGTTAATTACGATAAGTCCTTAAACGATTAACTTTCACTGGCAAAATTTTTTACAACAACATTGTCAGTCTTTTTATATCATTTTGCAGTACAAAGCAAATAAATTTTTTTCCGCCTTTATTAGCCCCACAATCGTGACTCAAACATGATAATCAAACTGCTCCATTGTTCGACCAGGTGGTGCAGCAGTCAGTAAATACTAATCTTGTTTTTATTAAGCAAATATATTTCTTTAAACGGTATTATCACTTTCCATAATCCGTAATTCCCCGTTTTAAAGTACACGTACACTATTTTATTTATTTATTTATACGTACATACATATATACATATATATATATAACTCGGCCATTTTGGCCTCGCAAGGGGCTGTGCCCCTTGACCCCTCTTGCGTTCATTTCTGTCTCTTTCTCTTCTATACTTTGTATAAAATGATCAAAATTTACAACGTAATTCTTACTGGCATCAACACACACAAAAAATAACATAACCACAAAAATCCTATTCTAACATTTACCTTCCGTTATATAAAATTAAGACATTTTTTAAATAGCAATAACAAAAATTCTACAAAATCGTTACATAAAATTAGGACATTTAGCGTTACATAAAATTGGAACATTTTTTCGAATGGGGGGTAGTCTAAGAATTACGCTGTAATATATATATACATACACAATGTGCGGCGATTAAATAACGAGACTGTGTATAAAAAATTATTAACATTATTGAACAAATGTTTTTTCACCTTCAATATAACCCTTTACCCGATTTACACACCGAGTCCTACGTTTTTTCTATTGTTCAATGCAGTGCTGGAATTCTTTTTTTGTGCACACTTTTAATACGCCTGCCGTTTTCTTTTAACCCCCTTTGTCGATTTAAAATGAATTCGTTTTAGCACCGACTTCACCTTAGGGAAAAGAAAGAAGTCGCACAGTGCTGAATCCAACAAATACGGTACGCGCGGAAGTACCGGAACCTCGTGTTTCCAAAATTTCTACACCGACAAGGCAAGCAACGGTGCACTGTCTTGGTGAAGGATCCAAGACTTGTTTCGCCAAAGAGACGGCCGTTTTTTATGAACACGTTCTCTCAAAGTCGCTAGCACGATTAAATAATAATGTTGATTAACTATTTGTTCATCAGAGACCCATTTCATGTGCATGATTCTGTTAATGTCAAAGAACACGCTGAGCATGGTCTAGAATTTCCATTTAGACATCCTAGTTTTTTTAATTTTCGGACACGCCGGTGTTTTCCAATGCATAGATTGGCGCTTAGTTTCGGTGTCGTATTGGAAAATCCATGTCTCATCAAACGTAACAACCCTTTCCATTATTTCAGGCTCGGCTTGCAATTGTTCGAAGATGTTAACACAAATTTCCTTACGGGTCAACTTTCGGTCTGCAGTCAAGTTATTTGGTACCAGCTTGGCACAGACTTTTGTCATGTTCAGATCGTTGTGTCAAATTTTTCGAACAGCTTCTTTATCCACACATACCATCTCTGCTATCATCTGAAGACTTAAATAACAATCTGTGCGCACCATTTCATTCATTTTGACAACCATATCCGACATTGAAACTGTGGCAGGGCGACTTGGACGTTGGTCATCTTTGACGCTTTCCCAACCCTCAGAAAACCTTTTATGTTAGTCAAAAACACGCGTACATTACGTATAATTCTCCCCATAAACGTCTTTTTGTAATGCTAAACATTCAGCGGGGTTTTTATTCAAGTTGACGCGCTGTTCAGTTTTTTCGTCGTACATTTTTCCGGCAAGCCGTACTACGCATGTCCTCATCAATACGCGATAGCGAAACAACTACTGTGCTTACACAGTTGTGGTTGCGTACATGAACAACGGACATTTCGAGGTTATTGCAGTTGTATTCATTTCGCCCGCCACCGCAACAGGAGTCCAGTAAACAACGTAGTCTGGTTATTTGATCACCGCATCTCGTATAAGCCTTTGAACGTTTATTTAATTTTACTTGTCGGTTTTTGATTTTCGGATTCGGTAAGTAAAATGTTTATTAGCAACGCGTTTCATGTTCCTTTTCTGCTTTTTAATATTAACATATTATTTATGATCATTTATTAATCAAATTACCAAATACTTAATGGAATATAATAGTCACAATAAATTAATCAAAATACGGTCGAATTTCGGAAGGTTTTAACGATAATTAACGAAAAAATAGTTCTCTAGGATAAAATTAGATATTAACAATTTTACTAAGCGATTAGCAACTGATGTTATGAAAACGGATTTGCAATAAATGCAATGGACAAACTTGGATAAAGATGTAAAGGATGATGTTTTTCATTTTCTGTTTACTTATTTATTAATAAAGATGGAATTATAAATTGTAAAGTAAGAAGTTATAATATATAACTAAAGAGGTGTTATGGCTAGTCATAGGATTTTTAATAATTACATTAATTGAACTAAGAAAATAAAAACAACGAAATCTAACAAAGTTTGATAAACTTTAATTCGCTTTAGTTTTCTTTTTCTCTCTCTTTTTTTTTTTTTAATGAAATAAAAATTACTCTAAATTAGCAATTATTATTTTTATATACCTTAAAAAGTTCAAATAAACTACCTAAAAAAATAACAAAACGTTGTAATTAATTTCATGTTTAACATTTTTTTACTTTATGACGGCAATTTAAATATATGAAATATTTCAGAACTTTAAATAGAGTTTAAATATGTTTGAATATCGGCGAAAACTAGTGTGAACAAGAATAAAATAATACAATTTTTTTTACTAGACGTATTATTTAACTTTCTAACGATAATATGATGCTTTAGGTTATCATTTTTGTCGGTTACAATTATTTTTATTTTAATAACATACGAATAGGTTGTTATCATCGTTAATAATTTCTTATTTAGTTTACCTTATAATTATCAAAGTAAATAACATGAGTTCCAGACGCTCTTATTCCTAATTTACTTTCTTGCTTCCCGATAGTAATTCCAGGCGTATTTCTGTCACCGATAAAACATGTTATACCTCTGTAACCCTGTGTGTATTTTTAAACGAATTAATAATTATAACTACACACGAAATACATGGAACACAAATAAGTGCTGTTTCTTAGTAGCATACTCAAGAAACGTGACTACTTTCACCGCCATTACAAGTCTTAAAAAATGTTTGTAATATTATTGAAAAGGCAGTGGTATTATTTTTAATATTCTTTTAACAAAATTTCATAGAAAATATTAAATATAATTACAGACATGACTGTAAAAATACCACATAGCGACTTTATTTAATCATTATGACTAAAAACAGCCTTGTGGGTCGATCCTGGATACGCTAGAGCGCCTTACTATGATTATTATAGCCGATTATTATTAACCGTATATTTACACATTCATCTCTATCGATAATAAATTATCAACTAATGAAAAGTTATGTTTTATGCTTATTTTTTTATTTTTTTCGCTGTACAAAGCAGAGATGAATAAAAACATTATATTATTTTACATCGTATTTTCTCCAAAATTTAAGCTATAAAATTAAAACAACTTGACCTGAATCAATTTAATTACATATTAAATTTTTATACTATATTTTAAACCTCTACTGCAGCCGCATACTGTTTTGGTGATAATACAAATTCTTGAAAACATTTCAAAACTACGTATTTACTATAAAACTTGGTTGTTTGATATATTATTTAATTCCACTGAACATATACGAAATCAAAATAATAATTATAGTTGTTGTAGATACCATTAGGAGCTGTTTATAAAACGAATTTTTTACCGCATATTTCCGTAATACCAACTGTAGTTTAATTTTGAAAGGTCTAAAGTTGACAAGATTCATTAATAAAGAGCTGGAATAACCGAAGAAAGAAGGGAGAGAATGAATGAAGCACAGTATGGAGCGGGAATACCGGTTTGTAAGAGGAAAGAATAAAAAGAAGCTTGTTCAGTTGAAAGCGACAAACAACTGAACATTATATGATCGGGATCACAAATACATTGATTGCTGGGTGGGTGCAATGGACAATAAGGAGAAGGCACGAGAGAATAACGGAACAACGAGGAAGGGAGCAAACTATGACCAAAACGCAGGCGGCAAATCGCAGAAGTTAGAACGACGCATAGAAGAAAAGTTAATAAACCAGGGGAAGCGTGGAAGGGAAGATTAAATAGACAAGAAAAATGAGTTCGGGTTAGAGAATAAGATTACGTAGGAGCCAGACCACAGTCTAGAATGAGCAGCTGCAGACAGAAGGGTAATATTAGAAGCTCAGAAGGCAGGAAGAAACCTACCAGAGGAAGAAGATAATCGAGCGAATGAGTCAACCTGCTCATTTCCCTCGATTCCGGCATGGCCAGGAATCCAAAGGAAATAGGAAAAGATTATGAATCAAGGAACGAATAAGAAAAATGACGTAGTCGGTTGAGTGAGAAGGGAGAAGAGCTGTGATAATCTGCAGCACGCTTTGAGCATCCGACAGGATAAGGAGATTGCGTGAGGCCGGTGAAGATTTGATAAAAAGGAGGACACAGCATAAAAGATTGAACAAAAGGAGAGAAGTTTAAAGGACTCGAAGTAATTGAGAGAAGGGCACAAAAAAGCTGCACCAACACCAGTGGGTCCCTTGGAGCCATTTGTGAAGATCAAAAAATGGTTGGGGAAAGAGAGCTAAGATTCTGCCGGAATTCTGATTTCGCAACGTGATGAAGAAAAGGTTTGGGAGGAATAGTTGAATAAAAGCAGTTAATAGGATGAAGCGAAGAGGAAAAATTGAAGGAGAAATAAGGGAGTTTATCGTGAGTGTAGATATACGGAGAAAACTGGATAAGACGGCCAGCGATAAGAGATAGAATAGGAGTTTTGTTAGCAGAAAAACGCCAGGTACGCAAGATGAAGGAATAAGAAGGAATAAGAGAGCGAGAGAAAATAGGCAACCGTTTGATGAAGAAATGATATCCCAAAAAGGAACGTCGAAGGAAAGGGGGAGGAATGTGACATTCAGCATGCAGAGCTAGGATAGTAGTAGACTTTCGGGGTCTCAGGCAGAGGCGGAGACATGTATTTTGGACCCGGTCGAGCTTAGACAGAAGGGATCTAGAAGAATTACCATAAATATAGGAACAGTAATCAAGAACAGAGCGAATAAAAGATTTGTAAAACATAAGCAGGATCAAGGATCACCTCCCCAGACAGCGTGAGAAAGGGATTTAATGAGGTTGAACTTTTTAAAGGAGGACAGTTGATATGGATATGGAAGGAAAGTCGACTATCCAGAAAAACACCCAAATAACGAAAAGAGGAAGTAAGAGGAATCGTGCCATTATTTAAGACGAGAACGACTGAGAAAGAAATAAAATGGCGCAGTGTAAAGACGACAGTAGAAGACTTAGAAGAAGAAATGAAATGATGGATGTTGGATAAGATATTTTCCAATGAAATTAAGGAGATTTGTAGTTGGGAGTTGACCGGCGAGATGTTGCGATGAAAGGAATAAATGAGGATGTCGTCTGCAAAGAAAAGAGAATAGGAATTCAAAGACAAGGACGCAATTTTGATAAAATTTTGATAAAATAGATACTGAATAAAGTTGGGCTAAGGCAGGAACCCTGTGGTAATACACGATAGATTAGTCTAGTGACATCCTGAATGGGAACGGAAGGAGTAACCGTTCGGCAGAGGAAAAGATTAACAAGAAGGGTAGAAAAATGAACCGGAATGTCTAAGGAATGCATCAAATTAAAAAGAGTCGAAAGATGGGCATTGTCGAAAGCTGCTGAGATATCAAGAAAGGAAGCAATAAGAAATTTTTTGTCGATGAATGACTTGTAAACATCTGCTAGGAATGCGCTATACAATCAGGCGACCAAGGTGGAAACCAAACATATTACTAGGTAATAAGTTGTGATGTTCCAGCCACCAAACAAGACGTCTGTTGATTAAGTTTTCGAAAAGCTTCCTGAAACAAGAAGCAAGAGAAATTGGACGAAGTGAGGAAGAGTTGGGTTTAGGGATAGGTATAACGATGAAGATATTCCAACATAAAGGAGTACAACTAAAGTAAAGAAAACAGTTAAACAAGTTTAGGAACCGAAGAGAAGAGTCCGAAAGATTTTTGAGAACAGAAAAGAAAATACCGTCTACTCCGGGAGCAGAATCAGAAAAATTGCGTAAGGACGTTTCTAATTCCGTGAAGGTAAAAGGAGTAGCCGGAAAAAAAAATAAAATAAAATAAATAACATGATCTGAGAGAACTTAAAATCCCGGAGGAACGAAAAAGAAAAAGAACCATTAAAGAGTAGCTTTAGTGAACATCTTTCAAAAAGCGCGCACTTTTCACATTTTATAGAATATAAAAATAGCTAAAATGCTGCTTTTTTCCGGAAACTTGAAAAAATTTCCCTGCTGTATTTCCGATTTTTATTCTTCTACTCATTTTTTATAATTATAAAATTAGGATTGACTTTTCTGATGACATAATTTCATATTTCTCTCTAGGCGTTTTCTTTATAAAGCATTCCAATTCAAAACTGTAGATAATATTTAAAGTAATGCTCCATACAATCTGTATACATGTCATTACTTAACGGCATTATTTAGAATGATTACTAATCATTACTACATTTAATATACTCATTACACAGATGTTGATCAGCTGATATCCAGAAATTAACACTGTGCTTAAAATAATATAAATTGGTGAACCTAATATGTTAATAATAATAAGTACACGATTTTTACCAGTTTTTCAACATTAAACTTCTATGTACTTGAGGTATCTTGGAATTAAAGTTAACAATTTTATTCTTAATTTTATAACCTTTTCAATTTTTTCTATATATAGGTTGTACTGTTTGAAAGAAAATGTAAATTTCTTCACAAAACACGATATAAATACAAAAAAAAAAGATGCTGTTCGCATACCTTTTCTAGATCAGCATTAGCCATTATTAGAAAAATTTCTGCTAAATCTGAATTTGATATCCACATTTTACTTCCATTAATTACATAATGTTCGCCTTCCTTTTTAGCGGTTGTTTTCAAAGCAAATGCATCAGAGCCCGAAGTAGCCTCTGATAAGCAAAAGCTACCAACCTAAACAACAAAAATTAAAATATAAACAACCTTCCACATATTTTGATATTACAGATTTTTTTGATTTTTTATAAATTACATCACACAAAGAGTTAATTTATAAAAATTTAATTTTAAATATGTTTATAGATAAGAATATAACCCATAAAAGAAATACGTTGTTGAATGATTTAAAAATAAATCTTTCGTCCTAAAACTTTATTCCCTTGATGTAGGTAATTTCTAATTCTAGAAATATATACTTGCGAAAAAAAAAAACAGGCATCAGAATTTTGGGAAAAATTAAAATTTTTAAATGCACCATTATCACTCCATTTATTCATTAAATAAACATTTGAATTAGTGATTGCATAAAAAATAATTAAATTTGCTGCTTTTATGTCCTCTATTTTTACTTTTCCGAAATGTACAACTTTTTTACCCGTTTTTATTAATCACCTCTATACAAATTTAAAAATGAAAAGTTTAAATATAATCCTAATAAACCTTTAAAATTTATAAAATTAACAAACAGTGAGGCCAATCTATGTTAACTAACAAGACCGTTCTTCTTGGCATAATCGTTTTGGCGTCCACGAGCCGCGGTTTTTTTTTCAGACTCTTTTACAAATTATCTACATTATTTAAACTTCAACAAAACAAAACACTATTATTTGTATTAATAAGACACGGAACTTTTAAAATTATTTTCCTAGCAGTGTAAAACATTTTTCAATACTGTCGATAATTTTGTGTCAGAAATGCTGTTCTTCATTATCGATTTTTTTTTATGTACATATATATATTTTTTTGTTTTCATTTACAAATACAATATTGAATTATTTTTGAAAGACTTAGTAAATAAATCGTGATTCGCAAATGCTACACGACTTTCCGGCGAATTTAATCTCTACCGCTGCTTCATTTTGGTTACAAAAAAAAAAAAAAAAAAAAACAAACAAAAAAAAAACATTACTTTCACATAACACGTATTTTATTTCTATGAAAATTGATTTTTCACATTAACCAGTTCGTTGATATTTACTAAGAATAAATATGTTTTTAAAGAAATTTGTTTGTTCGTTAAAAAAGAAATAATAATTTGTTGATTTCTATTTGTTTTTAAAAATTATTAGAAATAACTGAAAAATTTGCCTACATTTAAACAAATAACAAATGGATATTTACAGTATCAGTCGCTAGTTTAGTGAGATATTTTTCTTTTTGTTCCTTTGTTCCGATTTTATCCATAAATCTAACAACAAGTGTGTTGTGAATATCTACTAATGCTGCTACAGCTGGATCAACTTTCGAAAGTTCTTCAATTGCCAGCATGGTCATCATAAACGAACAGCCGCTACCTCCATAATCAGTTGAAGCTTCCATACCCAATAACTAAAAATATGGAAATGTACAATTACTGACACGTAACTTGTATATAAAAGCTATCTTTCCTATTCTATTGAGAATTTAAGAATAATTACAAATTTCATAGGAACAAACAAATTTCGTGACGTCCACATTTTTTATTTTTAACATTTTTGTAAAGAACAATATTTAATTGTAAAAATTAATATGTCTTAAAAAATTATATTTTTTCATTAATTTTAAATATATAAATTAAACTGTAACTTAAAAAATTCAATTCCGGATTACGATTGTAATCTTTTAATAATTACTTGGAATACAATGAAAGCAAGCTTATTTTGTATACTTAATATACCACTTAAAATCTACCTAGAATAATAGTTCGAACTATTATCTGAAACTGTAGTATTTTAAGATGTTATGTAATTTTAATTTATGTAAAAATATTTCAAGATTTTAACAAGAGAAAAAAAGTTTAAATTCAGTGTGTCTAATTGTGAATTCTGAGACTACCAACTAAATCAAATTTAAACAGCAATATATTTCCCATTAAGTTTAACTAAACCCAGGTTCAGAAAAAAAAATTGCACAGTGACAAGAAAAAAAGAATAAATCTGAAAAAAAAAATTAAATGTCAGATTTTAATTTTTACTACGATTTTTCTAGTGCACTAAAAATAATTTGTTAAAGTAAAATTGACAAAAAAAGATATTAGATGCATCAGAAAACAGCTGAAACAAAGAAATTTTAAATATCAAAGATTTTGGTTCTATACAGTTGATGCAGAAATCTAAATAACTACAAAATAAATTTTATAATAGTGAATTACATAAATTTCATAAGAATTATTGATTTTCTCAAATTTAGCTTAAACATACAATATCACTCAAAATGGCTATATACATATGCACATTTATTCAATTACTTACTCCATTACTGCGTATTGCATCTAGAACATCATCAGTAACTTTAGATTGCATTTCCATTACTTTAACATTTGGAGCGATTTGTTCTTTTGCTACCTTTTCAACTGAAAAAATATTAATATAACTGATAAGAATATATTTGAAATTAAAATTTGTGCACTTCAGCATTGTGAAAATCAAAAAATTTTAATTTTTGAAACACAATTTAAGTATATTTTCTTAATAGTACTGCGAAATTCCTGTTTAATAACCGCCTGGGGGCAGAAACCTAGAGGGGTTAGAAAGAAAATTAATACTGCAAATTATATGGAACGAAAAATAACTAAGATGACGAAAGATACGGGCTAAGACGGGAATTTTACTAGGAGCGAAGCGCCAGTTCCTGGCGACAGAAATGTAGAAAGGGATAAATTGAGAAGAAGTGAAAGGTATACATTTAGAAAGAAAAATATAGTGCAAATAAGATCTTCAAATTGAGAAAGGACATCCATTAAATTCAGCAAGCATTGCTGAAATAGGAGAGGATTTAAGAGCACTAAAGCATAAACGAAGATATTCCATCCAATTTAGAAGGAAGGGATTTGGGTGCATAGCCATAGATATATGAACAGTAACCAAACTTGGAATGAATAATGTATCTATACAAGGAAATGAGTACAAAAAAATTACCTCCCCATTTAGTTCGTGATAAAGGATTTCAACAAATTCAGTCTTTTAATGGCGGAACAAGAAAGTTAATATGGTCCGAAAAGGTTAGTCGACTATTACCAAGAGAGCAGAAGCAATTAACACGAAAAAGAGGCATTCGATTTAAGGATATATTCATAAGCGGGATTATAGGAATAAAGAATAAAAACCATGCAAGAATATTTGAAAGGAGAAATAGAAAGATGAACAGAAGGCAGAGAATGCTCAGCGTAATCAGAAAATAATAAAACGCCTCGTTGGCAGCTACAATGTCGTAAAAAAGGGGAAAAAGCGCAAAGAATAAGGAATAGGAGGTTAAAGGAAGAGATGCCATAGCAATAGTGTAAATTTTAAAAAGAATAGGACTAAGAGAGGAACCTTGGGGAAGACCACGGAAAACACTTCTTGTAGGTTGAATCATAAGATTAATTGATAGGGAAGTGTGAATTTAACCGGAAGGTTAATTGTTGCCATTGCATCTCTCAAAGTTGGTAAATAAACTTGTCGAAAGCTCAAAAAACATCGATAAAATAAGCTACTGTATACTGTTTATAAATGAAAGATTTATAAATATGAGAAGCAAAAAAGCTAATGCAATCGGCGGGACCAATGATTGGCCGAAAGCCAAACATATTAGAAGGAATTAAGTTATCACGTTTCAACCACCAAACAAGGCGCTCGTTCAGCATACCTTCAAAAAGTTTCCTAAAACATGATGCCAAGGAGATAGGGCGCAAAGAGCAATTTTTCTTAGGTATAGGAATGATGATAAAAGAGTTCCAGAAAAGGGGAGTGATGCCCCTGGACAAGAAGGAATTGAAGAACTCAAAGAGGAACACAAAATATTGCTCAGACAGATTTTTAAGGACAATATACAGAATACCGTCTAGACCCGGTGTAGAAAGACAGACTTTAATTCGTTGATATTGAAACGAATGTAAGAAAGTGAGGAGAAGAGTTCTGTGCAGAAAGGAAAGAAAAAAGTTCATCAAAGTTAGAAACGTAAACGGGAGCAATAGTTTCAACAAAAGATGGAAGACTATCAGGGAAAAGTTGAAGTTAGAAGAACGTTCAGAGGATGGGGATTTGAAAGCTTTGGCAAGTTTCCAAATATGGGGAAGAGAAGTCATTCGGGAGAAGGAAGAACAAAAATTCTCTCGGTTTATCTGCCTTACTCTATATATTTATAAACATATATATTATAAATCAGAAAAAATTCATCGCTCGTTTTTTTAAACTAGAGATTAATGGTTTTTAATCGACGTATTTTCGTTATTTCAATATAAAAAACTGCAAAATTTGACAAATTTTAAAATTTACCCGCCAAGCGACTTAAATTATTACGAGGGAGAATCGATAAGTAAGTTACACTCGCGCGTAGTTTCTAGCTAAATTAATGTACAGCCCCTCACTTCGGCTTAAACGAAATCGGGTTTCATTCTTATCCCCTCGTAAAAGAATGAAACCAGTATCTTATTTGGTTCATTTACAGTGTCTGTTTGAAATGGAAAGTCGTGTGAATCGGTCGTCCAACATTAAGAGGCGAGTGCGGTTTTTGTGGGAAAAAATCATAATCCCTCTGAAATTCATCGACAAATATGTGAAGTGTACGGTGATAAAGCAATGTCGAGACCCATAATAGTGCCGTATGTTTAAGGAAGGGCGAGATTATGTGGAAAATAAAGCGCGCAGCAGTATGCAAGCATTAAGCGCGTCGAAACTTTCATTCTTTCGGATCGCCCATGTGTTCGGTCTGTTGAAAGCAGCCCTGGGAGGAGAGAATTTCATCATGAATTGGTTAGCCGAAATTGGACGGTGACTTTTCAAACAAGGCATCGAAAAACTCGTACCACGTTACAACAAGTGCTTGAATATTTTAGGTGAATATGTCGAAAAATAAAGAAAAGATTTTGGATTTCAAAAATATATTTACATTTTTTACGATTTTTTTTTTTTTTTTATCGCAAAATGTAACTTACTTATCTATCGACCCTCGTATCAATGTTAATCATAACTGAAACGTAGTTTGTTTTATATTTTTCTCTCTTCATGTAGCTGGCTGTTTTAATTTTTAAAATATTTTAATTCAAAGTTCCAACATTTTGATTTTTATTTTAAATAAAAAAATTCCGAAACTAAAAATTCTAGAACGACAGTATAAGCAAGGAAATGTTTTAAATTTAATTATCACCAAAGTAACAAAACCTTTTGTTGTATCCCACATAGTAAAAAATTTTAAATCCAATTAAAAAATGTAAAATTTCCCATACTATTTAATTAGTACTTAAATTACAATATTTTATTATTTTTTTTAAAAGTAATATGCATAAATACATGCCTGTTTCACTCGAAAGCCAGTATGTGTTTAATTACTGAATACTATTCCATTCATTGCCATAATATAATTTCTAATTGTCTTTTAATTTGGAAAACAAATTTGCAATTAGAAAAGTAGTATATTAAATGCCCTTTTCCTTTCCTATGATTTAATTTAATGTACTAATAATATCACATTTATGATTGAATTTATCGCCGCACTTATCACATTCACAACTGCTTTCATTAACTATTGTATGACGAAGTCTGTAATGTTTTAATAATGATCTTTCACTAACTTAAAGCTCATTATAAAAATTACAATTTTAACAATTCAACTTGTGAGTATCCTAGTAATTAAGATGCTCGACTATCAAACCAAAGGTTATTGATTCCAGGCTTGTCTTGTTCCGGATCCAAGTCACTCCCAGGTTTATCCAGCCTGAAATAACCGGATACTAAAGAAATTTAGAAAACTAAAGGCGGCCACGAGAAGGGAACTGATCACTCTATTTTCATTATGCCGTTGGATTTAGTACATTATAAACCTTAACTTCACAATCCTCGATGTTTTGTCAGAAATATGGTACTTACTTTGATAGTTCATTAAAAAAAAAAAAATGAAACAAAACAAAACCAAGTTGCCTGCAGCACACATAGCAATTAATTGCAATAAATATGAAAGCAAACTTGCACTATTGCACTACACATTAAGGTAGATTTAAAGCAAACAACGGAGCTGGAAGTCAAGAAAGTTATGATAACTGTACAGAACTAGTAATTCCTACTTAGAAAATAGAAATGATCAATTCGTTACCACTCAACCAACCTGTCCTTGAAAAATGTACATTTGATTATAATACTTTTGTATAAATTTAGTACAATTAATTCAATTAAACTTATCTACCTTAAAATTAAATTCCAATAAAAAGAGAAGTTTTTAAGACGAAAGGAAGCAAAACAAAAACGTATCAAATATTTAATAAATTAACCACGGATTTCTAAAAAAAATAATTTTTTGGTGTTACTAACTTTACATTTATCGGAATTTATTTCCAAAATACTTACTGCAAAAAACAGTTTGTAACAATCGTCTATGTGTTGTTTTAATTCCGTAATACTTATTTTTATTTACATAAGAAACTGAACAAAGATCCGCCGTCCATATATAATTTTAAAGGAATTAGGCAAAAGAAAGAGATTTTCTTATTTTTATAATTGATTATTAATAAAACAAATGTAAAAAATTTACCAGATTCTCGTAGGGCTTCTTCATCTTCCGTTAATATATTAATCGGCGCAGGGCATGTATGTAAACTTGAACGCAGTACGTTCAATAATTTTTGATTGTGTTCTTTGTACAACTGACATTTCTGTACCTAAACATAAAATACATCTTAAACATCGAACTTACATTACACAGAGATCTTTCAACTAAACAGTACAGCAATAATAACGTAACTTTAATAGTTTTGCACAACTAAAACTTCTAATATATAATACCTGATTTTTATTGTGTCCTATGAAAATAAAATTTAAAAAATTACCATTATCAAATATAACCGCTTTAAGAACCCATAAAACTTTCCGAATACAAATAAAAATCAAAAAAGAAAACTTATATATCACATCTTCAATTACGCCTAAATATAAAAAACTATAAATTAAAAAAAAAAAAGACAGCACTATCAATGTCATTTATTGTAAGTAAATTTACAAAAAATTATTAATTGAATACAAAATGTAAAAACGAACAATAAATTTCAAAACGGTCAATAATCAAATAGAAAGTATTACTCCACTCCACATCAAGACAATAGGCAACAAGGTACAAGTATTTATCACTTTAAAATAATCACAATTAAAGGATTATGTTAATAAAATGTGTGATAAGTGCAAATTTCCGTAAATCATAAAATCGATGACTGGTCACTAAAAAAATTATCAAAATCATAAAATGTATTACTAATACGTACACAAGTGTTGATATCAAGAATGTTTCAAATTACTTTACTATAATTAATGCCAAATGAAAAACAAACATGGGGAAAAAATTCTATATACCTTTTGATGTAAGATATAAAAATTATATTAAAAAAGTTATACAGACTTCTTTTTCAGTTTTTGATGAGTAATTTTAATGTCCATATATGTTTTGGTTAGAAAAAATTATCTTAATTCATGCGTTAAAAAATAGATAAAAAAAAAAACAAACGAAATAGGTTAATGATTAGGATTTAACAAACACAACATATCTGGATTTACTCGAAACAAAATATATATATATATGTATATATGTATATATTTACTTTATGCAACAAACGTAAATATCTCATAGTGTACTGAAAATTTAAAAATGTAAAATAGTAATAATAGAAATATTTGCGCTATAATACTTCTATTTATACAATCTGGAGACAACAGTTAACCAAAATGATCGTTATTGATGATCATGTGACAGCCATTAATTTAAGGTATGCGAAAAGGACGCAATAGTTGTATCTATTATAAACGATAATAGATAACAGGTTCTACATATGTGTGAGAAAGTCCTCTAGAGGCCGATTAAATTAACATATGATGTGTAGTATAAATTACTTGTCAGTGACAGCAGTTATTGGTTAGTTAACATAAACATGAACGTACAACATCCTTTGTAGATAACACTACTTCGTTCTAACTTTATCTATTCATAATTTCGACACTTAAACAAAATTTAGTACAACAAAAGGAAATTACCACGTAATTAAATTTTACATATAGTATTCAACTGATTTTTTGAAAATTACCGTTTTAACCAATTTTAAAAAAGAACAATTTCAGTAAAAATAATTTATTTTAAAAATACACCTTAGCATACGACATAAAAATATCAGATTCACGAATTATCTTGTATTTAACATCATAAATTAGGCACAAATTCTGCCTGTCATAAAGCATGAATTTAAATCAAATTATAGAAACGCTTAAATTTTATATTTTGTATCAAACATGTTGTATTTAACTAATAATAAATAACATGACTAAGATTTAACTCAGTAAATTTATGCATATGAACAGTTCTGATATAAATTAATAAGTGTTCCTGAACTTCAGTATTATTTGACGAAGTAAACTGAATAAGTTTAATTAGTGTTTATCATTGCATACAAATTTTAAATTAATAACAACTAAAATACACATAACCTACTTAGTAAATAACAAATTTAATAATTATAACTTTACTGTTTTCGTTACACATTATTTTAACTATAACTGAATATATACACATATATGTATATATATGTGCATATAGTCTTTTTTAATAAAATATTTACTTACACTTACAATTGAATCACTATAACTTGTAAATATAACTTAAATTTACATTATACTTAATTTTTCGAAATTAAATACATACATACACAATATTCCTTCAAACACTGAAATTAAGATTTTCGATTTTTTAGTCTGTATGTTTGTGTACTACTTATATTGAACATACAGCCAGTAAATATTAAATTTATTATTTATTTAAACAAAAATAAGTAAATTTTTTAAATATATTTATTAATTTATTTTAATACAAAACTACATATTAAAAGAAACCAAGATATTTTAAACATTTAAACTTATCTCCTAAATGCTGTAATGAAGTGGTGAATTTGCAGTGGAACACGATCTCCCTTTTGGTAAAATATTTATAGATTAAACAAATTCTAGTAAACAAATTTGTAGCCTGTTGGTTATAGGTTTAGTATATATTTTTTAAATTGACCATTATGTACTTTACATATTACAAAATTTGAGAAAACTGCATTTTCTAGTATTACAATAAATTTTACACATGATATATGTACATAGAATAATATTTCTTTTCCATTCAAGTTTTGACTTTAAAGATATTAAAAATAGACATATATAACAGATAATAATCTATCAAAATAACTAATTACAGGTACCACACAATAACGACGAAAAAAATACAAACAATGGTGAGATTATGACCTATCGCAAATTCATTATCATTTAGAAGTCAACTCAAATTATCATACTGAGTATTTCCCCGCAGTATGTTCATTTATTATGTAAGAGATTTCAGAAGGGGTAGTTTAACATCGTTTTTTTTTTCATTCGTAAGGAGAGGAGTAATAACAATCGATTACATAAGATTTTATTTGTTAACATACAAGCTAACGGTCATTTATTCTGTACCGGACGTTACACATGATATGAGAAAATTTATTTCATTATTTGTATAATTTTCTTTTAACCATATACAAGAAAACACTTTATGACTTGTACTGTCCTCCATAGCCGGAAGGACAGGAGTGAACGAAATTTTTGTATGAAGATTTTTTCCCAAAATCTGATATTTCAGATCTTGGCGACAAAACATAAAAAAAAAGATGTTAGTATAATTCTAGAACCTGGAACGTCATATTTTTAGCATCTCCCTTTTACAAAATTAAACTCTACCTATGCCTCTTCAACTTATTTCAAATAATATATAATTACACATATTCACATAATCTAAATAACTGGTATAACTTTAAATTCGTAGGAGCTATTTACTCTTCAGTTTACCACTAATTATTTAATTTTTAAAATAATAAAAAGGAACTTTTGCTGCTCTTTAAAACTGCGTTGATTTTAAAGAGAGGTTCAGATTCTAAAAATTTGTAAATTATAAAAATAAATTTTCTTATTTGACTTTTGTGGTGGTCACTTTTTTCATATAGAACTTGACATTTCATTTTGATGTGAAACATCTATTGGCGCGCCTTGGGGGTAAGACCGGACGACAAACGGCGTGACGCTTTCATGCCGTCATGCCTCCCCTTCGCTGCCGCTCACTACTCGCTTGTGTGTGAATGGATACCCTTCGTTGCTTTTATGCGGGAATGTGTACTGCATTCGCCTCTATTCGTCTACAACAATATACTTGACATAGGTGTCGCCAGCGGGGGGAAGGAGAGGCAGCCCCCTCCCTGGAGCCTTGAAACTTTTTAATCAACCGGCCATGACGAGTATTCATAGGTGCGTAATCATGAACAATTTGACAGAAACCCACGAAAATTATGTTTTAATTAAGATTTTATCCTTGTTTAATAAAATATTAAGCCTTTACAATTTATAAATTTTATTTTTCCTATAACTCATATCCTCTTTCTATCATCTTGCCCCTCCCCCTGGCTCGTTGGCTGGCGACGCCCTTGATACTTGATACTTGATACGGTATATTGCCGCGTAGCCGCTTGTATATGTTGTAATGTGTCCATTACATGAAACCAATAAAAGGCGGAGAAAATAAAAGAAAGATAAAATAATACAAAATAACCATAATTTAGAGTAAATGATGCGAGTGCGAATGTGCGCGTGCCTGGAACTGTTGTCGGTGGGAGCAGCCAATCACCGTCCAGCAAAAAACAAAAGGTTCTACCTGATTCGGCCAAGACCAGCGGTCACGGTCGGGAAGGTGGTCGAAATTTTGAAAAATGCGGGAGAAGATTTGAGAAAGAAAAGCAGTGGCTAGAGACGAGTCAATCAGTTGTGTTCTTACCTTCGAGGAATTCGTGTTATACCTTTGAACAGTGGCGTCAGGTCAAGTAACGAAAAGCCGACTAGAATAACCGAAATTTAGCTATCGTTCGTTAAAATGTTCGATTAAATAAAAACAAAAATAAAGAAAATCCACGAGCATAAAACCTCGTGGTTGGCATCCCTAGAGAACGGCTAAAACAATAATTAACCATTACAATGTATAAGTGCAGGCTGCAGTAAAATGTCAAATATGCGGACACATAATCTACCGACTGACGAAACACTATCTACCAATTCAAATCAAAGGTTAGTAAATCATCTATTATTAATATATTATGTATTAATATTAATATATTACTATTCTATTTCATATTTTCGCAGAACACAAACAACACAAGCCAGGGTCGCATCTAGACTAAAATACTGGGGAGGGGTTACGAAAACATTTTTATATATATACATACACATGTATATATGTATATATCTATCTATATACTACCTCCCTCGATTACGAGTATGAGTTTTGTCCGTAAGGATAACGTAGCAGCGCTATTGAGGAGCACAGAAACCGGAGCGCAATCTAGCTTCCGTGCCGTCGACCAACGTGAGAAAGATTATCCAGTGACGATGCGAACCAAGACGACTGGCCTACTCACGTTAGTGCGATTGTTCGCTGGCTATATATCATGCAACACTAGCGCATACACACGACTACATTTGGAACTGATTATAGTCGCTTGCCATCGCGCTATAAATGCAACTGAAATGTATCTTAACTGTTGTTTGCTAAACTAGGGCGCATATTTTGCCATCGCTCGGTACCGAACCCGAGACCTCCGGATTAGAAGTAAAGTGCTCTAGCCACTGGACCAAATGCATATCTATGCGTGTGTGTGCATTATCATGAAAAATATTTATTTATAAATAGTACACTAAAGCCTTGTAGTGAATTATTGTACATGCAATATTTTAACACTACAATAAAAACAAATAGAAATTAGTCGTTTCCATAGAATTCATAAAAATTTCAATTTTCTTTTTTTTTTCAAGAACTGAAACAAAATAAATTTATTCTGAATTTCGGTCCATTTAATTCAAGCAGTTATTATTTCACAGACATGGGGGGGGGGTGAACCCTGAAAACCCCTCTCAGATACGGCCCTGTAGTCAATTATTTTAATTATAGATTCTTTGATTAACCATCTGTTATGATGTTTCACATCTGCCAGTCGCTCGCTGGTTTTTCAGTATTACGTGATAAAAATTTGCGAAAATAAATGTCACTTTGAGCGCGTTATGTAGATTAGGATACGTAATTGTAAGAGAAGATTTTGTAGAGTTTGTTCTTATTCAAGACTTCACTGGTGAAAAAATTACTTCGTCTATTACAAATCTTTTGAAAGCACACGGTATAAACATGAAAAATTTAATAGTTTAATGGGAACCAAGCTGTAATTTAAAAACATTTCTTTTGACTCTTTATGTACATTGCAGTGTTCATTCCATCAATTTAGCTAATGTCAACACATGTAATGTGCGAGCTCTTTCTAATTGTTTAACTATTATTAATTCAGTAGGAAAATTTTTTCGGGGGGTCGACGTTACGCAAAGACGTTCTCAAAACGCATATCAAAATTAATTTGCCTAACAGCGAAGACAACCTTAATTTCCATGTGCGAAACACGCTGAGTTCAAAAACTGACAATGTAATCAGATTTTAAGATCTGTTATTATGTATCATTGCAGCTCTTGAAAAGTTAATGGAAACTGAAAATCGCAAAACATCATCGACAGCTCATCAACTAATTTCAGTCGTGTGTGGTGATGAATTTTTAATTACCTTAAATATTGCAGTGAAAATATTTACCATCATCGTTAATCTCCCTAAATTCTTACAAACTGTAAATTGTGGTCTACCTATTGCTTGTGAACACGTTGGAGAAAATGTAGGTTTGCAATTTAAAATATTATTCAAGCGTGATTCTAACGAGGAAAAGCATTAAATGGAGAAGAATAACGTGCCGAACTGGGAAACAAAAAAAAACAGAAATAATATCACAGTTAATACCGCAAAGAAGTATTATAAACGAGTCGTATTTTGCTGATCGTTGATCAGAGCGTTTTATGAATCTTAAATTGATAATTACAACTTCAGCATATTTGATTCCAAAAAACTGCGTCAACTTTGAAGAAAAAGATTTTGGTGAAATGCTAAACTTTTATAAACCAGTTCTTTCAGAAGATAGCTCTTATTTTGGAGATGAATTTACCATTTGAAATTTCAAATAGTTATAAATCAGTTCAGTACAACGACCTACTCAACTATTCCAGCTCTTCCGACTTACGATGAAAAGATATCCTAGTGTATAAATCAGTTGCTATCAATCCTGTTGACAGTGTCTGTTTCTGCGGCTACTCCAGAACACACAATCTAAAATAAAGACGGCAGAGAGAGGAAATGATGAAGCGAAGTACTTGAGGAAATTAAGAAATCATGGATGGGATAGCGGATATAATTGTTTAGATAAATAATGTAAGCGAAGATTAGAAAAAGAATCTGTGAAATGGTTTCCAGTTAGCAGGCTGGATTTTTCTAGCTATATTGAACAGTTTATGAAATGAAAACAATCTGACTAAATACCCAGAAGAAACTACAAAACGAACAAAATAGTCTGCTCTTAATTTTCCAAGAAATGAGCGAGAACGAAAAAGGACAGAAATTAAAGATTAAATGCTTTAAAAAATAGGATACAAATAAGGATAAATATATGAAGAGGAAATACAATTAAGAGTAATTTTACAGTCAAATATCAAAAGAAATAATTTGCGATTAGCAAGAACAAATTCACTAGCCCACAATATAGTCAATAACGTCCCTGTGTAGGAAATGGAGCAGAAAGAAGGCAGTTTAAATGTACTACAATGATTAGGAGCTGGGATATAAAAATTTAGACTCATCGGTATAAATAATAGTTTAACTAAGAAAGAATTATGTAACTTCTGTCATACGACTCCAACATAGTTGTTTTGTCTTGGACGTTGAGTTATATGACATCATGTTCTGCTTGCAACATTGTCAACCGTTGAATATATCAAAGATATTACTGGCAGCAGATTCTCTAGTATCTTTGCAATTCCCGTTAAATAATAAAACAAGCATACCTTACCCATAACTATTAAAATCTACTTTTTCAGCTGGCAAAGGCAGAATGTCGGTTTCGTTCATATGGATTCCAGGATATGCGAGAATTTCGGAAAATGAAAGAGTGGATCTGGCTGCTCGCTCAGTGGTCAATTATTCCACAAAATAACAACTATTCCTTTCCTATATCAACAATTCCGATTCAATTGCGAGCAGAAATTGGACCAGAAATAAGCTCCTGAGTTTTTTTGTTTTTTTTTTATTGGGTTCGTCAACATGGACACACAATATTCTTCTTCCAACTAAATGCTGCCATCTTGGACTTTGGCATTCGGTTTATGTTTCTCTTTTCGTTAATCCTAATTCCTTTTATCTCTTGATTAATCCTGTTCCTCCTCCTCGTCCTTGGTTCTATGAGTTTCCAGTTTGCGTCGGTCCATAATTACTAAATTATCTCGCCTCCGTTTCTCGCATAGTCTCCTTCCTTCTTCACTAAATCGCTTTTCTTTGGCTACATCTGCTTTTTGTCCATTGGATCCTGAAGGTTCCCAGTATGTTTGTGATGTGAATCGCGTGCTCTTTGAGTGCTTCGGTTTATCTCGCGAGCGTGAGTGACTTTATTATCATCTTTTAAAGCTTGGTCTTCCTGCTCCTTTCAACGCCTCTTATGTTCCTTTTTCTACCTATTCTCTCTGTTGTTCCTGTCCTAGGGGTGTTCCTTGATTCCATTGTCGACAGAATAAAAATATAATTTCTATTCTATTTCATGCATCTATTCCTTTTTGCTGGGCTAATGCTCTTTGGTAGAAAACCCAAGGGGGGTAAAAAAAAAATGGACATTGGCCCAAGAACAGCGGAACAGAGAGGAAAGAGAGATTCAGATCCTTACACGATCAGAGATAGCCGACAGAAAGGAATCAAGAGCTAGAGTAACCGACGGAGAAGGAAGGGAGAGAATGAACGAAGCACAGTATGGAGCGGAAATACCGGTTTGTAAGAGGAAAGAATAAAAAGAAGCTTGTTCAGTTGAAAGCGACAAACAACTGAACATTATATGATCGGGATCACAAATACATTGATTGCTGGGTGGGTGCAATGGACAATAAGGAGAAAGCACGAGAGAATAACGGAACAACGAGGAAAGGAGTAAACTATGACTAAAACGCAGGCGGCAAATCGCAGAGGTTAGAGCGGCGAATAGAAGGAAAGTTAATAAACCAGGGGAAGCGTGGAAGGGAAGATTAAATAGACAAGAAAAATGAGTTCGGGTTAGAGAATAAGATTACGTAGGAGTCGGACCACAGTCTGGAATGAGCAGCTGCAGACAGAAAGAAACCTACCAGAAGAAGAAGATAATCGAGCGATTGAGTCAACCAACTCATTTCTTTCGATTCCGGCATGGCCAGGAATCCAAAAGAAATCAGTTTGGATTAAGTGGGAAAAGAAAAGATCGTGAATCAAGGAATGAATAAGGAGAATAATGTAGTCGGTTGAGTGAAAAGGAAGAGGAGATGTGACAGTCTGCAGCACACTTTGAGCATCCGACAGGGTAAGGAGATTGCGAGAAGCCGGTGGAGATTGGATAAAAAGGAGGACACGCAAAATAGTAGAAGACTCAGTATAAACGACTGAACAAAAGGAGAGAAATTTAAAGAACTCGAAGTAATTGAGAGAAGGATAGAAGAAATCTGCACCAACACCATTGGGTCCGTTGGAGCCATCTGTGAAGATCAAAAAATGGTTAGGGAAAAAAGAGCTAAGATTCTGTCGAAATTCTGATCTAGCAACGTGACAAAGAAGAAGTTTGGGAGAAACAGGTGAATAAAAGCAGTTAATAAGATGAAGCAGAGAGGAAAAATTGAAGGAGAAATAAGGGAGTTTATCGTAAGTGTAGATATACGGAGAAAACTGGATAAGACGGCCAGCGGTAAGAGATAGAATAGGAGTCTTGTTAGCAGAAAAGCGCCAGGAGTTTATCTTTCTATGCCAAATCAAACTTACTACCAAACCATGGTGGCCTTCAGAAAAAATTTCATATACAGATTACCATATCATAAATCGTCTACGAATAGGGCATACCATTTTGACCTATGACTGCATCTTTACAAACCCTCCACCTCCCACCAGCTGACCATTCTGCAATCAGCCCCATCCATCATCCATCCTTTTCATTCGTTATAGTCCAATGAATTGCCCTAACTTTGACACAGCTCGAGAAACCTGTCTTATAGCAGGCCTTATCCAAAATATTCCCCTTTGTCAAAAACGCATTATTATCCTTTTTTATACCGAACAATCTCCTCTTTCTCATCTAAAACTAACCCCTGTTCTATATACCGTAATAGCCTTCGAAGTTACACATAGTAAATAGAACTATGAGGGAGGATTATGTAATTATGTAATTAACTACTCGCGCTAACTGAGCGCATTTGCGGGTTAAGAAAGTTAATTTAATTTAAGTTTATAGTGTTTGTAAAATTTAAGAAATAAAAAATTATTATTAAAAAAAAAAAATCGTTGATGAATGAGGGAAAGAGAAGAATCTTTGTGAAACAAAGCAGGAAAAAGAACTTGGAAGGTTAAAAATGACAGAAAAACATAAACGAAAAAGATTTTTTTTTGAAGAAATTAACAAAGGAAGTGAATTTAATAAAGCGAACAATGATCGGGCAAAGAACGGGAATTTTGATGCAGGTGAAACGTCCGCCATGTAATAAAGAAGAGTAAATATGGATAAAGTTATTTGAAAGGATAGGAATTTGATAAGGAACTGATAAACTAAACAAGATCCGTAGATGGATAGGAGAAAAATATTGGCTCCTGTTAAGATTGTAGAAACAGAGATAAATTTTAAAACGTCAAACATAAGCAAAGGGCTCCATTTTGGGCTAATCTAATTCGGAGAGGTGAGGATGAACAGCATTACTACACAAGAAATAGCAAATTTAATGTAAATTATACATTTATAATGTATAAGGAGCAATGTCATATACATGGCGCGATGGGGTGGGGCGGTAACCCCCCCATGAGAAATGAAATAGTTATTATAAATACACAAAAATCTGAAAAAAATAAAAAATTTAAAATAAATATTGATGATTTTTTAGGGTTTCTTACCTACTTTAAAAGAAAAAAGAAAATATATGCTCCATATTTTTAGGTACTTCATTAATATTTTATGTAAAATTTTTTATTAGGAGTGTAATTAATAACATATATCATTTGTATTAATGTTTATACAGTAATTCATTTATGTAAATTATTAATATATAAATCAAAATTATGGAAATTATTAATAGTATAAATATTGGTGAAAAATGTATTGTTATTTATAAAATAAATATGTAAAAAAAAATCCCCCCCCACCAAAATTCTGGGAATGGGCCTGATAAGGAGTATAATAGGACAGCACTCTAATTAGAAGAATATAAAACCTTCAGAATACTAAGCCAGTATAGTGTGGATGAATAAAGATGATTAAAATGTTTTGAAAGGGATAAGGTACTGCTAAGAAAAATTCCTAAGCAAAATGGGACAATTAATTTGTGTTCCAGGAAATTGAAGCATTTTTCATGTATGTTACTTGTTTACTTCACGAAATAGTCAATGGCATTTTTGCCGATTTTATAAAACAGGCGGCGGCAAACCCGCTGAATTTCCGAAATCCGCAATTTCACAAATTCGTCATAATGTATATTTATAAGCATTTTATATGCGGAACAAAATTATTATTTATAACAGAAAAAGAAAAAAAAAAAAATCGCTTAAGATTTTAATAACAAATCTAACGCTTCTTCAACATAAAAAATAAAAAAAATGCTTATTACTTTGATATCAAACATTAAATAAGTATAAAAAATATTTTCATTCGGTAAAAAAAAAATGAATTTTATTCTGAGAAGTGCTAACGTATTTAACGACGAATGCTTCAGAAGTTTTACAAATTATCAGAATTCATTGTTTTTATCCGTTGTTACACGATATAAAGCAAAAGGAAATCTGTGGCTGATAAAAAACTGACAAGAACGATTCCATTTATTAAATAACAAAATCCTGTTTCGTTATCAAATCAATTAACGCATACACACACACACACACACAAAAAAAAGAAACAATGTGTTTTACTATACGAACGAATAGTGTGTAGAGTGAAAAAAAATTCAGGAAGATCAGAATAATTTTTTCTTTCTAATTACATAGATACATATAATGGAACAACAAATTCGTTTATATATTTAATTGCTTACTGCAATACCTGGCAAACATAGTTACCATTTATCATCAATGAGAAGTGATATCATTAAATGTTTAGTTCCTTTTTTTCACTGGGATGATATTGAAAATATTTATTTCAGTGGTACAACTTATTATGTAATGACACGATGTAACTTGATAAATTTTTGTATAAAGCTCGAAAGCTATCTATTCGTGTTTACCTAGTCTCATATTTCCAGAAATCAAATATGATCAGATATGCATATAATTAATAATTTTTTATCTATGAAAAATATTTTTATTTTAACTGTTCTGTATTAATGAAATAAATGATATTGTACTTTCAATTTTTTTTTACAAAAGAATATTTAGAATTTTGTCAACCAAAATTTTTTTTATTGTTTTACTTTTTATATGAAGAAAATTTTTTCTATTACATTTCATTTCATTACAGTATCAATCATAGTTGGTTTGTTTTTTTTGGGCTCGGATCAATCATAGTTAACGAGGCTCAGTGACAAATGAAGGCGCCGTCTTCACCATGGATTTATTTTATTAGGCACCACCACTAGTTTTGATATTTGCCTTCTATTATGTGGAGCTTGATAAAAGAAATCCCCCTCCGTTATTATATGTGCACGTTGTAGAAGCCATATATTTTCACCACATCTGTTGGATATGACAGTATATCATTTAACAGGGTTGCTAACACCTAAAAATCTTTCCCCCTAAACTCAAGTTGAAATACTCCTAAAAATCCCTTAAAAAAAAATCACAATATTTCTTTAAAAAAATTTTTATTTCTACTAATATATTATAATAATTATTATCATTATCATAAATTGTTATATTTATTAATTAATTTATATTATATTTATTTATTTATATATTTATTAATTTATTTAATAATCATTTAATTAATCTATTGATATTATATTATAATGTATTTAATATTTCAAACAAAGTTCCAGTGTCTTCTGAGATTTTTGACTTCAGAAATTATTAATAAAATTAAGGTGACACAAAATACAATCGAACGGTCTATTTTAAATATTAAGAAAAAAGATAAAGTACCACTCAGACTGATAAAACAAAAATTAAAAAATAATATAGATGCAGTCGGATAATATATTAGAAGACGAAAATGGGCTTGGGCTGGTCATATAGCAAGAATGAAGAATAACAGATGGACATATACTTTCTGGTTTCTTGCACATTATAAAAGAAGAAGGGGGGCATCAGTTGACAAGGTGGAGGGATGATTTTAGTAATTTTTTATTGAACAAAAATTTTCAAAGAGGAGCCATAGATAGGATTGAATGGGAGAGATTACAGGAAATTGTTGCTCATCATGGGTCGAGGAAATTTAATATTTAGTTATTTAGTTTTTTCTGTATCAAATTTATATTATTCATGTTTGTTACATAATTTAAGAATTTCCTCAATAAACGTTTATTATTATTATTATTAGATAATTATAAATGAGATTAATTATATTAGACGATAATAATTAACTAATACAAAGTTTGTTAACGTTAAGACTCCATATTGTCAAATGTCAAAAAATTTTAAAAACGCCGCCGTCTATCTAATCGAATCAATTATTACATACTTTTTTTTTTCTTTTTTTCTTGTTTTGGGTTTTTCCCTGGGCTTGTCAGCAACGGACGATTACCCATCAACACGTGTACATAGCAGCAATTAGGAGTAACAAGGAATGGAATCTGACAAAGAATGCTATACCAAGGATGGAGAAACAATAACAATCAACGTCGAAAAATGCCAAATGTATGTATCCTGAAAAGAAAAGGAATGACATTGCCGAAGGTAAGAGCAAAAGGAGTTAGCTGTCCCATACCACGGCCACATCTGCAATTACAGAGCCCGCAGTACAAACGGACAAAGGAATCTGGCTACAAATAATTAAGGAAGAAGAAACACGGGATGTTTAAAAAGCAATTAGAGCTACCAAGCACCACAGTTATATAAAACACAGCGTTTAGCATCCGTAAACAATTATCCGAAAATTATTACATACTTAGTACTTTTAGATGTCAATACCTGTAAATAAAGTTACATATATTATTAGGTTACTACTTAGTAAAAAGATATTTTCTTTTTTTTTTTTGTTTTAAATAATTTGCGGGTCTCACAAGGCAATTGCCCGTGTGTGGGTTCCCAACATAATTATATCGTTTATTCATCATATACATCTTAAATCTAATACATCATATTCGTCTTATATATAATTACTTAATTCAACTTAACTTCTATTTTTACTATTCTACGTCTAATTTTAATTCACAACATTTATACTCATCGCACATCGTACCACAATATTTTCACATAAGCCATAAGTAATGCAGCTAGAACATGAGCACCAAACATTATTATTATTATTTTTTTTTTTCATTACATCATTTATAATTATTTACTGTTTCAATCAATTACCCGTCTTATCGCTGTTCCTTTCCTATGACTAGCCATTTCTCATTCTTTGCACCACGCAATCAACCATATTTTTATTTTGTCTTTCCATATATTCAAATTACATTCGTCTCTTAATTCCTTTGGTAAGTTACCTAGTAAATGACTCATAACTTACTCTTCAACATTATCAATATTATTATTATTAATCCCTCTTTAGGTATTATGTAACACAAATTGTCATAATGCCTAGTCCCATATTTCCCTTGCGGTAATCTTATTTTTTCTGTTTTATACCTTAAAAGTTTACTGTAATAAAAAAACATTTTTGACGACATTTCTTTATTATTGTCCCACCCCAAGTAGAATTCGTTACAAGATTCGCACTTCTCCAATTCGGTAACAAAATTTTTAAACATCTTTTCTGTAGCCTACTAATTTTCCTTAATTCTGTTTTTTTTACCTCCTCTCAAATTTCGATTCCGTATCTAATGCTAGTCATTATTAATGAGTCAAAATACAGTCTCGTAGTTTTGTAATTCATAACTTGTTTTAATTTGTATAACGCCGGCATAGTCTGCCTAATTTTCCTAGCAATGTTATCTATGTGAAATCTCCAAGTTAACGCCTTATCGAATGTTATTCCCAGGTATTTGAAATTATCAGCCGTTTCTAACGGCTCACAACGGCATACTTCCGATCCATGAAGGCAATCTACCTTGTGCAAAACTATTTTAGGCACGAACTTTCTAAATCTACTCGGTGTTCTTACGTACATCACTTTTGATTTTTTGGCATTTATTAATAATTTTTTATCGTGTACCCATCTGCAAACCATATTCAAGTCCTCCTGAAGCAGCCTTTCTGCTATTTCTACGTCTTGGTGTTCAATTACCAGAGCAATGTCATCAGCATATGCGTAAAGTTTGGCGTTCATAATACAATTATAAATGGAGTTGATGTAAATTAGAAACAGTAACGGTGCTAATATAGTTCCTTGTCCTACTCCATATTTCGTTTTCCCCAGATCACTATATTCATTACTAATTTTCACTAAACATTCCCTTTCATGTAAATAACATCTAAACCAATTAAAATATTTCCCTGTTATACCAATTTTGCTTAGGTCTTCTATCAATATTTCCCTATCCACTAAATCAAAAGCCTTAGTAAGGTCTAGAAAGACTATCAAGAATTGTTTGCCGGATGCTAATCCCTTATTTATTTCAGATGTAAAAGTTCTGAGCAGAGTTACCGTTGATGTCCCCTTTCTAAACCCATATTAGTTATGATATATTAGGTTGTTCTCTTCCAGGTACAATTTAAGATAGTTACCTACATAGTGCTCAACCACTTTAGCAATAATTGATATTAACGTAATTGGTCTATAGTTTTCACAGAGTTTTTTATCCCCATTTTTATATATCGGTCTTATTATACCTACTTTTAACACCCTGGGGAATATACCTTCTTTTACCGACTCATTAATAATTTTTGTTAACAGTGGAACAAGTTTTTTTGCATGTGTAATTACATCTTTCACCCGTATACCATCACGTCCTTGGGTTTTATTCTTATTCATTTTCCTAATTATGTTTTCTATCACTTCACTTGTGGCTTTCGGTATGTAAAATGACGTAACCGTAGTATTCACGTTCTCGGGGCTAATGAGTCTAATATCACAATTATGTTTCAGATTTTCAATTGCCTCCATATAATATTTTTGAAATTCACGCGCCGCATTGCGATACCCATCAAAATTCTTCCCTATTGCCTCATCTATAATTATGGACCTTTTTTTATACACTAATTGATCTATTATCTTCCAGATTTTTTTAATGTTATTATTCGCTTTTAGTAATTCCTATTGGGTTATTTTTTTTTTTTTTTTTTTAATGAAATACTGTTTTTAACTACTAAGGTTATCACGGTGAGAGCTGCCCAGACTACCTAAAGACCACCCAACAGTCCGCCATCCTGAATGAACTTCTTCAAAGTGTTGTATGATTTGTCGCTTAATATTTCTGTTAACGTTGTGAAAGTACTTGGGCGGACTGCATTAAAACTGCGACATTCAATTATGATGTGTTGCACTGACGGGTATTTTAATTCACCACAGTATGGACATGTATTAGGGAGAGTTATTCTTTGCAGTATGTGGTCATGACTTTTAATATTTTTCTTTTTCTTGTCTTATTTCCTGCTTTACTAATTTCCTGTATTTCTTATACAGTTCTTTATATCTTCTATTTGAATTATTCCCTTTACATCTTTTGTAATATAGGTCTCTAATATGTATGAAATTTAATATTTTCCTATTCATCCAAGCTGCAATAGGATTGTATCTCCTTTCCCTCCTTGTCTGCCTAGTAAATTTGCAATCGTCATAAAGTTTATTGAATACTTTTTTTAAATTACTTACTAATTCTTCCACTTCTCTTTTCTCAAGCAAACCCTGCCAGTGATAAGCATTTACTTTATCTTTTAACAAGTTCTCATTCAGATAGATTTCACGTGTACTAACGGTCTTCAAATTCTCGTCTCTATCTACACATAGTGCACTTCAAACTATGTAGTGATCTGAAATTTTTGTCTTTATATTACCCGCCATTACTTTCTCTGTTGCATGTCTAATGAAGATGTTATCTATACAAGATTTGGTAATACAACCTGCTCTTACCTCTTCTCTAGTCGTTCCTTTAATTAGCCGAATTCCACCATGTCTTGATAAGATGTTCAGAAATTGATCATTTATTTTACTCCTGGAATCAGTGTTAATATTGAAATCTCCGCAGATAATAAATTTTGTATTCCGATCTAATCTTTTCAGGCTCTCTTCGAGTTCCTGTAGAAAGTGATCAACGTTGTTACTCGGTGACATATAAATTGCCATTAAGTAAATTTTTTGATTTTCTGTTAGGCTTATTTCTACAGTAATGCTATCAGCAGCAGAATTGCCCGCGTGAACCACCTTGAAGCTGAAAGCCTTTGACGCCGATATCATTATTCCCCCATTACGGTTAGATGGTTTCTCAATTACACATTTCTCATAACCCTCTATGTTATAATATTCAGCCTCGTGCTCTTTGATGTTTATTTCGGTAAGAACTATTACGCTAACATCCTGTTTATGAATTTGTATTAATAACTCATCCCAATTGCATCTAATGCAGTGGCGTAGCGTAGGCTTTCGCCGCCTGGGGCCGACCGGAAATTTGCCGCCCCCTCTATATTAATTATTAGTCACAAAAATTAGTAAAAGTCAAATAAAGCAACTTTAAATTTTTTTATTAATTAAAAATGAATTTGCGTGTTTTTTTCACAGCAAAATCTTTTATACAATTATCAATATCAATATGTATGTCATGTTCAATTGCCAGAATAGCTAAATTTGATAGCCTTAACGTGGACATAGTCGATCTGAGATAATTTTTGATTAACTTTAGTTTAGAGAAGCTTCTCTCGCAACTGGCATTACTGATGGCAGATGTTAAAAAAATTCTCAGCATTATTACAATGTTTGGTAAGTCATCTTCAAGTTTGGACTCGATAATATATTTTAATAAACCTAGAGAGCCGGACTTAATGAGCTCTTTTTTACAATCTGGGTCTGTTGTAGCTACGAAAGCTCGTAAACATATGCGTTTAAGTTGAAATTGTTCTTTATTAATGTCTTGAGAAGCTTGATCTAAGTTAAGTTCGTCCACGCTCAATATCACTGCAGGTCTTAAAAAATCATATTTTTGTGCTAGATTCTGCAGCTGTTGGAATCTTTCTCGAATTTCAGCAATTACTCCGTCTATTGAAGAAAACATTGTTCGCCTCAAGTCATCTTTGAACGATATCTCAACATCTTTACTTCCGTCGTCAAATATATGCTTCCTCCTGATTCGTCTTGGGAGTTCAAAAGAAATTTCAGGCTCTTCACATAAACTTTTGGTATATCTTAAAGCGTCATCCACGAATTCCTCTCGCTTTTCTTCCAATACAGTCTGTAAAGCACTTATTTTCTGAGCACATTGATGTATATTTAGTCCCTCTGTTTGCAAATAATTTTGAGCATCATTGACTTCACGCAGTACCGGTTTCCAGAAGCCTAAATAACATAAAAACGAATATGATTGCATAGCGCCTAATAAGCTTCCTGCATCTGTCCTTGTGTTCAAGCTTTCTTTCGTTTCCATCAATTTTTCCAGTGTAGTTAAAGTTTCTTTGTAATGATGTCTAATGGAATTTACAGCATCACCTCTAGCGCGCCAATGTGTGTCTTGAACCCACTTCAAACTTTTTCCTGTGGCTGAAAGAAGAACTTCCCACTGATGTGTCGACGTAGAAAAAAAAGCGTAGCAGCGTTCTAGCGTACCAAAGAAAGTCACCGAATTTACCTCCTCTGAAGCTGCATGTAGGCAAACTAGGTTTAGTGAATGGTTTGAGCAAGGAACAAATTCGTCATTGTGATTGATATCCTTTATCCGCTGTTGCACACCTGTGTGGCATCCAGCCATCGTGGCAGCATTATCGTAAGCTTGCCCTCTACAATTCATGATGTCGAGCCCATCAGCCTTAAGTTTGCTTACTATCGTGTCACTTATACCTTCCGCAGTTTTGGTTTTCGTTTCGATGAAATCTATAAAAGATTCCTCTACTCTAACCTCTTGGTTTTCAATTATCACATATCGTAATACTTGGTTTGTTTGATCTTTGTGGGAGGTATCTGGGGTACTGTCATAGATCACGGAATAATATTTAGCCTTTTGGACACGAGCTATAATTACTTGGCGAACTTTTTTTCCTAAAATTTCTATGAACTCGTTTTGAATCTGAGGTGACATATAAGTGAGAGAAATGTTTTGGCCTATTTTTATCCTTACTAAATGCTCTCTGAAAACAGGATCGTACTTTTCTAGAAGATGCATCAGTTCTAACAAGTTTCCTTTGTTAGTACTTATGTCATCTTCCCTGTGGCCATGTAACGCCAAATTTTGTTTTGCCAGAAATTGTATAATATCAAACATTCTTGTCAGAATTTCATGCCATTTTGTGGTTTCCTTTGCCAATATTTCTTGTTCCTTTTTATCAATTGTTTGTTCTTTTCGAAGCCTCTTTTCCAACTCTTTCGATTTGCAAAAGTTTCCGTTATGTTGAGCACTTAATTCATAATTGGCCACCTTGGGATTCAATTTCCATCAAGTATTAAATCCGTCAGTGGAGTAAAATTTCGACGCATTTGATGGATTGGCATTTTTAAATAAACGATAACAGAAGCAAAACAATGAAGCTTTCGAAGGAGAATATGCCAGCCAAGAGCGTAAAACTTTTTCGCCGTTTGGCAATATGCAGTAAAACCAATCTCTAGTCAACCGTCTCCTCAATAATACTTTTGATGTTGTAGAGTCCATGTCTGACTGAACCGTGGGTGATACTGTTGGCTCTTCAGAGAAATCTGTATTCATGTGTTGAACAATTTCAGGACCACCTCTCTGTATCAATGGCAACCTTATGTTTGAATCTATACTTTCAGGCCATTTCCCAATGTCGCTGAAATCAATATTTTGTTTGGGTGTCGGAATTTCAGCAATCACAGCAGAACTATTTGAATCTGACAAATTCGTACTATCAATCAAAGGTTGCAAGTCGTCAGTATCGGCTATTTGTTCCATTTGAGCTACTTCTTGGGTTCGAACAACACTAATCTCTGAAGAACTCACACTTGAAGGTCCTGGCGTAGATTCTAGCGAAGCTGGCGTACACTCTGGCGTCTCCGAAAGTTTCACAAACTTCAATATAGCTCCTTCATTCTCCTTTATATTCTCCTCCTTTTCTTTCTTCTTATTCCGATAATATGCTCTACTTTCTTTTGTCCTTTTCCTATTTAGTTAGAGATGTGCTATAAAAGAAAAAAAAAAAAAAATTGTTTATATATAAAAAAAAAATAATTTTATGGCAAACTTTTACTGCCGATGTATTGCACATGTATGGTAATGAGTTTTTTTACTATTTTTTCTTCGAAGGGGGACCCTTATTCAAGATTAGTCCCGCGCTCTGTAAATCCTTAATCCGCCTGTGGTTTGAATACGTTAAATATAACATGACTCAAAAATATCACATAACCTTAAAAAATGTTACATTTCAGTTTATAGCAGAATGTAAAGCAATAAAAATACTATGATTTTTACATCATCATTGGAAATATAAACAAAATACCTAAAATATAATTCTAAGCCTTCAGAATGTACTGCAACTTAAAAGTAAAGCAAAAAAAAATCGTAAGCAATACCTAATCATTAAAATTACAGCATTTGTTTTCGTTTTTGTGTACAAAAATACTTTCAATTTCACTTAATAGCAATCTTATAATTCGTAGTCGCCATAGTACGTTCAAAAATAGAAAACTTTTATCACATCATAAAGAAAAGATTAAAGCGCAAGCACCTAAAACAAATAGTTTTCACTCCTAATACATAAAAACCCACCTGTTTATGGTTTTTGCAAAAATATTCGAATTAAATCGTCTCGAAACCAGTAAATGCAGTTTGCTAAAAGCTAGACGGCTGTGGTTCTGTTCTAACGCATAAGCTTGTGCAATAGAGATGCAATTTGCATAGAATTAGATTAATGTTTCTAAAATGGCGTCGAGTTGGGATCATCGTCACATAGAAGCCATGTTTGACAATGTTACAAATTGTTAGTTATTGTTCATTTTTGTACATAAAAACTACTATACATATTGGAAAATGAATAGTTACAACTTGTATAATATTTGACCAACTATTTTTGTTAATTTGTACAGAAATATCACCTTTAGAAATAAAATTTGACAAGTAAGCACTTACTTATCTATTTAAATAAATTTAATTGAACTTAATTACTTACCTATTAGGCGAACGAAAAGAAAATGAAGAACGGTGAGAGATGAAATAGTAACAATTTCTATAATATCTACACAAGTAAAACTTCGGTACTTTACACCCGTCAAATTCTATAATATTAGATGAAATAAGTATGTATGTAAAATAAAATTTCGTAATCAAACACGTGGTATCGTAAATCTAACTTCAGCTTATTACACTCGTCATCTCGTCGATTTTCTCGAAACACTGTCGGTCTTTATAAAATCATGTCTCTCACAACTATCTCTAACCGAATACCGAGTACACGCATCAAAATCACGAACAGTGTCATAAAAAACGTTTTTTTTTTTCTAGCAACTCAACGATGATGATCGGTTCTTTTCAGCGAAACTGTTTTTGCACACTTCTCTCTCTCCCATCCATATATATTCTCCGTCACTCATCTCATCACTGATTGTAAATTGTCGCCGCGTACTTAATTTACACGCGCTTATGCAATTACAGAGCCTCCCGCATGTGCAGCCACAATACGTTTTTGTGAAATTCTTCTCTATAATGCCGAAAACAAATCATAGATCGCGTCCCTTAAAACGCTTAGAATTTTCCGTTTCCGGAGAAACTTAGGGATAAAGAAATTATACAAACACTCTTATATATATAGAAATGCAAAGTTGTGTAAAAAATTCAAGTGCATCCATCCACTTCTTTTCAGGTTTTGCGGCCATAAACATACGCCGTTTCATTTTTATATATATATATATGTTTTTTTTTTTTGATTTTTGAATTAAAAAATCGCGGTGCTCCTCGCCGCCCCTTTTCGTATGCCGCTCGGGGCCATGGCCCCCTTGTCCCCCCCCACGTTACGCCACTGATCTAATGCTTCGAATGTTTAAATGGATTATTTTAATAATATTCTTACTATTTTCCTCTTTCCCGTTAAAATTTCTTCCATTTTTTTATATTTTCGTATTCGTTACACTCAATTTTGTGACAGAACTGTAATAGAGATGTCATTTGGTTGCATAATCATTTTTCTATTTAACTTAAGTTCAACTTTTAGAACAAGAATAGATGTAAAACTGCCAAGCCTGGCTTTATATGTGGATTAAATTCATAATTATGCCTTCCATTCGCATCGCACTTATCAGACTAATAATTTGATTATAATTATATACATATACTCAATAATTTCCCATACACCTAAGGTAAGTACATAATAGACATATATTCACGTATACATACACGCCTACACATCTACCTGTATGCCTACAACTATAACATAACACCTCCGCGCACCAAAACATAAAACCAAACAGTACGGAACGGAAATAAAACAAGAAATAATAATAAAATATATATATCGTCACACACGAATTTCGCACATTATCTGCTTTTGACTCACATAAAAAAAGTCAACGCAGACGGTATTGCGGCACATAATAGCAACATCATGCGCCAACCTCACATACCCCTTCGTACCGCACTGTCTACTCTCATGTACTTGATCTATCAACCTACATACGCACGACATGACTGATATCTTGCAGTACAACACCACTTCCTTCTTATCACGTAATGCTGCCTCAATATCTCCTTCCCTCTTACCTTTCCTCGTATCACTATACTGAACCTGGCGCTTAAACATACAGCCCGACAAATAAACCCTTGTCTACCGCGTTCTCTTAGTAAACTTTGATTTATTTAACGCCGGCACATACGCTTCCTTCCATGCTACAAACTTTACCATGTTTCCTCTCACTGTCCTACCGCTTGCGTAACTCACGTACCCGAACACACATTTATACAGAGCCACACACATACCAACAATTAGTAATTAATTCATTCTGGCGACTTAAATAAACGAAAATCGACATGAGAAACTAAAATTACAATAACTTGTTCACATCTTCTTCGTTCTGAATACGTAGTATGCGATCCTCTTCATTTTTCCTTGCAAAAATCTTTCCTCGTTTCGTCCAAACAAATTTATAATTAAGCGCTCTGGCCTTTTCTTTCGTCTGCCATAATAAATTTTTATAGTGTCTAGTGAGATTTTCGTTAATATATATCTGCAAAGCACTTCCTTCATTACCCGATATTTCTTTATCGAATATTTTGACGCTCTTTTTATGCTCGAAGAACTGGTCGGCTATTCGTCTACCTGGTTTAGCAATAATCGGCTTCGGTAATTTTAAATTCTTGCTGGGCACCATGTCCTCTTTTTTTACCTCAATGTTTAATTTTTGTGCCACCTTAATGACAATTTCCTCTACATTTTCTCCTGGTTCTTCGGAGACTCCATGTAGCTCAATATTCTCTCTCCTAGTATATTGGGCTAATTCATTTACTGTCGTTTTCAGTTCGGCGATTTCACTATATTTTTTTTTTTTGTTTCAGCAGTTAAGACATTAACTTGCTCCCTCAACGCCTTCACTCCATTTACGAGAGAGCCGTGGATTTGCACGAGGTCGTCGTATTTTTCCGAAATGAATTCGAAGCATTTTTTAATTTCTGTGAACTCTTTCCTAAGCTCTTGAATGGAACACTGTTCGATCTGTTCGTCACGTTCGTCATCTTTCGAGTGGTACTCCGTTATTTTTGTAGCTTTTTTGGCAGTTGGTTCAGTACTTGATGTGCTGAAATCACTGTGCTGCCTTTTGTACTCTTTCGCTGTGTTTTGTAATCTTTTCGGTTTCGGCATTGTGAATAGATACTACCATTTAAATACACACACACTCTCTCTCTCTCAAGTCATATTGCTCAATTCTGAGTGTCGTGTCTACCTATTTGTACATTCTAGCTGTACAGATAGAGGTAGTGCTCATGGCAATTGTTATATGCAACGCGAGTTTATACACAGGCCTACACTTAACTGATTGTAACCAATGATGAGCGATTACGAATGATGTTGATAATCGAATGATGCAATAACTGGTGAATTCATAATCGATTGTAAAATTAGTAGTTGGATGATGTTAAAATCGAACATTCAATGGCGATTATTCATTGGTTTTATTAGTAATAAATTAGTAGTCAATTATTAGTAGTGCATCATTCATGATAGGCATTAGTAACAAGAAAGTAGATTTTATTAGTAGTATATCATTTATGATAAGCATTAGTAGCAAGAAAATAGATTATTAGTAGTAAATATCACTTGGAGCAATTATTAGTAGTGGTTATTTTACGTTTGTTAAAAATTGAAGTGTAAATTATAAAATATACAATTTTTTATTTATCTTTTGTGCTTATTGTAATTAAATATATTCTGCGAGTAGACTTATTTACTTATTTAATTAAAAACTTAGGGCTATATTACATGAGGTAATCATGGCTAATCATATTTTTTATAGGCTTTTATTTAACTCGCTTTGTCATTCTGTCTGTTTGGTGGAATCTTGCGAACGATTTTTTACGTACTTCCCGATGAATTAAAAAAGTGTCTTTTTGCAAAAATGCTTGTTATAGATGACAAAACAATATTATGCAACATCTGGGTTTCCAGCTTTAAAATTAAACTCTCGGGATGCCGAAAGCTCGAAATTTTGGAAAAAAATATATATTTTTTCGGACATGTGATATATCGATGAGAAGATCATTACTTGTCGAGAATAAAACCATATTTTATTTCTTTAATGGAACTTTCGAAGTTTCTGAAAAGTTCAAAAAAGTGTGAGTCGAAAATATGCACACGCACGTATATTTCTTTGGTTTGGAACATCTAGGTTTCCAACTTTAAAATTAGCCTCTCGGGGCTTCGAAAGTTCGTACTTTTGGAAAAAAATATATTTTTTTCCGGGCATATGATATATTGTTGGAAAGAGCACTATTTGTCGGGAGCAAACACGTATTTCATTTTCTCAACGAAACATTCGAGATATAAATGAATCCCTATTTCCCTTGGTCACCCCATAACTTCCGAACGACTGCACCAAATTGGATAATTTTTTTTTTTATTGTATTCGTTATTGTCAGGACAAGGTTTGTATAAAAGAAACTTTTTAAAAAATCGTACGGAAAAGTTTCTAAAGCCTCATAACATGAAGAGTGAGTGAGAGAGTGTATATATATGTGTGAGACAGAAGGATATATTCTCCGACGCATCGATGTGATCGTAAGAAATAACGAAGATGGATCTGACTATCGATGAACAATTAACACGGCGAACAAAAAAACTGTCGTCTAAAAGACGAGATCCTTTTTTCTTCATTGTACGTATGCAGGCACGAAACGCATTGTCCGTTGCCGTCATGATCGTTTGCACAAAGCAGTTAATAATTGTCACCGATACAAAAAAGAACGAATATTATACCCCAACTTTGAATGATCATAAATATATTTATATATAAAAAACAAAGTCGGGTTAGGGATGGACCGATTTTTATGATCTTTGATTTGTTGGATTTGCCACCAGCCCAAGTAGCAGAATACGCAATTTAAAAAAAAATTTTCGACAAATTTTTTTTTCTTCTATATAAATAAAATAAAGTCGGGTTAACGTTATACCATTTATAACTCAAGAACGGCTGGACCGATTTTTATGATTTTTGATTTGTTGGATTTGTCTCCGAATCAAATAGCAGAATACAAAATTAAAAAAAAAAAATTATGAAAAAAATTCATTTTTTTTTTGTTTTTGTCCCAAAAGAGGGGTTTACATAATTTTTTAACCGTAATTTTTGGATGTTACGAAAGGGCTTCAGTTTTTTTGGTTTATATTTTGAATTTAGATTTAAAGGGTTATCTGGTGGTGAGTTATGAATTTTTTAAAGGTGATTTTCGAGGTCGTTTTAAATTCCATATTATATATTTCAGACGGTTACTTGTCGCTAAGGATAATCGCTCAGCTTAAAGTTGTAAATTGTCATAGATAGAAGTTTAAAATTATAATTTATGATCCAATTCTGATAAGTCAAACCGTTTTCGAGTTATTGTATAATTGAATATTTTTGTCGTTTTGTGAACCATCTTATTGGAATTCAGTTCATTATATGTATACAAAATCGTAAAAATCTGTTTAAATTTACTTTAAGAAATTAAATTACGTTAGAAACCCGTTTTTTCGTGTATAGCCCATCATCGGCTAAAAGCACGGACTACACTTTATTAAAAAATATATAAATTGAATGTGTACTCTGTATTGTTGGCTAATGGTAGAGCCCGAAAAAATATGTTTCCAAAGTACGATAATTTACTTTAATTTTTTAAAGTAAATTTATACTAATTTGTGTTATTAACGGGAATAATGTCTTGCTGCCACGTGAATTACATTCATTTTAATGTAATTAAAATACTTTTCATTTTGATTTTTGTACATTTACTGAACTTAATTCATCTTGAACAACATTTATTGATTCTAAGGCGGTACGAAGTTCGCCGGGTCAGCTAGTATTTAATAATTTTTATTTTCAGTCATGTAATATATCAATGGAAAGATCGCTCTATTAGTCAAACATTGTGTTTCATGTGCTGAGGATTCCGTATGTATTGTATGAAAAACAAAAGACAATATAATCGAAAGAATGCGATGCACTATTTAATAAAATGTAACACAAATTTTTGTAACTATCTTATAATCAAGATATTGAATAAAATAAAGCAAAATAAAATACAATTCTAAATTTATTGTTTTTTATTGAAATGCATAGTAAAAAGTTCAGACTAAAAAAAAAAAAAAAAAAAAAAAAAAAGTTTTTTAAAATAGGCTTTTATTTATGCCCTGCAAAGTACAAAGTAACTTGAGAAATACCATCGACTATATATAAAAAAGTGGTATTAAAGTGAATGGCCACATAATTAATAGCATACGATACGCCGACGATGGTACGGTTGTTAATAGCTAATAATATTCAAAAACTACAGCAATTTCTTAACATACTAGTTTAGTTATACCAAATACGGTCTGAAGTTGAACATTGCAAAAACGAAATTCCGTAATCGTGAGTAAAACTTTACTGAAACCGACGGAATCTCTTACAGTCTACGGAAATCAAATTAGAAAAAGTTATGGATATTAAATACACCTAGGTTGTAATCTAAATGAGAATTTGAAAATAGGAAAATTACATGAAAATTCGTATTGAGCAAGCGAGAAAAGCATTTTTTAAACTGAAGAATGTATTACTAGTATGTAGCGGAAGTATGAATTTAAATCTAAAAATAAGGGTAGTCCGCTGTTATATTTTTTCAATATTGTTATACGGCGTTGAAAGTTGGACGATAACCAAAGCAACAGAGCAGAAGTTGAATGCCTTCGAAATGTGGCTATACCACAGAATACTTCGCATCAGTTGGATGAAAAAAATGCGAAACACGGAAATACTCGGGCGTATGGGAAAGGATTTAGAAATTGTAAGAGCAGTAAAAACTCGCAAGTTAAAATACCTTGCCCATATATTATGTCACCCAACGCAATACAACTTTCCGCTACTAATGTTGCAAGCAAAAATAAACGGGAAAAGATCACGAGGAAGAAAAAGAATATCATGGATGCAAGATTTGACAGATTGGTTCAACATCAATTCCACTGATCTATATCAGATGGTTGCTGACAGACCTTTTATTGCCAACATGTTAGCCAACGTTCGATAACGGACATGGCATTGTGATGATGGTGATCTTAAAATACAGCAGACAAATTTTTTGACCATGCGACACTTCCTCCTAAAAAGCCAAAATCGGTAAAATAGAGTCCGATGACCGATTGTCAAAAAAAAAAAATTAAATAATTTTTGAAAAAAATTTTTGATTTTTAAGTAAACGGACATTAGTACCATTTTGAACTTTTCAAATATTGATGGCCCATCGACAGGTTATGGGATTCTGTATAAGAAAAAAATCTAAATTGGTCAAATAGGGACCGCTGGCTGATTGTAGAAAGAAACAAGTTTATTTTTGATGTGTATAGGTTTTACTTTTTTTTTTTTTTTAAATTTTTTAAAGTGTTGTTGACACATCTAGAGGATTTTTCGTTCCATTCAAAAAAAAAAAAAATGTCAAAATCAGAAAATTACAGACTGTTAGCCGATTGCCGAAAGAAGACGCTTACAGTTTTTAATGCGTTTTATTTTTAATATATAGGTTTACAGCATTTTTTTAAACTTTTTAGTAATAAATCACATATCCATTAGTTTTAAGCTTTTATATAAAACAAAAATTAACTGAATAGGTGAAATAGTGAGCGTTGGACAGCATTCGAAAGATAACTGCTTGCACTCATTCCGAGTCCTTCCGGCTTCCTTCCTTCTGCTCTATTTTTTCTGCCGAGTCGATCGCCATCCTTCAGACTATCTCTTATATTTCCTCTTTAAGCGATCTTTCCCAATTCCTCATTATTTCGGACTCTAAGGGCGTCCTTCAAGCCATATCCTCTCCTCCTTCACATTCCTCTGATAATATTATTCTTTCAATTCGTTCTCTTACCTCCACTTTGCAGTCATCCTGTTCTATTCTCATTGATTTTTTGTGGGCCATTCCGGAATTGATGGCAACGATGCAGCCGATTCTTTGGCTCGTTCTGCTGGTCGCCTTGATTCATTCCTCAACCATTTCCCTTCTTCAGATATCCTTTCCTTATCCACCTCCAATCACGCCAGACTTTGGCAGGATATTTATCCCTCCCTATTTTCTAATCGTCATTCTCATTACCGTTTCATTCAGCCAATTCCTCGTTCCCTGTCTTGGTTCCATTCTATTCCTCTCAGTCGTCGCTCTTCTATTGTCTCCCTAATTCGTCTCCGGAATTCTCTCCTCCCTTCCTCTCGCTTTCGATTTGCTCTATCGCCTTCTCCTGATTGTTCTCTCCACGATTGTGATCCTCCTCGTACATGTGATGCTAATCACATTTTCTTTGAGTGTCCTGCTCTTCGTAACGAACGCTACCTTTTATACAGTCAGCTCCTGTCATTAGGTCTCACTACTCCCTATAGCTCTTCCTTTATCCTCTCCTTTCCTTCGTCTTCTGTGGTGTCCGCACTGCTGTCCTTTGTTGCGTCCATTTCGGACCGCTTAGTTGTTTAGTTTGTTAGCTTAGTTGTTTAGTTTGTTAGCTTAGTTTTCTTGTTGTTGGGTCAATGCCGCTGGCGCGCCCAGAAAAAAAAAAAAAAAAAAAAAAAAAATACATTTGTTTAAACTTTTTTCATTATTGATGGCTCATCTAGAAGTTATAAGCTTCCGTTAAAAGAAAAATATTCAGATCGGTCAAACTGGGACCGCTGACCCATTGTCAAAAGAAACGGATAGAAAACGCTTTGTGCTTTAAATATATAAAAGGTAATATTAAATGCAGAATAGATGAGATATTTCCGAAAACGTTACTAAATTAAATATTTATATTTAATTAATATTTATTTTTGTTTGAAACTATTCATATTATTACATATAATATTATCCATATGACGTTTAATGAAAATACGTTGATAGGAAAAATTCGACATAAATCGATATTAAAGTCAACTTTTTCCCACTCTACAAATGCAATGTAAAAAAATTGAAACTTTAATTCATTCAAAGAAACATAAACTGTAGATTTTTATCGAATCTTGACACATTTTCGCTGAATGATATATGTACTAATATTATGTTCACCCCATGAATATGTCATAACAAAATACTCCTTAATTAAGCTAATAAAATCATACTTTCACGTTCCAAAATTGCTATCAAGCAAAAAATATATGAAAAATATGGAAAAGGTTACGTAAAATTTTATAACTTCTTTTAAACAGCTGAATCATTCGAGAGATTATTCAAAAAATTTAATTTACAGTGAACAACAAGCGGCGATTATTGTGGAATAATTTTTATATTAAACATGGCAAATATTTATCTGAAATGTGTACAAATTTCAACTCTTTTAATATTAAAAAACAAAAATTCTCGACTGCGGAAATTCGTAGATGAGATTTTCTTAAAAATACTCCTAAAAAATTGGCAGCTATTGAATGATAGTACTGTCATTTTGATAAAATTCTTAATTAAAAACATAATCAGTTTTATAAGTTAAAACTTTTGCGATTTTCAAGTTTTTTCTCGAAATTTCGCAATTATTTAGCAGTACGTGCATTTATTTTACAAGTACAATTATTCACAAAAATTTGAAGCCTACGAACGTTTCTGTAAGAGCTCCAGATTACATCTAGAAAAGCATCTTCTTTTCAAAAAAATCGATTTTTGCAAACTTATTGGATATTTGACAACGTTTTAAAAGCACACTTATTCTACTCGCTGAGGACTATGCTTTCTTAAATATACTTTTTTTTAAAACATATATAAATGCAGTTTTTAAAGTTTTTTTTTTTTTTTGCAATAACCAATTAATTTATTAATTAATTTTCATCGGATTAGTGCCATTTGTCAGTTTTAAAAGATTGTTTCACTTTTGTGTAACGCTTCTTTTTGTGCAACGTATAATTCTTTTTAATCGAGGAAAACTATTTTTGGCCTACTTTAGCTACCATTTTGAATCACCTCTCAAACAGATCAATTATTTAAAAATAGTGCTTTCATATTGACAAACCCATTAAAAAAAAAAAAAATGGTTCATCAAATTCTACACAATTTTTCCTATCTTTCCCATATATTTTTTTCGTGACAAAAAAACGGGGTCATTTTCCATAATTTGAAAGGTCCATATCATCATTCAAACAAGCAAATTAATTGTATAGTGGTACTCATATTTGTCATTTATAGATATTTATAATGTAAGAAACATATAAGTCAAAAATACTTCTATCTGTTTTATTTTCCTTTATTTTTATTTAATGCAGGAATTAGACTAATTTAAGTTATTTCATTGAACATTAAAAATAAATAAATAAAAAAATAAACAGAATAAACATACCTTCCCTTGAGTAAATAACATTAAAAAATATTGGATTGATTTAACGCAAATGAACTAAGCACACTACCTCCAATCAAAAACGCCAATAAGTAATTTTCTACTACATGAGCAATCTGTACAGCTCTAGACCTGCTTAAACAACTGACATAACGTAATCTCTAGTGCCCAGATCCATTTGGGTCTAATAAATAAGTATTCGGGACAGGGGCGGATCCAGAAGAATAATTTTTTTTTTGGTGGGGGGGGGGGGGATTATAAGAAGGACATAGGGGGGTTTATATAACTGCGTAAAATCTTCTACGGTAGGCAGTAGATTTGAGAAATACCCCTTTTTTCATAAAGAAAATCCAATAGTGACCTTTATAGAAATTTAAAAATGTTTTAAAAATACATAATTATTACAATTTAATTTAAATTTTGTCTTATATTTAGGGGTGAAAAATAAAACGAAATTATAAACTTCTAGCTAGTTTAGAAATAGTAAGAAAGATAGTATTTTTACTAGACTTCACTTCTTTTTTATTTTTGTTAGTAATCCGATCCGAATTCTTTGTTCATGAGCAAGTAAACAAAAAATATATATATATTTCTTATTGAATTATTTTCATTTACATTACAAAATAAAAATTAAAGATAAATAAACATGGCAAAAGATCGACGAAAGTTATTTAAAATAGAATAAAAAAGGAACATTAATAGTTTTGCTAGAAAATAGTTTTAAATATTAGTCATAATTAATTCCGTAGATAAAATTCATACAAATCCTTTATAGCATAAATTAAGTTTCTCTTCATAGAGGCTTCGGTTCTTAGGATACAGTTCCCGAACTTACAATTTAGTTCTGGATCCGTATAAGAAAAAATAACGAATTTGCCCATCACTAATATCGAGTCTGAAATTGAACCATGCACCAGAAAAATCCGATGTAAAGGGAAATATTAATTTCAGAACCTTCAGGGTTCTCCACGGGGCTCATTTTTATTTTATTTGAATATTTCTTTTTTTCGTTAAATTTTTATGCAGTTTAAAATCATTCGTTAAATGACATCGTAACCTATTTTAGGGTTGTAACTGTGAAAACGGAGTAAACGAATTTAACGCAAGAAACACAGTATCAAACTGATCGAGTTTTTTCATTTGCGTGAAAATATTCTTTTATGAAAAACAATAAATAGAACATGATAAATAATTCATCGGAAACAACTGCGTGTTTTAAAAAGATATTTATTCGCTTAACGTTTCGACCAGCTTACACTGGCCATCATCAGAAGCAAACTGAAGAACGGAGCGAAAATTGCCATCGACAATAACAATAAAAGAAGAATCAGAAATCATGAAAAACCCAAATCAAAACAGATAAACTACCTCTAAACAGGAAAACCCGACAAAACGCATGACAACAGATAGATAAAATATAAAAACATATAAGAAAAAAGGTAAAAAAAAAATATATATATATATATATAAAAGGAACACAAAATCTAAACGGGAAAAACCGACAAAACGCATAACAACACAAGGTAATAAAATGTAAAAAGATATGAGAAAAAAGGTATTAAAAAAATATATATGTATATATAAATGGAACAAAAAAAAAAAAAAAAAAAAACAACAAAAACAACGGGTAACAGTTGCGGCAAGGGGGAAAAACGAATAACAACTTATAAAAATAAAACTAAATACAGAAGCGGACACAAAGAGCGGCAACAAATCGAAAAAAACATAGGAAACGCACAGAACAACCAACCGAACAAAACAAAAATATAAAATATTACAACAAAAACAGTTGAATTACCAGAACATGGACTGGGAACTACCTGAAAATTGCTAGGAATCCTCACCTGAAAATGACTGTTCACCTAGCCTCTGTATTTAGTTTTATTTTTATAAGTTGTTATTCGTTTTTTCCCCCAAACTGTGACCCGTTGTTTTTTTTTTTTTTTTTTTTTTTGTTCCTTTTATATATTTTTTTCTAATACCTTTTTTCTCGTATCTTTTTACATTTTATTACTTTCTGTTGTTATGCGTTTTGTCGGTTTTTCCCGTTTAGATTTTGTGTTCCTTTTATATATATATATATATATTTTTTTTTTTACCTTTTTTCTTATATGTTTTTATATTTTATCTATCTGTTGTTATGCGTTTTGTCGGGTTTTCCTGTTTAGATGTAGGTTATCTGTTTTGATTTGGGTTTTTCATGATTTCTGATTCTTCTTTTATTGTTATTGTCGATCGCAATTTTCGCTCCGTTCTTCAGTTTGCTTCTGATGATGGCCAGTGTAAGCTGGTCGAAACGTAATATCTTTTTAAAAACACAGTTGTTTCCGAAAATTATTTATTATGAGTAATCACTGTGAAAGCTTTAAATATTTAATAAATAGAACATTGTATTAATTATCATAATGGGCCCATTCATAGAAATAATAGAATCAACCAACAAAGCTAACTTACATCCTTTATCAATTTGCAAAATGCTGTCAAAACATGAAGGTCTAACTTTTTTCCAAAGAAATGGAGTAAATCGGGTTAAGGCGAATTTTGACACTGCAGTAAATGCAAACAAATTTGTAACCAGTGTTAACAATAGCAGCGGTAATTTAAAGGCAACAATCCCGAATAGTCTCCTTTTCAGATTCGGCATTATTCGTCAGGTTCCCACAGATATCACTGACGAAGAAATTTTCAATTACATAGAATCAGACATAGAAGTTGTTTCGGTCAGAAGAATTTGTAGACGTTCAGAATCTAAACTTGTGCCAACGACGGCAGTAGAAATTAAGTTTTTAGGTAATAAACTCCCCTCGCATGTGTCTATCTATAAGTTACGACTTCCAGTTAATTATAGTTATCGAGTTCCGCGATTATGTTTGAATTGTAATCGATACGGGCATATAGCAGATCAATGTAGATCGCGACCAAGATGTCCGATTTGTCACGAGGAGCACTCAGCCTCTGATTGTATTGTAACACTGTCTGATCCTTCAACTTTAAAGTGTTTAAACTGCTCCGGTAATCACCTGCCTAGCGATAAAACCTGTCCACATTACATGGAGAGATTAAAGATCGAAAAAATCAAAGCCGCCGATAATGTCTCAACTTTTGAAGCAATTCAAATTATAAAAAGCAATAAAGTGAGTCAAGCCTTTACATTTTCAGAAATATCGTCTACGGTTCCTGCAAATATCAATTCAGTAAACACGAGTCGGTTTTTTTCTTAAATCGCGGCCAAGCATTAATCCCCTTATCAAGAGTACTAGAACAAACTTTCCTAATTACAATCATTTACTTTCCTTCCCATCAGGCAAGTCTCCTGCGAAAACATATTTTACGAACTATAGTAGTATACACGGCCTATCAAACAATCTTATTTCTCTCTCACAATCGGAATCTTCTCATCCTACGATCAATGAATTTAATCGTTCAGACTTCTCATCCAATCAAAACAATAAAGTAGAATCACCTAATGTCGAAACTACAGACCCTATTCACACCTCATCAACTAATGGCAACAAAACTAAACAGCAACAAAATCCATTAGCTTCCAGACGTGATATTAAAGCAACTAAATCGTCAGCTTCAACTTCAACAAAATCATCTTCATCGGCAGAAATACCCAAAAAAATACAACGTACTAATAGCGCTAACAAATAATTACAATAACTCATCTTCTTGTTCTGTACATTGTTTATAACTTAATAATTATCACATAACTATTGTATATAATATGCTATATCTTTATATGTTTTATATTGTAATTTAGTATATTCGATATTCGGCTTACGTAAAAGCAATAAGTCTTACGTATCCATAGATAAACAGTAATGTTAATTCAAAAATATGCTTGTGTTTTTTCCACAGATCCATTCCTATAAACCCGATTTAATTGTCACTATTCTTTAACTTTAAGTCTCTCCCATTTTGTTTTTTAAGTAATTAACTTTAAAATGAAAATTCTGCAATGGAACTGCCGAAGTCTAAGAGCAAATAGGAATGCTTTAGAAAGCCTACTATATCAATTGGAAATAGATATTGTTTTACTCTCTGAAACGTGGCTCAAAGAGACAACCCAAATTAACATTAGAGGTTATAAAATAGTCAGATCTGATCGAGAAGACGGGTATGGAGGTGCAACAATTTTAATACGTAACGAAATCTCCTTTACTGTTCACAATTCTTTTAGTACCCTTTCTCAAGCATCTTATCCAAACTTTGTACACATTTCAACACCAATTAATAATGTTTCTCAAACACTTCATTTAATTTCCGCTTACATTCCACCCAATTTTAATTTATTTCGCACATCTCTGGACTCCTTTATTGACTCCCTTCCGCAACCTTACATCATCGGGGGCGACTGGAATGCACAGTCTCCTCTGTGGGGTTGCGTTTCATATAATAATAACGGGTATTTTATAGAAGATTTAATTTATAAGACTAATGTGGTACTTCTAAATGACCATCGCCCAACCTATTTCAAAAATCCTTCAATTTACAGCAGTTCGACCTCACTTTTTCTTCACCCAATATTAGTTTTAACTGCTCCTGGAAAACTCTTGACGGTCTGTTTGGTAGTGACCATACTCCTATCATTCTGTCATTTAATGACCACTCTTACCCTCGTCCTACAAATTTTAGACCCCTGCAGTCTCCAGAATGGAACCTAAAAAAAACAGATTGGATTAAATTTCGTACATGTCTGGATTGTTCTCTCCCCTCTAACCCTTCGGTAATGAATCCCATCGAACAATATGATATATTCATGAACTCAGTTCGCACTAGTCTCGCTTCGTCTTCCCCTACATCTTTTTTATCGTTCCATAATAAGTATCGTTCTGCTAAACCATTATGGTGGAACGATGATTGTAAAATTGCATTACAAAAGGGTCTAAACACATTTAAGGCTTTTCGATCTTATTCGTCAATCTCTAATTTTCTTAACCATATAAAAAGGCCAATGCAAAAGCTAGGTATATTTTAAAAAAATCGAAAAAAGAATCTTGGAAAAAATGATGTTCTTCCTTTTCGCGGACTACGCCCTATTCTCAAATCTGGGAACTGGCTAGAGCATTCCGATCTCCCTCAAAATCACGCCCCTCAATTTATAACTTGACGAAAGAAAAGCTGGAGTCATTTATTGATTCTATTGCTCCTTGCTACGTACCGAGTTGTGAAGAAATAGACGCTCCGCCAATCCCGAACAGTTCGCCTCCACATTTCCTAACTTCTCCAATTAATATCCATGAACTCCGATCCTCGCTTCACAGAGCAAAAAATTCCGCCCCTGGGGCAGATTGTCTTCCTTACCTGGTCCTCAAGAATTTCTCGGATCATGCCCTTAATAGCCTTCTCCAACTCTTTAACTCTTTTTTATCATCCGGTTTATTTCCTACGTCCTGGAAAAAGTTTATTATTGTTCCTATCCCCAAAAAAACTTCATCTTCTTTTCGTCCGATATCGTTGGCTTCATGCATAAGAAAACTTTTCGAGAACATTCTAAACAGACGACTCTCATGGTGGTTAGAAAACAATAACTTAATCCCGGATAACATGTTTGGCTTTCGTTCGGGAGTTGGTCCTTCTGATTGTGTCAGTATTCTTACTTCAGATATATACAAAAATTTTATACAAAAATATTACACGATAGCGGCATTTATTGACGTAAATAACGCTTTCAACAACGTACATCTTCCCTTACTATATGAAAAAATGCTATTGATTAATGTACCTCCCCATTTTGCTTCTGTAATTTTACGTCTATTCCTTAACCGCTCTATTCTTCTTTCTACTCCCTCCTATTTTGGTAAAAGAAAGGTTTTTCGGGGGCTACCGCAGGGATCGTGTCTCAGCCCCACTTTGTTCAATATTTATACTTTGGATACAGCTTCATTACTTACAGGTATTTCCTCTATTTTTTTCGCAGACGACATTCTTATATATGTTTCTTCACGCAATATTTCAATAGCTAACGATAGATTAAACAACTCTTTGACCATACTAGAAAATTCTCTCTCTTCCATCCATCTTTCTATTTCACCATCTAAATCACGTCGCATGGTTTTTTCCTATCGCCCTTACAACCATTCCGCAATCAGTAACTCGACACAAAATGTTTATCCTCTGGTTAAAAGCTTCTGCTATTTGGGAATTATTCTTAATAATCGTCTAACATTTTCGGAACATATAAACTACTTACACGCCTCTACTTGTAAAAGAATAAACCTACTTAAAGCTCTCTCATCAACCAATTGGGGTGGTGATCCGGTCACGCTTATTATGCTTTACAAAGCAATTATAAGATCCAAACTTGACTACTGTGCTTTTCTATATGGAAGTGCTGCGAAATCTCGGCTTATCAAGCTAGATCGTGTGCAAAACTGTTGCCTAAGACTTTGTCTTGGTGCAATAAAATCCACTCCTATCGTTGCGATTTACGCTGAGTCTAATGTCCCACCCCTATCAATCCGAAGGTCATATCTTGGATATAGATTTGTAATAAAACGCCTGTCTGTACAACCTTACAAACTCATTAATTCTTATACCACTATAATTCATAATTGGCGATTTTCTTCTAGGAAGATCCCCATCCTATCACATATTTCTTACAGAATGGAAAAGTTTAGCTCCTACGTTATTTCTTACAATAAACTTCCATATTTTTCTTTAGATTTCCACGATTTCTCCCAACCAGTCAAATTAACTTCTCTCCCTCCACACATAAAAGATCTCTCACGAGCTTTCGTTAATCACGAATTCATCAATATCATCAATAGCTTATTTCCCCAACACATTCTTATCTACACGGATGGATCTAAGGGACCGCAGGGAGTCGGAGCTGCATTTTTCGTTCCTAGTAGACATTATGCTGAATCGTTTAAACTACCTGTCATATCTTCAATATACTACGCGGAGTCAGTTGCAATCCTGCAAGCATTGATGTATATATCCTCGACTCAAAATAATAGTAAATTTCTAATAGTTTCCGATTCCCTAAGTGTTCTGACAGCTATATCTTCCGCCTACTGCCCCGCATATTTTGATTCCATAATTCTTCGCATTCGGTCTATGGTATCTAATCTAACTTTACGTACACCTTGTCAAATAGAATTTTTATGGATACCAGGACATATTGGAATTGAGGGAAATGAAAGAGTCGATAAGTTAGCATACATAGCCAGCACGAATGGTAATTACGTCAATCTTTATCCAGCCAACAATATTCTTTCTTTCTCAAAAAAATTACACTCAAAATTTTGGTCCGACATGTACGCCCGATCGTTTTCCAATCCGCATTCCTTCTATCTTTCTATTCAACCTTCCATTCCTCGTAAACCATGGTCCCATAGCTGTCAAGTTCTTCAACGTAACTCCATTGTTTCCATATGTCGTCTTCGATTTAACCATTCACTCCTTCCCGATTCACGACACCGGTTTTTTCCGTCTTTATCTCCTCTTTGTCCTCTTCACCTACCAGGGAATAATTACATCTGTGACGCTAATATGTGTTTTTTGAGTGCTCGGCATTATTCAATGAACAATCCGTACTATACTCTAATTTATTACAACTCAATGCTCCCCCACCTTACAATATTTCGTCGATACTGTCGTTCCCAAACCAGGCCATTTTCCCAATAATTGCATCCTTCCTTTATTCAATAGCGAATAGCATTAAAATTTAAGTTATTTGAAAAAAAAAAAAAAAATATATATATATATATATACATATATATATGTAGACATGGGTCAATGCTCTTGGTTAGCGAGCCCAAAAAAAAAAAATAAAAAAAAAATAAAACATTTCATCGGCATGATCGACTAAAAAAAATTAATTTTTATGATAATTAGTAAATCGGTCAATTTGTTGGTAAAAAAATAAATTAAAAAAAAAAAAACACTGTAGGCAGTATTGTACGTAATAAGTGTCTCTATATCAATAAATAAGCTGGTTTCCAAAGTTGCAAATGTAAAAAATCATAATCCAACATATTAAAAAACGGCTAAATAACCGCTCCTCAGTAGGCCAGAAAAAAAAACAAAAAAAACAGCAAAATCAATAATTAATAGTAATAAAAACTAGAATTATTATTTTATCCAATATAATACATGCCCAAGTGATATGTACATTAACGTAACAATAAAACCAGATATCGCGGTTATCATTATTCAAATTCTCGCCTTATATGTTTTGCAATTGTATTTAACATTATATTTGTTGCACCTTCGTAAATAGTGCCAGCCTTTGCATCTCTAAAATATTTTTCTTGAGGAAAATCCGTTGTGAATCCAACACCACCCATTAAGTCTATACAACTTGTAGTTACTTTTCCTGCCAATTCTGAATTTAAGAGAACAGTTATTAGCTCAGATATCTTAAAAACCACATACATACACAAACACACACACACACACACACACACACACATATATATATATATATATATATATATATTTACCGTTTTTACCTTATTCTAAGACGCATTATTTTTTCGATATGATCGTTCATAGAAATAGAGCGTTGTTTTAGATACAAAGAAATACTATAGGTATTAACCTACACGTTCGTAGAGAGGGCAGTTGGGACATCCCAAGATACATAGTTGATGTCATGTAAAGTTTGTATAATGTTATTATGAGTTACACTGATATAAAAAAAAAAAAAAAATCAGCCAAATCAATAATTAATAGTAATAAAAAACGGAATTATTATATTATCCAATATAGTACATGTCCAAGTGATATGTACATTAACGTGACAATAAAATTGGATATTGCGGTTATCATTATTCAAATTCTCGCCTTATATGTTTTGAAATTATATTAAACATTACATTTGTTGCACCTTCGTAAATACTACCAGACTTTGCATGCTCTTTTTTATTTGTATTTAGTATAGTTACTTGGTTATATGTTGTTTGAAGTCTCTTTTATTATTGACGGTTTTGATTATATACACCCTGTCAAGAAAGTATCGGGAATTGTTAAATAAAACGAACAATTTTTAATTTTCATCCAAATTTATTTTGTCACCTTCAAAATAACATCCATTCGAAGCGATGCACATATGCCAACGCTTTTTCCACTCGGCAAAGCACTTCTGATAGGCGGTTTCCGGGATGGCCTTTAGCTCTCGCGTCGCATTCGTCTTGATGTCATCAATCGATTCGAAGCGCATTCCCCGTAGCGGAAATTTGAGTTTTGAGAATAGGAAGAAGTCGCAGGGTGCTAAATCTGGTGAATACGGCGGTTGTTCGATGATATTTACCGAGTGTTTGGCCAAAAACTCATTCACAATTATGGCTTTGTGAGACGGCGCATTATCGTGATGGAGAATCCAAGAATTGTCGACCCACAAATCGTTACGTTTACGACGGATAGCCTCTCTCAAACGTCTCAAAACACTTAAGTAAAACTCTTTGGTGACTGTCTGTCCGGCTGGCACATATTCATAGTGTACCACGCCTCGAATATCGAAGAAAACAATCAACATGATCTTCACTTTCGATCGGCTTTGGCGAGGTTTTTTCGGCTTTGGCGCGCCAATTGGCCGCCATTCGGACGATTGCTGGTTCGTAAGCGTGTCGTACTCGTACACCCATGTCTCGTCACCAGTAATTATCTTTTCCAAGAAGGTAGGATCCAAATTGGCTCGATCCAGCATGTCTGCAGCTACCTGTTCTCGGTACTTTTTTTGAAAGAAATTCAGGTCTTTCGGAACAAGCCGAGCCGCAACGCGTTGCATACCCAATTTTTCGTGCACAATCGTACGTACGCTCTCGTGTGACATGCCCAATCCATGAGCCATCTCTCTCAAGCTCACATGACAATTTTCAGCAACGATTTCCTTGATTTTATCGACGTTATCATCGGTCACACTCGTTGAAGGCCGTCCAGAGCGAGGCATGTCTTCGACCGTCTCCCGACCATCCTTGAACGCTCTGTACCACTCGTAAACCCGCGTTTTTGATAAAGCAGATTCACCAAAAGCCTTCTGTAACATTTTCAGTGTATCGGCACAAGAAATTTCGTTCGAAACACAGAATTTAACACAAGTACGTTGTTCAATATTTTCACTCATTGTAAAACTTCGACAAAACACTTCAAGGTCGACTGATTTTAACAGCTGCTGTAAACACACTGGTTGACAGATCGCGCTAAAAATAGGCATCATAATACAAAACAGTTGTACCAACCTGGAAAAAAAAAATTATCTACCTAGCTATTACCCGGGAGATTTAAATTGACAATTCCCGATACTTTCTTGACAGGGTGTATACCTCTATTATTGGTACATTATCCAAAAAGAACACACGCAAGACTACATTCGGAACTGTTTAGTAATCTGATTTATCGATATACAAGTATAGTCCCGTGTGTGTCTGCTGTGTACTGACCTAGCGCGTATATGATGTTGTACATGGTGGTTCGCCATTGCCTTCTACGTGATTATTAGCGAGTATTTTAATTTTAATTCTTTGTAATAAGTTCTGTTGTCACCTGGGATTGAATCCGTGACCTCCGTAACGGAAGTCAAGGGCTCTAGCAACTAGGCTATCGCGACATTTATTCAATTGTAAAAATAATTAATTAAACGAATTAAAAAGAAAAAAAAAAGTTAGTGGAGTATAAGATGCAAACCCAAGCATAAATAAACTTATTGGTATTTTGAAGACTTATTTCTCCTAATTAACTAGCCATTCGACAATTTTGTTATTAAAGGGTGAACACCCTATATACAGAGTTTGTTCCGAAATTAATTTCCGAGGTTGTGCCCCCCCCCCTTGTTAGTTTCAAAGTAACTGAAAAAAAAAATGTTTACATATGTGCGTTATTGGAAAAAATGTTAATATTGAATTTATATTAATTAGTTCACAAAGGGAAAAAAAAAATGTGCAAAAATATTACATGGAAATAGTTTAAATACCAAACGATAAAATATATATATTAAAATAGTTTGCTTAAACTTTCTAATTTACATGGAACTGTTTTTGATTGAAACAAACGGCGGATGAATTTCTTTTGATATTTTTATAAAAACTGTATCCTTATAAATATTACTTACTTGCTATTAAGATTAATTTATCAACATGTCTTTTTATTTATATTTCGGGGATTTTCGAGCAAACATAAAGATGTAATTAAAAATTAATTCTAGTACTTGGACAAAATCACACGCAATGTTAACATAAGTAAATCATCATAAAGCCCAATCAAGGTACCGCATTATTAAAAAAAAAAAACAAATAAACGAAGCATCTTACATGCATTTTTTCATTCGTATTTATAGCCCGATTTTCATACAAAACATAAAGAACTACAATAATAAATTCATTACAGGAAAGTTCATCCGTAAACTGATTATCGAAGGAAACAAAATGCAAAATATTGTAAAATAGTAAACAGATCAATGTAATTATTAAAGTAATTGTACAATTTTCGACATTAAAAAATATGTACGTACTGTTTCAGATATCATGGTAAAATCGTAAAAATAAAATTTATCCTTATATAAAACTTTAACTTAAATGTACTATCTGAACTTAGGAAAATATTTCAAATTTCACGGTCGCAAGAAATTATTTCAAACTCAACATTTTCAACGCTAATGCATTTGATCGGTATTTTTACTTTTAACTTGCAATAAGTCAATGATTTCAAACAAACAGTAATTAAAAATGAAATTACATTATTTTATATTTTTTTCTTAATATTTTTATTTATTTCTTTGTATAAATCGGAAAAATACGTTATATAATATTTTATATTACAACAGCTTTCACTCTGCAATTGTTTCAAACTTTATCAAGTACAGAAGCAGGTATTATACATTTTTAATTTAGTAAAATCGCAAATTTTCTATTTCTTCTTCTATATTAATCCTGTATTTTAACAACATTCACATTTCTCAGTCTCACACTTCCAGGTATCTCATTCATTGTCGCAATGTAATTTGTATAATTTACTTAATGAACTGCAGGTTTCAATGAATTTTCTACATTTTAAAAGTAAAATAAATATGAAAAAAATAGAGCACTGACCTGCACAATAGTATTTAGTCATGGCTGCTTCTTTAATAAACGGTTTCTTTGCATCAACGAGCCTAGCTGAGTTGTACACCATCAACTTCGCGGTTTCAATTTCAGTAGCCATGCGTGAAATCTGATGTTGAACGGCCTAAACATCATGAAACAGAAGCGGATTCTTGAATATACATAATTAAGTTACTCGACTAAATTTACAAGTAACTACTATCGAATTCAGTAATTTGAATTTAAAAGGGAACTATTAAAAACAATGTGAAATATACAGTGCTTTGCCATTTTTTTTCTTTGATAAAAAAAATTATTAACAAAAAGTTTAAATTCGTTTTTTTTATTTTGAAAAATTAAGACTTAAATTGGAAAAGTTGTTTCATTATTTTAAAAAGAATTACCAAATTCTAGCATTTATTTAAAGCCTATTTATGTGAATACATTATTATTTACAGTTTGTATACTATGCATTTGTCGCGATAGCCTAGTTGCTAGAACGTTTGGCTTCCGTTACGAAAGTGTCAGGTTCGATCCCGGGCGACGACAGAAATTATTACCAAAAAATTAAACAAAAATAATCGCTAATAGTCACGTGGAAGGCAATGGAAAACCACCACGTATACCATCATATGCGCGTTAGTTAGCACACAGCAGACAGACACACGACCTGCACACTTGTAGCACGATAAATAAAACATTTACAATCAATTCTGAATGTAGTCTTGCGTGTGTACACTCGTGTTAACAACTGCCTACCTATTCTTACAGCTAGAATGTACAAATAGGTAGTCACGACGCTCGGAATCGAGCAATACGACTGAAGAGAAGATACTATGCATAATAGAAAATTCTAAAATGTTTTGCGTTATAAATTAATCTAAATGAGTAATGCCGTTTCAAAGTGCCTTCTAAAAATCATATCATTAGCTATTTCACCACTTTCTTAAACCGTAAAAGGAAACAAAAACTTTCTATGATTTCTTAGGCACAGCTTTAGGGAAATATAACTTTTTTTGTTATTAATTTAACAGAAAACTTTTGATAATCGCTAAATTTTGTCATTCTACTTTTCTTTCTGTTAACGCTATTTTAATCAGTAAAACATCTAAACATTTTCTTATGTTACATATTTCATTAAAATAATTTATGTACTTTTACAACTCCTTTTAGAATCTCAATTATTTCTATGTTCATTTTATTTCTATAATTTTCCTATTTTTTATTTTACCGATAGATCTTCTTTTTTCGGGGCTCCATTTGGCATTTTTATGTTCTTTCCTTTTATTTCCGAAATTGGTTTGTCTTACAACTAATCTTACGAACGTATAATGTAAAAGGTAAGAAAATGACCACCTTACTCTTTTTTTTTTTTGTTTTTTTTCTTTTACTTTGTAACTATGGACATTAACCCAGCGCAATTGAAATTTTTGAGAGTCAATGTGCGACAGCGGGAATCGAATCAGGTCCTAATCAAGCGAAACACAATTAACTAATCAACTACGACGTGGTAGCTGGCTCACCTTACTCCTTAAACTACTAACGCTAACATGATTTTTTTTTTCTTTTGCTCTTTCTCTCATTCTATATTTTTTTTTTCGTTTCCTTATTCGATTGTCTTTCCTTTCTCCTTTCTTTTTTTCCGCGTTTTTCTATTAAGGAAATTTATCCCTCCCCCCAAAAATATATATATATATATATATATATACGGACTATTACCCGTGGTTTTGTTCGCGTATTTATTATCTTTTTGGATACACTTTTTTTGATTACTGCTATCATTCTTTCATTTGTTTTTTAGCATTCCGTCAGTCTCATAATATTTATTTAATCAATAAACTCTGCTTACTTACCCATTCGCTTGCCGGCATTATTACACACATAATTTAATGTACGCCGTAATTACTAAGTTGTATAACTAGATATTTTAAATATATTAAATAAATTTCTTTTTAAAGCACGGTATTGAATGAAACATTTTTACAAGATTTTATAATTAAATACTACATCTATGTCATAATATACTAATGATTAAAAAATAAACTGGATATTATCCGCAAATCACCAATGAGCCAACGAAGGAATGAATGATGTTAATTTGAAAATTTTAAGTTCTTGTCCCTCCGAGCAGAATCCCAGTGGCGTTTTCGATGAAAACGATGTTGAAAATCGACTCTCAGATTTAAAATATATATATTTTGATACCTAACACAAACAAATTGAAAATGTTGAATTCTATCTTTCCTCTAATAGAATCTCTTTGACGCGCCACTATACCTACCTATAAACCACTCTCGCTCCCCAATTACCATATGTTGAAAATACGAAGCTAAGTAGTTTGGCCAAAATGTAACCTCCAACAAAAACACTTTAGAATTTTATATGTTAAAATAATATATATTCATTATTCCCCGTACTCGTGAATTGCGACTCAGCTTACCAGTCTTTTTCATACGGTGTAGGTAGTTTTATCTTTATTTTGGATAAAATTATAATATACTGGTTCTCAACAGGGGCGTAACAACGGAGGGTCCAAGGGTGCCCGGACGCCCACTTAATTGTGATGGGCACCCTCAACGAAGGATAACGTTTTAATTCAACACCTATTCTGCACAACCAAATTTTATCATACGACCATATTTGGACAGTTCAGCACAAAATATAATGAAAATCTAACAACTATGTAAACTAACGAAAAAATACACTTAAACCTGACGTTACATTTATAATTTAAAAACAACTAGCTGACCTGTGCAAATATTTCGCATAATATCGTAATAATAAACAGCAAATAGTATAATAATGTAGAAATAAGTAAAGCAAAGTCTTTATTAATAAATTTACTTTTTTATTCTACAAAACTTCTTTCTAAACAACGTTAGCAGTTATAATGTGATCATCGTTAACCTTCTGACCGTATGTATCTTTAACACAAACATAAATATCACAAAACTTATGAACTTGTGAAAAAGCAGCGTATAATTGCCCATGCGAAAAAACTGGTTCTGGTAAATACAATCCTACCCTTTGAAGCGTCTGATCTTGAAATTTATTAATGATCATAGCGAATGCTATTTTATTGGGAATTGTTTTCTCATCATTTGGAAAGGCATGGTAGAATCCGAAAGCGTGAGGTTAATACGGAGTATAAGCACAGTTTTATTGGAATGGATCAATTTAGCAGTGATTACATCGTCACCTAAGCCAGTCACCGCTAATTTTGTACCATTAATTAATCCTTGATTAGCGTTAAGATTTCTAATTAACATAAAAATAGCATTTTTCTTTAAAATCAATTTATGAGGCGGTAAGCTAGACGGATTTAGGGAATTCAAAAATTCCATAGAGTACAATTGAATGTTGTCAGTTTCATCGGATTGGACAGAATCAGAACTGAGATAAACTTTGATAGACCTTCCCATGTAATTTAAAACAATATGGACCTCTGCCAGGAATGTTAATCGTGTTTACTTGAACTGAAGTAAATGCCAGAGCATTGTTAAATTTTCTAATATTTTTTAGGTAGTTTTCAGTATAGACATAATTTTGCTCTATAAAGTTTTGAAGCTCTTCAAAAACTTTAATGGGCTCTAACTCAATCTTTCCTTTGTGGCAACATATGTTCGATGAATTGTTAATAAACTCCTCTGCGAATAATTTTGCAGCGCAATGTGCGTATTTTTTGTCCATATCGCCAACACTATGCACTTACACTTCATTATCTTTAGGAAAAAAACGGACAGAACAATATGTTTTCGGAACAATTGTCTATTTGCACTAATATGTTGATGGAGGTTAAGTAGGTAAGAGGATGCCAGAAAGCTGTTATCTTGCAGTAGCTGTTGCCTGAATCTGTCTTGCCTGCGATTGCGCTGATCGTCTCTTTTTTTCTGAAGTTGAAGTTGTCTTTGTTGATCACTTCTGGAATTTCTCCTTCTGCGATCTCTGATAGGTTCTAATGGTGTGGTACACCCTCTGGTTCGAGGTCTTCTTCTTGGTATACCGGTTGTGTCCTTCGGCATTATATATGAGTTTATAATAATAATTTATAAGAATTTAAAACAATGATCTGAAATACAGAAGATACAAATTAATGTCTATTTAACATTTACGGGTGAAATAAATTTATTAATAAAGAATTTGCTTTACTTATTTCCACATTATTATATTATCACGATACTATGCGAAATATTCGCACGGGTCAGCTAGTAATAATTTATAAGAATTTATAACAATGACTTGAAATGCAGAAGATAGAAATTAATGTATATTTAATATTTACGGTACAAATCAAGGATATTAAAAATTGTAGTAATTACCTGATTTAATTCATTGCGCTGATTTACGAATAAAAGTTGATTTAATTTATATATGTATTTATTTATTCACTATATTATTTAGTTGATAGATAACACTTGCGCTGTAATGTTAGTTGAGCAGATTGGTAACAGATGGCGCCACTTACGGTTAACATTAAATTTGTTTAATTTTTTTTATGAAAACATTAATTTTAAAAAATACAACTATTTTTCGTCAATAGCGAAGAACATAAGTTTTAAAATGACGTTTGATTCATTCATTTTGATAAAGAATTAAAAAAGATATGGCCTTGCCACAAAAAAAACACCTTTGAACGCAAAATATAGAGAAATAAGGACATAACGATCATCGCCCCATTTGGTTGGAGATAGGGCCTTCAGTAAGTTTAGCCTTTTGGTTGCTGAAGAGAACTTTTTTTAGGAATAGGAATAATGATAAAAGAATTCCAAGAGGGGGAAGTTATACCTCTGGAGAGGAAACAATCAAAAAAATCAAGGAGCAAGGTAAGGGACTGTTCAGATTTTTAAGGAGGAGACATGCTCTGAGCACCCACTCACAATATTAGGTTGTCGCGCTTCTGGTCCTCAACAATGTACGACACTTCTAATAGCTTCTTAAGATAGGCCACCCAACTATTATTATCGTATCAATTACGCGCTTATCAAAGTAAAATTTAGATTAAAAATACAAAATTACAAAAACAATATATCGTCTTATAAATTAACACATGTCAGCCATTCTACTGCGCCTTCCTCAAGTGAATGTAGTCCAGTCAATCCTTTGTTGAAACTGTATACTTCACACAAATTAACAAAGTGCAGCATCGTTTGAGTCTCGCCACAGCTACACAGTTCACAAGAGCTTCCATTTGTTCATTAAATACTTGCAGCGGCTTTGGTTGGTTCTAACTCGATTTAAATTGCACTGGGCTTTTCTGCTGAAATCGAATTCAGGCACTCTACTGGCTGGGTTTAAAATTAATTGCCCGTTTACTGAAGTCTGCTTATTCCAAAGTTCCCTCCACCTGGTAGCTGAACTACCATCACGACCCAAAATACGTAAATATTATTTTAAAATAAAGAACAAATTGTCTTACAGCTTATATTACATATAGTTTACTTCGAACTTATTTTTGTTGTTCCATTTTAATTATGAATTGTAATTACCGGAATCATGGAGTTTACATTTCAACATTATTGGTTTTATTATTTTTCCTGATATTTATCACATTTATTCTTTTAAAAATAATTTTGAAGGTTTTAAGTAAAAGTAAAATCAAGAATGTTCAATTTCGACGTGGTAACATGAATATAAACTCGATTCTTCGGAATTTGTTTTAAAAACACTTCCTGAATCCCATCGTCTTCTACAGTTCTTATAGAAAAGTCAATTTGAATTTACCATGTTATTACATGTTTAAAACTTTCACAGTGATCATTAGTTATCATAAATAATTCTCGGCTACAACGATGTTGATAAACGTGTATCTAATTTTGACCTTTATCAAGAAAGTTGTGTCCAAAAATTATTTATGATGAGTTGCCATGTTATTCTTAATTGGTATATTCTTTTTCTTATTACTCTCGCGGCGTAATAGTCAATAATATATATTTACATATATACATATTTTTTAGGGATTCAGCTTACACTTTTTGGTGTCTTTACTCTAAATTTCATATTATTTCCATTTTTGTTAACCAGCACTTAAATTCATACGATAACGTCTGATCGACTATTTAAAACACCGCTCCAGTAATATATGTTTAATGAATACTTTGTTCTCATTTCTATATTTATTTAACTGTCACATCACACTTGTATACTTAAAATTAGTTGACTACATTTAGTTCTACAATAAATATCAGCTCATCATATGAAATTTAACAGACCCGAGATATACTTTTTGCGGCATAGTAAAATGCTGATGTATATCGTCCCAAATATTCTGTCTACCCAGCCACCAATAAATATTATCTCGCAATTCCTATAATTCTTATTTACACATTATTAACTATGTCTTTATCACAAAAATAAATTTAACAATGAGTTTAAATAATAAATACAACTATGTCTTTTTCAATTGCAACATTTAAGGACACTCAAATTTCATCCCAGTTCACATTATTCATTTGTGCTTTTAAGTCAAATATTTACATTTAACTCTAAAATTTTCCTTAGCTGATAACTACAGGAATGACTTGTTATTCCAATATTTACTGGACCTATCGTTAGTAACGGTCTGTTACTTCTGTTATTTCATTTTTGCGAAAATTATCTGATATGTATTTTATTCATAATGTTATTCGGTTTCCAATATGTGCACAATATGTTGGAGTAGAAATCATTGCTCCCAGATATCCGCCAGTGTTTTTTGCAGAATTATTTGTATATTTTTTTAATTTACTTTTGTTGAAATTAATAAATAAATAAATATAGCCGCATGAGACTTCATCAAGGCCCAATATATAGCCAAGATTACAACTGGCTGAGCTCCGCACTTTAGGTCATTCACTGCATGAAGTACAAGGTGACCAGAGGAGTTGGACATATTTTAAATAGAGTACTCAGTCAATTTTGAAAAATGTTTTTGACACAAAAATAAAGGTTAATGTATGCTATTTTAGTTAAGATACCTTAATCAAGTATGTAAAATGATTCCCATTTGGTTTCCCGAGGCGAATTTCCGTCCGGACCGAGAATTTTTTCGAATTTAAATTTCTTAAATACCTCTTCCACGAGCCCATTATCCCGAAAATAGGTTACGATGTAAATCTGCAACTTGAAGTTCCCATAATTATACTGAATAAAATTTCTTTCGGAAAAATTATTATTCTGAAATATGGGTTCAGCAAACTGGGAGGGAACGGTGCACAACTAACATAACAGAGGCTGAAGATTTTAACATAGATAATTTTCGGTAAATTTTAAAGCACAGCAAATTTAATTTATATAAAAGTAAAGATCAATGCAAGCAACTTCGGTTAAATTACCTGTATGAGAAAACTAATTTCGTCAAGATGGCGCCAATCGCGCTGAACGCAATTTACAATTCTCTACTTGTAACTTTACATCTCAAAAATTAATATATATCGATCATTCGTAGTGTGGTTTCTTTAGTACTGGTAAATTTTATTTCATTTAAAATACGGACTTTGTATGTTTACATACGGTTTGTGATGTAACCTCATAAAAAAAAGTCACATATTGATAAGTCTGGAAACCTTACAGACTACGAAACATCCCTAGAGCGCGAACTGAAGTATTTAGGGAATTTGTGCCAAAGAATATTTATTGCGGCGTTTGAAGTGTGTAGTATAGCTCCATTCTATTAGAATCAAACAGTCTGGGACAATTCATTGTCTTCGCAACTCTAGTTTAAAGAAATTCTGAAACATATAAATATAAAAGATAACACGACTAACCGCACACCAGACAGTGACATGATCAGAACGCAGAGATCGTTGCTGAATGTTGTGCGAATTTTTAAGAGCCCAGTAACAAAAATTTTACTTATTTACTGTTCCATTCAAGTAAAAATGGGCTTTAACACTCATTAATAACAGCACCCTTTTATTTAATCCAAAAATAACTTGCACTACCAGAAAAAAAAATCGAAATAATTTTCATAATCACTCTGTTGCGGTTGCTGAATAATTTGCATTTTATAACAGTAGAATCTTAATTCTGACGTGAAATTCGGCTGCCTGATTCAAGATTAATTCTGAATTAATTTTGTATGCCGTCTAGCATATCACGATTGATCTAATCGTTATCTCTCTTGCCGATGGAATGCCTACTGAAGTAATTACATTATCCTCCAGTTAATTTGGAACTTCGAACCCATTTTAATATTATTTTTATCGTTATATATCTGAAACAACTCACCATTTCGAACAAATTATCGTAAAAATGTTGTAGTGACCAGCAATCCATTATTACTTAAACGTCAGTACAGTAGATGTTATTGCGTTTATACTATTTCAAAAAACGGCAACATCTGTGAGGAATCTGATAGAAAAATACAATACTTCTATCCTGAACAGTGTTCTACTATACCTGCAACTATACAAATCGGTATGCCATACATTGAATGTATCTACCTTAGCAATTGTTTATGTAGTTGTAAAACTCAAACGAACACGGTATTGGAATATTCAAGTAAAAACAACTGCGAAAGATGTAGTAAATGTAAATTCAGAAAAAGAGAATTTTAACAATGTTGATGTGTGTAGAATTGAGAATAGAAACATTTAAACGAAAAAATAACATATATCGGTGAATGTAATAATTAGTTCGCGTAGATAATTTTTTTTTTATTATAAAAAACGCGTGCGCGTAGATTAACCTTTATGATTTCGCTCGTATATTTACTTGTTAATTATTACTTTTAAAATCATGAATAATTCTTCACTCGATATGACAAAGACCGTGAGTTATTCTAGACAATGTTTCATTTCACCAAGAATGCAATGGTCTAGCAAACGATAAATGTGGTACTTCCAAATATTGCTGTTGTCGCTGTAAAACTTATCCCATCAAAAACATAAATGTAAAAATCGCCGACAAAAGAATTGAGATTTAAATGGGTGCCAAGTAGATAATCTTGAACTTTATTTATAAAAACATACAACATTCTAAAATAAATTTAAAACACAATTTCTTATTTTTTTCTGCTACAACAACATTTGTTATTTAAAAATATAACTTCTTATATTTTAACAGTCGAATTATTTACACAAAGCAGATAATTTAGGATAAATTAAAGCTCACGATTTGACTTTGCTAGTTTTTACCAGCAAACCGAATTTTTAGAAGAGTAAGATATGTTGACCTTACAATATAAAAACAGTAATTTCCGTATTATATAAAGAAGATAAATTGATTAGCCAAACATAAGATAACTTGTATGTGAAAACTACCAAGCGAAATCGTGAGCTTTAATTTATCCTAAATTATCTGCTTTGTGTAAATAAGTCGACTGTTCAAATTTAAGAAGTTATATTTTTAAATAGAAAACATTGTTGTAGTAGAAGAAAACAAGAAAACGTTTTTTTAAAATTCATTTTACAATGTTGTATGTTCTTATAAATAAATTTCAGGATTATCTACAGAACTTGGCATCCATTTAGATTTCAATTCTTTTGTCCGCGAAGTTGACAACTACGCATATTCTTAATATTGAACTTGGCTCCCATTTTTACATTTATGTTTTTGATGGGATATCATTACTTTTTGTTATGAAATTATTATTATTATTCGTTCAAATTCAAATTCAAATCGTTTATTCTTTAAAATAGGCTTACAAAGTGAGCATTTTTTGAACGTCAAGTTATCGAGTCCGTCTGTCCCCTAACTCTAAAACTACCACCATTTCGGACCTGTATGGCTGAGGGGAAGATGTGGCAAGAAACCCTTACTGCAGCATATAGGGCCCTACAAATGTGTCATGTTATTTTCATCTCTTTTTTTACAAGTATGTCAAAATCAGTATACAATATCATGTTCATTTCCTGTGTTGTGCTGGAATCGCATTGCTCCATAATATATGTTTATCATTAAGATAGTAATCTATTTTATAATAAACATTGCCCAGCAGACCTTGCTTCACAGCAATTTTAAATTTATTTTCCGGTAGGTCAAGTATCTCGATTGGAATTTCATTATAAAAACGCACACAAAGCTTTAAGGTGTGCTACATATAGCTGTTAATAAAAATCGATTGCTTGGAAGATATTTCAAATCGTAAAAATTCACTGTTTCTTGATTTTTTCTTTTGTATACACACAATTACCCAGCTGGGCGCCAAATTTCAACTTTCTAGGTCACCTGGAAGTGGATTAGGTTTTTGATCTATATGTCAGTCAGTCAGTGATAAAAATGCCGATTTTTAGACGTTAATATGTCAATATCCGTTTGAGTTATATTTATGAAATTTGAAGTTCTAGTTAATCTAAGGGGGTTTAATAAATAAACCAAATTTCATGTGTTTATGTTAAATAGATTTTGAGTTATTAAGGGGTTAAAAGTGCCTCCAAATGGTTCGTGTAATATAACACACGGCTGCTGCGTCGTCGCCAGTTCCTTTTTCTTGGCTTGACACGCTACCGCGTGTCTAGATATAAAAAATAAAAATAATTGCTCGTACAAATACGATTATAAATAATGGCGGTGAAGATTGTATTTTAAAAAATGGTTATTTTTGTACGCAATTACAAAAAAAGAAGATGTACTGTTGTTTTAGACGAGTTTTTTAAAATATGATGATAATGATGATGTAAATAACGTTACAGCTCGTATAGCTTGTAAAAAATGTGGTAAACCCAGATTAATTATTCTTGTAAATGTAAAACATAAAATGAGCTAACTTTCATATAAAAACGAATCCGAATCGTGTGTATGTATAAATAGAAAAAATAATTATACGTGCGATACGATTGTACATATTGTCAATTTTTTTTTTTTCGTAATAGCAAAAAATGTTGTTATTCGCTACAACTATCTGTTAAACGGGTTTTTTTTTTTATACTGTTTAATATAATTGCATTTTAATAATTAACCTTTAGAGCAAAACACATGTATACTTAACGCGTTAATTAATTCGTGATTACATCATTATTGAGGAAAAATTTGTATTAAATTAGCAAGACACAATGGTGCAGAATAACAACAACAACCGATTATTGGTAATACAACTAGCACCCCAGCTCAAAGCAGTGATAATACATCGAGTAAAACTACAACTAACGTGAATAATTTTAACGAAGAAGCAAGCGGTTAAAAGAGAACGTACAATATTGACTGGTTTAAAGGATAAATATTCAGATGAAATTCAAACCTTGATAGCTCAATTTATTTGAAGCTTACTCGCATTAGTGTTACCTTCAAGAATCTTCAAGAAAGCCGTAAAATCAGCGCATGTGAATATATTGACCTAAAGCAAAACTACATATATATTCGTAATAAACGATTAATTAATATCTCCGAAGGGAATGATGCTAGAGAAGAAGTCAATTGGCAACATTTAGTTAAAAGGTTGAGCGCGATAAAAGCAAGAATTACGAGATTAGAAAAAAAGAAATTCAATTAGCCCGTTCAGAAGATCGAATTCGTTCATCAGAAGCTCCTTATCTAGCTTTATTGAAGGTAATAAATAATGATCATTCGGTGTAAATTTAATAACTTATGTTTTCATTCGAAACGTAATTTTATAATGATATGATTTGTACTAGAGGATAATTCAAACAATAAATGATTTATTATTAAAAATTTGCAGTAAAATATCTCGCTTTTAGGTAAAAAATGGCTATTTTTATCAGAGAATAGAAAAATTTAAATAAAACATCAGACTTTTCGTTTAAAAATAGATAATTTTATCATACACCCAGGAAATGTTAAGTAAAATGAGGAATTCTCCTGTGTTAGTAATGATTTAAAAAAAATAAATTCCATTAAATTATTGTTTTAATTAATCTCTATAAATAAACATTACATGATTCAGTGTTAGAAATTTTTATTATACTAAATATAATATTAAATATTTAAAATAAAATTAGCGATTATTAAAAAACAAGTTTTTATTTTATTTAGCACTTCACCATTCTTCCTTTTCTCCGCATCTGTGTATAAAAAATAAAAAAGGATTACTTTTATTTATATTCTTGTTTAAAAACATAAAACATAGCAGGAAGTACCCAATAATTTTTAAAAATCCATACTTACAAAATCTCTTTTTGTAGTTTAATATATTTTCCCGACAATTCAACATATCTTTGTTTCCAAAAATTCCTCTCATCGATGATATCTGCTTGAACATCACTTTTTAGGAATTTAAACCTTACCTTATTTCTATATTTAGAGGAGTATAATATAGTCTCTCTTCACTAGTATTTCTCCTTATCTAATAATTTATTCTTATTGCAATACACCGATTTCCGAAGTCTATTTTTAATAGGTACTCGTATTTTTGAATATGTTGTACTCCTACCTATTTTTTTTTCGTTTTTACTTTCATATTATTAGTTTTTCCTGTTATTATTGTAAATAATATTATTATGGTTATTAATCTACATAGTGTGTCCCATAAGTTTCAAAATTGTGGCTATAAGAGAAGCAAAAGAATTACAATTTTTTCAACACATTTTTTATTCAAAATAGACGCTATTAGAAGTAACACAAATGTTGGGGCGATCTTTCAAACTTTTCATGCTTTTCAAAAACTTAAATACTGTTTAACTTCGTTGTCACGGCTTCTTGTATCTCATCTATCGACGCAAAATAGTCCCCTTTCAAGTCCATCTTTAATTTAGGGAACAGCACTACTTTCGTCGTCTTCAACCGATTCTCTACCATCCGCAAAAGGGTTATGCCACCGAAAAACAGTAGCACGAGATATAACAGATCCTCCATAAACCACTTTTACCTTTTCGAACGTTCTCGTTGCACTTTTACCGGCTCCAAAGCAAAACTTAATTGCAATATGTTGTTTATTATTTTTATTCATTGTGAAATTATAACCGCGACCACTTTGATAATACTACGCGAACTGCTACTGAACAGCTGCATGTGATCCGATGGACTTGAAACTTCGTATGCAGAGAGGGGAAGATTGTAATGACTAGTTACCAAAATTTCATGAAGATGGCGCTAATAGTACTGATGTTATAGCTGGTCTTAAAACTTATGGGACACGCTGTGTATTAGAGATGCGCAAATCAACTTCGCTAAAGGAGTTGATGTATATACATATATATATCATTTCCCACTGCGGATATACAAGTATATTCGCTTTGGAATTCCAACTCCGGCCGTATCTCATATCTAATGTATAATCGTACTCTTTGTTGCGTATACAACTCCAACTCTGCGTAGTACTCCGAATGCACAAAGCAACAAAACGTCATCGAACACGATGCGCATTTTCTTGGGTATGACTAAAAACCGGCGGCTTCGTCCCATAACAAAACTTATGAACGAACTAACACTAAATAATTAGTTATTAATTTGTAATATAGTTTGAAAATAAATATAAAATGATAACTTGAACAAAAGTCTATTGAACAGAACATATGATTAAATAAATGTAAAGTAATAAAAAAACAAATTTCTTATACATAATTTTCATTATATACTTATTAGAAAAATAATGTAAATTGCATAATTTCTGATGCTATATTCATTTAATTTATGTAATTTTTATAACATTTTCGAGAATTTTATGTAATACAGAATGATTTTAGGCAATGTATACAAAAAATTGATATTTTTTCAATTGTAAATTGTGAAAAATATCCTAGGAACATAAAATTTAATTTTTAATCTATTACATGCATCATACTCTTGCAAAAGTAAGAATGGTTCTCAAAAAATCCCGTGATCTAATTCTGGATTATCTAGAAGATAAGCAGCTTTGTTCCAATGACCGCGGTAATTTAATTCACATTTTCCAATACATTATATTACAAACTAAACTGTAAACAACACATTCGAGACTGTAAAAGCGAAATGTAATTATTTAGTTCTTCGGATTTTATTGAATCAATTTTAAATTTAGTTCATAAATATACAAATTGATTAATTCACAGTTTCAGTTCTGTGACGAAGCCTCCGGTTTTTAGTCACACCCCATTTTTTCACGCAATTCCGATTTACCACCACTTTTTTTTGATAAAATAACTAGTCCGCATCGCGTTAAATTCGCGGATCACATTTCTCATTCAGATTTGAAAATATCACACCGTCACTTTTAGCCCACCACATCCGTATAGTTTTGTCCACGGACTTGCGCACAGGTTTACTCAAAGATTTCACCAGTGGTTTAATCACGTATTTTTCGGGACTTTAAAACTGTTCTTTTCTCTTTTTTTTACAATTTCAATACTATTATTATTATTAATTTAATTTTTATTTTTGCGTGCTTAGAATTAATTAGTAATTCCTTATAATGAGTCCTAATTCGCGATTGTGCAATAAAGACTTTTTTGTTGAGTTTATTAATATTTACAAAATCCTCATCGATTACTGAAAATCTGCGTAACATCTTCCTGTAGCTAGGAACGTTAACGTAGCTATCAAACGCTCCTTTGCTGATATGGCTTCTATTATACCCATATGTTTCTTTATTAAATCACTTCTTAATAAAGAAAATAAATAATCAAACGTAATGGGATATATTCTTAAATTTTTCTAAAATCGTGAGGATCATTTTCTCAGATTTCTCTTTTAATAAACTCAAGTAACGTAACTAGTTTGATCCACTTTGTGCCTTTTTTTTTGAGCTACATTTCTTTGTGTATTGAACATATAAATCATAACAAGACAAAGCACGTTTTTGTTTTTAGCGGGCATAATAAAAACTAGCTTTTTATACAACGCGAAAATTACAAATCTAATATAAAACTGTTAAACTGTAGCAAAGCCTTTTGACTTTTACAACGGTTCGAGAGGCCAGATAAACGCGTGGACTTGCTTGCAGGAACACGCAGTTAAGTCGGTACAATTCTTGCTTGACAGTTTGCCCGCATTTCGTCGTTAATAAACAGCGACAGTTCTGGCCTGTACGGTTATCTGTACAGACTTGCCTGCAGGCAAGCCTGTGGACTCATCTTTTCCATTTAAAATAAAGCACAGTTTTAACCCGTACAGTTTTCGCCGCGGTCCAGACCTCTGACGGTTAAGTCTGCGGACAAAACCGTACGTGTGTGGTGAGCTATTACGTCTCTATGCAGCAATCTATGAACATGACGTAATTTTGTGAAACAGTAATAAGGCAAATGTTGACAGTTGCGCGAGCAGCTGACGTCTTTCGAAGTGGAGATATACCAAATCACTCCGCCAGAAGTGATAATAACATTTGTTCGTTGTGCGACGTCTTTCGGAGTTGAGGTATATTAAATCATGTCATCGGAGATATATCCGACTGTGTCCGATTGCGAATGTATTTCCAGGGACATAACTGCGTCCGGAGTTACCATGTTTACTGGATATATCTAAGCATTATTCATAACATTTTTGTCCCGCTATCGCTTCCTTATTTCCATCACCAATTTCGATAATTTTATCCTTAATATTTGTTCCTTTATCAATTTTAACGCTGTCCCGTTGTTTAGTTATTTAACTCCAAATCAAAGCCTATTTCTCCACCATTATCTTACATCTTATCTTTCCTTAATTCCTGCTTACTGCAATTCCATTCTCTATTAATTTAATCATGGCGGCTACACAAATATAATTTCTAAATTCCTAGTTTATTCCCGGTTTTCCTAGTCCAAATACTTCCGATTTCCTGATTACTAGAACTGTACAAAAAGAAAAATGAAATTTTTTTATTACTACTGATCGTGATAATCGCCGAATAAATGTGTTGACATACTTGATAAGTGCTCATAATGCAAAACGGCATCGAACAGCGCAGTTTGCTCCGATAAATGTTAAAACACGATGAGAAAACTATCGCAAACAATATTGCAAAGGTTTGCGCTGGATTCAGTACGCAGTTCCTTCATTCGAATGCTCGAGCGAAATTTCGAGTGGGTGATGTGGTACGACGAATCAATAAGGCTAAAACGTTACTGAAAAAGGGGTACCTATCGAACTGGACGAAGCAAACTATAAAAAGCGTACAGCCTATGTTCCCGATGATGTACACGTTAAAAAATAAAAGTTGTAATTCAATAAGTGGTCAGAGAGTGGCCTATCCGGTCGTATACCTAACTGAACATGTTATTCAACGTAAAGGATCGCGATCGTTAGTCAAGTGGCTTGGATTTTCTAGTTCCGAGAATTCGTGGACCAAAAACGCGAATCCAGAAAATATTTAACAATAACTATGTAAAGCAAGGAAGAAAATGCTTCTTCATAAGAGCAGAAAATATATGCCTGAAGGTGAGTCTGCAGCACTCACTGTGGTCGATTTAGATTCTACCGATAATTATAATTTTAAAGGAAAACGATTATTAAATATTAATAATATTCTATACCGGGATCAATTGCATGATAGTGAGACTATAACTAAGAACCATTTATATTTTAAAAAACCGTGTTAAAGATACTCTTTCAGATAACATATCTATGCTTTCGAAATATGTAATCATTTGAAATAAAGAGTGGTTAATATCAACTTGACATCAATCGCTTTGCAGCGATCCGTCAGCTAACCATCTACAGTTGGCAAAAACGATGGAATGAAGAAGCCGTTGGTAGATGGACCGCGAAGCTGATCCCAAACATAAAAGTGTGCATAAATAGGAAGCTGGGTGAGGTTAACTTCTACCTTACCCAGTTTCTCACAGGGCATGGCTACTTCAGAGCATATTTGAAGAGATTCAGAAAAGCGGAGCGCCTGAATTGCATCTACTGTGATTTCTATAATGACGATCCGGAGCACAAATTCTTCCACTGTACCCATTGGACACGCCAAAGACTACAACTCGAAATAAAAGTAGGCATTCTCACTAAATACAACATCATAGAGAGAATGCTAAGCAGCGAAGAAACATGGTCACTGATTGCACACCATATAGAATCCCTGCTGCGGCAGAAAAACGCGACCTGGACGCAGGTACTGATAACAGAGCCAATGTAAACTAATACGAAGGAGGGTCGCCCTGAAGTAATGCGAGAGCGGTTTTCAGGGCAACATAAAGAATTCTCTTTGTACGGAGTTGGGTTTTTAGTGGAGACACCACACAGAGAGGCACGACGGTGCCTCTATCGTCCGAAAGGATTTTCCCAACTTCAGCGCAAAAAAAAAAAAAGAAAAAATGCTAGCAATGGAAAAGATCCAAATTACAAAACGTTTAATTAACACTGTTCCAGATGATGCGAAAAAGGAGTTGGAAAATCGTGTAAATGTGGTAAAAATAAAACTCGATGTCGATAAACATATCAATGTGGAAAAAAGCAAATCAAAATGCGCATTTCAAACCGATAGATAAAAAGCTGCAAAAGGTTACCATTACTAACAATGCTCAATTTTAACGAATGCGATTTTGTCATTCGAAATATTATTCAGTTGCATCTATTCTAATTAGAGCCAAGAGACGAGAGTAAACTTAAGTCGTTGAATTCAAAATTGGCTAGCTTATCGGGAAAAATTACAACGTACTGGACACTACTTTCTAAAATCGGGGAAGACACGCAAAAGCAAAAAATTTTGGAAATACACGTTATAATTTGGTTAGTGCCGGTATTAAAGGAGTTAATGAAAAGATATTACCTTTTACGGTTATAAACGTTCTTGTTAATCAGTATAGTGGTTCGACTGATAAGTTGGAAAAAATAACTGATGAGTGGGAAATCAAATGGTCTACATTAACGAAAATTCGTTATAGTAAAATTACGCAGTAACCAAAAATACAGTTAATGATGCGCGCGATACCACTGCAAAAATATAACGTCAATTGGCAGATTAGATTAATGAAATAAAGAACGAATTTGCTGTAAATTCCAGTCAGGTCAGTTTCTGTTGGTCACAGTTGGAAAAACAGCTTACATCATTGGATAAAAAAAGTAGCAGTACTCATTTAATGTAACATGTAATATATATTAATAGTAGTAGGATGAAGATGGTAATGTCATCATTGATGGAATATATCGAAAGATTCGTCAAGTCTCCGAAGCATAAAAAACAATATTCACCGAAAAAATATTCAAAGGAAGACGATCCAATAAGATCTTAGTAATCAGATTGTTGAAATTTCGGGTTAACAATTGGCGAAGTCCACGATAATTCAAGTTGTATAAATTCCATTAAAACGTCCCCTCTCCATATTTGCTAGGGATCACCAACATACGTCCACCTGCCAACAAGGTGTTTCAACCAACCAGCAGCAGACCAGCGAGAGTGATACGTACAATTTATTTTGTATGATTTCATTTTACTTATATTATGTATATATATATATTTATATATATATATATATATATATATATATATATATATATATATATATATAGATATCCATGAATTGTCCTTTTTATACGTCGACCGGTACCGAAAGATTTATGTGATAATTTTAGTAAAAATTAATAAACTGAAACAATAAAATCAAATCTTTCAAGCTAATCATATTAATAATAATAAAATATTAAGAATAAAAGAACAAGTAAATACCAAAATTTTAAATAAAAAAAAAATTAAATACATCCACGATGTATTTGAGACCGTGGTGGCATCCCGGTGAGTAGTTAAACGACATATACCGTTTTATTTGGCATCCCTGATGGGGGTAAAAAACCTGATGTCGTTTCAAAAAAAAAAAATCAAGTAAAAAAACAGATAAAAAGCAAATAAAAAAACAAATAGTCCATATGAAAACAATTAATACTAAAAATCGATAAACGGAAAAGTAAAAGTAATAGCAAAACAAGTACAAATTAATGCAATCAATCAAAAAGGAAATGTACAAATAAAACAACATTAAACGTTAATTAAAAATTGTAAACAAATGAATTTTTAAAATTTTTTTTTAAACGTTTATTAAGGTTACTAAAACTAGCTCAATAAGTCACCCAGTATTTTCCACGCGTTAATTTTATACATTTTAATCCGAAAGCAAGAAAACAACAATAATCCATCATTTGCAGTGCACTTTTAAATTGTGGCTGCATCATTTATTCCTTGTTCCGATTATATTAATTTACCTTTTAAATTAGACAATTCAATAAACCTATATAATAACTTTAATATTTGTTAATATTACAACCCCTTACAATTTCAAATTCAAATATAAATATTTTAAATTTTCAATATAAAAAATATATATGTTCCTCTCTATGATGTTTCATTCCAAAATTATCTAACTTCAAACTACTGAAAATAAAATTTCGAAGTATATTAAACATCTATGGAACACAGAATAGTAAAATTCTTGGTAAAATTTTAAATTTGTTTTCGTGTGAACATTAACGAATGAAAAACATTATTAAATGAACAATAAAAATATATTTTCAGTTCCGATAAAAAAGTTTAGAAGTCCTAAGAAGTAAGCGTTCTCGTTTATTTGAAAATCTATTAAGACACATAGATAAGAAAAATAAACCTTTCCTATAACCCTTTTACTCATACTACTATTATAAAAAATAATAATAATAATAATAATAAACGTTGATTACATCAATTTTCCCAAAAATGTCCATCCCTGAAAATTGATTTATATAGGTTTCATAATACAACAATATGCAAAATAATAACTACATTTTTAATAAGATTTTTCTACAATTAGTAATATCGGAAACAGAAATAAATATTGATGTATATAAATATAGGGATCATTACAGAAACAGTACATGAGTAGACTAAAACGATAAAAAATCAAGAAATTTTCAATCATATTCGAGATTCACGAATCATTGACCTCTTTCTACAGACACTTCACATACAAACTAGAAGGTAAGTAGCTAAGTCAAAAAATGCAGATTAATATAAGAAGCACATTATGTTGAAAAACATCCTGAAAATCTAGCGTTTGAAATGATTTCTAAAAAAATTCACTTACCACCTATTAGAGTTGGAATATGTGTTATAATAAAAAACACCAAGCTCAGTATAATTTTACTAAAATCTGAGATAATAATTTTTCACTTTTTATTGAACAGCCGATGCCATCGCTATTTATAATAATCATCTAAGATGATAAATTCTTCAGTTAAAAATAAACGTTTAAGTGGTAATTGCATTTAAACAAGTAGTAGTTCCAAGGAGACCGGAAGGTTTTTAAACTTTTAGTAACATTCAGATTTTATTCTAATTGGTAGGTAATCAATAAATTTACTTGAAAATTAATTAACGGTTGTCCAAACTGTTTGCGCTCCAGTAAGTACGGTACAGTATAGTTAAAGCAACCTTCAACTAATCCAAGCATTTGGGCTCCAATTCCAATTCTACCTTCGTTCAAAAAATTTATCGTATACTTATATCCTTCACCAACTTCGCCTAATACATTTTCCTCTGGAACCTAAAAATACATTTATAGGACGTATAAAACAACTTTTTTGTGAAAGATTTTAATCGCACTCTTTTTCACATTATAATACCATAACTCTTAAAAATTAAGGGTACTTTAAAAAATAATATTAGCACTTTAAAAGCAGTTTGTTATACAAGATTTATTAATAAATTTTATATAACGTAGTGAAAAGCAAAAAAATAAAAAAATAACAAAGAAGCTACCTGAAGAACTAGGAGTTAAGAGAAAATTTAAAACTAAGGGCTAGAAGAAACAATAAGCAGGTTGACCAAAAAGGTGATGACGAACATTTATTGGTTCAGAAAGAATAGTGTTTTTCTTTACAGTTAGTGAATACTGTCCAAATGACTATGGATCAAAATAAATTTAACTTCTTTTAAGCTGAAATACTATCGAGATAAAAAAAATGCTCTCAAAGTGAAAAAAAGATTATAAAATTCTTTATTAAACGGGACGGAAAAGGAACACAAATTAATTTCCATCAAAGATCCCATATTTTAAAAAAATGATAGAGTTTATCCTTAAACATTTAGTCATAAGTCGCAATGGATTTCAAATTGTTTAGTGTATAGTAATTCTTTATCAATGTAACGCCAAACTAAGGGAGGAGAGTAAAATAAAAGATTTACCCCCTCATTTTTTTTACATTAAAAAATCTACAAAGTGGGTACTCTAAGCGCTGGTTTAAAAAATTAAAAATGACTTCGCGGATCAGTTCTTAAGATCTTGCGGACCGTTAAATAACTTTTAAAAAATCATAAAAACATTGTTATCGGTTGTTATTCCACAATCATCATAATATGTATCAGGTTGGACAACAAGAACAGAATACAGGATGTAATGATGAGCGCATAATCATAATAATGTAAATACGTACTATTTACTGTAATAATTTTTAACATTACACATGGTATACTTATACAACTTAAGAATATATCCATACCGTACTGTAAATGTCTGTATGTATAGTATGTATGGCAACGCATTAAACTCAATGTTCCTTATTATCCGCGGTATGGGTTCGGAACAATTAACCGCGAATACGGGAGCACTACTACTGTACTAAAATTAATTCATAAATTAAAATTTAAAAAACATTAATGTTTAAACTGTTTACCCATATGTTAGGAAATGTTAAAACCATTCTTAATCTATTTACAAAATTTCCATTAATTTTTAAATCAACTGGTTTCAATACATCGCAATAATTGCTGTAATTCGCATTAATTTTAAAATTTATAAAAATGCAAACAAAATTAGAATTTTTTTACAAAATTTGAAGAAGAATCGTATTATACGAGTTTATCATCATGACAATTATTTATATTACATAGAGCACAAATCGATTGAAATATAATATAATTTAAGTTGATTAAAATATATATTTCAAATCATCTTTATCAACCTAGCAAAAGCTAAACAAGCTACGGCTATATTATTAATCAAAAGTAACATTTCACTTTCGTTAGGCTGCAGTAACATTATAAACACGTTTCACGATCACGATCACGATATGCCTATATCAACCCACTGCTGGGTATAGGCACTCCCTGGCGAGATAAGTTGACCTAATCTCCCGTGCTGGCCAGGCAAATTAGGAGATGTATTTTATACCTGTTGCCAGGTTTTCACGGTAATAGTTAATATGCGAGGCTAATGAAGACGCTAGTGTAGACGCAAGACTACACTCAGAACTGATCGCAATCGCTTGTTATCGCGTTACAATGCAGTCCCGCGGTGTCTGCCTACTATACATCAACTAGCGCACATATGGTGGTGTACGTGGTGGTTTGCCATTGTCTACCACGTGATTATTAACGGTTATTTCATTTATTTTTTTGTAATAATTTCTGCTGTCGCCCGGGATCGAACCCGAGACTTCCGTAATGGAAGCTAAACGCTCTAGCAACTAGGCTATCGCGACGATATAAGTAAAATCAAGTGAACGACATTTCTGGCGGTCTCATAATAGCTTTCCTTATTGTAATCATCTGCTTTTTATGTCTTATTCACCAACTTCATCATATCATTCCCTTATTCTATAAACGGCCCATTTACTCACCCGCTAGCTGTTACCGTGGCTTCATCCGCAGATTAATAAGTGCTTAAATTTTTAATTTTTTCTTTTTTATACTGTGAACTCCGTATTTCCACTACAAATTTATTTCCTTTATTGAGTTTCCCTTTCTTTTAGGAATATTACTAATATAATAATTAAAACAAATTTAAGTGCACTCCACAACAGCAAACCTTAAAGCCTGAATTTAAATAATATTTCCGGTAGCACATTTACTGTAGGATTCTTTATTAATTTCTCGGTAACTTTAATATATCTTTTTATAGAAATACACTGCATAGTTGTAAATTGTTTACTCAAATATTTACAAATAATTAAGAAATATTATTATGAAGAATTATTTATAATGTTTTTACGTAATTAATACTTGTGAATATGCATTATCTCACTAAGATGTCTGTGTTATAAAACTGTTTCCCGCAACTTTACTATTTTGCTGAAAAACTTATTAGAGTCAACTAAGCTATATTTCTCAAAACCACTGCAGTCATCTCTTTTTTACTCCTTCTTGACCATTCCACTTTCCCTATACAATTCACTTAATTACATATTTAAGAGAACAACTTCTCTATCTGCATGCCCATTTGACTCTTCCGAATACTCCACCGAGCACATTAAAATTGATTTATTATAAAAGTAAACCACAGGAGATGAGCAAGGATGTAAAATTGAAATGTGGATAATATTTTCGGTAGCAACTATGAAAAATTATGTTGCAGGATTTTTTTTCCAAATCTCAGCGCTCTGTACGGCAACTAGATATAGATATATATTAACTTCTAGAGAAGGTAAGAAAAATTTTCTTTATTAATTTGATGATAACTTCATTAATTCATTACATTAATCATTTTACGAGCAAAATTTAAAGCATAAAAATAATTCATTTAGTAAAAAACAATGAAAATGATGGAAAAAAAATTGATTTAGTAAATAATAGAAAAATAACTCTCTTTACAAAGAACAAGAAAATCTTTAGTTAAGTAAAACTCTCACTCTTGTTAGATCGCAACAAATGTGGTCACAGGGAGCCCAAGAATATTCAGCTGAACGAGAGATTATTGTTTAGTTCATGACGGGCGTGCTTCCCAGGGAGAGAAAGAATCTTTAGACGAATATATCAATTAAAAAATGAAAATAAATAAAAAATAATTTACACATTTAAAACTTGAGGAAAGGAACAGGCAAGTAAATGGACAGTTTATAGAATGCGTGAATGATATGGGAAAAATAAAATGGTGAAGGAGGAATAAAAAGTAGATAATTGTAGAGATAAAAGCAATCAGACCTCCAGAAGACTTTAAATAATATTTCGGCAAAAAAAGTAAAAATTAACCGTCAAAACCGCGGGAAACAGCTCTATAACATAGACCAAAATATTGAATTACTGTGTATAATCGCCTATATTAATTACGTAAAAATATTACATAAACAACTCTTTATAATAATATTTTTATATATATACATATATATATATATATTTGTTTAATCTGAATACACAATTAACAGCTACATTTTATACTGGTAATATTGTATGAAAAAATAGATTTTATTAGAATTTTTTACAAGTTAAAATTACAAAGAAATTAATAAAGAATCCTGCAACGGAGTTTCAATAGCTGCTTCTAGAAATATTATTGAAATTCAAATTTTAAATCCCCACCATTATAGCTTACTGTCGTGGATCGTACTTAAAGTCTGTTTTAATTATTATATTACTAATATGACTAAAAGAAGGTAAAACCGAATAGACAAAATAAATCTCAAATTCGGAATTCATAATATAAAGAGATCAAAATTAAATATTTAAACAGCTATTTATAAACGAGCAAAGCCGCGGACAACAGCCAGTTAAGATATAAATTTATTCCACTCGAGGTTAACCGTACGTCTACTTTCATTAAAAACCACGCCTAAATTATTCAAAGCTAAAAACAGCACTACTCTATTCATCATCAGAACAAAACAGAAACATTTGTTTTTTGCTCTGAAGATGAATAGAGTAATGATATAATAATTTGGATGTGGTTTATACCGAAAATAAACGTATGGTTAATGCAAAAAAACATGAAAGTTGAATGTTATTCCCATTCAAGGTTATAAAAATTTCTCATAAATTTTGTTTACTCTACGCGGCGTGAAAAAAAAAATGAGCACCATTTTTCTCTTGCATAAATTTAAATTTAAAATTAGTAAAAGTTAAGTTAATACCGGATGATAAAAATGTATAAATTACCATATATTAATCATTACCATTTATTACAAAATACTCTTGTAAATTATTACCACTCAAATTTATTTACAAAACCATAAAATATTTGTATTTTATGATTTTCTTCTAGTAACCTGATTCGCATTAAATTATACATAAATCACGTATTTTACCTTGTAATTATCAAAGTTAACGACGTGTGTTCCGGACGCTTTTAGTCCTAATTTACTTTCTTTTCTGCCAAGCGTAAGTCCAGGAAAATCTTTTTCTCCGATAAAACAAGTTATTCCCTTATAGCCCTGTGTACAATAATTTCCGGTATTATTTATTGTCACCAGAAAACCATAAAAATAGTGAAAAACCAATTAAATTTTAAAATTACCTTTTCAGGATTTGCATTAGCCATAATTAGAAAAATGTCTGCTACATCAGAATTCGAAATCCACATTTTAGTTCCATTAATTAAGTAATGATTATTTTCCTTTTTTGCTGTAGTTTTTAAAGAAAAGGCGTCCGAGCCTGAGGTAGCCTCTGATAAACAAAAACTACCGACCTAAAAGTAAAACATTAATGAGGCTAAATTAAACTTAAGCAGCAACAAATCTTCTTTTTTTAACTGTTTGAACTTATAAAAACCAACCGATCGAGTGGCTAATTTGGGTAGATATTTCTCTTTCTGTTCCTTCGTTCCAATTTTACCAATCAGTTTTGTAATAAGCGTATTTTGAATATCCACTAATACCGCAACCGCTGGATCTACCTTTGAAATCTCTTCGATGGCTAATGCAACCATCAGAAAAGAACATCCACTGCCACCGTACTCCGGAGAAACTTCTATACCTAATAACTGCGTAATTAAATATTATAATTTTAGTAAACTACTACTGCCGATAACAAACGGCAACAAACAAAACATTAAAGTATAAAACTGCATATTATAAAACACATTCAATCGTAGATTACATGAAAGTGCAATTCTGAATATTACATCTTTAAAGTAAAAAATTTAAGTATTTTTATGTATGTCTAAAGTATTAAAAATTTTAAAATATTAGTCATTTGGTTTTCAATTTTGTTCATTTTTCACGCAATAGTAAATGCAGTGTTAGTCTACAGTTTACTTCAATATATAATTTTTAATAAAGTAAATGAAGTTTTAATTCTTAAACTGTAATTTATTCAGTTCAAATTTACAGCGATTTAACTATCCGAAAATAATAAATCTGAACCGATTAAAAAATTAAAAAATTATATTGGTTATTTAACGGAAATTAATAAGTTCTTCTCTCGACACATTTAAAGAAAATTTTTTAGTTTTTTAAAAATTGTAAAACAGATTTTAAAATTAACTATAAAATTAATGAAAATATAATTTCATAATAAGCTTATTACCTATTAAAACAGTATTGCCCTTATTAATGCAGTATTAGTTAAGTAGGATCATTTTTAAAACGAATAACGTACATATTAATAAAAGTAAATAATATACTCATTAAATTATATACTGAAAAATTATAGAGTGATAAAATTTGTATAACTTTCATTTTCAAGTTTCATCTAGCATTTACTAATTTTGAAATATATCGCAAACATTCTGCGCTTATACAGACACATATGCGCCTTCAGTATGCGATACATATTTGAAGAAAAGCAGACAAAACTTAAATAAACAAGATTTTTGGTATGTGTAAAAAAAAATGTTATTTCCAAAGGTAATAACATTCTAATTTTAATAATTTATCACGGTAGAAAGTGAACTATGAATTAGATACCAAAAACTTCTTTTATTATCATAGATTATTAGAATACAAACGAACTAATAAGAATTACTATAAGTAAGGAAAAATTTATCAAATTATAATTTAACATCGTTATAGTAAAACATATAATACAGATGAATTTAATTCTAAATGAAATTTGTCAGAATACAAGAATACGTTCCCCGAAGAGAAAGATCATGTGGGTAATGGGCTGAGATACATTTTTTTAAAAAATAATATACGGATTCCGCAAGATACTAGCTCGCCTGTGCATTCTCAATATACTAATTATATGGATTATATGGAATATTCGAAATATTTAAAATGTGCTTGAGAACTAATTATATCATTTCTTTCTTTAGAATTCAATAATATAATATTCTCTATATTAAAACTAATAACCTAACCTATATTATTTATACAATTTTTAAATAATACAGTCAATTTCTTATCCGGTTTCTAAATCGTTATCAAATAATAGGTATTATGAAAATATATTGAAAAATAAATAAAAGCAAGGTTAAATTAAACATTTTTTTAAAAATAGTAATCTATTTATTTTTCCATTACTAATTGAGATCTCACTTTACATTCTTTTTTACTTTTTTTTTTCTCTTCATTCTTTACATCATGCTGTTCAGTCATATATTTGTTTTTTGATATATTTAATTCTTCTTCGTTTTTAATTTCATTCGGTACACTTTTCATCCATTTTATCAATACTTTTTCTTTTACATAGTCCATTTTACCGTTAACGCATTTAATTCAATTATAACAAATGTTATTATAATTTCTGGTCTTATAAATTATTTTTTTCTTGTTAATCATATCATATCTTCTGTTTTATACCTCGCTTATTGCAAGAGTAAAGCATTTCTCGTAACTTTTCGTTATTCTAGCTTAGCTTAGTTAAGTTCAGTTATAATAATTTTAAAAAACTTTTTTCCAGAGTCTTAATTTTTCTTATTTCAATTATTTTTGCCTTTTCGAAAATTTTAATTAAGTATTCAATTTTAAACATTATAATGGAACCATATAATTTCTTAAATTTTATGCATCATAATTCATTTGATTTATGTAAAGCCAAAATATTTTGCCCGATTTCCACTACAATATTACCAGTACAGTTATGTTAAAGCTTTATTAAATATTATTCTGAGATATTTAACACTTTAAGCCCCACGTTTCCATATATGGAGACATGGTACTTAAAATGTTAAATTCATTAAAAGTTTTTGAGCGATCACATGTTATAATTCTTCTCTATGTAGATACAACATACTATTTAAGACAATTTTAGGAAGAAATGTTCTAAATCTGCTTAATGTTCTTATATGTATGACTTTTGATTTTTTAGCATTAACTAATAATTTTTTATTGTGTGCCTATTCTCCATTTTAGTAAGTTCGCAACCAATGCAGCATTATCTGCATACGCATACAACTTGGAATTTCTATTTATGTAACGAATTATTATATCAAATCAAATAACGTTTATTATTATTATTACGATACATAGTCCATCTATGCGCATATTTGCGCGAGCGATGGGTATTTAAAAAAAAAAGAAAACAACAAAAATTTCTTCAAAATGCAAAACACTTAAAATTATAAGTAAAACATCAAATTAAATACAATAAAAGTGAAAGTGAAGATAAGCGGAAGGAAAAAAATAAATTAAATAAAATAGCGCGAGCAATGGAAAGAAATGAAAGAAATTTCAATGGTTTACAAAATCAAAATACAAGGTATACAAACAAAATAAATCTATATAAATAACTAAATTGCGGATCTCATATATAAAAACAAATCGAGAAGTTAGTAGCGAACAATGAATAATAAAGTTTACGAAACATTAAAGTTTGCTTAAATCTAACCGGAAATACAACATTAAATACCAGTTTATAGATGATGAACATGTCAAACCTTATTGGGACTTTCTGTAATAAGATCGGTTAAATATTTATGTCTCTTCCTAATTTTTTAAGGTTTTCTTTAACATAATCCGGTAATAAGTTATAAAGTAGGAGAGCCATATAAACCATTTGTATTTTAGAGGGGTATTTATTAAAACCGGGTACTACCGCTGTTTCCCCACTACAGCTTCTAGTTTTATCCTCCTTAAATAAAAATATAAACTCTTCTGTTTTTAAGCATAAAAAGCAATACTTGAGTTTTATATAACATACTAACAATTCAAAAAATTATATGTGCAATCAGTACTATTTTTTTTATTTATAAGCTTAAATATCTTCTTTTGCAAAATATCCAATTGTCTTCTATTATATTCAGCTACTTTCCCCCAGTGCATTAATCCGTAGGTAGGAACCGGTCGGTACAAAGATTGATACAGTCGAAGTAAGTGGTTTCATCTAAAAAATTCTCCCAGGTAATAAAAAATGTAATTTAGCTTTCTTAATTTCCTTCCCAAAAAATTATTCCACGCCAACCTGCAATCGAGTATTAAGGGGTTAGGTGGGTTTGAAAATTTCAAAAAACCGTTTTTTTTTTTGTCTTACTAAATAGTATAATATGTCTAGAATATTCTCCCAAAATTTTAAATCGATTGGAGTGTAAAATTCTAAGAGATAGAGCCGTTGGAAGTTCCGCCCATCAGGCCATGTCAGTCTGGCGCGTCGCAGGTATATCGAGGCAACTGCTTAACTATTGTTTGCCCGTCGTCTTTCTCGCTTGCTTTTAATTTCTAAGGGCAATTAGTTTTTTAAATTTGGACTCGTCTGTAAATAGTACATCATGCCAGAACGTTTCTTAGTGCGAAAGTTGTTTCTCGGCAAACTGAAAGCACTTGTTTTGGTTGACTTCACTGATATATAAGTTTTACAGCGTGCAGTGCCTGAATTATATCATCCTAAATTACGAATTGCATTACTGACCGTTTGACCACATTCCCACAGCTGTATAACCAGTTTGGGGGCACTTACCCGGGGGTTTTTCCCCACTTCTCGGTGGATAGAACGCCGGTCATAGGTCGTTAACTTCTCTGCTGCACCTTTATACTTCGTATTTTCATCCCGTTTATAACGTAAAATAATATCGAAAACTGTACTTCTGGGAATGTTCACTAATTTCGAGATCTGCTTGAATGGCTTACCGTGTACATTACTCAAAATTACTAATTGGTGCATTTCAGACTAGGCGTTCTTTCCCGAACGAGACATTTTTCATTATTCACCGTTTTGATTCGCACACAAAATGGACACAGTATGCTGCAATTCGCGTGTATTGCTGAAAAATGAATAAGCAATGACTGAGCGGATATTACTACTCATCTTTTTGAGAAACCTGACCTTATACTGTCTTGTATGTGCGTGCATTCACAACATTTCTGCGGTGTCCGGATTTTAATTTTGCCTACATACATGCAGTTTTTTCATAATTTTGCTCGGCATCAGTTTTTTTTTTCTTTTTGGTTTATTTTCTTAGCATTTCCAATATATTCCGGAATTCGCAATGCCGAACCTTATGGTGAAAATTTTGTAATGAACAAAAAAGAATGCGTAGGACATGTACAAAAGAGGATGGGCACCCGCTACGCGATTTGGTCAATAAGACAGTTGAAGAAAAACAAACTAAGGCCGGTTAAACAACTAGAAAAAAAAATTCTTTCTGGCAAAGGCAAACTTGCCGGCAAATTGATCGATAAATTAACAATTTATTACGGCCTGGCTGTAAGAAGAAACTACGATTCGGTACAAAATATGAAAGACGCTATATGGGCAACTTACTTTCATTATAACTCCACAGACAAAAACCCACAGCACGATAAATGTCTAAACGGACCTGATTCATAGTGCGCTTGGCAGCGTGCTTCGGCTATCCACACGCTTTCATCATTCAAACACGATTATGATCCATTACCAAGTGACGTTTCATCAGCTATCAAGCCCATTTATGAAGAACTTAGCAAAGGAAATCTTTTTGAGCGGTGTGTTGGTGGCTTTGCGCAGAATAATAATGAAAGTTTGAACCAATTAATATGGAAAATTAGTCCAAAAATATGTACTTCTTGCCGGTTCAAAAATAGCCCAGATTGTTGCATTTATCGCTGCTGGCACTTTCAACGACGGAATCTCCACTTTATTACTTTTTATGCACGGTATGGATTTAAAACTTGGCCGAAACAGCCACGAGTATGCCCGAAAAGAGAATGAGAGTCGCATACTCATAGCCGAAAAAAAAGCTGACGCTGAGACTTGAGAAGCAAAAATTCGTTACAAGCAAGAGCAAAAGGATGCCCTGGATATTGTGGCTGCAGCAGGTTCTTTACTTAATGGTATCGGAATCGACAATTCTATGGAAGTTGAAAAAAAAAAAAATTTCTGCGTGTTATTTAAATTTAAAATTTCAATCGCATTTTTCTCGAAACTCTATTTTTGAAGTCGGTTGTCATGATTTCTCAAAAAGTTACGAACCGATCTTGTTCAAATTCTTCAAGATAACATTATCTAGTGCTTGAACGAAGGATTTTTATTTTTTTTTTAATTACAACTAATTTTACAAGGCAATACGTGTGCAAATTTTATCAAAAAATGGGTATTTTTTCTTCACAACTCCGCTAAAAACTCAAATTTTAATTTTTTTTCTTTTTCCTTCGTCCAAGCACGAGCTATACACATATACTAACAGAAAATATTTGGTTTTTTAATTTCGGATGAATCTGTCACGAGTTATCCTGACAACGGCGAGAGAACTTTTTTTTGAGGGGTCAGGGGAAATGAGGTCCCAATGGTTGAATTTTAAAAATTTTTAAATGAAAATTTCACAAAGTACTTGCCAAGTGTGTATCTTTAATATGTTAAATTGTTTGAATAAAATATATCATTTGATATATTAGAAAAATTCAATAGAATTTTATGATCAATTGTATCGAAAGCTTTACGCAGATCAAAATAAACGGCCAAGCAAGATTTACCACTCTCTACACTATTTCTTATATATGATATATGCTTAAATAATTCTGTGTCAGTACTTTTCCCCTGTACGAACCCATATTGATTGACACTGAAGAACTTCGTTTCATGCAAAAAACTTAACATCCTGATTTTAATACATTTCTCAAAGATTTTTGAAATAGTCGGTAAAATACATATATTGGTCTGTAATTTGCTAATTCACATTTATCCCCACTTTTATAAACCGGCGTAATTATACCTAACTTTAGAATATTTTGAAATGTTCCTAGCTTAATAGATTCATTAAACAAATATGTTAACGGTTTAACAAAAAAATTCCCAATTTTCTTTTATTAAAAGTATTAAAATACAGTCGGCCCTGAATGACGATTTATTAGGAAGCAACATTTATGCATATTTTACTTCACTTTCTATTAATTCAAAAAAAACGAAACTCTGAGAAAGTCTGAATAGATGAGGTATTAATAATAACAGACTGAATATTAAAACATTCATTATTTACCAGATCATTTACAGAATTTAAAAAATAATTATTAAAAAGACAGGCGACCTCATATTCATGCCCAGTTACAGGCAAATTTTTATCTTTTGTCTTTATTTCACGCTTTGGTGCCTAGTCATTTTTTAACTACTCGCCAGTACTTTTGCTGATCATGTCCGCAATTATTTAGTATGGTGTTATAATAATCTTTGTTAGCTGCTCTAACTTTTGCACCTACCTTGATTCCGTTTTGTATCCTGAAAGTAGAGTATCAATGTGATCCGTAGACTTCAATAATTTATGCAAATTATTTTTTTTACTCGCGGCATCTAATATTTTAATAGTCACCCCCAAGGAGCCCTTTTCCGTTTATGCTGTTTAATTTTTATTGTTCGTTTGTTGCCCTGCACAAGGCTAATAACTGTGTCAACGAAATTCGTAAATTTAGTATCGATAAAATCATGCTTACTGTATAGAAAATCTAACTTTACGTTGAATAAATTTTCCGAAGAAGCGCTTTATCTATAAAAACATTAATTGGTGGAAGATTCATGGTAACGTAATCTAATACCCGTATAGAAACACTTACAGCACTACGATCTGAGAACTCTACGTGGAGTACTTCAACTACAGGACTGGAGTTTAATTTATTAATTTCAAAAACTCTTACTAAAACGTAGTCTAGACAAGAAAAATAAGCTCTATTTTGTAGCATGAAGGTAGGTGTATTAACAAGACTTATAAAGCCGTGAGAATTCAATAAATTAAGGTAGACCGCGGGTACATTGGATCGAAATTCGTACGAGATCGTACGAATTCTTACGGTTGTCTGAAGAGAACAAACGTGTACAAAGTTACGCGCGTGGTTACATTGCTCGCATTTTTTTCGTACGAATTCTTACGAAATCGTACGATTCATACGATCAATATATTTTGTTTTTTCATCAGAATTCGTACAAAATTTATATTACAGTGTCCGTTTTCAGCGTTGTTATTTTTGTTTATTCTGAAATATGAATTCTGAAAAAATAATCAGTCTAGTTGAAGAAAGAATATCAGATTTTATACACTGATAAATGGTTTCATTTTACTAAATTGTCGAACAAATTATAAAAATAGAACGTACAATATAACTACTGCCTTTCGACTGACGTTCCCAAGAGAAAAAAAAAAAAAAAAATTCTTCTCTAAATGTACTGTTTACATAAACAACACTGCTAGTAATGTAACCATCTTATTCGTACGAAATTTTCATACGAATTCGCATGATTTCGTACGACCAATTTTTCATCAGAATTCTGATCCAATGTAACCGCGGCCGCATTCTGAACATTCTGTGCCTTCTAAAATATTAGTATTCAAATCTCCTGCGATCACTAAAGAAAAACCTGCGATTTCAATGATATTTAACAAATTTTCTAAAAATTCCTCAATGTTTAAGTTACAAAATCTATAAATTCCAAATAAAGAAAAGTAGTATTTGCTACCTCCACGACTAATTTTCAGATATATAATATTCCCTGTAGGAATATTCATGTTGATTTGTTCTACTTCAAAATTATCCCTAATATAAACGATTCATCACCGGAACGATTATTAGCCCTGCATTGCGCATGCGTAGAATACCCTGCAATGTCATATTTATAAAGTTCTTCTCCATAAATCCAGGTTTCAGTAAGTAAAATTATATTAAATCTAAAAGCCGGTGCATTCAAAAATATTAGAAGTTCGTCATAATGAGCTCTTAAGCTTTTTACATTTAAGTTCAACAATTTAATGTTATACTCCTGGCGACGCATACTAAAGATAAAATGGACGGATAAAATTTCGAACCGCATTGTACTATCCAGAGTAAAGGAAAAACGAGAAATGCTAAATACAATCGAACGAAGAAGAAATTCGACCATAGGACACGTGATACGCCACTCAATGTGGGTTACCAACTTATTAGAAGGAAAAACAATAGGGAAGACTCAAAGAGGAAGGCCTCGAAGGAGATTCATGGACGAAATAAAAGGAAGGATGTCATACGCGGAAGTTAAAGAGTTAGCTAGAGCACGAGAAGATCTAACACGTGGTCATGTTACCCACCAACCCTTGGGTTGAGGAGAAGATGATGACTCCGTCATCATCTAAACTGATAAATTTTTATATATTACGATATTACTTATATTATATTACAATAAATCTAGACTACAAGTAATAATTTGAAATTTTTACGTGAATATCGTACGCTTTATAATAAAAAATTCAGAGGAAGAAAACGGGAATAAATCGAACCCGGATAAATGAAAAGAAATGGAATAAACAAACAGCAAGTATGCGGTAAATAAAGACAAAATGTATTAATAAAAAGAAAAAATGTACATTAGTAACACGTGCACCTGTAAAGTAATCTTTAATAGTAACAAACCAAGGAAAAGAAAATTTAAAACAACTGTAACTACAAACATATACACATTTATGCATGCAAAACCAAACAAACTTGCACCCAAACGAAATATAATGTTAAAAATGAATATAAGAAAGATGAATAAATAAACCTGGCAATACATGCAAGGAACTTGCGGTCCCGCAAGCGACCAATGAAAGCAAAACAAAAGATCTTACAACGATGGTGTTAGACACTAACACATAATAATCGTACACAAGGCAAACGGAAGAAATTCTCCAAAACCAGATATTAGTAAAAGCACAAAAGAAAAAAAATAGAGAGTGAAGTGAGCTATCACCCAAAAAGACCTCTACAAGAGAAGCACCTACTCCAGCTCCAGCAGCATACCGTCATAAAGTAAGAAGAAACTAAAAGTACATAAAAAGAAAAAAAAAAGATATTATGAAAAAGAACAATATAGATCGCAAGAGCAAATATAAGCATCTTAAAACAAATTACACATTAAGATTTCGGAATAACATTACGTAAGATTCTAACGAAAAGGGCTAAATGTAAAAAGTAACAGACGAAGTCGAAATAAAAACTAAAATAATGATAATACAAATTACGTGATTTATTAAATAGTCATTTTTGTTTTAAAAGATCATCGGATAGATGCTCTCTTTCGAGATGATGCGGATCACCACCGTAAGTTCACTTTTACGTGCGTAGATGTTTCTACCACGCACCCAAACAAACTTCCAGCCGGCAGCGCGTAAGCCTCTTGCAGATGCAAAGAGTTGCGAATTAGTACGTGGTGTTAGCTGGCTCGTTCACAAAAATCCTTTCATCGCTCTTTAGACCGATGTCTGCTTGCGTTGGTCTTTTAACGCGGCTATTTCTCACCAGTTGATCCTTTAGCATCCTCCGAACGAACTTTATTATGATGGACGGGTGATTTTACCTAGGCGACTTGGCCAGTCGACGGCAAGCATCGATATCCTGCACGCAGATCGACGTATCTGTCGTCTTCCCTAATTTCTTTATTACACTGAGCAGATTTTCAGCGGGTAAGACCGGGATATTTGAGAATATAACGCAGTTTCTACGCGTGTACTGCTCTAGTTGCTTCACTCTGGCCGCTAAATCGGCGTTTCGTTTTCGCAGAGCGTCATTCTCCTTCCGGGCCGCACTCATCGTTAACAACATCTCAGTCATGCGCTGATCGAAAGACGCCAGCATGCCCTGCATCTGCTCGTTCAGCGTGCACAGCTCGTCCATCAATGGTTTTAAAGCAGCGTCGAGCGCACATACCGCGCCACTATCATTAGTACGGCAGAAATACCGGCAGATCAATCGAACACTTCGCACATATAGCCGGCATTACACCGTTATTGATGTACAGATAAAGCAATAAAATTAAATTTACCGGATACAGCAACACTGCAAATATGAACGCAGAATCAAATGCAAATACTAAAAATAGTATCAAGATTAATATTGCTCCTTATCCTATTGCATAATTTATTATTCCTTTATTAATACATTTATTTCCGACCTTTACTCAAAATCCTCTTTTGCTAAAAAGAAGTGGAAAACCATTTTAAACACCTTTTTATTTCCATTTTGCTTATGTCTTCAACATTATTTTTCGATCGATTGAATCAAACGCTTTATTAAGGTTTAAAGAAATCAGTAAAATGTTCACTCGATGCTAATCCTTTATTAATATGTGACATAAGTTTTCTAAGAAGTAACAGCTGATTTTCTCTCTTCAACTCAAATCACTAAATTATTATCATCAAGATAACTTTTCTAATGTTTACTACAAAATACTCAATAAATTTTGCTGTAATTAATATTAACGTAATCAGTTTTTATTTTTACACTGCTTTCTGTCTCTACTTTTATAAATTAGTCTTATTATACTATTTTGGCTCTGTTGGAAATAATCCTTGGGCCTTATCCAGCTTAAGTTTTTTTAAATTATGACTTCAGCTTTTGTACAAATTACATTGTCCGTCTCATAACTTATAAAAAATGAGCAAATAATAATTTAGAAATTTGCGAGCTACTTCATTATAATTAACAAATTCTTAATTATTTCTTCGTCTAAAATCGCTTTTCTTTTTTTGCATATTATTTTATTTTTTATTTTCCTATTTTTTTAATTTGCTTTTTATTATTTTTAAGCGTAATATTTTTCTTTTACTTATCTTATCCCATACTGGACCAAATTTTTGTATTTCTTCCATTTTTATATCTGCTATTTCAGTTCTTTCTTTCACATCATTTATGGTACACTAACCTCTAAGATAGATAAAATTCAATATTGTTCTAGCCATCTATGCATTTATTAGATAATTTCTCATTTTCATTATTGTTTTTTTGGAATTCTAAAATCATTTATAAAACTTATTAAAATCATTAATATTTCTTTTGATCCTTTATTATCGAGTACTACCTGCCATTCATATGTATTTATTTCATACCTTAAGAAGTTCTCATTTAATTCTTCTTTATTAGTTTCGTTAGTATACTCATTACTAATCCTAAATGCATAACTAACTGAATAATGATCGAAATTTTTGTCTTTATACCTGTGATTGTCTCATTAACTAGGTATCTTATAAAAATATTATCAATACGGGTTGTATGATTTTGTCTGTTTTTATTTCTTATTAATCTGATGCTCCTTCATCTTGCCATAATAATCGAAAAATTTGTAGTGTTGTATTTCTCAAATGAAGTACCTAAGATGTCAGAATCTAACATATTAACGGTACACTTTGTAAATTTGAATACTATTTCCTAAAAGTATTCTTTTACAAAGATTTTAATTTTTATTTCAACCGGTTGCTTTTATCAGGTGTACATTATTCGTTCATAAATTTGTTACTCAAATTATTATAAACCGAATTTTTAAATACATATAAGATCGTATTATTATACATAAATAACTTGTTTGTGATATCTGTAACAATTTATAAAGTAAATTTTAAGTTAAATTTTGAAAAAATGTATATTATTACTTACACCATTAGATCGAATCGCTTCTAAAACATCATCACTGATTTTAGATTCCTGTTCCATTTTTCTAACATTTGGAGCTATCTGTTCATTAGCTATTTTTGCAACTGCATAATAAAAGAAAAGTAAATTTGCAATCATTATTTGCAGCAAAAAAGAAAAAAAAAATGAAAAGTATTTTACATAGTTTCTGTAATTTGTACGAAGTTTAACTGAAACACTGATATTTTGTATAAAGCATATGGACGAAGAAGTGCAAAAAGCCAGTTCGCTATTTTCAGTATGAAACGATTTACAAAATTACTTAATTTTTATAGTTTCACAATTTAATCAGTTCGGAATGAATACTATAACTGAATTACACAGATGATTTGATGCGGCGATAAAAATAACTTCTCAACTCTTCCATGAATGATAAATTTAAATTATTATTAAGTTATGTTTAATTAATTTTATTTTTCTTAATTTTTCGTAAATAAAAAACACGTAATAAACGTAAAAAACGCTTCTTCTTTGTATAATATAGCTCGAATTTTACAGATTTCTGTATAAAAGCTTTACCACATAACTAACATTTGGAATGTTGAAATATTTTTAAATGACTCGAGGATAAAATATCAACTAAAACTAGCGTAGAGGTTTATAAAGTAGGCACAATTCATATTTAAGGTTGGAAATTTTAGTTCATTTGTTATCGCTTATATTTCATTAAAACTATATTAAAACTAAACTTGAAGAAAATATGAAGGATAAAAAGCGAATAAACTGAAATCACCAAAAATAACTACCAAATAAAAACATGAAATTTAATACATCAAAAATATTAAACATCAAGTTAATTGTTTCTACAATGTGCTGAGTATATTTTTCCAACGAGTTCACAAGTATTTTACATATATTTTGGAATGTTTGCACAAGCCCTGTGATGACAAATTCTTGATAAGAACACCGATAGATGGGATCAACGTACATCACGAAGTATTAAAAAGGGGAATGAATAAAAGCCGTCAGAAATAAAATGTATCGGTAACTAATGTTATTTTCTTAGAAACTAATATTACGAAATGAAAATATGTACATATCAAAAAACACGCTGAACTTATAAAACAGATAACGGAACTATGAAACTTAACATTACCATATCCCTCAAGAAGGCGAAGTAACAATACACAGAAACAATAAAACTAACGGTAACCCTACATCATCTTATTAATTTAAGTAGCTCCCGTTGTAGAACTAAACTACGCCTATTCATAAATGGAAAAACTGCTCTCCTATGTAAATCTTTACGATCACCAGATTAATTCGTTTTTATAAAATGGATTTACTTATCAATAAACAAATATTTTGTATCAGTTTTCACTTAGTTTTATCGCGTCTCAGATTTCAAAAAAGTAACTACAATCATTCTTCTCCCATCAAATAAAATAAAATAAACATGATTATTTCCTAGGATGCGATAAAAATTACCATTGAATATAAACTATTACCCTTTTTTCTTTTTAATTTTTATTGAAATACTAAATTGTCATATTATGGTTAAATTCGCCCAAATTACTTTGTCAAACTGTCCGTACACTGAGGGGTAACTTGAAGAGAATGGTCTACCTACCTAAAATTAATATTTATATCGAAATTTACTCTATACAAATAATTTAATGTTTTTTTTAACTTTATTTATCGTAATTTGCGGTAAGAATTGCATACTAAACAGAAAAAATCATCGGTTATTTGAAGCAGTATATTTTAAATTTATATTTAAAATGTTAATAATTTCCTACCAGAAAGGCGTAAAGCTTCTTCCTCTTCCGATAAGACGGTGACTGGCGCAGAATATGTATGAACATTTGAACGCAAAATATTTATCCAGTTTAGATATTTGTGCCTGTCCCACTGACATTTTGGTATCTGCAATTTCGAATATAGCTTAAAAGCAAGCAGGTAACAAAATAATTTTAAGAATCAAAATATAAGTTATAGTTTATTATAATGTTTAAATTTTATATTTATGCGTATTTTTACTTTTTGTAATAAACTAAAATATTTCATTATTCGCTAAGGAAATTAATCAGGATTGAAAAATATCACTGCTGTATATTGTTGGTTACATAATTTGAACAATAGTACAAGTTCAACCGATACCTTAACCAACCTCTAGTGTTGACTAACACAGTAAACGACACTAACTGATTTAATCTAACCACACAATACATAAAGTGAAATAACTGATCTCAAAATAATTTAAAGTCTAGTGTGTAAATCATTATTTTCATACGATTTATAAACAGATCGATTTCTTGCTGAAAGTTTAAATTATGGTTATTCGTTGTTTGATTAAATTGATATATCGAATAAAAAAAAAAAACCGCAAATGAAACATCATGTTTCAATATTCATTTTAAAAAATGTTACTTATTTTAAAAAATGACATTATACAACGAGAAATAATTATATTAATTACAAAAATAGTAATTAAAAGTAGAATATTGATGACGGGTTGTTACCAGGGCTTGAAAGCCAACCGAAAGCCAAAAGCTAAAAGCTGAAAGCCAATCATTTTTAGATGTGATAAGCTTAATCCAAAAGCCATATTTAAGTTTCCGTAAGCTAAAAGCCTAAAGCTTAAGCTATATTCAAAATTTAAACAGTCGAAAGACGGAAGCTCAAGGTGTATTTCTAAAAAAGCTAAATTAAGCTTTATATTCGGCTTAAGCTTTTTTTTTTTAATTTCTTGATTTTGCATTTTGACATAATTAATCGCGTAAGAAATTGTTTTTAAAAACTTTTATTTTTGTGCGTAAAGAAAAAAGTTGAAGTTTCAATAGTAATGCATAGTAATTAGTAAATGATTTTAATTAACTTCTATTGAAATTTATTTCATAAGCCGAAAGCTGAAAGCTTAAGCCGTATTTTAAATTTAAACAGCCAAAAGCTAAAAGCTTAAGCTGTATTTTTGAAGGACATAAGCTGTATTAAGTTTAAGCCGTATTATTATTCGGCTTTCAAGCCCAAAACCGTGTCCACGGAGGAGGGGGGTGGGTGAAATAGTTATTATAAATACACAAAAATCTGAAAAAAATCAAAAACTTAAAATAAATATTGATGATTTTTAGGGTGTTTTTATCTACCTTTAAAAGAAAAAGGAAAAAATATGCTCCATATTTTTAGGTACTTCATTAATATCTTATGTAAAATTTTTTATTACAAGTGTAATTAACATGTGTAACTCTCATTAATATTTATACGTTAGTTTATTTATGTAAATTGTTAATATATAAATCAAAATGATGGAAATTATTAATAGTACAAATATTAGTGAAAAATGTATTGTTATTTGTAAAATAAATATGTAATGAAAATCCCCCCCCCCCCCACCACAAAAAAAAAAATCTAGACACGGGCCTGTTCAAGCCTTGGTTATAAGCTTAATCTGAAAACCATTTTTAAGTTTCAAAAGCTTAAATTATATTCAAAATTTAAACACCCAGAAGACGAAATCTTAAGCTGTATTTTTAAAAAAGCAGAATTAAACTTTATATTTAGCCTTAGCTATTTTTACAATGTAATTTCTTAGATCAGTTAAAAATTGAAGGATATTTGTTGCTTAAATAAAGATTATTTTCATCTGTTGTCCCCTAATCAATTTTAATATTGAAGTGTATATATGATTAATAGTAAGTTTTGGACTTTGTTTTACATTTTGAAATTTCACAGAGACCTGACAATTTTTAGGTAACTTTGGCTACATCAAATAAATGAATTAGTTATGAATTTTTCTGAAGTTACTATTGACAGTATTGATGGCCACTGTATTAACAGAGATACATTTTTTGTACACTTAGATATAACAAACTAGAGTATTTGCATGAACATGTGTTTATTAGTAAAGATAGTGACTTGATTCTACCTAACTGTTCATTGTTACTTTAATTTTTTATTCTTTTTTTTTTGTTTCTATGTTTTTGAGTTACTCAATCATAAATTTATTTCACCTGTTTCTGTAAAAACATGCTATATTATAAAATTCCTTAAGATTTCATACAAATGTAATGTATGGAATCTTAATTGGATGGTTTAAAAATGCAAAAGCTTGATGTAAAGGAGGAAAAGTTTTCGTGGTTATTGAAGTTATCCGCATGTCCATTTTCAGTAGAAACCACAATGGAATAATTCATCATTACTCTAACGCAGTGGTTCTTAACCGGTGGTCCGCGGACCACTGGTGGTCCCTGGAGCCACCCAAAGGGGTCCACAAAGCCATCTGATAAAAATTTTAAGCAAGTGACAATGAGTCGACACAACAGAGCGCGAGTTGCGGTACAAGTGAGGAACAGTAGCGGAGCGGGTGGACGGAGTTCATTTTATGCTAAAAGACTGCCAAACTACGATATTCATGAAAAAATAGAGCTGTTTCTTTTATGTTTTCATTTATAATATATTATAATTAGTTTCATTAATTATTCTCATTTTTATGGTTTGTAAAGAAACTTTAGTATAATGTTACTTTTTATCAACGACACTTCATAAACAAAGGTAATACATCCTTCGCGTCTTTTTAGGATTCCGTACACATACAATGTATCAATAACTCACGAACGGCTTGACTTATTAATTTCAAAATTTGGATCATAAATTACAATTAAAATTCTCTTTAAAACGATCTATAACTTCAAGATGACCGATTACCCTGGTTGGCAAAAACCCTAAAAAACCGATAAGAATATATAATATGGTATTTAAAACAACCTCAAAAAACAGTTAAAAAATTATACCTCATCACCCGATAAACCTATAAAGGTGAAATTCAAAATATAAAATAAAATGCACGAGTCCTTTCATAAAATCAAAAAATTACGGTACAAAAGTTATGTAAAGTTGACGCAAAGTTCAAAAAAGCGCAAAAAATGGCGTGTCCCTAACGCTACGAGTATTATAGCTAAACATTTTGAACACGGCTAAAAATATGCACTTCCACGTATATTTCTCTAGTTTTGAACATTCGAGTTTCCAACTTTGAAATTCGGCGCTCGAGACGTGAAAGCTTGAAGATTTAAAAAAAAATATTTCTTTTTTTCCGGACATGTGATATATTGTTGGAAAGATCGATATTTGACGGTATCGAACCCATAAGTCGTGTCGTTAAGAAAACTTTTGAAATTGACGAGAAGTTCAAAAAAGCGTGAAAGATGATGTATGTCCCTTTTTAAACGACGTGAGTATGATAATTAAAGATAATTAAAAATTTAGAACAAAGTTAAAAATATGTACATTCCCGCATATTTTTCTAGTTTTCAGCATCCGAATTTCCATCGCTAAAATTAGACCCCGAGGGGCGCGGAATCCCCAAAATTTTGAAAAAATTTTTTTTTACAGCTCATGTGATATATTAATTGGGAGATCATTATTTGTCGGTAGCGATACCGTATTTCATTTCCTTAACGAAATCAAAAAATCGCCAAAAATTACGTTCCTCTTCCTCTTTGCAGCGGAAAAATCAAATTCCTTTGTTTTGAATTTAGTGTTATATAAATTATAGTTATCGTTAACTTACATACGGAGAAACCGTGAGCGCATGAAACATCATGCTTGACTGGATTTGTTTTATTTATTTATTTTGTATTTGGTTACGTATAACTATGCAGATTGATTTCAACGATTCTTCGTTCATGCAGAAGTGTACCACCGGTAAAAAAAAGTGATCCGACCTCAAAGTTTGTTGTAAAAGTTAAAAAAGACAAATGCGCTAAAAGTAAAAAATAATTAGATAAAAGGTAATACATTTTGGGGTAATATACTTAACAATCTTATGATTATTCTTCAACAACATTAACTTTCCAAAACCGGCAACAAATCAAAGTGGAGTAAATGTTCATTACTCAGCTTACAGAAAGTGAATGATTATATTATTATATGTACCCATTGATAAGTTTTTAATTATTGTTGCAATTTGAATTCGATGCTGCCTGCAAAAAATTAATGTTAAGCGTTCAATTTTTTGTGAATGTTTGTAATGGTTATATTTGTACCACGAGCGGAAAAAAGTAATTAATAAAATACAACGAAAAATATCTCAGTAAAGTAACACAAAAGTAGCTGCGGGCATTTGTACGAACAGTTCTCCTGCTATGCTTGGTTCCTGCTCTGGTCTTACAGCGTTGATAAAAACAAAAAATCCGTCTGCAATTACGACGCACTGCGTTATTCAGCTCCAAACATTGGCTGCCAAAACGTTCCGGAAATGCTTTGCTATTGCAATAGTAGTTAACGTCATTAAAAACAGTACACTTAACACTCGTCTTTTCAAACAATTATGCTCTGATATGAACTCTGAATACGAAACTCTGCTTTTCGACACGGAAGTGCGTTGGCTTTCTAAAGGAAACATGCTATCGAGGTTGTACGAATTGAGAGAGGAAGTTTAAATATTCTTATCTAACAAGAACAAAGAGTTGCTGGATCAGTTCTGTGAGTTCAGATTTCAGATACGTTTTGCTTATTCGGTCGATTTTTTGGCACAGCTGAATAAATTGAACGTTCAACTGCAAGGGTCAGAAAATTTGAAGTTTCAAGAGACGAGCAATATGTTTGCATATGAAGATAAAATTAGCGCATTTATCGCTAAAATCGAGCCATGGATAGACAAAGTCGAGAAAGAAAACTTTTCTGCGTTTAATACGCTGAATCAAATTATTGACGGATAGTGTGCTGAGATTAAAGCAGAAGTACAAAAGAATATTACACTCCATTTAAAAAAACTAAAAAGTGAATTCAATAGATATTTTCCTGAAAGCGAGGATAAATATATTCGGGAACTGATCCGCAATTCCTACATTATCAACATTCCTGAGGTGCCTGATGAAATTCAAGAAGAAATAATAGAAATGCAACACGACAGTAACTTAAAAGATACATTCGAAGCAGGAATAAATCTTGAAGATTTTTGGAGCCAAAAGGAAATTTCTTTCCCAAAGATTTGAGAAATTGCAATACGTTACCTTACTTTGTTTCCATCAACTTATCTATGCGAGCAGGGGTGCTCTGCGCTTCTGATAATTAAAAACAAGTACTGAAATCGGTTTGACATGCGTTTGGCATTAAGTAGCACCGAACCAAGGATTCAGAAGTTAGTAAAGTGTATGCAGTCACAAAAATCGCATTAATTATTAATAATATACCTACTTATCTCTGTAATGTAACATTTTCATAAAAAAAAAATTATTTCAACAATTATATTGTGCGTTTTTTATTTATAGATAGAACAACCCTTTATTCATTTACAATTACATACATTTACTTTATATTACCTTCAATCAGTCGGTGGTCGATGGCAAGACAGAAATTGTAGCAAATGGTCCCTCATCACTAACAGGTTAAGAACCACTGCTCTAACGTTTGAAACAGATTATATTGTTCATCATCAGAGAAACTTCTCTAATGATGAACGGTGTAATCTGTTTTACAAAACTTTAATGATGAATTCTTCCAATGTGGTTTCTACTGAAAATGGATATGTGGATAATACAAAAGCTATCAAATAAATTCTGTGACTCAGGAGTGACTTAACTCTTTTAAGAACTGAAATATACAGTAAAATATTGACCCATCATGCACAATTTTTTATTTTTTTTAAAGTTTACAACTATGGTCATATTTTAATAATCTAGATAAAAAATTTATATAAAATTTTCAATTTATTGTTTTTTAATACTTTCTTTTGTGGAAGGAAATATGTGAAAAAATTGTACCACCATACAGACATAATGGTTAAAAATGTAGTACAAATTTACTGCCCACGTGTTTGAAAGAGTTAATTAATAATCGTGAAATTATTCACATAAATTACAATTAATATTCTTTTTAGGGAAGGGGGGGAAGTTAATTTCGGTAAAAAAAGGCTCATTTTCATTAATTTTTCTTTATGCCCCAGTGAATGCAAATATATTTTATTAAGTGTAATACAATAAAGTAACATTTGAACAATATTTTCTGAAATTTTAAATAAGAAATATTAAAAAATAAGCCGCTAGCAGCAAATCTTCGAAGAAGCCTCAAAAAAAAGTTGTTTTGCAGTGGACACTATATCTCACCACTGGTCATCTGAAATCAAAAAAATCAAAATGCTACTGCTAGATAATCATTTTTTTGAGGTAACGATGGGAGGATTTTTTTTTTTTTTTTGATTTTTTAATTTTTGTTAACACTTGGAAGTCAAAAACTTTCGCCTGATAAAATCGACAAATTTTTTATTGTAAAATAAATAATAATTAAAAAAAAAAAACCCTCCCAGCGTTACTTCGTAATTGATGTGCAGAAACACTACAAAATTTCAAAAGAATCGGTGCATTAGTTTTCGAGTTACAGTGTCTACGGACTTTAAAAATGTCAAGTGCGAGAAAAAGGCTTTAAAGTTTTGTGTACAAAAAAATTTGACTTAAACATCAGTAGGCGAGTGTTTCTTCTAATATACTTATTCAGAGTCATCGATGCTAAGCCCATAAAGCTCACAGCTTTCAGCTGTAAAATCTAAGGCAGCTTTTTGCTCTTGTTGACGTAGAATTCTGCTTTCTTTACTTTCAAGTGCAGCTTGTTGCTCCACTCTGTTTATGCTCGTTCAATCTACTGCGCGCGTCCATTCATGAGAACTTGACCCTGTACTGATGTTTATCTTTTGCATAAATGAGAGCAAAGCAAAACAGCCCTCATTCAACATATATGAAGCCACATGAGCTGTGATTTCAACAACAGTTGAGGTACCATTCAGTAATTTTGGGGTAATTTTCCAAATGAGTTGATTCAAACTCTCACTGTTGTTTTGAGTGAATCCTCCAAGATATCGCTGCAGAAATGCCCCCTTACTCAAGTCTTCATATATCGGTTTAATTTCTTCAGAAACGTCACTTGGAAGTGCAGTGTAACTGTGTTTGAATTACTTCAAGGCATTTGCAGCTGCAGCTTTCTGTCATTCATACAACGAGTCTTGGCCGCTCAGGCATTTGTCGTGCTGCGGTTTCTCGTCCATCGAACAGTAATGGTAGTAAGTAACCCAAATGACACAAAAGTGTTTATTTTTTTTTTTGGACGATGTAGCTTTTGTCTGTCTTGCGTTTCTGTGGAGGTATTACTTTTTTTGATCGATCTAATCTGGAAATGGTACTCTTGCGATCTTCTCTGCTAATTTTCTTCGGCATTTTACTAATAATAAATACACAATCACAGCGAAACTAGAACATACGAAGTTCAAAAGAGCAGAAATAGCTGCCAGGTAGCCGCGCTACGTAGCTGCCCAGTAGGTGTTCAAAACCAGAGTGGAGCACCGCTCACTCAAAACTCTATAGGTCCGTTAGTTTTGTTGCGATCGATTTCAAATTTTGACACAATAATCTTGAAATGTTGTACATCCACATAAGCAAATAAAAAAAATGCAAAAAAAAAGTTTAAAAAATTTACCCCCCCCCCCAGACAATGTATAAATTGAAGATTACTGATTATCTTAAGCCCCAACAATTTTTAAAAAATACTTCAAGAACATGCAATATGGAATTAAAAACAACCTTAAAAAGCATTCAAAAATCCATAAGTCATTATCAGCCACCCTTTTTAGAGTAAAATTGAAAATATAGAACTTCAGTTACAGTTTCAGCTTAAGTATAAAAAATATTAAGTAATACAAGTTATAACACTCAATCAGTAAATTAAAAAAAAGTCAATAAGTGAAATGAGCAAATTTAGCATTCTAAAAATAAACCCCTTACAATGGCTGTGATCACATTTTTTTTTAAAAAAATCATTGTTTGAAGAATAAATTAAGTTGCTGAATTGATGATACTTGAAATTAACTATATAATATTACTTTAAACATAGATGGTATCTAGAAAAAAAATTTTTAGCAGGAAGAAAAAATGATTTTTGTGCAGTTGTTACTTTATTTATATATACTTATTTACATACATATTATACTCTAAATTAGTGGGATAAATAAGTAGTTGATTTGAAAGCCGTTTCGTTACATCATGATAAAGTAAAAAAAAATGAAACAAAAAAAAAAAAGAAAAGAATATATATTACAATAAAAAATATTAAGAAATATGACAAAGACATTTTTGCTTATAATATTGGTAATATAAAATTCAAAGTCAGTAAAGCCCATTTAGGAGATGTAAATAAACTAAATTCAATAAGGCAAAGTAAAGCTTATTTAATTTTTTTTTAATGTATAATTAACCTTAGTCTCTGAAACTACATTATAATTTAATTTTCTACTCAGAGGGTAGTCCAGACCCTTTGAAATCCCTTGCAATTATTAATTATTGACAGTCTGGAAGAGAATGTGTAATGTAATAAATTCTAAAAAATAAAATGTTATGAATTTACTTTTAGAAATATTTATTTAAAAAAACAAAAATCATTTAACATGTTTTAACTTGTAATTATTAATATTACATATTATTTAAATATATAAATATGATAGAAGTAGTTTTTATGGGTTATACACATTAATATATCTTAATTTGAAATAAAATTGATAGAATGCTACTAATGGACACAATAAATTTAATTTAATTAAATTAATTTTTAGAAAAGTTTAGTGGTATAATATTTCTATATTAAAAATTTATTAAAGAATCAAAATATTTTTGATTTCAGTGTTTTATAAATTTAAAATTTATAGATTTTGCATAAGAAATTGTTTTTAAAAACTTTTATTTTCATGCATAAAAATGAAAATGTGTATTTATTCAAAATCTTAAATCTCTGAAAGTTCTTCACTAATTATTTTGAAATTTTGACACAACATTGTATTTGAATGCATGTGTATTTTTAAATTGTTTTTACCAGCCAGTAATACACTTAAAAATAATTAGAGTGGGATTATTTTCAGTTAATATTCTGTTTAGTCCATTACAGCACCCTGTTGCATGTAAAAGTAATAGGTACTATACTAATGGTGTTTTCACATCTGGAGCTAACATGTTAGCTCTCATATACCTTTGCACAATTTTGCTAGGTACTTCATCCTCCTTGTGTGCTGAAGTGTTTTCTTAATATGTTAGTGAACATATTAGCTAATATGTTATCTTTAGGTGTGGATGCACTCTAAACATTACTTATGTCAAACAGCATGCTTTTTAACAGCTAATTAATTTACTGAAAAATGACTGACACTGGGATAGCTAACATGTTAGCTTTAGGTGTGGAAGCATTATAAATATTTTCCATGCCGAACAGTGTGCTTTTTAACACCTATTGTCTATCAATGACATTACACATGCCACTTTCTGCAGTGCATGTCAAACTCTAAATTTATTGGAGAACGATAAACACTGAAATGTATGCATTAATGGCGGGAGCAACATGTCACATCCGAATCAAATTTGGGCATTATTTGTAATCGTAATGACCGCTTGCTCTCCTTTATCTCCAACAAAGTTGTAGGAGAAATGTAAATTGCACATGACTGCAAGTATTGTCCATTGAATACAAGAAGAAAATTCAAATAGGAACATAAATTTTATAGTAGAAATATATAATGAACCATTGATAATGATTGAAGTGCTTAGAAATTGCAAATAAAGTTCCCAATCAGTTAGGAATACGATCACTAAATCGATTTTATTCTGCTTTCATTTGATGTAGAATTGTGTCATGAACAAAATTTACAACACAGGTAATCTTTTGTGGTATGTGCAAATATTCCTAAGCTAATGCTTGAGTAAAAAGGCATTTACAATTAATAATACAAACTGTAAATAACAGAGTTGGAGAAATCTTCTTCTTAGATGCACTAACAGGAACTGATAAAATGTTTCATTTAGATTGATTCTGACAGCAATTTAATCCCAGAATAATATAGCCTGTGATATTGCTACCAGGTGGAAGAACTACCCATTCCACTTTGAAGCTGCCATTGAACAGGTAATCCACTGAAACCCCCACATGCAACATTTTCCAAAGCCTTAATGCAAATCTATTGTTTAGGATGAATGCACAATGGCACACAAAAAATCGCTGGAGGTTCTTGATCAATCATTGCAAGATGTGTATAGAAATATCAGACCATTTGGGAACGCGTTAATATTGCAAGCAAACATTACTTGTAATTCCTCAATTGATACAAGTAGACGAAATAAATGCTTACCTGAAATAATCCATTTTGTGGTGATGTAAAGATGTTGAAATTAACTACAAATATGTGTGTATGATCGATCAGCTAAGATATTCTTGTATAAATTGCTGGAAATTGGGAACAAAAAGGTACTGGTTCATCTGATTTCAGGATAAATTTCATTACCTCACAACTTCTGTGATTTAGTGACGTCAAAAGAAGAATTGGTTGAAAAAGTATTTCCCAATATTCAAACCAATTATAAGGATCACAATTGGTTGATTGATTGAGCTGTTCTTGCCGCCCAGAACAAAAATGTCTATGAACTTGACAGTATTATTCAGTCTGACAGTCAAAGTAAGACTATCATATACAAGTCTGTCAACACTATTGTGAAAGCAGATGAAGCAGTTAATTATTGAGATGGATTCGGCAGTTATGGCGTTTTTATTACGTTTTATACACTTTTTGATAACGCTGTCCGCGGTAGAAATTATTTCTTTCGATTTAAAATCATTTATTTGTCGGGTTTTCTCGGGCAGCGTAAATGACAGTGAATTGCGATCAGAGACGCTATTTCGACCGGGAAGCGTGGTAATCCCGGACGCAACCGTTTTGTCGGCTGTGTTGCGGAGGGAAGCGTGCGGTCGAAAAACGCGGAGATAAAGCGTTTACCGTTGAAGCATTTAACTGTGAAGCGTATAACTACAAAAGTCATGACAGAATTTATAAAAACCCCGTAAAGACAGGGCAGCTGCCTCTTTAAAATACATAGGAATTAAGAATGTTCTAGAAAAATCGGCGTAATTATTAATTGATAAGATAATGGGTAATTTCAGCGATTTGACTATATAGTTCAGTAAAAGCCCATTGTGTACCGAAATCTTCGTTCGTGTATATTTTAATTGTCTTTCGATCTTTGTTCAGTCGATATTATTAATTTCCTAGTCAGTCGATTCGTACAATTAATGTGGTTCTGGCATGTCGTCGCCTGTATCAGATTTTTTCCTCTAGCCGCGTTTCCGTTTTGTCGTACCTAGCCTTTTGCCATGCCGCTCGTATATGAATTTTGAAGTTTTAGTCAATTTTTATTATCTCGTCTGCACCGGTTTTTGATTGTTTCTTTTTATTGTAATCTGTTTCTTAAACAAAAAATACATACGCGTTTATACATCTAGAAGTTTCTTATTGGACACGTGGAGGGCCCCGTGACGTCTCCGCCTGGGAGATACTACCGCCTTCGTACGGCGGGTTTCGAGTTTTTTTAAAAAAATTTTATCGGCAATTTTTTTATTTATTTGTTTTGTTAAAAGCCTGATACTCCGCAAAAATGACATAGTATCATTAACTATTTTAAGTAACTAATTTTGCATACAATTTTCAGGTTAAGCCAAGATACTTATCAAAGCCCTAAAGTGACCAAAATCCTCTCCAAAAAAGGGGAACAATATAGAAAAAAAAATTTGATAAAATTGAAATAACGAATGATTTAGAGGAAAATAGAAATCACTCTAAGTTTTATTTAAGTATTCTAATTCTAATTTTCATACACTGTTGAGTTATGTCCTTTCTAACAAGCTCATTAATGAAAAAAACAAGACCAAATAAAAAGTATGGAAAATAAATATAAAGTTTAGATACATGTAAGTAAATTCAAGTAATTAACAATACTGGTTAAATGGATAAATTCCAGGACAAAAAAAGTGTAAATATAAAATTTAATCAAGTCCAAATTTGATTTGCATTTGAGAGTTTGTATATATTCAATGTTTAGTATTATTTCTTTAACTTCCACTACATTAACAGAAATATATCTTATTATTAAATGTGGCAGAGGAATAAGATATTATTGTTCATTAATTTGCAAATGAAGCTTCAGCTTTGATTAATTACGCATCTTAATTATAAGTATTTTGATCATGGTTACTTAGATCTAAACCAGAATAATTTATGAAAATTAAACAGTGTGTCTAATTATCAACTCATATATTTTGAAAATATTATCTTTTACAGTAAATATTATTAAAATTGAATTTTCAGTCTTTTAAACCGTTGTGATTCTTTAAAATAGTAAAATAATCTAAACCTTTATAATGTATTTTATGTAATATTAATGAAGTATCGGAATAGTATTGCCAATGTCACATGTTTAAATGATCACTTATTGAGTCTCGCAACATTCTTTAGTTATCTTTATAATAATATATTTTTAAAATGACAAGGAAATGTTCTACTTGTTGGGTCTTGCATAAACTTTATAATAACTTGAGTCTGTTTGTATATACAAATGCAATGTTGTCATAGTGATGGGCTTCATAAGAACTGGATGACATCCTAAATCACAAAGCATTTATACAATCTGTATAGCGTTCTCTGCTTAAAAGCTGCCAAACTAAATCTGTATATATATATGGAAGTATATAGTCATTGTGAGACACACAAAAATTTGCCACAAGACACATGGTAATCTGTACATTATGAAAAAATTATCAAAAATGGTAAAACATTGTGAGACCTAAAGCAGGTCTCACAACGTTTGGACGGGTCTCACAGGGTGAATTGGCTTTCTAGAAACGGGCCTGTCTATAGCGAAATATAAATATAAATATATATATATATATAACTATATATACAATATATACACATATTTGTATATATAAATCAGCAGTAAATCCTGGCTTTTTCCTCAGTACTTTTTTAAGATAGAAAATGTTGAAATGAAATTTATTTAATATATAATTGCACATACTACTACACAAACAAATTCAAGTTCAAAACCACTTATTTTCTAAATTTAAAAAAATAAAAAATAAAATTTATGTAAAACGAAATTGACATTTAAATTTTGATAAAGGAAATAATTTATGTAAACAACAAAAAGGAATAATTGAAAATGAGTTAAAAAAAATAAATAAATAAATAAATAGGATTATAAAGTAATATAACTTTAAAACTATAAAATGAAATATAATAAAAAAAAACTGAATTATATTATTTAAATAGAAGTTATAACCAAATAAATGAAATCAATACAACTGCTCACATTAGCAAACTTTTCTGAACTGTCATCTAATTTTGCTAGTTTGCTGCACTACCACTACTGTACCACTTTTTATTTGATGCAGTTGACAGATTGTTGCTTGCAGTATATTTTACTAAGCATATTTATAAGTTAGTTGTGTCAATGTTATTTTGCTGAGGTAAAATAGCAGTATGGTAATTACAGTTTCAAAAAGAAAAATGTGCAAGTCCTTCTGCCCAAGCAGAGAAATGCTTGGTTAGTTAAATGCTTGATCTCATTGGCTATTTATGTTGTTGTCGTAAGTGTATGTTTGCTTTTCAGTGCGTTCTTAATGCCTTGTTAACGTCAGAGAAAAACTTACAGTACATACCAAACACAACATAAATTCAAGCAAATCACCAAATCAAAATTTAACTATTAATTAACATCAACCAGAGCAACTAACGTTTTTACACATTAAACATTTTTCTTCAGATTCTCAAATAGAGCTTCACAGATTTCTCTGCAGATTAATCTTTGCCGCCAGAGAAATACTATCAGATTTCGGTCTTTCCCAATTTGCTTTAGTGCTTTACTGCATGGCTAGAATTATTGGAGGATTTGCCACTATTACCTGTTACAATTTTATTAAACATAATTCATTATTTTATATACCACTAAAAATAAACTGAGGAAAAATAGAAAATCAAATTTAAAGCATTAAATGGAATATTAACTAATCTGTATATATATCATTTTATTACAGTTTTTTCATATAAATAATGTAAGTAAAACAATATTAATGCAATTAACATTGGTTTTAAAAAAGTAAAGTTTTTTTAAAAAATTATACTTATAAAAGAAAATATAGAAGTAATGGATTATGCTTTTAACTTAAATTATGGTTTTAAAAAAATATATCTGAAACTTCATTATTTTTGGAATTCTATGATTATTAAGAAAAAATGAATTCGCAGGGTACTGCAGTAGCTATTAAGCAAAGCCTTCCTATCATATAACCATGTAAAATAGAATACATATGCTCACGTTTATTCCGTAATTTTAATGGATCTTCAGTTCTCGGCAACATTTTATTTTCTAAATATTTTTCTTGCTCTCTAATACTGACAGAGTTCTGATTCTTTAGTTTTATATGTTCATTTAATTCACTGTCCAATTTATTCTACATTGAAACTGACATAAATTTAGTGAAAGTTTTGTGTAAAACAATGACTACTTCTATCTTCATGTTACCTAAAGTTTTTAAATTATCAACAGCCTTATCATACCGTTCTAAATCTTTAAACCATAGCTTTTTATATTGAGAGTCTAAAATGGTTGCCTCAGCATATAGTGTATTTATATTTACATTTTCAAATTTTTGTTTGATTCGCTGTTTTAGCGTGTTTAATAAAGCAAAAATTTTTGAATTACGTTCCGCGTATGAAAATTTTTTTACAGTATATATTTATCTGTTTAATTCCCATAATTTTACATAAAATTTTAACTTTTAACAAAGTCCATGCTTTTCAATTGATATCTCTTTTGTTATTTTATAAAATATTCCTAAAATTTTGATTGTCTTATCTGTGATCATCCATTTATATAGCTACTAGCCAATACTGTAATGCAAAGGCGCGCTCAGGATTTTTTTTTGGTCGGGGGGCTAGAATTTAGAAGATGAGTTAGGGGGTGGTAACTCGGTATCTCGACTAAGTACCTATATCTATTTCCGTGGTTTGTAAATTGAAATAAAAAAAAATAAAAAAAAATACAAAATTAACGAATATTATTATTAAAAAAAATTACAAAACTGACGAATAGAAACACGTAACATTATGTTTGTAATAAGCGCAAATTAGATAAGTATACGAATTTTATTTTAAAAAAAATTACCTAAAAGTATATAACATTATACTTTTAATATAAGTAAAAAGTAAATATGTATGTTTCAAAAAACAAATTAAGTAAAACGAAAAATTACAAAATGAAATTAAGATTTCGAAGATTTTTTGGGGGGAGCAATGGTCCCGTGGCACCCCCTTGAGTGCGCCAATGATATAATGCTAGAAATAACTGATTCATTTAAATAAAAAAAAAAAGATTCATCATATTGTACGTTTAATTTTTGCTAAAAAGTAAAAAATAATTATTTGATAAACAAATATTATATTTTGGAATAATATACATAAGAATATTACGATAATTTTTAAACAATATTAACATTTTGTAGTCAGCACCAAATTCAAATTACAACAATATTTAAGAACCATTTAATGAATATAACAGTACAATCACACGGTTTCTATAAGCCAAGTACTGGAAACATCGGGAATATTTCATGCGATGGTTAATTATAGTTGCAATTTGAGTTTGGCATCAACTTTAAAAAGTTAATGTGGCTTAAAAATTATGATAATATCCTTATACATGTTAATTTGAAATATATATCTCTCATCAAATAATTATTTTTTTAACTTTTTAATGCATTTTAATTAAATTTTAAGAGTAAATTTTGAAGTCAGTATTTTCCCAAAACTATTTTATTTTTCAATTTTTAGTGCGAATATATTTGAGTGGTGATATGTTCAGACCAACCTGAAATACTTTCGGTAATGTACAAGTATTATTAGTTCAGGAATAATTTTTGAATTCCGTTAGTCATGAGCTTATAAATCGCATTGGGTTTCAAGTTTATCTTCATTCAAATTTCCATTTCCATATAGTAAGTGACGTTAATAATACTTTAAGTCACTCTTGTTCATGGCCCCTTTAATTTAAAAATTTTAAATGTTCGTAATTTTTCGGTTAATTTTCATTTGGCTGTACTAAACAAAGCAAGTATACTCTACGAAGACTTCTTTTTTAACGTTATTTGTTGACTACTCAGTGAATATTGATCGATACTCACCCACACTCGTAGGGGATCATTACTGACTGATGTAGTTCTTAATAAACAAAGGATCATTCGAATCACTTCATATAGGCAATGAATAGACGTAATATTTTCACCAATGACTGAGCTTCTAAATAGCGCTATAGCAGTTTTAAATTCGTTTTCTTCATTCGAATCCAGATTTATCAGTGGTAATTAATATTGATATTTTAATTTTTCGTCCTGTTATATTAAAAATTCGTTTTATTTCTAATCCGCATTTCCATGCAAAAATTGGTAATATTTTAAGTGCAAATAGCATTTGTTATATTATTAAAAAGTTCTTTAAAGAGACACCATTTGTTAACATTATTTGATGACTGTTGAGTATTTATGTTTACCGATACTTATTGGTACACTTACACAGTACTATCACTGACTGATACACTTTCGAATAAACAAAGAATCATCAAAATCTGTCTAAATAATCAAAAGTAATACACGAACGAAAAAAAAAAAAACAAAACATACACGACACCCATATAACGTCCTCTTTTTGAAATCGGTAAAACGTAATATATTTATTTGATACGATGTATAATTGTAGAAAAATGAATTACTCTCAACACTAAAAACTCGCAAGAAAAAAGGTCAAAAATATATACAACAGGGAATTTAAAACGACCTAAAAAATCATTTAAAAATTCATAACTCGCCACCAGATGACCCTTTCACAATGAAATTCAAAATGCCACAAAAATTACGAACTCTTTCATAACCTGAACAAGTTCAGTCAAGCATGTTTCATGCGCTGAGGATTCCGTATGTTAAGTTAAAGATAATTATAATTTACATTCACATAACACTAAAATTAAAACAAAGAAATCTGATTTTTTGCGGTTTAAAGGAGGGGAAGGACACGTCATTTTTCGTGCTCTTTTGAACCCCGTTAAGGAAATGATATACCGTTTCGTTCTCGACAAGTAGCTATCTTTCCAACGATGTGTCACATGCCCGGGAAACAAAATATTTCTTTCAAAAATTTTGAGCTTTCAGCGTCCTGAGGGTTTAATTTTAAAATTGGAAAACCGGATGTTCCAAACCCAAGAAACATACGGGGATATGCATATTTTTAACCTTGTTCAAAATTTTTAGCTGTAATACTCGCGCAGCAAAGGAGGGGCTGCATCAGTTCTCACACTTTTTTCAACTTTTCGCCAACTTTGAAAGTTTGGTTAAGCAAATTATATACGGGTTTATTCCCGACAAATAGAGTGATCTTTCCAACGATAAGAATAATAAAAATTTAATGACGTAATTATTTCCTATTTACTTAATCGTGTAATTCAGAACTATTAAAAATTAAATAAATATCGACGGACAACTCAGCTTCCACATTTCTATTTGAAGCGGTGAGATACTTATGTCGGTTCGACTGAATAGATTTCTATAAATTTCACATTTTATACGGTTTTATTTGAAATACAAACTTCGTTCAAAAAGTAAGTTTCCCTAATTTGTGTATAATCGAAACTAAATGAGCTAGGAAAAAACAGGCAGCGGCGGTAAATTCTGTACGCTTTTACTCAGTTTTCGACATATTCACCTTTTAAATATTAAGACATTTGTCGAGTTTACAGATTAATTTAAAGATACCTTCCTCGCAGCAGCTTGCCGCTTGCTCTTGCAACCAACCAAGAACATACTTTTAAATTTGACCTCTGCGATGTTCCTTTTGAGCTTAGGAAACAAGTGATAGTCGCTTGGTGCTAAGTCAGGGCTCTAAGAAGGATGAAGTATACAATTCCAGCCCAATTTAGTGATAAAGCCACGAGTTTCTTCAATGGTGCGTGGACGCAACGTTATTGCGCAGTAATAATTTAATCCCTTGCGTTAATTTACCACGTCTTTTGTTTGAAATTGTTCGTTTAAGATTTGTCAATGTCCTTCAATACGTATCGCCATTAATGGTAGTTTTAGGTTCCATGAATTTCACCAAAAAGGAACGCTCTTTGAATACCAGAACATCGTCGCCGTGAATTTGTTGCTGGTTGACGCTTGTTTTACCGTGATAGTATCGGGTAAAACTTATTTTCTTCGCCTTTGCAGTGTCATGAAATATTCAAGCTTCGTCCCCGTGACAATTTTTTCGTGAAATTCGTTGTCTTCGTTGAACTATTGCAAGATGCTGAGAGTAAACTGAGAATTATTCGTTGCATTTTATACTTTTCTGTGAGGAATTTTGGAACCATTTAGCGCATATTTTTTATTCAGTTTTTTGATAATTTAATCGGTCTTGAACTACACAGTACATGGTACCTAGAGGTGCACACTGGGGAATAGTTCAACAAGATCAAAAATGGTGAGGCGTCGGTCAGAGCGTAGATTTTCTTTAATTTTTTCAACTAGCGCATCTGAAGCGACAAATGTCTGCCGCTTCTTTGCTGGTCCTCTACACTCGCTCTACCGGCTTAAAGTTCGCAGCACTACTTGTGAACAACACTTTGAACACCAATCACTAGTCTCCTATAAATTTCTCAATAAACTCCGATTGGTGCAATTTTTTTAAATTTAAAAAACGAATAACTGTGCATGGCTTGTGGTCGGTGGCAACTTCTAAAATTTCGCTCATGGTTAACAAGTGTAACTCAACAAAAGAACAGCATATATTATCGCGGTTTGAACGAAGGTCAATTACGGAGTTGTAGTTACAAAATTAGAGACCACGTCCGCTTCAGCAAGTCCATTCTAATCGGGTTTACAGCGGTGGGAAACTTGCTTTTTGAACACGTAGTTCCTGCTTCCTGGTAAATTTTATCAAAAATTCGCTTTAATTTCTATACCAACAGTAAGAAACAGAACAAACAATTATCATTACGCTCAGTTGGAAGTAATTAATACTTTTTAAAGACATAATCGTATTTGCGTTGACAGGCGTGGAATGTAACTAAATACATTAAATAGATTTGATTTGTTTAGTGATAAATAAAGTTGTAACATTAAATTTTTTTTTTTTTTTTTACAAATATCACAGTATGAAATAAAGTAATGTTCATTACTTGAAATCATTCAATTTAATTAATACATTATGAAAACAATATAAAAACAAAAATACTTAATTTCATAAACAGTTAAAATTCAACATTCAAAAATAGGTCTTCTTATTAAGTACGACTAAAATTTAATATTTATTCAAATATACGCGTTTTTTTCTTTTTAAAGCAAAATTTTTCTTTTGCGTTAATGTAAATTAAAATTTGTACCCGCGGTGATCGGTCATCTTAGTTTCATTTTAAATGCGACAATGTATAAAATTATTCAATGAGCATATTTTTCATACCGCATTTTTCTTAATGCTAATAATAAAAGAGTTCGTAGTACTACAGTTTACTTCGAAATGCAAATGCTGCAAGTGCGCCCATAAATTCTTCCGACGTTATTCTTCTTCGTAATTCTTCAAATTCAGCTTCATTAACTTGATGAAGAAAATCCACCTTGAATTTCTTCATTAATTGCTTGTTTGCAAGTAACGTCTGTAATAATATATTCATCGCGATTAAATTATAAAACCAGCATGCTCTAAATGAAAATTTAAAATTTTAAAAAACAACGAATTTTTAGTAAAAATTTTTATGAAAAATTTATTACAAAATTTTTAATCATATGGGCACTTAATAATAAAATTATAAAATTATTATTTATAAAAAATCTTACCATCATTATTCAATTTTTATATAAAAGAAAATGGTAGATTTAAAATGCAAAATTTATCTTTAAATATTATTATAGACTTAATATCCTATAAAACTAGTCGAGTTTTTTATTCGTCTTTGACAAAAAACAATATTAAAATATTATTAGGCAAAATGTTATAAGTAGTAAAGTTAATAAGGTGGGTCTTTTTTTTTTTTTCGTCGACTCTCATGCATCTTTATAGCCCTTTAAAAATTAACCATCTAATTTAAATAAAATTAACAAAATTGTTTTACTTATTTTCATTAAGACAAAAACCGAAATTTTTCCCAAACTAGTATGCGAATAAATGCATTATAAAGGAGAAACATGAAATAATAATAGTAAGTTATCAACAGGTTTTTATAATATTGAAGAAGAAAGTGAAGCTTGATTCAGCATGAGATTCCGCCTGTTAGCATAAAAATTATCATTTACATTTACCTAATACTAAATTGAGAAAACAATTACGTATACTGTTCTATACTTCAGGGCAGTATATAATGTTATAATATAAATAAATAAATAAGATAACAAGAGTTCAGTCAAGCGTGACGTTTCATGTGCTAAAGATTCAATGTGAAAGTTAATGATAGTTATAATTTACGTTTACATAATACTAAAATCAAAACAAAGAAATCTGATTTTTCGCGCTTCTTTAAGCTTTTCGCTAACTTCAAAGGTTTCGTTGAAGAAATAAATACGGTTTCGTTCCCGACATGTAGCAGCGATCTTTGGCGCAAAGGAAGGGCAACAGTCCTCATGCCTTTTTGAATTTCTCGCTATTTTCGAAAGTTTCGTTAAAAAAATGAAATACAGTTTCGTTCCGGTTGAATAACAATCTTTCTATCGAAATATCACATGACTGGGAAAAAAAAATTTCGAGCTTTCGCTGCCCCGAGGGTTTAAATATAAAGTTGAAAGCTCAACTATAATTTTCCTATAAGCTAGTCCTTTATGCATATATATATATATATACATTAATTACAACGTAATTCTTAGGCTACCCCCCATTCGAAAAAATGTCCCAATTTTATGTACGGTTTGTATTATTTTATAGGATTTTTGTTATTGTTATTTAAAAAATGTCACAATTTTATGTAACGAAAAATGTAATGAAAAAATGTCTTAATTTTATATAACGGAGGGTAAATGTTAGAATAGGACTTTTGTGGTTATGTTATTTTTTTTTTTTTTTGTTGATGCCAGTAAGAATTACGTTGTAAATTTTGATAATTTTATATAAAGTATAGAAGAGAAAGAGATAGAAATGAAAGCATAGCTTGAAGTTATAGATATGCCTTTAAAGAGAATTTTAACTGTAATTTATGATTCAATTTTGAAGTTTATAAGTCAAGCCGTTCGTGAGTTATTGCGTATGTTTTAATTGAATATTTTTGTCGTTTCTGAACCATCTTATTAGGATTCCGTACATTATATGCGCGCGGAATCCTAAAAAATTTGGGTATAAATGGAAGAATAAATGTACCATCGCATAAAAAAAAGCTTCATCAAGGAGTGCGAAAATTACCAAACAACTGGCTTGATCAACCGTGCCATAAAATGTTACTGTGCTAATACCAAAAGCGTCAAAAATAGTACCCGTTGTCCCAAACTCTGGAAGAGCAAGCTGGATTTATATCGAGTAGAGGTCTCGCGAAAAAATATTAAATATGAGACAAATGATAGAAAAACTGAATGAATAAAATATTTCAGCTGTATTCTGTTTTTTACATTACAGGAGAGAACATTAAATGGAAAAAAATTGGGAAACTTTTAAATAGGTACACCTACAATCTGATTCACATCATACTAGAATTGTACTCAAATAATTAAACGGGAGAAAGAAATGTCAAGAATATTTAGTTATAAAAAGGCATATACGATAATGTTATTGCACATCAACAATTTTCTTCCAACATATGTGGAGAATGGATTCAACTGACGAAAGAAAAATCACAATCCTGAAATATATATAACACAAATATAATAGCTATCACGGAAAAAGAAACATTCAAACTGCTGTCCGGAACTTAAGATATTGTTTAAAAAGTTGGCCTAGAGTTATACAAAAACAACTGTTTAATCCTTAGCAGGGAAAATAGAATGTAACAACCACTAAAGATGTTACGATACGGAAGTACAGAATAAAATAATCATTAGATTCCCTAGTTCTCGAGGAAGACCAATAGTTTCTTTTTTCTCTATTTTAAAATAATAAAATAAAATAAGTAATAACTAGAAATATTCATTATATTTTTTGGTCCAATTGAAAACTTTTCTAAATGAATTTTTTAAATTTTAATCAAAAATTTAAAAAATTTTCTTATCCAAAGTGTTTCACTTATAGTTCTTTTATAATTTGAGCTTAATAATCTCATCCTACCAGTTTCTTTGGAAATACATGTATATGTATTTTATAATAATCAATTATATAAATTATTTTGTAAGATATTTCTGTTTTTGGATAGGAATTTAACATTGCTTGTGGTTCCACTACATTTTAAAGTGCAGCTCTTTTAATCGAAGTAACGATTGCTGGAACTGCTTAGAATGATTGAATTGCCAAATCAGAGGTCAATCGGTAACAAGTAAAAATAACCAAAAATAAAAGTCACGCGGGGGACAATGGCAAATCACCGCGCGCATACCATCACATGCCAGCGAATATCGATGTAAAACATATTTAAACCGCGCTTGTATTATAATTATAATAAATCAAATATTTACAGTTTCAAGTGCAGCTTACATTTGCATTACACGCCGGCATCTGAGCAGTGCGACTAAGAAAAATTACATTTAAAAATTGATACGTATATAATTTCATTTTAATTACAGAATAGCACACACACACACATATACAAACATATATACACACATATATATATATATATATATACTCGTTAATGTACACATTCAGGAAAATGCCCGGTAAAAAATATGTACGAAGTTACAAATTTAAAATTGTATCTGTATTTTGAACTTAGTATTACCTAAATGTAAATTAAGGGTATATTTTTCACATCAAACATCACGCTTTTGACCGTTCTATTTTTTCTTTTTGAAACTGCAGTTATATCTTATAAGTTTTAAAAAATGTTATTCAGAAGGCGGGTGGCAATGATTTAAGTTGGAAATTCCATTCTAAATCCTTAAGCAGAAAAATGTTCTCATATTTTTTCTTTTTATTAAGTAACTCTTACCTTCAACTCCTCCCCTCCTCTCCGAAATAGACAAGAACTGCTATCTCCTCGTAAAATTGAAGTGACCAATTAAAAAAATTATTTTTATAAAAGAACGCGGGGATTTTAATTTTTATTCGTTGACACGCTAAACGATTTTTCCCACGCTGAATTTGTATGCTAAGATACATTAAGAATGTACAAGGAAATGTGTAGGATTGTAATTCGAACAAAACTTACAAGATGAGAAATTAACATTATAGCTCAGGTTACACATGGCGTATAGATTTATATTTGTAAAAAAAAACAAAAAAACATTATAACTTATTCTATTAAATTCAACGTTTTTATTAGTTTCATATTTTTCACCACCAAATAAATAGACCCTTTGGGGCCATATAATAATTTTAATTTTACTTCTTTATTTCGAACTAATCTTGAAATTTTTGGCCACAGAATATTACATATTTCTTTCTGATTAAATACATCTGCTACTAATCCGACGTTTTTAGCCTCTTCAGCAGTAATCTTTTTCCCCATGTACAGCATTTCATAAGCCTGAAAAATGTTGAAGCAACGAGTAAGACAAATTAACTGGATTTGTTAATTTCATTAAATTTACCGTTGCAAAAAGAATAGAAACAGCTTTTAATTAACTGCGCGTATTTTAAATTCCATTAAGTTACTATTTTTCACCTTCAACTCATTATGTCTACATTTGAACAAATTACAATAAAAATAAAAGAATATAAAACAAAAAATAAATAACCAAAAAAAACAACTAGATATAAATACATTGAAATATCCATTAATTACAACTTGTGTTTTAGTAAGTTACTAATATTTATTGCACTGCACTGGCCCATCCAAAAAATTCATGATTATCTTTATATATTTATTTATTTATTCATTTTTTTTTTATTTTTTTGATAAATAAACTTGAGTTTGTACTGATCAGGGAAGAATTCAGGAATCTGTTTCTGGAGGACAATTTATGTTGTTGGGGGGGGGGCAGATTTTTTTAATATTTTTACTTACAAGGAAAGTACACGAGTTATCAGACGCCGATTTTGATGGAATTTGGATATGTTGTAGAGTATAAAAAAATATTAGACGTGGGCTGATACAAAAAAAAAAAAAAAAACACGGGTCTAATATTTTTTTATACTCTACAACATATCCAAGTTTCATTAAAATCGGCGTCTGACAACTCGTGTACTTTCCTTATGAGAACAATTTTTTAAGTTATTCCTGAATAAAACCAAATATGTAAAAATTATTTAATATGTAATTTAAAATAATAAAAAAGCAAATGTGAACAATAAATTTAAGGTAAAATAACCCCGATTATTTTTTTATTTTTTTTAATGGGTTCGTCAACATGGACATTGGCCCAAGAACAGCGGAACAGAGAGGAAAGAGAGACTCAGATACTTACGCGATCAGAGATAGCCAACAGAAAGGAATCAAGAGCTAGTATGGTGGGGAATATCGGTTTGTAAGAGGAAGGAATAAAAAGAAGCTTGTTCAGTTGAAAGCGACGAACAACTGAACCGATTATAAACAACAATGTTTTCTCAATTGGTTTTAAAATTATTAATTCTAATTGTATCATTAAAGAACATATTGTAAAAACATTCTAACGGGTTCATTATCTTTTTATAATAAACGAATTGTTGTTTCAGCTGCTTTGTTTTTTATTTCCAAGAAAAGTCCATTTAAAGTAGCTTTTTTTTTTTTTTGGAAATGTCCTTGTAGACGAACTTTCTCCAAAAAAAGAAAGCTGCTTCAAATGGATTTTTCTTGGAAATAAAAAATAAGAAAAAAGCAACAGAGACCGAAATGAAGTTGTAGTTCATTGCCTTTTTTTTTAAAAAAAAGATAAGTGAAAACTAAAAAGGAACCTGTTAAACAATTTATTGTTATTAATGATAAATGGATCGATGTGAACCGTGATAATTCCTATTTACGCTGACAAAGAATACTAACTGCAGTTAACATTTTTTTCAGCTCGTCAGTTTTTAGATCTGTCGCATATTTGCAATAAAAGCATATCGATTTTTTCATAAAATACAAGCAAACATCAAAGTCAAATTTTAAAAGGTAATTCTGTTTTATCCCTATTTTATAAAGTTTCATTTTTCCATCAAAAATAAATCTCGTAATTTTGAAATTTAAAAATGTTTTCGACAGCAACTTTTGACATAACTGTAAACAAAGCGAATAAAAGGTTCTAAATTCTCCGTTATAAAACATCCGAGATATTTGAATTCTCGTACTCGCTCTATTTCCTGACTGTTGATTAAGATTCTTGTATGTGGATGTTCTTCCCGGCTTATCACCATAAATTTGGTTTTCTTCGCATTTATGTTAAGCCCGTATCTTATAGTCGCGTCATTCGTATTATTGGTTATTTTTTGTAGGTCTTCTATCGAATTAGCAAATAATACCGTGTCATCCGCATACCTTACATTATTTAATAATTTCCTATTCACTTTAACACCTTTTTCGACCTCGTAGATAGCTTCCTTGAATATTTCGTCAGTGTATATATTAAATCGTAACGGGGACAATATACAACCCTGTCGTACCCCTCTGAAAAGAGCACTAAAAAGTAAAAAATAATCGAAACTGTATTTCCACGGTAAAAACATCAAAATATATTAATCGCTTTCCTTATTCAAAGCTACATTTGGAAAATTGATTGTATTTTATTTAAGTCGATGATCGCCTGTGCCATATTAATAAAAAATATGAAGGAAAAAAAATGATCTAAAAGGACTACATTTTTTCTCGCGTTTTGACAAATTCTCAGTTTATGTTCACCGATTTTCATCATTAATCACATGGCACCTAAGCTGAATGGTATTCTTTCTAATGGACAAAGAATCAGTAAAATCGGTCCATATAAATATGAGTTATGCGCGAACAAACACGAAAAAAAACCCGGTAAATTTCCATGTTACTCGCAGAAATGTATTTGTGTCTTTGAGGTTTAATGTATTCAAAAAGGAAATAGCTACCGTGTAGAATTGTTTTTGCAAGTAAAAAAAGGTATAAATCTCAAAGTGCACCGTTAATTTTTAAATTTTATTTTTATTTTGTATTATCATCATTTACAACATTCGAATTATCAGAATTGCAAGTTATAGAGATAATAATGGACGACGGCTACTGTAGTATGTTATATATTCATGTATTTCGAAATGATCGATGTGACGAGAGAATACAGCATCAATTATTTTTCTGCTTCTTCGTGAAGTAGATATGGCGAGATCGTTGGTTAGTTGTAATCCTAACTCGATGTGCATAAATTCAATGAATTCCGGCCCGTGCGGTCTTCTTAAATCCAAATTAAAGTCCCCACTTTTTTAGGTACCTTTAATTTAGGACTGTACGTCATAAGATTTAAGACGATGAATTCTTGAATTTTCTCAAACGATGTATGTATTCGGTGAGATATAAACTGATGCGAGTATAGTTCTTTTAGCATTGATTGTTGTCTCGACCAAGCAAAAGTCGCCAACACCGTCGTGACATGTCGCGATTTGATCCGTACCCACATTATTTGAATCAAACTTTTGCAAATCGTTTTTAATATGCGTTGGAAAAAGTCATGTTTTCGCAAATGGCGGCACCACCAGAACGAACCGTATTCTTTTTAAATCGAGTAATAGTGCGAAATCCTGGTATTTGAATAGAACAACCGTTTTCAATCCACGTTTCAGACGACAAGGCAAGAAATTTACATCGCGGATTAATCGCTAGTTAAATCGAGCAAGTGTGCGTTTAGCGATTGAGTGTTGAATATACACAACGAGAGCGACGTGGAATTCGACTGCGTAGAACGATTGAGAAAATTCCAGCACTAATCGCCTATCGTTGTTGTTCTTGTTTAACTTCGTTCCATTTCGTATGTCGTTTCAAAAAAGCGCTCTTTTGTGTCTCGTCATTTCGTATCTTATTGTTCGAAAACATTTTGGTAGTTTTAGAGTTAGGGGGGACAGGCGGACTCGATAACTTGACTTCCAAAAAGTGCTCACTTTGTAATAAGCCTATTTTGAAGAATAAACGATTTAAATTTGAATTTGAATGACTAATAATAATGATTTCTTTACAAAAACTAATGATATCCCATCAAAAACATGAATGTAAAAATGCGTGCCAAATTCAATATAAAGAATATGCGTGGTTGTCGACTAAAAGAATTGAGATCTAAATGGGTGCCAAGTTCTGTAGATTATCTTGAAATTTATTTACAAGAACATACAACATTCTAAAATTAAAACGCAATTTCTTGTTTTTTTCATAGATAACAATATTTTCTATTTAAAAATATATGTAATATCTTAAATTTGAACAGTCGACTTATTTACACGAAGCAGATAATAATTTAGGATAAATTCTAACGATTTGACTTAGTTTTCACATACAAGTCATCTTATATAGTTGGCTAATCAACCTACCTTCTTTAAGTTATACGCAAGTTACTGTTTTTACAATATTGTAAGGTTAACATATCCTACTCTTCTAAAAATTTGGTTTGTTCATTAGCCAAGTCAAATCGTTTATAATTTATCCTAAATTATTATCTGCTTTGTATAAATAATTCGACTGTTCAAATTTAAGAAGTTATATTTTTAAATATCAAACATTGTTGTCTATGAAAAAAACAAGAAAACGTTTTTTTAAAATATATTTTAGAATGTTGTATGGTCTTGTAAATAAATTTCAGGATAATCTACAGAACTTGGCACCCATTTAGATCTCAATTCTTTTAGTCGACAACCGCGCATATTCTTTATATTGAATTTGGCACGCATTTTTACATTCATGTTTTTGATGGGATATCATTAGTTTTTGTAAAGAAATCATTATTATTAGTCATTCAAATTCAAATTTAAATCGTTTATTCTTCAAAATAGGCTTATTACAAAGTGAGCACTTTTTGGAAGTCAAGTTATCGAGTCCGTCTGTCCCCCCTAACTCTAAAACTACCAAAATGTTTTCGAACAATAAGATACGAAATGACGAGAGGCAAAAGAGCGCTTTTTCGAAACGACATACGAAATGGAACGAAGTTAAACAACAACAACAACAACATGTTGACCGTTATAAGCTCAGCGAGTCAGTTATTTTTCTAACGCAGCGAAACTTATCAATATATCCGGCGTTTCTTACATTTGCATAACTATAACTATAGCAATCTAACAGAATAATTTTCGGCATTGCTCGGCGTTTGTAATCTTTCGTTTTACGATGCTGATGGTAGTAGTGGGTTACAAACTGTGCGAACGGCACCGTTGAGATCGTTTCCGGACGAGATTCCTATTTATCCATAACGTTATCCTTCCAAATATCTGTCGAGATTCAGTTCCCAGCTCCTCCTCACCCATTTGTTTCTTTGACTTCGGTACGCGCTGACGTTTATGCGGCCACGTTATTGGGAGGTACTCGACTTTACAACTACTTTCGCTCGTATGTAAATTTAGCAAGTACCGCGCAGCCTCTTGCGAAGAAATTTCGACTGCGTTCAGCATTTTCAACCGGACTTCAATCAATAAAGCGCCGCAGTCTTTATCGGGATATTCGTAACGCAACTTAATTAGTTCCCGCTGCAAATTACATCTTGCGCGATTCGTTGTTCACGTACCCAACAGCGTATATGGTACACGAATACTCTTCCAGAATGAACTGTATATCGCAATTGGAGCTCAAAACTTTCACAATCCACGGATTGAAATTGTTCATCCGTCGTTCAGCGATCATCCGCTTCATGAACACTTTTGGACGAGAGATGCTGGCGCGCAAAATGTCTAGATAGTAGTTGTACGTATTGTCGTGGTGATGCCTGAGAAATGTGTCTAGCAAGTTGAACTCTTCGAACTCCAGCGAGCGGTATATATCAGCATACTTTTGCCGCAACCGTTCGCAACGGCCGTCTTCTTTCGTTATCGGCAGTAGCACTATCGTGCATTTTATTGGCCGAAATGGAGTTGCGAAACGACAGCGACGGTTCTCTTCATCCTTAGCTTTTTTGTAGCACGTAAATAATGTGTGTTTGTGTGTCTGCGACTTTTTTCTCCTTTGATATAGTTAGAATCAACACGCTAATGAGAGAATTAATCAAACGTAAGGTCGCCAGCATGTTTCCATCAACGGGCTCCTTAGGGTCGTCGATAAGCCAAAATATGTAGGAGGAGATTTCTGCGCCTTGGCCTCCCCACTTTTTACACTGCCCACGCCATTCTTGCATTCCCCTCTCTCACTACAGTTCCTTTGTTAGCCTTCTTTATCTCCGCAATTTCTAATCTTTTCCTTATATAATGTACAAATTCTCTGCGTTGAATAAGTTCCACTGTTGAAAAAAAAAAAATTATGGTGCGGCTGAGCTAGGACACAGTGCCGTTGATTTAACATGAAACACCTAAATCGGTTTAAGTATTGAGAATTGAATTGAAAGCAAATCTGACTTGGTTCTAAAAATCCTTTTATATAAAACAAACACGCATTCGGTACTTTTTATTTCATAATAATCAATGACGATTTTATTTAGCTTAAGTAGCAGAACGCGGGGTATTTACTTACGTCAGAAATTAATAAAATGTCATCTAGAGTTTATTATTTACTCTATAGGGTAATCATTTTATTTCTAAAAATGTTTACGTTTAATTTACATTTACAAAAATAAACATAAAACCGCGTTAGCTCGTTTATACAAAATGAATAATTTGTTAACATTCTGTAAACTCGAGACTTTGTAGTGTTATTAACGTTTTTGTACGCTATTGACGATTGACAAATTTTTAATTAATTTTCACAAAGATTTTCATTTCAGAATGGCTGCTTTATTTCTTATATAATACGAAATATGAATATATGTTAATTTATGAAACGACAAGTATTTTTTGCTTGAATTATTTAGTTTTAAATTCCGTAATAATAGAATAATAGTCGTTGTGTGGTCAGAAATTAATAAAATGTCATCTAGAGTTTATTATTTACACTATAGGGTAATCATTTTATTTCTAAAATGTTTACGTTTAATTTATATTTACACAAATAAACATAAAACTGAAAGCAGCTCGCTTATACAAAACGAATATTTTGTTAACATTCGGAATAAGTCGTAATAATAGAATAATAGCTGTTGCATTGCGCGATTTGCAATTTTCAAGACATTTCACGTAAAAAAAAAAAAAAAAAAAAAAGTGTGTGCGGGCTACCATGTTGTTGGAACTCGATGTGTTTAAAGTAATTGACAACGTGATGATGTCGAAAGGGGGAGTGTACGATTTTGACTTCGATAGGAACATAATCGTATCAATAAGCTTGTCGAAATATAAGCAACACGTTACCAGGTCCTCGTTCAGAAGCGTCGAACTCGCAAATCGTTGCTCATCGAAATGACCGGATCACCTTCGCCAGTCCACTCCTTTCCACTCTCCAATCGATACAATAGTCGAGAAAAATCGTCGACAGTTGTCGGATCATCGCAAACACGTCTTTTCTTCGTGTTGCCCAACACTGGACGCTGTTGAGAATCGATTTCAGGAACGATAGATTACTACGCTCGATCATGTTGTCCATAAATTGCTTATTTTCGACGTTTTCAGGTGTCAGTTTCTTCAAGTTGTCGGTAATTTTAAACATACAGTACATGCCTTCCGTCAACCGTATACGCATCACTTTCCGGCTTGACTCCACGGCGATCTGTACGGCGGATTTCGCTGTTGGACATCATGTACGGCGTGACATTGTCTATCGTAAATTCTCACGGTTCACCCAAGTAAATCGAAGGGAAAGAAAGGTTTTCTGCGTGCTCATCGAAGAGAAGCGAAAGTTGACGCTTGTTCATTCCGAGCGCAAGTTCGAGGTATTTCTCTTCTGTTCACATTAATGTGTGAATAGGAGATCGGTAAGGTGCGCTGGATCCTCGGAAATTGATTCGATCATCGGTTCGGCGGATGTATCCGATTCTGGCTCAGGAATGGCTGCTAATGCGGATGAAGTATCCGCGCTCGCGATATAATGACTCATCGATGTGAATACCGTTGACGCAATACAACGGTCTAGTAATGAGAAATCGAAGCTATTTCACTATTGACTTCTTTACGTAGCCCTTCAAGTAGGTTGATTTTTGAATCAAATGTCGTTTAATGTGGACGTTGAACGCTCTATCATCATCGAGTTGACGAGGCAGTTCCGGAACTATCGTATTTACATCGACAGGGCTGTTAATCACTTGACCAACAGTACACTTTGATCCGTGCACGAAACACATCCGACGAATTTGCATAAATGGAAGACGTGCTGATACTAATCGCTCGGTAACGGGATCAAGTGCCGGCAAACGAAAAGCAACCGGATGGTAACGGAAACCATTAATTGCAGCCATACGGGGAATTTTTTCTTGTAGCAGCGATTTGTGACAGGTGTCACATGTCCTTATTAGATTGTTAGCATTTAAGTGCGGATATTTTTCGCAGATTAAATTCGTTGCATTGAAGGGAACGTGTTTCATCATATCCCGCTCAAACCAAAGACGATCACAGACAGCACACGAAATACCAAATTTGTTTTGGTTGAACCGAATGTCAAATTGGTTGTCAGCGGCAGCGGTTGTCATCCGGTCGCTGATAAAAACATTTTGCAGCACTTCGGGATTAAGATCAACGAGAATTTCTTTCACTTCATCGTAGACATCTCGTTTTCGTTGTCGCTATTCGCGGATTCGTTCGACACCACTCTTCGGAGCCGGTTTATTCGAATCGACGAATCAAAGAAACGCTTTAAACTTCTCATTTTCGGTAGTTTTGGAAGTTTAGTTCATGAACTGAAGGAATTCATGGCTGTTCCGAAGTTCCCCGTCCCTCTTGCGTTTACGTGATCCCGCGTCGAATCAGCCATTGATTTTGGTTTTTTATTATTATTTTTTATTCTTTACAGGTCACGACGTTCGTTTATTTATTTTAGGTTCCTGTAATTTTAACACTGTCTGTCTTTAAAATTATAATTCAAGAGTTGACTCTAATTTACGTATAAATTAAATCGAGTTAACACGCAATTACGTGAAAATTACATCGAATTGCCTAGCAAAAATTAAATCCCCGCGTACTATTCAAAGTGCTGTCTTCGTTTAATTCTAAGTTTTACGAAATTATCTGCGGAATGTTTATATGTTTTACGAAATTATAAAGAGAACATTGTGTTTTACTGCGTTACGTTGTGTCACATGGTTTTTACGATGACCCCCAGCCCGAAGACATATACGTGTCAAAAACAAAAAAAAAAAACAAAAAAAAAAAAACAAAAAAAAAAACAAAAAAAAAAAACAACAAAAAAACATACACATAGAACGTATAACTTCCGTCTTTTCGGAAATCGGTAACACGTGAACAATTTACCATTACCTTAAAAAAAAGTAAAATGAGTTCCATACCCTTGACAGGGCGTTGGGATTATGAAGTTAAGGTTCACAATGTACTAAGCCCAACGGCACTAATGAGAGTAGGGGGGCCAGTTCCTTTCTCTCGGGCGCCACTAGGCTACCACGCTGCTTACCATTACCTTAATAACCTCGTAAAAGATATTTTTAATTGAATTGAAAAATTACACTGACAGTAATTGAAGTGGTATTTATTTGACCAAATCATTAAATCGAAGACAAGAAATTTTCTTACTCCGATATGAAAAAATAAAACGATTTTTAATTAATGAGTTCTTTAACGACCGAAATTAAATTTTAGAACTGGAAAGACTTGTCTTTTAATATTTCCGCAGTAACGAATTACTAAAAAATTAAAAATCAATTTCAATTTGCGAAAGAAATCACAGCTTGGTTTCATTTTTTGACGAAAACATAAAAATATCGCCGTAACAATTTCGAACTCGGCGGGAGTTAGTTGTAACGAACCAAACAGGCTGGTTCTTTTAATTTAAATATTATATTATATATATATATATATATATATAGGAAAAGGTGTAAAAATAATAATAATAATAACAAACGAATTAATTCCGAGTAGGAAAATAAAGAATTGTGAATAGTTTGCTTGTGTATATTTTTAATTCGATAGCGATTTAAATATGTACCCAGTTTGGAAATGTGAAATTTTTGTTGCGACGTAATCGGGGTGCCAGGATGCATTAGAGTAATTCCGAGCAATCTGGCTCGCTAACAAGTGTGAGTGTGTGCTTTTGTTAGTAATAAAAGCGAGTATGAATGACGTCACGGTGTATGTCGAAGCTTGCTATTGAGTATTAATAATGGTAAAAAGGTATCGGATATCGCGGCGGCCGAGCGATTGATGGGAAATTTCGCATTAGAAGCGATGCCTAGACAACTGTTTGGCAGCGCAAATTATTGCATATTAATAAACTCGTCTTTTGAAGACGGGGACTTTTTCTTTTTTCCTCGCCGTCCGATCAACGTCGTGATCGATCGGTAATCGTTTGTCGCAAGTTGTAAATAGAAGGATATCATTAACTAGTTGAGTAGAATAACCGCGATACAGTAAATATGTCATTTTTTTTATTATTTCATTTAATTTCGTTTTTTGTTCTTCCGGTTTTTTAGTTCGATCCTCGTGACTAGCGTTCACGTGGTAGGCGAATTCAGCACGAGACATCGTGGACCGCTCTGCGCGGTGGGTAGGAAAAGCTTCCCTTTCCTCTTTTGTTATCGTGCTTTTTTTTTTAAATTTTGTAGAATTCTTCTTGAATGGCGCCTTAACTAGTTTAAACTTTAATTGGAGAGAGCGAAACCGTAACAAAACACATTGGTGATAAAATGATTAATTCAAAAGTCAAAATTTCGTCCGCCCCAACTTCCTGCGTTTAATTTCAAATTATTATAATGATTAATTTTATTTTTTCCTATGATTTAATCATTGAATTTTCCCTAAATTCAAATTACATATATTTATTCAAATAAAATCAAAGATATATCCACCCCAAAATTTTGTAAACTTTTTTTCTTTAACATAGAATTATTCAAAACATTTTAAGATATTAAATAGAAACAAAAAATATTAACGATTAAATGGTTAATTATTTTGCGTTAATTAGCCCCGAACTGATTATCCCATGTAACTTGATGCATACAAATTGAGGGGAAAAAGTTTGTTTCTTAAAAGGTTTTCAAATTTCAAATTTAAATTAACGGGTCCGGATATTTTTTGTGTGCGGAGGGAGAGCTTATCTACCAGAGGCTTTTACCCAAAAATCAATTAGAAACGGAAAATATCTGTTATATTTTAATCCCATCGGATATTATTAATAAAAAGAAACAAATAGCGGAGAATAATGCGCGGGGAAAGGAAAGACAGAGTGTAAGATGCGCAATAAGGAGCAGGAAGCTCAAGTCTCAGCACATGAGAATTTAGAGTGAAACGCTCCACAGAAAGAGATGAACATTCAAATATCACATAATCAGCGTCATTAAAACTGAGTCATTTAAATAGAAAAGGCAATGCGAGGAAGAAGCGAACAAAAAGCGAAAACAGGAGGAAAACAGTAAAGAATGACCAAAATATAGGTAAACAAAGGAGACAACAGAACGGCTAAGTGAAGGAAATAAAAGGAATCATGGATTACAAAGAAGAATAGACAGATATCATTTGATTATTTCTGACTCTAAGAGAGCATCCTTCAGGTCATCTGCTGTTCACTCCTTACTAATTATTATTATAACTTTATTACTTTCCGTATATGTTTTCATATTTTTTTTTCTCTCCATTCGATTCACATTGCTTCCCCCCGTTTCTTTTCTAAAATACCTCATCCGCTAATCTCTTAACGCTGTGCAAAAATTACTATTTCAGTCTCTGGACGGGTATTTATAGTTTTTTATTCCCTTCTCCTAGATAAATACATTAGTTATGTAGGTAACTAGTTGCATTCTTCTAAGACATCTCCATGATCTGAGTATTTCCCACAAGGAACGTCATTTACATTTGCTGTTTTGTATTAACAGAGTACGCACAAGCTACTCTATTTTGGGTTTTAGAGTCATCGATGTAGCATTGGATGTAGCTAGGATATTCTTCTTGGAGGATTAGTTGTAATTTTTGTTTCTGGTTGTAGGTCGCTGGCTGACGTGTGTGCCCTCCTACCCAAAAAAAAAACGTCCACTATATTCCATTATTCCTGTTCATATTTTTTCATTTCATCTTTCCATCGGGTCTATAAAACAGCTTTTTCGTTATGTATCCGGTTTAGTTTAATCTAAAGTGTTTGTAATATTTCGTAATCTTGAATCCTTTTGGTATACATCGAAATTATATATGAATATATTATTTTAATAAATATTATTTTCGGTATTATTAATATTATGAATAATGAGTAGTCTCAGTGAAAATATTTATGTTTATAGTTGTTCAATCAATTGTGTTACAGTAGCCAAATACCAAGAATTAGTACAAGTTAAGCTGTTTTCGTTTAAATTGTGCACATTTCGCTGGTTTTTTTCATTAATTATTTTTATCGGAAAATTCAATATTTAATTCATTTTTATATTATGTGGGGTGGGGGGTATTTTTAAGGTAGTTTTAAAAACACGCAGAAAAATTGTTTAAAATTTTATGTTTGTAATGAATATTTTTTAGGAATTTTATAAGAAAATTATAGTCTGCGATCAGTTAATTTTATTGGAAAAAAAGGCAAAAATATCCGTTCAGAGACTGAAATAGTAATTTTTACACAGCGTAATACCGAAAATAATACTTATTAAAATAATATATTCATATATAATTTCGACGTATATCAAAAGGCTTCATGATCGCGGAATATTACAAACACTTTAGATTAAATTAAACTGGACACATAATGAAAAATCTGTTTTATGGACCCGATGGAAAGATGAAATGAAAAAATATGAATAGGAATGATGGAATATAGTGGAAGTTTATTTTGGGTAGAGGGGCACACATGCCAGCCAGCGACCTACAACCAGAAACAAAAATTACAACTAATCCACCAAGAAGAATATCCTAACTACATCCAATGCTACATCGATGACTCTAAAACCCAAAATAGAGTAGCTTGTGCGTACTCTGTTAATACAAAACAGCAAATGTAAACGACGTCCCTTGTGGAAATAGCTCAGATCATGGAGATGTCTTAAAAGAATGCAACTAGTTATCTACACAACTACTGTATTTATTTAGGAGAAGGGAATAAAAAACTATTTTATATTTAACATATATAGTATTTATTGCCCATTAGTGATACTTAACAGAGGTTTGTAATTTGGAAAATTACGATATATAGTTCTTAGTTTCTAGATGATCAACGTGACTTGAGAAAACTGCGTCAATGCATGTATTGTTTCTGGTTATCGAAACTGATGGGTCGTTGTTCAGTTCGAGATTGAATGTTTCACGTATGAACTCGATGAACCGTGATTCTTCGCTGCTTTGTAAATTTATGTTTATATTTCCACCGAGAACAATAGGTATCAAATGATACTCCTTCTCCCGAATAACCCTGAATACACACGCCTTCGGACTGTATGCCATTAAATTCAACTCAAAGAAATCTTCAACTGAACGTACTGGTGTTCCTGGTGTGGTGTAAACAGAGGCAAGTAGAGCTCTTCTTCCGTTAATCGTGGTCTCAATTGAACAGATATCTCCTACCTCGTCATGTGACGTAGACATCCTTTTCACTTGTACTTCTTTTGGATGATATTTTAAAAATTCGTGTTCTGTAGATTGAAGTTGTCTCGTCAGGCAAAGCTTCTTGTTCCTCTTGACGTGTTTATTGCTCCGTATTCATCTTCCGTTTTAATCGGTATCTTTTGTACTTCTCACCCTCTTTTTTCTCCTTCTCTTTCACCTTCATTGCTTTAAAGGACAGTATCTTCTCATCCTCAATTATATTGGAAGAAAACGGAGTATTCATCAAGAATTCGGTATATTCCTGGTGCTCTTTTTCGTCTCGTTGACGTTGACGAAACTGCCTTACACGTTTACCGGACGACATCCCGACACACACTTACTGGTTTAACTGTCAGAGTAGATTACTTATAAAGACAATTCCTGCCACAAAATTCCCTTATCATATTCCGAATATAAAAAATCTGGATTTGAATTTCCCGACAAATTTTCCCGCCAAAAGTCATTTCCAGAAGTCATTTCCATTACATTTCTCAGTGGCCCATATTCTGATCGATGACGTTACTTCCGTTACATTTTTGGCGGCAAAAAATTCTGATCGATGACGTCACTCCCGTTACATTTTTTAGTGGCGCAAATTCTAGAATGACCCCCCATTTCTAAGACATATCCATGTCAAAAAAGGGAAAGAGCCGTCAATTAAATTTCGATTCTGTCAAATATTGACGGTATAAAGGAACTAGTAGTTAGAATGACGGATGGAGAGGGGAACGACAGAACATAAAATGCACAATAAGGAGTAAGTAGCTTAGGATTTTTTTTTTTTTTATTTCTCTTCCAATTGGTTTGTTAACGAGGATATTAGCCCAATAAATGGGGAGAAGGAAAAAATAACGTTATATTCTTAAACGTTGGGGATAGAGAATAAAAATAATTCAAGGGTAGGAATAACGAAAGCAGAAGGAAATGAGAGAATGTAAAAAGCACTATAAGGAGTAGGAATACCGAGTTTTAACAGAAAAGAGTAGAAGAACGATTATTCAGCAGAGAATATTGCATATTCAAACAAAACATAATCAAAATCACAAAGAATGTTTGTAGAAGGGGAATGAAAAGGACAGAATACAGAATACAATGCTCGAAGAACATTCAAGAGGTAAAGAAGGCGATTTGGAGAGGGAGCAAGGAAAAATCGAAGCTGAAAAAAAGGTAAAAGGGAATGGTTAAAACGCAAGTCAATAATAGAAATGACAACAGAACGGAAAAACGAAGGAAGATTAAGTTGAACAGATAGATAAAAGGAACGTTTGTTACAAAAAGAAGAACAAAATTTAAGATTTAATTTTTTACACAGGGACATGGGATTACTGGATGGTTTTTTTTTTAAAAAAGAAGCCCGAGGAAGTAGCAATTCGAGCCAAAGCATTTGCAATCTCATTGCCCTTAATGCCCATGTGATTGGAAATCCACAACTAATCAACGCAGATGGAGTAACGGAAAGAAAGAAAATAGGTACGACAGCGTATGCGAAGAATAATAAGAAGAGGGAGTAAATCGCTTTAAGGGTACTCATGGAATCAGAAATTATTAAATAATTCAAAAAGAGTCGACTAGAGGAACTGACAGAATAACCATCACTCAGCTGTAAGGATGGAACGAAAAAAAGGGAGACAAAATGATCCTGAAAAGTTAGAACTTGGAAGGACAAAAGAAACTCCAACACTGTAAGGTTCTCTGAAGCCATCAGTAAAAATAGTTACCATGTGAGGAAAATTTGGAATTGATAGTGCTATAGAGTTCTTGTTTGATCGTTGAGCGGAGATTGGTAAAAGATGAGTCAATTAGAAAATCAAAGGAGAGACATTTGTCCAGCAATGGACTAATACAGGTGGAAAGAAGAAAAAGCTTACCCCAGGATAAAACAAAATTGCCAGATTGACAGACTTTAAGATAGACCAGTCTTGGTGCGAAATTTAATTCGACCAGTAACATATAAAAATATATATTACGATTTTTAGCATGATTTTTAAAATTATTAATTTTTACATTACACATTTATAATATAAAAACCTGGTCGAAAAAAATATAGTCAGAATTAATTAGAATTTTTTATAACCCTAAATATTAAACATTAAGCGAATAATAATAGAAATTACGAATTTTGTAAACATTATCGCTAAAGATGATAAAAGGAAAAACATTTTCACTGTATCAGATAATTCAGTAAAGGTTAAAATTTGTTGAGGTTAATGTTATTAAATTACAATTAGAACACTAAATTATGGGTTTAATTTTCAATTATGAAATATGAAATTACACCGATCGATCGGAGGTATACCCTATTATGGCTGGAGTTCCACAAGGAAGCGTATTAGGACCTCTCCTATATACACTGTACACAGCAGATCTGCCAACAGATGATACAGTACACATAGCAACGTTTGAAGATGATACCTTACTGGTTGCATCAAACTCAAATGCTGAAGCTGCTATCACCGCTCTACAAAATAACTTAGATAGACTGTATCAGTGGACCCAAAAGTGGAAACTGAATATAAACCTAGAGAAGTCTATACACGTATCTTTTTCCAATAGAAGAGACCATGATAAAGAAGTATTCATAGGAAACAGTGTGATACAAAAGAAATTATATACAGAAGAAAAGAAAAGAACTGGACCTAAAATTAAAAAAAATATACTGGCTCATAGGGTACAATTCTGAATTGTCCCTACAAAATCGATTACTGGTATACAAAGTAGTACTGAAACCAATCTGGAGTTATGCCGCACAAATTTGGGGATGCGCGAAGAAATTAAATAGGGCAAAAATTCAGCGCTTCCAGAACAAGGTGTTACGCTTAATTTACCGAATGCCTTGGTATGTGACTAACGAAGCTATACATCAGGATCTAAACATAGACAACGTTGAAGAAACTATCCATAAGCAAGCTCAGAACCACTTCAGCCGATTACGCGTTCATCCAAATCAACTAGCAGCATCACTTGCACATACGGACGTAACGACTACGCGACTAAAAAGAACAAAGATATATGATCTAGGTTCATAGTGTCATAGTTTGCAAGGTTAAAGCACTGCTGGGTGCACCTTCTTCACGTGATTATTAATAGATACTATTTATTAGATAGCCTCTCAACTGGCTAGTTATAAATTAGCAAAAATAAAAGAAAAAAAAAAAAAAAAATGTACATTAAGTTCATTAAAAGTAAAACTGTAAATGAAAATTTCACGGGAAAAAAAAATAAATAGTTGACCGTTTTAAAATTTGAAAACTTAATTTTTTCAAAAACAAAATTCGAACTAACCTTGGAATTTCCTAGAATAGCGGGGAAGAGTTGACTAGAACAAGCCTCAGCGCATAATCCAAGAGCGACAAATGGTGTATGAAACGTAGCCTATTAACAAAAAGAAAAAAATGTGATTATTCAATTTTTCACTTATTTATTTTATCTTTTAAATGTAAAATAAAATGACTAATTTCTACCGTACGAGTATACCAATAATCGGTAAAGGCTGGAGCTGATTATACTTCTAGCCCCAATCCTTTACATTTACTTGCTCAATAGTCTAAATGTCAGTCCCACAAGGAAGAGCACCGAACGCAGCCCTTAAGTTGTATTTGGCCTGTAATTTCAACTGTTGCAGAAGCGTACCAACCGTACACACATACATGTGTTGCCACACCGTCCATGTCGATCACATGCTGCCATTGGAACCCTTGGTTACAGGCCACCACCGTTGCTGCTACTTGTTCATTCCCATGCATGACGATTTCAATCCTTATAATTGCATTACGAAATGTATTTTTAAATTACTTTTTATCATTAAGCTATATATTATTGTTTTAATTATTTTTTATTTTATTTTATTTTTTTTTATTTTTCCACATATGTTAAAGTTATCAGAACTGCTACATCTATGATACACTGCTTTTATTATTTTTCATTACTATTAATGTTAAACTCGTGTTTACATAATTTCTTTTTTTTTTCATACTTGTTATGCCCGCGAATAAAGAGAGAAGTCTATTTCTTCTTTGGGGGAAAACTAGCACGTTTTAATTTGAAAAAAAAAAGATGAAATAAATAAAATTTATTGGTGTATGCCCGCAGATAAATTTGCTTTACTACTAAAAATTTCCTGTATGTGCAATCAATAATTTTTTCTACCTACATCTTGTACTTATCGATACCTATAATCTATTTTGTTTTTTTTAGTAATCTATATATTTCTTTATTTATTATTGCGCATTCTCTTATATATTATGTTTATTATTTTTTTAACATTTCCTTCTTCCTGACGCAATTCCTTTATTTTCCTTTTCCTTTCCCCTATTTTTTCCTTCTCTATTATTTCCCTAGGTATTTTATTTAACATCTGAGTTATGACAGATTTTTCAGTTTGCTCCCCTATCTCGCTAACGGCAGTTGATACGTAAATTTTTTTCTTAGCTCGTATTCTGTTTTTATTTTTTCCTTCAATTCAATTTTCTTTCTTGTTGTTACATATTTCCGTATCTTTACATATAAGTGCATTCCTTTTATACTCACCACGTTTTCTTTTTTAATTATTTCATTTACAGTTTCACTTTTATGATTTGCTATTAATTTCAAGCATTTTATTCGCAGTTTATTTGTTTTCCCCAGGTATATTTTCCTCTCCATTCTTCATGCCTGAATTCCATATCTGCCCTCGAATCTACCAGCACATAATAAACTATTTTTAATGCTCTATATGTTGTATATTTCCTCAATGTATATAATTACCAATATTGCTCTAATTTTCTTTGCAACAGGTTCCATACGTAAGTTCCATCTTAAATGTTGGTCCTTTATTACTTTCAAATATTTATACTGAGTTCTTCTAACTTCCGACTATGTGATGCAACTATTGCTATATCATTCACGAACAAGACTATATCATTATAATTGAATTCCTTATATAGACCATTTGAATATATATAATGAACAGTATTGCCGCCAAGTCGTTACCCTGCGGCACTCCTACATTCATCTCCTCTTTTCCATTTTGCACATTTAATATATTTACACTTGTTTTTCTTCGATTTGAATAATTTTGAAACCATTTTTTTAAACTATTCGTTATCCCTTTTTCCTCTAATGTGTGTATGAGTATTTTATAATCAACTGTTTCAAAAATTCTAGTACGATCTAAAAAGGTTATCAATACCTTCTTTCTCTATTCAAAACTGCCTCTTATTTTTTCTGGAAGCTTACCGATTGCTTAGGATGTAGACATTCCCTTTTGAAAACCATATTGTGTTTTGTCAATTATTCTATTTCCTCGTAAATACTTTGTTAAAATATTTGCTACATACTTTTTTAATATTGCTGCAATCACGTTACTTACAGCAACTGGTGCATAATTATCATATTCACTATGTTTATCTTTTTTGTATATTAGTCTCGTTTTCGATATTTTTAATCCGTTTGGTATTTTTTCTTTTTTTAATGTCTGATTGATTAACTTTGTAATTTCCCTTACCATATATATTTACATCTTTTATTCTTATTTCATCGATTTCTGTGGCCTTTGTATACTTCAGTCCCTCAGTTATTTTCCCCACCTGTTCTACGTTTACTTTGGGTGTGTACATGTTTACTTTTAATCCATTTTCTTTTCTTTTTTCTAATGACACTTTATTGCATTTCTAGTTTATTTATGCTATTTTTAAATTTTTTACTGAATTCGTTTGCAATTTCACTTGCTCCTTGCCCCTCGCTAAAGTATTTGTTAATGGTTTCATCCACTCCTAGGTTCTTTCCTTTTCCTATAATCTTGTTTATATTTAACCATGTTTTTCTGCTATCCCCCTGTTCTACTTTAAAACTTTTCCCGACAAACATGTCCTTTTGCTGCCTTATTTCTGCATTCACTTGATTTTTTAATTGTTTGTATTTTCTTCTTAATTCAAATTTTTATTGTTTTTTTTTTTTTTATTTTTTTGTTCAATTTGTCTCTTCTTTTTATTTTTTTTTTAAATTCGGGAACTTTTACCCAGAAACAATTAGAATAAGAATGAGTCAATTATATCTTGACACGGTCAGATATTGTTAAGAGAAAGGAACAAATAATAGGAACAATCTGTGGAGAAGGAAAAGATAGGACATAAGAGACGCAATACGGAGTAGGAAAACCAAGTCGCAGAAAATTGAAGTAGACAGCAGAATACTCAGCAGAAAAAGATGAACATTCAAAGAACACATGGTCCGCATCGCAAACATGTTCTTCATTTGAATGGAGAAGACAATATGGAGAGGCAACCAACGAAGAACGAAAACGGTAGGAAGGCAACAGAGAATGGTTAAGGCGCAAGCGAATAACGGAGACAACAACAGAACGACAAAGTGAAGAAAACAAAGAGAACCACGGATTGCCAGGAAGACTAGGTTGAATAGATAGATAAAAGGAACAATTATTAGTACATATCCAACCAAAACCTAAGATGAAAACCTTTGCACAGCGGAAGGAGATTTGACGATGGGACTTTTTTAGAGAAGAAGTGAGAAGAGACAGCAACCCGAACCAAGGAGTCCGCCGCTTCATTACCAAAGATGTCCGAATGACTAGGAACCCGCCGTAAATCAATTTGAATGGAATGAAGGGAAGAAGGAAGATGGATAAGTGAACGTAAGCAGAGTATGTTAAAATCATAGGAATGATCAGGTGGGGGAGATGAAATGGCCTGAAGGGCAGTGATAATTTGTCTCTCTTTCCAATCATTTTAATTATTTTTTGTGTCATCCATTTTTTTTTGTTTGCCTATATACTCGCACTTTATATACTTTTTCAAATGTTTTCATATAAATTTTCAACGTCTATACCATCTCTTTTTTCTTCCCACTTTATGAGTTTTAGTTTGTTTTTTACTTTGTTTTCCATAAAAAAGCTTCTGTTTGATTCCATTGATTTTTCTCCGATCTTCACCATCACCATTTTTACAGGACACATTATCATATTGTGATCCGCTATTTTGATGTCTGTGTTGTAATGGTTAAAGTCGATGTTTCTTTTCTTCTTTTTAATGTTTATATGGTCTATATTGGTTTGAGTGAACCTATTCTACCTCCTTTCTTCTCCTGTGCATCCTTCAAAATTACTTTCATAACCTATTCCTGCCATAATGTTATATTTTTCTGCTATTAAGTCCTGTTTTTCAGTATTTATATTTATGTCTACTATATATATTGCAGAATTGTTTTCGAAGTATTTTTTATCCATCTTCTTTATCCCTTTTATGTATTACTTTGCCTTTCCTGACGGTGATCTATATACCGCTCATAGGAATGGTTTTTCCTCATGCCATATTATTTCGATTTTTACACATTCCGCATTTTTCATGCTTTTGCTTTTAATTTGAGTTTTTATTTTCTTGTCCCGCTTTATATATATCACAATTCCACGTTTTATCCCCTCTACATCTAAATTGTGACATTTCCCATAACCTTCTAAATTATAATAAATTTATTTAATTTTCTTTTATATTTATCGCTCCTAAGATTAATATGTCATATTTTTGTCTCGCTTCTAGTATCTCACTTTTTCCATTTTTTCCTTATTGATTTTGCTACGTTTAATTTTGTATTCATTTTTTTATTATTATTACTTTATTATTAATTTCCTTATTATTATTAAGGAAATTAATAATAAAAAAATGAATATCTAACGATTTTTTTTTTCTAAGCTTATTTTATCTATACCTCTTCATTTCTCGTACGGCTCTTTTTCCCTTTGTCCGTTTGTTCTTAATTTGCTAACCACATCGAATCAAAACAAAAACGAAAAATTAATGGCAATTTTAAACGACAAATTACATTATAATATAAATAATAATAACTTAAGCTAGTTTAGAAACTTGCGAGTGGCGAGGTACAAATATGTCTAGACGATCTGTCTGTTTCACCTGTCTCCCCCTCTTGATTCTTTTCATGCATCCTCTATCCATCTACTTCCCTCTCCTTTTTCCTATGATTCCTTGCTTCTTCGTCCATTTATTATCCATTTTTTCACTTTCTCGTATGCATTCTTTCACTTCCTCTTATCATCTTTCCTTTTATCTTCGTTGAGCTGTTCTCTTTGTTATTCCCTCGCCACCAACCACCACCGCACAGAACTAGAACACCCACACAAATCCCACGCATACAGCCACACACTGTGTTAATATGATGGATGCACAATAGGTTGAAGACATGCGGTATAACGGGAAAGGGGAGGGGGATATTAATTTGGAGCTGAGTAGTGAGCTTAGACTAATTCTGAAAATACATGATAGGTTACGGGAGGCGTACAGTGTACGTTTTCATAGATGTGGGTTCTGACGATTTTGGCGTGTATGGTAAATAAAAAAACATTAAATAAAAAGTAATTAAAATAATAATATACTGCTTGATTATAAAAGAATAATTAACAAATTTATTTCATAATACAATCGTAAGGATCAGAATCTTAATGCATAAAAACAAACGGACAGATCCAATGACGGTGGGTGTAACTAGGGGTTCCAGTGGTGACCTCTGATCGACGTCATTGGAGAAGCAGGATAATATACTTTGGTTACAATTTAAAATTTAAAAACGAATTACAGGATAAGCACGAATTGATCATCTACTGATCGAACGGGTCGATTGTGTTCAATGTTATCGTGTGTCTCGTCATATATTGTGTTATCATCTAGTAAAAGCACATCGGTGAAATGACACCATTTTATTTTTGTATATTGTACAGTTTTCGTAAATTGTTATTCGGCTCGTCCTTCTGTGATTATTAAACACACATGCATACACACAAGTGTGGGCTACTATTGTTGCCGATATAACGAAAACGGCGGCTGCGCCAATTTATACAGCGGAACCAGTGAATCATTTGACTAGCGTTCGTACGCAACGCAGCGAGATCCTATCGAACTCTACTGTACATGCTATTCAGCCGGCTAAATTTACCTTCCCATTTATAGCACCGTGCAGTGTAGCAGCGTCGTCAACAATTATGCCCTTTTCGCAGCCACTACCTGTCTACACGCCAGCTGGAGATCTACAGTGTTCAAGTCAAGCAATATTTGTAATGAAAATCAAAGCAGCAATTATAACCAGCATTTCCCAGCCTTGCCACAAACAAACGTACAACAGACAAATGAATATGATAGCGACGAAGAACTACAAATATGTCAAAATGAAAGAGATAAAAATAATTGGCAGAAAGTTAAATTTAAAAGAGAAAGAAAACGACAATACATTTCTACCAATAATGGTACAAGCAAACACGTTAAAATGTCTCGCAGTAGGTATGAGGCCGTTTCAACAGATGAGGGAAGTAGCACTAACGAAGAAAATAATGTAGGCAATACAGCATCAAGAACCTCCCAAGCTATCCCTGAGCCACCGCCTATATTCCTGCACGGGACCCAAAATTTGTAAAAAATGCAAGAAAACATAGGGCGTATAATTAATAAAACGGGCCATTACGTAAAAGTATTGGCTGATAGAGTAGTTAAGATAAATGTACTTATTACTCAGGATGAATATCGCAAACATGAGAATTTAGGGGACAAAAAGTTATATTCTACACCTACCAAATGAAATAGGAACGTGCTTATAAAGTAGTTATAAGGCATTTGCATCATTTTATCGACCCAACTGATATTCAAAAGGAACTACAGTCGCATAATTTTCAGGTTCGTAACATTCGTAACGTAAAGCAGCGTCAAACCAAAAAAACCACTGCCGTTATTCTTTATAAATCTTGAACCAACTGAAAATTGTAGGGAAATTTTTAATTTAAAATCACTCTGTAATACAATAATTAAAGTCGAATCACCAAATAAAAATCATCAATTCCACAATGTCAAAACTGCCAACAATGAGGTCATACTAAAACCTATTGTACAAGAGTGCCACTTTATGTTAAATGCGGTGAAGAACACAAGACTCATGAATGCAAAAAGGACCTAAAATTGCCAACTACGTGCGGATGTGTGAATGATCTCATCCTGCGAATTACAGAGATTACGAAATATATCAGCGACTAGTACAGAGTAAAACTGATATTAAAAATAAATGTATTCAATCTACTAAGCACAGCTATAAGTTATTCAGAAGTAATGAAACCAGCCGCTATAAGTCAACAGAACAATTTTCCAACAAACGCAAATCATTCTAGAAGTTCCAATCAAATCTTTAATATAAATCGGTCATCAAAGCAATTTGAGCAAAAGGAATAACAAACTTCTTCAGTAAACTTAACAGAATTCCTCGTGGAATTTAAGGCAACGTTTCGCCAATTAACTGAAGAAAACAGCATGGTTCTATCCATGCTAACCATGCTAGTGCAAAAAACGATGAAATAATGCCCGGCTATCTAAGAATAGCTCAGTGAAAGGCTTAAAAAAATCATAAGGTCGAACTTGAACTATGATTAAATTCAAACTTAATAGATGTAATCTTAGTCGCCGAAGCTCACCTTACTGATAGAGACTGCTTCAAAATAAATAACGATATGACATATTCCTGTTCTCACCCTTCAGAGAAATCACAGGATGGTTCGGCAATATTAATTTAATATTATACATTACGAACTAAATAATTTTGGGGAGGAGTACTTGCAGGGGACTAATATTAGCATACAGAGGAAGGGTGGTCAGCTTGTGTTTCTTTTACATACTGTCCTCCACGATATAAAATAACAGCAGCCCAGTTCAGTAAATACATATAAGGCTTAGGGAATAAATTCCTGTCAAGCGTGGATTGGAATGCCAAGCATACAGCGTGGGGCTCCACGGTAACTACTACAAGAATATGTGTGTTCAAGCAAGAGCTGGAAAGTCACAATGTTAACCAACGTATTGGCCAACTCATAATCGTAAAATTCCAGATCTTTTAGATATTTTTATTACAAAAGGCATTGCCTGTTATTATGCAAAAATAAAATTTTCTTTCGATCTTTTCTCAGACTACTCTTTAATTGTTGTAACCCTTGATGATTCGGTAATATGCAGAGAAAACCCGATTGTATTTGTATAATCACAGGGTAAACTGAGATTCCTTCGGGGAATACGTAGACTCAAAATTAAATCTAAAAATCCCATTAAAAAGTCAAACTGACATCGAAAATGCCGTGCAGAGAGATTCAAACAACAGAAACTTTGAACACTCCTTCTATTGATGTAAACAAAAAAGGAAAAAATTATCCTATTTTAGTTCGCCAGCTTGTTTTAGAAAAAAGAAGGAAATCTTTTTTTATTTTTATTGGGTTTGTCAGCAATAGTCCAAGAAATGGGAAGAAGGAGAAGCAATAAATTTATATCCTTATGCGTTTAAGGACAGAGGATAAAAAAATATTCAAGAGTAGGAATAACCGAACTAGAAGGAAATGAGAGGATACAAGCAGCACCGATAAGACGTAGGGATATCAAGTTTTAACAGCGAAGAACAGAAGAACTACTGCTCAGCAGAGAAGGCCACACACATTCAAATAAAATATGACATCAGGATCACAAGGAAAGTATATCGAAGGGAGTGAAAAGGACAAATCCATCAGACAAAAAACAACTTAATAATAAAACAAAAGAACTCAAAAAATTATTAGCAGCAATTAAATATAAAACTTTTATTAATTAGCTTACTTAAAATCTCGCCACTAGCGGCGCATGATTATTCTTTGTAGAAGTGTACAAAAAACATTAAACAACCAAAAAATTGCATTCCTCCGATAAATCATGGTAAAGGGGCCTTGGGCGAATGATCCAAAGCAAAAGGCGGATTTATTTACTACCTACTTGGCAACAGTTTTTAAGTCGAACTTTCGCTTGTAACAGACATAGAAGTCGACGACTTTTTAAAAAGTCCTGGCTAGTTGTCTTCTCCGATCAAGTCAGCGTCACCTCAAGAGGTGGAAAGCACACTTAAAACGCTGAAAAGGAGAGAGTTCTAGTTTTGATTTAATAAACGCGGAACTATTGAATAGACTTCCGCGAAAGGTTGTAATGTTGCTGACATTTATATGTAACGCAATACTTTGCCTACATTATTTTCTGGTGCAATGGAAGTTCGCGCAAATTGTTATGATCTGAAACCGAGCAAAAATCCGCATGCTGTTGTGTCCTTGTTGCCTGCTATGTCGAAGGTAACGGAGAAATTGATATTAAATAGATTTGCAGCCATACATATTGCAATATAATTCCAGAACATCTATTCGATTTCTTAAAACAACATTCCACGGTGGATCAGCTGCACCGAGTGGTAAGTGTCATTGAAAAAAGATTGGAAACAAAAAATGTGTGTACAACAGCATTTCTCGATGTCCAATTTGATAAAGTTTGGCATAATGGTTTATTATACAAATTGAAAATTCTGTTGCCAATTAGTTTATATCTCTTGTTGAGTTCATATCTTCATAACCGATATTTCCAGGTGCGCTATGACACATGTATTCAGAATTATATCCAGTTTTAGTCAAAGTGGCCCAGGGATCAGTTCGTACTTGATATATACAAAAAAGTTTTCTGTAACGGAAAATGTACAAGTGGCTACATTTGCTGACGACGCGACATTACTTACGTCACATTCAGATCCGAAGATAGCAAGAGACAATCTTCAGAAGACCCTTACCGAGGCTGAAAGATATTTTAAAAAGTGGAAAGTCCAAATCAACGAAATAAATCAGTAAACGTTCATTTCACGAATAGAAAAGTCATAACCCCAACTGTCAGGATAAATAGAACGTTGCCTATGAGAAAAATAGTCAAGAACTTAGGATTACACCTAGATAGTCGCTTAACAATGGAAACGGCACATACAGACAAAGAAAAGAGAATTAGATATTCGTATTAAAAAAGTGTACTGGCTCATAGGAAGAAACAGCCTTTTAAATATAGATAATATAAACGTTCGATATACACAAGTATCTTGAAGTCTATTCGGACCTACAGAGTACAGCTTTGGGATTGTGCTAAACCCACAAATCTAAGGATAATACAGACTATGTAGAATAAAATCGTTAAGCTGGTAACTAAGGTACCATGGTATGTAACAAACCTAACCTTGTAACAGGATTTAGGTATAGAGTATGTGACAGATGTTATTAAAGCTCATGCCTGCAGATACGCAGGAAGACTTGAAAGTCATCCGAATAAACTTGCTGCTGGACTGCTACATACTGTTAGTGATGTGAAGCGGCTGAAGCGTTAGTTTTAGCGTTTGAATAAAAAACAATTAAAAAAAAAAAAAACGTTAGTTCAATCCGTGGACAGAAAAACGAAAAAATCAAAAAAAAAAAGTTAAGTGAGTTAGAACAATTTTGGTTAAATCCGTTCGCCGTTATGTTTATGTTGGTTAGCTTCCTTGCCGTTAAACTAATTGTAGGTATGCACTCTGCCTTTATGACTGTAAAAAACTATTACGTGTTAAAAGCAACAATCGTTTAAAGTTAAATATACACCATTATTCTATCATGATAAAGGGGTTTGAGCGCTTTAAAGAAACTGAGGCCCATGTTGGTGATAGAGTCTTTCTAGTTCAAACAAGCTTCAGCAGAAAACTCGGACAAAGGGTACCCGACTCTCTTGAATCTAGAAGCATCTGACAGAATAACTCCCTAGTCAACATCTGTACTCCAGGTTAAGAGCGGTTATTTTTAAATTGTAGAAAAGAGAGGAACTCTATCATATAACATTATTCCATGAAAACTTAATGCAACACACTGTGATAATGAGAACAGATTGCTATGCAAAATTTATAGCGATTAACACAGGGGAACCGTGACTTCAATTTTTTTAAATTCAGTAGTGTATTTTACCAAAACATTTCAAAAACAGGAAATAAATAAATACGGCAAAATACTATTCAGTTAAAAGAGAGGAAAATGGAACTAATTAAAAACTGATTAGTAATTAATTAAATCCAACGAGCAGGTGCGATTTTTCCGTCTAAGGATGTTTTAATCCAAAAATATAATTGCCTCTGAGTTCGAATAAGAGTGGAGGCGGTTCACATAACAGGTGGCCGCCTTCTCAATGGCAGAAACCATAGAATCAATCTGCAGGTCTTTTCTGAGATTCTCGTCCCTAACATACTGAGGCACATCGGTTATGGAGCGCATTACTTTGTACTTTGTGCTGGAACACCTTAATGCGATTTAGATGTACGGGTTTGGATGTACCCCAGAGGGAGGCCTCATACAATCACATGAGACAAAGGATGGACATATAAATAAGGCGTTTATTTTCGAAGCTTAGGCAAGACTTCTTAACCAATAGCCAATAGAATTTGAGAAACTGAAGGTCCAAGAGAAGCCTTTTTTGCCAAAGGTGCTCATGCCAGTTGATCTTACAGTCAAAATGAAGTTCAAGGTAACGGGCAGAATCGGCTTGGGGGAGAGGGCGCTCATTAATATCCGTAAGGATGTACATGTGGGGCCGAGAAGTAAAATAAACTCTAACGGATTTGTTGTCATTCAGTTTGATTTTCCAGTCCGTTGCCCAATTGGCGATTGAGTCAATTGCTTTCTAAAGGAGGGCGACGGCAGCTGGGTAGGATTCATGAATAGCAAATACGGCAGAATCATCAGTAAAACTTGCCAAGAACTAATCTTCTGGGCAGGGTATATCTTGGGTGAACAGGAGGTAGATGGACTCTAATCGTGCGGCTGTAGAATTAAGTAGGCAGCAGATAGGAGAAGGGAAGAGCAAAGTCAGTTTGTATAAAAGGCCTTAGTGTCAAGCTTTATCAAATGCACGGGTAACATTCAGAAACACGGTGGAACAATACTTTCTCTGCTCAAAGGCTGTGTTGACTTGATTCACCGCTGTATATACCTGCTCAAAAGCGGACTGCTTAGCTCGGAACCCAAACTGAAAATTGGGGATTAGATTTTTCTCATCGACCTTTTTTAATATTCTTCTTTGGAAGGATAGGCAGAAACGAGATTGAGCGGTACGAACTCAGTATGTCTAGATTTTTCCCTAGTTTGAGGATCATGAAGACTTTTGCGTGTTTCTAGCGCGAAGGGAAGTAGTGCGGGCGTAATGAAGCGTTAATTAACCCGGCGTCATTGTGGCGGCCAAACAGAACACGGCCGTTGTGGCCGGGTATCTAAATACCCATGTACATTATTGTACACTGAATCAATCTTATGTCAACATTAGTTTTCTATATTAGGGAAATAGGTAGTTATATACATTATTTATGAAAATTAAACATTTATTTATTATAAAATGAGCATATAATCATCAAAAATTGAAAAAAATTAACATTTTTCTCCTGAGATAAATTTGTTAGAACCTAACTTAGAATATATATTCAAAAACAATCAAATAATAACAATTTAGGTACAAAACATAAAATTGCTTTTAACACGTTAACATCAAATTATGAATTATGTAAAACAAAGGTTATTTATTATTTATATACTAAATTAATCGCTATCGAGATCAACCCAACTTTGGCATACTGGGATAATGTGTTGCACACAAATAGGCTTGTTACATTTATTGCAATTATGCCTTGTTTTTTTGTCTTTCCCAGAAGGACAGTCTTTACATCTCGTATATGTTTTCCAACTTTTATTCGGAGGGTAGGTCATAGTTTCTCCAACTTGTTCGCGAATATGTATACGTAAGCCTCTCGGTAAGTTCTCCATACTCTTTCTCACTCGTCGTCTGAACAAAACTGTTCACTGTCCCTGGTACAAGCTTGTTCAAACAAGGCTAGAAGTCGACTTTGTTTATTTTCGAATGACATCGTTCGTAAAACTGTGAAAATAGATATGCAATTTATCAATAAACAATAAAAAACAATAAATACGTTGTATATATAAATGTTACGTGGCCATTGTGGCTGGGTATTACCCGCGCGATCTTCACAAACGTGAAAACTCCACCGAAGTCGCAGTGACACTAAATAGAATAGCTAATACTCTAAAAGAGGTCAACGACCGCAGCTACTATGAGCGGCAAATAACGCGAGTATTTTCTTTTAAAGTTATTAGGGTTTTAAAAACCGTCGGGTATTAGATACCCGGTCACAATGACGCCGGGTTAAATAGGTAAGAAAAACAGTCCTTTTTTGTGGCAGCTTCAGGAGATATCATTATGGCCAGGACTTTTCTTAAGTAGAAGCGAGTCATCAATAAGTTTAACTATCTCAATGGAAATAACATGAGCGATAAATCCTCCTGTCCTAAGACCCGGGGGGGTTAACAGTTGTCTAAAAGTCATTGACTTGGAAGGTATTAAATAAATGATGAGCAAAAAGTTCAGCTTTCTCTAAGTTATCACGAACCTAGTCGTCATGAATATTTCTGAGGGGGATGGCGGATTTTGTGAGTAAGTTTCCTTAAGGTTGTGACCGTTTCTCCGAAGGAATTATTTTTGAGTTCATAAATTTTTGTAGACACCAGTTTACTCTGCCCGCTAAGTACAAGATCTTTGCTATTTCTTTCTGGCTTTCCTTCTAAGTTTCACTAATTGAACAATTTCAGGATGTTAATAAAAGGCCCGATCGACAACTGATTTATAGGTGGTAACTGACTGGATAGTAACAATGAAACTGTTTTCGAAATTTGCAACAGCAGCCTCAAGTTAATCATTTGTACGCAAGCGAAGATTCAGATAAATATTCGCATCCAGTATTGCTCTATATTGAGCCCATTTGTTGATTAATTCGATAAATGGAAGGTGGGAGTAATCCTCTTGATTCACTTGTTGGTACTTAAAAGGATAGGGATATGGTCAGAAGACGGGTCGACTAGATAGGCTATATCTAGGTAGATTGAAGCGACATTCAAGGTGACGAAAAAATCAATGGCAGGTTTCTTGAAAATGTCAACTGGCCAATGGGTGGGTTCACTGGGGTGAATAAATTTACAATTTAGATTTACTCAGCTTTGAATAACTCAATCCTCTTGATGTTGATGAGACAGGAGGCTCAGTGTTCGCCTTTGGCGTTGAAATTACTCCCCACGATCCACCGGTTGCCCAGTACGTTGAAAAAGGAAGTGAAATTAGATTCAGCTATTTTCTCATTGGATGGACAGTAGACATTGCAGACTGTTGTACATACCCCTTGGAATTTAACAATGACGGTAACTGTTTAAATCGACTCAGTAGTAAAAATACCATTATTGTGATGTTCAATGTCATTACAAACTAGTACTGCAAACCCTCCTCTTAGGTTGTCGCTTGGATGATAGTAGGAGTAGATTACATGATTCCTGATTTTAAGGAAGGAAACGCCAAGTACCAAACGAGTTTCTCATATAGGAACATGACCAAGCGAGTGAGAAAAGACTCCAATTTATTTTTGTGAGCTAACAATCCATTATCATTCCAATATAGAATAACAGAATTTCTTAAGTTACTACTCATTCTTACGTTGTTTGCAATGGGGGCTATGAGTTTCCTTGACATCCTCCAGGGCAGATAAATAAGCATCAATGTTCACAATAAAAATAAATTTGTAACACGTAATTAAACAATTATATATAATTTTTATCCCTGACACGTTTCGAAGCTAACACTTCATGTTCACGGAAGTATTTGTAAATATAAATAATGAAGACGATAACTACATTTAAATTAAACATATTAGTTTTCATTAATTTTAATTTAACGTTGCAATAACTATAGATTTTTTTTCATCAGATTGATGTTATTATTGCTGTATTTATTATTTGAACACATTATTTAAGTATATTCACAATAAAAATAAATTTGTAACACGTAATTAAACAATTATCTATAATTTTTATCCTCGACGCATTTCGAAGCTAACACTTCATGTTTACGGGAGTAATTGATCAATGTGTTGGACGGCCTTGGATGTTTCGTTATGATTTTCCTCCAGTCTCAGAAAAATTGCCATAATAGAAGTAAGGCTGACGGAAGGGAAAGGGCTTCAACTCTAGACTCGCTTGCCAACAGCCGCGCTTGCATAAGAACTACGAATAATGTCTATGGACGTTATCACGAGGACAGATACAATGGGTTTACCACTAATATGTTCAACTATTGTAGGCGGTTTGGCAGCAGGCAGAACAGACAGTTTTTCTTGACATGTTGGACAGCTACGATAATTTGCATTGAATTGACTTTCACAGTTGGCACACTTAGTAGGATTAAACTTAGGGCGCCTACAATCCAAGAAAAGGTGCCCTTCGCCACATTTAACGCATTTTGAAGGTTTATTGCAGTAGTTAGCTGGGTGTCTAATTTCCTGGCATTTTTTACACTGCGGAATAGATTGCCTTTTCCTCGGCAGCTCGACAGTAACTTTGTAATTCATAAATTATGTTATACGTAAAATTTCCTTATTAGATGAACCATTAGCCAAATCAACATGGAATAGCCGAAGCGTGTAGTTAGTAGCACGTTAATTGACGTATTTCTTATTAATAATATTGATAAGGTTGATGGGAGAGAATCCTAGTGTCGATAGCACTTGCTGTATTTCATCAACACCAATAGAATAGTGCAGGTGACGTATAAACACCAATAAGTGTGGAAGCCAATCTTACCAAAAAACTTGGTGTCTTCATCATTGAGGCCGGGGATTTGAGGATAGGAGGGGAAGTGACGATTTGGGAACTGTTAGGGAAAATTACATAGATAAAAACAAGTTCAGTCATGTATGATGTTTCATGCACTGAGGATTCTGTATACATAAATTAACGATGACTATAATTTATATTTACATAATACTAAATTCAAAAAAAAAAAAAGGAATTTGATCTTTCCACTGCAAAGAGGAAGAGAAACGTAATTTTTTGCGATTTTTTGAAATTATCGCTATCTCGAAAATTTCGTTAAAAAAATGAAATACGGTTTCGTTCCCGACAAAAAGCGATCTCTCAATCGATATGTCACATGTCCGAGAAAAATTTTTCTCTTCAAAAATTTCGAGTATTCCGCCCCCCGGGGACCTAATTTTGACGTTGGAAACCCGAATGTTCTACACATTCTTCTAACGATATTCAAAATTATTAGCTAAAATACTTTTATCGCAAAGGGGAGACTACATTCAGTTCTCGCGCTTTTTTAAACTGTTCGTTAACTTTGAAAGTTACTTTAAGGAAATTAAATACGGGTTTTGTTCTCGAAAAATAGAGATCTTTCCATCGATATTTTACATGACCGGAAAAAAAAATATCTTTTTTAGGGTTCGATTTTAAAATTTGAAACCCGGATATTCCAAAATAAATAAATATACAGGGATGCGCATTTATTTAACCTTGTTCAAAATCTTTAGCTTTAATACTTAAGCCATAAGCAGGGGCTACACGTCGTTTTTCGTGCTTTTTTGTGCTTTTCGGCAACTTTGAAAGTTACGTTAAGGAAATGAAATACTGTTTCATTCCCGACAAATAACGATCTTTTCAACAATATATCACATGCCGAGAAAAAAAAAATATTTTTTTCCAACATTTCACGTTTTTGGCGCCCCAAAGGGCTAATTTTAAAGTTGGAAACCTAGATGTTCCAAACCAGAGAAGTGATTGCGCATATTTTCAACCTTGTTCAAAATTTTTAGCTATAATACTCGCATTGCAAAGAGAACGCTGCATATCAGCTCTTGCGCTTTTTGAACTTTTCGCCAACTTTGAAAGTTTCATTGAGGAAATGAAATGCAGTTTCGTTCCCCACAAATAGCGATCTTTCCAACGATATAAATTAAATATATAATTAAAATCATAGATAACCGAAGAAACTTCAATAAACGTATACTCAAATAAACTTGCTAGAAATGAATGAAAAAGAAATATAATATAACGAATATGTATTAGAAGCAAATTCAATCCAGTTATGTTACATTTTAAATGATGTAGAGTTGATAGTTTGTAATTTTTTAAATACGGTTGACTATACATTAACAAAAAAAAAAAAAAATGAAAAGAACCGATAATTATTATTAATCATCTTCGCCCGTTTCATATCACTATTGCTAACAGAACTCTTATATTTACATTGCAAAAATATGTTTATCTGTATTTCACGCTGAAGTTATTTCAAAAAAATAGAAAATATTTAAAAAAAGTGAATAACCCAATAAAATGATGTAAAATGTGTGTTTTGTGATTATGTGTATGCATATATAACATGCTATACATGCGAAAAAACTAAATCGTTAACGAAGAACGGTATTTTTTGGGTGGAATTTCTGATAGCAGTATTTGGTAACTCGTGTTTACCATTAACACAGATGATAAAGTTTAACGGATGATACCTGAAAATCACCGCAAGAGAAAGAATCTGCGTCCGAAAGAGGGCGACCCAAAAATAGTTCCCCCTACCACAAACTCTGAAAGAGCAAGCTGCATTTATATCGAGTAGAGGTTCCCGCGAAAAAGTATTAAATATGAGACAAATGATAGAAAACTGAATGAATAAAATATTCCAGCTGTATTCTGTTTTTTACACTATAGGAAAGTTTATGGAATAAAACTATGCAACTTTTAAATAGATACAACAACAATTTCATTTACATCATACTAAAACTGTACTCAAATAATTTAAGTGGAGAAAGAAATATCAGCAAAATTTTCAGTTATAAAGAGCGTATACGATAATGTTATTGCGTATCAGCAATTTTCTTCAATATATGTGGAAAATGGATTCAACTGGCGAAAGAAAAATCACAATCCTGAAATATATAACACAGATATAATAGCTATTACGGAATGAGAAACATTCGAATTGCTGTCCAGAACTGAAGATATTGTTTAAAAAGTTGGCCTAGAGTTATACAAAAACAACTGTTTAATCCTCAGCAGGGAAAATAGAATGTAACAACCACTAAAGATGTTACGATACTGAAGTACAGAATAAAATAATATATTTAGGAGCATATATAAAAGACAGTTCGGACGAAGAAATACAAAGACTGTTGTTGAGCTAGACTAACACGTATTTGGAAAAATTATAGGATATCAAAAATAATTAAACTTAGACGTTTGTTGGGAAAGAAAGTAGGGACGATCGAAATAAAAAACCACGGGATAATTCTAATAATTCCGGGAGCAACCCACGAAATAAAACGTAAACTTCAAATCCAACCCAAACAACGTCTCCTAACACACTTAAAAACCCGATAAATTAACTAATTTCGGTAACACAATAAGGGCTAGCGGGATAAAAAAAATATCATCTGAGGAATTGTGAACGGGAAAATAAAAACAGGGTCATCGCAATAGCCTAGTTGCTAGAGCACTTGATTTCCAATTCGGGGAGTCTTGAGTTTGATTTCAGGCGACAACAGAAATTATTTAAAAAATAAGTAATTAATCGTGGAAGGCAATTGCAAACATGCATACTATCATACGCGCTTTAAATGGTATACAGACAGACACACTTGGGAGACTGCATTTGTATATCGATAAATCAAACATTCACAATATCAGTAGGAAGTGCAGTCTTGCGTGTACACTCCCGTTTTGAAGATAACAATTCCATGAACACTAGATCTCTACTTACGAATGGGTAATCGCCTACGCTCAAAATTAAGTATGACGCCGCAAAGTAGAAAGAAAGAGAGGTGAACCGATAGTCCTGTTTAAAATAATGAATTTTTAAATTTTATTACGTATTTTAAATATTAATACGTATTGTTTTATATTAATTATTACTTAATTATCGTAGTTCAAAAAGATTAAGAGTAATTTTGAGCAAGAAAGCTATACCCACGACGCGTACACAATTGTAGTTTTGTGATATCAACCGCACTTATATAATGAATTGTGTACAGTGTGCTACAGCGGGTGAAATCCAATTTTATGAGGTAATCGACCAATTTTGTTTATGTATTCAATAACCAAATGTTACACCTCTAAAAAACTAAACGTTAATTGTGATTTTGTTTTCTTAATGTAATGAACGATTAAAATCTTTGTAAAAACTTTCGAATCGTATAATTTCCATCGCAAAATCAGTTAACCATTTTTAATACTATTTTCGTCTTTTATCTTTATGTTTTATTAATATGTGGAAAATGTATTAAATAGAACATTACTTCTAATGAATATGTCATGTATTATCCTTGTTGTTTTTAATTTTACTTTTTTCATAAATATAAATTTTATTTTCAAAATCTTCTAGTAACAGTTCTAGTATTTATTGAACTCCCCAGTATCATTCAAACAGAAAAAAAAACAAAAAAAAAAAAAGCAAAATTTATTATAAGTTTATTAAAGTATATTTGAAATGGATAAAATTAAGTTATGGTAAGCTACTTAGCCGCCAGGCCATAAAAAAAAAAAAAAAAAAAAAAAAAGCAACAACTTCATTCGTAAATTGAAATTCAAATAAGTAAATACAATTTTTTAAAAAACAATTCGAGTAAATAAAAAAATAATAAAAATAAAGGCGATAATGATAGAAAATGAAGTTGAACAAAGCTTGTTCCGAGAAAAATATTTAAGTAAATGATTGCTGCAAATTACCTGTCGTACCTTCATTACCAACACAAGAGTAAAAAAAATGGAAAACAACATTGAATAAAAGGCCTTGGAACGAACAAATAGAACCGGTCTTTTATCGACTAGATCATATGTTATGTTTTTCTTTGTATATTTAAAGAAGACCGAAATAAATAAAACGGTATATAGGATATTCAGAAGTATGCAGAATAGCTCTAAAAGAAAAAATGTTAGAAAAAATAAATTCTTTGTCAAAGGACAGTGCGTAAGATAATGATGATAATACATTTAGATTTCAGAAAAAAATTAATGAATCAATTTACAAAATAAATTAAGCGCCAAAAAAAATCAAAGTATTTCAAAATACCGTAAGTTAAATTAAAATTTTAATCTGAAAAATACATTTATTTATATTTCATTTAATACTTATTAAAAACAAAAGAAAAAAGAAAAACTATTATTATTTATAATTGCTTAATTTTATGAACAGTTATTTTCAGTGGCGGCTAAAGAGAGTTGAGTATTTGAAAAATATGAATTACAATAATAAAAGTCTTTTTATTTTTTTGATTAAACATTATTAAGCAATTATTATAAATCAATACGTAAAAGGTAAAGCAAAAAATCAAAAGCTGTATAACCTAAAACGTTATGGTATTTTTAAATCGATACTAAATATCAGTTGTAGGCAGCTAAAATTTTGCTTTCGATTGTTGTCTTTTTAAATCTAACTTACGTATGACCAACCAAACAACCCTAGTACCACCGAAGCCCGAAACCACATGCCAATAAAAATTTTAATATTTCTACTAAAAGTTTTATTTCCAAGGTTCACTACTTTTGAATATTTTTCATAAATTAATTTTTAACGATTAATTTTGCTTTTATCATTGAATTACCTCGTCTGCAGCGTAAGCAATATCGCATAAACCGAGTGAAGTAACTGCCATTCCGACAGCAGGACCATTAACAATCGCTATTAGGATCTTTTTAAAATCGATTAGAAAATCTATAAAATTCCTTTTAAAAAACCATTTAATATCTAATAAGTCGTTACAATAATACTCATGTGCACATTAAACATAAAAATTAAGGGACACAATACTCACACATTTATTTCTTGGAGTGCATTTGAAAGAAAAAGCAATAAATTAGCTCGATTAATAATCTCGAACCTTCATCTACAACCTTCTCGCGCTTCATTCTATCACGGGGACCCTAATGGGTGCAAACAGTAAGGAAATGGCAGATTCTTTGGCTCGGAATGTTACGCCTTCCTATCTCTACTTCTCCTAAATTTCTATTTCTAACTTGTCAAATATCTACGTTCATTTTTGTTTCCAATAAATTTTCCTTTTACCTGTCCATCCAACTGAGTCTTCTTACACTCGCTGATTTAATGATTTTCCTTGTCGTATCTGTTATTCGTTTATGCCCTAATCATACTTTTTCACCTTCTTCGCGTTTTCGTTTTCTTTTGACATCCTTCTCGAACTGCCATTTCCAATCCTAATTACGAAGCTACCCGTGATCCTAACCATATTTTGTTTAATGCTGCTCTGTACCCCAGTCTCGGACTTTCTAATTCTTATTGCGCCGCTTACATCTTATTCAATCCCTTCCTGTTCATTATGTCAGTTCCTGACCGAATTAGTACTTAACTAACTGTTTCCCTTCTAATCGTTTCTAGGCAGAGGTCCCGCGTCAACACGCCTCCACACATATAAAAACAAACAACTTAAACTAATTAGACAAAACTTGGTATACCTTGTTATATCAACTTTTTTTAAAATCATGCTGTTGTAATCTATGTCAGAATCAGACTTTAGTTCCATGTCATTGCCACTGCTATAATAATCCCCCGCTCCAGTTAATACAACAATAACTACTTCATTGTTGGCTTCTGCATTTTCCAATGCGTTTTTAATTTCTTCCAGCATCTAAAAAATAAACAAACATGTAATAACTTGAATGCTCCAGATATATCGCGTGAATTTATGAATAAAAATAAACGAGAAGCGGTGAAAGATTGGATGTGTGCATATGTAATTATAATTTTAGCAAAATATTGTAGTAAAACATATTTTAAGATCTCATAATTCATTTTACTTTTAGAGGCAATTATGCCTTTAATAATTATTACTTTAATTTTTAAAAATCGAAATAATAATACAGTAATAAATAAATAAAATAGCTTCAGGTAATTAAATAAAGCAAAACGGTAAATAAAAAATTTGTTAATCCAAAATTTAATATAAATAATATTAATTAGTCTAAAAGAGTCGGCAGTTGTTATATTGAGAGTCAAAAATTAAATTGTGGCTATAACAGACATCTGAATACCGACTCAACTCCGGAGTCGGGATAGAGTCAACTTACACAGTGTGCAATACAATTCCAACCGAGTCGACTTGCACCTACGAAGTCAATTAAAGAGTTGGCATGCACTTCAAGTTAAAGACGTCTATTTCTAGTAAAAAATATACCAAAACTCTATAAATCAATTTTCAAGCTTATCCCGAAAAAATAGACTGCTCTGATTACCTTCATTTCTGTCATATAGTGGAATAGAAATATAAAAATATAAAACTCGAAAATCGTAAAATTTAACCTATTAGAAACATACGAATACTATCCCAATAATAACAACACGACATATTGTATCAAAACAATAATTAACCGGTAGACGTTTATATAAAAATAAAAAAACATTATAATTTTAGTACTTGAATTTTTCATTTTAAAGTGACGAACCAAATTTTTTTCATCAAAATAATGAGTTATTATGAAAAGAAATTGAAAAAGCAAAAAAAAAAAACACTTTTGTTTGGCGTTACTAAATTTGTTTTTTTTATAAATACCTATTAATAATGTTAATGGACGAGATTAGGATGACTTTTTTTTGAAACTATTCGCCTGTTTCTATGCTCAAGTACATTGCTTACTGTATAATTTCATTAAAATCACAAGCAGTATGAACACAACGATTTTTACATCCCAGTTAATTTCAACAAATAGAATAATTTTTCACGTACAACTGAACATTTATCGTACACGTAATAAATTTTTCATAAAATGTATGCTAAGTTTATATCTTTTTTATTCTTCAGAATTTTTTAATATTATATATAAAATAAATCTAAAGTGTTAATTTCATGTAAAATTTTTCTCCCATTAATGTAAATAATGTCGTTACGATAGCCTAATTGCTAAAGCGCTTGGTTGACGTTTCGTAAGTCGCGGGCTTGATCCCGGGCGACTACAGAATTTATCACTCGCTGTTTCACGTGGAAGGCAATGGCGAACCCGCACGTATACCAGCATATGCGCGCTAGTTAGTGCACAGCAAACACACACGGAGCCGCAATTGTAGCGCGATAAATCAAAACATTTACAATCGGTTCCGAATGTAGTCTTGCGTGTGTACATTCGCATTGCATATGATAATTGCTTAGAGCTCACTACCTATATATGTACAGCTGAAATGTACGAATAGGTAGTCGCCGACGCTCAAGAATTAAGTATGGCACTATATAATCTGACCAGATAGTTGTGAGACCCGGTATATCAAGCGGACCAACTGAGACGGTGCTAGAATAACAAAATTATGTTTTTTGTAATGTAATTATTCGTGCAAATCATAGAAACGATAGAGGGGTAAGCTAAATTTAAAAATAAAATATACAAATTTTACAGTTTTATAATGTATTATGCAAGACCCGGGAGGTAGTCTATTACATGCGAGACCCCGTAAGATTTTATACAGACGCTACGAAACCAGACATTGTTGCCGCATGACACTACTCTACAGATGCTATCACCGTCGTTTTTCTGCCTACGCTACGAGACCAAATCAGATTGGGTTTAGAATTTTTCAGAAATTTTATGTTCGTGATGTTTTACATCCAGGATTTTTTGTTGTTGCTTACTACGAAAAGCCGAGCAGATTTAATTTTGAGTTTGGTAAAAACTGAGGAGTTTATTATTCATATATGTTTAAAATTACGTATATGTTTTTATTAATGCCAGATCTAAATATTTTAGTCTCAATTACCAAACATTTTTGAAAGAAAATGAACTCTAACGTAAAATATGAAATTTAATTTTTAATAATTTAGTTTTTTTCTTTTTTTCAACGACTTCATGCTAGAATTATTTTCATTATAATTTTCCTAAATATTGTTTTTCTTTTGCTTCAACCATTTAATTTATTTAAAATTTTTTTATTTCATTGTCTCTGTAGCTATGTGGTTAAATCAAAGAAAGATTGAAAATTTTTTTGAGACATTAGTAAGGCATTGGTTAAAAAGTTCACTAGTCAGCAATAATAAATTCCTAATTTTTTGTGTGGGGTTGAAACATTTATCAAAATATTGTTATCGTGCCGAGAGACGATAACTTTTTAAAAGTAGAAATCGCGGACATTAGCCAAAGCCAATATCATTGAAATTCTCAATTCGAAAATTTATAAGTTTTATTTAAGAACGAGAGATACATAATAATCGCGGGTAAAACGATTACAACGAATAAGACAAGACTCTTTCGTTACTTCGTAAAAATTGTACTAACTAACTCATATCTGTGTATCCTCTGGCTATATCAAAAGTCTGCCTTTTATGATACGTAATAAAAATAAGTACATGATAAAAAAAAGTGCTAATAAATTCTGGTTATTACAGGAAATATAAAATAAGAATAAAAATGTAAGTTAAAATAAGATATGGAATGCATATATAATTGAGTGATTATTATGCGATAATAATGCGATAACATCCCCGGATGTAGATGAGTTTTATCGGCATCTGTTATTGGAAGAACGGATGCGGCGAGAAACTGGTAGGTACTCGTCTTCGGAAATATCCGGGTCAACTTCCTGTATCGTGACGTGCCGTTGATTCCTAGAATTTCGCGATACATCTTCCGTTACTGATTCCAGAATGGGCTGAATTAGCATTTGAGGTCGTTGAATGGCCGAAATTTGGGCGTTATTATTTTTGAATCTTCTATACAGCAAACAAATGACAATTATTATGATTATCAGTGTCATAGGCTGTAAAATAATAGATGCGATTGAGATAGTGTTGTGATGAATTCCAAATACATGATGTTCGATTTCCTCTTGATTATTTTTCAGTTGATCGTGTAAGACTCGTAGATCGTCGTTATTAATCCTTTGCAATTCTGGTATATGAATTGGTAATTTTGATTGTTGAATTTTAGGAAGGTCGATATGAAAGGATATATTAGGGAAAAAGTAATCGATATTTGAGGAATTTTTGGAAATAGGAGTAAGGATTTTATCATCTATAATCGCTTTACAGTTAGTATCGATTTTTAATATACCTCGTCTTGGTAGTGAATCGATATAGGTTTCTTCGCTACAATAAAATGTAGTACGTTTCTCGTAGGTATTAGAAAATAGCCATTGGTTATCATTTAATTTTTCGAAGATATTTAAAAGTGCATATCCGTTAGAAATATGACAATTCGTGTTGGAATTAAGGAATAGATTTACTTCACAGGGATTAGAGTTTTCTGTTCCTTGTACAACGTATGGTAATTTGCATAAGAATAGATTATGCGTAATCGATTTGCAATAAATCATGGAATGTAGTAGGAAATATTTCGATTGGCTCTCGCTAATAATTAGGTATGAATGATTGGTAATTATTGAACTGATTATTCTTGAGTCATCTTCGACTTTGGGAAATGAAAACATTCGATTGATAGAGTATTTTACGTTTTCTGCTATAGGAATAGTGAATAGAAAGATAAGATAATAGTTATCTATTATTTGAGAATGAACAATGCCAATGTCGGTGTATCTTTCAACAGATTTTAGGTTACTGATTTTTATAGGAAACTTCTTATCAGATGGTAAATGTATAGCTTGAAGTTTAGTTTTAAGGAGACTAGGATTACATACAGTTGGATGCAATATATCTCTTTTTGCGTATAAAATAGCTTGTTGTAATGAGGTTATTTCATCGTAAATAATCTGATAAAGTTGTTGAACAGTTAAGCTTAGTTCGTTAATTTCTTCTTTTATTTCGTGATCTATTATCGTTTTGGATACATTATCTGTAAAGTATTCAAGGGTTATTAAAGACGTTTGTATTTTCTGTTGGTTTTGTGCAAGTATTTTATCATTGTTTTCAAAATTGTTAATCGTATTGTTTATCAATGAAATTTGTCGTTCGAGTAAGTGTTTGGAGTATGCGTCATCTTCGTTTAATTTAAGCAAGATTTTATCATATTTTTCTTTATCTCCTTCGTCTGGACCTCCAAATAGGAAACTCCATGCATAAGAGACTGCATTGATTAGACCACGTTTTTTTCTTCTTCTGGAAATGTCTTTCATTCTTGAATCTTCAGTTGTGGTTAAAAGGTTATTGTATTGAGTAAGAATAGTTGTTATCATATGTGAGGATCGCTTGTCTGGTTGAAGTCCGTGTCTCGCTCGTAGACCATTAATTTGAGTATTGATATGATCGAGATTCGCGATTTGATCATGTATTTGACTGAGATTAAAATGAGTAATGAATGTCCAATCACCTATGTGATTTGCTGCTAGACCTAATTTTTCGTAGAATATGCCTGGTGTGGCAGGTAATGAAGTGATAGTCGATTTATGAGCTTCATTTACATTCGAGAATAGAAAAAAGGTACAAAGTGTTAATAAGACTAAGTTAATCGTATGATATTTTTTTATTAATTTCCCATGATATTTCTTTGGACCAGAACTTGTTTGGACTGTGATGTTCGGATTTTTTACATTAATTATTTCGTGGGGTCCTTCATAGGTTGGTCTTAATGCTTTTCCTCTACCGGGTTTTTTGCTTTGATTTACCATGACTTGATCGCCGATTTTGAAGTCAAAATTAGATAAGGTTTTTGCATTATTTTCTCTTGCTGTGGTATTGTATTTAATTTGTCTTTGTCGATAATAAGCTTCTTTCCACCATGTCGATAATCGGTCTTGTAATTCTTCGTGATAATCTTCATATGATGGTCCATCATCTGGAATATCCAGGAAGGGAAGGTTAGGTTGGCGTCCAAATAAAAGTGAGTATGGTGTGAAACCGATTGATGTATGTACAGAAGAGTTGTACGAGAATGTAGCGGTAAATATTAATTCGTCCCAATTGTTTGAATCATCGATGTAGTTTTTAAAGTATTCTTTGATTGTCGCGTGAGCTCTTTCTAAGGCTCCGTTAGATTCTGGATGATAAGGAGTACATGTAATTTTCTTTATACCTAACGTTTGAGTGAGATTGGTTGTTATCTCTGAACAAAATGCGGTATCGTTATCAGAAAGTAATTGATTAGGAATTCCGAAATGTGAAAATATTTGCAATAACAAATTAGTAGTGTTTGGTGCACTGCTGGAATTTGTCGGGATTGCTAATAGGAATCTTGTCAGATTATCTTGACAGGTGAGAATGAATCTGTTTCCTTTAACGGTTTCATTGAAAGGTCCGATATAGTCGATCGCTAATTTGTTCCATGGTTCGGTAGATGTGTCGGTAACTTGCATAGGTATTTTAGTAGGGTGTCGATTTATTTTATTTTTTTTGACATTCGTGACATGTGCGTACAAACGCTCGTATATCTGATTTTATACCTGGCCAGTAGGAATGGTTTAGCCTGAGTTTGTTAAACATACGATCGTATCCAGGATGTCCAGAAAATTTGTCGTTATGAAAATTTTTTAGAAATTGTTGTATGTTTTCATTTGGGTAATTGTAGAGGGTCCAATATAATTTGATAGGATCGAGAGTATTTTGTAAGAAACTTTCTGTTCCTCCTTTTTGGCGTTTTGTACTAGTACCACTGTCGAATTCATCTAATATAGAAATTTCTTTTATGCCTAATTTATTTAGGTAATTTTTTATCAGCGTTATGTTGTCTTCGTATCTTTTTTTATTAAAATATTCCTTTTTTGTTCGTCGTATAAAGGTAATATGAAAGGTTATGTTGTTCTTTTTTATGCTTTTTATTTCTCCGAATGAAATATCATTTATTTCTGTTGGGTTGAATAAAGGATTATTTTCTATAAATTCGGGACAAGAGAGTATTAATATGTCCTTGCATTCGAGAATGTCTTTATTTTTTATAGGTGGGAATATCTTGGGTCGTTTTATCTTTGTTACGTATATTCTAGATAAACAATCGGCTACTACATTTTGTTTGCCTGGAATGTAGTGTATTTCGAAATCATATTCAGCTAATTTAAGTCGCCAGCGTAATAATCTTGAGCCTGGGTCGTTGATCTTAAAAAGCCATATAAGAGGTTTATGATCGGAGAGAATCTCGAATTTTCTTCCATAAAGATAGGGTCTGAAGTGTTTGACTGACCAAACTATTGATAATAGTTCCTTTTCTATTACGGCATAATTTAATTCTGCTTTGTTTAATGTACGAGATGCGTAACTAATGGGTCGAAGTTGTTGGTCTTTATCTTTTTGTGATAGTACAGAACCGATAGCATATTGACTTGCATCAGTGTGTAAATAGAAAAGTTTGTCATAGTTCGGATAATGAAGTATGAGCTTGTCAGAGGTTAATTCATTAGTAATCGTAATTTTTCTTCGCAATTGTTTGTCCAATTAAATTGTTTTCCTTTTTGTAGAAGTTGAGTTAATGGTTTCGTTTTTTCGGCATAATTAGAGATGAATTTACGATAATATCCTGTCATTCCTAGGAATTGTTGAATGGTTTTTACATTTTTTGGAGATGGAAAATTTATAAGAGCTTTGACTTTATCTGGGTTTGGTTTTATTCCATTATCTAATATGATATGTCCTAAATAGCATAGCGAATTTTTCATGAATTCTGATTTATCGAGTTGAATTAAAAGTCTATTATTTTGTAGTCTAGAAAAGACTTCTTTTAATCTATGGAAATGTTGCGTTTTATCCTTTGAAAATATTATGATATCATCAATATAAGCAAAACATAGTTTTCCTATTATATCGTTCAAAGCTTTGTTAATCATCAGTTGAAATGTTCCTGGTGCGTTACATAGACCAAAGGGCATGTAATTAAATTCGTAATGTCCTAGATGCGTGCTAAAAGCAGTTTTTTGTCTGTCTTCTTTTGCAACTGGTATTTGATGAAATCCTGAGGCTAAATCGAGAGTAGTGAAAACTCGATTATTTCCTAATTTGTCGAATATGTCATTTATGTTTGGTAAAGGTATTTTGGTAGGTATGGTAATCTCATTTAGTTTACGGTAATCAATTACCATTCTCCATTTCTTTGTTCTCGAGGCGTCCACTTTTTTTGGTACTACCCATACTGGAGAATTCCAGGGTGATTCTGAGAGGGATATGATACCTTGTTTGAGTAAATTTTCTGTTTGCTTCTTGACTTCTTCTTCGTGAATTTGGGGAAAGCGATAAATTTTTGTAGCTATTGGTATTTCATGTTTCGTAATTATGTGATGTTCGGTAGTTACTTTAGAATGTAGTAAGTCGTTTTCAATGTGGAATATTTCGTTATATGGTGTAAGAGTTTTTATTAGCTCATTTTGCGTTTCATCGTCAAGGTGGTGTAAGCGGAGAGAGTTTTTGATCTTGGTCATTCTTTCGTTTTCTAGTGATTGTGTGTTACATTCATTATTAGTAGTGGTGTTAGAAATAACCTTATTTACGTATATAGGTCTTGTTATTTTCGTTTCAGTATAGATGGGTATATTGATTTTATACGTTTTAGAAATAAATCTTCGGGTTGAAAATAAGGCGTCAAATTTACCTACTTTAATTATATCTGAACCGAGTAGACCATTTATAGGCAAGTTGATTCTATTATCGCATGTGTAAAACTTTAAGAGGCATTTTTGTTGATGAATTTTTACAAGGATTTCTATCGTACCTAACGTGGGTGTGGGTTCGATATTTATACCTTTTTCTTCATTCTTCTCTAGTTTATTTTGCTTTGACTACATATAGCTTTTGTACTATGTATCCTGATAATTCCTATTATGTTTGTGACAGGGATCACATATTTTTTGAATGTTCCAGTCCATCACTTGAACGTGAATTATTTAGTTCTCAACTCTTAAGACTTGTTCTTCCTGCTCTACATAATGCCTTTCATGTTCTTTCTTTACCTATCATCCCAGTTGTTCCTATGTTAGAAATTTTCATTAGTTTCATATCAAATTAAAAACATTTATTTTCAACTTGTTTCTTCTATTTTACACATGTTGTCGGATTAATGCTCTCTATTGACACAATTCAGAAGAAAAGGAAAAAGAGAACTTTTGATTCTGTTCCTTATTTCATATTATATTTATTTAAAATTTATTACTCGTTCTGTTTAAAAAATGACACAGTATCACTAACCATTTTAAGTAACTAATTTTGTATACAATTTTCAGGTTAAGCCAAGATACTTATTAAACCCCTAAAGTGACCAAAATCCTCTCCGAAAAAGGGGAACAATATAGAGAAAAAAATTTGATAAAATTGAAGTATCGGATGATTTAGAGGAAAATGGAAACTATTTTAAATTTTACTTATTCTAATCCTAATTTTTATACACTGTTGTGATGTCCTTCCTAACAAGTTCAGTAGTGAAAAAAACAAAATCAAATAAAAAGTATAGAAAATAAATATAAAATTTAGATACATGTAAGTAAATCTAAGTAATTGACAATACTGGCTAAATGGATAAATTCCGGGATAAAAAAAATATAATATAAAATTTAATCAAGTCCAAATCTGATTTGTGTGTGAGGGTTTGAATATATTCAATGTTTAGTATTATTTCTTATACTTCCACTACATTAACAGAAATATATCTTATTATTAAATATGATAGAGGAATAAGATATTATTGTCATTAATTTGCAAATGAAACTTCAGCTTTGATTAATTACGCATCTTAATTATAAGCATTTTAATCATAGTTTTTTTTTTTTCTTTCTTTTAAGAAATAAATTGTGGGTCTCACAGGGCAAATATGCCCGTTGAGTGAGTGCCCAACACTCTAGCTTTAAACCGAAATAATTTCTGAAAATTAAACGAGTGTGTTTAGCTCAGGGGTGGACCAGAGTGACATTTTGGGGGGAAGTTTTTTTTTGTTTTCATTAAAACTGTATTTCAATAGCACTTTTTTTTTATAATACGAGTTTGCGTACAAAGGCGCCAAGCCAAGCACCGCCGTTAGGCTTAATCTTGACCTAGAACCTTCTTACAATAAAACTTAAGTAATTACCTTTAGTTTTTTTGTTTTTTTTTTATTTTTTTGTATCGGGGTTTGAGAAACGTTTTTTTTTTTTTTTTTTTTTTTTTGGCCCGGACCAAATTACAACGTCCTTTTGGCCAATAATTCCTCACAATCAACAACACCCGAATAACATATAATGAAAACCTGAAAAAATTATATAGTAACCAGTAAATGGATAAAAAACAGAATAAAATAAAACTAGCTCCTTACATAAAAAAAAATAAACTCTAATGAATAAGGAAAGAGAAAAAAAGAAAAAAAAATTAAATAGCACAGAAATTAAATAACAATCCTATTTCCTGTTTTATCGAAGGTAATGGAAAAATTAATATTAAAAAGGTTACAGCCTTATATACAGTCAACTGATGTAATTCCGCAACATCAGTTTGGCTTTTTAAAACATCATTCCACGATTGATCAATTGCATAGGGTGGTTAGTGTAATTGAAAATAGTTTAGAAACTAAAAAAGTATGTAGTGCGGTATTTCTCGACGTTCAACAGGCTTTTGATAAAGTCTGGCACGATGGTTTATTATTCAAATTAAAATGTTTGTTCCCGAGTAATCTTTACCTGTTGCTAAAATCATACCTCGAAGATCGTCATTTTCAAGTGCGTTACGAACATACCTACTCAGAAATACATCCAGTTTTAGCAGGCGTTCCTCAGGGTTCAGTGTTGGGCCCCACGCTGTACTTGTTATACACAGCAGATTTTCCTGCGACAGAGAATGTGCAGATGGCTACATTTGCGGACGACACGGCACTACTGTCATCACATGAAGATCCGAAGAAAGCTAGCAACAATCTGCAAAATGCTCTTACGAAGGTTGAAACATGGTTTAAAAAATGGAAAATCGGGGATAAACGAAAGCAAATCGGTGAATATCCATTTTACTAACCGAAAAGTTGAAGTCCCACCCGTTAAGATCAATAACATAGATCTTCCTGTGCGAGCAACGGTCAGGTATTTAGGTTTGCACTTAGACAGCCGATTGACATGGAAACACCATATACAGGTTAAAAAGAAAGAATTAGATATCCGGGTTAAAAAAATGTACTGGCTGATAGGGAGAAACAGTGTACTGACAACGGACAACAAACGTCTAATATACACAACTATTCTGAAACCCATCTGGACATACGGGGTTCAACTTTGGGGTTGCGCTAAACCGTCAAACCTGAAGGTAATACAGACTTCCCAGAATAAGATCCTTCGGTTGATAACCAAGGCACCCTGGTATGTTACTAATCTAATCTTACATCGAGATTTGTGTGTAGATTATGTGGCTGATGTCATCAAAGTTCATGCTAAAAGACACGCAGACAGACTCGATTCTCATCCGAACACTCTTGCTAGAGGATTGCTCGATGTTACCGATAATGTAAGAAGACTGAAACGCCAGAAACCGCAGGACCTTGTTTAAGGTAGGGGTAATCGGGTAGGTGCCATTGGGTATTCCTCCCTTCATGCTTAAGTTCATTCACACGTATTACTAAATGTCCTTGATGGACAGCTCGTAATAGTGTATAAATAATAAAAAAAAAAAAAAAAATTCCTTCAATAAACCTAAAAAGAAAAAAGAAAATCTTATCACTAAAACAAAGAAGACTAAAAATACGCAATGGAGGATAAATACCGTAGGACATGAGGTATTTAGAAAACATAAGTCTCTTGTTGTCAAACTGGACGCAATTAAATAACAGGTGGTTAATGTCTTCTCTAAAATTTTGTCGACAAGAGGTATTACAACCCGTGCACTGCCCTCTGTTTGAAAAGTTTAAACCCAATCGGCAATGGTCGGAGCGGAGCCTACACACAACAGTCACAAACATACGGGTCAAACAAACTGGGACACAAATCGATAGAACGAAAGTGTGAACGGCAGTGACGGTTGGACCATATCAAAATATTTACCAGGCCCTTGTTCACTGCAAATAAGACTCACACAATCAGCAAGATTATCTGTTTTAGCTTTGTCTAAAAGATCGAAGGATGGGATGAATGGAAACTTAATACCTGATCTAACACCTTCTTTTGCAATTGAATCAACTCGGTCACCAAGTAATACCCCACAGTGACCTGGAATCCAGCAAAATTTAATGACTCCTCCCAGGTCTGAAATATTAAAATAGCTTTCCTTAATTCCATAAATAAGTGGATAGCAATTATATTCAAAGTTACTGCTCTGAAGCGACAAGAGAGAACTAAGGTTGTCCGAAAATACCACAAACTCCCCTTTGGACTGCAACACATTTTCCACAAACTCTAATGCTTTTTCAATTGCAAGAAGCTAGGCCGTAAAAATCGAAGCCTCTGGAGGTAATTTAAATTTCTGCTCAGTGATATTTTTTATAATAAACCCTGCCCCTACGCTTTCATTCAATCCACGGAATTTGGCACCATCGATAAAGATCAACCGATAACCGGGGGTATAATTCTTTCACGATACCTAGAAAAACGGAGTTCACGATGTTATCAGGCAGTAGATGCAAATTCTGGCGTTTAAAGGTGTTAATATTAATGTCTAATTTGATAAGATTAAGGTCATATTTTAAATTAAAATAGTTAGAGGGAGAAGATGGCACAAGAGCTGGACTGTAACTATGATACATTCTAGTTCTTTTGAGCAAGAGCGGCATTTTTTGTGGAACAAATCTCCAATCACTACTTAACTGTATTATCTTGCTTATGAACTGCGGATATTTATAATTACAATACTTAAGTACGAATTTATCGGTTAAATAATTTCTTCTAATGTGCAGAGGAGAAATTTTGGTCTCCATCTGGAGATCGATGGTAGGGAACGATCTGAGGTTTCCCATGATTAATCTTAAGCCAAGATTTTGTAATGAATCTAACTTTCTGAGTTGGGACTTTGAGGCTGCTCCATAATCCAATTTCGATCTAATGAAGCTTTTGTATAGCTGGCTTAAAATGACCGGACCACCTCCCCACCATGAATATTTATAGCTTGAGAAACTTAATGCTACATGATCTGGTGGATTATGCACTATGTACCTATTTAATAAACAATAATATTTTTTTTCCCCTGAAAGACGCAAGTGTGATTGATTTCAGTTTGATTTACCATTTAAGCTAGATTTTCTTGTCCGGTTATTAATATTGAAAATTACATATGTGTTAATGAGTAGATTTTAAGTTTAATGTTTTTTATTTAACCGAGTAATGTAAATCACTGTTGTTATTTTTGCCAGTAAATCTTGGTTTTAAAACTAAGAACGCGAATTTTTGAAATTTAGTTGCCAAAGTTGAATTGCTCAAATTGAGGTTTTCTGTGCTGAAGTGTCTGATGTCGTCATATTTACTGCACGTTTTCAATTTCCCCACGGTCACATTTGTCGTCTTCAGTAATTTTGTAATTTTTTAAGTAGGCTCCGAAGTGTCCGTGGTCAGTGTAAAAGTCAAGTGTTAACTGTAAGCCTGTTCTAATATTTGGGATTAGCCGGTAGGTATGCCAACCTGCTGTATCTCTTTCCTAGGAGTTTTGCCATATGGACATGAAATAGTTTATAATGTGTCTTTTGATTTGTTTTAGTGACATTTTTATATGTAAGTCATGGTGATTAGCATGTAGGAACTGTTCTGAAGAGGATTTATTGGAGATAGAAAGTTCATTATTTGATAGACATGATCGTTAATATATTCAAAATTTGTATGGTTTTTTATGGTAAAAATGATCGATCTATAGTTAATTTCTAGGTCTAGTGAAAGCAAAGGCGCACTCAGGATTTTATTTTGGTCGGGGCTAGAATTTAGAAGATGAGTTAGGGGGTGGTAACTCGGTACCTCGATTAAGAGTACCTATCTATTTCCGTGGTCTGTAAATTAAAATAGAAAAAAAAAAAAATATACAAAATTAACGAATAATATATTTTTTAAAATTACAAAAGTGACGAATTTTATTTTAAAAAAATTAATAATAATAATAATAATAGAAACGTAACATTATGTTTGTAATAAGCACAAATTAGGTAAGCATACTAATTTTATTTTTAAAAAAATAGGTAAAAATGACTTGGCGCGACAAAAGGTACCACAAGTCGAATTTTTATTTTTCGGTTCTTTCGCATTTTGAAAACTAGAGACCTTCCTGATCAAAATGAGTCCAATCCAAACCCTCTTTCTCCAAAATTCACAATTTTGTAAGCATTTGAATTTTCAGTAGTGAAAAATCAAATTTTGAGAAAATTGAGTTTAAGGAAAAAACAAAGAAAATTCACTACAATTATTATTTTTTTTCTATCAATTTCCAAAAAAAGTTGAAAACCGTGACTAATACATTGTTTTTGATTCCCCTACCAATAAAATAAATTTATTAAAAGGTATTTTGAATCTTCGAGATGGTAATGAGTTTAAAGAAAAAACAAAACTTTTAAAAATGCTACTGAATAATTGCTTATATTAAAATTGAACATTTTTTTCCAATTTATTATTTACATAATTCTTATAACATTTTCAAAATTAATGATTTCATGAAAGAATAAAGGAGTAGAGAAACTGAACAACAGAAGTTCGCCTTACCGAATTTCAAATGATCTTGTTCATTACTATCACTCGCAGTATCTGAATCTTTTGTTCCATAGGTATCTTCTCCTCTTTCGAAATATTCTTCTAACAGTTTTTGAATGCATTGTGCGTCGCATTCATCGAACTATTCATGAAAGCAGCATTATTATCACGAAATGTTGAGCGCAGATAGAAATGAAGTGATTGGGCGCGCAGAAAAGACACCAGCGACTTGTGGTACCATTTTCAAATCCAAAGTCGGCAACTTCAAATCCGTTTTTCTCCCACTTCCTGGCTGTGAAATACGCTTTGCGCGTTTGCCATCGTGTAGTCCACATGTTTAACCACCAGAATTCGAAAAAAAACGATTTTTTATATTTTTGACTTTCGTTCACGCTTTTTCGCTCTAGCTCGAAAACTTGTTTTCCGACTTGTGGTGGTACCTTTTGTCGCGCCAGGTCATATATAACATTATATACTTGTAATATAAGCAAAAAGTAAATACGTATGTTCTTAAAAAAAAAAATTAAGTAAAACAAAACGTTACAAAACGAAATTAAGATTTCGAAGATTTTTTGGGGGGAGCAATGGCCCCGTGGCACCCCCCTTGAGTGCGCCAATGAGTGAAAGGACTCCCGTAAGAGCAACAGCGGCGCTGTGAGAAATTGTTCTGCAAGCTATACGGGCGTTTATTAAGTATTTACGTTGTATAGAGTAAATTTTTAGGATTCCGTATACATATAATGTACGGAATCCTTATAAGATGGTACACAAATGACAAAAATATCAAATAAAAATCAATAATTCACGAACGGCTTGACTTATAAACTTCAAATTTGGAACATAAATTACAATTAAAATTATCTTTAAAACGATCTATAACTTGAAGATGACCGATTACCCTGGGCGGCAAAAAACCCAAAAAACCGTCAAGAATATATAATATGGTACATAAAACGACCTCAAAAATCACTTAAAAAATCATAACTCGTCACTAGATAAACTTATAACGCTGAAATTCAAAATATAAACTACAATGCAGGAGTACTTTCATAAAATCAAAAAATTACGTTACAAAAGTTATGCAAAGTTGCCCAAAAGTTCAAAAAACAGCAAAAAATGACGTGTCCCCCCCCCTTAGCGCCGCGAGTATTGTAGTTAAAAATTTTGAATGGGGCTAAAAATACGCACATACCCGTATATTTCTCTAGTTTGGAACATCCGGATTTCCAACTTTAAAACTGGACCCTCGGGGCGACGAAAGCTCAAAATTTTGTAAAAAAATATTTTTTTTTATAGGCATGCGATATATCGATGGAAAGATCGCTATTTGTCGGGAACGAAACCGAATTTCATTTCCTTAACGAAACTTTCAAAGTTGCCGTAAAGTTAAAAAAAGCGCGAAAAATGACGTGTCCCCCCCCCCTAGCGCCGCGAATATTACCGATAAAAATTTTGAACACGGTTAAAAATATGCGATCCACGTATATTTCTCTAATTTGGAACATCCGAGTTTCCAGCGTCAAAATTGGACCCTCGGGGCACCGAAAGCTCGAGATTTTGGAAAAAAATATTTTTTTTCTTGGGCTTGTGATATATCATTAGAAAGATCTCTAGTAGTCGGGAACGAAACCGAATTTCATTTTCTTAACCAAACTTTCAATGTTGACGTAAAGTTCAAAAAAGCGTCAGCTCCAATTAGCTGCCCCCTTCTTGCGACGCGAGTATTACAGCTATAAATTTGGAACATGGTAGAAAAAACGCGACTCTACGTATATTTCTCTGATTTAAGACAATCGGACCCCAACTTTAGACTGAGACCTGTGGGGCACCGAAAATTCAAAATTTTGAAAAAAAATTTTTTTTGTTTAGGTTTGTGATATATCATTAGAAATATCGCTATGCGTCGGGAACGAAACCGTATTTCATTTTTTTAAAGAAATTTTCAAAGTTCTGAAAAGTTGAAAAACAAAAAATAATTATGTCTCTCCACTAGCTCCACGAATATTACAGCTGAAAATTTTGAACGCGGCTAAAAACGTGCTGATCCCCTTATATTTCTCGAGTTTATAACATTTGGATTTTCAGTTTTAAAATTAGACCCTTAAGGCGCCGAAAGTTCGAAATTTTGAAGAAAATTTTTTATTTTTCTGACGCATGTTATATACCGTTTGAAGGATCGCTATCTGTCGGGAAAGAAACCGTATTTCATTTTCTTAATTGAACTTTCAAAGTTTGCTGAAAAGTTCAAAAAATCGAGAGAATTGATTTGTGACGCGAGTATTATAGCTAAAAATTTTGAGGAAAGTAGTAAATATGGGCATCCATGTATATTTCTCTGGTTTGGAACATCTAAGTTTCCAATTTTAAAATTAGTGACTTGGGGCTCTGAAAGCTCGAAATTTTGTAAAAAAAAAAATTTTTTCAAGTGTATTATTATTGGAAAGAGCGCTATTTTTTGGAAACGGACACGTATTTCGTTTTCTTAACAAAACTGTTTGAAATTTACTAAAAGTTCATAAAATTCTGAAAAATGACGTGTAGCCCCGCTTGTAATTTATGTATTGGTTCAAGATTTTGAACAAGGTTAAAAAAATGTGAGTCCCTGTTTATTTATTTACTTTGGAACATCTAGGTTTCCATCTTGAAATTCAGAACCTTAAGCGCCGAAAGCTCGAAAGTTTCAAAAATAATATTTTTTTTCCGGTCATGATCGATGGAAAGATCGTTATTTGTCGAGAACGAAACCATAAGTTATTTCCTTAACGAAACTTTCAAACCTTGATGTTCCAAACTTGAGAAATATATGTCGAAGCGCATATGTTTAACCCTGTTCAAAATTTTTAGCCGTAATACTCGCGGCGCTAGAGGGGATGAACTGTTTGAAGTTTTTGGCAACTTTAAAAGTTTCTAAATACGGTTCGGAATTATGTTTAGAGACTCCCGTGCAACTGGCTTACGAATTTCGACTGTTACTGGTTGAATGTCGGATGGTAACATTATCTGTTGAAAGTTAATATCCGCACGAACGGATAATATTATTCCACCACGCGCACAACTAGCAAGCACCGGATTTGATTCGAGAACTTTATAGTTTTTTAGTTTTAAATGTTGGTTTTGTTTTAAGTGGGTTTTTTGAATGCACGAAATAAACAGGTTTGTTAATCGGTGTTATTTTTCTTTTGGCTTTATCGGAATACGAGATTGCAGCGGTTTTTAGAATTTGGTTCGGATTGAAATAATTTTCGTTAGTAGTGTTAGTACGAGGGATAAGAAACGAAATAGGATCGCAGGTTTTGGTTTGGTTATTTTCATTACGAGGTGTGTTAGTGTTGTTATGAACTGTAATGAAAGGAACGGACTCACCGCATCATTGTTTAGGTGGTACGTCCGCCTGATGAAAAACAGATGCGAATAGTATTTCGATTTGTTAAACAATTTAACGACCTACGTTAGTAAATAAATAAAAAAAAAAAATTTAATAATGGTCTAACATATGGAGAGAGTCGAAAGAAAATACCGAATTGTTAAAAAATCATCACAGTAGAACGACAGTCTTTTTCACATCGCGGAACTATATCGACCTTTTTTGGTAAAGTAACCAGTTCGTCTTGCAACCGAAAAAAGTTTAATAACAAAGTAACCAAATTGCCTCGAAATTCGGTTTTCCAATTAGTGACATTTACAAAATTCGTAAACTATAATTTCGATTACCGTGTCTCTCCCTCCCATTCGCCGAGAATCCAGGATGCAATCACCAACGTACACCAAGCTGCCAGCAGGGAACACCAACATTCTAGCAGCCGCAGCAGAGTGATACGTAGCATCAATATTATTTCTAATTAATATTTTTTGCGTGTTTTCGTTTATATATTTATTAAATATCTTTGACGGTCGGCTATTCAAGAAAGATAGGTGTAGGAATTAACAAAATTACACATTTAAAAAAATCATAAAACCTTAATATTAGTATTATTAAATCTAAACCAATAATTTAAAAAAATAAATAAAAAAAGGATTTAATTAATTTTTCTTCATAACCGTTACATTGCACTTCAAATTAATCTAAGTCTTCGATTCAAATTAGTATTTTGCTTTACTGTTTTAAATTATTATTAGAAAAGATCTTTGAAATTTATTAAGATATTAAATTAAAATAGTAAAATAAAAATAGAAATTTATTCAAACAAATTTTCTTACATACTAAATAATTATAGTTATTGTTAACTTTCATACGGAATCCTCAGCGCATGAAACCTCATGCTTGACTGAACTTGTTTGCTTTAGGCTTTTCTTTTTTAGGTATTGGAAAAACACAAAGCTGCAATAACACACCGTATTCTCAACGTGTGACTTGTACAGTACAAGTCTGCATCTGTAATGAAAGCGTCCAACTTAGATGCGGTGTAGTCTATGTGTTGTTTAAAGGAGAGTTTATTGTCTAATATAACTCCTAGGTATTTAAAATGTTCGACTACTTTTAGGATAATCCCCCCCTAAAGTACTTTAATATTTTTCCTTTTTAGTTTCAGGGAGTTTGTGAAAAGAGGCACAAAGCATTTTTCAACTGGAAGATTAAGCTTCACTTCATTTAGCCGGGGTCCGAGTAACTTAAGCATTTTGTTAGCTGTTCTTTCGAGATAAAATTTTGTATCGTCCGTTATTATGAATAGTAAGTTCACCTGCGCATGTGCATAGGTCAACGTTCTTGTCGTATGGTAGAGCTTGGTTGAATAATATATTCCAGAAAAGTGGACCTAAAACGTTACCATATGGGCAGCCTTTATTGGTTTCAGTGTTTGCACTATGATTACCTATTTGAAGAGTTACACGTCTGTTTTTAAGGTAGCAATATATTGTACTTAGTAATGGTATGTCGCTGATCAGAATAGATTTTAAAATGTCAAACAAAGCAGGATGCCAGCAGTTATCAAAGGCTCTTTTGATATCCACTCCTATGACGAGAACGTTCAGTTTTTTCTTAAGGCTGCTGTTAATCTTGGGTCTAGCTGCTCACTAGTATATTTTAAAAATATTATTTTTTATAGTAAATATTGTTAAAAGTGAATTTTCAGTCTTTTAAACCGTTATGATTTTTCAAAATAGTAAAAGTTTTACTTACCGGGTCTCGCATAAACGTTATAATAACTCGAAGTTGTGTGGATATAAAAATGCAGTGTTGCCATAGTGGTGGGCTTCACAAGAACTGTATGATATCCTAAATCACAAAGCATTTATACAATCTGTAAAGCGTTCTCCGCTTAAAAGCTGCCGAACTAAATCTGTATATACACGTAAGTATATATTCATTGTGGGTACTAAACAAAAATTTGCCAAAAGACACGTGGTAATCTGTACATCATGAAAAATCGGTCAAAAACAGTAAAACATCGTGAGACCAAAAACAGGTCTCACAACGTTTAGACGGGTCTCACAGCGTGAATTGGCTTTTCAGAAACGGGCCTGTCTGTAGCCAAATATATATATATATATATATTGAAATGAATTCTCTCTTTTTCTTCTGTCGAAGTTTGATTCTTTTCTTTTATTGCTTTCGGAATTCGTATATCACAAAAGTTTCTAAAACCGCAAGGATGCGGGCCACCTGTCAGAGGTGTGTCACCCAGGCACGGGCCGAGTGTTATTTAAAATTCTTGCGGTCAAATTAATAGACCAAATTCTCGGCACAACGCGTATATTTTGGTCGAATTGCAAATAGCATCCGACAACGACACATAACACAAATATTTAGAACGGCATACGAATATAAAAAAACAGTAACAATGAAAAGATTACGACGATTTCCAGGGCACAACGACTCGACTAGAAAATTTTATACGTCGTTGACGACGAAGTCGCGACTAGAAAAAAAAATAATATGTAAGTTTATAAATCAATAGCCACAATTTTTCTACGAAACAACGAATCTTTTAAGATGACTAGCCGAAGAGGACGTGGTACAACGACTTGACGTTTTCGAATCCTCGCGGTAACCGTCCATTTCTGTGTATAAAAGTAACGGTAACATTACGAGAATCTTATCAATTAATCTAGGCATATACATTCGTACATTATATCGGTTTTCTCGACTCACATTGCCGACAGCCGCTACCCTGTTGTCGCAGACCGCATACAACAGGACACTTACACAACCTCTAACATACCACTACCGACAAATTCGGCAAAATCGGAAACTACAAAGTCGGTCGTATAAATGTCCCGGCCGTAATCCCCGTCGATAACGAACAATGCGGCGCTGCCGAGAGATCGAAAAGTGATGATTCTAGCCAGAGAATAATTTCTAACTCGGCATCACCGTATCAATATACACATGTGTATATAAACGAGGGGCGTTCGATAAATAACGTGACATGTCCTCGAAAATAGCCTTCCAAGCATCCAAAAATTATAAAAAAAAAAAATACCAAAGAAATTTGAAGAAATACTTTATTTTCCAAAATAATTTCCAAAACCATTAAGACATTTATCACATCAGGTCACGAGTTTAAAACTGGGCGGTGCATTTAGTGAAAAATTTCGTTACTGCTTATGTGACTTCGTTGTTTGTTACAAAACGTTTCCCACGCATTTCAAATGGGGTAAACGTGAAAATCCAAAGGTGCCACATCAGGCGAACAGAGTGGATGTGAAACTTTGTCCCAATTTTGATTTTTAATTCACCTGCGAACGAGAACAGACGTGTGCAGTCGCGCATTATCGTGCAAAAGCACTGCTCTCCAGAATACAGCCACGTCCCTTCCGATTAATCGCTCGATGAAGTGCAACATGAATGTCACGGTAAGTGTACTCCGTTATCGCATCCTTCTGTGTACGAAATTGCAACAGTAGGAGTCCGTGCCGGTTCTAGAAGATAGTTGCAAGAACCTCCCAGCAGAGCATTAACTTTTGGCTTTTGGTGAACCTGGTTGACTTTTCATTATTCACACTTTACTCGCTTCCTTTGACTCTGAGACACACTTACGCGCCACAACGTTGTTTGCACGTATATATTTTACATAGTCTGCGATCAATTTTTGCACCTACAACTTCTGCAGCTGTCAGAAATTTGGTGACCGCGCGGTAACTCACCGGCTTGGCAACGTTCATCGGCTTGTTTCACACTTGCGTATAGAAGGTCTACTGGTCAGATCAAAACGCGGAAAACGGTGTTCTGTTAGCGTTTCCCTCCTCTACTTCCGACATAAATTTCACTGAATTTCACCAAACAGCGGCTGCGAAATAAGCCGTGTCACGTTACTTATTGAATGCCCGTCGTATATAAATATCCCATCAAAAACATAAATGTAAAAATGCGAGCCAAGTTCAATGTTCAGAATATGCGTGGTTGTCGGCGAAAAAAGAATTGAGATCTAAATAGGAGCTAATTTCTGTAAATAATTCTGAAATTTATTTATACGAACATACAATATTCTAAAATAAATTTAGAACACAATTTATTGTTTTTTTTCATAGACAACAATGTTTGCTATTTAAAAATATATAACTTCTTAAATTTGAACAGTCGAATTATTTACACAAAGCAGATAATTTAGGATAAATTAAAGCTCACGATTTGACTTGGCTCGTTTTTACAAGCAACCCAAATTTTTAGAAAAGTAAGATATGTTGACCTTACAATATAAAAACAGTAACTTGCGTCTAATATAAAGAAGATAAGTTGATTAGCCACATATGAGATAACTTGTACGTGAAATTTTCCTTTGTATACACACAATTACCCAACTGGACACCAAATTCCAACTTTCTAGGTCACCTGGAAGTGGGTTAGCTTTTTGATCTATATGTCAGTCAGTGAAAAAATGCTGATTTTTAGACGTTACTATCTCAATAACTGTTTGAGTTGTACTTATGAAATTTGGGGGTTCTAGTTAATCTAAAGGATTTTAATAAATAAACCAAATTTCATGTGTTTACGTTAAATAGATTTTGAATTATTAAGTTATTAAGCGGTTAACTCCAAATGGTTCGTGTAATATAACACACGGCTGCTGCGTCTTCACCATTTTCTTTTTCTGGGCTTCAACTTGGCTTGACACGATGTAACGTGTCTAGATATAACTCGGCCATTTTGGTCTCGCAAGGGGCTATGCCTATTGACCCCTCTTGCTTACATTTCTGTCTCTTTCTCTTCTATACTTTGTATAAAATGATCAAAATTTACAACATAATTCTTAGGCCGGCTTCCATTAGATTTTATAACGAAAAAATGTCCCAATTTTATATAATAAAAAAAAAAAAAAAAAAAAAAGCACCAATAATTTATACCAAAAATTTTATTAATTTACCGAAACAACTTAGCCTACTACAATACATATAAATAATACTTTGTTTGGTCTTTACATGCTTCTCCCTATGGTGGGACTTCTTACTCATCAACTTGCACAGTAATAAGAAGTGTATTCATTACGTTCCCAAAAACGAAAACGAGACGACGAACTGTGTAATAGCGAAGAATTTGCCACATTTATACGTGATACGCCTTTTGGTTCGAAAATCAATCCCCCGACCTTAACCTGATAGAACATGTTTGGGGATTATATAGACCGTCGAATTCGTCAGCGCACATTTTCCAACCGAGATAAGACGAAAAAACGGCTACTTGAGGAATGGCAGAATATTTCATCCAGTTATCTCCAGACTTTAGTCCAATCGATGCCCCGGTGGTTAGAAGCTGTTATTAGAGCCAAACGTACTCACAGGCAGAGCTAATTTTTCAGTTTTTTTCGTCGTTTTAAACACTTTTTTTCAAAAGTCTATACACTTTATTTGCGTGCAACTTCTGATTTTTAATCGTTTACCTTTACCACAGCTGTGATTTTTTTCTTTTTATTTTATTTTCGTATACTAAGTATTTGCGAATGTTTCCTTTTTCTATTTATATGCAAAGTACCATTAAATGACTTTCGTTTTCACTCTTTTATTTTTCATTTTTTCTTCTACCACGTTTTGCTCACTGTATCTTGTATTAATGTGAAATACGAGCTTCATGAAACATGATAAACCGTGCGCTAAAAATTCCACATATTTAATTAGCCATCATTGTAATTTACATTATTCTATATAATGTTCGTGCAAACAATTATTCTATTTTATGCAACAATTTTTAAATCTGTACGTTCCTAGATTGTTAAAAATGTTTAGAATAAGAACCGCACTACTAACGGGATAAAAGCCTATTTTTCGCAAACTTTAAAGGTTTTTTTAAGCAACTGAAATATAGTTTCGTTATTCGAAATAGCAAACGTTCCATTGATATGACAACACATTTTGGAAGTCACTGAAAGAGTAACTTTTACTCATTTTGTTCATTCATCGATTTTATAAAATCAAAGAATTTTTTTTTTAAAGGCAGTGCGCAATTCGAGTTTTCAGCGGGCGGGCTATTTCGGGACTGGTGCGCAATTCGAATGTTCCCATAAGAAATGGTATCACCGCAGCATTGAACAACTTGCCGATAGGTGGCTTCCAGCCATAGATTCCAATGGTCTTTACTTTAAAATTCGTTTATTCTTTAATTTGTTCAATTGTTATTCGCCAAATTGTTTAGAATCATGTAGAAAGTAATCAAATAACGACCTAGTTACTACTAATCGTTATCTCTGATCCCTATAACAGGCGGCGTTTATTAGGTAGGGCGTATTATTTAAGATAATCGTTTTGCTATCAATTGTCTAGTAAAACATATAAATTCAAAAAAAAATAATTTTTAAACAATATTTGACGCAATCATTTTTTTTTTGTTCTGGTACATTTTTAAACTATATTTAAAAAAGATACAATAAAAATTTTATCAAAATAAACACATCGTTGACTTACGTCAGAATTCATAGCATTTTTCTTATCCGGACGATTCATTATAATCTTCTGTATTCCATTTTCATAATATGTTTTTATGTACTTGTAGTGTTGCATCTTTTTTGTTAGTTAAATATTTGTAAACATTAACTCGTAAACAAACGACCTCAGACGGTGTAGTTACTTTCACTCACTACATTCCTAAGCATTAATCATTGGAAACGATTAGCGCAAATGTCGATTACGAAAATCAATGACTTTAAATATCGATAAAACAATTCAACATTTTTTTTCGATCAGCTAATCAAACATTAAATAAAGTTCTTCATTAAGTGCTGTTTAATTAAAATTTTATTTTATTTTGTCTAAATTAATGTAACACGACGTGCCGTGATAACAGAATTTAATTGGACTATTTTGTATAAACGAGTGTAGTCATATGTTCGGACGTTTGCGATTAAAAAATGAATGTTCCTTAAAAATTATCATCTTACAATAAAATGTAAATTAATTTCGTTACAGTATGATACAAACATATGTATATATTATTTTTCGCATACACCAAACTTAAAATTTGAAATTGTTTCGTTTTCTAAAGATTTTTGTTCATCCTGTCCAAGTCATAGTCTAATTAGCTCATAAATAACAAATATTTTCTTATAAACAATTAAATATGTCGATCACACAAAAATTCTAGATTTTATTTAAATATAAAAGATTACAAGATATGAAAAAAAAAATAAGGAAAAAACTGATAGATTAAATAATTTTATACGCTTACAAGGTTTGTAAATATAACAGATATCTATTCAATAAATTGATTTAACTAAACGATAAACAGATAAATAAGAAGAAAAGCGACAATACTAAAATATCGCATTTGTAGCGCTTAAAGTCGCCAAATGTAAACGAGATTTTAACAATATTCTTGCGCTTCGATTTACGAACAATTTACTGATTAGCTGTGTTTACTGTTTATTTTTCATTCTTTAATGCAGTGAAATTATTAAGTAAAGTTTTTGGTTTAATTATGTTCTTCGTTTTTTGATAATGAATGTAATTTCAATTTCAACTGGACGTTTAAAAACAAGTATACTTGATAAATCTTTAAGTAAAGGTAAAGGAGAAATTAGTTTGAGCTGTTTTTGTCTTCTTTTTTCTGAAGTTGTTCAATATTGCCAGAACAGATCCTATAGTGTTCCTGAACTTCAAAATAAGTACGTACTTTAAATCACTGCGTTTATTTTTACGAAAAATACGATCAACATTTATTTTCATATAATTATAGATATGCTTTATAGTTTGTTTCCTATATCATCGTGTCACATTTTGTACAGGTTACTGGAAATTGGTAGAGAAGTTGGATCGAAACTGATAGATATTAACGTAGTCCGTGAAAAGAATTATAAGCGAGAATTAAAACTACTTAACGTGTTAATTTTTATTAAATCACACTTCTGGAAGGTTTGAATTTTTAATTATTTTTTTGTAAAACAAGGATCACAGTTTGTTAATTTTGTCTGGTTTAATCGCAACTATTAACTATAAAGATGCTTAAAAAATAATTTAAAAAAAATTTGGGACAATTAATTTAACGAAGTACTACTAATGTCGCTTTAAATTGTACTACGCTGATCATTTAAAATGATAGAAAAATGTGCGGAATGAATTATTTCTAGTTAAAAACCGTAGATTTTTCTTTATTATGCATTAAATTTGTTAGATTTTTATTTAAAGTGACTTTTTTTGTGGTACTTCTGGATTTTTCGGTGAAGTATTATCTAATATTTACGCAGACTTAAAATTCTAGAATATTTTACAAAATTAAAATATTTAAAAGTTTGCTTATACACTTTGATATGAAATTACAAATTTACACTGTGATATTAAATATTTTTCATATATCAACTTATAAGTTTGTACCGAAATAATCGTTTTTTTTTTGTTTTTTTTAAAAATTTAAATGTCTATATTTTGGCTTTATTCTTTTAAAATTTGCATTTACACTTTAACGTAATATTAATATACTTCTTACGAGTATTTTAAAAATCTGACGTATGTTTTACTTTGTATAGTTCACCATCGAATGAGATTCATATTGTTAAATATAGTTAAAGTAACCAACAAACGCAAACAATTTATTCGCATTTTTCTTCATATATATATATATATATATGTATGTGTGTATATATTCATATATATATATATTCGTTTGGGATAATTTATCTGAGAGAAAAATTATTTTGCGGTAAAATTATATATATTTTAGTTTAGGCATTTATATTTTTGTAAATATTTATAATGAATAAAATTTAAAAAAAAAAAAAAAACGTTTTATAGAGCGTTTTTGGACGTGAAGCGGATAAATTGGAACATGCTAATGACGATGAAAGAACGTATTATTTAATCGAGAAGGAACCGTTAGTTAACAAATATATCTCAGTACCGAAAGATAAAGCTAGTCTTAATTGCGCTGTTTTTGTTGCTGGCATTATTGAAGCTGTTCTAAATTGTAGTGGATTTGTAAGTATAACATATATGGTAATATATTTTTTCCATCATTGTCTTTAAGTATTGAACTATTTCATAATTTTTGCTGTAACCGAATGAAAACATTACTTTTATAGCTTGCGTTTTTTAAGTTAAAAAATCAGAATTAAATAATTCATAAACGGAATAATTACGTATACTCCGTAGCTAATTTTTTATTCTAGAACGTCTGCAAATAATTATTTCACTCTGAAACCAATCATATAACGCGTTGAACGGCGCAGAATTTTTATTTAGTGATTATTTTTGAATTACAAAAATACTTATTATAAACAGAAAAATTTCTAATATATTAATATTGAAAGAAAAAAAAAAAATTACTTTAAATTTGAACTTATTTACTAATAAAAGCAATAAATTTACCAAAGAATTACGTAATTGTGCGATAAAATGTAGTATTTTTGTTAAAATTTCTGTTTTGTAACCGCCTGTCACCTTACCTTTTATTGGTTTTCTACTGTTTTATGAAATGTTTCTAGAATGCAAAAGTTACTGCGCATTGGCATAAGGGAACAACGTACATGATCAAATTCGATGATAGCGTTATTGCGCGGGATAAACAAATGGATTAATTGAAGAATTATCAACGTCGTTTTAATGATATCCGATATCGGTTTCGTATTTTTTGGTAATTATTTAAATACGCATGTTTTATAAAAATTGGCGATTGGCCCGGCGAACACGTGGAATTCAGGTGAAATAGTTTCATTATGTACGCAAAAGGAAAAGGGTCAACAGTGCCGTCGGACGCACAAACTCGCGAAAAATTGGCCTTATATGTTTACGAGTATTTGCTGCACGTCGGAGCGCAAAAGGCTGCTCAAACGTTCCTCACTGAAATAAGGTGGGAAAAAAACATCACTCTCGGTGAGCCGCCGGGGTTTCTTTATTCATGGTGGGGCGTTTTTTGGGACTTGTACTGCGCTACACCGGAAAGACGCGATCAGTGTGAACATTCTAGCGAAGCGAAAGCTTTTCACGATTACGGATTTGTTAATTCTGGTTACGGTGTAAATGGTATAACACCGCACAATCCACCCGCCGCCGGTCCAGGTCCTAGTTCGCACGGTCAGGGACCTCCACCGCCGCCTAATGACGGAATATCGGGCGGTTCGATGCCGTCCGGGTTTTTTCCGCCGTTTATGAATCCGCATTATTCCGGCGGACCTCGACCGAGAATGCCTCAAATGGGATCGGATTATACCGGCGGAGGACCGGCCGGTCAACCGATGATGTCTAATTCGATGGATCCGGCGCGGCAAGGTCCTCCGCCCAACATGGGTCCAATGAATCCATGCATGAATCCACCGCGACCCGGACTCGGTATGGGGCCATCTTACGCACCAGGCATGCGCGGTCCACCGCCCCCGCCGCCAAATAGTAATTTAGGTCCGGGACCTGGTGCGCCCGGCCCAAGTAGCAGTATGTCGCCATTATCGATGGCTGGTCCAGGGGCCGGTCGTTCGCAGTGGCAGCCAAACAATTCAGCCGCGATGAGCTATTCGTCTTCCTCACCCGGCACGTATGGGCCGCCTATAAATTATTCTTCCGCATCGCCTGCAGCATATAGAGGACCGCCTGGTTCAACCGGGCCGCCTGGACCTGGGACACCCATAATGCCGAGTCCTCAAGATTCGTCAAATTCCGGCGGTGAAGGCATGTACACGATGATGAAATCGGTTCCCGGCGGTGGAAACATTCCTACAGACTTTTCAATGGCGGGCGGACTCGACGGTGGACCGTTGGGTCCAATGGCCGGCAGTTCGATGGGTCCAGTAATGAACAGGGACGGACTCGATGGCATGAAAAATTCTCCGGCTAACAGTGGACCAGGTACACCTAGAGAAGATAGCAGCGGGGCGATTAATGAGTATAATTTAGCTGGCTACGTTGGAGGTCCGGCTGAAAATGATCAGATTGAATCAGCGGCTATTCTTAAAATTAAAGAAAGCATGCAGGAGGAAGCGAAGAGATTTGAAAAGGATACAGATCATCCGGATTACTATATACAGTAAATTCATAAGTAGCGCATATATTATCTGTTAGGGTTTATAAAATTCTGGCATTGATAACAAAGGGTTTGCGCTAAACGTCATTGTATCGGTGTAATTTTTATTAATCGGTGGTTATTAGTTCATGATCATTATTATTATTGTTATTATCGTTAGTTTCGTTATTTATGTTTCTTTCGATTTAAAAAAAAAAAAAAACAAAAAAAAAACGCACATCGATGTATAAACTGATTTTAGAAGTTAGTAGTGTTTTACACGTATTGTACAATGTTATTATATTTTTACAACTACTACCTCTTGTAATATATTACGTTTATACTTAAAAATAATATCGATCATTAAACATATTTCTCTTTTTAGTCTTGTTCTTGTATTTTCGTTCACGAATTTTTTTGTTCGAACTTTCTGCTATAGGTATATCTCGGGAAATTACTCTTTTTTTTTCCAGTTTGAACTTTTTTTCCCACCTTGTTAGAATTATTAGTAAATTTGTTTTGATATGCGTTGATTAAAATTGAAATCTGTGAAGTGTACATTTTAAATTAACTATATTCAATCGAATAGTTTTTTTTAGTTTTTATGCGAATAGTAGCTACAGAGGATTAAATTTTACGGTACACATTTAAAATATTGTTGAATCATGGACTTAAAATATTTGTCCTTTTCTGTAATTTCCCTTTAATTCCTTTTATCGGGGATATTTATCAAACCAACAACATATTTCTAAGTTATATATATCACGAAAAATAAAAAGAAATATTAAAATTTTATTATTTACCTCTCATTTTATAATCTAAATATTTTTTTATTATCGTATTTACTCGCGTAATTAACGCACCCTAATTTTTGAACACATTTTTTTGGAGAAATAATATAAACCATATTTTCGTTACTAAAATACATTAATAGGTTCAACATTACTTGACAATGTCTAATTTTTTAGAAGTAAATTACCGTAATGTAGTTACCTATTATTGTATAAATATATTTTTCGAAATAAAGATAACTGATTTCACTTACTGAGTGTTTTGTTTAGATAAGAGGTCATTTTGAAATACACGCCTATTACGTATAACCCGAAAAATTGCAGGTTGATCTGATCCCCGCGTAATTTACGCACCTCTTTTTTGACAGGTTAAAAACGGCAAAATAGTGCATAAATTACGCGAGTAAATACGGTATATTTAACCAAAATATATTGCAGTCGGTACTACGACTTCCCTCATCTTTCGCGCTTTCTTATCTCTTCTGTCTGCAGGCTTCGCCTGGATCATAGTCGGCTTCCTGCATCCTCTTTTCGTTTTTCTATGTTCTTTTCTCCTTTTTGTGTTTTTCATCCTGATGATTCTGATTTACTCTGCGATACAAATCACATCTTCTTCGAGTTTTAAAATAATTTAATGTAATGAAAATTTTGTACATTTTCGTGGATAATTTAAATAAAGCTTATAAAAAAAAAAAAAAAAAAAAAAAGGATAGTTGAGGAATGCTATGTATGATGTGTAATCGACTTGCGGGAAAAAATGGTTTAACAAATCCAATCATATACGTAAACTCGGTTTAATTCTGGCGCGTTAAAATAGAATGGTAAGAAAAATTGTAAAGTATTTTGGTAATTCTAATGAAATAATGAGCTACTGCGAAAGTTATCAATCATTTCGTTTCTTTTTATAATTTTTTTTGGAATTTTTTCATGAATTCAGACAACTAAAGCTAATGATCAAATGGTGTCATCACCGTTAAAATTCAATTCGCTCAGATTTTGATGTGAGAATGGAAAAAATATAGGGAATGATTATTAGTATTTCTTTAGATCTCGTAACAGAACTATAATTTCGAATAGAAAAATAAAACTGAATCGCACTGAAAGTTAAATTATTAAAAAACAGTTCTGTACGTGACCTGATTATTAGATTGTCATCGTTTTTCATATTAAATACTTTAGAACACTTTTTGAAAATATGACTAAAAAGGCCGTAAATTTTACTGCTTATTTACTATCTGATTTATAGAAAAACTCTGTGATGTCTGTATTTCGGGGTTGTATTCGAAAATTCGAAAGCGACGGCGTTTCTTTTTAAAATCATTGCTTCCAGTACATTTTGAAATATTTAAATATAACAAAAATTTATGGTATACTTTTTATTCGGAATTATTTATGCACCGTCGTGAACTGCGCGGCAGTATTCAAATTTAACGAATTGCTGATCGGTTTAACTATTATTTTTCAGTCAAATCGCACGAGAGTTTGTACTCTTCCAAAATTGTCTTTCTTTTCTTTTGAATGGAAAATATATTCCTTAAAAGAATTAATCTTCAGAATTTTCTCAGTCTCGTGCTATTTAAAAATTTGAGCCTTCGGTAATACGAATTCTTCGTACGCTCTCGTTAACAAACAGAAACGTTTCCGATCGCGAGAGTAACTTAAAATTCAATCATATAACTTTAATGTAATTTTATTCAGTCTATTTCCGTGACACTCGACGAAAGCACACTTACAAGAATATATGTAGAAATAAAAGTAACCGAAGTTGAAATAGTAAACAGGCAAATGTTCATTATTTACAAGAAAAATTTAACAGAAGAGATTGACAATGCTGTTAGCGTGCAGTAGATGTATTCCCATTGTTGTGAACTTTCGGCCGTTATTTGTGAAACGCGCGTTAAATGGAAATCGAATACGTGAAACAAAAGACGAAGCTAAGGTACGCGCGTTTTCTTTCATTTTTTCACGAAGGCACTTGTGAGGAATAAATATTTCGAAGATATATCTGAGGTATTGACCAGGTCATTGTTTGAATACAAAGAAAGTGGAAGTCAGTACTTAAAATTAAAAGCCATTGCTGAGAGATAACAAAAAAAAAGTATTAAGGGAGAAGGTGATATGAATAAAGTCAAAAAGTAACGGATTTTAACCTTCTGCAGTTGATATAAATTCTGAGTATATAGAAACTAGCATCGGTATCAGATACTGATAAAAAAGAAATAAAAGGTAAAAAGTTTTATTTAAAAAAACATTGAGATATTGTCAAACCGCTTGGAAAATTACGGACAAATTAATATTCAGTTTTTGCAAAAGAACTCTATAAAACAGTTTATAAGTTCAATAAGAAGAAAAAAATAATTATTTCTCCAATTTTCTTGTGGAAAACTATAAAAATTAATTATACTATGCCCCGTAAGAACAGTAAAACACTCTCTTAAACGTATAAAATTACAAAAATTAAAATTGAAGTTATAAATCCTATCACATTATCTTTACTCATCTTCGAAGCGAGGATAGATTCTGTACGGCAATGTTGCATTTTTCGGCTCTATTTTTATAATTATTCTTCGCTATATTTAGAATTATTGTGCGGTTTGCAACTGAAAACCCCTGTGTTCAGGTACGATAGCAAATTCTCCGCTCCTGAAGACCCCTTTAACGTACTAATAAATTTCCACGTTACTTCAAAGAGAAAAATTAAAAAAAAAACAAAAAGACCTTAATACGTAGATAAAGATTCTCCTCAATCCATAGATTGGTGGATAACCTTTATGATTCTCGATCATAATACAGTAGAAGCTCTTTAGTCCGGCATTCTACGGCTCGGCACATTCTGTAATCCGGTACTGATTGAGCCGCCCGTGTTCGGGTATTTTCGGGTGGATTCGACGTCGCCCACTACACCAGCTGTACCGGACAGGTGGCTTATCAGTTCGTCTTTGTTTATAATGTCAAGGACTCTTATTCCCGCGGTTTTAACTCTTTAGCCTAATGATGAAGGTACATAAAATACATGTTTTAATGTCTGCATTTTTATCTAGAGTGATTTATCTTTGGTATCCTGTTAAAATGATTGACGTTCGATAATCCGGCACAATCACTAATTCGGCACGACAAAAGTCCCGGACGTGCCGTATTAAAGAGCTTCCACTGTAACCAAAACTAAGCACTGGAATTCCCCGTTGCTCAGCCATTCTTTTTAAGTTTACATAACTCTAGTTGCTCCTATATACTTTATTATTTGTTTGACGTACGTTTTCCTTGCTCTTCTTCTGTAACAGTTTCCTTCCATTTTTCCTTCAATTATTTGTATTTATGATTATGTCGGTATAAGTGACCTATTTAACCCTTTCTTCTTTTAATGTTTTAATTAAATTTCTCGATTCATGTATGTCTTTAAAGACTTTTTCGTTTGTAGTCTTCTGCATCCCGCGCCAACGCCATGTTTCGAAGGCTTCAATTCGATTGTTCGTTTGGCTGCTTATTGTCCACGTTTCCAACCCATACAGCAATATGCTCCATATGTATGATTTCACGGAATGTTTTCTACTTTCCAAGTTTATGATTTTCGAGGTCAGTAAGGATTTCTTGTTATTGAAAGCAGCTTTTGCTACGTTAATTCCTGTTGTTATCTCTTTATCGCTTCTTCCGTCATTAGTTATTGTGCTCCCCCGGTGTATCTACAACTATTTACTTGTTTTAGGGATTTTCCGTTAATTTTTACGTTTACTATTCTTTGATTTTTATCACACTTCACTACTACTGTCTCTTCTTCGTTTTACTACCATGTTATATTTCGTAACTGCGTTTGCCATATATTGTATTTCACTATTTCCCACGATTGCTAAGTCATGTGCAAAGGGAAACATCAACGTTCATAGTTTAATTCTCCAATTTCCTTTCTCTTTAATGTTTTGTATAATTTTCTCCGTGCATATATTTAAAAAGACATTATCCTTGTCCTACTCCTATTCTTACTGCTATTTCCATTTCATTCTCCCTGATTTTTATTATCGCTTTTTGCGTTTCATATAATATTTTTATTATTCTTCTATCCTTATGGTCCACTTCAGTGTCTTCCAGAATGTCCCACAGAAAATACTATTTCATCTTATCGAAAGCCTTTTCCATATCAATAAATGCCACGTGTCTCGTTGATTTTTAGTCTTTTCTCTACTATTTGTCGGATTCCTAGAATCGCTTCTCTTGTTCCGTAATTTTTTCGAAATCCATATTGATCATCTGATAAATTTTCTTTTATTTTCTTACTGGTTCTATTCAGTATGATTTTCGTTAGTATTCTTGATGCCTGCACGAGTAGACCGATTTTTATACTTTGCATTTAGTCGTTCCGTTTTTCTTCGGTATCATAATCATAATGCTATTTCTGAAGTCATTCGAGATTTGTCCTCTCTCATAAATTTCCATTATTAGTGCGTATAAGTGGTTTTTCACTTCTCTATTTAGATTTATTAGTAACTCACTTGGGATGTTGTCATATTTTGGCGCTATTTTACTTTTCAATTGCTTAAGGGCATATTCAATTTCTTCTATTGTTATAGAACCGGAATTATCACCTGTTGCTGTTTCTTTAAGTTCCGTTTTCTTTTTTGGACTATTACTTCTGAATAATTCTTCCATATATCTTTTCCGCCTTAATATTATTTTCTTTTCTGTAATTAGCCGTTTTCCATTTTTATCCTCTATTCCGTTTGTCTTACTTTTAAATTCTTCAAAATGTTTTTTTATTTGATTATATACATTCTTTATATATATTCCCTTTCTTGATGTTTTCTTCTATTAATTCGCATTCTGCTTCTATAAATTCTTCTTTCGCCTTTCTCGCTTCCCTGTTCACTAGGTTTCTGTATTTGTTGTATATTTTTTCCCTTCGTCTGTATTTATTGATTTATATTTTCGTCTTATTTTTATCAATTCTATCATTTTATTCGTTATCCATGGTTTTTTGTATTCAGTATTCCGGGTTCCCAGCATTTCCTTTGCTACTTCCATTATGGCTTCTTTGATCTTATTCCACCTATCATTAATATCATCATTTTCTATCTTCAAGTTTTCTCTAATCTTCTTTTGATAGATGCTCTTCTTAATGTCATTCGGTTTTAGTTTTTCTATACACCATCGAGCTGATCTTTACTCTTATTTATTTTCTTATTTCTTTTGTATTTTAATACTGATTTCTTTACCACTGCATTGTGGTCGCTATCTACATCTGCTCCTGGATAAGTTCTGCACGTCTTAATTTGGTTTTTAAACCTCTTTTTGACTAAGATGTAGTCTATCTGATATCACACACACACACACACACACATGTAAGTTTTCTGGCATTTTCCACATACTCGTATGCATCCGCCTTGGGTGCTGTTGAAAAATTGTATTGCCTATTATCGTATAATTCCCTTTGCAGAAATTTACTAGTCTTTGTTCCCGTTCGTTTCTGTTTCCCATACCATAGTCTCCAACATGTTCTCCATCTTTTCCTTTATCAACTATTGCGTTCTCATCTTCGAGAATTACTAAATTCTTCTTTTTCTCCACATAGTAATTAATGAGATCTTCTATTTGTCGCATAACGCATCTATATCTTCTTCTTTATAGTTGGACATTGGCATATATACTTGAAGAAGAAGAAGAAGAAAAACATTTATTTGTACACCTTCAAACAATACAGAAATTTAATACGAATAATTATCCGTACCGAAAGAGAAACTGTTTCTTGTCGGATTTGAGCATGTCAGTTAATAATTTACTTAATATTAATTAACTTAACAATTTTCAGGAAAAATTACAAAATAAAAAACCTGCACGGGCTAAGCGGGCAAACTGGCATTTTCCCGGTGCGCCCAAGCATTTAATTTATCTTTTGCGCCCTAATTTTCTCGAAATTTTATCACCGCCTCTGCCCCTTTGCGGTAAAGCGCCCTTTTACCTCTGAGTTTTCCCGGTGCGCCCTAAAAAGCCAGTCCGTGAATGACCACGTCTGTAGGTAATGCTTTCAGTTTTGCCACAATTATTCTGTCGTTATATTCTAAGTATTTTTTCACTCTATTTCCCCATGTTTTATTTAAAATTATCCCATTTTCTCTGGGCTGCCTGAGCTTATTATAATTCGGTAATCATTGTTCCGGAAGTCATTTTTATTCTGCCATCTTGTTTCGCTCACTCCCATTATATCGATTTCGTGCCTTTTCATTTCTAATTTAACGTTTAACAGCTTTCCGCACATATTGAGAAACCTCACGTTCCACGTTGCAATCGTTACCATATTCCTTTTGTTTTTGTTCTTCAGTTGATCTTTTATTTTTATTTTCGTTTTTATTTTTGGCTGTTTTCCAGTCACCTTATTTTTATACGCAGCCTGATTACCCACTGCCTTATGGGTGATATAGTATATTTCACAACGTAAGGCCTACCACATTTTTGGCGCCGGCTACTAACCGGATCATGCGGCATAGTTTTACTTATTGAATCGTAAACTAGGGATTAATAATGAGGTGGTTTCCCGTTGCCTTTCTCATCGCTGTAGCACAGCCTTTACACTAACGTTGCAGCTTTACCTGTGAAAATCCAATATTAAGCCGGGTCTGGATTCTTCCATTCGCCCTAACTTGGTACTGACAGTCGCTGCTTATCAGTTTTTCTCAGCCGTTCCCGATCAGGAATATAGAGACGCTGGCCAAAAACTGTTTCTACTTGAAGTGCAGACACTTTTGGATTTTTTGGTCTGAAATACACACTACTCTTCATCTGGTTTCTCCACTACGACCTGTCTGGCTTGGGTGGCCTTTCTGGTAGTTACATTACCGCCACATAGCTTCGTCGAAACACTCAAGCCCCTCCACCACGTCAAGGTGGTATTCCCTTGGAAGGGAAATAAAGGTTATCGAATAAAATAAATCATAGCTGTCAGCTTATTAACTGTAGATTGCTACGTATTTATTTTTTTTTTAATATTATTACTTAACTAGTTATGTCCGTTCGAATACTTCGTACAATTAAAAAAATGTAGATAGAATTTTTTTGAACAGATCAAAGTGTATTCATACAAACTAAATAAACCACCACGGAAAATCATTTCAAAATGAAGAAATTAGTTTATTATTTCTATTTTTATTTTCTTACGAGTATTCTTATTTTTTCGAATAATACAGATCGTATTATAATTTTTTTAAGGGGAGGTTCTCATCAGGACCGACCAAAAAATCGATTTTTTTTTTTTTCATTTTTTTGTAGTAAATTATATGTAGAATATATTCCCAAAACCGTTTGCTCGAATATATGTTTTTTTTTAAATTTATGGAACAAAAACGAGACCCACCTTTTTAGTCAAAAATTGAAATCGAACGGTAGTTCGAGCGGAGTGTGTTTTCCATCAATATTTTTGAATAACGCGTGCATATATCTATACTACGGTAAGTAGAGTTACCAAAAGTACCACCCGATATCGCATGTATGCTATGACTCCGAAAAAATTTGAAGGTACGACTCTTGGTTTTGCCACGGTTATCGGAAAAAATACCAGTAAGGTTCTTAATGTTTGCGTGAAATATTCTTTCTGTCAAGTTAGTGCCAATAAAAAAAGCAAAGAAGGAACCGTTAGATTTAGTTTATGGAAAGAAAGTCATAAAGAGACATGCACGGCAAACTATCACGGTAGTTCTGGAAAAATGGAAGTGGACGCAATCACAGAAATGTTATCTCGTTCTCAAGAATTACTCGGTATAAAGTATGACTCATACATTGGTGATGGCGATACGAAAACGTTTAAGGTCATATTAGATGTAAATCCTTACGACGACCCCATAGTAAGAAAAAAAGAATGCGTGGGCCATGTCCAGAAACGATTGGGAACTCGTCTCAGGGCTTTAAAAAAGAAAACAAAGAATCTCGGAGGTAAAGGTACAAGTAAATTAACTGTTAAAGTAATTTGTAACTTAACAACATATTATGGATTGGCGATTCGACGGGATGTTGAGTGGGCTGTCTTTTACCATAATATCTCAACTGCTAGAAATCCGCAGCACCAATATTGTCCGGCTGGAAAGGATAGCTGGGGTAAATGGCGCGTAGCAGAAGCCAACGGTACCCTTAAGTTATTTGAGCACAAACCACCTCTGGCAGATAACGTTCAAGATGCAATCAAGCCTATTTTTGAGTCTTTGTCATCGGATGATTTGATGGAACGTTGCACTGGAGGAAACACACAAAACTCGAATGAATCAGTGAACTCTTGCGTCTGGAAGCTCGCTCCGAAACACCTTCACTGCGGTGCAAAGACTGTAGAAATTGCCGCTTACATCGCTACTAGTCTATTTAATGAAGGATATACAGCACTGTTAAAAATTATGGGCATCTTAGGAATTACAGTTGGGCTTGAAGCCAATAATTTTGCCCACTTAGCTGATATGAAACGTGTTACTGCGGCTGAGAACAGTTTATTAGAGGGAGCAAGAGCAGCTGCACTTTCGGAAAAAGCCGACCAAAGGACCCTTCAAGAGCAATATGAACTTGAGGAAGGACTGATGTATGGCCCTGGAATCGCTGATTAGCCACAAGGTACATTTTTTTTATGTTAACACAGAAAAATCGTTAATAAAATCTTTAATCGCGTTTCCTGAAAAATCGTGTTTTTCAAACTGTTGACCAAGATTTCTCAAAAACTACTTGACGGATCGCCTTTTTTCTTTTTTCATTTTAAAGTAGATTTGAGTCATTGGAGCCCCTACTACAATCAAGATGATATATGCATAATTTTTTTTTTTACAGTATTTTAAAGAGCGAAAAATCGTGAAAAACTGTATGTAAAAATTCAAATGTCCGCCATTTTAGTAAATTTTGACTTTCACGGATGATTATAGTAGGGGCTCCAACTACACTCATATAGTTTATAAAAAAAATTCGATTATTGATTTTTGATCATTTTTGCAGGTGCTAGAGTGGACAACAGTAAGGTACCTTTTTTTGAGACGGTCACGTTACAAGGCATGTCAAAAATTATTGTCGCAATATTTTTTATTAAAAAATTATTTTTTTTGTAGTTTATAACACACTAAGTAAGTGACAAAAAGTTTGAGTGTCTAATTTATTTCCCTCTATTAGAAAAAAATTCGAGAAAATTACGTCGTTTTGGGGCCTCCAGATGAGAACCTCCCCTTAATAGAAGTTGGTGATAATTTATATTTTTATAGCAACTTAGCCTTGCCACTTATACCGTAAACTAATATTTCGCGTATTTAAGTGGAAAAATTAAAAAAGGAAAAATGTTTACGATTTATTATGGAACAGGTATTAACGTAGGAATTACAGATTTCCGCGTATACCATTGAAATTGTATGACAAAAACTTTATGTCATTAATTTATTATTTAAAACTTGTTCATGCGAATTTTTTTCGCAATTCGTACATTTCTAAACATGCAATTTATGCATAATTAAATATCAGTGTGATAACTAAAATAAAATAGTTCATCTATTTGTTTGAAAATAATCCAAATATATTTCGACTGAAGAAAGATATTTTATATCGGATATAAATAATAATTTTAATAAAAAAATAGAAGAAATTAATAATAATATAAACGTAAAATTTAATAATTTTAAAAAAGAAGTGGAGGATATGGTCGAAGAAAAGGCAGCGGAATTAGAAGAGCGTGTGGTGGCCGACCTACAGAAGAGTAATGAGAAGGAGAGAAAAGCGGACCGCGCAGAGATGAAGAAGTTGACGAAAGAGGTCGAGAAGGAAAAAGAAGAGAGAAAGAAGGAAAGCGCGGCTAGGGAGAAAGAATGTATGAATGGAAAGAAAGAAGTGGATGAAAACGAGAAATACGGAAAAGTAAAAAGAATAGGTCCTACAAGAAGTAAGGAAAGTAGCATCGTCAAATTAGAAATCGATGTAAAATTTATCGCGAATGTTGACGACGTACATGATTACGTGACGTCTGATGAAAGCATTAAAGAAAAGGACGTTAACAAAGTGATAAATAGAGTCACTGAAGAAATAATATTAAAAATTAAAAATAGTATTGCCGAGGTGAAAACTACCTTAAATCATAAAGGAACATTAAAGAAAATTACGAATACAAAAGTTGGGGTCAGAAAAACGGGAGAAGAAAAACCGAAAAGAAACCGTTACCCATAAAGAAGAGAAACAAACTGACAAAAGGATGTTGCTGTTACAAAGGTTGCAAAATAAATTCAATGAAAGTAAATTTTATAATATGTCACTAAATCAAATCCACGAGCGTAAAACCTCGTGGTTGGCATCCCTGATTACCAAGTTAACGTCTAGAACCGTTACAATATATAAACATGCATATATCTAACAGAACTAAATAGCTAAGTTTGTTTTTGTCGTTTAATTAAATATCCTACGAAACAGTAGATTTGGACAAAAAAAAAAAAAGCGATAACCTTTCTTAGGTATCTTTTAAAATTTTCTTCGCTCATTTTCAATTCGTAGTAAATTAACACTAGATAATTAACCACATTTACTTTTTAATATTTTTCGTTCCTCTTTTAGTATATTAAAATATTACCTATTAATAATTTCATATTTAAAAAAAAATTACCAAATTTGAAGCGATTGCTGCCCGATAGTCCTTTTCTGCTGGATCGCTACTACGAAACTCGCATTTTGGAGCACCTTGAGACATCTTTACAGCTACTAATCCCGTGGCCGACAAAAGAACGAACAGCTTGGTATTGCAAGAAGGAGACGTAACGAAAAGAAAATAATCGTCGGAAGTAATTAGAAGAATACTGAAATACTTTAGTTATGTTATAATAAGAGCAAGTAGATTTGAGACGCGAATTCTTGAAGGAAAAGTAGAAGGAAAAAGAAGACGTGGCCGCGTTCCAACGAGATGGTCAGACATGATCATCCGCATAGCTGTAGGAAAAGTTACGAAAAATGTGTTCGACTAGTTCATAACAGAGGTCAATTGTGACATCTGATACATCAGATGGACAGCTCATAATCACGATATCTTCGCGAGAAATTTCGGGAAGATTCTCATCAGAGCCGACCAAAAAGTCGACTTTTTTTAATTGCATTTTTTAATAGCTAGTTATCCGTAGAATATATTTCCGAAACGGTTTGAACGAAATTATTTTTTTTTTTTAAGTTATAGCGAAAAAGTGGAACCACCTTTTTACGAGAAAATGGAATTCACGCGGTAGCGCGTGTTTTTCGTAATATTTTTGAATTTCCCACCTTTACGACCCTACCATGGGTGACCCATGGTAAGTATAGCTGCCTCGAGTGCCACCAGATGTCAGAATATATGCTATGACTTTATAGATCTGCTTCTATATATAAATACAGGGTGAGTGATTTATCTTGCAACCCTAATTACAAGTATGTGCACTAAACACTAAAAACGTGTACCTGGTTATTATAATTTAATTTATAGGTATGCAAAAGTGGCTTGCCAGAATTCACAGTAAGTGTTGAAAATGTCCACCTTTTTCTTGGATGCACACACGGACACGACGATAGACATTAGAAAACACATTTCGTAATGTTGCTGAAGTAATTGCATTGATTTCTTTGGTAATCCCGTCTTTAAGTTCTTGGATAGTCTGAGGATTATCCACATAGGCATGGGCTTTAAGATAGCTCCAAAGAAAAAGATCGGGTGGTGTCAAATCTGGTGATCGTGGTGGCCAGAGATTAGTCGATATTAAATGTCCCAGCATAAAAAATTCATTTAGCAGAGACATTGTCTGTATACCACTCGTATGCGCACGCGTTCCGTCCTGTTGAAACGTTCATCTGGTTCCAGCATCACAAAAAATTGCTGTATGATTTCCGCATAGGTGTCAATATTAATCATAAACGCGTTTTTCTCAAAACCATGTTTTTTAAACTGGGCGGCACAATATCTCAAAAACTACTGAATATACCGCTATTTTTTTTATTTTTTTTTATTTCAAAGTAGATTAAATTTATCGGAGGACAAACCTAAAAAATGATGATATTTATTTATTTATTTTTTTACAGCACTTTGAGGAGTGGAAAAAAGCGCGAAAACACGAAACTAAAATTTGCATGTCCGCCATTTTTCCAATTTTTGACTTTTTGTTGGTTTTATAGGTATAACCTCCAACAAATGTAATGTATTTGATAAAAATTTTTGGATTTCTGATTTCAGATAATATTTACAAGTGCTACAGTGCCGCCCACTTGGATACTTTTTTTTGAGGTGGCCATGTTTCAGCATAAATAAACAATTACTGTTACATTACTTTTTTATTTTAAAAAATTTTTATACATACTTTATAAGACCTATTAAATAAGTATCAAAAAAATTGAGTTCTTTGTTGACTTCCATGAAAAAAAAAATCGGGAAAATTGTGTCATTTTTCAGTCGCTAGATGAGAACCTCCCCTTAACGACTCAGTGATAATGATGACTTTTTTCCATCTTAATCCCATAGTCCGTCGTATACTTATTTAAATACATTTTTTTTTTTTTTTAAATTAATGTGGTACAGAAAAACTATCCAATTAAGTTTTGAATTTCTCCCCTCCGTATTGCATAATCTTTATTAATTTTTCCATACTCCAATTCCTTCTTAACAAATTTATTAAATATACTCATTTTCTCCCGTACCAATTCGCTGTAATTTTCTGTTGTTTCTTACATTTATTCAAAATGTATACACTGTCCTGATCATACATTTAACACAATTATACATTTCAGCGATATTAAACCTTTTGAGGTAGATTTTAAAATTCCCACAACCCGATATAAACTGTGTGTTGTATAAGTTGGAGTATAGAATCCATTATTGAATCTATCTTTAATTGTTGGAAAGAAACTTTAGTTATTCCATTTTGATTTAACCGAACGTTTTTAAATTTTTCTACATAACGATTGTTGATTAATATTTTAAATTTGGATTTCTGCTAAACGTTTATTCCTTATTTTAAATCTTGTTTTGCATATGTGATATTTTCGAATGTCTGTTCTACTTTTAATTTATTTTCGATTGAAAAAATTATAATATGTTTTCCTATTACTCTATATTTAACGGTAGGATTTCAACAATTACCAATACTTTTATGTAATTTATCGTTTTATAAAATTTTATTAGTTCGATTGTTATAATTCTATGCAAAAAAATTTTCGAAATTTTTAAACTCGAACATTTCATTGTAAATTATACTCCCATATAATAGACTTAATAATATTACTGTTCACATTATTTCTTTTTCGTATTTCGTCTGATTGTTATTGTCAAACAGTTTTGTAAATATATTTATAAATTTGGTAATTTTATTATTTATGAACTTGCAGGTTTCAAAATTTCAGGTTTTTATCTATTAAGACACTCAGATATTTAAAATGTTCTTTTTCTATAATCTTAAGTTCGTATTTTTGTAAGTTTATATTTATTCTTCCATCTGTGAAGGTTAATAATCACAATACGGATGATAAAGTTTATCTATCGCGTTGAATTTCGTCTTATCAGCTTCGTCAGAGAGAACACGCCAGTGAGTTCGTTCCGATTATATCGTTTTGTTTCTTATCGCAAAGTGTATTTCTCTTATCTGTGTTGTAAATCAACTTTGTCGCTTCGCTAATTTAACCTATTTAGTAGCGCCGTATTTATGTTATTTATTTCGGGTCCATTTCAACAGCCCCCCCAATTTAATATTTTTTTTCCATATATAGTGCAATCGTTTGTGCATCGTTTGTGCGGAAATGTGCACAAAGTTCCATCGTTTGTGCACATTCCTATCCCGAGATATTAAAGAAAAACAGTTGGGGGGGCTGTTGAAACGTTGCCCCCCCCCCTTTGAAATTTTTTATCAAAATATAGTGCAATCGTTTGTGCATTGTTTGTGCAGAAATGTGCACAAACTTTCATCGTTTATGCACATCCCTATCGCCCACAATATGGAAGAAAAATAGTTGGGGAGTTGTTAAAATTTTATCTAACAAAATTAATAAAAAGTGGCTGATGAAGTTGCTGGAGTATTAGTTTATTGCAAAATAATCGTTTAATACAAAAATCGAAACAAACATCACTTAAAAAGCTATTGATTATTCACATTTTTTAAATACATATAATATTTTGATTTTGTAAAATTTTAATAAGACATATTATAAATATTAAATTGAATTTTACAAAGTATGAAATTTAAACATTATGACGCGGAAAATAATAAAATCGAGTACAAAAATAATCAGTAATATTTGAAATATATAATTTCTCACTGAATATTTTAACTTTGTAAATGGAACATAGCCTATAACTATCTGCATTAGTGCAGCTTTCAAAGACAAAAAAATTTTTAATAAATCCACTCGAATTAAAAACAAAAAGATTTTTATAACCCTCAATAGATTCATCCTCGTTAAAGTTGTTCAAATAGTATATGTTATACAAAAGTTTATAAAATTATTTGCATCTCAAAATTCAAAAGAAGTTATAAATATAGGATATTTCCAGTATCATAGTAATTATGCCACTTCACTTAAAGGTATCCCTGAATAAAATTACTGATGAAATTAAAAAATATCTACAGAATATATTTGACCAAGAAAAAGTCTGCATTGGACTATCAAACCTTGTTTGGAACGCCGTATATAAAGAATTAAATTACGAAATTTCACCAAAATCACTGTATACTATGGTAAATGTAATAGAAATGGTATGTTAACAAAATTAGGTATCAGTATTTTTGAAGATATACAACAGATAGAGGTAACTGTAGACGACAAGAAACATGAAGAATGTAGTGAATCTTCTGCAACTGATGATTTAGAAAATGAGGAAAAATATATGGATACATTAAAATTGATATTGCAAATAACTACGACAAAAATAAATTTAACAATGAGTTTGAACAATAAATACAGTGATTCCAAATAACTGCTGAATAGTGGAGCAGCGTACAATATCGTGATATTATTTACAATGAGAAGAGAACAGGTATCACTAAGGTAAAACGTTACAATATTTTAAAGTCTCATTTACGGACTAATTTATTCCATAAATATTTTTGGCAAGAAACAAGACTTCCTTGTTTCCTAGTGTATAAAAGAGCAAAAATATATGAGGATCGGTTAAATTATTGTGTTTTAATTGCTATTTTCACTTTATGTAAAAGCAAATTAAAAGGTATTCTTCCAACAAAATCAGTATTGAATTCTGTAGCTATATTCAGTTATACATATAAAGGACATTTTAAAAATTTTAAACCCACGAAGAAAAGAAAATTTACAGATTTAAAAAAAAAATGGATAAAGTTATTAATGAAACAAGTTCAGTCAAGCATGATGTTTCATGCGATGAGGATTCCATATGTTAAGTTAAAGATAATTATAATTTTCATTTACATAATACTAAATTCAAAACAACGGTAATTCCAAAACAAATATTTTCAGTCCAGTTCTTTTTCACGCATCCCGCAGTGTTATATTGTACTGAAAAAAAAAAAAGTTCTAATAAATAAACGCTATTTAGTCCTAGATTTTTAGAAGGATTAATTATATCATGTAGACTAAAACATTTTAGTACCAATAAATATTTAAAAATTTGTAATTGTACTTGTTTGTTTTCCGAACTTCTATATAGTTATATTTCAATACTACGAGTATTGCTTAAACCACCTTCCTCGTTTGTCACTATTTATTAGATTACTATACCGAGAAGTTAATTTCTCAACTGTTCATCAAATAAAATAGCATGCAGAGGTCACCGCGAGCAGGTGAGGATAGGTGTTGGTACTGAGAGGCTAAATAGAACTATACAATCCTATATTTTATGCTTCAAGTACCTTTTGACCTCCACCCACTTCCCCCCAGATAAATTTTAAATTATATTACTTCCTATTCCCAAGAAATTAATTGCGGAGACAGTTATCGAAGGTAATATGGAACAACTAATAACTAGTAAATTAAACATATTTAATAAATGTACAATACAAGAGGTTAAAAGTCGTAAAAATAATATTCATTTGTATTAAGAAAATAATTGCGATTAACAATTATACCTACATTTACAAGTTGCAAAACAGAATTAATGGGACTTAATAAACTTAATTGGATGGGAACTTTCGCTCTCTTCAATTAAAGTTTAAACTAGTTCGGGTGCCATTGAAGAAATATCAACGCGCGACAAACGATTACCCATCGATCACGACGTTGATCGGACGACGAGGAGAAATAAAGAAACCCGCGGCTTCGAAAGACACGTGTATTTATATGCAATAATTTGCGCAGCTGAGTAATTGTCTAGGCCTCGCTTCTAATGCGAAATTTCCCATCACTTGCGGACATTTCCAAACTCGGTACATACGTACATCGATAACCTAACTTAAAATACACACGCAAAACTATTCACAATTTTTTATTTTCCCTTTTCCAATTAATTAATTCGTTAATTATTATTACTACTTTTACATCTTTTCTATATACATAATATTTCCATTAAAAGACCATCCTATTTGGTTCGTTACAACTACTTCCCGCCGTCTTCGAACTTGTCACGCCGATAATAGGCTGACAACTTAAATCGCAAAAGTTAACGAATATTTCCAAATTGCATATCGACAATAGATAACAAAAGTAAACAAATATTAATCATCGGATCATCTCGTAACCGATAATTCAACACACCGCGATAAGAACGATACGATTTTAATCTATCAGCATTCACTCACACACACCGCCATTCACACTATACACTTTAATAGATAGCATTAACTGATAACTCGATTGTTATATTTTTGCTTCCAGACCAGTGATACCGATTTGTATATTTCTTCTGTATATTTACAACAACACTATTCGTTCATTTCTTATTATTATTTTCCTTTTCTTTATTTTACTTAAGGGGGGAAATAAGCGTAGAGGCTTCAAAAAATTCATTTTTTTTCTTCATAAATCGCTTGTAAAACTATTTAAAAATATACTCTTAAAATTTCAAAACAAAATTCCATATCGTTCAAAAGGTATAACCGATTAAGTGAGTCTGTAATTTCAATCACGCCCAAGAAATAGATAATCGACGCGTAACCCGATAAAATCGACGCAGCTCCTTGAACAGCAAGGAAGCTCGAAAAGCTCGAAAAGAAAAGTTGAAAACTTAAAATGAAGCATATGAAGCTGAAGAAGGATTGCAATCTAGAATCGTTGATTAACTAATGAGTTTTTTCTATTGATTCATTACTGCCCCTTATATTAACCTTTTCTGCCACTTTTGTTTTTAAACGCATTTTCCTCGAAACAGCTTTTTACACATTTGTGTACAATCTAAACAAAGTTAGAAAAAAAAGGTAGAAAACCATGCTTTATGTTCACAATCCTCGAAAAAATACTAATTTTCAATTTTTTTGAGGAGAGTGGGGTTCACATAGAAAAGAAACATATACAAAAATTATATTTTTTGTGCAATTGATTTCCGATGAAAATTTCGACCTCCAAGATGTATCCAAATTGTTCAGTCGGATAGCGACCTACAATGTACAGCAGTTGATATCTCCGTTAAATTTCTAGGAAAATTTTTGAATATTTCAGAATATATTTTTAAATATATGTATAAAATGATCTCACGATATCAATAAATTATATAAATTCTTTATACGTTAAAAAAACTCATGACAATCAACACAAAAACGCCGTCCTACACATATTTCCCCCCTTAAATAGTCATTATTGCTTATTCATATGTTTATTTTATTAGGTGGTCTTTTAGCCAAAATGCGATTTTAGACCTTCGTGACACTGTCGAATGCGTCACGAGTAAATTTGTTGTCTTTCTCTGACACCTCAAATGCCTGTCTCCAACGGTCTTGGATGCTACGCCCTTTTGATATGTGTTTTGCCCGTTAAGGCAGACCCACGCATCGAGCGTTGCTACTTACATAGGGTGCGTTTTAATGCATCATGCAAGCTTTTTCCAATCGCATTTCCAAGGATAGAACATGACAACAGGTTTTTAAGGCTGCTCAGTGATCTACCTACCAAAGGGCCAGCTATTATTTTATATGTGACGGTGTCGGGTCTACAAACATATTGATATTACCCAATGCTATTCATGTGGAGGCTTCGGGCATAGAGCTCGGCATTGCAAACTGGATAATGAAGAAAGAGGTAAAATTAAGGAAATCATTGATCGTGGACATTGTCCAAACTGTCACTTTTCAAATGTAGAAAGAAAAACGAACTTCAGTCTGGACCATAAGTATTACCAGCTTTACAAATGCGAAACTGCGAAAAGAATTCATTCAATTTTAGATAACAACACTTGTTATGGAGAATAATAATTTCGATTTCCTCTCTGTAATGCAATTAAACCTACATCATTCACGTGCTGGTAATAATTTGCTACACTTCGATTTATTGAAGGATAACAAAGATATTGTGTGTATCTCAGAACCTTATCTTATTCAAAAGGTAATCCCAGATATTACCAATGCTTATACTCAAACTACAAAGCAGTTCGTGTCAATTTTAGTTAACTCAGCATTACCATTTAAAGAGGTAGAATTCTTCGAACGTTGCGAATATATCGTGGCAGTTCAATTGGAAGAAATTTTTATTATCTCCTGTTACTTTCCGCCTTCACAAGATCTAACTAACTTCTTAGATTTGTTATCGCAATTTATTACTTTCCACCAAAAGAAATCGATTATCTTATGCGGTGACTTTAATGTCCGAAATAAGATCTGGGACAGTCGGGCTTTTCACTCGAGAAGATCTAACATTTTTGAACAATTTATTCTTAGTAATAATCTTTTTGTCGCCAATGAACGAGATGAAATTACTTTTTCTAACGCCTATGGTTTCAGCGTTATTGACTTGACTTTGATCCACGGTCGACCTAACGTAATCAGTGACTGGAAGGTAGATAATAAAGCAATACACCATGAGCCTATCAAAAAAAAAAAATTCAAAAATTTTGAGCTTTTGGCGTCTCCAGGGTGCAATTTTAAAGCTGAGAACCCGGATATTCCAATCCAGTGAAACGCTCGTGGATGCGCATATTTTCAACCTTGTTCAACATTTTTAGGTATAATACTCGCACCTCAAACAGGGGGCTACACATTAGGTCTCCAGCTTTTTTGAACTTTTCGGCAACTTTGAAAGTTTCGTTAAGAAAATTAAGTATATTTTTAGTACCGACAAATAGCAATGTTTCCAACAATATATCAAAAGCCCGGGAAAAAAAAAATTTTTTCAAAAATTTCGGGCTTTCGCCGCCCCACGGTTTTATTTTAAAACTGGAGAGCCGGATGTTTTAATACGTGGAGTCTCATATTTTCTACTTTGTTCAAAATTTATAACTATAATACTCGCATCGCGAAGAGGCGTCTACAATTACAATTGGCGGTTTTTGAACTTTTTGGAAACATTTAAACTTTCGATAAGAAAATGAAATACGGTTTCGTTCCCAACAAATAGCAATCTTCCTAATAATATATCACAAGCCCGGGTAAAAAAATTTTGAGCTTTGGCGCCTTGAAGGTCTAATTTTAAAGGTGGAAACCTGGATGTTCCAAACTAGAGAAATATAAGTAGAAGCGCATATTTTTAACCGTGTTCAAAATTTTTAGCCGTGATATTCGCTGCGCTAGGAGAAGTGACACGTCTTTTTTCGCTCTTTTTTGAACTTTTCGACAACTTCCAAAGTACCGTTAAGAAAATGAAATATGGTTTCGTTCACGACAAATAACGAACTTTCTCATGATATATCACAAGCTCGGGCAAAAAAAAAATTTTTTCAAAATTTTGAGCTTTGGCGCCTTTAGGGTCTAATTTTACAGCTGGAAACCTTGAAAATCCAATCTAAAGAAATATACGTAGAAGCGCATATTTTTAATCGTGTTTAAAATTTTTAGCTGTAATATTCGCTTCGCTAGGGGGCTAACTCGTCATTTTTCGCGCTTTTTTGAACTTTTTGACAACTTTGACTGTTTCATTAAGAAAATGAAACACGGTTTGGTTCCCGAAAGATAACGATCTTTCTAATGATATACTACAAACCCAAGAAAAAAAATATTTATTTTCAAAATTTCAATTTCGGTGCCCCGCGGGTCTCATTTTAAAGTTGGGGAGCCGGTTGTTTCAAATCAGAGAAATATACGTGAAGTCATGTATTTCCTACTATGTTCCAAATCTATAGCTATAATACTCGCGTCGCAAAGAGGGGGCGCAAATTAGAGCTCACGCTTTTTTGAACTTTACGGAACTTTGAAAGTTTGGTTAAGAAAATGAAATTCGGTTTCGTTCCCGACTAATAGAGATCTTTCTAATTATATATCACAAGCCTGAAAAAAAAAATATTTTTTTCCAAAATCTAGAGCTTTCGGCGATTTTAAAGCTATAAATTCGGATGTTCCGAACTAGAGAAATATACGTGGAAGCGCATATTTTTAACCGTGTTCAAAATTTTTATCGGTAATATTCGCGGCGCTAGGGGGGGGGGGACACGTAATTTTTCGCGCCTTTTTGAACTTTTCGACAACTTTGAATTTTTTGGTAAAGAAAATGATATAAGGTTTTGTTCCTGATAAATAGCGATCTTTCAAACGATATATTACATGACCGCAAAAAAAAAAATTTTTTTACAAAATTTTGAACTTTCGAAGCCCCGGAGTTTTATTTTTAAAGCTGGAGGTCTGGATATTCCAAATTACGGAAATATACATGAAAACACGTGTTTTTAACTATGTTTAAAATTTTTTACTTTTATACTCGCAGAGCTAGGGGACACACAATTTTTTTCGACTTTTTGAACTTTACAGCAACTTTGAAAGTTTGGTTAAGAAAATGAAATTCGGTTTCGTTCCCGACTAATAGAGATTTTTCTAATGATATATCACAAGCCTGAAAAAAAAAATATTTTTTTCCAAAATCTAGAGCTTTCGGCGCCCCGAGGGTCCGATTTTAAAGCTGGAAATTCGGATGTTCCGAACTAGAGAAATATACGTGGAAGCGCATATTTTTAACCGTGTTCAAAATTTTTATCGGTAATATTCGCGGCGCAAGGGGGGAGGGGGGCTACACGTCATTTTTCGCGCTTTTAAGAACTTTACGGCAACTTTGAAAGTTTCGTTAAGGAAATTAAATACGGTTTCGTTCCCGACAAATAGCGATCTTTCCATCGATATATCGCATGCCTGTAAACAAAAATATTTTTTTACAAAATTTCGAGCTTTCATCGCCCGTGGGGTCCAGTTTTAAAGTTAGAAATCCAGATGTTTCAAACTAGAGAAATATACGGGGGTATTTTTAGCCGCGTTCAAAATTTTTAACTACAATACTCGTGGGGCTAGGGGGGGACACGTCATTTTTTCCGGTTTTTTTAACTTTTGGGAAACTTTACATAACTTTTGTACCGTAATTTTTTGATTTTATGAAAGTATTCCTGCATTTTAGTTTATATTTTGAATTTCAGCGTTATAGGTTTATCGGGTGACGAGTTATGATTTTTTAAGTGATTTTTGAGGTCGTATTATGTACCATATTATATATTCTTGACGGTTTTTTGGCTTTTTTTCCGCCCAGGGTAATCGGTAATCTTTATGTTATAGGTCGTTTTAAAGATATTTTTAATTGTAATTTATGTTCCAAATTCGAAGTTTATAAGTCAAGCCGTTCGTGAATTATTGATTTTTATTTGATATTTTTGTCATTTGTGTACCATCTTATTAGGATTTCGTACATTATATGTATACGGAATCCTAAAAATATCTTGTAATAGTTCTAATGCAAGCCGATAGACCATTGAGATTAGATAATTTTTTAAAGTTACGTATTTTATCAATAAATGGTTCTATGAAATTATTTAATGTTAAATTAGGTGCGAGTATTGTAAAAGTAATATCTTGCGATCAGAAACTTAAAAAATAACACTGCCACTTATTCCAAGAAAGAAGAAACTTTTATGCACATATTCAAAATCAAATGTTGAACATTCTTCAAAATATGTAAATCAGGAAGTTAATTGTTTTCAAATGCCTTTAATAAGCGACGAGAAAAAAACAGAAGAAAATTGGTGAATCATTCAATCAAAAAGTCCTAAAAAAAGAAAATCCAAATATTTAACTAAAAAAAGAGAAATCTTGCACAGAAATATATTTTCATGAACTGATTCAAGACAATAGGATTAATAAAAAATCGATCAAGGTCATCTTTTAAATCTATATGGTTACTAGAAGGGAATTTTGTGTTATCAAACACATGCACATTTGATTCAGTTATTTAAATTGTAGCTAAGTCGTCGTGATAGCCTAGTTGCTAGAGCGCTTGGCTTCCATTACGGAGGTCACAAGTTCGATCCCGGGCGACGACAGAACTTTTATTACAAGAATTAAATAAATAATCGCTAATAATCATGTGGAAGGCAAATGGCAAACCACCACGTACAACATCATATGCGCGCTAGGTCAGTACATAGCAGACACACACCGGACTGCACTCGTAGCGTGATAACAAGCGGCTACGATCAGTTCCGAATGTAGTCTTGCGCGCGTCACTCGCGTTGCATATTAAAATTGCCTAGTACACTACCTATATCTGTACGGCTGAGATGTACGAATAGGTAGTCGCCGATGCTCAGAAGCTGAGTATGGCACTATAAGAAGAAGAAGAAATTGTAGCTGTATGTTATTGCGATAGCGCACAATACGAAAGATCCGTGGTTAGAAAAAAAGAAAATTACGCTTTATATGACCTTGTGTACACACTTTTACGCGGTGGTGTCACAACTCAAACTTATAGAAAACGGGCAAAAATTTTACTTAAATATCGAAATGGAGAATTAATGCCACATAATATTTCATCGTTTTCAGTGGAACAGCCTAGCCTGTTGATACACTCTGTAAAAAAATATTTCATGATCCATCAGTTACTTTTCAAATTAACTGCGAAAAATGTAAAATTGTTATAGATGTTTGTATTAACACAAGTATCGGTGAAACTAAAGAACTATTAGAATATTTAAATTAAGAAATGAATTCTTTCAAGTTATGTAATATATGTTCTCATTCAGATGCAGAAAATATCACAGCGATACAGAGTATAATGTACATTTAATATTTAATATAATTAACTTATCCAATTTGGCTGATTTTCAAATAGAATTATGTAAAATGTCATTAACTCTAGCTGTAAATTTAGATATTTATTATTTAAGAAGAGAGGTTGTACAACAACTAATAAACAAAGGTCAACGATTTCATATACTACTATAGGCCATTACCATGCCCACAGTTATCGGGAGCTACTAAATGCATGGCAGATCTATCATGATACAAAAGAAACAGTGGTAAATGTAAATAATACAGAGGGCGTTAATATTCAAATTGTAGTATATTCAAAATAGTGCACACAACACTTTCAAAAATAATTTTATACGATTAGTAAATTTTTATATCGCCCATACAAATTTTTGTTATACTTCGGATTTTCTATTTTTTTTGTTTTCTCTTTTATTACAATGATGAGCAATTTCACCCGTGTTGATTATTTTGATTTATTTTATACGTTCTCTTTATATGTTTTCATTTTATATGCAATATTACTTTTAATAACTATTTCTTGATATAATATTGTTGAATTTTATATTTTATTAAGCTTTTTAAATAATCAGTGTCACAATTACATTTGGTTGTGTACTATTTTTATTCTTTTAATTTAACTTTTTGTAATATTTCTTTAATTGAAACATTTTATACTTCTTATATCTGTATAAAAATTAATAACTGTTGCAGTGACTAAATGTAAATATTTTACACACATTAATACTTATTTTTCTGCCTCCTGTATCATATTTTTTCTTTGTCTGATTTTATAAAAAGGTTTATTATATATTTTAATATACCTGTTATTTTTTGAAAAATAAACAAATTTAGACAAATTTTTTTAATGGAAGAACTTGTGATTCTCATTATTTATTTTTTTTAATGGTTAATGTAATTGAATGAAGGATGCTAAAATTATGATAAATTGAAAGAAAATATTATTTTGAACAAACATACAATTAAACTTTATCGGAAAATATAAATAAAAAATTAATCATCGACATGTTTCGAGAACACAGCCCCAAATTCATGGTGTATTACAAAACTATAAATTAATAAACTACAACTTATAAATTTTAAACGTTAATTTTAGACATTAAAAAGTAGACTATTAATTTCCTGATAAATAAAAATGTAAATAATCAACAGCTTTATAAATGATATTTGTTTCGATTTTTGTATTAACCCTTAAATGCCCCCACGTAGAAAAAGCAAAGTGAAAGTTATTTTGTATATTTCATTTAGAAAGCTTTTGAACATGCCCAGAAATGCCAAAAACTTGAATATATTTACAATAAAATATAATATTGTATATTACTGTAATTTTTTCCTTATCAATTTAACACGAAGTATTTAAAAATGACTTCAAAGTTGATGTGCATTATAATGCACATGGGACGTTTAAGGGTTAAACGATTATTTTGTAATGAACTAATACCCCAGCAACTTCATCAGCCACTTTTTATTAATTTTGTTAGATAAAATTTTAACAACTCCCCAACTATTTTTCTTCCATATTGTGGGGGATAGGGATGTGCATAAACGATGAAAGTTTGTGAATATTTCTGCACAAACGAAGCACAAACGGATGCACTATATTTTGCAAAAAAATATTAATGTGGGGGGGGGGGGGGGCAACGTTTTAACAGCCCCCCCAATATCGCGGGATAGGGATGTGCACAAACGATGAAAGTTTGTGCACATTTCTGCACAAACGATGCATAAACGATTGCACTATATTTTGATAAAAAATTTCAAAGTGGGGGGGCCAACGTTTCAACAGCCCCCCCCCCATTTTTCTTTAATATCGCGGGATGGGGATGTGCACAAACGATGAAAGTTTGTGCACATTTCTGCACAAACGATGCACAAACGATTGCACTATATTTTGATAAAAAATTTCAAAGTGGGGGGGCCAACGTTTCAACAGCCCTCCCAACTGTTTTTCTTTAATATCTCGGGATAGGAATGTGCACAAACGATGGAACTTTGTGCACATTTCTGCACAAACGATGCACAAACGATTGCACTATATATGAAAAAAAAATATTAAAGTGGGGGGGCTGTTGAAATGGACCCATTTATTTCGTCTTCATAACGATTTACTTTTTCATCATTTTTGTTTATAATTTTTGTTTATTTACTTTTTGCTCTGTTAGATGAGCGCAGCTAAAGGGGGCCGCTCTGCGGCCTTCTCCTCAAGTCCTGCTAAATTAATACGGAAAAAAGATTCCTGGTCACAACATACTTCCCCTCTTCAAAAGAATGCATGTCAGACTTTGGTCGAATGTGTATACTTGCTCCTTTTCCAATCCTAACTCATTTTACCTTTCTATTCAGCCTAGACCTCCTTCTTGTTCTTGGTTCTATCATTTTCCTACTCTTAAACGTTTTTTCATCATTGCCGTCTGCGGTTCAATCATATTTTGCTCCCTTTCTCTCGGCATCGTTTTGCTCTTTTCCCATCCCCTTATTGTCCTTTGCACTCTGGCGACTGTTCCTTCGTTTGTGATCCTGACCACGTGCTGTTTGAATGCTCCAGTCTTTCCTCCGAGCGTAATATCCTGTACGTTCAGCTGTTAAAGCTGAATTATCCTACTCCATATAGTGCTTCCTACATCTTAGCTTTGCCGTCATCCAATGTGGTTCCTATTCTTGTCTCTTTCCTGTCATCGATCTCTGACCGGATCAAAATCTAATCTCTAATCTAGTCCAATTGTCCTGGGTAGCTGCCCTAAGTCGGCCAAGCCCAAAAAAAAAAAAAAAAAAAAAAAAGAAAAAGACATGGACAGTAACTCGAAACGTAAATCTGTTGATCCTCTTTCGTCTTTTTTCTCTGTTCAATCGAAAGACATTAGACTCTCCCAGGCTGAACTTAGGACATTCTCGGTTCCCATGTTGTCGATCATCTCAGCCCCAACATTAATAATAATAATGATAAGAGCAATTCAAATAATTCGACCTATAACAATATTAACAATAATAATAGTAATATTAATAATTTCAGCGGCGAACAGAATACTTCCATTAATAAAAGCATTAATAATTCCAATGATAAAAATAGTAATAATAATAATAATAATAATTATGGAAATAATAGTAATAATGGTAACAGTAGTGACAACGATAACGATGATGATCGTACTAACAATAATGACAGTGATAATAATAAAAATAACGTTACGGGGAAAACAAGTCCGGAGCGTCATATCCTTGTGATCATCCTGTCCCTTTCCCCATTATAGTTGAGCACACTTCTCCTAGTACCGACCTAGAGAATTATCATCCCTTTTCGCTATAGCTAAACTGGTCAGCTTAGTATCGTCTTCCTTTATCTACACCTCCCATCGGGGAAGAAACCGAATCTCTGTATCTTTCTTTTTTTCTTTTCCTTCATAATCAAAATTTCCTTCTTAAACACAACTTGAAGGTATTCATTCCCTCTACTTCTCTGTACATGTTAGGCGTAATTTCAGACGTCCACCGTTCCTTTTCAGAAGACGACATATTATCAGGGCTCGAATCTTCAGCTCCTGTAACCTCCGTAAGAAGAATCTTTCGTACTTCCGAGGGTAATAAAATCCCTACGAAATCTATCGAAATCAAGTTTTCTAATACAATTCTTCCCGATTTTGTGTCAATCTACAAGCTCCGTTTTCCTGCACCCCTCAGCATCAAACCTTCTACCCAGTGCTCCAAATGTTCCCTATTTGGTCACATCGTCAGAAACTGCCACAGTTCCTGCGCTATTTGTTCTCATTGTTCCTTAAAACATTCCGTCTCTGAATGTTCTAATCTGCAAAATCCTCCTCTCGCAGTTACCCCGAGTGGTCCAGGCAAAAGGACATCAAGAAGATCATGGCTTTTGAAAACGTTTCATTTTATGAAGCTTCTAGCATAAAAAAAAATATTTTACTACTCCGGCTTTTTCATACGCTAGTCGCGCCTCTGTTGCCCCCTCCAAATTGATCATTTCTCCCGATTTCCCTGTTTCTACTGGTCACACTCCTCTTAAGTCTCTTATGTTCCAAAAACCTAATAAAAACTATCATTCTTCTAAACCTAAGCCTCAATTCCCCCCTTTTCCTTCTAACCAACTTCCCTCCCCCTCCAATGGCTGGGCTCTAAATCTTCCTCTTAATTTAAGTAATAATCCCGGTTTTCCGAGCATCAATGTTCCCTCTGCTTCAGTCTTCAATCATTCCGCACCTGTTCCTTCTTTTGCGACTTCTCTTTCTCCTATTACTAATTTAGCAACTGAAATTATTGATCTGCTTTCTTCCCACAACATTATGTCCTCGTTTAACTTCTCTTCTTCACTTTTCTCCTTCCGGTCCAGTAATTTACGCGGCGATTAACTTTTCTCTTAAATTCCTTTTCCATACTTCTTTTCTACTTGTCATCGCTATGCAGAACGCTGTTGAGAGATGGTTTAAATCATCTGCTCTCAGTGGCTCGGTGCAAACTTTTGAACTTCCTTTTGAAATCGTTTCAATTTTTTTTCTTTAAGAATTATAAGATATATGGAATCGGTTCATTTTAACCAGTATTCCAATGCAGTTGATGTTTCCCTTCCTACCAGGTTGTTGTAACTAGAGTTACCTTCTCTAGTAAGTAGTCACTCGACCGTCAAATGGTGCTAGTCCCGCCGACGGAGAAACGAAACAACAACCATGTGAGTTCTGTACGTCCACGTCGTGCAGGGTGGTAATTTTCTGTTCGGCGGGCTAAGCGCTGATCAGGAAAGCTAAATCATAACTCACATTATACTGCTGATGGGAAAACGGAGGGAGGTTCACTTGCCGAAGGTTTGCCTGCCAATAAATACCGTTAAGCTTTTTACTGCAATTATAACAGCAGACTATCAGCAACTCGCTCGAGACGTATGTGCCCCAGTCGGATTGGTGAACATCAATCTAGAGCGAGTAGGCGAGCATCCCGCGCCCTAAAACGGGGTCTTTTCGGCTAGGGGAGTAAACCTCGACAGAAAATCCTATAGAAGGCAACGGGAAACCACTGCAGTATCATCCCAAGAAATATCATCATGCAAGTAAAAAAGGAAAGGATATATACATATGCCATACGGTCCGGCTGGCGCCCGGCATTATCAAGTTTCCAGGCTTGGTAATGGGAAATATGCGACTGGCCATGCTATGATGGATCCCAGGTCTAGTGTGGAAATTGAGAGACTGGACAATAACACAAGTGGGATAACAGCACACGAAAGAAAAAATCTCCGACAGTTTTGCGATAAGACGTCTGAACAGAGGAATGGGACATTAAGATTCCGGGAAGGCAAAACAATGGAGCGAAGAAATACAAATCATACAAAGGAAACTATTATGGGTACATGGAATGTGCGCACATTATACGAACCGGGGAAATTATCAAATGTGATTCTGGAAATGAAAAGACTAAAATTGAATATACTTGGCCTCAGCGAGGTAAGATGGCCTGGAAATGGAAAGATTGCAACAGGGAATATGACAGTGTATTATTCAGGTGCCAAAAATGGAAATCATCATAGAGGAGTTGCTATAATAATTGATAAAGAATGGGATAAAAAAGTTATATCTTGTGTTCCTTACAATGATCGAATAATAGCACTTAAGATAAAAGCACAGCCAGTGAACATAAACATTATACAAATATATGCACCTACAACTGAAGCAACTATGGAAGAGCTTAAAGAATTTTACGTGGATATTGAAACAGTACTAAAAAGCTGTAAGAAACAAGAAGTCACATACATCATAGGAGATTTCAACGCCAAAGTGAGAAATGCAATTACAAAAGAGATAACGGGACCATTTGGATTGGGAGTCAGAAACGACAGAGGGGATCTCTTAGTACAGTTTTGCCAACAAAATGACTTAACTATTATGAACACATACTTCAAGTTACCCACGAGAAGGCTATATACATGGAAATCTCCAGCCGATACACCGGGAACAACAATCCGAAATCAGATTGATTTTATAATTGCCAATAAGCGTTTTAGAAATAGCGTATTATCTGTAAAGACTATGCCAAGTGCTGATGCGAATACAGACCACAACCTGCTACAAGCAAAGATACGCTTAAGAGTAAAGAAAATCCAAAAAACTAAGAAAATAGGATTAGATCTACAAATTCTACAGAACCATGAAATACGGGAAAAAATAAAAGAGCAGGTGAATGATCAAATACGAAATATGAGAGACACTGGAAATATTGAAGAAGACTGGAGACAAATAAAATCTGCAATTAATACGATAACAAAAGAGCAACTTACAAGGAAACAAAACAGAAAACACAAGAACTGGATGACCAGCGAAATATTAGACCTAATGGAGTATAGAAGAAAGTGGAAAAATAACCCGCTTAAATATAAAGAAATTAACAAAAGCATCAGAAAAAAGATCATACAAGCAAAGGAAGAATGGTTGAATGAATAGTGTAAAGAGATTGAGCAATTACATAGCAAACATGATCAATTTAACATGCATAGGAAGATTAGAGAAACGACGCATACATATAAAAAAAGACATATAACTTTTCTAAGGAAGGAGAACGGAGATATCATAACGGATACTGATAAAAAGGTAAAAACATGGGAGCAGTATGTGAAAACGCTGTTTGATGATCAAGAAGAAAGGATGCCACAGGAAGAAGGGGATACGTTGCCAATCTTGGAATCTGAGGTGGAGATGACAATCAAGCAAGCTAAAGTACGGAAGGCGGTAGGACCTGATGAGGTGCCAATAGAGATATTAAAAATGTTGGGTCCTATGGAAAACAAGAAAGTTACTGGCTTTTTCAATATAATCTATAAAAATGGGAAAATACCGGAAGATTGGCTAGAATCAAGGTTCATTACCATACCAAAAACAACAAATGCATATAGATGTGATGAATATAGATTAATTAGTCTAATGAGCCACGTTCTAAAAATATTTCTGCGGGTAATTCATCGACGCATAATTAAAATATGCGAAGAAAACATGAAATGGAACCAGTTCGGTTTCCGTAACGGAATGGGTACAAGAGAAGCGTTATTTTGTATGAAAACATTAATCCAAAGACAACTGGAGTTCGGAAAATCAGTATACATTTGTTTTATAGACTATTACAAAGCTTTCGACAAGGTACGGCACACGAAACTAAGAAAAACATTAAAAGATATAGGTATTTGCCAGTCGGATATTAAGATTATACAAACGCTTTATGAAAAACAACATGCAAGAATATTAATAGATGAACAATTAACAGATCAAATACCAATAAAACGAGGGGTTAGGCAAGAATGCGTATTGTCGCCGTTACTATTCAATCTGTATTCTGAGGCAATTTTTGCTCAAGCTTTAGATAAACGTAGTGAAGGGATAAAAATTGCAGGCGAAAGAATTTCAGTGATTCGCTTTGCTGACGATACTGCACTACTGGCGGAAAATGTAACAGACCTACAAAGGCTACTAGACATAGTTGCAGTAGAAAGCAAGAAGAAAGGAGTCAGTATAAATACTAAAAAAACAAAAGTTCATGGTAGTTGCAAGACAGCCTAATCTAAATGAAAAATTATTTTTAGACAGCGAAGAAATTGAACGAACGGAAAAATATAAATATTTAGGTAGCTGGATAACAATAAATGAATGATTCTGATATGGAAATACGTACTCGTATAGAGATGGCCAGAAACACATTTATGAAATTAAAAAACACCCTTTGCGATAGGAAATTAAGCCTAAGGATCAAGAACAAGATATTGCAATGTTACGTATGGTCAGTGCTACTGTATGGAAGTGAGACATGGACCATAAAGGAAAATATGAGGAAGCGTATATCATCATTTGAAATGTGGTGCTACAGAAGAATGTGGAAAATACCGTGGACCAAAAAGTTAAAAAATGAGAAAGTACTGGAACTAATGGGAACTGACCGAATATTAATGACTATAGTAAAAAGAAGGAAGATAAAATTTTTTGGACACTTCATGAGAGGTGAAAAATACAAATTACTACAGACAATAATAATGGGCATGATAGAAGGAAGAAGAAATCCGGGAAGAAGAAAGACCGCTTGGATAGATAATATAAAAAAATGGATCGGAATTAAGAAAACAGAAGATCTAGTCAGAATAGCAAAAGATCGAAATCAATTCCAGCAGATAATCCAATCCATACATGATGATTAAGCAATACCCGAATCGGGTGGCACGAGAAGAAGAAGAAGAATCTTCCTTTTGGTCAGTCACAGGCTTTTAACCTGGCCATGTACGATGGGATGCATAGTACGTTCTATTGTTCTGGTGGAATGTTGTTCTACATTTATCGTCTTCAATTACTATTATTATTTATCAATGTTTCTTTCCTTTATATTTCGCCTTATTCTTATTCCACTATCTTGGCATTCAACTCCCCCTTTTATGGTTCCTCTTATACTCCTCCCTTCACTCCCTTCTTGGTCGGTGAGCAAGCATTCTCTTCCCGTTTTTCCCATGTTTTTTTCCAAATAATCCACAAGTTTAATATTCTCCAATGGAATTATCGTAGTCTAAGAGCCAACCAACAGGCATCGGATGGAATACTTGACTCCTCTTCTACCCATATTGCTCTTTTATCTGAAACCTAGCTTACGGAATCCTCTAATATATCCATTCGTGGCTTTACAGCAATCCGTTCTGATCGTGTTGATGGCTATGGTAGCGCTGCCATCCTCATAAAAAATGATATCTTCTTTATCCTCCACAACCATTCTTCTTACTTTTCTTCCGATCCACACTCATCCAACCTAGTCCACATTTCGATTCTAAATATTCACCCTCAGCCTGTTCACATATTTTCTGTATGTAATCCTCCTAATTTTGACCTTAACAAATTTCCCATTCACTCTTTTAGGTATCCTCACTCTCTTCCCTTCATTGTCGGGGGTGACTGGGATGCTCACTCTCCTCTTTGGAGCTCTGCGTGTAGGAACTGGCGTTTCCTACCCAGCAAAATCCCTATTTTATCTCGCATCTCCCTTCGGTTCAGTTCGTTTTGTCCTTACATAATGTCCTTTGACAATCTCCCTTATTTCACTTTTAATTTCGCTGATCTCCGCCATCCACCGAATATGTTTACTGTACCTACGCTCTCTAAGTTACTTCCGTGGGTTTTAATCAGTCAGGAATTCCACAGTTTTATCAATTCTCAATTTCCTTCTTTACAGATAGTTCGAAGAGGCCGGATGGTGTCGATGCCTCTTTTATCCTCTCAGATTTTGGTTTTTCAGAAGCTTTTCGCTTGCCTCCTTTCTGTTCCATATTCACAGCCGAATTGAAGGCTATCCTACGTTCCATTATTTTCATTTCCTCCAATCATCTTTCCTCTAAATTCTTGATTATATCTGACTCCATGACCGGACTTCAGGCCATTTGTTCTTCCCTACCTGATCATTCCTGTGAATTTATCATACTCCGCATACGCTCATTTATCCACGTTCTTTTTTCCCTTCATTCCATTCAAATTGATTTGCTGTGGGTTCCTAGTCATTCAGGCATCTTCGGTAATGAAGCGGCGGACTCCTTGGCTTGGGTTGCTGCCTCTTCTCACTTCTTCTTTAAAAAAGTCTCATCGTCGAATCTCTTTCCGCTGTGCAAAGGTTTTCATCTTAGGTCCTCTTTCTCTAACAATTGTTCTTTTTACCTGTCTGTTCAATTTAGCCTTCCGGCCAATCCGTGGTTTTCTTTGTTTATTTCACTTCCTCGTTCTGTTGTTGTCTCTGTTATTCGCTTGCGTCTTAACCTTTCTCTGTTGCATTCCTCTCGTTTTCGTTTTTCATTGGTTGCCGATCTATATTGTTCTCTCCACTCAAACGAAGAGCAGACTTGCGCTTGCGGACCATGTATTCTTTAAATGTTCATCTCTTTCTGCTGAGTGCTCTGCTTTCTACTTCAGTTTGTTGCGACTTGGTCTTCCTACTCCATATTGCGCTTCTTATGTCCTATCTTTTCCCTCTCCACAGATTGTTCCTATTATTTGTTCCTTTCTCTTAACAATATCTGATCGTGTCAAGATATAATTGACTCATTCCTATTCTAATTGTTTCTGGGTAAAGATCCCCGGTTGACGAGCCCAAAATAAAAAAAAAAAATATATATCTATCTTCTTTACTTATTTTTATTTCTCTAGTTTTATTTTATTTCGTTCGTGCTAATCGTTTTCTTTCCTCGCTCTGTCGTTATCTGATTTATCTATTCACTTTATCTTTTTTTTTAAATTTATATTTATACCAGATTCGTCTGATTGGGGAGGTAAACCTCCCCCAATTCTCTTCGCCCGGCTACCAAGAGTGTCAGTAATGCGGCCGCACCGGTTAAGTCCACGACTAAAATAAATAAAACTTCCCTATCTGCTTCATCCGCGTTTATTTCTTCTGCTCCGAAAGACAATAACGCTCCGGTTCAGAATATCAACGAGGTGTCTTCGACGTTTGCGATCTTTGTTCATTATTTTTTAAATTTCATTTGAAGTATTACATCTAGAGGTGTCTGTTTTTTTCTTTTTTGTAATTGTTTTTTCAATATGGCTTAATCGGTTGTATTTTCAAGGCTTTATTTTTTTCTTATTATTTCTATAAATCTGTATTCTTGTTGCTTCTGCTCTTTAATTTGTAGCGTTCTCAAGTTTATTTTTTTCACGGCACGCTTGTTCCATAAGTGATTACTAATGCATTATTTTTAATTCGTATAATACACAACGAACTAGTAGCACTATTTTTTTTTAGGCTTTATACTGGTAAAAAGTTGGTTAGTTCTGCATTATGACGGGTTGTGCGTTCTATGTTCTTCGTTCGTTCATCTAAAGTGCTTATCTTTAAAATATACGGTATCGTGCTACGCTGGGGTTTTCTCGGCGACGACTGTTTAGTATAAACATTTATGTTCTCGCGATTTCTAGGAGGGACGAGTAATGTAACTAAGGTTGATCGGATTCTTCGTTAGGACTCTGTTCCGGTCGGTGAGATGTTTTTATTTCTTTTTTTTACATGAATATGTGTTATGGCTGAGGGTCATTCCAAAAATTTGTCTGTCCATAAAATGTCCCACGAAATTTTCCCATAAAATGTTACCATGGAAACGCAAGAAAGGTATTATTTAAACATATGTATATCAGATTCACTATACACGCTGTCTTTCGTATCAGGAACTCACAAAAGTTGGGGGGCCTCCAAGTGGAAGCACTGAACGTGTTTCGCACAGCGTTCGCAAATGTTCGCATCGTTCTTGTTGACAAGTGCAGTATGATCGGATCCGTTCTCCTTGGGCAGAAATTTTTGACTTGAACACATTATGCATGATCATGGGCGTCCGCTCGCGGGTATGTACAATACTGACAGCACATCTGCGTGCTTTAATAACTTTGGTAGCTAAAAACGGCACTTTAGATGGTGTGTTAATATATATATATATATATATATATATATATATATATATACACACAAAAAAAAAAAAAAAATACATCGTTCACACATTTAAAATACCACTTGTCACAGATTATATTTTACAAATTAAAATTTTATGTAAATTGCAAAAAGATTATATAGGCTCTATTTATTTATAAATTTATTTGCCACATAAGTTCTATAAGCTTATTAAAGCTAAAGATCTATAGCTGATAGAAAGAAATAATTGTCTATAAGTAAAATTATTTGAAATATTTTTGCTATTCGTTTTACAAGGAAAAAATAAAATAAAAAATAATTATTAACTATCTTTTAGAAAATTACAAATTTTATCAAAATTTTATTAAACCCACCAAAAAATCTACTCTGCTTTTATTAATTTACAAAACAAAAATTATCAAAACCCGTCTAATTAAAAAAAAATAAAATTTAAAAAAACGGTTATAACAATATTAAAACAAGTACTTCTGAAAAAGTATCGATTGTTTCTAAGTTCTCTTTTAATTTAAATTCTGAAAAAATCGGTGTCACAGTGTGTCCTCGATCTTCTCGTATATAAAAATATTCAATAAAATTATTTTTTTCTTTAAAACCACTCAAAGACTATGTTCTTAATGTAAAACGAGGGTACACTTAATAAAAATTTACTTTGTTAACTTCTTTTCCAAGAATTTGCACTCCATAATGCTATTACTTCAATATAAACAATTTGCATCAATCATAAAATTCCCCATTCAAAGGGAAATTTATATTTTCACTAATTTGTTTAACTTCTTTTTTACATTCCAATTTTTTTTTTCTTGTCTCGGCATATCGAGTTAATCGTCCTCTGTATAACTGTAACATCTTTACAGTAAAAAATTTTCTCTGCACTACAGATTTGGAGCTGGAATTTATGCTTGCTTTAAGAAATCACCTCATAATAATATACATTTTAAGCTATTTTCTTCCAATTTCTTCTCATTTTCTCATGTTTTAATACATTTTTTAAATTATATTCCTCAAAATCGGATTTTCTATTTTGTTTTAGCTTCTTTTCATTAGTTGCCTTCCGTTCTTGGAAAACTTTTGCTAATTTAAGTATTTTCATTCCACTACTGTGTAAAGTATAATTTAGTAAAATATTCATTGTTTTCAAGTTATCATTAATATTAAAATTGTCCATTTTCTATATATTAGTATATAAATTAATGTAAGTGACGTGAAATAGAAAATTTAATGATTCACAAAATATATAATAAGAACTTTTAAAATTTTTAACATATACTCGTATTTGGTGAATTATTAAATTTTCTATTTCACGCTGTTTACATTAATTTATAAATGTTCACTAAACAAAGAATGGTAGATAACATGGATATATTTATTTATTTGTACACTTACGCTAATTACTGAACAATTCAGTAAAATATACAAATACAGATACAATCAAACAATAGAAAAAGAATTACGAAATTACACAATGTATAAATCATACCCGGCGGAAGGTAAGGAGAAACCACCGCTGTATTCTTCTCAAATATCTACAATGGAAAGCAAGAATAGATCAACGGCCCTTCGTCCAGGGCACCCCTTGAACGGGGCGAGGGTGCTAAGAATATCCCCGTTGCTTCCCAGTGTAGTCAAGAAACAACATCATGATTACTTGTAACTCAATTCAAATTGCAACATGGAATGTCCGCAGCCTATTACAAGCAGGAAAATTTGCAAACACGGCCAGTGAAATGAAGAGGCGAACATCAATATACTTGGCATCAGTGAAGTAAAATGGCCAGAATCTGGAGTCCTAAAATCAGAAGGAGTTTATATGTACTACTCTGGGAGTGTCAACGGTTCATGCAAAAATGGGATTGCAGTTCTAGCCTCAGAAAAATTAGCAAAGTCTGTTGTTGATTTTTTAACAATCACCAACCGTATTGCTTTTCTTATCTTGGAAATTAACATCATTGAAGTTTATACCTCAACAGCGGATAAGCCAGATGACGAAATTGAAGATTTTTGTAGCAGCCTACAAGCTGCTTTAAGCCTAACCAAAGCTGGTGAAATTACAATAGCCATGGGAAATTTCAATGCCAAAATTGGAAAAGGAGAAGAAGAAGAATTCGTTGGAAAATATGGTCTTGGTAACAGAAATGAAAGAGGAGACCGTTTACCACAATTCTGTACCGAAGAAATAGAATTAACAGTATACGTGGAAGTATCCAGCCGATACTGAGGATAATATTGCACGCAATCAAATCAATTGTATTCTCTTACACCGTCCATTCTGGAGATACATACATTCAGCTAAAACATATCCCGGAGTTGGCATTAATTCTGATCATAACCCAGTCGTCATGAAGCTAAAAATGGAGCGGAAATTCGTTAAGTTAAAGAAGGAGTGAAAAGGAAGAATAGACGTGAATAAACTGAAAATTAAGACTTTCAAATCTAAAATAGGAAACATAATGAACGAGAAAATTGAATTCCAAGAGGAAAACAGCATGAGCAGCTGGGATGACATCAGCAAAGTGATATTAGAAGTGCAGAAGGAAAATATTGGCTATGTTAAGAACGTGAAAAAGCAGAAATCGATGATAGATGAAATTCTGGAACTGATGGAGAAGCGAAAAAATGTTAAGAATAATCCAGATGAATATAAGAGTTTGAACAAATTAATTAGGAAATCTTGACGAGTAGTAAAAGAAAGAGTACTAAAATGGAAAGTGCACTGAAATTGAAGGTTACCAGAATAAACATGACTTATTTAATGTTCACCAATTGGTCAAAGATGTTGTAGGTACCCATTGCAAACAAAATATAGGTATCTTGCTAGGCCCGAATATAAAACCTGTTATTGGTACAGAAGATAAGCCAGAAGTTTGAAATCAACATGTCAAGAATCTTTTTGATGATAACAGAAACAATCTACCTCCGGAAGAATACCTTGATTATTGTGACGAAGGGCCACCTATCACTAAAGAAGAGATACTGTATGCCATTAAAAGGCAGAAAAGTGGAAAAGCAGCCAGACCCGATGGTATACATGAAGAAATGCTGAAAATAATAGCTGATTATAGTGAAAGTGGTATACAGAGAATGACGAAAGCTTTTAACAAGATCTACAGTACAGGATATATATCAGCAGAATGGATAAAATCAACTTTTGTAACCATTCCCAAAAAGAGTAATGCAAGCCGATGTGATGATTACCGTTTAATTAGCTTGACGTCACACGCTCTGAAAATTTTCCTCCAGATAATTCATACACGGATATATAAGCGTTGCGAAGATCAAATAATTAATACCCAATTTGGCTTCAGAAATGAAATGGATACACGTGAAGCCTTATTTGCAATACGTATACTAACACAGCGCTGCTGAGATATGAACGTTGATATATATGCATGTGCTATTGACTACCAGAAAACGTTCGATTGTATGAACTATGCTAAATTGATGAAAATTATGAAGAACATACCTGTAGACAAGAATGATCTCAGTATAATTAGTAGTCTGTACTGGAATCAAACAGTTGAAATCTATGTAGATAATGTATTATCAGCAGAAGCAGCCATTAAGAAAGGAGTACGTCAAGGCTGTGTCATGTCTCCCCTTCTTTTGAACGTATATGCGGAGGCTATATTCCATGAGGCACTTGAAGATAATGACGGGGGATTGAAAATAAACGGTGTTATCTTGAACAGCCTTCAATATTCTGATGACAGCTTAATCTTGGCAGCTAAAAATAAGGAACTTTAGCGCATATACTGGAAGAAAATTGTACTTCCAGACCTGGAGATATGTAGCAGGATTGAGTAAGCGAGAAGAGCGGTAATAAGAATGAAAAATCTATTCACGCGTCAAGAATTGAAATTGAAACTGATCAGACTCCTGAGGAGCTAAATTTTATCCATCCTACTATATGGTTGTCAATGCTGGACACTGGGCTCAACATTAGGAAAAAAGATCAGCGCTTTTGAGATGTACTGCTACCGATGTATCCTGAAAATACCATGGACTCGAAAAGAGTGAAGAATATTGAAGTAGTTAACAGACTGGGAAAGAATCTTGAACTCCTAAAAACCATCAAAAAACGAAAGCTACAATATTTGGGACACATGATGAGAGGATTGAGGTATACCATTCTAAAAATACTACTTGAAGGTAAAATTGTAGCCGGGAAGAGATCGAGAGGAAGACGTCAAATTTGGACAATCTTAGCATCTGGTTCAACTGTTCCTCAACAGAACTTTTCCGATCAGCAGCCGTTGATAGAAAGAAATTCCAATTGTGGATCGCCAACCTTCAAAATGGAAACGGCGGATGAAGAAGAAGAAGAATAAGTAGGACAGTTAATTTTACCGTGCATTAAATTGTGCAAAAAACGAAGTGTCAATTCTTTTCTTCGCCCATCCAAGCTGTACATATTTAACTGCCGGACTACTTGTATTTGAAACGCACATCACTGGAGCCAATAAATTTATAACGCAAGTACTTTAGAAACTTTTTCTGCACATTTTCAACCCTATTTACCAAGCCACTAGATAAAGGGTTCCAAATTAGCGCACCAAATTCTAACTGTGAGCGGACCAATAAGGTGAATAAAATTAAATGTGTTTGAAGTTGTCTGAAGTTTTCACTACTCCTCAAAACGAAACCTAACGTTTTGTTCGCTTTACGAATTGCATGCATTACTTGAGTCTTAAATGTAAATGTTGTATCTAGTAAAACACCAAGATCTCTCACACAAATTTCCTTTATCAAGGGAAAAACATCTTCTATGTGGTATGACGCTGTAATAGGAAGTCATTTCCGTGTAAATGAAATAAGTTTACATTTAGATATATTCAAGGATGGTAAATTATTAGCCACACTCCAAGCTGTAAAGTAATCTACGTCTCGTTGTAATAGGAGATCATCCTCAATACTTTTTATTTTTTTAAATAATTTCGCATCATCGGCGTATAATAATATCTTAGAATACTGCATTGAAGTCGGTAAGTCATTAATATATAATAAAAAAAGAAAAGGCCCTAAAACGGAACCCCGAGGCACACCTGAGGGCAAGGAAGAAAAGGGGATTTGCAGTTATGAATTTGAACATATTGCCTCCGATCCTGCAGGTAGCTCCCACATAGTGTTCATAATTTGTCAGAGAAACCAAAATTATTTTATTTTCGTAATAGAATTGAGTGATCAACTTTATAGAAGGCTTTTTGGAAGTCTGTGTATATAACATCCACCTGGGAGGATTTGTCAAGCGCAGCAGAAACATCCTCAGTAAACACCATTAGGTTAGTCGTTACTGATCGACCTTCGACAAAGCCATGTTGATCAATTGAAATGTAATTCTTTAGTGGTTCATAGATTCTTTTATAGAGGAGTAATTCAAAAATTTCAGCGATTTGGGGGAGAAGAGATATTGGTCTGTAATCAGTAATATCATAAGCATGATGATTCTCAAGAATGGGGGTTATTCTGGATACCTTCCAAATTTGGGGAAACGTCCCAGTACCTATCACACAATTGAAGATGTATGTAAGGGGTTTAACGAATAAATTTCGACAAGTTTCTAAATGTATATGGGGGTATATTGTCTGGATTTTACGTTTAGGTTTAAGTTTCCTCAACGTCCCATGAACCTCCGCTTCCGTAAAATGTTCTACAGTTATTTGATTAGTTTAAGGGTAGGAGCCGGAAAAGTTCAAATGAGAACTTGATTTCTTTGGGCGGGAGTAAATAGACGAAATATGAATTGCAAAAGAGGAAGCAACACCAAAGTACTTCGCATGCACATTCCTCCTTTCACACTCATTGTAATATTGCCAAAATTTCTTTGTACGCAATGTAGGTTGCTTGTTGCGGTAGCTATTTTCAATTTCAGCTCTCTACGGAAATTACTGAATGTAGTTTTAAAAAACAAGTTCTGAATCCTTTTATATTTCAGTCGACATTTATTCTTCTCCTTTATCAAATTTATGATTTCTTTATCGAACCAACGGGGATATTTTCTGACATTTTTCTCCTTCCGCGGCACAGTTTTATCCAAAATAGTCTGAACACAGATATCAAAGTAAGATACAGCCGCATTACTATCGGCAGATGTATACAGCGGATGCCAATCTATAGCTCTAAACATATGGTACATCGTTAAAAAGTCAGCATCTTGAAAATTTCTCACAAGGAAACCCTTCTGACCCGAGGTGTTGCCCGCGTTCTTCGTCTGCCTTGGAAGTGCTAATTTGATATAAATGCGTAAGGGAGGATGATACCGATCACTTAAGTGAAGCAGGGACTCCTCATTCTCAACTGTAATGTTTTCTCTTGTACCTATTGCTAAATCTAGAATCCTACCGAGAGAGTTATGCACGGTATTGTACGACGCTAAATTATAGGTATCCATTATCTCTATTAAATCATTGGCATAAGCAGAACTATTGAAGCCCATTGAAAATGAAAAGCAATCGAAGGAAAAAGCGGGAATATTAAATTCGCTAAGAAGTGTACTACTCGCAAATTTTATCGTAAATAACCTGAATACTCTGTTCTGCAAGTGTTAGGTGGAAAATATGGAATTCCTATTAATAAGTGTGGTACAGCCGCTGCACTGTGCACTTTGATCCAGACATGTAGTGTCATCACGAGATCTTCGACTTTTTCCGGCGTAAACGATTTTATAACAGCTAACACCACGCTTAGTTTTAGTGAATTCATAATCCCTATCCTTCCTATAAATAACATATCTATCATCTAATAATTCGTAATCACTAAAATCCGCATTCAGCTAGGTTTCAGTTAACCCGACAATATCGCAGTTGTTACTAAGACCAGCGGCAGTTAGCTCATTAATTCTCGTTTTAAGCCCTTGTACATTTTGATAAAAACAAACTAAATTCAAATCCTTCGAAAACCGATTCATTACGAATTAACTGAGATATAAATTAACAGCTAGAAGAGAATGGGAATAACTGAATAAAGCAATAATAATAATAGTAGTTATCAATCGCGGAAATTGAAGCATAGATGCAAAAAATTGTAAACCAAATAAATAGCGTCGGATTAAAATATAATATGAAAATGAATGTCAATAAAACAAAGGTGATGAAGTTTACGAGAAGCGATGACAAAAAAGTAAATATAAATATAGAATCCCAAAAACTGGAAGTAGTAAATGAGTGCAGATACACTTAGGGGAGTTCTAATAAGTAACGATGACAGAGACATAAAAGAAATAAAAACAAGAATTGGTGTGGCAAAGAATGCATTTATCAACTTGAGCAGGATGAGCCTGAATCTGCGGAAAAGGATAATTCGGTGTGACGTATGGTGGGTGCTAAAATACTCATGCGAAACATGGGCCATGAGCGTCAAATGTGAAAGGAAGATATCCACATTTGAAATCTGGTGCTACCGAAAACTGTTAAAGATATCATGGACCGACTATATATACGAAATGAAACAGTACTCGTAAGCATTGAGGAAAAGGAAAAAGTTTTAAGACATCAAAAAAGAAAATTAAAATACATAGCATATAAAATACGAGAAAACGGAATATCCATGTTGGCGATGCAGGGTAAAACACACGCAAAACCGATCAGAGGAAGGAAAAGATTGGAACTAATAAACACTAACATACCAGCCAACTCAACAAGCAAAAATCTGAAAGAGATTATAATGTACGCCAGAGATCGAAAAATATAGATGTACGCAATCTCTTGACTCAGGAGATGCGATGACGACGACGAATAGTAGTAATAATAATAATAAAGTAGTAAGGTAAAATGGACGGGGAGTGCACAAGAGAATACAGAACGTAAACATGCTTGGCTAAGTGTACCGTGAGATGACACATATGAACACACCTTATACACACATACATAAGCTTAACTTAATATCTAAACCGATAGACATATTTTCGATAACAAATAATGGCGTTGTGCAAAGCAGAAATAGAATAAATTCATGATGCTTCCTCTGTAACTTCCGGCAAGCGCTTGTCATAATCAGTCAACGTTCGGATTACAATTCGCTGCTTAGTCACGTTATCAACGATGAAGTTTATTTTACCATCTACTGTGCAAACGTTCCGTGTCCCGTACCACGCCGACAACTGCTGGACCATATTCATCCGTTTCTTTGTAAGATGTTCCCGCACTACTACGTTCGTTCCTTTTAACTATCTCTTATTATCGAACAGCAACTTGCGATGCATATAGCATGTGAACTTAACCAGTATCGACCTAGGCATAACAGAGTATATGGTATACCGCAGTGGGTAAACAATTTAATGTGTCGATTTCCGTAAATAAAACAATTAAACACACAAAAACACAATGCTATAATAGCTATATAACTTATAATATAAAATACAAGTCGGTGTTGTATTTTATATTATAAGTTATAAGCTAATATAGCATTGTGTTTTTGTGTGTTTAATTATTTTATTTACGGCAATCAACTATAACACAACAGTATGGACTCTAATCATATTAATGTGTCGATGTTGCGGTACTTCACCAACTCGAAGTGCTAGGAAAACTTTTAACTTTACTTGCTGTTCTTGACTTTCAAATTAAATTCACTTTGAGAATAACAGACTCCGTACTATTCTTTCGGTAACGATGTTTAGGGTTTAAATAATTAATATTAGTTACTTTGCGTCAGAGTTACCTTATCATAGATCTTTTTTGTGTCAAATTAATACAAAAGAAAGCGGCGACGGCTTATTTAAACAGCATTACAACGATTTGGCAACATATTGCATCCTAAGTAATAGCAGTCATCAACTGGATATTGTGAGTTACTTTTAGCTATTACTCCTACAATCACCGAGATAATCAGAAGAGTACGCGTTGGATAAAAAGGAAAATTTATCACTGCATTTTCTATTTCAGATAAAAGAAAGTCTCGGAGAGATGCAGATTATACCGTTTTATCTCTCAACTGGTCACAATTACTTATGCCCGGTGATAAAATTTTCACACGATATAGGGAAACTCGTGAGAAGATTCAAACATGTACTGAACTTATTATTTATGTTTATTATACATTAAGTAAATTAAACACACCAATAAAACAATTATTTAAATGTAGGTGTAGACATGCCTATTTGTTATAAACTGTATAACAAAATGACCAACTTCAATAACAAACAAAATATAAGGGTAAAAATAATTTGCAACAATAAATTACTTTTACCCTTATATTTTGTTTGTTATTGAAGTTGGTCATTTTATTATAAAACAATTATTTAATTTTCATTATATACTCGACGCATTTCGAAGACTAAGCTTCATGATCACGGGAGTTATTATAATATATACATTTAATAAAGATAATGACTGAATATAAAAAATAACGGATAAAAGTCGATTATTGCACAATTAGATATAAATTATGAAAAATGACTAATAAAATAAAATTAAAATATTTAAAAGTTTAGAAAATTTTTAAACAGTTTCAAAAAATCTTTTTTTAAGCAATGTTTACATAAAAATATAAAAGTATAAATAAAAAATAAATTAAAATCGCAAATGAACAAACTAAATCACACAATAAGTCGCCAGTATAAAAATTATATCAAATCATGATTACGTAAGAAAATAAACAGTCATTAAAAAATATTATTTAAAATTTAAAAATTAAATAGCGGATTATCTGTGTTCGAATAATTATGGTTGATGCAGTTGTTTTTAAATTTGTTAATATAATAGCTTTCAGCAAAGTTTAATGTATTATAATTATTTATATATTTTAAAATTTGTAGATCTGTCTTAATGTTAAAGGTTAATTTATGTTTATTACTGATATGTTCAGCTATAGTGGATTTATCTATATAACCATATTATATTGCATATTTATATCTTATTTTAAAATTTCTACTGGTTTGTCCTATGTAGGGGAAAGTGGGGCAAAATCGGGACTCTAAGCTATTATCGTGTATAGAAAAGCTCTTGCTATATAGAATTCGATAAAAATTACTTTGTAGGTTAATATATCTGTATTTAAATTGAAATAGAATGTCACTTACTTAGGCAAACTCTATTAGATGTGCAGAGAGAGCGTTTACCAAAAAAAATTACATGTGCCCGGTTTTGCCCCACTAGGTGGGGCACAACCGGGTATGCTTTTTAGTGATACCCGATTTTGCTCCATTTATTCCAAACGTAAATAAAACAATAAAAATATATGAAAACCGAATCAATTATTGACAAAAATCACACACAAAAGTGTCATCTTCTTCATTAGCACTACTGCAAGCCTCGTGTGTCCAACATAAGCAGTTGACATACCTTATCCAGCCTTTGTTTTTGGAGCGAGAATGTAGCTCGTTACAAAATATGCAAGCTCCGTCGTGCTCGTGATCTTCTTCTGACGAAGAATCACTGACCGGATCTGCGACCCGCTGATTTTTAGACTTTTTTCGCCTTTTCTGCTTTGATTTAGTTTGGGAAACTTCATTTCCCTTACGTTTTCTTGAAGCTCTCTTATTTGGAGACAAGGAAAGTTTCTTTTTGCCTTGGTTCTTTGAAGTTGGGACCATCTCCAATTCTAATTTGTAAGGCGAGAAAGTCAATATCGCAGTCTTTCCTCTTCTGTTCGTACTTTTTGTTTCTTTTTTTCTAAACAGTTCTTTCGGAGAAACGGCAAATAAAGTGGAAGGTACAGCTCCATCAATTACAAATATGGATGGTTGGGCTCTATTTTCGGTAGATGGGGGGTGATCGGAGTTCCTCGACTATGGTTGCAGATAGTTGGACAGTTTTCCTCAATGAGCTTATTTGGATTCCTTCATCTGTAGGTGTAAATTGTTGTATTACATCCTCTCTCGTAGAGCTTGGCTGGAGTCGCATCATCTGTAGGTGTAGATTGTTGGACTACATCGTCTCTTGAGGAGTTTGGTAGGATTCCATCGCCTGTAGCTGTAGACTGTTGAACTGCAACTTCTACCGACAAGCCTGTGTGGGGATCCCTATATGTGACGCGGGGGATAGTTTTTAAAATTCTAAGTCTAACAGAATTGAACGACAAACACAACGCCAAATCGAACTATCCACTCTTATCAGTAACGCACACCATGATCTAGATCGCCACTCTGGCGCCGTACACAGCCGAATTTCTCACGAATTTGTCGATTTAGCGTTTTTGCCGGAGAATGCGACGTTGCACGCTGCTCGAGGAAGCCCGAGAAATTGTCAAAAAAATGGAAAAATGGAATTTAGAAAATCATCATTATCATTTTTTAATTCGGACAGTGTGAGAAATATAACGTCATGGCGGCCGAATCCATCTCAAAATGTATAATTTTTCTTTTGTTTAATATTATAATTTTAAAAAATAATAAGGGGTAAAACCGGGTACTACCCGGTACTGCCCCACATCTTGGTACCCGATTTTACCCCGAGCAGACCATAATCAAACAAAATGGTGTCACTCGGCGATGACTCAACATAAACAATCGAATAAACCTTAGAAATGTTCTTTATACTATGCATAACGAATGAAATACTCATCACTATATGTTCTGTAAAGTCAAATGTGATTCACTGTACTTAAAATCAATACAAAAATCGATAATATTTCACCAATTTTCAATAAAAATCATTCCAAGACACAAAAACACACGGCGCGCGCAATGAATCTGTTACAGACTATCATTGCGTTAGGTGCTACGTAATTCTCTATAAAATCCGTTGATGTCGCCTGTAGTTATGGAAATTATGAGGTACCCGGTTTGACCCGCCTACCCGGTTTTATACAACTTTCCCCTATATTTTTTGACATGTATTACAAGTTATTTTATAAATTCCAGCTTGATTAAATTTATTATTATTATTGTTAATGTTGTTAATATTAATTACTTTATTATACAAATTATCGTTGGTAGTGTATGATATTCCGAATCACGAATTAATTGTATTAGTTATTTTATATGTGTTGGGTTTATTGGAAGAAAATTTAATTCACGTTTTTTTTATTTTCATTATTACGGTTTTTTCTTAAAATATTTAGCTATTATAATATTTAGTTCATTTTATTTTTCTTTATTTAGTAGTAGTGCGTTATGTAGTCTATATAAGTATGCTAAAAAAGGTGAACATTTCTGTTTTATAGGATGATTAGAATGGTAATTAATAGTAGTATCAGTGATGGTTTCTTTCCTAAAAATGCTATATTCTAATTTGTTATTATTTATAGTTAAAGTTAGATATAGGAAATTAATTTTATATCCATATGGTTATTAATGGAATTTAAGAAATTTAGAAATTCATTATGGTAATAATTATTGTTATTAGTTTCGAATATATAAAGGATGTCATCTACATATCTAGAATATGAAATTAAATGTTAAATTTTCTTAAATTTTTGGAAATTATTTTATCCGCATAAAAGTGACTTGTAAAAAGTCAAATTATCAAAATCATCACTGAAAATGTTCATAATTTTTACTCGTGATACGTTTAGCACGATAGCATCTAGCCCATATAGGTACAGTGCTGCTCTGGTAATATTTGCGCTGCATTTGTTATGCCAACGGAGGAAAATAAAGTATTGAAATTCCGGCAATGTAAACAGCGAGCGTTCATATACGATTTGCAATGATTTTGAGTGTCTCCTCCCGCAATATATAAACAGCAATCAGCGCAAATGTGCGGTAGTAAAAAAAGTGAAGATGCTATTTATCGATACATTTTGTTTTATGGCGAATAGTTTAAAAAATTTTACTATACAATGTCAAACATCCTATTCACCCGATTGTCTTTCTCTAATGCGACAAGAGGGTGTTGCCCCATATTTGTATGATAATCTTCACGAAAAAAACCGGAAGAGGCAAGATTGTTCGCGAGGAAATCTTTCTGCAATTCGTTAACAAAATCTAGTATAAGTAAAGATTACTCGTAAGTGCTGAACATTTGGAATACTTTAAATATTTATATTTAACATTTCGGAAACAAGTTTCTTTTCTAGGTGGAAATTCTAAACCCTTCCGAACCAAATTAAAAATAACTTTTCCCGAATATCAAGTTGTCAATTCGATTAACTTTTACGAAAATTTCTGAACGCATTTCTTCGATTAATGTGAAATTTCTTCGCTTTATCCGGGCACTTCTGCCTTAGCAGATTCGTTAAGCTTACATAATTTAACGAAAATTACATCAAAGCGTGTGGAAATATTTCTGTTTACCATTATAGTGAAAACGAAACACGCGAAAAAAACCAAGATGAAAGCAAAAGAAACGACAGAAACACCTCTCATCTATTTGAGGCGAAATTCATCTTCTGAAATATAAACTTCAGAATTTGGGAAAAACGAGAAATGCTTCACTTATTTGTTCGTGTAATTTCGTCTGCGCTTAACCGAAACTGGTAGAAGGAATGGTGGCATATGACTCTGCTGGCAACCGTTTTTTCCCCGGATCTAACTGGCTCATATGCGATTCGCATAACTGAGAAGTGTTGACAATTTTTCATCCGGTCCCATTTGGGCAAATTTTTGCAATCCTTTACTACTTAAAATATGCAATTCGGCCGCGCGGTGAACCATTTTCTAAACCACCGATAAAGACGTTAAAACTTTCTTTTTCTTTCCGCAAGTTGAAATTCTCCGCCCTTATCTTCCAATTATCCCAATTACGGCTTCCTCTGCAGTACGATATAAGTTCCGGTCCCGTTACGTTATATAATACGTTAACTGTTCCGTTACTGTTATTATCGTCGTGGCAGTAGTGGCGATGGCGGAGTTGAAGGAGGAGAAAATATCACATTCACGTTTTTACCGGTCGCGACAGAGTACAATTCGGCTCGTTCGTATAGACTTTCCGGATACCGAAGCGAACGGTCGAAATTCGTCGCTGCAGCCAATAACTGGAGGTGCTTGCAGAAACTGTCGGTACTTCCGACGAAACACGTACAGCTGCCTATGTCCGTGTTCAGCAAGTACGTTACCGGTTTCTCCTTATCGAATACATTGTACAGACTTTCGCATTCTTGTATTTTGCGTATTTCAAACCGGTTAGAAACTATTTCGGACAGTGGTCGAGTCGATTCAGAATAACACTTACTGCCGTGATTTAAACTGAAGCGAACTAGTTTATTCTTGAGCAAGTCTTCGTACTGCGTTATCGTGAAATCTAGTAGCTCGACTGGTTGCGATGACCCAACCTTTAGTCGGTTGAAAATCTCCTCCTTCAACGTTCGAATCGTTTGTTCTACCATTGCATTCCTATTTAAGCTGCGCGGTAACGAGCTCGTTCGAGAGTGTACGGCCCATTCGTGTCTCTTTTTGAACAGTTTTAGCGCGAAAACACGAAACTGACTGTACTTGTTGCCGTACGTCTGCATGACGGAATCGAAACGTCGCTGTAGAGTCGCTTCGCTCTGCGCATATAATATATTACGCAGTTCGCTGTAAATCGAATACTTATCGTTCATGGAAATACCGTTCGAACATTTCATAATCCAACGGTAGATGTCCTGCAAGAAGTGGAATGTGCTCGTGAAAAAGTAACTTCGCGGAAAAACTTTCCTCAACACGGCTATTCTTGAAGAATGCGTCGCTATGGATAGTGGTCCCGCTTTACCGTTACCGCCAAAACACGAGTCATCTATCTGCGACAGGAACAGACGAAATCCCTGCAGCACTACGTCGTTTCTCTCGCTCGTGCTGATTACTATGCCGACCGGTAGACTGCCCGCGCACGTGTCCGCCGTGATTAAAAAAACTTTTAGACCGAACAAATTCACAGATCCGGTGCTATCAACAGAGATCATCTCGGCTGAACTTCGTAGTCGACATATTCTCTTCATTATCGGTGTCACTATTGACGAAACCCACTCATCCTCTTCTCCTAGTTCTTTAAGAACGCATACTGGCTGTTTGTAATGCGCGTTTTTCTCCTGCGCGAAATTTTTCATCGCGGTAACAGCTACTGTCGAAATTTTTCCTTTCCTTCGACCGCTATCCTCTGTCTTCGATAATTTCCTAAAGTAATGTTTTATCCAATCTACATGCGGCATCAAACTACGATTAGTCAACGCGGTATTTACTAAATAATCGTCGTCGTTCATTTGTACGGCTAAATGAGTTTCATAACACTGCAACGCTTGCACAGGACTAAAACCGTTTTGAAACAGAGAATAAAAAATGCTCCGAACCTCACTTGAAGGCCTCCTAAAACGTAGCACGTCAGCTGGCGTTGTCGAATGATTGTGATTGTTCGTAATTTTAATCGTGCTAATGTAACACCTATGAACAGATAAAAAAACAAAAAAAGAAATATAAATACACATACGTACATACATATATATATATATATATATATATATATATATCTTTGTATATTAAAAAAGTTTTGATTTTTTTGGGCGTCTCATTTTTGTACGAATTGTGTTGCAATTTCTCGTGCGTTTGTCGCGTCCGCTCGGCATAAGATGACTAGATATTATATAGCCAAATTCAGTGATAACTGCAACGACTGACAATCAATAAAAATCAAGTATGACGAATTTCCGGCCGCGACTCACAAATATTCCCTCAGCTCAAGCTGTTCAGTCTTTTAACAGACGAGAGCACTCGCCGCCGATCTACTCTGTGCCACTGTCGCCAGCCATTAACGCGAACATACTCAGACAACCACAGCCCCGATTTATGCCATAGATCGGATCATGGGCGAGATTTTATTTCGACTGAGTAACAACCATCAATGGTACCTTTTGGCCGCATAATAATGTCTAATCGGAGTATCATTAAAAAACAGTTTGAACCCGTATCAATACGTATACATAGACATACTGGTGAAAATTGAATTCTTAAAAAAGCAACTTTGCCGCTATTAAAATTTTATAAATGGTACAAAAAAAAAAAAAAAAAAAAACTAGTAGAAAAAGGTAAAAGTACAAAGTGATTAAAAGTTTCTTCGGCCATATAATATGAGGAACGTCCAAAACGTAAGGTTCCCTATTTTTTATTTTCGAAACTAATAAAGCTAGAAAAAAAAGAACACCGGCATTGAATTCTGCATACTTTTATTTACTTTTCCACATATTCACCTTTTAAATTTAATCATTGGTCGAACCGAGAAATTAAATTATAAATAGCTTCTTCGTAGAAACATTTCTAGCCAAATTTTGTAACCAGGCAAGAACGAAATTTTCCAACTGCTCGTTGGTCTCGAAATTTTTTTTTGCATGGTACTTCGTGACACACTCGGAAACTGGTCAAGAAGATCGTAAATGGTTTGGCGGCGATCGGATCGCGGAGTTCCTTTAATTTTTCGCATCTGTTTGAACTCACGGCACCATTTACAAATATGTTGAACACTCATCGTAGGACCATAAACTTACACTATCTGTCGATGAATTTCAAATGGTGCAATTTTTTTATGGTTTAAAAAGCGAATAACTGAGCACACTTCGTAGTTGGTGGCAGCAACTTTCAGAATTTCACTCACGAATAATTCACATAATTCGAAAACGAAGTTAACATACAGTATTGCGGTTTAGACTGGTTTAAACTTGAATGTTGTAGCTATGCAATGAGACCACGCCCACTCCCGCAAGTTTATTCCAACCGGTTTTACAAGGGTAGCTTTTCGAAAATACTTCTATACAACAAAACTCGACAAGCCCTTGTTAGCGTATAGTCTCGTAAAATTGATGTTGCGCGAGTTTTCAAATATTAACTATTTTTCATGTAATATGATTTTTTTAAAGTGAAAAAAAAAACATAAACAGGATTTCTAAAATACGTCGGGCTTTATAAAAAAAAATAATTAAACGAAAACTGCACATATATTACATATTACGGTATAACGTCAACATTTTGACTCCCTTTCAATCTCTGTAACAGCATATCCGTCGTCAAAAGTGTTTCCATTTATTTAACACGTCAAAAAGCTTCAAGAATAAATTATTTACACAAGTATAGTCTTACTCAGTCTATTATATGCGCCACCTGTTCGGAATTGAGTAAATAAGTTTACCGATAACTACTAAGGATGTGAAAATCTACAAGATGATATTGTAATAAAAATATGCGCGAAACTGAACTACACAATGCAAAAGGATGATATCATGGCGGTACATCAGCTTCCGGCCAGAAATAAAAACTTCCCCAATCCAATATAATAGTGAAGGCACATTGCAAATTGTCTATGATTTGATGGTAAAAAAAAGGTCACAGGTAATCTGGGACAAAGAAATAATAGACTACACCTCTTCCACGCTAAAAATTTTCGTCAATGAAAATTTATCACGATACTACAGGACCTTGTTTTGGGAAATTAAACAGAAAACGAAAATATTAAATTATCCGTTTACCTGATATGGAAAAATTTTTGTGCGTAAAAATTCGCAAGAACGTTCCTTCCAAATAAGAACCTCGCGCGATCTTAATATAATCGCATAATAGTACTTATTATATGTAGATAATAGATACTTAACGTTATTCAAGTACCTTATTATGTTAATAGTATTTAAGAATAGCTTCGATTACGGTTTTCTTGTTGTTATGTATAAAATGTATAATAATTACTCTAGGGTCTGAGACGGAGACGGAAATGGAAGTTCGTGTGCTCATGAAGTGAAGTGTGACGTGATTTGGGTGAGAGGAAAGGGATATGAGACGCGTGATGTTGTTTGAGTGTATGAGTTTCAGTGGGAGTATAACTGTGTTTTCAAGCAGATTATGGGGGAAATTTCGATCTTCTCGGTAGTATTTTGATGTACGACAAAAAAGGGAAAAGGTACAATTGTATGAACGGTTTTGTAGAGATAATTTTCAGCGAGCACGGTTATCAGGTGCAATGGCTGAGCCGTAGACGTATTTGTATTTTAAGGGATTTCTTTTGGTGGCGGAAAATTTCATATTAACCGATAATGTGCTTAATTCTTTTGTTACAGATATAATCTCGATTCGATAATGGTAATAGGATGCTTGTATGCGTGAGAGTGCAGAAGTATAACAGATATAGACATAAACACACGGCGGCGTAAAGTTAGATAATTATAGACAATCGCATTGTAACTTCCGCAGATCTATGATAGCGAAATATGATCAATTCTCTCCTATTACCACCCTTTAACGTTCTAAGCTAATGGCGTCTTCAATTCAATTATGCAAAAAAATTAACCGTGTAAACTATCCATTAATCGGTGAGTAGGAGAAGGGGTTCGAGAATTTATTAAGTACAGTCGTAGGGAGCTCTAAAATAAATAAAGAACTGTTTCATGTATTACATTTAAATATTAGGAGTTTAAGGCGGAACTGGGACGAATTTTTAGCATACACTTATAAGCTAACTGTCAGTGCGATTATTATTACAAAAACAAATGTAGGAGATAATGAAATAAGCTTGTGTAATATCTCTGAGTTCGCCAAGTATAGCAGCAAAAAGCCAGATAAGTATAATGAAGAAACCATCATCTTCGTTAATAATAGTTTTAAATCTAACGGTTATACTGTATATAATAATAAGGCATACGAGTGTTTGTCTGTCGATATTGAAATAAACAGTAATAAAGTAACACGAATATTCGCTATTTATCGATCACCAAGTCTTAATGTAAATGTGGTTTTTAATAGAACTGGATCTTTTTATTAACCAAGTTGATAGAAAGCAGGAATTTATTATATGTGACGATTTTAATATAGGCCTATTAAAATGTAGAGCTAAATCGGAAATTTTTTTTTAATATTATGTTGGGGCGTGGGAACAGAAGACTAATTAATGGCGTAACTAGAGAAGAATTTAGAAACGGTATTTCAACTCAGTCATGTATCGATAATGTTTTTATTAGAAGCTCAACTGAACATATTCACACAGGAATTAGTAATTCCAAAAATATCCGATCATTACATTATTTGCTGCACATTTCGCATTAAAAGGAACATGCATCAAAGTACGAAAGGTCTAATAAAGAACAGAGTAAATGAAAGGAGGTTGAACCAAAAATTTAAATATTACGACTGACATAGTTTAGTGCATCTGAATTCGGCCGAAACTATTTGCTCTCAAATACAAACGAAATTTAATAACTTGTATAAAAAACATAGCAATCAGGTAAATTATACAAATGAAAATAATCTTCACTTTAAAAAGGACTGGATGAACACGAAAGTTTTAAATTTGATGAAAATTATATTATAAGCGATGTAAAAGTAACACAACAAACTCTCGGTACAAAAAACTGTATAAAACATACAGAAATATGACTAAATTAGAAATTAGGAAAGCGAAATTAAATTACCACAATAAAAAAATACAACATGTAAGTAACAACACCAAGAAAGTATGGCAGATAATCAATAGCATAGTACATATAACAAAATCAAAACTTCAATTGATGAGGTCGTTATGAAACACTTTGAACGTGCATACGGTGACCAAATTTATTGAAAACTTCTCTCGACCAATGCAGCATCGAGGCCAATTTTGTAACATACAGTTACTGAATAGTGCGTATCCGGAGATGACACGCACGCTATTTTATATACCAAAAGCTACTGTAACAAACATGTAGAACAAATAATTAACAAACTACCGATGCAAATGGTGGAGAATATAATGTAAAGTAGGTATTAAGACGTTTTGTAATTATATTTATGAATAAACGATGATGGCGTTGGCCACCCACAGACGGACAGTATGTCTTGCGGGATCCGCAACTTATTAGAAAAAAAAAAAAAAAATAGCAGCGTCAGATTAGCGCAAACTTTATTTTCTAATGACAACTCGGATCGAATATCTAACAGCCTAGAAAGTAATCCGTATCGCTTTTTTAACTTCGTCAGTTTTGACGATAAGTTATCTAACAATAAGTACTTGCCTAAATACTTTACACTACTTACCTGAGTAATTCCATTTAAATAAATTCATAGTGGGATAGAATATCTTTTAAAACATTCTTAAACTCAAAAAAAAATCAAAAAAAAAAAACAAACAAAAAACTAATAGGTTTATACGAAATGAATAAACGGTATTCTTTTAATTTAAATATCATCTTGATAACTGAAAATTTCCGAAAAACTAGTCAATAGCATAATCAAAGCGTAGAGTTAAAAATAGGAGCAGTTTTACTAAGTAAAATTTGAAGCACTGCGATGTCATTAAATCCAAATCAAGATGTTTCTGTTATTTTTTCTCTAAGTATACTGAAATAATATTTAATGTACGATTTACATTGGAAGAAAGACATACGCTATAATAATTTCCGGCATTATTTATCATTAATTTTCAATTATTTTTGCACTGTATATATTACTAGCGCATAAAACAAGTACATGTTAAACTTTATTGGCGAAATAAAAGACTATAAAACTATTGCCTAATATTTTATGCAATAATTCTAAAACTTCAAAATAAAGCTCTAAATCAACATTGATTTGGAACATTTTCGAACTTCTAACGATAATAGGTACGTTCAAAACCTATTTCTCCCTAATAAATTAACGAAAAAAAAAAAAAAAAAGATTGTTACATTTGAACTTTTAGCAGTTAAAAATTCGTTCATTACACATGTAACGTAGTTAGAAACTTACGTTTCTTCACATTTCATCTGAACAAATATTTTGCTTTGGCATTTTGTTCCTTTATGTTCGTAAACTTTTTTTTCCATCGGTCGAAAGTGTTGACAATAGTACACTTCCTGCATGAGGAAAAAAATAATTTTAACATTAGATTGAATGTCACTAAACGGCAAAATACAAAATAACGCATTAAATACAGCGTGTACCAGCGATAGTGTACACGGTTAAACATCATATTCGTAACTAACAGTATGAAAACTATAGGCAGTTTTATTTTTTTTCGTCGCTGAAACTTTCCGAACATAGACGCAGTTATTTATGTTCCCTAAATGTGTAATCCATCTGTGCAGTTCATCTAAGTTATTAAAATCCAATATACAAATCCGAACAGTGAAGTTATTCGTGCCGTGTATTCGAAAACCGCATAATGAATATTTTACTATATTTGGTAAAGCAGCCTGTAACAAAAAAGGTGCACCAATGTTAAAAACGAAAAAACTTAACACTAACGGTTTAGTCTATTCTTACAGATTGTTTAACGTTTAAATATATCGCGTTTTAATAAAGTGCGAACCTACTTTCAAAATAGAGGGAATTTTAGTGCCCAAATAGTGTTTCGTCGAAATGATGTGCTTTTTAAGGTTGTGCTTCAGCGTGAAAGTACTGCGACATAGATCACAACAAAACGGCCGAATTTTGCATCTAAATAAAAAGTGAAAAAAAATGTATTATACCATACGGTGTGATTAATTCTATTTCAAGTAAAATAGCAGTTACCACGTAGAATGCTAAATTGAGTTTTACTTTAAAATTATACGGTAAAATTTATTCTCGATGTAATTATTACATCTATTTCTTACAAGCGTTTGAAAAAATATTAATGGGAAGTTGAAACAAAAATTACACGGAAGACGAGACAATTTATTCAACGCAAAAGAATGCATTAAAAAAATAATAAGGGGAAAAAGATGTAGATATAAAAACTGTAAGATAATTACAGCGGGAAAGGAAACGGACAATACCGAAAAACCCGCACTGATAGAAAAATTTCAAAATAACTGCATTAGTTCAAATTATTATCAGTTATAGTTCTAGTCTAAACGAAGATTTTTGCTGCTACAATTATGTAGTGCGGTTGATACAAGTATTTATCCGTTTTATCAATTTTTAAGGAAAAAATTGAAACATAGTTTTTAAGAAACTTTTAACAAAAAATTATTAATCACTAACAAGTTCATATATTGCTACTAAAGAATAGAAAACATATAAATAAATACGCATTTACATCATCATATAAATATAGGCATAAAATATTTACGCCAGTTTTTTGAAATACATAAAAACGGTTCTGGAACAATATTATACCATTTTTTAAAACATTATTTTTAATAATTTTAAATACTAAAATAATACAAAATGAATCGTAAATATAGTAGTAGACTTTCTCATAAAAAAAATCAAACTTCAACGAAGTATTTAATTAGTAAACGTACAAAGATTGGGAACTGTATGCATACCGATCGTTGGACATATTAAATCAACTTTTTTGAAGCGCTCAATGAAGTCGAATGTGTTTTATGAAAAAAAGTGTGAAAACTAAATTCCCACCGTTAATACTATAGCTTTTAACAGCATATCACCGTATAGACATACTAATGTTTCGCGAAATGACCCGGGAGTTCTTAGAGCTTTTTGTCGGCTTTATGCATGTCGAACGGTAACGTACATTCTAAAATGTTTCTTAAATTTTAGCAAATAATATATTTGCAAACGAACAAAAGATTTAGTCACAATTAATTAAGTATGCTTCCGAAAACATTGTTAGCGCAAATACAAGATACGAAAACGAAAATTATCAAATTTGCTACAGAAAAAAAGGAAAGAAATCGACTTTCTGATAACGATCACAAATTAGATTAGTGCGGTTGGTGAAGATTCTCAATCTCGATACCGCATTCGAGATGATTTATAAGTAAATATGCGGTTTCTACGAATGTAGTTTTTAAGAATTTTAGGAGTTTTGTAGTTTGTTATAGAGTATATTTAAATTTTGAAAAGTAGTTAATACTCTTTAAACTGTATGTTTTTTTTGGGTTTAAATGATTGTTTCTGTAACAGTGTATGTAAATACAGTGTTTAGGTATTGGTGATAAATGCCTTTTTTGCGTATTTCAGCTCATTGAAACGTTCCGAAATAAAGTGATATATTTTAAAAGGTACAACAGAAATAACTTAATTTTTTCGTAATCTATTTAATTTAGGTACGACGATCACCATCGTATTTACGTTTTAAACACTACGATATAATAAATTTTAGAATTTTAATTTCAGAATGGCAGATGCAACAAAGAAAGTTCTACCGCTTGGTCCACAGCCGGGATTGACGTATCCGTTAAAAGTTCTGTACTGCGGAAATTGTACTTTACCATTCGAATATTGCGAATATTATCCAGAATATGAAAAATGTAAATCTTGGTTACAACAAAATTTACCGTCCGAATTCGAAAAATTAATGATTAGTTCGGGATCGTTAGCGGATGATGATGCTAGTGAAGAGAAGAAAAGGCAGAAACGTGGCGGTAAAGGTATGATTAAGACTAAGAAAAAGGACGAAGCACCGAAACAAGTATGCGTGTCTCGAGCGACCAGAGGGAAAAAAAAGTCTGTAACAGTGGTTACCGGGTTAAGTTCTTTTGGAATAGATTTGAAAGTAGCTGCAAAATTTTTCGGTACAAAATTTGCCTGTGGTTCGTCCGTCGTCGGGGATGATGAAATTGTGATTCAAGGTGATGTTAAAGACGATTTATTCGAAATTATTCCGGAAAAGTGGCCTGACATAGATGAAGATTATATCGAAGATATGGGTGATCAGAAAAGGTAAATAATCAAGTCTTAATATTGTAATAATGATTAATAGTAATAATATCTATGGTTATCTTATAGTAATGTCTTATATATCTCTAAAAATTAAAAGTTACAAACTTCAATATAGCTATAAAACTAATTTAGTTTAATATTTATCAGAAATATTAGCCACTTTTTAGAAATTTTTACGATGTATATGTATTTACAGATAATTTAGTCATATCATAATCGCTTCACAAATGTATTTATAAGCAAAATAGTAGATGACTCTGTATAAGATAAACTTAAACTTAGCAATCGTCATGATTAATTGAAGGTTTTAAGGTAAAGTAATATCAGAAACATTTGTCAGGATTAATAATAGAAATACAATCGTACCGAGTACTATCTATGGTTAATCTTCTAACTATACGCATTTAATTATAATAAAGGATAACGTAAAAAAAGAACTCAGTTTTTTTGCAGAAATGTTTTGGAAAGTTAGGTTAAATTTAATTTTTTTTTTTGTAGAATAGTCACAAATTTGTAAAAAGGGTTTGAGAACTAACAGTTTTAATATAAGTTTTCACGTGATGCATTGCCATTTAGTACTAGTATAAATAAAATAAAAGTCGTAAAAGTTGCATTGACTTAGAACTGGTGACAACTATAATGTAACCGTACTTTATTTTAATGTTTGCGACCATAATTTAATAACGAATTCGGTAAATTAAAACCTGTTACTATTAAATTAGTGTTTTTTGGTTGTCAACTTCCTCCAACAAACATTCCAAAGGGATATGAAGTGTTTTTCGAATATATATATATTTGTTTCTTAGGGCTCAGCAGAGTGCAAATAGTTAGTCTCACTTGATAATCTCCTTTCATAAGTTCTTGAAATTTAAATGAGAAAGTCGCTTAGTTTTTGTTTTTGTTTTTTATCCATAAAATGATTTTGGAAATTATAAAGATTACAGTTATTTAATTTATTAAGCGTGCGTTGTGATATGTATATTTTAAGTATTTTTTGTAATAACTAACGTCCTTATAGCAATTTAAATAACGTATTTGTTTACATTTTGTCATACCAATAAAAAATGCGTAATACTTTTAGTAATTTAATCTTTCAAAGAATATCCATCATGAACACTACGATCGTAGATGAAAAATAATCGCATTTTTTATAATTAGCAGTTAATTTTTGATGACTTGTTCTTTCGAGAGCATGCGAAATTTTTGCGAATCGTATTTATTGATTTTTTTATAGCTTCGTACGGTCGATAAAAGATGTAATATTTTCACATTATGCAATATTTCGATGGAAGTAATATATTTTTTTTTTTCAAAAATATTCATAAACGTTATAAAAACAAAAAAAAAGTTGTGCATTAAACCGTTAGAAATATGTAACTGGGCAATTGAAATAATGTGCATATCAAAAATTTTATAAAAACATAAATTTATGCATTAAAATATTCCGGTGAGTTTACACTTTATAAGAAAGCAAAAAGTAATATTAAATGTTCACGCGATATGTTTTCATCACATCCCGACGTTGTAATTATTAATGGAATAAATAAAAAAGTATTTGTTCCGTTTATATTTTTTATTTTCCACTTTGACTGATTACGATAAAGGTCTCAGTTTTAGATACTTATTTCATTCATTTACCAGTATCGTTAAAATGTTGCAATGTAAGAATAATAATTGTTACCAAAAATTACTTGTATATTTCAATTGTACGATTTTAAACTAGCAACAGATACAATAAATAATTAATTGTCTTTATCAGATGTAAATTTGGCAACACTCGTTACAAAATTTAAAATTACCGAGTAATTCGTTTAACGGTAACAACTATGATAATAATAATAATAATAATAATAATATTATTAGCGAAATTAATAAATATCTTTCGAAATGCTATTTTTATAAATTGTGATTAAATAATTCTCAGTAGATGTCTGCTTAGGGGTGTAAAAAGTTTCGATTATACTTACGTTTGTTAATCTTCGTTGAATTTTATTTCTGCAGTTATCTAAAAATAAAATAAGATGTTCACAATATCATCTTGTTTTCTTTAAATTAAGTGTCCTCAATAATACTGTGCAAGAGAAAAGAACTCTAGTATACGGCTCAAAAAGTCAAAAGTAAATAATTAACTGCGGTTTTTCCTCAGTGTAATATAATATTAAGATTTATTTAAAAAAATCAAGATTATATATACGATTTAATCTTGCTCTTTTTATTAATTTTCATACAGTTACGGATTTTGTAATGAAATTTCGTTGCTTACCATGTTGAATTAGGCGGAGGTGTATATGTATGATGTATGTGTAAATACAGAACTTTTATAATCCGAGGTTGTATCCTGCGTATAAGACTAAAAAATTAATATCTTAATTCGAATACACTCTTTGAAATTTTTTCTATTTTAACTTTCTTTTCAACTCCAGAAAAATTAAAGATGCGATTTTACGGATTTTTTTTAATAAGTCCGTATTATTAAAGTTACAAGAAAAGTAAAAAGTATCCAAAACTACATCGATCTTCGTGTAAATTATTTTTAGTTTTTCATTTGTTGTTTTATTGTCAGCTTAAATTTAGTTAATATTTGTTTTTAATGATGAGTGACTAGAAACTAATTAAACTATTGACCATCGCTTTTGAATAGTCCATCTGCAATATTTATGCAGTTATTTTTGTGTTTTTGTTGTCCTGTTTTTATGGTAGCCAAATCCTATTACCACGACTTGGTTTTTTGTAATAGTTTTAATTGTTAATAACATATTCCGCATGCGTGTTTCTATTTCATTCCGTATTAACCGGTTTTACAAGTAGGATTCTTAATAGATTTTCTAGGAGATCATTAAACACGTGAAAAATTAACAAACAAACATTCTCAATAAGTATATTGCTTACATCGTTATGAATTGAATAAAAATTTAGAAAAGGAAAAATAATTTTATAAACAAAGCGTTCATTTTAGTAAACGACTTTTTAGAATTTTCTTAAAATTAAATGCTTGACACGAAAGCCTGAGGCTGAAGGAAAATATCGTGTTTATCGCAGATCTGTTTAATATCTCGAATTTTTCATGATGTTCTTTGTGAGTTTTGATAAAATTCAAACTTCAGTTTACCGTTTTTTCTTTTTCTGATTTTTCAGAAGCTCGGTTTTTCTTTTACACATTCGTTTTTATTTACTCGGAAAAATTGACCTGATTAGTAGGTAGGTTTTTAAAAAATGACTCTTTAGTATAAAATTTTACTCCTTGAGAATAATCGTGGATCATTTTGAATGTTCACATAAACAAGAAATGTCTAGCGCATGCTACAAATTGACGCGAAACTACACATTAATTTTCAATAAAAGAATCTCCGCTAACTCTTACTTAAATCGGTGTTCGGTCAGTTCAGTTATCCACCGTTTCGTGCTGCTTTGTTAGTTCTCTTTTTGTATATTCATAATAAATATTTTGCCTTGTTGTATTTGATTTTACTCATTTAGGTCTGTGTTTCCCCTCTGCAAACAGATTACTTCTACAGGGATCTCTCGTAATATTTTGCAATTTAAAACGAGAGCAACTTTTGACTTGAAAATATTTATTAGCTTTCAAAAATAACAGTGTGAAGGTTATTATATACGAAAAATTAGGTTTATCTTGGCCTTAATGGTAATTTACGTGAGTAATTTCGATTTCGTAAGAAGAAAAAGTGACTTCGTTAGCCGCGTAAAATTTCAACTTTCCTATATAGTACTTATTTTTAAAATTCCCAACCAAATTAAGTCATTTGTTAAATTTACGTTGTTGATTGAAATGAAAGTTTTTAAAATCTTTTTTGATTTGAATTTCTGAAAGAGGAACCTCATTAGTTGCGTACCTTGAGGTGTTTGCCTGAGAAACGGAGTAAATCCACTCTTCAGTTGCCTAGAATATTCAACAGTAAGGTTAATTGTTAAGTGCAATTTCAATTTGCCAAGCGCACGTCATTTCCGGTAAAATAAAATTGATATGCTTCCTGAAAAAGTTTTCAATTCCTTTTAGTTAGAAAAGTTTTTTTTTTTTTTCTTTTTTTTCGAGTTTTTCACGTACCCGACAAAATTTTAGTGTCTTTCATCGTCGTTTCCTGGACCCGACTGTTTCAGTTTTAATGCAGTTTTTAGATGTACACAAAAACGAAAGTTGTCCTGCGAGAATGGCTTGTTTGTCGTATTATTTTAAAGTGAAGAATTTTTCAACAGATCTTTCGAAGTTTCAGTCTCATCTGGATAATAATAACTTTTAAGCAATTTTTCCAAACGTTCGTGTCACCACGCAGACAATTGTGTTACGTTCCAGTTTTTCGAACAATAAAATATTTTTTCGCTGTAAATAAAAATGGTTGTTTTTTTGTTGTTTTTTTTTTTTTTTTTTTTTTGTTAAAAATAAATAAAAAAATAAAAACAACAACAAAATTTAAAGTTACGGCAAATTTATATGCTGTACTAGTATTTATCAGTTCGTAATGATGGCGAATAAACGGATGAGTTCGTAGAAAAACGTTATAAACAGAAGAGGAATAATAAAATGAGCCGCCTTATTATTATTATTATTGTTTTATTATTTTTTGAACTTATTTTGTCCAAAGTTACATTATAACGTGTGAAAATTAAAATGAATTCAAAGAAAATTTTTCCGCTGACGACATTGTTATTGCACGTTATTTTAAAAGGTTTATTAATATGAGCGGATACTGTCGCATTAGACTATTAACGTTTAAATTTTAATATAAAAATTTTCCCTTCGATTATATTAACCGAAACACGGTGATCACATGTTCGTTTGATTTTTAAAATTTTCCTATTGGTCGTACCATTTTCGACGCAACATTTTAATATTTAAACGTTTCCATTTTGATTAATTAAGCGTTGAAATATTTGACGATAAATTAAAAATTACGTATAATATGTTGTTTCTAAAAATTCCCATATTTTGTTTAATGTGAACTTTACGTTATTATTATTATTATTATTATTATATTTTTTGAATAGCTTTAAATTACAAAAGAGTTATTTGTTGTAGTTGATATATACAATGTGGGTGCTGCGCCGAAATTTAAAAAAAAAAAAAAAACTTTTTGACAAAAAACCTGTAGTCAAATTTTTAAGAAATTTCGAAGTAACAAATGTTGTCGCGCTGTATATTTACTTCTTTAAATCGTCGTTGGTAAAACGACACATTATTGCTAATATTGTACTCGCCGCCAAAGAGTTGACAAACATTTTAAACAAAAAAAAAAAGAAAAAAAAAAGTTTTATACTTTGTTACAGAAAAATATATAGTTTTAATAGTGAAAGTTTATACTTTTTCACTTCAAAAATTTTAGTTTTTCGCTTCATTTGTATTTTGTATACATCGCGTTATACACTTTCTTTTCCGTTTAGGTGATGCATAATAACACCGGGAGCGAATATTCGGGGAAGCAACTTGTTTTCAAAATCAACCGATGACATCAGAGTCGGTCCTTGCCGTGGCGGGAAACGCGTAAAAATTTCTAACACAAGTAAAATCAGTTTGAATACAAACATTTTATTTTACATTTGTTTTTGTTTTTTCCCTCTCATTTTTATAATTATTTTTAAAATTCGTAACTCTAGCATAAACGGATACGAAATATATACGAAAAGGTGTAATTTTATATTCGGTTTCTTATTTTCGTCAGTTACGGTGATAATCAATAATAATTCGAAATGACCGTCTGCGATATAGTTCCCCTTACTTGTCAATCTGCGACATGTTTTCGAATGATGAATTAAGGAAGTTTTCTCACACCTAATGTTACACGTTGCGTTTTCTCCGTAATTACTGAGTAGTTAAGTTTTACGATTTTATTATGTTTAGTTAATTTTATAATACGTTGTCATTGCTCGCGCAACGATTTGTCGCGAGTAAATTATTTCTCATGTTCGTAAAATTGTATATTACGACCAGTTATAATTGTTATTTTGTCGAAGAGGAAAAATAAAAAAAAGTATTTCCGAAGATTCTTTTTTTTTTGTAGTTAATTGCATAGATGTGATTTTATCTCAGCGGTAAATTTTGACGATAACCGAAATTAAGGCTGCTCTCTCACACATATCAGTTGTTAAAAAAAAAATAAGTGAAAAGTTGATCAAATTTACCGCAGGAACTCTGTACATGATTTATAACACAAACAATCTTTTTCTTTCGTTACATTCTCGTTGTATACACCTACTTCTGTACGAATATTACTCCCCATGTTCTCATGTTGTGCGCTGTAAAAAATCGCAAAAGAAAGAGATCTGATGTTAAAAGGGCAACATATATTTGGTAATTTTCGGCTTGCGGAATTCACATATATAACAGCAAAACCGTGATTTGTACAAGTCAGTTGTGTGCGTGTATCGGTTGATTCCTCTTTCAAAAACTTGTCGCAGCAATGTAATCGAGTTACATTTAACAAGAATAGTCTACATGGTGTCAGCGTGTATTAAGTTTAAACCGAAATATTGCATTTTTTTTTTTTTTTTAGCGTCATTAATACGAAACGAATCTAATAAATTTATGTTATTAAAAAAAAGAAGAAAGGAAAAAAGGTGTTTTCCCCTTCGATGAGAAGTATATGTTTTAACAAGTAATTAATGTGCATAATATTTAGATATTATTTAAAAAAGGTGATAGACATAAAATCGAAAATTATCGCCCCATTACTTTAAGCTTAATTATTTCGAAATTGTTCTCAAAATTACTAGAAATTAGATTAAAACATTTTTTAGAAGCCCAGCAACCGAGTGAACAAGCCGGCTTTCGAAAAACATTTTCAACACAACTGACCACATCCATACAAGAAACCAAATAATAGAAAAAAGTAACGAATATCAGATAAATACATATTTAGCCCTAGTTGACTACAAAAAAGTGTTCGACTCTTTAAAGCATGAATACATACTTAACGCACTGTACAAGCAACGGGTCCCAGAAAATTTCATAAGGTTAATTCAGGAAATGTACAAGGAACTAAAAGGACGTATAGTAACGGATATAAAAGGGTAATATTTTCCAATTAATAAAGGGGTTAGACAGGAAAATCCACTCTCTCCAATCTTATTTAACTGTACACTAGAAGAAATTTTTAGAGAAATGGATTGGGAAAATAAGGGAATAAATGTAAGTGGTAAGAGATTATCAAATCTGAGATTTGCAGATTACATTATCCTTCTTTCTATTTCTTTAAAAGAATCGAGGGAAATGTTGCTGGAGCTGTACATGAAGGGAGCAAAATTTGGATTATCTATTAACACGTGAAAAATAAAAATATTAACTAAGACTATAACCCAGAGAGAAATTCAAGTAAATAATAATCTAATAGAAGCAGTGAGCGAAGCGACATATTTAAGTCAACAATTAGCATTTGAAAATAAAATGGAAAAAGAAGTAAACGTGAGAATTACTACGACATGGAGTAAGTATTGGTCACTAAAAAGAATATTTAAAGGACCTTTCAGTAATTACCATAAAAGTCAAATTTTTAACATGTGTATATTACCCGTCTTAACTTATGGTTGCCAAACTTGGACACTGAACACAAAAATTATAAATAGACTAATGATAACACAAAACACACTAGAAAGATCAATGCTTAATATAAAGATAAGAAATCGAATAAAAATAAAAGAAATAAAAAAGCTTCTAAGATATAATATTGACGTGGTACACGATGTTGGAAGGAGAAAATGGGAATGGGCTGGCCATGTAATAAGATTAACAGATGATCGTTGGACATATAAGACTACTTTCTGGTACCTTCCACATTGCAGACGGAAACGAGGTCACCAAAAAGGTAGATGGAAAGATGAAATAAACCAATTTTTAAATAACAGCCATTTTGAAAAAGTAGCAATTAATAAATTAACATTTGGAACGGTTAAAGGATACCATTGCTCTACACGGGCCGAGGAAATTTTATCTATAAATAATTATTTTTCCTTTGTAATGATTATGTATAATTTTCTCAATAAAGGTATTTTGATTTGATTGAATGTACACGTTTAAGGACATTGTGTACTAAAAATTCGAATTTAGCGTACGGTAAATGTTAAACATACGGAATCCTCTCGCGCATGATATTATGCGTTATTGACTTTGCTGACTTATCTTTTTTGTCCTTTTAACAAATGAACCGTACGCTGATTTTGAACAAAGTGCTCTGTTATTACTGGCTTTAATAAGTGTGTTTTCATTATGTAAGTCTACGTTGATCGCTTGCTTGTGTTGACGCGGATTTTCGGAATTTCACTATCTAGCACACTATGTTTTTAACTGTGAACCGACAGGCTGCTTACGCTGGCGTTAGTTTGCGGAATTCCTGTCACATGGTGTAATCCCTACTTTTATAGCAAGACCTAAATAGGACGGAACATTCTTCAAAGTTGTTTTTGCGTGTCGAAAGGTTCATAAATGAAAATGAGAAAGATTTTAAAAATTACGCAAATAACGCGATATCGAGAGGTATAGTTTTGCTGTCCTTTATGACGTGACGATAATCAGTTTATTAAAGAAGTTAATTTTTAAGATCAAACTGTTTGCTTCAGAAATTATATACTTTGCTTTCGTGGTCAGATGTTTTTATAAACGTTTTTAATGAAGAAAAAAAAAAAAATAAGAAAATTTAAACTTTCCCGGCTGAATTAAAGATTTTTTGACATGTTTGCTTGAGTTTTTTTTATTATTATTATTATTATTATTATTATTATTATTATTATTATTATTTTTCTTCTCGCGATAGGTCTCAATAGAAATTACTGTCTGCTTATTTTCATCAACTCTGAGCCAAGTTCATAGCCCGAAAGATTGATTAGACACTAAGCTGTTATTGAATATTGTGAATTTGAGACTGCAAACTTTTGCATCTTCAGATGCCGGTAGCGGCTAATGTAATACGGAGGGAAAAAATGTTTAAGGGACGTTAGTAGAGCAATTTTGAACCTGGCGTTTTACTCGCACGCGCAAATAAAGTTATATAGTCTCTCAAACAAACCTAATTATCTGTTTTTATACTTTTTTTATTTCTGATGTTACATTTTGAAATGTATGATAATTTGAAAAGGCATTTAAAACGCGCGATAATTATAATTCAAGGTCTACAAATTTTATTTGTATGCAACGTGTGAGCAGTGTTCAATTACAAAGTATTGACGTTGAAATAAATTATTTTTTCTGTTTTACATATTAATCAATAAAGAGAAGAAGAGAAACCTTAAGTTTACTTTTATTACGAAGTTACATTAGCTATAAAATCACAAGTACATTTAAATAGAAAATTAAAAATCGATGTAAAATGATACGTGTAATTTCAGATGTGAAAATAATTTTCAGAAATAAGATACCAAGTTTAGACAATTATATTTTTTGAGATTTTTTGAGGGAAGAAAATGAAAAGTTCGAAATTGGCCGTTCTTTATTGTACAGTTTGTTGTTAATTGCAGCGATTACAATCTGCTTTTGCTGCACAACCTGAAATATATACGAGAAAAAAAATTACGCCTTAACCGTGCGTGTAGAGCGCGTTAAAAATTGTAAACGGTGAGATAATACGATGTTCCGGAAATTAATATAGACTTATTTTTTGGAGTGGATGCATCAATCAATGTTGTGATGTTACACATAAAGAGACAGTCAGTAGTCGTTCTATTCGAACGCCATTTAAAAATAATAAAAACTGTTCAATTGTTTTCGGCTTAAACTTGGTCGACCGGTGTTTAAAAGTTTGTACATTTTTTTTCGTTTCGAAATACACATTAAACTACTTTTTACAAAGTTCTTCACTTGTAACACAAATCCGATAACGGAATACCGTTATAAAATTACAGTTGCTTTTTGATTTAGGAAATCACGAATAAACGAGTGACATTAGAAGGAGGGTCGTCAAAGGCACATAGAGCAAAACCGCAAAAATTACAGCAATGTAATGAAATTTAATGGTGCGCAGTCCCGATGGGAGCTATAAAAAATCAACCGGTAAACCGTGTTTAATAATAAATACCGTGCACATTATGAATGGCTATATATTTCTGTAAACAGGTTTTAAATTTGAGCTATTTCTTTAATAGACGCAACAAAACTCGATGAATAAAAAAACAACCCCCCCCCCCAAACCGTTTAAGTAAACTTTCGTTTTTGTTTAATTCGAGAAATTCAAGTGTAGAGTTGTGCGCATTTTAATGATATTGAAGCAAGTTCTAAAATTCTCCGGTTACACGTTTTTTCTGTTGAAATTAATATTCTCGCCAGCAAAAATTTCAAGACTATCATTAAATGTATTCGATAAGAAAAGTAGCAGTTTGAATTGCATATTATTGTATTACAGTTTAACCAGTGAGAAATTACAATAAAACAAAAACACAACTTTAAGGTTATGTTATTAACTACAAAAGAGGAAAAAATCCCAAGAATCCTAAGATTACGAGCTTACGGTTTGCAGTGGTATACTAAGTGTGAACCTGAAGCGAATGTTAGTTGGCTTTTATTTCCCTAAAAATTTGTGCTCGGGCGAACAGGCTAACACTTACAAGCACTTCCGAACGATTCGAGTCTCGCACCCTGGCACTAATCTGATATTCAGGCACCTTTTATTAACAAGATCATATTAATTGTCCCCCTCTCCCTTTAAGCAGTTTCGGCTGGTTTATACAAATAAGTCAGAAAAGTTAATTTGTTTAGGGCAGTTGTATATATAGGCTTGTACGTATATGCTGCGTTACCGGGGCAAGATCCAATTTGGCTTCTAAATTTTTGATACAATAAAAATAATAAAATCGCAGCATGTCTGTCCAACCGGGAAGGAATAAGCCGGGAATTTTATCGTAAAACCAGGAGTGGGCAAAAACGACGATATTTTTAATAAGAAAAAATCATTTGAAGCGAATAATGAATGCATTTTTTAATGTACTTTACACTCGAGAATAAATCGCGAAGAGTTCTGTTTAATTCATATAACAAGTACGCTGCGGCGGTCAAATATTATTAATATGTAGTAACAAAAAAATTCCATTCTTCTTTTTGCGCAATTCTAGTAACCAGGAAATGGGGAGGATTTGGACCGGGAAAACCAGGAATTTATAAATTATATTTGAGTGGCCACCATGAATCGGCGAGAATAATTATTTTTATAATTTCGTTATCATTTTAGTTGTACACCGCACGGAAATAAACGTATATAACAAAAATAAAAAAAAAAAAAAAGCGAACAATTAATTTTATTAGTTAACGCATTACATTATATAGTATCGCGTAAAGATAAGCTGTAACAGAAATTTCCAATAATTCATGCACGCTACCTCGAATGCTAGAATTTATCGCATTTGGAGAAAAATGTGTAATATATACTTTAACAGTGTTGCCAATTAGAAAAAGATAATGTTATATCGCTGTTGCGCGTTTGTAACAGCATTAAGTAAAAAATTGTTTACCTATTAATATACTAACAATTTCTATAGGAAAACTCTTGAAAATACACTTTTCAGATAAGTTTACACCAGTTCTCTGTAACAAAATATTAGTAAATTTGGCGCCGTATATTTTGTATAGGTAATTTTGTTTTACGCAAAAATTCTGTTAATCGCTGGAAGTAAAGAAAATTCAGGCAGATCGAAAACTGTTTAAAGTTTTTTAATTAAGTATTCCTATAAAGAGAGTATATACTATACTTTCATTTGTAATTATAAATTGCCCCTATCAGTTATAACAAGAATTGTGCAGTAATTGACAAAAGCATCGCCGAGGGTTTAGTACCATCAACTTCTTATTAAACATTCACACAATAAACTGGTGGACCTTAATCCTTTTCGCCTAGTGTACACTCTGATTTCCCCAAATATTCCCTTATATAAAATTAAAACTTACGGCTTATATTCTTTACCTTCACTTTGTCTAATTGGAAACTTTTTGAAACTGATCTGAGGAAATAATACGTTTATGGAGAGCAATGTTTAACTTCGAAGTATACTGCCCGTATGAAAAACTTTTCTATTGTTTCTATTTTTGATTTATCAATAATTAGCAACCAACTTCTTGTATATTTTTAGCCACCGGGGGGGTAAAAAAACAAACAACGTGTTAATACACGTGACGACGTTATTCCTCAAAAGAGCTGGTTTTTAAATGGTAACAATAAAGAAAGGAGAAATAGGAAATCATGAAAATACAATAAAAAGGAGTATGCCGTAACGAAAGACGATTTAAAGACACACTGAAAATCAAAGAAATAACGAAACAAAATAAAAACATCACTAAACTATTACTGAACCTCGACCGCGATGTGGGTTTATTTTTAGTAACGACGTACAGTTATTTTACTTATATGTATTTTCTTAAATGCAACAACACACTAGTTAAATTCTAGCAACTTGAATTGGCTCTAATTGACTACAGTTTCTAGACAAAACGTTTGGAATCGCTTTTGTGCATCCTTTTTTTTTTTTTTTTTTTGATATAACACTTTGTAATTCGTTTTGCATTATTTATTATACGCATAAAAATATTCGTGATGTGCGTTAATTTTAATTTTCATAAGAGAGTATTATCGATATTAATGGAAAAAGGAACCGATCGCAAATCCGTTCTTTGTTTATGGTTGTTGAGTATCGTATGCGTAATTGTCTTATTATGTATTTTAAATCAGTATATTTTTATAACGAATGTTTTATACGTGTGTAACAGCGCTATTGTAAAAGTTGCAAGTGCTTGTGTGCTTGAAAGCGATGTATTACAAACAATTGTGGTTCTAGAAATTCCCAATGATGATGCTAAAAATTTTATAGCGGAAAATATGTATACTTTTGTATCAGCATTTTAATATATGATTTTATCGCATTTAATTATTCGGTTTAATCGTATTACAATTAGTACATCTTTCGCGTATTTTACAAATGCATTGGCGCCCTTTTATATGATAAACAGTTTTCGATAATGTATAGAAAAAACAACATTTTTTCGTCGATTGCATATATTATTTAGAGTTAAACTATTTAAACGATTTATATTATTCGGCTATAAATTTAAAATATTACTTTAAATTACTAAACGACGTACACGAGTTTATTTCTTTTTGCACAATTTTGTGGTACTTTGCTTATTACATAAAACGTGTACTACCAAGTATCATTTACATTTTTTAACTTACGTATGTAATCAAAAAAAAAAAAAAAAAAAAAAAAAAAATCAATTCGATATTTAAATAAATCGTCTCTAGGCATCTAAAAACATATTCATAAATGTAAACAGGATTAATTTTACTTCCGTATACGGATAATTTATTATGGAATATAACTTTTTCAAAATATTTTCTTATAAATTATAATATCAGTTATTTTAAGTTTATCGTGTAATTTCGTATCGATTTTTCGCCGAAACTACATTAACAATATAAAACGTCAAAAAAATACTCGCATAAAGGTAATTGCGAACGTCTCCCGTATGTTCCGGGCAAGCGGTGAAATGATTTTTTTTCCTTTTCTTTTGGCTTACTAAATTTCTGTAATTGTAATTGTTGATGCTAAATTTTCTGCTCTTTAGGCGTGGTGCTACTTTTTTCAAAGAGAACGATTCTTTATGCTGCTCTTAATTATTTTTTTTTGTCGCCTTTTCATCGAAACTTATCCTGTGTTCGAAATTACAGCTCTTCTTTCTATTGAATCTTTTTATTTTTTTTAACATTCTGGGTATTTCAATAACAGAGCGGGAACGTATTGTTTGATTCAGATATTCAGCGTTATTATTGCTAGGCACTTTGTCGTTTCGTCGGAAGATATTTACAAACAACGATAATCAAACAGAGCTACAGAGAAATTACTGATAAAAAAAAGTCTGTTCAGGGAACAGTCCAAAACCGTTATCAAGGGCAAGATGTATGCTGGATACGTTAAAAGATACGCGTTTTTAATGCTTTACGCGTGCGACGTACGGTTTTTTGTATACTGCTCCTAGAACAGGTTGTGAAAAACAACAGCTACATTTTACATCGCCTAATCGTTACTAAAATCACTGGCACTTTCCTACATCTTAATGCAGCACAATTTGTAAGTTGAAATTTTCTTTAAATGTTAGTCGTGAAAACAAAATCTGTATCCGTGTTGTAATTTTCCACAATGATCTAAACAGGCAGAAGGATTTTGTAACAACTTTCATTTATGATTATTGTATATAAATGCCATGTGTTTTGCATATTTAACATTCTACACTCATACCTCGTTTTACTGAATTGTGGCGTCTTTTCGTTTTACGGCTCTCATGTTTCCCTTTACGGCAAAAAAAAAACAAAAAAAACAGCAGAAGTCGTATTTTTTTCCCGCACATTGGCAAAATGATGTGATTGATTTGCTAGACGCTGACAGAGCATCACTTTCATTCGAGGAATTGATTCAACCTGAAACGGAAGGTGCGCTTGATGAAAATCAAGAACCAGCGCCTGCCGTGTATGCCAAGTGCTGAAATTGAAGCATTTGACGAAGGCACTTTCTTCTTTTTTTCCAACAAGAAATAAGCATCCTACTTCAAAATGATCCTGACACAGAGTGCAGCGCTAATATGTCTCGAGAAATTAACAACTCAGTCATTACTTGTTATAATAATGAGCTGAAAAAAGGAAGCCAAAAGTAAGGCAAGGCAGATAATATTAGACCAATTCTTTAAACTACATCATTCTAGAAGAGCGGAAAGTGATAATGACAGCATATTGCATCTTTACGATTCTTCACGTACATCTCTAACGTCGGATTAGAAGTTTACACATATGATATCTTTAATTTTCAATTTTAATAATTTTATATGATACGAATTTATTTTGGATAATAAATTTGATTTAATTTTTAATTGTTTCGAAGTTCTGCTACTTTACATTATACATATCTATGATTGTTATGTAAAACAAAAAAGCCTTTTAAATAAAAAATTGTATCCTTTTATAAGAGATTGTAATGGATCCTGTTCAGTTTGTATGAATTTGTATTAAAACATTTAATTCGATATACGGCTTTTCGCTTTACGGCCAATTTTCCCGGAACCTATCAAGGCCGTAAAGCGAGGTATCAGTGTATTTGGCAAAATATAACGCATATTATATAATTAATCCGGTTTAGTCCAAAATTTTTCTTAACATTAATATGTTTTCGTCAATGTTTTCGATTTTTTCGTTAAAATCTTTTACAAAAAACTTTCCATTATTTATGAATGTTCTTTATTTTTTCTTTCCATTTATCATTTATTCCGTCGAATTTTTCGTTCGCAAATAATTAACTGTAGATGCTTGAAACACGCTTTTAATTTCAAATGTAAAAAACTACGAAAACTTCATATGCATTTTGAGTAAATGTTTTTTTTCCTTCTTTTTCCGAATCTATTAAATTTAATATTAATTTTGTTTCATTTTTATCCGTTTTACGTAACTAACTTTTAAGGTTAGTTTCAACTTCGAGATATATGATGTCTTTACCGGAGGTAGCGTATGTTAATATATTTGATATAATTTTTAATATCTATCGATAATGAGTGGAATGTATAGAGGGATATATATATTAATGGCTATGCTATTTTTACGCCAGGGGTCATCAGGAAAATGTCTTGTCACACGAAATTTGTCCCATTTTAAGATTTAATGCGATATTAGAGTTCCTACATCCCCCGGTGGTGAAAATTGGAACTCCTCGGGAAAAGTGCCCTGTCACGAAATTTGTTCCAGTCAAAATTTTATGTAACGAGAAAAGGTAACACGATAAAATGGTTTGCCTAGGTCCAGACTGCCCTCCTACAACTTCGATGGAAAATGTCTCGTCGACGAGACTGGACTAACTGGCTGTTTCGCGACCTAAGCCTTCAGATTTGTAATTGTTTTGCTTCGTGAATTTTTAATAAGGATTGCAACATTCACAAAATGTTTATTTGATTGAAAAAAAAAAAAGGATACGAATACGTTAATTAAAAGGTAAAATTTGAACTAAAGTATCTCAAAAACTAAAACTACTACCAGAGAAATATATTTTTACAGCAGGGGTCATCAGGAAAAGTGTTCTGTCACCAAATTTGTCGCATATATAAGAGACTAATTTTTTATAACTGATAAAATGGTTTGTCCAGGTCCAGATTGCCCTCCTACAACTTCGAACATGTTCAATAAATGTGATTCGATTATATTGTATCGATATTGTAAATAAAGATTTTTTTTTTTTATCGGACGACATAGCCAATGATAAAGTTTACTCTTCTATAAGAATTATAGAAGAACTAGACCTGGTGGTGAAGGGGGCTTGCCCCATTCCGAGGCCCGAAGGATCGAGTTTTATATACATATATATATATATATATACGGTTGTATGTATATGTATACTAAACGCAGTACTTTCTGACAGTCCTCAACGTCGCCGTAATCCAGAAAAGTACCATCATCCGGTTCCCATGACAAAAAAAAAAATCAAGGTTCAAAATAAAGCCGACGGTGTAAAATATTCCACACTCGTATACGCTTATTATGTAAAATCGTTTGCTTACAATCTTGTACCAACGGTATTTTTAATAAAATATTTTACGACAAATCATCTTTCTATAAGTCTGCTTTGTATTTATTTGCGTTTTTTTAAATTGAAAATTTATTGTAACATTAGCGAAAACGTAATTAATGTTAGATCGAAGATGAGATTTTGGCTGAACTGGATTTCGGTTCTTTTTTTCGAAATCTTCGATCAAATGTTGAAGCTTGCTCATTTTCAAATATTCGATTAGATATTTACTTTTTAATACGTAATTTTTTACATTCAATATTTAGTTTTAAATTCGATAATTGTTTGTTAAATGGCAAATTAAAAAACTATTCTAAAGAAGAAATTAATTTTAAATGTCCTATACAAGTTAAATGTATTAATGTAATCATTTAAATACTTCATTTTAAACAGAAAAATAAAAATGAAATTTAAAAAGAAAGATTTTCATTCTTATTTCATGAAAAGTACTATTTAAAGTATTCGTAATTACAGAAAATATATATAACTCTTTACGCGGTAAAAATTTATTTTCTCGCAGCTCTAGTTAGAGGAAGGGATACGAATACTTATGTTTCCTTCTTTTTTTTTAAAATAATTATAGTGGTCGAATCGTGATGTTTAAAAATATCTGTTCCAGTATGATTTGAAATATTCATCACATTTTTGAACGGAATTGAACAATGTAATTGCTATTCGTTAATACGTTGAACCTTCGGTTTAATTTGAGCCGAAACCAAAACCAAATGTTTGGTCGAACCATACGTATAATAATACACACCCTTTTAATTTAATAGCTTAGGACTGTTTCTTCTTTTTAAAATGTTTAATCGTTTTTTAAGAACACCGAGCTTTGTCTGCGTTAGGACAATTATCCGACGCTACCACTTCCCGTTGGACGTTAGATTAGGAAGAAACATATTTGACAAAGCAATACAGATGGTATACAAGAAGCGGTCAGTGTAGTTGAATAATTATTAGAATAATACATTAATAACGTCTTCCGGTATTTTTAATGTTTTAAATAGTTTATTGTTTAAGAATAACATTGCCAAACTATTCCAGCATTATAGTGTAAAAATATGCTACAAAAAAGTTGTAGCATTCATTAAACATGATAGGAAACGATGCTTGACTTGTTATAATTTTTTTTTTTTTATGAACAGTACTGGTACAGGCCTCATCTGTTCACTACGGACATGTTTCCACATTATTAAGCATTTTGTTTTATTGAAAAAAGTCATTATCGTTGATTTTCGGAAAAATAATTTTATTCGATATTTTGACCGGAAGATTTTTTTTTTTTTTTAGTTGAACGGTTTTTATATATATTCTTCCAAAAAATATTTTAAATAAAGTAAAAGAATAGTAAAAATCGTATATTAAAATATATATATATATATTATGTATGTGTGTGTGTGTATAAAGTAAAAATTAAAAAGCCAATTTTTTCATTAACAAATACAAATTTTGATCCACTTCGAAACCGTGTAAGTTGTTTGGGTCACCTTGCAATCTCATTAATAGTCCTCCAAATGAAACGTAAGCCGATCTGTAAACATATAAAATAGCGAAAAAGTTAATTTGCGAAAATTTAAAATTAACGAAAAATTGTTAAGCAAAATTACTGCGTGTCGAGTGAAGGTATTGTATTATTAAAATTAAAAACAGAAGCGATATTATAAAACCGCTTAGCTGTAACGATAATGAAAAATAATTAAAATTAATAGTAATAGCAATAATAATAAAATACTACGAAAAACAACAACAACGAATATGGGGACGTATCGGATGAAAATAAATTACCGTATATAGATTGGGAAATTTAGAAATTAAAAATATCTACCTGGATTACTATACGGCATTAGAGAGACGACGTTATACGGACAAAATCTGATTCACGGTCGAACAAGAACAGAGAATACTATTCGGCAACAACATTTTCGTAAGATTTAATTCTGTTTACGGCCGTGTTTGATTACTCAAAAATAAGTTAAAACGGTTACTAAGCGTAATAATTTACTTATGTAAAGATACGAGTTTTATAATATAAACTGTAGTTTCGGTAGTTTGCAGCGAGGTCTCCGTTTATTTAAATGTTTTTCTTTAATTTATCTAATTTATTTTCAGAAACCGATTGAAACTGTATCAATGTGTCTTTTTTTCAAATGTATCGTTTACGATTAATATGACCAAACCACGTTTCGCAATCCGACTTTTTTTTCATTTCTTTTTCTTAAGCTTCATTGTAGCTCAACGACAGTGTACGCAGTTTATTTCCATATTCAGCGATGTCTTCTGTTTATATTATCGAATCTCCGTAAAAGTTAAAATTAATGAGAGTACTAATGATTAATAGTGCTCGTAATTTTCGTTTTTTTTTCCCCTGGTTTTTTCCTCTCTCTACCCCGTATATAATAGAGAAAATACGAGCAAAAACATTCGAAAATTTGATTAAACGGCTTTTCTTTTAAAACGAAATTCTGTTCAAAAAAGTCCAAAAAGGTAAAAAAAAATTGAATAACTTTATACACCTCGAAGAAAGCAGTTTTGGGTCAATGCTCTCGGCAGGCGAGCTTCCTCCCCCCAAAAATAAAAAACAGTTTCGGGACATGTCCGATAATATTTAAAGTAACCTCAAAATTAGGCGACTCGAATTAAGCGTAATATGTAGAGACTTTCACAAATTAAAAGGGTCTTCAAAACTTTTATTAAACCTATGCGGCCTAAATTAGTAAAAACGTATCCTACTGAAGCGCATTTTACGAAACGAAACAAATTCGTATTGTTTACAGTATTTGCTAAAATATAAACGAAATTACCAGAAATTAATTAATAAAGGTAATATTTAAATAAATCTCTACTCGCGATAAAGCACACTGCTGCCAGGTAGCGTCGTATATGTGTAGTTTTTACAATATAATAGATTAAAAATTTGAATGATGCACCATCCCGATTACCGCCGTTGTCAGAAGTCACTGAAGTTAGATCCTTGAGGAATTTCGCACAAAATATACTTGTAGAAAAGAACGTGTAGTTATTTACTAGGGGTAATTAGAAATATTTCGATTTTAAAAGGGGGTAAAATAAATAGAAACAGATTTTGAACAAGCAACATATTTACCCATGTGTAATAGATGGATTTAAAAATAATCACAATTTACCGAATTTTTTCAATGTCCAATTTAGAACAGGGTACGAGCAATTTAAAGTATATAAAATTTTGCAACTACTGCATGAAACAACTTGCAGAAATTCAACAGATTTTCAATAGAAGAAATCAAATTTTGGAAAAACAATGTACATTTGGATTAATAAATAAGTAGAAATATAATTATGTAGAGAATTGTAAAATGGAGTTTAAGATAATACTGAAAATAATCGTATGGGTTATTCGAATTGTAAATAAATGTACGCTATCCAAAGTATTGGGAATGGGAAGAGGAAAGCAAAATTGAATTTTGAAACCCCGAAATTATTAGACTGATAATTTTAATCCGGCACGAGAATTATATTCTTTTACGACGTCGAGTGAAAAAACACGAATTTTCAGAGGCAGTGAAGAAACCTGAGAGATATTCGTGACACTTCGGTCTGAAAGTGGGAAAATTTGGTGCGGATTTTTTTTATTTCTATTTTTTTATAGATATGTGCGTCTGTTGAGAATGTGAAGGCAAAACAAAAGGAGGTAAGAATTAAAATATGAAATATTTTTAAAATCGGAGGAACTGTACCGGTTTTCGAAATATATCTGGATTTTTTACAAGTTTTTTTGATGCACATTTATTTTTGCTTTTTTCCATTAAATATCACGAGAAATAGATGGTACGCGCGAAATATCAAATATCTCACGATTAACTGAACACTTCGACAAACTTGTAACTACTATGTGAAAAAAAGACCAAGATATACATATAGCTTCATTTGGAAATGAAATAGGAAACATGCCCGTCGTATCTAGTTCCCTGGGAACATGGCGTTATTTCAGTCGACTTAGCGCTCTCTAGTTGAATCACATGCAACAAGTAATGAATGTTACCAGTTTTCTCAAAGAGCAATAACTGCAATAGAAAAATAATACAACAATTTCATCGATCTTTACACAGACGGAGTCAACGCCCCCTCCTCATACTGGCGTCTACGTCAGCAATGACGCAGTCCATTCAGTTCGTTTTAACGATTTACGTACGGTTCAGAGGCTAAAATGTATGGTTATCCTTTTATGTCTTGAATCCCTAGTACCTAGAGAAGCACCACCTCAAAATGCTCTTGTGATTACGGGGACTCGTAATTGGCAATCAAGTTCCTACTCATCTCTTGCAACAAACGTATTCTACGTTTAGAAATAAATTACACAATAAAACAGCCCTCACAATTAGGCTGCAAGCTGGTGTAATCCCTGCACATGCTAGCGTTGCTGGAGAACAATGCTATCCGCGCCCCAATGAACAAAAATTCTGACCCTTCGTGTACTACATCATAATTCCTGTACGGATATGTCACGCTCTGCCGCTAACACCTTTCCCAAGAATAATCCTCCTCGTCCAATTAATGAAGCCTAATCGTGTATTTTTTAAGTGCTCATCTTCTTGTATACTGAACATTCTATTCTGTATTCCTACTTACTTTCACTTGAGCTTCGTACTCTTTATTGTGCTTCGTAGTGGTTAAGGTGTGTTTGGCTACTAAATCAGGGGAAACGGGTTCGAGGCTTGTGTCTCGTTCCAGATCCGAATCGCTCCCAAGTTTATACTTAATCTGAAATTGAATTGGGTACCGAAGAAATCTGGTAAAGTAAAGACGGCCGAGGAGAGAAAGGAACCGGCCCCCTCCTACTCTCATTAGTTCCGTTGGGCTTAGTACACTATGAAAAGCTTAACTTCACAATCCATGATACCTTATCAAGGATATATGGGAGACTCACTTTACTTTACTCTCTGCATCATTCCAGCTCTCAGCGTATTTGTACTACCAGAATTTCTGACACGATTCCTAAACTCGCTCCCTTCCACACTGCTTCTGGATGATGATCCTTCGCTTACCTGCTCCGAAAGAAAAAGAAAAGCAAGAGAAACTGAATTAATCATTGAAGCCATATATCAATCGTGCTCTTCTAGTCATTTTTGTTTTTTTTTTTCCTGCACATTAGTGTTTCTACGCCGCTATTTCGCGCATACAGTTGTATTATCTTAATTTGTAGTACGTGCGCGGGCACGTTGTTTTAACAAATAATATCATATACCGTAAGTAAAACGTTTTTTTTTTTTTTATTTTTTTTTGATTTTTTTTTTTGAAATTTTCTATGTAAAATTATGGAGTTTTGAACACTTTAACGTTGTATATTATAAATCACGCAGGTTGCACGAATTGAGCATTCCAAGATTGGCTCCATTTAAACGTGTACAACTTTTCACAAACGGAAATATCTTGTTATTAACAACTATATCCTTGATTTGTTATTGTTACGACTGGCGAATGTGGAAGAAAGCGAAAAGGCAGGGAGGCTGTAGGTATGCAGGTATCTGGTTCGGACTCGTGCGCAGTGGTGAACGAAAGAGCGTGAATGATGGTATGTGGCTTTTCGACTATGTGCTTGCGCAGTACCGCCTGCGTTCACTAACTTTAAGGTGTGGTTATGTTGAGAGAGCGATGTGCGGTGGTGTAGGTAATTTATGTGTGAAGATGTATTTTAAGTTTTGTTTTCAGGTTGCCGATAGCGATGGTGTTAGAATGAATGGGTGCATGGATGTATCGCAGTGTTCACATGTAAATTCATGTATTTCTATAGATGTACATATTTATATTAGTATTTTTTTTTCCAATGTCATAATGTACGTATGCAGTAAGATGGTGTTTAGGTTAATTATGTTATGATCGTGTTGCCGATGAGCTAGTAAAGTTTATTGTTGTAATCTTTAAGTCGGTAATCAATACGTTAATTTGCTTTTTTCAAGAAGGAAATAGAACCAGTATTCGATATAAAAACCTTTTCAGAAAATATCGAAATATAGTTAAAATAGGAATAAGGAATGCTAAACAGAAGTTTTATCATAGCCAAATAGTGTTAGTAAACAATGATAGTAAAAAGACATGGTGTATAATTAACAATATTGTTAATAAAAAAAACAAAAAAAAAAAAAAAGCAAACAAAACAACAATAGATGACTTCATTATAAAGCATTTTGAAAACACTACGTTAGTAACTGAACCAATTTAGTGAATACTTCATACGTTCGGTTGAAGAGCACAGACACAAATGTGACATTCAGCTACTGAATAATAACTCCGATAATTCTATATTGTCTTCTTTTTTCATTCCACCTGCAAATACATCTCAAATAGAAGCAATAATTAACGATCTAGAAGTATATAAGGCACCTGGATGGGACGAAAATAAGGTAAAAGATATTAAACAAAACTCGAATATATTTTTACTCCTATTTTAACCAATGTGATCAATCGCTCTATAAAGGAAGCGAGTACTCCAGATGGTCTTAAAAAAAGGTATTATTAAGTCGATCTATAAAAAAGGGTTGCAAAATCAATGCGAAAACTACCGCCCAATAACAATAGTACCTGTAATAGCTAAAATATTAGAACAATACATTGACAAACATTTAAGAAATTATATGGAAAAAAACAATCTACTCCACGAAAATCAATACGGATTTAGGGGAAAAAAGTCCACGATAACGCTACTATGAACGATGATAAATAAGATAAATATGGGACTATCGATGGATAAACAATTTATAATTACCTTCATTGATCTATCTAAAGCGTTTGACTTGGTTGACAATGACCTACTGATTAATGACTTGGAAAAATCTGGCTATTTTAAATAATCAACTAATGTGGTTTAAGAAATATATAAAAAAAAAATAGGAAAAGCATAGTAAAAATCGCAGGGAGTAACAGTAATGAAAAAAGTATTCAATTCGGGGTAGGTCAGGAAACTATACTTGCTCCTATCCTGTTTCTAGTATACACTAACTCATTATACAGGTACATTAAAAATGCAAAGGTATATGTGTTTTTTGTTGATGACATTAGGCTCTTAATTGAAAATGAAAAGTTAGAGGTGGCGGAAAAATTACTGCGAGAGGATATAGATAGTTTTAGTAAATGGGGGCTCATGATAGGAGGTTATGTGTAAATATAAATAAATCCAAATTGTCGCGATAATCATCCTTCATAATAACGAATGCTTACACGAACTCCATCAAACTAATAACACTCTTTCATGTTTATGTCCACCTTTAGAAAACGTAAAAGACTTTAAATATTTAGAAATGTATATCCGATAAATGTTTGAACTGGAAAAAGCCCGTTCAAGTTTTAAATTCGAAAATATGACAGTCAATTCGTATTTAATATAGATTAAAGCGGGTGCTTTCATATAAAACATCACGTATATACTACAATGCGATAATTATGTCTAGAATTCTATATGGAATCGAAATATGGGGTGAGGCTAAGAAAACGGAAATCAACAAAATAGGTCAAATTCAGGAAAGGTGTTTGAAACTTATACTATCTCATTGGAAGCAGAGTGATTCGAGATCAACTTGGTGGAAGGAAAATAATGAAATGTCTCCCAAGATGTACTATTATAGATTACTTGAATATTAAAATATCAACAATATAAAGTTACCATCCAGGCAACGAATAACAAGAAATCAAAATAATATACATTACATTTATCCTAGAGGGGCAAATCTACGAATTGATAACACAGGTGATATTCAGTTTTAATTGAATTAACGAGTAATATCCCCAATCATATTTTAAACGAAAATAGCATATTGATGTGTGTGGAAAAAGGAAGTAGTGAAGTGGCTGAAAGAATGGTGCAAAGAATAGAAACCAAGCTACGTCTCGAATTTTTCCATTTCATTTTTCTCAGTTATGCATCTATTTGATTATATATTTTCTTTTGTTTGTTTTTGCGTCGTTCCTTTTTCGTTACTTTTCCGCTGTACTTCCTAAAGAAGATCATGTATGCGAATTGAATATATAAGCTATCTGTATGTATTTGTGTATAGATGTCTATCTAGAATGATTTATATATATACATATATATATATATATATATATATATATATATATATATATATATATATATATATGTATATATATATATATTTACTTAGACATATATTAATTTAGTTTTATTCCTTTTCGATTTATGTAATAAGCATGATGAAATTTGTAATGTGTTCAATTTAAATAAACGATAATAACAGTATCGGACACTCATGCAACGGGCAAAATTAACCATGTGAGACCCATATCTTATTTTAAAATAAAATAATAAAAAAAAAACAAGAAAACACCCAGAGACATAACGAATAATCTAGCGCAAATATGGCGGCCGTTACTACTTTAAAAATGTTTTGTAATAGAAAAAAAAAAAAAAAAAGAAATCAAAAACGACCACGTGGTTTATTTCCTTTAGAACTGGGAACCGTTTCTGCCAACGGCATTCTGTTCTTTTATTTGGCCAAGTGTCGATTAGATGTGAACTTATCTATTTCGGTATAAACAACGACGGTGAAGGAAGTAAAAGCACGCTGCGGTGCCGATTGAACGGAATTCAAAGGAATAAACGATTTCTAATAACGTACAACTTAAAAATATGATGTTCCGGCGATTGCCCGAATCGTTAGGATAACCGGCGCTTATATTTCCTTTTTATCCTACTGGAGGCTGCATAGCTGCATAGTAGTGATAAAGTCATTTTCGTTCGATTTTAAGGGATTTTTTTGGAAGAAAAATCAAGCGACTAAAATTATATTTTGCAAATAAATCAATTATTTAGCGGGCCATCGTTGATTTTATCTCGGTTCAAATGAATTACATGTTATTGCATACAAATGTATTATTGTAAATGAGTGTGCGCGCGTGTGCGTATCTGTTGATATTATAGTTAAACGAGTTAATTCCAGATATTTACGGTATTTTTTTGTAATATTGAAAGTTGGGCTAAATTCTGTATATTTCATAAATCGCGCTCGTATTTCATGTGTGCCCAGTAGTAGGTTGCAAAATAAAATCGGTAAATTTATTAAATATTTCGATTTCGAAAAAAATTCCTACAGCCTTATCTCAGATATGACAGCCTAAAGAAGAAAACACGCCGCCACACCTTCTTCTTTTTCATTCATCAAAATTTCATTAAAAACCAACGGTCGCGCTCGTGAGAACAGTTCGCATGCTATCTTTGAATAAGATTCGTTCTTATTTAAAGTCAGTTCGACTTGTCGATTCCAGTAATTTTAATAAAATTTTCCCAAGGCCAACTCCACCGCGACCTACTGGATTAATTAATTATGCATTTCGTTCGACCCGAATATCCTCCCTTTATCGAACACATTGTATAACTTCCAAAAATTTCACTTTTTTATTATCTAAGGTTCATGTATATAAGGTTCATGATGCGCCCGAAATTTAAAAAAAAAACAACAAAAAACAAATAAAATTCGCCGGGAGGAGTCATACGCTGAGATGGTTTTTTATCTTTCGCGTTCTTTCGCATTCTTTCGCTGAGCAAATATAATCGGGAGACTATTACAAATTTTACTACTAATCGCGCGGGCTTCCTGCTACGCTAATTTAACTTTGACACTCTTTCCCGTCAATGTGTAAAACTTTACTGCGGTATAATTAAATGCTGAAGACACACGTGTGTCTAACTGCAACCGTTAACTGTCAAACGCACACACGTGCGCTTCCACGGTTTACGAAAGGAGCTTTCTCAAAACACATGTACACACTTCGTGTAATACTTAATAATAATTACGTTATAAAAAACAGAAGTCGTCGTTTTTATATACAATTTCCAATAAGTACATACATTTGTTGCCAAGACGAAGCTTGTGCATCATCGCATTCGTGATTCGCGATTCGTGATTGCTATAAACATTCATTTCTATCTTAAGGGAACAACAAGTCTCAGATAAGCGACGGAAGGTGCACTTTTTATACCACAAAAGTCAGTGTCAGTGATATCATTAAAAAGCGTGTCTACATTCGCAAATGTATCGGCGGCATTTGAAATTATTTGAAAAAAAAACGGCCGAAATTCTTCATAGTTCTTGTTATTTTAATTCGATCGTAAAGTTTTTTGTTCTATTTGGAAATATTTTTCATTCAATATTCTCGCCCTGTAGTAGTTTTACTGCAGCTCATTTTATTGAAATTTTCGAAAAATTTTTTTCTATAAGTTACAAATGAAATTGTGGCACGGCGAAAAATCGAAGAATTTTTAAGCACAAAAACGTCTTGCATAAGGACCACAACGCTGTAATTTTTTTCAATATAATCTTAAAAAAAAAAAAAAAAAAAAAAATTGCGAAAAAAACAATCGTAACCGATTTTCGGTAATGTGGTATGTAGCAGAAGCGGGCAGCATGAATACCATGGAACGATGGAATGCAGAGAATTATCGCAATAGTTAACAGACTGCAAAAGATAACTCGGTGTTATCTTTTTTTACGCAGTCCCCCGAAATGGGATAATGAAATATTAAATGACCAGCTTGAAACGCCCTTTTATAGAGAATAATAATGATTAAGGCGCGAGTCGCGGTGGGCCGGGGTGAGAGATTTCAAAAATTAATCAATAGAGGGGTAAATTCCCGGAGGAAATGGAATGCGTGTCTGAAAAAAATCTTTGTTCCGCCATCGGAATTACCGTTGTTTAGGGGGGTACAGCTCCCTCCAGATTATCATGAATCAAAAAAAAAAAAAAAAGAAAAAAGAAAGGGGGTGATCGTTATTGCAGAGTTTTAAATTCTTCGAAGCGTAATATGGGATGACAGTGTTTAATAACATCGGGAGATTGATGGTATTTATTAATTAAAGAATGTGCACGGTATAAACACGCATATGATAAAATGCAGCTTCTCCTTTTCATCAGGATCTTGCACATCTCACATTCAGCTCTTCCGTAGATTATTTACTATTATCACATTTTTACCTAAATTAAAATATAGCCAAACAGTGGTAACCTAGTGAAAAAAAGAGCAAGACACCCAAAACAGAAGATGGAAGGAGATTGCAAGCGATTAGATCACACCCAGTCATCGTTTAATGTAACTGAACGAAAATGTATTTTTTAAGGTAACCACGCGTGACGACACTTATAAAGAGGTTAATGAAAAAGGTAATCCGACAGTTATCGGAAAAGATGTACACGTACCCTTCAGAATTTTAAATATATATTTATATAGCATATCATCAACGACGAGAGTGAAATACGGTTGATGGACAACTAAACTAACGATGCGGTTTATCAATTGTCCTCACGCTACGCCGTTTTTGTCCTATTTCCGTTACTACCTTAATACGCGTATTACGCTATGAAAACATCGACAACGTATTATGTACTGTTCATTCTGCCATTGTCGATGTATAAAAAAATGTTGTAGCGGATAATTTCAATGAAATAAAGATTATTGACTCCTCGGCGCAATTTCGGACACACGTATTTGCACAGTTTGCAGAACAATCTGGCGTGTGTCTATGGGCGATTTTAAATAAAGCGTCTGTAAAAAAAACAAAAACAACAAAAAAAAAACACTCTAGTTAAAATAGAGTGCACTTGTGGTTTTCAACAATCATCTTTGCAACTATTATGTTCCGCTATTTATTCTGATAGATGAAATTTCCCCTTCTAAAATGGGAACAACAGCCGTTTCGAGGATTTCTTGCCGTGCACAAAGAAGCCGTGTTCGTGTTACGGACAGCAGACAGAAGTACAAAAAAGAAAAATAAAGAAGCAAAAAATATCGATTAACAAAACAATAAAAGAGTGTTGATGACGAAAAAAGTTTTAAAGAAATGGCTAAAACGAAAAACGAACGAAAACTGTGTATGTTCTTTGATAATTTATTTTCAAACCCCGGCCCGTAACTAGTAATAATAGCGTTGAAGTAATTACAGTAATAATGTACGTTTCGCGCTAATGTAGACGCTGTTATAGTAAGTAATCTATGTTTGTTTTTTTTTGTTTTTTTTTTTTTTTTTTTAACAGCTCCTGAGAAAAAAAAAGTTAGTCTAATGTTTCTGTTAACTTCATAAACAATTGATTCGTATCATTTTTCTTTTAAATCGGTTTCCACAAATGGACAAACAAACAAATTAAAAATAAAATAGATATATACGTCTACAAAAAAAAAAAAAAAAAAAAAAAAAAAAAATAGATTTTTTATGAACAAAAATAGATGGTTTTTTGTTCGCTTTACGATACAAACAAAGTTGAATTCAATTTCAAATTACATAACATAATATTTTAGGCAAAAAACGATATAATATATAGAGGGTCTGGTCTTTCAATAAGGACGCTTGATTTTTAAATCTAAATAAAACACAAGTTGTATGTGAGATGATCACTCACTTTTTTTGTTTTTTTTTTTTTCTCTCTGAAAGAGGGCATTTTATGGCATTATTAGGTATGCTTTAGAGCTCAATCAGCGAACACACGGCGTTTACTACGGTCGTTAAGCTCCTGGGTCAGTTGGAATTTACACGAATGCAAACTGAAATCCTGATCCAAAAACTTGCCAAGCTGAAGTCGCAGAAAGGCCAAGTTTTTGCAAATGACGAGAAACTGACCAGCTCAGGTTTTTTCCCCGTACAGTAACGATGTTGTCAGCAGATGTTGCGTTTCGGCGATGTACAGTGTTGGCTGATTATCGAATTTGGCCACCAAACGTCGAATAGTAGACACTCGGTAGAGGATAAAAATCGCGTAATTTTTCGAACGGAACGTTGATTTTGAAAATCAAATTTTCATGATTTGCGTACGTTGATCAACGCGCTATATAACGTTCCACGCGATGACTTGCCGTACACTATTGAACACAATTCATAATAAATTTGACAGACGTGTTGCTTTAACAACATGGCTGCTATAACATAAATTCCGAGCGTCCTCATTGAAACATTATATATTGGTAGCAATAAAAACGCGTTACATTTCAATAATTAAATCCGGTAAACGCTATTGTAGTTTAATACAGTGTGTCAAAAATACAGAGCGAACTTCGGTACAGTTTTAATGATTTTATTATCATTGTTTAGATGAAAATAGAGTGTGTATAATATTTTCACAGGCGCAACCCCGATATGCAATATAAATTGAACGAAAGTTAAGCCGAGATGTAATTACGAAAAAAAAAAAAAATTTAAAATTACCGATGAAAAGAAATACAGTGAAGTAGTACCGATTATCCGAAATGGATGTGTTTTAACGTATTTTAATTATTTTTAATACATATTTAAGGTATTTAGGATTTTTAATATGTACGCACGTAATTACATATACGTACCATAATAGTAGGCCTACATGATACTACATTCGAGTTTTTATTTTTCATTACAACATATTACACATTACTGTAGTTTATTAAATTTCGTAATTTTCAATGTTTTCCTTTCATACGTTAAATACGTATAATGTTTCTATGTAATGCTTCTATAACGATTATCGATTATCCGAAATTGTCATTCCCCGATTATTTCGCATAATCGGTACTTCACTATATGAAAATAAAACTTTGTACCGGATCGATTTAATTTTTTAACTTATTATCTCGATATTGTTCAATTTAAATTGTTACGTGTAATTTTTAAAATTTGACAAACGAAAAAAACGAGATTTATCAAAATGTCTTTGTAAAACAAAATGAAACAAAACGAAAAAAAAAAAAAAACAACCAGCAAAACAAAACAGTTTTTGTTTGTTAACAGTTATTGTTTTTATATAAAAACGATTTACTAAGATGGCTGTAAATATGCTGCATCAGTTTATTAAACGTTCGCGGAAGAACAGTGTAATGCTTATTTCGGATTTTTATTCGATAGAAATTTGTTATTCTACGTATTAGCGGCAAATGGTGTAGCGTCGTTTAAATTTGATAAAATTACGCACATTTTAAAAAAACTGTTTGAAATTCTGCACATTTCATGTTGCTCAACAGCGTGTTATTATATAATAATTCGTGCAATAAATAACGTTTCACTTATTTTGCGAATTGTGTCATTTCATTATTGGCGCGCAATCGTATCTCCCTCTGGAAAATTAGAAAAGTAATCGGAAAATTGAGATTGGTTCTACTTAGTTTTGAAGGAAATTCGCATTTTTTATAATTTCATTTGGAAATAATAAAAACGCAAAAAAGAAACGCCAAAATCAATTACTTTTGCGTGAATATCGCAGTGTAATTTTTAATATTTTCACTGTAAATTTTACGTTAAAAGTGAATCGTACATTAATTAAAAAAACTAATTTCTCTCTCTTTCAGTGTATAGTGTTTTATATTTGCTTCACCTCCACCGTTCTCGATAAAAAACCGCAGCCGTGGCGTAACATATATATGTACATTTAATTCGGCCAGATTAATGTTGATACCGTAAAATACTCTGCAGTTCTGCGCAGATTATTCGTTTTTAAATTCACGAACGGGTGATAGACATGGGCGTCGCCAGCGGGGAGCGTGGGGGATGCAGCTGCCCCCCCCCCTGGAGACTTGAAACTTTTTAGTCAACTGACACCATGATGAGTATTCATAGGCGCGTAATCATGGACAATTTTCCAGAAACCCGCGAAAATTATGTTTTAATTAAGATTTTATTGTTGTTTAATAAAATATTAAGCCTTTACAACTTATAAATTTTAATTTTTCCTATAACCCATATCCTCTTTCTGCCACCGTGCCCGGGGCCTTGGCTCATCAGCTGGCGACGCCCTTGGTGATAGATAATATTTTTCACTTAATTGAAAACGGTGGAAATATTTTAAGAAAAGTAGCGACATATTACAAAAATTTAATATTTTCAAATTGTAATAATTTAAGAAAAATACCAAAAAACAAACAAACGAAAAAAAACGGCAAGTACGCAGAAACACATTTTTTTTTTTTTTTTTTTTTTTTTTTTTTTTTATTGATACGTTTGAATACGGAATTTATATATCTTTAGTTTTAAATGTTGTTATATAAATATATTCAGCTTTTATTTATTTATAATTCTTTACTATGAGAACTTAATATTTACAAACTGTAACAAACAATTTAAGAAGAATACCAAAAAATAAACAAAAAAACTCGGTAAGTATACGGAAATATAAAGTTTTTTTTTATTAATATATTTAAATACTGGAGAGAAGCACGAAATGGATACACGCGTATAATACAAGTTGTATCTGTATATCTATAGTTACATGTTGTTATAATATATAAATATTTGTGTAGCTTTTATTTATTTATAATTCTTGTACGTTTAAATACAGAGAGAAATTGATATACGTTATATATATATATATATATATATATATATATATATGTATGTATGTATGTATGTATGTATGTATGTATATGTATATAAAAAATACGAAGCGTTCTCGTAGCGAACAAAGCAGGTCTTCCTTGTCGGATCCAGAGGAGAAAATTCGGTGGTGATCCAGTGACACAGATTTCTTGCGACGATATTCATCGAGTTCCAGTTGCGGAGATGCAAGCAGATGCGATAATAGGCGACGGCGACTGTTCGTGCAACGAAGATGGTAGTGCAGAAGAGGTCGCGAGAAAGCAAGCACCGCAACCAGCTAACCACACTGCCATTTCGTTGCACGAAGAAGGAAACCTCTGCGGCAAATGATTTTCATTGATGACGATGATGATGATGCATTACGGGCAATTTGGAAAATTTTAAATTTGTCGCTTACCGATCTTACATGTAGGACCAGCGTAAAAGTTTTAACCGACTGTTGAAATGCTTCGTAAATGAATGTGGCGCCGGATTGTGTGGAATGTTTTTTGTTTAAATTTAATATTGCTTTTAAAAGCCTCGTTCAGTGAGCTCTTCGAAAGATTACTATGGCCAGATTTTCAGATATTATAAATTTCACGCAAGAATTCAAATAGACTATGTACACCGGGGCTGTTACGTATAATTCTTTACCGGCAGATGTAGTAAAAATTTTACTAAATAATCGCAAACACGGGCGTAAAATATTGATTGACCTTATACTTATGTGGTCAAGGACTATATAGATTAATAAATTAATTAATTAAAATAAAAATAGATAAAAAAAAATAAAATAAAAATGGTAATAATTAGCTGTTCTAATGAACTTTTAGCTTGTTGCAGTATGTGTAGATGTGCGTGTGTGAGCTTAGAATACTTCCGCGACTTTTGGTATGAATGTACATAATATTATGACATTGCAATATTATTATTGTAGCTGAATGTATGTATGAAATGTGTAAACTCAGTGAATGGGTGATACATATGGTTGCGCATACTTATTCTCGTTACGGTTATTTTACAAAGTTATTTTCATTTATGTACAATTTGTTTCTGTTTATTTGATAACAGGTTAAGTACTTGATTTATTAAATGTACCAGAGGATATTGTTAAGTTTAAAAATTTTGTGTAAAACCTTCATTTTATAAAATGTTTTTTTTCGCGCGAATCTATTGTACTCCATTGCTTACGCTATTATTTTGTGCACGTGAATAATTTCTGTAATAAATATATCAATTTGATTACTATTGATAATGTTTGACCGCCGCACACAGCATATTTTATACAAATAAAGACGAATTTCTTAATTTATCATCGAGTAAAGTACATTAAAAAATGCATTCATTTTTCGCTTCAGGCAATATTTTCTTTTAAACAAAATTATCCGGTAGCTATTTTTACTATTTTTTTCACACGGTTTTACAAGAAAATTCCTTTCGGCTTATGGCCGATTGGCCTACTTCAGTAGTACACATGCGGTGGTTTGACTGAAAAGGTTCTAACCGTAACCAGACACGTATATTGCTATTATAGTGAAGTTAAAAAAGGACCGAGATCTAGACGGCTGATTCGTTTAATCTATCGACATTACTCGCATTTTTTATCGTGCGCAAACAAAATATAATCGCTTCTTAATTGTGCAGTAATTTTTCCAATGCCCTTCTGAATGTTACAGCAGTTTATATGTAAAATAATTAAAATAATTAGAAAAACCGTCGAGCAGTAGAATGTAAAATGCATTGTAACAACATCCTAACTAGTTTTATAACTATGCGCATATATACACACACACACACACACATATATATATATATATATATATATACATAAACATACATACATACATATATATATTCAAATAAAAAAATAAAAATATACATATTACTCGTTGGGTAAAATTCTCTTTATGTACAGTAGGAGGTATTATTTTTTCCAGTGATGGCTTCGACTTTTATTATTGTTATTTTTTTCCTCTTTATAATGCGCGCTGTATTTTATAACCTGGATAACCACCGCTCTACTCTGGAACGTAATGCATTATGGCGCATGTTACAAATTAAAGTAATTATAATGAATTCATTAGGTTGTAGGGAGAGTTTCACGTTCTCAATTGACTGCGGCCAGGTCATAGTGTTCTTTCTCATAATTACATATTCAGCGGACTTACCCGTTGGTCATTTATTCTTTTTGTTCGTAACACGATCCACTCTGTGTTCCTTCCGTTGATGTTTAATATGTACTTCCGCAATGCGTGTTCGGCTAGGCGCACAATTCAGAAGGTCCCATCTAGAGAAAGCTTATAAACACGGTTTTCGAGCGGACGTTATCGAAGTAGAAGCCATGTCGCGGCGAAGAAAATTAATATAAAAAAAAAAAAAAAAGAGCAGAATTAATATTTTTGACCATTTAGCTTTTGTCCAAAGTGGTGATGGTAGAAAATTTTTTCGAAATTTAGAAAAGTTTAGATTTTAAATACTTCATCAGAAAGAAACCTGTGTCGATGGCATTTTTTTTTCTCTTTGCTAAACTTCTTATTTAACATACGTTTACATTTCTTTCGATCTTTTCTGTTCGTCTTCATAAATACACGAGTAATACATTGAGTAATTATGTAAATACCCGTAAGAAATTTAGATATAAAATAAATCATAACTCTCACATTGGTACACTAGGTGATCATTCGGTGTATCGTCAGCATCGCGGAACCGTCGTAATCGCTTTCGTCTCATCAAAATGAGATTGATGTTTCGATTCTGGTAAGGCATTTTAGTCGCTATACCAGCACCGGGATGTGTGTGTCTGTAAATTTTTTTCAATATTCGAGCACGTGTTTTGTTTCTTTTCCGACTCTGATATTATTGTGGGCCCTTATTCCGGTCTTCGCATAATTTTAATCATACTCGTACGAATTTAATTTTACTATACTCGGTAATTTATTAGCTATCGTCAACTCTGTCCCCACTTGTGCTAAGATTCGCACTAAAACAGAATTCTGATTTTTCGATCTACTTATTTCAATAATTCTGTTTTATACGGTTCTCTTTGATTGTAGAGGGACACAGACACCCTATAATTTATCATAGTGAGCGAATCTGACAAAATCGGTCATTTTTTATTTACACCATTTTTATACAATTTGTCGCGCGGTTAATGCAATTACAATTTCGCGTATTACGTGTCGGGTGGGGACTTTAAGAAGTACTCCCTATGCACACCGAAAACATAACCCTACCCATATGCAAAAGAAAAAGAAGTTAACCCTCCTTTTTGTTTTATATTTTTTTAAATTTCGTAAATTAATAATCGAATAAAAATTTTATTAAACATTAAATTCTAATGAAATTTTAAGATCGCAAAAATTATTATTATTATTATTATTATTATTATTTTTGAATAGTGTAAAACATAATAATAATTAAAAAAAAAGAAAAATCTTTAGTTAATGATGTGACATTACCGAAAAAGCCGGTAAGCCACGTATAAAGTGTAATATATTAATGTAGAAATTAATACACTTCCCGGTAATCCAATTTTTGTATTCCAAAGAAAAAAAAAAAAGAGGTATTGATTTACCTTTTCAAAAAATTCGCAAACAAATATGTTTTCCGGTTAGAAAAACTGTATACTTATATGTCAGTGCGAATGCGGTTCACCGTTCAGTCGGAAGTATGCCACCGGTTCTTTACAATATGGGGGGGGGGGGGGTAAAAGTTTAAAACGAAATAACAAGTACGTTAGAATATACGTATTTACGGATTATAAAACATGCAGACTACTTCCGGATGTTACTAGTATATCGGGAATCGACATTTGCAAAAATTTTAATTCATAAAAACGCGATATAATTTGTTTTTCGGTCCACTGTTCTCGAGTATTATGTATTTTTCAAGGAAATATTCCGTATATTTCTCAAGTGGCTTACACATCACGGTCGCTAATTGGCGGAAATCAAAATACTTATAATTGAAGAAAATGTAGAAAAATGTGTTCCGGCAAAATCCGATTATTAATCGTCGTAATTTATCACATTCGAAAGAAATTGCCTAAATTTTCACGGAATTCGGGCTTACCGAAAACAGATTTCAGATTTTTATACAGGTGTATGATTTTTGAAGATAAAAACGTGTGATCAAAATTTTTATTGTTCCTTGTTTTTATTAATTTTTTCTTCGAAAATCAGAAAAATCCGAAAGCGAGCATATTCCTTCTCCGCCATTTAAATTTAGATATGTGCGTAATTCAATCAATTTTATAAATTTCAAATATTTACTTTTTAACTGTTACTCGATGTGTGTAATATTATTCGTAGCGCGTCGTATATTTTCGGTTGTGTGTTTACTTTCAAACATCGATTTTTCTCTGTAACTCAAGTGCACAGTTATGTTATTTAACGATTAAACGTGACAATAAAAAAAAAAAAAAAAAATTAAAATATATTTTTGGACTTGAAAAATGTCTATTATAGTCATAAACACGCATTTTATAGAAAATAAAAAAATAAAATAGAACAAACGATTTAAAAATATATTTTCTGAATTTGAAAAAAGTTTTTTTTTTTAATGTACGCATAATACCTCTGGGGAATGTGGAAGGCAGCTAAAGAATATGAAAGCTCACTTAGCACGAGTTGTAGGGGAATTTCATTCATAAATATCATATTACACGGGGAATCGAGAATTTTTTTTTTTCTTTTTTCATCGCAAGAGTAACATTTTACAGAATAAAAAGCGGTGTCGATATAATATCCGTAAACTGGCCATAATGCTATATAGTATATGGCACCTACTTAATTAAAGAAAAAAAAAAAAAAAAAAAAAAAAAAGCGAGGTTAGAAAAGAGATATATGTGAACATATTCTAACATATTCTCTTTTTTTTTTGTTTTATACTTATTAGGTGCCATATACTACACTACTATATAGCATTATAGTCACTTTACCGATATTATTATTTATTTATTTTTTTTTAATGGGCTCGGTGTCAACACTGACCCAACTACATGGACTTAGGTCACCTACTCAGATTCTGAAGCGATCGGAGATAGAGAGTAGAAAGAAAAGAAGGAGGGGAATAACGGCTAGAGATGGGAAGAAACAGATAAAGGAAGCATTGAAAGGGATAGGAAGATCCAACGCCAAGAGTTCGTCGTATAGATGAGAGCACTCAGGAAAAAGAGCAGGGCATTCAAAAAGGATATGGTTGGGGGGATCGCATATAAAAGGAGGATCAGTAGAGTGGAGAGGGCAAAAGGGAGAAGGTGAAAGAGAAAACGAAAAACGAGAAAAGGGAAGGAGGGAATGACCAAGTCTCAGTCTGATTAAGGAAGCAATAGCCGGGCGCCGAGAAAAGGGAAGAAATTGGTACCAAGGCTGTGAATTGGGAGATATTATATCGACACCGTTTTTTATTCTGTAAAATGTTAATCACAAATCAGGAAAAGTATTTATTGGCAATTAAACGGATTAGCGATTATTATACTTTTAAAACGATTAATTTTGAATATTTTCATTTTTCTTTTTCTAATTTTCTGCATAATTCATGAGCCATTGTACAAACGCAGTGAACTGAAAAATGGTCGTGTAATTAGAGCTGGTGCGGTTCTTGAACACGTATTCGAAGAATTGTTTCGTTTTTTTCCGCTACTTAATTAATTAGAAAAAGTTCTATACACTGATGTTTTTATTTTACGATATTCACTTTTTCTGACAAATTTTCAGATTCATTTAGCGCAATGAAGCTCGGTTATAATTTTAGCAACTGATGCCGCTTTGAAGTAATTTAGGAATTATTTGAGACAGATAGAACTAACTTTGAAAATTATTTAAAAGCAGAAAATGAATGCAGGTACACGACACTACCAAAAATGTTATATACATATCTCTCTTCGAGTTTACGGCACATTTAAAATATCACTCGGTTTTGGAACTTGTTTGGGCAAGTAAAAAAATCAAAATCACAAAATTCTAGAGTTGTGTGAGTTCGCTTTAATGAGTGGCCTGTAGAACCAACCGGAAGTTGCGCTGCAAATAAAAATGCGACAATCGCTTTTATGACAGAGATGTGCGCATTTTCTAGATTTATTTTTCGAATAGCACCGAAAAATATGTAATCGTTCAATTTCAATACCATTTTCTTCTATCGTTGCTAGAGTTTCGCGAAAATATTATAAAAGGAGTTAAACAGGATGCAGACGCTGCGGGAAGAAGACAGAATGGCAACACCACGATGTGAAGGCAGCATTTAGATGTCTATGCAACGTCTAAGTAAAGTGAGTTCCATACCCTTGACAGGGCGTCGGGATTGTGAAGTTAAGGTTCACAGTGTACTAAGCCCAACGGCACTAATGAGAGTGCAACGTCTAGCAGTAAGCAATTAGAACGCGAGGCTGAATTTCAGCGTAAAAAGTATTGATAATAGACGCGAGAAATTCAATTGTTTTTCATTTTTTTGTGATCTATTTTCGGCGCTTGGTTATTAGGAGATTACATTAAAAACCCGCGAACATAGTTAAATTTAATTAACCTGGTCGAAGGTGTTTTTTTTGTTTTTTAAATGAATGGATTTGCTTTTTCGCCCAATAATATAGGGTTAAATATAATATGTGAAGAAAAATAGCCTAGAGTGCTAGAGGCATCCGGATTATTATTGTAACTTAAAGCAAATTTCGGCGATGTAAGAACGAATTCAATGAGAAAATGAATTGAAATTCAAAAAAATCGACACCTTTTCATATATTTATAGGTGAGAAATTTACCGAAAAGAAGAATACAGCTTGGGTGGATAGCATTTGGAAAAATGAAAAGGATTTTACCAAGTAAAATCAGTTCAGCAAACCGGGCCAAGCTATTTAATCAGCAGTGCATCATACCGGTGCTGAATTACGAAGCGGAAAGCTGGCCTCTAACAAGAGAAGTGGTAGATAGAATTGAAAAGGCCGAAAGACGAATGGAACGCGCGTTGCTAGGAATAAGACTAAACTAACGGAATTAGAAATTCGGATATTTAAGAAAATACACAGGCTTCGAAGATGTCGTGGTTAGAGTTGCAACAAACAAATGGAAATGGGCCGGACATATCACAAGACTAACGGACGGAAAATGGACTAAGGAAGTGCTGAACTGGCGGCCATGAAAACGGAAGAAAGGAAGGCCCTCAAAGACGATATAATAGTGTAAGCTGCACTTGCATGGATACGCGAGGCTCAGAATAGACAATGATGGAAAAATTTAGGAGAGGCCTACGTCAATTACTGACGTCAAAAGACTGCATAAAGAAGAAGAAGAAGAAGAAGAAGAAGAAGAAGAAGAAGAAAAAGTCAAACTACGTTATTATTACACATTCTATTGGTTTTACTTCTTTATTACGAAAAATTGAGTTTTTTTTCCTTGAAAACTGATCTAAAGTAAACCAAGAATACTTGTAAAATCATCGCGTACCGTGAGAATAGTGTTTAAGAAAAAAAAGTGAAATTCAACGGACTCTAAATCCGAAACATAAATTAAGACCGGATAATTGATCGGAATTAAAGACGATTCGTTGGGACTTTTTTTTTTTTTTTTGAAGCAGCCGATGAAATCGGATTTTTGGTATCTTATAAATTTACGTCGAAATTATTATTATTATCCCGCTGCTAACTGATTTTCACGCGCCGACTGAATGCGTTACGCAATCGAACTGAAATGCTCGAGAGTAACGCGGAAAGAAAAAAAATTCCAATCTAGTGACAAGTTTAATCGAACGATTTCTATAGCGAAAGCAAGCAAGAAGAAATTACAAAACAGCCTTTTAGGAAATGGCCGATGGCGTAAAATCATCGAACTGTGCAAATTGAAAAATAAAATTGAGTTTGAGCCGCGAACAACGAAACATTGAGAAGGATAAACAATTACGTAATTTGGAGGGCGTCGTGACGGCCAGCTATTTTAGCTTAGCATCATCGGCAAACAGTGGTCGAAGAAGAATTCGGCTGCCGTTAAAATGCGACAACGACCGAATTCTTCGGCAACCGGACTGCCAATATTCTACTTCGCACATCAAATTGATCGAGCCCGATAAATTCGATTTGATTACGCAAGTCAGAGAATACAATTAAAAAGCGTATCCTTTAATAATTTACATCGATTGCCCGACCACGATCGATCATTTTACCAGTTACTGTGTAACGGTTGGTTAGATATCTAATTAACTTCGTTCGAGAACACGTCACGGACGGAGGAAACGTACGATGATTTACATAATCGGAAACAGAGAAAAGAATGACGTAATTTCATACTATATATATAATGTACATATATATACATATATATAATTAATTACAACGTAATTCTTAGCCTACCCCCATTAGAAAAAATGTCGCAATTTTATTTAACGTTTATTATATTCTATAGCATTTTTGTGATTGTTATTTAAAAAATGTCACAATTTTATGTAACGAAATATGTGACGAAAAATGTACCGAAAAAATATCTTAATTTTATATAATGAAAGTTAAATGTTAGGATAGGATTTTTGTGATTGTGTTAATTTTTTTTTTGTGTTGATGCCAGTAAGAATTACGTTGTAAATTTTGATCATTTTATACAAAGTATAGAAGAGAAAGAGATAGAAATGAAAGCAAGAGGGGTTAAGGGGTACAGCCCCTTGCGAGGCCAAAATGACCGAGTTATATATATATATATGTATATCCATGTTGTTGTAATCAATCCCCTGTAAGTCACACGAGGTGATTTGCGCATATATATTTTTTTTTCTGGACTTTAATTTTGCTTTAATTGTACTCTGAAAAATACTTTAACGTGCATCAATATTGTTTGGAGTTTTTATAAAAGTATCAATTTAACGGTAGAAATGAATCGATGAAAGAGCTATTCTTTGTTTGCAGTTTATGCAGGTGTAACTTGTGTTGTAAATGTTTCAAAACGTACTTTAAAACGGCGCACATTGTAAACTATTGCGGTTCTAAAAATTTCCAATATATGTTCGTGGTGTAAGAAATTCTTTAGTGGAAAAAGTGTATTTTTTACCCCTCGCTATATTAAAGTATACAATCTGATAACAGATCTAATTATTCTGTTTAACGAAGATGTTTCATTAAAATTCATACAAATGTATTATTTTACCGGCAATACATACAACTGTTGGCCATTTCATATAATACAGTCCCGCCGGTTTTAGGAAAATTGTGAAAAAATCTATATGTTTTCTTCGATTATATATATATATATATATTATTTAGGTTATTCGGCTGTAAACTAATTAAAAATATTACTCGAATTTACTAACGTGTAGAGGAGTTGATTTTATTTTACGTAATTTTTATGGCTTATTAAAATGCGCATATAAAATGTCTATTATTCAAAATCCCCTTTTTCCGTTACCTATGTGTGTGTGTAATGTAATCGAAAAGAAAAACTATTCGTCATTTAAATAAAACGCCACATTATCGATATAAATAAAATAATTCATCGCGAAATGTAATTTTATAAATACTTCTTACGCATACACATTTGTAGAAACAAACGCTTTCGACAATTCCCTTTAGTATTCTTACAAAAAATTATGTATCTGTTTCTTGTTGAATACATTATAAATTATAAAGCGTCAAAAAGCACAAAAGTGTTCGCGAACCTCTCGTATAACATGAATGTAAGCTCAAAACACACATGTGATCGTGGAGCCGAGAGGTATTTAACTATTAAGAGATCGAACTGGCCGCGATGAAAAAAGTACGCAGCCTGGTTTCAACAAAACCGTAACGATACATACATATAATATGTACATGTACATTTTTTTGTATTTAAATTCGGCCAAGTCCCGCCTAATCTGCACTGGTTGCAGAATATTCAAACATTAACGTTCCGACGACTGGGGTAAATAACTTTATCCCGCTATAAATTTCCAAATTTCTGTTATTAACAATTGCCTAAATTCAGCGAGGCGCATCGACATTAAAAAGAAAAGAAAAAAACGCTATCAAAATCGGTTGCATGAATTTTTCGAACACACTGGAACGGACACTAGCAAAGGTAAACATACGCTTTCCTGTAAAGTCTCGGCTATAGAATATGGAGAACTAGTAGTGGTACGTTTTTTTTTCCTCCACAGTCTTAGCAACAGTGGCTGAGCGAGATTTTTACAAGGCGCGGTGTCCGGGCAGGAGAACAGTAACACACACTTTAGCGAATAATAATATGTAAACGCGCACGACAAAGTTGCAGCGGCGTCATCCCCATTCCACTAACCCATCTACCGAAGTAATGAAGTTGTTTACAGGCGCGCAACCGGTAAGATCTTGATCGTCATCGGTAGAGATTGAAATTGCGCTCGAATACGAGTAGCGAAGCACGTAGTCAACAAATGATAACGGGAAGGATGGATATTCAACCGACATTTATCGTCAAGCGAGCGCGCGAGATAAGAGGCTCAGAGCATTCGCCGAAGGAGGAGGAAAACAGAGAGATTCCTTCGTTGAATTAGGAATAGAGGCGATGCCAGATGAAAGAAGTTTCTGCGTTGTCGTACCCCCCCCCTTTTTTTTCTCTTCTTTTGTATACGTGTACACTATAGATCGGCATGAAGGCGCGATCTCACATCCGAATGCGAAAGCTGTACACACCGGTAGAGAGGCAACAAAACGGGACAAGAAATCGTAATTCTCTCACTCGCTCTCTCTCTCTCTCTCTCTCGCGCCGGTGATAACATTGAGTGTAATACATAGTAGACCGGTTCCAGCAGTAGTTCACCTGTTAGTTTCTTCAGCGCACGGTCGACGAGCACTTTGCTGGAAACTACGACGCCGAAATCTACGCAATCCGCGCAGAATCGGCATCTCATCATTGAGAACGTTGTTACTCTCCGGAACAATCCGGTGTGTAATGACGGTGTAATGGCGCGGTGAAAGTAGGCCAGTTCCAGCCAGGCTTCGCACTAATTTCCATACACACATTTTGCCGCTAAACTCCTCCCGGTAAAAATACCTCTGTGTGTACGCTCTCTTTCCAGACCGCGCGTCGTACTTATCATCCTCGTTATGAACGAACGGATACGAAGAAATCGTCGCCCGCTCGCTCCGCCGTCTATATTCTCTTGTTCCAGCGACGAATGCAACTCGGTACTTTTTCACTCCAGCGACCGAGGCAGCCGAAGCCCAGTCAACTTTTTCTATTCATCCTGTTTTTACAACAGCCGCAGTCATTTCCGTTCCCTACGCGTAAGACCGAGTTTAGCAGCGTCGATGTGCCGTCGAATTAATCGGTAACATTTTTCTGCGGCCGCCTCTCCTGCGTCGTCCCATTCATTGTGCGTGTGTGCGTCGTACACACTTTACCGCTGGCCGACACACAGGGCGCACTCTTCGCCGGACCGACCATCTCCGACGTGCATCCGCAATCGTTCTCGGTCCTATCCGGCGATAATCGCAGAAATCGCCTCGTCGTTCGTCTTTTGACCTACTCCGGAATAAAATTATAAGTCGACAACCGCTACTCCAGCGCGCACACAGTCGCAACGATAAATGTTGTAAACTAGGTAACTAGGTACTGCACGTGTTGCTGCAAATCTCTCGGTGCCCCCACCGCCCGTACTGCTCGCTTACCATTGTGAGAATTTGCCGTGTTTATCGTAACGCGTCGCGACCCAGCTCTCTCTGACACAATTTACCTCTTCTCTCCTCTGACGCTACAAGTAAACCGAATTAAATGTAAACCCAAACGTGTATTACATGTGTACATATGTACGTGCGCGAGCCTCCTGCTATGTCTCGAAATTAATTCTCTAGAGAACGCTGCGTTTGGCCAAAAGTAAAACTGCCCTCGCCCGACGTAGCCGCACAAAGGTAAATTCTTTGAACCTCGTCGCCGATATTATCGCCTTTGTTTCCCTGAACGAATTTAAGAGCTTTCCCGATACGGTTACAGTTATTTTCCCGGCAGCCTAAGCGGAAAGATTTTGAGATAATGTCGAAAGCCGCGCGTAAAAAACTTTAGCTTCTTAATTACATCCAAAGACTTCTTCTTCTTCTATTAGCGCATAAACCACCCCCTCCCCCCCCGCTTTTTGAAGAATTTCATTTTGCGCCCGTACAATGTGTGATGATGCTTTCGGACGAGAGGAAAGTGTTCGCTGTATTTTTTTTTTGTTTTTTCATAGCTACGAGAGTTATTTGCGTTTTATGTCACAAGTAGTGTGTTTCCCCCCTTTCAAATGTGGGGGGTAGTTTGATGATGGGACTGCATAGGTTCGGAGACTTATACCTTCAAAACTGCAACTACACAGCTCCGATAGGATAGTTTATTTTATTTTTTAATCTATTTCTCGCTCTTCTCCATGTCAGTAATGAAATAATATCGTTAAAAAAAGGAAAATAAATAAAAAAAGAATCGAATGAAATTTGAAAAGCACGACTAAAACATATTCATTCTATTCTTCAATTTGTTACTGTAAAACTTTACATAAGTGTTCATCTCTTTCGGCGGAGCGTTCGGCTCTGAACTCACCCTTAGGCTTGGGCTTTCTGCTCCTTATTGTTTTATGTGCTATCTTTTCTATCTGCGCTTATTATCCCTGCCATTGTTACTTTCCTATTAGCGATATCTGATCGTCTTATTATTATAACGTTCCTTTTTCATTTCTAATTGTTTCTGGGTGAAGGTCCCCTTGGTTAACGTTACATTAAAAAAAAAAAAAAACCTAGTCTAGTCTAACATTTTTTTTTCTAACTGATTTATAAAAACTGCTCCTCGAATTTAATCGATTTTTTTTTTTTTTTTTTTTTTTATGGGTACGCCAACGAAGAGCAACAGCTCAATCAGCCAAGGAATCTAAGTAATAGTTCAAAAGGAGAATAACAAATTAGATTTCAATCTGGTTCGAGATTGAATGAATGAAAGAAGCTAGAATAGGAACAACTGACAATGAAGGAAACGAAAGAACATAAGAGTCATTGTATGGAGTAGGAAGACAAAGATCCAAAAGCCGAGAATAGAAGAGAGAACGTTCTGAAGAGAGTGAGGAACATTCGAAGAAGACGTGATTGATATCACACAGAAAAAAGGAATCCTCTGGGTGAAGAGGTCACCGCGGAGAAGGGACGAGGAAAAAACGATAAAGTGACCAAGGGAGAAAGGTATGACCGAAACGAAGACAACATATACCGGTGATCAGGGGACGACAAAGCGAAGGAAACATGTCGAACCATCTGGAAGGTAAGGGCTGAACGGAAAGATAAAAGGAATTCGGATTTGAGAAAAGAGAAAAATAAATATCCGTTCATAATGTAATATGGAACTGTTTGGAAATATTATTAATATTGTGAGCGGGAAATTTATGAAGAGGATGTCCATTGGAAGTTCCTGAACGAGCCAAGGAATCAGCCACCTCATTACCCTCAATTCCAGCATGGCTAGGAATCCACAATAAATAACCGATTAATTAAAGAGACAAGAATTAAGCCGTTTTTTTTTTTTCTTCTTATAATACGAATAAGATATTTACGAAATGTGCCTTTAAATAAAATTTATAAAAATAATCGTGTTCGTTGTTTAAGAAGAAACAATAAAATAGAATAACGTGTCATTTTTTACACCGCACGTACGAAAAACATGTATATTTCATTAAAAGAATACGTAAATTGATCTAAATTCGGAATTTCTAATAATCCATTTAGCGCTATTTTCAATCTAAAAATACAAAGCGCCGAATTTTAGTACGGATTTTACTGAACCAAAATTGTACGCGCGCATTTAGAATTTTTCACTTTGCGAATATGCTAAACCGGTCACGAGAATATTATAAAGGTTTAACTGAATTTCGGACGGAAATACGGCAAATTTTTATCGACATTCTAAGGGAGTGATGCCAAAGTATCACAAAGATATATTCGTTACAGATTGCGTAGCTAAGTTCTCCTCTGGGCAGTAGCGTTGGGCAGTATTCGTACAGAGTATTTTCGTATTCGTTAGCATTTGTCCCAGTCACAATTTTATGATGTAACTAAAATGTAACGAAAAAATGTCTCAATTTTATTATGTGATGGAAGTTAAAAACGGCGTAGCCAATGAAAAAGTTTACTTTTCTATAAGAATTATAGAACTAGACCTGGGAGTGAAGGGGGCACGCCCCCTTCCGAGTACCGAAGGGCCGTTTTTATATATATATATAGTATATTAATTACAACGTAATTCTTAGGCTACCACCCATTCGAAAAAATGTACCAATTTTATGTAACGTTTGTTATATTTTATAGGATTTTTGTTATTGTTATTTAAAAAATGTCACAATTTTATGTAATGAAAGTTAAATGTTAGAATAGGACTTTTGTGGTTATGTTATTTTTTTTTTTTTGTGTTAATGCCAGTAAGAATTACGTTGTAAATTTTGATCATTTTATACGAAGTATAGAAGAGAAAGAGACAGAAATGAAAGCAAGGGGGGTCAAGGGGCACAGCCCCTTGCGAGGCCAAAATGGCCGAGTATATATATATATATATATATATATATTATGTGTTGTATGTGTATGTACATATTAATAACTGTGCCATTTTTATAGTAATTCATGTAATGGTTGTGATTAGAATGTAGTGTTTAATCTGAAATCTTTCTCTATTATGCTTATAAGATATTTCATTTTGCGAAAAATAACATAAATAAGAGCCTTCCGTATCTGGGGGAGGGGGAGGTGACCCAGTTAAAAGAATCGAGTTTACACATGAATACTTACACACACACACACATACATATATATGAAATTATCGCTCAAACCTCTTTACTACTTTGTAAAGTTCTTCAGCGGTAATAAACTTATTAGAATGTTTCAAAGGCGAAAAGTATTTCGGTAGTTATGTGGATAATGGATTTCATTATGCGGCTGGATGGCGAAAGAAAGTGTAATAGGCGAAAACATAGCTTTTAAAAAGCTATCCGCCACCTGCTGAAAAATTACTACATTATAAAATGCTTCGCCGCCAATGAAACCATTAGGCTCTCGTGGCTAGAAGAAAAATGGGGCAGCCATGTTGACACCGATTACAGTTGATCGGATTAAGAGGCGCTGTTGCAGAGACCCGGCTTCGAATTGACAACGAAAAGCTATATAAGTAGTAGCGCAGCAGTTTGAATTTTTATGCTCCAGTTACACACTGGTACACTATGCAGCGCTCTAGGTGTGTCAGCTGCTTTCTAATGTAAACCGCTTCCCGGAAGAAGCCTATATCGTGTCAGCCGGTACCATTACAGAGCAAGAAACTCATATGCGAGTTTTATGATTGGTTACCGGAAAAAAAAAAAGCCGAATATTCTACCCTTTCAACAGTTCAATGTGTCGCTCAGTAAAAATTATTTCGCCTCATTATATACTAGCGGTTAAATGAGTGTCCGTTGGTAAAAGATCCAGTAACATTTCCGGTAAATTGAAAGTTTTTTATTATAATCGCCGCTGTCCACTGAATCTTCATACGTTTGTTTAGACATCTATCACATTAGTGAATTAATTCTGATTTCAATTTTAACGTATTTACTTGGTGGTTATTATTACGCGGAATTATACAAAGAAAAATAATTTGTCATTTTTTTTTTTTTTTTTTTTTTTTTAAATAAAATAAATTTAAGGAGTTTATATACTCAACATGCATACTCGTACTTATGTACGTATCGTAGAAAGTAGAGGGTTTCTTTTTTTGATATCTCTTAGTTAAAATGATACCAAGCGTAGGAATAATGTACGAGGAGCAAAATCGAATATATTTCTACATATTACCACGAATGCATCACACTGCTTTCTACGTTCTACCTTGTATTCGAATCTCATTTTATTATAACACAAATAACATCATTAACAACTGGTGCAGCAGTCGCAAATTGTCTTTGCGACAACTAACTTCACGTAGTAATTCATTTTTGTGTAATGTTTTTTTTTCCCCTCGGGTTTCCAAACGATGTACACATTGACTTAACATTAAAAGAAGCTGGTGAATGACACGAGCCACGCAGGTGTGGTCTACCGTACTATTTTTAAGGCAACCTGCTGTCCAGCTGATTTATTGCGGTAACTACTGTACACACTTATTTACGATATACAACAACGCTCATTAAAAAAAAAAAAAATAAATAAATAAACAAAATAACAAATATTTCTCTTTATATTTATACAGATGAACATTAATTATTAAAATTGACAATTTTAATCTTGGGTTTTTTTAATTGGGAAAAGTTTGAAATCCCTCTTGAAGACATCGGAGCTCAACTAAAAAAGAGACTAGTATGCTCTAAAAAGCAAAAAGAAAAAACGCTACAGTCACGTTTTTCAATGTAAAATAATTTTTTATGACACTAATTTCGTTACTACCTTTAATAATTTCCTTTTTCGACTTCCTTCCCAGCCAAGGAGCTTTTTATAAGACAATGTTATTGTTTTTTAATTCAAAACAAAAAAAAAAAAACATAATTGTTCTTTTACGATTACAATCTTTTCAGAATAAAGTAATTTACAAAAGTAAACATTAATCAGTATTCCGAGAGCCACAAGCGATTGCCTTTTGCCGATGGGATAAGTTTTCATTTTTTCCAGTTGCCTTAATTTGCTAATAAATCGCAACTTCCTATGTTTTAATATATCACTCTGTGTGTTCGCTAAAAGAACCATATTGTAACCTCGTAATATATTTAATAAGACTGCTGCTTTTGAATTTGTTGTAATTACGTGTTAATAATCACCTTTTTTTGAATTGAATTGAAATTGTTAATTTTTCTTCAAATGTGAAACTGATGAATAATTTTTGAACACATGGAAACACGTTCTTCCTTCGCGTTTTTTTTTTTTTTTTTTTTTTTTGTTTAAAATTAGATATTTCTAAAAGCTATTTAATTTTAAATTGCGAGGTTTTGGAACAGAAAAAGCCCGGTGACGGAAGTATCGAAGAAGGTTGCGTTTATTGTAGGAAAATAAAAATGATACTATTCGAAAGAAATAACGCTCAATCGTGTAAAAGCAGTAAACTCTGACGATGGTATTGTAATAGACTGGTAATTAAAAAATAACGGAATTACTAAATACTTCAAAAGGAGTGAATCAAAAGTGAAGAGAGACGTCAAGGAAAATTCGCGCAGCTTTAGTTAAAGAAGTATTTTCACTTGTTTGAAGTAGATTAATTAAAATGTTGTACGGACGAGATTCTAAAAGGCGATGTCTTCGTTGTCCTTCGTTTGGAAGCACTTGTATTGTGTACGATAAGAACACAAATGACATTAATCATACCGTTTTTTTTTGTTTTTTTTTTTTTTATTCACAATATAAAACTACGTAAGAAGGATTATATAATTTACCGGTTCAACTTAATTAAGCTGAACGTAGTAGTCGAACTGTTTTTCAAAAAGTTTCCCGATACTTTCCACATGACCACACACGCTAGTTCCTCGAGAGATCACCAACCCTCAGTTTAAACGAAAATAATTCCGCGATCAGCCCTCAACAGAGTCCATCTAAATCCGTCTTGCAAGAAACTATTTTAATCGCACGGACTTTAAAAGTTTAAAATCAAAGTTGACGACGCCGGCAACAATGGGGAAAAAAAGAAGAAAAAAAGTAATACAATCCTGCGATCATCTTACTTTTTGATACGTCACATATACAGAGCGGTGTAATAATATTCTGTATTTTCCAGTTATATATAATTAAAGTTGTTCTTAGAAAAAGAGAGAAAGAGACAACAAGTTAGGTAGAGGGAAAGTGACTCTGTGCATCGACAGCAGTAAAGAACGTGCGGCGTATACTCGGTAACGGTGATGAAAAAACATTTTGAAATGTTTTGCTTCGGTATATGCCAGGCAGTCATACGCGCGCTAGAAGGTTGCATGCGGCCGAGTTATGGCAGGCAATTATCTTTAAAGATAATGACAGGACAATGTAATAATCCTAGCTCTAACCATTATTGGATATTATCTAGCCGGTTCTACTCAAATGCGACAGCGGTAACTTGTCAAACTATCACTGAAGCCAGCTTTTTAATGTCTCTTCAACGACGTCATTGTCTTGCCATTTAACAACCTGAATACGACACTATTTTTGCATGAAGTGTAGCTTCGACACGACGCGTGCGTAGACACGCACGCGCGCGCGCGTGTACACGAATATGCGAGCGAACAATATTTCAATATGCGTGAAAGCAAACAATAGCGGCGAGAACGGTTAGAAGGGGAAAATTAACAAAACGGAATGGTAATTTCTGAAATAACGGTTTCCGTTACTTCCCCGGTAAATCGATATTTTACTGCGTGTACCTTTTCGTTATATATTTATTTTCGACCTGAGCTCCGTTCTCCGATAATTAAATAACGAAATTCGAACGAAAACGACAAAAACCTATACAAAAAACGAACAGTCTCATACCGAGTAGAAAGTATCGTACTTTTGTCATCTTCGACTAATTTACACACAGACCGATATATTAACTCCCCCTCCGGCCGGACGAAATAACGAACTAATAAAATACGCAGCACGATTATCGGCCAGGATCTAAAAGCGAAAGAAGAAATAGTAAACTGATCATCTTACATCGCTCGCAATTTCGGATTTGCGTGAAAAATTTCAGCGCCTTTGTTCGGCAATTAACCCCGGATGATATTTTGATTCCAGTGCGTGCATCTTGCATTTCACGTTACATTACATATAAGGGATCTTCGGCTGTTTGCGAACAAACTAATAAAAATCAATATTTACCTTTCGCATACTTGTTATAATACTCCTTATACGGAATATTTATGTGTAAAGTACCAATACTAGACAGACTACCGGTTCCTTTAAGCTTTTAACATCCGTCCAATTTTCCATCCCTCTTTAAGCGATCGAAGAATTCCTTCAGTTCGGAAAGACGTTCTCGCGTCTAATTTCCTTGTTCCATCGTATAGACAATACTTTTTTTTTTCTCGCAAAAAAATGCACTTTCGCCAAGATTAAGGATTTTCCAAGCCACTTTTTCTCGTTCTTTTAAAACTATGTCTTTAGTTTAAATTAACATTTTACATTTTCGTAGTTTTCTAAGATACACTTCTTTATATCACATTACCTGGGCTCCCAAATCGTTCTTATAGTTTTTCATGGACTTTAGAGCATTCTCGAATTCGGTCTCTACCATCTCTCGTATTAATTCATCTTTCCTTTTTTTTTTTTATCCAGTTTCTCTTGTATCGTTCATTTCTGCATACATACAATTCTTCAATTCAAATAGAATTCCTGTACTGCGATCTTTTCTAAGCTCTATTTCTAATCGTCTCTCTATTATAATATATAAAACAATATTATTTTATTTAAAAAATAAAGAAATAAATAAATTTTGCAACCTTTCCTTATCGATTTTATTCAATACATGACATTATGTAATATTGACGCGTAAAAATCCCTATACGGTATATGCATTTTTTCTACTCTTAGGGGAACACGTCTGTTTTTTGCTCTTTTTAACATTTTCTTTTTGAAATATATAATTTTAGAAAATTCAAAAAAAAAAAAAAAAAAAAAACAAAAAAAAAACAGTTCCGACGAAAATACTACAAGATAAAAAATCGTTGTCTACTTTCTCGATCGCATTTTTCATAGAACGATGGTGTAGCGTTCAAAGTTAATTTGCTGTTTTTGGACAATTTTAATTTGGGGCACCATTTTTTTTTTTTTACAGCCTAACGATTGCGTTTTATTTGCTGATACCGGAAAATATCAACATTTTGGTAATTCATTATGTTTTGTTTCGCATTTGCGAATATACAGTACGTAGTATTATAGAAAAACTCGATTCTTCAGATACCGCTATGAGCAGACCGTCTAGCATGCTAGAGCTAGAGAGTCTTTTATGTTTCGTGACACAAAAACGTTATGGGATTTCCATAGTACCGGGGACGTAAGTATTTCATGTATTCAAACGTGACGCAAAAACGTTACAGAATTTCATCTTCGGCGAAAGAATAACACAGCCACCAGGTAATTTTCTGAGCGTTTCGTGTTATTTCGTATTTTTTTTCTTCAATTAATTCTTTCGTCAGTTAAAGGCTGTGTAATCGTTGTAAATCATTATAAATTGTTATAAATTGTTATAAATTGTTATAAATCGTTGTAAATCGTTTAAATGAAAATTACTTCTAAAATCAAGAATCCAATTTTACTTTATTCGAAAAGTATTTATACAAAGACAAACTGATAAACTTCTCCTTGGCCGTATTCTTTTCGAAGGAGACATACTAAAAATGGGCGACATCCGAAGAGAAGCATTAAATAATTATTCTTAAATTAAAAACAAAAACAACAAAAAAATCTTTATACTTGAAAATAATGATCGAATTTCACTCGTGTCCGCAGATTTAATCGCCAAAATTGTAGTTAACGAAAATGCGCTAAACTACCAGATATATCGCGTCTAAAAATGTCGGCTAGACAAACTCCCCCATTTTTAAATTTTCCTCACGCAATCGACAGATCCATTTGAATGTATAATTCCGATTTTTAAATAGAACGTCCCCCCTTCCGTATTCGTCTGGGATGATTTTACTGAATTTCGCGGAAAAAATTGAAGACAACTAAAAGAAATTTTCTTCAATTTTTTCTGGGAAATGAGGTGAAATCATCCAAGAAGAATACGAAGGGGGGGATTATCGACTAAGGAATACTAGGGGATAACAGAAATAACAATATTCGAGCGAAACGATTCTGATGGAAATTTGAAATGTTGAAAAACGCGCGCATGGTGGTTACGAATGCCGGGAAATGAATTAGACACATACAATCGAAAGGGAACCCCGCTTAAGAGGTGCAGTCGAAATGATATATGAGAAGAAAAAGAATTTAGAAATAAGAACACTGATCTCAACTGAGCGGAGTAGGATATAGTTGATGGAAAGGGACTAATATCCCCCCGTCGTAAAGGGACATCCAGTAAAGGTCGTTATGATGAAAAACGATCGTGACACGCAGAGTGATTTGCCGCGGCCAAAAATATCGCTACAGCCGTATCTTTCTTCAAAGTAACAAAAACCCACGTCTTCATGTTTGAATTACAAAAAAAAAAATTCAGTTAAACTATATATTTACTATTTTAGTTTACCGTTGTTATACATTTAATGTCGTTTTGCGCAATATAAACCCATAATTCATCCGTCTAAACCGTATTTTTATAAACTTTAATTTCTAACATGAATCCGTCGCTTTTTACAACTATTTTCCAGAGCTTTGAGCGGAACAGTGTAGTATATTTCAAGCAATTCCGAAAAATACCATCACACCATACACAAAAATCTCGTTCTGTGTGCGCTAACATATGCTACCTCTTCCGGGCGCAAACAACAGATAGCGCCTTATTTTCTCGCAGTTGTAACAGTATCCGGAGAAGTTTCGCTTTTAAATTTTTACTCGCAATTTACACCGCAATAGCGACCGCGAGTTTTGAACCGTGCTGCTGCTATCAATTTTTATCAGTGGCGCGCCGGGATTTCTTATTAGACTACGCCCGTTCGTCGGTTGATGTGTACGAGCACATTCCGAAAAATGGATTTCCTTCGAGCACCGCTTCCAGCAAGGTTCTGGAAATAATATGAAAGCACCGCGACGACAATGGTGAAATTGTGCAGACCTGTCCGCGCGCACACACACACACACACACACGCACACACCTCGACCGTACTATGTCGAGGAAGGGAAATATAATTTCACGATGCTGGCAGCAGTACGTCGAAATTCGCGTAAATTAAGTGAAAGTTACATGCAGCTCCGGTATCGGTTGGCTAAGTCGAGGCAGCGACAGCTCCATGTGGCTACGCAACAACGTTCCGTCGATGCTCTGTGTAGCGGGCAAACGCGAAGTGCGATACCGGAACGATGATGATTTTCACGCGAGAGGAAAAACAATCTCCGAAGAGTATACACGAGGAGACGGCACGAAAGTCGCGCTCCAGAAAAATCTCCATATCGCAATCGCGTTCTTCGGCAGTAGCAGAGCCCGCCATCGTACAGTTTGTGTTGCATGGCCGAGATGAGCGATTGCCGTTTTACCTTTAATCATTTTTTTCTCTACCCCACGAAACAATTATCCCCCCCCCCCCTCCTCCTCCTCCTCCTTTTTAAAACGGTCCGAAATGGTACCGTGACGGTCGAAAGTTGTAACGGCGGATAATGTCGAAACTGTCGGGGGGTCTGGACGAATTCTAGTGCTACCGCGTACCACCTGGAATAATACGTACCTGTTATTCCAGTTGGCTGGTACAATCTGTGAGCAGGAACGGAGAGTGGAGCTTACCCATGAGTTTCGAAAATTACGAGAGATTTTGAGTTGTTGTAACAAATAAACGATATAACGAGGAAGGGAAAAAGTTATAATTATAGGAGATGAAATTAGTGGAAATACCTTTCTTAGCGGCAAACAAGCAAAGTCTGCTGTCGATGATCAAAAATTATTTTTTCGGTTATTTTTCATTTGGGCCTTACACCACTGGCAGCGTATAGAAGGGGGGTCGTCGTCTACCACAGTTTTCCGCCAGCAACATTACACCAAAAGCCACGGCTCGCCGTCAGCCTCACAATAATCCTCCGGTGTTCGTTTTTAAAGTCGAGGGAAAATTTTCAATTTCGCTAATGCGTTAAATTCCATTAATTTATTCGAATAGTGTTGAATGAATAATTAGGGAATTACAAAAAAAAAAAAACAAAAAAAAAAAAAACATTTTACGGTAAAATCTTTTTCTTTTAAAAGTCGGAATACAAAAACATTTTAAAGTGTAGAACACATTGTTCTAGTAAAACAGTGACGCGGTAATTAAACGCGTTTTACTTTTTTCCAGAACACAATTTTTTTTGCCTTAAAAACATTTGCATTCTGACTTTTAATAATGATTCTATCGTAAAATGCACTTATAATTTGTTTTAATTATAATACATTAGCGAAATTGAAAATTTTTTCCCTCGACATTAAAAATAAGCACCAGCTTATTATGTCGTCGGCGACAAACCGTGGCTTTTGATGTTATATTACCGGTGGTGAAATGTGCCGGTGGCGAAACGTGCCAGAGGTAATACGAGGTAGGGTTTCTAAAAACGGTACACACTAACAAGACACGTATGAAAAAATCTATCATGTATAAAAAATCTATTCGTTTAAAATACGCAAACTAAAGTCGCTCATAACCTCTCTCCTCATCGATGTGATATAGATTAATTTCGTTTCATCGAAATCGCTATATATTATTAATAAAAAATGCTATTTTTACGCTTAAATGGAACATGTAACGTTTTTTTTTGTTTTTTTTTTTTTATTCTCACGTCATTAATGAAAAAATCCTGATAGGAAATCCGTTTTGACAATGTCATGGCCAGTAATTCTCTAACGTGTTTAGGGACACTGTTTGGCGATAATTCGCCTAATTAATGGTTTAGTTGCAAATTTTAAATTCCTCTTAGCCATTTCGTATCGAAAATGACGAATAACTATCTCAATAGCTCTTTGATATATCATCTGTTATCGAGCGAAATGTTTAGTTTTGTACCTTCTGTACTAGCCCGAGCGGCTAAATCAGAATAGTTTTTTAGTTTAACTCCTCGAGCAGTGGGTTTTTTGGTATTTTTATTGCGAAATGTAATATTTCAACAATATTTTGATACTTTTAAATTCGCATAAATTACCTCCGGTTTGTTTTCTTTTCTTTTTTTAATCTTTTTCAGCTTCGTTAATTGCCGCATGTTCGAATAAAATCAATCATTCGAAAAGGATGAAAATAACGTATTTAAACATCTTTTTTCGCGCTATTATTTAATGTTTGCGCGAATAAAGTTCAATAACCTCTTGCGAAAATTAAAAAAATTAATCGCCTTTAATAATTTCGATTAATTATTGCCCGATTAATATATTCATATTTTTTTGTACAAACCTTTCCCGATAGTGTAACAACGTCTAGCGCGCTCTACAAATATATAATACCGTATAGAATTATTTTAATACAGGGCTTTATGTTGATTAAGTAGCCTGATTTTCTTTATCCTACTGCTAGGAGGAAGTGAAGATTTAATTTCGTTAATCTACCACCAGTGTTACTTGTAAGTTTTGCTAATAGAAAAAAAAACAAAATAAAAAAAAAATCGAAGAAAACGTATCGCGCTCATATCATTATTATTATTTTTTTCGAATCTTAAATATTGGTTAATGCTCGGATGCTCAAATACCGACATTTATAATGTAGCTAGCAGAGTATGCTAAAGTATGCTATTTTGGATATTAGTGATCGAAACGTGCAGGGGAGTACATAATTAGTTATAGCTAATGCGTTTATTCTGAGTTGTTCCGTAATTTATAACCAAATTGGGATTCGAATTTAAAAAATACCGACCGAAGATAGAATACGTGAAAAGGAGCATTGCGATGAATTATTAGAAAGAATCGCATCCTAGCAGAGCACTTAAAACCAAACACGTGAGTTCTTCCTTTTATGGGGAACAGACTCGTCTAATTCTCTGCGTTTCTACACGGTAGAGGCTCTCCTTCCGAGTTACACGTAAAATTACATACAGTATCTTTTAAATTTGATCGAATGAAACTGTTAAAAAAAGAATAATAATAAAATAATAATAGTAAAATCGAATGATTCTCTTGTCAGTTTGTTAGCATTTTTTTTTTTTTTTTTTTTACTTTTTCAGGCATTAAAGGAACGCCACAAGTAATTTTAGATTTTCAGATCCGAAACTCGAACCTACTCTGTTCAATGGAAAAGTCGCCGTCTAATAATACGCTTCGGTGCCTTTTTAGATAAATTATACATATTTTTTTCCGATTATGGAAAAAGTAATTTACTTCTACACTTTGTAATTAATGTAGTTAAAATAGTGAAAAAATCGCTGCGAGGTTATTTTATGGTAGCTTCTAGCGGTTGCTGTAAAATGATATTGTGGATGCATTCGGTGGGGGGGGGGACACCTTTCCCCACGGAAAAAAACTGAAACACGTGCTAAATTACGTGAATCTGCGTAATTAAAGAAAACACATATGTACATGTTTCCATTACATACGAATTAAGACTACGTGTAATATAGCGGATTTGCGATACAGTACGCGTGGTGCCCGAATATTTTCTGATAATTGGTATAATACTCATTTTTAACCTGGTTTCTAGAAATCCTTCAACACCCCCCCCCCCCACTAAAAAAAAAGAAAAATAAAAATTAATCAATTATGGAGCACAATTGATTGAGTTTTACTGCTATATTTCAGAGATTTTGGTTACATTTTCATCACCGGACTCATAATTTACGGCACATTATCATATTTAAGGATGATTTCATTCGGTCATACTATTTTTTCGCGTTACCAGTTATTGCAAGCTTAAATGTATCTTATTATTACCCATTCCAACTTACTTCGTGTGTATATTTTAACCTTTACAACAATGTTTATAGTCTCTTCTGTTTACTGTTGTGTTTCGTGCACATGTTTAATTTTATATTTTTAACCGGTTAAATGAGGTTACGATGTAATTGCTGACTTCAAAAAGTGAAGGATTATGTTTTAATTTCGTACATTCTAATGTTTGTTGGCGAATAACACACACTGTTTAGAGTGTGCGAACCGATTATTTATGGATTCCTTGTTTACTCGATGGTGTCCCTCGGCGGCCAGTACCATATGAAAACCGATAGTACACCTGTACTCAGAGTAATCACTAAACAACATGAAAAAAGCGGCGAGTAGGTATTCTTTTGGGGAAATTTTTATTAATACAGAGTTACAGTGGAAATATAGATTTTGTAAAAAGAAAAAAACAATAAAAAACTTCTCTTTAAAATATTATCACTGTCAGTTTACATGAGAAATGTAGATTCGAATAAAAAACCGAACCCGAAAGCCCCAAAGCGCTATTTACAAGTTGATCGCGGATGTAAATATTGCGTGTTATTTGACTGCATGAACTGATTTCAGTGATATTCTGTTCTTTGTTGATTCGAAAGTGTACCGATCAGCGGTGATACCAATATAATTACCGATGTGTATTATTATATATGTATACTGACTGAGCAGCCATTAAAATAAACGTTGAAAAGAAGTAGTCTCCCTACACACTTTCTTTAGTTAATTAGCCAAAACATTTTCACATCGGGATATAGAGGGGGAGAAATATGAATCCCCGAAATTTTAAAAATTAAACTAAGGCGATATAAAGTATCATCGACATTAATTTATACAAATGTAGATTGGAGTTAAGGTAAGAGAAATCCTCGCAGCACGATTTGTACGTGCATTACTAACGGAACTCTTACGTTTGAACGTTACTGCTGAACCAATCGGTAACCGCAGCTTTATTTCGTATATGGAAGGTAGAGCTGTATTTTTTTTTGGCCTATCTGCGTTTTTACTCATAAATATTGACAATAAAAATTGCGAAATGAAATTATACACACCGGTACTACGCGAGATTTACTTTAAAAATTTAATGAAAATACACGTTGTGATAGATTGGTTGTTATTGGATAAAAAACAATTTAGCGTGTAATACACCTATACTAAATAGGGGACATCACGATTATTCTTAAACAACATTAATACTTGTTAGAGTCGCGGTACACAATTAAAACCGATAATTTCCATACTTGATAGAAAACGAGTATTGTGCTGTAAATGTGTTTTTTAATCATTGTTGTAATTTGAATTTAGCGTACCGAAACATTGATATTAGAATGCTGTCAAAAAATTATCGTAGTATATTTAAATTTTATCGTAAAATACATTTTGTTCTTTATCAGTTAACTTTCCACTTTTCGATGCATATTTATTCAATTTTTACACTGAAGTCACTGTCTTTTTTAAAAATTGTTTTAATTTTTAATGTACTTTTCTGGGCTCAGAATTGATTTCAGCACCATCGTGTTTAAAGTATTACAATTTTATTAATCGAAACATTATCGACTGACGATAACGAAGTGCATAAAAATGGGGAGGGGTATATAATTTTTTCTTTGGCATTGGTGTTATGTAATCAAATTCTGCTACGTCGAATGAGATCTGCTTTAGTCCGCGGCTACCGAGGGAAACTATGTTCCGGGTATACTTAGTATTAGATAAAAGATAATACTTTCTAACTTTTTATTTAAGAAATAATAGGTGAACACAGTAAGTAATCGCGCAAGACTCCAATAGAAACATAAACATTTTTTAAAAATATACACTATATTATGATAAGTAATTCTTGCACGAGAGGTAAAAGGAAGGAAGAAGAAAAAAAAGGCTAGGAAAAAGAAATTTATACAGAACAATAAATTATTTCTTTCTTAAGAAAATTTACTGTTCTATAAGTACTATTACGGTTTGGAGTCTAAATTGCGTGGTCGAAGAATCGAGTTTTACATTTACATATTATATAATATATGTATATATGTATATATATATATATATATATATATATATATATACACTCTTTTCTCTATACACCCATATTCTTATTATTCTTTTTATTTATAAAGCGCCGCGGTTTCTAAGAAAATATACTTCTTGTTTAAATAATACTGTAATCAATAATATTCATATTAACTTTATAAGAGTTAATACAGAGAAGAGCATTTTTAATAGTGATAATAATAAACAAAAAACTGCGTTTTGTGCATCTGGCAATTAAGTCTGAAAAATAGTCAGTTGATAAAAAACATACAAGTCGCTGTGTGATATCACGCGATCGGCATTATTATTATTCTGTTTACGTACAATTCGTTTGTGTAGTAGTAATAAAGATTACATAAATATAGAAGATATCAGATATTATTTAGTCACTTTTTCTTCTTCTTCTTTTTTATTGATGAAAATACAGATGGAAAACAAAAAACCATTAAATTATATCGTTCAATTAGGGGTGGATGGGTTAATACCAACTTTTAGTTTTTTATTAATTTGCAGTGGTTGAATTACTTTAATGCGTTCTAACATGGTTGTGACGGTTGTTCCAGTTTGTTTATATTACATTTTTGTTAAGCGACTTCAAAACAAATTAGAAATATAATTAACACTGTAAGTTGTTTCCTTTTTTTCTATTCTAATAAGGGGTTGCTCCGTATGGTTTTCTTCATTATCGTGAGACGTTTTATTCTTCATCATTTTAGACATCTGCAAACGATCATGTAATAATTTAGTAGATGGAGGTTTCACGGGTGACCGAATGTCAGTAGAATGCAAAAACTGTGTAAATTTTTTGGTTTTGGTAATTTAGGATACGGTCGCATTGGTTTTTTTTCTTTCCTTTTCTTCTTTTGTTGTACAATATTATAAACAGACATATGTATATGTTAAATTTTAGCTTTTTTTTTTTTTTTCTTTTCTGAAATCTTGTATATCTGCGCAATTATTAAATATATTAATTTATTCGAATACATAAATTTTGTACACATTTCACGAACTACAGTTGCATTTAGCGTCTGACCAAAGTAAAGTCCAAAATAAAATTCCTTTTTTTTTTTCTTTTTTTTTCAATAACGTGAAACATGTCGAGGAGAATTCTAGAAGCGTTGCCGAAAATAAAGGCATAGTAATCGAATTCGGAACATATGAAGAACTTGTGGGGAAATAAGAGGGTACAAAGTTCGACTTTCATATGTAGTTGCGAAAGGGTGATCACCTTCGGTAAATTTAAACGGTAGATATATATTTGGGAAAAAGCGACAAGTGAATGCCAAAGAACACATCAATATAAGCGACTGATTTGACGAAAAAGAAGGTTAATTAAAGTTTTAATTGAACTAGAATTATACGGCGAAAGAGGAACAAAACGATAATTCAGATAGACGAGTGAAGTGAGGAACGAGACGGTTTCAGTAAGCGAACTTACCGTAATTCGAAGTAGAAGATGACGAAGATGAGTTTTAATGGAGCAGCAGAAATCGTAATTATCTCCCGGTAAGAGGTAGAAAAGTCAGACAATAGCTTCGAGAAAGAGAAAATATCTCAGCCAGCGTAAAAGAAAACACGAATGGAACGATTTGGTATAAGACTTGGTAATGAGACGATTCGTACGTAATAGCTACTATATTGTATCTTTTAAAATCCTGGAAAATGAACGTTATTATCTTTATAGGATGCTACGCGATTTGTTGTAGAAAGATTCATAAATAAAGATATCAGCCGGATGGACGAGAGCTGAACGTTATAATGTAAGGAATAGTGTGTTTTTTGCGTTGCAGCCAAAAAAAAAAACAAAAAAAAAACGTTGTTTAACCTTCAACTAATTCAGCGGTAAAAACGATTTTTTTTTTTTTTTTTGATTTAGGAATAGGAATATTTATAAAATAACTGCGAAAAATAGGAATTATTTCGCGTCGAAGGAAGTTAAAAATATATCAGAGACACTATAAAGAGACTGATCATCAGAAAGGTTTCCAAAATGAGGTTTGAAATTTTCAATCGAAGCGTAATGAAGTTCACTAATATGTAAATAATACTTTTCATCGAATCCGGGAAGATAGGAAATCGCAAATCGGGTGCGGAATGTTGCGCGTATACACGATGAAACGGCCAGAGTCCAGCAGAAGTTTAAAAAGGTATTCTTAGAACAAATAATCGGGAAAAAAAGAAGCTTCACGATGATGATGGCGTACATGACCCGATTGGGATCGAAATACCGGTAGAAAAAAAAAGGGGGTGGGGGGAAAGAAAAAAGAGCATGAGGAAGGCCCTTAAGTTGGAGATTTTTGGACACAACGAACCTATTAAAAAACTTGCGCAGGAATGTAAAATCGATCGTTTCATGAGCTGTCGCTACCTGACATATCTGTCCGTGTTAACCGGATAGATGATGAAGAAAAAGAATCCGATGTAATTGTTTTTAAAATACAAAATGCTCAGCCGAAGGAGAAACACGATACGAGTACGCCGCTAGGCAGAGACTCGGTTGAACCATCATATAACGCGCACTCAATAAGAAAAATCCCCGACGAGTCTCGTCCGACAAATACCGATAATAATTCTTTCTTTCGGCCTTATCTAAATTCAATTTTTAACCAAAGTCAAATGTTATAGCTTGTGACACGTTTTCTGAAAGGCGATTTTTATTTTTACTTTTTTATATTTTTTCGGAAGAACTTTGATTAGATTACATGCGCTGATAATTAACGCGCCTATGAACCGGTTCACACATTCGTCGGAGACGTGCTTGGGAGATGCGTCGTCGCCCTCGCAACGTCATGCAATAGCCAGCGCTATCATAATGGTACATAAAATTGCGATCTCTGTAAACGTTGATTGTTTTTTCCCTTATTCTGCGCTGAGAATGACGTACGAGTGAAATATGTCGCCACCGATACCGACGAGATGCGTGAATTTATATCATCGTTCACGAAATTTAGCATAATTCTAATGTTATCGTCGTACAACGTTCGTAGCAATTCGATTAAATCAACGCGCAAGGAAATTCGATCTTATGCGTTGAATTTTTAGATTCGATTTTTAGACTGAAACCATAGAAAAAAGAGATATGTAAAAAAAAAAAAAAGCTGTTCAGTAATTATTATAGAAAAAATTTCGCTATGGTATTAAATGCTACTTTCAGGAGCAGACATATTTGTAATTAATTCTTACGCGTAATGAGTTATCTTGTTATTAACTATATGAACATATTAATTAAATAACTGTAATTGTTCGAAAAAAAAAAAAACAAAAATGAAACTATCGAGAAATTTAAGAACGTGGATATTTGCCCTAAAGATATTTTTTGCGCGGGTCGTTATCCACCAAAACGCTCACGACAGATTTGCTAAAACGGAGTGTTGCTGTGCGGTAGTTGCTTAAATTATTGATCGATGTTATTGTGAAAAAAAAAATTAGAAAAAAAACATTACACACCATACCGCACATCTAAGAGAATTTCTAGAAACTAGAGAAATATTATGTATATCGATTAAAAAATTTCGGTTTTAGCAAAAAATAAATTAACATTTGATTTGCTAAAAAAATGTTTCAATGGGATAATATCTGTGGAAGGTGTGTTCGACAAAATTTTAATCATATTTTTAATCGACTTCAACAAAGTGTTTAATAACCATGCCGACTTGCAAGAAAAATCCGTATTATCGGCATAGTTAATATCGAAATGAACCGTTTGCGCATAATTCATAAGGGTAGATAATTATAGTAACGTATTGCAATACTAAGCGTGGGTTTATTACGGTTCTTTATTTATATGCGTAAGAAAGTATTCGTTTTTGCGGGCGATACGGTTCCCGCATTATTGAACATTCAAAGATACGTCAAAAACCTGAAATATTTTATAAACTAGAGGCGTGTACGCGATCGAATTTTTACCCATAAACACTGAAATAAGAACGACAAATCGATATTTACGCCGAAAGTTATTAGATGGCCCGACTACTGTGTATATACATATAAATTAACAACAACTGTAAAGTTTTAGACAACGTTTCGACGTCTCAGGGGATGTAGTGCACTAAGGGGCTGCTGAATGTGTGTAACGGAAATATTATTAAAAAAGCCAGACAGTCTATCTTACTAGACGGAGCGTCGTCAAACCTGTAATGCCTTTAATAAAAGTGTTAAAACGGTATTTTAATGCTTAGCTTTTGTCAGGGGTATCTTTTAGGCGATACAAAAAGACGGGAGAGATCGCACAACAAATCTGCCGGGCATGAAAAAGTTACGTATATGTATATGCAAAAGAAGGGGCGTCTTAAACGCTTGTAACAGAAACCACTTGATTATACGATACCGCAATATAAACTGCTTGAAAGAAATGGACAAGTGTTACCGGACCAAATTAACAGCGCGTTATTAGCTTTTTAAATTCTCCTGGTCCGATAAATAAATTTACAAGAGTTTCCATTTAATTTTCTTATATGTATAAAGTGTAAAAGGCTACATGTAAATAACTGCACTTTAATACAAAAACAGGGCAAATTCGAAAAAAAAAATTTCACCTAATCTCGAAAAAAATTAAATATACATATATTTAGAAATTAATAGCTGGCTACTTTGTAATTTTAATTGCATGTAAAATAAAACTTTAATAGTTCAAATGCGTTTTTTTTTTTTTATTTCCTAATTATTATACTTAAATCGTATAAATATATTTTAATAATATTAAGCATACCGAAAAATGGAGGATATCTTTTATTTCGTTAATGTTAGATGTAATTGTATAAGTAAAAAATTGCTGTTAAAATTTGTTAGTCGTGAAGTGCGAACAGTTTATTGTTTTTTTTTAAACATTTCCTGTTAGTTATTTCATTATCTTTACAATCAATCCGTTTATTTCTTTTTTTTCTATTTTTACCGGAATATGTTCAGTTGTTTTAGTGTTCTTTGTTTGAAACAGTTATTTTCAGGACTACTCTTACAACCATTTCATGTTGCGTCACGCGAAACTACATACACACGGTTTACTTCTGACAATTTTTAATTTTTTTCGTTTCGCGAAATCTCGGTCTGCCGGATTATTGCTTCATTATTGTTTGCACTTTCATGGATCAAATATTACTTAAATATATGTAGAATAGTGGTTCCGTTTGCTTATTTGACATGCACTAATTGATTTTGCTCGTATTTAACTACATATATATATAAAAAAAAACTCGGCCATTTTGGCCTTGCAAGGGGCTGTGCTCCTTGACTCCTCTTGCTTTCATTCTGTCTCTTTCTCGTCTAAACTTTGTATAAAATTATCAAAATTTACAACGTAATTCTTACTAGAATCAACACAAAAAAAAAAAAAAAAATCCTATTCTAACATTTAACTTTCATTATATAAAATTAAGATATGTATACGAGGTCTGTTCAAAAAATAAGATGACTTTTTATTTTCCTCGAAAAATATTTATTTATTCATCAATATCTATTTTGCCCCCTTCAAAGTAATCCCCCTCAGATATAATACACTCGTGCCAGCGTTTTTTCCAATCCTCGAAACACTTCTGATGTGTGCTTCTTGATATGGTCTTGAGCTCTTCCAACGATGCGGTCTTTACCTCCTCAATCGTGGCAAACCACCGTTCTTTCATAGATCTTTTCAGTTTTGGGAATAAGAAGGAGCCAAGTCCCCGGTGAATACGACGACTGAGGCATGATTACGATGTTGTTTTTGGCCAAAAAATCACAAACAAGCAACGATGTATGAGCAGGTGCATTATGGTGATGCAAAAGCCATGAATTGTTTTTTCACAAATCCGAGCGTTTTCTTTGTATTTCTTCACACAAACGGCGCATAACTTCAAGGTAATATTCCTTATTGACCGTACGACTTTCTGGCAAAAACTCATGATGCACCACACTCATTGTAATCGAAAAAAACAGTGAGCAAAACCTTCGCAACATAAAAAAAATATCCCAAATCGAATATACGTAGACCGCGAAATTTAAAAATTCACCTTATGTTTTGAACAAACCTCGTATATAAATATATATATATATATATATATATATATATATATATATATATATATATATATGTATATACATACATAGTCGACTCGTGATTATCCGGATCGATTTTTCAAACAAAAAAAAAAGAAGAAAAAAAAAAGCTAAGCTTTTATAAAATCTACAGCTATAAGTTTGCAGTACATATCTGAATATTTGTTTACATTCGCTGCAAAATTTTAAAACTTGGTTTCACAAAGAGTTCGTGCCCGCAGTTGCGAAACATCTGTCTGACAAACAGTTACCGAGTTTATCCTCAACAATGTACTTTCTCATCCGGCAACTGAGGAGTTACAGGATGGTGATATAAAGGCAATGTTTCTTCTGGCAAACGTTACATCGATTTTTCAACCTATGGATCAAGGAATCCTAGAGGCCTTAAAAAAAAATATCGACGCCGCCTTCTCACTAGGCTAATATCTAGCGTTGAAAATGATGAGAACTGCCAGGTTGCTTTAAAATTAGTTAATATGCTTGATGTTATCACTTGGTTATCTGAGGGGCGGGAAGAGATTAGTTCTATAGCATTAATGCGGTCGTGGGAAATATTATTAGATCATAAAGTCAGTGATACAAACAACGTGGTTTGGACCGTTCAAAAGATAACGAGGAGCTTATTTCTCTAATAAAAAATATTCCAGGATGTGAAACGGGTAATACGAATGACGTTACAGAATATTGAAGAAACGAGAGGTGAGGATATCATGGTACTCAACAAGGATCCAGTTTGAAGAAAATATGGATAACGAGACCCATCAAATTGTTATACCACATGATGGACTGAAGGCGATCGAAGTAGCGCTGGTGTACATTACTCAACAGGAAGAAGCGTCACCGGCTGATATCATTTGTTTACGCAAGTGGCGAGATATAACGGCAAAGAAGAGAATGCAGCGAAAACCACACAGACTTTAATCACAGACTTCTTTAAAAACTAATTAATGTACCGTAAATTAATTTTCATGTTTACTTTTTCATTATGGGATAAGCTAATTTTTATTTTTTCATTTAATTTGCAGTATTTAACCTTGAACTCCGGCATATCCGGATTTTTTGCTATCCGGACCGGCTGGTCGCCCAACTAATCCGGATAATCGCGAGTCGACTATATATATATATATATATATATATATATATATATATATATATATATATATATATATATATATATAAGAAAACCTTCATATGTTTTATTTATTAATTCTATTATAAGTAACATATTTCTTAATTCAGTATTAGTTTAGCGAAAGAATCCATTTTTAATTTACACGATTCTTGCACGTGTACATAGTCAAACATATTACAGCATATTTGTATTTGACTAAGTGTTGTTTGTTGAAATAACTTTTATTACAAATAAACGTTATAACTATGTTAAAATTCTACAGGCGAGAAAAAAAAACAGACACCAAACCGTTAGAATTGAAAATAATTGTATAAAATGCAAATTTTAAAATACTTAATTTAAAAGGTATACACACACCTCTTTCTTTTAAAAAGGAGTTCGCCGAAAAATTTAAATAATAATTACTTGCACGCCTTTATCACTAAACTTTGAAGGGCACTCACGATTGGATTTTTAATAATTTCGCAGTAGGTTTATAACATCGCGAAAAGTATACAAAATTGTGAAAAGGAAATTATATGTAACGTATATTTCTTAATAATCAGCAACGTTTGAAGGCCATATTTTTTTCCGCAAAATAAAATAAGAGCTTTCCAATGTTCGAAAAAATAGGTTCTTCATTTTTCTTTAACTGGTATATTTTACGGATATTTTTCAATTTTTAAGAATGTGTTATAGTTAAAATTTTATTCAGAATAACATTTGTATATATAAAAAAAAAATAGATAAAACAAACTGCGAAGTACACTATTTCCAAGAGCGAAATATACAATTACAGTCAGTTTACCACCTTATTATACTCATTGACTTTTTCGACATTTTTTAAAATTGAACAGCAAACTATGTGTCGTTGGGTAAGGACCCACTTGTAATTGTTTTTAATCGTGCACACCTTTAAAGTCGAAACAGATCTTTAAAGTTTAAACATCGTAGTCGAAGTTTATGGAATTTGCAAAATTTCTAAATTAACATTTAAAAGACAAATTGAGTTTAAACGAGAATCGATTATAACAAAAACCAGAATTGGTAAACAAGGAAAAAAAGAACGACGAAACATTAAGCTTCGTAAAAAAAAAAAAAAAAAAAAAAAAAAGAGTAAAGAACGAAAATTACCGTTTTGGAAAACTACGTCAACCGTTTTATCTGTTTAATAAACTAATACTAATGCTAATAATAATACTAATCAAATCAAATTATTTTTATTTACAGATTATAAATGTATGATTTTATAAGTGTAAATGCGAAAATTCCACAAATGCGCGTGAACGCGCGAAAAGCGGGGATTATTATTATTGAAATAAAGCGACAAAAACCGATAGCAATTAATAGTATAATTTTATCAATATTACACCATATAAAACATTATCCGTGAACGGGAGGGGGGTAGAACAATTTTTGCAATGACTTCTGGGATACACGAATAATTAGTAATAAAAGTAAAACTTAGACTTTACATCAGGAAAAGCGCCCTAGGAATTAAATATAAACTCTCCATAAAAAATATTAAACAAACACGAATTAAGTAAATTACGTTTGTTAATTATATCATATACGGATAACGGATCTTATTTGTTATAATTTAAATTTAATAGACAAAATCTTGTGCCTTTTTTTTATAATGTTTTTTAAGTCGTCTTTTAAATACGTAGATAACTGGTTATAAAAGTCGAGGGACCATAAAGGGCGACTGAATTCTGGAACGATATTTAACATACTTAAGCATTGTAACTATTTATTTTCTACAACTCCTAGCGTCACCTCTTCCTTAAACAGAAACCTAAAGTCTGAGCTATTTTTAAGCAAAAAAAATAATAATTAAATACTACATATATAGCTTATTTATATCAAAATTTTTCAGATGTATATGAGTCGCACATCTCATTTACATGTATTAAAAATAATATAGGACCGGTATATTTCCTTGTGTTGACAGATAAGAGTACTACGTACTTTGTTAAAGTTGGTTACATAATTTCTCTGAGTAAATTAAGATTTTATACTACCTCGGAAACCGCATGAGTATAATTTAGCCAAAAGAATATTATGATCAACTCTATATAAAACACGTTTTGCGAAGATCGAAATATACGGCTAGACAGGATTTGCCAGATTCAAGACTTTCAGATGTAATACGTTTAAACAAAGTAATATCAGCACCCCTTCATTTTAAAAACCCATAATGCCACTACTACTAGTAATAATAATACTACTAATACTACTACTAATAATAATAATAATAGTAGTAGTAATAATCATAATAATAATAGTAGTAGTAATAATCATAATAATAATAGTAGTAGTAATAATCATAATAATAATATTAGTAGTAATAACAATAATAATAGAAAAATGTGTTTGAGATTTTGATCGTAGTTCACAAAAGATGTGATTTAAAAGTGGGTCAGAGGAACATCGTTTCTCAGGCATTAAATTGACGAGATTTTATTAAATTAAAACGATAACATGATTTTTAAAAAATCGAAAACGTATGCCATACAATATACCTTTTTGTCTCAATTTATTTTTGACTTACGCAGTCTCCTTTAATAATCTCGTCTATTTCTCCTTCAACTACGCCGATTTGTCTCTCTCACGCGTTCAACATGTTACTTCATTCTTTCAAGTTTCTCTACCGAACTGTAATTAAAAAGGAATTTCACATCAGCGTCCAGTTCCTTATTTCATTCTCACGTCACCACTTTTACCGGCAGAGTTCGAGCAGTTCTGACGGTGCTGGAGCTTCTTGTTTATTCGTTCAGATTTTAATTATTCTATTTGATACGGCTAGTCTACACATTATTCATCATTTACATTTCAATCGTTACTCATCCAATGATTGCCTAAGCAATAAATGAGAGCGACCTTTTCAATTTATTCATCTTAACCACTACTCCGTTCACACTGATGTGCTGTGGGTTCCACTGATTATAGGAGTGTGCGTCATCGAGAGTAATGATGATGCTTCGGCTGCTCGTTCCTATCTTAACAAAAATTGCAGGTTCTGGTCTAAAAAGATTCACTGGAGACTTTGATCGGATGTTTAAATTTCCTCTCCCAATCGTTCCTTCTATCTCTCCGTGCAACCTATTCTTCCTTCTGTAATCAATATGGTTCTTAAGGATTTTTCCTTTCCGTCGTTCTGCTCGTCTTAGTTTTCCGTCCGTATTTATCGCAATCGCAAGTTTTTCTAGGCGGTAATCTATAGTAATAGCTAAAAGGATGAAAAAGAAACATTCAAAAATGTACGATGACGCCGTGAAAAAATCGACAAACGCGCTAAGAGAATCAATCGCATACGGTCTCGGTATGTATTGCTCGGCTAGTCCGGAGTTGAAGTTTTTATTTCGAAAAAGAAAAAAGAGAATAGCCTCTATCTGGTCGCCGAGAATTAATAAATTATTTTCATTTACAGTCGATATTAGAATTTCTTTCGCGATAAGGAAGAAAAAAAAGGTAGAAAAACACGCGACCGTTTGCAGGCCGACCATATTATCAGTATGGTGAGTTCCGAGGTCGCGCGTGAAACACGCCGCAGTGAATCATACAAATCTTAATATACACATCCGGCGAATATAATTTCATTCGTACCGCTCTCCACCCGCGGCGGACCGAATAAAACACGAATTCCACACATTGTACGAAGTTAATAATCTTTCCGCGGTGAAGAAAAAAAAAGTCCATAAAATCATCAGTTCTACGTTAGCTTCATACAAGAGGGCAAATGGGGGGGGGGGATATCTACAGTTTCCGGATTTATAATGTGCTAAAAAAATTCATCGTTTTTTTTTTTTTTTTTGGTCTGTGTGCTGCTACGTCTTGTCTGCAGATAGTGTATTACGATATAATCGAATAAATAAGTGCAATAGAATTCGCACACTAGTTTTCATGTATAATTCATTACGGACTATCGAATTATTATTACGTCGCATAGATTAATTTTAACAGATTTTAAAATCTTCGCATTAAAAGAGCTGCTCGATGGAAGACAGTAAAGTGTTTCATGACGAAAATAAAAATTCTGTGGAAATGAGACGTTTTTTTTCTTCTTTTTTTATAAATTAAAAATTACTTTAAATTCAAAAACTCGTTGTGTATACAGCGAGATGAGATTTGAATCACCCAATCCTTCCACAGTGACAGCGCGCGCTGACAAGTTCGACATTTATTTATTTACAAAATGATTATAAATTATACCAGAGTATATATACTGATAGGCTCGTTCGTTTTTATTCTCGGCTTAGTTGGTCATTTGATTCTGAATTCTAAACTATTTTTTATGAAAGAATTATACGTGAAATATGCAGGAAAATTTTCCAAATGCGAGACTCTTTTTGAATTACAGGGAAAAAAGAGTAAAACAAAACAAAACAAAAGAAAGTGGAATGACAATAAAGAAAGCAAAAGAAAATTTCAAGCTATGATGCTTTTATAGAGAGAGAGGTGGAAATGCATCGCGCGAGTGCGCTACCTCGAATTCAAAATTACACCTAAACCGCTATCGACTATGAAAATAAAAGCAACTCGAACATGTTTTTCATTAAAAATCTACTCAAACAAGGTACGAAATTTCATTATTTGTTTGTAACACCAAAGACCAGCAGCCGTGTATAGGGCACTAAACCCAGGGGAGGGCGAAATCAAATAACAAAAATAATAAACGGCTAATAAAAAAACGAGAATTGTTCGGGAATATGCGAACGATTTTTTTACACTTGACGGTTTTCGCAATAAAAGGTACGCGCGTTGTCTTTGGCTTTTGAGAAAACAAATAAGAAATTAGTTTAGGCAAATAAATAAATAAATAAACATTTATATACATATATATTTGTGTATATATATGTATATATGAATATCCAGCTTTTTAAATTGAATCAAATTGACATTTTGATATGCAAAAAAAAAAAGTGGAGCAGAACTACCGGGATCCCGGATTGACATTAATTGAAATCGCTCGAGTTTGTCAAACGACCGAGGCCCGATGTTGATAAGTTACGACGACACGCACGGACTTTTAATAATTACTTTTTTTTTTTAATTTTTTATAATTAGGTTCGGATAAATTCTGGCAAACCCGATAAAGCAAACCGCGACCAGCACTTTTCAAAAAGCGGTTAGTCGTGTTGTGTTGTTCAACGATAACAGAAAAGTTTCCGTTATTATTTTTCGTGCAGATAACGAAAACGCGTAATTCACGAAATTAGAAACAATTTTCACTCTTCGCGAATTGTATAAAGGCATGTTGCGAAATTCGTGTAATGCGTGAATTTCAAATTACGACACAATGGTTCAATTGCGCAGCAAAAAAAAAACCAAAAAAAAAAAAAAAAAAAACATCGTGAATCCGAAACATGAAAATTTTATAAATTACAGGATTATACAACCTCACCCTTGTATTTGTCTTGTAAAACAACGTTTTATATTGCGGAATTTTTTTTGAAAGTAGAAAAAATTTTGTGAAATGTGCGTTACAACGCTAAAAATTCGTTCACTTACTGGCTCTTAATTATTGCTACTTACCAGGCCCGTGCCCAGAATTTCGAGAAGGGGGAGGGTTGAAAATTTTCTTTTGCATATTTTATAAATAACAATATATTTTTCACTAATATTCATACTATTAATCATTTTCATCATTTTGATTTATATATTAATGATTTATATAATTGAATTACCCCGTATATGAACATTAATAAAAATTACATATGTTATTGAGTATACTCGTAATAAAAAAATTTGCATAAAACATTGATGAAGTACTTAAAAAAATATGGAGCATATTTTTTCTTTTCTCTTTTAAAAGTAAGAACTCCCTAAAAAATCATTAATATTTATTTTAAATTTTCGGATTTCTGTGTATTTACAATAACTATTTCAGTTCTCATGGGGGGTTAACCCCCCCCCTTCCCGTGGATACGACCTTGCTACTTACAATACTGTTGTTTCGGCATTAATGTAAATAAATATACGAAGTATAATTGATTCAACGAAATGGGCAGAAAGATGCACACATTTTGTAAAGCGCACAATTTCATTATTTGTGAACGAAAAAACAAACAAATCAGTGTGTGATTAAACGGTTTTTTGTAATTTTTTTACGTTAGCCATAACAGTTGATAGTGGGCGAAACACTAAGAGACGGCGATAATAATATGGCTCCATCGTAATACAGATAATATTAATGAGAAGGGAATTGATTTTTTAGGCGCTAGAAATGTTGCCGTTTTATATTAATAAGACATTTTTGAAATTTAATGAATCAGCAACGATTCATACGGTCCAGAGGGCAAAAGTGGATTTATTGATTTTCTATGTTTGTCGGCGAACACTCCCGGGGTAAACTTTAAAAAAAGTGTTTACGTAAGAAAAAACACGCGCTCAAATTAATGCCGGGCGACGGGAAATGTTTATAATTACCACCTAAATTAACGCTTTCGCTTTACGCTCAGTTACGTCGGAGAGACTCCTACCATCTTAGTGAGCCCAGCCATGTCCCTCGCTACATACATCGGTTATGTTTCAGTTAGCGGCAAGTTCAACTTGTTGAAATTTTCAAATTTCCGCATTTCAGCCAAATAAGTATTTTGTGATATACCGTAGAGACGTGTATCATCGCACACATAATTATTCGGATGAAACTGATAAGAACACGATCAGAAATACACTTCAGCAGCGACGACTTTACCACTAACGTCGTTTGTAATTCTTTAAAAACGATCCTCAGACAAGCGTAGTGACCGCAAACAAAACAAAAAACGAAATAACAAAAGGTTGCAAGCAAAAACAAATTAATCATGTGGCACCAACGTCCGTTTGGAATAATTATGAACCGTACAGACTGAACTTGTTGATGTGCACTGATTAGCGAGCGCTCGTTAATATCGCCGATAACCCCAGTAACTAATACCCGCCCGTGGTACTTACCACAGAGCTAATACCGGGAGGAGATCCAGCTTACTATATCGAACAGACCGTGCGCGATTAATTATAAAAACTACTGTACACGAGGCACCTGTGTGCGTTTATATAACACACACATACACACACGTATATATATATATATATATATATATGTATACATATACATGTGCGTGTTTGTTAAAGTGTATACTTGAACGTATTTTGGCTTACCGGAATGATAAGGTGAATCGTCGATTCCTCGGCTGCAAAGAAAAAATCGGAAAATGTGGGAAAATTCGCGGGAAAATTAACACGACACAACTTGCAGCGACACAAAGCAGCGCCGGAATGTTGCTGATAATAATAATAGGGCAGCAGCGGAGGTCGCTGTCGGTGGTGGCGCGTACGAGACGCGGAGGCCTAATGAAATTTTTTCGAGACTTCCACCATGACATAAACAACTATTCTGGTGGAAGAAAAAATAAACAACGCGCGCCACGATAAACAAGATTAACCGGAGTGCGGCGAGTGCGGCGGCGCCGCGGGTGCCGCAGCAGGTTGATGGTAAATTGAGTCCCGCGGGACGAGCGAGCTCTGTTCGCCATCAAGGGCACCGCGACCAGCAAGCCGTTAATAACAACACGGGGTAAGCTCTAGGTTCGAATCAATTATTTTACACAATTTTTCGCGTCGGTCGCCTGTACGTTCCTGCGGGCCACGTAAATCCGCCATTACCTCGTCCAACACACAGCGCAACACTGTATATGTAACGGCCGTGAATTTGCGCGCGCGCGTTCGAAGAAAATGCGCGTTTTGCCAGTTTCAGCGCGGGCGAACGCACGCACACAAGCAAAGATCGGACAGACCTTATCGCGGCCGCCGGTATCCGCGTTAGAGGCGCGCGCGCGCGCGCGTTACAACATTATGTAATAACGAACGAAATAAAATTGTGAGCGCGTTCAGAGCTGCCGCCCGGTGTCTTATTATTTTTAACCGAAAGTAGTTTTTTCAAGGTTACCCCGGCCGAGCTTACACACGTCAGCCCACACATTTCGTAATGCGAATTCGTCATCGATCGACGAATGCGAAAACACCCCTCCAACGACCCGTCAATGACAAAGCTTCGCCGAACAGTCTGACGCAACATCGGCGAACGCGTTGCGTCGACGTAGTAACCGGCCGGACGACGTAGCGCGCTCGTAGCGCGCGGCCAGGCTACGGTCGAGGTCTCGGAAGAAGAGAAGCGCGATGGATTCGTTGTATTCGAAGTGCGACCGTCGAAAGGTTTTCTAGCCAGCAGCAAATCGGGAACCCTACAAGTCGACCTTGAAATAAGCGTGCCCGTTACTAGGATGATGTGCAGGGATGATGGGAGTCACCGCATCCCGACATCGCGAAACAATACGTTTAACCGATTGCACACTTCTGGAAAAGAGAGCAGGTTAAGTAGTAGCAGCATGGGTAGAGACCGATTCTCCGGAAGGACTTGCGTTGCCGCGCGCAGGAACGATCCCGATTGTTTTTTCGGCCTCTACTAAGGCTAAGCACATAGTGACGCGGGTCGAAAAAAGCTGAGATAGTAGCAAACGAGCAAAGCGAAGATAGCGTCGATCACAGAGAGAGTATCAACGCATAATGGCAACGTCTCAATTAGCGAAGAACGATAAAGCGTTTCAGATAACGCACCGGTTTATCGACCGGTTGATATAGATTAAAGATGGATGGTTGTTTTGACCGAAAATTCTCGCGGCTAAAAATATTCTATTTAACGAAAATGTAACACGTACGTAGTAAATAAAAGAAGAAATATACACGGGCGAATTTCATAATTTATATGAAGAATTAAGAAGACACCCCCCCCCACCACACCCACCACCGGGGAGGAAAAATTTTATTCATATTTACGCACGAATATTTCAACTGTTGATTATATATAATTTACAAAATATTTTTGTGTCGGAAAAGAATTTAAATTGGTTAAACAAAAAAAGGAAAGGTTCATTTAAAGCAGAAAATTAATTTTTAATCACCAGCTTGAAAATATTTAACATCTACGACATTTTTGAAATAAATTATTACAATTCTTTTAATAGTTTGTTGGTAAATATTATACGAGATAAAATTAAATAAATTGATGATGTTTTATAAATGATAAAAAAATTTTAAACACTAATTTTTTACTCGTATTATTTTATTGTTGACAGATTTCGTTTTTGTAAATAATTAAATTATATTCAGTTGTAACATACATAATTTTTTCGCAATTAAATTTAAAGTCCACATTTATTATGTCAAATATATGACACACCTTATGGTAAAATAAACACAAATATTGTTCAAAAAAAATAAATATCACGGTGGCAATAGAAATTTAATTTTTAAAACTAGTCGTTTTGGTTTCTAAAACATTTAACACACAATAAAAGGTTCCCCCGGGCATAAATTTTCCCATACGGAATTTGTGTTAAATCGACCATTTATAATTTATAATTAGAAAATATTTACACAGAAACGTTTTTAAATGAAATGTTAATTAATGCACACACTTACTGTAGATTTTATTTCTTTTTAGTTAATTCATCCCAGAGTTTATCTTAAATAAAGCGGTTATATGGTGATCATCATTTTGTTGATCTCAAAGTGATTTTCGAACGAAAACACTACTACTAATCAGCAATTCTCTTTATTCATTTCCACATAATTTTGATGAAAAAATTATGAGATTTGAAAATAATTTAAGATCGCGGCTATAACACTTTAACTCTAAAACTAAGTAATAAATTGTGCCGAATTTTAAGGGAATTATTGACAGTGAAGAAAACCGATTTGGATGCGGAGATATTATAAATAATACGTTTTTGTGGTTTCCTAGACGATGAATAAGCAAAGATCAAATAAAAATAATTACATAGACCCTCTTTTTCTTCCAAAGAATATGTGTGTCCGGGTTATTTACGGGATGTATGAGAACTTCTTTCAGACAGCGAACGCGACAGACCATGTCGCAGTATGCTGAAACTGATAGTCCGGTTGTGGTATGTGTATAAGAATGGAAGGGACTGAAATAGCGGCGAAAACAAATCAGTTTGAATTCTCCGCTTTGCTCGTTGATGATAGAGATCTGTCGCGATCATTTTTGATGTGCCTCTATATTCACTTCCGTAATGAGCCGGCTTTTAATTTTGTCGCTTTTTCTCCTAGATTTTATCGCAGCTCTCTTCCACGCACCACTATGTGTTTAGCCTATGGCTTTCGACGTTTGCAAAAATGTCTCAGCCCCCACCCAATAAATAGTCTACGGTAACGAAGCCGAAAAAAATAATAAATAAAATAAAAATAAAGGCAATAATACAACATTGGCCGCCATAAAAAACCAAACTAGGTCAAGCGACTGTATACGAGGCGGCATTTCGCAACATGCGGCATACTCCGCCGTTCGACAGATTTTACACAACGCGGCTCGTCTGGAAATGTTTGTACAAGGCGCCATCATATTGTGGTGTACAATATTACGCTGGACAGTTTGAATTATGCACAGTGTGGCGGCAAATGTTGAGTGTGGAAATAGTCTGCTGTACACTACACCGACATCAAACTGCTGACACAAAAGCGCACATTTACATTTTTTCCCCATTGGTATTCTACATCCTGCTGCTGTTGGATCCGATTTTACATTTGAAGCTCATCGGGGGCAAACATTTCAACGTACGGAAACTAAATTGCGGGACGTCGCGTTGGAAAGGAAGCGAAAAAAGAGCAAAACACAAAAATGATTAAGATCCGCCGCCAGAAGGGCCGAAGAATTACTGGCCATCATCAGTCGGCTTCATTCTTATAGGCTGCGCTCGTCGAAGTTAAGAAAAGAGTTAGATTAAATTCGCGCAAACAAACGGATTCAAATTCTTTTTTTATACCAGGGGGCGCAATAACCGCAAAAGAAAGAAAAAAGATAAACCGGAAAAAAAAATTTCGATTTTTTTCTTTTTAAATTACAAATAAGGACGAAATCAGTTTCCTATTGGCGAGAACGGGCAAGCATGATATATATGTATATATAGTATGTGACGGAAGAACTCAGAAGGCTTTAATAACCACTCACCCCTTTCGGTACAGCATGAAAATTCTAATAATTTTTTTTTTTCCGTTATCAGTCATTTGATTATTTGTCCAAACGGTTTTCTTCAGAGGTTCGTTGACGATTAAATTCGATATCATTGTAGGATTTAATGAAAAAATTACGAATATAAAAATGAAATTTAAAAAAATCTGAAATAATCGGCACTCGGTAATGTTTTTGATTTGTAGTGATAATGAAGTTTTACACACAGGCGAAATTTATAACCAGTTTCCGGAGTAGTACGACTCTCATGGAGAGAGATAACTGTCATTTTTGTTTTTTCCATTCGTACATACGATATTTGTCTAATCAAAAACAATGAAAGTTCTCTCCTCCCTAACACGTATTACATATTACATCCGATGTAACTGGTTCCGCATTAGGCACGACCATGCAAGTTCCTTCGAAAACTTTCCGGTAATCTGTAGACTTATTGGGCGATAAAGCCGTTTGCAATACTGGGACTTTTTGATCTATTAACCGTTCCAAACCGACGATAGGATGGTGATGCGAGTTACAATTCGCTCGGGAAAATGTGATTCAATTCTAAAAGTTGCAAATTATTTTAGCGGTGCTTTTTTCATTACGAATTTCGTTTCTCTCCATTTCTAAGAAAATTTTGTCATTTGCTATTTCTTTCATATTTCCGTTCTAGGTAAAATTGCATGTGTTTGTATATATGCGTATAGAAATTAAATCTGAACCATACCTTTAGTACAAAAAAGGTTCTATCTTTTAATTAATTATAAAATATAACCAATAAAAAATTACGTTACAACAAAATAGCAACTGGTCGGACCACGAAAGAGGGATGCCGTAATTACAATTTTCAATAGATTTTGTATAAAAAAAATTAAAAAAAAAAAAAAAAAAATCGTATTTGTACGTAGACAACTTAAATTAAACTCGGTTTGCATAAGCGTACAGTAGTAGTTTTCGTCATGGTATCCTTTGATTTACATACAGATCTTACTCGGCCAGTTGAATTCAGACTTTCGTTTTTAAAGATTCTGTTTTATATGACTTTCTCTCATCATCAATCCTATCAAACTTAATGAAAAAGTACACGAAAAAGTATGAAAAAACGCTATATCCATTTTCCAATGGAAAAATTAAAAATTCGAAAAAAAAAAAAAACCTAACAACGAAGCCGGCACACGTGCTTATACATAAAGAAGTGTGTAACGACACGGAGCACTCGTTAATGAGTACAACACATGACACGAAATACTCTTCTACGAGACCAAGAAACTTTCTCGGATTAATTAATTAAACGATCAGACTAAAGAATATAAACGATTTAGAGAGGTACCGATCGAACTCGGTCCGGAATGTAACTTTTTATAAATTCTTCGTGAATTTATATTTTACGGCAAGTTCTCGAGACACACTTCACAGTATTCGTTATTACCTAGCGCCCGTGGTTGGAGAATATAATATTCGCAAAAACGGGTAGTTACCTATTCCGCTGCTATGTTTAACTTGGAGAGGGGAGAGATTGTAACAAAGTTTTAGAATTTATTTCGGGGGGGCAAATGAACGGGTATGAACGCGACAATTAAAAAGCACAAGGAACAGAGTCAATTCGTGTAGCCGTTTGTTATCGTCACTGTAAAAAGGATTTGTGTTATCGTAGATAGAGGTAGAATTACCGGTGAGAGTGAAGGCGGACAAAGAAAAACAGAAAAAAATCAATACCGTTCATTTTTTTCGCGCTTCCAACTGAAACGGGTTCGGCCCACGGCATTCTCCATGACGGAAACACTTCCACAGGTGTGTACAATGCCTGATGGAATTAGTTAATTTGCCGTCAAAACGGTGGTGTAAAAAAATTGTAATTTTCTTCAACCGCGTTGTTCCCGCTGATGATAGCCCCTTTCATCCTTTACACATTCACAGACCCTCTCTCGGAGATTGTTTTAAAACGTTTCTCTGTTATGTTTTTTAAATTAATTTCCGCTAATATATATGTTCATCCATTTTTACTAATTGGCGATTTCCCTCCTAAATAATATTCTTCCTCGCGCTTATCGACCGTCTTTCTCTTTATTCTTCTTCTATTCGCGTATATATTTAATGAACTTTCCCCTTCACGACGATTACACACTTTTTACATACAACTTGTTTCTCCTCCCATTTTACGCTAAGTGGCCACCTGTGATAAGCGAATTAACTGAGCTTTAAATTCTTTGTTTCCTCCTATTTCTATCTTTTTTCTACAGACAGTTCTAGAACATCCAAGTCTCCTTTTTCTTTTTTCCGCTTCTTCTATATGGCAAACGTTACAAATTTCCTCCGTTCTCTTCCGAATTTTTACTGCAAAATTGCCAAACTCCACATGCTTCACTATACTTTCCCCTTCTGTGACAATATCTCATTTTCTCCGATCGCTTGCAGTCCCATTTCTATCCGTTTCGTATGACTCTACATTATCCTTTCGAACCTTAATTGTCAATCTTTCTCTCGTTCGTTCCAATCAAATCGATCTTTTTAGGATTTCCAGTCGTATCGGCATCGCTGACAACTACTGTTCTCTGACGAGAACAATTTATCAATAAATTCCGCGCTCGTAATATCCCTTTTTCCGTCTAAGCAAGCATACTTCAAATCATAGTACGATACAACATAACCTCCGCTCCTTTTGTAGTCTGTGTTATAAACCAGTACAGCATTTTTTCTCATCGCGACTTCCACTTCATGGTTGCGTTATTATCTCTGAAATATGTCTTCGTTTAGGCCATCGTTGTTTTTCATCATCGCCTTTCTACTGTTTTCTTTCTTCTCTTTGCATACTTCATTTTTCAGGTCACGACTGTGTTTATGATGCTGATATCACCTTCCTTTTGAATGCTCCCTTCTTTCGCAGGACCGTCCTCTTTTGTAAGGTTTTTACATCGAAACTTCTTATGGCGCTTCTATTAAATGTTGTTCCGGCTTTAACAGAATTCATTTCCCCCATTTCCGTGTATGTTAAAGTTCAACGTCTTTACATCTTAATTTCTAAATCACGGTCTTTGAATGGCATTAAAAAAAAATAAATAAATAAAATCGACTTTCCGTTATAGCGATCGCCACACTAGGCAAACCCCTAGCAATGGGAGCAGTTAATATAATGCGAGGAAATAAAATATGAAAGCTTTCTTCTTCCATACCTCATATTTAATTCGATACGCCCCCCCCTTGTAACGGAGTTTTGTGGAGCCCCGCTTTAATTTTCAGATCGCATGGTCTAGAAACTGCGATTAAAGAAGAACGTGACAAGAAAGTGTACATTATACCGATTTATACGGAAATATTTTTACCTTTACTTTATTCGGAGTCTGGCCTGACTAAACAATTCGTTAAACGTTAATAAGTCTCCCGCTACACTGCCTTCTTAAATATTTTCGTTACAATATTCGGCGACTATCGTTGCTATATGGTTCAAACTTTTTTTAAATTCTGCCAATTTCGTGTAACAAATACAAAACCAGATTCAGGTGATACACAAGTTTTCTTTATTGGAAAATTTCGTTTTCCCTCTTGCCGTTTTTATTTACTAAAATTAGAGATCGAACGAACGAAAAATTTAGAGTTCACGCAAAGGCAATTTCGGAAATTATCGAAAATAATAAAGAAAAGGCGACGGTCAAATGTGGGAATTGAGGGTTCTTAGTAAGAATTGTTTCATTGAGCACTTTTTAAATAATTAATCTCAGAAGAAAAAAAAAAAAAAAAAAAACAAGAACCGAATAGAAAATAAAACTAGTAATTTCTTTCAGTTTTTTAAAGTTCTTGACAATATTTGATTTTTAGAGCGGCAAGTGAGAATAACACGCGAATTATATACTATAGAATGCTACGGTAGGAGCGGTTAAGCGTCTGTTTGTTCGAAGAAGTCAGAAAACAGGGCGCAATACACGCACACAAAAAGGTGTACCATAGTTTTAACATTTAAAATTACTCCGTAAACTGAACTGAATGAAAGGACGGATAAATGTGTCTATTTTAATTACAAAACATATTCGAAAAGAACCAAAAGGAGATAATTTTGTGAACCGAGAACTGTTTATGAAGAACCGAAATGAATTAAGAAGAGCAGTTTACTACAGAACATTATCGAGAAGACAGAGCGAGAACAGTTTTTTTTTGTTTCAGTTTGAATTCCGAAAGTAAACCAATCTATTGTTATTCTGCGAGCAAAAGAAAAGAAAAAAAAGAAAGAAAATAAGGATATTCGTATTATTTTTGAATAACGCGATAAAACGTCTCTCGCTGTTTGCTCTGTTGCTTATCTACACATCCGCACACACAGCTCCACTGAAATAAAACCAATGTAAATACAGATAAAGACATACAAATACGGACCCCGCCGCCGGATCCGTGCACGAGATAGTGGAAGTCGGGGAGCGTATATACGTGGTAACAAATCACAGCACAGTAATCCGGTCAGTAGGAATATACCCTTCGGGCACGATTTTTATTAAGTATTAAAAAACAAACCGGTTCGTCTAACAAAAATGAAACAAAAAAAAAAATCATATGCACCAGGAAAAGAAGTCATCACCTGGCCGGATGATTACTAACCACCCACTTGCAGGAGATCACATGAAAGCAGGGGGATACGCTTATTATTATAGATGTTGTACCGTGTGCAACGTGCTATTGCCGATGTGTAAGAAGCGAAAAACATAACGACTTCCTCCTTTTTTGATGATACATATCGATATATTCCGTTTCCGGCTAAACCTGCTTGTGTTCCACTCAACCGACACAGTACCGAGGAGCTACTACACCTTTTCCCCCTTTTTTGAATTAGCTGCAGACATGCATCGTGTTCTTCTGCACTACTGATCACCAAGTGTTTGTTAATCGTACACCGTTAAATATAAAGGTTATATTAATCTTCGAACACTTCAGCACTGACAAGCGGTACAAAAAAAGAGCACGTTGTCAATGACCCGTCAGACCTTTATAAACCACCATAATTACAAACGGTCAAAAGCAGTTGCAACAATTCCAAAAACCTTGGCTTACCGTTTACCAATTAAAATGTAGATTACGAAGTACACACGATATATATTATTACTCAACAAATGTAAATTACCGCGTATTTTAGACAACATTGGTTGTAGTTGCAAAATTAATTTTTCTTTTTTTCTAAGGGATATCTTTATCGGTTCGCAACAATATAGATTTGTGTTTAAGAAACCTTCATAAGACGCCTTTTCCGTTGTAAACAATCGGTTATTTTTATTTTACAAATCGCTGTAACAAAAAATACGTAATAAAATTCAGGCTCAACTATTAATTCCGAATAAAAAAAAGACGTACATAATGTAATATAATAGAGAACATATAAACATAAAGAGCTGCTTTGATGTGAAACAAATGAAAAAGTGATTTAAAAATTATCTTATTTTATCGCGATTATTTCGGTTCCATTTTATACTTACTTAACTTGTATGAAAAAGCGAAGAATGTGAAACTACGTTTTGTTCTTTCCTTTTTCGCGTTTTACAAATAGAATTTACTTCGACCTAGTTAATATATTTTATTCTTTTAGAATATAATTGGAAGATTTTATATTTATATTATTACACACATAAAAATCGGTAACGCATTGTATTACACGAATTTCGCTTATAAAATCCAGTTTTAAAAATTATACTAATTACGAAAATTACGGCACTGAATTGGTAACGTTACAACAATAAACATTTATAACCTAAAATCCAAATAAATACAAAAAGAAAAAGAAAAAATCTTAATACCGAACTGTATATACTTGTTTCTTAAACAAAATATCCGACACGTTTCAACATTTTCATAATTTTCGTTAGCTTAAAAATAACAAACACTAATTGACGTATAGTGAATATTGATGAATATTGTGTGGTACTCCTCTTTGTGCTTGTTTTCGTTTAAAAACAATTTAGCATATAACTTTACAAAATCATTTAGATGATTACTGTGTGAACTACGTACATAGAATTGGAAATCAAAAAATAAAACTACAAAAATCGACGTTATAGCTTTCAGGTAGTAAAGTTAAACAGGACTATTACTAATGTGCCCTGTAAATTGATTTAAAACATAAAAAAAAATATCAACTAAATCGGAATAATTAGCTTTAAGTATTCAATAAGTCACCGGCTAATCGACGATGTAACTTCTACACAATAACTACTCCATTTTTAAATGTTTACACATTTTACAAATTACAAAAAACACCGCAACGAATTTAAATAACGTGTAATAATAAATAATGGATTCACTCCGACACTTTCGAAAGCGTATACCCACATGAGTAATTGCATAAAACGATTACGCTGTCAACATATACATAGTACGTAAACGACATAATACCGTTGCGCGGAACATTATTAATATTACACATAACGGCACACTGATATGTGTTGAGAAATTTTGAACAGCAGCAGTCTACAAATAGTCTTTCTTTAAAAATATGCAACAACAGTTCTTTGTCAGCACTAGTAATTTACGCCCTTTTTATTTTATTTAATTTTTTTTTTCAGAAATAAAATTGGGAAAAAGAAATTAACTGACGACAACTAAAACGATTATCCAGAAGATACCATCATCATTATTGTTATTACTATTATTATCTTGCACAAAATATGAAGCATACTTTCGCTATTCGAAATCTAGACTGCTATAAATTTACTAAGTTGTAAAAAGTACAATCACAGCAACACTACTACCATCATCGAGTGCCGTTCATCGGCAAATCCAACTGTCACCGTTTATTAAACGTTTATAATCTCAACGAAATTCAATTAAAAGGAAAATAATGAAGTTAAATGTTAAAATGTACCAATGGTTGACCCAAGACGATATCGAACCGCATTACTGCAGAGGCAAATGAAATCGAAAAATGTCCTGGTTGTACACATATTAAAAGTTGGTGTTAATCTAGTAAAACAGTTGACTTGCAAAGTAAAGTCATACGCGGAAGTTACATGTCAAACGCTCTTATATCTCTTACATAAATAATAAATAAATATATATATACATATGTATATATATATATATACACATGCGCGCGCACAAACGCACAAACGCACATATATATTTGTGTGTACTACACTCGCAGTCAGAGACTCCTTAATTAAAACTGATCTACCAAGTACACAGTATGCAAATAAATTATACATTTAAATGCGCATAATTAAAAGGCACGAACCCAACGCAACGTAGAAATACACAATATAATAGTGCACATTCACATAAACAAGAGTGTGATCAACGTTAAAAATGGCGAACCTCGACCAGATCGGACTGCTCGCTAAAATATTAAATTCGGAAGAGCGTGTACTTATTCTTTCATTTTAAACGATTACACGAAAAACGCCGCGTTTACATTCAACGAATAACTTATCTAAGGGGCAACCAAAGCAAAGAAGAACGACATCAGCTGGAAAATCGAGAGGCGGTCGCATCTTCTATCCCGAACACCCGTCATGGCAGCAGAAAAGCTCCGGAATGTCGTACCAGATAGTGCATTTACAGCAGAAGCGTAACAAGTGTAAAAAGCACAACTGGAACGTACTCAAGAACTTTTCATATGTATCGTTGACAGTGTTGCAGGCTCTCCACATATATGTATATGTACACAAGAAGGTTTATATATTGCCAGTTTTATGCGGAATACCATATATTCGAGTATTTTTTTTATTCGGTAACACCGATAGGACGGCACTTGCAGATTTCCGAAAATTCAGCGTAGTCTTCGTGTAGAATGTGCACATAATATTTTTTACTCTTTTCTCCGCGGAACAAGCGATATCTGAGTTCACTTTTAAAGGGGCAATGTTTACACGAAATCACTCCCATACATCGTTACAAGAAAACCGGCTACGTTGCCTTTTTCTAATTATACTTCCCTGCCACATTATCCCCCCCCCCCGCCATACACCGGGCATTAATTGAACTCATTAAGAACACGTTAATAATACCTCTCCACATGTACATCCCATATCAACGTCTATTTAATTATTCAAACGATATGTTGTAGGTGTATTCTTAATTCCAGTCGTGACACGTTTGACCTCGTCTCTCAAAACTTGCACACACGCACAGACACACATTAGTTCTTATCCCCAGTCGTGTATTCTGTCGGACAGAAACACGTACGGGGTAAGAAGGAAATTGAAACAACGCCGTTACGAGTAACGGGAGAATATTTTATTAATCACTCCGAATAACATAACTCCCCTCGCGGACGAAGCATATTTGTTGGAGAATTCGCGCTTCGAAATACAACATGCTGCAACAGAGTTCGAATAACGTGCTACATATTCCCGACTTTTTTTTCTTTCTTTCTTTCGAATGTCACCAGCGACTAGGCACGTACACAACACACACGTAACGATAATTATTCATATTTAAGCAAACTCACCTTCGTTATCTCTCACTTCATTGTTCATTTTTTAAAACGCATCGAACACAACATCACGATAAAACGCTACGCACTAAACACATTCAGGGGCAGCACAAATATTGTTTTTCCTACATTGCACACACTTTCTTTTCGGTGTCTTTTAACTAATAAAAGCACGATAAAACGCTACACACTAAACACATTCGGGGGCAGCACAAATATTGTTTTTCCTACATTGCACACACTTTCTTTTCGATGTCTTTTAACTAATAAACTAAACACATCCGGGCAGCACAATTTCCCTCCCCCCTCACATCGCACACACTTTCTTTTCGATACCTTTTAAACTCTCGATTTTTTTAATTATTAAAAAAAAAAAAACCAAACATCTGTCAAGCGTACAATCAGAAAAACTTTTACCGATGTTCCCGGCGCGCCTTTGTCAAAAACGGAAACTAAGTTTTCCGGCAAACCTCTGTTGTATTATCTCGCAAAAACATATTCGACCGCGCACAAGGTCAGCTTTAAGGTCGAATTAACGCTCTCTAAACGACTAAACATGTTTTAGCAGTCGCCGCTGCAACGTCAGACGCTTGATGTTCGCGGAAGTCACTGGGGAAATTTCCATCTTCACCTACCTGGCTGATTATTTCCTATTCATCAAATGTTTCATTCCAGCGGACAATAAAACGTATCCTTCGTAATTTTCATTTTCGCGTTAGCAAAATAACCGCATAATAATTATTCACTCTATTGCATCTGCACCATATAGCTAATTCTACGCGTGCCAAAAAGCCAACAAAGGAACATTTTGCTCACGCCACTCAACGTACCAATTGCAACGATTAATTGCCGCTTTTCACGATGTGCTATTAATTCCTTCAAAAACTAGAACATCCCGACAACGAAATAGGCGAGAATCTCACAGCAAGTTTTTCAAAGTTTATTAAGTGAAAATTTTTTTATTTATTTTTTTGTTACCTAAGCGACTAAGCACAACACACACACACTGGCAATATACAAAATAATACATATACATATATGTTGTTATTCGGAACGGGGAAAAAAAACAAAAAAAAAAAAAAAAAAAAAGAAAAACCGATTCAAACGAACACATTCGAACAACAGTTCCGCGACGAACGAAACGCACGATAATTTTTGAAACGAAAAAGGTATAAAAAAAAAAAATAATAAAAAAAAAAATCGTAAAATATTTACCGTGTACCTTCGTAATAATGAAAATGAAAAAAAATAAATAAATAAATGAAAAAAGAAAATAAAAAAAAAAAAAGAACGAATTTTACGCGAAACAGCACGAACGAATTCAAAGCGGAGAATAACAAATTTATACTCTCCGCATCAGTCCGCGATAGCAACGTGTAGAATAGAAAGTAGAGTGCATGAGCGAGCAACCGTCGTAAAATGTGCACACGTGGGGACTGAACTGCTGCCGCGTCAACTGCTATCGGGCACGACGCGAATGTGCTAATAAAACTTCGGTTAGCAAAACACGAAATGAACGTTGATCGCGAAGCTCGTCCACACGCAGCCGCACATAAACGTAAAGTGGAACAGAATTCAGCGTCAACACATGAATACAACAACGGCTACGAGCATAACGTACCGCGTAAAAAATGGGCGAGCGGCGAGTGGCGAGTAGCGCGCGGCGAACGGCGAGCGGCGAGCGTGGGACTGCGATTGCGATACGAAAGGAACGAGCAATTGTGGCGCGAACCGAACCGAACCGAACCGAACCGAACCGAACCGACGACGCGCCAGAATGCAACGTAGCAACGTCATTAAACGTATAACGGAAAAAAATAACTGACGACGACTGCTCGACAAAGAGACATACACATTAAGCAGCAGCGACGACACGACACAACCACAGACACATGTTGGCCGTTGCCGCCGCCGCCGCCGCCACCGACATAGACCGACCGCGCTAAATGTACACGATGCAATAATAACAATTATTATTATCAATTCGGATCGGGCAGGGGCAATATCACATGTACACTATATGTGTGTGTTAATCATTGCGACACACAGGGGCACACACACAGCAGCGTTGCCGTGCAAGCGTCGAGTTTGAGAAAGTATGTTATTATTATTATTGTTTGTTATTATTATTAATACCATTATTATTATTATTATTATTATTATTATTATTATTATTGTTATTATTTCATGCTACTGACACACAGACTTCTGAGTATTTCGAAGGCGAGTAAAGTGAATTCATTAACCCTCCTTTCTCGCTTTGAGGATTAAAAACGATGTTCAATATTTGTGCCGCGAAGTCATGGACTTTGTGTATATTAAGATATTTCGAAAATAAACATATAACGGAGAGAAAGTTTGCTGTTTCTTTTTTCTTTTTTTTCTTTTTTTTTTACTTTTTCGTATTTTTTACCGGCAGCGGGGCCCAACAAAAGTTGAAGCGGATTCAAAGAGTGTAGCTTAAATTGGCTGAAAAAAAATCTTCTCATTAATGAAGGCTTACTGAAAAGGCCGAAAAAAGAAAAAAAACATTTTGATGAAAATAACGGCAGGTTTCACAGGTGATTTGCACGCTCCTATCAGTCACGGTTAACACATTGCACAAAGCTAAGGGACATTTTGATTTTTTTCATAAAATTTCGGAGCCAAATTCTCTAAAAAAAGAAAATAAACGAACCGATTATTTATTATATACACACATATGTACATACATATGTATCTTTCTTCTTTGTTCTAAAGGCTTAGCCTTGTCGGTGCGAATTTTAACTTCCATTCTTCTCTTTCCATTGCTATCGTCTTCAAACTAGCCATTTCTATCATTTGTCCAATAATTATTTCCCTTGGTCGACCTTTTCCTTTCTTGCCATTAATTTTTCCTTCGATTATGTTTGTTATGAATGAATTATTTCTTATTAGATGACCAACATTGTATGTATGTATGTATGTATGTATGTACATATGTACTTAAAAAACTAGCAAAATTTCCAAAATTAAAATGGTGAAATATAACAACCGGTGATTATTAATGATGGCGGAATATGATATTTTTCGTGATCGTGTGAAGCCTTAAAAAATCTCGGGAATGCGTAAGTTATAAATTAAATATTTCAATAAGCATTTATTACTGCTCTATATTTTAATAGTAGCCTGATCTTGGCAAAAATATTTTAACGAAATGTTCAAAATATGCTGAACCGCGGCGGTGTATCTTTTAGTAATTGTTTATGTTCCACAGCTCCCGGATAATTTCATATTTATATGTTGATTATTAATCTTTTATCGAATTTCAATCCGAAGTATGCTTCCGTATACAATGTATGTACATGTATATTTTTCATACCGCGGACTGCACTAGCGTCTACATCAGCAGTCAGTCGTTCAGAATCTGATCATATTCTGTTTCGTGTATAACACCGGTAAATAAATGACGAAAAATTGATGATAGTGCGCTCGTAGACGTGTTATTGTAACCGAAATAATGTAATTTGCCGGAGAATTGTGAACACAGCTTACGGGCCGCGAAAGCGAAAAGAAGTATCCGACGAGTGGAGGCAAGTGGGAGCGCCGTCCGAATCTTAAAATACCAGCGAACGCTAAATTCAAGTTACTGCCGAGTCAGTTTTTCGGAAATTCGGCGAAAAAATCGCCGCCCAAAAAATCTAACGCTAACGAAAAGCCCGGGAGGGAGGGGTGTTTCCACATTTTTCCGCTGTTCATATTCTTCATCTAATAAAGGCCATATATATATATATATATATATATATATAAAAATATATATATATATATATATATAAAAATATATATATATATATATATATAAAAAATATATATATATATACACACACACACATATATATATATATATATATATGTATATATTTATTAACTGCTAATTCGTCCGCAGTTTAAAATATAAAAACCGATGCGAGGCCTGCATAATATATTGAAACTACGAAAACACAGACCTCCTTAATGGAGTTGGACGCTTCCGTCACAGCGCTCTTTCGTCCACCCTTCATTTCCCTACTATCCTATATATTCGTTATACCCTTTTCACGTCCTATTTGCATAATTGTATGGCCTGACCAAGTCTACTGTCTTCCAAACGTTTTCTTTGCTACTTGATTTTCCAACGCGCCTTTTAGTCCATCTTACATTTCTCTTTGCCTTCTGTCGTCATACTCGTCACTACTTACGGCAGCTTCCATTTCTAATCGAGTGAATTAATTACAGTTAATAGCCCCGTAGTTGATTGGGCCGTTGTTCTAGACAATTTTATTTCGCATTTAACGTTAGCGTGTTGCACAACAATATATAGTGCTTCACTGACGCGTTCACTGTAATAAAATTAAAGCAAGTCCCGCGACAAAGTTGACGGTTACATTGCATCAAGAGCCTGACCGGGCTAACAGCTTCATTTTTTCTTCTTTTTTAATTCATTTCGGGTTCGCGCCTATTATGAACTTTAACCGAGCTTTTAACTTTGATAGTTCGAATCGAGACTAGAACAAAACATATCGCCGCCTAACCACACTCTGAGTAATAGCCGAAAAGAAGCTCGTCGTCGGCCTATAATTCATCCGACAGTAAGCTTAAAACGTATGTACGGGATTACTAACCCCGTTTTACGATTAAAGGAATAAAGTATTTTCATTTATTTTTTCATCCGATTTTCGGTTTAGGGCACATTTTGTAATGCTAACGTCCGTATTGACGGCGTTAGCGTAATTTACGATTTTTTAAAACGCATATTTCTTTTTTATCGTACTCTTTTGGAATCGATTAATTATAGAAATTAAAAACATTACTATATATACATCTGTTAATAACCTATCGTGATTGCGATAGAAACGAATTATTGTAGAACGGAGGAATAGGGAAAAAAATGTCCGTCTCACTTGGGGAAAAAAAGATTATTATTTTTTTTTTCTAATTTAATTATATATATATATATATATTATATTAACGGTTGTTGTTTTCGATCGTCAGCTTCTTACAGTATTTTTGTATTTGTAAATGCTGTAGCTGGTGAAGCGGTACGAGGGTCTCAGAGACTAAAAGTCTCTTTAGTATTATACATATATACATAATGATATATATTTATTTTTATTAAAAAAGTGATTTTTATAATTAATCGATTATTTCCGTAATGGACGATTGGGAATATATTTTTTTATGTCGTTCGCATCACTAATTCAGTGATTCGGGACGCTAACGTGATCAACTGATAACGGATATTAAATTAAATTTTTCTGTACATTATTTGAACATCGGTGAATCCCATCTTCCTTCATTTATGCATTTCCTATTTAGGTTATCGCTTTTTGATTAAGCGTCTACCTGTTTTATTCCTCTTCACTTCTTACTCTTCTCTATCCTCCACAAATGGCGATGTGTACCTCTGATAAAACTGCAATTTTATCCCTTATTCCGGTTCGTCTTCTTCAATCTTCGCCATTTATTTATAGTCCGGATAAACTTGCCTATTTCTCAGTTTCCTTCATCCTGCTAAATATATCTTTCTTTACCGTTGCGTTCTAAATCGCTTAAAAACATGTCGCCAGAATTGAATTTTCCAATACGACTTTCTTTTTCCTACACAACCGCTATCTATACTGACGGTAGGATCTAATGGGGGCCATTTATTGTCCTGCTTTTAATTAGATTCTGTTTGTCTTTCAAACTTCCCTCCTTTTGCTTAATTTTCTTTACCGAAACTATTGCTATTCTATGTGCTGTTCCCTCCTTGTTTCCTCATCATTGCTTTTCCATAAATTTTTTATAATTTCGGATTCTAAAAGTGCTCTTTACAGGCTGTCACACCTAACCTTCCATCTATCTCTTCCAGCTGTGTAATACTTTTCATACGCTCTCCCTTATCCATGATCTTTTCCTCCTTCACTCGACCGAGATCGATCTTTTGCGGATTTCTGGTCATTTAGGCTTTGAGTGTAATAAATCGGCGGATATTCATTAGGCCGGTTCTTCTATTTTCAGTGGCAGATTTTTAGACACTTTTCAGCTCATTATCTAATTCTTCTTTCCTTAAATGTTACCCATTTCAGACTGTGGCTCAACTCTTATTCTTTTTCATTTTCTAATCCTGTCTTCTTTTAACTCTCTATTCAGCCATCTCTTCAACTTCATCCATGGTTTTCTAGATACTTGCTTTCTCTTAAGCGCTTTACAATCTCGGCTATTTGTCGTCTTCGTTTTAATCATTGTTTCCTTCCTGCATCATTTTCTCAGCTTCCATTTGCTTCTACTCCATTTTCTCCTTACCCTTTCCCTTCCACATACATTCCTTATAACTCGGATATCGTGTTTTATTTGAATGTTCTACCTTTTCTGCTGAATAATCGTCCTCTCCTCTTCTCTACTAAAACTACTTCCCTGTTTATCAGTGCTTCTTACATTCTTTCATTTTCTTCCACTTTTCTTATTTATGCCCTCGAACTGTTATTATCCTCTACCCTTAAACGTTTAAGAATATAATTTTATTCTCTTCTTCTTCCCATTTCTTGGTCTAATGTCTTCATTGACACACCCATAAAAAAACACAAAAACATCGGTAAAATAATAAAGTCGCTTTCTGCTGACAACTGGAAATTTATTATTCTCTTTCAATAGATGCCGAAGACTTTTGATTATTCTTTTACCAATTTTCAGACTGGCCTTTTCATTATTATCATTATTATTATTTTTGTCACCATTATTATTATTACTTCTGGGTTCGTCAACTAAGGACATTAACCTAGCTCAAGTGAAATTCTTCCATATTTTCAACCTGCGAAAGCAGGATTCGAACCAGTACCTGAACGAAATACCACATATCACCAACTACGCCACGGTAGCTTAGGCTGGTCAATTTTAGACATTAAAACAATTAAATATATATATTTTCAATGCTCGGCAGCGGAATTCGAATTCAGTTTCGAGCCGGCAAAATGACACATCCATGCTTGAAAGACTGCTCTCATAGAATGACCAGATTGTCTGCAGTAATTAATTATACGCTGACGACTAGCAGTGGAGTGTTTATCGCCTGAAGAGGACGAATCCGGTTTCGGCGGGACCTCAGCAAAATACCAAAACATACCTCTCAAGCTAATCACTACCGGATCGCGGAATAAACTTTTAGCGGTAAAAATTCCGTACGTTAAGAATTTCGAGTTTCCGAGAAAATATATTTTTACATTTAGAGACAATTTATTGAACTGCGTTTCAGCGCAAAATGGAAAATTTTCGAATTAGGAACAAAACAAAACAAAACCCATAAAAACTGTAGTTATGATATCGCGTTGATCCGCGCGTTGTCCTCGATAAAACTTGTTTGTAATGAATCGTTTGATGCGTACGACGGTAAAAATACAAAGTGATGTTGTCCCACTTAAACCCATTGGACAATTCAGATTTAAAACAACTCTGATAGCAATGACTCAACAGTACCGACTGCATGTAAAAGTTCTCAAATTATCTGAAAAAGAGACAACACGCAGCCTGAACACCATTTCATAGTTTGTTGTTTTTTTGTTGTTTTTTTAATTCGCTCCGATTTTCAATAACTATTCGAAAATGCAATGTGGGAAAGTCGAAGGTTTCAACGACTTCAACCGGTTAAACGATTTTCGGCCACAGCCCATTTCGTAGATTCCCCCCGGACGAGAATCCAAAATCATCCCAACTCGATTCTGTAATGGAAATGAAATATAAAAGACAGCGCGCGTGCAACATTTTTCAGCGAATAAGCATCGTAGAAGACGCAGTGAAAGGCGTGAAAGGTAATTAACATCAGATAGGATAAAAGCGCGGAAAGCATAAATATCGATTTTCTTTGTTACGGGACAATGCAACATCGCTCTGTGAGATAGTAAAATCTCTATTGTCGATTAAATCAAAGTAACACACGTAACACATATATGGTCGCATTAACGGATTTCTATTTTTCTTCTTCTTCTTCTTCTTCTTCTTCTTCTTATTATTATTATTGTTACTATCATTATTGTCATTGTTATTGTTATTAATATTAGTATTACAATTATTATTATTATGGTTATTTCTAACAACGGGGCCGCGGGAAAGAATGGAAGAAAGCAGCCGGAATGTCCATCGTTTCTATTGTATCGTCGTTAACTACAATTACACACGAATGTATTTTTTAATTTTGCAGAAGGAACGTAAAATATTTCTAAACTACAAAGACACGGTTAACAGTCGGTCCTTCAGAAGCCGCTTATAAAAACTGCTAAAGTACAAAAAAATAAAAACATAAAAAATCACCTTTTCATTTCATTTCTAACCAATTTTCGCCAATTAAAATCGGTCACATGTTGGTTTGTTGACTAGTTCAAGATGTAGTTTTTATAATGAAATATTTAGAAAAAAAAACAAACTTTGTATACCACATAAGAAAACCCGGACTTGAATCATCTGCTGAGCGCTTAAGCGTGATAATTGGTTGAATCGGACAGCTACAGTAAACGCTTCTCACGAATTTATTCAAATAATCTCCACAGTTTGAAAGTTATTACAATGATTTTTCCCTTAATGTGATATTAATTACGGTCGAATATGTTGTTGATCCATTGTGCTCGATTTTTAGTTCTCGTATAGTTTTTATCTTTCTCCCTTTCATAGATTCACACACACTTACCCGCGTTCACCCGCTCGTGTGTGGAACAGAAAAATTATTAAATCCCTTAAATCAAAGTACCCTTCGGCAGATTTCCAAATCATCGAATATCATATTTTCCTTTAGCCGCACTGAATTTTAATGCATATCAAGTTATAAAAAATGTTGCGTAAACCATATTTAAACGAAGAAAAAAAAATGCAGCATAATATTAAAGAAAAACGAAAAAAAAAAAAAAAAAAAGAGTCTATTATCGAACTATTATTAATGATGATCTGTATTAATTAAACCTTTTTTCGTCTATCAAACAGTTTACTTTCTTCACTTGGTTCATATTTGTTGTTTAACTTGTTGCGGGATTGTTCTCTATAAATTTTCAATTCCGAATTATTTTTTGAAAGCTTTAAATTCCTGCAATCTTACAAGATGGCAATAAATGTTTTCATTTTTACCCGATATCCTCATCCACAGTTGTGAAATTCGTCGGTTAATAAGCCACACTCTTTATCTAAACATTCAGTTGGCAGCGTCGGCATCAATTGTATTTATCTTACATTTCAGCTTTATCATTTAATGACCTTCTCCATCACAAACCGGATATTGATTTTAAGATGACTAACGTTATATATTTTCTTTACACTTTTGAATTGAAATAATTATGATGTTACTGCGTTGCATATTAAGCTCTTAATGATTTATTTTCTTGACCGTTTCCTCGGTCTTCAGTAATTACCTTTATTTTATAGTAGACTAATTTTTTATACATCTGCTCGTTTTAGTCAGTAATTATTTAGATAAGACATCAAATTCCTTTTTTTAACCTTTCCTCCTTTAATTAAATATAATTTTGGACATTAATATTCCGTGTTTAAAATTGGCTAGTTTAAGCGCGCTCACGCCATACGCACACGTATATACATGCGCGCGCGCACACACACACACACAATTGCGTGTACACTTGCGCGCACATCCAAAAACACATACAAAACAGTTTTAAAGAAGTACGAATACTAAAGATAAACGCAAGATTTAACGACCAAGCGCTGTGACATATTTTATTTAAATATAAGGTTTTATTTGAACTTGTTTCTTGTTTATTGTGGTAAAACGTAAATGTGAAGTCGGCAACCAAACGATAAATAGTTGATGATATTGCCAAAGTAAAAAAAGGTTATAAAATAATATTTTACGCGAAAAAAAATAATAATGAAACAATAGAATTTAAGTCAAATTAAATTAATTTACCGATATTTTCATTATCTAATTCCTGCATATGCAATAGTAATGATAATAATAATAAGGTATTTTTATTACCTTCTCTTTTTTACTTTTATAAACATAAAACCAAAAGATGATTTATATCAAAGCGAATACGATCCCATAAGGTCAGTATTATTACTATTCTAAAATATTACGGATAGAATGAAAAGTAAATAGTAAACAAAATTTTTGCGAACAAGAAATACAAAAAATAAAAAATAAAATAAGAAAAATATAAAATAAGATAAAAATAAAATAAGAAAAAAAATAAAGGGCGTTAAAAAGTTTTTAATTGATTAATTGTAGCCAGAATGGTCATTTAAAAATAACATAAATAAAGACGAAGCTGTAACTGAAAACAAGTTAAAAAATGGGAATTTAAAAAATACCATACACACATACATATGTATACATAACGATTGGTAATTTGATTTGTTTTGATTCGATTATTTTATTACCTTATTATTTTCATATATGCTACATGAAGCAATAAATGCATAATATTGCGCGAATGGTGGTGATTTTTAAATAACTTCTACAGTATTATAATAAAATAAAGTAACGTTCTCTCAACGAAAAGAAAAGAAAAGAAATACAGAAATAATCTAAGAACATCAAAATAAAATTAAAGTTTCAATTTTTTTAATAATAATAATTTTCAAATCAAACTATCTCTTATTATTATTTTTTTTTTTTTTCTTGTATTTTTATATTAATTTTGTTAAAGCAATAAAATTTAATTTGATTTGATTTATAGTTTGCGTAAAATTGCGCGAGTCGTAGCCAGCTATAGTAGAATTTTAAAAAGTTAATCGCTAGTTGTCAAAACAGAATTAAAGCGCATAGTGACTATTCGTATCATAGCATACCAAACATATAGTGATTTGTTTGTGAAATAACGAATGTTATCATTTTTTGAAAGAAGCCTAACATATCAAAAGTGCCCGAGAAATAACAACTTTGTATCTGTATACATTATTCGTAGAAAAATATATGAAAATAACAACAAACACATGAACCACAAAAAGTCACCCCTTGATAAGAAGTTGTCATGCTGCTTCCAGCTCCATTTTTTATATTGTTTCTTGAAAAAATACTATACCGCATTTAACAAGCAGTTACATATTTTGAAAGAGTATGGTTTTTTCAACAGATGCGAACAAGTCTAATATAAATATTTTTAATAATATCAATTAAAAGTTCATCGTTAAACTAAATAATTATGTATCAGCTGAATCGATAATAACGGGCAGCCGTGTCAATAACAGGTGATGGGATATATCTATGTGAAATTTGAAAAAGTCGTGCGAGGATTGCTGTGAGGAAGAGTCGTTAGTGGTGTATAAAATACATTTCTGTATTACATTTTCATTTGGAAGAGGAGTAACACAACAAACTGCTTTTTACTGCAGTGTTGTTCACATATTTTTAACCGCTACAACCGCTAAGAAAAACATTTTCCGAACTTTACACAGTTTAGAACGTAAAGAAACCTTTAAATGAACAACTATGTGTTGAAGCAAAAAATTGTGTCTCCATAAAATAAAAAAAAAAGAGGTTAAACAAGTTTTTACATATTCTATTTATTATATAATTTACATATTATCAAACAGGATGTTAACATGGTTTTCAATGTTTAACCATTCTTAAATGAATAAAAAGCAAATTTTGCAGTTCCGAGAAAATTCTCTTCACTTTCCGCTACTTATTGCTCAAGAGTACCAAGACTCCTCTGTCAGAAGAAATGGAGTGACGACATTTGAAATTTTAACACATATTGTAACGTGTAGTTGGGCTTTCTAATTTTGGACCATCAATCGTAGAGGCAACTTTTAATGTTTTCTTAAAACTACTCGAAACAATACGAATGGAATGGATTATGTGATGCATGTTTCGTGGAAAAATTGATATTAAAGTGCGACGAATATCGCGCATAGTAGATAATTTTGAACAAAAATGACGATAGTCTGGCAGAAATCTAAACATTCGACAAGGCACCTCTGAATATAATACGAAAGGGCGGGGGTGGGGTGGGGGGATAAAATAAAAAAGAAAGTACTACAGAAAGAAAAAAGTAATTTTTATTTTTATCTTTTGTGGTTCCACAGATTTTTAATTTCTGCGCGACAGTTATCACGAAACAAATTGGTTTTCTGTTGTATCAACTCAAACCACCTCCTTCTAAACCGATTTATTTAAGTAATAATCAGCGTACGTGGTTTACCGAATAAATATGATAAAGACTGAGGTTAAAAAATTAATTTTAAAACCGCAAGAACACGATAAAATGGAAGTCCGATTTACGTTAAAAAATGTAACAAAGACACTGTGTGGGTCACAAACCAAGCATAAAAAACGAAATGAAACTACTACGAAGCACTACTCACTGGGCAATCAACCTCCTACTATTATATTTAGAAACATCAGGGGAATCCGCGCAACACTCTTAAGCAGGAATGTTGATAAAATATGGAGATGTTTTCTGGCATATTTACGTAATACGTATGCGGAATTATGAGAACATACCACCGGTATAAAAATGATAGCAATGTCTATAATTATAGAAATTATGTTATCGCGGAATTTTATTACGAAAAAATACGTTAGTTTTCTCCCCGGCCAATTGTCAATATCGCAGGCAATAATAATTAGGGGAGTTTTTTAAAAAATACTAACTACATGAAGATATAAACGTAAGAGAATTTATTGCTGTAAAATTTAACCCAACAGCTCATTCACGTTAATCTAGTTGACCGTTTTTAAACGACCGAGTAAAACTTAGTGAATTACCCCGATCGACCCCGACTTGCTTAGTTAATTTTTCCACCCACCACAAAAGAGTACTTTTATTCTTTACCGTTGAATAACGATGGAGTGTTATGTTAATGTCCAGGAGGGGAGACGACTTTATTTTCGGATTTTACAGTTTAAATACTACTAACGCGTGGTACTATTTACGCGAATCAAATATTTGCTTTAAACCTTTTTGGCAAATGAATGTTGTCGAAAGTTTAGAAAAAAAAAAACTAAGTTTTTATAAAAACCGGTAAATAGTAAAAAACCTAAAAAAACTCGTTACTTTCTTTTTTGTTGTTTAAACGAAAAGAATATTTCAATAACGAAAAAGTGTCGAGTTTTTTCTGCCGTTTCTTTGAACCGCTACTGATATAACTAATGCTCATTCTATGCCCAATTGTCATCGTAATTACTCTATTATCTCTACTCGATATCAAATAGAATTAAAATTAAAAAAACTAATCGCTTTGGAATCTTACTAGTCGAGTCAGAAGGAAAAAAAAAAAAAAGGTAAATTATTTTCAAATCCAAACAAGAGGGGTCGTCAGATATTAAAAAACTGACGGAGAGGATAAAGATCGCGCATAAACAGGATAAGAAAAAGGACAAAAAATGAGAAACATTTAGCGAAAGACGAAAAGAACAATGAAAAGATGGAGCCTGTGTAAAAATAGGAGGAAAAAAAACACCAGAACAATGTAGGAAAATTCGCGGTTGAACGAGGAGAGATAAAAAAAGGGCGGATTCAAAAAGAAAGGATACATTATTATTATTGCTGTTCGGAGTCAATAACTGTTGGGATCGAAGTTGAGACGATAACGAATCACGGTGTTTGTTTATCGACTTTCAGGATGGCTCGCAATCGACAGGAAATCTCTCGGAATAGTTAGACGCGGACAGTCGAACATGTCGCGAGATAAGAACAATATTAATGACGCTTCTACCATTGTTGTAGAAGAAAAGATATTTTCGATTGCAGTTTTTAGGGACCTTTATTCAATACAACAGCTGAGAAATAGTATTAAAGATAAGATAGTGGACGAGAATCGAGATATGACGATATCCCTGCGACAATATGCGACGAGTTTATAACACGGAGCGGCCAAAGTCCGCCTTTACAAGTTTTCCAAATTGCATTTGATTATCTATTGAATATTTTTGTCTTTAATACGACTGCGACAATATAAGTGTTTTTCTTCTTCTTATTTCCTTTTTCAACGGTTAAATCGTACTTTCGACATGGTTCACATCAAAACGATTCCGATGAATTAATTAAAAAACGTCATTCCTAAATTTGTTTTCTGTTTTGTTTTTTTGTTTTTTTCTCGCGGAAAACAATTAAATTTCACTCGTGAAAATTAATAATATTACCGGACAGTAACATCAACGTGCAGTTATTAATAATTCGCGTGTTCCTTCGTAAAATTCGCAACCATTGCGCGAACATAACGTGCAACGAACTGGCCACCCGCCAGCGAACTGCTCACCCCTATAGAACGTCAGCACCGGACTATAGTGTCACGTTTAGCGTTTCCTTTACGCCGCAAAGGAGGACCCCGTCTTTCTCTTTCGATTGCCTATACTCACGTATGAAATGACATACCTATGGACACGTGCCCTATCTGACAGGTTGCTTAGGATTAAATGTCCGATAAGAATCATTCCTAATCGATGGCAGGAAAATGATCTGAAATAAACTGTAGACAAAAAAAAAAGAGAAGAAAAAGAAGAAAATGATCGACTCTTCTCTACGGTCTCATCAATCAAATTACTCTCCTAAAGCTGGAATTCCGAATTATTTCCCGGGTGGCAATCCAGTCTCGATAAAGACTGCGGAAGTTAAATTCGATCGAACATGCTTCACTTTCAACGTAATCGGCAAATTATAAATACGTTTAGCGATGTTTTTTTCGCAAATTACAAAAATAATCATCCTACTCTCGAGGTTTGGTTATCGAAGCAGCAACGGTCAAATAGCAGAACGTTACGTAATTTGTAAATAATCGCGTACGTCTAGGAAATGGAGGTTCGCTATATCGCAACGCTAAAGTATATCAATAACAACGAATAAAACACAACATTTTGTAACCGCAACAATACGATAAATGCCAACATTTTCGCAACCAATAGTTGGCCCCCGATACAGTGGTGCTGAGGCAACGTTTTACACTAAGTAGTTTACAAACTGAGTTACGAAACCGTAAACATACGCTCTCGCGGTACCCACGTTTAAATAGATATTTTTATTCCGGTTCTGGATACGAAACAATTCGCAGTTGTATTAGCCGCAATTTTTTACATAAGCCGTGCGCGGTGTACTTTATTGCTTCATCCACTTTTGTTCCATGAAAATACGTATTGTAAAAGCTCTTGAACGTAGAGATCGATAACGCGACCGAATTCTCCCTTATTATCTGAGATTTTTTTAAAAACTGTACCACCAAACATCGCTGCGACCAGTTCCGAGATGAAAACGACAAAAAAAATTACCAATCTCTTTAAAAACCGCATTCGAGAGTAGTTTTAAAAAACTTTTTTTTTTTGTCGCAGCGCACGCGAAAAATTTATATATAAATTTAATAATTTTTTTCTCTGTAATATTAAAATATTGCAACCGGAAGAGTTTACTCAGTCTTCTCGCAATATTACATAAAAGCTAAGCAATGGTCCTGAATTTGACAAATGTATTCCTTTTCTTTTCTTTATCGTTACATATTAAAGATTTGGTCAACGCCGGAAAAAAGGTAGATTCTCAGAATTAGGGGATCCAGTTTTATAGACGGAGGGCATGGGGAGATTTGTCTCGTTCCTCCGGACTCTCGTCGTTTGTAGGTTTATGTACCGCGAAAGTTAAGGAGAAAGTAGATCGATCATTGCGCAGAAAAAGAAACGAACTAATTCCGATATTATTTTCAGATACATTAGGCCCTTTTAAGTACAATGTTGTGAAAATTTAATATCCTAGTATTCGTTAACCGCTTTATCAAGGATTCGTAGAATGTGGCTTTTTTTTGTTTTGCGGGAAAAGGCTTCCGATATGCTGCTTGTCCGGATCTAATGCCATATTTCTGTATGTTGTTTTTGGATACTTCTCTAAGCTAATCTAATTGAAGAAAAAAAATAACTTTTTCTAAATTTTGTTTCCCCCATCTATTTGTGAATGGGGCAGTAAAAAAATAAAACTATAAAGCGATAAGTAAAATCGGAAGAGAACAATTTGATACATAAGATGTCGCCATACAAAAAAAAAAAAAAAAATTAACGTCGTTCGCATTGTGTCGAGTCCACGTGATTTTAGATGCGGCACAGAGAGGTCCGCGAAGTGTTTGGACTATTTCGCGCACGTGTCAAATAGCTTAGTGTTCCTTTAGTAACTTTTTGCACCTTGTTTTACGCACGAAACGGCACTAGTTCAAGAGTTTAATTTTTTAATACCGTCCATACTAATTATGTCGCGTAAGTTTCATGCAGTCGAGAACTTCGTTTATTCACACAGCATTTATGTCTTCTATTGTCGAACAGCACAATCAGATGCAGAGTGTGACATTATTAGCACGGGGACGCTAGGAAAATCTTATCACACTTCAAATACGATATAATATACGGTTGAACGTCATAGCGGCCCGGATTTTTAATAGATACGGCCGCGCGAAAAAGTTTCTGGAGCTTTTTTTCTTAATTGTATCTGAGAGAGACGTAATTGTAAACTTCTAGGGAAACTTCACCCTCAAGTACGAGCGTGTAATTTCACTGAATATCGAACAGTACTGCATTTATGATAGAGCGCTTTTGATGAATAAAATAACGAAATGCAGCGTAATCGCGTTACGGTTTATTTTTTAAGAAAAAAACAAAAAAAAAACCCAGAAATAAACAAAAAGCCAGTTTTATTCAAAGATGCCTAAAACCGCCGCAGCAAAAGTGGATAATAATATTGTACTCCCAGGTTTACCTAATCTGAAATCGCATTGCGGAGAAATCTGGGGGCGAATCCCAAGTAGAAAATCATTGCCCCCCCCCGTATCTCTATGGATACATTGGGTTGAGTAGATTATGAAAAGATTAATTTCACAATCCGCGATTGCTTATCAAGGATATATGAGACTTGCACTTCACGGCGAGTAGTGCGATGACAAATAATAAATGCAAATCCGAAGGAGAAATCTAAAAGACAGCATTATTGAACGATGGGAACTTTTTAGCTATTAACGATGAAACTGTGTGTGTGTACCCTACGTTGTTCTGTGTTTTCAGTTTTCATATTCGGCGACGGTAAAAGCTGGACAATAGAATGACGGGAATAAAAGTAACATTCTTTACTGGAGAATATTAAAGATGCCGTGGATGGCGATGGAACAAAATTCGATAAATTTCAAAAATTCAATCGGACAGTTTTTTCATTAGCGTTCCAGAACTTTTACGTGAGTTTAGTACTTTAATCAGATATTCGAGACCGCAAACGGGGAGCGTTGACTTAATCGCACAGTACTTGATTAAGTTCTCTAATCAATACACGGCCGTTAAATTATGGGTATTTGGCGAGGGCGTCCTGGCAGGAAATTAGACATTATCGCCGTGTCTGTAGGCAGGAAGTTGTTCATTTCATCAACGATCCCTATACTTTCCTGAACTAAGTGGCGTGCCAGCAATCCAACAAGTTCGCACTACGCTAGCCTTTCTCCTATTATTACGGATTGTTTCTTTAGTTTATCATTGCAGGACTCTCCCCGGTACAGAAGAAGAGGATAAGGAAGATGAAAAGAGGAAAACGAAAAACGGAATTGGCCAAACCAGTTTACTTGAAAATCGCGAAGTCATTATTACTTGAATACTGGACGAACAATAATACTGCTGGTATATACTTAGACAACACGAGAGAAAAAATAGGTCATTACCGTATTCGGTACAGCGAGCAGCGCCGTTGCCAAAATAGCGAATCGTGATGACCCATTTAAATTTAATTTCAACGGCGCGCGAATTACCTGTACTGTTTGTGACACTGTGTGTATGTGTGCATACACTTGTATAAATGCTATATCTTTCCGACAATAATTTATCGTTGTGTTATTATTTCTTTTTTCGATGCCGATATATAACTATACATATATATAAATAAATAAAATTGAAAAAAAAATAATTCCAGTCGGTGGATAATATTTTTCCCCAATTTAAATGGAAATTACGTTACGATTTAGTTTCCTAATGAAATCCTGACTGCTCACATAAAGAAGCTCTAGAAAAACTAAAGCTCTTAATCGAAATATTTCTTGGATGCCCGTGTTAACTGTCGTTGTTTTAAATTATGCTCTGTAAAATCACACTTTTCTTGTCGGTCAGCAAGTTTCATAAAACAACTCTGCTAACTTCTGGATATCATAAAGATACGGAAAACAACTCTGCTAACTTCTGGATATCATAAAGATACGGAAGTTCTGAAAACTTCAAAAATAGCCACTATAGCTTAATGTGGAATAGGCAAGAAACGGACAAATCCATCGAAATGCTAAATTACGGATTAGAATCACAACATCACCGAAGCCGAGGAGACAAAATAAGTTTTTTCAGAAAGTTAATACGGTGCTCGAAACAAAGTCGATAAATGTGCATTTTAAAACCGAAAATGATTTATTTATCGGATTTTTTTTTTTTTTTTTGTTAAAAATTAGGACCCCATTGAACTGGGGCTCTTTCTTCAACATGGTAACAATTGCATATCAGCTGAGCGATGGAAAGGATAGTCTCTAAATAATGGTCCGATTATTGATAGATATTGGAGAGCTACATTCAATGCAGCGAATTTAAACTCATTATAAAAGAAACTAAAAATTGTTGTCAAAACCAGGAAACACACCGTCTTTTCCGGAATGTCAGATCGAAATATCACAGTTTCATTCGAGAATCCTAATTCTATCGCTTCATCAATTCTCCATCAGAACTAAAATTCTGTATTTATTTCTCTTTATTCACTTTTAAAAATATTTGAAAAGCATAATAATCATCTCACTGACAACGTTATTTTTAGACTAAAATGTAAACATCTGAAAATCGTTGGGACATTTTTTCGAATGGGGGGTAGCCTAAGAATTACGTTTTAATTAAAAACAAACTATTACGACTTGCACCGTTTAATAAACGTCTCCGAAAATTACGTAGAGTACCGATATTATTTTGCGTATCTATTCCGTGCCAATTAGAAGATCTTTTTACAAACTTTTTTAATAATAATGCGATACTTTCTAATTTGACCGTGAAAGGATTATTCTCTAGAAAAAATTTAACCGATTTTTATACTGCCCACGAGTAATGAAACAGGATAAAAATATTTCTCGCCGCGTTAAAAATATATATATATATATATATATACACATATATACGAACAATTTCGCAAAACACGAACGGGACGAAATAATGTGGGAATTGAAGAAGGCGGACACGGATGAAATTTGAGCTTCGCGATATAGATAAAAAGAGAGCGACAATTACAAAGGCACGCGGTAAACAAGGCTCTATTCGAAGTTTTGATAATCTCCTTATTACGACTAGGAATTCCGTAATGATAGCGCAGCGCGCGTTTCTGATAATAATGTTGCTCATCTCTGTCTGGCAGATAATCAAAGTTAGCACCGATAAACCAAAAATAAAATTGCAGTTGCCACTTCCGTGTGGTAAGAGAAGAAATAATTGGGACCGATTCTTATGAGCCAACCGACAAATGAAAATTCAACCTTGACATTTCTTTGACGGTTCTGCTGCTACGTCCGAAAATAAAATTTTAACAGCGCAAAAGAAGCACCGATCTGCCGTTCTCCGTTCTGGCATGATGTTACTAATAATAAGTAATACAGTAATAACAGACGTAACAACAATAATAATAATAGTAATAATAGTGAAGAGTGTCAAAGGGTACTACTATATACCTGTTGATATCCATACCTATACTCATTCGCTTGTGGGGTGACCTTCGCACATTTTAACTGGAACGAATGAATGGATAAACAAACCCCGCAGCAGTATCTTCAGGAATTATGACAAACGAGGAAGCTGTTAAGTGGGACAATAACCCCACTTTAAAATAGTTTCATCTATAGCGGTAAATTTGCAGTAAACAAAACTTCTGATAAACATAATTAAGCAAATGGAGAGTACTTTAATAAATCAGTACGAATTACAAAACAATAAAATGCATACCCATATTTTATAAATCGGAAAAGTGTTTTTTTTTGCAGACACGTAAATTTACTTCTCTTTCGACACTATCAGGGATCGTCCATTTCCTCTTCGAATGTTTTATTCAGACAGACTAATCAAATCACTAAATTATGATTTAAACGATTAAAATCACGGCTAGCAATAACATAAAACCCGACGCAGTGCTCAGCTCACCTTAAAATTACTAAACCGCCACAATAAATAATCGCTTCTATGATAAGCTGAAAATAACGGATCAGTGTATAATAGCGCAATACATAGAAATTAATATGACAATAGAGGATATATAAAATGTAATATGGCGTGCAGTTTGTACGGTATCTGAAATTTCGTAGGATAAAATTTTACCGGAAAAAAAAAAAAATTATGAAAAAGAGTGATTAAACCATTATTATTATACATAGCTCCATGGTAAAAGAGATTGTCAACACAAATTGATTTTCTAAGGGAAAAAATTGGAAGAATAATACGAGGTTTATAAATGGGGGCAGAAGGGGGAAAATTTAAGGAAAGTACTGAACAACAATGTGATATAATGTAAATTAAAAGATATTTCGAGAAAAACTGGCAATAAGAGCTTTTAGATTGGCTAGATGCACTAAAAGCCAAAGACGAAGAGTGAAAAAAAAAAAAACATGCAATTTTTAATACGAACGGGAAAACGTTTTATAAAAATCTATCGATGAATCTCTGAAAATTTTCCACAAAGAAAAAAATTAAAAAGTTCCGGAGAAACGTGAAGAAAACAACAATAAAAGTGCACACTGGTAAGATAGACGCAGAATAGTAGATGAAGTAATGGAGCAAAAAGATTACACATATAATCCATAACACAATAAACAATTCAGACTCGAATGAAGTCTGTCACAATTTGCAAATAGCGCGGTAGGTTTTGTTACGCAATAATGATAAGTGTCACAGGGATGTATCGCGAGATTACACGCATAACACAGTTTAGTAGAATTCCGACGATCCGACATTTGGTCGATTCAAAGTAATGTGCGATGCTATGCGAGATAACGACATTGTTTCATTCAAATAGGCAGTACAGCGGTATCTCTTACTAAGAGAACTGCGAACTGTGCGGAGGACGGCGATAGAATTTCCGACACAGTTACCAAACGGAAGCATTTTTGACCGGAAATTTAAGAGCAGTAGTAACCGTGAAAAAAGTACTCTAGCCAGAAAATACATTAAGCGCGCAGATTGCATCGTCGTTAGCAATGCACGAGTATGAAATAAAGTTTAAAAGGGTCGAGTGTCGAGAACAAAGCGAAAGGTAATCAGAGCAGTAGAAAAAAAGCTCGAGCAGACATCAGAGACTTTGATGACGATCACGGCGACGGGATCGTACCAAAAAAGAAAACGAAATAGAAAAAGACAACACATAATGAAGAAGAGAAAAAAAATTCCGCCGAGTAAAGATGCACGAAAATGGAATTTATACTATTCTTTAAATATCGCCGTCCAAGTAATCTTTCGTCATTGTGTAGTTTTTAGTTTTACCGATAGAAAAATTGAAAACAGAACTAACAACATATGGTGCTGCTAACTGATTAGTTAACCGGACGACCGAATAAAATTTTTACCAGAAAAAAGACCCAATGTTAATCTCGGCTCCCACGAACACTATTTTCAGGAAAAATGTGGTTGAAAATACATTTTTCTTGAAACGTTTAAAACTTCCGCAGTGATTAATAATCATGGTGAAATAAATTTACGGACACAACTGCGTTTAGATAATTAAATGTATCGTTTGAGAACTTAACGTTTCGGTCAGCTTATTATACTGATCATCATCAGAATAAGCGTTGTATTCTTGAAAAATACATTTAATTTTCTAAACGCAGTTGTCCGTAAATTTATTTCACCATACATTTTTCTTCTTTAAAATAATGAAGTAAGTCAATTGAAATCTGAAACTATTACAGAAAAGCCACCGTTTGGCAACGTCCAGGGATGTCTAGTTCGAAAGGAAAGATTAGAAAGATCCGAGTTCTACAAAGAAGGAAGAAACGCTAATATTAATCTCGAACAAATTGCATCTTCGCATAAAAATGTATCACGTGTTTTTAATGGTACGGACCGCGGTCGGAAGAGAAGGGGGCTTTTGATTCGATCATTTGCTGTCATTAATATCGGTTGTTTCGGTCTTCGTTTGAAACATGCTCTATACAGCGTGCTCGAAGAGGAAAATTAAACGGCGCGGCGGCCGGTTAATGCTCGGAATAGCAAACAGCTTTTTACCAGACCGATAGATCGTCGGCATACACTGTATAGCAGTTGGAACCTGTGACGATCGTTAGCCGCAGCAGATAGTTCAGGCCAAACGCAACAAACATTGTCTTGCAGTGACGTTGTCAAACGGTGCCGTGTTCATAAACTAGTTTAAATAGGCCGCGGCGCAACAAGTAGCCAGCCGCCGACAGCTACGAATGAGAACAACGCGATACCAGTTCTCCTGGCACGTAATAACCGGCCGTTAATTTTTGTCGATAAACATGCAAACCTCGCCGAAGAAGCAGAGACACACACGCGTGCAACCCCCCTCATATAATACATTATAAATTTACGCACGCACACACACACACACACATATATATATATATGAATATTCGGAAGACGGTAATTTGTTGCACTCGGAATACACACGACCAGAGACCGGCACACAGACGCCGCATAGCGATAATTTCTTCGGACGTTTTAAAATACGCAAACGCATCATTAGCGAAACCAGCAGCCCAATAAGGAATCGAATGCGTCCGAAATTCCATCCTAATTCCAATCGACGATGGTAGATCGAACAAAGGTGAAAATAGAAATGGCTGACGGTCGGAGAGTGGGAGGGATATAATTAGTGTACCTACTAGTGTACCTTTGGACTATTACCATCGTGGCTGCGGCATTGTTACGAGCTTGTTCGAGAATGCACATTAACAAAGAGTGTGTAACTAACTACAATAACGCGTACTTGGTTAATTTAACATTCCGTCGGCAGAAGATTAGAAACTCAAACCCCGGAGCGTAAGTAAGCTTCTGCGTTCCTATTACGAAAAACACTTAGAAACACAAACAGTCTAGGGGGGAGGGAGATAGCGCTTCGCTTTTTGCATAATCTGTGTTGCACGGTAAAATAAATTGTCCCAATCTGCTAGAGAAAATATTGATTAAAGTACCCATTTCCGGTATCCGCGACCAACTCATATATGTATACATATATATATATATATATATATATATATATATATATATATATATATATATATATATATATATATATATATATATATGTATATATTGGTAATACAGTTTGCGAAGACACGGCAGTATGCATGCTCCCTCTAAGCTACTTATTTATACTATACAACAAACTAGAGAAGGAACATCATGAACTAGACATATTTGATGGTCGCTCAGGAGGGTTTGTAAAAATCGTCGCGAGTTTGACGACAACGTAAGGCTGAGTTGTCCAATCTGCTTTCGTTGAGAATATCTGTATGTGTGTGGGTGATTGAATTTCATCTGTGCGCTTGTTTGCGTTTATGTGTTCGTGTTCGTGTTCGTGCGTGAGCATGTTAGTGTGTGTGGATAAATTTTGGTGCTGATTTATATTTTTCACGTATACACATACTAGGGATGTTGCGGACGTAGAATTTTTGACATCCGCCGATGCGGATCTCGGGATTTTTTTAAAAAGAAATTTCATATTGCTGCATGAGTAATATAAAAAGCTTGTAATCTTTTACATTTTTATTGAATATACTTAATAATTAAAGTTAAAAATTGATACGTTATATTTTGAATAAAAAGTAATGTCTCCGCCGTTTCAGGTTCCAGTCTGTTTCGCAGAGGGTCATAAATTAAGCCTGCGCTACTGAACAACCGTTCACTAGAGGTACACTGGCTAATGGAGATGATAGATAATATTTTCAGTTTTTCTCGGTGAACGCTCCACCATTTAAGTGGATTTTCATTTACACTGATCCTTTTCTTACTGCGGTAAGATGAGCACAATTCCTTCTTGAGTACAGTGTCGGCGCTACCAATTTTTTGACGATTCTTGACCCTCATCTTCCCTTGAACTTTTAGCATCATAGCAAGATGGTTTTTTAAGCCAGCCTTTCTAACCATACCGCAAATTCCTGGTTGTTCTGTATCTTTATGCGAGGAATCTGTCATTCTCATTCTTCTTTTAGCAACTCTAAATCGATACATCCGCATCCGCATTAATATCTGCGCCCATTATTGCGGATGCCGATGTGGATGTGGATGCGAATATCCGCAACATCCCTAATACATACATACATACATACATATATATATATATAAAGTCGGCCATTTTGGCCTCGCAAGGGGCTGTGCCCCTCGACCACTCTTGCTTACATTTATGTCTCTTCCTCTGCTATACTTTGTATAAAATTATCAAAATTTATAACGTAATTCTAAATCGGTCCATATGAAAATAATAACATAATCACAAAAATTCTATAAAATATAACAAACGTTACATCGAAATTGGGACATTTTTCCTAATGGGAGGTAGCCTAAGAATTACGTTGTAATTAATATATAGCTACATGTGTACGTATGTGTGTGGTTAACTAGTAGTTTATATCAATTCTTTGCGCACATGCATGTGAGTATATATATTGTTAATCGGACGATGTCTTTTGTTTTATTTTTTATCATATTGTGCTGTGCAGTAATTGTGGCGTAAGCTGTTGCACTGGCAAATTGTAAAATAAATAAATAAATTACTAAAAAAGAAAATTTTAATCTTCACGACGTCGAAATAACAAAGAACTACAATGAAGAAAAAAAACTGTATCAGACTTTTTCATTACCTGCACATGAGAAAACGGATATAGTTCGATGGAAAATTTTTTAACGTTTTTTTTTAAATTCCACCACATGTTATATTTCCAAGTAACGTAGATTCTAGCTAACCATGACGGCTAAATAGCCCGGACGCACCTTTTTTACTGGTAAGGGAACGACGAGCAAAAGGCCGTAACGATGAAAATTACAATGACCAGCGAAAAGGCACATTATTTTACTGCTACTGGTTTCTTGCTGTCGCTTTTTCACGTTGAATCATTCTTCATAATAACGAATGCTTACACGAACTCCATGAAACGAATAATGCTCCTCCATGTTTATGTCCACCTCTTGAAAACGTAAAAGATTTTAAATATTTAGGGAACATATATATATCGATAGATCCTTGAGCTGGAAAAAACACGTTCAAGTCTTAAATTCGAAAATAAGACAGCCTGTTCCAGCTTTATACAAACTAAAGCAGGTACTTTCATATAAAACACTACGTATATACTGCGATGCAATAATTATGTCTAGAATTCTATATGGAATCCAAATATGGGGAGAGGCTAAGAAAATGGAAATCAATAAAATAGGTAAAAATCAAAAAAGCTGTCTTAAAATTATACTACCCTACTGAAGGCGAAGTGACTCGAGATCAACAGGTGGAAGGAAAATGATGAAATGTCACCAAAGATGTACTACTACTATTACAGGTTACTCGAATATAATATCAATAATATAAGGTTACCAACTAGGCCAAAAACTACTCGAATAACAAGAAATCAAAATAATATATATTACATATACCCTTACGAATTGATAACATAGATAATTTGGATTTAATTAAATTAATGGGAATTATCCCCAATCATATTATAAACGAAAACAGTATTGGTGTGTGGAAAAAGGAAGCGGTGAAATGGCTGAAGGAATGGTGCAAAGAATAAAAAACAAACTGCGCCCGAATTCTTCACTCCTAGATAGTTTTAATCATGCAGCTACTGATATAACATGTATTCTATGTTGTTGTTTTTGTGTCGCTCCTCTTATAACTTACTGTTCGTAATTCATAAAGAAGATATTGTTTACGCTATCATGATATGTATATATGATTTTTAGGGTGAATGTGTAGATATGTGTATGATTTTTCTTTTTTCTTTACACCTATTGTTTTATATATTTACTAAGACATATATTAATTAAGGTTTATATAATTTCGATGTTATAATAAGTATGTATAAATTTGTAACGTATTCAACCTGAATAAACGGTAATAAGAGTGTCGGGCACTCATACAACGGGCATACTTGCCCAGTGAAACCCACAAACTTATTTTAAAATTAAAAAAAAAAAAAAAAAAAATAGGCGTTTTAAATTTTTTATCTTGTTTAGTAAAGGTTGAACGAAAAAAAAAAAAACAAAAAACGGCTGCATCCTTGTCCATTTACCTGAAAAACTTTTATTCGGTGCAGTATCGAATTTATATTTTTGTACGCATTACGAGTGTCACAACTGACCGGAAATTACGTAATACCGTTACGTTATGACAACAGGAAAACAGTGTATATTGCGAGACGCTTTCGGCATAAGTAAATAATAGATCGATCCTGCTGAAATTCCGGAATATTTCACGATATATTTCAAACGACCTTTATTTTTATTCCTTTCAAACTGATGCTTTTTCTTTCACTTTTTAGCTGGACGTTTTCGTGCAGAGAATTACTTATCACAAATTTACTGTAAAAGAATTGTAAGGAAACCTTAAATGAACGGTAAAGAATTATAAGCTGAGGTCATATCAGTGTTTGTTGGGACTAAAAGAAAACTATAATTTTAATCACTTATATAAAAACCGAGTTTATTTTTGTATTTTTAATATTCCGATATATTTTAGTTTGTTTCGCCCTCTCACGGGTATGGGGATTCCGATTGAAATAGCGATAGGGTTTGATGTTTTCCGTTTCAATTTCCAACGTATGTTACATATTTAACCTGTTGTTACATTACTTTGTTAACTAACAAACGTTTTAAAGAAATGTCCGGTGGTTGGATAATGAGCAAAAGACCAGACTTGGTTTTAAATTAATTAATGACGGTGTTTTAAAATTCATGAAAATAATACGTTTAGGTAGGCGTTGTTTTAAAAAGCTTTTAATCGTTTTACGTATATCACTTGATTTTTGCTATGTAAATAAAAGTGCTAGTTTTAAAAGTTTTATTTGTTTACGTGCTTGACATTTTTACAAAGTTTTATAGATTTTTATGAGTAATTATATATTACTATAAATAATTGAATTGTTTATTAGTCGTTTACATGTTCGCAATTGTTTTAAAGAACTGAATGATATACATTTAATTGTTGTTTCTTCTCATTTTTCGTTATTCTCCTATCATTTTACGCGAGTATATTATATGTATATATATATATATATATATATTTTTTTTTTTTTTTTTAATAAATTAAAGTACTATCAAAATTGAAGAAAGTAGTCCAAAGTTATTGCCGACAAATAAAAACCTACAGTGTACATGTGTATAATACGTACGTATAACGGAGCTGTATTCAATAAAATCTTAAATTACACAGCGGCTGTCAGTTGCAGCCAGTATATGTCAAATATGAATATGAAAAAAAAAAAAAAAAATATATATATATATATACTGGCGTAAAATATTAGGAAAATAACGAAAAATGAGAAGAAACAAAATGGGAAAAAAAAGAAAATTCGGAAAAATGAGTTCTGAAAAGAATACAAAGCGAACGGCGAGGAATTTATGTAGGTCAGCGCGCATACTTTACACGATTACAGTTATTACACAATCGATATAATAATATGTGCGTATATAATGCGGAGAATGGTAGTCAGCCGTCAGCAGACAGACAGAACAAAGAAGAGCACTCTCTCTGTATTGTGCGTTATTTTATTATTATTTATATAACCACTTGGCGGCAACAACTTCCATTTGTACTTTGCTGCCGGCCGGGAATTTTCAAGTAATTCTGCTTTAGTATAATTTGTAACGTCTACGACCTAATTAAGATCGGAATCGGTCGCAGCGCAATTATAAACCGACAACTTTAAAAACGCCCGTGTACGTCTCTCTAAATTAAGGAGAAAAAAAATGAAACGGATCTCGGCTAAGGCAGTTTGCCGAATATGCCCGACATCGCAGAAGCAGAGAGAAAAATTCGCGCCGCGCCGAACAAAACCAGCTTCTTCTTCTTTTAGGCGCATACAGTCGCACTTGGTAAACTGGTTACAATTAAGCGACTCTGCTGCAGTTCTGGATGAATTTGAAAAGTAACCAACACCACTCCTTCAGCAAATAAAGATCGGGTAAACGTGTCAAAGTTACCGTCGACATCAAAATTTCTTCCATCTTGCACCCTTTTCTCTTTTTTTTTTATTATTATTATTAACAAACTTCTCTCATTCTATCCAAAAATTGATCTACTACAAATTCCTGTGAATTGTGAAATCGAATGAAACGACTTAGCCGACATATATTCTAGTCTGTTCATCTTCTTCTACCGGCAGATTACCTACCACCCGGGTGTCTTTTCATCCGACAATATTGTTCATTTCTCCATAGCCACCAAACTATGGTCCAACTCATGCTGAAATTCTGATTCTGTTTACCTATCAATTCAACCTAATCTACCGTTTTATCTTCAATTTTCTCTCTCTTTACAGCGTTCAACTTTCTCTACAATCTGTTGCCCACGCTTTGGAAACAGTTTGCTTCCCGCACCTTTTTTCCGCTCATCCCTTGTTTCGCTCTGTCCCCTCCACCCTTCCACTCGCACAATTTTTTCGAGGTAACGCTGATCACACTTTATATTCGAATGCTCCTCCGTATCGCTTCCGAACATTTTTCTCTTTCTACTCTTCGCTTTTATTAATTAGTCTCCTAAAACTCTTTACAGTGTACCTTTTATTCTCATTATATCCTTCATATCTGATTGTGTGAACATCTGATATCACTTTTTTCTTCTTTTCTCCTAATTTTTGAACCACTGTTTATTTTGACGACGCCCTTTAAAAAAAAAAAAAAAAAAAAACAACCTTTTCCTCCGAAGAAAATTCCCATATTTTCGCACATATCTCTTTATATAATCACTTCCTAAAACTTTCCCTACTTCTTGCAAAAACCTTGTGTTGTGTATTCTTCTAAATCCGCTGTGCTTATATCTTTCAAATTTCTTTCTCAAACCGCAACTACTAAGCAATTCCACATTACTATCAACTCTCCTCCCCATTTCTCTCATAAATGTGTTTCTTTGCGGATGGCTCAAGTTCCGAGGTGGAGCCTCTTTCATTCTCCTGAATATTTTTACTTCTCTGAATCTTTCGGACTTCTTTCCAGCTGAACTTACGGCTATCCTGCGTTCTTTTATTGACGTTTTCTTTTTAGTTTTTTTTTTTTACCATTCATCGATTATTTCCGATTCCATGAGTGCTCTTCAAGCTATACATTCTCCTTTTCTATCCCGCTCTTGTGGCCTTATCATTTTCCGTAAACGTAATCACTCTTCTCTGGATTCAGTCCGTATTGATATTTTTTACGGGTTTCTAGAGTTATGTATAATATGAAAGTTCTCCGGCTGGTGTTGTCGTTTCGTCGCACGATTCCTTTTCTAAAACCCCGCATTCGAAACTTGTAAAGAAGATCTTAATTTCGGAGTTTGATATGCTGTTTTGTCCTTTTCAAATAAGCCATCTCTTTTTACCGGTCCGTCCAATCTAATCTTTCTTCTAAACTTTACTTGTTTTTCCTTTTTCCGTGACTTCAACCATATTCTCTTTGAATGTCTATCTTCAACTAAAGGTTCTAATTTTTATTCTCATATGCTAGTGTCTCCTGCTTCCTACTGCGCCTCTAATTCCTCTTCTCCGTTAACGTATACAAAAAAAAAAAAAATAAATAAAAATAAATAAATAAAGTCCCGTTTCTCGAACAGGATGATATTATTGGTAATGCTTAAGCTCAAAACACGGTGCTAAATGTAGCGGTGCAGTGGTAAGACTGAACAGCCGCAAAAAGTCATTACTTGCGTAATCCTGACAGATGTACTCTGTACGTGAAACTGTGTTTTTAATATACACTTAATAGAACATGCTCCGAGTCAAAATACGAGCACACAATTCAGAGTAGCGACAAAAATTTGCTATAAAATCGAATGTGTCTTTGAATATGTCCATCATCTTTTAACGAACGAGAATTAACTCGCATTTGGATAACGAGAGCGATAATACAATTTTCCGCAGATGTCCCCCCCTATGGAGAATTTTAAGCCGATGGCATGCAATAGGCGCACTTTCGAAACGGTCAAATTTTATTGATCTTCTGAGGTGACTTTGCAGTTTCCTATTTTTCTCAACTAATACCACTTTTCTTCCTGGAAACACACGGTCCGGAAGTGGAAGTGCATGTGCAGTTGGAGTCATCTATCAAAATGAGCACTGCGCCGTATTCGGGGGCGCAAAAAGCTTTCTTCAGCAAATTGAACATAACATATCAACGTGTTCCCTATAATCGCGTGTTCGTTGGAAGGTGCAGCTCCTTCAAAACTCTATCCGCCTTCATCAACTTTAAGGAGCGGCTAATTTAATCAGCTTTCCCTAGTTCATTCTGATCCGGGCGCTGTAATAAACCTTCTCGGTAGTTCAGGTAAACAACGCCGGTAAAGAAAGATTTCCGTTTTGTTCAACACGATTAGCGAAACTTGACAGTGCGCCTCGGGAAACCGAAACTCCGCGCACAGCTTTCTACGCATTATGAAATTCATCTTCACCGACAGCAGCTTTGCCCAGTTATTCGGTACGAAATAAGCGGTTAGTAGTTAATCGGCGGCAGCGTGATAGCCTAGTGGTTAAGGTGCTTGGCTACCAAGTCGGAGGTCACGGGTTCGAGACTTGTCTCGTCCCGGATCCAAGTCGCTCCCAAGCTTACCCAGCCTGAAATAATTGGGTACCAGAGAAATCTGGGAAAGTAAAGGCGGATCCCAAGTAGAAAGGAACTGGCCCCCCTACTCTCATTAGTGCCGTTGGGCTTAGTACAATGTGAACCTTAACTTCACAATCCCGACGCCCTGTCAAGGGTATGGAACTCACTTTACTTTTTTACTAGTTAATCGGCACAGGCAGGAAAATAATTAATTTTTTTGGAATCTTTATTTATAATGTTGGCCGAGTACGGTACAATTGATCTCGTAAAGGTGGCGATTAATTCGATCCCGACGGAGTTGTTTTTTTTTTGTTTTTTTTTTGTCTTAAAAATAAAAAAAAATTATACTTGATAAAAAAAAACAAAACCGAAAGTGCTTTTGGCGAATAATCTTTTTTTGCTGCCGCGCGAAATCTTAATAATGATGAAGATTGTGCGGGTACGTATAGCATTTTCGAAATACAAATAAAAATAGGCAAATAGTAGCGAGACATCGCGACTGAATGTAATATACCTGTTGTGCCAAGCGTGCCCAATCGTGTAATCATGTGCTCGATCATGCCGATCGGCCCTGTTTCGTAAATATAAATAAATCCGAAAATGTTTCTAGCGTTTCTGTTCAATGAGATTTTTAATTTCGCAATAATAAAGAACAGTAGTGATGGGAAAAAAACTGTGTTTTATTATTATTATTATTATTATTATTATTATTATTTTTTTTTCTTTGCAGAATTTCGGAGAAACAAAAAACGACGAATCCACGTTATATTATTAAAATAATGCTCTTCGTTTAATTATTCAGGTGACATATTAACGGGGGGTCGATATTTTCGGTCAGAAGCGGTTCGTTTCGTCAACAAAACTCTGGCCAACGTACGATGGAACGAGCAAAGTCGTGCGCGGATTTTCCAGCTGCTTGCAATATTCAAGTTTGCAAACACGCCGAGACAAACCAGACATTCAATGGCTTCGGCCAACGGTCTACCAGCGATACGATTTCACCCCGATAAAAGATTAGTCATTTATTTTTCCTTTTTTCCTTTTTTTTTTTTTTTCCGAGTGCTACACTTTATCATAAACAGTAAGAAGCCGTTCTTCTTTAGGTATGTGACGTAGTAGATGGACGATATAATAAAACGCCGTGAACGGAGCACGCGATACAATATTAATTAGGCAGCAGAAAGCCGAACAGATGAAACGGTGTTGTTGCATGCGTGAAATAGCTGAAAAAAAGCATGTTGCCTGTCGAGCGATTTGAGAGCGAACACGTCGACAAAGTTGTTATTTATCAGCGGCGATGGAATATATCGGTGATGACGGAGCATGCTGATCTTTGAACCTTTGATCTCTCTGATTAAATCAATATTATCGGCAAACAAAAAGAACGCATTATTCATCGACGAAGCTGTGAGCGTCCTTTTATTTAAATCGTAATATTTTCCCGCTAATGTCTACAATTTCACTTCCAAACTTCCTTCTTCAAACAATTTCACCGATATAATAATAATATTAATACATAATAATAATACATAAAAATACATAATAATATATATATGTATTTTTTTTGTTTTAAAATAAGTTGTAGTCCCGTCTGCGGGTGCCCAACACGCTTATAACCGTTTATTCGACAAATATGTTACATATGTTATAAATAATACATAATGTATAATTGTACGCCGATAATAACCGATTATCCGATCGATCGGGAAACCTGTAAAAGTGACGGCAAAAAGTTCCTCGGTCCATCCGATACTTCGAAATTATATTTTGTCTCTTAAATGTTAGTCTACTAATCCGTTTTTGCGATTGATTAACGGAGGAGAAGAAATTTTCTATCGAGCAAAGACTTCACTATTTTTTTTTACATTACATTTGAACTGGATTTCTCGTTGTAAAAGCCATTTCTGATTAAACGAAAAGTCTAAGACTAGTGTAGTCGAATTCTACGAAATGTAGGGTGAAGGGTATTATTCAATCGAAGTAATCGAATTTATTCCACAGTTGGAAGAATTAATATTACAAAAATTCCGGTTCAGAGAAAATTCAACGATGCAGGTAATAATCGATCTTTTAAAAATTATTTCTTAAATCATAGTTACTATTGTTAACATTTTTTCTTCTATTCTGACAGTCTCGCGCGTCGTAGCATTTGGTATTTTTCTGCATAACAGAGTTCACACAAGAGACATTTTTCATTAATTTTTCGTCCATTTCTTTATCTTCAATTAAGACAAAATCGGAACATTACTGCAGTATCAAACTGATTTTCGTCGAGTATTATCAGTATTTTCAAAACTCATATCAACATTCTATTCTGTACGGACCTGGCTAGAGATTATAAATTAGAGCGGCCAAGTCCAGGTAGAATTCCTCCGAACAGACGGAGATTTTTACGCGTATAGATCAAGATACCGCGAAACTCGCAGGCTCGTTTTTATTTAAGCCAAAATCGAAATGTTGCATGAACAAAAAAACCGATAAAAAGTCTAATCAGGTTACGCGCAGCACGCTACTCACAATAGTATTGAACTCGGAGACTACTACTACTACTATTCACTAAGCTAATGTAACGCTCCGACAACAATAAAGTGTCACAATACAAACAATATTATAACAATCGTAGCACCACATCTAACAACGCCTTGAACTGTACGATGATATCCGTAGCCCCCCCCAAAATAGGAAATCTTTTAAAAATTCTCCTTTAAAATAATATTCATCAATTCGCAGACGCGGACGATTTTAGCTGTCAAGAAATTAATTTAAAAAAATAAAATCGTTTAATACATACATATATTATAGAGAAAAGACTAATTTTGGAGGTAGTATACGCTACATGTCACAACACCTTCATGACTACAATAATTGAGGGTAAATTAGAAGGAAAAAGGAAGCGAGGAAGACCTCAGGATTAAATGGGTAGATGGAATGAAAATGAAAAGCGTAAATGACAAACAAAAACGTCAGGAAAAAACTGCCGAAGTAGATAGTTGGCTAAGCTACGACAAGAGAAAGCCCTTAATACAAATGAAGGCAATGATGAAAAAAAAAAAATATAGTATTGTTAAATTAGGAAATCCTTAAGCGCTTCATTCCCGGAAGAAATTCTAATTGTAACAGGCTAAAATGCAATCGTCAAATGTTATTGATCAATTAGACGTTCTCTACCGAAGCCGCAAATAGTTCACATCAGTATTTTCGTATTTTTTTATCAGTTAATTACCACTCATATTTAGGAATGATAATCATCTTTTATAATTACTATTAATGTGATACCCGTTCATGACGAATTTCTTCCGTCTATTTTTAAAGGTTTCAGTGTGTACCACCACACTTTGAAAAATCAAAATTTTTACATCAATTTCGAGTTAAACCATGTATTTATTCAACTTAAATAAATTACATTCGAAATTTTTTTCTCGTAAAATGTAAAACAAAAATTGCACGAAAATGCCGTTACTTGAAAAATCGTCTTTCTCTGGCGTAATAGAATCGAAATTTCCGCCAGCGACGAGCGTTCATATCATATGCTGTTATTGAAATCGCAGTTTTTTTCTTTTTTTTTTTTCTTCATTTCTAGCGTAGCAAAAAGAGGGTCCCCCCGTCCGCGCGGTATTTATAAATTATCTTATCGCTTCCCCGAACAAAAAATTGTAATTTTCCAGTTCAACGCGAAAAGCTTTTCCCGTGGAGGTTCAAAAAAATACGAAGACACCGCTCTAAATCAGACCGCTTCCTGTACATCATATCTTAGTATTATCCGAAATTGTGGACGTGTTCAGAGTTTAAAGTTAATCTTTTAAAAAACAAATTGTTACTTACTTATTTATTTATTTTTAATGCGCCTTCACATATATATATATATATATTAAAAAAGAAAAAAAGAAAAAAAGAAAAACAACAAAAACAAAAAACCCAGTTAAAAATTTGAAGAAAAAAAAAGGTGAGAAAACCCGATTAAAATTTCTTACGTTTATTTTTTAGTAATTCAAAAGCTGCATATTTTCCCGGGAGTTATTATTATATCCTTTTAAATATCATAATACGAGAATACGCACCGCCGGTCTTCTTAAAAATTAGTCGCGTCGCAGTCTTTCAAGCTATCTGTTCGAAATGTAAAATAGAACTATCTATTGAACATGGCCTAATGCACCGATTATAATAAATTAACTAAAGAAAATCGGTGCGATCTCTAAACTGGTCATTTCTGAAACAAGGTAACTGTATCATTTGTCCAGCTCGTCCCTTGGCCTTCTTCATTTCATTTTTCAGGGAACCAGTTTAAAATTTTACATTGTCTAAATGACGGTGTCTTCACGTTGAGATATGATTTTTTTTTTTTTGAAATTTGCTCTCTCTACATCTACGGTTGTCGTAAAAACGAGAACAAAAAACAACTGTAATTTCATTACATTTTTCTCTTTATATGTACATCCAAATTTCAGTAAAATCATTATAACAGCCTTACACTACCCCCCCTCCCAACACGTAAATGATAATGCATTCCAACGAATGAGCTTATTTTATATAGGTGGTAAAACAAGGGGGAAAACAGAAAACAGCGTAAAAAATAAAATGCGAAATTATAAAAGAGGAATAAAGCTATAAAAGTATGTAGGAAAGAATTTTAGTAGATGAACATGTAAGATGAGGTAAGCATGCAGATCATGTCGTAAAGAAGATTAGAACTGTAATACCATCGTTGTGTACGTTAAAAAAAATACGCAAAAATTTATAAATAATTTATACACTATGATGCATGGATAGAATCACACCTAAGATATTCAAGCACGGACAGAATGGCTAGGAAAACTGATCAAATAAATCGAGATTACAAATCAAAAGAGTAGAAATTTAGAAGAAAACATACTAAAACAGGTCTCTTCTCTACACCAAAGTAAATACTTTGCGATAATCACAAAAATATAATATAAAGTTGGAAAATAAAAAAGAAATAAAACAAGAACTATAATCAGAGGTGTACAAACTTCCAATTACTCTGCAAACGGCAAAATACGTATTGACGCGCAAATGTTAAAATACCGAAAGAAATAAGTGAAAAAAAGCTGAAAGAAGAATCCCCCCCCCCAAAAAAAAAATCAAAAAAAAAAAATCAATTACACGTAAAAGGAAATTAAAACGATGATATTTAAAAGAAAACGCAAAAAGAAACGAAATCAAAACAAGGGGGGAATAGCGTGATTCGCTTAATTTTAGTGCACTGCTTCTTATAAACTGTAAAATGGATAGAAAATAAGATAAACAATCGACGGGTCTCTAAACCTTACGATTGTAATTATATTTATAAAAAATATGCGGTAATAAGAAAAGAAAAAAAAACATACGACAGGAGAGAGTAATTGTAAAATGAATTTGTTCTTTACAGGTTTCACCGCTACATATGCAATATTACCTGTCAACCATATTACGTGCTCTGGGGGAAGGTACGCGCGCGTGAACAATTTCGAAAAACTTAATCAAGTTTGATCGACCGTCGTTCTACTGACGTGAGACATTCGTGGGGAAGACGAAGTGACCAGCGGGTTGAACGGAGAAGGGGAAAAGTTAGTACTTTCCCCGAATCGATTAATATTTAACGAAGATTAGACTGTGGCCATGAGGAGAAAATTGAACTGTTAAAAATTGTTTGTGCGCTACGTAGGATTTTAAAGAACTCTCGCGCTCATATCGGGGCGACAGATATTTACAGTGCAACCGCTATTACACACGTCGCCGAGTCTCTAGACAGCGCTCAACAAACGGATACCATCGACTACGCTTTCACTGATGTTATCAAGGCGTGCGCTAAAGTCCGTCGGATGCCACGGCTCTAGTGCGTGTTTCTGTTGCAAGCCCTCGTCTTGAGTTTCTATGGTTAAAATTGTGTTTTTCAGTCACAGGAAATTGGGTGCGAGTGAGATAAGGATAAGACTGTGAGATTACGAGATTGCGAGACAGCGAGTGTCGGAGAGGAAAGATTAAAAAGGAATCGCAAACCGGTGCTCTCGCTTTTTCTCCTTTTCAATAGGCGTCTTCGATACAAACTACATCACTTCTGAGCAGGGAAGATGCGTTTACACAGTTTTTTACCTATCTCTTTACTATTTTCCGGAATAAAACAGCGCCATTCCAAGAGGTTTCATGAAACATTCGAAAAACCAAAAGTTTTTAACACCTTGGAGCGAAGCTACTTGAAAAAAGAAAAAAAACAAAAAAAACGACAAAAAAATCAGTACAAAAATAAAGAAATTCAACGCGCCATTTGGTTTTCATAGAACGTCCAAGTTCCAGGAGAAATACCATTTCTGTGTTTTTGTTTTTTGTTTTTTCGTGCGTGAACTACTTGTCGTTTTTCGCAGTGTGCAAGTTTACAAAACTCTGAAACACGTCTAAATGATACGAAAAGGGTTTTTCTTTTTGAAAGCTGCGTCCTTTCGTATTTCCACTTCAGATTAATTACATTCGGTATACTTGTAGAGTTCGTTGATACCCGTAATAGTAATACAGTGTATTTTCACAACCGACGTATTACATTATAATAACGGTTCCTCGACACACGGCTATTTTGCGTGCTACAATTGTTGCACATTCGTCGTTTTTTTCTACAATTCTCGCATCTAGAGATAAAAGAATATTTACAAACACACCTTATTATAGCGATGAGAAGATTTTCGGGTTTTGCCGCTTCTTTGTCATCTAACCGTCTAAAAACGAAAATCGATCGATTCCTCCGTAATTCGCCCCCCCCCATCCAGGCGATTTTATTACACTTTCCAAACATGTATCCTGTAAACACTTTTCTAATCGCAATCTATATATTCGTCTGTTAGATATACCTTTTTTTTGCCACGAGTTTATTTTTTCTCCTTGAACATAATGAATTCCGAAATTTTTCACGTAGCGCTTGGGCCGACGCTCTAGACAGGACACCATGGAAAAATCGTCCTTGAAAGAAAATCGGAATACTCTACAAAGTACGAGGGCAAGATGATGATCGAATGAAATATCTTCGTGCAACGCGCCGGACGAAAATCGGATGATAAATCGGGATTCGCGAAATTTCCCACACAATCGTAACGTCACCGCGAGCGCTTTTGAAGGACAGAGAAAAACGAAAAGAACAATTAACGAACAACGCGTACATTTAAAATTGCAGAACAGTGACGCATGCTCAAAATTACCGGACAATAAAAAACACTACAGAGGACTACGCTATTATTAATGGCCAATTAGCTTACGCGACACCGAATCAAAAGTCTTTCGACTAGTCCGATTAATTTTTTCCCTGAAAATACGAAATACGCATGAGATGAATTGAAGGAGAAAAGCTTTTTCCATAGAAAAAATAACAGTTTTATTGTACCAGTTCCAGTCAAGTCATTTTCTCGATAAGCGCACTCCGTACCGCATTATTATCATCGCGCGTGTAACATTTTCCTATTGATAATACCTTCGAAAAGCTTATCCGACGACTGCCAATAATAAGCACTCTTTCGCGCTAAATCGGACCCGATTAAAACTCGTCTGTTTTTTGGGAGCGGAGGGTATGGTTTTGGTTAAATTATAGTGCCAAGGGGGCGCGGTATTAATTTGTTCAGCGTACGAATTACAGGATGTCACAATTATTTATGCGCGTTTTTCGGTATATGAAGTATTTTTTTCTTCAATTTGAGCTAAAAAATAAAAAATAAAAAAAAAAGCTTACCGTTCCAATACTATGCCGACACGTTATTATTACGGTGTACATGACAACAGAATTCAAATAGTGTACATTTTAGTAAACGTTTAGAATGTCGAAAAAACACCGAATGTTCATTAGCCGCACGGTTACCGCGTTAAAAATGTTTTATCTCGAAACCGGCTACTCTTTCCGCTCCGCTATTAACAACGTCGATAAATGTATTAAACGGTTTGTGTAAACGTACCGTGATGAATTACTGAATCTTATCGAAATATTTAATATATACGGAAAAAGTGATCAAACGACATAATACCTGGGGCGTGTGCATCATATTATTAGTAACCGAGCAAAATCGTTATAATCATTTTTTTCGGATTATTAACATGCACCCCCCCCCCCCCGAGAACAACATGTGCCGTTATTTACATTGCGGTTACAACAGCGGTATTTCTTGTCGCGAAATGTCAACGACATAATACGACGAAGTAAGCTCTGTTCTATCTGCGGAAACGATGATATCGTTTTCGACGGATTCTTAAAATTTCTGTGCCTATACTTTGTCAATAAATAAAACGGGATTTGAGCGTGCAAGTCTAACGAGGGGGAAATGAAAAAGATGCGACACACTTTACGTCGGTATCAAAGGTACATTTTACATATCCGACGTTCCTACGACATCCGAACAGTTACTTAATTTTCCGTCAGTATGAAAAGCGTACGATATCTTTCGAATAAATTTCGAGCAACGGCGCAATCAAACGGACCGAATAATTCGCGCCGAAATTCCAACATCGACACCGTTAATGTAATTAAAAGTACATCAACACATTATACACATATACATGAAAATATACATGTGTATATTAATATTTAATATATACAGACACACGCCCATAAACACATATACATTGACGAACCCGTAGGCGAGGGGGGCTGCAGAACCCCAGGGAGAATAAACACGGACACTGTTAATAATTTACAAATTTGTTATCGGCAAAATTTTTGACAGTAAAAATTAATATTTGATAAAAATATAAAGTGTTTTCAAATAATACATTTGCACAAAAATAAATACATATATAAGTGGGAGAAGGGAGGGATATATATATGTGTAGATATACCAAACATGTTCGGCCTCCACCTTTACATTTTCCTATATGTTACTTTTTTAACCCCTCGGGACAAATTCTTGGTGCTCAAATGAACATATATGTACATATATGTATATATAAATGAAATGACTGACGAGGCTCACCACCGTGTTCTTTTCATAACGTTCAAAAAAGAAAAAAATATAGATCAGTTCGCTATTTTTAATTGTTGGCTGTAACAATTTTAAGCGACTTCTACAACTCCGAAAAATTAAAAATCTTTAAAAGACCAAAGTTGTAAAATAAGAATAAAAATCTCAACTTGGGATATCGTTCCAATAAGTGATTGATATAAACACCATATGCGTATAAGCCGCATTAGTGCTATTGCTAAAATCACGAAAAAAGCTAACATTTTACGGATTTCATACATACATGTAAAACATATAATATATAAATATATATATATATATATATATATATATATATATATATATATATATATTAGGCAAAACGTGCATCTTAAAATTTTCGAAAATTTATGTGGCATTTGATGGTAGTAAAATTGTTTCGCAACGATCAAAGATACTTCCGTTTTTTAAATAGTGAAATACACATTGAAAATATTGTGTAAGTACTTTGGCAAAATGTATCGTAGCGATGTCGTTCCGTAATAAATAGTGAAGTTTCTTCCAGACGAAGAAGCTTTCAAAAATACCGAGACGGACCGAAGAAATTCATAGTTGCGGTGTAAAAGTTTAGCCTCTCCTAAACATATTCTGTCTAATTAAAAAGTCATCGAGCCGAAGTCAAAGCTGAACGCCACTCGAGTTTAAACAAACAACTGAAATAACACGTGACCAAAAAAAGAGATTGCTTTTTGATCATACTTTGCCGTTATCAGTTAAGAGTGTGTCAGCTTTGGAAATAGATCCACCAGCATAACAGACGGTTAGGATAACGCCGAAAAAGGAAGAAAAAAAGAAAAAAACAAAGAAAGAAGGAAAGAAAGAAAGAAGGAAAGAAAGAAAGAAATAAAAGACACTGCCCCCGTGTCCCATGAAATACGGGGTCGGTGGAGCGATCGCAAGCAGGAAATTCACAACAAATTACGACAGTAGGCAATTATGCGAGGGCAGCAGCGGGCAAATCGAGAAGAGCAGACGGTATTGTCGTCGTAGGATTTACGTGTAAAAAAGGCAAGTTGGAAATTCGTCGTATGTACGGCTAGAGGGCACCGTTGCCAAACTGACGGACGGCTATCGGCTCACGGCAGCGTACTATACCGCATTACATTATTCATATTGGTAACATTATGTATATGGATAGCGTTATTTTACATCGATTTAGTTCAGCGCTTCTTGATCGCAGCCATATCGTGCAGCCCTATTAACGTCATGTGCACCGCACACACGCCTTAAATTACCACATTTAACGTGTATGGGATATATGGAGAGAACTGAATTTACACCTATCATTAAAATTATCATTATCAGCGCTATCAATATCATCATCATCGCAGCTGAGAAACAAGCAAACATGGCGCGGACGATGTTCTGCTTTCCACCTTACGACATACATTACCTGCACTGCGATTGTTCTACGGTGAAGCTGAGATACCACCAGCTGTGTTCACTGAAAATAACAAACGAGGGAACTCAGCGTGGTTCCCAGCTTCGCCGCAGATGGCAGCACGTGTCTGAGAGTGCCGACCGGTATTTCGCTTCACGGGCACAGATGGCGACACAAGCGCCGCGATGTAAAATAAAATAAAGTTTTACTTCGAACGAAAGGAAAAAATAAATAATTAATTAAAATATCCGCGCGTTATACTATAGAGAGTGTATCAATTATTTCGTGCGAGTTTTCAAAAGACATCGGTTTAGATATTTAGAATTAGCTCAATATTAACAAGAGAATAGGTTCGCAATGTGATAATTTTACGAAAAAAATACAATCATAATTATTCGTTTCGCTCTTTTATTTCTTTCCAATATTCTAATCATGGTATAAACCGAAGGTGGTTGTTAATTTTTTTATGGGTATAAATATATATATATATTTTTTTTGTTTAATTTTTATATACTTATAATGGAAGTTGCGAACCTCGCACAAAGCAATATTATGCGAGTGCTCAGCGCCTATTATAATTTATTTTTACGTTTCAATATGCATAAATGTTATAATATTTTCTTTTTCAATTAAAAATAATAAAAGGAATTTTTGTAGAAAAACTTTTAATAATTCGTGTTAACATTATTCCTCTAAGTGTACAGTTATAAAAATTATTATAAGGAATACATTTTTGAAAATTGGATTTTCCATATGTTTATTCTTTATTCTAATTTAATATTTATAGTTTTTAAGTATGAAATTTTATTGTTAATTAATTTTGTAGAATAAATTAACTCCACCGATATTTTGTCTACGTTAAAAATCCTATGATTTTTCAAAAGGGGATAAATAAAACGCGTTTCATTTAGACTTCTTATAGTAAAATGTTTAAGTATAGGAGGCGAATTTATTCATCGTAAATAATAACAATAATAATAATAATAAAAATAATAATACATCTTGAGTGACAGCAATTTCATTCTACATTTTGAATTAAAGATGGTAAAATTAATTTCAAATATCTTCTTCACGGTGCGCTCATATTGCTGGTTTCCATTCATTTAGACTTAAACGAAGTTTGCACCATTTAATATATAATTGTTGCATCACGATTCCAGCATACTTCTGTACAGTAATAGGGTAGAATTTACCACATTCAACATTGTTATCGTTCGTCTGGTTACGTTTTATATATGAGTTTTCTAGCTGAATACTTTATCTATTAAAATTCCCAGGTAATAGTTAAATTTTGTAACAGTCTCTACAGATGAACAAGAACATACGAGGAGGCATATGTAACTTATATTATTTCAATTATATATATTATCGTTTGCATGAAACGCGATTATTACACGCATTTACAAATGCATTGCACTCTAGAATTGTATTTACCGTTATTAATACGTTTATGACGATTTTTTTGCACACATAATGGAGTTTAGTACATCGCCGAGTTTTGAAAATTGATTAATATCACACAGATCGATTATAAATTACACAAGATAAAAGAAAATCAGAAATGCGAAAATTTCGAATTAATTTTAACACAAATTATAGAAGTGCTGGTAATTTGCCCAATAAGGAGTTATTAAAAACATTAGTTCAACCAGATAATTGATTGATCGCGAAGAGCAGGGGAAATACTTTGCTTTTTTTTTTTTTAGCGCAGAGTGTGATACTTTTTTCACCATTTTCTGGACCGTTGGCCATTATTATCGTCCTCAACTATTTTTAGACCTTTTAATAATAATGTGCTATAGTAATATTCGTAAGTGTTTAGGTGATTCTAGTTTAGGTTCAGGAGTTTTTCTGCTTCAGTTTCAGAGTTTAATTTTTCCTTTAGCATTTTCTTAGTAATTTTCATGTAAAAACATCTAAAGAGGCAGAACTTAATATCGCATCAACCTTGTTGTTTTTATGACGGTTGATGCTCTTTCGACCGCATAAAAGACTTTTAAATGCATTATTTTCTTCTTTTAACGTCGTTCTACCAAATATAACCGTGTAAAATTTATCATCGACAAATTCATCATTTTGTTTCTAGGAAATTAGGTCAAACTTCCACTTCGAAGATTAATATGTGTTTTTGTACTCCGGATGTGCCGACTTCAACCGCTTGCAGTATCCGACGTATAAAAACTAACTAATGCGAATACTGTTAGATTAATTTAAGCATTGTTTAAAAAAAAAATACATAAATGGAACAAATATTAGAAACCTGTCTTTAATTTCAACGTGTACAACAATTTAAACATCTCCTCTTCAGTTATACTTTAAGGAAACGATTAGTATTTCTCAAAAGCGAAAAAATATTTCACCCCTAATTATCTGAGTGGCATTATTTGCCTCCGAGTATTTACAAATGACTTTAATGCGGAGATAGGTAAAAGGATATTTTTGTACTCAAACTATCACCATTCAAAAAATACATTTTTTTTATGTATATTTTGTATAAATAAAAAATTATTGTTTTTTGGGATTTGTTATTTTTTTAACATTAATGTATTCCGAAAATGCAAAACTGCCATTGGCATTGAAACGCAACAAAGGAAAAAATACGATTAATGACGCGCTTGTTTCTTTTTTTTTTGTGTTTTTTTTTTTAACGAGTTTCTCAACGAGAACACTAGCCCAAAAAATAGGAAGAAGGAGAAAATAACGTTATATTCTTAAACGTTTGAGAATAGAGGATAAAAATAATTCAAGGGCAGGAATAACAAAAGCAGAAGGAAATCAGAGAATGTAAAAAGCACTCTTAAGGTGAGTAGGAATATCAAGTTTTAGTAGAAAAGAGTAGAAGAACAATTATTTAGCAGAGAAGACCGCACATTCAAACAAAACATAATCAAAATCACAAGGTTTGTACGTGAAAGGGCAGTGAAAAGGACAAAATAGAGCTGAAGTAGAAGAAAACCGTGAAAATGATGCGGAAGGGAGACTGTGGTTAAAGCGAAGGCGACAAATTGCAGAGATTGTAGAACGTTTAAGAGAAGGGAAGCCAAGAAGCCATGGGCGAGGAGGAAGAGATGGCTGGATAGAGAGATAAAGAGAAACGGGATTAGAACATGAAGAAGAATAAGAGTTAAGCCATAGTTGAGAATGAGCGGATGAGGAAAGAGGAACAATATTATGATCGGAAAAAGTGCCTAAAAATCTGCCATTAGAAATGAAAGTACGGGCTAATGAATATCCACTAATTCATTACACTTAATGCCTAAATGATCAGGAATCCACAAAAGATCCATCTCAATCGAGTGAAGAAGGAAAAGATCATGAATGAAGGAACGTATGAGAAGTATTACATAATCGGAAGAGGTAGAAGGAAGGTTAGATGTGATAGCCTGTAAAGCACTTTTAGAATCAGAGATTATGAGCACTTTGTGGAAACTTAATGATAAGGAAACAAAGAGGACAGCACGTAGAATAGCAATAGATTCGGCATAGAAAATTGAGTAAAATGTTACAAAATTAAAGTGAAGAAAATAACTTCCCTTTTTTAAGCAAAAAAAAAAAAAAAAATGAAATTCTACAAAGCGTAATCCAACATTCATTTAAATATAAAAGTATAAAATTTGTCATAATTATTTATCACTTTTTAAAAAGGAAATTAAAATAGACCAGTAGGGGAGAGAATGGTGGTAGTACGTTAAAATAAAAACGAAACAGAAAACATCTGTTGTGAAATAACAGTAACGATATACTTTTAGCTTAATCGTATTTCACGTGAGTTGACATATTTTTCATTATTTGTACCGTTGCAACAACTATTCTCTCTAACTTCTTCCTCTCAAATTGCTGGTTTTACCCTCTTCACATGAGCCAGAGCATTAATAAGTTTACCGAAAACAATTCCTCATCTACGCTGCCTACATTTAAATTTTCACTCGGACAAAATGACGGCGTGCAACTTATAATAAAAGCATAGAAACATTTCATTAGGCACGATATAAACTCACTCGTTTAAAAGGGGAGGAAATACATGAAAACAAGGTATCAGATGAGCAGCATGACTTCACAAAACGCGATAACCAGAATCGGAACATTAAGAAGTAGAACTGGCATTGCAAAATCAACAGATGGGGAGAGGAGCCCAACGCGAATATTAGAATGTAATCTCGGAAAAAGAAGTACGAGAAGACCGTCATGAAGATAGAGAGCGATCACGTTTAAAAAAAGTAGAGGTAGTATGTGTAAAAAACAAATGAATGAGACAAACGAACAGAATGGAAATGTATGAAATGGAACAGAGCTATGCCGTAGTTATGGTATTTACGAAGAAGGTGCGAATAATGCACTGTATATACATTTGTAATATATTTGTAATACATCTATTTTTTTAATGGGAAAATTACGTACAACCTGAAAATACCGAAACATAGTGCTGGATTACGTAAAGGCAACGCCGAAGAGGCTCCCCCCACCAACCGTTAGATCTGCGAGTTTACATGAAATAAAATGTTACTTACAAAATCTGAAGTGCGCAGTTACGGGGCTAATGGGAACATAATGGCACAGATTTAAAACGGATTAGCAACGGCTAAATGAACCGAATACGTAGTTTGCGTGGCAGGTACAAAAATTAAACGGAGCAAAAGTCGACGGAAGTTCTAAAAATAATAACGAAAATTCGAATAAAAAAATATAAACAGAAATATTAGCATTTTAAAAATATTTTCATTTCCCAGGCAGGAAGGGGATTATTACTTCTTCGCTATTATTTTACGCTTATAATAAAAACTCTTTACACTGTTATTTTACGAATTCCGTACGGTTTGTTAAATCGGCGCTGTTGACAGAGAACAAATCATTGAATATTTTTAAAAAGGACATACGTGTAAAGCGTTTATGTTCGTATTTTCTACATCATTGAGTTTAGTCGATTGCGACCCTTAACTTTACAACTCTATCAGTAATATCTATCGTAAGCTTCTATCGAATTTACACTACAGGTTATCTGATTTTTCTTCCTTTATTTTTATTATTATTTTACTATTATTATTATTATTATTTTTTGTGAAATTATATCGGTGCGATTGCGCAGCGAAAATATAAACATTAAAGAGAAGTCAATTGAAGATCGTCAATATGTAGACATTAAACAATTTTCCCGGCTGTTTTTGTTGTCGGGGAAAGGAGTTTCTATATTAATACTCAGAGAACGTATAGTTAAACCTCTTTTCATTTTGAAAAATTTAGTGAATAATGTTGGAAATGAACGCATCACAGTTAATTTCGCGATCAAATTTAATAAACCTATTCCGTGAAGCGAACTTTATAGCTAAGCCATAAAAAGCAGGTGTGAGAGGGAAACTCCACGGCTAAATTACGGATGGAAATTTTTGTAATTTTCTCACGAAATAGGTTAATAAGCTAACGGTAAACAACAATCCTCGTTCGTCGCTCAATCGCTTTATATTTTAATTAATACGCAGTTGTAATTTCACGATAAAAAAGTAACTGATAAAAGTGGAGAAACAACGGAAGAAAAAAGTCGTCAACAACGAACAGTTATTTATTTATAATCACGACATAGTTGTTAATCATTTATAATGTAACGTTATCGATGGCGCATAAGAATAAACATTAGCGTCTATGTACTGACGCTATGTTTACCTCGACGCGTTTTATTCTATTCTTAAATGTATACTTCACTGTTAATCTCCCACCGGTAGGTCAGCCGCTTCCCCTTAAATCGAATTGTATTTCTCGCTTCACTTCACACACAACGTTAATCATGCATTTTCAATGCGCAGTTGTAACTCTTAGTAGCGACGGCGAGTTTTGCCAAGTAGACAGTTAATCGCTACTTTGTTTTATTACTTTAAAATTATTCATTATTTATTAAGTAGCAATATGAAAATGTAAAACAGAAATGTTTTTTACGTGTAACTATATTATTAGGCATCCCCGAAGCATTTGACGGCGTTTAAGTAAAAAAAAAAAAAAAACTCGTTAAATTTATCAGAAACATTAAAATTTATTCGATAGATTAAACGATGAGATTTATAATAGAAAAGCATACATTTAAGAAATTATACGAATATAAAAAGTATTAACAAATGGTTTGTTGCAAGGTTCTGCATCATCATCATACATTTTCACGGAAATTCCGCAAATACGAGTATATTAAATAATATTTTCTAAAAATATTAAATTTTTCATAAATTTGCATGCTATGCTTCTACCCTAATTGTAGGTATATCAAAATTAAAATTAGAAGACAAATTGCACATGTGAAAGTTAAAATTTTTTAACGCAGTACAGATTAAAAATTAACGAAACAAAAACAAAAAGTAAATGATTTGTAATAAATATAAATGTCGAAATTTAAATTTACATCGTTATAGTTTAGAGAATTACAAAAAAAAAATTAAAAAGAACAAATTAAATACTCTGGAGTACAGATAGATAAAAAATTTTAAATTTATAGTCGGATTGAATGTGTAGGGGGGAAAATTGAAATTCTTAATTATTTTGAATAAGTTACATAACGGTAATAAATTAAATTATAAGAAAACATTAATAATTTATAAATATATTTTCAAACATAATGTATTACACGCTATGAAAACAAATTACGTATTAAAAGGGTTTAATAATTAAATAAGAAAATTTCAAAAAAAAATATAGCAATCAAAATTACTAAGTCGTATAAAAATATTAATTATTGTTCAGCTTTAGTACCGGAGGCAGGAATAATACCTATACAATATGAAATAGAAATGCAGTATTATAATTAAAAATGACTGTAAAAAAAATCATCCATTCGCATCAATAACATTTTACAGTAACAATTATAGTACAATATTATACATTGAAAGAGTCAAATTATTAAAAACAATATACAATTATATTATTTAAATAAATGTAATGATTACACAGATAACTTAACGAAACTTCAAGCCGGAACATTTATAATAGATTAAAAAATTCAAATTGTACTTCAAATTTTTTACAAATGTCAAAGTTTAACTGGTCAATTTAAAGGTTACGATTTGATGATTTACGAATTATATGTAATAAATGTGATAACGCAGAGTATACTTTGAAGGGATGCAACAATTTAAACGAAGAAATTGAATGCACAGCTATATTGGAAATGGTGAATACTAAATTTAAACAAGTCAATATTTCTATTATAATAGGAAAATTAAGGTAAAATCAAATAAAATCATAGAGTTATTACGCTATTATTAATGCATACAGTTACATGAAACACTTTTATTAAAACCTTACAACGTGTAAATAAAGTAATATACTTATTTCATATTTTAGTAACTTAAACTTAATTATATATGGTTGTATTAATATTTATTAATAAATCTAATAAAATTATATATTTATTTGAGTTAAAAATTATTTGTAAATTTAAATATTATAAATATATATATATATGTATATATTCAAAACTAATTCAGGAAATTTGTTTTACGCTATAAAGCTCGTCAAAATGAACAAAAAAGTCCTGAAGGAAAAATTATTTGGGCGAACAATTAAATAGTTGTAATTTTTTAAATTAATTCATCGTAATAAAAAAATAAATATTTTTTTTTTATGATTCAATATGTTTTGAAATGGACACGCTACAAAAGGGTTGTAAGAAAGCATTTGGATGAAGTTTTCCCGGACAGATGGATAGGGCGCCTCGGACCGATTGAATGCCCAGCAAGGGTTCCCGATATAACAAATCTGGATCTTTTCTTGCGGGGTTGTATTAGGGAAAAGGTGTATCGTACACCAACCAACACACGAGACGACTGCATACAGCGGATTGTCGCAGCATTTGACGACATCCGACGAACACCAGTACTTCTTCAACGGGCAGTAAACAACGTTACACGAAGAACTGACTTGGTGGTACAGCAAAATGGGCTACATATTGAGCACTTGCTCTAGGCCATTGAGAAATCATTGTTGACTATAAATTTAAGACTACATTTAATACGAATTTTACTTTCAATATCAACTTTATATCTTACGTGCCAGTCCAAAAACTGGAAAAGTCTGTAACACCGAGAAAAATCGGAAATATATATTAAAAAAATTGGTCATTGTGTATATAGTAGTGGTCTTACTCTTTTAATTACTCTAATATTACTTCATTTTAGTGAAATAAATTGACTATTTTAATACCATATTATTCAATGTGTCAAATAAAATGCCTGTAACTCGAATGAAACGCAAAAGTTAACTACAGAGAGAGAAAGAGAGAGATAGGGAAAATAGTGCGGAAGCATATTTCAACTTGGTTTTCATATAGTTTACTAAAAATTTAATTACGCTAACAGGACAGAAGATGATAGAAAATATTAAGGGAGACCTACGTTAATATAATGTGATGTAATACGGGTAAAGAAGAAGAAGAAGAAGAAACAGTAATAACAGAATAAACTGTTTAGCCTCTTTCTAGTGAAATTCAAATTATGGCATTTATGTCTCTCATCGTTTCTATAACGTGTGATAATGAAGACTGCTAAATGAACAGAAAGTTACGCTTCAATCTGAGTGGAGTGTAAGATCGCTGATTAAATATTTCGTCATTACCGGTTTAATTAAAACAAGAACGCTTGGAAAATGTAAATTGTAGAAATAGACGTTAAATGAAATTAATTTGGACGTGTCTTACGCACTGAGTCTCTTGATATTTAGGAAGGATGCGTTTGAAAATGTTTTCTGCGTCCGCGTTTATGAAATTAAATAAAATGCACTTTTTCCGAATGTTTAATTATCGGAAAAAAAGTAAATAAAACACACGACTACCAAGATGTCATCTCAACAAATGTACAAGCAGCTAGCCCCTGAGATTTGGAATTCATTTTCATTTCAGACGTGTTTCTACGAAGTTGCCTTAGTAAATGATAGACGCACAGTAATCAGCGGTAACCGTTAGTTGCACAATATTCCTGCGTTCTTTCCGAAATTTACAACTAACATCCGATACCTGATAAATTTTAAGATGAAACCTCTGGGGGGTCGTGCGGTATAATTTTTTTTACAAATATTCAGTTCGACGGTAATTAAACGGTATAATAAAAACGACAAACCTGCTTTAAACAACGTCAGACCGTTTAGAGTTAGTAACGAATGTTGAGAGTCTCAAAACAGGTGACGAAGCCTGACATATCTGAGTAGAATTTAAGTCATCAACAAATATATAGAGGTATACACATTGTCTAATTTTTATATATATATATATATCACATCACGATATAATAAACGATGGTTTAATCAGTTATTCTGATTTTTTGCTACATATAGCTTTCGTGTTTTATTGGAATTATTTAAATGTATTTTGATTTCTATGTTTATTTTCAATGTTTTTATTAAAATGTCTCGTTGCGAATATTACGCATAAGATTAATTTAGCAATAAAAGTTTAAATCCGTACGCACAGTAGTAAAAGTTTTTTTTGATAGAACACAAGTATAGTTTAAGTGAAATGGATGCACGGAATTGTTTCTACGCAAAATAATAAGTCCGTTTAAACGCGGTGAATCATTATTTATTAAAAGGCTTGCAATAATTATGGATCGAGTTAAACGAGTCGATATTCGTTAAACACAACTGTTTTATTATTATTTTTTTCTTCAGTTATTTACATTGAGAAAAGTATTGATTTATTTCGAGATATTTTATGAATTATTTGTATAATTATTCATTATTCTCTGAAATAAATATCAAACAGTTTTAAGAAGTACACGTGTATTTGTTTTAAAATAAATCTTTAATTATAAACGGTTATATTTATATTGCCGTTTAACGTAATTCGTTTAAAATTAAATTACCCAGTTACGAGGAAGGAGATGTCACCCACCAGATTTGTTTTCTAGCTACATAACTGGAGAAAACGATTTCTCCTAAGCCCTGCAGGAAAAAGGTGCTGGTCGCCGCGGTTTTCTTTCTAATTAATAGTAACCGGTTTTTAGTGTTCATGGAAAAATTAGCGCCGGATGTGTCAGAATCTTAAACAGCTCGATGCAATTAAAAATGCATGATAGTGGCATGCGTTTAATTTCTTTCGTACTTCCTAGGTTCGATGAAGATGCATGAACTACATGCGCGACTTAAATTAAAGGACGAGGGTAAACGAACGCAAAGATTAATTGCTTTTAAGAAACGCTGACATACGAAGTATTTTAATATCTTAATAGCCGGATGTTAGATGGAAGTTCTGCATCTTTTAATAATGAATTATATATAAATATTATAAACTTAAGTTTTGATATTACGTTACAATTTAACACTTTCACAGAATATAGAATATTTTAACATACCGTTTGTTATATATAAATATAATCACTTGGAATAAAATAGAAATATAACAAATTTAAAATGTAAAAGTTTGTTCTGATCGTACACTTTGTGCGATTTTATTCGTATTATGGATGGGCTGTGCCAGGAAACGTTTCTAATTGGCATACATCGTTCATAAATTTTAAATTGTTTTGTTATATTTGTGTATTTTACTGCAAATTCCTACACTTTCATAGTATTTTCCAAAAAATATAGATATTTTAGGAAATATCGCTCCAGGTTTACTGGTTTGGCAGTTTATTCATTGTCATTTAAATTTAATTAATATTTACAAATATTCCTTGAAATGTTTCGCAAATAGGGATGATTAAATTTCCAAATGTAGAATTAATAACATAAAACAGATACACTTTTTCCTAATTATTGTTTCAATAACAACAATGATTTCATGCCATTATATATATATACACACATTTATATATATATATACATATATATATGTGTGTGTGTGTGTGTATTTATATATACCCGCACGCCACAACATACACATGAGTATATAAAACTTCTGTATTTTTCACTAAACAAAAATAATTATTGTGGTAGTTTAAAAAGAAATAAGTCAGTAATAAACTGTCAATCACAATCGATAACTGTACCCCTGCCTTTCTAGAAATCTATCGATATAATAGATGTATGTTACGATTTATTTAAAACTTATTAAATATTTTGATGTAAAGAATATTACGCATTTATATTATTAAAATATGGCGTTACAATTACTAAACATGCGTATAATCGCTGTTAATGCAAACATAGTAATGTTTAACAATACACGTGCATTTATAAATATAGAAAAACCGTTAAAAACTACCAATATATGTATAACTACGTAAAACTTAAATTCCATTTGTGAATATTACTCGTTTACGCATTTATTATTTAACACAAGCGTTGATTATAAATAATATTTTCTTATAATTTACTGTGTATCACTGATGAATAATAGAGGGGAAAATTTTTTATATCCAAATATGTATTTCATATAAAAATCGTATCATTTTTTTTATTAATGGAATATAAAATTTATTTAAAACTGAATTTCAGCAAAATTTTTCGAATTATGAAATTATAAATTCATACCGTTTTCTGCCACGGCTGGACACCGAATGCAGTACAAAGGTTATAAAATATTGCTGATGATAAACTATTTACTTCTTAATTTGTTTTTGTTTTTCTGTAAACATTGTAAAAAAAATAACAGACTGTATACTTTACACTTCCGGTTTTATCACTACTTACACGTTCTATCGACTTCTGTCTCTTATGTTTATTTAAACGTTGAACATTTTAATACTCACAATTTATGTGCACATATTAGATGTCACATAAAACACGGATATTTCTAGTTTATCGAAGCATCAGAATTCAAAAAACCGTTACAAATAATGCAATTTTCCTTTGAGATTGCCGAAAACAATTAATTCGTGTATTCTTGTTTGTATTCGTATTAAAAAGTGGCGACACTAAATAAATAAACATAAAAAGTTTATGTATTTAATGTTCAACAACGTATTCAGCTGTTGATTAGTTCGTTTATACAATTGTATCGCTGTTACATACGGCGCATTGTTCACTATTACAGACATCTGATCTATTTGGTTTTTAAGAATTACCATTCTTGGTTCAAATGATATGCTTGTACACCGGCTCCCCCCGAAATGCGGTTTTCAATTTGGAAATATAAAAATCGAAACAATTAAAGGATATTTAAACTAAATGCAACAATTTAATATACTTCAAAAACAAAAACAAAAAAAAAAGGAAGCGCGTTACATTACGATTTAATACGTATATATATAATTTTTCAATGTGATTATATTAACGCTGCTAATTTTCTAAAAAAAAAAAAGACGTAGCGACGATGTATAAGTTTTAAAAGGACAGATTTTATTACATTTATTAATGAAATCATATTTGTTCAGTACAATCATCATTCTATAAAAGTTATATTTGCAGATTTTCAAATCAAGATCAGGTAGGAGGCGATACTGCTAGTTAAATTCTAATTAAAATAAAAAACGTAGTTTAAAGTAAAAAAGCTTTCGCGACGTGGCCTATATATTTAATAACAATCAATAAACGAGCGTTGTAAACAAACTAGCTAAAAACGATATTTTTAAACAACATTTGTAATCTATTATGGTAATTTTTTAAAAGTAACATGAATGTATAAACAAATTTTTTACAAAAATACATATACACATATATCTATGGTTTTATGTTATAAAAAGCTATTCACACTTTGTAGTACTTATAAGGAATACGCTTAATGAAAATATCAAATAAATCGAATAAAAAATAAATAAATACACTAATAATGTGTTATTTTTTATTCGTTTTTCTAAAGAAATCGTGAATCGATTTAGACCAGTACTGTATACACATTCCGAGTTTCTTGATACAAAATTTATAAACGAAAAAGGAACACAGTTTAATGAAATTATTAGGATTGTGAACAACTAATTTATGGTAAAACATGTGGCGAACCGATAATCGACTGTAATTATTTATACGTGTATGAAAATATTAAAATTTTTGTAAAATTTTCGCGGTGGATTTACATTTGTGGTAACAGTAGCGGAGGCGAAGAAAAAAAGTTGCATTCGATTTAAAAATGTTTAAAACAGAAATTACAACATCTCGATGATCGTCAAGTCAATAAATTACCAATCATGAAATGCAAAACACTTCTACACCATTTCCTTTAGTACCACATAAAAGGCGTTTGTTAAGCGATATTTTGAATGGTGAAATTTTAAAATAGGAGTCTCATAGTGAAAAGTTTTTTTTTATTCTCGACGATGGAGGTCAGCATACAGAATCTATTTTGTCTTCGAAAATATCTGAAAAAAATTACGCTGCGATTGTCGTTAATTTTTTATATATGGTCTGAAAGACTGTAAATAGATTTTGTACGCTAAGCACCATCGTCGAAAAAAAAAAAAAAAAAAAAAAATCGAAGGACAATAACTCTTCTTAATCAACGTTAATAAGTCGCGTATGTTATTCTAAAAACAGTTGCTCAGATATAGTGTAGTATGTACTGAGCGGGCAGGTTGGTTATTTGCATGATTTTAAAGCTTCGTATATATCGAACTGTAAACGTTTAAAGGCTTTACGGATCGTTGAAAGATTCAACGAGGGCGAGAGAAAGAAAGAGAAACGTAATCAACGTTTTAAAACTGTAGTACACGTTAGGGAAATAGATCCGCGCGAAGGTCAGGCAATTATTAGATTGCTCGTGCCTTTCATGTAGAGCTGCGTTGTTTTATTATGCTTATGCACGATCACAATTACATACAAAAAAGGTGTCACATACTTTCTCATATGAGGTAATACACTTTTTTCGCTTTGACCCGTGCAAAATAATATAACGTTCGAAGAGAATATCATCCGGCTAACTATAATCTCGTCAATCTACCGATAACGAATTACAGCTAATAAGAATCAATGACGCTTATGCGCAGCATATTACACAGTGTAATGAGTGAAGGTGAGAAACGATGTGTGCTCAATATGGGCAATGTTTTGTTTAAATATTCATCGCGGATACTTTAGTAACTGTTTGCTTAAACGTCTATCGAAAATACTCTACAGATTTTTCTTTTTTATTTATCGACTTCGATAAAATTAAAAAGGAAAACGAAAAATGATTCGGAAGGCACTTAATTGTAAAACGATTAAATTTAAATTCTACCATCTCGTACAAAAAATACCGTGGTTAATATTAGGTTAGCGATATTTTTCGAAGTTTAACACGATGGCACGAAATTAGTGAACCCGAAGGGCAATATGCGAAAGAACATTGTCATCGGGGTTAAAAATTCGAGATTCCGGAGCGTGTTCTGTTATATCACCGCTCTAAACATGGAAAAAATGAGGCTCTCGAACTACTGTCAATTTAAAATACGATATAAGGGAAAATTAGCGAAGACTTACAGTTTTTGCTTATTCGAATCTTTATCGACTCCTTCAATGCGATATATTTTGCCGTGCATCACATATTCAAAACTGTCCGCTCTGGATCCTTCGATTTCTGCCGGATTATATTCGCCACTGTCTGGGTAGCCATCTTCCTTTAGCGTAGTAGCTAATACGAGTCTAAATTTATCACCTGAAAAAGATAATTTTAAAAATATCATTAAAAATCTTGATTAAGTACTAATGTGAACAGAAATTAATAACGAAAAAACTGATAGGTTTTAACTAGTTATAAATAAATTACCGGAAAAAACCCCCCCAAAAAAAAACAAAAAAACTGATTAATTTCTTAAAATATAAAGAAACCATGCATGCTTAAAAATTCAGTAATTGGATTTTGAAATATTCCGCGTCCTACATTTCCATACAAATCACCTTGATAATCGAACTCGTAATCAACGGTTCGACGTTCGAATAGAAGAGGAAGAAGTTTAGAATCGATTAATCAAAATCGTTTTATGTTGGCAAATAGCGATCAACATAAAATTAGATATGGGGGAGCACCGATTTTCATTACATTACACCAGTCTCTAACTTCAACCGGTATGTGTCTCAGGCGTCCATAGTGTAACGCAAGCTTTATTTCGCACCGACAAGAACGCGCATAATTACCAGTGAAAATGTCAACTACTAAAGGAGAAAATCGAAAAAATCGCTCGCAACAGCACGTATTCAGTTCATGTCTTAACCGCACAGGCAATACTAATAACGGAAAAATCGGTCGCTGATAGTAATCATTTTTGAGCCAGTGGCAATAATTCTACGATGACGACACACAAACGCATTAGTAAACAGCGCGGCGGCGAACAAAACTGACGAAAGGAATTATTTTTAGTAATTAGGAAAATAGGGGACGAAGAGGGTAGTACGGTTTCGTCGTCAATCAATCTGTCTGTATAAGGCGATCGCGTGATTACATGGTCGGCGATACCGTGGCAATGTCTAGAATTTTCAGCGGCGCGTTCTATGTGAAAACAGTGTTTCCTTCCGTTTGCCACCATACCGTACGATGTAATTGCCGCACATTGAGAAATAATAATGCTCAAATCATCCTGGTCCGCACAAATAATAATATCAGCTGATTGCTTCACGGTCGCTGTCGTAACAATCCGACACACGTCGCCCGGATTATCCCCTTGACGACGAAGGTTAGACATGAGAACTATATTAGGTTAAATATGAAGTGGAAATCTCGGCAAGTCGCGAAATTATTCTTTTAACGTTACTCTTACTACTGGAGATACTCTATTGGTGTACAAGTTCTCGTTGTAGATATTTAAAAAATGAATAAATCGCTCCGTACTATTTACCTGACTTACAGTCGGGTTATCTTCGTACCTTACGGCGCATATATTTTAAACGAGCAATTTAACAAGCACGCTATTATCGTACTTGTAAAACTCGGTCTTCGTATGAGACATTCGCGAATGAAAAAACAGTTACACCGGTTCTTAGTGCCGTGAAGTGTAAAATTCCGAGTGTTGCATTGCTCGGTTCAATAAAATTTTCGCTAAAATTCCGCGTTTTTTACTTTTTAAATTGCGACAAAATTGAAATAATATTTACTTAAAATGTCCAGTTTACCTTTTGTCAATGCGATAGTAAAATATTTATGTAACGTCTAAAGTTTTTTTTTTGTAATAATGGCATAAAAAAAATTACGGTTTATTGTTTTCCGAACAATTTGGTAGTGTCAGAGAAATCCTATTCTAGAATATATCGTGTCATTTTTAGTTTTTCAACTTTCTTAAAGGTAAATAATTGTGTATTCGTTGTAATTAAATCGTTAGAAAAGTGTCTGTCAATAGTTGGAAGAATTTTAATACGCGCGACTGTGTTGCGAGGGAATGTTTTTATAAAATTACGACGGGCTTTTAGATGAAATTTTATAGCACTATCGAGGAAACTATTTCTCATAAGAAAAGAAAAAAGAAGACAGAAGCGCATCCGGAAACGTGAATCCAAAATTGGTAATCAATTTTAAGGGGAAGCCAAAAATAATTAATGTCGAATTGCGATCCAGGTATCGAGAGAGATTTGATGTAACGGTAGAAGAACTTTTTAAAAAGATTTCGCGAGAAAGCCTAAGAAAAGAAAATAATCTCTCCTAGTTTTTAAAATAGCAAGGTCGGTGACTATTCATTCAAAAATATGATTACTTTAAAATTATTTTTACGTATAGTTTTAGTTGTCATTCATATTGTAAGAAAACTCAGTTAATACTCTTTTTCTTCTTTAAAAACCAAGTACTTCTAATAAAAAGAAGAAAATTTCATTTTTAGTTATTTCGGGCCTTATTTCTATAAAGAATATAGAAGACTTTGGCGAAGAAATTTCGGTACGTAACTGTCGCAAATATTTAAAGGTTTACACGGTATATGAAATCTATTTTGAACTAACGGAAATTCACCTAAATGCGTATAAAAGTATTATTTTAAATAATATTTTACTTAAACTAAAACTAAAAAAAACAATACAGTTTCCGCCGGAATTTAAATACATATGTATACCTAACTTTTGTTTTAAATATTGAAATTTAAACGTTGTTCGGTGATGCGTAGTATATAAGATGTAATTTATCTATACCTACATTCAGGAACAAAAATTGCATTTATCGTAATATATTAATGACTTCCCGTGATTATGTCTCGTCAAGGCTCTGAATGCTGTGCTGTACAATTGCTAAGATTTTTTAAGAGATGAAAAAGAATGACGTAGTCACTTGAAAACGATTTTTTTAAAAGAATTTTAAAAGGAAAAAGATTTAAAAGAGGGGGAATTGCCCCTTGCGGGGTCCGAAGAGTAGAGTTTATAAATATACACGTACACACTCTCATTCATACTTATAAAGAGGCACGAACGCACGCACGTGCGTGTATACACACATATATATTCAGCTTTCCTATGCTTTAAATATGAACGATTGTGTAAGTTTATACTATCGAATTTTATTAGTCCTATATTGCAATCAAATAAATTTTTAATTTTTCAAACTTCCATTTGTCTGATACCTCACGCAAAAAAATTGTCAAACTGTCTTCAGAGTATACATTTTTTATACACTTAAAAAAGATTTTCTGTGGGAGTAAAAGTTTCAAGTTCATTTTCCACTTATTAGTTCTCGACTCGCAGTATTGCCATTTTTAACAAAATACAAGCCCTCTTAAGCTATGTTACAATTACATATGTATTTGTAATTTACATGCTTCGTATATTACAGATAATTTTTTAAATACACTTTATTGCTTTTCTTCAATACATAGAAACTATTAGGTGACTTTCGTATACAGAAAACATTAATTTTGCACAGGAAGAAATTTTTAAGGACTAATCTATCACTTTAACGTAATTGAAATGAATAGGTTTAAGGGAATATTTAGCAAAGGCAAATTAAAAATCAGTATAGCAAATGACATTTGTTTACGCATGTACGTACACGCGCACTTTCACACAATCCCTGCATATATATATATAAAAAAAAATATATCCACCTTGCAGATTTTATATGTAATAAAAAAAATATGGACTTCTGCTCGACTACTAAATATCTTCCAATTAATTAAATAATTTTGGCGGTAATGTGCACAAGTCTACATACTCCGAAAAGACCCCGAATTTTAGATTTAGAAAACAATTTCAGTTTAATAGCGTGTATCTAAAAATGGCGATGGAAGTAAAATTGTTATCAATTTACACAACTATTTATTTTCAAGCAGCAAATACGCCGTTAAACATTACAAACAAATAAATAATTCTGAAAACGGAATTATAAATGTACTTTCAATGCGTGCCATCTATTAACTAATATTGAAACTACAGACGCAAGAGTTGTTGCTATTTTATGAAGTAAGATAGCGCTCTTTACCACAGCTTTATACGCCTTATTTTTAAACTATTCATGTAACAGGCATATAGCGATCTATCTATTTATCTATCTACCTACAATATATATATATATACATATATATATGAATTTATATAATACTAAACATTTTTTAAAATCTTTATTTGGTTTTATCCTACTTTTTAAAATTTTTGCGCGTGCTTTGCTAAAACATTCATTAATATCAAATGTGAGTACCATTTCTAGAGGTTGTGATCATCTGTTTTTTATTCCTTATTTATTATTTTACTCATATCATTCACTTATTTTAGAAACGGCTCATTCATTTCCTGCCAGCTGCTGCTCGCGGCTCTACCCATAAATTAATATATGTTTAAATTTTTGATTTTTTCTTTATTTTTTTGCTTAATTGATACCTGAAAGTACGCAGTAATTCAATACTTTTTGAAAACCACACTGGTTTCATTACTAAAATTATCTGTATTTTACTCTCTTTTTCCACATATCATTACTTTATTCTGCGAACTGTCCATATCTGTTCTTCCGCTTGCTTCTTAGGTCTTTAAATGCGATTTTTATGTTTTATTTTTAATTAATATATTTATGTAAAAATTTGTTCTCTCTCTCCCTCTAGGAAATATCCTATCATCGTCCAGAAAAACACTGTCCTCACGTCCAGTTGAAGATCACACAGAGTCATCATTTTTGAAACATAGAATCAACAACTGACACATAGTTCTCTCCTTTTTACCCCATACTCATAAAACACATTCTGTTATAAATCGGTTACGAGTTGGTCATTAAATATGTATCATAATTATACATATTTAAGGCAACATCTTCTTTTAATATTTATTTCCTTGACATCGCTTCTCTTCCTATAGAATCTTCCCCTCTCCTATATGCAGATGACATTCTCTTCTACTTTAACTCAACTGATCTGGCTACGGCCAATGAAGAAATAAATAATTCCTTACTTGTTCTTAGCATGTCCTTTTTTAATATGTACCTCCTTCTTTTTCCCTCCGTTCTTATAATCGTTCTTTAGTAAATTTGAATTCATCTAAAATGCCTATTTCTGTCGTAAATTCCATTTGTTATCTTAGTCTATTCCCGAATGATCACCTTTCTTTTTACGAGCATATAAACTACTTCTATAATTCTTCTCTTAAACGATTGAACCTTCTAAAAGTTTTATCCCTTCAAAAATGGAGAAGGGATTCTGCGACTCTCCTAATCCTTTACAAATCTATAATTTGTACTCAAACTTGATTATTGTTCCTTCATTTAGGGTAATTCCTACAAAACTAATTTCCTAGCATAATACAGTCAAGTGGTTGAGTCAAAGCCAAGAGCGATCCCTCAAAAAACAACTTCTCCATATCCACACATATGCCCGTTTTTTAGGTGAGCAAAGGCTTCTTGTTATATCACCGTAGACACAGGTTACAGAATGACCGGAAATTTTCAGTTGAACGTAAAATCGTTTTTTGTTGGACGGTAATAGACATGCTTCCTAGAGAGGGAAAGAATTTTTAGAAAAATACGTCAATGAAAAATGAAAAATGAAAAAAGAAATAAATAAAAACTATTTACATTTAAAGCACAAGGAAGCAAGCAAGAAAGTAGAAGGACAGTTTATGGAGTAAGCGAATGGATGTATTTAAAGGTTCGGCACGTGAATAACTTATAGGAAAACCAAGATATTATAAATAATTATTTATAATAATATTTAATAATATGTTTGATATATTTCAATACATAATAGAGTTATATAAAAAAATTAATTTCATTAGAATATTTTGGCAACTAAATTTACAAATACATTTTGTAAAAATCTTACAATAGGGATTGCAATATTTTATGTACCAAAAATATTATTTATATTCAAATCATAAATCCTCAGCAACTATTGCGGGTTCTTGTCGAGTATTTTGTAATTAAAGTTTGTTTTAATTATTATGTTACTAATGAGCCAAAAACAAAAGGGAAAAATGGAGCAAGTAAGCAAGCATTTAAAATATATAATCCATTACAAAAAAAAAAAAAAAATGAATAAAATTAAATAATCCAAAAACGTATTAATATGCGATCGAAGCTTCGGGAGGTATCACAAACTTAAAAGAGGTAGGATAAAATAAAATAAAGGTTTAAAAAATGTTTACCATAATATATGTAAATTCTAGATAAAACAAAACTCTTTTGTTTATTCCTAGATACAGATTTCGGACAACGAGGAATTCTAAAGATATGTATTTCATTTGACCCAAAGGAATAAATAATAAAATTGGAAATGTCGACGAGTTGATATTTATGAAATTAATAGAAGTCATACCTAAAGATATACATGAGGTAAAGAAGATAGAATTGTGGAAGAGTAAAGTTAAAACGTTGTTAACGGAGTGGTGTGAAAAATACACTAAGTATGTTTCAGTATTAAGCAATGTATAGATATTCCTTTGGTCCGTTATATCCTTTTCTTCTGAAGCAATTAAGTAATTGTTTTTTTTTAGTTTTTTTCTTCTAAAACATAAAATTCACTTCTATATGCATCCTTCTTTCTAGATGTTATGTTGTGAAAGATAGAACTAGTGGTTAACGCTCAAATGATATAGTTTAAGAATATTTGTGTAATATTAATCATTGATAATAAACGTTGTTAAACGAGCCGGGAACTAGCATTACGGGCAGCATTGCTTAGAGAGACCCACACTTAAATATATATTAAAAAAAAAAAAAAAGCCGGATAATTAAGTATTGTTATCGAAAACTGTATTTATATTTTCAATAGTCGGCTATTTTTCAATGATCCGCGTAATTTTACGCAAAGTTGTTATTCATCAAGAAATAATAATGTCGCTATAGAGCATTTAGAGAATTTACTCAGAAAGCATATTTATATAAAACATGTTTAGCTAATACGATATTGCGAACTTTCTATTTAAAAGATTGATAGGAATTTGGATATCCAGCCTTCAAAAATAACAAAATGGTATACCGGAAAGAGTACTCTTGATATTTACTGTTTTCTAATGGCGCTGATAAACAATATAACGATATTTATTATTTACTTTCTCATAGTGAGACCAATGCACGAGCAGTTATCAGTTTTATTTTAAAACAATAATAAAAACATTAAATGTATACGAAGCGGTTTTTGTTCGTTTTTTTTTTTTTTTTTTTATTGTTATTTTTTGCTTTTATTTTGTAGATGCTATTTCGATTTTAGTTTATGTTCACGATTTCTTTTTTCCTTCTCTTTAGTTAATTATTGAATTTTTCATTTGTCAGTTTTACTTTTTAAACGAACGCACTTCTTCTTCTTCTTCTCGTTTCGGCCAACTATGGACCACGTAATTTCAGTTGCCGTTCTCTTTTTTTTGGCCTTTATTTGCGCCCAATATTCCTTCATTCGTCCACTATCGTTTTTCTTTTTTTCCAGCGTCCATGATGTACCCTTTCGTATTTTAGGTTTTTCTTTAAATTGCTTTCCTCCTATTAAATCTCTTAGATTGACCCGGGGGGATGCACTAAAATATAACGGGCAGCTTAATTGGTTTTGCCTTGAACTCGCTCGAAAAAGAAAAAAAAAAAAAATCAATTCTATTAATGCACGAATTGTACACGGGTTATTTGAACTTCTTGTGCAGAACTCAAAATCTAGACTCTGTTCAGCAAATGCTGCAAATGAACAGAGTTATGGTATCAACATACCGGTTTTAAATTCCCTACTCCCAAAACGTATTGTACTCATTGTATAACACACCCTAAAATTAAAAGTGTACAGCACAACTTCTGCATATTATTTTCAACTTTCTACTCCGGTGATCACGGATACTCTCGCGAAATATTTTAAATTTTAAACATATGAAATCACTTAATAGTAAAAAATATGTATCACACAATAAACACGTTGTTCTTACAAATTTATACCACGTTTTCATTCAAAGACAGACTCTGGCTATATAAGCTGAATCACTTAATGCTACAATCTCTTCTTCAAATTCTAAGCACAATTGACTAGGAAAGTATTTAAATATCTGTAAGAACTTACCCAATCAACTGTACATGCAGTGCGTTCGCTTTAACTGGAGAACCACCCCGTTTCACATCGAAGACAACTGTTAACAGTCAACTCGTGCAAAACATTATTGAAGAAGGAATTTTAAAACAGGTTAATAATTTGTCATACCGAGTGCAGAATATTAGGAGATTAAACTTTCAACAAGTTTCGCCGTTACATAACAGAATTATAAGTAATTTTACGAGTTTGTTCATCACACACTGTCAATACTAAATCGTTACAGTATTTATAATTTAAATTAAAATTAATTAGCCATAGCCGAAAGACAGGTTACCGGTGAAAATAAATAAATAAAAAATAATTAAAAAGAAATAAATTAACTAATAGCAAATTAAATAAAATGTACTTATCCTCCTCAGTAACGTGTTTTCAGGCACAGCCCATTTTTAGCTGGAAAAAGAATACTTAATTTTGGTTTAAATTATATAAATACAATGCCTTCAATTGGTGACATCGAGGAAAAAAGCAAATAAATAAATAAACTCTGTATGTTTGTAGACACTGCAGTTATTTAAAAAAAAAAAAAAAACACCTTATTACTGGAAAGAGCTGAAATTTATAGGGCACAAGTTTTTCCAGTGGTTTTGTTAAAAACTGTTACAGCTTTAATGATACAGGTTTTTGTGATGCCCTGAAATAATTTATTCATTTATTTTTTGTAAAAAATAAGAAAGAAGTAGTATTTATCTGCAATTAACGTGGTCAAAGTTTTTCAAATTAAAGACAGTTAATAGATATTATCTCGAAGTGACTAGTGCAGTAAAACGATACTTTGCGCATACAATTTATTACGGTTTATCGCATGTAGTTGAAAAATCTCTATTTTCCGGAAAAGTATATGTAATTATTTCGATTTAATTAGCGTAAACAATATGGGCATAATAAGAGAAGAATTTGAAAAAGTACTAGAACAATTTAAAACGGACAAAGCTCTTGGCTGCGACAATTTAAGTAGTAAATTACTAAAATCACTACTGGATAAAAGAACAAAAACTAAAATAACATACGAAATAGTGAAAGAAAGATATAACAGAAGGCACTACCAACAGATTTTAGTATAAACAGATTAATTACCTTTACTAGAATAGAACAACCGAATGTGAAAAACATCGATGATCATTCTACTAACCTATATTTCGAAAATAATAACGCACATTGTACTTGAAAGCACCAATAATAAAATTTAACAAAGACGAAATGAAAATGAATACGGTTTTAAAAAAGGAAAGGGAAACATAGAGGCAATATAAGGCCTGAGATCTAAAGAAAAAAAAAAAAAAACAGATCTTGAAAAACCCATTGACAGGTGTAACTGAAAGTTACTTAGAAACCTGCCGCAAAAAATAGATATTGATAAAAGAGATAAGAAGAAGTTTATAGATGTACCACCGTTGCATCGAAATCAAATAATGAAAATAAATATAAAGAGTGTAGAATCGAAAGGAAAAATAAGAAAGGAAGTAAGACAAGGGTGTACATTACACACATTGTTTAATATAGACCTAGGGGACAAGCAATGGAAAGAAATGTGTGATACACTGTAAATTTCTTCAGTCAAGTTTGCAGATAATATTGCTATAATACCTTGGCCTTTTCTAAAATCAAATGAATTAAGTTTTAAAAGCTTTAACGAGAGAATAAATTTAAAAAAAGAACTGAATATGAGATGTAGCAAAAAAATATAAAAGTATCGAAATCACAATTTTTGGTAAACACCACGTCAACATTAACACGCCTATTTAACGTTTCGAACATGTTTACACGGTCCATCACCAGAAACCAAACTAGTTTCTGATGGTGGATCGTGTAAACGTGTTCGAAACGTTAAATAGGCGAGTTAATGTTGACGTAGTGTTCACCAAAAATTGTGATTCGATATTAATATGAACCACGAAAACTCTACGTGTTGTTAATATAAAAGTAATTGAAAAGATGACAAAAATACTTAGGCAATGTAATAATGGAAGATGGAAAATGCAAATGAAATATAAAATAAAGAATAGGACTGGTGATGTTAGCATTTATAAAAAAGAAGGGATTATTAACACATCAAAAGATATTAATAATATAGAATACAGAAAATATATGTTAACAATCATTAACTGTAATGATTCATTCATTTGTCATTTTTTATATACATTTTGTATGTTATACTTCCTATATTATGTCATCGCAGGAGTTATTGTTACAGTTCAATAAAAACAGTTACGTACAATAATATATTATTGTAAAATAAAGAATAAGATACGCATTTCACAATTAAACAGTGAAAATACGGGAAAACCGTTTCAATTTGTTTATTTATTTTTGCAATCGTAATATACAATAATTAATAGAAAAAAAATTAATGGACAACATATAGTTCTAACTTTCATTATGCGATTGAAATATTAAAAATGAAAGAAAACTTAAACCGTGAGTTGATTTCTCAAAAATTCAAATCCTTTGTCCACTTATACTTCAGATTCGTAAGCCTAAAATACTCTCCTGCATACTAATTAATGGTATTATTGCGAGGACGGCCAACAGATATCACAACTGAAAAACAATCGTCGACTTGAAAGTTGCTAAAAATTTTCAACTTTTTTAATTTATAAAAGTTTCGATTAAAATTATAACAAAACGTGACTGTACTAACGTACGATTACTGCCATAAAACGGTCGCCTGTTTTTGTTGTTTTTTAGCTTTGTTTTTAGCTTCGTATGGGAAAAGTGACAACTGGTGCGAACATTAAATTTTGCAATCAAATACTCAGTTATCCCTTATAAGTAGTTATCTAATCGTTATTGATAATGATACTTCAACAAATATATACTTTTTTTTTCCCTCGCCACTCCGGTCCGACGACTAACATTAAAAATATATATTAAAATTTAAAAAGTGCCCGTAATGTAAAAGTAGTTTTTTTTTGGTTTTGTAGCGGGGTTTCATACATATGTAACACGCTATAAATTTCATGTCAATGTTCAAGGAAATAAAACAATAAATTTTTCATAAATTCCAAACAAATAGAACTAAAAACAATGGTTCCTAAATTTTATTATCTTGTATTACCATTTGTATTGAAAAATACAAATAAATATATTTCATAAGAAAATGAAATTAAGGTTTCAAGTTAGTAGATTTTTCTCTCTAAGAAACATTCTTCGCTATATATATATATATATATATATATATAAAATAAGTAACAACCATCCAAACACACACACACACACATATATATATCGATAAACCTCGATTAAAATTGAAGAACTAGTTTGAAAGTGTAAAATAGTCAGACAATTCGCTTTCAGTTATATTCTATTTCAAAATATTTTTAGTAAATATCACAAATAGTACAAAGCTGTACATTAAAAACTTAGGTTTTATTTGTAATCCGTAAAAAATATTTCAGTTGCATTTATGACCTTCGTTCTTGCTCGGCATAAAAAGAATGCTTAAAAACGATTTAACATTATTGTAAAATTTCATTCAACCATCAAAACGTAAAAAGAAAATAAAAATAAACTCAAATGTTATTATTTTTTCATCATTCTGTCTGCTGAGCTTTATGCTATTTTCATAGCTATCTTCATATTTCTTCAGACAAAAATTTAATTTGCACCTACTCTTTAGGAACACTACAAAGCTTGCTTAAGTTTTACGATTATAAAGCAGAGCAAATCATTTCGATACTGCGAAAATACACCCTACCAAATAATATTCGCATGGACTCCGAGCCATCGTGGTATCCTAGGCAACGAATTAGTAGACCAAGCTGCCAGAGAAGCAACATACTTCAACACCGTATCAAATATCGTAATACCAACAACTGATTTTATGAAGCATACCAGTAGTCGTCTAGACAAAAAATTCCACAACTCATGGTTGGAGGTCTCCTCTTCTAATAAACCAAGAGAAATCAAACAATCTTCAGAGTCATGGTCAAATTCAGTAAGATCTAATCGTAAGGAGAAAACTGCCCCTTACTATGTCCACAGTGATTATACTACAATTACTCATTCGTATCTTTTGAACTAAGACTTACAACCTCATTGTTTTCGCTGAAATGATCCATAATAGTCCAACACCTCATTGACTGCCCGGAGTACAAATCGATACGCTCCAAATTTCACTTCTTTCATCACTTGCGGAGCTTCTCAGTGATGATGAAAGAATAATCTTTCGACTCTTCGGATTTCTCAAAGCGACGGATCTCACAGCTTTATTGTGATGAAACTCTTCGCCGTGCTTCTAGCCTAGTCGCTGTGTATGGCACATTAAATATATATATATAAATAAATATAAAATAAATAAAAACGAGTTGGGGAGGAATTTCTACTCCTATATTATAAAAATGGGAGATAAGAAGTAGGCTGTCCTTTAGAAGCTATCATTCATTAAGTAAAACATCAAATATTGACTATTTTTTTATATTTTTCTCAATAGTATGCGTAAATAGAATTAAAACTGTAACAATGTTAGAAAAATTATAAATTAAACTAGAAAATAAATCTTTAAAAAGGAGAACTTTGCAAAAATATTTCCGACAATTAAAAATAATAGAACAAGTTTAATAAGAAATAAATTGTAAATATGGTTATGAAAAGAATGCGAGCATATTACTTTTGACAATATAAAAGAGTTCAAAAACTTCATACATCTTTAGTTAACAGTTATCAACAACGCAAAAATTAACTGACAATTTCAACATCTGCACTCACAGTTATAGTTAAAGATGAACCACTCGGATTCCAAATCAACTTGCACAATAGCGAATCAACTCTTTACAATGAACGCTGAGTTAATGTGCAATAAAACAGAATTCGATTTTGACTTGTAATGTTTGACAAACTTTAAAAAATGAACGAGCAGTTTAATATATTCAAGTTGACTCTAATTCTAAAAAGGTAAAAAGGTAGTGGCAAATCGACTTTAAAAGAAACGGCTTACTTTTGGTCGCTAACGAACTCGCTAGTTGTACTGCATATAAACTTTCACACGGAATTGGCAAGAAAACGTCAAATATCGAATGTCTTATAAGAAGACAAATATTTAATTTACAACAGGCAGACACGGAAGTAGTGCTAAAGTGGATTCTGTAGCACTGCGGTATTAAAGGAAATGAAATATTGGACAAAATAGTAAAAACCGCAGTAGGTAGAACAATTGTCCAAAAATTAAATTGGTGAGATTTTTTAACGGGAATTAGAGAAAACATTATAACGTAGTGGAACGTCCGAGTACCAACAGAGTAGTAATCAAAAAGGGAAAGATAATTTAAGAATACAAAAGTATGTCCCAAGGGTCGCTTGGTTTAAAGGAGCGAATAATTTTGGAAGAGACTTTATAGTAACGATAACGAGATTGAGAACAGGACACAACGAAACCCCCGTTGACTTGGCAAAAATTAATATTATTAATGACAGTACATGCAGTAGTTGTAGAACAGAAGGTACAATAGATCATTTTACTTGGTAATGTAAAGTTTACGAGCAGGGTAGGGACAAACCTAGAACAGAAATCTTATCAGAGTAATGTAAATAATTGTATAAGTTTTACCGATTGCATACATCCAAGTTGGATTACAAAATTCTGTCAATGTACGGATAAAATTTGTTTAGCTAATACTAGAAAAAGTAATTTTTATACCAAGTTGTTGAGATCAATATTGCATGTATGACTATTAAGTATATTGCGGATTGTTCAATGAAGTCATAGTTTTCTCAAAGAAAAAATTGGTAATCAGCCAAACACAAATTAATTCGACGGGAACACAAGAGGAACATGAAGGTAATACGTACTATTACTTTATAAACACTTCACGTAAGGTCGACTAGAAAAAATAATTTCCCAAGAAGTTACCAAAATGTTTAGATGTTCATTTAAATTAATCGCTCTGGACAGCAAAAAAAAATCTGAAGACAAAGAATTGAAGGTATTGCTCGATGAAGAGCCGAGTCAAACGCAATGCTGTGTATCTAGTGGGACCAAACGGGTGTGGTACACTATGAGCTACTACAACCTGACGATTCCATTACGGGCGATCAGTATAGGCTACAATTGATTCGTTTGAGCAGTGCATTACGAGAAAAACGGCCGAAGTACCGGCAAAGACGCGACAAAGTTATTCTTTTGTATGGTAACGCTCGGCATCATGTCGCAAAAGTCGTAAAAAAATATATGGAAACGCTCAAGTGGGATATTTTACCGCACTGCCGTATTCGCCGGACACTGCTTCTTCTGCTGACTAGTTGTTCCGACGGACGCAGCACGATTTAGCAAGTAAACGGTTCACTTCTTTTGTGGAAATCGAAAATTGGCTCCTAACTTGGATCGCCCCAAAAGATGAGACATTTTTTCGAGATGGAATTCGAAAATTACCTGAAAAGTGGGGAAAAGTGGGGAAAAGTAGTAGCCAATGATAGGCAATACGTTGATTAATTTGTTAATTTCATTTTGTTCTAAAATAAATGCACTTTTCACCAAAAAACGGACCGAACTAATTTGTACTCCCAACATCTTTTAGAATCCCGTACACATTGCAAAAAAATACTGTTCCTCGAGTGTATATAAAGTATACATACACCTATATATATATATATATACTAAAAATACATGGAAGAACTAAATCGTTATCAAAGAACGGTATTTTTTACATGAAATTACTGAGAGCAGAAAACAGATGTAGGATGAATACATTTGGTAATCCATGTTTCTTACTAATACAAATGATAAAGTTTAGTGGATGGAATTAGAAAAACACCGCAGGTAATTCGTAAAAAGGTCTGAACGAAAGCTTTCGCTCGCTACCGTTGAAACGATTCAAGGCGAAAAAATCCCCGTCGAAAAGAGGCGGCTCCATGAAAATACGGTAAAGAACGTTTTAATGGCTTATTACATTGTTTACGATACAAAATCCCGAAAAATAACCGGACGTACACAGAAACTCGTGACAAAATTTTTTATAGGAAGTCAGAAAACATCTTAAAAAGATTTTGGGAACCCATCTGTTGGATTATGGAACAGCATAAGCAAATATATTTTCGTGTAATACTATTAATTACAACTCTGAGGAAAATACTGGTACACTATTTCTATTTCTAAAATATATCGGCATATTACCGCTATCATATCATTTCCGTTTAATGTATTTATGTTCTGGCAAAATCATATTTCTACACCTACAGTTCGTTCCATGGATTTGAAGCCGTTGATAGAAATAAATTATTGTTTTTAACATTCCAACATTAGCGTTAATTATTTTTCGCTCTTGTTTCTTTTTCATTATTTATTTAGATATAATATACGATTGGAGAAGACAACATAAACACAGAATTGTTTAACTGTTTCAGTATTATTAGCTTCTGTTTTTTCAACATAGCTACGGTTATAACACTTTTAATGCATTATTGGCACTCAACCAATCGGCCCACGAACATCCAATTCTTCTTCTTTATTATTTTAATTTAATTAACGGTTATTTTCACCGTTGTCAGAATTCAAAATTGGACCATCGCATTACATTATAAAGAGTCATTAAGGCATAATAATATTACGCATACGGTTTATTAAAAAAAAGAAATACATATGAAAATAATAGAGAGATTATAAATTTAATAAAAACAAAAATATAATATCATAAGCACGCTACATAGTGAGAGAAGGCAATATTAAAAGACTCGAGAAGAACTCATGCCGGCATTATATTTTTCTTTGCGATAGGTTAGTATTACGCATTTACTTATTTAACTAACGTTCTGGACTGCATTCCGCATTCTGGAGTAACAATTCACGAACCTCTTCCGTTTGTTAGAACAAAAAAAATCTAAAAAATTTTAAATGTAAAACAAAAATGTTCATGGAGTCCAATTAATTACGCCAGCTGAAAGAATGATTTTAACATAGAATTGTTCGCGCATTGCCTTTAAGACGGCTTAGCCTTTCAAACAGCGCGGCTTATTTGGATGAACTCTGAAAGTATTGTACTTGCTAAATACCGACCGAAGCGAGTTCGTCAAATGAAGCAACTTACGTAGAATTATTTAAACACGATCATCTGCGTCTCTGGACAAGCAACGAGCCTTCTGAGAACATATGATTAGAAAAGTACTGAGAAAGACTCGAAAGTTATTTGAAAGAAATACGATATATATTCATTTGGTTATAGTATTCGACAATTTAACAGCCTATCTTTAGCTAAAAAACGGGAAAGAAAAGAATGTTAGTAAAAATTAATACAACTGAACTCTTGAATTGACTATCTTCATCCGAAAAAAAAAAAAAAAAAAAAAAAAATGTTTTTGTAAAAATGAACGGAGCAATGTACTGAAGGGGACTGAAATTGTAATAAAATGATAATTGGTAAGAGTCGATTCTAAAGATGAGTCGACTTCTTTGCAGTCGCGTCAACTGTAGTGTAAATCTACTCCAGAGTTCAGATAATCGATTTTTAGTTTTTTGCCGCTGTTACAAATTAATTTTTCTAAGGGCAATATAAACAATTAGTGACTTTAGCACCGGGTCGGAAATTACCGCTCGTCGCTAACACAATAACGCAGTTATATTCAACCTAACATGTTGGTTGTCTATTTCCTTTTTCTTTCTTCCGCGAAAAGGAAACACATACGCATGTATATAGTACGCTATTAACAACGGAAACCAACACATACACAGAAAAACCATATTGGTTTCATTATGGAACGAATTTAGCATAACACTAATGGAACCTGGAGTATGATACCTCTACAAATGAGAATGGTAAGAGTTCGAGGGAAAAATAGCCGCTGTCAGCAACGACATCAGTTAGATAAATAACAAAAACAAACAAAGAAAGCTGAAAAGTATGAAGGGGGATAGTTTTGTTTACACTATAATAAAATGTCCACTACTTCTTGGAAAAAAGTAAGCCGGTTCGTTTAAATTCCAGAACGGAATTCGCAGTTGACTCAATTATATTAAGTTGCCGGTTAATTTTTTAACGTTTATCAGATTCTACAAGTTGGAAGTCGAACTCTGTTCACTAACAGATGTTTTCACTGTGTGCGCAGATCGGTTTTAATGACGCGAAGTCTGTTCCGCAATTGGAATTGCCAATTTCCAGTTTGTGCAAAAATAATTTTTCCAAGACTATTCTTTTCCGAAATTTAATTACAGAGAAAATTCTATTAATCCGGTTTATTAAAATTATGAATAATAAATTTAATTGCAAAAAATAGCAAACAAATGGAAATCCGCAGAAACAGTATTGGACTTGGTTCATTTCGAAAGCTGGTAAGATGAAAGACAAGTTAATCATATATATATATATCGGTTTACCATTTTAAAAAGTTATTTTGGGAATTTTACAACTCTGGCCCCTTTAAAATTGGTTTATAGTCTCGAAAATGTTCCCGTGCATAAGTACATTATTACGTTTCCGGTGGTTCGCTACTGTTTTAGTAATATTTATTGAAATTGTATTTTAATTATATACTTATTGTAATACTTTCGTTCACACTAAACTGCTGGTTGATGTATTTTAACAGTTTGTCTGATTGCACAGATCGCAGCAGAATTCAATGATATTTTTTATAGTCTAGAGTTGATTCGAAAGAGTCGGCTCGTTCTCGTGTGTAAACATCTCTGACGATAACGTAATTTCCCATCAAACGGTCTAGCAGGCTAATTATTTACGGACAGCGGAACAGTATTCTCGTGCAATGATAAAAGATGAGATGGTCGCGTTTCCCATATTATTTACTCTTTAATGTTACTGTGACTTTTAAATCGTTTCCGTTATTCGGAGTACAGAGGCTTCAAAATGAAAGAAAAACATACTGTAAAAGCTGTCTCCCGGATGAGAGGAATTAAGACGCTCCGATACTGCAACGAGCCTTCAAAGCAGCACCATAGTGATCAATGACGCTACCATTTGCCAACGTATATACAGACCAACGAGCAAAAAAACCGAAGTCCTTCCAAAACAACGTTAGACACTTGGTATAGGGAGCTTGCTGGGAGGGATTTTTTTTTGGTCTCGATAAATTACTAGAGCAAGAAATCGAAAAACGTTCAGTAGTCACAGCCGGTGAATATCACTATTTTTGGATTCGTATTGTTTTCGACGTTTGAGTAAGGAGAGTTCCGAGCACCGAATAATCAGCGGTCTGTCGCTTAATGTAAGACGAAGAGCTTTTGAAGACGTCCGAAACGAACTTTTAATTTTTAATAGAATTTCATCATCGGGGAGGTGTTCCTTTTTCGGAGCAACAATTACTTGATTCTTATCATTTAATCGGCAGCAAGAACGTTCGCGTATTTAATGGCCGATTAGAGTAACCTACACACTAGTAGATTTAACCGCTTCCTTTTCGACTTAAAAATGAAAACGTTCCGACAGCACATCGAAGCGACCGAAACACAATTTCCGATTAGGAAAAAAAGGATTAAAGGACGCAAACACGCATAACGTAAATTAGCCGTTTTATAATGTATACATCTCCTCCTCGTCGTGTGGCAGTCGACGATCGACGGAAAACGCAAAAATTCGGACTCATCTCACAGCACGGCAAGCAAGCCAAATAGTGGCAGCACAACATGACAACAGCGCATCATCAGAGTACACACTAATTAGTGGCCAGCGACTGACGGGACGGGACAATTGCTGAAGCGGCGGAGGAGTTAGGCAGAATTCGGTCACGGAGTGGTAGGCGGTGGGCCAGCGATGCTCGTCGAGGTTCGCATCTGCGTTCACGAACGTTCTCCGTCTCTGTCGCTCGCGCGCGGCTAAGCGACAATGTAACGCCGACTGGCATCTCGACGGCAGGCCGCGCAGCGAACGGCGGGGAGGCGCGAATCGTTCAGCGAATTCGCGCGCCAAAACGTTCGACGAGGACGACGCGACCGATAACACGACCGCGCGGCGCGACGTTCTGGTTGACCTTGAAAAATGCGCTGCGTCGCGAGCGCTCGACCTTGACATTGCAAAAAGTTGCCTATTCCGAAAGCGGCATTCGCGCTCGTTTTCGCCGACGGTCGCGACATCCGGCCGGGGGGTGGGGGAGATGGCGAAAATGAGCGCGGCGCAATATCAAGCGCGCATGCGCGCAACCCAGTCAACAGTCGCCATATTTCGCACGTTGGCGCACGCGCACGAGCGATAGGCGACGGCGCGCACGCGCGCTGACGTCGAGCGGATTTCGCGTCGTGCACGCTGACCGTTCCGCGAAAAATAATACACATTCGCCCTACACGCATCATCACATCGGCGAATCGGATGCAGCAAGCGCGGAATCGCCCGAAAGTATTATTCGACGCGTGCAAACGGAACCTTCGTGATGTTTTTATTACGGATGATTGTGAAAATCGTGAAAGGAACCCCTTCTTCTCGGACGAAACATAACCCGAAAATACGGCAACAAAATAAAAACGATGAAAAGTAAAATAAAGACAGTTTTTACGCGATACTGTACTTTTCTTAATAACAGCTCTCCCCCCGGATTTAGAGTGTTCTGTCGGCGGGCGCCGAACTGTTTATGTGGCTTCTGGAGAATAAATATTTCGAGCGATAGCTGATCTCCATGGCGTTTTGTCGCAAGTTACACATCTTTCTTGCTGGAAAAAAACCTCTGCTGACACGCGTGAGACGATGTATGCTTGTCAACATTGTATTGGAGATACATAATTGGCGGATGCTTTCCTCGCTAAATAACAAAAATTCACATGGTTGCTTTTAGAAAAGTGCTCAAGTTCGAACATTGGCATTCTCTTTTCGATCCGTACGTATTTGTGTGTCTGAAAATATTTCATTTTTGTTTACTGTTCATTTTTAGCGTGTGCGCCTGTTGGGACAGTCCTTTTTTCTTCTTGTTTTTGTGTAACTGTTTCGGTTACCACAAAAAACTCTACACATAAATATTCATATTCTTTTTTTTTCGTTCTGTTTTATTAATCTTTTACTATTAGCCAAACTATAAAACATAAAGTGGATTACATAATAAATTATAAATTTTTTTTTTTGTAAAAGAGCAAAGGGAAAAAAATGACCTATTTAACATGGGCGTCGCCAGCCGGGGGCAGCTGCCCCCCCGAAGTCTTGGAACTACTGGCCATGATTAGTATTCATAGGCGCGTAATCATGGACAATTTGCTAGAAACCCACGAAAATTATGTTTTAATTAAGATTTTATTCTTGTTTAATAAAATATTAAGCCTTTACAACTTATAAATTTTATTTTTCCTATAACTCGTATCCTCTTTCTATCATCTTCTCCCCCCCCCTCGACTCATCAGCTAGCGACGCCCTTGTTATTTAATAAAGGCGGGGGAAAATTTTAATGTGACGACGGAGATTTCGTCCCCGCATAAAGCCGAAATGTTTACATCGAGTTCTGTTGTGGTCAGTTTGATCACGCGTATTAGGTTCGACAGGCATTCATTCGAAGTGTAAAATGAGAGCTGCTTTCAAATATCGTATCTCGAACGGGAATTTTTTAGATCTCGAAAACTCTCATATCACCGGTGTTCCTCATTCCTTCATCCAGACATTGTGAAAAATATGAACAACATTACAGCTTGGGACGGTATATAACATACAAGACATAGAATTGTGTACTTTTTTTTTTTTGCCTCAGGTTTCGCAATTTAGCGAGTTTTTTCTTTTAGTTAACCCTTTACAGGGTATTTTATATAACTTTCTTATTTATTATTTCTATATTTCTATCTTGTGCTACCTTATAAATTTATATACTAGTAAAATTCGACTTTGGACCGGTCACTATTCGAGTTATAGACACTGGAAAAGTATGCAGTTCTGATAGGATTTCTGTTCTAATTTGTCCCTACCCTGTTCGTAAACTAAAGAAATCTGCGACAATACAAAAACCGGAAATTTAAAATACGGAGTAACGTTAAAAAAAAAATTATATTTTGAATACAAATTTTAAGGAAATTAAACTCAGTTCGATTGTAAAAATTATTCTCAGGTCGGTTCCACTACACCATAACGGCATCGTAAACCACTGCTAGGTTTTGTTCTTTCAGCGATCGCTAAAATTCTTCTCGGATGTATAGTACACCGGATTTAACTGTATTCGACGGAGAACCGAGAGAAGCGCCCAATCAAATCGAAGACGAAATTCTCTGCACGCAACCTATCCAAACTGTGTCCAATTGGTTTATCATTATTATTATTTCTTAATTTAATAGCACAAGCGAACTGAATTCCTAGCATCCGCAGACTAAATGGCAAGACAGCGCGTGAATTCCTCTTCATGTGTTATCCAGCGTCAATAACAACTCCACTCGGAATTCCTCGCGTACGATCATCATCTTGAAGGCAATAGGTAATTACAAATAAAATCCGTCTAAAATAAACACGGCTGCGTAAAATGCGATTTTCACAAAGTAGACACTCAGAACTTCGTATATTTCGCGTTTCTACGATTTAAATATCGGTAGATTTATTCGAAATGGTTTTTAAGTACACTGATGTTTTCGAATTCTTACGTTTTAAGCATTCGGCAAGGATTCTTCGAACTTCGGAATTGGCCACATAACAAACAGCATCCGCGGCTAAACAGAACTGATGCGGATTAGAAAAAAATTATCTTTGTTCTTCCGAAAGACGATATTGTGGTATGTGGCAGTTGTTCATTCTTCTTGTAGCAATCAAGTAATGGGCAATCGCCTCGGAAAATTGTAAATTCTACGGATTAAACGAACAAATTTCTATTTCGTGAAGTATAAATAATTTAATATCGTAACCAAAAATTTTTCCTAAAATATTAACTTCAACCGATTGATTAAGAACATAGCGTTTTTCAAACTTCCAAAAGTAACTTTCCTATTAAAAGCAGCATTCCTTAATACAAAGAATGATGGTACCTCGATCTTTCGCCATCGGAAAATTGGGTAGTCAACGATAATTCACCTAACATCTGAGCGCCATTTGAAATAAGCTTTTTTTTTAAAATGTTGTCAGAAAACGGCATCTTTTAAATCACCAATAACAGTACAAACGGTACACGTAATCCCCGAAAAACAAAAGCGATAATTACGTTTCGCTGTGTTCATTCCATGGAAAAAATTCGATCAGGTAGGTGTAACAAAATTATAATTCGAAAATTCATTTACCATCAGTTTCAAGCGTTGTTTTGCATAAGCACTCTTTCGAGCTGTATGACTAATAGTTTTTAATAGTGTTAAAACAATGAGAAACTCTTGGTCAATAGCTCGGAAAAAATGTCCTGTTTACAAAATTTTGACTGATATTTATAACAACGTTTTAGTCAACCGGCTGGGCAACTCCACAGTGTAACGATAAGTTTAAATGTTCATTACATCCTTCCGCGCGGTAAGCCGTCTGAAAATTATATATAGAATACTTCATCGCTCAGTAATTTACAGTAAAATTGCTGCACAACGTAAAATTGAAAAATCATTCCCACGTATATATATATATATATATATATATATATATATTAAACTCTGCCTTTCGGCCTCGAAATAGGGCAAGCCCTCTTGACACGCAATCTTTTTTCTTCTAAAATTCTTTTAGAAAAATAGTTTTCAACTGACTACGTCATTCTTACCTGTTTTTTATTAGAAAAAAAAACTTAGCAATTGTACAACATAGCATTCAACTTTTGTTATCTTACGTAAAGTAACGGGACATAATTATAGGATAAAAATGTAGTGTACCCCGGACTAAAAATTTCTTGGTAATCAATATATATGCACACACAACACACACATATATGTGTTATACGCACCCACCGTATACACACTTAATTAAAAATATGTTTTATTGATAGGTAAGAAAAACAACAAAAAACGTAGATTTTAACCAAGGTTGAAGATTTTGAAAAGACGTTTAGATTAGAGTTGTTTTTTATTTATACATATAGTGCGAGGATTCGGGATTACTTACGCAGGCCACTGGAATTATATAACTTCTAAATCCTACTTCACACACGTATCCTTCAGATATTTAGATTAGAGTTATTTTTGATTCGCATGTGATACAGTACGAACATTCGGGATTACTTGGGGTATGCAGGCCATTGTAATTACATAACCTTTAAAGCCCACGTCACACACGTATCTCCGCCTATACATTTTTTAATACACGTATGTTTAAATGTATATATATATATCATTTACCTTCATCTATGCATAAATAACATAATGTATCCCGCCGCAATTTTCAATATCAAACGATTGAAATATTTAATTTTTCCAGTTTTTTTTAGCAATCAAATATACTTCTTTTTCCTTTTTTTGAAAATTAGCCATTAAGTCTTGGTTGCTGTTGCTAATTCGAATTATTTTTGTTACTCCTGTCTTTTATCAAACGGTATTCGCACTCCATACAATTTCATTCTTTCCCATTGTTTTCTCCTCATGGAAACCAGGCTCTTGATTCTTTTTTGTCAACTATCTCTGCTGATCCAGTAAAGATCTGAGTCTCCTTCTCCTCTTTTTCCGTATTCTTGGGCCGGGCGGACGTCAACTGGTAACTACTTTAGATTACATACGAAATGCGTCTCCGAGTAATTGGTCAACTAGTAACCGGAACCTAAGCGATACTGGTCAACTGCTAGCTAATAGCCGACCACCGAAATAGCCAACAAACCATATAAAAGTAAATAATTTGGAACCTAATATGTTTCTCAACTTTTTCTAACGTAAACTCTTGGTTATTTGCTTCTGAGCTAGTAAAAATTCTTTAATACGTACAAAACTAAAGATGAATTTCATTAGGCTTCGTCAAAAAACACGAATTATTATTCTATTTCACGGAAAAATATAAAATTATTAACCGCATCACTTTGTTTACATAATTAAGAATATACGTTGTTTTTATAAGAGCACATTTGTAAATTTAATTTGTCGATGAAAAATGAAACAGTAAGAAATAAAAATAAAAATTAGGCAATTAAATATAATAAGATCAATTAAAAATTTACAGTTGCATAATAATAAATTTCAAACACTCTCATTTTGAACTTATAATATGTGCTTAAAAATGATGTTTGCGTCATTATCGATCTTTTCTGAAATTTTTTAAAACTCAAAAAGTTTCTACTCCTTATTAAAATTTAATATTTGCTATACTGATGTCTATCGTGGCGCGCTCAAAAATAAAAATTATCTAACATTAATTTTTATTTTTTCAATATTTTAATACGGTTGTAAGTATATCGATAAAATGTTGCTGGGTAAGAAATATAGTGGGGTAAATATGTGGAATTACATTATAAAATTACTTTTGTCACGCGGGTTTCATTAATATTGGCCCGTAAGCGAGTTATTGCTTTTTACCGGTCCAGAATAAAATGATCAAGTTTTTACCGACTCATAGCTGGAGCATGATATAAAGGAAATGCTGAGAAGCACTGGTTCGGAGAAATGAACAGGCCGTTGTCGGTAATACGTTAGGGCCGCAAAGAAATTAGTTGATTTTTTTCGGTTACCAGTTGACGTGTCTTCCTTAATTACCTTTGATATTTAGTTACCAGTTGGTCAATTCCCGTTAGGCCAATATCCATATTGACGAACCCATTAAAAAAAAAGAAAAAAAAAGATTTTTGTTTATACAAGGAAGGGTGTTAATTTTTGAGAAATGATTATTCTACGTGCTTTTTCACGCCGTATAAAATGAGTAATACACTTTTTACTTCAGCTGTAAATTAAATTATTCTCGACACAAAATCCTAATGCAATAGAATAGACGGGAAAAAATCGAGCCATTTCCCAGAATTTCTTTCTTTTTTTTTTTTTGCTTGGCGAGAAACCACTTGGCCACTGACGAAATTCTATGAATAAGTAGAAGCTGGATAATCTATATATATATAAAAATGGATGTCCGTATATATGAGATTGATAAACTCCGACACTGCTTGTGACCGATCACCATGAAAGTTGGCACATACATATATGTATTTTTTCATGAAGAAGGTTTTTGTGCTATCCATTTGGTTGTCCCATTGCAGAGATCAAGAGAAAAAAGTCTAAAATTTAAATTGCGAAAATTCTAAAAAAAAAAAAATACAATAAAATGCAGGCGTTTTTTTGTAGATTCTATTCAATTTTTGAACATTGAGATAGATTTATCCGAAAATACGAAAGACAATTTAAAATGGGATAATTTTGGAAAAGAAATTAAGTTTAAAATAAAAAATTGGAAAAATGTATTTCCTATGTTCCTCTAAAAATCGATTTACTATTTAGTGTATCGATTAATTATTTACTGGCTGCCAAACATTGTGGCTTGTCAGTATTTATTAGTTGCGAAATTTATATATATATATATTCTTTTAGTTTGTTAAATTGTTACATATTAATCGAAATGCCATTTAGAAACTTGGCTTCTCCTTCTTCTTCTGTCTATATATATATATATGTTGGTCAAGTTTATATTCCTACAACATCGATAAACAGTAATTGGGTCATAAAACAAAAAATATTGTTTATTCACTTACGTTACGCTAGATGTTAGTATTAATTTGAGATATTTAAAGTTAGTTTGGTTATATGACGAATGGAATATTAAAATATATTGTTCATTTGCGTGAATTATTAATAAAAAAAAGTTATATAATTTATCAAATAATATTAATAAATTATTATAAATGTGAGTAATCTTTCATTTTTACACATTTTACGACAAAGCTTTATAGATTTTTCATTATAATATACAGACCATCCATTTTAGATATATATATAGAATAATAAATAAATATACACTAGGACAACATCTGTCGGGTTCAGCTTATATATATATATATATATACATATGTAAAGGAAAATCGGATCTGTTGAGCAATTTTACATATTTACAATCTAGTTCTAACAAACATAGCACACGAATGCCGAAAGAGAATGAGCAGAAAATTAAAAACTGACCATATCTCAAGTACAGCGGACAATGGAGTACGATTGAACAGCAAAAGTGAAGAAAGTGAGTAAAGCCGAAAAAAAGATAAAGGAAAGAAATTAAAGGGAAACAAGCGTGTCAATTCAGCTGTTCCAAGCCAGTCAGTATACAGTTCAATTAACAAATTTCAACAAAATTACTAAGGTACGGTCATCAGTACATAGCAACGAATATATAAGGTATGACGGAACGTTTGGAATCCGACTAGCCGTTAGTACCTTGTCCCTCTTTATAAAAAATTAAATTTTAAAATTTTAAAATACTATTTCTTAACAATTGACTCGAATCGGAAAGTTTTACGTATAATTCCCTTCCGAGGAAGTAATCTTCATTAAAAAATTTAGTGGTTGTTCGAACTGGCTCCCGCTAAATATGCAAATGTGAAAAAAATGTTTCAGCGGTAAATTACAGCGAGAACTAGACCGGATTTCCATTTTCAGTCTAAAAGTTCTTCAGCAAATTAAAACTGTTAACGTGTTCGAGTTAGTTCATTTCATCAGTAGCCCATTAAACTAATCTGAACGTAAATTAAACGGGCTTTTTGAATGCATGACCAGCGTTAGCAGAACCATTGTCTTAATAACGGAAATAGAAACGTTCTTTGAAGATGAGAGCGGAATTTCTTTCACAGAAAAATGCGAGATGGTTACCTCCGCAAACATCCTAGTTTTAATAATGGCTACATTATAGATTAAGTACCGCAGACAATCACTTGATTAGGTTGTTCCGTCAAAAATGCAGCCGGTGATTAGTGCGATTAGGAAGTTTATATAAAATAAATTATAACTTACCACCTAGCGAGAGGAACCGTAGTAACAGGTTGTGAATGTTTTGGCTGCTTAGTTCCTCTTGTAACGATAGGCTGGGAGGCCGCAATGGTAATGTGACATTTACATTCTTATAGGATTACGGACATTTCGGTACTGCGATCACACCACGGAGCCGGACAATTGTTATGAGGCTTGGGTGGATAATTCTTAGTCTTTTTATCGCCATCTTTTCGTCTCGCTAACAATTTTTCCCTGTATTAATCCCTACGGTTTAGCGCTAAATTCTTCCAGTTTTTTAGTTAGCACCGCTCGCCGAAATTCGGGAACCTGCCCGAAGATAACAACTAGAGTCGCCGCGCTCAATTGCACGCTAGCCATCGTCACTGCACTCAAAGCAAATCTATCGGTGCAATCACGATCATCGTGCAGAACTTTCGAAAGGTATTATGAAACGGAACGCGGTAAAAAAGTGATCTCGTAATAGGGACACGGTGGTGTATTCATCTTTTTAAACGACGGATCGGTGTCGCTAAAGTTCGTTATGTTCTTCTATCGTTTACAGCAGAAATATAAATCAGCCTATATAGGTTGTTCTCTGTTTAAAAATGCCCGGAAAAACGTGTAAATTAGCGATTCTGAATAAACATCAAAAGCGGGAAAAAAAAGGCGATTTGATCGTGGAAGTCGGAGACGATGAAAGCTAAGGGCAAAAGCTGAAGAAAAAAAAATGAATACCGTTTTGTTTAATAAATTCATTAAAAAAAGATGGGAGCGGGGAAAGAAACACTAACAAATAAGCACGAATTTTTATTAACCCAATCTGAACTCGAACGTAAGCATTTCGCGAACCGTACACGGTTGATTAAAAGAGAAAAAATTCGCTCACAAAATATTCCGACATTTTTGACACATCATTAACGTAATTTTTTAATAGATATAAAAATGTCCCCGGATAACACTTGAAATGATTTATTATTCCAGTTAAATTTTCGATGCGGTTAATTAAAAAAAAAAAAAAAAAATAACCTAAAAACCTGAAGGCCTCTTCAGAATGCGGATACTACAGTTTAATAGTTAAAACTTGGATTTAACGCGGTTTTGGAAAATACCTTCTAGGCTATTTTTAAACAATTTTTAAATGTACGTTTAAGCGGGTGTTTTTTTAATTTTGAAGATTAACGAAAAATGTTCGACGCAACGTTCTAACAATAACTGCACGACACTTTCGTTTCACTTTCGTTATTTCATTAGGCAAACCAATAATAAAAAAAACTAGTTCCGGACCAGGTCACGGGGGTCAGAATACCGGCACTCTTTTCCCCTAATGCCGATGGCGTAATGTTATTTAAAAAGTAGTCGTCAACGGGAAATTCCACCAACAACGCCAAATCCTTGTTTTACCAGTTTTTTTCTATATATATATATATGTCGTTCTGTTGTTGTTTATAGAAGTAATTTATTAACGCAGCCCGGTACATATATTGTGCTTTATACGTATAAACGTAAATTTTACATAACTTTCGCAAAAATTTCGCACCATGCACTTCACCTTGACCTTATATTAACCTCGTTGAAATCTAATCAGGCGACCCCAAAAAATATCTAAACTGGTACAATCGAGATTAATTAATCTACATGTACGTATTTTGAATAAAATTCCATCAGCTGGAAAAGAGAAATAGTTTACCAAAAAGTCGATGATATAACATGAAAACGATGTAATACACCTTTATTACATGTAACAGTTTTCACGAGCAATGAACGGGGAAAACATTGAATACACCGAAAAAACGATAAATACCGCGGATCGTAAAGAAATCAAGCGTGCCAGGTGACATGAAAAGACTGGAAACCAACGAATGTTGCTCACCGTTTAATAATACGTGTGCGGAGATTTACACGTTGGTTGCTAAAGAACAATAATAGTGGAAATTGAATGAAACTGATTCCTGGCAGCGATAAGGAATGAAGAGGAGTCATTTCGTTGTTCATTTTCTGTTCTGTTTTCGTTAACGCGCTCGACGGCAATATTCACCGGTAAAAATCGGTTAAATACAATTTAATGAGTAAGAATTCCGGAAATCAGTATATAAATGTTTGTAAGAGTAAAAAAAAAAAAAAAAAAAATAAAAAAAGGAGGCAATAATAGAAGAATAACAGTGGGATTAAGAAAGAACAAGAAGTCGCTGAGGCCTTTGTCGTGAAAAGTGAAATAAATTATTCGAGATCGTGCATGCGCCCACTTTCGAAAAGTGACACAAAGTTGAAGTGCACAAAATAGCAGCAATATGGAAGAAAGTTTGAAAATCAAGTTACTTTCAAGTTTAATAAGTTGTTCCAAATACTACGGAGAGAGGAAATATTCGAATAGCTAAAGTTCGAAAAGAGGTCAAAGCGTGACTGTCGGAAGAAAATTAATTTTTTTTTTTTTCCCGATTAAAATAGAATATTGTAGATCAACCAAGTTTATTAATAGAAGAGAACCGAGAAGTGAACTTTTTCACTAGGACTTAATTTCACAATGACTAGAAATCTAGCAAAAGGATCTAAAAAAGACAAGATCAGAGATAATGGAATTAAAATCTAATCGACGATAGGTGAAACGATTGATCGCACAATGTACTCAGGAGTCTGAGGTTAACAGTAATTTATTAATATTACGAAAGAAAAGAGAAAGTATATAAGTTGGAAATTGATTTGGTAAACAAGACGTGTCCATTTGCAAAAACGTTTTTGTTGTTTTCGTTTAAAAAATCAAAAATGCCACTGGTATGAAAACGAATGTTACTAGGTGAACGTAAAATCTGGAAAATGAGGACTTCATGGAGGAACAGTCGGAACTGGATACTGAGTGAAAATGGAAAATGAAGATGGGAAGTAGAAAGTAATGTGTTCCGGCCAAAATGGTCGAAAATATAAAAGTACGCATGGGGTGTCGTATTACGGAATCCTAAAAGACATGAGATGATGTGCGGAAAAGAGCTTTCGTGGACATAAATTCGGGAAGATCACACTGAACGTACGATACTTTTAGTTAATCTGGGATCAAGCTTCGGTATTTAAAATAACCCCCCCATCTAAAAAAATAACAAAAAAATGTATATTTACGGCTGGAATTATTTGCTTTCCCTTATTAAAGAATTAGTTTTTTTCGACGTCTTATTATAATCCAATGAAATACCGGCATATTGAAAATCCGCCAGATTAGTACGGTCGAAGAGTGCAGAGCCTTGTTGTTAAAAGACTTGATTTCTCCGAAAGTAAGTTACACGAGGCATATTAAATTAACGACAGCCGAGGTGGTAATTTATATGTGAAATTTCGGTTTTACCGTTTGCTGAGTGAAAATAGATTGCTTTTTTGCGAAAGCCGGTATTTTATAAATCCATTTTCATCCTTCGATTTTATAAAATTTTTTATTATTGTACATTAACAGTTTGCAACAAAAACAGTACCGCGCACTAGGATGATGAGGCAGCCACTGATTTGTTCTTTAAACCCGTAACAAAAATCTTTCACGGTACGACCTTCATCACAGCGCAGGTCGAATCGCAAGCACAATTAAGAGCGTTCTAAGTGCCCCGTAAATAGATGCTGATACCATCAGTGGTAGTTTTTATACCGGTATTAACAACTAGTTGAAATATTTTCATAACCGGTTAAAAGCAGAATCGAAAAGACGTTTAAAGAGCTTAATTTGAAATCGGGGCTATGTTTATTTCTACGGATTTGTAAATGTTCACTATTATTGCTCCGGAATATTTTCGTCGGGTAATGTAGCATCAGTTATTTTAAACCGTGGTATGTGTACCCTCCTCCTTTCGACAGATTGCTCGCGTTACGAAATAATTTTTTCCCTCTAGGGTTTTATTTGAAGCTCGTGATCTCTCCGGCATATATATTTTCCAAATTGATATTATTACCGTACTTGCGAAACTGTATCGCATTTTGTTTTAATTGTCGATTCAAAAATACAAGTATGTTATACATTGCTCATGACGACGTATATTATTAAATCGTTAAAAGCCTAGTCAATGAAAAATACTGGTTTTATTACTAGGTTAAAAAAACGAAATAACAAAATGAAAGAACCTACAAAAAACCGAAACAATTGACGCTTAAAGAACAATTTTTTTTTGAAACCTTAAACATACGTGAACTATCAAAATTTTAACATCTGACAATTACAAATCACAAACTGTAAATGCACGTTATTGTATTATGAAATAAAACCGAAGGATTAATAGATTTTCTTCGTACGATTAATATATTACATTTCAGTTTCAGTTTTGAAATATACTTTTTTTTTTTTTTTTTTTTGTGAAATGATCTTCCTAAGTTTTATTGACTTCAAAAACGGGAAGCAGGAGCTTCCAATGGACATCCTCTTCATAAATTTCCCGCTCACAATATTACTCGTATTTCCAGACAGCTCCGTATTACATTATGGAAGGATATTTATTGTTTCCTTTTCTCCAATCCGAATTCCGTTTATCTTTCCGTTCAGTCTTTACCTTCTTTCACTAGTTGGTGGGTGACAAGTTTCCGTTTCTTTGTCGTCCTCTGATCACTCTGCCATATGTCGCCTTCGTTTCGGTCATATCTTTCTCCGTTCGTCATTCGTTTTTCCCTCGTCTCTTCCTCGCGGTGTCCTCTTCACCAAAACCACTAAAAAGTATTTCTCGATAAAATAATATATTTTACAGTAAAATACACACCTTAAGGAGATTTATGATTATTCTTAAACATTAATAATTATTGAAATCTCTTGGTTTACCAAATTTTTAAATTGCAACGATAATTAAAAACCACACTAAATATTCCTGATGTTTTTTCGCTTATAGAAAACGAGTGTGATTCGCGTTGTTATAATGCTTTTAATATGGTTACTAATTATTGTTGCGATTTAAATGTGGTCTACCGACACTTTAATAAGTAATTAATGTTGTTTAGGAATAATCATAATATATCCTTAAGGTATAGTTTTATCTATTGTCGAATAATTATTTTTTCCTTTTTAGTGCATTTTTTTTTTTTTTTTTTTTTAAATTTTTAGAGTAAATCTTGAAATTGATTCGTTTTTTAAAAATATTTTATTTATATTACGCTTCGTATACGTATTATAATTGTGATTAAATTTAAAATAAAACTAGGACATTATTAATATCAGGCATAAAAAAAAAAAAAATCCCTGCAGACATTATTGAAGTTTTATTTTCTTCTCTTTTTTTTTCCCACACAACTTATCTGATCACTAAATTTACGCTTCCCTTTATAAATTCGTACTTTAAATGCACATTACTATGTTCGATACATCGATATAGAATATTACGCAAGCTCCTTATAAAATAGTAATATTTTCCATTGATATCTCTGTTTTATAATATTTTGCCGACACAACGTTATTTAGTAACTAAATTTAAAAAAAACTAAATTTAATAATAGCAATGGTCTAGAAATTTCGAATGTTTAAATTCCACTGCAATAATATAACTTGCCCGCGTATAAGAGAGTGCAGGTAATATTATCAGCTGTTTTATTAAGTCGTTCGTGATAAATTTAAATTAATTCGAGCTATTCGATAAAGAAGACACTCAAATTTACCTCCCAATAATGATTTTGGACGATTTTTAGTTCGATTTCTTTTAGCAAAAAAAAAAAAAAAGAATAACAAAAAAGAGTTTGTTTTTTGTCAACATTTTTGATGAAAATACACGGTGGCAAATAATAAAGAGATATATCATAAACGCTCGTAAGGCGTTTAACATTTGGCAAAGAATTTATGTACAGCGCGCATACAGCCGCATTATGTGCCGTTCAAAGATCGTTTATTTTTAACGTATTCGCGTTTATTGGAAATTATAATACACGAACGAACAATTTACATTTACATATAAAATTCAAAGACCGGGTGACGCGTGGCAAAAGAAACTGAACAATTTGAACGCGTACGTAGATGAGATGAATTTATTATTTTTTCTCCCGCCGAGTACAGTCAATTTTCCGAGAAAAAGCATACGCGCGGAGGGGGGAAGATATGTATCTATTTGGACAGGAAAAAAACCCGTTCGGAATACACAACGTTGTTCTCCGGATTGGTGGTAAAGGTGTTCCTTGACCTAGGTCATTCGCGATACAGTCACAACTGTCAAGTTCAAAACCACTCCCAATTTTATGCCGCGGTGATAAATCTACTGTCAGAACTAAATTCGTTAAAACTGCTCTTCATAATGTGGCGATTCATTCTTCTAACTGAACAGTGGTTGTTCATTTCGGATATTTAATTCGCACTGTCCTATTTTATAATTGACATTTTGTCTGATTAGGCACGAAAACTGACGATGGCTACTCCAAAAAATAAAAAAATACAATAAAAAAATAATAATCTCACCTCGACCACATCTGTTTTGAAACCTCAAATTTTTGACGCGGTGTTTCTCGGTATTAATTTCCCGAGGTCTGTGAGATTTCGGCAAGAATAGCTAATATTAAGAAACAAAAACGAATGGATTTTATCTTTTTTTTTTTTTTTTTAGTTTTATTAACTCGTCGAGCAATAATTCAACTGTGTTATTAAACCATTTGCTCGCGGTACCAAGCGAAAACCCGCTGTCTAACGGCAGCCGTCCGGTACCAGTCTATCGGTTAAACCGTGGGTGGGGGGATCACTTTTTATTTTGAATAATCATATTTAAAAAAGTATTACAGTCATCGCAGTTGAGTAACAGTAGTATGCGATAGTAAAATTTATCTATTCAACAAGCTTCAGAGACGAGAATGCCCGCGCTGATTCTGCCTCAGAGCTTGTTCAAGTCAACAAGTACAGCTGAAAGAAAAAATCGCAATGCGTAAAGTTCGGAGATCATCAAGGTCTGGAGGATTCTGGGCCAAGTCTGACAATGACGGTACGAGATGTTTTCTATTTAGTAGTCCACAACTCGGCCGCTAAATGCAAGACTACATTTGTCGCATACGTTGGACCCTAATTTTGTAAAATACAGCATTGCCGATTTTAACACAAAATTGCTTTACCGTTTTTTGCATTTAAAAAATTACATATTTTTATAATAAAATACTTCACACTGTTTCAGTAAAAACAAGTTTATAAGGGAAAAACAAAATTTTTATCATTTTCAAATTAGCAACCTATGAAAATTTACCGAAATAATACATCATTTAATCATAATTGCTAGTATAATAACCGCCAAAAAAAAAAAAATAACACCAAGTTTCAATAGTTTACACACACGACGACGGAAGAATGTGTAGAAAATTGGAATAAATCATTAAAATATAAACATAACTTTCCAAAGTGCCATCTGATGGCGATACAACAGTGATCACGGTATTCTTCGTTCGATCACCAAACGCCGTACACAAAATTAAGGTCCAATGTATGCGACAGATTTAGTTTTGCTCGCTCTATATTAATAATATAACGGTATTATAAGTGTAAAATTAAATCTCGTTGCTGAGAGTTTTTAATTAAATATAACAGGAAACGGTGCATTTGAAGTTTGCTCCATCATACGTTCAAACAGCAATACAGATAAACAGGCATATCACTCAAATCCTCTGGTATGCGAAGAGGCGATTCGTTAGATATTAACTGTGAGTTTTTGAACCTGTTTTGTTCTTCTTGTTTTACGACAGAAATCTAAATGTTTCCTTTCTCTATACAGCTCGTACGTGGCTTGCTACAGCAGAGCAAATAACTCAGTTGCTTTGAAAACGGTTGCAAGTAGATTCTTGACTGTAGTCTTCGCTTCCACAATGTCTCTTCTCCGTCAAAGTGTAGCGACAAACGCGAATGCGTTTTGTCTCTAGGGCTGTGTATCAGCGTTATTTAAAATGTTTGCGAGGAATTTGGTGATATGATTATGAACAACTTTATAGTTTTATTATTTAGATTTGAGTATTTTAATTTTGGCGCGCTAATAAATTTAGTGCAACGAAAAAAAAAAAAAAATACATCTACTTCTACGCGTAAAACATTTACGAAGGGAACAACCGTGGAAGAGATGATGCCTGTAAAATAACGGTAATGAAGAATTAATCGAGTGCAGTTCTTCTGTAATTCATTGAGAATCACTTTAAAACCGTATTAATTTATATCAATTAAAAGCGATCGGTAATTGACAAAAAAAAGGATACTTTAATGGCTCAAGCTCTTACCAGCGTTTTAACGACGACTTTGTTCGCTCTTACCTAAGTCTGAGATTTCCGCGTCTCGCCTGTGTCAATTTTTACACTTCCCGCTTCATCGGTTTCGTGAACTTTCGAGTGCGATTAGTACGAATATTTAGAACTTTTACATCAACTCCGACGTATAATTTTATACAAAATTTCTACTTATTTCGATTGCTTTCGAACACAGTTTTCTCGTTGTGATTTTAACTTTTTTTCTTTCTGAAAATATTTTATAACACACAATACTAATTTTAAATATACGTACCCAATTCTAACGGATAAAGCCAACTGTTTATGTCCAATACCAAGTCCATTTTGAAAGATTCGCTTTCGCAGTGCAATCGGCTCACTACAAATACATATATACATATATATATATAAATTAAAAAATGATTACCGATTTCGAAAAAAATAACTATTTGCTTATTTGTTTACATATGAAAAATAACGGCGTTCGAAAAATTTTACGAAGAAACGGTATACTTTTTAAGAGCGATTTCGAATTAACTCACTGTTTCGGAAAATAATCCGTAGACGCGAAGGATAAATATTGTTTCCGCTAGTCTAATGAGACATGTAATTAGAATCTACGGATGTTCTCGTCAATACAAAAGTAGACTGACGACGTTGACCGCGTTTTTTTAAATTTCAACACTTAGATAAATAGACAAGTTTCAAAGTCCATTTCAACGGAAACGGCAAATTAGAAAATATAATAGCTCACAAAGTCCGTACAGCTCCGAAAAAAGTATAAAGGGAGCTAACACCATTACCACGAAGGAAAACCGCCTAGAGTAGGTGAATGTTTTGATTTTTCTTTTAGAAGGAAATATTTCGACCCGGTTAAAACAGAATTTTTAACGGAGCCGTCAACTAATTGAGTATTTTAAAAAAACGGACGTGTTGCACGACATTAAGGAAGAATTGTCTTGGAAAACCTCAGAAGATTCATTCGGATAGAACAACCTTTGAACTTTAAACGGATCTGCGGTACAGCGGTAAATAAAAGGACATTGCGATTAGTGCACAATAAGAATGTAAAGAGGGATTTGTATGAACTTTTTTTGGGATCTTTGTATGGATTTATATATTGACTTTTATGGATCTTTGTATCGAGTTAGTTGTATCGACTTTTATGGATCTTTGTATCGAGTTAGTTGTATCGACTTTTATGGATCTTTGTATCGAGTTAGTTGTATCGACTTTTATGGATCTTTGTAGGGATTTGTATGGATATTTTTAAAGGATTTTTGTAAGGATTCGTATAAATCAGCACCGATCTAGGACAAATTTTAACATGTTTGACCATTTAAAAGTGGGATTTTGGAAAAGGACAAAATTAAACAGGTAAAAGTTAAGTGAAATATGTCCTTTCTGCTGTTATACCAAGCCTATTCGATATCGTATTGAAAGCTCATTTTTCTTCCTCAGATTCTACTTTGCCAAGCCGTTTCTTTCTAGTACATAATCCAATAATCGATTTCACATTAACACGCATGGAAGCGAAGTCAAGAAGAACGGGGGAACAACTCTTGGGAATCGGTGATCTTCAATTTGGTAGCACTTTAATTAGTGAACTATCGCCGCTGGACTACTATCCCATATTAAGGCCGGAAAGAACGTACAAAATACAATATTTAAGAAAGGATCAACTGCAAAGACGATGCGCAAGAATAGAACTGAGAAGAGACTTCGGAGAGTGTACTATACTAGAGTCTGACCGCACCGGGCGGAAAAATGAGAAAGAAAATACGAGGAAATTCTAACAATGTGAGAAACACAAACCGGTCGAAACTTAAAGCCAGCGATAGTATCATTCAACACCGCAATAAAAACTAAGAAATTTTTAAAAATGACCGATAAATTAATTAAATTTCTTTTGCTAAACGTAAAAATTCTCTTTTTCTTTTTGATTTAGAAAAAAATTTATTTGCGCTCGTCAACTGCGGACATTTACAACGACGATAATTCGAACTTTTAAAGCGACATTCGAACCGAATTCTACCAGAACAACAATTACGCTACGGGTACACAGCATACACTCCCCTTTATATGTACATATATATGTAATTAATGTAAGTTGTTTTAAATCATCTCGAAAAGCCCCCCCCCCCCCCCTAAACAAAATATCTCGAAATAGCTTTTTGATAAACGTAAAATTATCTCCTCACGGGAAAACAGTTTCGCAAAGATAAAACGCGATCGAGTCCTTGAATTTAACTCGATTACATCTATAGCGTACATGCTATAATTGGCCGAACCAATTGTTTATCACGGACGTACCTCAATCTACGAGCATGATATGCCTTCGCGTACGCGACTATTCTCTGTGCCAGCATGAAATAACAATAACAACGAGAACGCAATCAGCTGATCTGAATGCATTTAATGCATATTTAATTTTTTTACCGTAAAACAAACGAAACCAAATAACGAAAAGTAGAAAAAAGAAGAAATAAAAAAGAAAACACACGCTAAAAGGACAAATGAATTTACGCAAACAAACTCGCACACACAGATACGATATAAATGTTCGCGAACAACAAACAAGTGCCTCGTCCAACCACACCCAATACCGGTACCGCTCACAAGCACAATCGCAGCACACGCTATAATAGAACACGTAATGAAGACAATATGTGAGGGACGCTGTGTGTTATTGCGATGATGGCGGTTTAGGCAACGGAAATAGTATGGTGAAGGTCATTTTTTACGATTGTCGAATTTACAATTACGTAATCAGGATTTATTTATATGCTCGTGGACGTACGTTCCAACGTGTTCAAAGAGGAATCGCAGACAATTTTCCTCACTGGCCGTTAAAGAAAATAATAAATAATAAGGAAAAATGAATGAATAAATAATACCGCTTGCAAGTTTCAACCGCTAATAGGTCCGGTTTGAAATTTTGCTAATTTCGGTACATCGCAAATGAGGTGTAACAAGAATAGAAGAGAAGTTAATTATTGAAATACAAAAAACAAACAGAAAAATAAAAAAAAAAAAAAAAAAAAAAGACGAAAAGTTCCGAATTGAATTTAGCAACTCGAACTTTCGCCATTTCACGATGAGAAAATATGCCGGACAACGGACGGTGATAAACGCTTTCGATTATCCGAAAATGAACAGATTGAGTGCAAGTAAAGACAAACCGAACTGCCCACAATGCAGGTCTTTTCGAGTACACTAAATTACATGCATTAAATCATGAATATAAAGAGAACTCTCGTCTTTTCTTTCCAGTCTATTTTTTTTTTTTTTTTTTTAAATATGTGCGTACAAGTGCTTTAAATTGTAAAATAAAAATATAAAATCTATATGTACATTCGTTTTGTGAAAAATATTTCTAATCAAAATTCGTTTTGTGAAATTAAAAGTACGTAGTAGTATCCAAAAGTATAACCATAAAGTAATCGATACTTTTTTTTAAAATATATATATATATTAATTCGTAAGAGATTAGGATGGAACAGACCAAAACCCAAAAAACCATACAATAGCTCACTTTCTTAAAGATTTTACGTTATTTCCAACAATTGTACACATCGGTACAAGTTTGTGCTAAAAGCGCGACATAACACTGCTTCGCATGGTAAACATAGTTCGATATATTGAACGTCAAACAGCTGAAGCCTAAACGTCACGCAGTTTTATAAAATATAAAGTAAAGAACGCATTCATAAAGACGCCAACAAAGCGATATAAAAGGACGATTACTTTTTCTCCGACTTTCCTCATTTTCCTTTTTTTTTTTAGCTTTTTATTCGACACAGTAAAAACAATGTAATCGCGCAGACATTTATTTTTTTTTTTGTTATAACCGATGATACGGAATGATGAGATAATTACACTTAATTAAAATGTTTACTTCTACAAAAGAAAATGCATAAAATCGTCTTTTTGATTATTAATGGTATTCAAAGAGATGTTACATTACCCCTATAGGGTAAATAGGTTCAACACGATGATAGCTTTACAATCACTTATAAAATAATTTCGAGCATACGCTATTATAAACAAGCAGAGGTAAATTTCTGTATATTCTTCCGAATTCTCCGGGCTTTCAAAAAATTTTCCCCACTTTTCTTTGAATAATGAAATTCCCTAACTTTTCCATCGACGCCCTGATGATATAGTAAGCATTGTACAGAACTGCTGAGCTCTTAAGACCCCGATAGGATTCAGTTTCCTGAAATTTATTAAAAGCATCAAAGAATAAGCCTAATAAGCTACCGTACATTAATTAATAAAAATTCCGTTGTTGTTGCTCTATGCCCAAATTCTTCTTATTACTTTTTCGGAGATCGGCCGATGACAATCGGGAAATATTTTCGAAATTACGAATTATTTTTATTAAGGGAAAACAAGTACGAGTATATCTTTTTTGAAAATAACACACCGTCCTCTCGTGTTTCGAAGTAACTATTTAAAATTTTCATTTCTCCATATTTTCTACGAAAAAAAAAATCTAAAAAGAAAATTTATGAAAATTGATTACGCTTATATGAATGCGAAAAAAATCGCCAAAGGCATTTTCTTCATTCTCGAGTGTTTCTTCGTCGCTTTCTCTGGATAATTGATTTGTCTCTCTGGCACTGTTTCTAGTCACTTTTTAATGAACCTCCTTCTCGGAGAATTGCTTGCTTATATACAGAATATTAAAGAATCCTTCCAAGTATATACATATATATCATTCGGGAGTCCACCGCTACGTTATGCGCGTAAATATAACTAATAAACTGATCTTCGTAAAGTGCTCAATTTTATCGATTTTCGGGAGTTGTCTCGTTTCAGATTCAAGTCACCCCCACGTGATATATACTTAATTTGAAATTGTATTAGGGAGCAGAAAAATCTGGGGTAATGTAAATGATCGTGAGAAAGTTCTTCCGCTCTTTTCAGTTCGGTACACTGTGAACCGGAGCATGGATATATCTTTTGTATCATTTTTTTTTTTTTTAATATTTCATTTTAATTATTATATTTGCAATATTCGACTGTTCCTAATTTTTGTGGTAAACTATTTTGATGCTTTAAATACTAGTGTATTTTTAAGTTAGTATTTAAAACATATATGAGCTAAAATATGATGGGTTTTTTTTTTCTACTTTTGAATGTTTATTCTTTACATTGAAATTGGTCTTATTTTAAATATAGGTATATATACACCCTGTCAAGAAAGTATCGGGAATTGTTAAATAAAACGAACAATTTTTAATTTTCATCCAAATTTATTTTGTCACCTTCAAAATAACATCCATTCGAAGCGATGCACATATGCCAACGCTTTTTCCACTCGGCAAAGCACTTCTGATAGGCGGTTTCCGGGATGGCCTTTAGCTCTCGCGTCGCATTCGTCTTGATGTCATCAATCGATTCGAAGCGCATTCCCCGTAGCGGAAATTTGAGTTTTGAGAATAGGAAGAAGTCGCAGGGTGCTAAATCTGGTGAATACGGCGGTTGTTCGATGATATTTACCGAGTGTTTGGCCAAAAACTCATTCACAATTATGGCTTTGTGAGACGGCGCATTATCGTGATGGAGAATCCAAGAATTGTCGACCCACAAATCGTTACGTTTACGACGGATAGCCTCTCTCAAACGTCTCAAAACACTTAAGTAAAACTCTTTGGTGACTGTCTGTCCGGCTGGCACATATTCATAGTGTACCACGCCTCGAATATCGAAGAAAACAATCAACATGATCTTCACTTTCGATCGGCTTTGGCGAGGTTTTTTCGGCTTTGGCGCGCCAATTGGCCGCCATTCGGACGATTGCTGGTTCGTAAGCGTGTCGTACTCGTACACCCATGTCTCGTCACCAGTAATTATCTTTTCCAAGAAGGTAGGATCCAAATTGGCTCGATCCAGCATGTCTGCAGCTACCTGTTCTCGGTACTTTTTTTGAAAGAAATTCAGGTCTTTCGGAACAAGCCGAGCCGCAACGCGTTGCATACCCAATTTTTCGTACACAATCGTACGTACGCTCTCGTGTGACTTGCCCAATCCATGAGCCATCTCTCTCAAGCTCACATGACAATTTTCAGCAACGATTTCCTTGATTTTATCGACGTTATCATCGGTCACACTCGTTGAAGGCCGTCCAGAGCGAGGCATGTCTTCGACCGTCTCCCGATCATCCTTGAACGCTCTGTACCACTCGTAAACCCGCGTTTTTGATAAAGCAGATTCACCAAAAGCCTTCTGTAACATTTTCAGTGTATCGGCACAAGAAATTTCGTTCGAAACACAGAATTTAACACAAGTACGTTGTTCAATATTTTCACTCATTGTAAAACTTCGACAAAACACTTCAAGGTCGACTGATTTTAACAGCTGCTGTAAACACACTGGTTGACAGATCGCGCTAAAAATAGGCATCATAATACAAAACAGTTGTACCAACCTGGAAAAAAATAATTATCTGCCTAGCTATTACCCGGGAGATTTAAATTGACAATTCCCGATACTTTCTTGACAGGGTGTACATCGGCAGAGAGAAAGAGAAAATCGATTCAAGCGACATACCGGTTATAGAAACGAATATTGCTGAAAGCCGCAAAATTCCATAAAACTTTAACTTCTATTAGCTGCTACTTTTATCCGTCTGTTCAGCCTACTCTTCCTTCCTATTCATGATTTTTTTTTTTGCATTCCTCTCTTCGATGTTCTGATGTAGTTTTCGTCATTCGTATGCGTTTCGGTCATTCTCTACGGTTTTCCTCCAGATTTAGCTTTTCTCTGATTTTCTCCCCACATTGTCCTCTCCATCCGGATGATGCAGTTATTTGCGACGGTGATCATGTGTCCTCTTCCAGTGTTCATTTCTTTCTGCGGAACGTTCTGCTCTGTATTCCTATTTACTGAGTTTTGAGCTTCCTACTCCTTATTGTGCTACTTATATCCTGTCGCTTACTTCTCCATTAATTATTCCTTCTATTTGTTCTTTTTTACCAAAGATTTCTAACCGGATTAAAATATAACTGACTTCTTTCCTTTTTATTTGTTTCTGGGTAAAGATCTTTGGTTCACGAAGAGAGAGAGAGAGAAAAAAAAACAAAAAACTATCGCCTATAACGGCAATGGTTATAGCGACAAATCAGTTATTACGATCAAAATGTTGGTACTTAGATAAATAATTATCGCTCATAATGACCTGACAAGACTTAGGTTCAAAAAGTTTTTGTAGAAAATTTGTACAAAATGGAACAGTTTTTATTTTTTGTTTTACTTACGTTGCTAACTAACACGTTAAATGCTTAGTGTACGAAACTGATGAAAACCTCTAGTACCGATCATTACAAAAAAGTAATTAAGAAAAAGGCCATACTCCTACTCATCTTGTTGTAATAAAAAATTGAAAGTTATAAATTTCTTTAACAATAAAGAAAAATTGCAGTACCAGCGCATAGTAATTTTCTTCTTCTCTTTTTCATACATGTTTTATATTGATTTAGGTTTTATTGAATTCATTATTTGATTATTTATACGTGTATTTTGTTATTATTAGTGCTTTATTATCCTTATTATTAATAGCGGACGGTAAGCGCATCTCTACATTTCTTTTTCTTCAATATCTGCTGATAGGATTGTCGGGAAGTCTGGTAGCTTTCATACGCGATATTAATGTGTTTAAATTATGACTGAATGCAGCATGTATTTTGTTATATTGCCGGTTATATATCGTTAACACCGAAATACGAACGTAATATGGCGCATTTTGGTGTCATTATCCTCCTTAGTATTTTCGATTGGAACAACTGTATTTTTTGAGGTCCGTTTGTGCGGCTGATCCATATATTTCCAAGCTGTATTTCCAGACAGAAGCTATATAATGGTGTTATACAGTAACATTTTATTTTTCAGACTGAGTTTGAAGTTCCTTCCTATCATCAATGGATACAATCGTCTCAGTAACGACTTCAATTTTTTCCTTGTATTAATTACATACAGATTCTATACTAGGCGTCTGTCAATAGTTAATCCGAGATATTTTACTAATTGTATTTGCGATATTTTACAGCTGTTGTTAGTAACTGGCGAACATGTTTCACGTATATTTGTGAACGTGATATGTGATGATTTCTGTTTATTAATTTCGATCCTCCAATTGAGAGGCCAGTTCTGAAGTAACGATAAATGATATTGAAAGCTTCGTGACAATCTTCGTACTGGTTATAACGACTAAATCAATCACGGCTTTCAAAGTCGTTATAACTTATTTCCACTATAAATATATATATAAATGTATGTATTGATTTTGTTCTTCCTTTTTTTTTCTTTTTTTCCGGAGTTAGCTCTGAAAGTCAACCAACTCTATTCTATTCTAAGTAGGTAAATGGATGTTAGGTTTCATCTTCAAATAACATCAGAGCCCCTCATAGACGCAATGAAGTTACAATAAATAGGATGCAAAACATGATGACGGATAGCTAAACGCAGTAACTTACTGCACCCCCTCCCGTTTTGATCTTGCGAGATGGTCGATTGTGGACAACCGAATCGAATATGACTATAACTTGTGACTTTCGTGACGGAAAAAACGTTATTCTTCTCAAACAGACATTTGCAATGTTTATCCGTTTTTTCGCGCATATATATAATATTACAGGGAGGGATAAGTTATGTAAAAAAATTATAAGAATTTAAAAAATATAATCCAAATAGTACAAACATACGTCTTCCACAGCCTAATCAAGATTTCCTTAACACTATTAACTTTTTATTTCCTTTTCATTCTTTTCTTTATACTGACGGATCGAAGGGTCCTCACGACGTTAGAGCATCCTTCCTATATTCTTGTCACAACTACTTTAAACGTTATAGACTTTCTCCAACTTGCTCTATTTTATTTTGCAGAGTCGGTTGCGATTTTAAGAGCCATTCTTTACATATCCTTAGTACGAGACAATAATAAATTCCTAATTATCTCTGATGCTAAAAGTGTTTTACAAACTATCTCATCTATTTTTTTCTCTCATTCTTCGTATTCGTTCGATTAACCTTTTCTAAACTTACCACATTCAGATTGAGTTCCTTTAGATTCCAGGCCATGTAGGTATAGAAGGAAATGAAAGAGTTGATCAGTTGTATCGTGGTACAGCTGTTAATGGACTACTCTCCATTAATAAGTTCGCTGCTAATAATTTACTTGCATTATCTAAAAAATTCCATTATAGGTTTTGGTCAGACTCATACCCTTAGTCCTTTTCTCACCAATTTTCCTATTAAATTTTTCTATTCAGCCGTCATCATCATCATAGCTGGAACTCGTATCCGAGTAGCCCAGATGCACATATGTATATTTGTTCAGCGATGTGTTCGTAGATGGCTGATTAGTCCAATTTTAGCAGTACACGTTTTTCCACAGTGGTGACATTCGAATAGCTGATCCGGACTCATATTTCTCTCCTTATTCTTTTTCTTGTGGTGTTTATTTTCTACCACCTCCTGAGACACCTTTTTCCATTCCTGCCGGTTTTGCGCAGCATTTTCCCAGTCCTTGTTGATATTCGCATCCCGAAGCATGGTGGCGATATGATCTTTGTAGCGTTTCTTTGGTCTTCCACGAGTCCTACGTCCTTCCACCAGTTCGCCATAGAATACGCGCTTAGGTAAGCGGTGATCTTGCATTCGCACAACATGACCTATCCATCTTAATTGCGATGTTAATATCAGTGTCTCTATTCGTTCCACACCAAAGCGTCTGAGAACTTCTTCATTGGTAATAAAATCCGTCCATTTAATCTTTAGGACGTAACGAATTAGACGCTGCTGGAATTGTTCGAGCTTACGGATATGGCGCTTGTACAGTGTCCATGTTTCCGATCCATATAACAAGGTTGGAATAATCACAGCGCGGAAGACTGCGGATTTTGTGGATATGGTTAAATTTCTGTTGTGGAATACTCTAGTTTTTAATTTTGCATATGCCGACGCAGCACTTTTAATTCGATGGTGTATTTCGTCGTCTAGTGTATTGCTCGCACTGAGGTGAGATCCGAGATACTGAAAACTTGTAACATTCTCCAGGGTTTCACCTCGAATTTGTATGTTACTCTTGGTATTTTTACTTGACAATATTTTGGTTTTTTTAATATTAATGCTTAAGCCGAAATCTTTATACGCTTCATCAAAGACATGTAGTATAGTCTGTAATTCGTCTTCGGAGTGTGCTAGGATCGCGCAGTCGTCTGCATATTGGATTTCGGTTATGGTGCACCTAGCTGTTTTGGTTTTTGCTTTGAGACGGGATAAGTTTAGTAATTTACCATCTGTTCTATAGTTAATGCCAATTCCTCTTGAATGTAATTTCTTATCAATAATGATGAGTAGGGCTGTCATAAAAACGTTGAAAAGAATCGGAGCCAGGACACATCCTTGCTTTACGCCAGCGCAGGCATTCACCGGTTTCGTTAACCTACCTTGAATCAGAACTTTGGCTTCGTTATCTTTGTGTAGGGCGGCTATAATATTGACTAATTTTTCTGGACAGCCCAGCTGGATAAGTATTTGGAAGAGCATTGTTCTGTTGACTGAGTCAAATGCTTTGGCCAGGTCGATAAAAGCTATAAGCAAGTCTGTGTTTTGCTCTACCGCCTTTTCTTGAAGTTGCCTGGCGATAAAGATCATATCAATGCAGCTGCGATTTTGACGAAATCCAGCTTGTGATTCAGGTATCATTTGGTCAAGTATTGGAACAATCCGATTGTATATTAACCTGGCTAATGATTTTCCAGTTACAGATATCAGAGAGATGCCACGGTAATTGGAACAGTCCTCTTTGTTACCCTTTCTTTTATAGATACTTACAATCGTTGCCTTACAGAAGTCTTTAGGGACTTCCTCGTGTTCCCAAATTGTCAGAAAGAGACTATATAAGTGTTTTGCTAGAGCTGATTCCCCCAACTTTAGAATTTCTGCTGGGATATTATCCGGTCCTGGCGCTTTTCCATTTTTAAGTTCGCGGATTGCTTTCTCAACTTCGTAAATCTCAGGGTCCTTGCTAAGTGCTATGAAAGTTGGATAGCGTGGAAGTAGACTGATTACCTCATTATTTGTTTTTGGGTTCTGGTTAAGTAGGTCCGAGTAGTACTTCCGCCATATTTCAAGTATTTCATCATTATTGACGATTCTGTTACCATTGTCATCTCTAATTGGCATTAAGATATTGCAAGTGGGACCGTAGATTTCCTTAAGCGCAGAGAAAAAACTTCTTGCATTATTTGAGTTACTGAATTGTTGCAGTTGGTTTGCTTTGGCTATCCACCATTCATTCTTTAGATTTCTTGTAGTCTTTTGGAGGAGTGCTTTAGCTTTCATCAATCCTTCTTTGTTTTCTTTGGTTTCATTGTTCAGATATCGGAGATATGCGACTTGTTTTTCTTGAATTAGGCTAACAATGTCTTGATGATAATCTTTGAACCAATCATTTCTTACCTTCTTTCCTTGTGTTCCGCATATTGAGAGGGATAGCGGGTAGATTATATTCTTGATTGCATTCCAGGTCTCTTCCGGTGCGAGTTGTGAATCGATATTAACGTGGTGAAGTGCCGCCTGTAGTTCATACTTAAGTTTATCGCGAACTATAGGGTTTTCAAGACTTTTCATGTTCAATCGGAGGTTTTTTGTATTAGCTGTCGTATACTTGATCCGGGGTTGTAAGTGTAGGCGCATTTTGGATAGCACCATTTGGTGGTCTGTGTCCGCCTCTGCACCGCGCATGACTCTTGTGATCTTGACATCCCGTAAATTTGAGCGTTTAACAATTACATAGTCAATGAGATGCCAGTGACCTGAGCGGGGGTGCTTCCATGTGGTCTTATACTTCGCTTTTAGTCTGAATGTTGTGTTGGTAATGGTGAGTTCGTTTGCTGCACAGAAGTTGAGGAGAAGTAGACCGTTGTCATTCATGTTGTTGATGCCGTGTCTTCCAAGTACTCCCGGCCATATACTGTTGTCTTTACCCACTCGAGCATTGAAATCACCAAGGAGAATGACTTTATCTGACTTGGGAATACTGTTCAATATACCCTGAAGATCCTTGTAGAAATTTTCCTTGGTGTTATGATCTGCCTTAAGTGTGGGGGCATATGCAGAGATAATTGACGCATGTCTACCTTGGCTAAGTAAGATTCTCATCTTTATTAGTCTTTCATTTATGCCCGTTGGAAGTTCTGATAAGAGTTTTACTAGATGAGTTTTTATAGCAAAGCCAACTCCATGAATCCGTGTTTGTCCTATAGGCCGACCTTTCCAGAAAAAGGTGTATTTATCCAGTGTTTCTGTTAACTGACCTTGGTCTTCTCGTCTGGTTTCACACAGTGCTGCAATATCAACGTCATATTTTTTGAGCTCATGTGCAATTATTGCAGTTCTCCTTTGCGGACGTTCCGCAGTTGTATCTAGTAGTGTCCGAACGTTCCAAGTGGCTATTTTTAAATCTAATTTTTGTTTTTTTCCTATTATTTTTCTTAATATTTCGACCGCGGGTGGGGTTCCTTCCTGGGCGCGGTGACCCAGGCGGGGAGTGTGTGGCGGGCTTTTTTTAGGTCACCTTTTCTAGACCTTTCCCTTGGCGTAGGGGAAGCAGTGCGTCCTAAAAAGGCTGCTTCGTCACGCATAATGCTGCCGAACGCTAAATCCGCCACTTTTATCAGCGAGCGACCAAAGTTATGCGCCGCCTACGTGCAGAGTTCCAGCTAAAAGCTTCCGGCCGACCAAGCCTGCTCCCGTCACCTTTACTCCATCGCCGTAGGACTTTAAATGTGCATCTTACAGTGCGTGTGCTTATCGAAAGTGCAGTTGCACGTCTACACCTACGCCCGCTAGAAAAACGTCACCTGATTCAATGGCACACTTAAGTGAGACGATTGAGGTGGGCGTTAATCAACTGAGCAGGATAAACAGAATTAGTTTGGGTGATATAAGCTATAATGTGCTGAAATGGTATTGTGGTATTGAAGTTGAATTATGAATTTGTTTACGTTGTTTCCAGGTGATTATTTAAGTTTGTTGTGTATTGCACAAGTGGGGGTAGTTATCCACTTGCCTCCTTCCACATCTGTTGTCGCCCAACAATGTTGCTTGACTTAACAGGTCCGCCACGAGAAGGCTGTGGATAGGGGTTCGGCAACGCAAATGGTGAGTGGCACCGCTTCTGGCGCCATACCCGTGTATGAATAGGTTGTCTATCCATTTCGGTAACCCGCCGTATCTTCCAGTTAATCCTTGGTTCCATGAATTTCCGTCTTCGCAGCACTATTTTATTTCCTCTTTATGTCGGCTGCGTTTCGATCATAGTTTACTTCCTTCTTCTCGCTATCGAGTTTCACTTTCAGACTCTCCTTTTCCTGTCCGCTACATCCTCCAAATGATATCTACGAATGTAATTCTAACCATATTCTTTTCGAATACTGTCGTCTGAACGTTTACTTTTCTACTCTCAACTTCTGAGACTTAATATTCCTGCTCCCTGTAGTGCTACATCTGTTCTTTCCTTTCCACAGCTATCTATTGTCGCTCCCCTTGTATCCTTCATTGATGCGTTATCTGACCGCATACGAATCTAAATAATTAATTCAGCAATACTTTTCTTTCTCGTCGAACATGGGTCGTCCATGCTTTTTGTCAGCGAGCCCCCCCCCCAAAAAAAAGTTAATAAACAGTTCACGGTAATATGCCGATGATATTCATAGTATAAATGTATTAAAACATAAGAAATACAAAAACCATGCAAAAAAGCAGTTATATATAATGCCGACTATACATTATATCCAGGCAAAGTAAAGCAGTTATACTGGCATATTATTGTAAACTGTTTCTTGTCTTATTTAATTCTAAAAAAAAAGTTTAGTTCAACGGTTGCAAGTGTATTCTTCGCAGTACCGAATGTGATCGGCGAATCTTGTCACGAACTAGTTTTATTAAATACAACTGTGTGTAACGTACTTTACGTTTTAAAAAATTGTTTAAAAAAAAAAAAACAACAACAAAAGAAAAAGAAAATTCACCGGTTTTATAATAAATTTTATAGATACGAAACGTAAACTTCGTTTTGATCGTTTAAATTTTTTGGTATACATAGGCGCGTATAATTATATTTAATTTGGAATTTATTGAAATCGATATAGGCGCAAATTAAAGGCGGTTAATTTATGACGCCAAAAACGTACGTCGTGTTTATTATGAAAAAATTATGATTTATAACGACGTTAACTAATTTTGAATAGTAGTTCGCGTACTCCAAAAGTGTTCACTGAAATAAATACTGACTGAACGTAATTAACCGCATTGGAAACTAGTTATTTCGTTCTTATGTTAAAATGGTTTCACGAATTTCTTCTTATTTAGAAATTTCGTAAATGTAAAATTTCGAATTGTACATTCGCTATTAAAATGAGAAAAATGAAATATGTAAACTATAAACAGCGAGAATATTCCTACGACGTAAAGTAAAATAACACTGGTAGAAACAAATATGTAAAATATACGTCCCATTTATCGCGTAAACTACGATATGCGACAATTTTTCAAACGCCGCGTAATTTAACGCAAACTCCAAACGGAAATAACGTGTTCGAAACGAGCATTTCTTTTAAAAATAAGTAACATCAAATGACAAATAAAAATGCGTCTCTATAAAAAAAAAAGCTCGTCATTAATTAGTTTGTAGTCTTCACTGAAGATTACCATGGTGCCGATTCGATGCTAATTGCATGAAATTTACGTTTTAAATGTTTTTTTAAAACTTTTTAACCGACTTCAAAAAAGGAGGAGGTATTCAATTCGACTGTATTTTTTTTTTCTTTTTTTTTTATGTGTGTTACCACAGAACTTTCTTCTAGATGAACCGATTTTGATGATTCTTCTTTTATTTGAAAGGTGGCGTTTGTCACGTGGTCCCATTTAAATTTGATCAAGGTCCGACCGATAGTTTTTGAGTTATCCTTAATAATGCGGGAGATTGAAGCTTTTTGGATGCTTTTCATTCATGATTGTTTTCACCGTCGGATTAGATTTTTGACTTAAAATACTATAAATTTGCCAAATTACCATGGAAATGTAGCTTTTGGTGTTTTTACCGCGGAAATAAATGTTTTAATTTAATTGAATAAAAATGCACTAAAAAGTAAAAAATAAAATGCTTTTTTACAAAAAATAAATACCGACTTCAAGGGTTATTATAAAAATTTAAAAATGCACTAAAAAGTAAAAAATAATTACTCCCGATAAAATATATATATCAGAGTGATATAACTTAAGGTGATATCGTAATTCTTATACAACATTAATTTTTTGGAGTTGGCATCAAATTCATATTAAAATAATAATTAAAAACTGCATTAAATGTTGATTAAATTGTTCCTAACATGAATTTAATTCCAACTCCAAAAAGTTAATGTTGTATAAGAATTACGATATCACCTTAAGTTATATCACTCTGATATATATATTTTATCGGGAGTAATTATTTTTTACTTTTTAGTGCATTTTTAAATTTTTATAATAAACCTTGAAGTCGGTATTTATTTTTTGTAAAAAAGCATTTTATAAATTAACTTTTCGCTAATTATTCTTAAATTAGATATCACCTTTTTTTAAACATACTAATTCATAAAGAATAACTTGAATAAGATTTGACGATAAAATTACAGACGTAAAAAAAGCACCTCAACGAAAGAGAAAAACCAACGAAAAATGGTTAAATATCGTCAATGACCGTATTTAAGATGGCAAATTAAATCTCTATAGCCAAGCGCAATTCAAAGATGCAACTTTTTCCTACCTTTAGTCATCTATACACGGATGGTGCCAATGCAGACCGTCTCAAGTGGTCCTCTCCGGTGGCTTGCGCCTACAAGCTGGAAAGAGAGATTCATTCGGTTCGGCTCCACGACTTATGCTCAGTGTTGACGGGGGGGGGGAGCTGCTGTACGGAGTTTTCTTCGGCTTGAGGGAATATCGGCAATCTTACTTCCAACGCCGAAACGCACTGCTGATCATTGATTCTTTGTAATCTATTAGGACGCTCCAGATATAGTCCCATGTCCGGAGGCGCCCCTTTTTCACAACCAGGGTAATCCTTTTTTTCTAGAAACATAAAGCAGAGACATGGGAAAACACGCGACCAACTCAAACATCATGGCCAAGATCGTTCAAGGTGAGTACCGCGCCGTAGCAGACACCGATGCCCATGTCTCGCAGAGAATTTGCAGCGCTGACCAGATTACGCATAGGATACGATTCAATATATTTATGTTAGGTATAACATTAAGTAGTTCGCTCGTCTGTTCGAGAGTATTCCTTTCATTTTCCCACCATATTTACGCAAAATGAAGCAGTCTTATACTGAATTTCGACTGTTCAGTTCCAAATCGGTCCTTCAATAAGATTTTTTAGAATTAAATAGAGAGTTTTTGATTTAGTCGATGGGACGTTATTTAAATGTGTACTGAAAATACGATTTAGTTGCATACGTATTTCTTTCTACACCACCGGCTTGTTGTAAAATCATCCACCCTCCTATTCGAGCCACGTTCATTTCTTGTCGATTTATTTTGATTGTGTAGCTATTAAATCACCCGCGATTGTCATTTGTTAGTTGTCCTTACGATTGTCCGAAATATTTCAATTATTTTTTCTGTTCTAAATATATTTAAAACGAATGGCGAAATGCGAATGTTCCAAGGGAAATGGATGTTTTTTTGCCTTTCGTCGATTTATGTCGAAAACCTGTACATTTACTGAGCAACGAATCAGATTCTGCAATGAAAGAATGTAATGATGGTGAGAGGTATTACGAAACCGAACAGGACGTTTAGTTCGAGTTGAGCATAACGTAGGATAGGTATCAATTCGGCTGTGAATATGGAACAGAAAGGAGGCAAGCGAAACGCTTCTGAAAAGCCAAAATCTGGGAGGATAAAAGAGGCAACGACACCATCCGGCCTCTTCGAACCATTTGTAAACACGGTTCCATGTGAAGGAAACTGAGAATTGATAAAACTATGGAATTCCTGTCTGATTACGGCCTGCGGAAAAAACTTAGAGAGCGTGTAGGTACAGTAAACATATTTAGAGGATGGCGGAGATCGGCGAAATTAAAAGTGAAATAAGGGAGATTGTTAAAGGGCATTATGTGAGGACAAAACGAACTGAGCCAAGGGGAGATGAGAGATAAAATAGGGGCTTTGCTAGGTAAGAAACGCCAGTTCCTAGAAATGGAAAGATAAGAATGAATAAGAGTAGAGGACGTGAGTGGAAGACGCTTAGTAAGAAAACGATAGCCCACAATAAGATTGACGAATAGAAAGGGGTGGTGTATTCAATTAAGAGGAACTGCTGGAACTGAAGAGGATTTAAGAGTACCAAGGCATAGATGAAGACAAGAGTTTTAGATTACATTCAATTTAGACAGTCGAGACTTAGAGGCACAACCATAGAGAAATGAACAGTAATCAAATTTTAAGCGGATGATAGATTTATAAAAAGAAATAAGAACATAAGAATCACCACCCCATTTGGTTGGAGATAGGGCCTTCGGCAGGTTTAGCCTTTTGGTAGCTGAAGAGGAACACCATTATGCAAACAATAGTTTAAACCATAGTTAAGGGTGGAAGGTGTCTGTGCAAGCGAAGTGTACAGGAGGCAAAACCCTCTTCACTAGTCAACGTGTAACATTTTTTTCGGCAAATGCTTGATTTTTTTCCAGTTTTGTATTGCTATATAGAAAGGTAAAATATTTCAATAGCCAAAAGTAATTAAGAAGAACATTCGATAGGTCTTTTTGGTTAAAAACATGCGTACTATCGAAACAAACAGGTTGAGGAATCCACTTGGAAGCCCGAAAGCGAAAAGGGTAGAAATTGGTTAGTAAAAAATATTTACGAAATATTCTGCTTTTGTTTTTATTTTTAAATAATTTTCAACGTTACGAAGAGCAATGAAAATAAGTCGTAATGTTGGGGGTTAGCGGGCAAAGCAAGCAAGAGGCGAAGCCCGCTAGAACACACGCCCGCACACACAGACATAAATAAATAAATAAATAATTTTACATATATGTATATATAAACTCGGTAATTTTGGCCTCGCAAAGAACTATGCCCCTTGACCCCTCTTGCTTATGTTTATATCTCTTTCTCTTTTATACTTTATATAAAATTATCAAAATTTACAACGTAATTCTAAATGAACATGATCACAAAAATCCTATAAAATATAACAAACGTTACATAAAATTGGGACATATTTTCTAATGAGGGTCGGCCTAAGAATTACGTTGTAATTAATATATACATATATATTAATTACAACGTAATTCTTAGGCCGACCCCCATTAGAAAAAATACCCTAATTTTATGTAACGTTTGTTATATTTTAATTTTTACCGACTTCCAGACCGATTTTATTGATTCTTTGTCCATTAGAAAGAGTACCATTCAACTTAGGTACCGGCCCCCATTAGATTTTGTAACCAAAAAAATGTCACAATTTTATGTATTTGATTTAAAGGAAATAAGGATCGGATTTTTGGTTATTTATTTTTTGTGTCGATGACGGTAAGAATGACGTTGTAAATTACGATAATTTTATACAAAGTATAGAAGAGAAAGAGACAGAAATGTAAATAAGGGGGTCAAGGGACTGAGCCCCTTTCAAGGCCAAAGTGGCCGAGTTTATATTTATATACATATATATATATATATATATATATATATATATATATATATATATATATATATATATATATCATAAATTCATCATTCAGACCTCGCCATGTTGACACCCTTTGGGTCTCTAGATGATAGTGTTCTATAATTTTTATAGAAGAGTGGTTTTTAATTAGCTACACATAATGTCAGCCTTCGCAAAGTACTGTTTTTTAATTTCAAAAATTTCAGAACCAATAAATTTATTTTACGGTTTGCGTAGGGATTTCTATTAGAACTTCCATAATGCGAAAACCTAACAAAATTTCTTATTACCCATTACCTACATGCACGCATGTGCACACACACAAACACACACACATATATAAAATTTATTTGCGAATCATTTTCTATAATATAACAGTATCCGTCGTGAATTACTTCAACTTCATAAATGCAATCGGAATAACAAGTACCTCGATTTGAAAAGTACTTCCTTTGCAACATGGGAACCACTCCACCAGCCAACTGATATAACGCGTTTTTCGTTAATGGGGAATATAATGAATGGGCGTATGAAGATGAAAATGAGCTATTTGGCGCTTCCAGTAGAATTTTTTTTCAGTATATAATTCACGCATCTTATTAAATATTAATCACCGTTTCGAACATTGTTAATTAGCGATTCCACCAGGAATTAATAAAACCGGGAAAATGTTGGAAATGATTAAATATGGAATTCACAAAAATCGTGCCAAAATAACAAAAAATATAAAGCAATATATATATATATATATATATATATATATATATACACACACACACACACATATATATGGAATTGTTTTGTAGTTTACGATAAAAAGTAAATATTTCCTTTATACAAGAGCGTATTAAAAGATAGCTTGCCGAGAAATCGCTATCGTAAATTTAAGACACAAGTGCTTTGCTAATAGGAGTGATCTAATCGCTTTAATTTATATCACATTGTGCACTCGAGCAAGATTTGAGAACAGTTGGTTTCGTCATCGTAATTAATAATAAAACCAATATAGGCAATTCAGACATTATTACTTTGGTATATTTCTTTTAGCGTTAACAATATTATCATCGTATTTGAATGAAAAACATTTTTACAAGAATTTTTAAAAACTTTTATTTTTTTTTTTTTTTAAATCACGTTAAACGTATTAAGATAAAGACTAAAGTGGAACGAACTTTGAATGACACAGCATAATAAGAAAAATATTGCAACAAACCAACGCTGTAACGTAAACTTTTCTAATGAAAAGAGATTTTCATCATCTTGTACCTTGTCCAGTTGTAAAATTTGTTTCATTTACTCTGCATTAGATACTGCGTTACCAAAATATCTCTCAATTTAAAGAATATATATATATATATATATATGACATTATAATATGGTTTAGAAATAGATGGCTTTTAAGATGTTTTAAATATTCCGAATAAATTATATAACTATGTTAAGAATCTACGGATGGACTACATTTTGTGGGAACCGCAAAGTTATCATAAAAAAAAAACTTGCATTTCTTAAAAGTTGATGTTAAATTTTTATTAAATTCCATTTCTGTAGATTATTAAAACTGGAAACATAAAATCACAAACAACAGAAGTATATTAACATATTTACAACAGTTAGGCTAACATACCCCATAATCACTGTTCAATATGACGTTAAAGTTATTCCAAACCAGGCCTGTCCTTTTAACTCGACGGGCCATTTTTAAATTTTTTTAAAATTTCGAGTGAGCTGCATCAACGATGAATTCATAAAAAGTATTTCGTACTCCTTCATCCAAGAATTTTTTTTTTTTTTAAAGAACTGATTAAACACATAAAAAGTGTATCGTTAGTGACCTGTGGTGAATTGGTACCGGAAAAAATGGATATTTTCAATAAACTGGTCAACAAGGAATTGGAATACAGGAAGTCCAATATTAATTTTTATTAATATTATAATATTTTAAGATGTGAGTGGAGGAATCTAAAACTTAATTGGATGGTTTCCAACGCTGACCACATTAAATTTTTATACATATGTAAAATAGTAATAATAATAATAACAAAAAAAAGTTTCTTATCCAATGCTGAACCAGTATCTTTTTCTACTTTTTTTATATTTCAACTTCTGCCTTTAGGACTTATCTGATTTATATATTATAGAGAACATTGACAGTACAAACGATTAAATGCTCTATACATACATTTCTCTCACCGCGGCCCGCTGAAAACTATTACGCCGCAGGTCGTAAGTTATACGGCCTGTTCTAAACGCTGAATAAAATAAAAAATTTATAGTTAAAAATGGTAATATAAGGTTCTGAGATAAATTTAAAATATAAAAACTAAATATTAATAATGAAATTCGAACTTTTTTTTGAAATTTGTGAATATATTTCTGTTATTTGTGACCTTATATTTTCAGTTGTACGTTTTTTTCTCCCTTTCTATTTTCCTTAAAAATGTGCATCCAAAAAATTATTCTGTACGTAATATTGGGTGTTAACTGAAACCACGTGACAACTTTTAGGCCGCTAATTATCAGACACGTTATCATAATCCAGTAGAGTCAGCGTGTGTAATTGATGCAGTTTGTTGTCACCGTACGAATTACACAGATTCTTTGGCTCGAGTTGCTGACTCCACATCTTCCGTCTTTACCAACAAAATCCCATCTGCTAACCTCTTGTCACTATGATAAAAAAATTCCATCTTAAATTTTGGGCGGATATATACACTTTTCTTTCTGTAACGATCGTTCTATCTATCTGCACAACGTAATATTCTTTCTGTTTCATGATACTTCGAGTTTCCTTCACTGCCATGTTCTGTTGTTGTTTCTATGAATATTTTTTAATCCTTCTCTTCTGCCATCCTTCCGTTTCCGTCGCTCCCTAGATTTGCGACGTTGATCACGTCCTCTCTGAATGTCCATATACCTTTTTTCTGAACGTTTTCTATTATATTTTCATCCGCTGACGCTCGGGCTTTCTACTCCTTATTGCGCGCCTTACATCTTGTCCTTTTCTTCTCTTTCCATTATCTCAGCTATTAGTTCCTTACGGCTTTTTTGCTTCTCCTTGTTTCTGGGTAAAATTCGTTTGTTAACGTGTACAAAAAAACAACAACCTCAAAAGCATTTTTATTTCTAAATTGATTACATACCTATCAATCTGAAGAAGAAGAAAAAAAAAATAGCGCATAATAAACCCACGACGATCTAGATCAATTTCTACAAAACCAATTTAAATCTGCACCAACGTTTAAAAATTACTTACGTGAAAACTAAAATATATATTCGGATTTATAAAGGGGGTTGTGATCAGGATACTGCAAATTGAAATAGATCCTGCACGGATTAATCAATTTAATTTATTTTCCCTATCGTATCCACGAATTAGGGCCACGAAAAAAAAAAAAAACAAACTTGTATACATAATATTCATTTATTACGGGCTTTTGTTCTGTCTACTGCGCAATAGTTTTAATTGTGTCACAAGTACTACTACTAAAACGAAATATTGGTATCTTATTGAAAAGCTAAATAAATCTAAGACTCGCGAAGTTTTTAAAATTTTTTAAAATCTAAATTGTTTTCGTCAATATGAGTTTTTGAAGTTTCAAGTATCATTTTTTTCTCTCTTTATTTTAAAAAGATTACCTCAAGATACAAATGAATTTTTCGTAATGCATTAACAGGAAAATATTTATAATTTTAAAAAACCAACCCGGGAAGGTATATTAATTCTAAGAAGCATGGCCAAACTAAATAGTTAGCTGCTGTTTGATTAGACAACGGTGCTTCGTTGTCGCCAATTGAAAATAAACAAAAATTTCACTTGCTCTGAGTTAATGTCTAAAGTTAATGGTCCCTCTACTACGTCACGAAAAAAAAAAAAAAAAAAAAAAAAAAAATCATCTGCGCATTGCATCATGTAAGTTTACTCTTATTTATGAGCAATTTAGACCAATTTTAAATTTTCGTTTCATTTCTACACCTTTTTTCTGAAGTTATTCTTGTTAATACACTCAATTGTATTTGCTTTATAACTTTTTTTTTTTTTTTTTTTTTTTTTTACAGTCTACAGACGCCACAATGTATTAGGTAATCTTGTTGAAATTAAACTTTTCTTTGTAGAGGCGACACTTTCTTTCCGCTAATCGTAGCGCATCCTTATTATTCTAATATTTAACGTTTAATCCGTATAAATTGTATTTTTTTTGTTATTTTATTTGTTCAACGCTACTTTACCGTAATTTCCTGGGCGAAGGCGAAAGATTTAAACAGTACTGAACAGTCGCATACAAGAACGACCGACTGATAAGAATCCAAAAACAGGCATGCCGTATCAATAGTTAAAGCTTACCGCATTCCCCTTCGCTATTTTTTAGCATCGCGCCAAAAACTAACTACAAAGGTGTATAAACTGACGGATTAACGTAAAATTTCACTTTTTTTTGTTTATCGAGTCGTGAATAATTCTAAAGCAAACATTTTGAGATTAGAGAAAATTTTTTACGCGCGCGCGTGCGCGCGTATTAGCTAGAGCGGGGTACCCTGTATAACTGTGCCAATTCATTTTTTTCGCATAGATTTTACCCTTAACACCAATGCGAAAAAAATGAATTGGCACAGTTAAACACTGTATTCCTAAATAGCAGTTAACCGTAAGTCCGTGGCTGCATAAGAGGAAATTCATTGTTATCAAGTATAAAATAATAATCCTTTTTTATAAACTGGAATAATGCCGCAGTTGAATAAAACATTAATTCCTTTAAAATAGATGACTCTGCACACTTCAAAAGCCTCACAATCAGAAACTACCCCATTACATATCGTTATTATAATTTGCAAGTTTTTCTCATACAATCGATACAATGACACCTTTCAGTGTCCGGTGTAAATTAGTCGTTACAGATTTACGAACTAAACCGGATATGAAAGGGTGATATTTTAGTAAGAAGGTAAATCTGAAAGTGACACTGTTCCACTACTTTCATAAACATTATCTGAACGAAAATTACACTAATCGATCACAGTTTTCCCTGTATTAGTAGTCGGAATAGAAGATACATAAGAGGGCGGCGCATACGTTTAGTTATTTAACTTTCTAGTATTACTACAGGTGATAAGTTGCGAGTACATTACTACACTCCGGAATCGAAGCAGCAATCCCGGAGTTTGGAAGGAAACAAGTGGGCATCCGCAAACAATCGGCTAGGAAAGTCCTTTGCATGACATTTTGGTACTCTGAAGGGGATTTTTGGGGGAAAAAATCCTTTGCCTGGTCGGTCAGTTAGCGCAGAAAGTTAATACGAGACTTTGAAAGAAGGGCCATTCAAAACCAAAGAAAAGGGAAGCTGCCAAAAAAGATCATCTTCATTATCGACAATGCTTGTACCGCTACTGTGACTCAGAACTTGCTCACACCATTCAAATGGGACTTATTTGCACATACTTCATATTCTACCGATTTAGCGTCATACAACAGCAAAATGACATGTTAACAAATTTGTCCATAGAATGGAACCACGCGGCCTTGAAAAACTTGTATCACGTTACAATACTTGCTTGGGGATTGTTTCGGTAATTATGTTGAGAATTAGGATGTAGCTTCATGTATTAAGTGTACTTTTTCAGATCTTTTTCTCTTTTCTTTCTATATTCTTTAGACCGTCAGAACCTATTTTTTAATTGTCCCTCATGTTTTCATATTAATAACTTTCAGCTGCATATTTTTTTTTTTTTTTTTTTTTTTTTTTTTACACAATTCTAAAGATCCAGATATAATGTTTTTGATGTTTACCGAAAGATTTTATTTTTTTTTAGTACATAATTAGGATTTTTAAACTGCTTGTTATCAATTTTTTTTTATTTATTCAACCAATCATCGAAATCATTAGATTTTAACCGACTCATTTTTAATAGTTGAGTCTTTAATTAGTCCGTTTCTAAAAAGTGCTAAATACAATCGAACTATAGAGTATTTTTAGATATTCGATTTTTACGATGATTTTATTTGCATTTCTTTTTTAACCAAATTGCTATTTCAAGATATAGGACACACGTTGAATAAAACAAAGGTATATTGATAAATTTGTATTTCAAATATATAAAATACGAATGTTGTAATAAAAATTGTAAACTTCCTAAAAAAAGAAATCGCCTAATCAGTCGATTGATTGATTTTTCAAAAAAAGTACATTTTCCAAATTTTGACACTCGCAAAAATTTATTTAAACTTAATACGCCTATATATAGTCATAATTTAAATCAACGATTCACTTTATCTATTTTTTTCCTTTATGCGAGCGTTATCGTGTAGAAATTCAAATAAAATTATGAACGAAAATGAGAAAGAATCAGTTAACTGGTCGTGAGAGTTTGACAACGAGTAAAACGCAATGGATGCGCTATATATTCGTAAACTGTTTTTGCGTCAAAAGTACATCGCTAATCGCTTAATTAATTAATAATTTTTATTCATTTCATTCTTTCACAATTAACTCTCCAGATTAACGCAATTCAAACATGTTTGCCACTGAGTTCCACGGCATTAGTGCAACTCATACCGTGTCGTCATTCGAGATTTTTTTTTAAAATCAGGGAAGATAGATCTGTTAATAATTCGCGCATCTGTATTCCTTTACGATTCATAATTTATATCGCATTAGCATAATTATACAATAGCAAATACGGCGCTAATCTAAAAGTAGCTTGAATATTAAAGATCTCTCCACAACAGATGCCCAAAGTAATATACTTCTTTCGTAACTGAGTTTTTGTAAATTGTGGAATTGCAAAATAAACAAGAAGAAGAATACTTCATTACACTTCGAAATGAAAATACTTATATCTAAATATGCTCCCGCTATCTTCCGTGTAAGGTATTAGAAGTATTTCTTCAAGTTGCCGGCGTAATGAAATTCCTTTTGATCTGACGTAATTACTTGTCGATGCAGTGTTTTTTTACTGTCTAAACACGTCCATATGCGGTGGTCATTCGCTGACACATAATATTCCGAAATAAGCCGAAGCGGAGATTTAGTAAATCTACTATACCTGATTATTATTCGGCTAACAGATTATAATTATTATTACCGTACTTATGGGAACGTGTATATATAATTGCATTATTTAGAGAGAATTATTTATTTGAAGAAACGCACAGTCTTCCGAAAATATTATTATTCTTGTTCATTTAAAAGTTCGCCAAACAGGCATTAGGGCTTAGAAAATGGGAAATTGAAGGGTCGAAAACAAGCAGAATTTACAGACAAATTGTAATATTAAAAATAATATGACTATACGAACGGTCGCAAAAAATCGGACAATTCTTCGGACAAACAAATCTAATACAAAGAAAACATGCTGAAATCGAATAATATGCTGAACACTAGACAACTGAAAAGACATAGGCCCCAGATTTAAGAGTCTACGGGCGGCACTCGGATAATTATTTTTTTAATTTTCTCTAGTACTTGAAGCATTATTTACATAAAATACACAAAGTTACTGAGTGAAAAATGTTAAAATGTATACCTATACATAAAAATAATTAAAAAGGAACCAAATACGGTAAATTAAAAATTTTCAAAAAACGCGGTTAGGTTTCAAGGGCGTCGCCAACCGATGAGCCAAGGGGGGGGGGGGGGCAAGATGATAGAAAGAGGATATGAGTTATAGGAAAATTCAAATTAATAAGTAGTAAAGGCTTAATATTTTATTAAACAAGAATAAAATCTTAATTAACACATAATTTTCGTGGGTATCTGGCAAATTGTTCATGATTGCGCGCCTATGAATACTCATCATAGCCAGTTGATTAAAAAGTTTCAAGGCTCCATGGGGGGAGGCAGCTTCCCATGGTTAGGATATGAAAGTTTTTTTTGTTATTTTTTGAGAAGTTTTTATAACATTATTAACATTGGTTTTTATGTTCAGAAATTCTTTATCAATTAACAGTAATATTTTTAGTTTATCGCGGTATTATTATTATTGAAAATTAATTTTCATTAATAGAGATTTGATTGTACAAACAAATTTAAACGCAAAATTTTAATAGTGAAATTACGGATAGCAGTATGCTTCAGTCTTCCGGTAGTTTAAATTACGGCCTACTATTATTACATATAAATATATATATATATATATATATAATATACATCTTCTAAATTATTAAAATCAACTTAGATACAGTAAGTAAAGGAACGCAAAATGGTGTAGTCCTTTAAGTAATCAGCGTTGAATTAAACAACTGAGCTGAGTGTCTCATACCGCTTGGCAGAGTATTGAGGATTGTAAAATTAAGGTTCAAACTATGGAAAATCTCCGAAATCATTGAATAGTAAAAGCATTTTTTATTAATCACCATTAAGCAATTTTGCCGAACCGTATTAAAAGCGGAAAAATAACCTTTACAAGATTGTGCAAAAGTGTTTCTTATATCCTGCCCCTTCCTTCTCCACACATATTATTTCTGATATTTATTCTTTCTTATTAATAATATTTGATATCGCATTAAGATATAACCGCTTGGTCTTCCCCTACTCCACATTGCGCCTCTTATATCCTATCCTTTCCCTTTCCACACACTGATCCTATTCTAACAATATCTGACCGTATAATTGACTCCTTTCCCTTTTCTAATTGTTTCTGGGTAAAGGTACTCGCCAGTTGACGAGCCCAAAAAATTAAAAAAAAAAAAAAAAAACTTCTAATAAGCCGACACATTTCTTTAAAATGATTCGAACCCCTCACACGATCAAAATAAACCAGAGTTCTATTGTTGATAGCTTTAATTATCCTTCCAGACACGCATTAAAAAAGTTGTTAAAGAAGTCATTTTCACGCCAGACCGGTAACTAGAATGAGCAAAAGAAAGATGTTCAAAGTATTATTGAGAATGATTGCTATCACGACTGAAAACAATGAAAAGTGGAAGTATATTTGCCCGTGTGTGATTATGAGAATGACCGCGCGTGTGTCGAGGGGTGAATGGAGAAGAGCAAGAGCAAATGATTCTACAATATTTAATATTTTCACAATTGCGGACACAATTTCAAACGAAAAATCTCAAACAATATTAAACGAGTCCGAAATCTGTGAACAGCTACATGAGTTTAAAAATCTTTTAATAAAAAAAATAGTAAATTCAAATTTAATAACAATAAACTGACTATGACAGAGACCAAGATAAAAAAATAAAAAATAAACGATTTTTTTTTTATTAAAATCTCACAATATTAATTGAATTTTTAACAAAAATAATAGACAAAAATTTTCAATAAACAATGAACAAAACCATTAGAAATCCATCCTTCTCGAACGCGGAAAAATAAAGAAATAGATAAATAAATAAAACTCATCGACATTGCAAATTTTTCTAATCTTTGAAGGCCATCTAAAAGCTCGACTTCGCTTTTCGTTTTCAAAGGGTATTATTTAGTCCCCCCACCCCCCACACGGGGGGCGAACCGTTCTTAATTCAGTGCCGACTTCGCAAATTATGTCGTTAAATTTAATTTTGAAGACATTTCCATACTCTCATTCGGGCAAAAATTTCAAAAACGATAAACAGATCTCATCTGACCTTGGTTCAGCCACGATAAAACGGAAGCAGCAGCAGCACTTCTGCATAACTGTCTACGCGTGACCCTGAACTGATTAAAATTTATGCGCCGCAAACACAGCGACTTCCAGCGCGTATTAATGTGATTAATTTTCCAATGAGTAATTAGCGCGCGAAAATTTATAAGGAAATTTCTTCACACGTCGTGTGATATTTGTGGAAGTTTAACTGATACCGCGCGTCGCTTTATATCCCGATGATATTACTTCCACTATTAACGCATCCAGTGTAATTTCTGTAATTTCGATTATTAAAATGCATGCGCGCTGAACAGATGGAAAATTAAGCACGGAATGACATTATTAGATTAGTATCGAAAGGGGTGGTGTTGGTATTTTTTTAAATGGTAAACAAAACGATTTACATTTACTTATTTTCAATGGCCTTAATGCAGCCAAAACGACCCATAAAATAGAGAGGACAGAGATGAAAAAGAAAAAAGAAAAAAAAAAAGGTAAAATAAACAACTATCCGCAATAATCTATGTTAGCGTAAAAAAGCGAAAAATTCTGTACTTACCAAATTCGAGAAATTGCCAACATCTCGCGTATATGAGAAAAATTTTCAACACGACCGATCGTCAGACACAACTCACACGCACACGTACGCAGCCATACATACGCGCATGCACAAGCTCTACATTATGGAAAATTGTCTGAATCTGCAGATGATAAACTATCGGGGAAACAGCACGCGAGAAGTTCAGTTGTAACAGGTGAGAATCGCCGCTATGTCTGAGCGAAAATGCGAAGGACTACTCAACCTGAAAAGCTTAAGCTGTTCTCTAGCTACAGCTGAAGATTTAGAGAAGCTGGCTGTAGCTGCTGCTAGAGAGCTATTCTCCACCTTCCAGATTCCGCTCTTCTCCTCGTTGGAAAACACGAATACGCGCGCACACATCAGCAAGAGGAACTTTTAGAATTATGCAAGGATGTTCTCTCTCCTCATCTACGTCCTCAATCACGATTCACACTGTAAACACCAACGGGGCAGAAAGAGCACACAAAGCTCTCGAAGACTGCGTCACACTACTTTTCTTCGGTCCTACCACTCCAAAAGCTCCACAGCTCCGAAAACACGCCCCTTGGCCATGACCGATTTGAAAGCTTCGCACGACGCTACACAGTTTAATACCAGCGCAAAATAATTTCGCTTCCCTCACACTTCGATCGACGCTTAGGCATGGCCTTGTTGTTTTTCCTACTCCGCACACAGTGCTCTGAAACGAACACAATTAATAGCTAACGCGTGTATGCGCCCGTACACGCGCAAACATCACCGAACAGGCAAAATACAGGCTAGCTTAAAGTTGACAAAGAGACGATAGGGGTATTCTACAATAACAGCGAGCAATACCGCTGATTTCAACCCTGAACATTTAAATCCCTTCTCTTATCCGCATCAGTTGAGCTACCCGTCTCCGATCCATTTATTTCCTCCCCGTCCGCGACTGAACTTGTTCTCTAGAAATTTTGTTGACGTCAATAGCACGATTGCCTTGAATTGCGATATTCCAAATGCAAACAAACCAGCCCAAAGAAAAAAATTAACGACAACCGATATCCTATCTAGGTTGCTCTGCTATGAACCATTATGATATTGAAAAAAAAAAAAAAAACCCAAAAGCAGCAAAAATTAAATTCCAATGTCGTATGTATATAAATTCCCTTTTTTTTTTTTCTTCAATATTTTCAAGGTATAATGTCAACATTATTAAAATCAGTCATTCTGCCTGAGGGTTAGTTTACAGGCATTGGATTACCCGATGTTAATTCTTGTTCTTTTCTTAGGGTTGACTCTAGGTTAAAAACAAGTGCCAGTGAAATAAAATTCGAATCCAATTTAGTCCGGCAAACGCTAAAAAAAACAAAACAAAACAAGAACCAGTTTAATATAAATAAGTCGACTGTGAATCTGCAAAAAACAGTAAGTCGCGACTTTTAAAAAAATCGGTTTATTCAGCGTTAAGAATCTTTCCACATATATTCCTCCTCACGCAGTAGCTACTTATTTTCTTACCCTGTGAAGCACCATCTGCAGGAGTTCCCGTTAATATTATACCGAATTCGTTTTTATAGTGAAACTGTTACGCTTTTTTGTAGGTTGTTATTGTTTTTAAGTTCAATCGAATTATTTCGCGTTCATCGGCATATTTTACAAATTAATGAGTTAATTAAAACTTTATTTACTGTTTTCAGCGTTTAGTATTTTTAATAATAGCGCGTGTAAAAAAAACAAAAAAAAAAAAGTAAAATCTAAAGTTTGGGACCATTTTAAAAAAAATGAAAATACGAAAATTGTAATTTGAAATTAGTGTTGGAAGTCTGATAAATGTTATGAAAATACGAGCGTTTTCCAAAAACATATAATAATATTGCAGAAACTGCGAGAAAATTGGAAGGGCTTGAAGACATGTTAGATGAAAATGGAACCCATTAAAACTAATTTATCAAATAACGAGCCAACCACAACTTCATCGACAATTTGAAATCGGTAGAGAATTGGTATTTTTAATAGCTAAACATCTTCAGACATTATCTGTAGTTGGAAGTGTAGGATTTCAAAATTTTGTTAAAAGTCCAAAATACTATCGCCTACTTTCAAAACAAAAAAAAAATCTGAATATTTATTGCGCTTTAAATTTATAAAGATTTAAAATCAAAAAATTAAAAATAATTTTGACAAAACTGATTACTTTTCAGTAACAACGAATTACTGACAACTCTGCAAACAACCAAACTGTTCTTAACCATAGCAACGCTTTACATTAATGATTTTAAATTATATTCTTCTGCGTTAGGAACAAGAGATATTCAATGTCGCATACTACAAGTACGTCTTCCGCATTATCGACTATACTTAAAGAGGGGGGCTATATTACCGACAACGCTTCAAATATGAAAAAAAAAAAAAAAAAAAAAAAAAAAAAAAAGTGGTAGAACACCACTGCGACGTAGTTGATTAGTTAATTGTGTTTCGGCCGCAAAGAACAGAAACTTATAAAAATTTCACTTGCGCTGTCTGTAGTTGACGTGCCAAAAAAAACAAAAAAAAACAAAAAAAACATTATCTATGTGTAGCCTTCACAATTTTAATTTGATGATTATTGAAAAAGTTTCAAAGAATACTGAAGAGTACCAGCTTTATTAAAAAAATGCAGAAATATCGTAAACCATTTTAACCGTAAATTCATCGAACTATACAGGCACCAAAAACAAATGAATTTAGCGAAATTAAAAAATGGCCGACAAATTCTCGATGAAATTCGATATATATTGTATTAAAACGCCTACTGAAAATTTTAAAGAATCATCATGATTAACAATAAATCTGATTTAGTCACCGAAAAAGCTCCAGAAGATCTGTCGGAAAGGAAATGGACCGCTTTAAAGGATATAACGGCGGTTTTGAAACCATTTCTGGAATTAACTGAAAAATATATTGCCATTTCATCGGCCATTTCTTTAATCAGTAGCTTGCAAAAATCTCGAACAACCACTCAGGTAGAGATTTATATAGGGACTAGGTTGAAAGGAAACAATGTTTGAAACAGTTTCACGATAATTTTCACATCATTAAAAAGTAATGCAAGCACTAAGGCAACTATTTTAAATCCGCCTTGTAAAACCATTGCTATTGAAGAGAATTGCAATGCGGACCACGCACAATTCTAGATCATGGAGGAACTTATCAGTAACGATCAGAAAGAAAAAATAATAATAATAAAAAAAAAAGAACAATTGAACACCATTAAACTCAATAAACAATGAAAATTTGTGGTCGTTTTCCAAGAAGAAGCTATGTGTAATCAAGCAATTTCCATCACAACAAATGCAACTGCCGAAATGATGATAAAACTATATTTAGAATTAAATTTAATAAATCGTAAATACAATCCGTTGCAATTTGATAATGATTATCATAAAATAAATTAGCCCAAAAGTATTTAAGTGTGTCTTTAGAATGTTTATTTTCAAAATTTGGATAATGAAAAAAGTCGTTTAGAGTCAAAAAAAATTGGATCAGATAATATTCCTCAATGGAAATTATTAAAAAATAATTTAAACATTAATCATTAATACATTCATTAATTTTTATTTTCATCGTTTGTTCGATTTTTTTATTTCCGAACGATCTTTTCCCATTTATTATTTCCGTTTATATTTTATTTTTTAATACCAGATTAATAGTTGCTTTTGAAATAGTCCTCTTCGGGGCTTCAAATTTTTTTTCAATAGTTTCATTAGTTTTTTATGTGCAACTTTAACCGTATTTTCGTTCCTCCTCCGATTACTTTGTCGTTCTTTTTTTTTTTAATCTACTTATATTATCATTGTTTTATTGACAGTCCTTATTTTGCGATCAGTTTTTTATGATTTAACAGTTAAACTATATTTACGTTAGGTATTATAATTTTCGTAAAGGCAGAGAAGCTGTGTACACGATGCAAAACAACTGTTATAATATATAAAGCTAATTAGGGGGGAAAAGGAGAGTATTTTCGTTTATATTTTGTTACGTTCTTATTCATTTTTAAAGTTTTTACCTTTAAATTTTAAAAACTGGCTAAATGGCGAAGGCTAAGTCCCCCCCCCCAAAAAAAAACCTTTAAATTAATGAATTATATTATTATTTATTTTTCCTGGGATCAAAAAAACTTTAAATTAGCTTCATTAACAAATGCATTACATTTCCAAGAAAACCCCGTGACATTCGATGGTTTTTTAAAATTTGTAATCTAGATACAAGTGACATACCAAATGTAAAAGTTCCGTAAAAAAAAAAAGTAAGTGTCAATTAAAAATCGAATTGTTCTTTTACAAAAGTAAATATACCGGAATTATCGTTTATATCAATTTTAACCTACTGGTATAAAATACTGTACAAAACCAGGTCAGCCGAGCACGATTAAGAATTCTTTATATTAAATAAAATAAAATCGTGATTTACATTTACAAAATATTAAATTCAAAACAAAAATGTTGTATTTTAAATTTTTCCCGCAATATTTGTGAATGTGTACGTTTATGAGTGCTTAAAATTTTTTTTTTGTATCATCGACAGTTTCTGAAATCTCTCAAAACCTAGGAGAGGTAATTTGTTAAGGAATCGAATTTGATTTCGTTACAACTTTCTATCGATATGTCATACATCAAGGGAAAAAATATTTTTTCCCAATTTTTGGTATTTCTCCGAGGGTCCAAATAAGAATCTTCACGTTATGTTTTTCCCCTAAAGCGCTCTTTTATATTTTCATGTTTAAATGTGTTCTAATTTTTTCAATTTCTTTGCTCATACTATTACAAAAACATGTTTCTTTTTCTTCAAAGTTTCTTACCCTAACAGGGCAGTTTAACTAATTCTTTATTAAAAATTTTATTTTACGAAAGGGTCTGTGATTTTTGTTACAAATTCTGATTTTCACTTTTAAAGGGTTATTAAGGTTCGGGTTATGAGAATGATTCTTTAGGTTATCTTAAATTTGGTGTTCAGGGTAATCGGTTTTCCTGAAGTTAAACTTTATCTTAAAGAGCAAAATTGTGATTTATGCGTAAGATTGAATGTTCACAGGTTAAGACGTTCTTGAGTTATTGAATTTTGCTTTTGATATTTTTATTGTTTTTGAATTATTGGAATTTGTTATAATCTAAATTAAATTTTATAACATTCCTTGTTAATAACACATTATAAGTACGCATAGTGCAAATGTGTTGTTCACTGGAAGAAAAAGGAAACTGAATGCGTTTGCTAGTGTGTTATCGCATTAGTACAACATGTAGGACCGCGTCATCACTTTCGGGCAATAGCGTTGAACGAATTAAAGCGCAGATTGTTTTTTTTTTCTATCCCTTGTGGGTAACTGAGTGTTGAAGGAAAGTGAACACGCGTTACCTAATATTTCCAACTCCATGCCGGAGTCACTAATTATTTATATACCGACCCTAAAAATGAATTTGTAACAACTATCAGAAAACTGAACATCCACTTCGGAGTTGAGACCAAGTCGACTTCGACTGAACTCTTAGCAAGCCGTCTTACACCTACGATGTCGATTCTGGAGTCGAAATTGCCCGCCTTTATGTAAAATGCAAACGTAATTAACTCAGAATATCGAATAAGGCGGCAGAGAGAATAATAAAACACGTAATATCATCATATGGTTCCTTAATTAAAAGAGAAAATACATCGATTATAAATGTGATTAAACGTGAAACAATACCTAGAGCTAACTGTAAAAACTTACAAGTTTATCAAAAAGTAAAAATGATCTTAGAATTAGCTAAAAGTTGGCTCCCATGTCCGTTACAAAATAAAACCAAAATATTATTGCTTGCAATCTAATACTAACAAATAAAATCCAAAAATCATCCGTAAAAAAAAAAAAAAAAGTATATATATATATACACAAAAACCCAATTAATTTACAAAATGGTTTGAAATAATTATCGTGTTTTGTCGCAGGAATAAAAATAATTTAAAAAGTATATAAAAGACTTGATTACAAAAAAAAAAAAACAAAAAAAAACACGGAGAATTTAGATTTTAAGAAAGAAAAATATGTACATAAGAACATTCGGTGATAGAGAATGGCTAACTACCTGGCAAATTGGTAGCTAGACACATCAGTTTCTAGGTGACTAGTACGTTATCTAATAACTCTTGACAAGCAAGAAAAATATGACACTTATAATCAATTCAAGAATCAAAATATCTTAGTCAAATTATACACCACATGGTACACCCACCATCGGAATGTTTTTTCCCATCAATTCCTAGTTCTGGATCATCTTATTCCTTTTAAAGCTTCGTATCTCCAGTCTAACCTTATCGTTAATTCTCTTATTAGGTTCCTCTGTTTTCTCGTTCAAATTCGGTAAAAACAAATTACCGATTCGAAAAAAGAAAAAAAAACGGGTTTTCATAACTTTTAATTTTTTTTCTTTTATTATATTTGCGACACTTCGTAATTTTAAATATTTTTACGCATTGTACAACACATCGTCCTCTACAGTTAAACTTACGGAATTGTTCCAATTTAAATTTGCTATGAAACATAAACGACCACGCATCTAAACTTTAAACTTGTTTTATTTTTTAAATAAATTTTAAATTTGGCACAAAAATTTTTCAGGTATCCGTATTTCAATCGCTTTTGTTTGCTTTGTTTTCGAAATACTTAAAAAGCGAAATCGTTTTAAATTCGATGCAGATGCGACATAGAAACTACACTCGTAAATAAACGTTGTTACACGTCGAATCTAAATACATTGTGATTGTAACCATTATGTATTTGTAATAATATAAAATCGCGTTACATATTATTGTTACTATTAATTTTATCTCTCACTGCCGTAATTAAAAAAAATTTAACCGCGTTGCCGGGGAGTAATTCTTAAGCCATTCTCATGTATTTTCGCCTTAAGGATTATTACAGATTGAAGCGTTCACGATTACGGAATACCATTAAATCGGACCGACAGGTAATATAATACATAATTTCTGTAAAATAATTCGTTAATTTACTTTTTTCAGCAATTTCTTGAACTTTTCTTTTTCCCCCCTACAGACGTTTTCATTTAACATTCTGCGACACAGAAACTGTGTTTTTTTATAGTTTTGAATTTTTCAATATGATTAGTTTAAACTTATTTCGATAACGTGAGAAATAAAATTCGAATAAATCTGAAATTTACAACAAATATCAATAAAAACAAGAAAACGCTAATTCAAAAAAACAGAAAAGTTTCGAAACTATTTGACCGATATTTTTATCCCAATCATTATACGTAATGTTATTGTTAAAACGAAAATTTCGGTTATTAATTGCTTGAAAAAATCACACTCCATATAACAGACAATTCGATGACAAACATGTATCGTTTAAAGCAAAAAAGGTCTGCTACATTCTTCAGGCATCGGTAACAATTATAAAATTTTGGCCATTTGTTTCGAAGAGCATTAATAATTATTGTTAGCTAACTCTTTAGGCGAAAAAATACAAGATTAAGTATGAATTGCATTTACTACCCCTAAAAATCTACTTAGCAATGCACGGGAAGGTGAAAATAATTTTCATTACATACTCCTTCTGCACCGTATGAAAAAAATGAAAAACAAACCCATTTTAAAATCGAATTATGTAATGCCGAAACATAAGCACATGCACAAGCACTCACGCACGTATGGAATAATTCTTAAATATACCGATTTAAAAAAGAAAGAAAAAAAAAAAAATGAAATATACAAGGTTATTAAATTGCAGAAGAAAATTCGCGTGTAAATCCAAAAATATACAGAACAACCACACATTTATCATGTTCGAGTGCAAAACACATTTTATTATCAAAAGTAACAACCGGTTATTCACTGAATCAACAAGGTCGTCATTTGTTATACAATCTGCCGCGTATTTCTTAGAGAGACAGGATTTTTAACCACGAAAATAACTACGTCCCATCGCCACACACACGCACGCACCAAAAATAATAATAATTAAAATAAAAAAAACAATAAAAATTTTGAAATTTTGATAATACATAGTAAGATGGCATTTCCAGGGTAGGAAAAGATGAGAGAAACTAAAATTTATTGCAGAAAATTTTTTATGAAAAAAATTCATTGAAAGCAAAATTCTTGAAAAATATTAAATTTATGAAACTAAATTACAAAATGAATTGATATTACTCGCACAGTTACAAACATTAAATGTTAATAGTACGAATAAAGTATACTATACAATGTATCTTTACTCAACTACAATGAACAGAAAACACAACGTTTTTAAGGTTTTAACAGTATATGAGAATGTTCGTATAGGTTTTGTGTCCTTAAGTTTGACCGTAACGACTATTCGGTTTCATCTTGTTTCCGGTTTTCCTACAAACTGTAATATTTTCGACGAAAAAAAAAAAAAAGAAAAAAAAAAAAAGAAAAAAAATTCTGCGGCGATAAAATAAATATTTCCTGAGTGCTTTTGTATAAAAAATAAATAAATGAACTAAGCAATAGGAATCGATGGAAAAGAAAGTCAAATCGTTCCGGGAAATAGTAAAAAAAAAACCAAGTCATCCGTCCCTTTGGTATTATTATAGGATGCAACAAGATCTTCAACTCGAGACATACGTGAGTTATTTCACACGAAACAAAAAATATGACTGTATTAAGGGAAAAAAAAACACTATCAAAGTTCGTCGAATACACTTGAAGTAACAATCCCGGTAATGAAAGAATTCATTAGTGTAATCCGACATTTTTTTACTTATTTACCGGCATTATACCGAGAACACTCAATTATGGTCAAGGGATGGAAGAATTTTTGCGCTAATAATGTACACTAACATTTTGGAAAACGCAGAAATGACATCGTATGTTTCTTTCAACAATGCACACTGGACCACCTCTTTTTGTGGAAAAATAGCTACATGAACATACACGGCACAGTACAACTTTTTCTTCTCAATGAGTCTGTGTGCGCGTATGTATAAGTAGGCCGATGAAAAGTTTGTTCAAGCTTCACTGAACTATAACAAAGGTCGGAGAACTGCTGGCTAATCTGTAACTGGATGTTCGCGATATTATAAGTCTGGAAGTGGTATAGCCTTGTGGAGGCTATAAACAAACCTTAGCACCCAGACTTGTCTTTTCATTCCGTCAATGATGTGTCACAATCCAAGTCATTCATCTTCCAGTTCATTTTCCTCCGTCATCGACTGACCCGTGTTGCGAAGCAAAGAGTCAGACATGAAATAAACAAATAAAATTAAATCACCGAGATTAAAAAAAAAAAAAGCGCTTACACTTTTATTGGAACTTTTAGCATCTACGCGAAACATGCTAGACATTGTAGTTGTATTTTAAAGTTTTCATTTCATTTCGTACTTTCTTATGATCCCCAAACCGTAATTAATGCAAATGACGAAAGTACCCGATTACAGAGTAGTTTGCTTTTCACCACTTCGAACCAATTTTGATAATCATTTTTCTTTCTTTCAAATATAAACTCTAGCAACGAAAATTAACTAGTTTTACGAATTAATTTTACGGACTATTGTAATTTTGAGGACCATTTCAGTTGAGTAGTGTTGCTAAATCCCAGCACCCACGCTGAAACTAAACTGATTCTCAGTTAACACTTAGCATACATTTGGTTAGTGGCCACCTTGGAAAGGAGATATAAATAGAAACACTCATCAGTGTTTACGTTTATTTACATTGTGTAAATTTCGTTTACTTTTAAAACTGTTTATAAACTCGTAATATGTAATAATATAGTAGAACCGGCGCGAACGAGCCTTGCTCGGATCTATTCCAAACTTGCGGTTCAATCAAAGTATTCACGAATTTCGCAAACATTTAAAAATCCAAAAATACGCACATAATACGGAACTTAGAATTGCATAAGTTGCATACGTTGCCGTATTTTCCAATTTTGAAAGTTTACTTCAGTTCGCGTAATATTTAAAATATCGCGCCGTGTAAATATAGGGTGAATAAATTTATTTCATTACGAAATTTCAATTTTCTATTTAACACGGTGAATTGGCGAATCTTTTAATTAAACCGAAATACAAGCTTTATCGATCCTTTTGCTATCATTCCTAGACCAATCGATTTCTTAAAACGCCCTCGAATTTTGATTAAAATCGTTAAAGCCATCTCCAGAACCAATACCTGTATACGCTAGAACACTGACCACTTAGTAATGCAACTGTTGTGACTGAGTTTTGCTCGGATCTACCCTGAACTTGCAAATCAATCAGTGCGGGTTACTAACTTTCACACCATTTAACAGGAACATATGCATGAAAGTTACATTTCTGTACACATTGCATTAAATGTTTTTATGTGAAACTAATATAAAAATTCGTAATTCATTAACTGTCGAAATATTATTATAAATTATCATCTGTGTATACGAAGTCGACATACTTGAACTGGCATAACATTTAAATTCGTTACGAAAAGCGTAAAATAAATATATTTCATCAGAAATAAAGACATTATACAGGGGCGGATCCAGAAAGACATTTGTGTGTGTGTGTTTGTGTGGAGGGGTTATAAAAATGACATTTTGGAGGGGGAAATTATATAATTACGTAAAATCTTCTACGGTAAGTAGTAGATATGAGAAATACCCATTTTTTCATAAAGATAATCAAATAGCGACCTTTATAGAAATTTAAAAATGTTTCAAAAATACATAATTATTAGAATTTTTAATTTAACTTTTGTCTTATATTTAGGGGTGAAAAATAAAACGAAATCATAAGATTCTACCTTAAATATGGTAGTTTAGAAATAGTAAGAAAGATAGTATTAAATATTAGTTATAATTAAATCAGTAGGTAAAATTCGTACAAATATAATATAGCATAAATTAAGTTTCTCTGTCATAACAAATTTTATCATAGATGCTTTGGTTCTTGAGGGGGGGTCCTCCTATCTCCCTCGTGGATTCGCCACTGCATTATGTTATGCCTTTATTTTCAATTACCAAGCTAAATAAATGTACTATTTTTTACCACGGTAAATACCGCTTACTTTTTAACAAACGTTAATAGTACAATTAAAACGGACTTTAGTCGCCTCCCTAAAGTTGTTTCTTTCGTGAAGTTTTCTGAAAACACAAAACCTTGAACAATTGATTTCTAGACCTTAAAAACCTCCCCAGTTCGTGAATTTCATCAAAATCATTAAGATCTTTTCCAAGAGAGGCCAGTTACATATACGCAATTTATGTTCTATAGTTTGACAAACTCAGTGTAAGCGAGCAAAATCGGATACGCAGTAGCAAAAACGTGAGTAATCGTTACTCGCTGTGCTTCGTGTTACATGTATTGTTGTTAAACATTGCCGCCACTGTGCACGCTATCTTATTGAGTGTTGCAAATATAATTAATACTACGGCTGGTAAATTAAAAAATCACGAATTAACAAAAGAAGCCGGCGAAATTTCCGTGCACGAATTTTGAATGAAAAAAGAAAGAAACAACGCGTGTGTTTGCACAGTACATATTTTGTTGTATATTGTAAATTATTCCGTTTTTAAATGTGAATATTAGGGTTTTTTTGTTTTTTTTACGTTTTTTTTTACGTTTTACCCTTCTTTTATTTTCTCCGACGGTTCATCATTTAAAAGGAACTTGAAAAACTGTTAAAAACACGGACTATTTCGTAAACGTACATTTTTCAAATCATATTTCCACGTAAACAAAAAGAGAAAAAAAAAACTGTAGCTACAGTAACTATTAATTATTAAACTCCATAAATTAACATTTTAAAAGCATTGCGAATAATAATAATAATAATAATAATAATAATAATAATAATAATAATAATAAAAAATGTCTAATTGCTGTTAAGTGTCCGGCTAAAATATTGACGCATATATGTGTAATGCGACAACGCTGCTTCAACGGTACAACGTAGCACAATAGTTCCGTCTCATTTATCTCTGTTCTCTTTCCATGCACGAACAGTAGTGACCTTGACAGCTCACATTAAGTCCGCCGGACTATAGCAACATGGATTGGTGTCGAACTACTTGATCAGATTACGGATCTTTTTTGCCGAGACACGTTATGGAACTGACTCGGCTATGTTGATTATACTTAATGTCGCATAAAATGCTCGTAGCAGGAGTTCATTTGCAGCATAAAATGCTCGTAGCAGGAGTTCATTTGCAGCATAAAATGCTCGTAGCAGGAGTTCATTTGCAGCATAAAATGCTCGTAGCAGGAGTTCATTTGCAGCATAAAATGCTCGTAGCAGGAGTTCATTTGCAGCATAAAATGCGCGAGGGATTTTATTTTATTTGGGTGACATTCACGCCTTGTACTTATCGCAATCGGAAGGGAGAGTACGATTTAAGCTAAAATTCGAGGAATCAAAACACGAAAACAAACGTTGCTAGCAAACTTTCAATCTTAGGAATTATTAAAGCAGAATTTAATTCACGTTATTAAAATTCGAAAAGTAGACGAATATCAAAAATGAAATAATAAAAAATGCTAGGATATAAATTTCGCCGTGGAATATAAAACACAGGAAAGAAAGTCGTATACGCTAATTTTAAAGATGCTAAAAAAAAAAAAAAAACAACAAAAAAAACAAAATCAAACAGGTTCCATTATTACGGATATGTTCTAAAGTGTTCGAAATTTCTTTTTATAGCTCGTGTTTCATTGGACGGAAATATACGCTTAGCCGAACAGAGCACACGCCAGAGTGCCGAATTTCTCCTGCAACATCCAAATGGAAACGGTAGTATGACTAATACATAACCGGGCGCGATGGGCGGAGAGAAGGCGAAAGTGTTCAGCAGCATTTTATTTTATTAATTTCTCCGTATTCAAAATGAATCACTGGCCGACCAATTCTACATTTTACTAGACTAGAGATGGTTTATATGGAATTCGAAATACCAACAAATGCCAGGCTATAACATCAGAATGTCTAAAGATAGATGGAATAGCGAACACTTGTGTAAGCAGGCCGCTGCTACCGATGACAAATTTTGCGAGAAACAAAGCGCCGAGAACAGTTAAACATAAACCATTTGACATTCACATTGTCCCGAGGCGGTAATCCTCCAGCCGTAGCTTCAGCTCCAGCATGCTCTCCCTCGGTGGAGCGCTCTACTGCGATTCTCCCCTCAATCCCCAATTATTGCCCGATACACTGTGCACAACATACGGCCTTCAAAAGCCCAGCATCCTTCTTACACGATATAAAGTTTATATAATTTCGCTATTGACGTCAATCGCGCCACCTCAACCCGCGCCGCAAAAAGGAGGGGGGATACCTTTCTTCACAGATTCTAAAGGACGCGAGAGAGCATTTTTCTACCCGTTTCTCGACCGTCGCTATTTTCCGCTTCCTCTGCGAAGGTCTTCTTCGTCCGGCATTGAGTATATTTCTTGCTTTTCGTTCCTCTCCGTCTTGCTTTCTACTTTATCAGAGATTGCAAAGTAAAATTGATCTCTCTTTGTGAGTGTGTGTCTGTACGTGCGCTGTATCCTGCAACGGCCACTTACATTCTACGTCACTACGCATCGTCATCCGGTACTTTTATAAAATTTTCATCAACTCAGTGCGACCATGTACGTCATATTAAAGTTCCGCTTTCGCTTTTCTCCTGCCCTAGATATACGACGCGTTGGAAACCGGTAAACTAGAACGAAAGTAAAACGCTTTACTACAACAATGCTCCAGAGCTCGATACTCTACATTTTTCTAGCGCAAACTATGGACATTAATATTAATACCGATAATACAGGTTATTTACTTAAAGGGCTGTTAAGCAGTGTCATCGTGACTCGTGAAAAACTTGACTTGTTCGACATTTTTCGATTCACTTTTACATATGTTTCATGCAGATTCATATATACCGAGATAGCATTCTACCTAACTTCTCAGCTTCGATCGCTTTAGAAAATGTTCTTCTCCATTTCCGTTATTAAAAAGAATATTAAACGTAATACCAAACGTATTAGGCGAAAATATAATAGTAGCCAATTATTATTCTTAAATGAAAGGAAAGTTGCAATAGAAAATATGTATGCTTCATTTACCGAATCTAAGCAATATTCAATAAGGATTAAAGTAAAACAGATATCGCGACTTACACGGCCCAAAAATAAATAAATAAATAAATAAATAAATAAATAAATAAATAAACGGAACAAAAAAAACGTTTTTGCATCTTAACTCTGCTCTTTATAATAATTTTATCGCAAAATTATCTTATAATTTGCTTTAATTCCATCAGCTCATTTAACAATAATAGACTAATAAACAAATAAAAATAAACAAGTCTAACAAATTAGCGAAACCGAAAAATTTTTCTTCAATTTTAAGATACCTGCTTGTTATAACGCCGGTAGCGAAAATATGCCCTCCACCACATGGCGAGGTCTGAAGGATCGAGTATATATATATATATATATATATATATATATATATATATGAAATAAATATATATTAAAAAACAACTATTAATTTCAGAAATCGCTTTTTCCGATAATGTTAAGTAATAAATGAAATTAATTTTACCGCGAGTGTATTGTAAATTTAAAATTTAAAATAAACTTTTGACAAATTTAATTATTTTACGTTATTTTATTTGATGCGAAAGAACGATTTTTTAACGTGCAATATTATTTACTAGGTGAAATGTCCAATTATGTCCAATGATGGATGCTGCTTCAATTGAAGATAATTTTTCATTTTTCTTTCTCCGGCGCCATTACATCATTTCTGTGCAAACTGATAAATCGCATTACATCGCATCGCGTAATCGAAATATCGAATTTTGGACGGAAGCCAACTGATTTTAAAAAATTCGCAACTTAAAAATAAAACCGGGGCGGACGTTTAGTTATAATTCTTCGCTGAACTACGTGCGTGTGTACAGCGCTACAGATTAAGTAATAAATTATTAAGCTTCTCAAATTTAAATGGCCTCCTCTCGTGCGTACACATGCGCGATAATTCGAATTTCATGACGCACGAAATTCACACAAAAATTCGCGGAAAGATGCAGCGAGCGGCAAACGTGATATTCACATACACGTTCATATTTAAATTTCATTTAAATGCGAACACACAAAGTAAGATGAACATGTGCCGATTTTATTAGTTATCGAATCTCCGGTGCGCACTGCAGAGAAAACCATTTCGCAAACGCCAACTAAAACGGTCTTTGCGAATTTGAAGAAAATTATTTCAACGGAAGTAAATAAAAAATTTAGGGAAAAATTGCGTCTCCTTGAGAACCCGTGATTGAGGTGAAAATATGTATGTATATAAAATATGTATACTACTACTACGAGTATATTCTTTTAATTATTTCATTTGAAAGTAAAATAATTTTGTCGATATGCTAGGAAAATCGGTCGTTAGAATAATTTTTCTTCTGTCGGATATAAAATCAAGAATATATCAAAACGTGCAATACTTCAGTCGGTCCGTAATAAAAACGGAATAAAATTTCGACAGTTAGAAATAAATTTATTATATTATTATACACGAGGTTTAGACTGCAGCTGCTTCTTTTTTTTATACCCGCCCCATCTTCGGTTGTCAATATGCTCTGAAATTTGTGTTAAAAACTGAAGGTTAAGTGAAACCGCTTCGTTGCTAGATTTTTCATTAGGAAAATGATTAAATATACGTAATTGGAAGAACTGGAATTTCAAAGGAATAAAATCTAATAATGAACTTTTTAACGTACTAAAAAATCGCAAGTTTACACCGTTAAAGAGAATACGGGCATAGAGACTCACATCTGATCACTTTGAAAGCGATAGGACAATGAAGGTCAGTAAAGATGTAGAAAAAAACAACCAAGTATAAAAAAAACAACCAACAAGCGCATTCGAAAAATTAACCGAGTTGAAGAGAAAATAGGTGAAACAGGAAGTAGAACATAAAGTTGAAATAAATTTTTAACGTAGTTTTGTTTCTTTTTCCGCTTTTTTAGATTTTTCACGTACAAAATTTGTGTATAAATTACTATCGAAATATTAGATAAATAAAAAAAACTTTGTAGCGAAGCAAGGCAAAAAACCTAAAAAAGAAAAACCTAAAAAAGGATCTCTCTCTGGAGAAATTTTTAACCCGTAATTAGAAGAACAAAAAAACAACGAATTTTTAGTATAGCCAAACAAAAATTAACGAGTCCCGCAGCTTGGTCTCTAGCCGTGGAGTTTTTTCTTTTCTCTAGTCGACGTTTTCTCGTCAGTAGAATATAGCAAAAATATTAATAAAGAAAACGAATTCGAAGCTCACATATAGCGTCATTTACCAACTCATCGCTGACTGAAATGTTACATCTTCACATTCCCGTGCATTTTTTGACTGGAATGATACTTCGTTTGTTAGAATGGATACCGGCCAGTGGTGGTCCCGTGTACGGATTGATGAGTATTATTAAGGATTTTTAGAAATTTACTTTCTTTACATAATATAAATAATTTCCGTTATAGAATAGACGGAGAACATATGAATTGCTGAAATTTTAAAATTAAAAGTGTGATAAACACCAACGGGGATCTACGAAGCGATCAATATGTTAATTTATAAAAATGCAGATTCGAATAAAAATGATGATAAATTTAAAAACCCCAAAGCGCGATTTGCAAGTTCATCTCACTGACGGAACTTGAACATTATATTCTTTAACCAATATTCTATTTTATACAGTACAGAAAGTAGCAACATTTTATTAGGCCTTCCTCCGTATTATCACTGAATAATAATATTTACACTATAAAAATTGTAAAGTTTTTTTTTTTTTCTTTAAAAAGATTTATTCTAAAAAAAAAAAAAAAAATGAATAAGAATGCACCAAAAAGTAACAATTATTCGATAAAACATAATTCAGAGTAATATACTTAAAGGGGATATTATCGATTATTGTTAAATAATATTAATACCGCGTAGAGTTAGCACCAAATTCGAAGTACTACAATAATTGATAACCCCTCTTAAAATAGTTCCGATGTTACCTTCCTTGCAGATATCTATAAATCATTCCTATCAAAGAAATTTACTGTCGCTTCTTTTGTCGATGTCTGCTCTGCATTCGATAATGTGCATCTTCCTTCTCTGGGCTCCAAACTCCTCTCTCTTAATCTTCCTCCGGTTCTTATCACTCTTATACTCAACCTCTTTCAACATAGAAATCTTTATCTATCTTCTCCTTCTCTTTCCACCTCCAGATGCGTCTATCGTGGGCTTCCCCAGGGTTCCTGCCTTAGCCCCACTCTTTTTAATATTTACTCCTTCGATATTGCTTCGCTCTCTATTCCCTCTTTCTCTCTCCTTTTTGCTGATGACATTTTAGTTTATTCCACCTCAGATGATCTGTCCTTCGCCACCAACGAGTTAAATCATTCATTGTCCCATCTTAGCAATGCTCTATCTACTCTCCACCTCTCTCTTTCCCCTTCCAAGTTTTCCTGTATAATTTTTGCTCTCCGCCCCTTTAACCGTGCTTTTATAAACATCAGCGTATCTGGTACACCTATTCCCACTGTTAATTCCATATGTTATCTAGGTCTTTTCTTAAATAGTCGCCTTACATTTCATGAACGTATTAATTATATCTATAATTCCTCGATCAAAATACTTAATCTCCGCTCAGATGGGGTGGGGACCCGTGCATTCTATTAATTCTATATAAATCGATTATTCGGTCCAAACTCGACTATTGTTCCTTCATTTATGGCAATGCCTCCAAGTCTCTTCTTTCGAAACTTGACGCAATTCAGAATTCCTGCCTTCGCCTATGCATTGGCGCTTTAAGATCTTCTCCTATTCCTGCGATTCTATCCGAAACTTGCACTCAACCTCTTTCCACTCGTCGTTCACTCCTCGGTTATCGATTTTTAATAAAACGCCTCCCCATTTTGTCATCCAATATTATTCCTTCCTATCTTCATATCAAAAATCACTGGCGTTTGGCGCCTCATAGAATTCCGATTTTATCGCATATCCAATTTTTCTCCCTACGTTTCCTTTTATAACAGTCTTCCTTACTTTTCTTTCGATTTTAATAGCATATGGCACCCCATCAATTTCTCCTCTCTTCCAGTCCGAGCTAATTCTTCCTCTCACAATGTAGTCAACTTCGAATTCTTTCAGCTGCTGAACTCTTCTTTTCCTTCCCATGCCTTAATCTTCTCGGATGGCTCCAAGAGTGATGGGGGCGTGAGTGGCGCGTATACGTCTCCTACGTTCCTGCACTCTGAGTCTTTCAGACTTCCTTCTTTCTGCTCTATCTTCTCAGCCGAGTCGATCTCAATTCTTCGTGCAATCCAATTCATATCCTCTACGAGTGGGGTTCACAAATTCCTGATTGTTTCTGATTCCAAAGGCGTTCTTCGAACCATCTCCTCTCCTCCTTCTCATAATTCTGACGGCATCATCCTCTCTATTCGATCTCTTGTCTCGTCTTTGTTCTCGTTCCGATCCATTCTCATAGACTTTCTATGGGTCCCTAGTCATTCCAATATTGAGGGCAATGACGCAGCTGACTCTTTAGCTCGCTCAGCCGCCCGCATTGGTTCTTTCCTCGACTCTTTCCCTTCCTCAGACATTCTTTCTCTGTCACGCTCTAATCATTCTAGACTTTGGACTGACATGTGTATCCATCTTTATTCTCAAATCGCTTTTCACAGTACCGTCTTATTCAACCGGTTCCTAGTTTCCTACCTTGGTTTCAATCTATTCCTGCCTTGGTTTCAATCTATTCCTACCAGTCGTCGTTCCACTGTTGTTTCCTTAATTAGGCTTAGAATCAATCATTCTCTACTCCCCTCTTCTCGCTTTCGATTCGCTTTGTCCCCTTCTCCTTTCTGCACGCTTCAGGCTTCTGAGCCTTCTTGTGTTTGTGACTCAAATCACATCCTATTCGAATGTTCTACACTCTCTAACGAACGCTCCTTTCTTTACGTCCAACTTCTAGTTTTGGGTCTTCCTACTCCCTTTAACGATACCTATATTCTTTCCTTCCCATTCGCTTCAGTTATTCCATTGCTGCTGTCCTTTGTCTTTTCCATTTCTGACCGCTTGGCTATTTAGTTATAACTCTTAATTTTTCATGTTGTTGGGTCAAGGCCGCTGGCGCGCCCAGGGTAGGAAAAAAAAAAAAAAAAGAAAACGATTATGTTAGTATACTCATTTAATACGGTTTATAATTATTGCCGCAATTTGAATTTGGTGTCGTGCCTAATAAGTATACTAAAATCTTTTATTTGTTAGCGGGGACTCGTCAACTATGAACATTAACAACCCGGATAATAATCTTGTTTGGGAACAATCATAATATTCTTAAGTATATTATTCTAAATTATTGTTTATCAAATGAAATTCTTCTTTCTTTTTTGGTGCATTTTTATTGGAATTTTTGGAGTTGGTATTTTTTATTGAAAAAAAAAAAAAAAAAGAGTATTTAATGTTTTTATATAATAGTAATATACCATCCTTAGTTAAACACACTAAATTTTACTGCTTCTAACGAGCTTAAAAACAAACGTGTTTGGAATTATATAAAACATTTTTACAGATTCTTAATAAACGGTGTATTCTATTTTTGAATAGCACGTGCTTTACTACGAGCTAAAATTACAGGCTACGGCAAAAAAAAAAAAAAAGCTGTCGGATAAATAATGAACTTTTTTTAATCAGACGGCCAAATATGTGGCGCAGGTAGAGTCGCGCACCAGTTCCTCCTCGCGGTTTTTTTTCTTCTAAAGTAGAATAATTTTTGGAATTCTTAAACCGAATGTTAGAAGAAAGGTATATGACGTCAGAACTAGACCGTCCTAACATGACGTAGTAGTTAGTTGAAATACGGTGACGCGACTGGCTAATTTTATTCACGCACTACCAAGCGCTAATAGCCGCACTGTCGAGTTAACCGAAGATGCAAAACAAGACCAGTAGTAATAATAGAACGAGAAAAAAAAAAAAAAAGAAAAAAACCTTAAAGAAATACAATGATGCAGGCAACTTTTCTTTTTTTTCCCCTACCCTGAACGCACCAGCGGCCTTGATCCAACCACAAGATAATTCAAGAGATAGAACTAAATAGCCAGGCGATCAGAAATGGAACTCACAAAGGACAGCAGCAGCGGAACAACTGAAGGTAATGGGGGATGAAAAGGATGTAGGTAACGTTAAAGGGAGTAGGAAGACCCAAAGGTAAAAGTTGGGCGTAAAGAAGGTGCAGACTAAAGAAACATAGAGTTAAGGATAAAGATTTTATTAACAAATTACTGATATTTAAAAAAATGTAGACATTAAACAGGCGTAATTTTCCAATTAAATTCTTCAATTGCCACGCAGGCGATTGAATGTTTGTACATAATATTATAGATGAAAAAATACTGAAACGTAAAAATTATTTTTAGTAAATTACTTATGTAAATACGATTGCGTAATTGTAATCATTAAAATTAATATCACGACACAGCTTTCAAAATTAATACAGTGCTTCGATTTTTAGAATGAAAATTAAAAATAATTTTTCAACGATTAAAAAATAAAGAAAAGAAATTAAAAATATACTCGATGACGGAAACGGAAAAAAAAGAGGAATACAGGGAATAAATTCACGAAATTTATTGAAAATAATAGCTCTATTTGAAGAAGCGCGCTCGATTTATCCGTGGCATTGTAAACATGATTTAAAAATGAAAAGAGTTTTTTGCGTCATCACGTTGCTAACCGTGACCAAAGAGGGGTATTTTCAAATATTTCAAACTTACACACAATCAATCCGGGTCGTCTAGCGTGCATCCAGTTTTATTGTCTTCGGACCGTTTCGCACTTTTTTCTTTATACTTTAATATCGGTTTAAAATTTTCGATTTAGAGTATTTCAATATTTTACATTTTTAACAGGATCGTCTAATCACCCTTGTTATCATTCAGATTTAATTGATTTTCGATTTTGCAAATCGCACTTTAACCTAGCAGTTGAGAGGGGATATTTTCGACGGAGCTTACGTAACATTTTCGGCCTCATCCGTAACTAGCGGAGCAGTTTTAGGATGTAAGTAAAGTAAAGTAAGTACCATACCCTTGACAGGACGTCGGCTATTGTGGAATTAGGCTTTTCATAACGTATTGAACCTAACGGCCTGAGACTAGTTCGTTTCTGGCGGCAGTCTTTATTTTCTCAGATTTCTCTGGAGCTCAGTTATTTCAAATTCTACATACACCGGGGGCAACGACTTGGATCCGGAACGAGTCAAGTCTCGATAACACCTACGGCACCTCTGATTTGGTAGCCAAAAGCATTTTAACCACTAGGAGGCTACCCCGCGCTACCGGCAGTTAGAATGATGTATAATGATTTTAAAAAAAAGAAACATCGCAACAACGAACAAACTTAAAATGCCGTACTCTTGAAATGACTGTCATAATGAAAATATTTCGTAGATTCTCGCTAAATAGTTAAAATTAGTAATTATAATGCTCAAATCTGTGCATTCATTATGCCATATGTAAAACGTTAACAATGCACAAACCATAAACGATATAAGCGAATAATAAAATATTAAAACACCGACTTGTTTGGCAGTAATAAACTACATCATAAATAGTTGTTAATTGCGACCATGTTTCGAAAAAATGTTTGCTGCTGCGTTGTGTACCATCAAAGAGCACATTAAGTGCAAAGAGTTACGCACTATATTCTGAAGAAACTATAATGAATCCAACACGGATCGTTTCGATATATCGGTGTCGTCACATATGTATATAACGGACTGCAAGAATGAATTTGCGTTTTGCGATTCACTGGGTCGTCCTCTGTGAATGTCAGTGAAATTAAATCAAGCACGGCACTGAAGGAAGGTTTTGAAGTAAGCCTGTAACATCATATATCGGGTGAACTTTTAAGATGGTCACAGCAGTGTCGCTGCAGAAGAATCAACAGGAAGTCGAACATTTTAAAAACACGGTAAATTTTGTTAGCATTCGCGAACAAAAAAATGAATTAACAGTTATTAAAATTCGAAAAATGCGGATTTCTGAACATGTTTTGGTTCAGGAAAATATACATTGTGAAACTGAAGAACGTAATCAACGCGAAAATGAAATATATGTAATTTCGATTTCTTGAGATTTTCGTTCACGGCGACATAAAGAAGTGGGCACGGTTTATTTTGCTTTTCCTTAAACAGCGAATACGATTATTTTAAATTTATATTCTTACGTGTATTTCTAGTTAACAACTTGTCTTTCATATTATAAGAAAATTTCTTCTACTTCCATTTCGTTATCTGATCCGGATGTCAAGACTTTATTTAACACGCAGCGGGAGTTTCTTTTTTCATTTACCTTTTGCAATTTTTTTTTTTCTTTTCTTGTTTTGATGCATGATTAATAATTTCTCTAGTTTATTTGCTTGCATCATGCGTCAAAACTTAGTGTAATTTAATATTTTGCCGTTCTTTTTTAAAAACTAATAGCGAGTAGTTCTTATAAATCGTTGAAAACAAAATCATCGGGCTTATATGTAACTTATAAAAAAGTAAACACCTAACATTTGCGAAATTTTTTTGGAAGGTATCCCTCGTCCATTGTAAGAGTTTACTGTAATATTATATGCAATCATTCGCTTTATACTTACATAATAATATTTACAGAAGGAAATATTTTGTGACCGAAAATGCATAATGATGTAAAAAAAGTGAACTTTACTGTTTTCCAAAAAAAATTTTCTATTTAAAAAGGTTGGCGGTATACACGCTAGGCCAACATCGATTTAATCGAAACAATCTAGTCGGTTATTTCCGATACGGGTAGTAGTAGCTTTTGAAATTGAGCCAACATAAAAGTGACGGAAGAAAACGATCGAAGAAAATCGGCCCAAGAAACGACAGCGCAGTATCGTATTGACTGACTCCCGATGTAGTGTAATAACGAAACATCAAAGACCCGGTGTGAAGAAGTTATAAGCGTCGGTACAACATCAAACAGTACTCGGGCATAAAAACATTCGAGGCTCGCTTATACGAAAATAAATATGATGCCAATGAAATATACCTGCGCGACTTGTCCAATGTATGGGCAAAGAAAGATAACTCTAGTGCGAAATTCAGTTCACTGATCAATTCATTCAATACAAAAGTACTGCGCGCTAATGAGATATATTTCCTCGCTTTTTGTTTGTGAACACATCTGTGAATTATTTCTCTCAATAGCTACCGTAGCGTAAGCGTAGTTGGTTATGTAAATGATCTTTTTCGAAAATTCGGATGCGGCACATTGATGTACAGAATATTATCATTAAATGTTCGCAGTTGGCAGACTTAAATGTACATATATCGTCGTATTTATCAATTGATGACCGATTAATCTATTTTTTATCGTACTTGGCAGGTGGGAAATTCGACTAATCGACCGAAACTGTAGCAGAAAACCACCATTAAAAATCTACATAACGTAAAAAAAAAAAAAAAAAAAGGAAAAACAAATAGGAAATACTTCTGAAATGTGATTCTAACCTAAAATTTTTCGTTACCAATAATTGCTCACGAATACGAATGTGTATAACCCTCATTAACTTTTTATAATACAATTCCAATGTGCGTTCTTATAATAATAATTAATAGCAATAATAGCAATAACAATAACAATAATAATAATAATAGTAAGTCCCCAAATCCCATACCGTTGACAAGGCGCGTCGGGGATTGTGGAATAAAGCTTTTCATAATGTACTAAGCCCAACGGCACACTAACGAGAGCAGGGGGGAATAGTTCGTTTCTGGCGGCCGACTTTATTTTCCCAGATTTCTCTGTAGCTTAATTATTTCATATGCTATATACACACCTATATAGGGAAGCGACTTTGATCCGGAACGAGGCAAGTCTCGACAACCTATGGCACCTCTGATTTGGTAGCCACGCGCCTTAATAACTACTAGGCTAATTGTGGACAATCGGTATTGATAAGACTCTTTAAAATAGCGGCAAATAAACGAGTACATTCGTAACCGAAACTGGTAAAAAGCTTCGCTATAGAGCGAGTTGACGAAATTCAGCGAGTCCGAATATCGAAACTTTGCGTGCATCCGCAGATTCGTCCTCGTAAAATAAAACTTTCCAAAATAGCGATCTTTAAAAACAAACCATCTTGCGATTCCGGAGGAAAAAATACATATAAGCTAACGAAGAGCAAGTAAAAATACCGTGTGAAGGTAATGTTTTATCGGCTTCGTTACCATGGTCACTCGGATACTATTAAGTTGACGCAGGCAAAGGTCGAGACGGATAAAAAAATAAATCGCTGAAAACAGGCGATCAGACACATATTGAAAAGGCCTTAGAGACTGCAGAAGATTCCAAGAACACTGGGTAGGGAAGAAACGAGGCTTTTTACAGTTTTTTCGGCGTGTAAGGGAAGTTAAGGTAATCACGATCAATCATCGTTCAGACGGACTTCTTCTGATCGACAATTATCGGAACACTGCAGCACAACAAAAGAGACAAACCTTGAGATGCCGAAAGAGGATTACAATCTCAGATTCCGTCCAGTAGCGCTACTACTATACTATTACGGACGCGTCGTACGGGCTATTTCTAAAGATCTTTGTGGCACAAAGTGTTTCATATCGCAACGCGCTATCGCCATGAGAATACCGTACACCTGCTCCGCAAAGAGTGTGCAATAAGCGCGATAAGTCTGAATGCGAAATCGTAGCGAATGGGAACAAACGAACGAACAATTATCGGCGGTAACAAAGTAGTCGAACAGCTTTCAACTTTTGGCGTAGTTCGAAATTATTATTAAATGTATGTAATTGAATAGGACTCGACGTCAAGGTCAAAAGACGCGCAATAACCGGCAACAAACAAACAAAAGATGTCCGAAAATCTACCTTAAACCGCATTACATTCAACCGAGTAAAATATCATTACCGGGCCGAGAACGAATTTCATCGTCATTTCCAGTACATACGCTCTCCCTAATGCCACTGCAGCAGCGATTCATGCAAATAGCACATACCTCTCTCACCGGCACACCAAACACTATTCGCCACTTCTAACTTCGACCGTTAGTGAAAATGTGACGCAAAATGACCAGCCAAGAAATGAGGAACAAGCCGGATGATCTCGTCGCTCCTGAGCATGAGTCCGACAGGATGAATTAACCGACACGAACACCGTCATCCTGCGTAACATTGAGAGAGATGATGTCGTCAATTTCTGTCTATTTTAATTTTACGGTCTGACTAAGCAAAATTAATAAACGTAAAGAACGCGTATAATTAACATATGTTTCGAACTGAGTTTCATGCAGGCGGTATAAGCAACACAGCCGCTGCCGAATTGTTCGAAAAGGAAGACACATTACTGATTTTATTTCATTCCTTCTTTTTTTTTTTTTTTTGCAATTTTTAGTTCGACAAAGTAAAGTCAACAATACTAGTAATTGGCACTTAATCCGAGTAAAATAACCCGACATAAACTTCAGTTTAGCTTAAAAAAAGTAAAAAAAAAAAAAGTCCCACCAAAAAAATTACCATCGGTCAAATTTAGTTACCACTACACCCACTACACTTACCATTCGAAAATTATAAGTTACGACTTATTGTCCGATTCTCGCAATTCAAGTTTCTCGTCAATCATCATCCATATTAAGTACTTCTCCTTACCCAACAGCTTCGTTCCATCCTATGAGACGACTGAACGCTTAATTCAGAAAGGATCAGCAGTTGTTTTCTTTCTCTTTTACTACAAATACGAGAGATATTTTAACTATTCAAGTGTACATTAATACTGTCTGTCTTCTGTGGCACCAATGTAAATTAGAGTAAACAACATAAAATATAATAATTCACAAAATATCTGTTAAGAATTTCCAAATTATTTTATTTTCCGTTTTATGTTGTTTACACTAATTTATATTCAAATGTACTTAATTTCCATATTTAAAAATTATCTCATCACCATCGGTTCTACAGAACGTTAATAAACGCGCATTTACCATCGACGATATAGGTCTGCACGTATATGTAAAAACCTATATACACACAAACACACACACACATATATATATATATATCGTTTCCCTGGACTTCGTCATGAACACATCATCTGGATCTCCAGATAATAGTCCTCTGTAAGAATTATGGGAAATCCGGTTTTAATTGACTCTTCTTCTTTATAGTGCCATACTTAGCTTCTGAGCGTCAGCGACTACTTATTCGTACATCTCAGCTGTACAGACACAGGTATAGTGTACTAGGCAATTGTTATATGCAACGCAGGTGTATACACACGCAAGACTTCATTCGGAACTGATTAGTAATCGTTTGATTTATCGATATACGAATGCAGTCCCGTGTGTGTCTGCTCTGTACTGACCTAGCGCGCATATGATGTTGTACGCGGTGGTTCGCCATTGCCTTCTACGTGATTATTAGCGAATATTTATTTAATTCTTGTAATAAGTTTGTCGCCGCTCGAGATCGAACCCGTGACCTCCATAACGGAAGTCAAGCGTTCTAGCAACTTAGACTATCGCGACGACATTTTAATTGACTATACACCATTTTTTCATTTACGATTTGCGCAACAAATTTTTAATGTTACAAATGCCATAATTCGCGGAATTTATTAATAGCTTCCATTAACTTCCCTAGCACAAGTAGGTAACAGGACTTGGCAACAAGGTAAAAATGTTACAGAATTTTCTTGTTACCTTCACTGTAAAAATTACATGATCATATTAATATAAACTCAATGCTTCGGAAGAAATCTGAGGAAACCGAAAAACGGCCGATAGAAAGGAACTGCTAAGCAACTTTATTCCGATTTTATTATGTTATAATTTATTTATAACCTATAGTTTATGATTACTATTGTTTCTTTTGAAGAGGAGGCTGTATTCTTTTAACGTTCTCTTTTATCATTCGCACATAGTATTTATATTCGGGTAAGATATAAACTACCAATAAGTGTATTTTGTTAGTTGTCTTCGATCCACTGGGAGAGGAGACAATATTTAACATGTAGTTCGTTGCGTTTTTTATCATTATTCTTGGTTTGTGCCAACAATGTCAATGGTGGCCGCTTTCGATCGGTGTGGTTATACATGAAAAAAAACAACTTCTCAGTGCCGTGGGATATATTGTGAATCTTAACTTCACAACATTAGATGTGCTGTTAAGGGTATGGGACTTGCCGTTTTATGTGTTAATATATGCAGGTAGAAAAAACAAAAAAAGAAATAGTTTTATTATACTTCTAACATCATCAAGGGCAACTTTTTATTTTTACTCTTAAAATTTTCATCCATTTGCGCTTCTGCAACTTACTTTTTTTCACTTCGCATTTTTTTTTTATTAAGGGATTGTTGTTCCATGTACTCCGCCTGTAAATAGCCAGACGATTACGGTACGCGGATCTAAAATTTCTTATATTTTACTCTTTAGCCCTACAAACTGAATAAATTCATTACAGATCAAAAATATGACGCTAGACAACGAATTTTAAGAATATGTAATTCGTCATAATTGCGACTATGATAGACTCTTACGCTTTCTTGAACTTCCATTTATTACCCCCCTCCATAGTTTTCGAAAAAAATTCAATTTTATATCACACAGACATTGTCGATGTCAAATATATTTATATGCACATAGATATAAATTTCTCGCTTCCCCTAAATTTTCCTGATTAATTAAAGTCTCGGTAAAATTTAATAATAAAAAACAAAAAAGTACAGACAATGCCGCACCAATGACTAAAGGTAAAGAGCAGTCTGAAAAACCATGCGATATGCAATTTTCATCTTCTTTGTGTGATAAAATAGACAAAAACTGGATCTAGTTATCGCAATTCGTAAATATCGTCATTTGAACCGTCAATGGGAATTCGGTAACTGATTGACAGAATTAAATCCAAAAAGTGGCGGATCTAGAAAATTTTTATTAAACATCGGTAAATTTTCTACCCGCATTTTGATGTAGCAACGGGTGACCATTTTTCGAAATTAAACGAGACGACGAATGCGCTGTACCCCTTCTCCTTCTTAATCGAAAAACAGAGTAGGCCTAGTCTGTCATTCTGGAAATATTAAGCAATAATATACGCAATCTTGTAAGAGGATTAAAAATAAAAAGCTAAACGTGGTAATATTCCCCTTAGTAATAAAATATTTATTACGTAATAACGCAGTTCTGGCGAGGTTTTGTTTTCAACTTGGCAGTTTTTTCCATTATTCTTAAACTATGACGCAATATGTTCCAACATCCCTTCGAAACATTTAATAGCGACCCCGTATCTCGGCGCTGCTAATCTAGTCCAAGGTCAGATAGGTCGCTCGTCGGTATCCTAGCAGCAGCGAGAAAATTAAATCTTCTCGCTCTTTTCCCTTACCTCACACACTGTCAAAACGCGCACCTCTAAATTAAAAAAAAAAAAAAAAAAAAGTGAAAAGACTCGATTTCAATACGAAATTTAGTATTACTCTTATTTGCTTGGACAGCTTTTATACATACATCGAACTGTTTTGTTAGTATTTTTCTCGCCAGTTTTTGAATTATGGTTAAAAATTTATGAAGAAAATTCAGGAAAACTTACACATTAAAAACAAAAAAAAAAAAAAAAAAATCTTTAATTTGTAATTTAACAAAGCACGAAAGGCTTGTACCAAAATTCATTATCCGCAAACTGTTTTTTTTTTTTTAATTTTGAAAAAAAGTTTTGCATAAACTAAAAATGAAATAGCATGGCTACCCATAATTACTTGTTACAATGACAGTTCGTCACAAATTTAATTTACTATATCTATCGAAATTTGTCTCATTAAGAACATTATTTCAACGCCCAAAAAAAAAAAAAAAAAAAAAAAAAAAAAAAAAAAAAAAATTAGCTGAATATAAACACCGAGTATATATATATATATATTAAAAGAATTTAGAAAGTAGTTGTCTCAGCTTTCCCAGGAGGTTAATTTAAACCATTTTTCGTTCTCAATATGTTTCTTTCGATACCCGGACGGTACTCTCTATACAGTGGGGAAATTGAATTATATTCCTTTTGAGTTTTTTTCGTGATAGTATATAAGGTGTGTAGGTTTACGATAATTTTAGTCGAAAATTTTCGAAATTGTTTACCGGCGATTCAGTTGCAGATACGCCTTATTATTAATTGTCTTTTTTTATATAACTTATTTCTGTAAGGAAATCAAAAATTTAGAAAGGGACACAAAAATACAAATAAATAACGTACATCCCTTCTTATTTTTTTTTTAGTGATATTTCAAAGAGAAAAGTAGCCAGTTACCGCGGCGTAATTAGCGAGACATTGGTGTTTTGGATTAGGGTAGTAGCTCGTTCCGATACCGTTAGCGCACATTGAACATGTAGAAGAATTTCATTGTGCGCTAAGTTCCATAATTATAAAAATGTACAACAGAGTTGATGTGCTATTTTAATGAACATTAAATTTTGGAACATTTCCTTATTAATACTTTCTAGCGTTTATAGTTTTCGAGATATTTTAACTTTTGAAAAACTATAAACGTTAGATGGATACGGTAAGCGAAGAAAATGTTGAATATAGGAAATTAAAAAAAAAATGTCACCGTACAACGAACAAAAAACAACTCGTAAAGTTATGTTAGACGCCTGATTAGTGTGGAATTTGCAGAACTGATGACCCTGACGCAGCTGCCAAAGAGGCATCATCAAGTGACATCCAGTTTTCTTTCATTCCTGCGGAAGAGTCACGCGATCCAGAATTAAATAACCTGGAAAAAACACTGGTCAGAAGACTTTAAAAGCAATCAGAAATAAGGAGAATTGTAGAACCTAATTGTTAACACCAGAATTAATAAATAAACCGAGGTGCTATAAAATTCTCACTGATCTTGCCTAATCCACCGAGTCCGCTATGGCAAAAAGTTAAACCTGGCGCAGATAAATATCTGAAAGCAATTACTGATTACATAAGATATTCGTTAGAACGTGTGCCAACCAAACAGCAATAAGTTACGACAGATCAAACCGCAAATCGGAACCCGGACAACATCGTCTCGTACAAATAGACGAGAGGAAGTTGCTCTAGCAAGGATACGAACCGGTCACACTAGGCTAACGCACGACTCACTGATCAATGGAGAAACGCAGGCGTTGTGCTCTTTCTGCCATCTCTCCGCTCCAACGATAGGACATGTAATCACAGAATGCCAAAAATTCAATCACCAAAGGAAAGAGGCGTTAATAGCCGGTCTGAACATAGATAAAGTATTACAGGACAAAGAGGATATAACTCAGAAATTACTAAATTTTTTAAAGATCTCAAATTTACTCAAATTAATATAATTAAGATACATTAATACGTAGTAATATTTACTTTTTCGTTGTTTTCATATCCGTGGAACTTCAATTTCCTTACTATATCGTGGAGGCAAATGACCGCAGTAGCCGAGAGTCATTAAATAAATATATATAATAATAAAAATAAATTCTCGAGAACATCTCGACATGGCTAATAAGAAAATTTATGGCCACGATATATATATATAGACCGTCGTCGCGATAATCTAGTTGCTAGAGCGTTTGGTTTCCGTTACGGAAGTTTCGGATTCGATCACGGACGGGGACAGACATTATTATGAAAAAAATTTAATGAAATACTCGCTAATGGTCACGCGGAAGGCAATGGCAAACCAGCATGTATATACCATCATATGCACGCTAGTTAGTACATGTACTTTACAATCAATTCCGAATGTAGTCTTGGGCGTGTGTACACTCGCGCTGCTTATATAACAATTGCCATGAGCGCTGCCTATTCTCTGTACAACTAGAATGTACAAATAAGTTAGGTAATCACTTATAAATATTATTATTATTATTATTGTTATTAGTGCTTATTATTTAACGCGATGCAGCGTCGACAATTTTAGTTTTTAAAGTCAACACCGTGTCTTAATACACCGTTATGTGTGGCTACACTTTTTGAAGATGCAACGCTAACTAGAAGAACAGACTTCAGTAACAAGGAATTTACAAAAAAAACTGATTTATTCTGCGATTAAATTAAACAAGCAAATAGTTTTGCGTTTCGGAAGCTTACGATTGTTACATCTTTTTACCGCGTACATCTTTACGTTTTTTTATCATTCCAAACGGAAAATTCAATTTACGGTGCATTCTACGTTCATTTTTAAGTGAACAAAAAAAAAAATATATATAATAAAAACCATCTATCACTAGAGCTACAAATAGCGAAAACTTCGTTTTAATACTTAACCATTTACCGCATCGTGATTTTCATATTTTTTCGTTGCGTTTTTATCTAAAAATAATGTCATCAATTACAAGCGATAACAGGGAAATATTGTATGAAAAAAATTTAATTGAATTTCAATGAAGAGCGATTATTCGAAGAATCCTATTACCATTTGCAAAACCGTTTTAATTCCACATTTGCTATCGTTGATAGCGAATTTTTACACAAGAGAATACTACAGAATTCACACACCGCAAAATGAAAAATGAGAAAATTGAATCAACGATTCATCTTTAACATGATTTCAAAACTCGTCCTGCGCATGCGATAAACCGAAATTTCCAACCGGCTTTCCACATTCTTCCTGTCGAATATCCCCACACTGGCTTAAAGAAAAAATACTTTTTCCCGAAAAAATCAACTTTAAACCAAATAGAAAATAAAAAAAATGTTTTGTTTCGAAACATTTTAGCCCGTTATTGATTTTTTTCGATCTTGATAACTCCGCTATTTTGTTAAATGGCGATGTCTAAAATGGAAAAAATCGTGATGATCGCCAGACGATAAAACGGCGTTTATTCAATTACAAGATGCAAATGACCGATTTACACGAGTTTCATTTTTATTTTTTAAGTTAGGGTATTACACTTCGTATCAGCTCGACCTTTACATGGCGTGTTTATTATGTCAGTCATCTGGCGATAAGCACCGGGTTTGGGAGCCGAACAGTTTAGGATCACGCGAAGAACCACCCCATTACTGTCACAGCAACCGGAGCAGTTCAGTGAAAGCATAATTGTAGGATAGCGTTTTGTTTTCACGAAAGTCGCTAAGAATAATAATGATGTCCGCCAGGGTCACCGAGGCTTCGCTGTAAGTTGATGGCGTTTCATGAAATTGATTTATAGGCTCTGAGCCAACTTCTCTTCAATACCGCGTAATTTATACGAGAACAGATGCAACATGTGCGGTACACAATTGACCAGCGCGACATCGCATCAAAACAATACTTTCATCCAAGTCTCCGTCCTGTGACTTCAGAACGGTAGATGCAATATACTCGGCTGTCGGTTTCAGCTGATTTATGTAATGAACCCCCCTGTTTCTTTAAAACATCCCCCATAGCTGGGGCTTGCGATGGAGCGCTCAGATAAAAACGATTTTTATCACATTCGAGAACTTTAATTAGCTTGTTCCATTTTTAGCCGTATCTCCGAAAAGCATATCGTCGATTGCATTAAAAAAGGACGTACAAGTGAACGATGAAATTCATTTTTCCTTAAAAAGCTCATTTTAAAATTTTAGTTTCAGATTTTGAAGCACTGCTACTTTTTCCATTTTTCTTTTTTACGCACGCATAAGCAAAGAGCTCTGAGCCAGTCATATGAATGCCTGCATGGTGATCAGTGGAGCTGTGTGTTGCTTCCCCCGGAATATGAAAAGACGAAAAAAAAAAAAAAAAACCAACCAGAAAACTGTCGGAAAAAAGATTTTTGTTCTATTTATTTATAAAATCTATTCAACACAAAAATTTGAAAGATGGTTTGCGGTAGAAATAAAATTTAATGTAATTTTTCAAGTTTTTATTATAAAAATTATACGCTGAAAAATCTTCAAAATTGAATTTCAAAATACATTGTTGAAACACTGATTTCCCAGTTTTATTAATGTATGGCGAAGTGTTTTCTATAGCCGAAATATCTTTTTTAATCGCTTCCCACCACTCCTTTTCAGCAGTCATCCATAAGTAGAAACATAAACCAGTAGTAGTAGAACCTTGATTTCCGGAATGCTATACACGCTAAAAAACATACTTTTCTTCGATAAAAACTATAATACTACGAAGTTAAGACACAAAATTAGTGAAATTATGTCAACAGAGCAAAACTTTTATTCGAGCTATAAATATGTAATTAGGAAAAAATATTCAGTTAAAAAATAAATAGAATTCAAATATTAAAAAATTTTGAAATTTTTATTCTTCCGACCCCACACTATTTAACGAAATCAATATAAAAATGGAAAACATGCTAAATTTAAACATGTACATATACGTCCATACATGCATAACACACACATGTATATATATATATATATATATATATATATATATATATATATATATACACACATATGTAACATCGGAATATTTAAACGAACCTAGAATACACAGAGATTAGTGTAATGAAAAATAGGCAATTTAACAATGATATACGTGTTTTTATTTACGATCTCCCGCTCTATCCTTATTATATTCGGATAACCTTGAAAAAACATTATACAGATATATTTATCTCGTTAAAATAAAAATTCCCCTCACATTAATATTGCAGCACACGTTTCCATTTCGTTCGAACCGAAATGATACAACATTTACGCCTGTTATTTTTTATGTATTCTTTATTTCTATCTGGTATATTAAATATTTCCGTAAAACAAAGTGCACATTATCACAGCGACGAACATTTGCCAAAAAGTTTGGTGTAAGATTTTTCTATCCTTTCCCCGATTTAACTTCGCCCTTTTATCAGTTTAAACTTTTGGCTTTAATTTACAAACGCTTACATACAGCTGGTAGCTCCCCATTTCGCCTAAAAATGAAACGACATAGAAAAAAGCAAAGAAAACAATAATTGGAAAAAATCGGCGCATATGATTCACGTTTCCAAGGGACAAAATAGAGGAAGTAAAAAGGCAGTTGGAAAAACAAAAGCGATTGACAAATAGTGACGGACGGTGCCATAATGACCACTGCTTGACGGTAGCGTTGGTAAAAATGTGTGCGGACAAAATGGTACAGTAAATTTCCGGGTATTTTGTCTTTATTTCTCCCATAATTCAATATCTACTTCGACCTGACTTACCCCGGCCGTTATTAGAAGATCGCATACAGGCCGGCGTCCAGAATTCTGGAAGGGGAGAGGGGAGGGGTTGAAAATTTTCTTTACATATTTATTTTATAAATAACAATACATTTTTCCACTAATATTCGTACTATTAATAATTTCCATCATTTTGATTTATATGTATTAATAATTTACATAAATGAATTACCCCGTATAAACACATTAATAAAAATTACACATATGTTATTGATTATACTCGTAATAAAAAATTTTGCATAAAATATTAATGAAGTACCTAAAAATATGGAGCATATTTTTTCTTTTTTCTTTTAAACGTACATAGGTAAAAACAACCTAAAAAATCATCAATGTTTATTTTAAATTTTTGATTTTTTTCAGATTTTTGTGTATTTATAATAACCATTTCAGTTCTCATGTGGTGGGGGGGGGGGCTAACCCCCAAAACCCACCCTGCGGACACGGCCTTGATCGCATAGCGTGTGGAAAAAATTAACGCACATGGATACTTCTCGAAAAAATAACTCCATTACCGCTTCGAAATGTGTGATCACTTCATTTTCAACACGCGTCAAATCATTGAATCTGGGCACCGAATCGTTTACAGCAGTCTAATCCGTAACCACAATTTGCCGCAGTTATGGGATGGCCCTGAACGCACTTTATCATACTAGAGGAAACTGCTCTTCAGACGCGAACGTACGAAACAAAAATTCTGGATCACTCTTTAGTATAATAATTGGTGTATAATTTATAAAAAAAAAGTTAGACACAGCTAGCCATTAACTTTTAATTGAATATTAATTCCGAAACGGATTGATCAAGAATACCTCTACCGGATAGATAGGGGTCAGTTATTAACCGGTGTTCAACTTTGCTGTTAAATTTTCGTTTCAAATTTTTTACTAAACGTAGCTTTTAAAGATTATGTTACCGCATTAAAACCATCTGAAGCTACTGATTATTCTTTATTGAAGGCTATTAAAACCTTAAAAACAAAAATATAATTAACTACAAAGCCCCCCCCCCCCTAAAGAAAAACAATCAATGGGGATATAAAGTGACGAAGAAACGGCTGAAACATTGGCAGAATATTTATCAGATATTATTCGTCCCCATGAAACTAACACAGATGACGTTATAAGCGCAGAAGTAGAAGATTACTTACAGGTTCCACATCAAATGTCCTTTCCGATAAAAAATCAGTATCACGCATGGAAGTAAATAAATATATACAAATAAATTAAAATTCAAGGAAAGGTCCCGGATACGATTTAATTACGTCAAAACAATCAAGAAATTCCCCAAAAAAGTTATAATATTATTAACGTTACTATATATAACGCAATTCTCGGAGCTGGATATTTTCCAGCGCAATGGAAATTCTTCACTATAATACTTACACAGAAACCAGGGAAACTTGTCGAAGATATAACTGAGTATGGACCGATAAGTTTACTTCCAGCGTTCTTGAAATTATTCGAAAAATTATTATTAAGAAGAATGTAACTTTTACTGGCCCAAAATAAAACAATACCGGATAATCAGTTTGGTTTTAGGGAGCAACACAGCGCATCATAGAAGTTACTAGTGTGATACATCAAAGTTCTGAGGGTATAAAATTTTGCTTAGCAGTTTTTTTAGACATCGAAAAAGTATTTGATAAAGTACGGCACAACGGGTTATTATTTAAAATAAAACAATAATTATACTGTACCAATACTACCTGCTAATCGAGTTTTACTTGGAAAAAAGATATTTTAGAGTGAATTTCAACGAGTTATACTCGAGTATTCACACTATCGGTCTCCTATACCTTCGAGTTTGTTTTATTTTGAATTTTATTCACTGCCTTTAATGCTAATATTACATAGTTTTTGTTGTATGTTACTTAACTTCGTTTCTTTCCGATTTTTTTTTTCCATCTACAAGTTCAACCGTTTTCGGTATTATAATCGTATAAAAATTTAGGTTCACATTATGATAAGCTCCTTTCATATCAATGTAATTCAGTATTAATAGATCAGACACAAACCGAAATATTCTCTCAGTAACAAATGATGTAAATTTGAATTTCTTTTTGAAAATGTTGTCATAACTTAAAGCAACAATTTTTCTGATTTTAACCCAAAAATTATAAATTACATATAAGTTTATTGGTTTACAAAAAATCTGAACACTCGTCCCTTTTTTTTTAAATAGATACCGCAATCGAACATGCCTATTACATATATCCTTTTTCATTCCTTTTTATTTAATAAGTTCCTAGACGTTATAAAATACGATTATGCGCTTAAAGGAGAAAAGTTATTCGATTTCAAAATAACTTTTAAAATCCAGGGAGTTTCAGCTGCAACCGACATGAATACATCACACTGTATTATAACGGAAAAATAGAAGAAAAAAAAAAAAAAAAAAAGGAAGAACCAGAACGAGAAAATTAATTAATGTAAAACCCGTAAAAAAAAAAAAAAAAACCGATGCTATAAATTAAACACATACAATGGACGGATTACGTAAGAATTTTTCGGTTTAGCGTCAAAAAAGAATACGTGAAACGTAACGGTTTAATTCAAAATTTGATTCCGGTCAAATGTTAATCTAAATGGAATAATACCCAGATCACGAGATTACATGTGGATCGTGACTAGGATAAAAATAGGTCATCATAATCGCTGTAGTATATGTGGATAAGAGCGGAAATCTCCGTTGGAGCGTATAAAATGTGCGATATGGGGGACGTTTTTGAACAAGGCAAATGTTTTGCGAATGAAACAGATGATCTTGTCAGACAAGCGCTTCAGCTTTGACGGCTACTTGGCCAAAATTATTGATAAAACGAAAGAACTACGGATCGTCGCAATGGAGAACAACGGGAATGATTAGATATAAGAAGCACAATAAGAACTGGGGAGCTTAAGTGACAACAGATCAGAATATAGAGCGGTATGTTCATTGAAGTGGGATGGACACTCGAAGAGAATATGGTTAGGATTACAGATGGCCGCGTTTATAAAGTGAAGAGGACAATTAGGGAAAAATGCGAAAAGAAAACGAAAACTTGAGGAAGGAAGAAGGGTATGATTAAGACGTAAACAAACAATAGAGACAACAGCAGAACGGCGAAGTAAAAGAAAATCGTAAAACCAAGGCCAATCAGATTTAGTGGATAAATGGAAAGAAAGGTGGTTGGAAAAGGAAGATGCATAAATATCTGACCAAAATGCGATATGAAACTTTTACATAGTGGAAGAAAATTAGAGCAGGAATTTTTGTGAAATAAAAGCGGGAAGTCGCAGCAATCAGAGCCAAGGAATCTGCCATTTTATTATCTCCATATGGCTAGGGACCCAGAGCAAATCGATGTAGATAGAATGAAGTGAGAAGAGAGCGTGAATAAGAGAACGAATACAGTGGATAACAAAATCGGAGGAGTGAGAAGGGAAACGTAAGGAAATAGATTTAAGAGCACACATGAAGTCAGAGATATCAAATATTTAGAAGAAGATCGATGGGAGCAGATATAAATTATGAAACGTAAGATAACCATTAGGTCGGCGGTAAAGATAGTACAGAAAGAAAGGAGACGAAAAGACTCGGAGAAACTTATGTCTGGAAAGATGAAAGAGACCCCAAACTCCATTAGGCGAACCATCCGTAAAAATGGTCTTGCGAGAAGGAAATCGGGATTTGATATATGGATTTTCCGCCGACATAATAATTTTTAAACCTACTCTAGCAATTCCTGAAAATCGAAATAAAATAAATTTTTTTCACCCCGTTTTTTTTTTTTTTTTCAATTTTGGACACGCTAACAAGGAACCTTCACCCAGAAGAACTGCAGAGGAATGAACCTCAATCAAGTAGCAATACGATCAGATATTGCGGAAATAAAACAACTAAGGGAAGGGATAATAGACAAAGAAGGAAACGGCAGGACGTAAGAAGCACAATAAAGGACAGGAAGACCAAGAGTACATTTGAGCATAAAAAACAGGCCGTTCCATTGCGAGCGAAGAACATTCAAAAAGGACGTAGTTAAAATCACAGACTAACTTTACAAATGAAAATACGAAGGATATGTGTAATTACTTTTTTTTTTTTCTTTTTTCTTTTGCATTGCGACTCTTAAATCCATCAACACAATTGATCATTAGCCATTTTAAGTTTCCTAAACATGCAGATTCCATACTAGACGTCTGTAAATAGTTAATCTCAGATATTTTCTGGCTGCACTTGCGATATATTACCGCTGTTATAAGTAACTGGCGGACATGTTTCTCGGTTATTTTTGAACGTGATATGTCATGATTTTTGTTCATTAATTTCGATCTTCCAATTGAGAGCCCAGTTCTGGAGTAACGATAAAGATGTCGGATGTATCTGGAAGCTTCGTGACTGGCTAGTATAGCAATGTCATCCGCAAATGTATCTTGTAAAGTAAACATTGTAGTCGGTATGTCAGTCGTATATATGTTATAAAGAAGCGGGCCGAGAACGCTACCTTGAGGTACCGACGCTAGTATCTGACGCTCGTTAGACATGACGCCGTTTATTTTTACTTAAAACGATCTATCGCTTAAATAAGACCTCAGAAAATGGTATATTTCAACCGGGAAAATCTTCCGGATTTTGTATAGCAAACCGTCATGCCAAACACGATCGAATGCTTTGGTTACATCAAGGAACATTGCGGAGCAATACATTTTACGCTGTAAAACTGACTCAGTTACATCAAAGAGTCTATGACACTGATGGATAGCTGAATGTTTCGGTCTAAATCCAAACTGATGGTTAGGAAGGTATGGCATTCGTCACATATTGAAAAGAAGCGCGGAACTTCGAAAGTTCGATTTATTGCAGTTATTATTACAAAAATTTAAAAAATACATGTATAAATAAATAAAGAAAATAGGAATAAAGAACAGGAATTAAAAAAAAAAAAAAAAAAAAAAAAAAATGTTGAATCTATTAACGAATTGTAATTTTATTTCTTAAAATTTCTCGGAAGTTTAGTCTCAGAAAACAGAAAAAAAAACCTGAACGAAAGAACAATGCTACCAGATTTAAAAATAATAACTTATTCGGACGCGAAAACCACTGACAGAACAATAATGAGGAAAGAGTGCAAATTAAATATGCATCAGAGAATTAGTTTAACAGAACACTTTTCACTAGGCATTATCTTAATTAAATGGGAACCGCCTCGGTGTACTTGATTCGCGAAAGCAACTACTAAAAGTGGTATAAAATCTATATCGACGTCTTTCGAAAACAATAGATAAAAGGCTAATAAACTACTTCAGTTTTTGTTTGTTTTTTATTTTTTAAGGGGCGCTTAGAAAACCTTGCCCATTAAAAAACACCTCCGATTTAATTAAGTATAATTAAAAACGATCTTTTCACTAGTTAACAATACCATGGTTGCTTTACATATAGAAGGCGGCTTGTTCTAATAATTTCATTCTTTCTATATCATTTGCAACAAAATTTACAACATCTCGTGCGAATCGGCAGATTCTCATTTAAAGTTACTGTCCGTTGTTTGACTATTTACAAGAAATTCCGTTTATAAATTAACGCCGTACCGACAACAGTGTTCTCTCTATTGTTTTATTATTTGTGCATGCGACAAGCGAAATTTGCTTTTATTATGCATGCGTACAACAACGTACTTCTCATGTAATTGCCTAATGTTATCAGTTGCTGATAAGTCTGAGTGATAAGAACTGGTAACTGAAATCACTTTACCATTATTGCTCGCGCATTTATCATCACAGTTGTATCGCTGACTTCATTAAAAGTTATATAACACCGTTCTAACAAGACGACTGCACGGAGAGATTCAGTGAAATTCCGGGATAATTTGTAAATTTTCCTCAAAAAAATATACAATATACATATATATATATATGCGCGCGGCAGTTTCATTTTTATATGTTATATATAATCGATAAAAAAACGTTATATAAAAACGTTACGCCTGATCAATGTAAAAAACGTTGCATGATTTTTCATGGCACTTTTGACGCAAAAATAACACCTAGTTATTAATATATATATATATATATATTAGCGGCGACTATGGAAACTATTTTCATAGTGCTCGGGAAAGGGGGAGATTAAAAACGAATGTACTAAAAATATTGTAACGGTTAACAAAATGTTGGGGGAGATATTACCCGTAATACTTCAGCACCACCACCGATATGTCTAGCTTAGGGAAAAACAAAAGAAAATTAAAGTAGATGACCTACCGAAAATATACGTAAGTATTAAATAAAAAAAGAAAAGATCATAAACACAATAATAAACATCTTAAGATTGAATATTAAATATCAAATATTCTAGAAACTTTTTACGGAAATATCCCACCTTTAGTACTAGAAAAAGGAAAGCAGACATTCGTGCGGGTGTATACCTGAAGCAGTTTAAAGTCTCAGACTAAGATATTTTGCATTTACGTGTATACTTTTCTCTTTCTCTAAATTAAAGATGGGCGAAAATTTAGGTCTCCTTCAAGTATATTCAAATAAAATAATACTACATTTATGTTTTTAGGTAATATACACTTTCTTTCCGCTTTTCTGACCCTAATTTTATAATATCTGATTTAATATTCAATCTTAAGATGTTTAAGTAGATATTTATCATTCATTGCGTTTTTGTTTGTTATTGTGATTATAATGTTTACGTTGTTTTATTAACTAATTAACAAACTGGATGTATACAGCGAAGGTACTAAAATATAGTACACATAAAACCTCGAGAAATGCATTTTTAAATTTCATTTTAACGCGACTAATCTCGAAATGGAGAAATTTCAAATTGATGCGGTTGTTAAGCGAAATTCAATCAAATCATTTCGAGAAAAATATAATGCTGAAATTTGTCGTACAACTGTAACAGCGATGACGAAAAATAACTAAGAAAAATAATAAGACAATAGAGGTTCATTGTTACCGTATTTCGCACGCTTTAGTCTACTTCCGACCAGAGTGTTTTCAAAGATGCCTAAGCCTTTGCACAATGTTACTAGTCAACTTCAAGTAAAAGAAACCACATTAATTAACCTTCATTCCATGATAAAGAACCGTATATGTGGCTCAATAAAAATTCCCATTTACAACAATTCTATGAGTAAAAAAAAAAAAAACTTCAGGAATTGGACAAAGTATTAACCGAAACGTAATTATTAAGTTCCTGGTTAATAGAGCCGTAAGTAAAAATCGTCTCCATTTTCATTCAGTCAAAGCGGGAAACGGGAGTATATCAGTAAATAAATTATAGTTATTAATTTCAAAATTAATAAATATCAAAAGAATGTTAAATGATTGTTTGATCGTGGCTTTTGAGTTATTATTTGGACTGAACAATGTGCTCCGAAAAATCAGAGAAATAAAAGAAGTTACAATTTTTAGACACTACCTACATTGAACAGCTGAAGACTCCGTGGGTTATCCTGAATCTCCAGTCTTGTTTCTTCCAGAGTAAGTCTTAAACTAAACGATCGAATAACCGCTGTTTTCCGAACGAAAATGTTTTATACTCGTATATTCGCCGGTAAAATTATTCATCTTACACGCCAATTCCAGACTCCGCGGTGCTTATTGCCTCCAGTTGTTCCCAGGTCTTAGTCCAACGTGTGAAATCACTGAATACACAGGAAGTATCTGTGAAGGGTCCGAAATGAAGCTCTAAATTATACATCCCCTTCATGCTATTCCAGTAATAACTGTGAGCTTTCGTAATCTCAGACATGGTTTGCTAGCAAACTAGGTCACTAAAGTTCTATCTCTCAATAGTATTGTACAAGGACTTTTCGTAATAAACAAATATCCGAAAAGTAAATTAATCCGATAATTTACTACGCGTACTTGAATAACCGTCGTTTATCCATTTAAATATGACGGGAATCATCGTTTAACTCGAAAAATCAGTTAATACGATAATTGAATGTTTCCCGGAACAAAAAGAGCGTTTACACTTTTCATGAAATCGAACTGATTACTCGACAAGTTTGTTTAATACCTCGACGCTGACAAAAATATTATAACGATTTTTGCTGATTTAACAACGAGATCGTCGGAAGTATATATATATATATGAAAACATCGAAATGGATAATAACGACAAAGAAAACGAGTAAATAAAAGGGTATATATAAATTCCGCAATAACAAACAAAAATAAGAATAAAATAATGTACTTTAACAAATTAAAACAAATACCTTATTTTAGAAACGTTTTTGGGCATAGCCCACATCATCAGCTAATAATACAGAGTGCATTCAGTTAAAACTAAAAACATAACGTTTCTAAAAAAAAAGGTATTTATTTTGATTTATTAAAGAAAATTATTTTGTACCTATTTTTGTTTGTTACTAAGACGTTTGTTTATTTTATATTTATAAATATCAACAAGCAGTATGGATTTATCTACATGTATACATTTATATATATATATATATAACTCGGCCATTTTGTCCTCGCAACGGGCTGTGCCTCTTAACCGCTCTTGCTTACATTTCTGTCTCTTTTTCTTCTATACTTTGTATAAAATGATCAAAATTTACAAAACGTAATTCTAAATCGGTCTATATGAATATAACAACATAATTACAATAAATATATATATACATAAACATATATAAAATGTGCCAAACATCAAGTCAATTTTTTCTAAGATAGATCTGTCGATTTTTTGATGCTACATCGAATTTCAGAGTTTTCAAAAATAATTTCGACAAATTAGAACAATAGTTTGTAAAAAACAATTTGAAAATTGCGTGGAAGTGTGATAGTTCGAAAGTAATCAGTGTTTACATTTTTTATATTTTTTGTTCAATTACCGTAATATATAGTATATTTTTATATCTCTATTATTAATTGGAAGAAAAAGTTATTAACATTTCATGAAAAAATGGAATATTACTCCGCTAATAATTTTACATAAGTACAGTAAAAATCCTTCACATTCGCGAGGGATACGGTTCAAGATTTTTTTGCAAATGTAAAAATATACTTTTCTTCAAGATGTATAGTGAGATAAGGAACGGGCGATGAATGAAAACTATTCGAAATTACTTTTTAAAAAAGGAAAATAGAATATTAAATTACGCAAGTTTCTTATAATATGAATGAAAAAACTATCTACAAATGCGCATAGAAATAAATTTTATTGAAAAAAAAAACACTTAAGGATGTCGATTAAATATATTTTACTAGCGGATTAGTAAAATGTAAAAAATGTAAAAAATGTTATACAATTATTTGTTAAACGCTTTTTTTCGTTGTAGTTGCCTAATTTCAATGAATAGGGGATTTTACTGCATCAGGTATTCATTCTGAAGTCGAAAAACCGGTTGCCACTACATTTTAGTTGTAACAGGTATTTAATTTTCTGGTTTTTTTTTTTTTTTGCTTTTTTTTTGCTTCAGTTTTATGAGAAAACTCTTGTACGCAATGCCGATTTTTAGAAAACCCTACTTTTAGGCTGATGTTTAATCGACGAAATCCGATTAATACAAGAAAAGTTTTCGAGCGCTACAACAGCTTCGTTTTGACCGATTTTGCGCAGTCTTGGAAAAATATGAACAAGGTAGAATTCGATGTTTGCTAGATTGGAGCAATTTTCCGAGAAAAATATAGCGATAAACGACACCATTACGGAAACGATCAGCTGAGTCGGAAATTCCCTGTCGACGTTCTGCGAGTACCGCTCAGATGACGATAATTTAAACATCGTTACCGAGACATGGTGCGCGAATTAGTATGGACCCTCGAACCATCCGGAATTCAATCGACAGCTTTAATCACTTTTTCCCTTTATCCGATGACCGTTACAGAAAACGACGTCAAAAATTAATCAGTTTACCTGCTCGCCCGGCTTCTCGCAACAGTTTAACAGTAGCTGTGTAAACGATTATCCTCGTTGAGTTTTATAGTGTGTTTTTTCGTGAATTTTGTCCACTCTGTTTCTGAAACGTACATCGCATTTTTAATGTTAGCCGCGTTTGCATACAACTGCACTTGATTGATCCCCCCTCTTTTCAAAACCATGTAATGTTCTCGGTATCATCTACATACAGTCTTCGTCATAACGAGAACTGCACGCGGAAGCTATACACGTCTCAACGGTTTTCCGCATTCTTATGCTCCTATATTTCTCGGATATCTTCGGGACCCCCCCCCCCCGGGACTGCTATATTGTACGATTTCACCGTTGATTACAAGATGAAGATTTGAACGGCGTTTACTCTCGTCGCGAGCTTCACGAAGCTAGCAAAACAGAGAAAAAATATTGATAATATTTGTTGTTAATGTTCACAACTATGTATATTTGCCTCACGGGATAACTATAATCAGCTAACCCGTGATTAGAGTTAATACTCCGCAACTGTGTGTCACAACGGCTTTAAACTCGAGATGAAAAAGAGATAATAAAAGATTTTCAATTTAAGATTCTACTGGCTTTACACGATCGACTAAACTACCCCTCTCGGGACTGCTTGATAAACTATGCAAGCATAATCTTCGTTTGTTTCTTTGTTTTTTTCTTTTTTGAATTTGGGCGTATCGAACTACAATTTCGTTACACATACATTAATGTAAGCGCCATAAACTACAGTCCTCCGTATTTAGACGAACAACAATTTTAAATACAAATCCGGCCTGGATTTAGGTGGGGGCTAGGGGAGACTGCAGCCAAGGGTCTCGCCTTATAAAGGGGCCCCCAAGAGGCTCTCACTTCCGACATGGATGGTTAAACGTGCAATAATAGATGTTTTTCCAAACATTTATATTGTATATAGAACATTTGTAACTATACCGATTACAAATGGAAAGATCTTTTTCGATATTAATAAAAAGAATAAAAAAACATGTACAGATCAACCATGCTAAATGATAGATTATCGGCATTATCAAGATTAACGATCGAAATAGATTATCTCCGTTCAGTAGATTTCAACGATATTATACAAGAATTTGCAGAAAAAAATTCATTGTTTAAAATTATATGTACTATATACATATATATTTTCTTTGGCATCGAAAATTTTACCCATTGTTTATATGATATTTAATTTTGTTTACATTAATAATTAATTACATGTTAATTCGTGAATTCAAAATAATATAATTAAATTAAATTAAATATAATTTAGTTAGTCTATAAAACTGATAATTTTGACACTTCCGAAAAGAGCTCCGAATATTTCTATTGGAAATAATTTTAATTAAACGATAATAAAATTAGTAAAATGAGCAAAAAAAAAAAAAAAAAATTGAAACAATTGATCGCTTGTCTTACTTAAATAGTTCCCCCGTTAGAGAAGAGATAGCTCTATTACTACCACTACTACAAACCTTCAGAGTTCGAGAAATTTCTTCATGAACGGCTAACGTTTTTTATTTTATTTTTTTGCTCGCGACACTAAAAATTTAAAAAAGAAATAAAAATAATCGTAGTTTTAGTTTTTTACAGTCATTTCGAAATTTCTTATACAAAGTATTACAGCGCGCCGGGTATTTATTTTTTATTCTTGTTCTTTTGGGGGGGGGCATTACACTATCAATCGAGAAGACTAGTTAACAGTGTAAAAATGGTCTGAGAAAAACGTGATTTTTTTATTTACTTTATATAAAATATATTTTCGGTATTCTTTTAACAATATTAAATTACTGAAAGTCAATGGGTCAATTGCAAAATTCAAGTCACACGACCGTTTTACCGGAACCGGTAAAAAAGGAAAAAGATTTTCCGCAATATCAATAGCCCACTGATGCAGTCGAGAACCGCAGTTAGGCATTTTGAATTTCAGGAGCGAATTATTTAAAAAATAAATAAATAAATAAATAAAAGTAAAATAAAATAAACAAAAATAATATCACACTTTTTCGACATACATTAGCGTAGATTATAATGCGGGTAACATACCTGCGCAACCGTATAGAAAAAATCATCGTCCGGACTAGCAGCCGAAATAGATGGCACGCGAATGGTTACGAATTGATTCCACATTTTTCGCGGCTCCGGCGAAAACCACAATGAACCGCTTTTCTGCTCATCGGAAATACGAGAATCAAAAAAACGCAACAAGAACAAATTCTCCAATTGCACCGTCGCATTTTGCAATGAAATTTTTACGGAAAAACAAAAACAAAAAAAAAACCAAAAAAAAACCCCGAAATCTCCAAGTAGCTTGCCGCTCGCTAATTCCACCATTTTCTGGCCACACGGACCATCACACAGGGTACACTGCGGACATGGCAGCAGATTGAACGAGATGATATCTCACACCTCCGCAGAAACAACGGCCAAAATCATATATCATTCAATTACTATTATTACTTACTCTATTCAACAAACACGGTGTGTCAGACGGATAGACGTCGAAGGACGAATACTGCGCGCATATACTATATACATTCTGTGTACAATAAATATTTTGACAAAACTTTCGCGTTTACAATATACGCGCGCGCGCGCGCGCGAACAACGCTCGTCACGCGCTTCCTCTATCGCAGCCGAAGTAGCGCGACAAATTTTTGGTGCGACACCTCCGACAACGACATACACACAGAGACACGCAGCTGGGTCGGCGCAGCGATAGCGTAATTACATATCAGTGATAACAACAATGACGATGAAATGGAAATTTTAATCCTTCTTCAGAGTCTTCATCAGCTCGCAGGGCACACAGATAGATAGGTAGAGAACCAGACGGCAGACAGACGGACTTCTTACGTTCGCTAGATGTTTGGCGAGTGTGCGACCGAAGCATTTTGCGGCTCGCCAGTCAGTGTGTTGCACGTACTTAGGCACACCGGAGCGATGTTGGTGATGGTGCGAGAACGATGCCGCGCGCATACACACAGACATACGCGCGCACACACACACACACACGCGCGCGCGCGGAACAAGCAAGCGTTGAGCACAACAGGCTCGACTCCGCAAGCCGGTAATTGCGATCAATTCGCGGCCGAACGAATGAGCTGACTAACGAATAAACACGGCGAGTGGTGTGCAGAGAAGAGTTCGCTGTGCACAGTGCGCAGACCAAGCGAAAGAAGACTGGGCGGCTGCTGGTGCGATTGGGGCCACTTCCAAGGTCTGCTAAAGTGCCCTTTCCCCAACCATTTTATTATTATTGCTAAATTTTACATTTAAAGAATATCGCCCTCCGAGCCTGCGCCGCCGTCATCCGCGATATTATTATAGGTAAAATAAACAAATACATCACCGTCTAAAATGCTGGCCCGCCAAATCTAAATTTTCTCTTTAAAAATATCATTATCATTATTACCGCCATTTTTTATTATCGCTACCATCGCCGTCGCTGTTGCAGTTTTTTTAGACACAATAAACGAACGCACATATACTGATAACGACCTCTATCTTCGTTATCGCTAATTTTTACACAGCTTGCAGAAGCGTTACTTTGTTTCGTTACTTCGAATCAATATTACACGTAATGGATACCGTAATTATTAAATATGTCGTTGTTATTCGTTTACTTTTATAATAAGGCTTTTTTTTTCTCGTATTTATTATATTATTGTTTGAAATAGCCGCGTGCTCGCATCTTACGCGAATTTCACTGTTTTTCGCACAATATTACCCCAGACGACACATTGGCGAAATAATTAATTTCCCAGTTCGTGTTTGAGATTCGGCCTAGATTATTTATTTACAAAATATTTAGAAATGCCAATTTTATCAGATATAAACATATGTATATATACATATAATATATATATATATATATATACACTTTTTTAGTTGTTTTTAATAGCTGCGGTCAGCGTAGAGCTTTTAATTAACGCATTCAATCTTAAATGAGATTATTATGCAACCAAACATTTTACATAAACATGACAATCTTTAGTTAACATAAAGTTGAAAATCTTTAAATTATAGCCTAGAATAAATTGATGTAACGCTTTACACATATTCCGGGGATCAGGAAGGTAAATTTTGAAACATATTCTAAAGCACTTTGAAAACACCGGGAGTCGGTATTTTGGATGTTGCCAGAAGACATGATTCAGGTTTTGTAAGCAAACCATACTAAGGCGCTCACAAGCAGGGTTGGTAAGGAGGCCGACTCGAGTCAGGGAAGCATTTAGGGACACGACATTTGTGATACTTATAACATCTCTAGGGAGGTTAAGATCAGAGAACCAGAGTTGGTAGTTGAAGAAACGGAAAAAGTGTATTCGATACCTTTGTTTCGGTCCCACTGACAATTGTTCGAAAGTGTTATGGAGTTTCTTTCTTTTTTTTTTTTTTTTTTTTTTTTTTACCATTATATTTGAGGTCTGGAAAGAGTAGAAAAAGATGTGTCTGCTGTTTGACTAGATGCTCCTGTTTGGCGAGCGAATCGACCATTTCATTGTCCACAATACCCCCATCGATGCGTTGGGATCCAAACTAGTCGAATTTTGCTACCATTTAGACTCTTCATTAATTAAAGTTTAGTTTTAGCTTTTTAATTTCCCAAATGTACGGATTGACTCTGATATCAAATTTCAACTGCTCGATTAATTGCAGTGAACTTACTTAAAGATAAAAGATGCTCTCCACTTTCCAAAATTAACCCTTTTTCTCGACAACGACTGCAAATCAGAAATCCATTTGAAAACCGTATAAAGTGGTCAACAACCGACCGCTAATAATGGTTTGAGGGTAGCCATTTTTCGCGAGATTTTTAGATGTACACGTAAAAGGAAAGACGTGTAAATACTGACCGATGAAACATCTACCATCATAGAAGCGGAGTGCAATAAGCCTAGACGTAAAATGGTGCAGAGTAAATCATTAACTTGATCGCTCCTAGGAATGTCTGATAATTAGGTACCGACGGGGAATTACAAATAAAATATTACATATGGCCGTCCATTATTAACGCATACATAATACGAGAAGGTTATGTTCGCAACTACTAAACCGAGTTAAAATTAGTCCTATTATGCTGGACGACTCGAATCACTCGCTGGTTTAAGGCTGCTCCGAAATCGAATACCAAGGATGCCAGAAAAAGTGTCCAGCCACTCGGGAACGTAAAAACGGAAAAGAAACCGATCCCTAATATTCTCCCCCCAGCTCCGTTAAGCTTAGTACATTACGGGAAAAACTTATTTACGCAATGCACACGATATTCCTCGTTAAGCATACTCACTTTACTCTTCGTCAAGCTCGTTATTAGCCTGCGTTTGGAAAATACGCTTTCAAGTTAGATCGGATGCAGTTCCACATCAAGTAGCAGTTTAGACATCACTTCACCGGTAATTTCGAAAGCGTACATTGTCAGCGCGGCGAATGATCCTCCGATGACCTGGATATCACTTTGTCTCTGCCCAATGGCGTGTAAGATCAAGATATCTTCGTATTACCTTCGACGCGTGCTAGAGGTTAGTTTCGTTCCATAAACCGGAAGACTAAAATAACATCAGCGAAAGACTGTGAAATTTGCCATTTGTTACCACGATGTAGCAGTCAAAAATTCAAAACGTATCAGTTAATTCTAGGGGGAAAAAGTATATTCTAGAAATGCGTGAACTTTATAGCGGGCACATTTCTCGAGAAAAGACAATTTGACGATTACAGAAGTTAACTAAGAAATGCTCGGAATGTGAATAAAAAGGAGACGACAGTATTTTAATGTAGTAATAAGCCAGCAGTTATTAAGGCGCACAGATAATACATATTACGATATTGCGTGTATAGTAAGCATCTTATATTCTCTGTGAAATAGAACGGCGTGAATCACGCGCTTTTTTTTTTTTGTTTTTTTTTTTTTTTGTCGTACGTGATAATAGTTCCGGTAATAATAGTTCGCTTTGCCAACATTATCAATTTATCGATTAAGATCTGGTATACACGTGGTCGATCGGTAATTTTGTATTGATGATAACGAGCAGTAGAAAAAGAGGTATTTTGTAATATGCAAGGAGCGAATGCAAGAAATTTTTAGGTAAATATTGATGCTAGGTTAATTTCCCATTGAACTATATCGTACCGGGAAATAATTTCACCGAGTACTATCAAACCGTTATTTAAGGTAGAAAAAGATAAGAGATTGGCAACATGCTGTCTCCTATTAAAGATCGGCCCGTTCCCATTAATTCTAGGTCTTTTGTTTCATTCTTTAATTATTAGAAAGGTTATAATTAAAAACGAAAAAAGAAAATAACGAATTTATCATTTAGTACAAATATTCTTCGCGAACATTCTTCCGTTTTCAAATTACAGTTCGTTAAATTAACTTTTTCAACATTTTTTTCACAATACATAAATCGGCGTTAAAATTTTTCGCGTTTTAATTAAATCTATGTAATATATTTGTGAACATTTACGGTAGCGTTTACAAATTTTTCATTACCGGTATCCACAAGAAGTTAAAATTAAATCATATCCAATAATTACTTTAACAATGTGTTTAAGATCCGTTCAAAACAAGGAAGATTTTTTCTACATCATACATAAGTAAAATTCGTATTCTTCTTTCTTTAAAGTGCCATACTGAGCTTCTGAGCGTCGGCGACTACCTATTCGTGCATCTCAGCTGTACAGACACAGGTATAGTGTACTAGGCAATTGTTATATGCAACGCAGGTGTACACACGCAAGACTTCATTCGGAACTGATTAGTAATCGTTTGATTTATCGATATACAAGTGCAGTCCCGTGTGTGTCTGCTCTGTACTGACCTAGCGCGCATATGATGTTGTTGTACGCGGTGGTTTGCCATTGCCTTCTACGTGATTATTAGCGAATATTTATTTAATTCTTGTAATAAGTTCTGTCGCCGCTCGAGATCGAACCCGTGACCTCCATAACGGAAGTCAAGCGCTCTAGCAACTAGGCTATCGCGAAAATTCGTATTATAAAATTAAAATTATATAATTTTTCTAACGATTGTACGCATAACACGTAAAATATGTAACATTCGTTTCAAATATTAAACACTTTATACACTGTCAATATTCGAACCAATAGAGATGCGCACATCTAATAGTATAACACTATCGACTATACATAGACCGATTAATGCATATCGAATTCATCATCGTAAATTCCCCTCATTCGATTGTCTTCTAACGTTTATTATATATACACGCTGTAACCCGGGTTGTTTACATTACATCCTATTGACTTGCTAAAATATGAAAAAATCAGATGTACCAGGACTTCTCAGTCGTTCCTTCTACCTCTCAATTTAACACCTAACCTTCCTGCTAATCTTTGGTTCTCAGAATTGCTTCTTTTCCACGTTCATTTTTATTGTCCTTATTATTCACCTACGCCTCAATCACACTTTATTGCCCTCTTCCCGCTATCGTCTCACTTTGGTTTCCTCTCCTTATAGAAAACTCTTCATTCTAATGAAGCAGTTGTCTGTGATGTTAATCACATTTTATTCAAACCAGACAGCAGACTAACTATATCCATAAGAACAAAACACGCATCCTCGTACTATAATAGCCACAGCAGTTAAACACGGTACAGGGTGTTGCGTCTACATAAAAAAAAAAATTACATTATCTTTGAGTGTTCTGCTCTTTCTGCGGAACGTTCTTCCCTTCATTTACTACTCCTAAAGTTAAGACTTCTGGCTCCTTCTTGCGCTTCCTATATGCTGTCCTTTCCCTCCCCGTATGTTGTCCCTGCCATTGGTTTCTTTATTTCAGCTATTTCCGATCGAATTAAGTTTTAATTAGTTAACTCTTCTTCCTGTCGTTTCTAGGTGAGGTCCCTGGTTGACGCCCCCCCCCCAAAGTTTACTTTTCTTGTTTTTAATCCGTATCCTGGTCGTTGTTCCTTTGACTGCTAACTTTCGTTCATTACGTGAAATGGTTGGCACTGAGGAAAGTAAGGACTGATCTAACCTGGGCCTAGATGGATAGGAGTATATCTAGAGATTCGTTCTTTGCTCTAAAATTATTAAATTCTTACGTAATTTTAAAACAATTTTCAAAGAAGGCCTCGCGGGGCATCCATGAAGCCCGGGATACAATCAGATTGTTACCAATATTATTTTGATTATCGCACAGTAATGCGGCTATTCGAGTTTCCGAACAACATTAATAATTATGAAACTTTAAAAGATATTATTTCGCAATACGTAAGATTAATTCATTTACTCTTGCGCTTAGACTAGTACCGAATGTAATATTTGTGTGCATCATATACCTATTTTGAATTTCAAATTTTAGATTACTATTACGATTATATTTTTTATACACTATCGGTGCATTATTTTACATTACTACAATCGGAAAATTTTAAACATGTAAGTACATAAATAATCGCAAACTATTTTACAATGATTTATTTTACAGAGCACAGAGAATTTGTAATTTCATTACCAACTGTTTTCCTTTAGAATACTTTAGACAAAGTTTAATGATTTCAATAATTCAACACAACAATTCACATTATTTTTCATTTACATTTTTCAAGTATTTCAATTACTGAAGTTCCGACTTAATTCTTTTTTCATTTATCATTCATTTTCTTTTTTAACTTCATTTTATTTATTGTTGTTTATTTTTAAACCTATTTTATATCGCATTTCTGTTTAAGTTTTAAGTAATAAATTTCGATTTAATACATTACCGAAGAATACTTAACATTTACGATCAAACCAGATTATTCATATTAAATCTGTTTATTTAAATCATAAATATATTTATTACCGGTAGACCTAGGATTATTATCAGTTTTTAATAAAAAGATGTATAAATAAATAAGTGTTTCCTCAATAAGATAACCACAATGGTAGATACAAACGCGTTTAATTTGCACACGCAGATATGCACTTAGTAGCGATGATGATGGTATAGTAATAATAATAATAATAAAGGGTGCAACATCACGTGGTTAACCAAAAATTATTATTCCGTGCGGTCAGCCTACAACAACTTCGCGATATAAATGTAAACGAAAATATATAGGTAGGGAAAACCAGGATCAACGGTAGTCAAAATCATATAAAAATTCGAACTTCGCACAACTACACGTTACAGACCTATACTACTGGTTCTTAATTTTGCGTTTTGTATCTTAGTTGTATTTATTAGTGTCTTATAATTATCATTATTTTATCAACGCTGTATTATACTCTGCAAATATAACGACACACAGACACCTAAACGCACTATAAAAACATTTTTTAAATCATCGAGTAGCAGAATCATTAGCAACTCCTGCTGCCACCTCTTCACAAAACGGGGGAGAGAAAATCGAAACATTAACATCATCGTTATTCTTTCTCCATTTTCAGCCGCTAAGGCTATCGCAGTTTACGACTGCCATTTTCATACGTATATTGTTTAGGAATTATAAAACAATAATAAACAACATCCTACTTCGCTTATGCTACGCTAACTATATTTGTCCAATTAATACATGTAGTCGACGGTACAAAAATTATATTTATCGCTATCAATGATCACTAGTATAGCACCACTCACAACCGATTGGGAAAAGCAGAACGCTCTGCGCCGTCGCAGATGGCGTTGAATATAATGCGAAGTTTTTTTAAGTAATTTCCGTAAGATGTTAAATTAGTCCAAGAATGAGAAAGGAGAAAAAGTGAGATTAGGAGAATTTCTAGAAGCACAGAAAAAAAAACCGCAAACAAAGATAATTTTAAAGCGGGACTAACTAAATCAGAAGAAAATGAAAGAACAAAATAAACACTATAAATAATGAAAAGGTCAAATTTCAAAAGACGAAAACAGAAAGCAAAATACTCGGTGGAAAAAGATCATCGTCACAAAAGAACTAAAAGGTGGATGGCTGAAGAAATCAGAATGAAGAGGATACAAATACGAAAACGACGTGGAGAGCAAACTGGTTAAAACTAAAATGACAAATTTCACAGAAAAAAACAGTGTAGAAAGGATAAATATAGAGATAATAGAGGCTAGAATTGAAAAATGAGAATAAATAAGAACTAAACTTGAGTCTGAAATAAGCAGTTGAGAAAATAAGGATATTTTTAAATAAAAATACGTCAAGGAATTAGCAAATTTACTAAAACAATACCTTCGATTCCAGGGTGATCGAAGAATCGACCTGAATTAGGTATAAAAAGAGTGCATAAGAAGTGTTACATAATCAGTTAAGGAGGATCGAGAATAAATACATACAACACGTACTCGCACACACATCAAAATGGATACATTCCGGGACAAAGAAAGTGTAAATGTAAAATTTAATCAAGTCCAAATTTGATCCGTGTGTGAGAGTTTGTATATATTTAATGTTTAGTATTATTTCTTTAACTTCCATTGCATTAACACAAATATATCTTATTATTAAATATGGTAGAGCAATAAGATATTATTGTTCATTAATTTGCAAATGAAGCTTCAGCCTTAATTAATTGCGCATCTTAATTATAAGTATTTTGAGTGTAGTTACTTAGATCTAAACTAGAATAATTCAAGAAAATTAAACAGTGCGTCTAACTGCCCACTGCTATATTTTAAGAATAGTATCTTTTATAGTAAATATTATTAAAATTATAATAAAACAAACTTTAATAACAAACAATAAGGGTAAAATAATTTATAACAATTATAAATTATTTTACCCTTATTGTTTGTTATTAAAGTTTGTTTTATTATACAGGTTTAACAAACAAGTATGTATTCACCTACATTATTAAAATTGAATTTTCAATCTTTTAAACCGTTATGATTCTTTAAAATAGTAAAATAATTTAAAACTTTACGATGTATTTTATTTAATATTAATCAAGCATACCGAATGGTATTAGATGCCAATGCCACATGTTTAAATGATCACATTTTTAAAATGACGTGGAAATGTTTTACTTGCCGGGTCTCGCGTAAACGTTACAATACTTTGAGTCTCTTTATATATACAAATGCAGTGTTGCCATAGTGATGGGCTTCACGAGAACTGTATGACATCCTAAATCACACAGCATTTATACAATCTGTAAAGCGCTCTCTGTTTAAAAGCTGCCGAACTAAATCTGTATATACATGGGAAGTATATAGTCATTGTGAGATCCACACCAAAATTTGCCAAAAGACACGTGGTAATCTATACATCATGAAAAGCTGGTCGAAAACGGTAAAACGTTGTGAGACCCGAAATGGGTCTCATAGCGTGAATCGGCTTTCCAGAAACGGGCCTGTCTATAGCCAAAAGAGAGAGAGAAAGAGAGTAAAACTGCCGCTCTTTTAAATATTAAAAATATATATATGTATACATACATACATAAAAGTAATATTAGTTTTTAACCTGTGATCTCTAAAAGTTCAACCGCGAGAAAAAAGGTAGAGATAAGTGACTTAAAGGAACACTCCTAGAATAAGGGCACAAAGATTGTAAAAATCGAGAAAGAAGAAAATGAAGAGAACGATGTGTAAAATAAAACAATATACTTAGTAGGACTAAGCGGAAGGAGGAAAGTTTAAAAAATAATTAGGAAGAGCAGAAAAAAAGGCCGAAACAATTTCAATGAACCGTGAAGACAGTTTAAAGTATTGGAAAATTCAGATTTAGTAACACGATGGGGAATAGGTTATAACAAAGCAAAAAAATATTTTATATGATAAAAGAAGTAGGGAATCTGAAAGAAAAATATAAGAACTGTCATAAATGAAAATATAAGACGAAAATTGAAGAGGATTAACGAAGAGGTAAAAGACAAAATTAGGATTTGATTAGGAAAAGAATTCAAATGTGAAAAATGAAATGAACAAAATGTTTAATACGAGTACAAAGAAACTAGTAAACGAAATTGGTGCAGCGAATAAGAGAGCGATAGAGATAGAAACTTTAAGGTTCTAAAATAAAATCAAAAGGAGGTAATTTTAGACACGACTAAGTTTTTGAAACAAGAAACCTAAAACAGTTTCTATAAATTAATAGTAATAAAAAATCCATAAAATTTACACAAAATTAATTCAATTAAATATTTCGAGTATCCCTTGCACGCTTTTTTTGTTCCTATCGGCAGAAATAAATGATCGAAAACTTATAGTTACCATTTGTCATTTCAGGATTTAAAGTTAATGAATTACCATACCAATCAAGGTGTTATATTAATTACAATTGTTTATATCAGTTAAACGGTAATAGGGATGACAGGCGCTAACCCAGGAGCGTAGCTACCGCCGTATCAGCCGTATCAATGATACAGGGCTCCCAGGGTACAGGGGCCCCGAACGTGTGTGAGAAAAAATTCGTAAAAATGTAGTATGACTTTCAGAAAGCTAATATTTTACTAAGTAATCTTTTAAATAGACTGAGCGAAATAAGAAATCAAAATTCGTTCCATGCCTCACTAAACGAATCCACAGATTTAGCAAAAGAGTGGGGGGTAGCTAATGTTTTGAAAAATAAAAGACGGAAGATAACGAAGCGTTTTTTTGATGAGCTAGCAGAAGATGAGAGAATTTCAAACCCGGAATCGTACTTCAAAGTCTGTGTGCTATTGCTCTTTAAATATATTAATTTCTCTAAGAACTAAACAAAGATTTCAGAGCCTCTGTGACCTGAGTAATACGTCCGAAGTGTTACAACCGGAGAAACTCTTATCTTTTTCGAACGAAATGATAAAAAAATATGCCGGAAAACTGTCTGCTGAATACAGTAAAGACATGTCAGTTGATCTGTATGAACAATTAATTCTAAAATCTGAAATACAGAAAATTCACTCCATTAAAGAACTCACGGAATTATTACTAATAAAATGCAATAGCCTTGCATCCAGTTTTCCGGAGGTAATAACAGCATGCTGTTTATTTTTGATCCTTCCGGTTACAACTGCCACAGCTAAAAGAAGATTCTCGAAATTAAAACTGATAAAAAATTATCATAAGTCTTCAATCGGGCAGGAGCGGCTTTCAGACTTGTCTTTATTGTCCATAGAGGCAGAAAATCTAGACAAGCTGAAATCGTCTTCTACTATGGTTGATTTAATAAATAAGTTTGCCGAAAAAAAAGCGAGAAAAGTGTATATTTGATTGAAGTGGATTTGTTTAGATCGAATTGTAACTTTTTTTTTTTTTTATTTTTTGAGCATGTCAGCTTAGGACGTTACTCAATCCAACGGTATGATAGTATCCATGATTATAAAGGAAAAATATTAGAAATGGAACGTACGAAAGAAGCTAACAAAGGAATAACCAAGGGAGACGGAAAAGAAAGGATGCTGTGAGCGCTGTAGGGCGTAGGGAGGCCAAGACGCAAAAGACCGGAATATAGTATCGCGCGTTCTGAAGAAATGGAAGGACATTCAAGCAAAATGTGGTTTGCATCACAAACAAAGTTTGCTTCTGCCGGATCAAACGGACAAAGGGGAGACTGAGTAATGGAGAAACGGAAGAGCGAAGCAGGAAGCAAGTAGTGGTTTAACCGAAGTCTAATTATGGATGAAATAGTTGACCGCCTCATGTTAGGGAAATTAACAAACCACGGAAAAAGAGGAGGAATGGGTTGCATGGATAAGTAAAAGAAAGCAGGATTGGAAAAAGAAGAAGGATAAAGATCAGACCAACAGTCGTGGTGGCAACGAGAGGAAAGAGGAAGAAGGCTCTGAGCTGAATAATGCCTAATAAAGCGACCGTCTAAAGCAGCCGAACGTCCCAACGAGTTGACTAACTCGTTGCCCGAAATTCCACAATGACTAGGAATCCACAATAGATCAATACGGACAGAACGGGAACGAAATAGATGTGAAATTAAGGAACGTATGTGAAGCACGATAGGATCAGCGGATGGTTTAGGAAAGGGGGTAGCAATGGCTTGTAAAACGTCTTTTGAATCAGAAGATAAGAGAACCTTGGATATATTGTTAGAGGAGGCTATAAAAAGGATTGCCTGTAAGATCGCAATAGATTCGGCTAGGAATATGGAGGAGAACGAGGGGAGTTTGAACGACTCAGAATAGCCGAATTCCGGCAAAGTAAAAGCCGCTCCAACCCCCAAAGCTGACTTTGAGCCATCTGTAAAAATGAAAGTATAAGAAGAAAAAAGCGAGGATAAAACATAGTTAAATTCATTATGAGCAGCGGGAGAGGGAAGAGACATGACATACGAAGGGAGAAAAAGTAAACTGGGTGAGTAAATAAAATCTAGGAAATTACAGGTAAAATAAGGGCATTTGGTGTAATATAGAACAAAAGGACAGAATGCTCTGAGACATGAAGAAATCAAGGAAAGGATTGGGGTTTTACGAGGAGAGAAACGCCAGTTATTGAATATAAACCAGTAGAAATTGGAAATATGAAGACGTTTGATCAGAAATCGTTCGCCTAGATAAAGTCTTCGGATGAATAAAGGACCGGAACCAGTTTCTGCCAAAATGGCTGCAATAGGAGAGGAGTTTAAGGCACCGATACAAAGGTGGAGACACATATTATAAACAGTACATCGTTCCCAGTCCCGTACGGAAACCGAACATGTTACTGGAAAGAATGTTGTTGAATTCCAGCCACCAGACTAGGCGTTTATTAATCATTTGTTCAAACAATTTTCTAACACACGAAGCCAAGGAAATAGGACGGAAAGAATTAGGATTCTTTTTTGGAATAGGAATAACAATAAAGGAGTTCCAAATTGGTGGCGTGGTACAGGTATGCAAGAAGGAGTTGTAAATAGAAAGCAAAGTATTCAGTGCGGAGGTTGATAAGCTCTTAATAACCAGGAAAGGAATGCCGTCCACTCCCGGACTAGAGGAGGAGGAGGAATTATTTAAGGAAGAACGGAATTCATTGATGTTAAAATCGAAAGACAGAACGTGCATAGAGGGTGTAGGTGGAAACGCCGGAGGGCATATTTCCTCCAAGGATGGAACATATAAGGGAGCAATTGAGTCCAGAAAAGAGATGAGCTTCTCCGAAGGAAGGTTGTAATAGGAGGGACGTTCGGACCGTGGGGACTGAAAGGCTTTCGCCATTTTCCAAAGATGAGAGATGGAGGTGGATCTAGAGAATGATGAACAGAATTTCTTCCACGCGTTTTTTTTTTGCTCTTTTTGAGAATAAATCTGGCTTTAGCATTGGCCTCCCTATAAGCTATGAAATTATCGAAGGAAGAGCAGGACCGGAAGGCCCTGAACTTCAAAGAACTGGCTCTGAAAGCGACGGAACAATCGTTGTTCCACCATAGGGAACAAGCGAGAAGATTAGGGTTCTTTTTAGAGAAGCGGATGGGAGGAGAAGAGGCTGACAACGCCGAGGTAATCGAGTCGATGAACCTGTCGTATTGAAGAACAGAATCTGTTTGGGAATGTATGTTGGGGAGGGCGGAATCGACCCCGGCCCGAAATTTATCCCAATCAACTTTGGTTAGGGACCATTTGGAAGCATGGGGAACTCTGGAACAACTGGGATCAGGAGGGGGACGAAGATCGTGAAAGGAAAGAATAATTGGAACATGGTCACTACCGAAGGTACCCTGCAAGGTTCTCCAATGACAGCTGAGACCAAAGTTGGGAGAAGTAAAGCAAATGTCAACCGAACTGCGAGTCTGCACGCCTCTAAAGAACGTCGGAGAGTGATCATTAAGAATAACGAAGCTATTGTTAGAGATGAAATTTTCAAGAACACGACCATTACTGTTATAACCAACCGAGCCCCATAGAGTAGAGTGAGCGTTCCAGTCACCACCAAAAATAAATGGAAAAGAGAGAAAATTGGACAATAATGTAAAAGGAAAATTATGGAGATCAAAATGCGGAGGGACGTATGTTGAGATAATATGAACTGGTTGATTATGAATATTAGGAACAAAGATATGCAACAGGTTTGGTGACCGAACGCCAGAAGGAAAACAAACGGAGTGATCGTGAACGTGAAAATAAATATCTTTCCTTATCAATATGGCGGCGCCGCTATATCCATCCGCACGATCAGATCGGATTAACTTAAATCCACGAATGGATATACTCATGGACTCAGTAAGCCAAGTTTCGGACAACAGAGCAATATGGATGGAGTAAGAGTCAAGAATCCCTTGCAAGGCCTGTTTGTTGGCTCTCAGGCTCCGACAATTCCATTGGAGAATATTCAACTTATGAGTCATGAAAAGAATTCGTAGGATGAGACGAATGGAATGCCAACGAAAGAAGCAGGAGCCAACGGCAAAGGCGAACCATGCAGCCAACAGGACTACGGCAGAAACAAAACAAATAATGGAAGAATGAATCCGCAGCAATCCAGCAAAGAATAAATTCAGCAGAGACATACCAAAGGATAGAGGCCTTGACCTCGATCTTGGAAGTTATTGTCAGTTTGCACCACAAGACAATCCACAGTACAGCATGACGATCCTTATTTTCGGTTGCCAGTCGAAGACGTAGCAGAACGCATACGTGGTTGGTTAATAGAATCGCCGCCCAGAAAGGCAAATCATTATAAATGCGATTAATAGCTACCATGGAGAAATTCTCCAAACGAGAGCTATTCTTGATGAGCCTATATTTCTGTTAACTTGTCATATAAGCATAATCAGATGCGATTAACTTTGCAATGGCTATCCTCGAGAGGCTCCACTGTGCGAAAATGGAACTTAGCTCCCAGGAGCATTTATTGTAAGTAATAACTTATAATCAATAAATAATTATTTTAATTTAATGCGAGCGTTTTTGTTTCTTTTATGAAAAATCTTTACACTTTATTAGGGGCCCCCAACAAATTTTGATACAGGGCTCGTCTAAGGCAAGCAGTGCCACTGCGCTAATCATAACCCGTGATTATAACTTGTTTTTTTGTTTTTTTTTAAATATATGATAAGAACTCTTTCGTTTTATATTCTGTTTATTATTAGTTTCTTTACAAATTTACAGTTTCGGTTGGTGCAGTTATCACGTTGTTTCTCAAAGTTTGTTTTTTTTGTGAATTACACTCGAAAAAAAAAAAAAACTTGCAGAAATTAAGTAATCACTATTGTCAAAGTTAATGGACAATTATTTATGCATAATACCTATTTTACTAATTTAAAATAAAGCAAAATTCCTCAAAATTACATATAAATAATATAAAGGGAATTTGTTTTTCTCTGCTTTCTTTGCTGAGCGTAGGCGTATTCTGGTAATTTCATTTTGCAGTAAAATATGTAAATGCATGATTTTCGTAACAATTTGTTATTTGTTCGCCATTTCAAGTGAATGATACTTAAAAATACTCATTTCGTGATAAAACGCCTGTATTTTTATGATTCATGCAGCAGTATACAATTATTACGCCAATATTTCATAACAACTCATATATCAACGTTTCTTTCGTTTTTATTTTCATTTTTCATTTTAAAATTAAGGCGTGAAATATTCATTTATGGCGTAGGTGCAAAGATAAGTTAGTAAAAAAAGTAAAAGAAGAGTTTTTCTTTTTATAAAATGTTAATTTTAAACAAAATAAAATTAGTAAAAGTATCATTTAAAATGAATTATTAAGTCGATTAAGAAAATTTATTAAAATTATTAAACTTCTTTTTTTCATTTTTCTAAAATTCTGCGCAGCAGGTTGTAACTGTTACCTATTTTGATCCTTCTAAAAACTCATCTTTACTCATTAGTAATTTCACTTTAATTTATGTATTATTGAAAAATATGGTAAAAAGGTTCGCAAGGATAAAACTCGACTACTGCATATTACACTGCAGTATTCGCCAGTTTCAAAATTTGACTGTATGCACCTTTGTACATGTTAATACAAAATTAAACACTGATATTTAAAAGTCAATAATAGAGATCTTAATTCCTAAACAAAATGAAAGTACAGTTATATCGATTTTTTGGGAGTTTGTAAATTTCTTCATCATCCAAAGCTGTACCATTTTATATAATAAATAAATAATATCCTTATCGATTAAATTTGTATTTTATTATTTATTCTGCGTGACGTGGTAGATTAATTTGCAAATATGCCTTTTTATATTTTATTCCCTTAAAACTAACTGGAGAAAAATAAATAATAATTGCAATCACCACTTCAAACAAATCCGGACTAAAACAAAATTATAATTTTGCCTCTAATCCGTTACCTTCATGCAAGAAAACACTCTTTTCATCTGACAGTTCAACCTGTTCTCCATTTTATCCCTGATTCTATGACTTTTCATTGTCCTGTCGCTTTTCCTTCACCACCACAATTCGCTTGTGGTACAATCATTCTCTGTTGCCTTCTTTTCGTTTTTGTCTTTACTTAACACCTTCCCCAAATTAGCCTCTTCATCCAAGTAATGAAAAGCCTACTGCACCAAAACCCTCCAACACAGTAATGTGTGTGGCCTTGACATGCTTATGAACGTTTGATACAGTATACATATGTCATAGCTTAATGATATGCATGTGATGTAACAATGGTAATGATATTGCCATGTGAGCCTGCGTGGTCACATATTTATATGTGTTCATTTTCTAATGCAATGGAGCAATATCTTCCCAAACATTAGCATCCATAACAGATTTGATGCGGCTGTGGTAATATACATTTGTTTAGAGCAGATTAAAATTATAAATTCAAAATGATTGCAGGGATCCACATGTTGATGAGCCAATCATGTCTCTCAGAGTGAACGTTTAATGTATAAAAAGAACAACATGCAACAACTAATTGTGGCTAAACATATTACAACTGTCCTGCAATGTGCACAATGACCAATTTAATAACCAAGACACTCACCCCACTTGATATGGCACACCGCACCTCTTACCTAAGTTTATTATTTGACAGATGCAATCACACTCTCAGGAATTCTATAATATACATCTTCCCAACCAAACACCAACATCTCAATAACACACAACAACCATTATACTATAACCATTACATCAGAAAATTCTGTACCCTCCACTACCCCCACTCACCGCAACAAGTCACCAACCAGTTCAAACATAGTTTCACAATGAATGGAATAGCACATCAAAAAGTACACAGCTCGGGCTAAAAAAGTACTCTTCACATACAAATTGTTCTATTTAAGGCTAAAACACCCATGTTTTAGAAAAAAACACTAAATTTTAGAGGAAAACCTCATTTTACCCAATAATATCATCATTTTAGGTACAAAACAACAATTTTACTGTAAAATATCTCATTTCCAGCTACAATCGCACCAATTTTATTATAACCACCAGCATTTTAGGCAGAAAACACCAAATTTTAATGAATACACCATAACTAAGTTTATGCAAACTACTTTAAGCCCACACATTCTCAAATATGCTAATTTAAAGAAATAAACGCAATTGATAAAATAAAATTTTATTACTCAGTAAAAATAAAATACACAATGTTTAATATCGCACTTAATAATAATACATATCTCCATGTAATCATGAAATGCACATATTCTTATTCAATATACATCTCCTAGTTTGGCCAAAACAATATTAAACTTTTTACAGAATTTATTATACATACAGTTTCTATAAACTAATGTACCTACACTATTACTACATATTATTCTTTTATCGTCACTACTGCTTAATACTATTTTATTCTGCTCTAGGGTATACAGTATATGTTTATGACTTTGAATATTGTAATACATCTTGTAATTATTGCTCAATTTACCACACACACAACTCACACAATTATAATAATCTATGAAATTAAGTTCTTTCGTAATTATAACAGACTGCACACCTTTACATTTTTTAATTTCTTTGTTATGTACAATACTTATAGAATACATTTTAAGATGCAATCCAACAAATTTGCTAATTGAAGTGCCATTTAGGTCATCCTTTAATACACCAAGCTTTTTTTATTTTTTAGCAAATAGCATGGAATGGCTTTTGGATAATCACTTGTATCAAAATACTCAGCATTATCTTTAATATCCTTATAAAAATCAAATGTTTTAAAGTTCATAAATAAGTGGATCAGTATCACAATATAAAATATTAATATTCTCATACATTTTACACGTTACATTATAATGAAAATTGAACATTTTTAATTTGCTAATGACTAAAATAGACATCCCGATATAAATTGGCTTATTAAATTTAATTGTTGAAGGATTTAAATGTACTATATCCAAAAATGGGCATTCACTGAATAATATTCTGTCTTTAAAATTAATTTTACCAACCAGTTTAGTAAACTTTACTTTATTGGTGATAAGCTGCATTTTAACGAAATGTCAACCATTTTCCATCATTCTTCCAAAAATATAATTATTCATAAGCTTCCAATAGTTCTTAAAATCATTAGTAGCCTATTTACACTGCAGAGTATTCAAATCAATGTAAGGTTTCAGCCAGGCCGCCCAATTAAAACAATTAACCCGAAGCACTCACAGCAGTTTTAAGCCTAATGTATAATAGTCTGTTTTAGATTCCTATAATGAATAATATAATCATACTTATTTTCCAATGTATTAACTAGCTTATTAACTTTTTTAATTGTTTTGGACTCAGGACATTTGACAAATCATTATGTGTCAAATGTAAATCTGGTGGATACTCTAAATCCACACCAAGCACATAACCAACGGCTCCATCATCAGGTATGCTCATAATATCTAATTCTAATATTTCTTTCTGATTAAGCCATCTAAAACCATTCATAGGAAGCGCTTCACTCACAGACCAACCATAGAAGTTATTTACATCCAAATATGCTATAAATTAATTATCCACACCACTACTGCCAGTCTTCCACTTCTTCCATTCCTCCGTTGACTACTCCCTCTCACATCCGATCCAAATCTCCCACCTTTCACAAATCTTGTAATTCCAAACCTTTCCATAATTCTTCTTCTCCATTCCCCCACTTCCATCTAATCGTTTCCCATGGGCTCTTAACAAATCTTCCTCTTCAAATACTTATCTTCCCCCAAATCCTGCTATTCCCGTCTCCTTACGTACTCTTAATTCCCCTTCGGCTACTCCTTCGGCCTTAATTAAGGATATTTCGGTAGCCATCATCGAACTACTTTCTTCAAACAATATTGCTCCCTCTACATCCTTTGTTGACTCCCTTTCTTGTTTCCTGTCAAATAATATCCGTTTTTGTTGTTTTTTTTGGGCTCGTCAACCAAGGACCTTTAACCAGAAACAAAAGGTAAGGAAAGAAGTCGGTTATATTTTGATCCGATCAGAAATTTTATCTAAAAAGGAACAAATAGCAGGAATAATTAGTGGGGAAGGAGAGGCCAGGATATAAGAAGCACAATAATGAGTAGGAAGTCTAAGCTTCAGCAAATAAGAATACAAGGCAGAACGCTCCACGAAAAGAGATGAACACTGGAAAAACGCATGATCGGCGTCGCAAATAACTGCATCATCAGGATGGAGGAGACAGTATGGGGAGGAAATTAGGGAAAAGCGAAATCTGGAGGAAGGCAGCAAAGAATGGCCAAAGCGCATACGAACAATGGAAACAACATCAGAACGCCGAAGGGAGAGATGCAAAAGAAACCATGAATATGCAGGAAGAATAAGCTGAACTGACAGGTAAAAGGAACAACTGTTGGAAAAAGAGGAAACATAGGTGTCCGACCAAAATCGAATATGAAAGCTTTTACAAATTGATAGCAGGTTATCGGATGGATTTTTTTTTAAAAAAAGACGAGAGGAAGCAGCAGCAGCCCGAGCCGAGGAATCAGCCGCTTCATTACCAAACATGCCCGAGTGGCTAGGTACCCACAGAAAATCAACATTGATTGAATGGAGATAGGAAAGATTGTGAATGAGTGAACGTACATGGAGGATAACAAAGTCCGCCGAATGATCAGGAGGGGAAGAAAAATTTAGAGGAAAATTGATTTGAGGAAATGAAAATAACAGAGCGAAGGATAACCAACAACTCGGCTGTGAATATGGAACAGAAATAAGGAAGGCGGAAAGATTCTGAGAGGTTAAAATCAGGAAGGATGAAGGAAGCACCAACACCACCAAGCCCCCTCGAACCATCCGTGTAAATGGTAACATGAGAGCGAAATAGGGAATTGATAGTGCTCTAGAATACCTGTTTAATTACGGCTTGGGAGAGATTTTTTGCAAATGAGGGAAGGATAAATACCTTAGGAGGATGACAGATATCAGCGAAGTCGAAGGAAAAATAAGGGAGATTATTGAAAGAGATAATATACGGCCAAAATGAACTGAGACGATGTGAAATAAATGCCAGAATAGAGGTTTTGTTATACGAATGGATAGGGGTGACGAATTGGATTCAGCAAGAATAGCAGGGGTTGAAGGGGATTTAAGAGCGCCAAGACAGAGACGAAGGCAAGAATTTTGAATTACATCTAGTTTGGAAAGACGGGTCTTGGACGCATTGCCATAAATAAAAGAACAATAATCAAATTTGGAACGAGTAATATATTTGTAAGGAGAAATAAGAATATAGGGATCGTCTCCCCATTTAGTTGGCGACAGGGCTTTCAGCAAGTTTAACCTTTTAACAGTGGAAGCAAAAAGATATTTGATGTGTTCAGAGAAGGACAAACGACTATCAAGAAAGACGCCGAGATAACAAAAGCAATTAACACGAGAAAGAGATACATTTTTTAAGGATAAGTTGACGAAAGCAGGGTTATAAGGACGGAGGGTAAAAATAGTATAAGAAGACTTAGAGGGAGAAATGAGAGAGAATGTTCCAGCACAATGAGTGCTTCATAGGTTGCTAAAACATCCTCAGACGAGGAAAAAAGGAGAATGTCGTCCGCAAAGAATAAAGAATAGGAGTTTAAACGTAGAGAAGCTATACTGATAGTATAGATGTTAAAAAGAGTATGACTGAGAGAGAAACCCTGAGGAATACCTCGGAAAACCTTTCTTGGAGCGTTAAGAGATGGAGAGGTGAAGTGGATAGAACGATTTGACATGAGATTGATAATAACGAAAGTGAATTTGATTGGGATGTTAATTGCCGTCATTTTATCTCTTAAAGTGGGAAGATGAACATTATCAAAAGCAGAAGAGACATCAATAAAGGAAGCTAGGGTAAAATGTTTTTGGATAAAAGATTTGTATAAGTGAGAAACGAAAAGATTAACACAATCAGAAAGGCCAATACCAGGCCGAAAGCCGAACATTAATAGGAAATATATTATTATGCTCTAGCCACCAAACAAGGCACTTGTTGAGCATACCCTCAAATAGTTTTCTAATACAGGATGCCAGGGAAATAGGACGTAGGGAAGAATTTTTCTTAGGAATGGGAATGACGATAAAAGAATTCCAGGAGGAAGGAATTATACCCTTTGAAAGGAAAGAATTGAAAAGACTAAGAAGAAAACTGAGGGACGTTTTAATTAATTCCCTCTTCTTATACTGCACGAAAAAAATAAAATAAATAAATTAAAAAAAAAAAAAAAAAAAAAAAAAAATGGAAATAAAAATCGAGGCTGTATTTGCTTTATTATATTACCTTCTGTCCTCTACTTCCTTTTCTTCTTCTACAATTCTTCCCTTCCGTGTTATTTGTTCCTTTTTAGATAAAATTTCTGATCGGATTAAAATATAAACTACTTCTTTCCTTACCTTTTGTTTCTAGGTAAAGGTCCTTGGTTGACGAGCCCCCCCCCAAAAAAAAGTTCAGTCAAGCATGAGGTTTCATGCGCTGAGGATTCCATATGTTAAGTTAAAGATAACCATAATTTTCATTTACATAATACTAAATTCAAAACAACAATAATTCCAAAACAGATATTTTTAGTCCAGTTCTTTTTCACACATCACGCAGTGTCATCATATTGTACTGCAAAAAAAATAAATTCTAATAAATAAACGCTATTTGTCCTAGATTTTTGGAAGGATTAATTATCAATAAATATTTAAAAATTTGTAATTGTACTTGTTTGTTTTCCGAACTTCTATATAGTTATATTTGAATACTACTACTTAAACCACCTTCCTCGTTTGTCACTATTTATTAGATCACTATACTGAGAAGTTAATTTCTCAACTGTTCATCAAATAAAATCAATAATTTTCTTGACGTAATTTCACTTCAGTTACGATTTTTAAATAAAATTTATTTAGATATATACACAAAATTTTAAATAAACTACAGCAAACATGCCAGAATGAGCATATTATCAACCCCATTCGAAATTTATAGCTATAATATTCGCGTTGCAAACAGGGGGCTACATATTAGTTCTCGCGCTTTTTGAACTTTTCGGCAAATTCGAAAGTTTGGTCAAGAAAACGAAATACGGTTTCGTTCCCGACAAATAGTAATCTTTCAAACGATATGTCACATGCCCGGGAAAAAAAATATTTTTTCCAAAATTTCGAGCTTTCGGTGCCCCGATGGTCCAGTTTTCAAGTTGGAAATCCGGATATTCCAAACTAAAGAAATATACGGGGATACGCGTATTTTAAACCGCGTTTAAAATTTTCTTCCGTAATACTCGCGGTGCTAGAGGGGGGGGGCACTTCATTTTTCGCGCTTTTTTGAACTTTACGGCAACTTTGAAAGTTTGGTTAAGGAAATAAAATACGGTTTCGTTCCTGACAAATAGCGATCTTTCCAACGACATATCACATGCCCAGGGAAAAAAATATTTTTTCCAAAATTTCGAGCTTTCGGTGCCCCGAAGGTCCAGTTTTAAAGTTGAAAATCCGGATGATCGAAACTAGAGAAGTATACGGGAATGCACATTTTTTTAACCGCGTTTAAAATTTTCAGCTTTAATATTCGCATCGCAAAGTGGGGGGACATGTCATTTTTCGCGCTTTTTTGAACTTTACGGCAACTTTGAAAGTTTCGTTAAGGATATGAAATACTGTTTCGTTCCGGACAAATAGCGGTCTTTCCAACAATATATCACATGCTCGGGAAAAAAAATATTTTTTTCCAAAATTTCGAGCTTTCGGAGCCTTCAGTGTCTCATTCTAAAGCTGGAGCTCGGATGTTTCAAACCAGAGAAATATACGTGGATTCGCATATTTTATATCTTGTTCCAAATGTATACCTATAATACTCACGTCGCAAAGAGGGGGCTTCAAATTAGAGCTCGCACTTTTTTGAACTTTTCAGCAGCTTTGAAAGTTTTGTTAAAAAAATGGAATACGGGTTCGTCCCCGACAAATAGCGATCTTTCTAATGATATATCGCAACCCGGGGAAAAATTTTTTTTTTTTGAAAAGTTCAAGCTTTTGGCGCCCTGAGAGTCTAATTTTAAAGCTGGAAATTTCGATGTTCAAAACTAGATAAATATACGTAGAGTCGCATATTTTAAACCGTGTTCGAAATTTTTAGCTATAATATTCGCGACGCTAGGGGGGGACACGTCATTTTTCGCGCTTTTTTGAACTTTACGGCAACTTTGAAAGTTTTGTTAAAGATATGAAATACGGTTTCATTCCCGACAAATAGCAATCTTTCCAACGATATATCACATGCCCGGGAAAAAAATATTTTTTTCCAAAATTTCGAGCTTTCGGCGCCCCGAAGGTCCGGTTTTGAAGTTGGAAGGCCGGATGTTCCAAACTAGAGAAATATACGGGGATGCGCGTATTTTAAACCGCGTTTAAAATTTTAAGCTGTAATACTCGTGGCGCTGGGGGGGGGACACGTCATTTTTTGAACTTTTCGGCAACTTTACATAACTTTTGTAGCATAATTTTTTGATTTTATGAAAGGACTCCTGCATTTTAGTTTATATTTTGAATTTCAGTTTTATTATCGGGTGATGAGTTATGATTTTTTAAGTGATTTTTGAGGTCGTTTTATGTACCATATTATATATTCTTGACGGTTTTTTGGGTTTTTTGCCGCCCAGGGTAATCGGTAATCTTTAAGTTATAGATCGTTTTAAAGGGAATTTTAATTGGGATTTATGTTCTAAATTTGAAGTTTATAAGTCAAGCTGTTCGTGAGTTATTGATTTTTATTTGATATTTTTGTCATTTGTGTACCATCTTATTAGGATTCCGTAAGTTATTACGGAATCCTAAAAAAGAGAACGACCAATATGTATAAAAAACAATAAATACAATAAAATAGTCCGATCAGTTTCGTCATTTGTGCGACATATTCATAGACTGAATTTTATTTTGTTGTTATTTACGTTATTTAGTCATTATTAAGAAATAAATTGATATATTATATTAGCTAGTCTATGTAACCGTGGAAAAGATGTATAAAAATTATGATATAATAATGAATATAATAAAAAATAAAATAGGAAATGAAAAATGAAAAATGAAAAATTTTATTTTATATCTTGTAAGATGTGAATATTTTTTTCTATCTTATTTATGTTGCAAAAAAAAAAAAAAAAAAGATCTATACATATCTTACGTTTTGATTCTCTTTCCCCGGAAAAGGTAAATCCCTATATATATATATATATATATATATATATATATATATATATATATGTCTGGATAATATTTTTTTAAATTTTATAACATTTTATTTAATACTCCATAAAAAGATCTACTAAGCATCAAAATCAAGTAATATTAAAAATTACAAGAGATTAATCGGAATTAGTAGATGGATTAATTTCGCGTCACAAATGAAGCGATTTTAGTAATCGATCTTTAACAACAAATTAGGCGTTATTTTTTAAGCCAGGAGGTTTTCCTGGATGAGTGGAGAAGTGGGAGAGGTAATGGCTAGGTCTCCTCAACAATTAAAGAACATGTTGAATTAATCTTTTGTAGAACATAATAATATTGTTTTTGCATTAAGTACAACTTCCTTGAAACTCCGTGAACAGTTTTAGGATTAAATCAATACATCGCGGGAAAAACAAAAAATACGTAGCAATAAATTGATAACGTTGATTAAAACGGAAAAAGGATTACACCAAGGTCAAATATTCTTCCGGGCACTGAAAACGCCTTGATAGAAACATTATTTGAGCTAAATGTGGAATATATCTAATTACGATTATAGAGAACTATTGCCAAATAATAATATTTTCAATTGCATTTTATCAGCTCTATCCACCGCAGACAATGAAACAGATCTGAAGTGCACTACATACATTACACTATTGAAAACATATTCAAACGTACATTTGTTGCATTAGGAGATATGGTTATTTACAATAGAAATGTACACAATATCAGAAATAATGCAATTTGTCAGAAACCAGAAATGGGAAAATTCGCATAACTCCACTAAACCAACGACGTGTTAAAATAAATCGGATAGTAGTAATGTTAAGGTCAAATTAGAAAATTAATAGTTAAACTACAAAGTTCTTAATCGGAGTATCAGTTGTTTTCCTTTCACATTTATTGAGGAAAATGAATTATCCCCCATGCTCTAATGGGACTCGATAATTTTAGAAAGCTAGTCTGGAATGAAAATTACAAAATATGGAATAAAACAATAAAGAAAAATACGATTTGACACAAGATGAAAACTATTCTTAATAGTTTTAGTAAGAATTACATAATTAAAAATACGTTACAATTATATTGAGTACCCATGACAGTGTTTACATTACAAACTTTCTTCCAGTTATTTATATACAAAAAAAAAAAAAAATAATAATAATTATCATTAATAATTTTTAAAAAAGATGAATAATTATCATTAGTAATTTTAAAAAAATACGAATAATTATTATTAATAATTTAAAGAAAAAAACACAAAAAAACGAAGAATTCTGTATCTATAATCTACATATAAGCGAAGAGTAAAAATTAGGCGCAGGTTAACCGGAAGTATGGCAAAAAATTGAAAAAGCAAACTTTATGACAAACCTAACTACCGCAATCTAGCGGCTTCCACATTTATCATTCCACCTCGCTAAATTTAAAACCCATCATTAACTTGCGCAGCATTGTAATTTAAACAAAGAATTGTTCGACCAACATTGATACAAATATATACAGTTTTATTAAATTGCACAACAAAGTTATAACCGAAGTGATACAAGTACAGAATTATGACGACGTAAGTTTGATTAATACATCAGCAAAACTTTCACTTTTTATTTCAAATAAATGTAATTTTACAAGCTGAACACATTTCCAAAAGGGAAATGTCCATAAATTTCCTCTTTAAAAGTAGTTTATTTTTACTGTATTTCAAAAAGTTTAGTTCAATACGAGTGCAGTTAATTTTTATTCAATAATTCCATACGGACAAAATAATAAAAGAAATTACACTCAAGGTAATTGAAAAAATAAATCAGAAGTAATAAAAAAATTATTCGTAAGGAAACGAAAGAGAAAAAAAACCATTTAATGTGGCGAATAATAAAACAATGTAACCGGAATTATTTTATCCGACAAACATGAAGAATTAATTATTTCGTCGAGATTGCTAAATGAATATATGCAAAAAGGTTTGCTGAAATAAACTGTTATTATACTTTCCGAGTTAATAATTGAATTTGAATTGGTAATACGATAAAAAGCTTACTATTAAGTTTCATTTTATCGTGAAAATTCAATAGCATTTTCCTCCCAATTAATCACTTACATGGTTTAAATCACAGAGCTGCCACCTGTCTGGTAGCATATATTAAAATACCGAAATAGGTCAACTTTATTTTTTTTTTATGTTTTGGAACAAGTTTTTTAAAATTTTTTAAGCTGTTTTATAGTGTTTTTTTTTCTCTCAAAATTAAGCTAAAAAATACGTGTTTTCACCCCCTAAAAATAGAGGATGCAACCCTTGTTGCTTAAATCATTATGGATTAGTCACCTATTTTATAAGAAACTTTCATTTTGTTTTGTGGGAAAATATGGAGTTGGAGCCGAGATATGTGGAAAAAACTGTTTTTTTTTTTTGGTAAAGTTTAGGGGTGATTTCCACCTCTTTAAACTACATATGAGCTGGTAAAAAAAAGAAATTGGTGTCTAATCAATATATATTATAAAACTATAAGTGTACAATGTGCGTGCCGCTGAAACTCAAAAACGAGCCCGGGTACGATCAAGGGAGTTATATGGTGTGGTAGCCCTCTAACCCTTATCCATGAAGAAGGTTTCCGTTTTTACCTGAAGGGCGTGCCGTTGAAGATGTAAGAGCTGAAAGTTTCGCCCTCTATATCTTTGGAACCGTTAGATGCTGGATGTACACAATCGGGTGGAAAAAACGAGGACCGCCTCACTCACACAATATCATATGGCTATATGACAGAATTCATCCTACGGATATCGACAAAATCATCCAAGTTGAATTTCCCAATCCACAAGAAAAAGTATAAATTACGCAAAAACAAAAAGTAGATAAACAGAATTCATTTACTGGTGCGTTTTAGCGCAACAACGTAATAGATATTAATTTTAAAGACAAGAATTCACATCACGGTACGAAATAATAAAAAGCGTAGCGAACGGAGAACGAAAAGCTGTACAAAAATTTTCAAAAACGGATAGTTTTAAGCATCCTTTTAATTATATTTAAAAAAAACAAATACTAATTAATTTATCGACTTCCATAAAAGTTGAACAAACTTGAAGCTATATTATTTATTTTCCTTTCTGCAAATTTCAAAATAAAATTTAAATAAATTTTTAATTTTTAATTAAAATTTAAAAGTGACACAATATTTAAATAAATATGTTTAGAGGAAAGTAGTACAGTTGATTGTTTACGTTAATATTGTTAACCTATCAAGTACAGTATCGAGTAAAATTATTCCTACAAAAACTGTTTATTAAAAAAAGTAAGTAGAAATTTAATAGAAAACGAATACAAAAGTGAACGGTGTATAAAAACTAAAAACCCCATCACATAAGTTTATGATATAGATTTAAATGTAAGTAAATAATGGTATTTTATTGTTGTTTTTATGGTATAAGAATTGCATATGTAAAAATGAATACATACAACTATATATAACTGGAAAATTTTAATTAATTCTTATTTATATTTTTGAAATAACATCAAAATGTGATATAATCGTTAATAATGTATTGTTCAATATTAGCTATCTGTTAGAAACGGAAGAGCGAAACAGAAAGCAGGCTGTGATTTAACCGAAGTCTGATTATAGATGAAATAGTTGAACGCCTGACGTTGGAGGAATTCTGGAACCAAGGGAAAAGATGAGGAAAGAGCTGTATGGCTAAATAAAAGGAAGCAGGATTAGAAAATAAAAAAGGATTGAAATCAGACCAACAGTCGCGGTGGGAATGAAAAGAAAGAGAAAAAAGACTAAAATAAAGCGACCGTCTGAAGCAGCCGAACGTGCTAACGAGTCGACTAAATCGTTGCCCGAAATTCCACAATGGCTAGGAATCTACAATAGATCAATACGGACAGAGTGGGAATGAAATAGATGCGAAATTAAGGAGCGTATGTGAAGCACGATAAGATCAGCGGATGGTTTAGGAGAGGGAGTAACAATGGCTTGTAGAACGCCTTTTAAATCAGAAGATAAGAGAACCACGGATATATTGCCAGTAGAAGCTATAAAAAGGACTGCTTGTAGGATTGCCAGATAGATTCGGCTAGGAATATCGAGAAGGAGGGAAGTTTGAAAGCATCAGAATAGCCGAAGTCTAGCAGAGTAAAAGCCGCTCCAACCTCTAAAACCGACTTTAAGCCATCTGTGAAAATTAAAGTATAAGAAAGAAAAAGCGAGTATAAAACATAATTAAAGAGACTTGACACACGAATGAAAAAAGAGTAAACTGGGGGGAGCGAGTAAATAAATTCTGGGAAATTATAGGTAAAATAAGGGTATTTGGTGTAGGAAAGAACCAAAGGAGCAACCTGAGACGTGAAGAAATCAGGGCAAGGATTGGAGTTCTACGAGGGGAGAAACGCCACTTGTTGGATATAAATAAGTATGAATTAAACAAGTAGAATTGGTAATGTGGAGATGTTTGATCAGGAATCTTTCACCTACATAAAGTCTTTAAACCAGTTCCTGCCAAAGCTGCTGTAATCAAAGAGGAGTTCAAGGCACCAATACGAAGGCGGAGACACATGTTATGGATTTTATCAAGCTTAAGGAGAAGATATTTAGGAGACTAGCGTAAAGAAACAAGAAATAATCGAATTTAGAAAGGATAGTGGCCTTATATAGACCATCAAAAAAATACAAGGGTCCCCCTCACCACAATTACGGGAGGAGAGAGCTTGCAACAAATTGATCTTTTTGAGGGCCGACGTACAAAAATAATTGATGTCATCGTGAACAGACAAGTTACTGTTAAGAATATTGTCAAGGCAGGAGACCGAAGTAACTATTGGAATAGGAAGGTGACACACCGATAGGTTGACCGAGGAACGACTATAAAGACGATAAGTGAATACCATAGCGGCTGATTTCCCAGAAGAAATAGAAAGGTGAAGATCAAATAACGCATTATCAAGAGAAAAAAGAAAGTTTTTAAGCTCCTCGATGGCAGAAGGAAGATTAACAGAGAAAGAGGAGATGAGTATATGGATATACGAGGCGTAAACGAAAAAAAAGAAAGAAAAAAAAAAGAGGAAAACAGAATAACATAAATATTCCAAAAAGATATAATTTCTTTTTGAGTAGAAACGGTCATGAAGTAAGGAGAGACGTATTTTTTTATTTTTTTTTATTTTGTTATTTAGGTTTGTTAGCATCGAACGATTACTCCCACTAAACATTCCGCGAAGGAGTCAAAAAAATATTTAAAGAAAGAAAACGGTAAAGCGGGCATGAAAGCTAGGAAGTGCGGAGTAAAGGAAGATAAAGGACCTTGAATAAAATCAAACAAATTTAAGATTGAAAGAGCGATAAGAAAAGAATAATAAAATTAACGACGTTCACTGAAGGAAACGTACCTTCAAGCATCGGAATTGCTAATATACCTTTCCCTATAACTACCTAGCGGCAAACCATTCCGTTACCGAAATATCTCCTGGAAAAACCTTGTCAGACCTTTTATAATTATTTTTATTTTCCCCGTAGTGAAACGAGCTTTGAAGGCTTGAAAAGAGCATAAAGGACTATTAACAAGAAAGGCAAGGACGTAAGAAAATTTTTTTCAGACAGACAGTAATTTCTGCCTCCCACGGCGAGCAATAATCATAAAATCTCACTTTGTTTATCGGCTAATAAACTTTAAACAGGAATGACGTTGTTAGCGATAGGCCTCTTTTTTTTTCTTTTTTCTTTTTTTTTTTTTGGCTCGAACCAAATTGCAACGACCTTCTGGTCAATAATTCCTTACAATCAACAACACTCAAACAATATAAAATGAAAATCTAAAAAATTAGTAGTAACCAGTAAATAGATAAAGAATAGAATAAAATAAAACGAGCCGTTCACATAAACAAAATAAACTCTAATGAATAGGGGGGGAGGGGGGGGGATTTAAGTAGCACGAAAATTAAATAATAATCTTGTTTCCTTCAATAAACTTAAAAAGCAAAAAGAAAATCTTATCACTAGAACAAAGAAGATAAAAAGTACAAAATGGAAGATGAATACCGTACGACATCAGTTCTTTAGAAAACACAAGTCTCTTGTTGTCAAATTGGACGCAATTAAATAACAGGTGGTTAATGTGTTCCCTAAAGTGTTGTCGACAATATAGGTATTACGACGCGTGCAGTGTCCTACGTTTGAAAAGTTTAAACCCATTCAGCAATAGCCGGAGCGCAGCCTACATAAAACGGTCACAAATCTACGCTAACTGGGACACAAATATGATACAACCAAGGTGTGGACGGCAGAGATGGTTGGGCAATGTGAAAATATTTATCAGGTCCTTGTCTACTGCATATAAAACTCACCTAATCCGCATGATTATCTGTTTTAGCTTTATCTAGAAGGTGCAAGAATGGGATGAATGGAAACTTAATACCTGATCTAACCCCTTCTTTAGCAATTGAATCAACTCGGTCACTAAATAATACCCCACAGTGATCTGGAATCCAGCAAAATTTAATGACTCCTCCCGGTTTTGAAATATTAAGATAGTTTTCCTTAATTACATAAATGAGTGAATGGCAATTATATTCAAAGTTACTGCTCTGAAGCAACAAGAGAGAACTAAGGCTGTCCGAAAATACCGCAAACTCCCCCCCGTTGGACTGCAACACATTTTCCACAAACTCTAATGCTTTTTCAATTGCAAGAAGCTAGGCCGTAAAAATCGAAGCCTCTGGAGGTAATTTAAATTTCTGCTCAGTGATACTTTCTATAATAAACCCTGCCCCTACACCTTCATTTAATCCACGAATTTAGCACCATCGGTGAAGATCAACCGGTAACCAGGGTATAATTGTTTCGCAGTACCTAGAAAAACAGAGTTCACAATATTACCAGGCAGTAGATGCAAATTCTGGTTTTTAAAGGTGTTAATTAATTAATGTCTAATTTAATAAGATTAAGGTCATAACTTAAATGTAAATAGTTACAGGGAGAAGATGGCACAAGAGCTGAACTGTAACTATAATACATCCTAGTTCTTTTGAGCAAGAGCAGCATTTTCTGGAGAACAAATTTCCAATGACTACTTACCTGCATTATCTTGCTTATGAACTGCGGATATTTATAATTTTTTTTTTTTTTTTTTTTTGTTTGAAATAAGTTGTGGGTCTCACAGGGCAAAATTACAATACTAAGTACAAATTTATCGGTTAAATAATTTCTTCTAATATGCAGAGGAGTAATTTTGGTTTCCATTTGAAGACTGATAGCAGGCAACGACCTGATGTTTTCCGTGATTAATTTTAAGCCAAGTTTCTGTAATGAATCTAACTTCCTGAGCTGGGACTTCGAAGCTGACCCATAAAAAATCGCTCCATAGTCCAATTTCAATTTAATAAAGCTTTTATATAACCGACTTAATGTGACCGGATCACCTCCCCAACATAAATTACTTATAGTCTTTAAGGGGCTATACGATTTAATTGCAAGTTCAACTAGTGTCTGAATGTGTTAGTTTAGAATCTAAGAACAAACCTAAATACTTAACATGCCTAGTAAACGTAATGAGTTGGTTTTGAATTAGAACACGTATTTGTTGGTAGTCAAATGGTGTGAGTGAAAAGACAGATACCGAGGATTTGGTATGGGATACTTTAAAATGTATTCTCTCAAAAGAATTGAAACAAATATCAATAGATGTTTGATTGTCGTCCGCGTATGAAAAAATTCGAGAAAAAGTTAGTAGTTGAATGTTAAAGAAAGTTAATATATGTAAATTAAAAAGAAGCAGACTCAAAACGGAATCTTGTGCAAGACCTTTATAAGTTATGCGAACTTCAATCTGTTTGGCCCCAGGGTTAAGAATGTGAAGTGATCTACATAAAAATTAAGTGCATAAAAGTTTAGCCATCGGAAAAGGAATGTTAACTGTCATTAATTGATTAAAAAGGATAGGGATTGAAACATTATCGAACGCCCTTGAACATCAAGGAAAGTTGTACAAAACCTTTGTCTTGGAAAGTAGAATAAAAATCCCCTAAGAACGATGCTACATAATCTTGAGTACCCAAACGGGGCGGAACCTAAATATTCCCTCCGGAAGTATACTATGTCTTTCAATCTACCACAGCAGCCTGTTCTTTACAATGTCGAAAACTTTCCTAAAGCAGGAGGCCAAGGAAATAGATCGAAATGATGACGCCTGGTTGAGAGATTTATCAGGTTTAGGAATCGGAATGACTAGAAATCGCGTCCAGTCAGAAGGGATTAAACCAGAGGCTAATAAATAGTTTTATTTATATATATATATATATATATATATATATATATATATATATAATGTATATTTTTAGCGTAATTACTTAAGTTCTTTATAACTGAGTAAGTAACACCATCCAGACCTTCCTCCCTTATCGGAACATAAGGAGGAGAAACTGAGTTTGAGAAGTCAATAAACCAACTGTCATATTGAATGACCCGGCCGTGAGAATGTGAATTTTTAAAACGTTTAGTCAGATTTCAAAATTCTTTTAAAGGAGTGTTTCTGTTAAACTTCCTACAAAAATTTCTCCAAGAATTCTTTTTGATTCTTTTGAGGAGTTTTCGTGTTTCCCTACAATTTTCCTATACGTAAGATAAGCTTCCATTGAGCCCACTGCTCTAAAAGTGCGCAAGCATCATTTCGTTCTCTATCCTTAGACTTGCATTCTCCATTCCACCAAGGAATAGGGGGTTTATTCGCTTTGCACAAGGACGCTTTGAAAGAATATCATCATTCTAGTGGTGTACTATGCACAGTTAACATTCACACATGCTAACACCATCATAAAATGTATAATATTTGTCTAAAGCGTTGCTCACAGAATTAATTATAACAAGATTTTGATCAACTAACTCACAAAATTTATTCCAGTTCTCTTTCATAAATTTACAACGCAATATATTATTTTCAGATTGATTTTGCTGTCGGTTGGATGACATTGAATTGTTTGTATTTATAATGATCATGATGGGGAAGTGATCACTATCTAAAGAGGTTGATAGAAGTTCCCATAAAAAATCGAGCGCCATTGAGGTTGATGCTAAAGTTCAATTAACAGGGTTATTAACATGAAGGGAATTTCCAAGTTTGGTCTTGGAACCATCATCAAATAAGCACAGGTCTAAGTTAATGATGAGGTCGAATGCAGCTACCCCTTTCGCATTGATATGGTCACAACCTCAGCACAAATAGTAACAAGAACGCTGACTGCATTTGATTTGGTACCATTAGTTAATAAATCGGAAATCACCTGACACTTGATTCCAAACTTAACTAAAGTGGTCGTACCCCCGTAATCATCTTCTCGGTCGTCTCGAAACAGTGATAATTGGAGATATTAAAAAATCTATTATTGGATAGCCAAGTTTCGGAAAGTACGACAATATCAATATCCTTTTCAGACAGCAAGATTTCTAGGTCACTTTTATTAGACAAAATGCTGCGTGCATTCCACTGCAGTACCCGAATAATATCGAAAAAGAAAGCTTAAAATGAATGCGAATTACGCCTGTTTATATATCTATCTAGCTATATATATATATATATAACCATGAAATGTATCAAATACGTTAGTAAATAGTAAAAAGACAAATATAATTAAATATGTAAAATAAAGCAGGAAAATTAATTATCGACTGAATTAGACTTACTATCTTTTCTATTATTAAGAAGAGGCTTAAACCCTTTAGAATTAACTACATTGGAGATTTTGGAATCGAAACCCTTTTTGCTTATGTTATTTGTACTACTTTTCGATATTAATTGAATTGGTTTTGGACCATTATTGGTTCAGATTGTGCTATTGGTTAGTTTGGACGAACTAGGTTCTCTGTCTAACTTTTTTGGGCCAGATCGATTTTTTTCCCCTCGGCGCAAAACACAAACGATACGGTACGTTTAAGTTCGAAATCTGAGACCAGTTTTTCTTAACGGTTTAGGTTTAAATAAAGGAATAATGTGAGATTCATTCTCTTAATTACTCTGCCAAATAGGCGGAAACTTACTTTCTTCAAATAAGAAAGAAAAACGGTTTCATCTAACAGTATTGGTGTAGAGATTTTCTTGTCGATATAGAGTGGGTACTTCTAATGAGGCCTCTTGAAAGCTGAGATTATGCGACGCCTTAAGTTCGTTTATTTGAGTTTGCCTCTTCCTTTCCGGACACGAGGTATCCGTAGTAGCTCTATGCTGGTTTTTGCAAAATACACAGATTGGTGATAAACTAGTACAGGCTTCTTCCGAATGTTCCATTTCTCTACAGCGCAGACACCTGGAATTGCCCTTACACTGTCTGGCTAGGTGGCCATATCAGAGACATCTGTAACACTGATGCGTACGTCGGACAAACGGTTCACAAGGAAACCTGACGTTCCATAAAAAAACATGCGATGGTAAGGATTGGCCTTTACACGAGATCAGTACAGAAGAACTTGGAATATATTTAACTTCGCCATTAACATTAACTCGTCTGCTTAATCGCCGGATGTTATTAACTACAAATGGATAGGAGTCAATTAATTCCATAATTCGATCCTCGGAATACTCGATATTCACTCCGTTGAGGACACCAAATCGTGAAACCAGATGGGCTGGAATAAAGGCCCTATAACCACTCGTAGGAAAGCAAGAACAAGAAATTAAATTATTGGCGGAATGAGGTGACGACAATTGAATAATCACTCTATTCTACTTTCTTAATTTCAATAATATCCTTCCATATATTATTCCTTTTTAATACAGGGGTGAGCACTAGTCAGGGTGCAAACGAACACGTGCAGTTTTTCATAGTGCACCCTGCCTTTTGCTCACCCCTGTATTTAAGCGATTTTTAACGCGCTAATAGCTAGCCTGTTTGAGTAGGGTTGATAGTCTTTCAATAAAAACTTTAAAACCTTTATCACTATGAATTGGATTTGTATTAGTAGGATAAAAATTAGAAAAATAATTACGAGATTCTCTAAGTACCGAGATGTCCAATGTAATATCAGAAACATTATTATCATAACTACTACAATTGTTGTAACCAGCTTCATTGTTTGCCATATCAAGATTGTTGTTACTATTATTATTGTTATCGCAAGATATGTATTCTTTAGACTTACTTAACTGAGCCGTATGTGACATGTTGCTTTTACTGTCGTTGTTGTTAATAGCAGTTGTAAAATTACTTACCTCGGTGACCTGCGTACTGTCACCTGTTTCACTTAAGTTGATGGGGGATCTTTCCTCCCACCGTCATCTACGTCCATGTACGATGTTAACCTCCTGCAACACAGAAAACTTAACAACCGAGTTCTCATTCTGAACCACCTTCATATTATAACCCTCCTTCGGAAAAGCTTACTTCTTTTATTAATTTTATTGCTTCCGCTTATGTTCCATCTCTCGAAGAAACACCTACTCATACATACGTTCGTGCAGCCCCTATACATATTCTTTCTTCTGACTTTAGCATCGGCGAACTACGTGCCTCTTTGCCAAATTTCTCCAATTCTAGCCTCGGATTAGACAACATTTCATACCTTGCTCTTAGAAATCTTTCAAACTCTGCACTTAATACTCTTCTGTTAATCTATAATCGTTTCCTATGTACTAGCTCAACTCCGCCTCTCTGGAATTCCTTTATGGTTATCCCGATTCCGAAGAAAAATCCTAATTCCTTCTGTCCAATATCTTTGGCTTCTTGCTTAAGAAAACTTTTCAAATACATGATCAATAAACGTCTGGTCTGGTGGCTAGAACATCATAATATACTCCCTGACAATATGTTTGGTTTCCATCCAGGCCTGGGGTCCATGGTCTGTTTATCTTTATTCCTTTCTGATATTTATAAATCTCTTTTACTCAAAAAATTCACTGCTGCTGCGTTCATTAATGCCACCTCTGCCTTTGATAATGTATATTTACCTTCCTTGCATAACAAAATGCTTTCCATTAATATTCCTCTCCACTTTACCTTCCTAGTTATTAATCTTTTTCGTAACAGGATGGTTCACTGATTCCAGGATGGTTTACCAAGGCCTCCCGCAAGGATCATGTTTTAGCCCTACGCTTTTCAATATATATTTTCAGTCTCGCTATCCTCCGAATTTCCGCTACGTCGTTATTCTTTGCTAATGATATTTTTATCTACTCCTCGTCGGATAATATCTTATCGGTGAACGCGGAGCTTAATAATTCTCTTGCCATTTTGGAAAATACGTTATCCTCTCTTCATATATCTATCTCACCCGAAAAATCTGACTTTATGGTTTTCACATTCCGTCCTTACAATTGTTCTTTAGTTAATCTTTCCTTGCGCCACCTTCCCATTCCTTTAATCAATTCCTTCTCTTATCTCGGTATCATATTTAATAGCACCTTATCCTTTCAGGAGCATATCAATTATCTGTGTACGTCCGCTCTCAAAAGGCTCAATTTACTAAAAGCTCTTTCGCCTCGTAAATAGGGTGGGGATCCTTATATTTTATTTATGTTATACAGAGCGATAATCCTTTTCAAATTTGATTACGGCGCATTCCTGTACGCAAGTGCTCCCAAACGATCGTATCCAAAACTCATGTCTTCGTCTCTATATTAGAGCACTTAATTCCTCTCCAATTTCAGCCATTTTGGCAGAGACTGGATTTTTTCCTCTTTTCATTCGAAGACTCTTATTAGGTGAAAAATTTCCGATTAAACGCCTTCCTATTACTAACTCTTAAATCCTAAGTTCTTATTAATTCCGATAACTGGCGTTTCTCTTCTCGCAAAATTCCTATATTATCCTCGATCTTTTCTCGGCTTACACTCTTCTCGTCTTTTGTCATCCCTTTCACCAAACCACCTTACTTCACTTATAATTTCTTTGAATTCATGCAATCTTCGAAGTTATTTGTTCTCCCCTAAGACATTAAATCTCTTCCTCATCCTGTCGTTCATAATGAATTCAATCACGTGGATGCATTACCAACTGGTAAATCTCGTGAGGGTTGGCGTTATCCAATATACGACAATTGTGTTTGTTAACATAGCTATTCATCTAAAAATGCGCCTTGTCGCTAATGATAATTTTTCGGCTGAAATTGGGGTCCCCTTCCAAACACTCCGAAGCCCAGTTAGTAAACGAACGGCGTTGTACACGGTCATAAACTTTAAGCTCCTGGGTCAGTTGGATCTTGTATGGGTGTAGGCTCAAGTCCCGACGTTAAATTTGCCAAGTTAAAATCTGCGGAAGGCCAATTTATTGTGCACGACGAGGAATTGACTGTCTCGGGTTCTTCCGCACACTTTCACGAATCGCGGCGATGTTCTCAGCTGATCTGATGTTCCTTTGACGTACGGGTGTTGGCTGATTGTTTACGGAACCGGTCGTCTCGAATTTGGCCACCAAACATTGGAGAGTCGACTTTGAAAGGCAACCGCGTCTGCTATAAAATGGACGCAATGCACGCAACGTTTATACTAACGAACACTCATTTTTATAATAAAGTTTTATCATTTGGACGTGCTGCTTAGTCGTGTAATTTGTCATGCTGTTTTGGCACCTGTGGGGAAATAATAAACGACAGATTAGACAGACACCACCAAAACAACATGGCCGCCACAGACTACCAACGTCGACCCGCTCTTATTGGGAAACCCTTTAGTGCCCATTCCGTTCTTGCAATCCCCTATCTATATAGTTCCTTTATTAGCCTTATTTATATCCTCAATTTCTAATCTTTTCCTTATATAATATACAATTCTCTGCGTTGGGAAAGTTCCACTGTTGACGTGCCCAAAAAATTAAATTAAAAAAAAAAAAAAAGATTGATAGAATCATCCTTGGAAGGCTCTATACAACGGAAGTAAACCATCCGTTTCTGGATCTAAAGTTTCTCCGGTAAAATACAGAACAATGTATAAGAGACCAGATCGATTGGAAAAAACATAAAAAAGAAATTCAAACGTTAGAATATATTTACCCAGGAGTCATCGATCGATATGTTATATAATACGGAATTCGTCTGTACAACGCACACATACTTAATGCACCGGAGAGATGCACGATGAATTTGGTCAAATATTTTTAGGAGTTTATTATTTTTTTGTCAAAGTGTATGAATAAACGACAGATTTTACACAATTTTCAAGCTGTTTCGTAGAATTATTCAACTTTAGATCTCTAATTTTAACCATATAATATTATAACTGAAATGACAATTAAAAGGTAACAATACCAAACATCGAACAGAGCTCTGAAAGAAAATGAAAATGTTCTTTCCCTTTCATCTTTTGGAAGAGGAAAAGCTATTACAAGAATACGGGTGATATTATAACTCATATTTTTGCACATGTTCAACAGATGAAAAACTTTCATAATCAAAATTTAATTTTTTAACGGAACAAATTACATTTTCCGAGACCTTAACGACATAAAAAACAATTTAAAACGATTATAATACAGGTGAAAAAAAACGGGACGAGTCCGCGAGACCTTCTTTCACATTACCTGAATCTATCGGTGTTTTAGGCGCGGCAGGAATTCAAGGTTAAAATTAAAAAGACGAGCAGGGAATTTCTGCTGTTGCTGAGTTTCATAACGTTGAATAACAGAACACTTTAAAAAACAACAAAGCACTCGCCGCTGTTGCTTTTGAGACGTAATTTTTCGAACTTAAGGCCGGCGACGAATAGAAGGTCAGGAAGCCTAATTTAGGTGAGACGAAACAACCCATACGCATTTGGTAACGAAATTATCGATTTTATCATTCATCCTATTTATTTATAAAACACTCCACCGCCCTTACACAGCCTACACAAGCGTCATGTACCAACATAGTAGACTGAAACGTTTCAAACAACCACCACTAACCCACCATTATATTACCCTTTCCGGTCAGAAATTTCATTTGGCAGCAGATAATTACCATTTTACATATGGACAAGCTTGTTCACCAAGCAGCGAAAAACAATCTTCGATAAGTTGATCAATAAATGTTGAACAATGGTCCTCAAAAATGTTTAACTCAAAGTGTTTCTATGTATTAATATATATATATATATATATATATAAATTCAGCTCTTCGGGCCTTGCGAGGAGGCAAGAACCTTGACCTTCAACTTTTTTCTTCTAAAATTCTTTTTAAAAAATCGTTTTCAACAGACTACGTCACTTTTCCCCGTCTTTTACTTTAAAAAATCTTAAAAATTGTACAACAAAGCATTCTACCTTTGTTATCTTATATAAAGTAACGGGATCCCCATTAAAAATTTTCAATTTTTTTAAAATTTTTTTCCAACTCGATTAACATTATATATGTGTAACTTTGTTTTCATAAGATAATTAAATTAATTTCTTCGCATTTTTTAAATTATTAAAATCCCTAGACCAAATTTCTCAAATCTAGTGCCCCTCATTATCAACGGACATCAAATAATACGAACCTGAAACAGATTGCATTATTTGTTTAAACACATATCGTAAAATTTTTATTTCGATGTTTGTCGAAATCGAAATAACTTTCCCCTTTGGAAAGTAAAAAATGACTGAAAATTAAAAAATTTTGAGAAATAAATTCGATAATAAAATAGAAAGAGTACAAAGAAAGAGGCAGAAGAAATTACGGAATGAGTGAACAATACAAGTATGTGGAAAATAAAATTACTGAAATTAAAGATCAAACTTCAACCGAAATTGAGAAAATTAGTGCAGTAAAGATATGTAAAAATAAATAGCGCAACACGAATAATCGAAGACTCAAGAAAAGAAATAAGTGATTAAGATAGGGTAGGGTTATTTAAGAATAATAATAACCTGGAAAAATTAAATGAAACATTCAATTACGAAACAATAAAAAAGATTCCACTTTATGATGGCAATAATAATAAATTGCATTTTATGTAAAATTCACTAGAACTTTGTAAAAATATAATGAATACAAGAATTAAAAATATAAATTACAAAAAATAATCTTAACAGAAATGTAATAAATTGAATGAATCTTATGTATATTAAGAAAATGTACAACTTTTAAGAAAATAAAATGGGGAAAAACAAATGTGTATACATATAAATATATATTATATATTATTTATTCTTTCTATATATTTGTAGTAATATATCTTCAAAATTACGTTATATTGCATTAAAAATAATGAAATGTTAAAAAAGTAAAAAACAATAATTATAAATGTATAAATGAGTGTGCACGTAAGATAGACCAACAGGAAAACAAATATTTCTGGCTATAATTTAGAAATGTTCTATTTAAGTTTAGAATAAAATAAAACGATCAATAAACCGAAGCAATAGCACCAACATATAAATCCGATGAACTTATAAAATCCGTCCACCGATTGATATAAACTCAATACAGAACAGTAAATTATTTTTAAAAAAAATTCAATAGATGTAGATAACCACAAAATTTTCGAACAACAAAGAACTTAAAAAAATGCTGCATAGTGTATACGTGTTTTAAAATTATTTATACGTTTACATTAATTTTTATATTTAAATATTTTTTTTATTAATTCGCATCTTTGGGATAGAACTTTCAATGAAGTATTTAGAATTCAATTCGCGTTCGTATATGTCCTTTCCTTTGTATAAATTGTTATTTGCAACCGAACAAAAACTTAAGTCAATATTACACCTTAGAATAGATATCTAAGAGGTGGATATATTCCCATATTTTTCCATGCAGATATTTTTGTTTTTACACAGAAAAAACTGATAACGATGAAAGGGAGTCAACTACGTCTCTGCAAAATACGCCGAATACTAGGCATTTTAAAGAAATTACTATCTAGCTAATTTAAAAATCGCACTTCAGTTTTTCATTTTGAACTAGTTCCATATGAAACAAATTTAATTTGATTCGAATAGTTCATTCACTGTTTTTGTTTCAAAAGTCTTAAAAGTATAGATAAAATTCTGTCACTGATTATTCAAACCAACCGTTAATTGTTACCAATACTATGACAGAAGAGTGAAAAGTTAGACGTCTATTTCAACTAAAAAATATATATATTTAATCAATTTTCACCGAAGAACGTCACATTTTTTTTTTTTTAATATACAATTGCGCTAAAAACGAGAAAATTACTTCTTCGGCTTTTAGTTAACTAAAACTAAAAGCAAGAAAAGTGAGAACGCTAATGATTGAATTTGGAAATTGTTTACACTGTAATTACTTAATATTTATAAAAATGAACGATTCCAAGTTTTTAATTTCATTAATAAAATTTTAGGTAATAGCAGCAATTTAAAAGCTTTTTTCCTTTTTAGTAATGAAATTTATCATAAAAGTGTACTTTTAATTTTCAAATTTAGTCATCTAAAATCTGGTGATTAATATTTTAATTAAAGTAACACTAAAGCTGGCCAATAATATGTTTGCATTGAGATAAGCTGAATCAGCATAGCACAGACATCCTTATACTATTTAGTCATTATCATGTATTCTACTAGGCACTAGTTGATTGAACATTATTTATAGATTTGCTTCATCTCTAATGCACGAGCACTGTTCGCTGCTTTTACCGGTACAGCGAAAAAAAAAAAAAAAAAAAAAAAAAGTCATGAAATATTATGATAAAATATTTTTTAAGAAAAATGCAATTTTATTTATTTGAATGAAATAGACAAAGAACTAAAAGCATATGTATTTAATATTTCTAGGAGCAATATCTTACTATTTCATTATTAATAAAAAATTAAATGCATATATATTTTGAATACAAATATTGAGCTAAAAGAATGAATACGTTTTGTCGTATTTGATTTTTAGCATTTTTTTTTTAGATGCGTAATTATAAACGATTATCATTATATTAAATCAAAATGAAAGTTTAAATTAACAAAAAAAAAATTATAATCGAACTTCATCTCCTTTTGCATTAAACATAATTTACGACACTCCATACCTTTAAAATTCTAAATTCTGCGTTGAAAACTAAAAATTAACAAAGGAACAAGTATTGAGTAATGAATATACCGGCCCAGTGCTAAAAATACACAAATCCTACTAAAATAGTTACACATGCAGTTTTGCTTGTAACATTCCACATCAATATATGCAAAAGTTGACCTTCTTGACATTCCTCAGTACAGTTTAGGATCATGTTTAAGAACCAACTCACCGTTTCTATATAAGTTTAGCGGAACCTAAATGGTTCTCCATCTAGTTTTCAAATTTTCATAATCAGACTGATAATAAAATTGTAGAAAATTCGATTATAATGTTGAAATTAAAAGTGAGTATTGCTGCAAACGTGATTAATTAAATATGTCCTTTAATTATTACCAGAAGAAACCACATTGATTAAATTTTAGTTAAAAGTACCAACGCGTTTTATATGGACTAAACAATAAAGACAATTTTTCAAAGCGATACATAATAGGGCATACTGGTAAATATAACAAAAGAGCTTTTTTGAGAGGAGGAAAGGTATCATTAAGAATTCCAGAATTTTACTCAAACAAATATAATCTGCCCCCATCGATAAAACAATGCGACTACGAGTGCAAACAATAAACAAGAAAATGAAGACCATACAATAACAAACAATGTAAGGAGTGAAATAAAGTAGGTAGGAAATGTGGAGCTGTTTCACTGACCAATTAGGAGCTAGTATTTAGTGGCATGACCGTATCCTCTTTTACTCAACTAATCAAGAGCTAATAATATTTAGTCGAATAACCATCCCCCTCTTATAATAAACCCTTGAATAAAAACCAACCACCATACCAAAATGTTCTACACCAACCACAATTCTTTGCTTGTTGTATACATAAGTTTTTAGTCATATAAACCAAAATTGCCTAACTCAGGAATCTTCCTATCCCTTCAAACGCTTTCTTTACAAACATCACTACAATAAAGCTCCTGGAGTATTAAATTATGTAAGATAATTAGTTTCACACCAGCGTCACATTAGTGTAAGAAACTTTCCCCTATCCTCGCAGTGAAACTGTTGAAGCACTGACATCGGTAAAATACCTAGTATTATACCAATATCACGATGGTACAATGAGCTACCTCAACCTTCACAATGAAACCCTCGAAATACTCACTTACGCTGGAATATTAGGTTCATAATAGTTTCATGGCAATACAAGAGTCCAATCTACCATTAAAATAAAGCTCTTAGAGTACTAAATTATGCAGGAGCACTAGTCTCACATCAGTTTCATATAAAAAGCTATCCCACTATTAAAATAAAGTTTCTAAAATACTAACTTATGTAGAAGTAGAAATCTTACATCAGTTTTGTGTCGGTACCAGAAACTACTCCACATCCTACCATCACAATTAAAATCCTGAAGTACTAAAATATGTAAGAGTACTAATCTCATACTACTTACATGCTATCATAATGAAATATTTCACTCTGAGGTTTCTAGGCATTAAAGTGTATAACCCATACTTCAATAATACAACAGTATATTTGAGGAAACAATGGAATTTAGACTGTTTAATACATAGCTTACTTCCCAATAATTCATATATACTCTCTGTACACTACTTACTGTAAAAAGAAGTATAACCACACACTCCATATATCAACAAACCTTCTTATACTTAATCTTTATTCTCTATGTCCACATATGCTATATCAGCACTTCAGGGATTAGAAATAGGTTTTAGCTAACCAATTTTAATCTTTTTTTTCTTTTTCTAACCTGGACTATGCTCTTTGTTATGTTTTTTTTTGCATGTGTTTTTGACAACATATTATTATTGATTAATTGGCATACATTTTTACTAAGTTATACCAGTCACTTATTCGTGCTTGCATATGCTTTTAGAATACATTTTATTGTGTAACTATCCAATTTTAATAATTTTCTAATCTCTCTATACTGCTTATCATGCATGTGTATGGGTGTGCACATACATGTGTATGAATATATCATGTTGTTTGTGTGCCTAGCCATTTTTAATAATTTTCTAACCTATACTAACAACTTTTGTTTATATATATAATATATATATATATAAAAGCTTTTTAGAATATACTTTTGTACTTTCTTAACTAATTAATGCTAATAATTACCATTACTAAGACGTACACCTCTTGTATCTATTCTAGTAAATATATGTCTCCAAGGATGACTTTAATGTACATCTAATACAAATTAGATTACATACTAGCCCTTTTTATTATCCTTCAGTTTGAAGCGCATCTTTACTTTGTTTGAAATATTTATGTCCATCCAGTTTAAAATATATATTGATGTATGTATAATTAAAACAGTCATATCATTAAGCAAATATGTTTCAGTATCTAGATTAGGGAGGGAAGGGAAGATATTTCACACAAATCTAATCAAAATAACTACAGTACTAACCCTTCTTAGGTCCTGTTCTCGTCTATATGTCCCTATGGGAATCTATCTAATTTTTCTTTCATTTCTTTATCTTCTTTATCAACGTTTGCTCCTCGCTTACTTTTCTTAGCAGTTTCACATTTTTAACCTTTGTTGACCATTTAACGTTCAACATCAACCTTGACAGCCGCATCTGAAATGCATTCTATTTTTTAGATTCTTCTTGGCTTAATGCAATTCTGAGCAATACAAAAAAAAAGTACTCCAAATATCCAATCTTTTTGTTGTTTTCGTTTATCTTTATACCTATAAGTCCACACAGTAAGTTAACATTCTTTTTAAATGTGTTTTCTTTCCCAAATCATCTCCATTTTATTCTGGTCTGATGTCACACCTAACCAATTCTGTGCTATTTTCTTAATTGAAATTCGATTTAGTTTCAATCATCAATTTTCCGTCTAAATATCTTTGTCTTTGTTACACTGAATTTAAGTTTTGTCTCATTTGTAACTGACTAGCAATCATAGTACGATAAAACTTTGATTTAAGACGGATCTCTCATTCTTCGGTCATATTATCCGTTACCGTTTTCCATTCCACGCAGACCGCACAAATTCTGAACCCAGTTTGATCGTCGACTCAAAATATTTAAACTTCAATATTCTCAGCAGATCTTTTCTTTTAGGAAGGATAGCTTCAGACTCTATTACAGATTTAATGATATATATTCCGTTTTCTTTACGGTTGAACTAAGTCCATATAGCCTATTTGATATTCCATTTAGAATCTAGATGAAGCTTATTTTCTGTCTCAGTACGATATGGTCGCATACGAAGCAGCCAAATTCGCCGTGATTTATCCATCACTGTGATAAATAGTAACGATGACAAAAACTTGATGTATTTCAAATTTTTAATGGTGAAAAATGATAAGAAAGTCCAAAATCAAAAAGATAGAAATTAAATTTACCAATAAAAAACATAAAACACAACACCAAAAAAAAGTCAGTGGAAGAACGAAAAATTAGGACAATAGAAAATTAACATTTTAAAATTTAAGAATCAATTCCAAAGGTTTTTGCCCTTCCATCGAAAAGATTAATTAATTAAATACTAGTTTTTGGATAAATTTTATAATAAATGATTCGCCGTACCCTGATTTTAATCTATAAGTGCAAGAAGCAGACATATTCGAACTATCCTAAATTAATTTAAGCACTAATATTTGGAAAGACGAATATTCATTGTATAAATACACATATTAGTGTGTACTAATCAATTATGGACTAACGCAACAACACTGGATTGAAAAAATCATCATTATACTAGTTGGATTTTACTGTTAGGTTGTTACGAATACCAGCGTTATTGTAACAAACAGAAATTTTTGTATTATATAAAACCAAATACAAGATGCTGCATTTCAAAAATTTCTAACTTGCAATAAAATTTTATTCGAATTTTTGATTATTCTTAAATAACAGTTAAATCGCGATGAAAGCTTTGGAAGCCTTTCTGAACTGATGGCATTTTACAATTTACTGCACAGCAAAGTTTACGTAACATCATTCTATTGAAAAGGTTCTCTGTAGCACTATTAGAATTGATGCTATTATTTAATCTACCATCTTCCACTAATTCTCCCTTTAATTCGAAACTATTTCATTCATTCGATTCGGTTTTAAATTAAAGCTTATACTTTTCAGATTGTGCACAATAAATCTATCCGCAAAAACAAAATTGAATCTATTTACAATTTTTCAATATATTACAAATTACCTGCAACATGTTCCATGTGTATGTCTCATCATTACCCCTCAAATATTTATGCTGAATTACTATTTCTAACTTCTGTCAGTTTTCCATTTCACATTCATTTCTTTCTTCTATAGAATGTTCACATTCGTTTGAGTGCATTATTGTATTTGAACAATACGAATTCAATTTTTTTCCCGTAATACCATTGCTTTAATCTTTTAAATATTAATTCTTGGATTTTTATAGTGTGCCCATTTACTTATTGTTATTAAATCTTTATTATTTTTATTTCTGCCTCTTTAATATCTTTGCGTGATATAACTATTGCTATACTATCCGTAAACGAGACTATATCACTATAATTTAATTCTCCATATAGACCATTTATATATATATATATATATATATAATTGGACACCAAGTTACTACCCTGCGGTACTCCTACATTCATCTCATTTTTTACACTTTGTACATTTAATATATTTACACCCGTTTTCCTTTGATTTAATTAATTTTGAAACCAATTTTTTAAATTAATCGTTATTCCTATTTCCTCTAATGCGTTAATAAGTATTTTATGAATCTATAGAGGTTATCAATATTTTTTTTTCGCCTAAAACTACCTTTTATTTTTTCAGTAAGCTCATCGATTGCTCTCGGATTTTCTCTTTTAAGAACCGCACTGTGTTTTGTCGATTATTCTATTTTCTCGTAAACACTTCGCTAAATGATTTGCTACATATACTTCTAATATTGTTGTAATCACGTAACTAACTGCAACTGACCTATAATTTCGATGTTCACTATGTTTACTCTATTTATGTATTGGTCTCGTTTTCGATATTTTTGATCCATTTGGTATTTTTCCTTCTTTTAATGTAAGATTTATTAGTTTCGAATTTTCTTTACTATACATATTTTTGATTCTAATTCCACCAAGATTCTGGTGACCTTTGTTTCCTCCAGTCCCTCAATTATTTTCTCCACCTGTTCTATATTTGCTTTGGGTATGTACATGTTTACTTTTAATTCTCCCTATTCTCTTTCTCCTAATAGCACTTTATTACATTCGTGTTTCAGTTTTTTTTATGCCACTTTTAAATTCTTTACTAAATTTGTTTGCAATTACATTTGTCTTTTACTCCTTGCCCCTTGCAAAAGTATTTAATGATGGTTTCATCTACTTCTAGGTTTTTTTCTTTTCCTATAATCCAGTTAATGTTTAACCATCTTTTCCTAATACTCCTTATACTACCTTAAAACTTATTCCCACAAACATTTCTTTTTGGCGACTTACTTCTGCATTGACTTGATTTCTCAATTGTTTGTATTTTTCTCTTAATTCAGTATTTTGATTGTTCATTTTTACATTTTTTGTAAGATTTGTCTCTCTTTTTAATTATTTCAATTATTTTTCGTTTCATCCATCCGTTCTTTCTTTATATTTTATATATATATATATATATATATATATATATATATATTTATATATATATATATATATATTGTAGAATTGTTTTTCAAGCTTTTTTTTTTATTTCTTTTACATATTCCCTTGTTTATTATGATGGTGATCTATAGAACGCCCATAGAAACAGTTTTTCCTCATACCATGTCATTTTAATTATTACACTTTCCGCATTTTTCGTACATTTGTTCTAATTTTAGTTTGTATTTTTTGTCCCGCTTTGGATTACTTTTTTAATATACTTTTTGCATAAATTCCAAAATACATAGATCAGTCAGTATTATATACATAAAAACAAAAAAAAAAATACACAAAATTTCGACGTTTATCAAATATAACAAAGTTAAAACGTATCACGCAATGATAAATGAAATATAATTATATAAATGTTTTGAAAAAAATCGTGATTTAGTCACAGTGAGAAAAAAACCTTAATAAAACATAAAACAACGGAAAACATTTACTTAACGAATGAAATATACGTAGGTATTTGTAACTTAGTTGTTTTTTTTAGCGTAATTTTAAACACAAAACAGACACCATGTATAAAGTAATTTACGATTATTATCAATTTAAAAACCTTTTTTAACAATTTCATCACATGCTTCCACGACAGATCTACATGTAAACTATACGAAAACTGAAAAAATATATTGTACGAGATAAAATATTACCGCAATTATAAATTATAAATATTCAAATTATACGGTGCAAACTGAAGAGAAATAAAATCGCTGGAAAAATATTTTTTTTAAAAAGTAAGAAAAGTATCAATTACCTCGATCGAATTGTTTTCCGTCGGCATCAATATCTTTCACATTAAATATATCCTCGAATAATACACCGGCCATTTCGATTTCAGAATTATTTAATCAAAAAAGATAATACTAAAAACATTTAACCGGTTTTTTAACCCTGAATATAATAAAATTTATTGACTTACCGTCTTTACATTGTAACACACTGCTTTTAACATTTTGTAATATCACTCAATTACATGTTATCAATATAAATTATTTAACATGTAAAATATAATAAATAGTATCGCAATTATTTTATTTGCTAACATTTTATAATAGAATTAAATAGAAAATTATGTTTTATTTTTTTTTTTAAATTTCAAATTCAATTGCTATATCGAAAAAACCGCAGTCTCGTGATTTGTTTTTGTTTTGAAATTGAAAGCAATAAACAAAATCGAAGTACCGGTACGGTTTTGTGTTTTAAATGTAAAAGGATGAAATTTATTTTTCTTTACGGTTTTTTGAATAAACGATTATTTTAAAATGGAAAATTCTGCAAACTTACCGCCAAGAAAGATTAATCTTTCGGCCAATATTATTAAACAATGTTTTACACCTTTACAGATGTTGCTACAGATGGGTTTTAATAAAGAAAGAGCGTAAGATTATTTGTATTAATATCTCTTTTGTTGTTTTTTTTAAGTATTATTAAAATATAATGCATTAATCAAATGGTTTATTATGCCCAATGAAATTCACATATACTTTATTTACCTCAAGTAATATTTTGCATAATTATTTTAATTAAACTTACTTTGTGATTTTAATTTATTTACTTCCATGCTTTGTTTTAAGATAACGATTGAAGTGTAATTTTAATAGATATATTTGAAACTCACCATAAGAAAATCAATAAATACTGAGCAATGCAGATAATAGGAATTACCTTCATTGAAATAATTTAAGTTACATTCTAGGGAAAAAGCTTTATCAGCTACCGGTAATAAAAATGTGCAATTAGCTGCCGACTGGTTGTTGGCTCATATAAATGATCCGACATTAGATACACCCTCTTCCAGAGAATACGTTGTATATCTTTGTCCGGTTGGTGTATTTCTCGATCAGCTGGAATTATTCTGGAGTAAATCGCTTGATAAATGTGGTTGGAATGGCGCTCACAATTCTATTCCACATATTACTTTAGCACCATTTTTTCAGGTAATTTTTGTAAGCTGTACATTTATCTTACTACGCGTTATAAAACGAATTATTGCACATAAAAGAAAATTTACTAATTTATATTGATTAGTTACAAATGTCTATATTAATTTAACGACTGACATATTGTTATTGGTGGGCTAATTGTCTTTAGAATTCGTACGAAAAATTGGTCGTACGAAGTTATGCGAATTCGTATGAAAATTTCGTACGAATAAGATGGTTACATTACTTGCGATGTTGTTTGTACGAACAATGAATTTACAGAAGGCAGTAGTTTTTTCATTTTTTTTTTTTGATCGTCAGTCGAAAGGCAGTAGTTACATTGCGTGTTTTTTTTTTATAATTTGTTCGACGATTTAGTAAATTGGAACCATTTATCAGTGTGTGAAATCTGATATTCTTTCTTCAACTCGACTAATTATTTTTTCTGAATTCATATTTCAGAATAAGCAAACGTTGAAAACGGACACTGTAATATAAACTTCGTACGAATTGTGATGAAAAAAAAAAATATATTGGTCGCATAAAACTGGTCATACGAACTCGTACGATTTTCTAAGAATTCGTACGAAAAAAATGCAAGCAGTGTAACCATGCGCGTAACTCTGTACACGTTTGTTCCTTTCAGACCAAGTCGTAAGAATTCGTACGATCTCGTACGACCAATTTTTCGTACGAATTCTGATCCAATGTAACCGCGGCCTAATAGTATAAAAATGACACCGTCTAATCTCATTCAAGATTGATTTAGTTTTTTCTAAGTTTTTAAACAAAATAGGAAAAAAATCGAAAAGAAAAATTTCCATAGTTATTAAAAATCGGTACTGAGTAATTAAGTTTTTTTTTTTTTTTTTGGCACACAATTTGTTCAGTTGAACAATCAGTAGCAACAAGAACACCTGACAACAATAAAAAAGAAGAGAAAAAGTGAAGAAAGAAAGAAAGAAAAGTAAGAAATGAACGGATAAAAATATTTCAAATTACTACCCAGTGGTGATTATTCATTATGGAAATAATACATTGAACCGATATTAATATTTTCGTCTAAGTTTTACGTTGTTACTGCATTTGCATCGTTTGATGCGTATGAATCGAACACTATTAGCTGGTGTTATGTTGATGAAGTCGCTATACACACTTTCGCTTAAGCTTTTACTTGTTTCTTTTCATATTTCACAGTTTTAGGTTGAGCTATTTTCGTTTAATGATGATGCGGTTTTTTCATATTAAGTGATTTTCAGAAAACGCATGATTTTAATTTTTTCCTATCGCAAAGATTACGAAGGTATTCTTAAATTATTGCATTTTTCGTTTATTTCCGTTACGATAATTGATCGCTATCAATTTTAAACTTACACCGTACTTTATTTTATTAAGACATAGAAAATGAATATTAATATAATGTTTTTTTCTTTCTTTATAGTAACCGCTCTTAGTTATTGTGTTTTGGAAAAGTTTAGGGTGAATTATTTGTTCCGTGTCAAATACCGTCTACTTTTAAATATTGCGCAACCAAGAAATTCTTTTCTTTCAACTTTCTTTTTCCTTTTGAGTTTTCATATTTTCGATTTTTTTTTGTTTTCTAACATTTCATGTTCTTCATGGGCTCGCTTTTTAGAATTATTTTAAGTTATACGTATGTTTAACTGTTATTTAAAATGAAATCCCAAGTATTACGAGCAATTTCCTATTCTCGAAATTCTCTTAAAATTCAGTAAAATATTTCACATAAAACAGTTGGCTTCTTCCAATCGATGTTGAAAACAAAAATTTACATGCGGTAGCTTTTAATTATTACAGATATCCGTGTTAAAGTTATTAGATTACAGAAAGTACAACGTTAAAATAAATTCTGTACAATGTTTAACAACAATCTGTTGCTGAAATTCCAGACGCTTCATATTAGAAATACTTCTAATATTTTTATTTCATCGTTTTCTCTGAAAATTGCTGATCAATAATGACGGTTAAACTGTTTTAGAAGTAGCTGTCGAAGTTTAGTAATTTTAAGTGACTGCTTTTTTAAAAAGGTCCTTGTTTCTCCACTTTTTTCCCCGACGTTTTTTGCTTCAGTATTATTTACAAGATTTAAAATTTTCGTTTCGTAATAGGCACCCGAGGAGTTTTAGTTTCCTTTTTATTTGAGTTCCTATTATTTTAGTTTCTTTTTTATCTCGCTCCACGATTCGTACATTAATGTATGAGGGGCTTTCAATAAATAACGTGACGTGACTTCGAAAATAACGTCCCCGACATCCAAAAATTACGAAAAAAATACCAAAGAAACTAGAAGAAATACTTTATTTTTTGTGACATAATTTCCGAAAACATTAAGGCATTTATCGTACCGGGCCACGAGTTTATCGATGCCGTCATGGTAAAACTAGGCGGTGCATTTAGTGAAAAATTCCGTTACTGCTCCCGTGACCTAGTCGTCTGTTACAAAACGTTTCATACACATTTTAAATGGGGAAAAACGTGAAAATCCGAGCGAGTAGTGTAGATGTGAAAATCCGTTCCAATTTCGATTTTTAATTCATGTGCGAACGAGAACAGACATGTGCGGCCGCGTATTATCGTGCAAAAGCACTGCTCTCGAGATTGCAGTAACGTCTCTTCCGGGCAATCGCTCGATGAAGTGCCATACGAGTGTCGCGGTAAGTGTACTCCGTTATCGCATCCTTCTGTGTACGAAACCGTTACAGTAGGACTCCGTGCCGATTTTAGAAAACGTCCAGCATGGCATTCAGTTTTGGCTTTTGGCGGACCTGGTTGACCTTTCATTTTATCCATTCTTTACTAGCTTCCTTCGACTCTGGGACACACTTACACGTCATAACGTTGTTTGCACCTATACTGTGCACAGCTCACGATCAATTTTTGCACTTACAACTTCTTCAGCTGTCAGAAATTTGATGACTGCACATATCTTGCAAACTCACCGAGTTAGAAACGTGCACCGATATGTTTCACACGTACGTACAGAAGTTCTACTTATCATATCAGACCGCGGCAAACAGCGTTCTGTTCGTATTTCCCTCATCTACCCCCCCATGTAAATTTCACACAGTTTTACCAAATAGTGGGCGCGAAATAAACTGTGTCACGTTACTTATTGAATGCCCTCTAGCGGTCAAAAAACGAGTGAAACATGAAATTCATTCTTTTTCCAACAGAACAAGAGCATCAGCGGAGCAATGCGAACCAAGATGCAGCTGTGTAAACGAAGTGTAGTCAAAATTCGCGTACAGACTAAAAAATTTCGTACATAAAATTGTTTATTCGCTGTCTGATTAGTCGTCAGAATCCGCAGGCTCCTTCTCAAAGTATCGGCCGTTCTTCGCAATGCACTTGTGACTGTATTGACATTCTCCTCCGTGCACGACGTTTGAGGTCGTCCGCTATGAGGGATCAACGCAGATGTTTCACAAATGCCACTGCAGTATTGTGACTTTATTCAAACTTTCCGTACCCTATGCAGCTGACGTTTCTCGAACGGTATCTATTGGCGATAATTTGCTTCGAACACAATAACGAATTGCACATCTTTGTTCGATTTCGATGTCCATGTTATCGGCTGATAAGCGCGCGATACACGTACAGTATAGTTTGCATGCGACTTCTAACTACACTTTGTTCACACAGCTGTGTCGTATTGCTATAATGGCCCTCGTTCTGCGCTTATTCTGTTGTAAAAAGAGTGAAATTCATGTTTCACTGGTTTTTTGACCGCTAAATAAAGTCCATACTCCGTACAGAGAGTAGTTGCGGTTATTTTGACCCACCCTTTGTAATTCAATTGATAATTCTCAAGTTTGTTAACGGGTTTTTTTCATTTTTGATTGACACCCTTATTTGTTCAGTTCTTATTATGATTATGTCTTCGTTTACTGTTGAACCAAAGTATTTGAAATATTACAAGACAAAAGACAATGAGAAATTCTCCAGTTTGCGATGTTCAAGGACATTTCACTATATTTTTGTGTAACACTATCAAGTTCATGAATTAAACGAAATTTAACAGGCAAATATGTAGTCTAATGATTGTAGGTTTTATTTCTATTATTGAAGATGTATAAATGAAGATTCGAATCTTACACCATAAATGAAATTATTAAATTGACCGTTTTTAATGAATGTTATATATTTTACATATAACGGAATTGTGAGAAAAAAATTTCACAGATGTTGCACAAAATAATTTTGTCCATTTCTTTGTGTTCCCAATGTAATTATCGAATAACTAAACGATAACTTATTAAAGTAGAAATGTACATTACAAATAATAACCTGTACAAGACGTAGCAATTGAACAACTTAGTTATAGACAGTACACGATAACAAAGAAAAAATCGATGAAATTTTTCAAATTTGGAAATTTTTCTTACTGTTTACTCTTTAATATTTAACTCGGCGAACTTGTTTAACTGCCTGTTACGTTTATGTAAAGCGAATTTCGACTACCTTCATTCATTTTCGTTCTACTGATGTTTATTTTCATTTTTCTCAGATAATTTATCGAGTGTTTTTGTAATTCAGCTTTCGTATTTGCTATTTTTTCGATATATTCTAACATTGACTTTATTATTCTTGACAACTAGTTTTTCAATAATCCTTCGAATAAGTGTAAAAATAAGTGTTGCAGAGCGTAGAGATAAAATATGCAACCTGATTTCGTGCTCCTTTGAATAATAATTTTTCCGAGGAAGCTATTTATTGTCTTTAGCATAAATATAATTCGAGTACAATCGATTTTGAACATTTGCAGTAAGATTCTTCAAGCGTTAATATTATTAAATGCTTAAATAAAAAATCTAGAGAACAAGAAGGTTCATGTTGGTTAACTTCTAAATATCTGTATGATAAAACGTTAAATAGACCACTGTCGTTTCGATTCCGTTGTAAAATCCAGATTGCGTAGTCGCAGTTTTAACTTCACATTTTTTATATATTCTGGGACATTTGTCATTTTTAAAAATAGTTTTAAAATTTCACTCGTTATATTTACAAATTGTAAAACACCACGATAAATAAAAAGAAGCACAAAAAATAAGAAATTCTAACCGTTTTTTTTTCTAGCTTGAATAAACACCATTTAACCAACTTTCCTTTTCGAATTACATCTAAAAGGATGGAAAAAAGAGAAAAAAAAGTAATCGAATAAGATTGGATTATTTCTCACATTCATTTTAAAAGAAAAAAGAATAAATATATACATACACACACGTAATATATATATGCACAATTTACTTAGTCACACACATATATAATGTATATATACGTATACGAAAAAAACCTTAATACTGAAGAAGCTTTAAAATAAATATCAACTGAAATTAATTGCTGGAATTTCCGTAAATAAAAGATTCAATTTTTTATTCGACTTTTCCTGTTGAATGCAGCCACGTTGCGACTAAACGGAAAATTTGTCCCATTGTACCATGCTAGGCTTCTGTAGTGTACAAGATTCAGGACAGCACCGTCGAATGTGATTTATTTAGGGCTTAAACCATTCCTTCCTGGGCAAGGGTGCGTTGCTTTGTGTCGGATCAAATTTCTGAATCGACTCATCGTTGAAAAGCTGAACTTTTCCAAATTAACTGGAAAGATACCTTGTAATAATGGTACACTATTTGAAATGTGTTGGCGAAGATGCCTCAACGAAGGTTTAAAAAAAAAAAAAAAAAAACTTTTTAAAAATAAGCTTTTGTTTTTAAAAAATGCCCTAAAAAGAATATAATAAGTTTATTTCGACATGACAGTTTTGAATATGCATAATATCAAAATTTCGTGAATGTATCATGCAGCTAATATCAAAAATTTACAATAATTACATTGATTTAGCAGATGTAAAAGCTAGTCACAAGGTCATAATGGAAAAAAATAGATCATTCTTTTAACCTTTTGCTTTACACCTGTTAATTTAATATGATTATTATAAATGAATGACGTTTCCTACATGATATATTTTCCCATAATTTACTATATAACTAAGTGATTTAAAGTTTTTTTTTTTATTTATATTTTATTAAATTTCAACACTTCTTTTGTTCTTTATATTTCTTCACACTTATCCGCACTTCTGTTCTTACATTATTATCGAAATTTTGCTTATTCCCATTTCCTTTGCACTAATTCTGCGTTCTTTCTAACAATTTCCTTCTGAGTTGTTATTGCATATTTTTTTCATTGTTAAAAATGCACACATTGTTTTTAAAAAAGACAAATTTAGAAACGGATTATTACAATTTGAGTGGAGAAGAATTAGTTTAGTAACACGCCCTTTTCGACCTACCGAAACGAAAGTTGTATATTTGGAAGCTATCAAAGAATAAAAGAAATCGAGTAATCCATCAAGTTGACGACTGGTTATAGGGTGGTGGTATGTGCAGGTATAACTTTTTGACCTTCAGCATGCAAAATTGCATTAAAACGAATACATCGCTAGAGGAACGAAATTGAATTATTTCTCCAATTATGAAACAAAATTTTTTAGTGTCAGGTAAAAAATCACTTGCTTATAAATTGATTCTTATAAGAATTCAGTAAGGAAGTGTTTTCAAAACTATTATTTTTCCATTTAATTCTTAACAAAATGATACAGAAGTTTTATATACAGTCATTCGTAAAATAATTTACAATCTCTGATTAAATGTAAAATAATTCATAAGTAATAACGTGATCTGTATCATTATGTTCATATTGTGTTGAAGAATCTGTATCATTAGTTCATATAAAGCCTACGCAAACGAAATATATTAGTAAGCAAATATAACCTAAAATTTCTGGATAAAAAAAAATTACAGCACCTCGATAAGTAAAATTAAGAAACATTTTCTATTTATTTATTTATTTTTATATATATATATATATATATATAACTCGGCCATTTTGGCTTCGCAAGGGGCTGTGCCCCTTGACCCCTCTTGCTTTCATTTCTGTCTCTTTCGCTTCTATACTTTGTATAAAATGATCAAAATTTACAACGTAATTCTTACTGGCATCAACACACACAAAAAATAACATAACCACAAAAATCATATTCTAACATTTAACTTCCGTTATATAAAATTAAGACATTTTTTCGTTACATATTTCATTACATAAAATTGTGACATTTTTTAAATAACAATAACAAAAATCCTATAAAATATAACAAACGTTACATAAAATTGGGACATTTTTTCGAATGGGGGGTAGCCTAAGAATTACGTTGTAATTAATATATATATATAGTTTTTGATCTGCATGGTAATTGATTGCTATTTTATTTATAATTTACATCCGGGGAAGATTATTGGCGAATATTTACCAGCACAGGTAGGTTTTACAGTTCTTAAAGGTGTAAAAGGAAGAACAGGCGGTTGTTAGTTACATTTTACGACAAAACTAATTTCTTATTACGAAACCGCTGACATCGTCAATATGTGTAAGTGAGTGCATAATGTCCGTGTACATATCATGTATTATTTTTTATATACCTTAATTCAGACTGTTTTATAAGTGGTTAGCGTATCTTTAAAAATATATATTTCGAATCTATAACTAAGCTTTATTTTACACGTTTAAACCAGTTCTTTCCGGTGTAATTTGGAATTGAATGATGTAATCAAACATTTTGCAATAATGATATTTTTCTATTTGGTCTATTCATCTTACCAAGTTAAAAACTGATTATCGTACAATCGTCGAAAGTAACGTTTAACTGGGCTAATTAACTAAAAACAGTTTAGTATATTGATGACCTTATTTAAAATTTAAAAAAAAAAACTTGAATATTTCTGTTGCATTATCAAAAGACAGTCAAAGAAGAGATTATGCGGAGAAGCGCGAGACTAATGATTAGTAGCAAAAATTTAATTAATTATTTAGAATAGCTACGAACAAAACAAATATTCTAAGCGGAAAAGGTAATCGGAAAAGAAGATATGCAAAAGTAATGCCGGTAAAAATATAAAGAATTAATTAAAAGGTGATAGTTTGATAAAATGTGTCATATCGAAAACCAAAAATTGACTTTATTTTTTATTTAAAGTGTTCATTAAAAAATTGTTCGACAGGCTCCTGACGAATATTCATTACGGCTATCGCGAATTTTAGAGCAAATAGTAAAACAAGAACTAAAACGCGACAATGCGATTACCGACTTCCAACTAGAATTGTATGCTTCCAGTAATTTTATGGGATATTTTTTATCCGATGAAAGTTGTTCTATATTGAAACGCGTAGCTTCCCGTTATGTTAAAGAAGTGTACCATGCCGGTAAGGTTTTTTTGTTTATTAATGTATTTCAGTGATAATATTGGATTGAATATTTTTTGTAAAATTTAAGGAGATTTTTCTGTTTGGGTAACGTGATCTAAAATAAACTGATTAATTGTATAAGTTTATAATTGGTTTCCTTGCACGAAAATTAAATTTTTATTTTTGTTTGCTTTTTTGTCGTTTTTTAACGGACAATGCAATGCTTTCTTCGATTCACGATGTTATTAGTAAATTAATAGAGTATTCTAAAGATTTTTATGTAATAAAAAATTCATAAAATTGTACCAAAACCCGTAAAGCGCGCTAGTTAGTAAGGTGCTATAAAAAATGAAAATGTAAAAACAAAAATAACGTGGAACAATTCATTTTTTAAAAATAGAGAAGTTTTTAAATAATTTTCTCGTATAATATTTAATATATTTAAATTGAAAAATACAATCGTGGTCATTATAAGTAATATTATATTTTAAAAAAAGTTAATACATATGTATTTTTAAATATAGAAAATATTATTCGACTTGTTTTCGGGTTAATGACGTACATGACAAATGTGAAGCCATTTTTAGAAGTATCAAACTTATCTAATGTAAATTTTATTTTTAAAGATGCTGAAAGTTTAGACATTTTTCTTTTAAATCAACTGGGGGACTTACAGTTGCGCAGCCGAAAAAATATCAAACTAATCCATCAATACAATATATAGCAAGATATCGCCCAACTTTTAGACAGTTGATCAACATTTCACCCACTAAATAACACTGATGTATTGATTGATATAAAATTATTACATCGAACGATATGGCAAATTCGCTAATGCAATGTTAACGGCAATTTCCTCAGAAAAATATTTTATTGAAACTATTGCCGAATTTGCATCAGTGCCGATTCGACAGTGTCATTTATCGACATTAAATTAGTAAAGTTGTGCTTCATAAAAAGTTCTAATCTCGTAAAAATCACTTCGTTGTTCAAAAAGCTTTCGATATAAAAAAACAAAAAAAAACCGTAATCATGACAGCGACGATAATTTCTGTCGTAAGTTTCTTTGTAAAATGGGTATCATCGACGCAGAAACTATTGAGGTAATGAAATTTGCATCAACACCACAATAAAACGTACAACGAAAGTATAGCTCTAAAATTTAAACAAAGTAGTTTTCTATATGCACCATCACCGGCCCCAAGTATTATAATGCTTTATTTTCGAAAGTCAATAAAAAGCGTAAAGTGTTTCAAAAGTAAAAGATACGGCGAAAAAATAAATACAGTGGCAGTTAATGTAGATAGTGATAGAAATACAAAAAAAAAAACAATTACAAGAAGGAAAAACCGATAAGGATAAGTTTGTAAATAATCGACTTTGATAATTTCTCAAAAAGGGCTGATGAACAACTATGTACAACTAATCGTCTGAAGGGATCTGAATTAAATTGACAAGTCTTGATCTACTCAACACTTTCATAATCTCACCATTCTCTTCTATATATATATATATATATGCAAATTCAATCTCAACCATCCCATATATTATTATTTCACCGATATTCGTATATGTATTACAAAGAGTTGTGGGTATGTGTCAACGTCACGCAATGTTAAGTAAATCTAGCCAAAGTCAGCAGGACTGAATTATCCATACGCAGGAAAATGAATCTTACATAATTTTAGGTGAGTATTTTTCGCATTTCAGGTTGTAATAATCAAGGCGCATGTAATACAACTTAGTACTAATGTAAACAGAATTTCAGTTCGTTTTGCTCTCAGCGTATCTCATTTAATGGTCGAAGAAAATTTTATCTCATCTAACCATTTAGGAAATCGCGTATCTGTAGAGATGCGCAAATCAACTCCGCTAGAGGAGTTGGATATGTATGTGTCCTTTCCGACTGTGGATATAAATCCGCTTCTCAACTCCAACTCCGGCGGAGTTGTCTCATATCCAGATAATCGACTCTTCGCTACGTATTCAATTCCAACTCCATGTAGCACTCCGAATGCACAAAGCAACAAAACGTTCTTGAGCATGGTGTGCATTTTCTTCGCGCAGTTGCGATTTATCGACAGCGGATGAAAAACTCCCTCACACATACATACTGTTTTCTGGTAAATAGGATATTTCTTATCTGTAAGCATAAAATAGCTAGTTCGCATCGCGTTAAATAACATCTAGCATTAAATTCGTGGATCGTATTACTAATTCGATTTGAAAATTTTAAATCACACCGCGCCGTTACCCCTTTATACTGCAGTTTATGAACACAATGTAATTCCGTGAAACAGTAATGATAGGGGCAAATTTTGACAGTTGCACGCGCAGCTGTCGCCTTTCGGCGTAGAGATACATCAGATCACTCCGCCAGAAGTGAATTAAACTGTATCCGGAATGATAATATTTGTTCGTTGTGTGACGTTTTTCGGAGTTGAGATATGTGGTCGGAGATATATGCGACTGTGTCCGACCACGGGTATGTTTCCGAGGATATAACTGTGTCCGGAGTTACTCTCATGCCTATCGTATAGTCATTTTATTATTAAAAACCGGACCGCATCAATTACAGAACCAGTTAAAAATTTAACTGTAACGTGAGATTACCATTACATTAGTCATTACGTTGTGTTGTAAGAACGCATACGAGAACAGGTCTTTTAAATAACTAAAGGTATTATTCGAATCACACGTTAGTTATTTATCCTCGATTTTAAATAGGAAATTTACCGAGGCCATAAATCCTGTTAGTTTTAATTTTTCAAATTTTCAAATTTTATTTCGATCGATCGATTATTATTCAAATTAAATTATTCATAACTTTAGTACAGGTAAATAATAGAATAATTCGACTAGCATGTCGATTTATTTATAAATTACCATAAACCTGTGTCGCCGGAAATTGTCCGTAAGTACATTTCATTTATAGGAAAAACTAATAGACACGAACCAAAACAATAAACGAAAAATTAAAACAAGAAATTTAACTTACGAATGAAGACAGTTAAATCGTTAGAAAGTGAAATTGAATTAAATTAATCTGTATCAAATGAACGATATGAAATATCGCAAGTTCTTCTTTTACTGTTGACAATTTTCTTAAAAATGATTTTACGAATTCGAAGAAATAATGGCCAGCTGAGTGATAGAAGCTCTTTATTAATTATTAACGAATAAATAAAATTTGTTTTATTTATGAAAAATTCATGAATAATCACAATGAACGTCGGAGCATTTTTTTCTATGCCAGTTGTAGTACTAGAGAACGTGTGATAGAAGATTAATACTGCAATTAGAATGAAGGAAAAAATTAATTCCACGTCAAAAATGTTTTTAGAGCTTGCCGGTAATATCGTTTACACATTTTACTTTCCCTGTCTTCGTCGTGATGAAGTGCGTCACATTTTTGCACGAAACTTTTACAATTATCGGAATGGTAGTCGTTAACTACGCGATTCCGTGAAAACATTCTAATATAAGTTTAGGCGACTTATCGCGAATATTGTATTTAAAAAATGAACTCCACTGAAACATATATTGGCCGTTAACAAGTGGTTGGCTGACGATGCATAGCTTTGTTGCTGGCCGGAATATGTATTGTCGAAGCATTGAAATTTACAATTGACGAAGCAATAGATCCTTTCCTTTCTTAATCGACATTTTTTCTTGGTGCATGAACCGAATTTCGATGTTAAAAGTTGGATGGTGCAAATATCGCTCAAATTCGAATTCGCAACATTTATCGCTTGCAGCATTCCTAATGTTAAGAATAATTGGCGCGGATTTCCTGTTTGTGTTGATATTTATGCTAACATCAGTCTAAATAATTGTTACTATTCTGCTGAAAGTTGATTTACTGGCTTTTATATTTTTAAAAAATATCATCGAACTCGGTTTATTAGATATTAAATTTAAGTAATGATTATAAACATTTTTACAGAGCTTTCATTCTTTACTCTTTAGTTGTAAATGATAGTAACGAACAGCTGGGTGCTATTGCTTCTTGTTTTCCGTGGTGTACAAATTCATCGGGAAAAATTTCTTTCGCCTCTGATGATGTCAAGTGTAAGTTTTATATTATAAATTATATTTATTAAATTTAATTATTCTGGTACATCGAGAAATACTGCTGCCAAGATTTAAAATTTTTGCATTAATGAAAAAGAAACGAATTAGCTGAAATTTGAAGCCTAAGTGTTAAATTATTAACTTAATGTTTTCTAATTCTTATTTATATATATATTTTTTTAATATATATATATATATAATTTTAGATACTGAAGCTAACCGAAAATCTTTTCATTTGACATTGGCATATCAATTTTCACAGTCTGATTTCGAAGTTTTAAAAGAACTTATTGATAACATTTTTAAACTGAATGATAAAATTCTATGGGAAGTAAGATTGTATTCAAGAGATGCAAAAATGATTGGGAAACATGTAAGTTACCGTTTTTTGGTTTTTGTTTTTTTTTTTTTCTTTTCTTTAAATTATATTTTATGCACGCATATAACACGCGCTGTACATGTTTATGTAATATATGTTTATTTTTTATAAGGTGTATAAAGTTATTTATTCTCACAAACCACAAAAACCGGATGAATTAGAATTACGAATTGGTGATTTTATTTATGTTAACGAAGATTCTGTCAACAGTTCTATAGATACGTGGATCAAAGGTACATCGTGGCTTACAGGTGTGTGTGTATAAAAGTTTTGCGTGTTTTAATTACGAAATTAAGAAAATTGTACTAAAAATAATATTACCAACTACAGCATCAGTACCACATCTGAGGAAAACAGCCATGATTTTATTGCAAATAAACTATAAAATTATTATTACTTTTTTTTTTTTTTTATCACAAGTGTCTTCTTAAGTAAGTTAAATGAATATAAATTAAATAAAATTTTTTTTACGACGCTTATTACATATGATCGTAAGCAAATATCTTCGTAAGAATATGTCTCCGATAAATCTAATGCTTTCGTAAACAGGCGAAAGCAGCGGCTAAATCTCAGCACTGTTCCTTACATTATCTGCCTAGCAATGTCGGAAGAAGAAACGAGTTTACAGTAATATTTTCAGTGCATGATAGTTTATTGCTTGTATTTAAATGTATTGTTTTTCATGGTTAATTTAAAAGTTTTCATTTTATTATTGCATTATAAATAACAAATAGTTCGGTTTATGAAATATGTAGTGAGCTATTTTTTCTAAATATATTTTCAATCGACACTTTCAAGAAATTTATTCGAGTTCACCGAAGTACTAGTTTTCAAACATAACCTGCGGTTATCCAGTGCACTTGTAGATAATTTCATATATCTCGTATGTTTTTTTTTGTTGGATCAGAGATGCGAAGAATTTATTGAATAAAAAAGTAAAATCTTCCTTTTACGGAATTTATAAAATTTTTCGTTCAAGATAGATGGTCAAAGAAAAACATTAGTGTCAACGTTAATAATGTTACCGGAAATAACGTAGTTCCTTTTTAATTGTTCTTCGAGTCATTTTGTTAATTATTTTTCCTTTTTGTTTTTCGGGTTTCGATATTTCAAAATTAAATTTCTAAAAATCAATTTTACCATTCTCACAGTTGAAAACTATAAATTTCTTAATAACATTTCCATTTCGTGATGTTTCTATAAATTTTCTCTCAATTGGTAATTATATACCGAAAGGGGGGATATATTGCGAGTCGTTCAAACATTTATGCTTGTATTATTTCGAAAACTCGCATCTAGGTTGACTTGACTGAATTTCTTCAAGGCGGCGATTAATATTTAGTTAATAACTTACTTTACATGTTTCGCGAGTCCTAATATAGAATAGAAAAAAAAAAAAATGAGCGGAAATCAATCAGTTTATATTGACGTGAAATTCACAGCCCGCAATACAATGATGAGAGGACATTTAAAATTAACCGATGAACTACTATGCGCCGAAAATATCATTATAAACTCATCGTCGACGGTAAGGAGCGGAATTGAGATTTAACCCGCTACTGACAAAGTATCTCTAAAGATACTTTCGTAACAGATTTTAAGAAGCAAAAATGGTGACGTCATAAATTAGCTCTTCCTAGTTTTTTGTAATGTTGCTGTTCGTATGTTACTAATTGCGCTGAACATGGAGTATATGTTTAACCATTAAATACTAAATGTCAACACGTATATTTGAAAAATACGATGATTATTATGTTTCGTTTACTTATCTATACTGAATTGTAATACAGAGCAAAAATTCTGCTCGTAAATGTTATATTTGCATTTGTTTTAAAGGCCGATAATATTTATTTCAACCTAAATTTGTTTTTAATCTACGACACTCAACTCTTCTTTATGATTCATAAAATTGGTGAGATTTTTTAATTGCAAATTAAAAATACGATATTTAATAAAAGAAAATTAATGTAAAATTAATTATTGATGCTATTAACATGATGATGCGTTACATAATTATTTAAATAACTGTTATTCAAAATAAAGTGGAATAAATATATTGAATACCGTATACAAGCTCTTAAATTGCTGTACGCATCGTAAGGTTAAATAAATTTGTTTAATGTTAATTTATCTTATCTTTCGAAAACGTTAAATTTTTAATATTTCATTTTGTATTAATGCGGTATGAATTTTTTTAAACTTCATCTAACTACTCACTTTTCTGATGCGTTACAAGAAAAATAATAAGTATTTAAATAACGATGTCTGTAAAACACTTGAAATTTTAAAAAGAAAAATAAAAAAAAAAATACTCCATGACTGTGACCCCGGTAAGTATGTTTTCCATAATACTTACTAAATTACAATTATTTGCTCTTTAAAGTCTGTCGCGATTGCCTTCAGTGCCTCTAGACTCAACTAACCAAACAGCAACATTTGTATCATAACTATGATGTCGCCAGTTGCCTAATTTTCAGACAAATTTAATAATCACTTGATATTTACGATATTGTCATCATTTTTAGCAAAACAATTGTATAATATTAAAAAAAAAAGAAAGTTTTTTGATAATTTTTCGTATTTTTTAATAAACTAAAAGTTAACAAATTAAGCGTTTAAATCGTTAAAGTTATACGTCCGGCGAAGAGCAGTTTTATAAGTTTATTTCGTATACTGATTAAAATAACAAAAATCATATATATTGCCTAGGCACTCTATAGAATTCTTAGATTTCATACATTATAGAAAAAATGTAGATTAGAATGTAAAACGTATATACCACAGAGTCTTAAAGTTAAAATACCGTTAGTTGCCATATCTACAGGCCACAGGTATAAATTCAATATTTTGATGTCATTCGTGTACATAGTAATTGGATTTATTTCGGTTAAAAAGTAAATAAAAATAAATAAAAAATAGAAATAGTTCCATTTATTAAAAAATATATACACATGCGATGTTTAAATCATGAAATTAATAAAGAATAAATAAAATTTTATCATTGAAATTATTCTGTAAAACTGAACACTGTAGCTTTTTCTATTTATTCTGTACGCACTATAAGATATGTATACCATTTCTGTAACAGTTAGGTAGTCCCTTATTTAATAGACCTTCACACTATGATAAGCAAACATTTTCAGTCGAAAAACTCAAAACTAAGAAAGTATAATATCAAACCCTTAAAACTTACATGCTGGATAAAATTAGGAAAACAATTTATGGTAGACATCATGTTTAAAAATTTAATCTTAAAACCCTTACGTTTCGAAAAGCTTACACTTACCATCATCAGAAATTCCTTTCAGAACTTTATATATAGAACACTTGTGATTTAAGATAAATTAGAAAAGTATAATAGATTATATTTAGTTAAGCTCTTGATTGATTAAGCCGAAATTATTTTAGTTTATAAATATTAACATTGTAAATAAATAAATTTCAAAATATTTCATTATTTTTTAGGTTGTTCTGGATATTTTCCCATCAACTATACTACGCGTACGGCTGAAGTGGATGCATGGACATTGCACAAGTATGCGAATATTATTTGTGCATTCGATCTATTTATTAAAATTTTTCAAATGAAATAAAAAATTATCATTATTCGTTAATCTTTAAAACAATCCTAAAATTTTCCATAGTTCTACGTGAAATTAAGTGCGAGAAAAACAGTTATTATTTAACTTACCTTGTTTGCAGCTCTTTCAGTAATCGAAAATATCGTACCCACTTTCTAGGCATTATTTCATATAATATATAGTTCCTAAAATTCTGTAAATATATCTGTTACATGTTACTGTATAAAGAAATACAGTACACGTGAGTTCGGGCGTATTATGAAGAATCGGGATGATTGCTCCCGCTAGTTGGCGTTTAATAGACAACCCAAAACAATGCATTCAGTACATCTGTATCTTCCTTTTCACAAAAAGTATATAATGTGCATATTTACACATACTACTGTAGAAGAATATATGCGTATATGCGTGATTGTCATCATCAGTATAATGGGCTTTTTAAGGTCTCTGGCACTTGAGAGTAAAAATTGGAAACTTCTGACTTATTTTCGATATGGTACAATCCATAATGCTTCCGAAGTTAATTTTCTGCCTAAAATTATTGCATACGAAAGTGTTGGATGCCAAGGAGAGGGCGTATATAAGCGAAAATTCGAGAGAAAAAAAACGGTTTTTATTTTTTTTAACCTTGTTCTTCCACCACTTTTAAAAATCTGAAAAAATTCCTACATATTTTTCGCGCGCTAATTTACACAACATATATTTTTCCCGGAGTGTCGTCTATCTTTGTTTTAAAAATATTTTAAAATGAAATTTTCGAACACGCCTAAAAATTTGAATTTCGCTCAAAAAAAAAAATCGGCCTTGACCACCTTGTAGGGCTTAAAAAAACCTACATTTAAAAAATAATAAGATTTTCTAGGTCAAAAATTGACGAAGCTAGACGTAAAAACCCTCAAAATGGAAAACATTTTTTTTTTTTTGACGGTAGTTTTAGGTTTAGGGGGCTGAAAATTTGCATAGAGGTATACTTTTTCATATACAAAATGATGGCACCATCACTTTTTCGATATGCTTCGGGGGCCGATTCGCCTATCTTACCCGACTAGGCCCTTTTATTTTATTTAGTTTTACATAATTTTTCCGTCATGCATAGATATTTCTATAAGATAATTCTAAAAATTTGCAAAAAAATGACTCGTCTATCACACGAAATAAACGCGATATTTGCCGCACGAGTTATTGTTTATGAAAAAAAAGTAAGAAAGGAAAACTTTGTATATTATTTGTATATCGAGTTGGTTAAATTAATGGAAACTTGCAAAAAGATGCGAAAAATCGTATGAGTTTGTCAGTGTTTTAATTCATTCGGGGAAGTTTAAGTAAATTTAAAATGTGTTGTTAGCACTACAAATGGTTTTTATATTACATTTTTCAGCTACCAAATTTATTTTCTTTTTACAGTAAATATAACGAAATGTGGAATACAACTTTTACAAAAAAATTACGAACTTCTCGCAAAATTTGGCCTACATATAAGATAAATTAAAACTGTTCTTAAAAATAATCAGAGTTGTTCTTGTACGTGATGGTAATTTTATTAAATGTTTTATGAACTTTTAAAATTAAGCGAATGGCTTGAAGAAACGTCGTGTAGTATAGTTTCGGTCAACATGTTGATTTAATCTTTCTCTTCTTTCTATATACTTGGTTTATGTATCTACTATCTATGAAATTCGGCTGTAATATTTAAAAGCACGAAAGAACCCGTCAGAATATATGATCGGACTTTCTTAGATATATTAGTTTTTATACTTTGTCACATAAGCGTCTGTAATTACAACCGGCATTAATAAAGAAGGGTATAATTTATAATAGTTTATCTGTAATATAGAATTATTCGTATTATCTCAATTTAGGTATTCGAATGCCGAATAATAATAATGAAAGTAAGAAAAAGATGATAAGATTGTTAAAAATATTTTAAATTTTTAATCGTTTAGAGTTGTTCCGCTATGTAAGGATGAGTTTACAAATGACGATGCGGATCAGTTAGATGGCGAAAACGAACAACTTTATTACGAAGATAATTTAAGTGAAGCGCATGATGAAGATGATGATAATGATCATAAGTCCGAATGTAACGGAAATGAGGTAAAATTTTACGCGTGCACCAAGTGTAGATTATAAGAATAATTAAATGGACAGAACATTTATCAGATTATATAATAAAATAAATTTAAAAAAATTTTATTCGGTAAATGGGCACTTGAAATGAGAAAGTACATTTACATAATTCTGTAAAAAATAAACTCAAAAATAAAAAATAATTCTTCCATTATAACGGGAAATACGCATTCTAATGAGCGTGTATAATTTTACTTTTCCGAAAATACAACACTTCTATTGGAAAAGATGAACCTAAAAGTTGAAAATAATTTTTCAAAGTACAATAAAATGCGTGTTTTCGAATAAAAGTGTGAACGCTTCTACGAGTATTCGATTTGTTTGAGGATATATAGACATTCAAGAGTTAAACACTTAATTAGCCTGCGCATCCTGCTATCGTACTCAGCATTTTTATGCGCTATATGGATTATATAGTTCAAGAAAAATTACCGACGTTTGTTAACATTTTATAATTAATAAATAAACATCATGAAAAGCTCGCCATTTTGATATAATATTTTATTGTCAATTCGAAAATGCATGCCCGCGCTTTTTTTCGAACCGTGCATTTTATTGTAATCGGAAAGATCATTTTCAATTTTTGCGTTCATTATTTTGCAATGTTATTGAAGTATTATATTTTCGGAAAAATAAAATTATATACGCTCATTAGAAAATGTGTATTTTCCGTTATAGCGAAAAAATTATTTTTTATTTTTGAATTTATTTCTTACAAATTCACTCGTTTCAAGTACATTTTGAATAAGAGTGTTTACTTTTAGAAAAAATTTTTTGTTTATTTTATTTTCTACATTTTCAGTGGCGGTTAACACTAATGCAGGCGACATTTTAGCCCATAGTAAACCAAACGTACTTACCAGATTATCTAATATATGACCGTATTATAATTACGAGTATTATTATTTTCATCTGTACAATTACATTTTTTAAATGATTTAATTACGTTAACTTTCCGAAATTAACATACTTTCAGCTATAATCGCGACAAGTTAAATTATTTGGTATATTTTAAGTTTTCGAACCTTTTTACACGTGCTTAAATTTGTCTAGTCTATCGATATTTCAAACATTCGAATAATCGCATTGATCTCGTACGTTGCATTTCCATTAATGCATCATTATCGCATGGTTTCTTTTCTCGTCAGTTTCTTACGATGTAATTCTTCGATTAATAATCGACAAGTAATATTGAGCGTCACGTAAACTTCTTGCCCCTTTTCGGCGAAAAGTGTCCACCCCAAAATTAACGATTGCATAATCATCAGTCCACTACCCTGAATTTCGTATACTGTTGACGCCTTCAAAATAGATTAACGGGGAAGCATTCTTCGTTCTGCTGTGCCCAAAATTATATTTTGCTGGAAATTGAATTATGTTTGACTGCATTAAGTGGACACCGTTTTTATCAACGCAAAAATGGAATCCTATTTCGAACATTTTGTATGAAGTGAAAGCGAAGTCAAACTATTTCCGTAATAATAAATCCTGTGCGGCCATTCTCGCGAGACCTTATGATACATTGATGTTAGATCAATGCTTTAGGGAATGCACAAATTTTAATAATGTGAATAGTAATTATATTTTTCAGATCTACGTTTTCCGCATTTCTCCTAGCATCAGTGAGCTGATCCTGCTCATTTAATTTTGTATATATTTCACTATTAATTAACCTGAAATGATCCAGGACTCGCTTACTCTGTGCCTTTCGACTTATTTGTTCGTTGGATAGATAAGTAAAGAACGTTGTCAATTGAAAACGAACCTAGCGCGCGTGATCACTGTATTTCGGCAGCAATATCGAAATATATTCTGGTTTCATTTCGCGATTGGGAATTTCGGCAAATATAGTTGTTGCATATTTTAATTCCGCAAAACTGAGCAGGTTGATTTTTACACGTAGTTCTTCTTTAGGCAAGTGCAGCAGAATGACTTGCAGCTGCGTCAGAAACTTAATAAGGGTAGCACACCTTTCCTACGTACTTCACAAATTCTATCTGTAAAAGTAACGACTGATTTTTAAAATATCTCAGCGTAATTATGTACGTCGCGCACGGTACTCGTGGTGTCTCCACCGTTCCTCGCTCCCTCATTTACTTATCGCAAATACTGATAATTCCGTTGCAACTATGTCACTCTTTATTCTTCGTTTTTATACGATTTTGCTTGAACGCGACGCAAACGATCGTGTTCTAAATATTGCGGTTCGCTTAATATCATTTTCACGTTCTCTAAAGTTTTCAAATTTGTTAAACGTTTTTTATCTCTTCTTTTTTTCATTTTTACATTTTCCGTGGTATTTTTCTAACCACTGGTTATGCTGCACAGCAGTTTCAATGCACGCCATACCTCATATATCCAAAAAAAAAAAAAAAAAAATCCCTTAATTAATTTAGACGAATAATATATTTATATTGTTTGATTTTGTAGTAAAACCAAGTAAGTGGAATATCACTAAGAAGAGAGATTGATTTTACTGAATTCATTTTGACGCCTGTCCGACTGCGCATATCGTATTGTCGCCGTGAAGTGTTGCGGTTGTAAATTTCACAACTTTAACTCGCTTGCGGGGAGATAAAAAGTACATCCGGAGATCTCAAAAATTGTTACACAGACGAGAGACAGAGCAATGAAACTGAATAAAAACATTTAAAAACATCTTTACCATTCGCTAGCTGTACTATTATTTGGTTTAATTTTGAAAAATTAAACATGTCCATTTAATTCAAAGCATTGCTGCCCAGTGTAAACTATGAAATCATGTACTTGCATCGTCGCGGGAGAATGGAACTTTTGAAAACCGTAAACTTAATTTATTAAGCTTATTAGTACTATTTTATTTTATTTTATTTTTTTCGAAATAAGTCGTCTAGGGACCAATAATTGTTGTACAACTCACCCCGCCTTCTTCGTCCAATATTTCTTCATCCTTTGCCTATGTTTTCTTTTCCTTTTTTCTGTCCATGTTTTGCTCCATCCTCTTCTGTTTCTTCTTAAAACCTTCGAACGTCTTTATTTTCTTGACAGATACGAACTCCTATCTTTAACTTCTCCCACTGTTATTTCTCTTACTTTTTTTTTTTCACTTCTGCAGATCAATCTAACGCTGTATTTCATCGAAAAAGTCGAATTTTCGTTTAGTTAATTTTCCGGATTTCATCCTTTTAAGATGACCGTAAAATGTTACTCTCCTCTTACACATCGTACCTGTTATATTTTCAATTCTTCCATATATTACTTTATTATTTTTTAGTTTACACATACATCATTATATCATACTTAAGTCCAAGGATTTTTCTTCAATATCTTCTTTTCTTTCTTTTCGATCTCGTTAACGTTATCTATTGTATTCATTGCGGCACACTCTGAAGCGTAAAGACATTCCGGCTTAATTACTATAATGTCTTATTTTCGCGTTTATAGACACCGATATTTTATCGCATAAATTTTCAGTTATTTAAAATGCTGTTTCCGTTTTATTTCACCTTCTTCATCTAGCGCATTTGACTGTATTATTTCCCCTGAATATTTAAAATTCGTAACTCTGAATTTTCCCGAATTTTATTCTCATAATATATTTCGAGCCTCTTTTACGTTAGTTAAATATTTTATTTTTTCAAATGAAATCTGAAATCCTGGCTTTTCCGTTTCTTCTCTTAAAATATTTATCTGTTTTATTGCGTTTTTCATATTATCAGGTAAAATCAGTAAATCGTCTGCGAAGGCGAAACAATCAATTTTTACGTCATTCATGTTTCTCCGTAATCTAATCTTTTGAATACCTTCTTTCGTCGTTGTAAGTCTCTATTTCCTAATTTTATTTTTTTTCTAATGCACATTTGAATAGTAAAATGGGAATAATGCGTCCTCTTGCTTTACCTCCGTTCCTATTTTGAAACTTGGAAGAATTTAATTTTTATTTGTTTGATGATGACAGTTAATTTATTATCTGCACCAAAAATTCTACTAACATATTATATAACGTTTCCTGATCTACATAATCATTTACTTTTGGAAGTCAACAAATTTTACGAATATTTTCTTCAATCTCAATCTCTTCTATGCCTAAGTGCCAGTTTGAAATTCGGTATCTCTTCCGGACACGACTTCTTTTTTCTAAAAACACCCTCTAGTATTATTCAAGTGATTCGTCTGCTTGATATTTTAATCTATTATGCATTGTTTTTGAAAGAATTTTTATATGTTGCTGGCAGAAGTGATATCTTTCGATAATTATGGTGGACGAATTAGCGGCACTTTCCTAATTATTATTATTATTATTATTATTATTATTATTATTATTATTATTATTATTATCATTATTAGTATTATTAACAAAAATACTTTTTCGACAATATTTGAAGGTTTAATTTTTCTCGTTAATTTCAGGTAGAAATTTACGTAATGAGACATGGTGAACGTATGGATTTCACTTTTGGACCTTGGGTAGCTCAGTGCTTTACTAAAGATGGTAACATTTTATTCTGTTAAATATGAAACTTATAAAAATAAAAATTATTGTTTATTAAAGAGAGAAAGAGAGAGAAAATCATATAATATTTACGAGGTTATATCTTCTATGACATTCTAACACGTTTACAATAACTGATTCATTAAATGTTACCATCTTCTTTAAAATTTTACCTTTTCAATATTATCGTAACAGTTATATGAAATAACAGCTCAATGATAATACATTTTTCGACAGTTTGAAACGTAACCGTTGTTTATTTTTATTTAATCCGCGAATAAGGCGCGATTTTCAAGTAAAATCTATTTTGAAATTGCCGCGGAACAAGAAAACACGTGACAAATATTTTATTAAGATGTAACAACGGTTGCTTTACGGACAAATTAATAATCGAATATTCTGGAAAGCGTGCCAAGAAATATGAAGAACAATTGAAAAGTTCTAAAAAAAGAAACAACAGCAGAGAAATGTGCGTCAAAATAAAAATTAAAATGGAACAAAACGAGGGTAAAAAGAGAAATATATCATGAATGTAAAAGATAAAAACACGCAAACTGTGCGCAGAACAAAAAGGGGTGTTCAATACATGAACAGATTATATCACGAAATGATATAAGAACAATGTTATTGATTGAATAAAATTTACACGAGAAAAGGAGAAACAGCAGTGATTGAAATATGCGAATTTAGAAAATGTAATACGGAAAATTAAAAGGAACAAAGCTGTAGGAAAAGATGGAATACCAGCATAGATCAAAAATGTCTGCTATGGAATCAAAAAAGAACTTGCTTGATATTCTGAACAAGATAGAAGATGATGGTATATTACCGGATGATTTTAAGAAAAACAACTTCGTGCCATTCCGAAAAAGGCTTTCTGACGGACGTGTTCCCAGAATAGAACAATAGCGCTTATGAGTCATATACTGAAAATATTATTAATCATAATAAATACGAAAACAACATAGTACACGATTCGGATTTATAATTAAATTAGGATTATTCGAGAGACGCTGTTGCATTGTTAAAGATAATTGTCCAACGTGCTCTGAATACGAATAAAGAAATTTGCGCTTACTACCCACAGATTATGAGAAAGCGGTTAATAGAATATGTCACGAGAAATTAATTATTTTACATTACAGAAGTATAATCCGGATGAGAAAGATGTAAAATTAATCGAAAACTTAAACGGGAAATAAAGAGCCAATATTAAAATTAAAAGCGAATATTTTAATGAAAGATGTAAATACGGGAGGGATTGAGGCAAGGGTGTTCAAGGTTGTTTAATGTACACGCTAAAGAAACGTTAAAAATCACAAAATTAATAAAAACTGGAATTAAAATAAATAATGATATCAGTTATGGCGGATCGTAACATAGAAAATATTAGAATTATTGATAGGTGGAATGAAAATAAATACAGGAAATTCTGAAGGAATAAACTTCACGAAAAAATATAATACCAACAATACCAACAACGTAAAAATCAAAATTAATGAACCAAATTAAAGAAAATAACCGAGGTATAAATATTTGATAGCGATAATCACAGATGATGGCCGTGGTGTAAGGGAAATAAGAATGAAACGGGGTAACAAGCGTTCGTAAATTTAAAAAAAATGTTAAAAAATCGAAAATTACAGCTGGAATTAAAGAAAAGAATTACACGATACTACATATTGAAATACGCCAGTAAAATGAACAGAGACCGCTTTTGTTCAGCTCGTCAGAGGAATGGATTTTCGAATTTTTCGTCTCTATTGAATTGTTGTCTTTTGGGTTCCTAACTCGGGACTGCAGCAATTTGGAGTCCCTGAATTTTTTGGATGACCCAAATCAACGACACAAATTAACAAGCGGCGAGCATTAGGCTTTTTTCTTTTCATAACGGGCATACGCGGATACACGCTTCTCCGCCCCGCAGAGACGTAAACGTGAGACTCCTCTCGGGGTATCACCTCAACACGGACCGCCGAGTGTTTACCACAATAAAAAAAAAAAAAATCGGAAAAATAATAATAATACCCGTAACTTTTTTTTTTTTCAAACTCGTGTAATTTTCTTATTTGCAAATTGACGGGTAGAGAGACAAAAAAAACACGTAAAACAAACAAACGGCTTATATCAACGGCATGGAAATACTACTAACGACACGTGGCGTAACGTGGACTAGACACAATTTATACGTATACGAAGAAACGCGCGGCTTGGCGTGAATTATAAAACAATGGTAGTAACTGAACGGTAATCGACGATAGATATATTCTTGCAAGAATGGTTAGCGACTGACTGTAAAGTTAACGATAAAATGGCGAATTAATTACTACAAAAGGCTATATCAACCGATCGAATGATCACACACACATACACACTCGCTGTAATACCTTGTTATAACTCTCATGGCTCACGCTTCCGGCAGTAGCAACCGATGTGGACAAACGCTACCCTATTGTCGCAGATCATAGGCGCCAAGACACGTACATAGCCCTCAACACTACACGTGCCGAAACTCCGGTAGAAATCGAAATTCACACTTTCATTAGCCGTGAAAACGTCTCGGACCGTATTCTCCGATGACAACTAACGATATGATGATGCAGAGAGATGGAAAATTAAATGATTCTATCTGAAAAATAATTTCTAGCTCTCGACATCATCATGAGATAGCGCGCCGGAAACATCGAATCCGTATCCATATGGTCCGTTTTGAAATACGCATTTGAAACATGGACAATTAGCGCTGAAAATAGGAAAAAGTTGGATGCATTCAAAATGTGAACATATATCGGACATGACTTCAAATTCAGGCGGATGGATTTTGTCTCTAATAAGGAAGTATTAAGTGTCGATGCAAGTAGATTGTTTATTATTGAAGGCATAATTAAAAGAAAAAATGAGTCATCGAATACGAGAGAAAGCTACCTTCCTTTTTGCGGTGCGAAGAAAAATGCTTGGAAAACAAATAAGAGAAAAGAGAAGAATAGAATTTCTGACAACAAATGTGCGAATTAATAAAAAGAAAGGAAGTAATAAGTGCGTTGAAAAATATCCCAAAATATAAGCTGTTAAATGTCCCGTGTGATGTGCAACATACTGTGTGGAGATGCAAAGTTACTTTTTTATAGCCTTTTATTTAACTCGCTTTGTCAGTCTGTCTGTCATTCTGTCTGTCTGTGGGGAATCTTGCGAACGATTTTTCACCTACTTCCCGATGAATTAAAAAAGTGTCCTTTTGCAGAAATGCTTATTATCGATGACAATACAATAATATGTAACATCTGGGTTTCCAACTTCAAAATTATTATTAATCTGCGGCCCCCGCTTTTATTTTTCAGAATATTTTGTAGTTTCAGATTTTAATGTTAAGATGCGTATCCTAATAAAGTTATTTTGTACTTTTTAGTGCATAAATAAAAAACTATTTTTAAAAAGTTTTTTTTTATTTTTTTTATTTATGTTATTATAGCGTGCGCGAGTGATTTCGTAGCCGCTGAAAAATAAACGAACCCCGTTTGGTTTTTTCTTCTTTTAGTATCAAAAGGCATTAATGCTGCTAAAATCTATAAAAAAAGGTGTGAGGTTTATCTAGCGCAGGCACCTACCGACTTTACCTTTTACTAAATGAATGAACGGATTATTTAGTAATATACATTCAGTATCCGGTAGTTATCAAATATAACTTGCATGTTGCTTAACACGTAACAGGAGTGTTTTGCAAAGGTGAATGAAATTTATTTTAACGCGAAAAACCGGTCCAGTCAGTGTTATGTATGAAACTAAATAAAAATAAAAATTAGAATTCCCGATGTGCTAGCGAAAACCGTGTAACGTGTAACGATATTGAATACGGATAAATATTTTACTCGTAGATAAAATCATCTTAAAAATTCTCTTACAAAAATATTCATGAAAAAGTACAGTTTACTGTTTCCAAATTGTGTGGTATAAAATCTCTGATTTCAGCGAAGGTCGCGTAAAATTGAATCCGGTATCGAGAATGTTGACATATTTCAATTTAGAAATTTTTCTATTGTTTTCGTTTGAACATATTCTCGGTAAAAATAAAGCATGCACTTCGTTCACATCGAGTGAAAAAAACTGAAGTCATTGCAATGAACGACGTTCATCTATTCAAGAACAACTTTAAAGTTTCAGCAAGCGTGAATTTTACAGAAGAAACTATGTCACTGCCGTTTTTCGAGATAACATAGACACATACGCGGAAATACCATTACTTCTTCAGCGTTATTCAAAACTCAGTTTAAACGTTGGCCCGCAGTTGAAATCAAAAAACGCGTGTACCGATCGCGTTATTCATTGGAACCGATTTTATGCGCCGGAACATTTAACCATATAAATAGTAGTCAACTATCACCACTTTGCCACACACCGTTACGACTTATCCGTGCATTTTAAGAATCGCTTTGTTCCAATTTGGCGCAAAAATTACGGAACAGAAATGTGATAGTAGGCTAAACAGTTTAATTACAAAAATAAAACTTTGAAGCGATTGAATCTCTGTCAAAAATGTATACAGGTCATTGTCGTCTTGAAAAATATCGAAAGTTTACAGATTTTCATTTTAATTTTTTGTAATTTTCCCCTTTTTTTCTTTTCTCGCAGCACCGATCTCGCTCAAAAAGATATTTTTAAAACGTGATTATTTTCTGTTATACAAAAAAAAAAAAAAAAACGAATGTCTCAATATAATGCTGAAATTCTGCTAATTTTGTCGAGTTAGAAAAAAGTGCATATTCAATATTGTGCTTTTTCTTTGTTTCGTGTGACCGCAGGTAAATACGTGCGCAAAGATTTAAATATGCCATCCAGTCTACCAGAACGTAAAGAATATCCGCAGGCGTTTGTGAAAGATTGCCCGTTAACGAATGTCGGCATTTACGAAGCTACGTTAAGTGGCGAAGCTTTTTTAAGCACCGGCATTGTTATAAACCACGTGTTTTGTTCTCCATCGTTGAGATGTGTTCAGACATGCGATAGTTTTTTATCAGGTAATTACCGTCCGAACAGAGATTATTTATTATTTATCTGTTATTGAATCTCATAACCACGGCAACTTTTTTTGCCCGATGTTATAATATATATATATTAGTTAAGTTAATTTTCAGATAATTGGAACCTTTTCAACATTTTGTCATTTTTAATTCTTGAACAAACAGTTCATTGGTATAATTTTATATTTTAATTACAGATATTATTCAAAAATTAATAGAGAACAATTTAGCTCCTTATATATTCGCTCGTAAGCAAATAAATACGCATACATCACATTTTTTTAATAAAAGGCTAACTTTTTTTCAGTTCTGGTTCAAATGCTTTCTCATATATTCGATTGCATAATACGTGAATTTAGTTCAAACTTGATCTGTTTGCTTACTATGCAGTTTACTATTTAGCCAAATAATTTTTTTGGTAAAATACAATTATTAATTTAATTTTGTTTGTTAAGCTTCTTTTTTGTTGTTTTTTTTTTTTTTTTTTTTTTGTAACAAAAATTCTGTATCTATTTCGAACTTTTCTTTTGTTATTAAGTTTACATCGTTTCATTTTACCTACTTTGGTAGACAGTGTTTGTTTCAAGACCTTAGTATATTCTTTTATATGATTATTTCATTTATTTTCGTTTGTTTTGATGTATAATTCATTCTAGTTGAATGTGAATTTTGTTTGTTTCTTATTGTACTGTTGTATAAACCATGCCTGATCAAATGTTATTGATCTCTTTTATATGCTCCCGCTTTCCTTTTTATTATTACATATATGTATATATTATTTACAACGAATTCTTAGGCTACTCCTCATTAGAAAAAATATCCCAATTTTATGTAACGTTTGTTATATTTTAATTTTTACCGACTTTATATACATTAATTACAACTTAATTCTTAGGCCGGCTCGCATTAGATTTTATAACGAAAAAATGTCCTAATTTTATGTAATAAAAGTTAAATGTTAGGATATGATTTTTGTGATTACATTATTACATTGATATGGACTGATTCAGAATTACGTTGTAAATTTTGATCGTTTTATACAAAGTATAGAAGAGAAAGAGACAAAAATGTAATCAAGAGGGATCAAGGGGCACAGTCTCTTGCGAGGCCAAAATGGCCGAATTATATATACATATATATCAAGGTAGCCACTCAGCCGGGAAAAAACCAGGAGTTGTAAAACCTGGAAAAAAGTAGCCAAACGATATTTTTAATAATAATACCTCATTTGAAACGAAAAATGAATGCATTTTTTAATGTATTTTATTCAAAATAAATTACGACGTTCTGTTTTATTTATATAAAATATATTATTTTAAATATAACAAAACGTATATTTAGCTGAGTACAGAATTACACAGTTTAGATAAACATGAAGTGTGTACCAGCTCGAATGAGACTTAACCGCATTACATTAGTGATAAAAAAAAAGTAGAACGCTTGCATATTATTAACGAAAATATAAATGCTATAAGCAAAAACAATGGGGAAAAACTATAACAAAAACCGCAAAATAGTTCAAATTACAACCAATTTATACTATTAAAAAATTACTTAATAGTTTAGCAGTATTACTGACTAACTAACTTCTGTTTAATCCGACGATGCTTAAGTGTACGAATATATCCGAGCTAGCTGCTTAGAACTGTAATCACCTACATTCCTGATAAGCATATTGTTATGGTAAGAATGGCGATGAAAATTTTTTTTTGCTGTGTTAATTATAAAATCTTTTACATAGGCAACTATAACTAATTATGCGTATTAGAAATTTTAGTCCAGCGGGGAACGTTTAAAATACGCTGACAACACCTATTTTTTTTAGTAATAACTGGAGTTCGTTAAAATCGGAGCTTGAAATTAAGCACCAAACTGGAACCGAGTAATTCAATATTGGTCTAATGATGCTTTTATAGATAATAAGCTTGTTTGTAATATTTAAGTAAGATCCTCGATTAATAATTGGATACAAGGCTGCAATAGCTCTATTTGTTTTCGCTTCAGCATGTTTTAAGTGTTCCTTAAAAGACAATCTCTAATCTAGAATTACACCTAGATATCGAACATGATCAGCCTACCTAATCCCGGTGCCTTTAATACTCAGTTGCCTGGATGGGATGGAGTATCTACGAGTAAAAAGTGTAGCTTCTGTTTTAGTTGAATTAATTTCGATTTCCCATTTTTCTAAAAAAAATTAAAACCCGAGAACTGTGCAGCTGCAGACGATTATAAATAGTAGACGTTTTATATGAGCTACAGTATATAACAGTATCATTAGCATATAAAGCCATACTCGTGTGTTGCAACTTAGGGAGATAGGACAAGTAGACTGAAAAGAGAAAAGGCCCCAGCACATTACCTTGGGGAACCCCTGCGATGGCAGTTCTGGTTAATGAAACGTAAAAGGTTCTATTGCGTAAATAACTTCTAATTAATTTGATTAAATATCTTGGAAAATTATATTTTAAAATTTTGTAAATCAGCCCATCATGCCAACTCGTTTTAAATGCTTTTGCAATTTCAAATAGAATTAATCCGGTGTGTTTATTTACATTAAAGTTACGCGTGACATGATCAGCAATCCTAGCAACCTGATGCGTAGTAGAATAACCTAGTCTGAAACCAAATTGCTCCACTGGAAGTATGTTGTTACTATCGGCGAATTTACGAAGCTCTATGCAGTATAGCTTTTTCGGTTATTTTGCTTAAGTTGCTAAGCAAACTAATTGGTCGCATATTATTATTCACTCGGGAAAAATATAACATCAGTAACCGAATGTTAATAGTCATTTTAAAATTATTTACATTTACACTTGGGAAAAGTCTTTCGCTGGTTTGGGTAATGCAATAATTTTGGCTACTTTCCAGGACTTTGAAAAATAGCCGAACCACAGTGTATCATTGATTATGTGCATTAACTCTAAAATCCCGTTCCGTGGAATCTTAATTAAGATTTTTGCCGGCTTATTATCATCACCGCAAGAAATTTTTGCTTTCGATTTCTTGAATCAAATAGCGGTGGAATTACTCCATAGCTCTTACTATACCTCGAACAAACTTCCCATAAACTTTTATCTTGTGTATTAACGTTGGCCAGAAATTTCTGAAATTTATCATTTTTGATTTTGCTAGGTAAAAATCTGATTATTTTTGTTAAAAATTTGAATATAGGTTTCAGATAAACAGTACTAGAGTGAAATCGGAGTTTTGTATAAATCTTCCGAACACAGTTTTTAAGTTTAATTATATTCTGGACAAAACACGAAACTTAAACTTACGGCAACATCTGACACGTCTTTTTTCGTATAAATCGATTAATACTATCAGTAATTAATTTAGTAAAGTAATTCAACCAGCTATCAATATCGAAATTATCTTTAATTGGTTGATTTAAATTAATGTTATATGAGATATATTTTTTGAAGCTATTCCAATCCGCATTATTAAAGTCTAGATGCGACCTACTATTTAAGAACAGTTTTGCATTATTAATAACCGTGAAAATTGGTTTGTGATCAAACATAACAGGGAAATTTACATTAACCTTTCTTGCTACAATTGGATCTAAAACACACTGCATCGAAGCCGTTTTTTAAAAAGGAAAGTAAATAGGTTCTCGAGGAGCCATAATTGGCAAATTATCCGGAGTGGACATATTGAATAATATATTACCTGCTAAATTGTTGTTGAAGCAGCCCCATATTCTACTTTTAGCATTTAAATCGCCAACTAAAATAACTTCCGGATGTAGGTTAAGGAGTGATCTAATGTCGTCAGCAAATTCATGTGTAAATCTAGATGGCTTATATACGGCGCAAACGACAAACGAATTTAAATTTTGATTAGCATGAAAACTCCGAATCAATTTTTACGACAATGCACTAAACGTGCACTAAGCGAGGTAATCACAGTAAGACACGTTTAATATTACTGTTTACAATTAATGCTACTCTACCACTTCTACCATTAACATCTTCGCTATACTATTTAAAAGCAGGAAATTTAAGGGGTTATATGAAGAGTGCAGTTTGGTTTCGGAAAGAGCAGTTAAGTGAATCTGGTTATTACAGATAAATTCATACAATTCTTCATACTTATTAGCGATTGAGTTACAATTCCAAGCAACCAGTCGTATCCCGTTATTCTTGATAATCATTAAGTTAAAAATAATTCTTACTTATAATTTCCGCAACCTTACCGATTACACTAAATATACTCTTTTGATGCATGCCATTAAATTTGTTTAATATAAGTTTAATTACACGCAAAAGTTTACTTACATTAATATTTCTAAATTTACCTATTAAAGAGAAAAAATTTGAAAAATTATCAGGTTCAGCGTTAGCCGGACTATTTTGTCTAGCCACCTGCGCATAAGATCTTTGTGGAAATTTGACTGTATTGGAACGGAAAGTCTTTAATTCCTGTACCGTAGGAAAACCAGTTTGACGAAGAGAAAGCCTCTTTTCCTCCCTATCACGAATGATACGCACAAAGTGAGTACATTCGCTGGAGTTGGCAGCATGAGGGCCATTATAATTGGCACACTTGATCGAATCGAAACTGGTACAATCATCAGGAGGATGGGTGTGTGCACAGCGAATACACCTATCAGGTAGATTGCAATTAAGTGACACATGTCCAAAATGTTGACACTTGCAGTACTGAATTACTGTATTCTTTTGCGCGTATTTCTCCCATCAACTAAACAGTAGTTTACATGTTTAGTATTAAAAATGTTTTTACTATTTGTCCCAGGAGGGAAGGTAACGATGAAAACAGAAAGGGGAATCCGTTTTTTTGTAAGTTGTGTGATATTTAAAATCGTACACATGATTTAAGTTGAACTCCGATCTCCTCTGTTGTAAATGTAGACGGAAGCCCTTTTAAAACAAGTTTTAAGGACTTACGCTCTCTTGGTAGATGTGTATAGAAGTGGACATTATTAGTTTTAGGGCATTAGTGTAGACGTAAATTAGAGTCTTATTATTATAATATTTCATTTTAAGTTCCGAATTAACCAGAGATTTTAAATTCCGAATTAATTGTTTGAGATTTATCGAACTATCAAGGTTGTAATGTAGTTGTCGGTGGATGTTTCGCAGTTGGTACAACAGCAACATTAAATACCACATGCTTTATCGCATCTTCATCTACTTGTAGTGGACCGTAGCGATTAGATGCAAATATTACCTGGCTGTTATCAGGCCTCGGTTTCTTTGTCGCACATTTACGTTTTAGGACCGAAGTAAAGCTTGAATCCGAATCCTCTTCATATTCGTCTAACTGCAAGACGTATTTATTACTGTTAGATTGCTGTCGCACTGCTCGCGCAAGTCATTCATGAGGACATCATGGATGTTAGAAACACAGCTCCTGTTGCTGTATTTGATGGCTTACTGCTGGCTAATGTTTCAGAAGTTGTTATTCCATTTGATAAACAAGTTGTTTTTATTAATATATAGTTCTCCTAGCTTAATTTTATATTCCTCACTGTTCCGAGTATAGATCCCGTTAGGGCATCACCCATTTCGTTACTATCGCAAATTCTTACATGCGCCAGACTTGAACGTAACCGAAGTGTTCTGTTCTTTTAGTTTAGCAATTGATTTTAACCGCTACATTGTACTTTTTCCAAAAATCAACTCTCTCGAGTTTCATTAGTACAATTTGAGAATCCGAAAAATTGTTAAAATTTTTTATTTTTTCCTCTCCTAATGTATACTCTATTGTCGTAAAAATTACATACAACTCCGTTATATGAGAGGAGCCGGAAACCTCTGATCTAATGACCCACCAATGTACATTATTTCATAATCCTTAAATTTAGATTTAATTACTCTATCAGACTGAATATCATTTACCTCATTGTTCATTACCTGAATTTCGCTTTTTTTTTTATATCAATGTTTAATGGAGCCAATGACTGTTTCCACTCCAATAACTAAAGAAGCTGAGGATGTGATATAATCTTTAAATGTGAAAAACTGTTGAAAGCTGTTTATTATTAGAATCAAACTTTTTTTAGCTAACATTTGTTATATCTCATACTATTTAATTTTTGAATTAATTTCATAATGGGATTAAATCTGTGTTTAATTTTAATGAAAAGCTTGTCTGTAATATATTGTAGACATAAAGAGTATAGCCGATTAAGAATGATAATTCGGGTCCCAAGCCATTCTCAAAATTTAACTATGATGTCATGTTTAAGATGAAAGTACAAGCTTTCTTACCAATTCTCAACTCTCAAAATGCATTGGATGCGACATAACTTCAAAAAACCTGTTTTTCGGAATTTTTTTCACTCGTTTGCCTATGCTCAACTCCTATTAAATATTTTTTGACGATTTTTTTTTTCAGTTTTATTCCAGATAAAATTTCCTAACGAATAATACATTCTTTTTTGAGCATTTTTCTAACCTATAAAATCCTCAACAAATGCATTTTTCATCAAAAAATTATGCTTTTTCAGTTTTTTTGCTTTTTTCCGACTTTTAAGCACGACGCAGTAATTTCGCAATCTTTTGAGACTTATTTTATTGAATTCCTCGTAAAAAATTACATAAAAATATGTATTGAAAACTAAATAAATCGAGGTACGTCCTTTTGCCGTAGACAAAAAACGACGAAAAATTATCATTTTTAGTGATTTCTCGTGCGATATTAACTCAAACACGCATTTTACGTATTTACAGTTACCGCTATTCGATTTCCGGTCAAAAAATACGTGAAAAGAATATTTTGTTTATAAAACACGCCATCGGGTGATATATGCTAAACGGTTTCGAAACATTTATTTTGACAGCTTTCTATGATAAATTGTTCTAAATATTATCGCTGACTATTTTTAACCACACTGTTCAATTGCTTAGGTGGAATTATGTCAGATTTTTTTTGTTGATTTTTTTTTTTCAATTCCCAAATGTATCTTAAAAGGAAGCGCTGCAGTTGTAAGAGTAGGTTATGGTTGGGGTCTAACTTAATTGTCACATCAGGTCACGATAACCTCTACCAGCGGCAGATTCAAGGGAGGGGGGGGCATATCCCCCCCAACGAACCAAAGCCTCTATGAAAAAATTTGTTATAACAGAGAAACTTAATTTATACTATAAAAAATTTGTATGAATTTTACCTACGGATTTTAATAATTAATATTTAACACTATTTTCTCGTAAAACTGTTAATGTTCTTTTTTTGTTCTATTTTAGACACAACTGTCGTCGATCTTTTGTTTTTTTTATTTTGTAATGTAAATGAAAATAGTTCAATGAGAAATATATATGTATTTAAACTTGCTCACGAAGAAAGAATTCGGATCGGATTACTAACAAAAATAAAAAAGAAGTAAAGTGTCTAATAAAAATACTATCTTTCTTACTATTTCTAAACTACCATTTTAGCTAGAATTTTATAATTTCGTTTTATTTTTCACCTCTAAATATAAGACAAAAGTTAAATTAAAAGTTGTAATAATTATGTATTTTTAAAACATTTTTAAATTTCTATAAAGGTCGCTATTTGATTTTCTTTATGAAAAAATGGATATTTCTGAAATCTACTGCTTACCGTAGAAGACTTTAAGTAATTATAGTGAAAATAACCTGGAAGTGCAGCAGAATGCACCGGGAAATCACCTGAAATTCTATAGCAGTTCAGCAACAAGTTTCAGCCGAAGTTTACCTGGAAAAATAAAAACGAAAAAACAGAAAAAAGAAAAGAGGAAACCGAAAAGAGAAAGAAGAAGGAAAAAACACCAATATCACCGCAGTTTCATCAAATGAATCACGGGTTTCCACGCCGTCGGGATATACAGCCAATCCTCCTTGTTAAAATTAGGCCGCTTCCTAATCTCAATCGGTTCCCTCACAAGCCTCTTACCGAAATGACTTTCCCTAGCCAAAATAGTACTCTCGCCCGATGTTCTGCCAACGCTGATTTATCAATCTGACTTTATTTACAATCAGTAACATGCTCCTTTACTCACGTTTCAACAGTTCTGCCGGTTTGACCAATGTAGCTTAAACCATAGGAACACAGAACTTTATACACCCCGGCGCTATGCAACCGTGGCAAGCTGTCCTTAGCACTACGCAAGACGTGTTTTATTTTTACACACGTCCCAAACACCGGCCTGATATTATTCCTCCTCAAATCCTACCGATCCTATCTGCAACACCCCTAATGTATGGCAGCACTATACTAATGACGAGTTGTTCAATTGTAGTCAAGTTACCCCGTCTTGCCCTATTAAACCGATTTATATAACCATTCACCTCATCCCTCCTATACCCATTCCTAACCATAACCCCTTTCAGGTACATTAATTCTTTCCGAAGTTCACCTTGACCCGACATCTTTTGCCTTTTTTTTTTTTTCTTGTTACATTATATGTCTTTTTCATTACATAATATTTCTGGCGGTTTGTGTGTGTTTCTATTTCTTTTGTTTAGGTTCTAGGTTGAGTTTTCCAGGATATATGTCCGGTTTTTTATCTATTTCTGTCGTTATTGTGGACCGATGTTTGCGTTCGAGTGTTTTAGTTCGCTTCTGATGATGACCAGTATAAGCTGACCCAGGCCCGGATTAAGTGTATGATAGGTCCGGGGCTACGGAAATATTAGGGGCCCTTTTCGGAAGTGACAAAATTATCAGCTTTATAGAATAGCTAAATTTTCTGTAATTTAATTTAATTATATTATTTTGAATTCATGAATTAACATATAATTATCAATGTAAACAAAACTATTTTTTTTTTAAACAAAACTAAATATCATATAGACAATGGGTAGAATTTTCGATGACAAAAAAAAAAAATATATATATATATATATATATATATATAATTTTAAACAATGAATTTTTTAGCAAATTTTAACCAAATATTTGCATAAAAGGATTGTGTGTGCGTGTGTTGTGCGTGTACACACGTACACACATTCATACAGACATTTCTTAAAAACGTATATTCCGACTCATTATACCTTAAAACAAATTTCTGATACGTTTTTACGGAACTCGAAATTTTACTATCATGAAATTTCCTTCTCTAGGAGGAAATAAAAATAAATACAAAATTATTAACAAATAGATGTACTAAAAAAAAATGCACTTGCATCTGTAAAGTTAATTCTATTTATTTAAGTTGATATAATGACAAATGATAGATTAATTTTTTATTACATGTCGGAAGTGGGTGTCTTTTGGGGGGCTCCTTTATAAGGCGGGGCCCGGGGCTGCAGCCCCTCTATACACACCCCCCCATCCATGCCTGAGCTGAGCGAAACGTTACGTATTGTATTCTCGAATTAAATACATTTCATTTTCTAAACGCAGTTATCCGTAAATTTATTTCACCAAATTTTTTAAAAATAGGGAAATTTAAATCAATTGAAAAAACATTCGCATATATTTAATCGCCTTTCGTGTATTTTTACAAGCCTATATTAATATATTGCGAGGAATAATCAAAAATTGCTATTTCATGGATTCTTCCGCATGACTATTGCAGTCTAGCTGAAATTAACAACTTTTTGCGACATAATTTGACACAATTCCAACACCGAGTAATCGAATGAATGTAGTTTTTTGTTTTTTTTTTTTTTTTTTTTGTTTAAATAAACCGTATATTAAGAAAATAAGTGTATAAAGGTGCAGAGGACTGTATGTGTATTGTAACTATGAACTCAAGCTAACAGTCTAGGATTAATGAAAGGACGAAAACGAAAAATAAAAATAAAAATAAAAAAAAAAAGAGTTGTGTGTGAGAGGTCCTTTGCAAAAGTGTACTTATAGATAAATTGTGGGTATTAGTCAGAATGATAAAGAACATAGTCCCAACTAATACCAAGAAAATTAAAGTATTTAATTGCTATATAACATTCTTAGTTAAATTAACTGTAATAATAAGAAAGGTAAAATACAGTAGCCGTAATGTACGAAAATAAAAGTTGTTGGGATAACGTTTGATTTAGTGCATACGTGCGAATTGTAATTCTATAACTATAATAAGCTACTAATATTTAATCAAAAAGAAATTAACGACTTGATTGAAACAAAACTTAATGGCTATCACTGAATTACAATTTATAAATAAATAGATTTATAAATAAATTAATTAAATAAATTAAATAAAATTAAATTAAGTTAAATTAAGTTAGGATGAGTTGTGAAGAGAAAGCAGATAATCCTGAATAATAGGGTTTCGTAAATGTTTGGATTTAACAGAAATGATTTAATTACTCAGTTGAAACTTACGCCTCAAAGCCGCCTCAGCAAACTTAAGTAAGGGGTAGTGATTTGTTCTATTAATGGGGGTGGGGTTAGTTTTTATAATATTGAACTTGGAACGTAAGTAATTAAACATGGGGCAATCAAAGAGAAAATGATCAACGTCATCAATAATATTAAGAGAACAGCAGGTACAGCCTGGGCTGCTGACAAGTCGGAACCTGTACAGGTAGGCACCAAACTTTCCATGCCCAGAAAGTACCTGAGCACTATAGAAATTGATATTAATTTTACTCATCCTTAGCCTGTCTGAAATACTAGGGAGAAAATAATAGGTTTTCCTTCCAGTATGATCAGCAACCCATCTCCTCTGCCATTCAGCAATTATAGTCTGTAGAACTTTGCTTTTTAAGTAATATAGAGGAGTTGTAATTAACAGTTTCAACCAAATTATTATTTATGTAGTTAAAAATATTCAGGGATAGTATTTAGAGCTATTTATCATAGACAGGTGTTAAAATAAATGTCTCGAGACTGCCCAGCATACATTCCTTTTTTTTTTTTTTGTGGGGGGCGGGGTCGAATAACAGTAATTGTAAATATACACAAAATGCGTGTTTGAGTTAATGTCGTACGAAAAATCACCAAAATTGGTGATTTTGCGCTGTTTTTGGTCTACAGCAAATGGGCGCACATCGATTTGTTTAGTTTTTAATGCATATTTTTATTTAATTCTTTACGAGGAACCGAATGAAATGGGTTTCAAAAAAGATTGTGAAATTACTGCGCCTGCCTAGAAGTCGGAAAAAAGCGAAAAATAGTAACATTTTTTTATGAAAAATGCATTTATTGAGGCTTCTATGGGTTAGAAAAATTGTTAAAAAAGAATATATTATTCGTTAGAAAATTCTATCTGAAATAAAACTGAAAAAAAAAATCATCAAAAAATATTAAATAGAAGCTGAGCCACAGACAAACAAGTGAAAAAAGTCCCGGTTTTTTGAATTTATGTCGCACCCAATGCAATGTTTGCCAGTTGAAAATTGGTGATAAGGCTTATATTTCCTTCCTTTAAATATGGTCTCATAGTTAGTTTTTGAAAACGGCTTGGGGAACCAAATCAATATTGTTAATCGGCTATATTTTTTATAGGCGATTCTGCGACTTCTGCTAATATGCAGTGGACAGGAGTGGAAATCACAGTACCTAGACAAAAGTTATCGTACTATATTAAAGCGGAGAAATCACAATGTTTAATTACCCCTGATTTCAAAAATAGAACACAAAAATACAGCACAATGATCGAGATAATCTTAAAAATAAGCGTGCAAAATTGGTCACTTAAAAAAAAGGGTCTGAAAAATAGTCAAAAGTTAATGGATTCAGATCAGCGATAAAATAAATGCTAGTAGCTGCGAGAATGTTTCCTAGCATCGAAGAAATCAGACGGTGTGGGGAAAATAGTTAGCGTTATTCAATAAAAAAAAAAAGGTTCTATAAACTAAACGCGCAAACCGAATAAGAATTATGCGTTGGCTTAAAAATCGTACATGGGCGAAAACTGTAACTCAACTTTTCTATATTAAATGGAATACGCTTTTGAAGAATTGAGAAAACGTACGTGTCTATTCTATTGAAAAGAACATCCTGGAAGTTAATGGATAATGGCTCTGTACTAAATATCATAAAATACATTCAACATGTATTGTAATATGACATAAATTATTAACTGAATATTTGCCGAAATATCAGATACTATCCAATGAATGAATAATAAAAAAAAACATTGGAAGCAGATACGTACGAATAAAAAGTGATCAAATCGACACCTCCGTGTCAACTATACTTGAAAGAGAGAATGTTCCTTGAAATGTTAAGGACGCAGCTGTCTTAAACGTATGTCAAAGCAAAAGGACACAAGACAGACCGTAACAGTTATTGTAACACTGTTCTATTTCGCGTAGTAAAAAGATCTTTATTCTCTAAGAAAGATTTAAGAAAAGATAGGTTACTATTTATTATCCGTAAAACAATATGGGTTTTCCAGCGAATTTATGTATCTTCCACGAAGCATATTTTTCGATCCAGTAACCAGAAACGACTGTAAAAGTCTCTGAAAATTAGGAACTGTTGGCCAAAACTACTATCGGACGTTTAAAAACGAGATACGTTCTTGCCGTTAACTTAAAAAAATTCTATTTCACCGTGAAACATAATAAATAGAAAACAGCCGCATTATTAAACCAACGAGAATGATCCGTGAAATCAACAATAATACTCATCAAGTGTGCATAAAGGATAGGGAAAGAGGCTACCGTGACTCTTGCGCAAATTAACTTCGTAGTTTAACTCCTGCCGATCGCGTACGGGATCATTTCTCCGTGTGAATTACAAATATTGCTCGTCATAAATTCCGATACGGATAACAAAAGTGATGAAAGAAAAAAGGTACATTTATATGTGTCGCAGTAGAAATAGTTCATTCAGTCTGACATTTGTTGAGTAGAAAATGTCGATAAAATCACAATTTACGTGCTTTATTTTAGTCTCATTAAAGTACGCGATATTAAAGATGAAATATGTGTTGGAGTTTTCATTTTTGATAAATCGGTGAAAATTAATTCCGACGAATTTCAATAGCTTTTAATTATTCTTTTTTTCGTTAAATAAATCGTTACTGCACCTGGAAATCTGGTCGAAAAACTGATTCGTTGTATGCGGATAGTAAATGGCTTCGTTTTAATACGAAAAAAACAAAAAAAAAATCAATAGAATAATACAGCAAACGGAATTAAAATCGCTTTTATCATTGCTACAGAAGGCAAATGATCGTAGCATCATTGTAGGCAAATTTTATTGTATCTACGGTGAATTTGTTCAAAAAAGTAATCGGAATTGTTGTGTAATTTCAATAAAATCGTTGTTATTCGTTTAATTTATATTCAGGTTTAGGCTTGAAAGATAAATTACAAATTTGTTTGGAACCCGCCTTATTCGAATGGATTGCTTGGTATAAAGTTATCGGAATTCCAGAATGGATGACGCCGGAAGAATTGAGCAACGCCGGTTATAATGTGGATAATTCTTACCGACCATTTTTAAACCGAAGTGACGTAGAAAATTTAAAAAATGAAACATGCGAAGACTATTATAGTCGAAGTTACAAATTCGTTCAGTATTTATTACAGGAAGTTCGCAAAAAAGGTATGTACAATTAATTCAATCTATTCCGTTTTGGAATAACCGAGACGAAATATTTTTATTATACGAAATCGACAAATACACAACATCGTGCTAACAGAGGAATTACATGTATTTTAGATGTTTTCTGTAACGCAATCGAAGAAAATTAAAAGTATCGCTAATTAACTTCTTTTTTTTTTTTTTCATACAAATACGAGCAAATATGTGTAATAAGTAAAATGAAAAGTAAATGATCTATCCTGATTTGTTGTAATACTAATTTATAAATATTCATATTCGATCTAAGGTCACTTTTTTTTAATGGTTAACGTGAATTTATATCTAGCGATAATTTTTATTGTTTGCTTAGGATACACTGCTTCTATTAAAATATTCAATATGCCGTGACTAATCAGAATCATTATCTAATACGAAATACTAGCAATTTTTTACGTTTTTCGTTATAATTATAATAATGCGCTACACGTCATTTAACACGGATAATTTTATAATCGAATGAGTAATTTAATAAATAGTAGTCTTGCCTTTAAATATTGGTTAAAATCAACCATATCATTACAGACATTTGGCGATAAAAAAATTGTTAATTAATAATTTACAGAAGAAATAGAACTATTCTTTGAAAATTTGCTTCGGCGATATACATGTTTTTTTCGTTCTTTCCTCCATTTTTTAGTTTATTATAGTTGTTTATCTTCCATTTTAATTTTATGCCTTTTTTAGAGTATTTAGAAAATATATCTTCAGTATTTATTTTCACTTTCTAGTGTTAAACTATACAATTTTTTCTCCTATTTCAACAGTACAACCCAATTTTTCGGCTGATATTTATATACCGTTTTAGTAAAATAAAATTAAAGTAGTTACGGGAGAGAATTAACTCAGATTACTTTGGAAGATTCTGTATTATCGAATTCTTATAAAATAAAAAAAGAAACCGAACGATTAAATTACTCAAAATTCGTTAACTTTAGAAAAATTTAGCTCCGTACAATGTTTGTTAAACAAGTAATTCTCGATTGAAATTAGTCGTACGTTTTTCATATGGAAAAGTGGGAAAAAATTTTACGTGATAAAAAAATTAACGAATTTCGAATAGTAGGTAACGGGATTTCAAATTTCTGCTTTGAATGCATGATGGATTAAAATTTTATTTTAATTTCCAAGCAATGGCAGTTATAGGTTTTTTTGAAGTATTTGTTGTTCATTTTTGTCAAAAAAAAAAAATTCTTTGTATTTAGAAGGGAATTGTTTAAATTCTGAATATTTCAATTTCACAAAACGAAACGTGCAATTAAAACGTATCCATTATTTAATGTTTTGATTCAGATTTTAAAATAAATAAAAAACAAAAAAAAATAACGACTAACCGTAATTAAAGAAAAAGCTAAAACTAAATGAACATATTATTAATGTGTAATTAATATATTCGTTTAATTCTAATCATAGCGCATACAGAAACATTATTAATACATGTGGATGCTCGCGGGCACGCGTGTGTGTGTATTATTTCGAGCTAAATTTTATTTTCCTCGATCATTTTAGTTCCTTTCACTATTGTTTTTATTTTAATGTAATTAAAAAAAAAAGAAAAAAAAGAAGAAGAAAAAGATGTTCTAATGTAAAATTAACTCTCGGGTGTAAAAAAATGGTTCTTCGATGACAGATCAGTTCACCCATTATTAAAATCATCCGCCGTCTCAGTTAGTTCCCCGCTCGAGAAGTTGTCTACTACAGAAACATTTCAGGTCATATAAATGTAACAAAAACTTTCCACTGCCGGCCAATTTTAATAGAATATGCCTTCAACAGAATTCTTGATTATTATACAGAGGGGTAGAGGATTCATTTTCACTAATAAAATAATACTTGCGTACAGGTAACGATGCCGGAAAGGAAGGATATAAGGATATAAAGGGAAAAGAAAAAAAAATGCAATTTCGCAATTACTTCGGTACATAAAAAGAAGCTATTAGAACGATTCTATTCGGACTGCAATACCTTCACTCAATTTCATCTTCAGTTAACCTGAGATTACGGCTAGTATACGCTACAGCGCAAACACACACCTATTACTCATACGCTAATACAAAAACGTATCTGTACGTCTGTTCAGCATCCCTTCTTTAATTACACGTATATATGTAAAAACCCGGAAGATAAACAATTTACGACTGACCGCGAGTGAATAACATTTTTATCATAGCTTCGTAAATTAAATATTTTACGAAGTAGTCAAATTGATGGCAGTTGTATGTGCGTGTGTGTATGAGCAAGGAAATTGACGACTATTCGCGGTAAAAATGTGAGCTTTCCAAACTTTTTTTTATATTTCGTACCTCTAAGAATTGATTAATGAGCTATAGAAAATTAATAAGTTAAAAACCAAAAAAGGATTTAATTCTTATTAAATAATAAATGTTTTGTTGTTTTTTTTTTCGTTTTTGAACAATTTTTTAGGCCATATTATCTAATTAAATTTTAGTAAAACTACTTTATTGTTTAGTTAATTATGTTTTTTGGTTTTTTATTATTTTTTAAAAATGAGTATATATTGAGACGGATTCGGCAGCTGTAGCATTTTTATTACGTTTTATGCGCTTTCAGATAATGCTGTCCGAGGTAGAAATTATTATTTCAATTTTAAACCATTTATATTTCGGGTTTTTCTCGGGCAGCAGAAACGACGGTGAATTGCGATCGGAGACGCTATTTCGACCGAGAATCGTGGTTATCCCGAACGCAACCGTTCTGTCGGCTGTGTTGCGGGAGCGAACTGGTTTCGCGGGGTTGAAGCGCGGTCGAAAAACGCGAAAATATAGCGTTTAACGTCGAAACGTATAAGTATGGAGCATATAGCTGCGAGAGTCGCGAGAGAATTTTATAAAATCCCGGAAAGACAGGGTAGTGGCGGCCGCTTTAAAGATACGTATGAAATATAGAAATGTTCTAGAAAATTCGGCGGCGTTCGAATTATTAATTGATAAGGTACCGGGTAATTTCAGCGAATCGACTATGTCGTTCGATAAAAGCCCATCGTTTACCGAAATCTTCGTTCGTGCATCTTGCATGATAATTCGATAATTTAAAATTAGTTCATTGTCAGTCGATGATAGTCGCATTATATTGGTCCGCAACTCACGTCGTCGCGTGTAGCACTTTTTCTATTCTAGTCGTCGCGGTCAACCTTGGCCACACTACACGTGGAGTAAAATTTTTTATTAGTCATTTGTGTATGTAAATTCTTTTGTTTGTCTACCAATTTGTTGAACATGTCGCATTCGTAAAATCTTGTAGTTTTTTTGTTTGTAATATACGCAATTTGTTACATCGAAATTTTCTTATTGGACACGTGGTAGGACCCGTGACGTCTCCGCTTGGGAAAAACTACCGCCTTCGGACGGCGGGTTTCGCGATAAAAAAATTTTAATCGACAGAAAAAAGAAAAAAAATTATTATTTTTTCTTCTTCGCGTTCTTTTTTCGTCGTTGAAAGCCTAATGTTTTGCCGTTACTAGAGCTTCCGGTAGTGGTAGCCGTTACTTGCCACTGACGCCCGGTACATCTTCTTTTACTTTTATTTCTTTATTTTTGTTCACAAAGTTTCATTAATATTGGAAAAGAGGATTCCGGCTCCCAAAGAAGAGATAAAAAGTGAGTCATATCAATATATATTATATACATGTACATAAGGATGTATAATATGTTATATGTATCAGATTTTTGATAATGAAGATTTCATCGGAAATTTTATCATTACTTCAACGAAAGTGATGTGAGAAACAGAAATTGCATCCGGTTAAAATAATTTTTTTCACATACCCAAGAATGTTTTCCCGTTCCCCCCCGCCGGTTAGGGACCCTGAACTAATGGATCTGAAAAGTGGAACAATTCCTTTCCAACCTCCATTACTTTTTCCCAAATTTCTTTGATATAACTTCAGACTATGTGTAGAAGTAGTCAATTTCAACAGCAATACTAGGACAGATATCCACTAAGAATTACAGACGAACCGGCATATCTGAATGCATTTAACATTTTCCGCGGATCGAACGAAATCGCGTGTCGTTTAACTCTTTGTACTCATCGTAACTACGCCGAATTGTGATCTATATCGAGAGCGATTTTCGGTACTTGTAGCGCGATCTTTTTTCCGTGTTCGAGTTAGAAAAATATTCCCTGGCATTTCATTAATTCGTGATCTCTCAGACACCATTTTATTTGTCGTAGTCGCGGACTGTAAGTATGAAAGATAATTATCGGCTGAAACCAAAATTCCCGTATGCGGTCGAACAGCGAATGTGTCGAGGTTGAGATTGTGTGCTTATTAGTAACGGCCGATAGCGGAGGTAACTGCATAAGTCCGGGACGAGTGCGCGTCGTTCAAAAGTTGCGCCGAGCAGCATCGAATCACAGAAAGATTGTATAAATCCCTTTATGAGCCAGGCGGAGTGGCTAATGCAGTATTATTTCAAAATTTTCTAGAAACATCGATGTACAATTATTACCTTTAGTGAGTTAGTTACAAGTCAGTCAATAGAAAACCGTCATTGCAATACATCGTTTTAGTCGCCATATCGTCGTTTTACGCGCAATTTTGAACGCCATCCCATTTTGTTGAACCGTGCTGTCATCTTTTTTTTTTATTATTATTAGAAATTTTTTCCTTTTCTTCATCTAGTCACGTGTAAATTTGTTCTCGTAGTATACGTACGTGTATTAGTTGTTTTTTTTTTGCGAAAATATGTGAAATTGCTTCAGAAAATGTACGCTTTTGGTGATTTCGTTATTTCACTGAATATAGCGGTTCGCGATCGTGGTATGGTCCCCACAATGGGACATGCATTTTTCCGGTTTGTCAGTTCTCGATACGGAGAATTTATGTTTTTCCGAGAAATTATACACGTTTTTTTTTTTTTTCTATTTTACTAATATTTGTTCTTTGATTGAACACGCGGTGCCTGTCCGCTGAGATCTCCTGCGCGGGGAGAGGCGCCTTCTGTACCGGGCGGAATTAAGCCTGCAGTACTTATCTGGTTCTTTTTCTGAACAGATTCATTATATTTTATTCTGTGATTTCGCCGGTTATCGAAAAGTAGCCCGAAAAAAAAAAAAAAAAACTAATGCCACGATAAGTTAACCAAGGTAGTATAGCGTGATAGAATGGCGCCCGTTTTTTTAAGAAAAATCAAACGCCAGACTCATCACAGGATAAGTTGCGAAAATTAAGACAATCAGAAATTCATATCAAGGAGTTCCGGAATAGTAACCGGTTCAATCTATAACAATATTACAGTGAGGTCTACGGCAAAATAAGGTACTCGCGATTTCGCAGCTGGGATTTTACAAGGAAGATCGGAAAATATTATTAGTATTAAATGAAAAATCGATTGGGCTGAAAATATAAGCTTAAATACGAATACATTAATTATATTGAATTTATTTTTGGATATGTTCTATGAAATTATTTTATTGATACGATTTTATGCTTTAAAAAAAAAAAAAAAAAAAATGCAGGTGGCCGGAATATTCTCGTAGTTGGTCATGCTACTAGTTTAGACACGATCAGTCGTCAGCTTATTGGGCAGAACGCAAGAACTGAAAACCAGTTAAGCGGCTTAATACAGAAAATACCGTACTGCAGTTTAATCCGTTTAAGCACTGATAGCGAGAATAATTGGCAACTAACGGAACCTCAAATTTGTCCGGTCAGTAATGCGATTAATGAAAAATTCAACTGGAAAGTCTTACTCGAGCAACATTAAACTCCGCCTCTCACTGAATTACATATTTCGTTGCTATTGGAAGTATTTCGAAGTGTCTACTTTATTAAGTGTTCGTTCCATATATTTAATAAAAAAATAATATTTTGTTAGATTTGTATTGTTTTTTTTTCAAATGTCCATTTATCTATCGCCAGGTGGTGTAATTTTATTGATAACGGTAAAAAAAGAAATCATACAGCGTGACTTTGTCTACGCGTGCCGATAACCTAAAATTAAAGTAAATAATAGTTAATATTCACATTATACGAACTAAGTATAATAAATCTAAATTTAGTCACCCGCTAGCCGCTTGAAAATTGTATATACCCTAATGTGGTGGATACAGCTGGATCTACAGAATGAAAATGAATATTTTAATGACAGTCAAAAGGAAGATAATTGTAGATGACGGCGAGTATATTTTTGTTTTTAAATGTGACAGCTAATAAAACCTTTAATAGGATTCAGAAGTGGAGAAAGAAATAAAGTCAGAACAATCCAGATAGAAGGATCGTTCTCAATCCAGATGACAAGCCACTAGGCTTTGACCTACCAAGAAGCATCTGGACAAGGATGAACCGCTTTCGAACGGAACATGGAAGGTGTGGGAAAATTATGAAGAGATACGGAATTAAAAATGAAGAGGCATGTGACTGTGGCAAGATGGAACAAACAATGGATCATATCGTGAAGGAATGTCGGAGACGAGCTCTGCAGGGCGGCTGGGAAGAGATTATCGACCACAAAATCTTGACGTTACAGTATAACATGTATAAGAATATGTATATAGTTGGTGACGGTGTAAACATGAAAATTCATATGTGATACACTGACCCCTTTGTTAATTATTGGTTAAGTTGCTTCGTATTAGTAATTTGTTGGCTGATTCAACCCCTCCTCCTTTTTTTGATACCTATAGACATACGAATAAATAAAATAAAAACCTAATCGTAAATGAAAATATTTATACGGATGTCCCATTTAAGTAATGCTGTAATTTGAAATATAAAAAGAAGAAAAAAACAAACCAAAAACCAAACCTAAATTTACACTTATTAATATAATATTTACAGACATATAATCTATATATATAAAAGAAGGCCGTGTTAATTACACCACTTATAACTCAAGAACGGCTGGACCGATTTTCATGATCTTTGATTTGTTGGATTTGTCTCCACCCCGAATAGCAGAATACCAAATTAAAAATAAAATTTATGAAGAAATATAATTTTTTTTTTTTCTGTTTTTGGCACAAAACGGGAGTTCACACAGTTTTTTAACCATCATTTTTAGATTTTATGAAAGGTCTTCTGTGTTTTATTTTATATTTTGAATTCCGCTTTAAAAGGGTTATCTGATGATGAGTTATGAATTTTTTAAGAGTGATTTTTCAGGTCGTTCTAAATTCCATATTATATATTCTAGGCAGCTACTTGCCGTCCGGGGTAATCGCTCAGCTTAAAGTTGTAAATTGTCATAAGTAGAAGTTTAATTGTAATTTATGATCCATTCTGATAAGTCAAACTGTTTCCGAGCTATTGTATAATTGAATAATTTTGTCGTTTTGTGAACCATCTTATTGGGTTATACTGATGTTTGTTATTAAGGCGAATAATAATGCGTTGCTACCACGTGAATTACATTCATTTTAATGTAATTAAAATACTTTTCATTTTGATTTTTGTACATTTATTGAACTTAATTCATTTTGAGTATTAATTTTATCTTAATAAAAAACTGGATTTAATTCAGCTAATAAGTTATCACAACATTTACTTTCTAAAGCGGTACGAAGTTCGCGGGGTCAACTAGTATATTATTATAAAGCTGCAAGAAAAAAAACCTACAGCCCGCTCTATAGTAACTAATGAGTTAATTTTGTTTTTCAATCGACGTATTTTCTTCGTCAGATTATAAGAAAATTATAAAACCCTCAAAATTTTAAAATTAATGGACCCAAATTTTGAAAAATGTAAAAATCAAGTTTTAAGAAAAATTAAAAAAAAAAAATCCGCAGCCGGTTTTATATGAGTTATGGTATTAATTTTCTTTTCAATCTGCACGCTAAGGTCTCCAGAATACAGGAAAAATTAAAAATTCGAAAAATTTTGATATTTAGGAACCAAAATTTGTGAAAATACACGCTTAAAGCGGTAACCCTGGAAACTAAAAAAAGTCCACAGCTCTTTTCATGGTAGCTGGAGGGTCATTCTTTTTTTTTTAAATGATGTATTTCAATCGCTAGAATAGAGGAAAAATACGAGACCCCCAAATTTTAAAATTAAAAAGGACCCAAATTTTGAAAAATGTGGAAATCAAGTTTCGAGAAAAAAAATTTTAAAAAATTCCGCACCCGGTACTATATGAGTTGCAGTTTTGATTTTCTTTTTAACCTGCATACTAAGGTCTCCAGAATACAGAAAAAAATTAAAAATTCGAAAATTTTTGATATTTAAGGACCAAAATTTGGGAAAATACACTTTTAAAGCGGTAATACTGGAAACTAAAAAAAAAAAAAAAATCCACAGCTCTTTTCATGGTAGCTGGAGGATCACTCTTTATTTAAAATGATGTATTTCAACCGTTAGAATATAAGAAAAATACGAAACCCCAAAAGTTTTCAAATCAAAAGGCCCAAATTTTAAAAAATGTGAAAATCAAGTTTTAAGCAAAAAAAATTTAAAAAATTCTACAGCCGGGTTACGGTATCGATTTTCTTTTTAACCTGCATACTGAGGTCTCCAAAAAGAATTAAATGTAATATATTCCTTTCACCTATATTACCCTGCTGGCGGTTTCAGTTTTTCTGATATTTTAATCTAAATTTAACTTTTTTAACTGACGTATTGGTGTAATGTTTTTTTTTTTTTTTGTTAAAAAAGAAAAAGTATATGTGAACGCTGCAGTCTTTATGAAAATTTACAAAGCAATACAATTTTGAGTCCAAAGGAACGGGCCCCGAAGTGGCCAACGGGACCAGTCCCCTAGTATAATATATTACTAATAGAAATCGATATATTATCGATAAACTCTGGTAACAATACGAAAATGAACTGGCTAAATATTTACCATACGACACACACACACACACACACACATATATATATATATATATATATATATACTAGGAGGCTTTCCCCCTGACCCGCCACCAAACCGCCGTTTTGTGAGAGTTTAGTCGTGACCAAGGCTCAAAATGCATATATTTTTCGATGTTCTCACTCGACTCAAGGCAACATACAATTGCCCATGAGTGAAGACATTATCCCTCAAATCAACAGCGGCGAAATCCAATGTTTCACCCGGAGCTTTGTTAATGGTCATGGCATAGGCTAACTTGATAGGAAACTGCCTTCTTAAAATCTAAATGCCAGTGTCGCCAGCTATAAATTTGAAACTGATCCTAGGAATTAGAAACGTCTTACATTCATTTTTCGGACGAAATACTTCAATTATGAAACCTTTAACAGATTTAATGACGACTTTTCTTCCATTCACCAGACCTTCTTCGAAATTCAAATTTCTGATGAGGATACAAATCGCTCCAATTTTTATAGCAATTTTGTGATTTGGAACTCCTGGGTCTGACATTTTGTTTAAAATTTCAGTACATAAATGTGTGGAATTTCCATTTGTTTCCTTTTCATCAATCAGAGTTGTATCAGCACTATATAAATTTATTTCATCTCCAGAAATTTTTTTCCCTATTATCAATCTGTTTTTTGATTTATGTTTTTATTCGTTGGTGATAAAATACATCTTTTGGACATTTTAGAAAAATTTGATAGAACATCATCGAGATAAATGTGATCAATCATTTCATCAAGTGAAGTAAACAGGTCTAAAGTTCTCGGCCACCAAGTCGGAGTACATGATAATAGGCAGCCAGAAACAAGCCGAAGCGAGGAACTGCCAACTGTATCTAAATGACCAAGTCTTAAAAAAAAAGGACTCAATAAAAATCCTGGGCCTCGAGATCGACCGAAAGCTCTCGTGGAAAACTCACATCAAAGCGTTAAAGAAGAATTGCCTTGACCAATTGCGTATACTCAAAATTCTCGCCAACAAACAGTGGGGAAGTAGCACGAAAGCGCTATTAAAAGTCTACCGCAGTCTTATCCGATCCGTGCTCGATTACGGTGCCATTATATATGATGCAGCCAAGAAATCACTCTTGGACACTCTGCAACCACTTGTCAATTCCGCATGCCGTATCTGCTTAGGAGCGTTCAGAACGAGTCCAGTCAATAGTTTGCTCGCAGAAGCCAACGAACTGCCACTGGTTATCAGAAGAAAAGAGCTCTGCTTAAAATATGCGGTGACAATCTCCTCGACACCGGACAATCCAGCTTATGACAGTATCTTCAAGGTCCCTGTGCACAACATCGACCCCGACTATTCGGCAGCAGAACCACTCAGATCGCGGATAGCCAGATACACAGCAGAACTCGAAATAATACTGCCAACGGTTTATGAACGATCGCTAGGGTTCCTACCCCCGTGGTGCCAACCCAATCTGACAATAAATGTTGATCTAAGTGATCACGAGAAAGTAATCACAAGCTCAGAGACGTTTAGATTACTTTTCCTTGAAATACGCGAAAAATTTCAGCCATGCACGGAATACTATACAAACGGTTCAATTCTCAACGGCAAAACAGGTTACGCTATAGTCTCTGACTCTATCACGTTAGCAGCACAACGAACGCACGACAATAATTCAATCTTCACCTGTGAGGCTAAGGCGATTCTCCATACTCTAGAATTAATCCTACTGCGCCAAGACGCAACAAACTGTACCATATTTACTGACTCGTTGTCCTGCTTAAGAGCCATCCAAAATCAGTTTACCAAAAACCCTATCATACAACTCATCCACCTAAAATTGGACCAGCTCCAATCAAAGCATATACAGGTCAGCCTTGTGTGGACACCGGCGCATACAGGAATCCAAGGAAATGAATTGGTGGACCAAGCTACAAGAACCGCGACGACACAAGATTGCCCGCCTGAAGTACTTATGACACCTCATGAAGCTAAAATGGTGATAAGCAACACAGTCAAAAACTACTGGAACACCCCTTGGCTCCAAACGCCGAGAAAACTCCACGAGTTTAGAAAAGATACCTACGAAAACATGCCAACTCTCAGTAGACACGAGCAGTGTGTCCTAACTCGTATCCGCATTGGACACACAAACTTGACTCATTCGTTCCTCATATCTAAAAAACCGCCCAACCTGTATCAACGTTGCAACATGCCTATATCGGTGAGGCATCTTTTGATCGAGTGTAATCACTACCAGCCGGCCAGACAACAAGCAGGTATTACCAACGGCCTTCCAGAGATGTTTTCGGACGCCGAGAAGTGTAAAAAAATCGTAGCCTTCCTCAAAGACATCTCTGTATTCCAACTGATCTAACTTCCCCAGCCTTCAGCTAGTTTTTTTGATTTTTTTTTGTTTCGCGCATTTTCAAAATTTGATATAAAATTTTATAATTATCTGTAAAACCGTAGTCGCTAATGACCTTGTAGTCCAAAAGCGACTTGTAAATATAATAAATAAATAAATAAATAAAACATTTTTAAATCGGGGAAATTTAATAGGATTCCATTTTCTTCGCCATACAAAGTCTCTGGCATGTTTCCTTCACCAATTTCTAATAAAAATTTTGAGTAACTCGGACCACTTTCGAAAAACACATACTCATCGAACCCTTTTTATAAAACGATTGCGACCAGTCTCTATATTTCTCTTTCCACTATCACGATACTGTTCGTACAATTGCAAATACGTTAGTTTGCTCATTTCTTCAGCCTTGTGCCTATCACAACTTCAAAATTACAACGTCGTTTTTCAAATTTAAAAATACACCAATAATACACCATAGAGGAAACAGAAGAAGAATCGTTAACAAAAGATGTTTCGTCTTTGTCCACTATGAGTAATACACGATGAACGAAAAGCCAGTAACGGTTGTCGGGTGGGTGGAAGCGCGGTACTCTGTAGGTAAATACAGTAGTACCGCGTTTTCATGCGATTGGTAATGATCTTATTAAATTAGCGCTGATCTATTCCCTTTTTGTTTTGAGCCCCAAGGTATGAACATTTTGGACATCTTATAATTTTCCTAAAAGCCACTGACCTGGAGCTGTCGATTAAAAAAAAAAATTAGCTTTCTACGTGCCATAGAACGGTCTCAGGACTTTTTTTTTGATTTTTCATCTAATAATACGAAAATTGAAATTATTTTGTTAAAAGTTTGAAATAAAATAGCTCCTCAAAAAGTTCAATCGCTAGAAGGGTAGTGTAAGCGAGGGAAATACTCTAAATTCAATTCTCTTTAAAACGAGACCTAGAGCAGTTCAGTAGAATAATTAGTTTTTTATAAACGATTAAAAAATTGAAAAACGACAAAAAAATGTGATTTATTGCTTTGATTTATTGCTCGTTTTGAGCCCTAAGGTATTACAATTTTGAGCATTTTATATTTTTCCTAAATGCTACCGACCTGGAGCTGTCGATTAAAAGAAAAATTAACTTCCTAAATGCCATAGAACGGCCTCAGGACTTTTTTGTAATTTTTGGTCTTTGTCTTATTTTCTTCTATTTTAGTAGAAAAATTTGATACATCGCTCGTTTTGAGCCCCAAGGTATGAAAATTTTGAACATTTTATAATTTTCCTAAAAGCTACTGACTTGAAGCTGTGGATTTAAAAAAAAATTAGCTTTCTAAGTGCCATAGAACGGTTTCAGGACTTTTTTTTGATTTTTCGTCTTTTGTGTTATTTTCGTTTACGGTGGAAGAAAAATTTGATTCATTGCTCGTTTTGAGCCCCAAGGTATAAAAATTTTGGACCCTCTATAATTTTCCTAAAAACCAGACCTGGAGCTGCCGATTAAAAAAAAAATTAGCTTTCTAAGTGCCATAGAACGGTCTCAGGACTTTTTTTTGATTTTTCGTTTTTTTTCTTCCGATTTTCGTCTATTTATTTCCTTGGCGCTTTATTATAGAGATATATATATGTAAAATTGGATACGCAATGCAATTTAACAACTATGTTGTCTATTAATAATGTTTAATGAAAAAATTGATTTTATTAGAATATTTTAGAAATTTAAATTAAACGGGAATTATTAAAAAAAAACTGCAACGGAATTTTTATAGTTGCTACTGGAAATGTTATTTTTATTCAAATCTTAAAATCTATTTATCACTGTAGTTCTTTGTCGTGAGTTCTACTTAAAGTTTATTTTAATTACTTCCTTGCCGTATATAAAAGAAATGGCGGACATAATTAAAGTTCTTAGGACTAAAACAATATTCGACCGGTGTTCAACACGTGCGTAAAAATTGAAAATGCGTTAAATGGTGTTAAAGATAACTTACCCCAATATCATGTGGCGGAGTTTATAAGATTTCATATGCATGTAGCAAATGTTATATTGGACAAACGGCGAGAACAATTAGTGCGAGTAGTAAAACACATAAAGCAGATTGGGCATATAAACATGTACAAAAGACGGCGTTAGCAGAACACGAAACACAATAGGGATGATCGTCTTGGAGATGTATAGTCAGTCTTTAAAAAAAATAATGGGTAAGAAAACCAACAAAAAAAAAAAAAAAAACTATACAAAATATAAAGATGTCGGGAACCTTGCGGAAATTTATCAATTTTATTAATGACCCACTTGCTACGGAAAATTCACGAGTAATCGACATTGAAGCCAATTTCAATTCCAATTCGAAGGCCAGAAAAAAAAAAGAAGATATAATTTACAAATCCCGAAACAACCGAGTAGGTTTTAATTTACTTTCTGATAGCAATATGCAAATGTGTTCGGAACAATAATTAACAACGATGTGGTTTCTGCCGAAAATTTTAATTTTAACATAAACCACGAAAACTCGTTATATAGTTATGAGGAGAAATTACGTAAACGTAAATAGTGTATTCTACTCACATAAAATCTGAACGGCATTAAGGATGCTTAAAAACTTAGAATAGTTATTATACAAGTGTTTCTCTTTCACTTTCGATACCGTAATTAAAACGTTATTTCCCGTATTTAAGTCAGCAGCGTGGCTCGGAACCGGTAGTCATAAAAGTATAAACGCAGTATGAAATAAAATTCGATATAATTTAATGGGAATAAAATCTAAATCGAAAAAAAGAAGTTTTTTACAGTATAGAGCAGCAATCGGTAAAAAAACAAAAATTATATATTACTTGTCAATAACTTTTTGATCCCAAACGAAACATGATATTAAAAACGAAATCCAAGTACACAGAGAAAATAGCATGTAATACCAAGAACAGCAATAAAAGGCATTAGCAGTTTTATACTATTATGACACTCGAATATGGTGTAGAAATAGAAAGATATTTTCGTCTCGGAATTCTATAACGTGTCTTTCATTTAAATCGATTCGGAAATTAATTTATAGCCAATTTTTCGAATTTCCCAAATGACAAACTTTGATTAATATTAATCGTAAAATATGGGAAAAGAACTGAACTCTTTTTTTTTGAATGGTGAGTAAGAAGAAAAAAATCAAATTACTAAAAATTAAATTTTACACCGATGAGTCTTTTAATATAAAAGAATTTGCATCCCCATTATCGGAAACTACAAAATTCATCGCACGTTTTTAAACAACACCTTTTGGCGTCTTTTTTTTTTTTCTGTTTGTGAACAGAAATTTTGAATCAATTTAAAATAAACTGTTGCAAATTTTCAAAATTATCTGGAAAAATATTTAAGTTAATGAGGTGATTTTTGTATTAAGACCGAACGTCGAAAGCAGTTGTACGGAAGTGTTCCAGATTTTATATAAGCCGTATTATAAATTGTTGCGATATCGTATTCGTAAATAGAAGCGAAGATCTAAATTTATGAATAAATTGAAATGAAATAGGTTTTTTAAAAATATAATACAATTCTTTAAGTTCGTAACATGCTTATCACAGAACAATTTATAGTCAAGTTGAAAAATGAATTAAAAATTAATGTTACATATAAATACATTTTGAATATTTGTACTAATCACGTTATTAATAAGTATTTTAGAAAAAACAAAAAAAAAACTTAAAATAACATAAGTTAAATTTCGAATAGAAAGTCTAAACAAAAAGAATAAAATTTATCATCCTATTCATTCAGATCTAATAGGAGTTGTTCGCAAAAATGAGCAAAATGACTAAATTTTTAATGAAATATAAAACAATAGTACTTTACAAAATTTGAAAGTTTGCCTAAACTTTCACAGCTTCCGTTCCGTAAAGCGATTTTGTAAGTTTTCTCAATTATAATGAAACTAATTACATAGATGTGATAACGTTCCGAATGATTATAAAATAATATAAAAAATCCCCCTTTACTGAGTTAACTTATCATCCTGACGATAGATTAGATTTATTGGTAACAACTCGCACCAATTTGTGTGTAATAAAAACCACATAGCCAATTTTTTCAATTTTTTTAATCGAAATATGGAATTAAATGTTGCAAGCAGATACTCTTCAATAAAGAAAAAGTTGTATTCGATATTTTCTGAATTTCAGTGTCTTATTATTCGTACTTGCTTTACGTTAGCGAATTAAACAAATCCACTGCTCTCGAGATGTTATAACAAAACTTTTTAATATTCACTCCACGTCGAAATTGCACCAATTCAAATTTAAAAGTCGTACAAATATCGTAGACAGCTAAAAATTAAAGCAATCACAAAAGCTGTCACTAGGAACATTGCTTAATTTTTTTAAACGAAGAAAAAGTATAGAAGATAAAAAATTGGTTAACTACAAATTTTACAAAAATATCGTCAACATAATGGAATTAACTTTAATCGGAAACGGCAAATAATTAAAATACCATCGTACCGTAGTATAGTTAGACATGCGATCGGCGATGTTTTTCGTGTTGTTTAAAATTTGTAAAAAAGAGAAGGATTAAGAAGACTAGTACAAAATTAGAACTACTTCTTACAAATGACTTACACTAAAAAATGTTGCCCCACATTTACTTAACAATGTACATTCGTTTTACATAGAAGCAATACGAATCCGCAGTTTTACACAAATTCACTTTACATTGTGTGCTATAACTCTTAATATTACAGGCGGCGATTTAATTTTATCTTACAAAAGTAATAGCTTGCCTTCACAATTGAAAATTAGTTTCTACGTTACAATGAAAATAACTTTCGACGTTCTTATATTTATCAGTACATGTTTGATTAAAAGTAATTCTAAAGTCAAATTTTTTAGACAAGAGCGTACGTTTAATAAACACGAATGCACACGAAATACAATAGCCATCCAAAATGAAAAAGGTAACTCTCAAATTATAATGGCAACAGTTTTAACGAAAAATCCGTGTTGGATTATACCATTATATCATACAACCATACTATGTCAAGATGTTTTCGGAGAGTTCTGAAGCAATGGAGTACTTTCGTAAATTTTACTTTGCCTTCCGCCGAACGGAGCAGATGACGTTGACGGACTGCTATTTATACTTGTATATCTGGCATTAATTGACGTTTGTTGCCTTTCTTTTCTGTCAGAAGGTGGTTCTTCATTTATCTTTCTAATATAAATGAACAAACGCAATAATTTAATAATTTCGCATAATTACTTGTTAAATATAATTTTACATTTCACGTGTACACATTTAACACGAAAAAAAAGTTGATCTTTTTTTTGATTAATAAAATCTTATAGATTTTTTCGGTTATAACTAAATCACCACAAATATAAAAATGGTATCCATCTACTTCTCAGATGTACATTACTGGAAATGTTTAATATACACTAACGGTTTAATTTAAAAATCTGAAATGTGAACATCTCTTAAATGTTAAAAAATATCGAAACAAAAATATAATTAGTTAACACGGCAAATTTCACGTTTCTAAATTTAAAGAACTTAGAACTGATGGTATTTTACTAAATTTACGAGTCATCCTTTCACCATTTTCTAAGTTGAAATTCTAAAAATCCTTCCCGATTAGTTACTTAACATTACAAAATTTATACATATTGTGTTTAAAAGTTAATAGCGTAAAGCATTTAGCTTGAACAGTCAGTTAGGATAACTATTTATTGAAAGGTATACACGTACATACATATGTATATTATATATATATATATATATATATATGTATGGGTATGTGTGTATATTCATATAAACGTCGCCACGATAACCTAGTTATTAGGGCGCTTGATTCCCGTCACAGAGGTTTTGAGTTCGATCTCAGGTGACGGCAAGAAATTATTACAAAATAATAACAAAAAACCTAATAGTAAACATAAAATACATCTCTAAATTTGCCCGGTCAGCAAGGGATATTAGGTCAACTTATTTCATTGGATTACCTATATCCAGCAGCGGATCGAGATAGATTAAACAAAAAAAAAAATATATATATATATATACATATAAATCTTTATAACAAAATTTTAAAAACAGGAAATATCCTAAGAGATTGGAAGTATTCTAATGCAACAGTTATATTTAGGAAAAAGATAACAAAACTGAGAATTATTGCCTTATCGCTCTAAAGAGGTATTTAGCTCAAAAATACGTTTAAAGTTCTTAAAAAAAAAAACAATACATGTCTTAGAGTTTCAGCTGTCAAAGAAACGAGCAGGGTTCCGGACGACTTTTGCAACAGTGAATCATCTGCTTACGATAAACCAAGTGCTACAAAAGTACAACGAATATCAATTACATATGCATTTAGTCTTAATCGATTACAACGACGCTTTTGGTTCTTTAAAACATGAATTTGTTTAATGCACTGAGGAATCAGAGCGTCACTGAAAACTTGTAGGATTAATTTGTGAAATGTAAAAAGGATAAATAATGACAAACAAAATAGGACGATATTTCAAAAAAAAAAGAGATTAAACTATCCTTGATTTTATTTCATACTCTAAAAAGTATTGGAGATCAGGATAATATAAATAGTAGGTATATTTCATATTTAAGATTCATGGAACACTAGTGCTTTTGATCTACCTCATTCGAAGAAACTGGAAAAACATCTGGCCAGAACTTTAGAAAAGAAAGGTTTTGGCTGGGTTCTCCATCAATATTAGAAAAAAATAAATACTAAAAAAATGTCTAAATTAGAAAAAAGTTCAAATAAATTTAAAAATTTAAATTTGGTTAAGTAAATGTCACGTTTTGAGCAACAATTAATTTTTGAGAACATATATAGAAATTAATTACGAACACACAGACAAGAAGTACTAAGCGTTTAAAAAATATCAAAGAACCCTCATTCAGTGATGAATATAAAAGTTTAATCTGGAACATATAAAAACACTTAAAATTACGCGGAGTAGTCTAAAAAATGAATTTTAAATATCAAAAAAATATAAAATAATTTGAAATCGTCAAAACAAAAACTAAATGAAAGCAGGTGTAATAAAACGTATTAGAAGGAAAAATGAGGCTGGCAGGTCATGTAACGAAATATGAACGCTGGACGTTGAAACCATTTCTGATATGCGACACACCTTAAGTGCAAAAACACACGAACGTTAAACAATCAGGCGAGAAGGTGATGTAAATAATTTTTTTTTCTAATTGGAAGAACTTCAGAAAGATAACTAGAATGAGGACGATTGAGGGAAACGTGTTTATGATAGGCTGAGGAAGTTTTACACCTAATATACGTTTATCTATCGTACTTGCAGTTTATTAAATTTAAATATTACTTGTGCAAAATTCTAAATAGACGGTAGATTTTCATCATAATTTTTGGTTAAATTCGGGCAGTGCAACCTTGCCGGTATTTAAACGGATACCTTAATTCCATATCTTCTTTTAAATTTTGGAATAAGTTGTTTTCTTACTTCGGCTAAAACTAATAAATATTTAATTTTTTTTTTTACTATCGTGTATATTCCACCTCAAAAAAAAAAAAAAAAAAAAAAAAAGTATTAAAACCGATAAATGAAACTGTGTAATTTTCATCAATTATAATTCTACTTTTGAAAAGTATTGTGCTTGTATAGATTCGTAGCACTTCACTTGTTTAATTATTCTTCTTCTTTCGGTGCCATGACCGTTCTCGATCTTAGGCTCATCTGATGGCAAGCTTGATTAATTCTTTGTAATTACACAAGCTTAAATTTTAAATTTCCATAGTAATCTTTTTCTGACATTAACATCAATTTACTCTTTATTACAAATTACTTCACAAATTTTAATTTGAAAATTTCTCATTTATCTCGCACGAAATATATTAGATACCGTAAATAAGACAGAGCACTAAACATTAAATCTATTACAGAAAAATAACAAGAATAGACGAGGGGATTTCGAAATTTTTACGATCAATGTTTTCGCCGACCGCCATCGACGATCAAAAGCGTGAAGCGTTTTTGCGTTGAAAGAAGACAATCAGAGAAGATGGAGAGAAGAAAAGAAAAAACCGAAACAAATAAAATGCATTAGCCGAAAAAACGGAAAAGCGTCGTGAAACAGACACCATCTCACTCCGTCATCAAGCCACCAGCTAGTACACGTAAGTTCCTTAATAATATCTGCTGTTCAAAAGTAATAAGAATGAACATAAACGTTTTGAATAAGTAATAGTTTCGAGATGATTTTCCTGATCAACAGCATCGTTCAACGAACGCCGTGCTTAATTCCAATTATTCTCGGAGACGGTTTAAACGTTGCTTCTTGAAAGAACACCTCATGTGATTGGGAGTTCATGTGCCATACGTTTAATCTGAATAACAACCTTTCCATTTCAATCGTAATAACATACCTGTGTATCAACGCTCTGTACTTACACGTCATGTTCAATGCTGTAAAAAATACGTTCATGTTGAAAATTTCTCAAAGATTAAAGAAGTTCACTCGAAAAAGATTTCTTTTAATATTAATTTAACCTTTTCTTATTTTCTAAATTTAATTTTTGTTTTTTTACTATTTATTTATTATCATGCTCAATTGGTTTAAAAACATTTAAAAAAAAAATTATTTAGAATTACTGCTGACCAAACATACGTTTTAAATAAACGATAATGTGATGCGAGGAACATCAATTTTTTTACTCTAATATACATTTCGTACAACTCTGTTTTCTTTCTACTACCATCATAATGTTCTCCTATAGTTCGTATGTTCTACAAATTTTATTGAAACCTATTCCAGAGAATAATTTTTAACCAATTTTTATAAAAATGCAAATATACTTCTGTCATTTTGTAATCAGTGAAATCTAAGATGCTTTCAAACAATTCCCTTTTCTGAATTCTCATATTTAAATTTAAACATACAGTTTTTAATCAAATGTATTCATATAGCAGACGAACGTTACTTTAAATATTTTCATCTGAGTTAAAGTTTTTATAAAACTTATAGATTTAACCAATTATATTCTTTATTACTCTCGTATCTGTCTGTTTTTTAACGTGAAAGCCGTTTAATATTTTAAATTCGCAAATAATTTTTCGAAAAAAAAAAAAAAAAGGTGTCGTACAATTTTAGCGATTACAGTAGATATTTTAAAGCGTTTTGTTTTTACATCGTAAACAATAAAACGGTAGTGTTTTTAATTTTAATTAAAAGCCATTAATGTTAAGCTTATTCAATTAAGTGAATATTCAAAATTTGTTTTTATTTTTTAAAAAGTATTTTTTTTAAAATTTCATCACTTATTTAATTTTTTCATCAGCTCTTTATCGGGACTACATTTCTAGTATCTAAAATAGTTTCCAAGCGAATAATCACGTGCGTTTCAACTTTTAATTAATATTCTATTTCCAAAGTAAACAGTAAATTAAACTATCAAAATCAGAGCTATTCATCTAACAACTATGTATCCCCTGAAACTTAAAAAAGTAGAAACTAAAAGACTAAATTACGTTGTATTTCGGAGAAGATTTATATCATGTTCCGGGAAATTATTTTCAAAGACCAGAAAAATACTAGATTCATCCACGAGGGGATACATCAAGATTGCATTGCGGAAAGAATCGAATTTTCACCGGTTTTTAAACTTGAAAATCTATTTTCCGTACAACGCTTGATAATTTAAAAGTAATGGCAAATTTTCCCGTACACGAACAAAATCGTAATTGAAAACAAGAGGTCGAGGTAAAAATTCTGGAAGAAGCTGACCTACAGAAATGGGAAAATGAAAAAAAAAGTGATTACGTAATAGAAATGTTAATTGATGAAAATAGGATAATTCAAAAGAATAAAAAAATACTTCCTTCATAATATAGTAATAATTGCAATTTTCGAATTATCGCTTAATTTCCGCGATTTATGGTAAGTTTCTACGAAGGAAACAAAATTCCTTTGAAATTCCGTGCTCTCGTCCCTTGGGCCCCACTTCGCCACAAATGCGACGAGCCTTTAATTAGAGCAAAAGAAAGAAAAACAATAGTTGATATCATTGAGAGAAGAATATACATGACTCACTGTTGAAGACCCCTCCCCCATAAATGCAATTAATAAGAGTTAAAAAATAATGTTATAAATACCCCTTTTCGAGAAAAATCTTAAAATACTAAACTATATGTTAATAATAATAATATATTATAGAAAAACTATTTTTTAATTACTTATGGTGTACTGAATGCAAATATAATGCGTTAACGCTCATATTTAACGCATTAGCATCTTTGGAACGAACAGATGATTTGCTGAAGTCTCGTTGGGATAGAGTCATCGGATCAGTCTGACTAACGTACATTGGACTAAATTAAAAAGAAAAAAAAAAACAAAAATTTAGCAAAACTATTATTTGTAAAAATTAAAAATATTTTTCCGCTTCACGCGCGTACTTTTCACGTATAGGATTATTTCTTTGACAAGTAAAACCAAAGCAAGTCCCATACTTTTGACGAATGCCAGGAAAATTCTGCTGAGCTCAGTACATCATAAAAAGCTTGATTTTCAACTGTCAAGCGTATGGGATTTGCTTTACTTTATTTCTCCTATATAAACCGTCAATCTGATCAAAACTAAAATTTAAAAACATTTTCATTTTTCGCAACAAAAAAACAAAAAAAATACTACGATAAGAAATCGCTTACTTCTGCTGTGCATACGAGTTAAACATTGAACTGGCATAATTAGACGCTGCTGTTTGATTATTGTTAGATGGACCGCCATACTGCGACAGAATCATATTTAGCTAAAAAAAAAAAATATATATATATATATATATTATTTCTCGCAATACAATGTAAAATGAAAACAACGTAATACATTTAAAATATTTAAAAGAAAATTTCTAAAGCGTTTTTAGCGTGAACATTCTTCAGTTTATTTAATTGGTATTACTTTTAAACATATCACTAAAAAAATGAAATACAAAAGACCCCAATTATAATATGTACAATTGTTTTTAAATTAAAATATTGAATTTACATATTAGCAATTATAATAACTGACATTTTTTTTCAAAGAAAAGAGAGAGAAAGAGAAGACGAAATTAAAATTAGTAAAGAAATAAAATCGTTCAGTATCTAAAATCAACGCATACGAATGCCTTGAAAGAACAAACATACCATTATCTTGATAGAGTAATTTATTACTTCTGCTTAGATGATTTATTGTCTAAATTTAACAACTTACTCTGCTTAAAAAGGTTGTGATATCTAGTCGGCGCAAAAGCTATTAAATTTACTGTATATGTCACCAGTCCGTCATATTTATATAAAGAATAGAAACCAGATTGTTCGATTTAGAGTCGAACATTTAAGAAAATGAAACTTTATGTATTCTATACTTTCATTCCATTTTAAATTTAACCTTTCATCCTAAAAAAACCGTGATTTGCACAGTTTCCGTAATCAAAGATTAGCATAGATTTACTTTTTAAGATTTAAGAATAGCTCGAAACATTAATTAAAACGAAACTTTTGCGTTTACCACAAACTCACTGTAACTACACTAGACTAGTTTACATTAAGATGATCCTCTATAGCTGTGTTTGGCACTTTTAGTAAAAAATCTACACTATTAACGCAAAGTTACATCTTTTATTTCTCAATTTTTCGATTGGTAGTTGCTCATCTGGAAAGTACATTACTTAGAATCGCTTTGTGTTTAAGCATCTCTAATTGTCGGACCTTCTCTTTCATTAGCTGGTATTTGTTCATCTTTGTATCTTCCATTACTTGTGAAATTAATTTTTCCCGCGTTCTTTTGCCATTTACTAGTCCTTCGATTATTGTTGTTACATATGTATAGATGTACATGTATGTATGTCTGGGTGTATGTATGTATGTCTGTATGTATGTATATATATATATTTATATTTATATATATACGTGTGTGTCAATTAATCGTATTTTTCCTAACTATTTTGATTTCCAAATCGGATTCTGTATTGTTTTACTTTCAGCGGATTTGAGTATTTTGTTTATTGTATTTTTTTCAATTACGTATCTTTTTATTGTATCCACTATTAGCGCTTTTGAGCGCATTTGTGGAATTCAATGATAATAATAATAAATAAATTGAATTGAATTGAATTGAAATATCTGTTATTTCTTATTACATGCCCTATCCAATTGCATCACCTTTCACTTATGACCTTCATTAAGCAGCGTCTTCATTAATATTCTTGTGCACTTGTGTATTTTTAATTTTATCCAACCACTTAACTTTTTGCATTTTCCTCCAACACCAAACGTCAAACGCGTTTAACTGTTTTTGTCTTCCTTTATTTATGGTCCATTGCACCATACAGAAGCACACTCTAAACGTATACTTTTATTAATCTTTTCAGTAGTTTTATGTTTCTTGATGTTAGCAATGATTTCTTTTTAATAAAAAAGGCGGCTTTTGCCTGCGTTATCCTAGACCTTATTTCCTGATCACACCTTCCCTCTTCCGTTATTATTAAACCAAGGTATCTGCGTTTTTTTACATGATGTAGTATGTATTTCATTGACTAATTTTATTTTTACTTCTTTATTATATTCCATTTTACTGCATCAAATCTAAAGGATTTTATCTCCATTCCACCTATATTGATTTTACTGTTATTAGTTTCTGTCCAATGTTTAAACGCTTCCTCTCTCTCTCTCTCTTTCACTACACACACACACACATACATATATATATATATATATATTAAAAAGCAGCGGTGATAGACTGCATCCTTGCCTTACTCCTTTTCTGACTTTCGCTTCTATTTTTAAGTTTCTACTACTCGTAATTATTAGTCTTTGTGCTTCGTATAGCTCTTTTATTATTCTTCTGTCCTTAAGGTCAATGTTTATTCTCGTTAAAGTTTGAACTAGAATGCTCCAGTCATTTATCAAATCCTTTCTCTAAGCCTATTATTGTATTGTAGATCGGTTGATTTACTTCTAACTTTTTTTCAATCACCATACGGGGTCCTAGAATGGCTTCTCTGGTTCCTCTTCCTGATCTAAAATCATACTGCTCCTCGCTGAATTCGTTCTCTATTTCATGTTTTATTCTATACAGTACTATTTTTGTCAGTATTTTTGAGCAGTGTGACAATAAGCTTATCAAGCGATGTTCTTCATATTTAGTTATACCGATGATACAGTCTTAATTTCAGATTCTATAAAGACCTTAGAAAAATTATTAGAGAAAATTAATATTTCTGGGAAACAATACGGACTAACAATAAACGAAAAGAAAACGAAAGTTATAAGTAAAATAAATAATACTTATGGAAAACTGAGGGTAAATGGAAAAGAAGTGGAACGTGTTGAAAGATTCATGTACCTAGGCTGTCACATAACAGAGACCTTAGATCCTGATTTTGAAGTAAAACAAAGATGTGCTTACGCAAAAACAGCATTTACAAATATGAAGAATCTGCTATGCAACGACACTCGAGCTTGTCAATCAGGCGAAATATGGTCAAATGTTATATCTATTCAATTCTACTTTATGGTATAGAGGCAGCAACCCTTTGTTTTATAGACATTAATCTCTTGTAGATATTTTTTAGTGTTGTTCGTTTCGCTGTATAACTTTTCTGTATATATTTTTTCCATCTCAAAGTTATTTCTTATTCTATTAATTTCTTTCCATTTTCATTTTCAATAGCATTCGTTACGTTTTTATAATCCCTAAAACATGTTCTAACCTATTTGTATGCATTTTGATTCAAGGGGTTCTATTTTAGCTTTTTAGACTTCTCTGTTTATCATGTTTCTATATTTTTTGTACATGTTACCACCCTTCTCACTTTTGTATTTCCTTCTTTCCTCAATTAGTTTCAATATCTCATTTGAAATCCAAGACTTGTTGCATGTTTTGCTTTCTTTACCTAATGTATTTTTTGCAGCATTTGTTATTATTTATTTCGTGTTATTCCATTTTTCATTTACATAATTTCCTCTGTTCATTGTTTCTAAGCCAATCTTGAATTGCTCTTGATATTTGCATTTTATTTCATGATTTTTCAGTTTTTGTATATTCCATTTTCTGTTGCTGATTCTTTTTGAGCTTAAATTTTTATCTTGCAATCTTGATGTCATCAATACTATATTATGGTCACTATCTGTATGTGCTCCCGCGTACGTTTTGCATTGTTTTATTTGGTTTCTGTATCTACTTCTAACCGTGATATAATCTACTTGATATCTCTCTTGTTCAGGCATTTTCCATGTGTATATCCTTCCGGATGGTTGTTTGAAAACTGTGTTTTCTATTATCATTTTATTTTGAATGTTGCAGTTTATTAATTTTTTCCCTCGCTTATTCATTTTACCTAAACCATATTTTCCTATTCACTCATTAATCACCTAGTATAATTAGGTTGTCTTTGTCCTCCACATAGCTCATAACTTCTCCTAATTGTTCGTATATTTCTCCCACTTGTTGGTCGCTGTAACTGCTTGTCGACATGTATACACTCATTATCGTAGTTGTTGTGGGTTTTGAATTCAGTTATACTAGAAGTATTCTGTCATTAAATTGTGGGTATGATTTTACATTGCGTGCCCATTTTCTGTTGATGATTAGTCCAACTCCATTTTTTACATGATTCGGTCATGTGGCTAGGAGCGAAAATAACCAATGTATGTATTTATCAACTCTGTGGAAACCTGACAGAAAGTAAGTTCTAGGACGACCGAAAATGTGCCTGGTAGGTGAAATTCGAAACGGTGGGAAGAGACATTAGTTCATGACGTTTTGAAAAAATCAAAGAAGTTTCTAGCCTAGAAATGGATTGACAACGGCTAAAACAGAAGAAGAAAAAGTAGTTGTTTTTTTTTTTTTTAAATACCGCTAATTTTTCTTTTGGCCATTCATCTTCGCCGTAGTAAATTTCTACAAACTAATTTTAAGACGTTGCGAACGTCATTCACAATTAAAATATCGCAACATACGCGGAAAAAAAAGGAAAATTGATACCTCCTTTGTAAAAATTACACATTCAGTCTAATCGGCAATTAATACGACTAAGATGAATAAACAGTGCAACAAAATTTTTCATTGCAAAACCGTATTTAAATTTAGAGTACCGTAAATTCGTTAAAATTGCATGTGTTTTGTATTCAAATTTTCTGTTAATGGATAATGGATAACCACCCGCCGCCTGCAAGCCCAATAAAATAATAATAATAATAATAAAAAAAAGAATTATTTTTCGAATTATTTCTAAAAAGCGCGATCAATTTGTCTGTTCGATAAGAACTTAAAAACAAGGACAAGGAAAATACTTACTCCAGAAGTAACTGAGGATAAAGCTTCAGAATGTTTGTCTTTATTATTTATAGCCGCCATATTGTTATAATAATGAGTGGCTTGTTGATTAATATGTTGAATGAACCGCTGTTGAGTGGATTCCGGCGGCTGCCAACTAGGATTATTTGAAACGAAATGTATTAACGACAATTCGGTTTTTCCATCCTCTGCCTATTTGTACAGAAAAAGAAAAACATTTTGAACTGTTTTGTAAAACATGTAACTCGTCAAATCACATTAAAATACGGAAAAACTCGCAAAAAAAAAAGCGACGGTGTACTATAAAAATATTATCGTATTCACAATTTTCGTCTTATTGCGTAGAAAATGAAATATTTCGTAGACAACTAAGCATCGCCGCTTAGTGATGGGAGCCATGTACTCTTCCCCCGTTCAAGACAAATGATTAAATATGAAATATTAATCGTTATTTATAAACGTTAATATAGAAAATAACGATACACTCTTTTGCGTGCTAAGACATATTTCATAATCACGACATATCATGGATTAATCTGATTCGTCATTATCGTCTGTAGGTATACACTGGTTTTTAATAATATTGTTAAAAAATGTATATGTCAGTTTTTCATGATGGCATATCAAGGCATTGAAGTTGACGAATAAATTTTCAAATTTTGCTAATTCATTCTGTAATAACGAAAATGAATGTAAGTATTTTATGTAGGTGAACATTAATTCTCCGACATTTCAAATGTATGACTTGCCTGATTTGTTTAAATGTGCACTGAACCTAGTATTGCTTTGACAGTAACAATACAGCTATAAATTATCCGTCCGAAAGGTATAAGTGTATATTTTATTTTGTTGAGTTCATTTTCTTCCCTCTTTAGAATTTGATTTTTTTTTGGTGATTTAATAAAAAGTAAAATATACTCTAATTCGTCCACGGGCTATTGTTTATAAACTAAGTTTAAAAGTTTCGAGAAATTAACTCTTCCTTAAAAAAGAAGTATCTGCTAGAGGCAATTAAAACCATGTTTGCGAAACGTTCTCGCGACTAAAATTAACTCGCGGAATTGTTTTAAATTTTGTAACAAGTTCTTTCTTAGCCTCGTCTTGCTCCGTCTACTTTTAATCGTACCTTTTATCATTTTAACTGAATTGGTTAATATTTCTCATGTCCGAAATCGCACAGTTCAAGTATACAAGTTTTTTTTTGTGTTTTTTTTTTTAAACCGATTTTTTCAATGTACTTATAAAACTAACAATATAATAATAGAGAAGAAAAAATGAAAAACTAAAAACTGTTTTCTTTCGAATTAGTAGTCCGAAACGTGGCTCTTCTCTTTTTCACTTTTTAAAAATTGCAATCAAAGAAAATTTTCGATAATTTTCTAACATTGTAATTATATTTTTGCCTACCTGAGTTTGTTTATTACATTCGATTGACGTTTGATGTTCAGGCGCTTGCCAAGTTGCATTCCCGTGTTTTCTTGTATCCATCAATGAAAAAGAACATACGTCCCCTACACCGATAACTGTCACCGTAAAATTCCTATAAAAATCGACAATATCCAAACAGTGTGGACGAAGTTTGAAATAAAATATTAACGGCGTTACTATCGGAGATATTAATTCGTATAACAATTCAACCTAAATATACGAAAATTACAACAATAACTATTATTAACGAGTTATATGTAAAATATTATAGAACAGAGGAAAAACTAGCACAGCAATACGAGAAAGTTACTAAAAACAGAGAGATAGTTTAATATTTAATCGTCCTCATGCAATGAAAATTTTAAGTTCTATAGATCTTATATTTGTTTGTTTGTTTGCTTTTTTTTTAAATAATTTTCGGAACTCACAAAATAGCCGTCTGTGGGTTCCCAACATAATTATGTATTATTTGTTCACAGTAATTACGTAAGTCTAATTTCAATTGTATCTAATACAATATGATTTAGGTTAAAACTTATGACCCTAAATTATAATACGTTATTTAAAAAGGAATCAGAAACTTACCCTCATCATTAGTATCAGTATTATTCGGTTTGGTAATATTTTCAAACCGCTTTTTTGCAACCTCTGATTTTCCATATTTCTGTTTTTTCTTTTTACTTCTTTCCAAATTTTAATTTCGTATTTAATTCAACACGTGAGTCGAAATATAGTTTTAAAATTTAGCGCGTCATAACTTGTTGATCAAAACTTTTTTCATATTCCTTAATAACTCAATTGCACCTCTGTTATCGAGTACCTCCCGCTAATCATACGCATTTATTTTAAAGCTTAACATACTATCATTTATATACCTTTCTTAAATGTACTTTATTAAATTTCTTACTGTCACTCCTAAATACGCAACTAACCGAATAATGATTTGAGATTTTTGTCTTAATAATACTCGCTACTACTTCGTTCGCTGAAGCTTTTATAAAAATATTACAAGTACACGATTTTGTAATTTTTTCTTCCTTTACTTTTTCACTAGTAGCTTCTTTGATCAATCTAATCCTTCCGTACTTTGCCATAATATTCAAAAAATTTCCGCTACCATATTTCCGAAATCAAAATTAATATTAATATCTCCGCATATTGTAAATTCCATATTTCGACCCATGCTCTTTAACATCTTATTAATTTCTTTTAAGAAATTCCCCCCGATTCCCTTGCTCGGAGAACTGAGTATTATCGTTAAATCAACTTTTTGATTATTGTTTAAACTTATTTCTACTGAAATACAATCAGCAGCATCTTTTCTAGTATATAAAACTTTAGAATTCCATAACCGTGTGCCATCCTAACAATTATTCCGCCATCATAGCTTTTCGGTTTTACTAATACATATTTTTCGTATTCCTCACTCTCGTATAATTCCAGTTCTTCTCACATTTATTTTAGTAAGTAGAAGCACACTAATAGGCTGATTATGAACGAATGCCAATAATTCATCCCAGTTGCGTCTGAAGCTTCTAATGTTTGCTTGTATTACGTTAAAGCTATTTGGATTAATTTCTCCCGCTTCATTCAAAAGATTCCCAATGTCTATATATATTCAGTTTTTAAATTTATCATAATTATCACACCGGATTTTATTACAGAACTGTATTAAAGATGGGTCATATATAAAAATTATTTTCTTATAAAACATTAAATATAAGAAAGAAAAATACCATTTACAAACATTTACAGCATGCCATTTCTTGTAAGCTTTTATCAAAATATCTACAGTGACTATAAAATCGTATTACCGGAATAGAAAATGTGTATTTTTAACAAGCCTCCAATGGATTTTGTATGATTTAATATTATTATGTTTATATTTCGAGCTTGTATCTAAAATAGCGTAATACTAAGTTTTGATTTAACCTCAAATTGAAATTCTCAAATTGCACACATTGGGATGAAAAAGTAATGGTAAAAGTTCGGATTAACTCTGAAAGTCCATTTTTTTATTTCTCCGTTTTCGTTCATATCGATATACTAATTAAGATAATTTAATTTTAATTTATTTATAATTTGAAATTATTTAAACCTGTTTGCAATTTAAAATTATTTGCAAAAACGTGTATTCAAACGAATTCGAAAAACAAAGGGTGAATTGAACAAACTGGAATTATGGCAAAAATGAACCGCCGGGATTAAAACGACTGTTCACTAAGATTACATTATAATAAAAGCATGCAGTTTTTGGAATAAATCGCGCAACTTACAGCTTTATATTGGAAAAAGTTGGAAAACTGATCTCTAACTTGCGTAGTGTGAGCCTGCCCACGCCACTTATCCGGCAAATAATGTACTTCGGCGAGTATTTCAATAAGCAAGTTCTCCTGAGACCAACATATATTTTCATCCGGTATTATGGCCCTGTAACGGAATAACTTCGCGTCATTATTTTCTTAAAATCAAATCGTAATCAGAAATATTAAGCACCAACATTCTTATGAGAGTTATAAAATTGATAGTCACACAGCTTTTCAATTGTCGTTTTCAGTGCAATCTATGACTAAAAACGTTTTTTTACAAATAATCACTTCCGATTTAAAAAAAAAAAAAAATACATCGATCACAATTACCTGCATATAGCGAAGACAGCACCTAGAACGGTCATTATCGTTAAAACGTGCTCCACCAATAATACATCTTCGTCGATAACGGTTAATACAATTAAAATACCTAAAATTGATCCGGCAAAAAATGCGATATTTCTGAAAAAACATAATAACTGATTAATAATTTCTTTACTTTCTCTGAAGTTTACGATAGGTCACGTGCGAATTGTCAAATGTATCAAATTATCGTTAAAAGTAAAAGTCCTGAAATCAACAAATACGAAACTAACGGGTTTGAAAAAAAACAAAAAAAAAAAAACGATTTTTTTTTTGAATACAGAAATTTCTATTTCTTCATTCGAAATAATTAAGTCTCGGATGCTTTAACTGCAACTCATTATCGCACATTCGATACAAATAATTTTACAGTTTGATGCTTAGACAGAACTCGAGAGACCCCGGTGTTAAAATAACCAGCTAGCCCGAGTCAAATTTAGGCAAGCGCATTAGGGAACTATTTCAAGAGTTCATCAAAAAATGTTCGAAATAAACGTAAATATGAAACCTACTGAGCAACAATGTTCAATATCAATGAGGAGAAAGTATTCATATATCTAGAAGCTGGTCGATAAGCTCTCCTCAGACGTGCATCCAATTCGTGATCTAGCTCATTGAAGTGCCGCAAGTATAATCGCCCGTAAAGTGACCAACAACGCAAACCTAAATGACCCGGTTCCCTTTTCAGTACCTAAATTAAAAAACATTTACAATTTTTACGTTTTAATATTACGTTATCTCAAAATTGCACAACATTCTACTGCAATACTGTAACAAAAGTGTCTGTTTATGTTGCGTCTGTTTCGATGTAAACTTGTTATTACCTTCATTAAATATAGTAAATTTCGAAGACATCATCCGTTTTGTAACATTTTTACATGTCATTTCAATATCGGCATCTTCATTATACATATATCAATGACTATGTGTAATTTATAGGCCATGAGTAGTATGAAAAATCATGTAACATTTTAGTTATATGTAATTGTAGTGAATTTATTCTATAATCACGTTTATAAAATTTTGTCTTAAGAAAAAAAAAAAGAATATCCAGTTTTATAGAATAAAATAGTATTGCGATATATTGCCGACGTGTTAAATTTTACTCGGCTTTATTTTCGATTTATATCAATGAAATTTTACTACTTTATTCACACTGAAAATGGCAATACTGTGCAATACTATGATTTCCGGTCGATTTCCATTTAGTTAAAAAAAAAAAAAGATCTCTCATTGACTTAAAATTTGTTAGTCGAAAGTAGCACCCAGAATAATAGAACAGAAGCGAAATTCATTATAATTTGTCTGAAATAATCTTCGCAACCCTCTAATAACAACTGCAGCGACGAGACGATTTTTTTTTCTCCTTTCTCTGTGCCTAGCTTTCGCCATCTGGCCATTCAGCACAAACTGTGGTTCCCATACCGGGATTCAAACCCAGGCCTCCCGGGTGAAAACCAAATATCCTAATTAATATTGCACTTTTCATATACGACAAAGATTATATTCGACAAGCTTATTTTTATGATGTATAGGATATAATCGCAAAGCGGATTTAGCCAAATATGCCGCACATAAAAAGTAAATACTAACATGATAATAAAACATACTCAAAAGGTTTTAATTCTTTACGCACGTCATATTTATACTCTCATTCGTTTACATTAAATTCGATTATATGCTGAATGCGAAAAGTTTAAATTGGCTTTTGATTATTAATAATAAATTAGAATTTTATTTCTCGTCACGAACAACCTCGCTCGTTTCAGTGAAAACATTCAAATTTTAATATTCGTTTTTCCCGGTATGATCTTGTAAATATTAGAAGTAGTTTTCTCCGCTCCCTTTTTCACGCGTTACTTTTGTCCGATTTTAAAAAACGAATAAAAAAACTAGTATTCGCAAAATGAAAAAACCTTTACACACATAAAAGAATCGTAACGAAGACACATCAGCTGGAGAACATTTCACATTAACCGCGATAATGAAAAAATTGTACATAAACGTGCGTGTTTACCTCGGCGTAATTGAAGAAAAAATAGACCAGCTGCCAAACAAAAATGAATACGCCAAAAACTAAATTTCCTATTGCGAACCAGGCTACCGTTGACTGCAATTTTGCCGCTAACTCGTGACGTTTGTTGACCTTTTTGTAATCATCTTTAAGATTCCAATTTTCGAAAAATCCCCAAGTTCCGGCTGCGAAATAATTATAGTCGCGTGTTATTTCAAAAAATAACTGGTACAAAATTAAATACGAATTCTTCGATTAATAAAAATTCACTTACAAAACAGTAATAATTCGATGTTATACTTTAATCCGTGACTTAAATAGCAGACCGATCCGATTAGCGGGATATTATGATGAACTGGTAATAGAGACTTGTTTATCATGGCCACCATATAATTTTTAGACCTGAAAAAATACCGATATTTTCCATGTTACACTATCTCATAAGGAGTGTAATCCTGGATTCATTTATTCAATTCTTAAATCATACTGGACGATAAGTTTTAGCTTGTACGTAGCGTTATCATCCTAATTTGTGGTAAATTATTTTAAAATATATACGTACTTCGTTAAGCTAGCGCACAAATCATTGTATACGAACAATGTTATAAATTCAGATGCTAAAGAGGCGTCGTTTGTGTTGAAATAACAAACTCGCATAATTGAATATTTTTATTCATATCTGTTGGCTAGAAGTAACCTTTTTAAAATAATATATTTTCTAAATAGCAAACAATCAATAATAAATAAAAAAGTACACATTTATCCGCAGAAACGTTTTCAGGTAAAGCCGATTTTCAGCGTTGGAAAAATAAAAATTAAAACACGAACACCGAACCGAACATATGTTGCGAATAAAACTATAAAACTTTATAAAACAAAAAAATACATCTCGAACAAAAAGCATATTTCGATTCTGTGTATCAGTGTTTTAAATTTTATTTTTCCAGCAGTGAAAATGAGCTTTGCTTGAAAACGTTTCTGCGATAAATATACTTTTATTTATCATTTTTTGTTCGTTTGCTGTTTAGGAAATATATTATTTCTAAGAAAATTTCATAATAATGCGATATTTTCGATACCATATTTTTGAAAACTTACCTACACAGTCAATGTGATTAGCGGTAAAAAGTGGCGGACATAAACACAATAACAAACACCTTAAGGTTGAATATTAAATAGAATATTCTAGAATTTCTCGGTAAGAATATCTCCTCCCTCTCCAGTACCAGAAGAAGGAAATGAAAAAAACACATATTATTTAAAAACAAATATTATGACATATATATTATGTGAGTCGCCGAAGGAGATTTAAATTATTATCCATCTTCAATTATGAGAGAGAAAACCAAAGAGTAATTTTATAGTTTACAACTACATTTATCTTTATTAATACGTTTTCTTTTTCCTCTTCCCTTTTTTTGGTACTAAAGATGAAACATTCTTCAAAATATTTTATTTAATGTTTTTTCTTAAGATGCTTAGTTATGTTTGTAAATTATTTATTTTTATTAACCAATTAACAAACGGAATGTGTAAGTACACTACATTTGTGGGACATGTTGTTCCAAAATAAACGGCGAAAATAAGCGTACGTTTATTTTACTGGGTAAAAGAAGCACTCCGATTTTTTACGAAGTCGGTGATGAAACTTATTCTAAATTCTCGGCGTATAGATAGCGTTTATCTCTGCTCTGACATTTTATAGTTGCTTTATTCAATTTTCCTTGTTTTTTTCCCATTGATAAGGACTCAAGTTCAAATAAAACACCCTCACAAGCACGGTAAAAGAAATTTTTAATCGAATAATTGTCCTTCCCCGTTACACACATCTCGATGAAACTTCCAAGATAGATTACACAGTCCCTCCATCGCTATTAGTTACACTCAATTTTTCGCGCATCGTAATAACATGCGTAGCATATTAAAACGCACACGAGCTTATTAAACTTTTAGACATTAAAACAAACTTACATGTAAAAACGTGTTTTAATAACTCTCCAGTCAATCTCTACGTCATATTGACTCGCATTCTACTCTTTTTTATAGGTAATTAGCCTTTACATACCTTTCGTAGTGTTGCTTGTGCGTTTTAATTAGATGAATTTTAAATTTATCAACGAGTAATTACCGTAATATTCGATGATAAATGTCTAATTCGGTGAGATCTTCTTTACCAATGCACATCTGCTGTTCACGCTGCACTTCGCATACCCTTCGTTCAACTTCGTTCCAAGTTATATTGCACAATTCCTCCTAGAAACACGAATTTACAATTCCATAAATTAATAAACTTAACTTTTTAAAATTTACTAAATTATCATCAACTTTTCTGATGATTATAAAACTAAATTGGTATTATTTTTTTTTGGTGTTTTCCTTCTATATACGTTTCAACAAAAAAATCGAAGTTGGATTTTACTCTTACCGTTAACTAAGTAACTGCGCAGGAAATTTATCTAGCTGACGTGAGAAAGAAGAAAGAACAATTTAAAAAGTATAAATTGATAGTAATAATAATGTGTGTACCAACAATATCACACGAAGAGGAAAAAAATATTCGAGAATAGGTTTATGCTAATAGTAGACGATAATTCTAATGAACGATTGTTTCGATTGTTTCTTTAGAACAATCAAATATATGTTGAATGTTATAGGAATAGTTACAATACGGCACTATCTCGGAGACTACGGTTATAATGGACGCGCAAACGCTGACAATCGTTTCATCATATTTGCCAGATCAAATGCATTGAATATTACGGGGGAAGTTGCTTAGAAGCAGTTGCGATAAAAATAACCACTTTCGTAACATTCGATATATTTGATCTGACGAACTCGTTGAAACGACTGCTTGTCAGAGTTAGCGTTCATTGTAAGTGCAGCCTTAGAAGTGGTTGCAGTGAAAGTAACTGGAACGTTCAATGTTAATCAAACTGTTCTAACGAACATGTTAGAACGATCGTTCGTCAGAACTCGCGTCGATTGTAATCGTAGCCTAAATAAATATAATCTAGCAAACAATGCAAATCGCCATATAACGAAGGAAAAATTACAATTAAAAAAAAAAAAAATGTATAGAATAAATTTAACTAGGTAGTCGAAATTTAATGATAGTTCACGTAGGAATAAATGGAATTAATGAATCAATCAAAATTACAACAGTAATCGGGAGATCCGTAACACCGCAGAAGTAATATTTGACAAATTTAAATTAGAACATTATATCTGAATCGACAGTACATGTAACTGATATAAATGAGCCTAAAATTATGGTACTGACAAGGCAATTTTTACGAAATAAACAATTATCGCAAAAAGTTACGGTAAACAAAGTTGTATGTACAGATTAATCCGAGACAAAAACTCAGTATTAATTACGCATAAAAAAGATTATAGCATTTCAAATAGTACACCTCGTACAAAGATTTTGCATGAAACGTACTTTGCTGTAATTTACATGGTAAACAGAAAGTCATATTTTATTATTTTTGTCGTATCCTTATATAAATTTAACATTGTTAATATACTTGCTCTGGTAAATCGAACTACTAGGCCATCCGGCCGTCAACCGCAGAAAAAAATCATCAGAATTTTTAAACGGGATTAATTTAAATCTGCCGCGTTTTTAAATACCTTAATTCCTGATCAAAGTTTGTTGTAAATAGAGCCAAATTTGTATAACTTAAAATACAAAGTTGTACTACCATAACGTAGAAAACGTTTATGTTTGTAAGTTTTAGAAAATCCAAAAAGCTTTCAAATATACGGAACAAGAAACCCAGGGCACCATCCTAAGGCACTTCCACTGGTACAACTTAGTATTTTCTACTAATCACGTAAGAGTTCCTGTTACATAATTCTCAATCAACTTATGATTAACTTATGTAACTTAGCGGGAATTTAAAATAGATCATTTTATACCAAGTAATGTCGAATATTTTCAAATATTAGCCTATCCTCCTCTCCTGTTACATATTATTACAACTGCAAACTATCGGCAATAAAATCTGCGATTCGGAACATTGTTGAATCGTGTAATGTCGAGGACGAATTCCCAGCTGATCATAAAAAAATATTTTGTTGTTGAAGACATCATATCTTAAACGCTTTAGTGTAACCATTTCTGAAATTCCATATAAATTGTAATAGATCTAATACTAGAAAGGTGCCAAAAGAGTTTTTGGACACTGTAAACATTTTTAATCATTTCTAGACTTTTAGATATCGATGAAATTTTAATATAACGTATACTTCATTATTAAATTGCGTAATGACTTCTAAGTAGAATTTTTTGAAAACGATATATATGTAATTCCCTTAAGACCTGTCAAAAAAGAAAAGGAGAAAAAAAAGGAATTTATCTCACATCTGAGATGCAGACAAACTATAGTTTCTAAGTATAAAAAATTCTATTTTAAGATTAATTTTTACGCGGTCAATAATATAAACAACACTAAAAAAAATTTTTCATTTAATGTTATTTTTATAAATATTAACTACCAAGGCTGTAATAGTGACGTTATCATTGTCACGCAATTTATTTAATTTCTCAGAACTCATACCTTTATTTGAATAAATCGGTAACGAAATATGAATAATATAATCTAGTTTACTTACATCTGGGAACTGCAGTGCTAGGTTATAGAATCCTTTAATATCCCAAAAATGATATAAATTATACAAGAGTTTAATCAATCGAAATACCCAAAACACCGTCACTAATGATATACATGTCCATGCCAAGCCGCTGATATTACGAAAACACTTCCGCAAAGGACAAAAAGCATCTACAAACGATACCTTTTTAACATCTATTCCATGATCTGTATTATTTCTTGGTATGTTATTTCTAAAATTTAAATAAAACAATCAGACAAATACAACCACCGATATTCAATAAAAAAAAATATACATACAGCCTCGCGATTAAACTATTTTATTCTTTTAAATTCGAAACGAAAAATATAACCGGAATTTGTATATCACGTAATTTTTAATTTAAAATGAACTGAAGTCGGTTTTGTTTTAATTGCGGCGGAATATTGTCACTATTTTATTGTTCGTAATTATTTTGTCTTCCGTCGTATGCGGGTTATTAAATTTCCAAATTTTTTCAAGGATTCAAAACTCTTAAATAAGTTTTTTTCATCAAGTGCACTATTTTTCTTACTAACTTTACAATTTATGTCGTAATATATTATTTAGTTACACGTGTCGAATTTATTTTCATTAATAGTGGACAGTTAGATTCTACTAGTCTTTAGTATACCGGAAGTATTTCTTTTGATGATCCGATATTACAAAAAGAAAACAAGATGGATCTAAACATCGATCCGTACACCACGTGTTTTAGTTCCTTCTTTGGAAACCAGAAAAAAAACTGTTACGTGTACAAAATTATAGTAAACGTGTGCATAAATGTTGTCTTTTTTTAAAACCAAGTTACATGTATATATATATATATATAACATTTTTGCTCATACAGGATTAAAACTTAGAAATTTTTTACAATATATTTGTAAAGTTAAATTTCTATAAAACGGAAATCTGTGGAATCACTTCGGAAATTTAGTTTTAAAAGTTTTCTTTTATATTAAATCCAGATCTAAAACCTGATTACCATATAATTTTAATAAATTTAAGCTGTTTCATTATCTTATTTTGTTTCCAAAATCGGCAAATATAGAGTTACCGCTACTACTTAATTAGTGCAAACCGGTCATAGTTATTACCGAAATTTATCAATTATGCACCTAAATAATCATTTTATTTCAACTAAACTAAATTTAAGTAATGATTTAGACCAAGGGTTGCTAACTCCATGTCTATGGATGTGCACTTGTATACTAAAACTCTTCTAACACATTCTTAATTTGTTAGTCAACTTTTTTTTTTTAATTTTTATTAAGTTTAAAAAAATGATTATTCACATTATGCTGTAATATACGTTGACTATTAATTTTTCACAAAAGTGATCAATTGCTTTTTATTAAATTACTAACGGAATGAAATTACTACTGCAACATTATCATTTATTTTACACTGTAAGTTTTGATTAAACATCCCAAAAAAAAAAAAAAATTAAATAAAATAAATAATAATTTAAAAGACCTAGCAACCGTAAACTCATTTAAATTAATTTTATGAAGATAAGCGTAACTAAATCGGAACTTCAAAAATCTTCCTGCTTAATAAATGGTATTCTCCACCTTCTAACCTGTTTAAAATATCTTTTTTTTTTTTGGTAAGTATAAAACATTTCGCATATAAAATTCATTGATAAACGCATATAACTTTGAATATCTACTTTAAATGCTTATATAAATAAATAAAAATTATAACTTACTGAAAAATAACTTCATAATCCAGGAAGTAGATTAAAAATAAACACAGAATAAGTAAATATATGACTTTCAGCAGTTCAAATATTCCTCGGAGCAAAATACAAAGAAAGCCGCCCCTCTGATGGTAGACGTATATTCTTGTAAAAAATGAATCTAAATCTTCTATATGACTCCAACGAGAAACTAGTAAAGGAAAATTAAATATCACATGATATAAAAATCGAATAAACATTTAATGAAAACATCGAAATTCGATTTCTACATAAACTTTAAAATAGGTTAAAAATAAATACCTCGATTTGAAGGCGGTATATGTATTTTAACTGAACTAGACTGTACTACATCTGATTCTTCATCAGATTCCGTTGTAAAAGCTTGGTAGCTCGCTTCCATAATCCCATAAATACTACAACTTACAGTTCAAAATCTAATAAATGAAAAAAAACTACAAATAGTCTTCAAATACAATAAAAATGATCATAAATCTAAAAATTATAATTTAAAATATAAATAATTTACCGTACTAACAGCTAAAAACGTCCATAGTATATTCGAAGAGCAAAAATCGGACTTGAACACAATTTTCTCGACTAGTATAATAACAATTAGCGCATCATTTTCTTCCTTTCAAGTAACTGGATATTATAATTACACCTCAATGGATTTAATCTTACTATTCGTATTTGTTTTTTTTTTATATATTCATACTTAACGTACTTTAAAGGAACCAAAATAAACATTAACATAATTGAAAATCATCTTGTATGTTTTGCTACAGCTGTCGATCACATGTCATTGAAAAACACAACCACGCAAAATATAAACAATGCAAAAGCTGCTAAACCGAATCCATGTTACTAAAACGCGAAACAATCGCTACTACACAAAATCCATTAATGACGTATTTAAATTAATCTCACTGCTACACGATACGCTACATGACATATCGTTTAAAAAATGTCATATGTAAACATCTACAACCTCTTACTTTGAATTCCATTATTTGGTGAGTCCGACGGCTCACTCATAGAGTCATGTTAAATTCAAAGAGTGTCTACTGTTTAAAAAATTCATAGGGCACTTTTTGAATCTATGACGTCACAAAATTAATACATCATTTTGGTATTAGTTTAACTTCACGATTTCTATGTTTTATTTAATTTTTAGTTGTTATAGTTTTTTTACATTTTGTACTGGTACAAAACATTGTATAATTCAATAATGAAAATAATTTTTTTCTTTACTTTCCTCTCATTATTATTTATAACAATGGCAGAGAAAATTTTTAGTAAATTGATAATTCTAATAATACATTGAGAAGCAATGTTGAATATTTACATTAAAAACTGTGTTAACAAACAGTGTCGTATCTAGACCAAAATTTCAGGGGAGGTTACGAAAATATTTTTATAAATAAATATATATATACGTATGTGTGTGTGTGTGTGCGTGTATTATCATGAAATATATTTATTTATAAATAGTACACTAAAGTCTTGTAGTCAATTATTATATATGCAATATTTGAACACTACAATAAAAACAAATAAGAAATAGTCGTTTCCATAGAATTCATAAAAATTTTAATTTTCTTTCCTTTTGTCAAAAATTGAAAAGAAATAAATTTATTCTGAATTTCGGTTCATTTAATTCAATCAGTTATTATTTCGCGACATTTCGGAGGGGGTTAGACCTTGAAAAGCTCTCTTAGATACGGCCCTGTTAATAAGTCTTAAATAAAGTAAACTACATAAATATCGTTGGTAAAGAAATTGTTTACTTTTGCGATTAAAATCACATATTTATTATTCATTACGAATTGCGGGTATTTTAATGTTTAATGTTACAGTTCTTGTTGATTTATATATCTATCTACACTGAAGTTTTATATTAAATTTAAGTCTAACTTAAATCAAATTCAATATAATATATTTGTAAATTGCAGAAGCGAGAAAACTAGTACTGTGTTAACCTTTGGGTACACGCGCTCGAAATTCAACCACGAGTACTCGCTGCGGACTCATAGTCCATGTCATGGCTGTAAGTAGTGGAGAGGGTCAAAAAATCCAAACCCCCCGAAATATTTTAATTTTTTTTTTTTTTATTCAGAAAGAAATTACATTTGATATTTAAAGAAAAACAAATAAAAATATGAATAAAATTTAAAAAAAACATTTGCTACACAAACTGAAACAAATTTACATAGATTATAAACGCAATCTCGAGTTTAACGCAAGATGGTTCAAATAATTTATTTGTCTACTATATTCCTGTTGTCGACAAAATTTTTTCATTTTTTTTTATCTTTATTTTTATATGTTAATATGTTTCGTGTTATTTTATATATTAAATTCGTTCCTGCACTAGTGCCCCTATAATCAAACGGCCATTTTCTAAGGGATGGCGTCGGTCTTTGTTTAGACGGCATGGCGATTTTTTTTGTTTGGGTCAGTCAGTCTACTACAGGTAGTTTGCGAATGTTGCGCGTGTGAGATTCTAGCGACGGTTTTTTTTGTGCGTGTTTCGGTCGCGTAGATGTGTATACACGTGGTACGAGATTGCCGTTTTCTTTTTATATATTAAATTGTGTTAACGTTTGGTTAAATTTGTGTTGGTAATATTTGTTCATCGTTTTCGTAGCTCATTTTTTTGTTTCTCCCTATTGGTATTTTGTTTTGTGACCCGGCGCGCATCGAGGGTCTTTACAAATTATTTTCGGGATTGACTACTTTCGAATACATCGTGTGAAAATTATTCGAGTATAGTTATTTCGGTTTTATTTTTTTTAATTTGAACTTTACTTATAAAAATATATATATATTTTTTTTTATTATTTTATTTACAACAATTCCAAAACAAGAGGATAGCGCGTACTGTAAATATTATGCTCTTTTTTCCATGGGTACTGCAGGAAAAGGGACTCATGAGTAAACTGACCATTTATTTTTTAACTCAAAACGGGACCTAAGAGGTATAACGACGGGTAGTATAAGGGGGGGTATACGTTTTTATACCTCAGTTAGCTGGTTAACAATGAAAATAAACACATCTTTTTAATTTTCTTTATTTAGAATAAGTGTTACTTAATTTAATTAGTATTCACTTTACTTATATGATTAATTATAATTATTTTTATAATAACAAGATATGAAAAATAAAAATCAATTATTAGTTCATAATTATTAAAATATATATATAAATATTTTTAATTGCATTTATATTTTTCAGAGGAACAAATTTGTTTTAATAAAGTTATTGATGATTTTAAATAAGAATAAAATTCTAGGCACGTTTTTTTTATATTAACTTTGGTTATCAGCATCGCTTTCATAACTGGAATCTGTAACTGATTTTTTTCAGATGTCCACAATTTATTCATAAGAGAAAAAACTCTTTCTACTGAAGCAGTTGTTCCAGGTAGACATAAAATGTATTCAATTAGAATACAAAAATTTTCATGTTGAAGATTGTTGGTACGAAAGTGTTTGAAATGTTTGAATACTTCCACCCAACGAGTTTCTGTAGAGACTTTTAAATTATTCCATTCGATTATTTTTTGGGAAGTGACGTAGCTTGAAATTAATGTAAATTCGTCGAATACTTCTGTATCTTTATTACAGTGAATATATCTCTTTTCAATCAATACATCCAGTGCTTTTTGAATATCTTCCTATGCAAGTACTTTTCTTAAATCTGCCCAATGAAATATCTCCATTTCTTTAGTAAGAAAGCTAGTCCACTGTTCCATATATTCACGGCTTGTTTTATAAAATTCTGTTGCCGTATTTTTCACACTCTTTATCAATGTTAGTGCCATTATCTTTTAGTTTCTCGATTAAACTACGAACAGTATATGGCAGAAATTGGGTTTTCTCTTTCTGAGCCAAATTTTCTTTGAGATGATTGATTTCTTTTGCAATATCAATTGCCGATACTGTCTGACCTTCGACCTTCAATACTGCTTGGTGAAAACTTGTGGACTGAGCGTGTAAAAAATAAAGCCATAATTCTGATGTGGGATCTTCAAAAAAGTTTTTTAACAATTTGGGACATTTTTCAATGCTCAAAAAATAGTTTTTTAACGGCTGGTACATTTTTAAAACTCTCTCCAAGGCAGGGAGTTCCGGAAAATACTGGTTTTGAATTCCGGAGTTTCAGAAGATTCAGGAGTTTAAGGAGATTCAGGATTTTAAGGAGTTACGGGAAACCCTTCAATGCAATTTTTCGTGCGGTTTCACAAAACGGGACTATTTTGCGTCCCGGCGCTTTGTTTGGGGACAACGGGACACGTGACCAAGAAACGGGACAGTCCCGTTCAAAACGGGACGTATGATCACTTTACTCATGAGGGACTTTGATCACTCGATAAGAAAGGATTCCGCAACTGGAAGAAGGCAAAGGAGGAATTTGGAAAGCACGTCCTCTTAAGTTATCATATAAAAACAACCGAAATGGCTGAAAACTTCTTATTAATATATGATGGTGAAACGGAGAACATCCAGGAAAAAATTTCTTCTGAATTAGCCAAAAAATCTTTAGATTGGTAGGTTCGCTGTTGTTAATTCTAACCGTCTTCTTCTCTTATTGATTTTCCAGGAATTTTCCCCTGCACCGCTAACATGAAAATTCCATTTTCTCGGATTTTATGAACTAAGTATTTCAGTTTTCGATCTTTGATATCCTCCAGCAGTGTTCTCTTTTCTTCTCCTACTTTTGTCAATACAGCGGTATTTGTTGTGTGTGTGGTTCACGATATCTTCATCAGCCATCTGTAGCACCACATTTCCAAAGCGGCTATCTCCCTTTCGCAGTCTACTCCCATTGTCCATGTTTCGCAGGCGTATTTTTATGGGGACCGCTCTTTCGGGCGCAGACGAACTCAGACCGTTTTACAGACCACCTACGGTGATCTTCAGGTATCATCCGTTAAACATTATCATCTGTGTTAGTGAGAAACACGAGTTACCAAATACTGCTATCAGAAATTCCATCCAAAAAATACCGTTCTTCGTTAACGATGATTTAGTTTTTCCACGCGTATAGCATGTTATATGTGTATATATATATAATCACAAAACACATATTTTACATGATTTTATTTGGTTATTTGCTTTTTTAAAATATTTTCTATTTTTTTTTTTTGAAATAACGACTTCAGCGTGAAATACTGATAAACAGACTTTCGCGATGTAAATTTAAGAGTTCTGTTAGCAATAGTGATACGAAACGGACGAAAATTATTAATATTAATAATCGGTCAAATGCATTGTCGGATTTTTTCATTTCTTTTTTTTTTTGCTAATGTATAGTCAACCGTATTTAAAAAATTACAAACTATCAACTCTACGTTATTTAAAGTGTAACATAACTGGATTGAATTTGCTTCTGATACATATTCCTTATATTATCTTTATTTTTTATTCACATCTAGCAAGTTTATTTGAGGATACGTTTATTGAAGTTTTTTCTGTTATCTATGATTTTAATTATATATTTAATTCCTTGACGAATCAACCCTGGTTTCAAAGGAATATCGAAAAAGACAAACAAAGGCGTAAAAATTTTTAAACATAAACACATTTATGTTAATACTGGACGAGAATTAAAAATTAAATATCTTTGTTTTGAATTTAATATTATGTAAATGTAAATTATGGTAATACCTGCTTATTGGTCATGACTGCAAAACCTAAATGAGAATTACCTTTTTCGACCTCAGTCTTATTTATTTATTTGGGCACGTCAATCAAGGTCATTTACCCGGTTTGCATTTCGATACTTATGACGTGTTGTTGCAAATACTAAATTATCCGTACACTTGCTTGTTTTCTTTTTGGTTTTGCTGAACAGAAAAGTCCCGTTGAGGCAAAATGTGATCAAACAATAAATAAGTAATTGTTAAAATGAGCACGATCGTATATTCGTTTTTATATAGTTATTTCATTAATTTATTCAGAATGATTTGTCAGTTAGCCTTAGTATGTTTGTTTTTATTTTTATTCGATTCCTTTAGGTTACATTTTCAGATTTACCCTCATTTGGCCTAAAAGTAAAACGCACAGAAAGAAGAAAATGTTTAATATTTATGAAAAAATGAACTTCCTCCTGCGTGCATGTTTTGTAGTAAACGAAAGCATAAAATGTCGCATGAAGAAGGCATGAAAGAGAGAAGAGGGAAATTTTGAACTGTAAATTAGCTTACAGCATACTACACAAATTACAATGTTTGGTCGTTTAGTAATAACTGAAATTTTCAAAAACCACAAAAATTGGAACAATATCCTCATTATTCTTCGATGAGGAATCAATCTTTCTTATATGAAGTGGATACAGTTTTATTTAATAAATAGGTATTTTCTGTAACACGCATAAACAATATTTAAGTTACCAACAATTTAAAACCTATGGTATGTATTGTGATAAAACTGTCGCAAAAAAAATTATCCCCCTCTTTTCACAGGAATGGTAATTTCTCAAACCATATATACATACAAGGTACAACGAGTGTTCATACAGCTAGTCGAATTAGAAATTATGTTTTTCCTCTTTCAGGTTTTCCCAACAAAATAAGAATTTGCAATTATAATATAATAATAATAGCATTAATTACAAATATAGAAATAAACGATTTCGAAATCTTACATATAAGTAATAATAATAATACCTATAATTCATGCAAACACTAAAGTTAACTAATTATAATATGTGCTACACCATGAAGATAATCTTCAAGCTGAAGCTTATTATAATTTGTTGCGACTTTCAACAAACGTTTGTCGCAATTGACATATTTCTTTTTTTTACTCGGTTACTTTTATCAATAAGACTGTGTATTCTTTATTTTGTTGATATTATATCACGTTCAAAGACGAATGACAGAAACCATTATGTGTCAACATCCTTTACGGCATTCTTTTTTTTTTCGGAACATCATATCATCATAGTCGTGGGCTCGTTCCGAGCATCGTGAAATTATGAGTAATTTTAGTTGTTCCGTACAATCTGTGCAATTGATCGCCAACTATCCCTATCTTGGGCGCATCCTACCATTTGCTGCAGTGAGCTGGCCCTAGTGATCACTTTGATTTTGTCCACATACCGGGTTGGCGGTCTTCCTCTTCGTCTGCGACCCTCAGCCATGTCTAATACTATCAACTTTTCTAAATTATTCCGTCGCATGATATGACCAAAGAAAGTGGCGATGCGCTCTTCAACTATATGCCGTAATCGAGCATGCGCATTAACTTCTTTCAGTATTGATAAATTTGTCCTCTTCGCCGTCCACGGTACCCTCAGCATTCGCCTCCAACAATACATTTCAAAAGCATCAATCTTTCGAACGGCTGTCTCCTTCAGAGTCCAGCACTCAGATGCATACAAAAACACGGAGAACACTAGCGTTTTCATTAAGCGTACTTTGGTATCCATTGTTACGTCATGGCTTTTCCAGATTTTTCTTAATTAAGCCAGTGCAGCCTTCGCTGCCATTATTCGTCTTTTAATTTCGGCTGTTGAGCCACCATCTTTTGTGATAAGTGACCCCAAATAGACGAATTTATCAACTACTTGGAGGCCACTTAAGCCTTGTGGATTCTGTGCCTCATTGTTGCCGCCAACGATCATTACTTTGGTCTTATCTCTATTGATTAGTAGACCTGCTTCTTTACTCGTGCTATCCAGTTTTTGAAATAGATTCAAGTATTTGCCATAGCCTTGCCATTGTATGGAGTCAAAAGCTTTCGCGTAATCTATAAAACAGAGACACGCCATAACATTGAACTCTGCATTTTTCGACTATTTGCTTTATGTTTAGAATTTGTTCCTGCGTTCCTCTTCCTGGGACGAAACCTGCTTGTTCTGGCGGTAGTTGCAGTAATACATACGGCTTCAACCGTTCATGGATGACTTGAAGCATTACCTTGCTTGCATGTGATAATAGTGCTATGGTTCTATAGTTATTGCATAAATATCGTGCTCCTTTTTTGAAAAAGCATTGAAAACAGCTGGTTTACTTTCTAAACAAATTAATTACTAATTTCACGAGTGTTTTTTTGATTCATTACGCCTTAAATATAATAATTATAGAAGAAAAAAAAATTAAAAACTTACTAAGGCTAAACTAGGTTTACTTGGAAAAAGGACGATGTCGAAATGTAACGAGGCGAATCGTGCTGCGGCCGAAATGATGCGACTCCCCAGGTGGGTATAAAAAGATTATAAAAAAAATGTGATTACCCCTACACTCGGCATAAACATGTAGGTTACTAATTAAGCATTAGTAGCTAGAAAATAAAAGACAAATCGCTATACTGCATTTTTAATTTTGTGAAAACTATCCGCCAAGGTACGCCAATTTATTAATTAATAAATATTCTAAAAACTTTCAATTATTATACATATAAAAACTTTCACTGACTGTTTTACTCGGACTTGGGACGTTAATGTTCACCACACTAAGGGTAATGAATCATTATATAATTACTAAGTCATTAATATTTTTAAGTTAATTCTAAAAACAGGGAATGTGTCAATTTATATATTCTTGCTTGTACGCAATTTCAGGTAAATACAAAAAGATTATAAAAACCGTGATTTTAATTCGTCATTTAATTTGATGAGTCCATGCTATTCAGTAGGAGTGTTATTCTGGGTTGATTAAATCATTCTGCAATGTAGATGTATCTCATGTATTTACAGTTTGCCACTTTAGTCACGTGTTTATAAATACTAGCGTTCCCTCAATGGTCCAAATTCGACCATAATTATCATTAAAAATTTTATAAAAATATATATGAATTTGTATATGTCCAAAATTTTTTTCCCACTCTTATACATTCGTTCATTATATATCTGAGAACATATACTTTTATATGTACTTTCAATACAAAAATTAAATGACACCTTAAAATTTAGTACACTGTAGAAAAGCCAATAATGATGATTATTAAGAAAAATTAAAACATGTCAATAAGAACAGATTTACGGGCTGCAGCGATTTCCTTTTTCACTTTTTGTATCACTTTTTTATTTAAATACGAAAAAAAAAGTATAACTGTTTCCAAAATTTTGTGTACTGATAGTTCTAAAGATCATCAATAGTTACTAAACAGAAAAAAAAAGCAAGAAAATCGGTTAATAAACAGTGGAGAAGAAAGTACTGAACTGTTTTGTCTTTGCCTATTTATACACAGAAGAAGATTATCCATTTTTTTTAAAATAGAATTTCCCGCAGTAAATTCAAGGTTTGAAAGCTTCTTCCTTATTGGCTTTATTAAAATTTTTACGAAAATAATATTAGTCCAGTGTTTTGATGATTGAAAATTTTTCTAAACGAACTAAAAAAAAAAAAGAAGTTAGCCGGGCAGAATGTTTTATGTACTGAACATTTTGTGAGTTAATTTAAAGATTACCATAATTTACATTTACATAATATTAAATTCAAAACAAAGATATTTAATTTTTAATTTGTAATATTGTATATATTTCTCGCTCAGTATTAACATAAATGTGTTTATATTTAAAAATTTTTACGCATTTGTTTGTCTTTTTCAATATTCCTTTGAAACCAGGGTTGATTCGTCAAGGAATTAAATATATAATTAAAATCATAGATAACAGAAAAAACTTCAATAAACGTATCCTCAAATAAACTTGCTAGATGTGAATAAAAAATAAAGATAATATAAGGAATATGTATCAGAAGCAAATTCAATCCAGTTATGTTACACTTTAAATAACGTAGAGTTGATAGTTTGTAATTTTTTAAATACGGTTGACTATACATTAGCAAAAAAAAAAAGAAATGAAAAAATCCGACAATGCATTTGACCGATTATTAATATTAATAATTTTCGTCCGTTTCGTATCACTATTGCTAACAGAACTCTTAAATTTACATCGCGAAAGTCTGTTTATCAGTATTTCACGCTGAAGTCGTTATTTCAAAAAAAAAAAATATAAAATATTTTAAAAAAGCAAATAACCAAATAAAATCATGTAAAATTTTTTTTTTGTGATTATATATATATACACATATAACATGCTATACGCGTGGAAAAACTAAATCATCGTTAACGAAGAACGGTATTTTTTGGATGGAATTTCTGATAGCAGTATTTGGTAACTCGTGTTTCTCACTAACACAGATGATAACGTTTAACGGATGATACCTGAAAATCACCGTAGGTGGTCTTTTAAAAGGTTTGAGTTCGCCTGTGCCCGATAGATCCACGTCCGATAGAGTCGCGCCCGAAAGAGGGTGACCCTATTTTTATACGCTCCAGACATAACATTTCATTATTCTTTTCCGTAAACTTAGACTCATGCTTTGATTTCCGAGCACCTTGTACAAATTATTAAATGCTTTTTTCGCCATACCAATGCGCGTTCTTATTTCTTTACGATCTCTTCCGTCTGTATTTATCATCACTCCCAAGTACCTGAATTGGTCTACATTTTCTATTTCTTGGTTGCCAATTTTTAAAGTAGTTTTTCTACCACCGTTTCTTGAGAATTTCATCACTTTAGTTTTCTTAGCGTTAATTTTCATGTCGTATTTTATGCTAGTATTGTTTATTCGATCTATCATTTTCTGTGCCTGTGTTTCGATTTCGGCTATGAGCACTCTATCATCTGCATAGCTTATTTCCCGGATTCTGCGGCCGTTTATTTTTGTTCCCATTTTTTCAATTCCGGCTTCTTTTATAATTTCTTCTGCATATATGTTAAACAATCTCGGTGATAAGGGGCATCCCTGTCTAACCCCCCTCTTTATTTCGCATTTATTTTTGGAATAACTATTGCCAATCTTTATATTTGCGTACTGATTTCAATACATATATTGTATTATGCGTATATCTTTATCATCTATATTGTGCTTCTTCAGTATATCGATCATTTTGTCATAGTTAACACGGTCGAACGCTTTCTCGTAAACTATAAAGCACGTAATAACTTCTCTGTTTGTATTCAAAGTTCTCTGTATGACCACTTTTAGTAAGGCAATTGCATTTCTTGTTCCTTTTTTGGCTATGAAGCCATATTGGGTTTCACTTAAGTTTTCGCCCAATTTCCGTTCTATCCTCGCGTTTACTATCGCCAACATCAGTTTTAGCACATGGCTGATCAAAGCTATTGTTCTATACTCTGCGCACACCTGCGAGCCGTTTTTCTTTGCTATTGGTACGAAATTTTTGACCTTAAAATCTTTTGGTAAAATGCTTTCGTCGTATATCTTATTGATGATCTTCAGCAGTTCTTTTTCATAGTTTGGCGTGATGTGTTTTATTATATCAGCAGCAATGTTGTCTTCGCCCACAGTTTTATTATTTCTAGCTCTCTTCCATAAATTGTGATTTAACAAAGGACTTACAATGTGATGAGCAAATAAAGGAATTTGCAGCACAAAAATGCAGAAAGGTTGCTTTATAATTTATATGACATAACCACACATAACCTGTCAATTTCTTTTGCAATAATGTCGTACAGTTGCTGTTTGTATACACAAATACTAAGTCATATTAAATAAATAAAATATTTTATTGTCCTATTTTTTTTCCTATACTGTATACCTACATCACTATAGAAAACAGTTTTTTGATAAAATGGCAATTAGTTGAGCAATTAGGTAGGCCCCTGAGTAGTATTAGCCTAGGGTCCCACAAATTCACGATCCGCCCCTAGTACTGCCGTCTTCGTATACATGAATTTCTTTGTTATTATTGAAATAGACGACCATAGAATTTATTCCGGTAACATTCAATATAGAATAAAAAATTACCATTAGCCATCTCTTAGTGTTACGGGCACAATTATAACCCTCATCATTTTAATCCAAGATAATTTGTGGTTTTCCACTGTCTACGTCTACGTTATCATTATGATGTAAACTGGAGACCAACAGAGCATTTTTCGATTGTCTTGGTATATATGAAAAGAGAGTTAAATTTTGTCGGAAAGCAAACATGCTTGAAAAACTGGTCTGCTTGTGGGACAATTGAATTCCATTGGCAACTCTCGCTTATTTTTGCGAATAGTTCCCAAATATGTAAGCTTAAATTCTTGGAGAAGACGATATATCAAATCAATTCTCGCGAACCAATTATCGTGAACCAATTATCGCACGTAATGTGTCTTTTTGTTCCTTTTATAGGTTCACACATTCTTAGAACAACTTCTGATGCTAAATTGTTAGCAGCGTGAGGTCCAGGGGGCTGCTTACCAAGATAAACTTCCAGATTTGCTGTAGAAAATGTTTTTGCACAGGAGAAGGCATATATTTTTAAGCCATATTTATTTGGCTTGCTCGGTATATACTGTAAAAAGCTGTACCGTCCTCTGCATGTCTCTAACTTTTCATTAATTGTGACCAATTCAGAAGGTGTGTAGGCAGTTTTACATTTATGAATAAATGCTTCGAACAAATCTCTAATCAGTGCAAGTTTATCTGTTTTTTCCTCTCTAGTTGAGTTATTTTATCATCGAATTTGAGATTTTGAAGCAGGAATAAAAATCTATTTTTGCTCATAACTAATCGGAAAATGTTGACTCCGGTTCCATTAGTTCGTCTTCATTTAAACGATTAGACTTCAGTACCTCTGCTAAATATAACAGTCCAATAAGTGCTTGAATTTCAGTGATGTCAGTAGAATTAGCATCCCTGCCTTTACTATAATTACTCCTAACACTTTCGATATGTTTATATGTATATTCAAATATAATTTCAACCAGTTCTTTGTCTATGAAGTATTGTCATATTTTCAAAATGGATTTTAAATTGCGTATTGCTGGTTTAGCCTCTAAGTAAAGTTTTATAACATTTTCTGACTTAGTTTTCGTGTTTTTCTAGGAGGTTGCTTATTCCATTTGGTACTACTGATAATGAACATCAGACGTTTAAGGAATAAAAGGATAGTTACTTTAATATTTAATTATAATAATCGAAATTTTAATTTTTAAGCCAACTTCTAAGCCTGCGGAAACGCACAAACCAACTGACTCGTACAAGAAGAAAATAAGTTAAAAAACATACATATGTACCTGCAACGTGCGTCGTCGTCGTCGTCTTCTTCTTGCTTTTATGTTTCGCTCCTTTTTTCAGATTTCACAAAAATTAGAAAATAACGAAGAAAGAAGTAGACCAAAATCAAAAACCAAAATCGAACCAACTCGAACGACCCACAAAAGTTCAGTGTGAAAAATAAAATCTGTAATTAAAATGAGAGGCAGGCGAAAAGCATGCGAAACTTTTTATGTTCTTTTTTTCTCTCTCTGGCCGGTTGGCGGTAATTTGAAATACGCATTGAGCCCAAAATTTTTGTTGTTTTTGAGTGCAAATTCAGCAAATTCGTTTTGCGTTGCTATGCAAATAAAACAAACAAAAAATAGCAAACAAATCGTCAAAAACTTGGAACAACTAAATTTTTTGCATTTTTCTTCTTCCTTTTCTTCCTTTTTCTCAAATACTCCAGTTATTTTCGTTTGTTTTTTTTTTTATTTTTTATTTAAAATACCATTATCACATTATTCCAAATATTCGGCTCTTACCCCCTTTTTTTGTTATTTTTTTTATCATGAACATATTTCGAAGGTTGAGATTCACCCCGAATTTTTTAAAACCACAATAATGTTCAAAATTTTTTAAGGTTACAATACACAACTGATTCGATAACTAAGAAAATGTTTTTAATTCTCCTGAACTTTTTTTAATAAGTTTTTATCATTACATTGTTCAAAATATTTCACACACTTCAGTTTGGAAATTTCTCATTTTTCTCGCTTTAATGATTTTAAATATCACAAAAAGATGGAATACCCGAATATTAAATTCGCTGTTCAAGAACAAGATACGATAGCAACAAAATGTAGTTCAGAATTAAACCCACGTTATTATATGAGTTAGCGTCCACTTACGCGATGCGACAAGCAACCGATAAGCAACTATCGTATCGCCGTCGCTTGAGTGCTCCATGTTCTATTTTTTGTTGCTTGAGCTAGCGATTGTTTGTTTACATTGTGAATTTTTATGCGTAATATGAATGATCGGCAAAAATAACAATTTAAAATCGGTGTTTTAAATTTATTTAAAAATATTTTTAAAAACAATTCATATTTATGAAATAAATATTAATATTTACATTTTTTTATTTTGTTATGTAATATAAATTAACAGCAATATATATGTATATGGTATAGAAAATGTTTCTAAACATTTAGATATACATAATTAACAAATGTATTTCCCGTAATGTGATTAAAATACGTTTCTGCGGTGTATAAATGTTCTAAAATGGGTGTTCTTTTTTACAATTTTTGGGCCAATTTTCTCTACTAATCAATTAAACGTTTCCTTATTCATTCCATAAAAACTTTAGAACTTTTCCGGGTACATATTCAGTTCTTTATAAACATTAAAGGTGTTTATTCTGTTACTCTTTTGAAAAAATGGATGTACTCAAAAACGTTGTTTTCTTTTTTGATTTAAATTGTTAAGATTTATTAACGATAAATTGCTTCTTCACCAGAAGAAGAACAGGAAAACGAAGAAAAATATGCCTTTTTTTAGGCACTATCACACCACATCATAAATTAAGTTGCTTCTCCAGTGGATAAACTGTGTTGCTTAAGTGGGCGCCAAGTCGTATTGGAATTGTGTTGCTATCGCTTTCGATTTAAAATCGCTATCGTATCGGAATCGTACCGCCTAAGTGGGCGCTCACTCTAATAATCATTTTTTCAAATTGCAACATTGCAATCTACCGATTGTGATGTGTGCTTTTCGGTTTTGCCGGCGTACAGTTTGGTGAGAAAATGAACCATAATAACCGACGTTTTGTGACTTTAGTGAACACTATTTGTCTATTCTTAACTGACGAAATTCGAGTTTTGATTTAATGTTTCAAGTTTTGTTAGTGTTTTTAAGTTGGTAAATTATTTGGAAAATATGTTGGGCGGAGACCAAGTATGTTTTTCATTCCTATTTTAAATGTAATTGTCAATAATATTTATTACCTTAATTATATAAAATTTAATACATATATTATTCTTTTAAAATATTAATTAGAATGACCAGTTGGAAAGCCGACAGATATATATTATGCGACATGCAGAAAGAGTGGATTTCACGTTTACAAATTGGATTTCAACTTGTTTCTCGAATTCCGGTATTACATATTTATTTTGTTTTGTGTACAATAATGCTTGATCGTTATCACGGCTTCTAGTATTACAGTATAAAATAAACGGAATATTTTTATTTCATTTATTTAAACAATGTGAAAAAATTTGCTGAAGAAACATTGATCATATTGTTGAAAGAGTTTTATTTTAAAATTATTTCTAAATAGTATTTTACTGCTTACAGGGACTTATATTCGTAGAGATTTAAATATGCCGATATCCATACCAAGACGAAATGGCTCTCCGTTAAGTTTCATAGAAGACACTCCGATAACGAATTTAGGATTTTTAGCATCAAAGTTAACTGGTGAAGCTTTATTGAACAACGGAATTAATATAAAGTACTGCTATTCGTCGCCAGCTCTGCGTAGTGTTCAAACATGTGATGCTGTTGCACAAGGTAATGAGTGATATATATTTTTGTTGCAAGGTGGCGATTGAAAATAATTCTTTTGTTTATAGTCAACATTTTAAAAAGAAAAACTGGAAGTTCTGCTTTATGATGTATCTTTTATATGCGTATTGTATAACTGTAGAATCAAAAGTTTGGTTTATCATTATATATATATACATATATACTAGCTGACCCGGCGAACTTCGTACCGCCACAGAAATAATAAATTTTGTGTTAACTTATTAGCTGAATTAAATTTAGTTTTTATTTATACTCAAAATGAATTAAGTTCAATAAATGTGCAAAAACCAAAAAGACAAATATTTTAATTACATTGAAATGAACATAATTCACGAGGCAGCAAGGCATTATTCACCTTAGTAACAAAAATCAGTATAAATTTATATTAAAAATTTAAAGTAAATACTCAATTTATATACTTTTTAATAAAGGATATACTCTATGCAGTTAGCTGATGATGGGCTATACACGAAAAAACGGTGTTTCTAATGATCTCTAATTTCTTAAAGTAAATTTATACCGGTTTTTAAGATTCCGTACACACTATAAAATACGGAATCGCAATAAGATAGTTCAGAAACGACAAAAATATTTATTTCTACAATAGTTCGGAAACGGTTTGATTTATCGCAATTGGATCATAAATTACAATTAAACTTCTATCTGTGACAATTTACAACTTTAAACTGAGCGATTATCCTGGGCGGCAAAAAACCGTCTAGAATATATAATATGGAATTTAGAACGACCTCAAAAATACTCTTAAAAATATCGTAATTCGTCACTGGATAACCCTTTAAAAGCTAAATGCAAAATATAAAACAAAACACAGGAGCCCTTTATGGAAATTCAAAAATTACGGATAAAAAATTATTTAAAACCTCCTTTTGGACCAAAAACGGCAAAAAAAATGAATTTTCTTCATAAATTCGTCTTAAATCCGAAAATTTCAAACTTTTTTGAATAAGTTTTGACAATCTGGACCGTTTTGATAGAAATTTTTATAAAAAAAACCATTACAATACCTGACGTCATAACATGTACCGTTACCACAATTCGACCTTTCGATTGTGTGTGAGTATGTGTATACTATGAGCTAAATTGAATATAGAAGCTATGTTGAATAGAAACTAAAAAACATGTTTTAATTAAAGGGTAAAAAAGATAAAACTAGCTATTTTCATAGCAGGTATATTTTTCAATGCAAAAAGTGAAGTAACAGAAGCGGTGTATTTATTTACCCCAGAAATTAATAAAATAACCATAGTAATAATTTTATTTAAATTTTTAGGTTTAGTTTATTTTTACCGTGGTAATCATTTTATTTATAATTTTATAAAAATTGATTTTTTATTAATTTTTTTTTATTCGTTCCGAATACATTTCTGTGCCCCTGGTCTCATCTGAACTATTTAAAACCCTTATATTTCGTATAGTGGACCGAATTGCGAATCTAAACCATTCTTGAATCCACTTGAACACACACAAAAAATTTCATCAAAATCGGTCCAGCCGTTTAGGAGGAGTTTCGTCACAAACACACGCACAGAAGAATTATATATATAAAGATATATGTATATATATATAACTCGGCCATTTTGGCCCCGAAAGGGGCTGTGCTCCTTGACCCCTCTTGCTTACATTTCTGTCCTTTTCTCTTCTATACTTTGTATAAAATTATCAAAATTTACAGCGTAATTCTTACTGGAATCAACACAAAAAAATAACATAATCACAAAAATTCTATAAAATATAACAAACGTTACATAAAATTGGGACATTTTTTCTAATGGGGAGTAGCCTAAGTATTACGTTGTAATTAATATATTACAACGTAATTCTTAGGCCGGCCTCCATTAGAAAAAATGACCCAGTTTTATTTAACGTTTGTTATATTTTAATTTTTACCGACATCCAAAAAGAAGGAGTTTATACGTTCGTCACGTATTTCTTTTGTTATGTTGGTTCGCGCATAACTCATATTTATATATTTACTGATTCTTTGTCCATTAGAAAGAGTACCGTTTAACTTGAAAATTGGTGAACATAAATTGAGTATTCGTCAAAAAAAGTAAAAAAACGTGTGGTCATTTTGGATAATTTTTTTTTTTCTCATTATTTTTTTCTACATCTGTGTCGTTTTCGAACCAAAAGGCGTATCATCACGTATAAATATGGCAAATTCTTCGCTATTGCACAGTTCGTCGTCCCGTTTTCGTTTCCGCAATTCACGTTTGCGTTCGGTAGCAGTTTTCGTTTTTGGAAACACATAATGAATGCACTTCTTATTACTGAGAGAGAAGCATGTAAAGACTATATTGCTAATTTAATAATACCATGGGGAAACGCAAAAGAAGTATTATTTCTATGTGTTGTAGTATGTAAAGTTGTGTTTCGGCAGATTAATAAAATTTAGGATATAAATTATTGGTTGTATTTGTTTTTTTTATTATATGAAATGAGGACATTTTTTCTTTATAAAATGTAATGGGGGCCCACCTATGAATTACGTTGTAAATTTTGATCATTTTATACAAAGTATAGAAGTGAAAGAGACAGAAATGTAAGCAAGGGGAGGTCAAGGGGTACAGCCCCTTCCGAGGCTAAAATGACCAAGTTATATATATATATGTATAATGTATATAATAATGTATATACGGAATTATGTAATTATTTTGAAAATATTTAATTTTTGCACTTTAATAATTTGAATAAAGTATAAATTTGGAATATCATTTTTAGTTGAACATTTTGTTCGTTCATTTTTGGTCTTATTCATGATGCTGTGTGAACTAATATAAATTACCAATAAGACCAAAAATTAATGAAGTAAAATTTCGACTAAAAGTGAAGCTTATGCGAAAAAAAAAGAAATTTAGTAATTTTAAGAAAGCAACGCATTAAATAAATAACTAAATTCCATACCTTAATAAGCTGGGTACACTTCCGCGACGGTGTTTAAGTTTAAAAATTTCCATACATCATTACTTAATTTATGTATTATGTCGCATATAAAATGTTACGAAATAATTGTATATACAAATTTTCGGTAAGTAATAGATTTAAAATAAAATTATTAAGATAACTTGGGCGTTTATTATTTAATATTTATAGATAAACAGGTTTTTTTTTCTTTTGTATCTTTTTAGTCAGGGTGGCCATCCAATTGGGAAATCGGGAAAACTGGGAATAAGCCGAGATTTTTGTCATAAAATCGGGGAACAAAGTAAAAATAACCAAAAACGATACTTTTAAAAGAAAAAATCATTTGAAGCGAAAAGTGAATGCATTTTTTAATGTACTTTACTTAAAATAAATTACGAAGTTCTGTTTTATTCGTATAAAATATGCTTAACAAAAACATTCCATTCTTTTTTTACAATTCTAGTAATCAGGAAATCGGGAGGATTTGGACCAGGAAAACCGAGAATTTAAAAATTATATTTGAGTGGCCACCATGTTAGTGTCTAGTGGATAGTGATGAGTAAAGTTCTAAATATTTTGGAGTGTCACATTACAAGTTCCTACTGATCAGGAATGTAACAGGAACTTAGTTACAAAGTTACAAATTGTTACAAAAATAGTATAAAATAATAATGTTTAAAAGCTAAAACAACTCGTTGCCAGTAGATGACAATTTTATCTTAATATCTTGAAAAACAGCGAAATGTGACAAATAAACATCCACGTATAATGAAGTAGATCTGGAATTGATAACCGCATTAAAAACAGTAGATCGGTACTGTTTTGATAAAAGCCGGTTAAAATTTTTGATGATAATATAAAATTCCAGAGCTGTTACTCGCTGCGGCGTCGACCATCATAGTATATTATGTGTGATCATCATCACCACGCCGTATGGTACAGAAATGTAATGTGCTCTGCTTATTAAAATATACAGATTTAACTGGAACGTAAATAATGTCCACTGATAATAAAACACGCACACACAACAACAACAATTTGGCCAGTATGAACAGAAACACATACGTTCAAGGGCGTCCCCAGCCAATGAACCGGGGGGGGGGGGGGGGGTGGTAAGATGATAGAAAGAAGATATGAGTTATAGGAAAAATAAAATTTATAAGTTGTAAAGGCTTAATATTTTATTAAACAAGAATAAAATCTTAATTAAAACATAATTTTCGTGGGTTTCTGGCAAATTGTTCGTGATTACGCTCCTATGAATACTCATCATGGCTAGTTGATTAAAAAGTTTCAAGGCTCCAGGGGGGGATAGTTGAGAAGTGAAATTTGCGGGAATCGCTTATTATTATTTTTTTTTTTTATAAACTAACATTAACTTTAATTTATTTTTTTTTAAAGAAAAATTTCATAAACGAAAGTATTATAAACATTTTACAATGGCTTATTGCTGCTAATTAAAATGCACTGCGGGTTGGTCAATATGATGATACAGTATTATGAAGGCAAAAGATGATGTGTTTTTCTGTCTATTTTCATTATTGCCAGTATCTGGACATGTATTTCACTGTTTTCATGTTAATTATTAGGAACATAGTGGGAATATTAAAAATATCTAAATTAGGACCGGAATTGCAAAAAATCCTATCAGAATAAAAGAATGAAAAAATATCGCTTGCGACGGGACATTTCTTATTATGTTGTACTTAAGAAATGTTGTAAGAAAATTATTGCTGGTTGTTTATGGTAGGACCGTGTCGTTTGGTCCGTCGCCTGCTTATTGTATGCTAAGATACACTTTATAGAATATTGCAACAGACGTGCCTTTAGTAAGTTGCACTTGACTTAGTAAGTATACAAGAATGCGTTGAACTGCTTATGTTAATTGTAATACCTTAAGATAGTAAAAATAGTTAGATGGTGAAAAGGGTGCAAATTTCGTTTTTCCTTTAAAAAAATGTTACGCTGTTGTTTTTTGTCATTATTATCTCGGTTTTACTTTTATGATAGTTAATTCTGCGATCATCTAAGACAATTTTGTAAAATTATAATACTTTTTAACTTTTATTATAAATAATTTAGGCAGCTAAAATAACCTGAAAAATACTAAGAGTTCGCTTTGATACAGCGAACAAAGCTACTTATTAATCTGTTGCTGATATAGAGTTGTAAAATAATCTATTACTTCCCGACGGAGCACTCACCGTGCTTGGTACAATTTCTCGTTTCGCCATAGGTGTTTACATAAAGGTATAATCATTGAAACCTGGAGATTTTACGAACATTTTCTAATCCTTATCGTTACCATCATTTCGATCTTTTTTGAAATATGCATCATTGTGCTGAATAGACCGTATTCTTTCTTTCCATTTTACCATTATTGCCTTTCGTACGCTTGTTGTAGTATGTTCTTAATAAGCTTATCCATACATTCACGATATTTGCATTAAATTTTAAATAATCCTTTCTTCAGTATTGGAAATAGCCAGCAGTCACATGATGCTAAGTCGTCTAGGCTGTAAGGAAGATGCGGCATTACCGGAATTTTGAATTTTTTCAAAAATTCTTGAACAATTCCTGCCGTGTGAGGCCTTACATTATCTTCATGAAGTGACCGGGTATTCTTTAAGTCGGGCCTTTATGTCGTAATGTTCTGGAGAACGTTGCGATAATAGAAGAGAGCGTTTACGATTATTTTACGAGGTACAAAATGCTGATAAATTATCTCGCAATGATCGAAAAAAGCAATCAACATCACTTTTACCACGGTAATAGCTTGTCGAATTTTTTTAATTTTCGGTATCACGTTTTCTTAACCGATGAGGGGGTCAAAGTAATGAACTCGACTTTCGTTAACTGTAACCACATTTTTTAAAAAAATTCGATTTTTCCGCATCATTTTAAGCCTAAAGTTGCCAATATGTACTCGTTTCCATTTGATGACGCGTAAGGAAAAAGAGACCTAAATTGAACACACCGAGTTTATTTGCAACTTTTTCAAAATTTGGTGTGCCGAAGATTTTGGAATATCAGTGATCTTCAAATACTTCCTGCATGACAAACGCCGATCTTTATGATTGATCACCGCTATCGTGCTTATATTTTCCTCAGAACGCGGCGTTGAAGGGCGTCCGCTCTGCGAACTTGCGACGCGTGCTGATTGTATTGAGCCAGAGAAAAATTGTTACTGACCTGAATGTTCGGTACCATAGGCTTCTTTTAACATTGTCGCAGTCTCCATGATTGTTTTTTTCAGTTGCACACAAAATTTTATCGCACAGTGTTGCTTTGTTTTAATATTTATTTTCACAAAAAAAAAAAACTGTCTTGATAATAATATTTATTTTAACTGATGCTGTGAAGTGATAACCGAACACGTTCGGCTTTTTTGCTATGATTACAGGGCAGGTGAGACTGCATGTGTAATCAGTTGTCGACTTGGTACCCGCGTTGTTGACCAATGATTCTAAATGATTAAAAGCTACAGGTTCGACGCTTCTACCTTTATTCAAACATCTGTAACGAAACGATAAATTGCCATATTTCGCACAGCGAATGTTCTATTAGTAGCTAATAGATTGTTTTATATTCTTGTACCATCGGTGAACCGATAAGTAATTTTGTTCGCCATATTGAAGCGAACTCTTAGTATTTTTTAGACAGTCATTGTAAAATATATATATTGAGACGGATTCGGCAGCTGAAGCGAGTTTATTACGCTTTATACGCCTTAGATAACGCTGTCCGAGGTAGAAATTATTATTTCGATTTAATTTCATTTATATGTCGGGTTTTTCTCGGGCAGCGGAAGACAACGGTGAATTGCAATCGGCGACGCGGTTTCGGCCGAGCTGTGTGGTAATCCCGAACGCAGCGGCTATCGGCTGTGCTCGCGGGGTAGCGAGCGTGGTCGAAAATCGCGGAGAAATAGCGTTTACCGTTGATAAACATATAAGTACAAGTACATGTACAAGTATAGAGCGTAGAACTGCGAGAGTCGCGACCGAATTTATAAAAATCCCGGAAAGACAGGGATAGCTGCCGTCTAAAATATATAGAAATAGTAGAATATTCTAGAACAGTCGGTGGCGTAATATACATATTTTAATTTAAAAGGTACCGGGTAATTTCGACGATGCGTATATGTCGATCGGCAAAAGCCCCGTCAGGTACCGAGATCTAGCTAGTCGCTTTCCTGGCTAATCGATAGCCAGTCGTTGTTTAATTGCTCGGCAATTAACTAGTCGCCTGTGAGTGTGTAATTACGGGTCGCTCTTTTGACGGACCACCGAACAGTCGATTCCGACTGACCGATTTTCTGGTGGCCGCATTTTTGGATTGTGCACATCGACACATGTTACGCCGTTTGGCAAATTTAGTCATTTCTTTTTATTAATTTTTTTGTCTAGTCGTTACATACGAATATTTGTTTTTTTGTTTCTTCCGCGTTTTGGTTAATATACAATTTTTTTCTTTTCAAGTTTTCGTCATTTGGACACGTGGTTACCCCGTGATATCTCCACCGGGAGAGATACCGCCATCGAACGGCGGATTTCGCGAGTCGTTTTTTTTTATATTTATTTTTTTATGATTAAAAGCCTAAAGCTCTGCCAGGCCGAGCTTTCCGGTAATAGCAAACCGGTAATTTTTGCTATTGGCGCCCGCAATAATAGTTTTCGATATATTTTTTTTTATATTTTTTTTCTTGATAATATTTTAATCCATCCTCATCTGAAAATCTCCAAGAAGGAAGAAAATCGATTTATATCAACTGGCTCCCAAAACAGGGACAATATCAATTTATATCAACTGGCGGCCCGAACGAACAGGGACACCGAATAGTCAGAAGGACGTTACCTGGAAGGAGCAGAGGACGAAGGAGAAACTGCCAAGCAAACAGATAAGCGTTTACTTTTAACATCTCCCCTCGGCCTGCTTTATATTTTATAGTTTTTTTTATCATTTGCATATTTTGTACGGCATTAAAGTCGGTTAAAATTTTTTTCTTTCGGCATATTTTATTATTATTATATATTTTTTTCTCCTCGGTAGATAGGCCCCACAAAGTAATTCTTAGGTAGCTACCCTGTCTGAGAAAATGGAGTCTGGTGAAATGTCCAGAGTACGGGTTACGAGAGGAAATTATCGGGAGGTTCATCCGATCCCCGATAATTTGAGCGAAGAGGAGATTGAGCGCGAACCTCTGGACCGTCTCTCGGAGACTGGACCCGAGGGATATACCCCTCCTAGCCCGACACATCGAGCGTTTGAGGATCCCGGGCCATCCTTCGCACAATCGTCTTTCGACGAATTGAAAAGATTAATGCTTAGTATATCGAACGATAATAGTAATAAACTTAAAAATCTCTCGGAAAATATGATAGTATCGATGAAAGAGGACAACAAAAAACTAGAAGAAAGAATAACCGAGGACAACAGAAAGCTAGAAGGAAGAATAACCGAGAACAACAGAAAGCTGGAAGAAAGAATAACCGACAAGCTGGACAAAAGGTTTGATCTTCTAGAGGACCGATGGGAAAAAGAACTGCGAAAGAACAACATCGAACTCAAAAAAGAACTGAAGACCACCGTGGAAAACAAGGTCGCAAGAGTCGAGGAGGAAATAATAAATAAAATAAAAACTGTGGAGGATGGTATCGGGTCCTCGATAAAGCAGATGCAGGGTCGAGTGGAGGCGAATGAGGAACCAGTCGAGCTCAGCGTGGAGTACAAGGATAGGAACGAGAGCCTGGAAGTGAGCTGTGAGGAAGAGGGGCATAATAATAATTTTAACAGTGATAATAACAATAGGGACAATGTTGAAGAAATAACTGTGACGAGTAGAGTTGGAAAGTCGAAGACTAAACATAGAACATTTCGAAAAAAGCAACTGCAGGAAAAGATAACTAAACGTTACGTTGAAATAAAGAAATTAAGATCAATAAAATTAAGGCATTCCGGTAGGGAGAAGAAGAAAAATAAAAACAAATCCAGAACAACAGAACCTAAAAACCGCCGTACCCCGATGGAGGAGGCTGGAGCCAAAGTCGATAACTTAAGACCCGTAAGGGTAGAATCAAGTAAAATAAACAATAATCCTCGTCGAGAGGGACACGGCTCCTGTTGCGGTTTCCGGTCCTGGAAGTATCGTCGGAAATAATCCAGAAAGCAGGAGATCAGCCTTTTTTTTTTTTCCCCCCCGGATTCGACGTAACATCGTGGAAGAGTAAAACATAACAAAGTCTAGTCATAAACTCTTTAGTACGGCAAAGAAAATTAAAACTACTTTCTAGTCATCTAAAATTAATTGACCATAAAGATAAACCTAATATAAAAATAGCCTAAGGAGGAGCGTGAGTAGCCGTTGTGGAAGTGAACGGTATGATAGGTGTACAGCGTCTCGAGTTGCTTCGATCGAGGTTGTGATGGTGTGTACCGCTTCGTTGGTTTGGTTCCGATAGCATAGGTTTTCGAAGATTCCGCGTCCCGATAGAGCAGCGTAGAAGGCATTTTTTTTTATTTTTTTTTTCTTCATATGGTTATTCGGATATTCCCGTAGTTTCGGTTATTTATCTAGTCATCTGATAGGCCCAAATTAGGTCTAGTCACGCCATTTTTTTTATTGATTTCCCGCAGTTTGCGTATTTATTGTCATTTTTCTAGTCATTTTGTCGTTTATAAAAAAATAGTTTTGGACGAGTTTGTGTTGGTTTTCGCGGTGGAATTAAGATCTTTGAAACGTTGTTTTGATTGTTTATTTATTTGAAATTCTTCTTTATCTTGTTTTGTTGTTTTGCCGACCTGGGCATCGTTTCCAGGTAAGAGTTTTGGAGATTTGTATCGCGTGCTAGCGAGTTTGCTGCCGAGTGCCGAGATATGGTTTGTTTATGTTTACATTTGGACGACCAAAGGCATCGCGCATTCGATTCACCTGAGTGAGCTCGATTTGTTCCTATTTCGACCTGTAATGTGCGCTCATCTCCCCGCTTACTAAATTTAAACGTTTTTGAAATCTAATATTTATCATAAAATTAATTTATTTTTTTTTATCTGGGCATACATGCTTCGGATCGCGCTTTTTGCGGTTTTTTTTCTCGCTTACGAAAAAACTTGTTCATTTTTTTGTCTGCTTTGACATCTTCGAGTATTTTTTTATCGAAAATTAAAAGATTATTTTTTTTTATCTGGGCATTAGCGCTTCGGATTACGGTTTTGCGGATTTTTCCCGTTTAAGAAAAACTTGTTTCTTTCCTCGTCCTAAGATCTTTGAGACTTCATCTTCGTACACGTAACTCTGGAACCCAGCTCTGGCGCGTATGTGAGGCGTGGGTGAGTGTATATAAATATTTAATTGCGGAACTGTATAAAAAAATATTATCGGCGTTATAAGTACTTGTTAATTTGTTTTTGATGTATCCAATCGACGACTAGGTAACGATCATTCACTGTGTGGCGACTGTGACACGGGACAGTTGGCCGAGAACCACAGGTTTGGATCATATATATACATATTTTTCGTAATATTTTTTTGTGTCGTTGTAGAAATTATGTAAAATTATTTTGTATTGGTGATTTATTTTTTTTACGTGTATTTTTTATGTAGCCTGGTTATTGTGCGATAGCGGCACAGGGCATTCAATTTGTTTTGTTTAGTCTTGTTAGCGACACTTTTTGATGTTTTATATATTTTTTAGTATTAGGCCCGGTAAGATGCGCGGCATCAATGTATATGTCTTTCTTGTTTATTTTTTTATATATTTTTTGGTATAGTTTTCCTAATCTCGCGGATTTTCGCGGATGTTTGGCTCCGAATATAAATTACGTGCTTTTCCTAATTCAATTTGTTTCCTTTTCTTTTCGACCACTGGAGTTGGAAATTCTCGTTCGTTGTCTACGTGTATCGGCACGGGGCGGGAAATATTCAAATTTTCTTTTTATACTAAATTGTTTCTTGTTTCCCGATCAAATCTCCGTTATTGTGCTTTCCTATTAATTTCCCAAAACACTCCTTAAGTATATTCTCCTCTCGTTTTTGTATTTATTTTCTCCTGTTCCTAAAAGATCTCATTTTTTTCTTTCCCCTTTCTTTGTTATTATCCTTTTGACGGATCGGTAGGGAGTTATCGTAGGGACATTAGCTTTGTGGGTGCTGTGAAAGCAGACACGGCCATATAGTTGGTCAGGATGTGTGCTTGGTACTCCGGCTGGGTTGGCAGGTTCATTATGAAACATACAAATGTTTTTTTTGGTCCGAGCAATTGGCGTTGTGGGTGGCAGACAATGCACACGGCCATAATAGCCAATGGAAGTCTCGGGGACGCCACGAACAATTTTGGATCGGTCGGATTAATAATGGCAACCGATCATAGTAGGCGCATGGGTCAATTGACACCCGATTCCGGCACAGACCGTTGAACGCGACCGAAGTGCACATTGAGGCTACTCAAGCCGTTTAGGTGCTTATATCCCGGAGTACCAAATAGAAAAATATGGTAGAGAAACGATCGGAACTACGATCCGAAATTTTGTTTTCTTTTTCTCGCTCCCCTTCTTTAACAACGTTATTTTCCCGCAATGCGGATGAACATTTTAAATTTACACATATACGTTTTTCTCTCGCTTCCGCTGGATAGCAGTCCTTATCCCAGCCCCGGAGCCGATGGATATTTGTGTCCGTGGTTACGGAAGATAGCGTTCGGTAGACACGCGGAGATCCGTTCTTTCGGTGGGAGGATATTTTTCTTCTTTTTCCTATTGAACATTTGGTTCCTATCTCTCTTCTCAAATTTGATCCGGAGTCAGGCGTGCGATGGCGTTCCGCGAGCCCCTTTAGATTTTTTTTACGTGTTTATGTATTTTTTTTTTACGTTCTTTCCTCTGTGAGAATGGAAATCTTATATTGTCTCGTTACCACTGGGACAAGTTTTGAGAGTGTGATTGCGCGACCTCGGTCGTAATTTATATGTCGTTTACGGTATCCGAGGTCGGAGTGCATTTGAGTTTTTCTTTTTGTGCATGAACACCAGGTTTTTATTGTATATTCCCATCAATTAAATTTTCTACTCTCGCGAGTTACGGCGTCCAGGGTCTTTCCTAGGTTTTGGGGAAGATGTTCCTGCTTCTCCATCTTAAATTTCCTATTCAGATGGGTGGCATACGCCCTTGGAAGGTATGCAAGGTGGTTTCATCGCCTTCGGAAGGATGAAAGCTGGTTCCGACCAGTTTTTCATGATGGTTTTCGTTCGGCATTTTTTCCTAAATTTTCTATTCGGTATTCCAATTTCGTTTTCCAATCCTTTCTAGTTTTCCTCATGAGGGTGCAGGTTCGGCCACATCTCCGCTTTCTGTGGTGCCCATTTTTGCCGAGGCCACACGTGCCAGGGCCCATGTTTTGGTTTTAGTGCGCCTGGGCGTGTTGGTGCTCTTGTTTTGGGTTTTCGTGCGTGCGCACAAACCTTCCGTTGCGGGGCCACAATTTTCCTGGATGTGGAGGACAAGTACACTTTTTCTTCCCTTTCTCTTTTTCCTCTGTAAAATCGCTTTTCCTAATGTGCGCCGTCGGAAAAATGATTGTCTAGTGCATAGTATTATTTTTTTTTCGTGTTTATTTTTTTGATTCAAAGGTTTTTTAGTCCCTGTGTTGGCATTTGGGCCTATGGTAGGGGTGTCCATTCCGAAATGTTTCTGCTTTCATAGTCTCTGACGGGTGCCCATATTTGTTGTTTCGCGGGTATCCGTTGCGCTTTGCATTTTTTTTCTTTGTCGGGTTGTATCCCGCGGGTTTTCGGAATGGACATCAACGATGTTTTGCACTCTGATATTCTTGATTTACTTTGGATTCGGTATTTACCGCCTTTCGGCCGGCTAAATTTCGTTGGTGATTTTTTTTTTTTTTGATTTTTTTGATCCATTGTTCTGAGCCTTGAGCTCGTGAAGCTTAAATTTTGGACATGACCTGGTGTTGTCCCAGTGGTGTGTTTTGCGTGTGGCGTACGTGCGTCATCTTAAGGTGCAATGTGCGGCGTACGTGTGCGGGATAGACGGCGGAGATATGTTCAGGACTCCGTAGTTCAGCAACGGTTGGTCCGAATCCTCTCGTATTTGTGCACCTGAATTCTGATCCAAAACTTCCGTTTTGGATGAAAATAAGGGTGGGGCAGTGAGACGGATTCGGCAGCTGAAGCGAGTTTATTACGCTTTATACGCCTTAGATAACGCTGTCCGAGGTAGAAATTATTATTTCGATTTAATTTCATTTATATGTCGGGTTTTTCTCGGGCAGCGGAAGACAACGGTGAATTGCAATCGGCGACGCGGTTTCGGCCGAGCTGTGTGGTAATCCCGAACGCAGCGGCTATCGGCTGTGCTCGCGGGGTAGCGAGCGTGGTCGAAAATCGCGGAGAAATAGCGTTTACCGTTGATAAACATATAAGTACAAGTACATGTACAAGTATAGAGCGTAGAACTGCGAGAGTCGCGACCGAATTTATAAAAATCCCGGAAAGACAGGGATAGCTGCCGTCTAAAATATATAGAAATAGTAGAATATTCTAGAACAGTCGGTGGCGTAATATACATATTTTAATTTAAAAGGTACCGGGTAATTTCGACGATGCGTATATGTCGATCGGCAAAAGCCCCGTCAGGTACCGAGATCTAGCTAGTCGCTTTCCTGGCTAATCGATAGCCAGTCGTTGTTTAATTGCTCGGCAATTAACTAGTCGCCTGTGAGTGTGTAATTACGGGTCGCTCTTTTGACGGACCACCGAACAGTCGATTCCGACTGACCGATTTTCTGGTGGCCGCATTTTTGGATTGTGCACATCGACACATGTTACGCCGTTTGGCAAATTTAGTCATTTCTTTTTATTAATTTTTTTGTCTAGTCGTTACATACGAATATTTGTTTTTTTGTTTCTTCCGCGTTTTGGTTAATATACAATTTTTTTCTTTTCAAGTTTTCGTCATTTGGACACGTGGTTACCCCGTGATATCTCCACCGGGAGAGATACCGCCATCGAACGGCGGATTTCGCGAGTCGTTTTTTTTTATATTTATTTTTTTATGATTAAAAGCCTAAAGCTCTGCCAGGCCGAGCTTTCCGGTAATAGCAAACCGGTAATTTTTGCTATTGGCGCCCGCAATAATAGTTTTCGATATATTTTTTTTTATATTTTTTTTCTTGATAATATTTTAATCCATCCTCATCTGAAAATCTCCAAGAAGGAAGAAAATCGATTTATATCAACTGGCTCCCAAAACAGGGACAATATCACTTTATATCAATATATATATATATATAAATAATGGAACTAAAATATAACGAAAATAAAAATTGATTCTTAGTTTATATTTATTTTTTATCCATGTTTTGATCGCAGTTGATAACTGTACACTTGAAGTTATTTTTAATCATTAATATTTCGTAGCATCTAATAAATTAGTATTTTTACAGGATTAGGTATTAAAGATACTACATCTATTAAAATAGAACCATCACTCTTCGAATGGTTAGCTTGGTACCAGCCGAAACTTCCGCAATGGTTAACAACAGAAGAATATTTAGAAGCTGGTTTTAATATTGACAAATCTTATACACCGTTTTTAAACAGATCTGATATGAAAAATTTGAACGAATCTTGCGAGCAGTACTATGAAAGATGTCATAAATTCATGCAACATTTATTAAATAATACTAAAGGTTTGTTAATCAATTATTAACCTCTTATGATTTACAAAAAAATTGTTATGATTGTTTTATGAAATGTTATTTTTGTACCTTACCTCACCAGATGGTTTTAAAGTAAAAGTATTAATAACTAAATATTTAAACGCTATAGTAGTATATTTCCTTTCTCTCTCAAGCGAATGTTTTGATTAAATAAAGTATTTAACGATTACGTATGAAAATGTATTTAAACTATCGATTTAAAAAATTGGGAACAATAACATATGTATATATGCTTTCTGAATAAAAACTAAATGTATTATAAATGTAACTTTTTTTGCATGTTTTTATTTTCCTACTTTAGCTAGTAATGGTATATTATCAGATATGATAAAAAAAATTGCTGATTTTATAATAAACATGAAGAAATTAATAGTAAAAAATAAAAATTATATCCCCACATAATTACCAGCATCTTCGCTGATAAATATTTACCATTCTTGCCGAAAAAATTGTAACTATACAACATATTCTATTTCATTTTTAAAGAATTTAACGTGTATAATTGGGAAGAGGTATGTCGCAGATATTCGTTTAGTTTTATCAAAAGGAAATTTAAAAACGGTAAATAGTATTAGTAATTAAATCTGACAAGGAGAGGTCACGATCTGCGGGTCACCGATTTTGATGAAACTTTGTAGATCGATAGAAGACCATGAGTATATAAACTGTGTAAAATATTAGTGATTTTGTGTTTGGAATTCTGGCTTTACTATGCTGTGGGAAATGAAAAACATAGATTAAATTTTATATTCTTTATTTTATTTAGTATCGATCAACACAGCATAGTATTTCGTATATATTTCTCTAGGAATGTTCGGACCGAGTAAAGTAAACTAGCTGATTAAATGGTTCGAACGGTTGGGTAGTTGGAATCTAATTCCGATGCCGTACCAACACAATTATAATAACGTAAAATTAACAAAGGCTAGACGCGGATACACTGCCCGACTAAAGCGACGTAATTTTGCCAAAAATTATGCGTATGATAAGTATGATGTGTCGTTGCGACTGGTCGGGCAGTACCGACAGCTGATCGACTACCTGGGTTTTCGCGAGTCTTGCGTTCGTTCGGCAATTAATCCGTTTAGTATCCGTTTTTACTATGATAGAGTACCATTATCGAAGCGTTGAGTGTCAGCAGACCCGCGACAATTTTTAATTAAATCGTTTCCCGGAAGAATTATATATGTATTTTTTAATAATTGCTGTTTGTTGTTGATTAATTGTGAATAGTTTTTGTTTCCATGTTCGATAATAAGATATTAATCATACTAGTCATAAAAAAAAAAAAAAAATCAAGTGTTATAATTTCATTAGTATTAGTAAATATACATTATTTTGTCAACAAGTATATTTACTTTGTGACATTCAGTGGACACGGCGGACTGGGCCGCCGTGAGATAGCTAGATAATAGCTCAAAAGGCTTCTTACTCATAAGCCATTAAGAGTGAGCATACGATAATAGTTATGTATAAAGATTTGAAATAATTAGTTAAAAATTAGTAATTTAAAATATAAGAATCAAAAATTTTATATATGACACCGCCGCGTGGGGGATTCGAACCCGGATACCTTACTTCCAAGTGTGTACAAATAGACGTCACTTTTACCGCTACACCACAAAACATATACATTATAATGTGTGTTTTTATAGTATATAAATGTAATAAATGACATGTTTAAATTTTTATTAAATTAAAAATTGAATTTTTTAAATTATTTTATTGTTTTTTAATAATTTTTTTGTTTAATATACTTCATTTTGGAATAATCAGTCTTCCGAACCATTTGTATAAAATAAATATAAACATAATCTGGAATTTATTGCATATTTTTTTCGAAACGGCTATGTATATCATCCGTTAAATTCGGCTTCTAAAAATTTAAATTTCTCGCGTAAATCAAAACGTTGCACTCTAATATTTTACACAGTTTATATACTCATGGTCTTCTATCGACCTGCAAAGTTTCATCAAAATCGGTGACCCGCAGATCGTGACCTCTCCTTGTGAGTCCTAAACTATGAGAATTATGTATGCGATGTATTCATGCGTACATATATTGAACTAATAATTAAGAGTTAAAGATAATAAGTATAAATTCTACTAAACTCATATATAATTTTACATATTCCAACGATAACCATCCATATATGATTATTATATGTAAAGCCATATGTTTGTTTTAGGCGACGAAGGGAATATTTTAATAGTGGCTCATGGACCTTCACTGGATGCATGTTCACGTCAATTAAGAGGACTTCCTCCTAGAAATGTCCATCAGCTAAATGAAATACTCCACGAAATCCATTATTGCAACAATATACGATTATACAAAGATAAAACTAACTGGAAAATTGCTGAATCATCTGTGCCATGCTTCACTAACTTGGTTAATAAAACTTTTGATTGGCGCGTACTGTCAGAGAACTAACACTTAATTACATAAAAAATGTGTGCTAAAATATCTACTTTAACGAAAAACAAATCGAAATTTATACAGGAATTTATTTGAATTTGTTGAATTAAACAAATTTATACTTATCAGTATTTAACGTTTATGACAGTATTTTTGTTTTATATCTAATATAAATAATAATAAAATTATATTTTATTTTCTGCATAAAAAATATAAAGAGTATTTTAAATTAGGTTTCTCAGGAATCCGTTTGCATTGCTCTCAATTACAGCTCAGTATGAAAAACATGTTCAGTATATAAATTTACAAAAAAATAAAATTATTACTAAATTTTTTTTTTTTTTTTTTTTTTGACAAAATTAAAGTATTTAAATAAAATACTAACGTTTTAAAAAATTATGAATTCAGATAAATGTAAAAAAAGGTTATAACGATTTTACGACTATACTAAAAACTGATTGAAAATAAAAATTTCACATAAGTAAAAGCTTCATTAGAATACAGTTAAAAAAGTTTTATTCGGAAAAATAACTTTCTCAGGCAATACGTATGGGTGTGGGTGTATATATATTCGTTAAAAGTAAAATTTTTTGAAATTAGTACAGATGCAGCAAAAATTACATATAATGAGAATGAATGAACGGAAATTCGCATGAAGTAGGTAGAGTGCATCTAAAGGCAGCGATACATCTATGTAAGCGGTCAAATGAAAACTAAATGACAAGTAAACATTTTTGAATAATAATCAGTACTAGCGGTGTTAACGATGTAAAACTATATTGAAAATATTTACAAACATTTAAAACACTGCTGTTTTTAATTCGTTCGCTGGCTTCATACGGCATGTGTAATGTAAAAAATTATATTTATCTTGTATTTATTATATTAAATAAAGTGTACTTATACATCCTGTTTGTTAAATATATATATCTATATATATAAAAATCCCGTGTCTTTATGTTTGTGCAGGATAAACTCGGAATTTACTTAACCGATTTTTATAAAATTTTGAAAGTACATGCAATTTGGTCCAACTTAACAGATAGGATACTTTTTTTTAAAATTATTTACATAAATATTTGTTATATTAAATAATTTAATCAATCAATTAAAAAAAACAAATTTAATTGTTGGCTATTACTTTTTGCTTTAATTATTTACATAAATATTTGTTATATTAAATAATTTAATCAATCAATTAAAAAAAACAAATTTTGACAATTTTATTATTTTTTGAGCACCAACTACTTTTCGTGGCGACTTTTGTGTATCGTGTGATGTTAATCGAAATTCAACCATGTTTATCGCTGGCGCATGGCGTTATTATCGATGAATGATAAAATAAACGTTTTTCGCTGTTGTTTACAAAAAAGTTCGTGGAATATGTATGTATGAATGTAGAATTAATATGTGCTGATGAAGTACCCCATTATATAAAATACATAGATAGGGATGGTGCATCTTTATTTTCGTCTCTATCTTATTTATTATATAATAATGAATTATTAGGAGTAGAAGAAAATGTATTGTACAATATGTTTGTAAAAACTGGAAGAGATTTAAGCAATATACTATTGGACTTAAAGGGGAACATATAAAAATAAAATAGAGTATTTAACTGATATGTCAAATATTCGAACTTTTAGGCCAAAACTGCCGTATGAATTTTTTAAATTAACCGCTTAAGTTTTTTTTTTAGTAATTTTCTACCAGAAATATTAAAATCTTTACTTAACTACTGCAGTTTGCTGTTGTGGTAATAAATTAATTTTAATAAAACGCTCGAGACAAAGTGGTTGAAAGATATGAGTGAAGATGTTCTCTTAAATGTGTAATTATGGGAGATCACCGTGTGAATATAACTCGGCCTCTTCAAAACGATGGCTGTGTGTGTTGTTCAGTTGAGCAAAACTTTTTGTTAGATTACGACGGACAGGTGATAGAAAAATCGACAATCTTCAGCTAAACGTGAAACATGAAGACTATTTTTTGTTAGACGGTGATAAACATGTTTCCCAAAGAAAGAAAGAATCTTTACTTAATACAATTCCAGATAAAACAAAAATTTTTTAATGAATTTCCAAGTACAGATTTAAACGGGCATTAATACACGGGCGAAGCCGTGGGGCACAGCTAGTGTATATATATATATAGATGTGTATATATATATAAATACTAGCGGACCCGCTAGACGTTGTCCTGCTTGTCTGCTATTAGTGGATTGAGAAAACGTTTTTTCGATATTTTAATTTTCTACTGTTACCCAAAGTAAAATCCAACAAATAAGTGCAATTTCTCGTTATCTTGTGCCGTTCAATTCTCATGAAACTTAAAATTTTTTCCACAAATTTAAAGAAATCGTAAAATGGGAGCCTATCACAGCTGGAATATGGATGAGTTCGATATAATAACAGTTAGATGATAGTAACAGATGTGGTAGGTGGACAATTTGGACCGAAGCAGCAGTCCATTTTTTCAATTCTTTATCTTTTTATATATAATCTTTCTATAATTTTTTTTTTTTTAACTTACGAAAAATCTAAACGATTAAACAAAATGAATACATATCTTTTTTAAACATAGTATCATCCCAAAACAAAAGACAACAAAAAACAGTTTATACATATCTTTTTTAAACATATGTTATTTTAGGCCTGAAGCGCAACGGGCATTTAGCGGTGGTACATGTGGACATGGTTATCAAGCGCGATATCGGACATCAGTAATTGAACGTTGATTTGTCTGCTATTAGCGGATTGAGGAAACGTTTTTTCGATATTCTACTTGAAATTTTTTCTACAAATTTAATGAAATCATAATATGAGGGCCTACACAGCTGGAATTTGAATGAGTGCCATATAATAACAGTTAGATGATAGTAACAAATGGCAGCCAGTAACTTTTTTTGTTTTTTTTTTTTGCTAATTGTGGTGGTACGCTACAACCCTAAATTAAATATGATAAACTCATCATCGTTAGTTAAAGATGATGTGAAAGTACAAAGATAATGGAGATATCGCTTAGAGTTAATGCTGTAATGTTTGTTGTTGATAAAACGCTGCGATCTCAGAAGAAAGGAAATTCAAGGAAACTTGTTATCATAAAATACAAATACAATTTTGTATTATTTCGTTACAAAAATCTAATTTCATTCTATCCTAAGAGAAATTGTTTAGTTTTTCTTTATTCCCACTTGCGTTCCGGGGCCCGTTCTTTCGCACTTTAAATTATTTCACTTAATAAATTTTCATAACGACTGCAGCGTTCACATACATTGATTTAAAAAAAAAAAAAAGTACAAGAATACATCAATTAAAAAAGTAAAATTCAGATTAAAATATCTGAAACCTGAAACCGCCAGCAAGGTAATATATGTGACAGGAATATGTTAAATTGAATTCTTTTTAAAATAAGATATTAGCATTGTTAATTTTTTTAAATCCAATGATAATTTTTTTTTTTTTTTATCAGAATCTAAGCAATAATATATTAAGCCACTGTTGACGATCACTCTAAACATTTCAGAATTTGTACGTTTAATTATTTTTCAAAATTTGAGCCCTTTAATTATAAAATTTTGAAGGCCTCGTATTTTTCTTATATACTAGTGATTGAAATACACGAATCAAAAAAAAATAGCGACCCCCAGCCACTATGGAAAGAACTGTGGACTATTTTTTAGTTTCCAGTCTTTCCGCTAAGGGTGTATTTTTTCAAAATTTGGTCCCTAAATATCAAAATTTTTCGAATTTTATATTTTCCCGGTATTATAGAGGCCTTAGTGCGCCGGTTAAAAATTAAATCAATACCATAATTCATACAGAACTGGCTGTAGAATTTTTTAAACATTTTTTTTAAAAATTTGGACCATTTAGTTTTAAAATTTTGAAGGTTTTATAATTTTCTCATGATCTCGCGAAAAAAATACGTCCAATTGAAAAAAAAATTAACTGTCTAGCTACTATAGAACGGGCTGTACAATTTTTTTTCTCGAAGCTTTATAAGATAAAGAGTTTCTACGGATAAACCTAAAACAATACTTTGTTGTTTTCTATATTCGCATATACGTTCCACTGTTAATTTAGGTCCGAAACGCAACGGGCATTTAGCAGTCGATGTGATAGGCGTCTTTTTATATATATCCTTTTTACAAAATTTTTAATTTTTTTTCTTCTTGCTAAGATAAATAATAAATCGCAATAACGACTGAAATATAAAATTTTCACTCACCGCACAAATGTGAATATTTTCATACAATATTACCGAAAGTTGCGAAAATACCGAACACACATTAAAAACGAATACACGCGGATAATATGCGAGTAAGAAACGGGCGGATGTAGCGCATTTACCGATATGAAAATGGTAAGTGGCCCGAATAACTCGGAAAACGACAAATATACAGAAAATAGTCGATACACTATTGTAATGTTCGCAGTCGATCTTTCGATTTCCTGCCGGTCACTAATTTTTCGGATCAAGAACCTTTCAATTGTCATAAATGTCCCATTGCTGAGACAATCTTTTTGTGTTCTTCAAATTTTTTTCGTGACCTGATTGCTGAGACGTGTGAATGTTTCATTGTTCTGATGGTTCTCGCGGCACTGTGAAGCCGGGTCGTATATTATTTTCTTTTCTTTTTCCCGATTTAGGGTGTACCGTGTTTAAGATAAATGCAGACCGGTTTGCACCGTACTTGCTAAACAATCATTCTCCTACATTGTTCTCCTACATCTTTTTATTATATATTTAGTTTAGCGTTGCGACCATTTAACGACAGTAAATGTGGTTCACTATAATTCACGAATGTTATAACAATACCTATTTTCTTTTTCACTGTATGGTGGAAGTTTTCCTTCTGTTGTTTTTTTTTTTTTTGCTAATTGTGATACGTTACAACCCTAAATTAAATATGATAAACTGGTCATTGTTAGAGATAATTACCTCCCTCGAAAATAATAATTATCGCAGCAAACGAATTTTATCTGTAACCCTTTGTTTTTATTTATTTTTTTTTGGGGCTCGTCAGCTATTGGGGCATTAATTTAGCGCGCACTGTAGTCTTTTTTTACACTTTTCCGTTAATTGCAGCAGCATTAGGACCATCGAACGAAACATCATTACCTAACCGAATCACGTGTAGTGTTATTTAATTGTAAGTACCCGGCGCACTGAGCAGTTGCTCGGCTCACAAAATCATGCTGTCCTCGGAAATTAAATTATACGATTCGCCTTTTTTTTCTCTTGAATATTTTATGAGAACATAACCAAACGTTGCGAAAATACCGAAAACGCATTAATCCGCGAATACGAACGGATAATACGCGAGTAACGGACGGGCGGCAAAAAAAATAAACGTGGACCATGAGTGCAGATTATAAAAGAAAAATAGTTCCGGTGTTATCCGGATACTACTTTAAGTATCATAGACTGAACACGTAGTATATGCGCCAGTGATAGCAAGAATAGGGGAACAATGAAAACTACTCGAAAGCATTAAACACCGAGAAATGAAATATCCTGGCTCCTAAAATAAGAGAAAACGTTTTGTTTACGATGGCGGTATAAGGAAAGATACATTCCGTCTTCTTCTTCATGCAACCCGATTCTTTTCATGGACTCCACCACTTAACGGAACTTGTCTCGACTTCTTGCAACCTGCAATAATTCTCCTACTTTTGTAACTCCAGTTCATGCCTTGATATTTTGGATCCAAAAAATCCTTCTTCGTCCCCTTTTCCATTTTACCGCTTTCATCATTATTGTTTACAGAAGGTGAAATGTTGGCCTTCTTATAAAATGTGCAAAGAAATTTGTTTTTCGTTTTCTAATTATGTCCACTAGTACCGGATCTGTTTTCATCAATTGTAGCGTACCGTCTACATTACTGTAGTTACGTCAAAATTTCGAATTTGAGTGTGAATAGCATTCCCCCGGTAGCAAATATTAAAAATTCCGTTGCAGGATTTTTTATTTCTCCGTAAAAAACGAATAAAAAACGCTACCTATTTTTTTAACTCTCTGCAATAAGTACAGCAGCTAAGCTAAGAGTGCGACTTGGTTGTTTGGATCATGTCATGGGGCTTTGATGATTTCAGTATCGCAAAAAGAGAAGTAATGGAACGCAACGTATTTATTCCACTTGCGCCAGAAATTAATAAAATGTTTAATTTAGAGTTTATTATTTATCATGGTAATAATTTTATTTAAATTTTAATTCATGAATTTTACAGTTTTGAATGCACTAAAGATATGATCACCACCGATAACACACTGAACTATCGCATTCAATTTAATAATTTTTCGCAAAAAAAATATCAATATTCAAGGCGGAATTTGTTGTTGTTATGAAATCATGTGACAGCAGAACTGTCAAACTAAACGTCACATCGTGACGCCATTTTTGACGTTCTCTTTATTGTTCCGACTTTTTCGATAAATTTTTCCAAAATTTTCTTTCATACCAACGTTATCCTGATAATTACGAACACAACAAAAAATAAAAAAAAAACAACCAAATTGGTCGATCCATTCTCAAGTTATGATCTTTTATACGTGCGCAATTGATTTATATATATATATATATATATATATATATATATATATATATATATATATATATATATACTATTAAAGGAGCCCGTCGAAACCCGACGAACGACAGAATTCACGACCGCGATCTAAATAACGCATACCGGAATAATTTTTTACTGTGGCGCTATCTGTTGGGAATATTGGTAATCGGTGTTTTAGCGCTAGTTGGCTACACTTTCGATCAGTTTTTATTAATTTTATAATTTATTTATTTCTTTTTTTTTGACTTTTAAATAACCTACATTGTTCCCCCTAACCTTATAAATAAACTGCCCAAATTTCATAAAAATTGGATGGATAGTTTCGGAGTCCATAGAGGACATACATACATACTTTCATTTTTATATATATAGATAGATAAAAGGCAAGTGTGTGAATGTAAAGACACACTTTTCTCCATGACTCGCCACTTCGATCCACTTGCGGTTATGGTGGTAGATAGCCCTTGGTCCCTTGCTGATGTTCTAGAAGTTGCAACAATAATTTAAAATGTTCTATAATGATCTAGAATCATATAGAATTTTCGAGAACTCCATGATGTTCGATAACAATCTAAAATATCTAAAACGATAAAAAATATTCCGAAATAATTTGTTCTAGAATATTCTAAGTTGTTCGATAATAATCTTAAATGATCTAAAATCAATGAAAATAATTTAGAATCTAATGAGTCGTGGAAAATTGTAAGAAATTTTGGTCTTCGAAGATATATAAGGCTGAAATTTATAATAACAATATTATCGACAACTACAATAATTATTAATAATTATAATTATTAGAAACAGCTATTAATGGAATTATATAATTATAATTTTTTGTAATATTTGAAAAATTAATTTAAATTTTCACAATTTTTTAAAAATTTGTTCTCCCAGAAAATTCTAAAAAATTCAAAAAACTTTAGATGCTAGAAATTATTTATGCTACATTCCAGAAATTTCCATTCTTGAAGACGTATACGGCTTTAGACTTATATGAAATTCTAATGAAATTTCTTTGATTTCCGAAATAAAATATATCTAAATGTTCTATAATATTTTGGAACCAGAAATCTCGATCGTCGATGATGTATAAGACGAAGTTCAGTGCGCTTTCATCAGTTATACTTTAGTAACGATCAGGAGTGAATCAAAGAGAAAAATACCAAAAAGTTCAAAGTGAAAATTCAAATAATAAATTTGAGTGATTCTGAAAAAGTGAATATAAAACTTTTTCTACTTCTATTTATTTCTAAGCGAAACACTAACTGGCGAAGACGGGTATCCATAATGCAGACGTAGATCACCAGAACAAGATGAATTCACAGAAAAAATTAAAATACGAAACCACGGAGAAATTAAAGTTAATAATCAATGAGTAGTTCCATACAATCCGTTTCTATCTAAAATGTTCAAAGTCCATATCAATGCTGAATACTGCAGTTCCGTTAAATCCATCGAATACAAATGGAAGTATATCAACAAGGGCAGTGATATTGTTGCCTTTGCAGTGACTAGAAAAGACAATTATGATGAGGTAGTACAGTATCAAATGGGTCGTTATGTTAATGCAAATGAAGCAATTTGAGGAATTTTAGATTTCCCGATACACGATCGAAATCCACCAGTTGTTTATTAAAAAATGGATAACGTGTATATTTCACTAGAGAAAAAGTAGAAAAAGTCGCGACGAAACTACCCGCTAAACAACTGACAGATTTCTTTGAGCTACGTCAAGATTTTACTCTACTTGGAAGTACCAAGTTTCTACACATGGGATGTATTGAGTAAAAAATTTTACCCACAGAAACGTGGAATGCCATTACAAGGACATAATGGAGTGTTTAAAAGTAACATAATAGTGCTAGTCTACGTGGTGCATCCAAAAAACTCTGAATGCTTCTATATATTTACGTCTATTGCTTCACACTATTCGCGGCCCGACATGTTTTAATAACTTAAGAACTGTCGACGGTTACATTTGTGAAACATATCGAGAAGCCTGTCAATGATTAGGTCTGTTAGAAAACGACAGTCACTGAGAATTGGCTATGAGCGAAGTAGTACAAACGGCAAAAGGAAAAAAGTTACAATATCGACAAATTGTGGCCAACACCACAAACCCGTATCAATTCAGAATCAAATATAGGCATGTGGCATAATGGATGCACCTGGCGGTACCGGAAAAACTTTAATTAATTTAATCCTAGCTGAAATTCGTACAAAGAAATAGTACTTGCTCTGGCATCATCGGGAATAGTGGCTAAACTTATGGACGGCAGCCGAACAACACATTCTGTATTAGCACAAATTTCAGGAGTTGGCCGGGAACCTTTTACAAATACGAGAAGGCACCTATTCAATAGACGAAAATTTTGACCAAATCGCACTGACAAATAGATTTTGTAACATCCTTGAAACACCTGAACAACTCATAAGCGAAATACACCCGGATATCGTCAAAAATTATACCAATTCAGACTGGTTACGTAAGCGAGTTATTCTAGTGACAAAAAATGAAATTGTCAACATCAATAAGACCATCCAAGAGATGATTCCGGAGTTAGAGGAAATTTACATATCGATCGATACCATGACTGATGAAAATGAAAGTGTAAATTTTCCTACTGAATTTTTAAATTCGTTAAATGTTTCAGGCATATCGTTACACTGCCTTAAATTGAAGATTGACTTGCCAGTCATTTTACTGCGCAATCTGAATTCACCGAAATTGTGCAATGGTACAAGACTGCATCAAACAACTGCAGAATAACATCATTGAAAGCAGTATAATAACTGCCAAAAAAAAATGGCAGACAGTATTTATACCACGAATACGATTAATATCAACATTACAATTCCCAGTAAAGTTGGCTTTGACCATCAACAAAGCGCAGAATCAAACATTCCGATATTGTGACGTTAACTTAAAGGAATCATGCTTTTCACGCAATCAATTTTACATCGCCTGCTCACGAGTTGGATTACCCCAAAATTTATTCATTTATAGTCCGAACTATAAAACTACAAATATAATGTATAAGTGTTGTGAGAAGAAATTTAAAAAAATAACTATATACAAGAAAATATAAATATGAGTATAAAATGTACAATATGCACATATGTATACATAATGTACAATAAATTTCTTATTGAATTAAGTAACTTTTGATTCTGACCTATGTTTCATTTAAGTAATATTTTATTACATCGCTGATTAATTAATTTTTTTATACACTATACAAATCGTATGTTTAATGAGATATACGGATACATCTGTATATGTCTGAGATAGGGAAACTGGTTCTCATACCATTAAGCGCGCTATATATTCTGACCCGGGCAACGCTCGGTATTGCAGCTAGTAGTGAATAAAATATTAAAAAAGCCGCTTCAAAAGGCGGACATCGTAACTCATCGACATCCGGTCCAAACAGGATTAAAGTATTATCATTTTAACAAATAGATATGTATATTATACTTTCTATAAAGTAATATTTAATTATCACATACCGCGACGAGTTTCAAAGCTAATAGCTTTCTGCCATCGAATTATACATTTCAGATCAAATTTAAAGATTTCTGATTCAGTACTTTCGTCATTAAAGCACGCTAAAATGAATGAGTTAAGATGTCGTTACACATTTTTTAAACTTCATATATTTATTTTAAAAACGTACTAAAGTATACTTTCCATCCTTTTCAAAGTATAAATCGTCACTGTCGGTGCACCGTTGCATTCGTTCTTGCCATTTTCTGATTCTGAACTTAAAGAAGGTTCCGAAAGCTTTGCAGACTTATGCGTCTACTAAGAATTTATATTTGTAAAAATCATTTTTAAGAAGGAGTAAGAGCCAAAAATCGCAAGACGCAAGGTTCGGGCTTCCTATTTTTCACAAAATGTTTAGGGGTGATGCGAAATGTGCGGACGTAGATTAATGTAATGCTGCACCAAAACGTTTTCTTCGAGTTTGGTGATTTTCTGCCAATGTATTTCGTAGTTTTTGGGCGATACAAAATACTGATAAAATAATCGACAGCATTCAAAGATGGCAATTAAAATCATCTGGTCCGTGGAAATCTTTTACTAAACTTTCTTTATTCATGACGAATTCAAGGTCTTCCACAACATGCTCTCTTGCTTAAGAAAAGGTTCGTAATAGTAAACTCAACTACGTGTTCGAAAAGATTTGGTTCTTTTTTGATCTACCCTTGTCATTCATTGCATACTTCCACGTACCTATTCAGTTGTTCACGCTTTGACATGTGAAGGACCCATGCCATTTATGAGCGGCGCATTGTGAAATACTCAACTAAAATTCGATGAATTGAACTTTTAGATATAAATAATGAATTCAAGGCTACAGACTGGTAAGAACCGGTCATCACGAATAATGACAGATGCTGAGTTCATGATTGCCGTTGATGGCCGAGACCGCTGTACGTGATGAATTCCACTGATCCGCGGCCTTCATGGAAGAACTTATGCAAAAAACTGTTTTCTTGTTAAAACATTGTTTAACCTATGCCGCTTTCATTTTTGTAAAAATGTCCATAAGAGGTAATACAATGGCGAACCACAAAACGTTGCTCTTTTGTTAAGTAATTTTCAAATGCAAGAAATCTGCAGGCGATTATACAACACACTTTAGTAAAGGTGACGCAAGTTCGGGTGTATGTGAGTCTGTACACATATGATAATACATATTAGTCACAGCTGTCAATTATTCATGTAACTAAATATAAAGAACCAGTTTTAGCCAATCATTTTCTGTGAAAAAGTCTACTTTCACAGTTAAATGTAGTCATGTGTTTTTACAGAGTTTGAATTGGATGAATTCATATACAAGTAAAATTTATGTAAATTTTGTCGTTACAACAAAAAAATTCTATTTTAAATAAAATTAAGATTCAATCTACCAATATGCTCATTGGAAAGTTGGAGAAAAACATGAGAATTTCCAAAAATATCATTTTCCATTTAAAAACAAATAAACAAAATTTTCGCAAAAAATGTAGTTGTACTTGAAAGGGCAGTCAGGTGGCGGGGAGGAAAGGAAAAGAGAAATGTCAATTCTCTCTTTCCTCCTCATGCAACCATTTTCATTGATGGTTTAGGAGGGCCCACTGCTGCTGATGCTTCTTTTATTCTTCCAAATTTTAACCTTACGAAATTTTTTTGCCTTGATTCTCTCTGTTCCCTATTTTGCGATCCATCATCTTCATTCCCCTAATCGTTTGTCTTTTAATTCTTTGATTATTTCTAATTCCATGTGCTCTTTAGGTCATTTGTCCTTCCCTTCCTGAACACTCCTGTGACTTTATTATTCTCCATATACATTCTCTCATTCATATTCTTCCGTCTTTCCATCCGATTCATATTGATTTGTTGTGGGTTCCTGGCCTTTCTGGCACATTTTGGCAATAAGGTTACTGATTCTTTGGATTGGGTAGCTGTTCTTTTTCACTATTTTTCAAAAAAATCTCATCTTCTAACCTCTTACCACTATATAAGAATTTCCATTTCAGACTTTGGTTGGATGTATATGTATATATGCTTCCTCCTTTTCTAACAATCGCTCCTTCTACCTATCAGTTTGACCTAGTCTTCCTTCCAGTCCATTGTTCCCTTTGTTTCGTTATCTTCGACGTTCCGCTGTTATCTCCATTATTTGTCTGCGTTTTGACTATTCTCTACTGCCTACCCCCCCGTTTTCACTTCTTGTTGGCTTCTTTCATACTTTGTCCTCTACATTTGAATAATGTAGTTGTTTGCGACGCTGACATTTTTAGAAATATTTTAAATGAAAAAATAATACTAATTTCTGAAACAAATGCATACTTATATTTGAGAAGATTATGAAGGTATAAGAATGGTGGGATGAAGGAGAGAAAAATAAAAGATGAACGTTTGCAAAAAAATTTATAATAAAAAATTAAAAATAGTCAAAACATTTATAAATTAAAATATATTTGACTTGTGCATATAGATTTAGAAGTAATAGAATAAATCTAAATATAAAATTAATAAAACTACAAACATTTTGGAAAATATCGAAGAAAAGGGGGAAAATAAAAAATGTAATAATATAATTAAATGATTATAACACTATAAGGTGATATTGCTTACCGTTGTCACAACAATTTCGAATGAAAAAAAAAAAAAAAATATATATAGAAAAATTAGGAAACGATACTTTAAATAAAATGTTTAAAAATATTATAAAGAACCTTCGAACACGGATCGACAAATCAATTTGAATGCAACTTTACAAATATTATTTTCATTTCCAGCCAACACGATTTTTCAACAATGCAGATTCAGTTGTGGAATTAGTGGTAGATGGAGAGCTGTGCATACTATACCATGTATTCTGGATAAATTGACAAGAATAATATTAAAAATAACAATAGACGAATTCGCTCGTTAAATACTTAAAAAATGTATAAAGTTGTAATGAAAAAGTACTCGGTACCATATGGGGGAGAAAATAACTGAACAGAGCACTGCATGTTTGATTGGTTTATTATATTTCAATTAGTATGAAATGAAGATGAAAAATAATAATAAAGAAAATAATTTTAATACATTTCAAAAATATTATAATCAATAAAAGAGCACTGGCCATTCCATGAATAGAATCTAATGCAATAAGGGTGGCACACATCTATACTAAAAGGCATAGTTGAACGTTTACCTAAAGAATTTGAAATTCCATGAAAAATGTACTTGTATGTATATTGTATTGTTGTGTTCCACATATATAAGTGTGGGTGTGAATAATCGCTGTTCGAACTTCATAAGTAATAAAAGGTAAGAGTGAACGGTATGTAGGGAACTTCATCTGCCACTACATTTAATTTAAGATAATAAAAGCATTCGGTTTTGAACGAGTGAAAATTAAGAAGTCAGGGAGCAGCTTGTTTATTTTGTTTAAGTTTGTTTGCGCTGCCCAGAATCTTATTAGAAAATTACCTTATTAATGAACTGTTAATTATAAACAGTTACAGAATTTTAAAGATAAAATACCATTAAAAAAAAAGAAATGGTATGTATAATAAAACGGATAGATAAAGTAAAAATCGTTCCATCGAAACAGTCACCGAATTACATATAACAGAAAAATTTAAAAATCGGTCAACCAGACAGAATAAAACATTAAACCATATTCTTGTAGCATACATAACCTTGGTACGGGTATAATACTTGTAATAATGCTGTTTCAATTTTATATAAGCAGATATATAAGAATTACAAAATAAAACAGATTAAAGCAAAAAACAAATTACACACAACGTATTAAAAAACTCAAGAAAAACTGATAAAATAAGAACAGCAAATGGATCAGATGTTATGCTAGTAGATAAGAAAAACAGAAAACTGTCAATAATTGAAAAAACGATATAATATGCAGGGCAGATATTAAATAAAATAAACAGCTGGAATTAAGAGGTTCTATTGGAAAATAAGAATAATAATAATTATTCGCATGGAAGAAGTTATACTGAAGATGCTGATACAGAGATTTCAATAAACATTATTAAATATGATCAAATTACGGATCAAATCTAAATAATTCATCTGTTTAAAAATAAAAAAAAATGTAATTTCTCCTTTACTTACAATCGAAAAACTGACACATTACTAGCACTAGCAGAAAATAGAAAAAAATAATGATGTAAATTTCCAAGTTACACCTAAAATAACGGTACTTCTCCATTTTCGCTGTTAAACATTAAATACATTTTTGTACTTAATTCTGGCCCAACTTTTCTCGTTGAAGATAGCGGTCCATAGTCTCTTCGTACCTATTAATTTTTTAAATATATATATTAACGTATCCAAAAATAAACTTAAATTACGACATACACGAAAGCTGGAAATTAGAACTATGGTTATTAAATAATTTTTTTTTTTTTTTTTTTTTTAATTATTTCAAATCATTCTTATTATTATCACATATTCTGCCTAACTGAAGATTCTTTACCGCCGAACGCATTCCTTCTTCCTCTCTTTTAATCTTTTTTCTTCTAATTTCTTTTTATTTATTCTTTTTACTCTTTTTCTTTGTCTATAGAACATATAATGGTAACATTGATTTTGAAAATAATTATGAAGAAACAGAAAAATTTATTGGTCTATCTGATTTTATTTTAAACTTCAAAAATTAAAATAAAAGTTAGTTTTAAACGTTTCGAATTAATAACTTGCGTTAAATTTTATTAATATGATAATAGGAGCTAACGAAAATACTGAAGAATGTATTACTAAGAAAATATTTTATTAACATAATTTAAAAAATAAATATCCAAATATTTAATTCTACATCAATATATGTGACCGAATTTATCTGCATACGAGGTTCAACAATTAAGTAATAAGACTAATTGAAAAAAACACGTACATCTAAAAATTTACATCTCAATATGATTCTCGTCGCAATACTCATCTTTTGTAGCTACACACTGATTCCAGCGCTTTTTCCAGTTTTCATAATATTTCTGCAAAGCTTCAACTGGTACACTTCTCTGAGTATCCTTATCTTGGGTTATTGGACGTCAGCTACCGACTCGAAATGCTTTCTTTTCACGACTTGTTTAACCCGAGCGAATAGGAAAACATCGCACGGTGACATATCCGAGGAATACGGGGTTTGACGCAGCACGGGGTCAAAAACCTGCGGCACACTGAAGGTACGATGGCATGACGCTTGTCGTCATGAACGATTCGCGTCTTAAAAATCTTTGAACGGACTCTGTCGAGCCTTTTTCGCAACCATTCGAGAATACTTCGAGGTAAAAATGTTGATTCGTCAAGGTGGCAGAATTCCATGCGTACCACCTCTTTGCTATTAAAAAAGCACATCATCATTGTTTTGACTTTTGACTTGCTCATTTTTGCTGTTTTTGGTCTTGCCGAGTCATCGTCATCAAACACACTTTGATCACTTTATTAAACGTTTCCTTCGCAGACTCGTCGAGTTTTTCGCAAAAAACTTTATTGCGCAGCGCTGCTCTAAATTACGCCGCTCCATAATCATGACAATCAACACTTAAACAGACACTTGAACAACGCAACACAAGTGGAGAACTAATGATCGTACGAGGTCGGCAAAATTGTTTATCAATAGATGAGCGATAGAAAGTTAACATCCCGGAGTTTCACGTTTGTAGTATTACCACACGTGCGGAGGGAAAATCAGTCTCATTACTGAATTGTCAGACCTTGTATGATATTAAAATTACACGCGTTTTCATATTATAAGCTTATTTTTTAGATATTTGTCAAAAGCTCTATTTGTAACTATGATTAAGTTAATAATGATCATAATTAATATTAAAATTAATGCTTCTTCGGTTCAATTATACAAAAAACCATGTTTCTATTTTTTAGCAGATATATAATACAACAGATTCTTTAAGTACTGAATTTCTTATGGCTTAATAAAATCAACCTCCAATGTTCTAATTTATATTAAATTCAGTTGATTAAATAACAATACTTATATAAATATTGAAATATATTACCGGAATATTTTGTAATAATAAACGAGCTTCCTTCTGTGTAGCACATTGTTTGTAAGCCTATTCAAAATAATAAAAAAATTTTATTTCACAAAACGTATTCAATTTTGATAGTTTCTTTTACCAACAAAACTTAACGCAATAAAAATACCTATGCATCAACGTTTTGGTTTATACATAAATCACAATGCTCCAACGTAAATCATCTAAAAATAATCATTTTTATTATTTTTATTTCTATAATTTTATATCTCAATAATCCTAAACTTCATGTTAAGTTCTATTGCACTAAAATTATAACAACGGGTAATTTATGAAAAGCTCAGCAGCTAAAAGGAATGTATTTTTTTCTCATATGTACATCATGTTCAACTTTCTTAAAAATTTCGAACAATTTCCGGTCACATCTATAATTATAAATAGTACATTTATATTTATATAGAATCAAATAGAAGAACAATTTTCTATAGAATTACATTGCAAAAATCTAGTATAAGAATGCCAAGTAACGTACTAACTATTTTTATTTTTTATTATAAACTAAATTAGTACTTTTAGGACCGTTCGAACTCAAAGAGATTAAATATTTTCAACCCCATGAATAATGAAAGGTGTAACTGTTTTTCGAGCTAATCTATAGGCAATTTTTTTTTCTTTATTTTGAGCCGGTCGACGCTGAACGTTTACTCATCTCTTGAAGAAATTATTCTTCGAAATATCTGAAAAACAAAGTAATTAAGGACGGAAAATTTAGAAGGGCTAAAACCTAACATGAACGTGGGAGTATCAAAAACGAATCTCTCACCTGGCACCACGGTTTTTTTTTTTTTTTTTTGATGGCTAAAGAACATTGGCTCAATTTTTCACTATCTACTCTATACCTAAAAACACTTATTTTAAAAATAATATAAAGCAACAATATTTATGTAAGCCGCTGAACCAAAAAGAGAACCAAAAAATAAAAATCTTGTTTAGGAAATTAAAACAAAAACTAAATAAATGCAATACTTCACTTCTACATAAATTAAATAATAATCCTTCGTATTTTTAGAAAGATGAATATAGCCAACGATTGGTCATGTTGTAAGGTGGGAAAATACCTGTATAGATAAATTTATTATACATGTATTTTTTCTGCGCCTTGTGTTTTCCGCAATTAAATAAAAAATGATTAATTTCATCGGGATAGTGAACAGAAATATGCGTAAAACAATCGTCGGTATTGTTATTCTCCTCAAAATTTAGCTTAATTTGTGTATGCACTCCCGCAAACAGCAGATCATGGTGACGAACCTTTATGTCATATGGTTCAGTATTTCCACCGGTATATTGTAGAGCCAAGGCTTATGTAATGCTACCTTGTAAAAACTCCCCGTGCAGAATTTCGATAATAAATTAAGCCGATCATTTACTTGCGTTTTCTTTTAGTTTTACATGCACAATCCGTAGAAGGTATAAACGGGAATGGTACTCCAACCATCGCATCATCTATCAGCTCATTCCCCTCGATACCGCGATGACCGGAAACCCAGCAAAATTTAATTGTAACATTATTGTTGGTTAGTTAGCAACAGTTAGCAACACTTATTTTTAATAGCCTAGATTAACGGATGACGCCTATACTCAAAATTAGAATGTGCCAGCGAGCGTAAGGCACTCAAGCTATCACTACAAACTGAAATTTTTTTATGATAATTTAAGCAACTATATATATATATATATATATATATATACACAATCACATGCCTTATCTATAAAAGTCAGTTCAGCGCTGTAGGGTTGCTTCTGGGGCGAGCTTAAATTTCTATACAATTATATTAGGTATGACAAACGCCCCGCCGTCATATTTCTAATATAAAATCGGAGTACAAGACTTAATTAATAAGTGGTATGCGTTGTTTAAATCATTGAAAATATTTACATTTACATTCAGGTGTATTAGGCTGCAGCTATAAAGAAGGCTGAAGAACATAAGGGAATACACAAAGGTGAATAGACTATAATATGTATGTTCTGGGATAATAGTCAATCTGGAATGAGCATCTAACCACGTGACCACGCCCCTTTTACTCAGCTTATTAAGAGTCAATACTTCATTATCTACCTAAAGTAATTTTACCTAAATATGTGGTATTTCACAGTAAAATAGTGTGATTTTAGCTAAATATGTAGTATTTTATGTTGAAATTTAATGAATTTACTCAAAAATATATTACACTGCAGTGAAATTGGTGTTTACAACTTTCAATAAGTGATCAAACAAACCCTCATCATTTGTACTTATTTTACTTTTCTGAAGATATGAAGTGTATATTAACGGGTTATACACAGTTAGGAGGCCGAAAAAGAGATTTTTCAAGATTTTTTTCTGAAAAGGCATTTTATTGAATTAATATAAAAATTTACATACATATTGTTTAACTTTTTAACTTTGTTAACAAAATTGATTTTTTTAAAATAATGATTTTTAAAGTATTTAGAGATAATTTTCAAGAGGTCCTCTAAGAAAAAACGCGTTACGGTGAGTATATCTCTGGATCGAATCATATAAAATGAAAAAACTAAAAAGGTTTAGTTAATGCAAGCTATTACCTAGTAATTGATCGAAGGAATAACCAAAATATCCATTTTAACAAAATGGTGACTTTACGAAAAAAAAAAAATTGATTTTTAATGACCATTTTGGCCTTAAATTGTTTATAAAATGATAAATATTTATCGGAAAAATAAATCCTTCAATCAATTATTAAAAAATATATTTATAAAACTTGTGTAAAAATTTGAGACTGATCGGTTAAACCGTTTTCGAGAAATCTTGCTTACCGACTTTGGAAACAATTTTAAAAGCTTTTTACACATAGTAAATTTCTTTTTTTTTAAACTTCCACCGAGTCATTCATTCCAGTATCATATAATAAACCATCTGTATCTTCAGCAATATATCGATTTGATGCTGTCTGCAGACCATTCTTCCCTCTCGCGTGCCTCACGTTGAAGATCGTGGCGCGTCCTGCATTCTCTTTTTCGGCATATGAATGCGCATGAGGCCCAAGTGAAATTCTCACTGCGCTCATATGATATAAAAGCGGTGCTGTTGCTTTATTAAATATGCTGACAGCGGTATTAGCAGCCATTTCCACAATTTTTGAGGAAATAAAAATATGAACATTATTTCTAACCATTATACTATCAAGTCTGTATATGTAGAGCGTGAAAAAACAAATATTTATAATCAGTTCAAGTGCAATCTTTCTCATTCTATACAGAATATTGTTATTGAGCCACATGGAATGATTTTCGGAGCGATTTTCCATATCAATTGATTGTATCTTTCATTGTTCTTTTATGTGAAAACATCAACACGTCTTTCTAATAACTATAGATTGGAAGCACAGCCTCGGCAACATCTTGTGGTAATAACTGATAATCATGTTTAAATGCAAGTAATTTATCCGCAGCTCGCACCCACTGCCAACTGCACCACGGTTCTGGTCCGATTGGGCATTTCTTGTGTTGAGTATTTCGGTTCGATAAACAATAATGATAATATGTAGCCCATGTCGCATTATGTAGGGGGAAGTAACCCGTAACGTCGACCGGCACCTAATATTGGCCACGCTTATTGTCTCAGCAAGTCAGAACACGTTCGATTCAAAAATGATTCAAATAGGCGCGGGGATGCGTAGCAATACGAGGTCACGGGACCCGATTTGCCGGTAACACCAAAGACTACGATGGGAGCGGTCAATTACTGTTTTTGGCGGGAAAACGCTGCATCACATTAGATTCAAGTGAGTGTTACTGCTAAGCTTTTATGTTGAGTGTTAATAAAGGCAGTGTTCCATTATTATTCGTTACCTTTAAAAGTTTTTTTTTGTTATGGAATACATCATTTTGGCGATTCCATGTACCCTAGTACCGGACACAAAGTTGTCCCTTAACACCGGACACAAAGTTGTCCCTTAACACCGGACAACGGACAAGTTGTTTTTTCTCGTTATTGTTGTACGTTATTTCAAGGGATAGAAGAATGAGGATAAATCAAAATGGAAGAGATGAAAAAGAAAAGAAAATGGGACCAACAAAGATTACAAACTGCGATAGATAAGGTTTTGTCCAAAGAAATGGCTTTTTATGAGAAGCCTCGTCACACTGTAACATCCCAAAAGCACTCTACATAATACGACATCAACATAGAACCATTGAGAAGTGACGTTGTAATGAAAAAATTGTCCTCCATTACCAACTGTTGTCAAAAAATGATTAGCGGCTTGGAAGAAAAAATGTGAAAGAAGTGAAATTATAACATCAGTATACAGAATTTCTATTGAAGAAGATTAAAAAGAAAAAGAAAATGGAGCTAAATTCAAAATAGTAAAAGAAAGGGGAACAAACCAAAGGCGTAAAGGACAAAGGAAAAGTGGAGATAAAGCTAAGAAAAAGTAACCATAACTCAAATACCTGACACAGGAAAAACTACTTGCCTAGTGTGCTTAAAAGAGCATGGCGAAAATTGAATATAGTGTTCCAGCTGCAAAGGGTGGGCTCATGAAGCATGTCCGGACATTCCTGAATGTGCAGATGCCTAATATGCGGTCGATGCAACATGTTTTGAAAATGTCCTGTGTTTGGAGTCAAAGTTAAATCTGTCCGGTACTAGGTGCCACTTGCAGTGACTACATTTTTCTGAGCCAAAGTGTTTGCAAATATATTTATGCGGAAGTTACATTTTTGATTATTTATTTTGATTTTAAACTAAGTTCACTAAATTAATCCATAAATAAAGTTATATTTCTCGAAGTAGTTTTTATTTAATTTTTTGAAAACCTTTGGTGCCTTCCACTAGGGGACTTCCACCTATATTCTCTACGGAATCGCAATTTCCTCTAATTGCTAATCCACAATAAACTATCAATTTATCAATCATTTTACCAGTAAGTTTGCCTTTTCCATCAAGAGTTTTTTTTTACCTATTTTTCCATTCTTTTCAACGATTTCCACATATTTTTTTACACACCCTCTGGGTCGTGAGCCCATTCCCTTCTGCACATGGCCAATACATTCTTTCTTGCTTACTTTTTTATCACCGTAAGGTGAAGCTTTCAAAACAGTGAGTACATTTTAGTCACCGTCTTCGATGTAATTCTTGTACTGCACTCCTAATTTTTCCATCGACCGCTTAAACACTTTGATAACTGCATTAACTTCCATTTCTCCAGAAGAACCTACATGATTCACAGAGCAACTATCTTTATGATGTTCATACCATTCATTATATTCTTCAGTGTTCTTTTCCTTATTCCAAACTTCGCACTGTCTGCAGTAAGAACGTTTACAAAAATATCAACGACTTGCTCGGAATAATGTCCGATCAATGATGTCACACCGTATAAAGAAGTATGTCCTCACTTTTTCCAGGTTCCATCGCAAGATACGGTTAATTCTGTACAATTTTCATTGCCTTAGTGGTCAGAAGTCAAATTTTTCTCTTCAGTACAAGCTTGTTGGAAAACTTTCTCGGTAGCTATTTTTACACAGGGGTACATATCATTTACAATTATATTGTAACTATTCTGCGCAACAAAATATGGTATGTCTATTAATCCACAGAATTTTGTTGCACCTTTCAATCCTAATACAAGAACTTTCATAACAAATAAAAAACAAACGTCTATTTATCGCATAAGAATGTCCGACAAATAGACTAGAATTTATGGTATGAGCTGCATGCTTATCACACAATAAAACAATCTCAAAACCAAATCCTCATTGAGAAGCAGTTTCAAACTTCACTTCTCCGTCACATTTACGAGTATAATTGTGGTATACATGCATATTGTTGAATATTGATTAGATCAGTCTGCCATAGTTCATTCATGCTCAGCACTTGTACAGTCAGTAGGATTGTTTTCTCGTGGCTCCGTGTAGTTCATTCATTACATCACACTGGAAACAACTAGCAGAAGTGTTTGTTTAAAAAAAGACATACAAATAAGTTGGGTAGATGTAACCACTCTCGATCAGTTCTTCTTCAATTGAGCAAATGTTTTAAAACATACACACACAAAAATTAAATTCGACCCGTAAAAATAAATACCGCAATCTTTTAAAAATGAATCAAATGGAGAAATAAAAAGACAGGTAGTGAAATATTAGATTACGGAACATCAATGAGTAGTACTGTAAAAAGAAGTGAGAATAAACACTATAAGGATAACTGTAATCTATTTACCAAAAATATTTTATTACAAAATACAGCTTGAATAAAACTTTAAAAGATTTACTAAGAGGGCTCTTATGTATGCAAAGGTACGATCAACTCTTTTGACTTGATTTTTTTTCTTATAAGCTCAGACGTTTTATAGACATACAAGTATTTTAGTGCTTTTCACACTAGTTGTATATGTCTATTAAGCAATATTTGTGATCTTTTTTTATCAGTAATTATATGCAATGTATATTAATTATATTCCTTGTATATTTTACAAATACTATACATAGTATCTTATTTTTTTCACTGTTTATAAATACTATCACCCAGCAGTCAGGCCGTTCCCATTTCAAATTTTTCACATTTATGCTATTTACATCTCTTTAACAGTCAAGTGTGTTAGTAAATTTTATCATACATTATCTAGCTAACGCTGTTCGCTGCTTATTAGTAAATGTCAATAATTAGTAACTTCTCATATGGCACAAGCTAAAAGCTGTATTCTAGGGCTGAAAATTAACCAAAATTTGAATACAAGTACACAAATTTAATCATTTAATTAAAGTATACTATTTGAGCACCGAAAATTAACCGCATTTCTTTTCTCCTTCTCAAAATGTTAAATATACTACTGAAGCTGCGAAAATTATACCCTTTACTGTGCCCACATATACTGAACCACCCAAGCAATGAGGTTACTGAAGCCTGTTGGATCCATAAATGTCTACCGCCAGAGTCCAACAGTACTAAATCCCAAAGGACATACAAACGCCTGCTGTACATCTTTGCACAACAAACGTTTCTGCTGTATGAGTTTAAAATTTGAGTATTATTTGAACACAGAAATTGATACATGCTCTCACTTCCTTGTAATAGTTCAAGATTAGTGTATAATTATCCAAATTAGGCCTAAGAACACTATTCTACTACTAAAAATTAATTCCAAACTCTTCTGATCCAACAACTGCTTTTCAGAAAATAGTCTAAACATATTCAATTATACAAAATTACTGTCACTTTTTTCCATGAATGCACATGTACAACCATTCTTGCCCATTCCAGCGCAGAAGTTTGCATGCCAGCTGTTTGCTTAATAGTAAAGTTAGTAAAGCCTATGGAACACTATGCTTGCATATGAACGTGCATTTTCACATACACCACCAACATTACTTCGTTGTGTACATTGATTGCACTCTTTATTTAATATCCATGCGTAATTGATAATTTTACTTCAGAGTTTGGAAGAGGAAATCTTTGGAGAAATACATCCCGAAACTTGAAACTTAAAACTTATATTTTAAATGAATTTATCAAAGAATGCCTCTGTTTCTTGCATTTTATTTTTAATAATTTGTTCATTCTTTATAACTATTGCTGAACTATACACATCACTGCAAACACGCCACTAGTTCTATACCTTCTTAAATCTAATGTTTGCTATCGATGTACATGCACATCCATCCCCCGCATGCAATCAATGCAGAAGTTTATGATTATATGATGACATCATTTTAATTTTTAATCTTTGATCTACTTATTATTTTTATTTATTTATTTTACTTTAAAGTTTTTTGAATGCGTAGAGAAATAAACATCAGAGCAAAAATAAAAATAGTTTGATAAGTGCCATGAAGGAGAGACTTAAAATTGCAGAGATCACTAAAAATGTTTTTAATTATTTCAAGATACAAGAAATATATAATGAGGTGTGGTGCGAGAGTGAGATAATGCAGTGGTGTGGAGTGTTCTCTGGGGGGTGTGGACTGATGTCAAAAGACACTTGGCCACGTGGTTTGAGTTATTTCCCACTGTTAGTGAATAGTATTGTAGAGTTGACTTATATGTATTAATATTCATTATTTAAAACTGCAACAACCTATGTGCCATGAAGGGAGATAGAAAAGAAGTTAACTTCCCGGAATTGGCATAGATTTAAGGGTTTTGGGAGCAAAGTAAGGGAGTGTATTTAAGTGTGTTTTGTATGTAAGGAGTTGCAAAAGGTGTGTGTAAGATGTAGCACTGATGGTGTGACGAGTACAAATGTGTGCAGTTGTGGCACTAGCAATGGAAAGGACATATGACATCACACATTACCGTTTTGCCATATACATCACTCACCTACTAATACAAATATGCATTACTATCCTATTTACATAGGTATCATGTTAGACAAGTTTTCATACTCTGCTTAGGAGAGAGAAAATTCATTAATGTACATTTGTGAATTACAACCATACTATTTTACTTGTAACAGAAGTTTTGGAGATTTATACTGTGACACAATCGCTTCTACAATTTCTGCTCCAACACTATTAAACTGGCGTATTTGCTGTTTCCAAAGACGCAACAAACCATTTCCATCGTTTTCAATACGAACGCAGTCCTTCGAGTCTGCCGTTGCATACCAGTTCATATTTTGTTCTTTTTTATATTTTTCTAACCTAATAAAAGTTCACAAAAGCTTGATTAATTCTTTTAATAGAAAAAAAGGTTATTTTTCAATTCATTATTAGATATTGGAAAAATATATTTTAACTTAAGTGAAAGGGATTCTTTATTTTTTAACAAATTTCTTACTATTTATTTTACTATTCATTATTTCTAATTAAAAGATTTTTCTTTTCAATCAAAGTTGTCACATTAAAAGAACAAATTGTATTAGGACTTATGTTAATTTATCTGTTATTTGTAATGTATTCATACACCCTATATTATATTTAAAAAACTGAATAAACACAAATTAATATGCTAAAAACATTTTCTTAACCTTTTTTTAATTTCCTTTTTCAACCGAAAATAAATTATTTAAGATCCCAACAGATTCGAAACATGTAATACTAAATTTATCTCTACTAATATATTTTCTTTTTGCCCTTAACTAAAGATAGAAAATTTCTGAAAACATTTACAGTATATTTATTTTTGTTTATATAGTATTTGTTATAGTGTTCATAATTTTATTTTATTATCTATTTTTATTTTAGGGTATAACAAGATTTGCTATAAATTTAAGACGTCTATTTATTTTTAAAAATATATTTTCGAAAAAATTGGTACAAAAAATTGAACAGTAAAAAGTATTAAGTATTCAAAAAATGTTTCTTTTCGCGGTTTTAAGTTTAAATAAAAACTAGACTTCTGAGTTTTAAGTTCGGATTAAATTATAGCTTTCTTTGATAACTACATTCTATAAGAAAGAAAGAAAGAAAAAAAAACTATAAAATTAAATAACGATATATTTTAAAACCATAAATATATTAAAATTATAACATAAAAAAACCATCAGTTAGTTTTGAGTGACTGGGTCCATAATTACTGAAACATAGAAGTATTTATAAAAGAATTGCCAAATCATAAAATATCTGAGCCAAGAAAAAAAAGTGATCGTAAAATCAGATCCTATAAAGTATTATATAAAAATAAAAAAAAAAATTGTTAAATACACGAGGAAAAAGAAGTCCACTATTTTTAAAACCATTAAAAAAAACGAATGAAATTATATTAGCAGAAAAGTAATTATCGAATATTTCAATAGAATAAAAAAAGTCTAAATCGTATAAAATATATAGAAAAGGATCGCGATGAAATAAGAACTGATAAAGCTATTATATACGAGAAAAAAAATATATATGTACAAGAAAACTATTAAATAAATTATTAGGATTCGAAACAAAAAGAAAAAACAAAACTAACAAGATATAGGCTACCAAACAGAAAAGTCATACAGTAAAAAGAAAATAAGTATTAGAAAACAAAAAATAAAAAATAGTAATTTCAAATTTGGTCGGCAGATGATCTAATTTGAACATTTTAAACGATCTTTAAATAGCATATGTTAATTTTTATTAAATAGAAAACTGTTTACTTTCATTGACAAATACATATTATAATGTAAATATTAAAACACATAAAACACACTTGAATTTCTATATATAGTTTACAAACAAAGTTTGAATTAATATCAGCAGTATCAAAATGGAAAACAGAATTAAAAAATTAATTATTTGGTCAATTAAAATCTAGAAATTTTAGATTTAAATTAAATTTCTCATTTTTTTTTTTTAATTAGTAATTTTATTTTAAATTATTTTAACTCATAATTTATCAAATATATATTTCATTTAATTTCACCTATTTTGTATAAAAATTATTTAATCCCAACTTATCGATATTTCATCAGTCAACCGAAATTAATTCATATATGTTTACTTTTAATTGAAAAACAAAGAAAAAAAATTAAATTGAATTTAAAAGAAAATAGATTTGAGACGTATTTCTTTAATCGCTGACAAATTTAATATTGAACTTCTGCGTCTAAGTGTAACATTTTTAATTCTAATTTTGCTTTCACGTGGAACATTTTTTTTTACTCTTTTAATTTTCAGCATTTGATAATAAAAACTCTTACACTTATTCAAACGTTTCGAAAAATTACATATATACTGTTGATAAAAAAACTGTGCATATCAGTGTAACTAACACTTTATTTCTATACGAAGTGATAAAGTTTAATTGTCTCGCGTTCGTTTTTCGCGTCTATTAAAGAGATTGTCTCGTGTTTAGAGGCATTATCTGTTGATAATGCCATCGTCCCCTGCCTCTCACCGAAGGCAGACCGTTCCAACATCGGAACCGATCGGTGAACAAAACCAAACCGATTCACCACCTTCGCGTCCTCCTACCCCTCAAAAACAGCTGACAGCCGCAACGACTGCATTAGCGCCGGACAGTAAGTATGGTGGTAAATCGCAGACTTCAGGTAAGCCAACGGCGAATCGAAACACAACACACACCTCACACATGCACAATACCGCTGATAACGATGATACCGCGGTCGTACACAGCGATGCGATAAAATCTATCTCCGAATTAACTACCGCTTCTTGTAATACGACTGATTACAATTATCAGTTTCCCGCACTGATAAATAACGAAATTCCAAATAATTTAAACCAACAAAATAGAAATTCAAAACATACCTTCGCAGATAAAATCAAATCGAATAAAAAGATCGCCCCATTAATTAATTTCAACTACCCTTCCCGTGAATGCGGAATTATTTTTGATTATATCGCACCCTACGTTATACGTGATTATTTTGTCGCGCTTAAAAACCATGTAGCAGGCAGCTTAAACATTGTAGCAGGCTCCCGTATTAGCGGTGATAGAATTCTAATATTTTTAAAATCCAGACAAATAACAGACGAATTTCTAGCAAAAGGTGGCCGGATCACCATAAATAATAGAACAATTACTGCGCGGAGACTTAAACAACCGGCGAATAAACTCATTCTATCAAATGTCTGTCCAACCATCCCGAACGAAATATTAGTTCGACATTTGCAAGAAGTTTATCCAATAAAAATCCTTTCGCAAATTTCCATTTTACGTGTGAATCCGGTAGATGATGAATTTGCTCACGTAGTAAGTTTCAGGCGGCAGCTTTACGTCGAACAGTTTAATTGCAAAAATATCCCTGATTCCTTCACATTGAGGCACAACGACTACGAATACAGGATCTACACGCAGCTCAATGACCATTCATGTGAAAATTGCAAGAAGAAAGAAGGAACAGTTAATCAAGAAGTTTTTTCCGAAACCATAACGACATTTCCAGCGCCGGTCGAAAATGCCTGTGATGATAATAATCAACAGCGATATCAACCAACAACCAATAGCGACAAACAAGATGCAACATACACCAAACAAACTAAGACAATGGTAACTGAGCAAACTGTCCGACAGGAGCAGCACCAAAACATAGAAGAAACACGCAATCAATTACAATTAAATATTGCCCCTTCTACCGACAATACCTCTACTGTAATGAACATTGATAATAACAACCCCCTTCAAAAACGACCACACCCCATTAGTCCCGATGAAACATACAATTCAATTCAACCGCCATTTCCAGATAAAACTGCTATTAAGCGAATAAACCTAGAAAATCAAAATTCTACGGCGCACAATGTAGAAATTAACGTCATGGACAATGCTGCCAAACCAGCCTCTAAAGAAGCAAACAAAGGAGTTGATATTAACCTATTAACAGAAGGAACATTACATCTATTTACTAGCGGCCAGACTCCGTTCTTCTTAGACTATCAAGAATTTCAAGAATTCATAAGACAGGTGGCCACAAGTCAGGATTTTGTTAATTACGCACTGACTTTCACAGAAGATAGGGATAACCTTTTACACATGCTTTCTCAAGTAAGACCATTATTAGGCAGCGTAGGACTTAAGAACAGATGTACTCGCATAATTAATAAATTAAAACCTCTCCTTAGCAAGGATGACCCTGAAACTAAGATATAAAACTAGTCATCTTAAGTAACACTGTCAACAATAATTAGAGAAAATGGCTGCAAATCTCAGTATTCTGCAATGGAATTGCAGAGGGTTTTATAAACGTATAGACGAACTGAGATTACTCATTAATAACTACAATCCAATAATCATTTGTTTACAAGAAACGCACTTAAACTCTTCCCATTCACCACTTATTAAAGGCTACAGAATATTTCGCTCTGACTACACACAGGGACAAGCAGCATGTGGAGGAGTCTCGATACTAGTGCATGAAGCGATTCCATCACATGAAATAAGGTTAAGTACCATGTTTCAAGCGGTAGCGGTGAAGGTGAAAATCCCGTCCCTTCCGCTCTCATCCATTACAATCTGTAATTGCTACTTCCCACCCGCTACAAACATAACCAAAATAGACTTTGATACATTACTATTTCAACTGCGGGACCCAGTGTTATTACTGGGAGATTTCAATGCCCACTCTTCTGAGTGGGGTTCAACACAGCCAAATAGACGAGGAAATATGATTTCAAATAGCATCCGTAATAGTGACCTGGTACTCCTCCCTCCTCCATCACATACACATTTCAACACAACTCATAACACTTTTTCAATAATAGATTTAGCATTTGCATCCGTTTCACTATTTCCTTACTTGAACATAGATGTACATGGTGATCTGTGTTCAAGTGACCATTTCCCTATTTTCATACACTTTCCCCACCAGTTGCAAAAATTGCACTCAGCCCAGGTAACAAAAAAATTTGCATTCCATAAAGCAGATTGGAAGGGTTACAAAACAAAGGTTACTATCCCTAAAATTCAAACGGAATCGGTAGAGGAAAATCTGAAAATTCTCATCAACGCGATGAATGAAGCAGCGACAACAACAATACCCAAAACAACAACAGCTCCTCGGAAAAAGCGAGTACCATGGTGGTGCCCCGAAATCAAAATGGCGATCGCACAACGGAAACGAGCATTGAGGAAGTATAAAACAACGAAGTCACTTACAGACCTGATTGAATTCAGAAGATTTAGAGCTCGAGCCAGGCTACTTATCAAAATGAGAAAACAGGAGTGCTGGACAGCATTTGTATCATCTATCTCAAAAGATATGCCTGCGACGGTGGTTTGGAGAAGAATCAAGTCGTTGTGTGGTAACTATCGTCCTCCAACTACCCCTTCCTTACTCATTAACAATGTCCTGATCACAGACACCAAAGAAGTGGCAGATGCCTTTGCGCAACATTTTGCTAAAGTATCTTCCTCAGTATCCTACACCGATTCCTTCCTAGAACACAAAGCGAGACTAGAGGAGCAAAAAATATCCTTTCCTCCAGATCAAAAAGAAAAATACAATGATCCTTTTTCAATGTCTGAACTAAATTACCAGCTCGATAAAAAGCTAAAAAACAGTGCACCTGGAGCCGACTCCATTCATCCATTCATGATCAGATACCTACCTAATCTAGCTAAACAACTACTCCTTGACGTATACAACAAAATTTGGACAACTTCCTCCATCCCAAAATCCTGGAAAGCAGCTTTAATTATTCCTATCCTCAAACCTAATAAAGAAACCTTCATTCCTCAAAATTACAGACCTATCTCCTTACTATCTTCACTCTCCAAAATCATGGAAAAAATGGTGAACAGACGACTATCCTCTTTCCTAGAATCTTCAAACGTTCTCTCCCCAATACAAATTGGAGGTCGCAAATCAAAATCCCCAATGTTACATCTCCTGAGCCTAAAAAGGCAAATACTTGAAGCCCAAAAGAGGTCACAAGCTCTCTATACTGTCTTTTTTGACATAGAGAAAGCATTCGACCGGATATGGCGATATAAAGTGCTTACAAAGCTGAAGAACGCCAATATAAAAGGCAATATGGGCAACTATATAATGAATTATTGTCAAACAGACACATTCAAGTAAAAATTGGCTCAACTGTATCCTCTCCTGTCCTAATAGAGAATGGTATTCCTCAAGGCTCTCCTCTAAGTGTAACACTCTTTATCCTATACATAAATGATGTGGCGGACTGCATACAGCCGCCGGTAACATCCCGATTGTTTATAGACGACCTCAATATATCCTTAGCATCAAACTTTCCTTCCAACGCCAAATCTATACTACAATCCACAATCAATAGGTTATATTCGTGGACCGAAAGTAACGGCCTTACTTTCTCCTTAAATAAAACTTCTTGTGTAAAATTCCAGAAAAGTCGTCGAGTAAACCCAAACCATGATTTTTCCCTTACCCTAAATGGACTTCCTCTTCCAGTCACATCCTCAGCTAAATTCTTGGGTCTAACATTTGACTCCCATCTGACATGGTCTCCTCATATTAAAGAACTCAAACGCAAATGTAATAAAATCATAGCTATCCTAAAATGTTTATCACATCATAAATATAACAATAATCCAAAACTACTTCTATCTGTATACAGATCACTTATTCTAAGCAGATTAACCTACGGCTGCCAGGTGTTCTATTCGGCTAGTAAGCAGCTCATAAAATCACTTGAATCAATCCATCACGCTGCTTTAAGGTCCATCCTTGGGGCGCATCGAACATCTCCCACGCAGGGTGTCTGTGTGCTATCAGGAATTCCGCCATTATCCTATATATTTGACTTCTACACCTCCCGTGATCATCTATACTGGTACCAACAATATCACTTCTCTTCGAGGAACACTGTCATTCCTCCTCCAGCCTTTCAAAATGATCCAATACCTAATATTCTAAATTTTTTGACTGAGAAAAACATCAAATACAATCCAGATCTCCTCCTGTTCCCAAAAGAACCACCATGGGAATACCCCCCATTGATGGTAGACTTATCACTCTTTATCCACCGTACATCTAACGAGGACCAATATACAGCTCGCCAAAAAAGTATCGAAAAAATACAAACTTACACACATGATACACACGTTTATACAGATGGAGCTAAAGCAAATGTCGCTGGCACACTGTCCACTCCCACAGCATGTGCCTACCTCATCTCAGGTGAAGCCGAAGCAGTGAGGCTACATGATGACAGCTCCGCATTAGAAGCCGAGCTATACGGAATTCTCTTTGGATTGGAAGCATGTGCGTGTTGTAAATCTGAGAACAAACAATACATAATTATCACAGATTCACTGGCCTCCCTTCAAACTATTCAGTCACTTACTATAACCAGTTCATTAGTCTATAAAATAAGATCTACAGCACATCGCCTTACCCAAGAGGGGATACAAGTAGGCTTCTTGTGGGTGCCGGCACATGTTGGAATACCCGGAAACGAATGTGTAGACCGGGCCGCCAAGTCAATGTTGTCTGTCCCTATGCCACCCAATGTCCCACCACCAGAAATCACTCCCTTCTTCCACAAAAATATGAAAGAACATTGGATCTCATCCTGGTCCCAACATGCAACGTTCCTAAGGAATATTAAACCAAATGTTGATCCTTGGTGGCCACCGATCCAAATGTCCAAAAAAGAATTCTCTGCCCTTAATAGATTGAGACTGGGACACACATCGATATCTCACAACCATGTCCTCCAGGGAGCCCCTCCACCAATTTCCTGCCCATTCTGTAATGCAGCAGTGCTACCTTCGGTGGAACACATCCTGAAACAATGTCAAAACTTAACAATAATCAAGGACGAACCACTACACCTTCTTTTAGATAACCGTCCAGAACAGGTTCAGACAATGCTAATCTTCCTTAACCGAAATAATTTAATAAACAAATTGTAATAAATCCGATACTCGTTGTGCCGTAATGACCCTGGCAGTTATACATGGCCAACGAGTAGATTACACACAAAAAAAAAAAAAAAAAAAAAAACACTTTAATTTAAGTTATATTTTTAATCTTTCCTGTCTAGTTCGATATTATGGAATTTTCTTATCTAACAATAATTACATCACTACTAACTTACATTTTTTTTTTTTAATATTTTTATCCCACTAATTAATAATAACACAGTGGCATTACAAAAAGATGATCAAATTTACAAAAACAGATATTTGTCATCTTTGCTATCTATTAAAACACTTCCATGAGGAGGAGGAGTAACCAGTTATAATCAAACTAAATCTTAAACACAAGTTGCTACCTGTTCTAAACCTAAACCTTATTAAAAATTCTGGAATCTAGATTGATACTCCCTTGGACGATAAAACAGACATATATTTCTGCTACTTCCCCGGAGTCGCTGCTCAATACAATCAGAATCGACGGAATCTATTCTCTGATAACATAAACAAGTTAAATTCCTTCAATATCAAAACGATATTCGAACGTAAATTTAAATGTAGCTATTCATCATAGGGATGTTCTAGGGCCAACAGCTGGGGCAACATTCTTTACAATAAACCTAGCAATGCGAATATTAGCATGTTATATCCAAGTATCATCTATAGCAACTAACAATGATCTGAGCTCCGATCACTTGCCAGCGATTATCACTTTCCCAAGTTCAGTCACCGTCATCAATCACGATTTCAGCAAAGCCAATTAGATTGCTTTAAGAGGTATCTAAACGAACACATAAAGAAGAACCCAGTCGCTCCGCCTTTGGAACATAGCCAGCAAATTGACGAATATATTATTGAATTCGTCAATCAACAAGCACGCCTTAGACTGCAACGTTCCGAAAAAAAAAAAAAAAAAAACATATTTTCCATTAAAAAAAATTAAATTCCCAACATACATTACTAGGCTAATTAAGATCCCAAACAGAGACAGGCGATACTGGACTCCATGCCGAAACCCAACAAATTACTGTTTAAATTCCTTGATAAAAGAAGAAATTTCCAAATTTAGGAATAAGTCATGGAATCGCCTATTATTTACATTCGACGGAGGCTCTGTCCACATATGAAACCTTTCCAGAATATTAAGAAAGAAATACAACGCTTCATTCCTTCTCTTAACGAAAATGGCTCGAGCTTCATCAACACTAAGGAAAAATGCCAACTACTTGCTGCGAAATTTTCTGTTAATAATTGCTTATCCGTTAACTTTGGTGATCTTGAGATTAAAAAAGAAGTGGCCAATACAGTAAATAACCTACACACTACCATCGAAAATGCCCGTTAGGTTCCAATTTCTGAAATTTCTAACACAATAAAAGGTTTAAAAAGGAGAAGAGCCTCGGTAATCGATGGAATAAATAACAGCTGCCTCAAAGGGGGAACCTTCTTCAGACAATAGCTTTTTTCAATAATTTGTTACAAAAAACTGAGAGTATTTATTGCATTGAATAAAATTACATCATAATATTGACATTCAAATGAATATAAGAAAAATGTTTATGGGCGAAAAAAATAAAATAGCGGTGCTAGAAATACTCGAACTTGGCTCCTAGAGTTTGCGCCGTGGAACGCCTAGGTACTTGTAGTTAACTAAAATTAACGAAACAAATCTTTTTCATTAAAATAAGTTATTTCGCTCTGCATAAACCTAAATTTAGCAAAAAGAAAAGAATTTTTTTTTTTTATAAACAAACCGTCAAAAACAATTTTTACTATAACAATTTATATAAATTTTAGGTTTGTGCAAAGGCCAATAAATTAAAGAATATTTGTACAAAATTTCAAGTTAATTGATTCATTACTTTTTGTGTTACATTCCACGGTCCGGAAAAAAACGCATTTTGAGAAAAACGAATCGGAAAGGTCATATGTATATTCAACTCCTCTAAGGGGGTTGATTTGCGCATCTCTATTCTCAACGTTTGCGTGAAAACAAAAAACACAAGCCGAAAATCTTTTTTACAATCGTCAGAAATGTCCCCTATTATTCAAAAACTAAACTAGCAAACCTGTTTGGCTAAGAAATTAAAAAGTAAAGACCGTAAAGGATGCGCGCTCGTTTACCTGCTCTCGGTACTTTTGGAGCCCATCACCTCGGTGACTTCTTAGAACCTTTAGGACTTTCGATTGGGCTTAAAATTTTGGAAATATATTCTTCAGATATTAAATGAATTAAAAAAAAAAAAAAAAATGAAAAAAATTAATATTTGAAGGAGGTTTCCCTCTTAAAGCTCTACTTACCAAAGAGTTTACATGACTGACACTAATAGTTAACGGCTACTTTCGTCATTCATATTTTTCTCAGGTTCAGAAAAATGCAAAAGTTAAACCAAAACAACCCTCCGAATCGCCAGCATCGTATCGCTCGATTAGTCTTCTTCCGGCAATGAGCAAGATTCTTGAAAAAATAATACTAGAAGAAACAGGGTCCACACTGGACTCTAAAAATATGGTACTTCCTCAACAATTCGAGTTCAAAAGAAGACAATACAGTCTAACTACTCACAAGAATAAAATGATGGTAACAAGTAAGTTTACATCGCACATATCTATTAGAATGATACCACATTTCAAGGCAGCATTCGACTCAGTTTGGCATGATGGATTTATCTATAAGATGATAAAAAAAGGTTTTCCTTCTTACATTACCAAAATTGTTCGAAGCTTCCTCATTTTCAAATCCTTCAAAGTGCATATAGGGTGATGTAAATTAGAGAGAAGTTTTACAAGTGACGCTGGATGCCCTTAAGAAGCCTGCTTATCACCAATACTCTACAATATTTTCACAGTTGATTTTCCCTAGTGTGATAATCTTCGCCGACGACACAGCCATCCTCACGTTAGACAAACTTACAACTAACATCACACAAAATCTACAGTCAACCATAGGCTACTAAATGAAAATATATATCAATTCTGCGAAAACCCAAGCGACCTACTTAATTAGAAACAGAAAAAGGTGCTATATTCCACAAAACTCATTAAACTTCAGGAGTAATATTGTACATTGGACACCGAAAGTAAGATATCCTAGGGTTGTTTTAGACCCTAAGCTTAAGTGTCATAAACACATCGTACACATACTAAGTAAAGTTAGTCCACTAACGAAATTGCTATACCCTATAATATCTGGAACCGCACGACTAAGTGTAATAGACAAGTTACGCATATTCAAGACAATCTACGTCCCAACCATACACTTCGCTGCGCCCGTATGGGAAATCAGTGCAAGATGTCACATTAAAAAAATCCAAGTTGCACAAAATGAATTGCTTACACTGATTTGGGCCTACCTTGGCTCTTCCTAATAATGGAACTATATACCATCGCAGGCGTTGCCGTAATTATTAAAAGAATTAGCAGGTTAACTAATCGGTCCTTCCGTAGTTGCCTACAACCGGAATTTTTAGATATCAAGGAGCTCAGAAACCCTACCATAGGCTGATCCTTGAACGAAATGATGTCGATCCTACATCATATACAAGTTTTACATAGGTTTTTTTAAAAAAATTTTTCCTGTGATTTCACTATCTTTAGACACTTATATGGTGACCACTCAAATATAATTTGTAAATTTCCAGTTTATTCCCAGGTTTCCCGATCCAAACCCTCCCGATTTCCTGATTACTATAATTGTGCAAAAAGAAGAATGTAATTTTTCTGTTACTATCGGAAATATTTGATCGACGTGGCATTTTTTATATGAATAAAACAGAGCTTCGTAATTTATTTTAAGTAAAGTACATTAAAAAATGCATACTTTTCGTTTCAAATGATTTTTTCTTATTAAAAATATCGTTTTTGGCTATTTTCGCTCTTTTCCCCGGTTGAATGGCCACCCTCCTCATATAGAAATTATAATTTAAGATAACAAAGTATAACAGACCATTCATCTAAGCTCTTGATTAATTAAGCCAAAATTATTTTAGATTGTATATATTAGAATTGTAAATAAATAAATAAAAATAAATATTTAACTAGTAAAAAAAAACAAAAAACAATGATAGATATAGTTACTACTTTTGTTATGAAATGCACCCCTTTAGAAGATGCAATCTAACAATGATCGTAGATGGCAGTTACAGTTAACGAATATACTTCAGACGGTTGAAATTTAACACTTTCATCCGTATTGAATAAAGAAGTACTAGCAAGTATTATACTTAACGAACCAAACATAAGATCATCCCAGAATCTATAAACGGTATTAAGTTACACTTTTTATAACACACGATAAAATGATACGTTGATAATTAAGTTCACTTCTTTTTTTTCTCCATTAACTTCCGTATTTAAATAACATTTATTTTATATTAATATAATTCACGACCTGCTTTTAATCCGCTCGGTTCACATTTTAGGAATTTTACGTTACATTATTTAAATAAAATTACAGGTACTTTTTTAATGTAACTATTTCGATCCGCCGGTTAAAATTGAATTAAAGCTTAGCAATCGTTTATTAATTATGTAATAATATAAGTGAAATATTTAATGTTAATTCATCCAAATTAAATAAACTTTATATTGTTATAATTGCAGAATTCGTATATTCTAAAGGAACAAGTTCATAATGTAATGATGACCCCAGAAAAAAATAAACGATTTGAGTGGTTGCTTATATAAAATACAAATTAATTAAACTTAATGATTCTTAAACTGAGAAAACTAAGTAGTATATTATTATTATTTTTCAATATATAACATATATAAACAAACTTGAAAGGCTTTTCGGCTATCGCTTTAGTAAACTGCATGATAAGCGTTCCCAATTCTAGACCAGTCTCTACGAACCTGTATGATATGTCACTCATGATCTGTAATTCCAGAACAGCTTCGTCTATACTGGCTCTGTTCAGTAATTTGAATTACAATTATTATTACAGAAATTCGTAAGAATCAATTGAAACTGTTCGGTCAAATTGTTTACAAATATGCTGTGTTATACTAATAAAAATATACAGCCTAAAATTGTATACAAAGAAATAAAAGTAAAAATTTTGTTCATTTTATCAAATTCATACCGTACTTAACGAAAAATTGAAAAATATATTCTTCATTTAAATAGGTATAGTTAGTTGCAAAAATATGATTTTAAAATAAAGTAAAACAATTAGATAAAAAATAATTGTATAATAAACTCAAAAAATTTCTCCATAACAACATTTTCCAAATAGAAAAAGAATATAGATTTGAGATTCAGTTTAATGCTCCTTTTGATTTGTGAAGGGCAATGTAAACAGTTTTAGACTTAATATGTTACCGAATTTGTTAGGGTTAATAAAACACATTATTCAATTGTTTACATATTTGTTATTTTTCTACAAAATTAACAACTATATCACAATTACCAGTACTTAGTTTGTCCAAATTCAACAAACTGGGCTCGAAAAAAAAACCGCGATAAAATTCCAAAAAATTACGTTAATTTCATCTTTAGAATCAAATTTAAATTAATCTGGTCGAACTTAATTTGGCAAATTCTTACACATTCCTTACATCCGCCTAAGGAATTCTAGGATTCACATTTCCAGCCATTTCTCTTTAATACTTACTTATTATTGATTTCCGTGCCAGACATCGTTATTTAAACTATAGACATGATCCAAGAAGAGATTAACTGAGGAAAATAATATATAACAGTCAGCTAATTATTTTGTTTTTCCAGCACTATCATTGAACCGATCATGCTAACAAGTTAAAACAACCACTAATGCAGCAGCGCCAGAAAAATAAAACTTCAAATCAAAAAAAATTTATTGAGAATAAATGTTCAGTCATAAAACTAACTCTCCCTTTTTTTAATGCTCCATTTCTTGTGACACCACTGAAACGCGAAATTTATTGGAAGGTTTTAGTCGCCATTTTATAAGACAGGGTAAAAAATAAAATAAATAATAAAAAAAAAAAACGTTAATATTTCAAACCAAATTTTTTTGTATTCTTCAGGACGTTGAGAAAAACGTTAAATAGCTTAAATTTTTAAAAAATGATTACGTTAACACGATGATAACGATAATAAATAGATCTAAACACAGAAATTCTCTATTCGCAAGTTCGGTATTTATTCATTTAAATGCATTCTTCAATGCCATTTTTTATCGTCTACCGTTTAACTACGTCTTCTATCAGTATAATTATCGTTAAAATACGATCGTTCTATACGGCTAATTAAAGAAATAATACACAAGTTACCTGCTTAGAACAGAAACACTGTTTTCTTGTGTAAGCTTTTTACTCGGTGAATCATTTATATTATTTCTGATTGCACGATTTTTTTCATTTTTCTGCAATCTATTAAAAAAAATGAATTAATGAACACACCTATTTCGTAATACATTACGCACTTCAGAATGTTATCTTTAATCGTACTCCATCCGAATTATGGCTCCATGCTTTACGGTACAACTTCTAGACCCCCTTTCCCAAATCTGACAATTTACAAAATCTGTGTCTTCCTATCCTTCATACTGGTAATGTGAGGTCGACATCTTATTTATAGACGAATAAAACTCATCCCCCGTAGCAACATTCAGAGCCTGATGATATTTGCGTAAATAATGTAATGTAATTAGCAGTTCTCTTCTTTATCACAACACCTACATAATATTAGTACCTACTGAAGATTTATTTCTTCTAAAATGTCATTATTAGCAAAAAAAAGTCCTAGGTCTATTACAAGGCACTACTATCAACCCTAAGCTTTCCCTTGTTTATTTTACAAAGACGCTCCTTTTTAATACCGTCAAGATAAATATTAACACTGCATTAATAACAAAAATTAAAGATACAAATTTACGCATGTCGGAATCATGGCAAAATAATATCATTAACAGAATGAACTCCGGATGCGTCAAAATAATTATCGACGATACTAAGTTTTCAAGTTCCAATGAACATATCGGTTCTGCTTTCATTATATCTGATATTTCAATTGGAGAGTTCAAGTTCCTCCCAGAAACATCAGTTTTTACCGTGAGGTACTAGTTAGTATCAAAGCTCTTAATTTTGTTTTGAATGTCCTTAATGTTAAAAACAAAGACTCAATTTTCTCCAATAGCTTAGTACCCTGGTTACGCTAACACGGTTATTTTAATTATGTATAAGATTAAAGCTAAATATTTTCAAATTATTATCAAAAAGGGCAGTTTAAATTTCTGTTGTATCCAGTTATCGCGAAGTTGAATTTAATAATATCGTTACTGCTGCTGAGTACGATGGTTTGTAAACTCCACATGGGGCATTCTTTGCTACATTCAATTTTACGGATTCTCCTTCTAATTAACGATATTAACCATCTACTTTTCAAATGCGATAAATTTAAATTCAACTGAAAAATGTTATTTATGAGGGGATTAATAAACGTTTTTTTTTCCTCCATACATTATCCATTATTTGCTTTGTTCCGATCATTCTGCACTTTTCGTCCTTTTTAGTTTCATAACTGATAATAACATTTTCATTTAATTTTCAAAATTAATAAAATACTTTTTAATACATCTGATAATATTTTAATTAAAATAAATGACTATTTCATTTATTTTAAAATTAATTTCAGCTCAAAGATAGAATAATAAATCACACCTACAGTCGTTTTCTTTTGATACTATTTGTGTTTTTGTTTACCCTTTGATCTAGATTTTGAAGACTTATCGCAAAGTTAAACAAGAGAAAAGTTTAAAAAGTGTGTAAAATAAACATTACTCCCCCCCCCAAAAAAAATACTTCTATTTTCACCACCAGGAATTAAATGATTATACCTTAAAGTAAATAGCCTATTTTACATATCCATGGTATACTTTACGTATTTATTTCCAATTGCAAGAGTTATAATTGTGCAGAAAACTCCTTTTTTTTTCGCCACTACTTTTGAACGTACTTTAAACATTTTAGCCATTTCTAGGTATGCCAGAATAAAAATAGCATATCTTTAACATTAAATATGCATAAACTGATAAGGTAGTTGACATAGTTTTTTTTTCATATTCTTAGCAATATATAGTATTTTTACAGAGGTATTTTTTATTCGATCATACTGAGACATTTTAAAGCCTATGTATTCCTTCAACTACAACTGTAAATTGCTCAATTAAATGTGTGCAAATGTTTTTGATTATATACGCTAACAACGTGACGTTACAAATCATGACTTAACAATTTTTTATTTATTATTATCTTGAATACATATAGAATAAATTCCCTTGCTTTTTGTCAATAAAAGATCTATATAATTAATAAGTAGCTGAATATTTTTACTTAAAATCAGGTTTTGAATTCGCGATGTCACAAATCTCTTACAAAAAAGGAAAGTTTACTTCAAATACATACATCTTGATCAAAACAATTCTAATAATAAAAACAATGTCGATTTAATAGATAGAAATTTCAATACGTAATTTTAAAAAATACCTGAAATATTCTTCTATTCCGAAAACAATTAAGGTAACCTTTTTACTTAAAGTTAACTTAATTTTATTTAAATCGGCGCACAGACTATTCCGTAATACAGCATCCGTGAAAATGTCGCATGTCCAAACAATAAGTGCTTGACATTCGTCAACGTTAGAATCGTCTTCGACCTTTTAATACAGAAAATAATGTTCGTAATTTTTGCGCAATCAGATTTAATTTCCAAGCTTTTCTTAGTGCAATACATTTACAAAATTACACGTATAGTTTTTAACTGCGCAGAAAATTAGAGGAATGTAAACTCACTTTCTTTCGTGACCACGTTATAAGTAAAGGGACATCTTGTTCTTTAATTTGATGTTTAATGTCGGCTGAATTCAACACCGTAAGAAATTCTCCGCTGTATTTATTTGATAATAATGAAGTTTCTAAAATTACTGCTACATGCTGGAAAAGAAAGACATTAATTCTCTTTCAGCACTTTTTCCACGTGAAGTAAATCGATTTTAAAATTAATAACTTAAACATGGTACAAATACACTTTTCATTCAGGCCTCCTTAATTTTAATATAATTCAATGGATCATAATGCTTTCCCAATATATAAGTTATTACATGTTAATTATTCGAACTAAAGAAAATGGTTAAAAACTGTTAGTATCAGATGAGAATACTTTCAAACATTCTCCCGGTTTAGTCTGTTTTGAAATATCAGCAATTCTTTTCTTCTCCAGTTTTTCTAATAGTTTTTGTTCTTTTAACTTTTCTCTTTCTTCTAATGTCATTCTTTTCCGCTTAACCTGTAAGTAGAAAAATTAAGTACATAAACAATATGTAATAAAACTTTAGAAGTAAAAATAACTACTTATCGCGTTCTATTAATTAATAATAATGTTTTATAAACGAGCATCAGTCTTAAAGCAACAAAAACCTATTACAGAAATTATTTATAAGTTACTTATCGATTTATAACAAAAACCGTATTTTTTATTCAAATTAATTAGGCAAAATCAAGAAACGAACTAAGAAAACAACGAAATTTTAAAAAATTAAACTTGAAATGTGAAAAAATCTAAAGCTTTATATATAATGAAATTATTTCTTCAGCGAGTCTCAAAGATTCACAGAACAACAGTTTGCACCATAAGTCACATAAAAAAATTTCAACGCACGTATTTCAAAACTGAACTTAAAAAAGAGAAGACATGAAAAACAAGAACCTAAAGAAACAAGAGCATGTTAAACTGATTTAAGGATAACCTTTAAATATTGAGATACCCAAAACAATGACCATGGATAACTCCAGAGTCAATTAATCTGGCACTAATGAATCGCGGCGTACACAAATGACCAATAAGCGAACCTTACACGGTCAATAATACTATCAGTATCTAGAAATACTTACAATAATACTGATCGTGAAATGTAAAATTCTAATGTACACAGATGTTTATATTGATGTGATCCAGATTTTTTGATCAGCGATCTATCAGCATTTCGGCGTGCCCACTATTTAAGAGTATACTGATAACAAAATTGATCATGTAATATTAACAACTCGATATTTTTATCATTATTTAGTTTTTTGTTTTTTTTTTTCTTGGTTTAATAATAATTCTGAATATACAGGGTGTGGTACGAGAACCTTTTATATTTCAAGTCGCTACTGTAACAAATAGAATGGAGGGAGTGAGATTTTAGCTGGTGGTAGTCTAGTCTATAAAGTATTGGTTAACAGTAGTATTTAGCAACAATGAATAAGTGTAACACAAAAACCGTGTGTTTGCGGTTAAGTCGTTTTTCAACAGATTCAACACGTCTACTATTCGCGCTTTTCGTAAACGTTTTTCTATTCAGCCACGGAAACCAGTGCCCAACGAAGTAGCTGTTCGTCTAAGTTAAAAGCTTTCGCGGAAAAGGGACCATTATGAAATAAATCCTCCAGGGCCTGTGAAGAATGCCATAATGCCACAAAACATCGAGCGTGTGCGTGCCGCTCTAAAACACTCCGCAAAGATCGGCTAGGAAGTACGCTGACAGTATTATGCACCTAAACAACAAATTTTCCACAAACTTACACTTTCATCCGTATAAAATGTTAATGACCCAAAAACTGCTGATCTTAGATCACGCTACTTGATTAGGGTTTTGCGAACGCGTGCTCCAAGAAAGCGAAGACAAGGAATTAACTCTAGACCGCTTTTTGTTTACAGACGAGACGTATTTCTATCAACACGATGACGTAATAACTAAAATATGCGTTACTGGAGCGAAGAGAATACGCGCATCGTTCACAAAAAACTGCTTTATTCTTCGACGATAACAGCCTGGATGGGCATGGAATTTTACAGCGTAATCGATTTTTACTTCTTCGAAGAGACGGTAAACGCCGAGCGAAATCGACAGATATTGGAAGAGTTCCTTGTGCCTGCGCTGCAAAGAAAGAGGAAATCGTTGGGTACTTGGTTTCAACACGATTGCCACACGACAACAGAAACCATGTAATTACCGTGGAAACATTTTAGCAAACGCATAATTTCACGCAGAGTCGATTTCGCCTGGCCACCTCGATTGCAGGATTTGCCACGTTGTGGCTTCCTTTTATGGAGCATCTGAAGTCGAAGATGCATATCAATAAGCCGCGGGACCCGGTGGAACTTCGAAAGAACATAGAACGAGAAGAAGCCCAAATTCCCACCGACATGTTTAGAAAGTGATCGCAAATTTTACAAAGTGGGTCAGGAATGCTGTTAAAAATAGACGTGGTAATTTGAGCAATATTGTTATAAAAACGAAGTAATTTTGCAACAGATATTTATTTAGAATCAAAATTGGTAAAATTATGTCTTTTTGTAAAAAAAAATAAATCTATACGCTAATCTATTACCGAGTTATGACAATTTTAAATATGATAGGTTCCCGTACCACGCCCTATGTGTATACATGCTTAGTTCAATTTAATCTATACCGAAATTCTGTATATTTTTTATTTTTAGATTGAAACAAAAAATAACACTACACAAATGCCTATTTTAAATTCACAATTTACGTTCTATTAATTTAATATTTATACTATAATATAAACAATAATTGTTTATATATATATATATATATGTACTGTGGCTATTAATGTAACTCCGGCTATGTGGGAAAAGAAGCCGCCCTTGAACTGTTTACTGCTCATATACAGAAGTGCTTAGGGTATGCACAGTAATTTTTTTCTATCGCTCATACTAGAAAACGTGCTTAAAACAAATTGCCAGAATAATATGCGACGAAAAGATCAAACAGCGCGTCAAATACTAACCAGAGTTTGACGCTGTTGGAAGAAGTCTTATGCATGTTTTTCTATGGCATGAATGACTTTATACAGGTCGCGAAAGCGTTAAAGATGACCGGCATACAGGCGGGCCTGTCAAAGTTTTAATTGCGCCAAAAGTCGTCAAAATTAAAAAAATTGTGCACATAGACCGCTGTATGAGCATCCAGATGATTGTTGAACCGATTAACATTGACAAAGAAACCGCTTAAAAAAAATGACGTGGCCATTAGTGCATGATTAAAGTCTGTGCAAAGCTGATATTGAAAAACTTAAGCACTGACCCATAAGAAAATCCATTCTGACGTCTTTGAAAGGGTAAATGAAGATTTGAAAATTATAGAAAGAATAATTACATGCGATGAACGTGAAATATTCAGTACGATACCAAAACCAAGCGTCAACCTATTAGAAAATATCAGCATCTCCAAGAATCAAAAAAGGCCAAAATGTAAAACTATTCTTATTATTTTCTTCAATATTAACGAAAATGTTAAATGAAAACGTCATTCTTAATCATGCACCCATTAGTATTTGTAACAAACAATATATCATGCTGGTAATAAAGTATAGAAGAGAAAGAGAAAATGTAAGCAAGAGGGGCAAAGAGCAGAACCCCTTAGCCCTTTTGAGGCCAAAATGGCCGAGTTTTACACATACACACGCGCGAGCACACTCACGCACACACATACATATTAATTACAACGTAATTCTTAGGTTACCCTCCATTAGAAAAAATGTCCCAATATTATGTAACGAAAAATGTGCCAATTTTACGTAATGTTTGTTATATTTTATAGGATTTTTGTGATTATGTTATTATATTCGTATGGACCCATTTAGAATTACGTTGTAAATTGTAATCATTTTATACAAAGTATAGAAAAGAAGGAGACAGAAATATAAGCAAGAGGGGGGGTCAAGCGGCACAGCCCCTTGCGAGGCTAAAATGGCCGAGTTTATATATACATATATATAAAATCGATACAATCTGACTGACAAGAGTCTTTTTGATTCCTATTCAAGGGGCACTCGATATGAGTTACAGATTTTCTTTCTTATTTTGGGATTTACTCTCGTTTAAATTCCTATTGTGGGTGTAACTGATACAAATTTTATGATTTTCTTAGTTCACGGTTGATAAGTGTCACTTGATATGAATTTGATGTTTTGGGTTTCTGATTTACAATGTTACTTAATACGATTTTAAACATTTTAGATTGCTCATTCTCTTCCATTAAAAATTTTTTATTTCCAAAAATTAATTTTTTAGGTTCCCGATTTGAGACCCTGCAAACCTAAATTCTTCGTAAAAATGTATTCTTTCGAATGATGAAATTTAAATACAGTGGTTAAAATTATGGAGTGAGCATTAATCTTTTAAATTAACTTTAACAATTCATTTTGCTTACATGAAACACCCGTAATTTTCCCACTGGGGGGTGCACCATGATCACGACTTCAGTGTTTTTTCAGAATATAATTAAAATAACCAGATTAAAATAACTGTTAAAAATTAGGCTAATACCCGTGATTTACAATCACACGGCTCTTCCTTGCCACGCTTGGTAACATGTAAATGAGGAAAATGGAAAAATTGTTGTGAATTCTTCATTAACTCTAGAACATGAAAATAGCAAGTAATTCTAGCAACTAGTTTAATATAAATTTACCTAACACGAAATTACACAATTTCCATAAAAACGTGATTCAAAACGACAGCATTGCTTTACAAAACGAATGTAGCACAGTTTCTGACCAGACAAACTGTACAAAGAAGTTGATCGGCAGTTAGATCTTTTTTTTTTTTTTTTTTTTTCAAAAGCACAATCTTAACTAGTAAATTAAATAATTGCTAATTATAATAATATAAAATAAAATAACATGTGCGAAGTTTTGGTCCGTTGACCAAAGCCTCTAAAATAAATAACCGATTAGTACTACAGGAGGTCCTGTGGTTTGAGCCTCTTTAGACGCCGAAGGTCCTCATATGTATTTAGTAGTCGAACTGCCTCAGGGTTGCTGTGCTGGCGTAGCCGCTTCTCATGAGCAATCGCGAAATCTTTGATTACTTCGCTGACTGATTTAACTCCAAGATCACGATGAATGTCATCATTACTTAACGATTGCTCGAAGGATGATACTTTGCTGAGCTTGTATTTTATTGCGATTGGATTTTTTCGTACATCGCCATAATGCTATTCCATAGGTCCCCAGATTGGCTTGATAATTTGCTAGTAGAGGAGGCGTTTGCAGTAGATGTCAAGAGTGGAATTCCTGCCAATGAGACAATATAATTGAGATATTTTTTTTTTTTAATCTGCTTCCTCTTCATTTTTACGTGAATATTCCATGACAGCCGAGAATCCAGGTACATGTCAAGATATTTGGCAGAATTATACTGTGGAATTGGATGACTGTTTAAATATATTCTACTTGTGGGATCTGCACGCTTCAGCGTAAACAGCACGTGCTGCGATTTTGCTTTGTTTAACTTAATACGCCAGCGATGCGCCCATGCAGCGACACGATTTAAGGCGCGCTGTAAATTATAGTTAGCCTTTGATTGGTTATCGCTTACAGCCATGATAGCCGTATCATCGGCAAACGTGGCTTTAGTTGCACGGTCATCGATGGGCATATCACATGTATACAGCAAATACAGTAATGGCCCCAGCACACTTCCTTGCGGGACACCAGCCTGTATCGCGTAAAATGATGATTTTGCTTCTCCTTGCGCTACCCGGAACTGCCTACCCGTCAGATAAGAAGTAAGCAGGCGACAGAAGTTACCTGGTAAGAGGTTACTAAGTTTTTCAACGAGGCCTCCATGCCACACTCTGTCGAATGCCTGGGCAACATCCAGAAAGGCAGCTGAACAGTACTTATTTTTTTCAAAAGTTTTCTCTATAGCTTGTACTAGTCTATGGACCTGATCGATAGTCGCATGATGGTCTCTGAAACCGAACTGATGATTTGGAAAGTCAACTAGTGGCTTCAGGCGCTTTAATAACAGTTTTTCGTAAAGCTTAGCGATGGATGTTAGTAACGAAATTGGGCGATAAGACGTCACTTCTTCTGCTGGTTTACCAGGTTTCTTTAACATAATAACTTTAGCCACTTTAAAGGCAGTAGGTACATATTCTAGTCTTATGGTAACATTGAATATATGTATATGCAAGAAGAACAATGGCTTTTCGCGGCAGTTCTTTTAAACCACGTGGTGGTATCTCATCTATTCCAGATTTTTTCGGATTTAGTCGTTTATCGATTTCCTGCGCTATCTCTAACGGAGAGAATCTTTTAATGACGCTATTTTCTTGAAAAGAGACTATGGGTGTTATATCTGGAGCTGTAGCTGTGGATGTTATCGCTGGAGCTGTTTCATGCGGTTGAAATACTTGGAATAAATGCCGAGCAAGCAACTCCGCTTTTTCGTCGTCACTTCTGATCTACATATTGTTCTCACTTAAGATAGGAGGAATACGGTTCGATGGTCGTTTAATCCTATGCGTTGCTTTCCAAAGAGAGTAGTTTTTATCAGCCGAGGGACTTAATCCTTCTAGATATTCTGTGAACGATTTGCGTTTAATATCAGTTATCATCCTACGGAAACGATTATTTATATATTGTTGAATGCACTTTTGACCTGCGGATTTCTGAATTTGTGCCATACATGCCGTGCCCTCCTTCTTTCTGCAATCATTTTACGAATTAAAAGGGGGTACGTTGTTACTTGTGATGCGTTGCATTTATAAGGTGGAGTAGCAACAGTGGCAGCCTGACGAATTGCTTCAGTAAGACGCTGCACATTTAGATCTACATCTGCTTTAGTCTTAAGCGGAACCCTGAGATCTAGCCGTCGGTCGATTTCTTCACGAAATAAATCCCAGTCGGTATACTTACTGACAAGCATTTTTCTCCTTTCCTTTTTTATGACTGTACTGCTAGCAGTTAGTATTAACGGAGAGTGGTCAGATGAGAGGTCATCTACGTTCTCTATCTCTAGATAGAAGGTCCCAATTCCTTTAACGATAAAGAAATCGAGAAGGTCCGGTTTCTTGCGCCTGTCGGCAGGCCAATAGGTAGGTCTGTTTCCTGACATAATATTACGACGAGTCTTATTAATAGCTTCAAGGAATCTTTTGCCTTCTGTATGTGTAATTCTTGATCCCCAGGCTATATTTTTGGCGTTGAAATCACCTCCCAAAATGAAACGATTACCAAGGTGGTTTAGGATACGTTCGTAATGATCGGTTTTCATAATCTCTTGAGAAGCTTTGTGAGGGGGAGAATATGCCGCAGCTACATTTATTTTGACTCCATTGTATGTTATTGCGACAACTGTCATTTGCATATAGTCCCGACAGAATTCCTGCTCCAAGTTATGCTTAATATTCCACCGGATTAATATTGTTGATCCAGCATGCGTGCCACCGCTGGGATGTGGAGTACAATAAAAATCATATCCATGAATTTTAATATAGTCTCTATTCGTGAGCCTTGATTCTGATATTAATGCAATATCAATATGACTATTAACTAAAGCAGTTTTCAATTCTTGAATGGGCTGTTTCAAGCCATTGGCATTCCAGGTAATAATACGCAGTGAGTTAGCCATGACGTTGCTTAGAACTTGATTTAGTAAACTGTTGCTTGGTTGTAAGATTTTTCTCAAGAACAAATACCCGATTAATAAGATTAGGCATCGAATTGTTAATAAAATCGTGTAGACCTTGTAAAGTATTATTGATATCATCCAGAGTTATTTTCTTTTGTGTTTTTGTTGGCTTACCATCGGAGCCTGAACTTCCTTTTGTTATGCTAGTTGTCGTAGTTGTATTGTTACCGTTTACATTATGATTAATTTTTTGAGATATTTCTTTTACTGTTTGGGCGTAAGTTTTCTCTGCTCGCTTTGATTGCATTGGGTGCACCATTACTGCTTTATCCTGTCCTCGTTGTGTAGCTGGGAAACTTACCTTTGTAAGTGTTTTCGATAAGTTGCGGTACACCTCACAGCCCTTGTAGTTAGCCGTCTTGATAATTAGCACACTTGAATTGCTGAGACTCTTTGATTTTACATTGAGTTGATTCATGTTTCTCTGCACACTTAAAGCAGACAGGTTTGTCTGAAACAATTCGCTCTGGTGTGGTTCCACTGTTGGCAGCGTTTACATTGAGGAATTATTTTTTCTTTAATCGGTGATTCAACACTAATCTTGCAGTGTAACATATGGTGTATGTTATACACTTCTTTATTATTTGGATTTGTCTCTAGATGTACATAGAATAAAGGGAAAGCCTTCGTATGTCGATCGATTATCTGATTGTTTTCATCTCTAATTTGTATTGTTTTAGAGATATTTGTGACCTTGCTTGCTATATGTCCCTTTGAAGCGAGACATTCGATTATTTCATCAGGGTCTGTATCAAAGGGAAGTCCCCTGATTACAACCTTATATGGTTTGGTTGATCAACTAAATAACAACAAAGTGTCAATTAAATCAAAGGCTATGTTACAAAAATGATCATTGAATGTTCTAACAAACTTAACCTCCCTCCTGTTAGGATTTTACAATTCTTTCTTTAGTTCAACGTTATTTAACTGATATAGCAGATGTTAAACACTGCCACAGGCCCAACTGCGAAATGCGCGAAGTTTTTTGATTTCAGCTGAATAAGCGTTCTTAATACACTTCAGTCAGTGACAACGAAACAGTAAAATAATACCCAAGAGATCAAAAATTAAATAACTTTAACCAAATAATAAATTCTAACTCGAGCATTATCGAATGATGGTGATACAAATACCGAATCAATAACAATACATATATAACTGGTTTTTGGAAACGACTCCAACGATTTTAATGAAATTCTCAAATTAGAGGTTTTCAGAGACTCGAATTCTAGTGATCAAGGTCTTATATTTAAAATAACTCTATCAAATGTGTAATTAAAAAAAAAAAAAAAAAAAAGCGATCAGTGTTTATTTTACTGATTATTGTACTTTCAGAATTTATTAAAAAGTAAGTAATACGCTTATTTACCACGGTAAAAAGTAATATATTTATTTACCTAAACAGATAAAGTAATAATATTTTTCTCCCACAATAAACTATTTATTTACAATTTACGTGACATGCCAATTAACAACGCGCAGACCATTGTTAGCATATAGTAAAATGTAAAGGTGGAGGTCGAACATGTTTGGTATATCTATATATCTTTCTCTTCTCTCATTTATATATTTATTTTTGTGTAAAATGTATTATTTAAAAACAGTTTATATTTTTATCAAATATTAATTTTTACAGTCAAAAATTTTTCCCATGACAAATTTGATTATTATTAATCGTGTTCATTTATTCTTCCTGAGTGGGGGGGAGGGGCTGCAGCCCCGTAGTCCCCCCCCTTGGCTGCGCCAATGATGCAAATAATCAACCGCATATCAATTGTACCGCTGAACTGAATTTAATTTCAATATAAGTATGAAAGTGAATATTGCTTGCATCCAGTTTTGTACTGAAAGTATATAGTTTCACACAAGATTACGAAACATTAATATTTAAAAATGAAACGCTTTAAATATATTGTTGGTCCGATAAAGTTGAATTTCCAGTGCTAAATGCGCCATCTTAGCCACTGTTCTCATTTGTTACAGGTATTAAAATACAATCGAACCACTTTTTGAATAACATATGACATACTCTCCAATGACTTTGAGTGTAACAAATGTAATAACTGACATATAACATTAGTAGGGTGCTTTTCTTCGTACTGGGACAGTGGACGAGGGTGTGAAGGGGGAACAGCAATTGCGGGGGAACCAGTTCGATTCCCTCGCGCGAAAACAACGAGTTATGACGCAATAAAACAACAACAACAAAACCTGAACCAGGTCAACGAACGAACGGATGACGACGACGGTGATGTAGCATGTTGTTCACCTTCATCCACCTGCGTTGGGTACTATCTATCCGCATTCATTTTCTCCCGCCACCCCCCTCGACGACGTCATCAACGTTGACGACGATGGAAAATTCTAGAAAATGCTACCGCGATCTGTGTATGCGCGCGCACCATCGATTAAATAATAATAATAATAATAATCTACCAATTAATCAATTTTCGTTATTATATTTATTAAAAATAATTAACTATTCGTAATGTACCGCGCTTTTCCCCCTACACAATCTTACATAGATATTCGTTATTATTACACAGTTTGCTGCCTTTAAAATTTGAAAATTCTTTATTCAGAGGGGAAAAAGGGGTAAAATCTCCAGAAACTGCTTAAAACGTTCGAATTTCGATACTTAGAACCCAAATTTTTAAGGATTTTTTTCTAGCACGTTCCCTTCTTACACTTTATTTTTTTAAAAATTTGTAAAATCGCATAATATTGCGATAGTATTAACGAAGAAAGATGTGTTCGAGTGTACTGCAAATCGTAATAAATCGAGAGGAACATGATGATGATGATGCGGTTATCAATGAAGCTGTGCGAATACTATCTACATTATTATTATTATTATACTTTGTTTCTACCTTACGCAACATTGTACACACGCACATTCCAGATCGCGATGAATAGGATGCTAGCAGAGAACTTGTACGAATACTATTTACATTATTATACATTGTTTTTTCTATACGTAACCTCGCATGCACGCACGCACATTTCTGATCATGATGGACAGGATGCTAGCGGGGAACTTGTACGAATACTATCAACATTATTATTATTATTATTACGCAGATCGGTTAAATCTTTTAAATTATTCCTCTAACGCGTATTGAAAATCATGAACACTTCCTCATTAATCGAATAAATAATAATAAATTACGAATAAATCGATTAATTGTTATATTTTCCTATTAAAAAATAAATAATTAAATATACTAAAAAGTAAAATTTTTTGGTATACCTCTCATAGCCTAGTGGTTAGTTATATGAAACCTGTTAATTACCTAACGTTTCGAGTTCTAAACCACCTTAATCAGATGAAACTGGAAATATTGCTATCGTATCGCAAGCTATATCTTAGTATACATATGATGCTAACACCTTATCCGCTATGTCGAGGGTATACTTACATTAATTTTACGCAAATTCCTATTTAAAAAATTATTTTTTATAGAAAATCTACGATATATTAATTTCCTAATGAAAATGCCACCAATGATGATGTGGAAGATGATTAATAATAATAATAATAATAAAATGGAGCCATCACAATCCATCTCGATATCCAACACCGACGATGCTCAACCTAGCAAAGTCGATACTGGTAATAATGTTATATTCAAATTTTACAACGATCTATTCGGAGAAGATGAAGCAATCATTTTATCCGTTAAATCCTCCGATGTCAACTCTGAAAACACTACACCGGAAAAGAAGGAGGAGGAGGAGGAAAATATCGAAACCAAGGTAATTGGATTACAACGAGAATTACCTGAGAAGATTAAACATCGCAATGCTGTAGTATATGTACACGATCCATTCGATATAGCCGATGTAAAAAGTTTCGCTTTCGCAATATTAACAAAATTCACCCACCCGCGTCACTCGATAACGAAGCTTCGAATATTAGAAAGAATTTACGATTTTCAAAATATCACAGAATCTGGAATTAAAACTATTCGCGACATTATCGATTTTGAAGACAGAAACGGCGTTAGCGTTAATTTGTATAAACTATTAATTCCCGATTACGTAACACAGTTTGAATATAATATCGATCCTGTGAAGGTTAGCGTAAAATATGTAAATAACTCTAACTGGAGAAAACACACGAATATTATTTATCGGCGCGGAGAGGATGATGGATTGTATCATTTTGCGTGGATAAAGAATTTTTCCTGATTAATGCGATTACAAAGAAAAGGATATATTACATCTTAACAGTTAACTTATTTAGATACTATTATACATATTTACATGTTTTAGATATGTTAGTACATTTTCACAATTTGATCTGTTGTTGTAAAGGAGTTCTGGTATAGGTTTTCCTACCATGTCGCAGGCTGCTCGGTGTGTTTTCCACTTTTTGCATGTGAAGAGGTGGTCTATCGAGAAAGTCTCTGTGCAGATTTCGCAAATGGGTGCCGGCTCCTTGTCGAGGATGTACTTGTTGGTAAATGAACAGTGCCCTATTCTTAGTCTTGAAATAACTGTTTCATTCTGTCTTTTTGGTCAATAGTTGGTTTCCCAGTCGGCAATTTCGTTTTTGATGCGGCGTAGTTTGTTTTGGATTGGAGAGATTTGATTCCACTCTTTTTGTCAAGCTGAGCGAATCACCTTTCTGATATGTCTATATTTATCTTATGAGAATATACGTTGTTTTAAAAAAGTTTTTTCATCTCTTTCTTTACTATATGGTATGTAAGATTTTCATTATTATATTTATTAAAAATAATTAAATATTCGTGATGTACCACACTTTTCCCTACACAATCTTGCATAGATATTCGTTATTATTACATGGTTCGCGTTAAAATTTGAAAATTCTTTATTCCGAGGGGAAAAAGGGGTAAAATCTCCGGAAACTGCTTAAAACGTTCGAATTTCGATACTTAGAACCCAAATTTTAAAGGAATTTTTTCTAGCATGTTCCCTTCTTACACTTTATTTTTAAAAAAATTTGTAAAAATCGCATAATATTACATTAGTATTAATACAGTAAGACGCGTGCGAGTGTACTGTGAGTTGTGATAAATCGAGAGGAATATGATGATGACGAGGTTATCAATGAAGCTGTATGAATACTATCGATATTATTATTATTATTATTACACCTTGCTTTTACCTTACGCAACATTGTACGCATGCACATTCCAGATCGCAATGAACAGGAGGTTAGCGATGAACTTGTACGAATACTATCGGCATTATTATTATTATTATTACATAATCGCATAAATCTTTTAAATTAGTCCCCCTAATGCGTATTGAAAATCAGGAACACCTCCTCACTAATCGATTAAATAATAATAATCTACTAATAAATCGATTTTCGTTATTATATTTATTAAAAATAATTAAATATTCGCGATGTACCACGCTTTTTCCCTACACAATCTTGCATAGATATTATTATTATTATTATTATTATACTCTGCTTTTTCCGTATGTAAGATTGTACGCATGCACATTCCAGATCGCAATGAACAGGAGGTTAGCGATGAACTTGTATGAAATACTATTGATATTATTATTACGCGGATTATGTAAATCTTTTAAAATTATTATCTCTGTCATATATGGAAAATTGCAATATTCCACTAATCGAATTAATAATTTATGAATAAATCGATTAATTGTTATTTTTTCTATTAAAAAAATAAATAATTAAATATACTAACCTCATCACACCTCCAAACGTTACAAATAGGGATTAGATAAATGTAGTATCATAGAAAAAAGTGCTCAATTTAAACGAAAATCACTCTTTTCATACAAATTATAACATTTAGAGCTAAAATACACACATTTTAGTACAAAACATTGAATTTTAAAGGAAACAACCCATTTTACATAAAAATATCCTCATTTTAGGTGTAAACCATCAATTTATGGTAAAATATCTCAATTTAGTACAAATATCATCATTTTAGATAGAAAACGTCAAATTTTAATGGAAAATAACCCATCCTAGGGAAAAGCAGCAAATTTTACTACATACACACTCTTTAATTAAAATCAATATAATCTCTATACACTATAATTAAGTTTATAGAAACTATTTTAAACCCACACACATTCTTAAATCTAACAAATTAAAGAAATAAAAACAATTGTTAATAGAAAATTTTATTACATAGTAAATTGTGATTCGGAGAGGATATATATTATTTTTCTCATCCAAACCATATACATTAACAGATGTTTGGGGGTTATTCTTTTCAAATGTGGACAAATAGTCTAATGATGTAGGAAAAGATATACCACTCCAATTATATTTCTTTAATAATGATGTATTCCGCACATAATTGCTTGCATATTCTGAATGATTCACCTTAATATATTTTGTCAACATTGAATATTTGAAACACATCTGATCATCGTTTTTCACATTAATAACAGCCGTTTTCAATGCAATACGGGATGGTAGTGGAATATACGATGATGCACGGTTTAGAACATTCCGATGATTGAGATGAATTTCAAGATATTCGATTTTCTTTAATCTCCAACCAGATCCTGCTGCATGTTGAAGTCTATCAGCAAGACTAATAATTTTTCTACAATCTTCCTTGTACCATGCAGAAATATCATCACCACGAATGAGTAACTCTGCATTGGTTGGGAAGTGAAATGGCATATCACTACAATTCACAAACCCAACTCCTCTGCTGAAAGAACATTGTAATGTTAGATTTACTTTTATTTCAACACCAATTCTTCTTTTAATTATCTCGATCACTGTAGAAGTATTATTAGACAAGTAATTTGCAATATCCATCTGAAATTTATTATTGTTTATAATACGATATGTTGCAAACGTTTGGAATAACGCTTGCTGACATTTTGAATAGAAATATCAAGTTGTACAGCTGCTGACGTCATTTTCATAAATAATTTTAAATCCAAATCCAAATTAAACACAAGACAAACTTGAACGCAGGAGAAAACACGTTTGATCACTTCAATGGTCAGCACATAAATCAACAAATACCACCTTTGACACATTTTTTTATATACTAAATTAATACAAAGAGTTGATGCAAAATAACTAATATTAATTAAAATGAGTATAACTTAAGCATAGGAGAAAAACATCTATAATCACTTGTTCTGGCACAGTGGATGATGATGATGTTGACGGTGATCTAGCACGCTCACCTTCATCTACCTTCACTTTTCCCTTCACCACTACCCCCATCCACCATCGAACAACGTCGATAGAAAATTCTAGAAAATGCTACCGCAATCTAAGTGCGCGCGCACTCACGTCTCCGACTCCCACTCTACATCAATGAACACAATGAGTATAAGCAGCTTGAGCGTACTATCCTCAGGTAAAAAACTGTTGCTGCTGTAGCTGGTGATGGAGGTGATGGTGTTGCTGGTGCTCGAGGAAGAGGAAAGGAGTTCTCAAATACTAGTTGGAAAAAAATTGTTTTGCGTTTTCTGTACACACCCGTGCATACATATTTGCTATTATTACACAGATCGCGTTAATTTTTTATAATAATTATTTCCTCTAATGCGTATTGAAAATCAGGAACACCTCCTCGCTAATCGATTAAATAATAATAATCTACTAATAAATCGATTTTTGTTATTATATTTATTAAAAATAATTAAATATTCGTGATGTACCGCGCTTTTTTCCTACACAATCTTGCATAGATATTCGATAGATTACATTAAGTACGTTAATAGATGATATTTGAATAGTGTTAAGACTGGTGTGAATTTTATTCGCTTCTAAAACGAGGTGTTTTTCATCTCCGCTAAATCCGAGTAACGATCCGGTACTTTGTGTATAAGCGTTCGAAAAAACTATGTAACATTTACTCTTCAACAAGCATCGTAACGTACGTTCATCCGCTTTTAATACGGTAGTATCGTCCAAGTTCTGTTTTAAATAGTCTTCTATATCGGTAATTTCGTAACATCCTTCCAGTAGTTGAATAGATTTCACTTCTCCTTTTTTTAAAGATGATGTTCCCTCGTAGTAGTATAACTTGTTACATTCCTTCGTTATATTACAAATTGAATTATAACTAGTAAATGAAACCATTCCAATAGTCCATCTATAAGCTTCGTTAGTAGATAGAAAATGTGACAGCTGGGAGAATAACCAATCAGGAGCGAGTATTTACTCCTGTGACCATACCTCCTTTTACTCAACTAATCAAGAGTCAAAAACATAATAAAATGAACACACCGGTTTTACATCAAACCCTCCATTAAGAGTTTAACACTGCAACGCCATGCTCTACTCCACTTGCTACATCTTCACCATTACAAACCAAAATCCATATATCTCAACGTCCACCACACATAAATCAACCAACTGCAGTTTCTCCAAAATTCCTTCAAATTTTCCCTCATTATCCACCTCCTCCCCGTGCAGTTCCCCTTGTGCGCGCATACAATCGATTAAATAATAAGAATAATAATCTACTAATAAATCGATTTTTGTTATTATATTTATTAAAAAATAATTAAATATTCGCAATGTACCACACTTTTTCCCTACACAATCTTACATAGATATTCGCTATTATTACATGGTTCGCGTTAAAATTTGAAAATTCATTATTCTGGGGGAAGGAAGGGGTAAAATCTCCAGAGACTGCTTAAAACGTTCGAATTTTGATACTTAGAATCCCAATTTTAAAGGAATTTTTTCTAGCATGTTCCCTTCTTACACTTCATTTTTAAAAAAAATTTGTAAAAAGACGCGTGCGAGTGTACTGCAAGTTGTAATAAATCGAGAGGAATATGATTATGACGAGGTTATCAATGATTCCAGTGCTCTGTTCTCATCTAATCTACAGAAAAAAAGAAAAAAGAGAATATAATAGGAAGGACTGTATGTGAAAATAGTATCCAGCTCTAATGTCGTTATGTCTATGGCATAGCGATTGAGAATTCATAATTAACTCGATTGCAGTAAGAGTCGTTTTAAATTGATCTTCAATGAATTTCAGGAGGCAGCGAGTGAATGTTCTTTCTCAACATTAACAGCGGATTCTTGATTATCGTGCTCGATAAATAGAATAATATTTGTTATTTTTAATGCTATTTTTTCGACATCGATCAGCACCAACTGATTCTCTTTGCTTCATTTTTAGAGTTCATGGAACAAAATACTTGATCAAGTCGGTTCTATTACACTTTTCTTGTTAATTCACTCATTCTTACCTCTCATCTCTTTTATAGCTTGACTGTAAGTTCCAAATCCCCTCTGAAGGTAACGTTCAGCAAAGTCATCCTCTTTCTCTTAAATATTAAAATCGCACAATGGACATCTCGTTATTAGTGGTGTTAAATCATTCAATTATTATTGTATTTTACACTACTAATGGAACACATCGTAAATTTAAATCAATTAAAAATTTTAATAACAATAAGCAAAAATTTCGATCATACTTGTGTAGATCACCAGCTGACTGCTTCTTCTGCTCAGAATACATTTTTTTTCTTTTTCCGATATAGTTTATAAAAAATAAATTATTACTCCTACCATTTCCAACCAATTGTAACCAATTTCCCTCTATTTCTTAACATGTTTTAGACCTTTTTACGCTATTTTTTTCAATAATTTACACAATTCCCCATCATCCTCCTTGTGTTTTAGTACTTTCACAGAATTTTATTCAATTTTTCACTAAATTTCCACTATTTCCTAGCATGGGTTACACTTTTTTGCACTATTTTTCAACAATTTACGTTATTCTCCATCATTGTTCTTGTGTTTTAGCCCATTTCACACAATTTCACACTCGTTTATTCAAATTTACAATTATTTTCCTCATTTCAGACAAATTGTAACCAATTTCCCACTATTTCTTAACATGTTTTAGACCTTTTTACGCTATTTTTTCAACAATTTACACTATTCCCCATCATCCTCCTTATGTTTTAGTACTTTCACAGAATTTTATTCAATTTTTCACTAAATTTCCACTATTTCCTAGAATGGGTTACACTTTTTGCACTATTTTTCAACAATTTACGTTATTCTCCATCATTGTTCTTGTGTTTTAACCCATTTCACACAATTTCACACTCGTTTATTCAAATTTAGAATTATTTTCCTCATTTCAGACTAATTGTAACCAATTTCCCACTATTTCTTAACATGTTTTAAACCTTTTTTCGCTATTTTTTTCAATAATTTACACTATTCCCCATCATCCTCCTTGTGTTTTAGTACTTTCACAGAATTTTATTCAATTTTTCACTAAATTTCCACTATTTCCTAGCATGGGTTACACTTTTTTGCACTATTTTTCAACAATTTACGTTATTCTCCATCATTGTTCTTGTGTTTTAGCCCATTTCACACAATTTCACACTCGTTTATTCAAATTTACAATTATTTTCCTCATTTCAGACAAATTGTAACCAATTTCCCACTATTTCTTAACAAACGTAAATTGTTGAAAAATAGTGTAAAAAAGTCTAAAACATGCTAGGGAATAGTGTAAATTGTTGAAAAAAATAGCGTAAAAAGGTCTAAAACATGTTAAGAAATAGTGGGAAATTGGTTACAATTTGTCTGAAATGAGGAAAATAATTGTAAATTTGAATAAACGAGTGTGAAATTGTGTGAAATGGGCTAAAACACAAGAACAATGATGGAGAATAACGTAAATTGTTGAAAAATAGTGCAAAAAAGTGTAACCCATGCTAGGAAATAGTGGAAATTTAGTGAAAAATTGAATAAAATTCTGTGAAAGTACTAAAACACAAGGAGGATGATGGGGAATAGTGTAAATTATTGAAAAAAATAGCGAAAAAAGGTTTAAAACATGTTAAGAAATAGTGGGAAATTGGTTACAATTAGTCTGAAATGAGGAAAATAATTCTAAATTTGAATAAACGAGTGTGAAATTGTGTGAAATGGGTTAAAACACAAGAACAATGATGGAGAATAACGTAAATTGTTGAAAAATAGTGCAAAAAGTGTAACCCATTCTAGGAAATAGTGGAAATTTAGTGAAAAATTGAATAAAATTCTGTGAAAGTACTAAAACATAAGGAGGATGATGGGGAATAGTGTAAATTGTTGAAAAAATAGCGTAAAAAGGTCTAAAACATGTTAAGAAATAGTGGGAAATTGGTTACAATTTGTCTGAAATGAGGAAAATAATTGTAAATTTGAATAAACGAGTGTGAAATTGTGTGAAATGGGCTAAAACACAAGAACAATGATGGAGAATAACGTAAATTGTTGAAAAATAGTGCAAAAAAGTGTAACCCATGCTAGGAAATAGTGGAAATTTAGTGAAAAATTGAATAAAATTCTGTGAAAGTACTAAAACACAAGGAGGATGATGGGGAATTGTGTAAATTATTGAAAAAAATAGCGTAAAAAGGTCTAAAACATGTTAAGAAATAGAGGGAAATTGGTTACAATTGGTTGGAAATGGTAGGAGTAATAATTTATTTTTTATAAACTATATCGGAAAAAGAAAAAAAATGTATTCTGAGCAGAAGAAGCAGTCAGCTGGTGATCTACACAAGTATGATCGAAATTTTTGCTTATTGTTATTAAAATTTTTAATTGATTTAAATTTACGATGTGTTCCATTAGTAGTGTAAAATACAATAATAATTGAATGATTTAACACCACTAATAACGAGATGTCCATTGTGCGATTTTAATATTTAAGAGAAAGAGGATGACTTTGCTGAACGTTACCTTCAGAGGGGATTTGGAACTTACAGTCAAGCTATAAAAGAGATGAGAGGTAAGAATGAGTGAATTAACAAGAAAAGTGTAATAGAACCGACTTGATCAAGTATTTTGTTCCATGAACTCTAAAAATGAAGCAAAGAGAATCAGTTGGTGCTGATCGATGTCGAAAAAATAGCATTAAAAATAACAAATATTATTCTATTTATCGAGCACGATAATCAAGAATCCGCTGTTAATGTTGAGAAAGAACATTCACTCGCTGCCTCCTGAAATTCATTGAAGATCAATTTAAAACGACTCTTACTGCAATCGAGTTAATTATGAATTCTCAATCGCTATGCCATAGACATAACGACATTAGAGCTGGATACTATTTTCACATACAGTCCTTCCTATTATATTCTCTTTTTTCTTTTTTTCTGTAGATTAGATGAGAACAGAGCACTGGAATCATTGATAACCTCGTCATAATCATATTCCTCTCGATTTATTACAACTTGCAGTACACTCGCACGCGTCTTTTTACAAATTTTTTTTAAAAATGAAGTGTAAGAAGGGAACATGCTAGAAAAAATTCCTTTAAAATTGGGATTCTAAGTATCAAAATTCGAACGTTTTAAGCAGTCTCTGGAGATTTTACCCCTTCCTTCCCCCAGAATAATGAATTTTCAAATTTTAACGCGAACCATGTAATAATAGCGAATATCTATGTAAGATTGTGTAGGGAAAAAGTGTGGTACATTGCGAATATTTAATTATTTTTTAATAAATATAATAACAAAAATCGATTTATTAGTAGATTATTATTCTTATTATTTAATCGATTGTATGCGCGCACAAGGGGAACTGCACGGGGAGGAGGTGGATAATGAGGGAAAATTTGAAGGAATTTTGGAGAAACTGCAGTTGGTTGATTTATGTGTGGTGGACGTTGAGATATATGGATTTTGGTTTGTAATGGTGAAGATGTAGCAAGTGGAGTAGAGCATGGCGTTGCAGTGTTAAACTCTTAATGGAGGGTTTGATGTAAAACCGGTGTGTTCATTTTATTATGTTTTTGACTCTTGATTAGTTGAGTAAAAGGAGGTATGGTCACAGGAGTAAATACTCGCTCCTGATTGGTTATTCTCCCAGCTGTCACATTTTCTATCTACTAACGAAGCTTATAGATGGACTATTGGAATGGTTTCATTTACTAGTTATAATTCAATTTGTAATATAACGAAGGAATGTAACAAGTTATACTACTACGAGGGAACATCATCTTTAAAAAAAGGAGAAGTGAAATCTATTCAACTACTGGAAGGATGTTACGAAATTACCGATATAGAAGACTATTTAAAACAGAACTTGGACGATACTACCGTATTAAAAGCGGATGAACGTACGTTACGATGCTTGTTGAAGAGTAAATGTTACATAGTTTTTTCGAACGCTTATACACAAAGTACCGGATCGTTACTCGGATTTAGCGGAGATGAAAAACACCTCGTTTTAGAAGCGAATAAAATTCACACCAGTCCTAACACTATTCAAATATCATCTATTAACGTACTTAATGTAATCTATCGAATATCTATGCAAGATTGTGTAGGAAAAAAGCGCGGTACATCACGAATATTTAATTATTTTTAATAAATATAATAACAAAAATCGATTTATTAGTAGATTATTATTATTTAATCGATTAGCGAGGAGGTGTTCCTGATTTTCAATACGCATTAGAGGAAATAATTATTATAAAAAATTAACGCGATCTGTGTAATAATAGCAAATATGTATGCACGGGTGTGTACAGAAAACGCAAAACAATTTTTTTCCAACTAGTATTTGAGAACTCCTTTCCTCTTCCTCGAGCACCAGCAACACCATCACCTCCATCACCAGCTACAGCAGCAACAGTTTTTTACCTGAGGATAGTACGCTCAAGCTGCTTATACTCATTGTGTTCATTGATGTAGAGTGGGAGTCGGAGACGTGAGTGCGCGCGCACTTAGATTGCGGTAGCATTTTCTAGAATTTTCTATCGACGTTGTTCGATGGTGGATGGGGGTAGTGGTGAAGGGAAAAGTGAAGGTAGATGAAGGTGAGCGTGCTAGATCACCGTCAACATCATCATCATCCACTGTGCCAGAACAAGTGATTATAGATGTTTTTCTCCTATGCTTAAGTTATACTCATTTTAATTAATATTAGTTATTTTGCATCAACTCTTTGTATTAATTTAGTATATAAAAAAATGTGTCAAAGGTGGTATTTGTTGATTTATGTGCTGACCATTGAAGTGATCAAACGTGTTTTCTCCTGCGTTCAAGTTTGTCTTGTGTTTAATTTGGATTTGGATTTAAAATTATTTATGAAAATGACGTCAGCAGCTGTACAACTTGATATTTCTATTCAAAATGTCAGCAAGCGTTATTCCAAACGTTTGCAACATATCGTATTATAAACAATAATAAATTTCAGATGGATATTGCAAATTACTTGTCTAATAATACTTCTACAGTGATCGAGATAATTAAAAGAAGAATTGGTGTTGAAATAAAAGTAAATCTAACATTACAATGTTCTTTCAGCAGAGGAGTTGGGTTTGTGAATTGTAGTGATATGCCATTTCACTTCCCAACCAATGCAGAGTTACTCATTCGTGGTGATGATATTTCTGCATGGTACAAGGAAGATTGTAGAAAAATTATTAGTCTTGCTGATAGACTTCAACATGCAGCAGGATCTGGTTGGAGATTAAAGAAAATCGAATATCTTGAAATTCATCTCAATCATCGGAATGTTCTAAACCGTGCATCATCGTATATTCCACTACCATCCCGTATTGCATTGAAAACGGCTGTTATTAATGTGAAAAACGATGATCAGATGTGTTTCAAATATTCAATGTTGACAAAATATATTAAGGTGAATCATTCAGAATATGCAAGCAATTATGTGCGGAATACATCATTATTAAAGAAATATAATTGGAGTGGTATATCTTTTCCTACATCATTAGACTATTTGTCCACATTTGAAAAGAATAACCCCCAAACATCTGTTAATGTATATGGTTTGGATGAGAAAAATAATATATATCCTCTCCGAATCACAATTTACTATGTAATAAAATTTTCTATTAACAATTGTTTTTATTTCTTTAATTTGTTAGATTTAAGAATGTGTGTGGGTTTAAAATAGTTTCTATAAACTTAATTATAGTGTATAGAGATTATATTGATTTTAATTAAAGAGTGTGTATGTAGTAAAATTTGCTGCTTTTCCCTAGGATGGGTTATTTTCCATTAAAATTTGACGTTTTCTATCTAAAATGATGATATTTGTACTAAATTGAGATATTTTACCATAAATTGATGGTTTACACCTAAAATGAGGATATTTTTATGTAAAATGGGTTGTTTCCTTTAAAATTCAATGTTTTGTACTAAAATGTGTGTATTTTAGCTCTAAATGTTATAATTTGTATGAAAAGAGTGATTTTCGTTTAAATTGAGCACTTTTTTCTATGATACTACATTTATCTAATCCCTATTTGTAACGTTTGGAGGTGTGATGAGGTTAGTATATTTAATTATTTATTTTTTTAATAGAAAAAATAACAATTAATCGATTTATTCATAAATTATTAATTCGATTAGTGGAATATTGCAATTTTCCATATATGACAGAGATAATAATTTTAAAAGATTTACATAATCCGCGTAATAATAATATCAATAGTATTTCATACAAGTTCATCGCTAACCTCCTGTTCATTGCGATCTGGAATGTGCATGCGTACAATCTTACATACGGAAAAAGCAGAGTATAATAATAATAATAATAATAATATCTATGCAAGATTGTGTAGGGAAAAAGCGTGGTACATCGCGAATATTTAATTATTTTTAATAAATATAATAACGAAAATCGATTTATTAGTAGATTATTATTATTTAATCGATTAGTGAGGAGGTGTTCCTGATTTTCAATACGCATTAGGGGGACTAATTTAAAAGATTTATGCGATTATGTAATAATAATAATAATAATGCCGATAGTATTCGTACAAGTTCATCGCTAACCTCCTGTTCATTGCGATCTGGAATGTGCATGCGTACAATGTTGCGTAAGGTAAAAGCAAGGTGTAATAATAATAATAATAATATCGATAGTATTCATACAGCTTCATTGATAACCTCGTCATCATCATATTCCTCTCGATTTATCACAACTCACAGTACACTCGCACGCGTCTTACTGTATTAATACTAATGTAATATTATGCGATTTTTACAAATTTTTTTAAAAATAAAGTGTAAGAAGGGAACATGCTAGAAAAAATTCCTTTAAAATTTGGGTTCTAAGTATCGAAATTCGAACGTTTTAAGCAGTTTCCGGAGATTTTACCCCTTTTTCCCCTCGGAATAAAGAATTTTCAAATTTTAACGCGAACCATGTAATAATAACGAATATCTATGCAAGATTGTGTAGGGAAAAGTGTGGTACATCACGAATATTTAATTATTTTTAATAAATATAATAATGAAAATCTTACATACCATATAGTAAAGAAAGAGATGAAAAAACTTTTTTAAAACAACGTATATTCTCATAAGATAAATATAGACATATCAGAAAGGTGATTCGCTCAGCTTGACAAAAAGAGTGGAATCAAATCTCTCCAATCCAAAACAAACTACGCCGCATCAAAAACGAAATTGCCGACTGGGAAACCAACTATTGACCAAAAAGACAGAATGAAACAGTTATTTCAAGACTAAGAATAGGGCACTGTTCATTTACCAACAAGTACATCCTCGACAAGGAGCCGGCACCCATTTGCGAAATCTGCACAGAGACTTTCTCGATAGACCACCTCTTCACATGCAAAAAGTGGAAAACACACCGAGCAGCCTGCGACATGGTAGGAAAACCTATACCAGAACTCCTTTACAACAACAGATCAAATTGTGAAAATGTACTAACATATCTAAAACATGTAAATATGTATAATAGTATCTAAATAAGTTAACTGTTAAGATGTAATATATCCTTTTCTTTGTAATCGCATTAATCAGGAAAAATTCTTTATCCACGCAAAATGATACAATCCATCATCCTCTCCGCGCCGATAAATAATATTCGTGTGTTTTCTCCAGTTAGAGTTATTTACATATTTTACGCTAACCTTCACAGGATCGATATTATATTCAAACTGTGTTACGTAATCGGGAATTAATAGTTTATACAAATTAACGCTAACGCCGTTTCTGTCTTCAAAATCGATAATGTCGCGAATAGTTTTAATTCCAGATTCTGTGATATTTTGAAAATCGTAAATTCTTTCTAATATTCGAAGCTTCGTTATCGAGTGACGCGGGTGGGTGAATTTTGTTAATATTGCGAAAGCGAAACTTTTTACATCGGCTATATCGAATGGATCGTGTACATATACTACAGCATTGCGATGTTTAATCTTCTCAGGTAATTCTCGTTGTAATCCAATTACCTTGGTTTCGATATTTTCCTCCTCCTCCTCCTTCTTTTCCGGTGTAGTGTTTTCAGAGTTGACATCGGAGGATTTAACGGATAAAATGATTGCTTCATCTTCTCCGAATAGATCGTTGTAAAATTTGAATATAACATTATTACCAGTATCGACTTTGCTAGGTTGAGCATCGTCGGTGTTGGATATCGAGATGGATTGTGATGGCTCCATTTTATTATTATTATTATTATTAATCATCTTCCACATCATCATTGGTGGCATTTTCATTAGGAAATTAATATATCGTAGATTTTCTATAAAAAATAATTTTTTAAATAGGAATTTGCGTAAAATTAATGTAAGTATACCCTCGACATAGCGGATAAGGTGTTAGCATCATATGTATACTAAGATATAGCTTGCGATACGATAGCAATATTTCCAGTTTCATCTGATTAAGGTGGTTTAGAACTCGAAACGTTAGGTAATTAACAGGTTTCATATAACTAACCACTAGGCTATGAGAGGTATACCAAAAAATTTTACTTTTTAGTATATTTAATTATTTATTTTTTAATAGGAAAATATAACAATTAATCGATTTATTCGTAATTTATTATTATTTATTCGATTAATGAGGAAGTGTTCATGATTTTCAATACGCGTTAGAGGAATAATTTAAAAGATTTAACCGATCTGCGTAATAATAATAATAATAATGTTGATAGTATTCGTACAAGTTCCCCGCTAGCATCCTGTCCATCATGATCAGAAATGTGCGTGCGTGCATGCGAGGTTACGTATAGAAAAAACAATGTATAATAATGTAAATAGTATTCGTACAAGTTCTCTGCTAGCATCCTATTCATCGCGATCTGGAATGTGCGTGTGTACAATGTTGCGTAAGGTAGAAACAAAGTATAATAATAATAATAATGTAGATAGTATTCGCACAGCTTCATTGATAACCGCATCATCATCATCATGTTCCTCTCGATTTATTACGATTTGCAGTACACTCGAACACATCTTTCTTCGTTAATACTATCGCAATATTATGCGATTTTACAAATTTTTAAAAAAATAAAGTGTAAGAAGGGAACGTGCTAGAAAAAAATCCTTAAAAATTTGGGTTCTAAGTATCGAAATTCGAACGTTTTAAGCAGTTTCTGGAGATTTTACCCCTTTTTCCCCTCTGAATAAAGAATTTTCAAATTTTAAAGGCAGCAAACTGTGTAATAATAACGAATATCTATGTAAGATTGTGTAGGGGGAAAAGCGCGGTACATTACGAATAGTTAATTATTTTTAATAAATATAATAACGAAAATTGATTAATTGGTAGATTATTATTATTATTATTATTTAATCGATGGTGCGCGCGCATACACAGATCGCGGTAGCATTTTCTAGAATTTTCCATCGTCGTCAACGTTGATGACGTCGTCGAGGGGGGTGGCGGGAGAAAATGAATGCGGATAGATAGTACCCAACGCAGGTGGATGAAGGTGAACAACATGCTACATCACCGTCGTCGTCATCCGTTCGTTCGTTGACCTGGTTCAGGTTTTGTTGTTGTTGTTTTATTGCGTCATAACTCGTTGTTTTCGCGCGAGGGAATCGAACTGGTTCCCCCGCAATTGCTGTTCCCCCTTCACACCCTCGTCCACTGTCCCAGTACGAAGAAAAGCACCCTACTAACATTTAATATTTAAAATGGAATACATCACAAAGCAACATTTTTATTACCATTTTCAGATGCTGAACACAAATTTTTACAAAATTGATTTCATTGAAAAATTAACGAACCCGCATAAAAAGAAACAGTTGAATCGTTGCAAAATCTATTTCAAAAGTGTTCAAAATGGCTTTTTAATAAATGACATCCAATAACCATAAAACTGTTATTCGAGGTAACGAAACATCCGTTGGGCAACATATAAAAAGATTTAATGCTCCAACATGAATGAAACGGCAATATTTATTGTTAACGAACAATTTGAATCGCGGACATCTACTTTACTGTCGGAATAACCGTCTTCAACATATTGTAGAGTGCATTACAATATACAATATTGTTTTGAGAAAAAGGAGATGGATACCGTTTTAACGTCAAAATGATAAATCCAGTAAATGTTAAATAAATTTAATTAATTAATCCATTACATTTAAAAATTTGAACACTTTTAGTTCCAAGTAAAAAAACAAACAAATAAGTCAGTGCTACGAATAGATTGATGATCTGTGAACATAAAGAAAATCGCATTTTAAAATGTCACCAATTGTTTCAGCAGTATATTGTTAACATGTATGCAAAGACTGAAACTGCTAATTTGTTATATGTTCTCATGAATCTAAAAAAACTATGTTTATAGAATACATACATTTTCATAATGCAATAAATAATGATGGCAGCAGTATCAGTGATGGTGGAGGAAATTACAATATTACCAACAACATATAACGGGCAGTGCACACAGATGCATCAAAACGCGCAAGATGCAATATCAATGGTCATCCAGATTTGTACATTTATATTCACGTGTAATTTAACGCGAAATGAGATTAAGAACGTTCAATCATCAGCAAATCTCATGGCATTGCTGCTACACATGCATTTAAGCAGAAATTGAAATTTATTAATAGATTTTTTTGTTAAATATCATGTTAGATGTACTCTACTGAATGGCAAAAACAAAGATTACCGCATTCCCACATTTCGATTTAGCTTATCAATAAAGTTGCATTGAACAAGATTGATAGCATGATTTCAGCTGAAATTTCTGATTCAAATGCTAATCCTGAATAGTTTGATGTGATTCATAGTCTATGTGGGTTTTCATATCATGAATTCACTGTATGGCAGATGGAAAATACTCACCTTATCCAAAAGCACTGTTTCCAAAAACTATTGTTGAGAATAATACTTATCTACAATATTGTTGTCAATCAACCAATCAGAATAGTAAATCGATAATATTAAAGGTCAGAAACAAAGACATTGAACCAAATAATTGTTGAATCACCTCACATGCATCGGAACTATCAAAATTCAGCACTTCAATCGTCACTGAGTATGCATTTCATTGAAGACCAACATGCAACACTTCAAAGCCATCAGGAATAAAGTAATGCAACTACACAAATTAAATGTATGGGATGCATGCAAAATAACGTATAATAAATTGTTGAAAACGCTGGATCGAACACTGTAAGATTTATTTGAAAACATTCATTCGGTAGTGCACTGTTATTAGCACGTGATTTTCATCAAATATTCATTACGCCACATTCAGCAGCAGCAGTTTAAATTAATAAACACGCGTCTTGATTTCAAAATAAAGATTCTGTAGAGAAAGTTATGAAAAACGATTATTGGATATCAAAAATATCAAAATTATAATTAATGAATCAACAGACAGCATTAAATTACCGATTGATTTTTATAGTATCATAACTTATCAGAAGAATTAGTTTAATGTCTATTTCTAGGTGCTGCATAATATTAAAAAAATGAATAGTTAAGTGAACATGTAATATTAGATGCAAAATCGTGGATGTAAATCTTATTAACATCACAATTGTTATGAATCTAAGTTCGCGTGACGCTCTCTTTTGGCTAATTGTAAAGGCGTTAAAAATGAATGTACATATTTTCTACCTTTAGTTTAGATGATAATTGCTGAACACGCGACGATACAAGGGCAAATGATCAACTGACCTAGTTCATCGATCGAAAATTGTTTATTATTTTGTTGTATGGGTGTGTGTGTGTGTGATACAATACGGCCGCAAGCCACGAACACTACTTTCGGCGGAACAATGCACAAGCAACGCAGATAAAACGTTATCCGGAACGACAATCTTGCACCGAAAATGAGAGTTTTTGCCTAACACTTTGTGTGACATGGTGCCACGATTTAGAAATACAGTTTAAGAATGCAGTTTGTATAATAAAAATACGCGGTTCCTACTCTCGACCGTCTTTTACCTGATAAAGACGTCATCTAAAGTCTATGTAAACGATCCGAGAGTACCCGTGAAAATGTGAATTTATTAGTGAGAAATTATAAGAAAGCGGACTTCTTACTGATATATAATACGTTAAGAGCAATTGATTGGCAACCGTTGGATTCATTAACAGCAGTTACGTAGCATCTTACTTTGATAAGGCAATTTAGACTGTTTTAAATAAAATCGTATCGTGGATAAAAATAGGCAAAAGTAAATATCCCCGTTGGTTCACTAAAGAGATAATAAATTTAATAAAAGAAAAGGAGAAGTACCGGTTAAAGTTTTAAAAAATAGAACATCAACCTTTCAAAATTATCTTCAACAATCTACGTAAGCAACTAAAATCGAAAATAACACTGGCAAGAGTAAATTATGAATGTACTAAAGAGAGCAAAATTCGAGCAGACCCAAAACAGTTTTGGCTATATTATAATGAGCGGACAGGGAAGTACACGAATACACGTAGAGAATCTTTTGTATACGAAGGGTAAATTTTGCGTAATTCTCAGCACATAGCTTCTGCTTCTGCTGCTCACTTCTCATCAACTTATTCTACTTCACAGGAGTCGAATTTCAACCTTCCTAATCCTTCCATTAGTACCAACCACATTTTTGTGGGGAATATTACAGAACTAGATGTGAGGTGTTGCGGAAGCTTAAGCCTAAGTGTACTTTAGGCCACGACAACGTACCGCCATATAATTTTAAGGCTTATTGAGATTTATTCGTCAAACCTCTTTCACATATCTTTAACTGTGTAATTAACACTAGCATTTTCCCGCAGGTTAGGAAAGTGTCTAAGATCACGTCCATTCCGAAAAATAACCTTTCCAATGATATTACAAATTTTAGACCTATATCTCTCCTCCGGCAAGCCGCTAAAATTTTTGAACTTAAAAGTTATATACACTTCTAAAACATTGTATTTCCACCGATCAGCATGAGTTTGTTGAAGATAGATCGGTTATGACTAACCTAATGACGTTCACGAATTATGTTTCTGCGGTACTAGATAGGTCCTCGCAACGTAGTGTATACTGATTTCCAAAAAGCTTTCGATAGAATAAATCATTCAGGTCTGTTGCGTAAATTAAATAATTTTGGGTTCCCTACTGGGCTATTAAAACTTATGGAGAATTATTTGTGGAATTGGGAACAATATGTCCAATTTGGTAACTGCAGGTCCTGCTTTTTTCTCTGTCCCTTCGGAGTGCCTCAGGGTTCTATTTTAAGCCCATTCCTCTTTTTATTACACATCAATGATTTACCGAATGTTATACAGTATTCCAAAATTCTGTTATATGCTGATGATGCAAAATTATTTAGAGAAATAAGAAATGTTAAAGATACACTATATCATTCCAAAAGGATGTAGATAATTTTGTATCCTGGAGTGTTGTTAATAACTTACTAGTGAATACATCTAAATGTAAATTTATCTCGTTTACTCGCAAAATTCACTCTACTTCTAGAAGGTTCTCTTTTAAAAAATGAGACAAATGTAACGGGGCCGGGGTTCTTTACACGAAAAATTTACATTTAAATTCCATGTAATGAACATAATTGGAAAGCGAGGAAAATGCTGGGTTTAATGTTACGAAGCAGTGTGAATTTCGGATACATTGAAACATATTTATTCATATACTCTGCTTTGGTTCGTTCGCATTTAGAATTTAGCTCGTTGATTTGGAATCCTACATCTATTGATTTAGTAGATAGAATCGAAAGAGTGTAGATAAAGTTTATAAAATACTTACTAAATATATATTGGGTAACAAACTAGAGAAGGAACATCATGAACTAGATATATTTGAGGTAGTCGTTCAGGAGAGTTTTTAAAATTCGTCAAGAGTTTGACGACGTATGGCTGAGTTGTCCTATCTGCTTTCGTTGAAAATATCTGTATGTGTGTGGGTGATTGGATTTTAACTGTGTGCTTATTTGTGTTTATGCGTGAGCATGTGAGTGTGCGGATATATTTTGGCGTTGATCTGTATTTTTCATATACACAGACATATATATATATCGCTAACTAGTAATTTATATCAATTCTTTGTGCATATGCATGTTTAGTAATATATATTTTTTCAGCTATGTATTGTCAACCGTACAATTTCTTTTATTTTCTTTTTTATCATATTGTGCTGTGCAGTAATTGGCGTAAGCTATTGCACTGGCGAATAGTAAAATAAGTAAATAAATAAAATGGAAAAAAAATTCATATAGTAATATTAAAATTAATTATTACTGCGTCTTAGTATTTTAATATATATTTATGCAAAAAAAAGAAACAAAAACATTCTATACCGAGCCACTGGATTAAATTACTTAGATTATTATTTAAAATTTTGAATTGGAATTTGATATTTTTAATTTTCTGTACAATGCAAAATAAAGTAGTCGAAGGTTATTCGCGCATTAATTAAACTAGAAACAAACTAAGAATTAACGACAACCTACGTATCAATATGAACTACTGAACCAAAACGACATTTGAACTAAGTTAATTTTAACCTCGTTTTGAATGAATGTTGCAATATAAATCCTAGTTAGACAATACAGCTATTAATGTTCTGCACTGGTTAAAATCGTTTTACGTTACCATTATTCATTATCTGATTATAGAATTTATGCGAGGATTTAGAATTATTGAAGCATTTTTTAATACGCTTCAAAATAAAAAATATAAAAGCTCTATTAAGTTTAATAAAACTCAGAAATAATCAAATGGACTTATTTTACATAACTCAAAATAAATAAAACCACATTCAGTTATTTCAAACATTTAATAATGCAAACATTACACCAAGCAAAAAACTTCTAGTTCAGTTTTGTTAAATACAGCGTAACTATTACATATGGTTATTACATTAATAAGTTAAATGTTGATAATTAATAATTACCTTAATGTTACCAAATTGTTCACCTTCCACTGGAGTTGAAACTGATGAAGATGAACCCTGTTCATTTTCGTTACCCGAAAAACTACTCATTTATGAACTTATAATAAACAATTCTAAAAACAATTCATATAACTATACTTGAATAACAAAAAAAAAAAAAACACCAAAAAAGTGTTCTACAGTAATAAAAATTAGAATATACCTCTTAAATTCATCTCATATAAATAAAATTCACAGAGAAAATACATTCAAACATTTTAAAATATCACATCTAATATTTTATTTTTCTCTGATTTATTTAAAACACTTCAAAAAAATTGAAACCAGTTCCATAGTACATATCGGATTCAAACCTTCTGTACCCAACTAAGAAAAATATAACATTTTCGAGAATATTTAATAACACTGAAAGGTAAAATGTCGTTGTACCCCCCTATAAAATTTATTCATTTTATCAAACTATCAATACTGTTTCGTACCGGTTAAATTAAATGCAAAAAAATACGTTAACAATCATAAACACTTCGTAAAAAAACATACCACCCCGTACAGCTTCTAAATTATAGATTAACCACCGGCAAAATCATCAACAATGCCAAACCTCTTTTGATTATTATATCTTGAACTTAACCTACGACTTTGTTACTTATGAAATCGTTTCTAGTTCAATATAGAATAACTATCGATAAAATTGTAGGTACTTAAAATCTTAAATTACCCGCAAGTACGGCTGAGTTAAAACTTTAGAGCAAAAGATTTTGAATAAAGTCTTATTTTTTAAAGAATTTCATGTAAAAAAATTTTAAATTATTTAAAATTAAAAACTACTCACAATGGTCGCAATGAATGAACTAAAACTATGGCAAAAAAAAAATATCATCTGTGATCGAGGCGTTTACAAACACTTCAAATAAAATATTTATTTCAGTCCAGTATGATTTTTTTTATTTTTACCATTAGAATATGACTCGCAGTAACAAAATATAATTTATAAATTTAACAATGCAATTATTCATAAAATATGAAAGAAGGATCGTAATTAATTATAAACCTAACCGTTTAAAGGTTAAAAGTATTACAAAATTTAAAACAAAAATCATAATCTTTATGAAGTAGAACTGTCGATATAAAGATTTGAATGTGAATTTGTAAATAAAATGTATTTTGAAAATTGATTATAAAATTAAATAATTATTCCAAATTACTAAAAAGTAAAACAATACAATTTACATAAATTCACAAAATAAAACTATTTTAAAATATATTTCAAAATTAATTTTGATTATATCATAATTTTAAAATGTGTCTTATTGCGAACAAATATTAATTATCAACAATAAATTAAAAACAAACGCACATTTTTAAAACTGAAATAATATCAAATAAAGTTGAGCAAAATTTAAACTTAAAATCATAACTTTTTAATTTTGCACTCAGTGTGACCATTATGTAAAATTTAGTAATTTTATTAAAAGAATAAACTGAGATATTGAATTAAAATTATTATTTGTTGATGGTTTTTGGTAAAAGTTCGTCTCGTTTTTGCTTTAATTTTAAGTTGTAACATAATGTCAAAACGTAGAATTGAATTAATCGATCCTTTCATAACTAAAAACAGAAAACCGTAAGTATAAAATATCATCGTGTTTATAATTTTGGTTGAAAATATGTACCACTCAAGAAATAAAAGGTAAAATTAGAATCTAAAACTCACTATATCGTAAATATTTTTAGTTTTCTAATTTATTAATATAGATCTTTGTTTTTCTTTTGTTTTAATTGTAAAGTTGCATGTTTTATAAGTGAAAATTTTTTTATAAGTGGTTTAATAAACAAATTGTAAAAATTTGTAGTCAGCAAGTGAATTAAAGCACTTGTATTGATGCTAATTGCTGAATGTTAATTTAACATTAATTAGAGTTGTGGACTTTTTATTACTATTGTATGATTATGATACTTATATAGTAAATTAAGAGGCACTGTTAATCATGCTTTACAAAAGTATGCATTAGGAAATTAGATATTGTTGCAATTAATTATTATTTTTTATTAATTTTTTAGAAACCCAGAATCTACGAGCAATAGTACAGAAAATAAAGGGTAAATTTAAAAGTTTTATGATACTTATAATGGATTAATCCATGTAAACTATAAAAACTGATGTAACTTGTTATTTTAAATCATGGATATCATTAATGTTTGTTTTAAAAATTTAGTTTACTTTTATTTATGTAATTTACGATATATATTTATATATATATATACATGTATAGCGGATGGTTGTAAAACATTTCATTTTTTGCAGAAATATTATTCCAAACAAGTCACCACAGTTGCAGGCCAATCCATTCACTGGCTTACCTTATACACCTAGGTAATATGACATTTATTAGTTTTATAAAATTTATTTCGTAGTTTAAAATTTTGAATGGGGAACATTAATTCATATAAATAAATCTTTTTTAAATGGACAAGAGTAAAGTTAGATTTTTTTTTTTTTAATACACTGAAATATGCATACATTTATCTAAAATGCTTAGTAAGAAGTATCTTAACATACATTTTATTCTTTTCAAGCTACAGTATTTTAACCATTTTTAGCGTAAAGGATTTTGTTCTGAACTACGTATTTTTATATGAAAAGAAAAAGAGGTATTTATTTAAATTCATGCGAACATTTATTTATTTAGTTTTTGTTTGGATATATATATATATAAATATGTACATTTTTACATATTTCCTATCAGGCTTGACTTGCGGGTATCGTTTTATGTTCTGCCCTATGTATTAAAACTCATATCTGGGCAAATGATAACTTAATTTGAGAAGTAATTGTTAATTAACTGTTTTTCTAGAACTTTTACCGTTAAGATATCTTTATATGTTTAAAAATTCTTTTATTTTTCGTTAAAGCTTTCTTTTTACAAAATTAAATTTAGGTCTGCTTCTTTGTATTTTTCACTAAAAATTTTTTGTTTACATTTTATTTAAGTATCGTTAATTTTAAGTGTATATGACAATATCCTTTTAATGGATTTTGATGATTGGATGTTATAAAAATGATTCCATTCTTTTTATTTTAGATAAATGAGAATAGTGGAACTATCCCCTCCAGATAAATTGTTTAAAAATGTATGAGATTATATTTTCGTTTGTTAAATGATTTCATTTACAATTTCCATAGGCATTTAATGAGACAAACATTTCAGAAAATGAGAAATATTCATTTTACATTAAATTCTGATTTTGGATGATGAGTTAATTGAAAATTATTTAATCCTTTTAACGTTTTTTTTTTTTTAAATAATACTACGTTATTATTTAATGAGATAAAAAAAATATGCAACACACTGGTTATTATACGACTAATTAAAAATTTCATAATTGAACGTGTGCACAAATTTCTTTGGCATCGAGTTTTAAATTAGTGAATGTTATTATGTCGATTTCTTAAGATAGTTATTGTTTGAATATGATCCAGTACTTCCAAATACTTTATATAGATTTTTTGAAACCAATAATATATTTACCGATTAGTTAAGAAAGCTAACTCTTTCTTTTAACGATCTACTAATTTATATAGGTACAAAATAAATTTTTGATTACTTAGAAAGATCAGTTTATAAGTGGATACATTTTTCTATATTTTGTAATCAAATTTATAGACCAATATTTTGCGAGAATAAGAACTCATTTTTAGTTACGACTTTTCTAGAGATTGAAGAAATTTAAACAGATTTTCTAGTTTATCTATATTGCATTATACTGCTCAGCATTTATATCTTATATTGTAGAATAATTAAATAAAATCGATTGAGTGTTTTCGCGCACGCTACAATATTAATGTAACTAACTACTGATCGTTATATTTTTTATCATGTTTAAGGTACTATGAATTACTTAAAAAGAGATTATCATTGCCGGTTTTCGAATACAGAGAGGAATTTATGAAATTATTAGCTCAGTATCAAGTTATAGTGTTAGTAGGTGAAACGGGATCTGGTAAAACGACTCAAATTCCACAATGGTATGTATAGTTAAATTAAATAATGTTTTAAATTTAAAACCTTAGAATTTAGAGTTGATTCGATACGATTAATTGAATGAATCAGTTCTATACAATTTAATGTGCTAAATTATTGGATATAAAATTAATTTTCTAAAATGTGCCGTACGCCCTTTTTCTATATATTTAGTGGAAGGTTTAATGAAGTAACTCGATACGTTAAAAATAATTTTTTTTAAATATTTTACGATAAAAAGAAATGTGTCTTGGAAATTAGGGAACCGTAATTTCATTTTATTGAATTAAATTAGTGAAATTTTCGTGTAATGATTTGGAACTGTGTTAAAAATATATTAAGATTGTTACTAAAAATAAAAAAATATATTTAAAAATTGCAGCTAGTTTCAAATAACTCGATCCATAATCATGGCAATAAATATTTAAAATAGAGTAAAAATAAAAATAAACATGTATAAAGTATCGATATATTAAAGAGCCGAAATGCTTAAAATAAATAAATAAATCAACGGTAAAAAAAAAGAATAAATTTTAAATACATGAAACAAATATAATAAAATAAAGACAGTATATATTAAACAATGGATTATTGTCCCGTATTTGATGATTAATAATGTTATGTTTGTATTTATTTATACATGTCTCTGCAAAATTGAATAAATTATGATCTGTAATTATTTTGATTATTTTCATATGTTTCTACATTATTAATAATAATATATTTATGTTTTATAAGATGTTCAGCAAATTTCGATTTGTCTGTACAACCATATTTATTAGCGTACTGATGTTCTCAACAACGTATTATAAGTAATCTTTTTATCTGACCCATATCAATTTTATTTTGATTTTTGCATATTAATTTATAAATTTCAGGATTATATTTATCACTTTTTTAAGATTGTTAAAGTGTTAATGTTTATTATTTTATTGTATGAATTATTAGTTTTAAAGACAATACTTAAATTATTGGTATATTCAAATAATTTCGTAATTTTAGTTATTAATGAATGAATGTAGAAAACAGCATATAAGACTAGTGTAAAAGAAATACTCGATACAAAAAATAATAATAGAAATAATACAAAAAATACTAACAGAAAATTACATTTATCAATTTCAACAAAAAAAATACAAAATTATTCAAGCCTAATAATTTAAATATTCCCAATAAAATAATGAACATTAACACATTCAACAACTATAAAAATTTATTGTCAAAAACAAATATATTAAATCAAATCTAATAGTATTTTTTATGAAGGAAATTATCTAATGTTGAATAATAATAATAATGGTGAGTTTTTAGAATATAAAGCTTGAATTTCAATTTATTTTCTGTAATACACATCGTGTAAGTAAAACAAAGGAAAAGGAAAATTTATTTTGCATTTTTATTTGGGTTCAATACGAAAATATAAAAATATTAATCAAATGAATTCCGTTATTGAATCAAAAATATCGATCTATTAAATGTATAAGTTAAGTTTATACATTTATAATTTATATAAAATTTGAACAAAATATTCTATTTGTTTCAAATTTTCTATAATTGTTAAATAGTTATGGGTAAATGTTTTGTTGGATTACATAATTAAATTTTTTTACAGAAAACATCGTTTTCATGAACACGTAAAAATGTAAATTATTAAATTAGTGTAATTCAGCTACCGTGGCGTAGTTGGTAGGCAGTGTTGCTTCGTTCGGGTAGAACCTGGTTCGAATCCCGCTGTTGCACATTGTAACTTCCAAAAATTTCACTGGGCTAATGTCCTTAGTAGGAAAAAAAATAATAATTTGAAGGTGCGGCTATTAATAATTGATAACTATTATTATTTACCTTCATTTTTTTAAATTTTCTTAATTTTTTTTTCAATTTTATATTTTGCATTCTTTTCTAATTGATCAGTTATATGATTTACTTTTTTCCTTTCAAAAAGTGTCAATAACTATTTTGATTTATTTTTATCAGTGTGATTTCATTCCTCTTCCTTTTCTTTTACATTAAGTTTTTGCAATTCATTCTTTTACTGTATACATTTCTCTTTAAGTTCGCATTTGTAAATAATTTCTTTTTCGGTATAGTTTTTTTGATGTTTGAATTGGTGTCCCCAATTATAGAAAAATTTAATATTTTATAATTGAGCAAAATGTATTTGTTTTATTGATCATGTAAATGTAAATGTTTCGGATATACGTTCAAAAAGTTACACAATTTTTAATCTAAAAAAAAAAAAAAAATTAATAGGTGTGTAGAATACTCAAGATCAATAGGATCAAAAGCCGTTGCCTGTACACAACCCAGACGAGTAGCCGCTATGTCAGTAGCGCAACGTGTTTCAGAAGAAATGGACGTTTGCCTTGGTCAAGAAGTTGGTTATTGTATTCGGTTTGAGGATTGCTCATCTGCGCGTACGTTACTAAAGTTAGTACACACGTTTAGTTTTATTTTAGTGTATGCATCGAAATGTCACACATTTAAGGAATACATCTGAAATTGAATACGGTTCCATAAGAACTGATCTGTATTAATTTAAATAGTATATATTAGAATGATGAAATTGATTATATTTAAAGTAACGATCAGACTTTTGAAAAAGAAAGTAAGGAGGAACGCTAAAAGGTTCGTAATATTAAAAATTTACTAGTGTTAAAAAAATGTTTTAAAGTGGAAATATATCACACGTGTAACAAACGAGCTTAATCTGGAAAAGTAACCGTAATAATTGAATGCAAATATTTAATTGACAGTAAAGTAAGCTCTTAACGTTTAAGGGAGATAAGAGTTGGAAAATTTCTTCCCCATTGTTAAGTTTATTTTTTTATTACTGATAAGAAAAATAATAAAACACAATTGTTACGTATTTTTTAATAAAAATTCAAAAATTTTTACTTCTTTAACCTTAATATATGTTTATATATAATGTAAAAATTTAATGTTGTTATATTTTATTTGAAGAGTTCTAATGATGTTATCATTTAACAGTTGCATAAAAACCACTTTAGAATTTATTGCCATTTAAACGTTCCTGTTACGAATGTTTTAGTGACTGACGAATACATAACAGTTGATTATGAATTCTAGTTTCAAAATATATCTGATTTTCCTAAAATTTCTTGTCCAGATGCATTTCTTTAGCGATGTTGAGATCAGAAATATTAAGTTTAAAAACGTCAAAACTACGATTGCCAAAAACATTTTGTATGACAATATAATTAGACTATTAGCGTTAAAATTAGAGAGAGGAACAAGATCGAGTAATTTTCAGAACAGAGGCAACACATTTCATACGAGACTTAGAATATGTTGAAAAAGAAGAGAAACGATGAGTGCAATAAATCAGAGCACGAAAGGTAAAAAGCGTTAATGTCACAAATAAGAAGAAATTTAATGTAAAACAAATTTACCGATACACAGATGCATATCGTAATATTAGATTTCTAGTTCGTGTGTGAGGGAGGGGGATTGAAAAAAACCGGAAACAACGGTAAAAATTTAAAAACTAGCGCGTGATAATCAGCAGAGATTATTTTTTTAATATTGGTTTTAGGAGTAAAATAAGAATTGTAACTGCATTTTCCGAAGGATAAGTAAAGTATGAATTATTAAAGTTTTTTTAAAAGAAAGATTTTACCGAAGAGAGAAGTCTGCTCCTTAGGTATTGGCTCTATTTTATTGTTTGTAATTACGAATCTTACTTTGTAACAGTGTAAAGCATTCTTTCACATTGATATTATTTGTATTATAACAATTAAAATGACAAATAAGTAATTAATCGGTATTGTATATTTTTTTAAATATTTACTAAAATAAACTTAAATATATGACAAGATTTGTTTTAATTTCATAATTTTTTACACTTTTGCAAATTTATATTTTTTTAAAATTTTATTTCTTTTTTTTTTTCTTTTTATATCTATCTATCGAATCGTTTCACCCCATGTAGGGGTATCGTGACCATGATCTGTCACCCGGTTGATCAGACTGCGCCAACAATTCCGATCCTTTGCGATGTGTACACAATCCTGAAAGGTACGACCAGCACCTGTGCACACCGCGTCCGTCCATCTAGTCGGCGCACCACCTCGCCTCCTTTTTCCGTTGACCTTTCCTTGGACGAGCACCGTTTCCAAATTGTTCGCTCTGATCACATGACCAAAATACCGCAGTATCCTGCAGAGCACTACAGATGATAATCTCTTCGGGTTACCAATCTCATTTATTATGGAGACATTTGTTCTCCTGGCTGTCCATGGGACACGCAGCATACGCCTCCAGCACCACATTTCGAGTGCGTCTATACGTTTTTTGTCTGCACTGGTCGTTGACCAGGTCTCTGCACTATACAGGAACACTGAGAAGACGAGGGAGATCACTAGCCGAATCTTTACACCTTTACTAACAGTGGAGTCAGCTCGAATTTTTTTTAAACGGCTCATTGCGCTTCGTGTAATCTGTGCTCTGTGGCGTATCTCATTTTTACATCCACCGCTGTTTTCCACTATAAAGCCTAAATATGTAAAAACGCCGGTAGCATATTTCACATTCTGACCCCGGACGTCAGAACGCCGATTGCTAGTCGGATCGCATGACACAAAATCTATCCGTTTTCTTGACATTTCATGGTGCTCTTGGGAAGATACTGCGGTGGTTGTTTCCCCTTGCCTGCCGCAGGATTTCCTGTTAGGGTTTACTCCCTTAGCCGAAAGGTCCAGTTTGGAGCCGCTGGATACTATACGCCTATATAATAAAATTACAATAAAATCGTTATGCAGATTTAAAATTTGTAATTTAGTTAGTGCTTCACTGAGCACCCACTAATTTATTATAATTTACTGTGTGGAATTATTCGGGTCATTACAGCACTTTTGTATCCACCTTTCTAGCTGAATCGTTTGGATCGCCCAGTACAACAGCGCTGCATTTTACAAAGCAATGGGTTTTCATATTATTTAATGCTTTTATGAAATCGTAATATCGTTGACAATAAATTTCTGCTACTCCGTATATATTATATCATGATAAATTATTTTGTTCTGGCATAATTAGTTGTACACTGTAGATGATTCTTTTAGTATTTTGGATTGGGATTTCCATATCTGACCACAATTTATTTTTGTAAAAAAAATCTGTAGCTTCTCTTCACTCTCATTTCGGTGCTAATAAGGTTTCGTATGGTGTAAATTTGTTTAATAATAATTCCAATTTTCTTCCCAGTAGAATGCAAATAACTGAAACCCAAGATATTTCAATTTAGTGGTAGCATCAGTTTCTGTTCCTAATGAACAGTTTGAGCTTTTTTTTTAGCTCGAAGATTATATTTGTTGATTTTCTAGATTTTATTTTGATTCTCCATTTTGGTATTACATGAGTTGGCTAACTATTTAAAAACGTTCTTCGGCATTAATAATCAGTGTATCATCAACATTTATGGAAACTATAGGACGTAGCAAGCGTGGCCGTAGTATATATCAGGTACAGAATTAGTCCAAGGCCACTATCCTAGATGACAAAAATGTTTATCAGTCCAAAAAATAAAACTTATAACCTACTTGAAATTTTCTGTCTTCTAAATATGATGACAAAAGTTTAAAAATTTTCAATGGAATAATATTTTAAATTAATTTAGTAAACTCTGATGACAAATCTTGTCAAAAATGTTTGACTTATATCTGTAAACACTGCGCAGCATTTTAGATTGGGTAGTTAGCTCTTTAGTCCCTCAAATTTCCCACTATAGGTACGCAAAAGGGAGTGTTCTATAACTAGTGTGCGTGTGTAGTTTGTTTGAAAATATACAGTATGTGACATTCACGATAAAAACATTAAATTAATTTAGATCGAATGTATTATGAAAAAACGGGCCATTACTAAATTAATCGATTGATGATTCCGAATAAACCATGTACTATTTTTAATTTATAATTAATAGGTATATGACAGATGGTATGTTACTACGTGAAGGGATGTCAGATCCAATGTTAGAATCATACCAAGTAGTATTATTGGACGAAGCTCATGAACGTACACTCGCTACCGATATTTTGATGGGTGTTCTGAAAGAAATAAGTAAACAAAGATCTGACCTTAAACTCGTTATTATGTCAGCTACTTTAGACGCTGGCAAATTTCAGGTACTTAATATTTTGTTAAATTAAATAAGATTTCCAAATCAAAAAGCTGATTCATGTTTTTTCAAATCAATAATTTAAAATTACTATTTAACTAATTTACCAGTATACACATATCATTGTAATTTCATAACATTTACGCGAGGTAATATAATCTTTATTTTAAATCTCAAAACTTCTGACCAAATTTTCTAGATGTACACCCGTCCGGTTGTAATTTTGAAATGAAATATTTTTCGAGCAGTCTTATAAACTTTACTGGAAATGTTATGGTAATTTCTGACCAACTTCAAAAAATTATTATGGACGTTATGTTAAGTATTTTAATGTCGATTTAGTCAAAATTTATTTTGACAAATAGATTATCAAAAAAGTAAAGACGCATAAGGATTTTTCAAGAGTTTTGTGAAGAAAAAGAATTTAAAACTTTAATTTTTATTTTTATTTTTATTTTTTTTTTGTAATTAGGAGAACATATGTAACAATATTTTAAAAAAACAGAAAGTACTTTGCATTTAAAATTAATTGAAAAAGTATATCGAAGAAGTGGGAAATTAAAAGTATCAAAGTTTGATGTATTATGGTCTATAGTTGAGATAAAAATTTTTTGCTTTTATATAATCAAATGTAATATAGTAAAATTATGGAAATGCTAAATTCCAAACATAATTGAATTTTTTATTAAGTTATTAAAACGTATCTCGTTGATACTATCTTATTATATTAATAATCATTTCTTTTAACTCTCATTTTTTCCTTTATGCATACAAACATTGACATTCTTAGCCTTTCTCTAGATCTTTTTCCCGATAGTTTACTGTTTAGCATAATGCTCATGGAATTACTAAATTGTATTACATTGGGAATAATCTTTTCGCTCTTCAGTGTCGCGAATAGACATCATTAGTTTCTTTTCGATATTCCTTGAATTCTTTCAGACCCTGATATGTACTAGTTATTCTTCTCGGGATTCGAAACGCAAATTTTTATAGTTCTAATTTGGCCATTTCTCGTTTTCTTAAAGTACAGTTTTTACATAAACATTTCAAAATACTACGTTATGTGTATGTCTTTTGAAACTTTTTTCTGTTTTTTGTTTTGAAATGAATCTTGTTTTGCTTCGTTTATTTATAATTATACCAACCAAAAATAACAACATTTTTCAGGTTTGTTTTAAAGTAGTATTATTAATTTTTATTTCGTTGCCGTTTATGACTATTTTCAATGCGTCCTGTAATTTTTTTTTTTTTCAATTTGTATGAAGCTTCCGAGTTTTAATTTGAATTGTAAAAATTTTAATTGTGCTTATACTTTATTGATTTTAATATTATTTAGCAGCAGTTAAATTTCCTCAGATAGTTCATTTATTTAATTTTTTTATTTTATGATATTTTTTACCTGTTCATATTTTTTGAAGTTTATTTCGTTCTTTTATTAGTTCTAATTTTTTTTTTTTTTTTAGAATGTTTAAGATCAAATTTCTTTCGAGATTATCTTCCATTGTTCACAATACATCAATAGGATTTGTGATTCGTAAATTTCGAGACCAAGTTGTCTTAAACTCTTCTTGTTATTTATTTCCGTAGAAACATAAAATCGCGTTATCATTTTCTTGACATGAAATCATTATATTTTCGTACGAAAGAAATTTTCAACACCGATGAATTTAAAAAAATACTCATCTTTTTCATTTTTATAATTTTTAGGTGTACATTCTTTTGACAGAAGACTGCTTACCACCGAAATAAAAATAATCCTTTATTTATTGTAATGGTAAAAGTATACTTGTACGATTACTAAAAAATTCTTGATATTACGGCGGTAAGCAGTCTTCTGTTAAAATAATATACATTTAAGAATTGTAAAGATAAAAAAGACAAGTATTTTCTTTTAATTCGGCGTTGTTGAAAATTTCTTTCTTGCGAAAATAAAATTTAAATATACTACATATATTTACGATAATCGCAAAAATATTGGTGGGTTTCTAAAAGTTATTTTAAAAAATTCAACTTGTATACGAGAATATCTTTAACGATGTTGACTAATTATTAATACATTCAATGTTTTAGCAATATTTTGATAATGCGCCTCTGATGAGTGTACCTGGACGTACGCATCCTGTTGAAATTTTTTACACGCCAGAACCCGAGCGAGATTATTTGGAAGCTGCTATAAGAACCGTTATTCAAATACATATGTGCGAAGAAGTTGCTGGAGATGTGCTACTATTCCTTACCGGACAAGAGGTATTTACATTTATTTTGAATAATTTTTAGCGAAAATACACATGGTTGAAATTCCAAAAAATATTCTGTTACTTTGCCAATGTAATAGCGATAATTAATCATTCCAGTTTGTTGAGGTTCGATATATCTACTTCCTATTGCGCCTATTACATACCGTCTTTTCCTTCTGCACACGTTATTCCTGTTATTAGTTATTTTGACTCCCTTTAGTTTTGATCATTTCTGGGTATTATATAATATGCGATTCGCTGATATTAAATAATATTTCTTAAAAATTATCTTTATCGGCCATAGAGGCTTGCGTATTAGTAACCCGGGAGCACAATACACAAGTTGCAAAAAAAAAAAAAAAATATCACCGGAGTATTAATAGAAATTAAATTGGATGGGGTCAAAACAATTCCTATTTTAATTTATTCTATAAGGAACAATGAGTAAAGTTGAAAATCCAATTTATTTTTACAGTTTTGTGTAAGTTTGTTGTAATATTAGAACAAACACATATCAGTGCGAGTCTTGTAAGTCTATCTTTTTCTGTGTTGAATATTTCGTGCAAATAATTATTTCAAAAAAAAAAAGAAAGAAAGAAAGAAAGAAGGAAAAGAAAAAAAAACTAAAAATGTTGGGGCTGAATTTGCAACAAAATTTTTCTTATCATCTGTTTGACTGTTTGATAACAGATCATCTGGACCGCATCTAAAAATTAACTATTTTGACTACAAGAAAACTAAATTATTGTTAATTTTCTATAAAATAATACTTCTTACAGTTGATTTCCTTTCATCTTTTATCTTATATAATTAGAAATTATGAACGAAAATGATTTAGTAAATTAAAGGTAATGAGTATTCATCTTTATTCAGTTTTGTGTATTCTCCAAGAAATCTCAACAGCAATTCTCTTAGCTCTGTATTTTATAAAAATCGTCATCTTAATTTGAAATTGTAATTCATTAAATTCTTGATATGAGCAAGGAAAATGTTCAAGTTCGTTGAAAATTGGGCTGATAAAGGTAGTGTGATTCTCAGTTTGTTTTCCGTGAAAGATTGCCTTTCCTGGTGTTTCATGAACTTAAGAGAAGCTAAAACTTGTATTTACAAACATTGTGATATATAATTTATTTTCCTTATTTTTTAATGCAAGAAATTTCTTAACCACTTAGAATGAAATTAGTGTAAAAAACTAGTACATTTGATAGACTTTTTTTTTTGTTTTCAATGAGGTTATTGCAAGTACTCAATGAAAACATTAAAACATTCCTATTTTTATTGACAAGTAGTTATGTGCATGAAACAAAAAATGTTTTTTTATTATTAATGTGATATGCATAAATTATTCCTTTTTTAATGTAAAAATAACGACGTACTGCCATTTCATCATGGAAAGACTTACAAACGAGCAACGATTGCAAATTGTTGAAATTTATTATCAAAAACCAGTGCTCTGTGAAAAATGTGCATCGTTTGTTACGACCATTAAAACAAAAACAACAAAAACAAAAGATAATTTTAAATAAAATTTACACGTGTTTAGAATCGAGGTTATATAGCTGACCATGCACAATTCTTGCTGCTCGAATCTGGATACTCGAACGCACACAAACACACACACCCGTATATAATGGAAAGGGGCAGAATGAAAGAGAAAGAGAGTGAAGGCCGCCTGGAGGACGCATGACGTTTTTTCGTTCGATGACGATTTCTGTCAGTTTTCTTCTACAGCCGAGCCGCGTAAAAGAACTTCATTGCAATACTAATTGTCGTCTTATTATTATTATGTGAGGGAAATCAACATAGTTCACCTTTATTATTGAAATAGTCCGAAATATGGTGCAATAACGTAATTTAATTCTAATTAGCACTATAAAATATTGGAATTAAGATGAAATGTTCTCTGATACGTAAGAAGTTGCACCAACGTTTAGAAAAATATGTAAAATAGATGTGCAGCGCCCGCAAAGACACTATACGTAAGAAAAAATTTAACAGCGTCTCTATATTAGTAGAAAGGAAAAGTTCTATTTCTGTGCGCTGTTTATTACAATAACGAATTTTATTATATAAATGAATACTTTAGATAATACTCTCACAAAGTTTGCGTCTAGGTTCTCTCCATTCACTGTAATTTGTTCGAGTTGCTGTTTCGATCATCAGAGGCTGCTCCAATCTTCGAATTTTTATTATTAATAATTTTATAGCTTTTTTTATTATTTTACTTTTTTCCGATTACTATTTTAAAAAGTAACGCTTTTCTTGGAAGTAAATCGTTTCTTCTTTAATAAATTTTTGTTTTCGAGAACATTAAAAAAGATGGTGCCTGTAATTTCACAACAATGTATAAAGATACTGCGGTATGAGCATGTTGCTAATTTAATTTCAGGAAATAGAAGAAGCATGTAAGAGAATAAAACGTGAAATAGATAACTTGGGGCCGGAAGTCGGCGAACTAAAGTGTATTCCTTTATATTCTACATTACCGCCAAATTTGCAGCAACGAATTTTTGAGCCGGCCCCTCCCAACAAGCCGAATGGTGCTATCGGACGGAAAGTTGTGGTTTCAACGAATATCGCTGAAACGTCGCTTACAATAGACGGAGTCGTATTCGTCATCGATCCCGGTTTCGCGAAACAGAAGGTGATTAGCATATTAATATTTTCCTCTTAAAATAGTGTGTATAATAATAAAAAAAAGTAATACTTTAATGTTAATTTTAAAAGTTGTTCTAAAGAATATTTTCCGAAAAATAATTTATATTTCGAAATAGGTATATAATCCTCGTATTAGAGTAGAATCGTTATTGGTATCTCCAATCAGTAAGGCATCAGCGCAGCAACGTGCTGGACGAGCTGGTCGTACGCGACCAGGAAAATGTTTTAGGTAATTTCAAGTGATTAAAATAAATTTTTATTTCTGATTATATAAGAAATATTTATAATTACGTCGTTACGTGGTGGTACGTTATTAATTTTAAAATAGAATTGGGAGCATAGCTGTTAACGCTCAATGCGAATCTGTGTGTGTGTGTGTGTGTGTGTTGGTTTGTAATTTTATAGAATAAAATTCAACATAATAGCACTTATTGATCTGTAGAAAAGGGAAAACAGCTGGAAAAAAATAATTAAATATTTCCTTCGAATAGTTTGATAGTTAAATTGGTTAATGAAATTTAATAAATGGAGTGTTTCTACATTGCAAAATTAAATAGTTTCGCCGACAATGTCCTAGTAAATATATTTAGTGTTAATGTAGCTGGGAAATTTTGAAATCAGTTGTAAACTACCGTAATCTAATATGACTATTAAAGATCATCTTAAAATAGTAAACCCCATCTCACGCTAGATATTTTTCGAAAGTCCATATATTCTAGTTATTGGACTTAATTGTTAATATTTAATTATTTACTACATACAGTTACTATATAATTATAATTATGAGCCGTTAAATTCTAAGGTAATAATAATCTCCACTGCTCGCACAGCAATGTGCATACGTGGTGAATATTTATTTATAATTACGTTTCAAAAATTGTACATACGTAATAAAATAAATTCAGTTCAATTTATCTATCATGAACGTGATAAAATAACAAAAAAGGATGAAACAAAAAGAAAAAATGATTCGGGATAAAGGTACCAGGCGCGATGTAATTTCGATATATACGATTGTAACGAAATAGTTTATATAAAGCTCTCATAGTTTACCATATTATTGATTTTCATAGGTTATACACAGAAAAGGCGTACAAAAATGAAATGCAGGACAATACGTATCCAGAAATTCTTCGTTCTAATCTGGGATCTGTAGTATTACAGCTGAAAAAACTTGGTATCGACGATTTAGTTCATTTCGATTTTATGGATCCTCCTGGTACTTATTATTTTATTTATTTTCGGTTTTTTTATTTTATCATTGGTTTATGCAATTGTATTTATGGCGTATTAATAATAATAATAAATAAATAAATAAACAGTAATAATTTTTTATTAAGCACAATGAATGTTGAAGAATATGAGAAAAAATATATTCTATTTCTTATGGAATAACTAAAAATGCGATAATAGGAAGAAAATTACATACAACATAAAAATATCAGTAAATGTGGGCCTTATAGATTTTGGAAGAGGCAATTTACTTATTAAACAAAAAAGATAAAGATAAGAGAAAGGATTAATTTCTCTGAATTATATAGGAAACATAAGTTTTATCAGAGTTAGAAGTATGCGGAAGAGTGGAGCAAGAACAGCAGATTAGCAAAAATCATTAACTTTAAAGTTTACAAAGAAGAAATTGACGAAATCATGCGAGCGGATAAATTATGCAATGAGTAAAAACGAAATCTCTGCGTGCTATTAAACGATCAACTTGTTTTGACAATCGATAACGTACACTGAAAACGAGAGAAAAAATTGGGAAAAAAATTAACCCGGTTAAAATGAAAGCGAAAAGGAGAAGAAAAGGTATAAAGAAAAGACTAAAAAAATTTAGGTAAAAATATTATTTAACTAAAGAATATAGACGTATAGATGCTAGGAAAGTGAAAGAATAGAAAACAGTGCAGTTAAGATGGAACAAAGAATTGAAATAACGAAAGAAGTATTTATTACAAAACAGAAATAGTATTGTGAGTAGTATGAGATGAGAAGCAAAAAATTGAAAAATTGTCATGTTTAGAGTAGATTGCTATATGTGTACCGATGACGCAGATGGAATGTATTTCTATTAATAATGGGCTAAATAAACGAATTCCAAAATCCGGCAAGAGACTTAAGCAAAGAAAAAATGGAAAAAAGAATAACAAGTCTTATACATTTGATAGATATGTGTATTTTAAAAACGTTAACGAACTTTTGAAAATTACGACATTAAAATTACAATTAATGTCTTTTTTTAAATTAATTCTGAAAATTTTAACACGTGCACCCTTTACCATTCTTTCAATATATATATATATATATATATATATATATATATATTGGTTAATTTTAAAAAAGTTTATTTTACGATTTTTTTACCAAATAAATTTTCTATTTTTTAGCACCGGAAACGTTAATGAGAGCTTTGGAATTACTAAACTATTTAGCGGCATTAGATGATGATGGAAATTTGACCGACTTGGGTGCGGTAATGGCAGAATTTCCACTTGATCCTCAATTGGCTAAAATGTTAATTGCATCCTGTAATTTAAATTGTTCAAACGAGATTTTGTCCATTACTGCTATGTTGTCAGGTATGATTACAAGAAAAAAGAAAGAATAAAAAAAACAATTTGAAAAGAATTCACTTTATAATTAATTAATTTAGTGCGATAAAAGAGTGTTTTGGTAATTATATAAATGTTTTGCTTCTTTTGAAATATGATACAATACGTTATCAATTAATGATGACCTTTTAAATTTTCGATCAAGTTTTTAAATTTCGATTTCACTAAAAAAAAAAATTTTTTTTTAAATTCCTTATTTATGTGATTATTAATACGAGTATATATGCGTACTTTAAATATATATATGACCTTTCTATTTGAAATCTCATTTAGTACATTCATTATTTATCAGCAAAAACGTCGAATGTATAAAAAAAAATTAAGTTTACAAATTAATTAGTAATTTGTTGTTTTTTTTTAATTTTTATAAAAATCATTTACATTAGCGCTTCTTAAACTTTTTTATTCACGAAGAATCCCCTTCTGAAGTTGATTTTTTTCTCGCAGAAATCTATGGTATCGTTACCCACTTTTCGTGTCGGCATCAACTTATCATCTCTTCGATTCAACCGCATTAGTAATAACTCCAAATCGTCGTCGTGCCATGCTGTGAACGTGTTGACAACTCGAAGTGCAACCCATGCCTCTAAAGCAAATAAACAGCGCTTGCGACAGATAAACTGCTAGATAATTTGTTAATATGCGATGCTGATAATTAGGTGTTATTACATACTTTATGGAACATATAGAAACCGTTGCGGTGAGTCGACGTTGATCTGGTACTGAGACGGATAAATGAACACCACTCTACTCTCTACGTTCGGCCTTTATAAACTTCCTAATTACAACATTGTGTTTTATTTCATCTTACATAAAATAACCTTTCAGACTACTGACTCCGGTTGAAATCCATGGGGCATTGGTTTGGAACTTGTTCGATTATACAGATTCAAAAATTGTGCTATTTGAATATTTCTTATTCGTTGGTTGTTTCTTAAAATTTGTTCAATTTTTCGTTAGTTTTTTTCTTTCTTTTTCTTGCATACCTTCATTAAGAACACTTCTGGTAAATTTGAATAATGTTTTTTTTAGTTTTTTATATTACTGTTATAGTTTCTCATGGTTGCATGTTACATACGTAATAGCTATGGTTTTAATAATTTCTTCCTCGGTTGCAACAGTGTTTAAAGATACGCGCAAAAAATTCTTTAAATAAACTCCTAACAAAAATTATAATCTATTTTCTTTAATTCGATTGCATCTGAATGCTTCGCAGTTTTTCAATCTTTGAATTAATTCATTTTTGTTGTGGGCTAATACTTCATAAGTAAATCAGAATTATTTGTAGGAGGAGAAAAGAAATCCAAAAAAGAACATCCAATCAATATGAAAAGTTCCCAAATTAATTATTAGTCAGTTTGACAGACAGATAAAATGGTAAAATGTGCATCCAGTGACTACGTATTTGACAGTAATAATTACGAGGAACAAATTAAAAAAAAAAACTATGACAGAGAATAGTCAGTGTAACATTATGGATTATTAAGACGTGAATTTTTTTATTGACGGGAAATTATAGAAGCAATATTCAGTTGAGCGCGGAGTGTTTCCAGTTTTAAAACTTGGAACCTCAAATTTTGTAGTTGAGCATTTTAATTTCCAAACTATAGTACGGTATAGTTAGTTTGAAGTTAAATAAAATAGTGAAATACGTGAAAGTGAAGATGTTTACTTGCTGCCTTTAGTATTATTAGACTTAGTACTGGTGTGAAATCTAGTAATGCGCCGTAACAAGATATTTATTTTAGTTGATTCTCTCGTTTTTTGCTTCCGTTGATTTTACTTCGATCCAATTCTCTACATGAATATCATTCTAATGATTAGACCTACATTTTGCTTTCAGTGGTCAAAACCACTTCTAGATGTTTATCTCGTAATCATCTATCACTTCTCGTTGCATCATTAACAACAAACGATCTTGTACTACAACAATCGGAAGAAAATTCTCAATTGTTAAAAGAGTCCACAGTTGACTCATTTCTTTTTTTTTTTTTTTTGTGTGTATATCACAAAATTGTCTATCACTGTTGAAACCCAAACTTGTAGTCCCTGGCATTCTGTCAAGCGTATGCGATTTATTTATTTACCTTGGAATTTTCCATTTTACTGTTCTTAAATATGAGCAAACAATGATGCTCAAATTAACTTTGCACTAAAAAATCTATCTTAAATACTTGTTTTTATTTCGCCGAACCTTTATAAAGCTTCTATAGACGAAGCAAGTTTGAGAAACGCTAATTTAGATGGTACATCTAATTACTGTTTTAATTCGTAACATTATATAAAGCAAATATTAAAAAATTTTAATTTTTGTAAATAATTTGAAAAATTCTGAGATTCCTGCTATTCGATTTTAATGAATTATTCTATATTTTAAATTGTAGGTACGTATAGTATTAATTCCATTATTTTTTAAAAATATTTTACTTAAGAAAGAAATACCTTAGTTAATTTCACAAATTACATACAGTAGATCGTATAGCAGGATTCTTAGTAATAGATGATGTAGGTGTTGTTTGGTTGCCGTTAATTAAATGTGGACGGTTGGCTGGGATGCATTCCCTTCCTTTCCCCCACTATGTTATTTAGTTCCACAGTGTTTTGTACGGCCAAACGAAGCAAAGAAGTCGGCCGATGATGCAAAGATGCGATTTGCACACATTGACGGTGATCATTTAACGCTTCTGAACGTCTACCACGCTTTTAAACAAAGTAAGTATCGTTATGACTTCTGTACTTTTACTTTTTTTTTTTTTTCACAAAAAACAAACAAAAAAGTAGTTACGAAAACTATGCCTACCTTTTGTGAACTAAAATTCTACTTTATGGAATAACTGTATTAAAACACTTTTTAAAACTATTATTGTTCATGTTCGTCTTAGTAAAAATAATAAATGTTTATCGCAGTGTTGGATCTCTAAAAACAGCACCGTCCATCTAGACTTCAGTGGGGAAAAAACTTGAATTATTTATAGAATTATTTCAATGCCGCTTTATTAACACTATTATATGCTTTAGTTAGAAACGCACATTTCTAAAGCTACTATTACTTTAAAATAAAGTTTATTTCTTCTCTAGCTTCGTTAATAACTTCACGCAAAAAAAAAAAAAAAATCTAGTACAGTTTTTTCCTCTTCTTTTAATTCAGTTTAATTCTTATCATTATATACTTTTAACCTGTTTTTATAAATATTGCAGTAAATTTGATAATAATATGGCTACCAAACTCCTAGGTGTTTGTTCGAAACATCGCTGTTTAACTGATTATGATAAGTGATGTAGTTCCCGCTATGTTATATGCGCTTTACTAATTATCTTTCATTCAAAATAATTTCATCCACAGCTTTTATTTTAAAATTTGGATATTTAATTTATATATATGATATGTAATACTTTTAAGTTAGTTCTGAAAATAAACGAAAAAATAAGTCAAAATTCTATATTTGTAACAAGGAATTATTTCCAGGAATTTAAAGTAAAATTATAGTTGCCCTGATATTAATAAATTTTAAATTTAGAAAACTTAAGAATCAGTTTGCAATAAAAAGATATCTCCTTCATTCGGCGAATTATACATAAAATTAAAAAGCACAATTCAGTGGAAAAAAGTTGTTTAGAATTAAAATCATCGTATAATGTTCATAAAATTATATCAAGAATCCACAGTTTAAGTTTTATCAACGGATGGTAATTTTGTTAAATTTTTAACTTCGTCATGCAAATTTTTGATAAATACAATTGGTATAAGTAAGTCATCTAGTCATTAAATAGAGTAGCTTAAATTCAACTTAAGAAATATCTATATTGAAAATCACAAAATATAGTATATTGCAAAATAAAAATGAGATTAATACAAAACGAAATATAAAACATATTAACTCATAGGAATTTATTTAAATTATGAAAATATAAAGTGTAACGCCGACTTGTTTCGAAGTTGATACGAAGCTAGTCGGTTATTATATTATATTTGCATAATTCAGATAAATTCTTATAACATAATATGCTTTATATTTCGTTTTGTACTGATATTCACATAGGGGGCATAAAAAATTATATAATTGAAAATGTAATTATCGAATTTCTTTATAAATAAGGATGCATGCAATTGAGATAGTGAAAGCATTCGTTAGAAGGCCTTTAATGATTTACACTTTTTTTCTTTCAATTTCTAACCATGTACTTGTGTGTTGTGTGTGTGTGTGTGTGTGTGTTGTGTAAAAGAAAAAAAAATAAGAAATAATGTAATATACGGAAAATTTACTATTAACAGATCCAAAAATTATTTAATCTCATAACGTATATAACGTTTAAAATGTTTATTATTTCCTATTAACCGCCAAAAATGTTAAAAATGAAAAGTGTTTACTTGGCACTCGTCTATCGCTAGAAATATTTCATACTGTGCATCAGATCCATAACTGAATTATATAGGTCAACCGTAGGACACTAATTTAATGGAACACGAAGGAATATTTTTTAAACAAAATAGTACAATCGAATACGCGGTTCTTTAAGTCGTTTTTTATTAAATTGGGTCGTTTTGTCTACTAACATTAATAAACACACCTACTCAATTTATAAATATAAAATAAATTCATTAATAATAAATTAAAATAAATACCGCATTTTAATTTATTAAAGTAAATTATTTTATACTTATTTTTGTTTATCATTAAGGATATTTTTTATTTTATATCTATAAATATTAACAAACAATTTATGGATTTATCTACATCTAGTCAATTTATTCAGTTCACACTTCGTGAAATATGTGAAGAGGGGTTCATAATAACAAAATATTGAAAAACATGTAATATTACAGTTGTTGATACTCACCGAATCTTTATAAACAAAAGTCTTACGAAAATTTTTAAAACGGAGAGAAAAATAATTTTGCAAAAATTGTCCATATTTACATTAAATAATTTTTATTGAATATTAAAAAACACTAGAAAGTAAAGCTCACCTTTGTAATAAAGTTATAGAATAAATATGAAATAAATAAATTTACGGTCCCTTATTAAAACAGTATGTATGTATTGTTCTGTATTTCATTTTCATGTTTCTTAAATGTTTTTTGCATGTACATAACTTTGCTGTTTTTTGTTTTTTTTAAATTATTTCTTGATATTCTTTTTTATTATAGCCCACTGGAACTCATTCCTCTCGCTACATATAACGTTTTATTCGTCCTTTTCGTTCTTTATCTTCCATATCTCTCTTTTCTATGGTATATAAAAATGGTTATGCACTAAATATTAACGTTGCATTAGTATCTTCCGTTTAGATGCTCCTCGAAAAATTGCAGTATTCTAGTTTGAAGTAATCGGCCTCTAGGATCATCCTGATTTGTGTGTTTAGTGTGATCCCAGAACAAACTAATACTATGAGTAATAAAACGTTATAAATCTGATGCTGAAATTTAAAGTGCAAGCTAGTGAGGATCTAAAAGAAGCTTCATTATACGCGTATTTCGTTGACCGATGTAATCTAAATATTTTAGATGTCAAAGTGTTATCGTAATTTTCTGTAGAGCGTAACTTACGATATTATTATTAACATAATAATTATAAGTGATGTCGCCAAAATAATTATTCAGGACTTTTTTTTAACGTATTAAGATTCATAAGTAGTTTCGAATGTAGTCGTGTCAATAAACGCCAAACATACTTTCCGAAATCTATTTTATTATTTTAATGTTTAATCTTTTTACTGCAGAATCTACTGACGTACCTTTGGATATGTGCATCACTATTGCACACAGAATAAACAACCAATAAACTTAACTTTTCTGTTCTTAAAGCGGGAGTTGTAAAATATTTCAAATTCAGTTGTTTATCCGAATTTTGACATGGAAGTTATTTTTTTAAATCGAAATTATTTTATTTCTCGTTTTTCTAAAAATATAAACTACTGTAAATTTACGTCTTCATTTTTTTTTTTTTTTTATTGTTATAACGCTTACACTAAATTTTCTGAAAGTTAATTTTGTTATATGACATTTTTAAATATTCGTTTATATAAACACTATAAAAAGTAAAAACACAATTGGTACATTAAGGTCTGTACTTCGAAATCCCGACTACTTTATTTCTTTAAATTCCGGTTGAAATCTGAATTCTTTCATATTAACATGTATTATACAACATTTTTGAATTAATAATACGTGTATTTTAAATTTTTTTTTTTTCTTTTTATAATTATCGTAGATAATTTCTTAGATCTTCCTTGAAAAGATATGATTTCAAAATTAACAAGAAATTAATTGGACATGTGTACTAAATTTTAGTATTTAACTCTCTTTATTTGGCTGTTTTATATATAACGTTACAAGAAATAGATATTTAAAGATTAAGTGTTCTGAATTTGAAAGAAAACCGAATAAAAAATTATAGATGTTCCCAAAATATTTTTATAAACTCAGGAAAATAATTTCAACGGTTTATTATTTTCCTGACATTATTGTTTCTTGATTCATCTTAAAAGTAAAGTCTGCTAATTGTATAATTTTAAGTTATTCAATTTCATTTTAGGATATTTTATCTTGTTTTTTAATAACATTAATTTAACTTTTGTTTGTAAGATGGAGAAGACCCACAATGGTGCTATGATAACTTCATTAACTATCGTTCGTTGAAATCAGGCGATAATGTGAGACAACAGTTGTCACGAATAATGGACCGCTTTAATTTAAGGAGAACTTCGACTGAATTCACTTCAAAAGATTATTACGTTAACATTCGTAAAGCATTGGTAACCGGCTTCTTCATGCAAGTAAGTTACATAAAAGTATTTCATTATTGCCTACTTAACATAAATATATTATGTTACCAGAAAAATATACCATAATTAATTATGCTCAGCACTATGTATAAAATAAAAATATTACTTTCCAGCACATTAGAGCCGTGAATATTATTTTAATAGATCAAAATATTAATTAATTAGCATTATATAAATTAATTTTTTATTAGCGACTAATAGATTTTTAAATTTGGACGCTTTTTTAAATTACATATAAAAGGTCCGTTATTTACGTAATATGTAGTTTGTTTTTAATTATCTATTTATTAAAAATTTCAATTTTTTCAATATTCATACAAAAGTTCTGAAACGCGATATTTAAAAAAAATAATTTACTTTACCGAGGTGTTTTTTTTAGTATTTTCAGATTTATTATAGAAAAAACGTTATCTTCTACTCTAACACGAAAATACGTTATTATAATAGTCTTTTAAATTATACCTTTTTATTATTAAACTTTCAAGCTGATCAGTTTATTTCTTTCAGTCGTATACTTACTTTTTCGTAAATTTAATACTGCAAATTGCTTATAAGTCCTTTATTTTATTATACTTTCTGTCGCTTTGTAGGTGGCTCATTTGGAACGAACTGGACACTATTTAACCATTAAAGATAACCAAGTGGTTCAGTTACATCCGTCTACTTGTTTAGATCATAAGCCAGAATGGGTTGTTTATAACGAATTTGTACTCACAACGAAGAATTATATAAGAACCGTCACCGATGTTAAACGTAAGTTGCTATCTAGTAATTTGCTCTGTTTATTTTCATTTTTTATTACTGCCCTATGGAATATGAGTTGTAAAATTTTGTTTATTTCCTTAGTTTTTTAAATTTTTAAAAGAATTATTCACATTATTGGTTTTATTAAAACGTTTGTACCGAATCTTGTCATACTAAAATTCGTAATAAATCTAAGATTTACATTTACATCGGTATAAGCTCCGCAACTTGTAACCTGGAAATTGATTTGAAAAATTGAATGTATTAGAAGGTAATAAAAGTAGGCAAGATTATGGTAGTGGACAGAAAGGAGATGGCAGAAAGTGAAATGAAAAATTATGAAATTGCTCAGAAAAATAAAATTCTATACCACTAACAGTATTAAGGAACAGCTAAAATACAGAAAAAAATATGCACAAAGTGAAAAAAATTAAAGCTGTAAAAATACGGTTAACGAGTCAAGGGCCCGCATTCTGTATGATTTATTCAGAAATAGAGTTCGAAAGGAATGTAGCAAACGAACGAAGTAAGAGAAATCAATAATCACACAATAGATGTCAGTAATAGAGGAATGTATGGAAAAAAATAAAATTATTACTAATTTATCAACCATTAAAAAACAGTTTGCTTCTGATGATGGCCAGTGTAAGCTGGTCGAAACGTTAAGCGAATAAATATTTTTTAAAACACAGTTGTTTCCGAAAATTATTTATTATTACTATAACTTTAGCATTTTCAAAATATTATATGAATGTCATTTTATACTATTAAACAATTTTTACGGAAGTTAAACTGGAGAGAGAACTGAATGAAAAAGAAAACCTAAAAATCTTAATGTTCTTTTTTCAAGTACTCCTTTTTGCGCGCTCACAGTAAAGATCACTAATGAATAAAAACCCGTGTTTTGATTAAATGATTCTTTAATAATATTTAAGTGAAAGATATATATGCTGATTTTATATAATATATTAAAAAGTTTTTCGAAAAGACTGTGTTTTTTCTGTAATGGCTATTTGTTTTGTAGACACTGGTAACAAGTTTGTTTTTAAATTAAACTGGGAAAAAAGAAATAGGCTTTTCTCCTAGATGTTAAATTATAACATTTTATCGTATCAGTTTTTTTAGAAACGTGAATCTTGTTCGTGTATATTAACTTTCAGTCTCCATGATTAGTCGTTGCGCGATCTTACTATTTTAATTTATTTATTTATTTACTCGTGCATATACACATTCGCCAGTAAAGCCAACTTAAGGTCCGTTTATATCTTCAGACGTCGAGCGTGTCAGACACCGTCAGACACAATTTATTTACATCTAACGTGTTAGAAGCGTGCCGTGTCAGACATCGACAGACGCCGTCGTCGGTGTCGGACGCGGCTGCTCTCACCGGAAGTTACTGAATAGCTTTAGTGGGAAAAGCAGGTCGATTTATGCTGAAAATGATCCTGGAACTTCTCTGTGGAAGATTTATCCATAATTGCATCGTTACTAGAAGAAGAAAACCGGGATAAAACTAAAAAAAGAGCAAAACGCATGGCCGTACATCCGATGCTCAAGAAAAGAAAATTAGAAGGAGAATATTGGACGCTGTTTAAAGAACTTATTGTTCGTTCCACGCCTGATCCTTTTTCTGATTGTCACTGTATTTTTTGTCCGTTAAATCATAAAGGCATTTATATTCTGCTACAATTTCTTTGAGATTTTCGTTATGCATGGCGAAAAAAAAAGCAAAAAAAGTCTGCACGGTCCCGATACTCTATTCACATTGCTCGGAAAGTAGCCACAGATACGTACAGACACCGAACCGTTCAGACAAAATATTCTTTCCGAAATTACGTGCCGGACACGATACGTGTCTGACCGTGTCTAAGCGGTCGCGTTACGATAGATGTAAATACGTTAATACACACTGCATAGAAATATATTATTTTGTCTGACACGCTCGATGTCTGTAGATATAAACGGACCTTTATTTGTACACAGCGAATTAAAAATGAAATTATTAAAATAAATGTTTCAAAAATGCGTAACATTCTCATTTGCACATATCTGCAAAGCGAAGCACATAGTGAGGTGGCAAAGGTAACTGTTAAAAAAAGCTAAGAATATAAAACAACGAATTTAAAAGAACGGTCTGTTATGAAAGTGCACCATGTTAGATATGCCAACAATAAACAACGCAGAGAATTCAAACTGACTTATATTCGTCGCTACGGCTAGACTTTATCTGTCCTACAGGCATGTTTACAATTACATTATAGCACCAGCAGGAAGAACATAAAGAGCTACGCATCTAACTGCTGTGACTTTTAACACTCTGTTCAACAAGACATTCAGCAGAATAGCGAATAGAAAAAGGCATTACGACGATACATAGTTGACCTCGCAATTTATAATATACTATAATTTTACGCAAAAGAAAATTAAAAAATTGATCTGTAATTCTAAATTGTATACAGTTTAAAAGTTCGAACGCGTTCGAGCTGTAAACGGGTGGTAAACTGCGTTGCAAAATGTACGACCAATATTTATGATGGATTTAGTTTTCATTGCAAATCGTCGAAAATCATATGACAAATGCATCCGATGTCGGTATGTCGCTTGCATTCCTTCCGTTTATTCTCCGCATACTGCACCAGTCTGTCAATTGTAGCGTACTGCGAAAAAACAAGCGCTCATTGACCAATAAGAAAGATCTTAAATATCAGATCGATAACCGCATATTTCTGGAAGAAAACAATTTATCGTAATTTTTAATCGATTTTTGTTTATGACTTAAATATTAACCTTCTAGCAAACCAAAACTTCATATATTTATATCACTTGCGCAGTGATCAATTTCTTTTACTATCAAACACATTATAAAAATGTTGACGAATTTATGCTTTATTTTTAAAAATAAAGCGACAGTTATGATCTTAAATTTTGCAAATCTTATAATATTTTTACTAAAATTACACGCAGATTGATAAAGAATTACTTATTAGCGCAGTTTTCATTAAAAACCCGCTTTCGAATCAATAAAATAATGATCTCCTTAACCACGTAATTTTGAATAAAACTCTAAAATAAGGTAACTAACAAAATTGAAATCAAGTACGTATATCAGAATTGTAATTATTTTTCAAGTGTACATTTTAAATGGAACAGTTTACCAAATAATATTCTACATCGGAGAATTTATGTCCAGTGCATTCAAAAAGTTTTGGAATATTATTTATGCGAAAATATGTATAAATGATGAAATTCGTCGTGTATATTTCTGCATTTATTTATTTCATATTGATTGTTCTTTTTTGTACCTTTTTATTTTTTATCAACATATTTTTAGTGCAGAATTTTCGGGAAAAAACAACATCTATCTTTAATTTGGCCGCATACCTCTACGCTGTTTGAAATACTGTACACTTCCTTTTTGCTATGTTTGAGTCTTCACCCTGAATTGATTCCCTTATAAACGCTATACTACTTTTTGCTCTGCTCGTTTGTTTATATCGGCCTCTCTAACACGTCACTATGTGCTTAGGCTAAGAATTATATATTATGCCGATTTCGCATATTAAAGGAATGTTATTTCGAAAAATCGACGTGAAAAATGAATAATATGAAAAAAACAAAATTTTTATGGATCGTTAATCTTCTATTTACATGTTTTTCAATTTACATTGTTGTGTCTTAAAAAGCGATAAAAGTTAATTTAAAAAAAAAAAAAAAAAGGTTTTATTAACTTCTTATGTTTATATACGTATATATTCATATATATATATATATACTTTTTTTTTTCTAATCTTTTGTAAAAATGGATTATAAAAATGCCCGAAGGATTTCCTATCTTCTTATATTTACTATTCACTTAATGTCTGTAAAAACCGTGTCACAATTATTCACAATTAACGTTTCAAATAGCAGAATACTCTATCGATCATTACAACGTGAAACACAATACAATGGAAGCGGAAATATTGAAATCTTAAATAACCCGTAAAAAATATTCGTATAATCACAATCAAACTGCTGATTGATTAACAGAATCACTTCTGACTTTAATCGATTAATTACTGGCTTTCAGCTATTATCCGTTTTTATGTCGATTGTAATTTTTGCATTTTTTTCAATTTCGATCGCTAGGAAGACATTGGATAATATTTCAGTGTCGTCGAATATATTATCGTGATTGGTTTTTTTTTCTTTGTGTTCGGCTAGCGTGGATTTTTTTTTATCGGAAATTAGGTTTGTGTTAATTCGATGATGCAACAATTTACCAGTTTATCCAACGTAACTTAGACCACAAAACATCAGATTCTATATATATATATATATATATATATATATATATACTGATCGCAAATAACTAACGTGAGTCAACTTTATTTTTTTTTGAAATTGGAATTAACAGAAAGCTAAAAAAAAATATTTTTTAAAAAAGTAGAAAGCTTATAGTTTACAGCTTACTTCAACTGCGTGCGAATAGTATTCTCTTATAGTCTAAGTTTTGTCGTACAAAACTGATAAGTTGTCACTCTCAGCGAATTCAAGCAGATTGTACCTTATAAAAATTTCTAAGATTACAGTTTAAATCGTTAATAATGTCTAGCATCAGATACTGAATTTAAAAGTGAAGTGAGTTAATATACAACGAAAACGTTATAAAGGTAATCAATATTTTACAAAATAGGTGACAAAAAGTGATTCTGCGCAAAAACAAAAAGTCTCCGAAAATGTGATTTTATTACTATAAGAAAATGAACTATACGGATAAAAATTTACCTGTATAAAAGCTGGTCAACGGCGAATATTTAATTCATCTGATAGAGATAAATAAAAACATTGAGAACGTGGATTAATGTATTTTACTACGAAAAATTAACCCGTATGTGTATAGTATATTTCTTTAAGTTTAAAATGCGTTTTTTTTTTTTTATCGCACTTGAATTTCACAAAGAAAGGGGGCACACGTTTTAAATCTGAAGATCTATAAATTCACTGGTTTTCGAAATACCTCTTTAAAATATAGATATGACTTAATTTCGATATAAAATAATGTTAAGAGTTGTAACTGCGTTGACGTACAGTTATGTGGAAAAACTGTTTCATTGGTGCATAGTTTTAATTGTTGAATAAAAAGACGGCTTCTCCGAGTACAAATGTTGTCCTGTTTTCAGTATTTCGAAAAGCAGTAGTGTAAATAGTTAAAGATAGTGCTGTAAAGGAACATATTAATAAATAAAATAAGGACCAATAAAAATTTGTTACGACTGTACATTTGTATTTTCGCATTAAATTTTTTACTTGTAAAAAATTCTAGGATTTGTTATAAAATTATCGTTTTAATAAAGTACATACTTTTAATCGACTATTTACAAATTTTGTTTTAGCGGAATGGCTACTGAAACTAGCGCCACAATACTACGATCTGCAAAATTTCCCCCAATGTGAAGCTAAACGCCAGCTTGAGATTTTACAATCCAGATTAGAATCTAAGCAGTATCAAGAAGGATTTTAATCGCGTATTTTTATTTATTTTATCTATTTATTTTTTTTCTCCCCCCCTTAAATACATTAGGAACATATTTCTACAGTTATATGTAGCTGTAGATTTTTTCTCTTTTGCAACTTTGATTTATAAATTTGATATAAAAAGTAAGAGCATGAAGATAATTTTTAATATATATATATGTGTACATGTATATTTTTAAGAATTACTCAATTTTTGTTTATCGTTGTAAAACTAGCATTATAACTTGCTGAATTGACAGAACAATGAATGTACTCCAAAAGATGTTAATATGCAGTTAAATAACCAGGCCGTTTTTTTACTGTTTTTTTTTTTTTTTTTTTTTTTAAAAATTTACATATAATCAGAAGTTTCATTCCACTTTTCCTAATTTTTCATTATTTCTTGTACACGCTCTCTAGTCTCTTTTTACATTTTAAATTTATTTCAGACATTAATGAATAATTAGCTATATTAGCGATGGAAGGTCATAGATGCACTCGTGAAACCGAGTGTATCCACATGCGTTGGTTATAGCATTATAGTGCATACAGAAATTCAGAACATATTACTTATATGCGTCGTGCTACAATCTACGTATTATTGAAGTAGTGTAAGTCGCATGTGATTGTTTCATTTTTTAATTACGCATTAAATCTGGCATTCCATTTGCGAAGAAATGTACGCTCGTTGTTGACAAGTATTCAAATATCATCCTGTAAACTGAAAATGCAAACTGTGTACTCGATCCCACTGTTAACTGCACTCGGATTCTAAGTTTAACTTTATAAATTCGATGTTTCAAAATGTTTCACTGACACAAAAAAATGTTAAAAAGTAAAATTAAATTGGAATGTTTCTGCTGGATTTTTTCTTTAATTTACGTATATTTCTCAACGGTGTTTCTCTCCACCTATGTGGGCTTGACACATATGGTGAATGACTTTGTTCACTTTGTCCGTCTTTGAATCATTCTTTCGCCAATCGATTTCCATCCTAAGTCCAAAACCATAACAAAAAAAAAAAATATCAAGAATATATAATAATACGTAAAACACATTTAAACATCCATAATTTTTCATCAGATAACCCATTAAACGTGAAATTTAACATTTATAATAAAATCAAGCAACGTATATAAAATTTACATTCTCGGTAACCGATGAATTTAATCACTTCTTTTGGAAGGAAAAAAATTTTCTTAAGCGGTAAGTCAATGATAGAAGTTGAAAAAACTAAAGTACAACGTGTCTCATTTATTTTGCAACCCAAAAGAAAACAACAATAGAAAAAACATACATATAATGAAAAAAAATAAACACTACAACTTTTAACTTATAACATTTGTTGGAAATGTCCACCGTCTTCTTCGCAGCACTGCGCTGCACATTTGACAAGGTTGCGGAGTACATTTTTCAGCATTTCTGATGGGATGGTATTGATTGCCTCAGTTATATGCTCTATTTTAATTCTGCGATCGATGCCACCCGTTCATGGAATACTTTATTCTTCAAGTAATCACAAAAAGAAATTAGGAAGTAAGAAATCCAGACTGTGGGAAAGGTCAAAGTCTGACAGAAATTATTCGATCGCCGTAAAATTCGCGCAACATTTCTGGCGTAGCCGTAGCAGTGTGCACTGGGGTGCCATCATGCTGGAACCAACAGTCCCTCGCCTTTTTCTCCAGTCAAGCAATGAACTGCAGTATGATATCGTGGTGTGTTAATTGTCTTCTCGAAGACTATTAGTCCCACTATCCTCATACGTGAGATGGCACACCAAACGCCGATTTTCTCTGGGGGTGGAGGCTGCTCTCTTCATACCTGTGTGGGTTCTCACTTGACCAGTTACGAAAATGATCGATCAGCCGCCTAATTGTGCTTTTATTAGGCACAGATGAATCGTGAAATGCATTTCTAAACCGTTCTTGAACGATCACGTACGAAGCAGAACAAAAGTAATGTTCGATAATGAACGCCCATTTTTCTGCGCGCAGGACTATACACTGACATTCACTCACAATCTCGTATTCTAACGACACTAAACCGTCTCGCTCACCCTGTAACCAACGTCGCTGTGTTCAGCACCTTACATTGATGCGCCCGCATGCACTGGACATCCTCGTTTCACCTTGTTCCCGTGTACGTACAGCGTCCACGTTGGGTTGCAAAATAAATCAGACACACTGTACATCTTCAACGTGTATATATGTAAAAAAAAAAAAAACTATTTCATGAAATACAAATATAGCCGATTTAACATGAAATTTGAACATCCGGAATATTAGAAGCTTTGAAGTTTGTGAAAAAATTGTTTTTTCAGGTATCTAGTACATTAGTAGAAAGCTCGCTAATTGAAGGTAACGAAAACACATTTCAATTCTTAACGAAGCTTTCCAAATTTTAGAAAAAATTGAATAAAATGTAAAAGATAATTGGTCGCATCTGTGAATATTATAGTTGAAATTTTTAAAGTCTTTTATAAACGTGCGAGTTAACGAAACATCTCCAGTTTATGATATCCTCGAGATGCTGCAAATTTCGAAGTGCAACCACTTTTTTTTTCCGGAATGTGCAATATTTGCTCGTTGTTTAAAGATACCGAAAGAGCAGTTACATTCCTTAGGGAAACTATAGGATTTTTTGAACATTTCAGGAAATTATGAAAATCAATGTCCTCCTCCTCCTCCTCTTCCTTAGCAGCTATAATATATTAAAAAAATAAAATTAAGCACTTTATAAATATATATACACATTTGTCGGAATGTTTACGTGAAAAATATGGCCGATATTACAATTTCAAAGTAGGAAATATTTATAATACGTAACGGATTTTTGCGGTCCATATTACTAAAATTAAAATTTTTTTCAGTAGAAATCACATCGTTATTAAAAATACTATTTGACGTTTTAAATACACGGTCCATCATTGCAAACTAAACTAAAACTAACTCTCGGTCAAATTATGCCCCCACCCCCCACCCCACCAGAATTGAAAAGAACAATTTATCATTGGTTTTAACAACGATTACTTGTGGATTTTCCGTAGCAAGTGCGTATATTTTGTATAGTATTTTTTTCGTCTTTATTACCAATTATGCTTCTTTTTAATAGACTAAGGTCACAAAGAAGAACTCAGCTGCAAACCATCCTCTTTACTGAAATCATTATTAATTATGAATACAATGGCTTCTCTCGCTTGTCTATTTTTTAAAGCCTATACGAGTAATTTTAGCTAAAACTTCCGTTTTGTCAACTGTCTCTCACTTCTTTTACATAGAGCAAGACAGATTGAACCATCAGTTCGTTGTTCCGTATTTAAAAAATTTTTTATGGATTCTAATTTTTTTTTTTTTGCTGAACTTTCTTAAGTAGAATGTAGCTTCTTCACTGAATATCATCACTCCTTCGATTTTTCTAATTCTTATATGAAATTCTTTTCATGGTCGAAATACGTTTCACCTTATTTCCCTATGTTTTAAAAACACTTAATTTTTAGCTCGGACAATGATAGGAATCTTTATTTAAATATTTGCTAGAATGTGGTGGTTTGCGAAAAACTTTGGTGATATTCAATTACAAGAATTATGGAACGATATAAATAATTTTCATAGGAATGATTCACAATGGAAAAGGAAAGAGACGGCCAATTGGATTTTTCGAATGTTTTAGTAGAATAAATAATGTAGGAGGGTAGTTTTTTTTTGTAAACCTTTACATTCCGGCAAATATTTAAATAAAAATACTCATCATCGTTCGAGCTAAAAATTAAGCGTTTTTAAGACATCGGTAAATAGGGCGAAACCGATTTCGCGCATGAAAAAAATTTACTACAAGAATTAGAAAAATCGAAAAAGAGATGATATTCATAATAAATAGAACAGAACAATTAGTATACGTATCAAAGATATCAAAGAACATAAAACGGATTACATAAGTCCCCCTGGTCACGTATTAAAAAAAATTGACAAAACGGAAGTTTTAGCTAAAATTACTCGTATAGGCTTTAAAAAATAGACAAACAAGAGAAGCCATTGTATTCATAATTAATAATGATTTCAGTATAGAGGATGGTTTGCACAGCTGAGTTCTTTTTTGCGATCTGTTATTAATTAGTCTATTAAAATCAAATCGAATCATATATTTCGAAGCATAATTGGTAATAAAGGCGAAAAGAATATTGCAAAAAAAATACAGAGTTTGACGGAAACCTCGCGAATAATCATCGACATTAAAACCAATGATAATATTCCTTCCAATTCCAATCTGGAAAGGAAAGGAAAACAGTGTACTTTACGAAGAAGAAATCAGCCGAAATAACCGAGTTAGCTATAGTTCAGTTTCTGGTGGTGGATCGTACATATCTGTTTGAAACGTTAAATAGTATTTTTAATAGTGATGTGGTTTCTGTCGAAAAAAATGTTAATTTCAGTTTCAGGAAATATTCATTTCAAATATAGGTGTGACGGTCGCTGAGAAAAGGTAAATGATGTCAGAAAATAATTAATCGAGAAAAACGCGTTTTAAGTTTCGCAGTATGATACGCTTTAAGGTAATTTTAAACATACAATTACGACTTACAACAGGGAAAAAGGGTTTGTTTTCGCCAGTTTGACCTTTCTCACGTTTATAAAGAGCATGCTTCGCAAGTGTCCGAAACCGTTGTTAAGTCAAAACCGCATTTTTGACACACTATGTACACCTTTTCTCAGTAATTTAACTGTATTTTTCATTGTTCTAATCTATCGCTATCAATTTGATTTTTCTCCTAATATACTCTTCGCCAATTATTTCATCTTCGTGGCTTAATTTAAATCGTTTTACTTGTAAACATATCTGTGGACCACACAGATTCACCTATCCCACCTTCCAAAACTCGTCGCCTATGCACTCTTTGTGTATATTGGCAGTAATCAATTAATTCCAAATCTGTACTCCAGATAAAAAGGTAGGAAAACAGAAAATACGTAGTAGAATAAAATTTTAATTACTGTAATGTACATCTGACTGTTCTAGCGTTACATAAAATGAAATATTTTAATGTTCGAAAAATTCATTTTTAGATTTACAATTTTAAGCTATACGGTTTTAATCTTAATAATCGAAATTTTGGTGGAATATTCTTAAGAAAACCTCCGCATGTAAAAAACTATCATCGGTTGTCTGTCACATCGGGACCGTTGTAATATTTTTTGCTTTTTGTACTTGGCGCTTTTTGATCTACTTCTAACTTTGCCCTCCCTTCCTTCGAAGAAAATCCGCGTTATTTCGAATTTCAACAAATAACATGTACGAATTCGTCGCAGTTGATCCCAGTTTACTACAAGAACCATGTGTTTTTGCCGGTCGTTTGTCCCTTTAGAACTGTTCTTTTGTATACCTCCCAATGTATCAAAGTACCAGAATCACACTTCGCTAACTTTTATTTAAAAAAAGAAATATAAAAAAGGAGTATTTCTTCGAGGGTTATTAAAACGAACTGAAATACGAATGCGTAATATTATTATAACTGTGTGAAAATACTTTTATAATTGTTAAAGTAAAATATTATTCGACACGAGTTAAATTAATGAAAACCGATGTAAATAACGTGTTTAGGTTTTCTTATTTTAATTATAGTAAATATTTTTTTTTACAAAATTAACCTATACATGTCCTAGTTATTAGGAATTTTTTAGTTGTTTCATTGCTTTATACTGTTTCGAAGTGAGCACTAAATTTGTGTTAAAAACGATATTAATACCCATCGCCTGCTAACTGATCTACAGAGCCTAAACCAGAAACCCAAAATTAATAATTGTTTCTGATCACATATATAGAGTTGTGTTTTTTAGCTGATGATGGGTTATACGTGAAAACGTTTCTAAGTAAGCAATCATTTTATTCTTAAATTTGTTTGTTACATTTGTATTTGTTATAACTTACTATATTTAATAATATCGCTTTCGAGTTAGAAAGTGGAAAAACGTAAAAACTAAGGAAATTTTTAATCAAACATCTAAATTGAATGTAGGTGAATACATCCTGTTTGTTTTATTATAAACATCTAAATTAATTTTCAGAAAATACGAAACCCCTTGCTCTGCAATTGTACAAAAAAAAAAAGCACGTCGACACTACTGTAGTAGCGGTCTTGGGCTAAATTTTGAGAAAAGGAGGTCATTAATCTAAAGAAAAATACATCAACATGATTCCAAGCTGATAAAGTATTTGTACGAAAATCTAGAATATGTATTGAAGACATCTTGGATTGATATTATGGACTGCTAGTATTAATTTACTAGTGTTACAACATGTAATTCTTTAAAAACAAGAACTAAGCGTAATTTGCTAAAATATTTCTTTTTTTTATTATTATTTTGATTTTACGACATTTTGTACATTAGCAAAGTAGGTATTGCAAATATTTTACTACATTAACAATTAAAAATACTACAAAAGTACAGAAAGGTTTTTTAAAAACATGAAAAGATAATCAATTTAGCCTTACTGTGAAAAATAATATCGGAAATAGACACACAGACAAGAACTATACAAAGTAAAACGTAAATAACATTTTAAAAAACAAAAGTCATCATTACCCTTTCATAAAAAACTATAATAGATCATCTTTTGCAGCAAGTGCGCACGTTTACTGCGATAATATATTAGCCCATAAAATTAATGATAACCTAAAAGGAAAATAACTGGAATGCGAAGACATCGTTTAAAAAAACACTGTAGTCATAAACAACAAGATACGTAAAAAATATGAATTCAATTTAATGATGAATACTTGCCGAAAATAAAACTTTTTATTGTACGAATGTAATGAAAATTGTAAGACTATTTATTATAGTGCGTATGCGTGAATGATATCCCTTGTGTGCTAACCATTTTTGTTTTCATTTCTATTCTTATTAAAATTTAACTTTGTGTCTTCTTTTTTACGTTATCCTTAATCTGTAGGTCATTACCGTGAATAAATTTTGTTACATTGAAGATATATATTCAGATTAGAATAAGCTCCCAGACCCCTTTGATTCCCTTCGGCTCTACCACTGAATCGAAAGATTTACTTTACCACGTAATACCATGGTGGGTGTATAACCCGTACATTCACACTTTTCTTATAATACCCCCTCCCCCCCCATAATTAAAGGTGTATGTGCGGCGCGACATAGTTATCGAAATAAAATAATTTTTTTGTTACATACGTGTGCATGATTATTCTTGAAGTCTGTATGTCAACAGAAACACCATTACCCATATTTAAAACTATTTTAACTAAACCAATAATATCTAACTCGAGAAATCAACTGACAAATGCAATAATCAAATAGTGTTCAGTATGTAGATATAGATTTATCTGATATAAAAATTTTTGTATAACGATTTTGATCTCAAACAGGGTGGCCACTTATTTCTTGGAAATAAATTTCCTTCATTTTGCCCAACATAGCCAATTTTTTTTTAGCCTTTTGTCCAACTTGGAAAGCAAGAGCTGTATAGAAAAAAAATCGTACATAATTTCCAAATATTTCGCAATATGTTTTTTATTGTATCCGGATACAATTTAATTTTGATGATAAAATCTCAAATCACTTAGTTTGTACTTTTCATTAAAAAATTAATAAAATCCGTCCCGTTTTTTCGATTACTAGCAAACTCCAGTGAGATATTTTATTATCTATACAATAGAATTAATGTACATGTACTAGTTTTGTAATCAATTAATACTTTCATGTTCTACACATTATACGTCACGTAGGTATTTCTGTACTTTCTCCAAATTCCATGATTTTTCTCAGTTTACTAGAAAGGAGCCCCTACGTTAAATAATGAGCCGGAAATAATTAATTCGATTTTTATTTTTATTATTTATTAACAAATTTTTTCTGATACTCTATGCTCTTAAATTTTCATTTTTAATTTATTTGTAACTATATTTGAAATGTATTTCTATTTACCACGAGTACGGACCAAAATATTTTTGTTTTATTTTAAGATAATTATGATTACTTTCTATTATATAAAAAATGATCAGTGGTGTAGAAGGCAGCTGAGTGAATAAAGTTGGCAGAAGCAAAGCTTCTCAATATGAATATACATATACACACATATATATATATATATATATATATATATATACGGTTGAAGAATTAATATATATATATCCTAAGTTCTAAGTCGTACTCTGCTCGATGCCAAGCGTCGTAATTACTTATTTATACGTTCTGGTTGTATAGATGTAGGTAGTTCTCATTGCAATTGTTATTGCAACGCTAGTGTACACGCAAGACTGCACTTAAAACTGATTGTAGTCGATTGTAGTGGAATTCAAGCGTTCTACCAACTAAGCTATCGCGACGACATATTGTGTATACATATATGTATATATATATATATATATATATATATATATATATATTAATTACAACGTATTTCTTAGGTAAGCCCCCATTAAAAAAGATGTCTCCATTTTATGTAACGTTTGTAATATTTTAATTTTACCGACTTCCAAAAAGAAGGTTAAACGTTCGTCGCGTATGTTTTTTTTTTTTTTTGTTCATTCGTGCATAACTCATATTTATATAGACCGATTTTACTGATTCTTTTTCCATTAGAAAGGGTCATAGGTAACATGTGAACAATGATGAAAATCGGTGAACATAAATTGAGTATTTGTCAAAAAATGTGAAAAAATGTGGCCCCTTTGGATAATATTTTTTTCTAATTATTTTTTATTAGTATAACAGAGGCGGTTGCTTTAAAATGCTGTCAAACGCTTCAAACTTGTCTATATCTGTCGTTTTCGAACCAAAAAGCGTATCACGTATAAATGTGGAAAATTCTTCGCTATTGCACAGTTCACTGTCCCGTTTTCGTTTTTAGAAACATAATGAATACACTTCTTATTACTGTGCAGGGAAATGAATAAGAAGTCCTACCATAGGAAGAATCATGTAAAGACTATATTGCTAATTTAATAATGCCATGGAAACGAAAAAAAAATATTATTTATATGTATTGTAGGCAGCGTGGTAGCCTAGTGGTTAAGGTGCTTGGCTACCAAGTCGGAGGTCACGGGTTCGAGACTTGTCTCGTCCCGGATTCAAGTCGCTCCCAAACTTACCCAGCCTGAAATAATTGGGTACCAGAGAAATCTGGGAAAGTAAAGGCGGCCGAAAGAAAGGAACTGGCCCTCCTACTCTCATTAGTGCCGTTGGGCTTAGTACATTGTGAACCTTAACTTTACAATCCCGACGCCCTGTCAAGGGAATGGAACTCACTTTACTTACTTTATTTGTATTGTAGTGTATTAAGTTGTTTCGATAGTTTAATAAAATTTATGGTATAAATTATTGGTTGTATTTTCTTTTTATTATATAAAATTGGGACATTTTTTCGTTATAAAATCTAATAGGGGTCGGCCTAAGAATTACGTTGTAAATTTTGATCATTTTATACAAAGTATAGAAGGGACAGGAATGTAAGCAAGAAGGGTCAAACGGTACAGCCCCTTGCGAGCCCAAAATTGCCGAGTTTTTATATATATATATATATATATATATATATATATATAAATTTGTATCTTTTTTGCCTCGGTATCGGAATAAAACTACCGCTATAATTATCGTAATACAATGTTTTCATGATATGTGTAGATTCTTCAAATTTAGTAACTAGGCACATTGAAGAGGTAAAGAAATCTTATCATCATTTGGTCTCTATTATATAGTATACTTTTAATACCGGAAGGACGAATGTATCATAGTGCAAAAAGATATTCGACAGTGAAAAAGTATCAGGTTTAGTGTACACCACTACCACTTTGTTTGAAACATCGTTTACGATAGAATTCGTTAGCACGTTAGCTGAATAAAAAATGAATTTTTTATTGTGTAAGTGTAAACATATTTATTCATGTTATAAACAAATTTAAATAATTTACAAAAATAATACTTATTTAAAATTTTTTTAAGTCTGTAAATATTACTTTGTTTATTTGGTCGTTCGGGCTGTTTTTTCAAATGTACATAAGTACGCGAGTAATTGAATCTGATTCATTAATTTCAGATTTTTCTAAAATTATTTTTTTGATGATGACGTCTATTTTTTTTGTCAACCTTTTTGACTAAATTTTTCTGAAGTTTGCGATTTTTTATAGGTATTACATCAAGCTTCGAATATGACATAATTTATGCTTCAATATTATATCACAATAGGCTGAGAAATAACAAGTAAAATAACGAAAATCGCGTACATGTTCATTGGTGCATTTTACTGCTCTAGCATCTTGACGACGAGTGAAAAAGCGAAAAATTGTTCCGTTGTACACTGCTTCGCAGTATGAGAAAAAGCGCAGCTAGGTAAAGAAAGGTAACGCGAGCACACAGTCATGTGCATTAAACAAGAGGAATAAAAGAATAATAAGTTATTTTTAAAACTCATAAACTTTCAGCGTAGAGTAGCATGCGTGGCGTCGAAACGAGCATATTTGTTGATGGCATGTCCGTAATATTCAGCTTTTAAAGAGCCGGTTGAGGTGAATATCGTCACTTGCCCAGAGTTGGTGGCTACTCCGGTTAAATGATCTTGTTCTAAAAGAACGATTATTGTTTCGCCTTTAACACCGCATCCGACAATAACCAATCTCAGTTTGAAAAATCGTGCGAAAAGCTGAGGTCGGTAGTAGAAGTTTACGCGGAAGGTAACGGCTCTGTGTTGCATACACCAGTGACGATTCGTTAACGAGCTTAAAAGCTGATTTCAGGTGGTTATTGAAACTGAAACGTGGCGTAGAATGTTTCTTGTCGCATTTGAGGACGATATAGGATCTTGTAAGAGGGATCAAACGGCTTACATAATCGGTGTACGTGAGAACATACTCGGGATATTGTAACAAGGTCGCGGTGTACGAAAGCTGATTGTTTTATTTTACACTGCACGGACGCGAGATGGAAATGTGTGAATAAGCAGCATAACTTGTTGCAATCAGCCATCAAATTGTATACGGTAGGGAACAAATAATTCTCTGAGTAAGTATAATAGTGTACCAAACGTAGCTACCACTAGTTAATGTAGATAATCGTTACGAAGTGTAGCGTACATTCCCAGTAGGATATGCGGAAGAGTCCGTACAGGACTTTTGTGACATTTCAGCGCTCCTTGATTTGTCAGTGCTACCATTCCATTCGCTCGCAGATAGTATGCCGTGATGTGAATGTGATTGATCCCAAGTAACTGGACCAGATTACGATGAAGGAGCTTTTTCTCCAGTGAACTGAATCTCGATCTAAAGTGATGGTTTTGAGACAAGCAAATTGCGCTATTCGCTGATGCAAAAAAGCTTTGACAATAGTCAGGCCAAACATGTTAGTGATAGGAATAAATTCAGTCTGTCGTATTAGATTACTGCTGAAACGTTTGTACCCTTTAATTTTGGAAATTGGGCCTATGATGCCGACGTTGTCAAGCCTCTTAATTTACTGACTGATAATTGCCAACAGTAGAATTTATAACGAGTAAACTCGTTAATCGAAAAATATTTAAAACGCGCGCAGTAACAATCGAAAAAGTCGGATTCGATGTTTAACAATAATCAACTGATCGATCCAAATGGATGTGGGATTTTTCAGAGTGAAATCTTTGCACAACTATCCAAAGGATTTTGTACGGCAGATAAAAATTCCGATCGCTTTAATTTTATTTTGCACAAAGGGAAAGATGTGAAAATATGCGAATAAAGTATAAAAAGCAGTATCTCCGTTAGTGCTTTAATATAATAACGTTGTGATTTCATTTTCTTTAAATTACCGCTATATAAGATTTAAAAATTTAGATCGGATGATCAAATCAGATATTTCGCATAACGTTATATTTCCTATTATTTCAACAATTAACTAATTTAACTCTTACATTTTATATTTGTACGAAGATACGGTTTCGTTTGCATAAAAATAATACCTTGTTAGCAAATACGAAATATTAATATGATAAATGCAAATGATTAATTTCCGCGAATAAAAAAAAAAATGACAAGAAGTTATTTCGTACAGCTCAAAGGAATGATAAAAAGACGAATTTCAAAAATGTTATACACAGTGGTCACTCAAATATAATTTTTAAATTCACGGTATATTCCCGATCTAAATCCTCCCGATTTTCTGGTTACTAGAATTGTGTAAGAGCTTACACATGAATGTTCTTTCATTTATATAATAATAAACTCAACAAATTGAAGCGAACGCAAATGAAAAAATGTTTTTTTAGGTAGCCTAGCAATTAAGGTGCTTGGTTACTAAATCAAAGGTTACATAGGATATCAAGACTTGTCTCGTTCCAGATCCAAGTCGCTTCCAGGTTTATCCAAATTGGATACCAGAGAAATCTAGAAAGTGAAGGCTGCCGAGAGAAAGGAACTGGCCCCCCCTACATTCGTTAATGCTGTTAGGCTTAGTACAATTATGAAAAGAGTTGTTTAAAGTTGTTTTATTCACATTTTAAGTATTTTATTGTTATAATGTCCACCGACTAACTCGAACAATATATACTTACTTTATTATTACAAAAGTTAATAATGAAGTTCATAACTAGTTGATTTATCCCTTCCCCATTTAAATAGTTCTAACATACAATTATTTGACGTCTAATATTTACATTTGTAATCTTACACTCTGACTTCAAAGAGTTTACGGAACTCAAACCACTAAAAGTTTTACTGAGAGGGTTCAACCTTTCCAATAAATTTGAACGTATAATAGAAAAATTTTTTATGCGTTTCGTTAAAATTTGTAACTAAAATGAACTGACAATAAATATAAACATTACTGATTATGAAAATTAACATAGAAAAAGTCTTTTGATCGAAAAATTAGAGGCAAATTGTAAAAGAAGAATGGATTTTTTTTGCTACTATTGATAAAATGTTTGACTGCTGCGGCATATTTTATACAACTAAAGAAGAGAACTTAATAAAGTACATTAAAAAATGTATTCACTTTTCGCTTCAAATGATTAGTTTTTAATCAAAACTGCCGTTTTTTAACTTCTTTTTTTCTCTCCGATTTTGCAACAAAATTGTTCCCGGCTTATTCCCGGTTTTATCGGTTCGGTGGACACCCTGTTATAAAAGGATAAAATGTGTTTGGACGCCCTGTTATAAAAGGATAAAATGTGTTTGGACGCCCTGTTATAAAAGGATAAAATGTGTTTGGACGCCCTGTTATAAAAGGATAAAATGTGTTTGGACGCCCTGTTATAAAAGGATAAAATGTGTTTGGACGCCCTGTTATAAAAGGATAAAATGTGTTTGGACGCCCTGTTATAAAAGGATAAAATGTGTTTCGAACACTTCTCTAAAGGCGAGAAAGCGTAAAATACAATTTTAAAATATTACAGATTGTTAAGCAAATAAATCAGTACCGTTGCTAATTAAATTATCACTTACAAACAACAAACGAAATTACAATTTTTATCAGCAATGTAGAGGGCAGTAACGTGATGAATAACGAGAGGGGAAAAGACAAGTTAAGAGAAAGAAATTCCATAGAAATACATAATCAGTAGAATAAAACATTCGTCAAACTTTCATTTAATGGCATTGGAAAGCTTAGAGTGAATTCGATCCCCGTTTAAACTTATAATAAGTGATTTATATTATTACTTAACTAAGCAAAATCAAAAGGAAACCGCTACAATCTTAACAGTGTTAAGTATACACAGTTGTTTCATCATAACAGTTACTACCCTTTTAAACCGATTTTTACCGGTATTATCCTGATTAAATCATTTTAATTTTTCGAAATTTCTTGTCTCATATGTGTAAAAGTATGTAATTATAAAAAAGTAAACCTTCCGTTAAAATTCAAATAAAGTGAATGCAATTTGGTTAACTTTGATTCAAACATTCCTTTTATAATGCTCATTTCCCCCCTCCACTATATTTTAATATCTTATCTGCAACATTCAATTCGGGACAAAAAATATAACTTCTCTTTACTAATGCCAAAATACCCGAGATAAAAACAAAATATTACCAGTATATAAAATATATCATCACACTTTTAAACTGAATATAAAAAACAAACAAATTTTAAGAATCAAGCTTCTAAATAACTTGCGAGTTAACTGCAACATATACTCCGATAGAAGTAAATTTAAGAAATAAACTATCAAAACAGCGAACATCATTTGTAATTCTATACGAGATCCGCTTAAAAAAATGACCACTTGCAAAATAATTTAAACAAATAATGTATTAATAGAAAACAGAATAAAATTATTTTACCTTAAAGAAATTTTAACAACGACGATTGATATTACATTTATTTTTGATATCAATTACTAAACAATATAAATTATTAAGTAGATAAAATGTATCTTCTATCATTTTTAATTACTACTCTGAAGGGTAACCTTTAAAAATGTTTTTGTCTTAATAAAATTTGTTATATCGACAGAAAATTTTAAAACACGTATATATATATTACACACTAGCCTATTGCGTCAAAATAAAGTCTTTATACATACTGAAGTTCAAAGAAAAATACTTTACACATCTAAAATTTTCAACAACAAGCATCGGAAGTACTGCTTAAAGATATTCAATTCATCCTCCGGACTGTTTTTGATTAATCAATGTCCAAATTTGTCTAAATAAAATTTAAAAAAAAACTGTCCCTTTCATTTTACAGCATGTAAATTCTGACAAAAAGAACAAAATCTTTTTTCGGAATGTTTAGATAAATTTAGACCTAATTAACCGAAAATAAAGGATGCACAACATAACTGTTAATAATCACGATTTTAAATTTGCATCATCTCCTCTTTCTCTAGTATATTTTTTTCCTGTACATTTAGACACCGTTGGACACAAGATAATATAATATCATAATTAAAGTACATTTATATAATATATATTTTACCAAAAGTATTTCTTAATAACAAAAAAAAAATTATTTCGAAACTCCGACTAATGCAGGTCTTATTACTCGATCATGTAATTTGAAACCGATTTTTGAGACCACTACTACAGTCCCCGAATCTTTACCTTCAACTTCCTGCGCAAAAAAAAATCACCGAGACTATTAAAAAGCAGTATAAATGTAACTAATAAAATAAACACAATTTTACGAAACAATGCATTACAAATTTAATAACTTAAAAAAAATTAAAAAATTAATTTAAAACAGCAACTAGAAACGATGTAATTTTACGTAGGTAATGTTTCGAAACATTTAAAAAAATTATATTTAAATGTTTTCTCAATTAAATATTAAATATACATAATTATTATCGTGCATATGACGCAATTAGAGATAAAAAAAAATGCATCGAGGATCGTGAAATTAAGTTTTACAGTATGCCAACTACAATAACACTATTAATGGTTTTCTCTCTCGCAGCTAAATGAAACAAAAAAACAAACTTCAAACCGACATAAATTTCAAATCTAACCTTAAGTAGGCTGTCCCGCATTTACTTCATAAAACTAGGAACATCTACCAATTACATAAATACTACTCAAATATTATTAGTAAATTCCAATATATTATTACATCCCGGATTTTAAGATTGCTTAACATCGGTCATTCTAAATTATATGACTATTTTACATTTAAACCAGAAATTCGTAATTTAAAAAACGTTTAAATTAATTTTCAAAGATTTATATAGTTCATTAATTTAAGAGTGGTACTAGAAGAATTATATTGCAACTATTTATGCGTTCGGATGTTTATTTGGAAATAATTCTGATACAAACAAACCCTATCCAGAATAACCGAAATGAATACTCAAGATACATGCATCATAAATCGATACTTCCTTAAATAAACTTTTATATCAATTTATAAAGCATAAAAATATTAACACGAATTTCATATACAGTGAGCAACATAAACATTGGACATCGAGAAAAAAAAAATGAATTTGAGGCATAGAGAGGATAAAAATTGTTTTATCAATTATAATTTTTTGGCGGTTAAATAAAGTAAACATTCTTCATGACATGTACGTAAAATAAAAAAAAAAAAATTTAAAGAGTTGAACTAAAAGAATACCAGTGAGAAATGTTCAAAAAGCCAAGTTTTGCATGCAACATAAACATTGAACAGTTACTGTCACCCCTGTCGTACAGATTAAAACTAATAAAAATATTAAAAATGCTCATCAATATGTCTCCTTCTAAGGATAGCATTGTCTCAGCAGAGAATAAGACCATTTACATGGATATTTCTAATAATGCTTCTCCAGCTAATACTATACCACTATTTCCTAATAATTTCGAGGGACAAATTGTGGTTTTAGTCGAGAATTTGGAGAATACAAATATAGCTCATTTTCATCCGATGTCTTTAGCTAAAATGTTTTATCGGAAAGTTAGCGGTTTATCCACTATTACTCGTTCCGGAAGCAACCTGGTTAAACTTATCTTTTTCCTCTATTCTTGTAGTTAATCAATTCCTGCTTTCCGAAAACGGTCATAAGGAACTTAAAATACGATCGTTTATCCGGCAGACTTTATTATTCCGATTCGGCATAGTTCACGATATTCCTACTGACTTGTCCATCAATGAACTTCTCATGAACTGCTCTTCTGAAGTGCCAATTTCGAATATCCGAAGGTTACAGAAACAAACTTACGAAAATACATTTCTGCCGATCCTGTCTTCGAAATTAAATTTTCAAACTCGACTCTTCCATCTTTTGTTAATTTCTACGATGCCTACCGGGTTAAGGTTGAGCCAATTATTCGCAGACCTAAACTTTGTAAGAATTGTCTCCGATTCGGTTATTACAGTTCCTCATGTCGAAGTAAACCTATCTGTTCTTTTTGTTCCGGTAGTCATTCTTCTTCTGAATACACTGTCACTCTACAAAATAATCCATCTAGTTTTCATTGCGTTTATTGCGACGAAAATCATTCTGCCTTTGACCATTTCTATCCGGTATTCAAGTAGCAAGTTAAAATACATAAGATCATGAATCTTCAAAATGTTTCATACTCTGAGGCTAAGAATATCAATCAAGAGAAACTGATCTCCCCGGCTTTTACCTTCGCTGATATTTCTAACACAAACAATTTTCCCGCTTTAAGGGGCCCTTCTAATACCACAAAGAGGAAACAGCATAACTATTCTATAATAGTAGTTCCTTCTCTTCCTATATTAGATTACCTTCACAAAAACATCATTCCCAACCAAAATTACTAAATCCTTTTAATAAATATTATTCTAATTTAACCATTAATGAAGGTCTCCGGTCAATAATTTCTCCCTACTCAAAAAGTTTGACAGAAATTCCTTCTTGCTCTAAACCAATGAATATTGACATGTCTCCGACTGTTAATAATTCTGTTTCTGCTGATCCCATATCTCTTTCTTCCCAAAATAATTTAATTTCTTCCTTATTATCTACTCTTAGTAAGTTCAGTATCCCTAATTTGGATGACAAGATATCAGCTTTATGTCAAGTTTTGCAGTCTTGGGGATCTTGTTAGTCAATACTTTTTTTTTGCTCCTTATATTAATATGTGTTGTTCCTATTACTTCTTATGTGTTTTCTCTACTTCGCCTAAATATCCCTTTTCTACTTATGTTTTGGATTCTTACCGCTCTCAATATTTCTGGTCGCCGTTTTCTACACCTTTCCCTGGCTTCCGTTGTTATGTATAAGGATTCTTAAAACTAGTTATATGAATTATCGGTACACGATTATCAACAGAATTCGATTCGTCAGTGCCAGTGTTGATTCCACAAAAGTTTTTACTTTCTCTCTCAGCACTTTCTCTTGGTGTTGCTTGCCTCCTTTAATTCGGTTGGTTGATAGTATACAAGGACCTAGAAGCAATGAATTGTTCGAGCGATGGGTGTTGCTTCTCCCGAATAAATCCTACTCTGCATCCTTTTCCTTATTACTTTACATTTACCTTTCTATTATTTGGTTATATATTTTCTATAATGTTGTCCGTTGATGTTGCTTGTTATTGGTTGACAGCATACCACAGTCCATACGCAACGATTTATCTAAGCGGTGAGAGCTTAGATGTAAAAATTCTCCGTCAATTATACTTTTCCTTCTTTCCTTAATCCTCGCGCGGTTTGAATTCATGTTGGACTGTACGGATGACTGCATCATAGTCTGTCAGATTCCTTATTTTTACTCTCACCATTTGGGCTTTCCATTATTTTCCTATTAACCTACTGGCTCACGTTTACCTTTATTATTTTTTCTCTTATTTTTTATATTTCTCGCTTTTCCCTTTATCATGCCTTGCCAACTTAGAATATTACAGTGGAACTGCTGTAGCCTTAGAGCTAATAGAAATTCTCTCGAGAGCTTGCTGGATCAATATACATAATATAAGTATCGCGCTGCTCTCAGAAACTTGGCTAAAAGATTCCTCTGACAATAACATTCGTGTTTTTTTTTTAATTAGTTCTAATCGCAGTGACGGATATGATGGTTCAGCTATTCTAATCAGAAGTGATATCCATTTTTTAACTCACGATATTCATCCTCTCATTCTATCTAATCCGTTAAATCCAAATTTCGTCCGCATCTCAATACTTAATAAATCCTTAAATCCATTTAATCTCATCTTGGCTTACATTCCGCTTAATTTTGATCTACGTACCTTCCCTCTTAAATCATTTATTGATCTCCCCCCCCCATTGTAACCGACGATTGGAATGCGCACTCATCTGCTTTTTCTACGCACAGCACTATCTATACTGACGGTTCCAAAGGGCCAAGTAAAGTTGGTTCTGCTTTTTTTTGTCTTGCCTTAAATTACCGTGAATCTTTTAAACTTCCTTCCTTTTGCTTAATTTTGTATGCCGAATCTATTGCTATTCTACGTGCAATCCTCTTTGTTTCCTCATCATTAGTTTTCCACAAAGTGCTTATAATACCCGATTCTAAAAGTGTTCTACAAGCTATCACATCTCCTCTTCCTGTTCACTCTTCCGATTATGTAATACTTCTCATACATTCCCTCATTCATGATCTTTTCCTTTTTCACTCGATTGAGATCGATCTTTTGTGTACTCCTGGTCATTTGGACACTGAGGGTAACGGGGTGATAGATTCCTTAGCCCGTTCTTCCATGTTTAGTGACAGATTTTTAGGCACCTTTTCTGCTCATAATATTGTTCTTTCTTCCTCAGCCGCTCATTCTAAACTATGGCTTAACTCTTATTCTTCTTAATTTTCTATCCTTTTCACCCCCCTTCCACATACATTCCTGCCGATTTTGATCATATTTTGTTTAAATGTGCGGTCTTCTCTGCTGAACAATCGTCTTTCTACTCTTTTCTACTAAAACTAGGTATTCCTACTCCTTATAATGCTTCTTACATTCTCTCATTTCTTTCTGTTTCCGTTATTCCTGCCCTTGAATTATAATCTTCTATTCTCAAACGTTTAAGAATATACCGTTATTTTCTCCTTCTTTCCATTTATTGGACTAATGTCCTAGTTGACAAACCCATTAAATAAAAAATACAAAAAAAAAACATGTTATGTGAACTGGAATTATATAAATACGCTAAATTTCTTTGGGGAGAAAAGAGTTATACAGAAATAATTATTCCGTTTCGAGTTCGTTAAATTAATCTTTTCTATATATTTTTTTCTAATATACATAATTTCAGGGTACAATAACTGATTGTTCGAACTACCTTATATATAAAATCTATCAGAAACCGTTCGCCATCTTCACTTTTCATCCAAGTCTAATCTTCAGTTTTCAGAATTTACTTCTACTTATTTAACTCGTTTAAAACTTTTTAAACGACTCAATAGCCAGCATCAGCATTTTAAGATAAATTTTTACGACATAAGCTTTTAGCTTCCGTAGTATCTTAGAACCGACGACGACAGATAGGTAGCTGGACGCTTTAAATGTTATTTTAAAATTACAAACTAAGTTCAATTTAAATATTTTAAATGCTGAAATGTTTTTACGCCCTATTTTTAATATTTCGACTTAAAAAATATACGTATTTCAAAATATGTGATTTTTTTTTTAGCAAAGTCCTAATGTGACTGAGAATAAATCAGATATTTTTCATCAAAACTTTGCGATTACTTTTAATTTTAGTAAATTTCTTTACCTTAAAGAAAACAACAGTTGCTAATTTTATCAAAGAATTATCAACGATCTTTTTTAGATTTTCCTGAAGTCATGGCATCTTACATACCATCCGAAGCATTAAAGACATAAACCGTTTAGAAAATTTTAACAATCCGTTGAAGTCAGACCCAGTTGCAAACTCGCAAGATCCACGAAAGGGAAGCTTTCTTGGATTTTAAATTTGAATAAATTGTCTTCAGCCATCTATTTATCATAGAATTATTGTAAATGAACATTTCATGATTTGCACGAAGTTACAATATGTCAAGTGTAACTTCGATGTTGTTATTTCTTAATTTTTCAAAGTAAATTAGAAGTTCACCTTCCAGTATGAGATTTTTTAATATTCAAGCTACAAAATTATGCTTTTTAAAACTTTTTTTCTTTCCCCCAATAACTCACGTTGGACTATAGGACAGATAATTTTCATTCTATTTCACGATTCCTGAAATATTTGGAAAAATTTATCTTTTTAATTTATACAACACAGTATAACAATTGTTCTATTTTCACCTCAGAATTTTAATTTTTTTTTTAAATAACTGCATACTACATAACTGTTGAAAAGCAATTGAAATAAAATAGTTTCAGTAGACTAATCCAAAAACAGCTTCCGCTTAATATCTTAACTATTAACATGTTTTTTAAACAATGAAAACGATGTTTAATAAAAATTTTTCTAAAAATACGATAAACTAACATACTTATAAGTAAATTTTGAAAAAATACCTGTTGGAATAGAGCTTCATGTAGATTTGGATTAAATTTTTCATCAAGCGGATTAATCGGCTCTAAACCATGTCTTATAAATACCTACGAAAAAATAAATATTTATACATTATTTTAATTAGATATTATTCATAAGTATATTTTTGATTTTTCAAGCAATTCTGTTCAGCTTTTAAACACTTTTTTCGTTTTTGTTGCATATTAAAATTGATCCTGTTTTTTAATACGTTGTTGTAGTTTTACTACTCTTATAAGATTCTTCATCTAAAAAATTTATAATACGCTAATTCTAGGACAAATCGTGGGAGACAATATGATCACAATATTGCCACTAAAAAGAAAACTTTAAATGTATTCAAAAAAAATCTAACAAAATGGAAACTATTAAGATAATAAACTATATAATTTATAACCGGTAATTTTATAACCTTTCATAAATATAACTAATTAAACACCAGAAATGAATTATTCTAAATTATGATGAAATCTTTTGTTACGAGCCATTTTAATTCAGCATGTGGACATACGCGCGAAAATGTTTTTTTATTGTCAACTACACCTTGGACGGAATCATCTACTATGTCGTTTTCGAACGAATACAAAAACAAAAAAAATTCCAAAGCTCCCAATTTCCTATTACGTTCATTTTAAAGATATTTAAAAATTTGTATAAAACTTTTACTATAATCAAACTTTTTAACTGTTATGTTTAATGCAAATTTTAATACAAACGATACAAAAAGGTCTTCTAATCTTAAAATGGAAGAATATTTGTTGATCAGCACAAATCTATTAACAAAATAGATGCAATAACAAAGCACGGTAGATTTCTGAACCGCCAAGTTAAATATAAAAATTTATAATAATGTGTATTTAAGATATTTTAAAAATACAAACCTTTTTCAGTTGTGTTTCAGTCATCGTAAGACCTTCATACAGGTTCTTTAGGTGAGGATTATTATCTGAAATTTCATCTTTCGGTACGCACTCAGTAGCTTTCGCCAATATATCAGCAACCTGCATATAAATGTAGTATGAATTATATTTACTTGCCTAAAAAACCGTTATGCCAAACTAATCGAAATCCTAACGTTCTTGGAATTGATGAATTTAAATAAAAATAATAAAATAACACATATTTCAGTATCAAAAATTTGATTTCAAATAGTTCAGCTTATGCAACATGTAAAAGTAAATAAGATGGAAATGTTATCGACCTTAGGTTCATCGAAGTATCAATCCACTACGTCTGAAATGCGATCCCACATTATGTTACTAAAATTAAGGATTATACGAAATCGCATACATAAAATCAAAATTTTTATTCCATTAAATTGTTTTCATTTTTAAAATTGTCTCGATAAAATGGTAATGTCTCCTTTTGCATAACTGAAATTTTTATTTTAATTTTATTTGAAAAATTATCATTTTCCGCTTACTTCTAGTAGATCCTTACAAAATCCTTGAATACCGAATATTTTAGCATCTTCAATTTGTTTCGTTAATCGTATTCTTAAATTTTCTCCATCTGCAAGGGCTCTTTTATACTTATCCTAAAAAAATAAAAACGTACATATATTATGGAATATACTAAATAATCCGAAATCATTTAAGTGTTTTTCTTTCTTATACCCCAAAAGCAATAGTCAAGATCATATGAGACTTTTTCAGTAGAAACTAAGTAGAGGAAGGATACGGTGACTAATTGAAGACATATTTTTATCCGATTTATAACTACTTTTTATACTTTATTCTCTTTACTTGCAAATATGTTCGTGTTAAAAATGTGTGTATTCTTTTATCAGTTTTCTAATCTTCCCTCCCAAAAAATGGCAAACCTGTAATTTACTTAATCACTTAACATAAAATAATTTTTTATAAGCTGAAAATAATATGAATATGGTTTCCTTACGTTTAAAGTTTCATTCTGTTCCTTTAAGTCAGCTATAGTTTTATTTAACTGTTCAACTTCGAGTTTTATTGGATTTTCAGTATCCGCTCTATTTTCAGTAGTACTGGGTTCCGACTCTGGTTCAACATTTTTAGGTTCTTCTGGCGAAGTTTTATTTGCTCGCTGCCATATGCTTCGTACGTTAGTTGATGTCACTGTATATCTGGAAATTCACGTTTAAAATAGATCCACAATATTATTACAAACTTTCATTAATTTTTAAATTAGGAAATACTTTGTTTCAATTTCAACTAATAAATTTGTCGTAGTGTGTAGCATTATTAATAGTTTACTTTATCTATACTTCTTAAATAAACACAGAATTTCCTGTTCATAACGTTAAATTAATTAAAAGTTAATTATATACTAAAACTTTTAACGCGTACATTTTAAAATAACTTTTTATACGAAAACCACCTAACTTGTATTCTTCATAAATAAGTGCGTGATTAAGTCTTTCTTTTATTTGTTTCCACATTTATTTACAAATGCTCCAGTGTAAACATAACTTCATAGGCAGACTATACTTCTGATCTACAGTTCATTTCAACCTATCACTATATGAAATTAATCACAATTGCACATATTGCCTAGCAAAAAACTTTACTAAATGATAATAAAACTAGTGTAATCATTTAATAATTTATGCACTCCTCTCGCAACATAGTCACTTAGTTCGAAAACACATTATAACCAATTACAACTTTTAGGGGGACTTTTCTTTGTGCATACAATAGTGTTGTTCTTCCACTTACAAATATAAGTTATATATATATATATATACGTTTTTTTTTTCATAAAAAAACAAATACCGCCGAAACATAACTTTAAAATAGTTTCCTTTTTTATTTTTTAAAATACTGAAATGCGTGTATTTTTAGTTCCCCTGTCCCACCCTTTTTAATAACAAATTAATAATATATAGCTAAAAAGCTAGGTTTTTATTTGCCATTATCAAAATAAAAAACAACACCAATAATATTAATGTTTGTGAAAAAATTATAATAAATGAATTTCAGTTAGATATCGACGTAAAAGCTAGTTCTAACCTTTAAAAGTAGTTCTTATAGCTGTACTCAATCCAAAATTTTTCTATCGCGAAGAAATATTACGAAATTTTATAATGATTTTCATTTATAACTAATCGGTAGCTACGGGAAGTATTTTATTTATATTTACCATAGTAAACATTTTATTCAATTTGTGATCAACAGTTTGAGTTCATGTTTTTTAATTAAATAAAACACGTAGCCGTATCACACTTTACGCACCACCCAAAAAACACGCAAGGTACTGCTTTAATTTTATTTGATCTAATAAGAAGAGATATATGAAGAAAAATTTAAACTGTCGAAAATATAATTTAACGTTGCAATCTATAATTAAATTTAAAATAAATAATTATTTCAATTATTTCACAAAATTGCTGTAAATTTTTTATTCCTTTCTACTTTCTTAACATTTATCCGTTTTCACTAAATATTTCCTGCAGCATTCACATATATGTAAAACAAAGTGTAAAGTAAATTCCACACCCTAAACAGGGCATAGATGTTACCTAAATTTAACTATGTAAAATGATTATCTGGTCAATATTATTTTTACACCAACGGATTTAATGGTTGAATGTCATTTTAATTTTTTACGATAAAAAAGTGTCTAAATATGTTTCAACACTAAAAGTGTTACGGATATCGATAAATGAAAAATTTAACAATACATATTACTAACCATTTTTACCTTAATACGAATTATTTTACGGAGTTCAGTTTAAAAATTTCACATCTATCTTGTCTAACCAAATTAAATCTCGTGAATAAGATGTAGTAATCGAACATTAAATGCATTGCTCAAAAACAAGAATGTAAAGAACGTAAACGTTTTAAATAAAAACGAAAATATTTTGAGATTTCCTTGATCAATTCGCTGACGCAACACTAATGTTCAAAACATTAAGCGTATTTACATTGCAAAACACAATCAAGATAAAAAAAGAAAGCGGAAAGGAACAAAAAACATTATCTGCAAATGTGAAGGTGAACTTGTACAATGCACTGGAATAAAAACGTTATCGCTTCATTTTATTATCAAACAATACTGAAGTCCTTAAACATTCAATCTACTGCTCAAAAATTATGAGAATACAGAGAACAGAAACGTTTTGAAGAGGAATGAATCGAAATTTTCCTGAACAACATAGTCATTCTTGAAAACGAACCCCGTTTGATACCGATCATTTTCAGGGATGATTTAAAGGTTAACTTGAAAAATTCTCTGTAATACGTGTTTTATGTTTTTAATAAAGAATAATACGGAAAATGAATTCGAACATTTATACTTTAAACTTCGTGGTTAAGTTTATCGAATTTATGTACAAAAGGTCCAATTTAGATTTGAATAACAACCTTTCCATTTCTACTGTTCGTAATAACATCCGTATTGACTTGTATTTACGTATCATACTGAACATTTAAAAACACGAATTTATACTTCGTACTTCAATTACCACACACCGTAATTGATTGTTACAAATATACAATCCCAATCCGTTTCCGCGGAACAATTTTTTCTTAAATAAAAACTGACTGATTACAAGTAAGTTTTATGTTTTATTTCGAAAATAAAATTTTACTTCAATAAAATAGGTTTTCTCAATCACATTACTTATTTGCGTCTACGTGTTAACACTCATTCGCTAATAATGCATCAGTTTTTAACACAAAAGACGAATCCATAAAATATGTTTATGATTTACAAGTTTCTTTTTGAAGATTTTTTTAATTTATTAACTGTTCTAGCCCAAGGAAAGTATGAATAATGTATTACGTATCAGTTACATCATTTCAAATAAAACTGAAAATTGTTCAAAAAAATATACAACTACTTATATTCCGAAATCCTAGAACTTTAAAAAAAATACAAAAATGATGAAATATCTAATAAATCAGTTAAGCTTAAGGTAAAATGTAAGCTGTAGCAAACATACTTAATTTAAATGTACATTTTCTGTACCATGCATAAGAAGTTATTTTTTGTTTAGTTTCAAAAATACAGGTTTTCATTCATACCACGCGATATGCTTTATTTCACGCCTTTAAGAGGAATTCTGGAGCCAAAATTATTATTTATTAACTGATAATTTAAAAAATTATTCATATTAAGATTCTTACCTACTCAAACTGTGACTGTTAATATTTAAGAGATTTTTTATAATTTTTGAACCGATATAAAAACTTACAGGAACTACTCGTGTTGAACTCATATTCGTACAACACAGTTATTATTAAATACTAAAAACAATGATGTAAAATCAGCTTTACTACCGTCATTTGAACACAAAATTTGCCGCAAGGTTACACAATTGTCTTATCTTAATTTTTTTTTAGCATTAAAAAATGAACTATCGATTTTTGGTATTTCGATGATGTCATTTAAAAAATCATTTTTAAAATAGTTTAAACATTTATATATTCTGCATATTAAAATATTTTCGTTTCTCTTTCATATGATTTTTTTAATAAACATAAATACACAAAACTTAATTCTATTTATGGTTTTCAATATTGATTTATCTTTATCTTTCATATCGATTAGAGTCGAACGACACATATGCGAAAAACAAAAGTTCTCAAACGTGTCTGCTAATTGTTTTAATGAATCTAAAATAAATAAAAAAATAATTATAGGAAATATTCAAGTTTCAGCACAGGGCCTAGTTTATACGGGTACATGGGCGTTGCCAGTGGGGTCAAGGGGTAGCTACCCTCCCTGGAGCTTTGAAACTTTTTACACAACTGGTCATGATGAGTATTCATAGGCGCGTAACCATGGGCAATTTGGAAGACTTTTATAATAAAGTAGTAGAACAATTTGTCAGAAACCCACGAAAATTATGTTTTAATTAAGATTTTATTCTTGTTTAATAAAATATTAAGCCTTTACAACTTATAAATTTTATTTTTCCTATAACTCATATCTTCTTTCTATTATATTGCCCCCCCCCCCGGCTCATCGGCTGATGACGTCTTTGCACGGGTACAGTTATTAGTAAAATAGCGAAGAAAAGTGTAAACTCTTATAATTATCCTACACTAACATAGTCGAGCAGTATTATGCTAAACGGGAAGGGTATAACAGGGACAGCCACCACTCGTCCAGAGAAAAAACTGCAGGAGCGACGGCCCTTCAGAAAAATATTTATTATACTAGTATATATGACAAATATTTAATAAAAATCTAAGAAAATTAAACGAAAAGCTAAATAAATGTGAAGAGAGGTAGTTTAAATTAATAAAATTAAATTTTTTTGATCGTATTAAATATTATATGACAAGTTAAAGGATCAAGTATATTTCGATTGGCATAATTAATGACAAGCGCATTTGTATTAGTTTACAGTTTGCCGAAAATGCTTCGTACAATGAAAATCGGTTACAACAATACTATCGAAAAGTATGAATAATAAGGTTGTAATTAAATAAAGGACTTCATTTTTTTAATATCAGATTCGAAAATTTATTGTTACCGAACAATTATTTTATTATAAATTTCCATGAAATATGTGCAAAATAATTTTTCACTAATTAAACTAATATCCTCTGCTTGGAATCAGTTATTCCTTGGCGAGAGGAGGGTTGCCAAAGATACAATATCTTTCGTAATTTTGTAAAAACGTTTCTTAAAATTAAATTATTAGTACATGATGTTTTAAGACAATTTGAAACTAAATATATTCTAACTAATTTTCCAGGATTCCATCTTTAAAAACAATCAGTTGTCCCACTAATCTTTAAAAGGACAATGAAATGTTGACTATGAAACTGCTGCACCCGTAACGTCGAACACTGAAAATCGTGTATACTTAGTTTTTCAACTAATTTATTAGCTTATTCTTGTAAAATTAATCCAATAATAATAATATTTCATTGGAATGTAAACTATTTGAGTTTTTTTTAAATTTTGCTAATATGTACTTCCATGAATTATTTTCAATTTTGTTTTGTTGTTATATAATTTCTGTCAACTCCAAAAACAGAAATACACGGCAAATGTAATTTATTTAATAAAAGTGCGGACGGAGCGACATCAAATCGAACTGACCGTCATAAAAAACGTGCGATACCAAACTAACTTATACATCAGAATCTTTATGTGAATGAATAAAATGAGCTAAAATGAATCATTAACTCTCTGGTTGTTCACCGATACGATTGTGGTAGACGAAGTGTCGGTCATGCTGACGATATCGGCATCGGCTGACGGATGCGCCAATGAAAAAAACCTCAGCTATTAGTTTTTTTCATAACTGAAAGTATTGATTGAGTTCCTCAACCCATGCGATCTGTGTCAAATCTTTCTTTTTACTCCCTAAAAGGAGAGAATTCAACGGCGCCAATATATCTTTTCCTTGTTTATAGAAGCGATGATAAAAATTTATGACATCAAGGTAACTTCTCAAATCATTTTTGGTGACTGGGCATGGCAACGTTAATATCGTTTCGACACGTTTCGGATCGGGACGTATGCCTTGATGGGATATTTCATATCCAACAAACATAATTTTGGGTACCACGAAAATAAATTTCTTTTTACTCAACTTCAAGTTATAAAGCGATAACTGTTTGAGCACAGCGTACAAATCTGACATATGTTATTTTAGATCCAGGGAAAAAATTAAAACATCATCCAGGTAGGCGCGCGCGAACTGTAAATCTTCCAGTATGTGATCGATGGCCCTTTGGAATGTAGCACCCACATTTTTTAAACCAAACGGCATTACTTGGAATTCGAATAACCCAAGCGGCGTCGTGATGGCAGTTTTTTCGATGTCCAGAGAATACATGGGAATCTGGTAGTAGGGATCAAGCTTTGAAAATACGGTTGTTCTATAGAGATTTGAGTTCATGTCATGTAAGTGTGGAATATGATATCGGCCGGCTATTGTGATGTTATTCACCTGACGATAGTCTCTGCATACACGCCATTCATCGCCTTTGGGGACGAGTATTAAAGGTGATGCCCAGGGAGATTTGGAACAGTGACAAAATCTAAGGTCGATCCATTCATTGAATATGCGATGAGCATACTGAAATTTTTATGGCAGTAAACGATAAAGCTTTGAAAGAACGGGGTGCCCGTTAGTAATTATCCAGTATTGAACAGGGGATAATCGAGAGGTGTTGTAAAATGTTCTGGAAAATAAATCTTTCAAATTATTTACAATGGACATAACTGAATCTTGTTTAATAGCAAGGGTAGCGATAGATGAAGCGGCAGGAGTGACGTCACTCGCGGAAGGCTTACTTGGTCGTAAATTATTAAGAGATAGCAATCTTTTATTCGTGACATTCATTAATAATTCGAAATACTGTAAAAAATCAGTGCCAATGATTGGCTGGGCAATATCCTTAAAGATCCAGATAAAATTTCGTTCAAAGGTTAAAATATAAAGATAATCTTTTAATATCTAGTATTTTAAAATCGGTACCGTTAACCGCTGTTAAAACGCTGGAAGACATTTTATTGTAATTTGTGACTAACTTAATTAGAAGAACTGAACATTGCGCTCCTGAATCAATAAGTAAGTTAAATCCCGTGATTTTGTCTTTGATAACAAGTCTATATAATTCAATTGTGCGTGGAGTTGATGTTTTTGTGGTCGCTCAGCTATGGTTTTCATCGTTACTACAAGGCGGACGGCATTGGAGAGCATCTCTTCCACATGTATCGATGTACCAACATAGAGTAGAGGAATCTAGTCGCAGTGTCTTATCGGAAGAACATGGCGGCGATTGTTGACGAACGGGAGTGGAAGTAGAGCTTGGCTGAAAGCGTGTTTGATCGAGTGGACGATCGTGTTTTTTAAATAGATGATAACTTATCGGGGCCGAAGAATTGAGAGATAAAGATAAGGCGTCGGTATATTCGTTACCAGAATTGGAAGAATAGTTTCGAGATGGATTTGAAGATGTTCTAAAACAATGTAGCGACATAAACCGATCGGCCGTTGCGGCTAATTCAGCGATCGGTGTATTTACAGGGAGGGTAGTGAATAATGATTAAATACTGTTGTCGATAAAATTTTTTTATTTTTTTATATCGTTATTTTCTTTACTTGTACATAAATATGTTCCGTATTATTTTTAGTTATTAAATTCGTGCACTAGCGCCACTAAACGATCGGCCATTTTTCTAAGGGATGGCGTCGGTCTTTGTTTAGACGGCATGGCGATTTTTTTGTTTGGGTCAGGCAGTCAGGCTACTGCAGGTAGTTGCGGATGTTGCGCGTGTGAGATTCTAGCGATGGCTTTTGTGCATGTTTTGGTCGCGTAGATGTGTATGCACGTGGTGCGACATTTCCGTTTTCTATTTTGTAAATTAAATTGTGTGAACGTTTAGTAAAAGTCGTTTTGGTATTATTTGTTCGTTGTTTTCGTGAGTTCTTGTTTTTGTTTCTCCGTATCGATATTTTGTTTTGTGACCCGGCGCGCATCGAGGGTCTTTACAAATTATTTTTGGGATTGACTACGTTCGAATATATCGCGTAAAAACTATTTGAGTTTAATTATTTCGGTTTTATATTTTTTTTATTTGAATTTTACTTACAAAGATATATATATATTTTTTAAATTATTTTATTTACAACAAATACTAAACGGCGATCGCTCTTTCCAATGGCCGTAACTGAGAGGGGGTTTTCGGGGTTCAAACCCCCTTGAAATGCCTGCGAAATAATAACTGATGAATTAAATGGACCGAAATTCAGAATAAATTTATTTCTTTTCAATTTTTGACAAAAGAAAAATTGAAATTTTTATGAATTCTATGGAAACGACTATTTTTTATTAGTTTTTATTGTAGTGTTCAAATATTGCATATACAATAATTGACTACAAGGCTTTAGTGTATTATTTATAAATAAATATATTTCATAATAACACACGCACACACATATATATATATATATTATATATTATGTATAATTATAAAAAGCAGAAGTGTCACACAAGAGGAAAAACTACACGCGAACCTTTACCGAAAAAAGGATGAGAAAACATAGTCCACAGATTCCGAATTGTAAATTTAATCTTTAATAATGTTAATTAAAATTTTTCTGTTTTAATATTTTAGTATTTTGTATAATTATACCGCGTTTAATATTCAAACATCTTATTTTATTACATAATATTTAGCGTTATGTGTATGCTGACTTAAAACACAAATTGTGAAAAAATGGTATGTGATGAAGATAAACTGATTACATTTTTAAATTCAGCGACTTAGAAAATTGTAAGATCAGCTAAAGTTTTCAAAAAAAAGTTTAAAAAATGTGGATTGGTCGACCTGTGTATGAAATAGCAGTATAAAAACGTTGAACTCTTTTGTTAACTTTTTATTGAACTCACGGTTTTTCTAAACGTAAAATAATATGTTTTATTTTAATGGATCGTGTTATGCTTAGGCATACTGAAAAGATTGCTTTTACGAAATACACTAAAAATTAAAACGCAGTAAACAGAATACATTCTAATAACAGGCTTGAAAATAAAACATGTTTATGATCTTTACATTGCCTACATACGAGTACATATGTATGATACATATGTAGAACAAAGAACAAAACTATAATATAGTGAAAACGGCTTAATACGAAATGTAAATTTAGTTCGGAATTAAGTAGACCCGTTATATGCGGTATTTTATTTATATAAAAGAAAAATAAGAATACACAAAGTTCATTTAATATAAAAATGTTTATGTCCTGTGGGAAAAAAAGGTTTCTACATCTTTTTCAAATTCGAGCTGATAATTTTGCTGTGTTGGTAACGAAAGAAGTGAAATTTGGATCATTTCCAGTCATTCGTTAATCGTTTAAAAAAGTAAATTCGTCAATAATGCAGGAAAATCAAAATACCAAAAGATGCCTAACATGAGTAACATGTAATTCTCACACTGGCTGTAAATTAACATTCATACGTTTTGTTAATGTGCTTAATGATTAGTATGAACCTTTAAAGCTAAATATTGTATTACAATATCGTTATACGTATTAATTTTTTACTTCTATATGAACATTTTGGTAGTAGATAATAACATTAAAAGTACAAATTATAGTTCCACATTTAATTATTGAAAGATAGAATTCCTCTTAATAGATAAATATAGAAATGGATTTGCGTTTGAAAAGGACGAGTGTCTATATAATTAATGACAATTTAATTTCTCCCGATTGACGGCATTAGCAGAAGTTTTCATGCCTGTATATTGTGACGTCATCTACGATCGTCAATGTATAGTAAACGAAATAAAAGCAACTAAAACGCTGGAAGTGTGGAGCCAAAGTTTAACCTACGTCATCGTTGTATAATACAATAGTAAAATTGCTAAAATACATCGACTATTTATAAAAATTATCGACTTCTTTGAATTTTTAATGCTGTCTTCAGAAATTGAAACAATTCTCAGATGCCATTTAGCCCTATTATTGGTTTTTGCTGTTCTGCTCTTTTAATGAATTTTACGCATTTATTTGTACATAATTTGTAATTGCTGAACATAAAAGAAATCATAATAATTCATGAAGTGATGAAATGCGTGTTTAGAACACTTTGTGTATATAGTAATTTTAAATTTTTATTACAGAATAATGTAATGGTGGAAAAGAAAGTAAAAGTAATAAACATGGTCAGTGGATGAATTACGAAAAATATAATTTATCTTTTTCTTATTGTCAGATATACAATAAAGTTTCAATAAAAAAATGGAATATGGTTTCATTCTCAACAAATAGCAATCTTCCCATCAATATATCACATACCGGGAGAAAAAATATTTTTCTTGAAAATTTAAAGTTTAGGCGTCTGGAGGGTATACATATAAAGCTGTAAGCTCGGCTATAGTTTTCTTATAAAGCAGGCCTTTATCCATATATTTGAAATATGTTTTGGTTTCTCTAACTTTTTTATTTGAACTTTTACTTATAGGAACGTCATTTTTATTTTTGTTGTTTTTGCCCAAAAAGAATGGTTTAAATTATTTTTTAGCTATAACTTATTGGTTTTATGAAAGAACTTTTGCGCTTTGTTTTATATTTTGAATTTCACTTTTAAGGGGTTATCAGGTGATCCATTATTAATTTTTAAATAATTTTTGAGGTCGTTTCAAATTCCATGTATATTGTTGGTGGTTTTTTATGTTTTATGCTTTAAAATTATAGATTGTCTTAAAGAAAATTTTAATTGTAATTTTTGATCCAATTTTGAAGTTCATAAGTCAAACCGTTGTGAGGTATTGCTTTTTATTTGATATTTTTGTTGTTTTTGAACCATCTTATTAGGATTCCAAACATTACATGTGTACAAAATTCTAAAAATAATTTAACAGCCTCAACCAAAATTATCCATGACAATTTTTATTATTGGTGTGTTTTTAAAATTTTATAAACTATTTAAAATTAATTCTGATTACAATCTTCAAGAGCAAATCATATTTTATTTTGATCTCATAGCTAAAATATTACTACCACATGTAAAACTTATATCTCTAAATTAATTTTAATAATAATTTCTTTCAAATTTCTTTTACGAATATAAATAAATCTTAGCCGTATTGGGGATGTTTAATATAATATATAAAATTATAATCAAAAAAACATAAACGATAAATGGGATATATTATACTGTAAGAACTATCTTGAACATTTAAAATAATTCTTAACATTAAATAATGATATTTGTGTTATATGTAGATTAAAATCATCTAAATTTTCACCTGTCTATTTATTTTGAATATGATAAATAGGAAAAAGACACTGATCTAAAGTAAAAAATTGTAGTTTATATTTCTCTTCACAACGATGTCCCTGTAACAGAATGGTCATTTTTAATTCGCTGTAGAATAATTTACCAGCTGACTTTGAAGTTGTAGTTTTGGAGATTAAAATAAAAATTTTTTCCAATGAGTTGCTACTGAATTCGACCTATAACAAAGCATACACAACGAATTGAACGACTATTGCAGAAAATGAATAGAAAAAATTCCTGTAGTTAAAATACCGAACAATGAATATTTACTTCCTTTAAATTCAAATTAATTCCTGAGCGGATGAGTAAATAAAAAAACCATCTAAAATAATTGAACATTAGAAGGATGGGAAGATAATATTTAATAATAGTTTTAATCTAAATATTAATATTTGAAATTTTTTTGTTCATTGTTTTAAATAATAACTATAAAACTTCATACAATGTATTGTAAGAGATTATTCCTTGAATAGAAAGTTGTTAAATCGACATTAAATACCTACTCAAATTTGTTCGATTGGTAGTCTGAACAATGATCTTGAATATTTACAATCGTTTCATTATTTTGAATCGAACCACACTTAAATTTTGGTAATTAATGCATAAGGAATGAATCCTAAAGTGAAGAAAGTAGCACACAAATTGATATAAACAAAATTACACCATTTTTTTTTTTTTTGTAATGGAAAATTTGTGCAGTTTGCCTAACAGATGCTTTAATAAATGTTATGAAAATGGAACTCAGAAACAAGAGAAAAGTAAATAAAATATTAAATATAATTTTTTTTTTTATTTTGTAGTCTATTTTTTGATAGAACATGTTAATTACTTTCATGTATTTATTTTCCAAAACTGTACATCTTCATTAGGTATAATATGATTTTAAAGTAGCGATTTATAGCGTAAAATAAGAAATCGGCAATTAAGACTTTAATTATGTTTCATATACATGTCCCTACACAAAGTTATAACAAGACTTGCAGATATGTTTTCTATTCTACATTTTCTTAAGTAAAATAATTGTTCAGTCCTTGAAATAATTTATAATAACGTGTAGGAATTAATTTTTATATAATGGTTAATACTTTTTTAATATAAAGTATCCATTTATTATGTACAATCATAAATTCCATATAATCAGAGGGAAAAAAAAAATTGTTTCATATATTGCCTCAAAAATTTGGTGTTATAGTGAATAATAGCGGCACACAGGTTATAGAAATGAGTATTGCTGTAAGTGGAAGAAATGCATACAACTATGGGTTAATTTTTATTCAATATTGAAACCAAAATTTGTTACTCAAGTAATAAATTATGGCGTATAATGACATAGCTAAATATGTAGTTCTAAAAGTTTTTATTGGCGAATTTAACTACCACTACTAAGTAAGTTATTAGCCAGATTCTGGTGAAATACCATCAGCCACATTAATATTCGGTCACTGCATTGAGGAAAAAATGAATGCACCAAACAGATGAAAATAAAGATTTATTTGTAATTTTTTTAACAGAATAACAAAGAAAAACCTAAACATATATGTACAAAAAAAAAAAATTATAAACAGAAAATTATCACAGCTCGGGTAACAGTGAACACAAAATTCAAAATTAGTGTGCCACAATAATATTCGGTAAACGGCGGAGCAATGCATGAGCAACCCTGGGTTTCCCCCAACATGAAAAATGGCGTTAATGCAGCGAGGTAAGTATGTTGCCTGCATGTGAGTCATCGATGAATATGTAGTTCCAGTTACCATGGAAAAACGCAAATGCAGTTGCACAAGAAAAAAAGTGTTTAGTAAGATCAAAAATACCTCGATTGAGACTCGTGAACTCGTAATTTTTCATAAAAAGAATGGTGTACCAGGCAGTAGGATAGGTCGGTTACTAAATATGTTGTGAAACACTGTGGATGACATTTATCGCCAGTTCAAATGGAGGTTGAATCCACTTTATTCTGCAAAAAGGGAAGCCGAAAAAAAGGGCTCATAGGTGTATAGTTTATTTGGTGACATGTATCAGCAGATCCAAAAGTTAGTGCTCCAAAATTAGTAACAGCCTTACACAAACACTAGGAAAGTGGTTTCAGCTGAAACCATATGCAGAGCACTCAAGAATATGGGATACAATTCAAAAACTGCTGGGTGTAAATCTTTCATATTTCCCATCAATTGCAGAAAACGGTTAGAATTTGCAAAAAAGTATGTGCATGAGATCGAGGAATTCTGGCATGATGTGTTATTTACCAATGAATAAAAGTTTAATGTTTTTGGTGCTGACGGAAAACAAAAAGTATGGCGTAAACAGAATATGGCATTGGAGAAGAATTTGACTGTGTCGCTTAAACCTGGGGGAGGGGGATTTCATGGTTACCAGCGTCAGGACTTTGGGTTTTATTGAAGGAACTATGACTGCTGCCTCTTATTTTGAGATTTTGAAAATCAATTTATGTGCAAGTGCCGAGAAAGTGTGTGTATAGAACATGCTTCAGCTGTACGAGGATAATGACCTGAAATATACTGCACACAATACTCGGTTATGGCTGCTTTATAATTGCAGCTCTATCATGCCACCCCCGCCCGTTTTCCAATTTGAACCCCTAGAGAATCTGTAGGATTTCTTAAACAGGGAAACTACATGAGAAGCCAATTACTAGCTGTACCTGACTAAAACAGCATTTACTGGAGGAATGGAACAAAATTCTTCCAGATTACTGCCGCAACTTGATTTCCTTCATGCCATATCCGTTGAAAAGTGTGATGCAAGCGAAGGGTTGTCATACAAAGTACTGATATGCTCATTTTTTTACCTATGGCAGGAATATATATATAATGTAAGTCTTATTTTGCCACTAACCGAATATTAATGTTGCACACCAATTTCAACTTTTTGTGTTCCTTGTTACTAGAGCTGTGATATGTTTTCGTTTGTAATTTTTTTTTCCTGCATGTTTTAGAGAAATTTTCTTTGTGTTATTTCATTTAATAAAAATTACAAATAGAGTTTTATTTCTACCTGTTCCATGCGTTCATTTGTACTACAACACCGTGACGGAATATTAATGTGTCTGACTGTATATGGAACCTTTAAATTTTTGTATTAGATTAACTTGGATTATTACAGCTTTCTTACTATTATAATAAAATACAATTATAAATAGACTGATTCCATTCCAGACTAAATTTGCATTTCATATTAAGTAATTTCCACATTATTGGTATTTTTTGTTTTATGTATACATATGTGACTAGTGCGAAGGTCATAAACATATTTTATTTCGACTCCATCATTAAGACGAATTTTATTTAGTATGTTTTATCAGTAAGCTTGTTCAATTAAAATATTTTTGGATATGCATAAATGTAAGATATTATTCATTAAAAAAAAAAAATAAACTTATATTACTTTACATTTAGAAAATGGCAAGTCCATTAAAATTCAACAAAATAGTTCAATGTTCCTCATACCAAAATTTTAAAATAAAAAAAAAAAATCGAAAAGAAAATGTAAATCAGAATAAAGGAAAACTAGTTGAAGTAAATGTACTGAATTAAAAAAAATTTTTACATGGTTTCAATTTCAATAAACCATTAATGTTCATACTAGTAGACCAAATTTTACAGAACAAACAAACAAATTTGCTGAAAAACTAAGTGTACATAATTTTTATTGTTCATCTTCATAAATACAGCAGTTTTGTGAATGCCATTGTAATGCCTCTTCAAAAAACACTGCAAAAGTAATTGGTATTCCAAACAAAGTTTTAGGAAATTGATTAGTGTTCAACCTTAATTTGTTTTGAAATGTTATGCACAAATAATTCAGTCTTAGAAAAAAGTGTTTATAAAATTTTGAGATTCCAACTTACTCCTTCCATACATTTCTTACTGAAATTAAATTATTAGTTTAATCAGTTAAAACTTATTCCATATATATTTCATAAAAAATTATATCAGAGCAATCATTCAGTAACAGTAAGTTTTTAAATGAAACATGCGCTTTATTTAATTTCAAGAATAATGATGAACCACTTATAATGACCGCATCATTAATTTCCTACAATGTTATTACAATCCATTTTCAATGCATGTAAAATATTTAAATTTTCCTTTAATAAATTTCTGGCATAAATAATGATTTCAATAGGAATTATTTCTTATTGTACAAAATTTATTTATCTCTACCTAGTTTTCTATTTAAAAATAATATAACTTATTGAATTTAATATTTTACATTAGATATAAATTAGTTACATATATAAAAACCATTTGTAAAATTTGTATTTGGCATAATAAAATTATGACTTTACTTTTTTATTTTATATATTTACTTTTTTTAATTAAAATATTTGCTATTGAAAACAGTTTATTAGGTATATTTTGGATTATTTTTCATTTAATATTATTTTATTAAGTTATGTAATTTTTAATCTTACTGTTTTAAATAATTCATAATATATTTAATTGAAATCAGTGCTTTTAAAAAATTTACACAGCATTGGGTAATTTATGTTGAAAATCATCCAGTAATACAGATACATATATAATTTTCTTCAAAAATTTCCATTCAATTTCTATTTCTATTTAATAGATAGTTTTTCTAAATAATTCTACATAAAATAAAATCTCGCATTATAATTTCATTACACAATAAACAATATATTTGTCAAATTTGTTCTATACATTACTGTTAATCATTTAAAATTTTTTTATTTTTACAATTTTTTACAGTATACAGAAATCCATACACATATTTTTCATGGATTAATATTTTGCCATCACTTTTTGTTTTTTAAAAACAAAATCAATTTAAAACATATTTATTAGACTAACAATTTTATTGCATCTAATAATTGTTAAATAAATTAAATTATATATATATATATATATATATATATACACATATATAAAAATAATTAGTAACTATAAAATATTAATTAATAATTGTAAAAATAATACTTTTTATTATATTTTAAGTATTTTTTTAATATTTAACACTAATTTTAATGAAAAAAAAGTGTAATTCACTATTAAAAGCCTATAAAATTTAAGAATTTCATCAAATAATGACGTAGGTTAACTGTCTTTAATTTCGGCTCCACACTTCCAGCGTTTTAGACGATTGTTAAACGAAATGGTATAACAATTATTGAGGATGAATTATTTTCGTAGAATTTTTCACAAGTTTGAGGTATTATGATTTTAGAGTACTTTCAGTGATTTTTCATCGTATATTGTATAATGAAATTGTGCTGTAATGTTTATTTTACGTTAAGGAAGAAAAAGTTAACATTATTTGGAAACAGAATGTTGTAAAAAGAGACGTTTGTTGTAACGAGCGCAAATTTTTTTGTAAGTATTATTAAAACTGCGATTATTATTAATGAAGTAGTTGAATTATAATATTCGTATTGAAAGTATTACTGTTTGTGAAATGTACAAATATAGGCTAAATTAAGTTAAAACGTAAGTGTAATGAAATTTTAGTTTTTGGCAATGATCATTTTCATTTTGTTGATATTGTTAATTTAACGATTTCATTAGAGCCATGCCATTTGTTTTTTATTAGGAATAATGCTGTGAATACTGTAATTATATGTTTAAGTATAGAATGTAGCCAAATGTAGGCAATTGAACATTTCAAAGAAGTTAAATCTATTGTGGGATGCATTGTAATTTACGCAAAAAAAATTTTGGTTACAAAAAGTATTTGAAAGTAACGAGTAGTACGTGCTGAAAATTCGGAATAGCTTGTGTACAAACAATTTTAGCATTGTTAATCTTAAAAGGTTATTATGGTTTATGCCAATGTAATACAAATGCTTTGTTAATCAATGTTAAAAGTTTTATGGATTAATTCAATGTTAAAAGTTTTATGGATTAATTCAATGTGTTTATAGTCATGGTTAAAAATTGCAGTCTTTACTGCAATCATTTTATATTATAATAGTGTGGAATAGTGTGGAACAAGGTGTATGGTTTTATTCTATGCAAAAATTAAACGGTTGTTTACATTTGTCAAAAAAGAATTAGAAATTTATTCGTAATATGTACAATTTATTACATTTATTTTACATTTTGAATATTTGGTTTTTAAAAATGATAATAGTTCTTTTACTTTATTTTGATTATTTTTGTGTATTTCAGGATTCGATTTAAATGAAATATACGTGGTAAAGCTTTTAATATAAAATCAGTTTTGTAAAATTCGTTAAGCTACATCGGATTTGGAAATTTTATGCTACATATATTATTAAATATTTTGGAATTCGTAATTATATTCAACCGTTAATTGCTTCACTTTTATCATTGTTGTTTATTTGAAAAAAAATTAATTATACGATTTCATTATACAATACTCTAGTTTGGTCTGATATTTTTATCCTTTACTTTACATTTAATATTTTAAATTTTTACTGTTATGAATCATCTTTCTTAATGATAAACTGAATGAAAAGATGAAAAAGAGACAAAAGTTAGTCATATATTCCTTTTAGGCAAACCAGTGTACATTATTTTTCATTTATTATTAATGTTTTGCTTTTACAATTGCCGTGCAATTATTTCAAATTTGAAAAGGATTGAAAAATTCGATTTGACAAATACCTGTATAAATATGTTTGGATGTATAAAGTATTCATTTTATATAAATAAAAAGAAAAACCTTGTTTGGAGGTATTTTGTCAATAATTTAAAGTGAAAAACAGATAAGTGTGCTTTTCAAAAAATCCATATTGTTATGCAAACTGTAAGTATATCTTTTTTTATGTTTGAAATGTTTTAAATATCAATATTTCCAGGTAGCAATCTGTAATTTTATCTCGATACTTTGATTAATAATTTTTATTCATAGAAGGTTTTACAAACCACATTAAAATTCTAGACAAATAAATAAATGTATTTTTATTTTGGAAGTATAACCAAAGGTTCAAAATTGTAGATTTGATATTTCTTTAGCAGTTATGAATAAAAAAAAGTAGAAAAGAGTGATAGACATACAGAGGAAAGTTACATGCGAATTATGTAACTTTTGTGGTTTAATTTTGTTGCAACTATAAGCGATTGATTATATTTTCTTCCTTGTTATTCAGAAAAAACTTTTCAGCAGATAATCGGTGACCTATATTGTTCAATATGCATTAATGTTTTAAGTTGTAGAAATTAAATACTATGTAAATGTAATTTTTATTTGAAACAGATGAATTAGTAAGCAGTAGTTTTTTAATATAACTGGTAGATTAACATTTTGTTACAGAAAAATATAAGTAAAATGTAGAAATTTATTATGATTTTTTGTGAAGCTGTAAATTTATAGAAGATAAAGAAACATTAACTGACACATTAGTAAATCAACAGTTAATAAAGAATTTTGATGAATTAAAAGAAGATTTCAAAAATTATAGTAATACATAAAGTGCAAATTTATAATGTTTGTGTACTAAAAATGTAACAGTTTTAATTTATTAGTTGTCATGAGTTATATAGGTATATGAAGTAAATAAATGATTGTTATTCCCAAGCACTCAGTTTGTTTAACGTCCATATATTAGTAGAAATTCAGATTGTTTACAATTATATTAAAGAAAAGAAAGTTATATATTTTTTTTTTTTTTTCATTTATTATTGCACGCAATCTGTCTAATAAACAATAAACGGCAGTGTTAAGGGGGAATTAGTTAATAAGTATGGAATGCTTCCCAGCGGTCGCGATTCCTTGTTGCTGATGAGGTATTATACAATTTACACAATTATATTCGACCGATTCAGCCGTTTGAATCGGATACCGTCTTCGATGAGACTGTGTGCCAACTGATTGCAATGATTTTGTAGCCGTTCTATATATCGTGTGCTGGCTTCCTCGATCTCTTCTTTAACCGTAGGCATTCGCAGATCTTTATGTATCTCATCATTGCGCACATACCATGGCGCACCGGCTATCGTTCGCAGAATTTTGGATTGCGTTCTTTGGATGATCGCTATATTAGACTTGCTCGCGGTTCCCCACAGTGGGATTCCATACGACCATATAGGCTTCAACATTATGTTATAAAGCAGCAATTTATTTTCTATGGATAGTACTGAATTCTTTCCGATTATCCAATACATTTTTCGAAACTTAACATTTATCTGCTTCCGTTTAGCATCTATGTGCTTTCTCCATGTTAATCTTTCGTCGAGGTGTAAGCCGAGATATTTTACGCTACTCGATGTAGGGATCGTTTTTTCGTTTAATTTTATTAGAGGATACCTGTCCCCTCTCTTCAGCGTAAATATAATATGTATACTTTTTTGTTCATTAATTTTAATTTTCCAAGATTTGTACCATTTTTCTAGAACGCCTAAGTGCTTCTGTAGCCGCTTTGATGCCGATGCCGCATCGTAGTGAGAGGATAATATCGCGGTATCATCTGCGAACATACCTGTAGTCGTGTTCGCATTAAGCGGGAAATCGTGGGTGTATATCTGATACAGCGTGGGTCCAAGCACACTGCCCTGTGGGACTCCTGAATTGATGGATCGAATGCTCGAATATGATTCGTTAAAGTTTATCTTAAAAAATCTTTCTTGGAGGTAAGATTTGATTAGTAGATAGTATTGGTAGGGTAGTAGTTGTTTTATTTTGAATAACAACCCATTGTGCCACTCTTTATCGAATGCTTTTTCGATGTCTAGGAACACCGCTGCGCAATACTTTTTTTCTTCAAAACTTCGATTTATTACATCAACGACTCTATGTATTTGTTCCGCAGTGCTATGTTGTTCCCTAAAGCCAAATTGGTAGTCTGGTATAATTTTATTCTGGGCTAATAGAGGTTTTAATCTGTTCAGTAGTAATTTTTCAAACAGCTTCGATAAAACTGGTAGTAAACTTATTGGCCTGTAAGAGGCTAAATCCTCAGGAGGTTTCCCTGGTTTTTGTATTAATATTATAGTGGCGAATTTCCATTGTATCGGGAAGTATCCGGTTCTAATAATTGCGTTGTATATAAATGTTAGTAAAGTTATTGCTTTTCGTGGTAATTCTTTTATTATTTTTGGGGTAATTAAGTCATATCCGGGTGCTTTTTTCGGGTTTAGATGCTTTTGTATATACTTGTTTACTTCCATCGGTGATACTGGTTTTATCGGAAGTGACATTTGATTCGGAACCTGCAGGTAACTTTCTACTTCTGCATCTAGGGTTCTGTCAGTGCAGGTTTCAGTAGGACGAAACACCTCTGCTTGGTTAAAAATAGATTATGCCTTAAATATGTTATATTTTTTTTAATTTACATTAATATTTTCACTTGTGGAAAAAAACAAAATTTGCTTTGTTAAATCTATAATCAATTATAGCGGCAGATATTTTTTAGCCTGGCAGAATTACATAAATCTATGTTAATTTTTATTGGTTATTACAACCACAATTTGGGTATGTAAGTAAAAAATTATTACTTATAACGATTGTGCTATATCATTAGTCTTGAATTTTTATAAATAAACTTGAAAAAATTGTATTTTGATTTTTTTTTTTTTTTGCAGACTTTTAAACCAACCGTCTAATGCTCTGTAATAGTCCATTAAATACACTAGCAAAACATGTTATTCTTTTGTTATTTTAACTGTGCCACATTATTAGGATTCTGTAAAAATATAATGTACAGAATCTTAATAAGATGATTCAGAAACAACAAAAATATCAAATAAAAATCAATAATTCTTGATCGGATTGACTTATAAACTTCAAAATTGGTTCATAAATTCTAAATAAAAAATTCTCTTTAAGATAATCTATGACTTCAAGTTAACCGAGATTACTTTGGCCGCCAAAAAACTGTTAAAAATATATATGAAATATAAAACACCTCAAGAAATACTTAAAAATTCGTAACTCATCACTGGATGAAGCTATAAAAGTGAAATTCAAAATATAAAACAAATACAAGCTCTTTCATAAGAGCAAAATTTATGATTAAAAAATTATATGGGCCCCCTTTGAACCCAAAAACTGCAAAAAAATTATGTTCATATAAATAATAGCTTGAGTAAAAAAGTAGAAAAAACCAAAATGTATCTTAAACTTATGCACTACAACTTTATGTTTAGAACCTCGGGGCGCTGAAAGCTTGAAAGTTTTGAAAAAAATATTTATTCTTCCAGGCATGTGGTGATATCCTTGGAAAGATCGTTAAGAACGAAACTGTATTTCATTTTCTTAAGAAAACTTTGGAAGTTGGCAAAATGTTCAAAAAAGCATGAAAAATTATGTCTCTTCCTCTTTGCAGCGTGAAAAATCTGAATTCTTTGTTTTGATTTTAGTATTATGCAAATCTAAATTATATTTATGTTTAACTTAACACGTGGAATCTTCGGTGCTTAAAACATCATGCTTGACTGAACTTCTTTTTGATTACTTTTTTACATATTTAATGAAATACAAAACAATACTATTATTGTGTTCCCCGAGGACAGGCAACTAACATCAACTAGATTAACAACTGAAATAAACCGCTTCTCGATTCAAATAAATTTTATTTCAATTATTAATCTAAATGAGAACCACGATATTTCAGAGTCTCCATGATAGAGACTTTCTCTCGAAAAGAAAAGGTTTACTCAACATATACTGTGATGGATCGAAATATAATAATTATTTCTACCGGAGTTGAGCAATTTTTCTTCTTCAGAAGACAGTCTCGAGACTGATTTAGAAATATCCTATTGTAAAGCCTCAAGAAGACTGGAAAAGACTCCAAGAAGACTAATTGAAGACTGACTTTTTGGAAAAAGGACAAGTCCATCTTATAGGAAGAATTTTGCTGTTATCATGATGGAATGAACAAAGTTTAGCCGAGATAAAGAAAAACATTAAATATAGTATAGGCAAAAGGATAAGAGAATAAAATGGTAAAAAAGTAAGTATGTTCTTTTGATAACGAATTACAAAATAATAAGAGATCATTTCGCCAGAAAATATACTATATGATTAAATAGTAAAGGCTTTTAAGATATAGGCATCGGTCTTTGAATGAGGGCTATCGCTGCAAATAGACAAGTTATGTAAATATCGGCGGAAACGTGATAAATGGAGATTAATAAAAGAAATCCATTTCGGTTAGAATAATTAATTAAACGGGGATAAATAATAAAGATAAAATTGTCGGATCCAATGGAAACGATAGTGAAGCAGAATTATATGAATTCCGTCTGGATATTGCTTGATACAAAATAAAAAATATAATGACTAGAATAGTAATAATAAATAATAATAACATAATATCTATACTAATATTATAAAGAGGAAAGGTTTGTTTACATTGAATAGGCTCCGAAACTACTGGACCGATTTGAAAAATTCTTTCACTGTTGGGAAGCTACACTATCCCCGGGTGACATAGGCTATATTATATTTTCAAAAAAATTAGGGGTTCTTACTAAAACTCCAATAATGTAACTCAAGGTGTAAAAAAATGACCTAAACAATTCCTTACATCGCGTGCGCTGCAAAAACTTTTTTTATAAAACATTAAAATATCAATGTTAATTACCATGGAAATGTAAATTCGGATAAACATCGCCTTAGCATCGTTTACAAGCTCATCACCGATGGAAATAGTGTGTTAACGTAAGGAATTAAAATTTTCGAGCGTTACCGTTATCTTTTGTAAAAGGTACAAAATGCCCAAAAGATTAAGATCTTAACTTTCTAGAAATAGTTCCCAGGCGAGGGCATCAAAAATACGTCATAATGGAGAATCTTCATCAGAAACTAAAAATCGTCTTGCAAGTCAGAGAGAATACGCGTCGCAATCGTGTGTCAGAGAGTCGAGTATCGAGCGTTCGCAGCGGCTTGCTGAACAAAATTTAAGAACCTCTCAAGTACGCGCGTGAGAGTCGAGTATCGAGCCTTCAAATATTAGAAATATACAAGCTCGCACTAGGGAATCGAGCTCTGAGCGTTCCCAACGCCTTCGAGATCAGAGAAAAAGACAACAGACGTCAACGACTAGAGTTTGTAATCGAGTTTTAGCTCACAGTAACAGATCGGCTTTCAGATACGATCCGTAGATTGATTATGCTCAACAGTCTTCCATCCAAATCAAAACCATGAATAAGATCTGCTCCAAGTGTTCTGCCAAAAAATGGGCTAATGAACTTAATGGTATGTGCTGTGCTTCTGGAAAAGTTAGTCTCCCCAATATTCACGAGCCGCCACGGTCAATAAAAAATCTTTTGATAAATAATCATTTACTGATACTCTTACACAGTCATGAACTGAATTCCACGCGGGTGTAATTTAACAAACAAAGTAATTTTTTAGAATCAAACGCCGCGGGCACAGCTAGTTAATAATAAAACATAGTTAAGAATACAACACAATTCCTGTTTTTGTTACCAACAAAGTAAGTATTACTAAGATAGGAAAAATGCTAAATCTTTTCCTTCCAAAACAAGATTTTTGTTTTAAACATGATTTTAACATTTCTGTTTTCCCTATCATTAAACTAAAGTGTTCTATACAAACAATATAGACTAATTCATTTCTGAACAAAATTCAAATACCATATTTTGTGTTCTAATATATAGATAATGTGAAGATCATAAAGGCATTTTATGGTTAAGCCTGTTTTTAAGCATACATTTAGGCTATGTTGTTTTTAATTTAGTTCTATAAAAAATATCTCTGTAGTGTTTAAGTGTAAAACGATCCATTAAACAAAACTTCATATTTTATTAGCTCAGCTTTCATTATTTGTCCAGTTTTATATTTCACATTTACAAAATGGTGAGTCTAATAAAGATTTATTAAAAGAAATCATTGTTTCTCATACTATAATTTCAATAATTATAATTGTGCGGCATATATATGTCAACAGATTTTAATGAGTCCTTGTTCATTGAAAAGTGTACCAGCTGGCAGTGAGTACTGATGGAAATTGATGAACACAAAAACTGAGTAATAAACAAGAAAAGTAAAATGAAGTATTATTAGTGATAATTATCAGGGAAATATAGATTCAAATAAAAAAAAAATGAAGTTGCCATTGAGGCATTTACAAGCCCATCATCACTACCAAAAATATTATGTTTTTACATTACTGAGTAACGTTTTCAATTAATTCCTTCCTTTTCTATTTGTTTCTCGATATGCCTGATGAAAAAAAAAGCAAGGAAAGTAATTTAAATAATTTTTATGTGTTCAATTAACTTTTTTTTTTCGTTGACACACATTCTACAATTATTACGCTTATATTTTGTGGGTTCACAAGTTTTATAAATGAAGTGTATTCCACAATGATGTGAATCGAATGACGATTGAGTTTTATATGTTTTGGAACAAATATCACATACAAAACTCATTTTGTAAACAAAATTTTAAAGAAACAAACACTTCAAAAACAATAGCATACGTAAAAAAACACAAACCACCTACCAATTCGGATAGCTACATTCAAAATGGCTGAACATTTAGTTAGCGTGTGATTTCCTCCGAAAATTCTTATGTGACGTCACGACATGGTGGTTATTGTAGTGACGTCAATCGGGAGAAGTGAAATTGTCATGAATTAGATTCTCGTTTGAAAAGGCGAATGATTTTCAGTTTTTTTTTTTTTTGTTTTTATAAATAGTAATTGTATAAATTTTTTAAAATTAGTTGTAAAATTAATTTGATGTCGTGATTAACGTCATGAAAAAAAATAATGAGAACAGTACTATTATTTCCTTTTAAAAAATAAATGTTAAAAGAAATTATTTTCCTGACATTACAGTGATGGACTAATAAACATGTATAAATTTGTATATTTCATTAGTTATAAAGTTCAATAAAGTAGATTAATAATTTATAATTACATATAAATGTTTATGGAATATAAATAACAAGATATTTTTAAATATAGTTCATATGACATGGTTTTAAAAATAAATTACTACTTCATTTTGGTTGTTCAGTTATACACAGTTTATATAAATCCTTTTCATTAAAACTATATAAACAATATTTAGATTAAACTATGTTAAGCAAAATATGATTGCATTTTATTTTTAATAGCTATGTATTAGAAATTATTATTTTTATGTTACGGCTTATGGTATTAAAATGCAATAGATGTGAAAATAAATTAAGGTAGTAGTTTATCAGCAAAATTTGGGAAACAATGATAAATGAAAAAAAATAAAGGAAAATAATTTCATTTATAATAATTATTTTAATAATTAAAAAAAAAAAAACTTTAAAAGAAAATATAATCCGTTATTTTTAATATAGCAATAGCTTTATTTTTAAAATCGAATCAGTTAACGCAATTTTTAATTATTTACATTAAAATATAAAGTGAAATCATTTATTACCATATGCTTTAGAATCGTATCTTACTTTTTTGATTGTCCGCAGAATATGAATACATTCTACATTGTTTATGCGGAGACCTAAAAGGTTTGCGCCATTTTTATTGTTTATATACGTTTAATAAAAGTAAAGTGTTGTTAGATGTAATTAATTAATTAAGTGCGGAGGTATAATTTTCTAGTTATTTTGAACATGTTTCGGTTACGTATTGTATAGTTCGCTTTTTATACCCCGATACTTGGATTGATTTTTGCATGAAATGTATATTAAGCAGGTAAGTTTATAATATTGTAATTACTGTATGTAAATATTGCATTTGATTCAGTATAAGTATAAAAGTTTCATCAATTAGTATATAAATTAAGAACATATTTCTACTATTAAATAATTTAGGTTATTATACATGGATTTAAAAGTTACCGGGAACAAACTGTAGTGGAGCCATTTGATCCTCGGCACAATGTTGTTGGTAAGTACATTTATATAAATAATGAACAAATATATTTCTTATCGGTTAGTATAATTACATAAGAAATATAAGATTATATTAACTACTCGGTTTAACGGCTTTTCTGTTTTGTTTGATATGTTTGGAAATAGTGAACCACAATTATTAACATAGTTTTTTGAAAATTGTATAATTTTGCTTTACATTTCTTTTTTATATAAAAAAAAATATCAAATTTTGTTTTCAGTGGGACGTAATGGCTCCGGTAAAAGTAATTTTTTTTACGGTAAGTTATTACAATATTTCTATTTAATTAATTTCAGCTGTTAAAGAATGATTAATGGAGTAAATACCGATGTTAAATCACGTTATTATGTCACATATTTATAAAAAAATTGTAATGGTTAAAAAAAATAAACGATGAAGCAAAAACTTACTTAATAAAATTTTTTGACATTTTATGATACCCTTTATTTTTTTTCGTTTTATTTTCATTGACATAACTTTTATTATTTAATTTTAAATAATTATTTTTTATTATATTTGATTCATTATTATGAATTTTTTGATTATTTCGAAATTTAAAAAGTTGGTAAAACCGCTAAATAAAACTTATGTACATTATAAAAAAGTTGAATGTATTATGACCGGTAAAAGACACACTAATAACTTTTCGATCATATAAATGTTTATAACAAAATTTTGTATTTACTAGGATTATACATTTTTATAGCTGCCTGCAACCTTTAAAAATAAAAGTTTTTAAAAAAAAATTAAAACCATTAGTTTGGGTTTTAAAAAAATATAAATTATAACAAACAATAGTTTACGTTAAGACACGTAGATTGACATTATACTCAATTTCATATGATTAGTTCTTACAAAATAACTAAATTTCTCTTTATCATATTGTTTTAAATTCCTTAAAGCTCTGGAACGAAATTTTTATCTTGTTTAGATAATTTTTAACGTTATCTATAAAATTGTATTAATTTAAATACATATTTTGCAGTTCGACGGATAAAAACACTTAAAAAAAGGGGTTTTGAGGATCGAAAGTGTAAAATCAATAAGTTAAATTAAATTACCAGTTCTAAGAAATTGAAATATTATATTGACACATCCGTTTTTTCATTAATGTTATGGAAAAATTAATTTTAAAAATAAATTGAATTGAAGGGGTGAAAAGGATTTGAAGATGTATTAAAATATATATATATAACACGAAATTAATTTTTAATGGAAATTCTTTTAAAAAATGGGGATACAAATTTTTCAGAAATATATTATTTTCTTGGGAATAGAAAATTATTGCTGCACCATTGTCTTAATTTCAGCTTATGAATCACACACATAATTGATTTTGTTAAAGTATATTTAGGTTATTTACTAATGAAGATTTATGTATTGTCTGTAGCTATACAGTTTGTTCTGAGTGATGAATTTTCACATTTGCGACCCGAACAACGGCAGGCACTTTTACACGAAGGTACCGGCCTTCGTGTTTGCATGGCTTATGTTGAGATTATATTCGATAATTCCGATAATCGTCTTCCAGTAAGTTTGTTAAAATACATGTAGAATTTATATTCATATATAAAAAAAATCTATTATCAGAATTCATTTACAACATTAAATTTCTGTAAAATAGATTGACAAAGAAGATGTAGTTCTTCGACGAGTTATTGGCGCAAAGAAAGACCAGTATTTTTTAAATAAAAAAATGGTACCAAGATCAGACGTCATGAACTTGTTAGAATCAGCTGGGTTTTCACGTTCCAATCCGTATTATATCGTCAAACAGGGAAAGGTATGAAGGCGAGATTATATTTACATTATTGTTTTTGTTTTTGCCACTTTATGTGTTTATTCGTAAATACTAATCAAAAGATTTACTCATAAAAAACAGAAAAAAATGTTACTATCGAATACCGGGTCTACTTCTGTGGGTTTGATTAACTGCCTCTAGTCGCCTAGGCATGTTGTCCATGAAGCTATAGGTATTCTCCTTCGAAGTTGACGCCTGCCTGACTTTCGACCTTATTTTATCTATGGATGGTGAGTCCGCAATCGTGTACGCGGTGTATCCTAAATAATGCTTAGTATCATTTAAGCGTGTGTGAAACAGTAAAAGCTTTGATAACAGCTGTTTTCGTTTTTTTCAACTTTGTTAGAGCATTTTGGTATGCCTCATTATTAATCATCGTCCTTTTAGGCATATCTTTCGCATCCCAAATCACGTTAGCCACCACCTATCGACTGACTCCTTGATTCTTCCTTTTTTATACGGTTCTGGTTGTTAGATTTTCTTTCTTTTTGAACATTTTAACCCAACCACGCATCGTAGATTTATATATACGCAAAACATAATTCTTCATAAATTTCTGACGGTTTTGAACTTTTCAATCATAAAAAACGGATAATCGCGCGCTGTTCGATATTACTTCTTGTTTCAAGAGAAAATTCCATGGATACTGACACGTGTTTCGTGTTCTACTGTAAATATTGCTGATTTTCTTTTTTCAGTGTGTTTCTATGTTCAAAATCTAAATATCCCTGTAGTTTCGAGTTCTTTTGTTAAAATATTGCCAAGTTATTGAAAAACGGATATTGCTTTTGAGGGACTCCTCGTAAATTGCACTTTTAAGCCACAAAGTGATGACTTTTGCCGTCACTGATGAGAGCGCACAGCAATTTCACGAGCACCTGATATTTTAAAAATTTGAAACGAAAACAATTGATCGCCAAGATTTATGGTTTTTAATTGCCGGTAACAATGACTATATTACATTACAGGGGCTTGATGAAAGGTAAATGATTAATTTCATTCGCAAAACAAGAAAAAAATTACATGAGTAGGATGAAAACGGTTAAAACTATTTATTCTGAATGTAATATTTATTAAAATAAAATTAATTTAATGAATAATTCGAGTAGAAAGAAATTTCGTATTATTTATATTCAAAATTTACGAACTATGAAAATTTAACGATTAGCTAACGGTAACTAAACACTGATTATACGATACGATTACTTCTGACATTGTTTCGGTGACCGTCCTTGCTATCGTGGAAACAGAAAAATTTAAGTGGTCAGTTATAATACCGTTCAAAAAACGTACACATATGCTCCATCACTTCGCATAAATCCACAATGAATACATTTTAAATAACTTCTGATGTTATACCCATTAATTACGGTTTTTGGTAGTCTCGTTCCGGATCCAAGTCGCTCCCAGGTTTATCTTCATTAATGTCGTAGGATTAGTACATTATGAACCTTAACTTTACAATTCGCGACACCTGTCAAGGGTATGGGATTTATTTTACTTACGTAATAGTGTATTCTCCATTTTTGGTCCGAAACATTCCGACAAATGAGTTGATTTTTTGTTAATGTTGTTTCAAAATATTCCGGATTAATTAAATATTAACATAATTTTAATTTACTGCGTAGTGTAGTCCAAAATGAGATACAGTGAAATTTTTTTATAAAAAACGGTTACGAGTTAATAAAATGCGTACGTTATAAGGAAGAGTTCTCGACATAGAGGAATCTATTTAAAAAATCAAAATATTATAAATATACTTATTTCCTATTGAATAAAAATATATACAAAACGAGTAGAAATGTGTTTCTTATTTAGAAATATATAAAACTCAAGTAGTATAAATATTGTATGAGACATGTAATTTTTGAAAAATTAATTTAGCAGTTAATAAATGTTCAGTGAATTCAAATTATTTATAATTTACGGCGAGCATTTAATTAATTGATAATAGAAAATTAGTTTTTATCACCTTCCTTAAAATGAAATTTGCATAAACGTAAGAGCTCCTTGAGGGCTTCCGAATAGTGTTTAAAATATTGTTAATTACCTCAGTTGCATTTTGTTGTTTACTTGATCTTTATTAGTTATTATTTTCCTCATTATACATCTGTTCAATTTTTGAACAAATGGGTTTGAAATTTTTGTTTCATTTTTTGTAGTGCTTTGGGCTGCTAAATTGCTGCCTATACAGAAATAATCTTAATTAGTTGAAATCGAAATTAATTTCACTAATTCATTTGGTTCGGATCTGTCAGAAAATTCAGACTCCCAAGGATTCGAAAGGTGGGAAACAGGCTGTTTGAAAACACTTTCATTGTTGTAGATGTAACTGCTGCCCGCGATTTTTATATCCACATGACAGTTTTTAAAACATCAATTTTTCTGTAAATTGTGAGCACTTTTTATGTTACTGGTCTAAAATTGGTATAAAATGTAACGTAAATGTACGATATAAAATTTCGAATTGATCTAGAGGTTGAGAAGTTGATGTTATGTTTAGAACAGAAAAAAATAGGTTTTAGTTTGCTGTTTTTAAATAAGTATGGGATATATCATTGTCAAAAAGTAATAAAATCATTCTTTGCCAATGCTTTATTTTAATCAAAATGTTCAGGTTAGTTGATCATTGTGGACGCTGCCATTCACGCTCTTTATTTTCCTTTCCAAACAGTTCTTAATGGTTATACATTAATTTCTTTGAGGTACCTTGGTTTGACGGATTTTCCGCTAACAAATAGTTTAACACTGCACGTATTGCGATACAGATGCATTGTTAAATGTTTTTTTGCTGTTTTTCTACTTAAACAAGTCTTTCATTGGTGACATGACGTTTTATTTAGTAATGAAACCGATGGAGGTTGATTTTCCAGTCAACCGTTAAAAATTATGCAGCATAATTAAATGACCTAACTGCTGATATATTTACACAACGATTCAAACATTTTGTTTGTTGTCAAGAGGTTTTCGCTGGAAATAAAATTTATGTTTACGTCTGTTTAGGAGGGGTTTTAAAACTAGACTATTTATATTAAGAATTTAAAAATACTCTCTATTAGAAGAGACGTCTGCCGTAGAAGAATATTGGTTAAGAAAAGTTTCATTATGTATAAAATAAAAAAGTTAAGATTGCATTACATAATTTTATCAAATATAATTAATCAGTACACCAATATTATAGGCAAATAATATGTGTATGTATAAAAGATATTTTTCAAATTCAAAATTTTCAGATTAATCAAATGGCAACCGCACCTGATTCTCATCGTCTTAAATTGTTGCGTGAAGTTGCTGGAACTAGGGTTTATGATGAAAGAAAAGAAGAATCTACAGCGATCTTACGAGGTCTGTGATGAATTTATATTAAGCGACTTACTGTATTTTCATATTTTTCAATGATTAGTAATTTTCGATTTAGAATTGTTTATGTGTTGTTGTAAGTTATATAGCTTTTATTGTTTCTAATAGATACCGAAAGCAAGATAGGGAAAATTGAAGAATTTTTACGGACTATTGAAGATAGGTTACAAACTTTAGAAGAAGAAAAAGAAGAACTAAAAGAATACCAAAAATGGGATAAAATGAGGAGGTCTTTGGAGTATTGTATTCATGACAGAGAACTAAAGGAAACAAAGAAAAGACTGGAGGAGGTAAATTTTTGAATTGATACTAGATTTTATATGAATGTAGATTGACGTTTTTATTCATCAAAAAATAATTCGTACGTGCTGTTTATGTGAATTTTCAGCTGGAGAATAAGTTGATAAATTTCGATGAGGAACAGAAAAAGTTGGCTGGTAAAGTGAAAGAAGCCGCTGATGAAGCTAAACGAGCTGCTAAATTGCTGAAAGAAGCAAAAAAGGATGTCCAGACAGCTAGAGAAGAAAAAGAAACTATTACTGCTGAGCAACAGCAGTTGCTGAAAGAAAAGACCAAGTTAGATTTTTTGATTAAGGATCTAACGGATGAAGTTTTAGGAGATAACAAATCAAAAGTAAGTAATTTTTTCGTTATTGTGTATTGTTTCTAAGAAAAAAATATTTCTTATAAATTAAGATATCTAATTTTTATTTTTGGAGATATTATATCTCAATAGATTATAGTACGTTCAATGAAAATTTGCCGATTGAAAAAATTCAAAATAAATTGATATTTAAATTCTACGTACCATACATTCCATAAATACACTAATTATTTAAATTTAAATTCAAGTTTTTTATAACCTTTTCTATTAATCCATTTGTTAATGAAATCATATGCTAAAATATCGGAATTTACTTTCTCCGTTGACAAGTCCGTCTTTTATCTTCATCCTTTGATCAGTTCTTTTTATACAATTTCTTACGTGTGATCATCTACTTTGTTTTTCTTGTATTGATTTTTAAAAGAAATCTAGAACTGCATCTTCCACGCAGCATATGCACGGGATGTATATATTACCTTATTACCAATTCAACTTTTAATTGCTTATTTGAAGATGACCTTCGAATATAGGTTTAGAAGTGTGGGCATTGAAATATAGAGCTCAGTTTTTATTTTGAAATTATATTGCTTTATTTACAGATAATATAAAAAGTTTTAAAGTAAGTTCGCTTTTATTGCTTTACTGTTTATATAATTTAACCGTGTTAAACAAATAATCGGATAAAAAAAATATAGGTATATATATATATATATATAAACACATATAGGCAGTGGCGGATCCTGGGGGGGGGCACTCCTCCCAAAGAACCAAAGCCTCTATGAAAAAATTTGTTATAACAGAGAAACTTAATTTATGCATAAAAGATTTGTATAAATTTTACCTATGGATTTAATTATAACTAATACTTAATACTGTTTTCTAGTAAAACTAATAATGTTACGCTTTTATTTTATTTTAAACCCAACTGTCATCGATCTTTTTTGCCTTTCTTATTTATTTTTAATTTTTATTTTGTAACGTAAATGAAAATAGTTCAATAAGAAATATATATATATATATATTTTACTTGCTCACGAACAAAGAATTCGGATTGGATTACTAACAAAAATAAAGAAGAAGTAAAGTCTAATAAAAGTACTATCTTTCTTACTATTTCTAATGTACCATTTTAGCTAGAATTTTATAATTTCGTTTTATTTTTCACCTAAAAATAAAACAAAACTTAAATTAAATTGTAATAATTATGTATTTTTAAAACATTTTTAAATTTCTATAAAGGTCGCTACTTGATTTTGTTTATGAAACAAGGTATTTCTCAAATCTATTGCCTACCGTAGAAGAGTTTACGTAATTATATAATCCCCCCCATGCCATGTTGGATCCGCCCTTGATATATATATATATATTAGGGTGGTCTTTATTTAAATGATTTTGGAATTTTTTTGCCCGCCCCCTAGATATCTTCTAAATATATAAAAAAAATTCCTGTAAAATCTGAGCTCTTAATTTTAATATTAACACGTTCCCCAAAGTCACCAAAGTTTTAAATGGAAAATACATTTAATTTTTTTCAAAAAATTATATCTCTGGTAAAAATTGATGAATCAGTTTGAAATTTAGTACAGTTGTAGCTTATACTATCGGGAACAATCCTTAAAAATTAAAAATTTTTCTCACTTAAAATATTTTCGTAATATTACTCATAATATGAACTAATTTATTTTTTATACTAGTTCCATCAAAAAATACTCCGCTTGAAGTAATGTTAGAAGTTTTTAATTCAAAAAATTATTATTTATTTTTTTTAGTTATTTATATTTAATTTATTATTACCATTTATTTACCTTTATAATTACTATTTCCACATATCTTTAGTGGCCGAAGAAAAATTTATTTTATGATCTTTTACAATTTGTAGAATAAATTGTCGATTTTCGACATTTGTAAATTTTTCACAAAAATCTTCCATCAGTTTCACCGCTTTTTCAGAACAGTCATTGACAACTTTTAAATTCATGGGGACTTTTTTTGCAGCCTGATAATTTTCGTTGTTTTCCTATTCTGCAAGATGGATATTTAGGAATTCTGTTCCTAATTCGAATCTATTAAATAAATTCACTGAATGATGCAGTAATAAAATAATCTAGTTAAACATTTTGAAGCCCATCTTCTTTATTAATTTCGTATCGTTTGATGCCTACGGTATTGAGCTAGATGGCACCAGAGCTTTTTAATTCACTATCTGCGTAAAAATTTCGAAGTTTATGATTTATCAATACAAAAAAATGATTTTACGACAAAAATAAACTTTCTACATTTATATTAATATCAATTTAATAAAAATCTGAAAATTATTATTTTTTGAGAGAACTGGAAAAAAAATTATTTCATATTACGAGTAATATTACAAAAATATTTTAAGTGAGAACAATTTTTTCATATTTATTGATTTGATATGTAAGGAAGTAATGAACTTAAGAATTTGAAATTTCTAAGGATTGTTTCCAATACTATAAGCTACAACTGTACTAAATTTCAAACTGATTCTTCACTTTTTACCAAAGTTATAATTTTTATAACCGTTATGGAAAAAAATTGCATGTATTTCTCATTTAAAACTTTGGTGACTTTGGGAAGCGTGTTTATATTAAAATTAAGAACTCAAATTTTACAGAATTTTTTTTTTATATATTTAGAAGATATTTAGGGGGCGGGCAAAAAAAATTCCGAAATCATGTAAATAAGGACCACCCTAAATATATATATACAATATAATGGTGATGTAATTTATTTTTCGTGATTTTAGTTCTCTTAATTACTACAATTTTGAATGGGTCATATTTAAAATGGAAATCAAGCTTACATTTCCAACACTTATTTTTACTTAATCAGTAATAAATTTCATAAATTTAAATGAGAAGAATATCGTCATCTACAAATTTTTGTAAAATTTTTCTTTTGTTAATTCAGTTACTAAAACCTATACGATTCCTGCAAATTATTTTTCTCAATGCAGCCAATAATTTAAAATTTCTATCAACACATGGGTAAAATGAAGTAACCGATTTAATTTATAATTTAAAATACGTGTATTAGAGTTGTTTTACTTTGTTTTTATTTGTTCCTTTTTGATAACATTAAAAAATTATTTCGAAAAAATAAATTTTTATCCAGAGGAAAAACAAGTAAAAATGTCCGCATTTCTGTGTAAAGTTCGATATTAGTTAAAAATAATGTCTTAGGAGAATTGTTTGGTAAGGCCCTCCAACAAAATTCAGATTTAATAAACCTAATTAGACCATTTCTGGAGTTAAGAAAATATTACTTGTGAAGGAAATTAATAACCCTTACTGTGTAAGTAATATTTTTTGCTAAGAAGAATAAATTTGCTAAGCGGCCATATGTCAGGACATTCGATATTAAGGAAGACAATTGAAATAGTATGGACGGGACAAGCTGTTTTGCAATAATATAATTTTGTATATTAAAGGAATTTATAAAACCTTTATGTAGTTGCATTGGCTTTCCCAGTGGGCCGATTTGACTACATTTTTTTTCAAAATGTTTTTTTCGACACAGATATTTCAAGCAATCGCACTTCTTCGTTTAGTCTAAGATGAGTTATAAATATATATATTTTTTTGTTATATTGAAGGGTGTAGATATTCGTAGAAATATTTATTTCGTAATGTCGTGTAGTTTAATTTACTATTTTTTCAGAAATTTGAATCATAACAACTTAAAAATTTAAAAATAAAATGCTTGCAAATTGACGTTCCTTGTTATTTCAGTTTTTTTTTTTTTTTTTTTTAAAGAAATCTCAAAAAGCAAAAAAATAAACAAATACTTGTATTATACATTTTGAATTCAATTATCTTTAATTATTACTACATTATTTTCTACTAAAAAGCTGTTTTCTGCATAATTTTATTTTTTAAGGGCAATACATGCAAACACAGGTTTTTGTTCTATTCCTGTTGGTCAAATAGTTGGGCAAAAAGTTACTGCGGTGAAATTTTTAATAATCTTTTTTATTCTCTTCTGATCATGATTCAAAATTAGAATACCAAATAGACTGCATTATAAAAATTATAGACAAATAAGCATTACATGCAACAGAAAGATAAAGAATCAAATTAAGAGTTAACGACGAATTAGTTAGCGCAGATAGACTTTTCTACCGCTCGGAAATTTTAAATATACGAAAAAGGAAATAATGTGAATTAAATAATATGAGTCGATTAAGTTAGTTTTAAATTTAAGCAAGGTGTTTTTAAAAGTTATTAAACAACGAATTTACCCTGTCCTTTATTTTCAACAAGTCTTGAGGATTTTAAAAGTGGGTTATTAACAACTGATTATATATTTACGGTAACTCGAGTTTTTAATAATGGAAAGGAATATATGATGAATGTATATGTTGGATGTTGATAGGCTTTTACATAGCATTTGATTTTATATATCGTGACGTATTTTTGTTGGCATTAAGCAATTATGGTGTACATTAGGTGCCACTAATGTGTTGAATAATACATAATGGCTCCGAGTTTTATAAAAAGACTAGACTGGGTAAGTGAAAAATAAATATCTTTAACAGGGTTTTTGAAGGTATATTTTAAAGGCGGAATTAGGATGAGAAATAAAAATGGCCAAATAATTTATGATTTGCTGATGATATAGTAAGTACGAGTAAAATAATTCAGTAGAATTAGAAAAAAAGAACGAAAAACCGGGCATGGAATGGTCGGAAGTAAATTTATCAATGAAGCCATCAAAAATGAACATAGTGATGGGTGAATTGCAGTAAATGGTATAAAAATGTTAAATAATCCAGGGTATAAATGCTTGTGTGCAGTTAGCTTTATAGATACAATGAATAAGAAATTAAAAGTTTGGATTGCAATTGCTTGAAGAATTTTCTGAGCTTAAATAGTAATTTTCCAGAGTAATATGAAATTAACTACGAAGATTTTTTGAAAATTTGTTTTTTTATCATTCACATACAGATAATTTACAGCAGAATATTTAGAACTGTATTAAATATTAGATTTAAAGAAAAAATTGAATATTTTGATATATGTAAGAACTAAAATTAAATTCAAAGATGCAGTTGTTTCAGTAAGAAAACTTAAATTTAAGGGTATAGGTATTTTGACGAGGAAAGGAATAAATTGATATATGAGTAAAATCTTTTAACTAGGGAGAAAAGTATCCTAGGACGAATTCAAATGACGGCTTATAACATAGACGTCTTTAATATTAGGTAAACTAGGTTACAGTGCACCCGTATAAATGTAAGCTTTTAGTATTAAGTTAATTTAGCCAAGTTATAAAAAATAAACTTTCAAAAATTTTAAAAAAATGATGGTTTTCTAAATTAATTAGAATTTATTCAAGGTATTTTGTTTATCTTTAGGATCGTGCTGAAAAGGAATTACAAAAGTTAGAAGAAACTATCAAAGCGAAAGAAAAAGAATTAGAAGAATTGAAACCCAAATATGAAGCTCAAAAAAAGAAAGAAGAGGATTGTACGAGAGAGTGAGTTATTTGCGCTTGGGCTTTATTAAAATAATTAGAATACATTGCAATTAACTTAATACTTTTTGTTAATTTGCGATGTCTGTAATTTGTTTCAAAATCTAAACTTCCATTTCCATTAAATGAATTAATCAATATATGTAGTTGTTGCTTATTAAAAACGTTAAAATTTTCTCTATATCGGAGTTATTAAAGAATGATGTGAAATTTGTTCGTCGATTTCTTTCAATTTATTTTACCATACTTTTTGTAAAATTTATTTTAAGTTAATAATTTATTGAAGACGTAATAATGAAATCGCTCAAAGATGAGCGATTGTGTAATTTTGAGGAATTTAATCAGAACTCACTGGCAAAAAATGCGCTGGTAATTGGGAAAACTTAGATAATTTGCGGGGAAAAAATATACCATTGAATAGATGCGTAAGTGAATCTCAAATTTAGAGAATAAAATGAATCAAAAGTTTCTTAATCGTTATCCTTTAACCGAATATTTGTTTTAGAATCATTTTTCGGTTTTCTTTGTTGAATATCCGCTTACATTTTAATCTTGGTAGATTTGGTTAATCATCGATAATTTTTTTTTTCCTCCTGAATGCAATTAAGAAATGTTACAATGTTACAGGAAGACTTTTTGAATAGTTGTTAATATTTCTTTAATATGTATATATATATATATATATATTATAAGTTATATCATGAATGTTGTTGATGTACACATTATACGATTATCAAAATCTGATGCGAGGAAAAGGAAAAAAACTTTTTTATTTGTTTTACAAATATTTTTAATAGATATTTGTGAAGCTACGGATACTTAGTTTAATCAATGGGAAACGAGTTGCAGCGATTTTATTTATTTACAGTATGCTCAATGTAAGAATTATGGATAAAAATTTATTTTGGAGGCTCGGTTTTGAAAATGTTAAAGTTTAACAATTGCCAAAGAAAGTGATTTAATTTGCGTGCTAAAACTCGGAGATTTTATTTTCCATAATTGTTACTGCATTTTAGATATAACGATGAAATTTTGCTTAGCAATTTATTTTTAGATACTCGGGGAAATTAAAAAATTACTAATATCTCCAAAAAAAAAAAACAATATTGTACGAAGTCTTTTTAAATTTAAATAAATGTAATAACAGGAATGATATTTATTGACCTAAAATTACAAATAGTAAATAAATTTAAAAAACCAGAACAAAAATTGTTTGATCAAAAGTGATTAGTGAAGAAAATAATTGCGACTATAAAATTTTGAAAAACAAGTAAAACTGATCATTTTTAAATATCAGAATCAGCATAAAAAAAATTCCCAATTTTATAATGGGAAATAAAATAAAAATTTAACATTATACCTAGTAATAGTCCAAAGAGGTATTTTTTTTATTGTTAAATTAATATATAGTAATTAAAAAAAAAAAAAAACAAGAAAAAAACGAATACGAAATTATATGTGTAATGAAAAAACTAGATTAATTTGGATTTTTCGAAAATTAAAATTAAGTGAACTCTGTGAAAAAAAATAATTAGCTAATAAATATATTATTAAAAAAATTGAACGAAGCTGGTAATATTCTAAAGTTTTTTATGATGTTTTTAATTTATTAAAATTTATTATTATCGGTGACATTTTTTGTGTAGTGTATTATATAGTGAAAATTTTAAATGTACTTTTTTATGATGCGTCTAATTGAGTTAAATTTTAGTTTCTTACTTTTAACAAAATAAAACCTAGTTATTTATTAAAAATAAAAAACAGATTATGTGTTTATGTACTTTAATGGTCTGTAGATGTATTATTTCTTATTTAATTAATTTGTTTAAATGTAATCGTGTACCTGTAAGAGGTTAACTAGTTATAGGTACAAAATAAAATAGTTTTTCAAACTGAAATTTATCAATGCAGGATGCGGCAAAGGTAAATATCACATTTCAAAAAATTATAGTGAAACAGCAAATAGTGTTAGGATTTTTTTTTTCATTTTACCAGATTGATTATTGATTATGATTACGAAACCTAAACTGATACGAAATTATTAAAATCTTGATAAATGGTTATAAGCGTGTTCGATAACAATGAAATAATTGATTGTAATAAAACAATAATAATAATAATAATAAACGGAGGTCGGATCCAGAAAGACATTTTGGGGAGGAAAAATAATTACATAATATCTTATATGGTAAGCAATAAATTTGAGAAATACCTTGTTTCATAAGGAAAATCAAATAGCGACCTCCTTAGAAATTTAAAAATATTTTAAAAATACATAATTATTACAATGAATAACATGAGAATTTTCATCGCTCCAATACCTAAGATTTTGTTTGTTGACGTCGCCATCTAAATAAAAATGCGCTTCATCGATAATTAGGAACCCGTTTAGCGGAATTTCGTTCGACTCAGTTTTTGGTAATATTGCTTCACTAAATGCGGTCTTTGTTGGAGCGTGGTCAAGGGGATTTTTGGTGTACAATATTTTGTATGGATAGTTGTTATAAGTATTCGGCGAACCGTGCCATCAGACGAATTCAAATTTTTCGCATGCATACGCGCGGAGCGGTTTCAGCTTGACTTTGGTGCGATCTTAATCTGTTTAGGAAGACCTGGCAGTTTTTTAATATACTGAGTTAGTTTCTTTAAAATTTTTTGACCTATAAGCGCGAGGATTTCTCAATGAACACAGTTTTTGGAACTTGCGCATCGTAACCGTGCATGACTCGTTATTACAAAAAAAACTGCTCAACCGCGTATCCGCGATGCTCGATCGACCAGTTTCCCATGTTGGTCCGCTGCTAAATAAAAAGAAAACTTCTTCCTTCCTCTTTCCAACGCAACCAAGATCGTTTCTCTATGTTGAATAGAGAGTCTGCTGTAATTTTTGAAATACGATACTTATTTCTGCGGCATCCTATATATGAATAATTCGTTTTAATTATGCATTTATTGTGCTTGCTATGCGCCATTAATTAGGAACTTTATTTAGTTTAAGGCATTGGTGATGATTGTTTCTGTTTTTTAGACTAGCATTGAAAGAACAAAAACGAAAGGAACTGTATGCTAAGCAAGGACGTGGTAGTCAATTTACATCGAAGGAAGAACGCGATCTTTGGATACAGAAAGAATTAAAGTAATGAATACATCTTTTTTTTTTTAATGGCGTGAAATGATAGCTTTTAACAAATGTTTATAATGAATCTCAATGGTAAATTTAGTGTAAATATTAAATCTGGGCTTATTTGTTTCATACAAATTATTTTTTATCATTATTATCTGAAGAATAGTATATGCCTTTATAGAAAAATATTAACGTTCAGTTAATTATTGTTATTCACTCGCGAAACTCTAAAGACAAAATTAACCGTGATAATCTTTTTTTTTTTTTCAAATTTTGAATTGTAAAAGTAACATTATTATATTTAATAAAGAATCTTTTACCATCCTGTTCGTTAATTATAAAATTGTTATATTTGTATTTGTTATAACTTACTATATTATTATATTTGTTTGTAACAGGTCGTTGAGCAAACAAATTAAAGATAAGAAGGAGCATCGGGATAAGTTAGCAGAAGATCTTGCGAAGGATTCTATGCGGCGCGTAGAGTTGGAAGAAATAATTGAAGTACGGTTTATAATTTACTGACATTCTGATTATAAAACATTTAATAAAAAATAAAATATTCCCGAGTGAAATTTTAAAATATTGTTTATAGAAAATTACCCGCTACCTTTGCTTTAGTATTAGAATTCTTTTTTTCTTTAATTGCTGAACTTTATTTAATTTGGTTCATTATGTGTGAACATGTACTTATTAGTTGTATCACGTGTTTTACGTTTTATTTTTAACGAATTATTATTATAGAAACAAACTGCTGAATTAGAGCAACAAAGAACTGCTATTGATGACTACAATAAACAGTATTATGAGCATAAGAAAAACAAAGATTCCTATCAAAGTATCCGAAGGTTAGAATTTATTTATTTTTATTTAACATTTATTGCTTCTCTAACTGCTCCTCTGTGAGAACTAAATGGAATTCTCTTTCTTTATTACTATTTGTTGTAGGAGAATACGTTTTTTGTACTGCATTTGCTGTTCTAAAATTAATTATGAATTCTGTTATTTTGTTACTGGTTTAAAATTGTTTAAAGGATAATTATTATACCAGAATAAAATTTTGATTTTATTGTATTCTTACGCATTATATTTACTTATGCAAAAAATATTATTACGCTTATACATTTTACTTGAGTAAGGGTTACGACCTATTTCGTTACAGCATTTCAAAGGTCATTTTAGTAGTTTTTAGAAACCTTATTTGTTGTACATATTGTTCTGTAATGCATATTGTTTAGTTTTTAATGTTAATTATTTTGCAATAGTGAATTCTGGCGCAAAGAAAATACATTGCAACATACTTTAACATCTTTAAAAGAAGAACTCGCAAAAGCAGATCAAGCACTAAGAAGTATGGCTGGAAAAGTATGTATTTACTTTATTTTTGTGATGGAATTAGAATATTCCGGAATAAAAAAATAAAAAATAACAAAGTAAAGCAAACGACGAACAAATTTAGTAGTAAGATGTATTTTGATTAATAGGCTATATTAAATGGAAGAGATAGTGTTCGGAAGGTTCTGGAAACGTTTAGGCAGCGGGGTGGAAGTTATGCTGAATTAGCTGAATTGTATTATGGGCAAGTAATTGAAAATTTTAAATGCGAAACAAGTATTCAAACAGCCGTAGAAGTAACAGCCGGTGGAAGGTACAGTAAAAAATAGATTTATTATAGGAGAATAATGTAATAGTAATGTTTTAATAATTTCTTTTGCGCGCTCGTACATGTAATTAATGGAAAATAAAAACGGTTCATTCAATTGGATGTTAGTTTATAGTTCGTTTTGAAGAGTTTGTCTATCGTTGCTTTTAAACTCGGCTCTATCTTTTTTTAACCTTTCTTTTTGGTATTCGATTAATCTGACTTCAAGAGCACATCAAAGACATGTCAAAAAAATAGATTGGCAAGATTACAAATGTATGGATAATAAGGAAAAAAAAAGAATCAATGTTTGTGGTTGAGCATGAAAGAGAGCGAGGAAAATAAAGTGAATATGCAAAATTGTAAATGGAATGAGAAGGAGAAAAATAGAAGCAACATCTTAAAATAATGATGGTAAAAGAAAATGCACTGGAGATTGAAAAAATGGAGTATTTTAAGATAAGTTACAGAAGAACAGAAAGAATAAAGGAGGAAGAATGGCAATAATGGTGAGAGTATGACGAAAGCGAAATGAACAAAAAGATCCGAAATTGAGAAAGTCAGAAAAAATGTTGTGAGAAGATAAAGAGTTAAACCAGAAGAAAAGTGAAGGAAGAAAATTTTTAGGTCAACAGAGGACAAAAGAGTCTGGTTTCAAAGGGATTCAGTTAAGCTGAATATCTAAGTTATTAATCTTTAAAAAAATCTACATATTTGCTATTATTGATTTATTTTGAGTCGATTAGTGCGGTAAAAAGTAATTTCAATAACTTGTAATAAACAGATATCACAGATAAGTATTAAACATATTGCGCGCAAATCTAATTATTGTAGATTTATAAACGCAGGTGTGGACGAAAATTCAGCTCTATTCTCGATTAAGGATGTTATTTGGATATATCTTGCAATATAAAAAACAGACATTCTTGCATTACAAGCATTACGTTTAATTATAACACATCCGTTTGCTTTAATGCCACATTATTTGTTAGCAGCATAATTATTGTAAATTTATAAACGCAAGAGTGGACGAAAATTCAGCCGGATTCTCGATTAAGGCTGTAATTTGGATATATCTTGCAATATAAAAAACAGACATTCTTGTTTTACAAGGATTATGTTTAATTATAACACATCCTTTTACTTTGATGTCACATTATTTGTTAGCAGCATAATTATTGTAAATTTATAGATGCAAGAATGGACAAAAATTTAGCCGGATTCTTGATTAGGGTTGTAATTTGAATATGTTTTGCAATATAAAAAATTCTCATTTATGAAAATGCGACTCACATGTTTGATTTAATGTTATCATTTTTCAGAACAGTTCAATTGAATAGGAGTTAGTTAAATATAATTTTTGTATAATAAAAAGTTTATTTAGTTGTGCGATGGTACTTTTTTTTCACAAACTAGTTAGTTTGAATATTTAAAATGATTCTTGATTGGGACTGTAGTTTGGTTACATGAAAAGTAATTTTTAAAAGTGCTTTTTTTATTAAAATTTCTGAAATTAAAATACAAAATTAAAAACAAAAAAAAATTTAATGTAATAATCAAAATTTTTGTTTTAAGCTTATAAAAATAAGTGTAATATCCAAAGGGACTGCCTTATTTCGGCTTCAACGATTCAACTTCAATGTTTTGTCCGCGGCACATTTTGGTCTCGTCCTTTTTCAAAATATATCTCCTTCAGTGTTAGTGAATTTTCACTTTTATTGTTATTTTTTCTTTAATTAATATCACAACATGTGAAGTAATCGTGAAATAAAAAAACACTCGAAATTAGTAATTAATTAAATTACAAAATAAATCAGTTTTTTTTTTTTTTTTTTTTTTTTTTTTGTTAATATATCATTTAAACAATTATTTTCTCTCATGAAGAATTGAAATGCTCTTAATTTAGCATATTGTTTCAATTAAAGTTTGAGGAAAAATTAGTTGATCTCGGCAACAGTTCTTCGCTATAATTGATTTTTTTCTTGTAAAAAAATCTACAGACCTTAAAAAGTGGAATATAAGTTAACTTTAATAATTATTAAAAACAGTTGGTATTAAATTAGAGGTTAATTTGGAAAAAACAGAATCCATCTAGATTTTTGATTTTGCTGGAAAAATTTTTTGTTTTGTTTTGAGAAGTTTTTTCCCATTTTCATATTTATTTTTAACATGTAAAAAAAGTCATATTTTAACAGATAAGTGTTGATTGTACACAAGGTGGAAAATGCAGCAGAAAATCAACAATTCACTGTGAATAAAACACTAGTCCACCTATCCATTAAAATCATTAATTGCAAACGATGTCTAAATAATATTGGTTTTTGAGATTTGTGGTACTCAGAATAATTGATAGTCTGAACGTTATATATTTTTTGGAAGTGTGTTTTTTATTTATATGCACAATTTTGCGTTTAAGTTTGTAACTGTCATAATTTAAACTTAAATTATTATTCCATCATTAACTAAAAGACCAAAAGAAGTTACATAATAGTAATTTTACAGCGGCTTCGTAGAATTCTGCAGCGGTATTTAAGTGTTTTTAAAATATTCATCTTTCCTTTTAAAGTAAACATAAAATTATGAAGATTCGAATAAAGAAAACGAATTTAAATCTCCATAGCACGTTACCTATCGGAAATATTACCTTTTTATAATACTGCGTATGGCTTTTAACCATAAGAAGTGATTGAAATGATTTCTTATTTGTTAGTAATTTATCGGCTAATGGTAGTCCTATATGAATACCGATGAGTATCGGTGATTATTTACTAAATCGTCATAAAAAGAGGGGGTGAGATATAAGGGAAAATATGAACACTGATTCTTAAAAAGTAAATGTTTAAGAATTATCATAATATTCCTTATATTACTGTGAAATAAATTATTTTTTACTTTGTACTGCATTTTTATTAAATTTTTAGAGTAAATCTGTAAGTCGGTATTTTTTTTAAATTTTTTATTAATGAATTATACATAAAATAGTTTAAAATTATTTTCAATATGGAGAAGTAAAATTTGGAAGTTGTAATTTAATTTCCGTAAATGTATTAAAATTATAAAAGTCAGTGAAATAAAATTATGTTTATCGGCATAAAATTTATGATAATGCTAGAAAAAACGGGTAGAGGGTAACATGTAAACTACATTTTTTTCTCATTACAAGTTCTTTGCGATAGCCATGGCGATTTGTAATTATGATGAAGAAATAAGAAAATTTTATTAACATAGTTGGCAAGAAGCAGGTTATGCTGGAATTTGTACGCATTAATTTAAAAATTACTGCTCATTCTAAGATTTTGTCGAATTTTTTTTGGAAAAGAAAAGAAAATGAAAAAAAAAAAGGTTGACATTATTTTTATATAAATCTCTATTGTAAATGTACGTATTTTTTTAGGTTTACGCAAAAATATTGAATCCCAGAGGCAGAAATGTATTCTCAACTATTTACTAAAATTATTCTGTGATACAGTTTTTTTCTGTTAAGCGTAGAAAACGGGTACATTTACGATAAAGGTTTATGCGAAAATTACGTTTTTTTTATATATATTATTTACACATTATTTGTAAAAGGTTTCGTATTTTCTTGTTTTAGATTATTTTTTCACATCGTTGAATCGGACAGAATTGGTACTCAAATTTTGAAAGAGATAAATAATCAGCGGTTAGCCGGAGAAGTTACGTTTATGCCATGTAACCGATTGACTGTTCGCGACATTAAATATCCACCGTCTGAAGTATGTAATGATTTTTTATTTTTTGAAATGTTAATTCCTATGTGTAATTTAAAAATATGGCTTTGCTTATAGTGAGCTGTCTTATTCCATAGCGTTGGAAGGTATCTAAATACTGTAAGGATAAATTTTGTTATCATGACAAAATAATGTTTTATTAAATTTCAAAAAGTTTTAAATATAACTTATAAGAGATTTTCTGTTTATTTATCTATCTAATGTGTTTACATATTATATATTTTCATAAGTTACTTTTTAATAACAGTTTGTAACTTTGTAACTAAGTTCCTGTTACGTTCCTGATTATTAGGAACTTGTAACGTTACACTCCAAAAATTTGGAACTTTACTCATCACTAATATGTATGTATGTATGTATGTATCGATATGGTTTCGTTAGGTATATTGTCTTGTTTTGCAGCGATTTAGCCGAGTAGCTGTAAGCCGAGAGAAAGATATATAAAATTCTGTATCGAGTAGTGTGACTGTAAATTGAGTGAATTAATTGTTTCTTCTACAGCGAGAGAGATTTATTATAATTATCGGTTTGATTTCATGTTCGGTAGTCAACCGTTGACTGTGTAATTGTTATGATTGTATGGATCGGCTGTATTGCATTTGGACTCAAAAAGACCTTTTCATGTATAAATGTAATCTTTTTTTTTCGTTTTCTAATCACGTCGTGAATAAAATAATATTTTCTTTTTTAATCAGTTATTTTAATTGTTTTTTTCGTCCATTATTAATTCGTAGTCAAGTAGTAAATATCTATTTGTTGCTTTTTCATATTTTGTTTTACTGAACGGTAGTTTGAACTGTAATTTTTTTTTAGCTTATGCTTTATTAATCCTACAAGTGACGGAATGTTATGCACATGTAGGTAAAAATTATTTTGTAGATTGTATTCTTTTTACACAAATAAATGAATTGAATTGAATCGAATTTTTAAATTTTCTTTCGAACCTGGTATATTCGGTTATTTTTAGGTTAATATAAATCCCTCTGTTATTTAAACTTAGATGACGATGATTTATTTTTTTCCTGAAATATTAATTTTTAGTCATTTGTTTAAAGTTTATTCCTTTTAAATAAATTTTTTATTTCTTCTTATTTGTTATAATTCGAATTTATAATTGTAAAGATTGACCATGATTATGAAGTACGTTACGAAATATGTCGGTCTGGCTTTGTGAATTATATATGATTGTACTTGTGAGAGAATTTTACAGTTATGCAAAATAGAATAATATTAGTATTTTACATAACCCGGTATTTTAATATTTTTTTTTAATAAATCGATATGGATTACACATGTAGCGCAATCTTTAGAAATTCAGAATTATTATTATTTAGTTTAAACAAAGAATTCTGCCCTTTATTTTCCGGCTAATTTAGAACAGCTTGCTCATTGAATTGCGCACTATAAAACCATGCATCTGTGTTTATAAACGTATTTAAATGGTATTATTCTTCTCGCGTACTAGCTCCCGTGTAGACGTGTGCGTCGGCGATCGGTAAATTTAACTTTGTTCGGTGTATAACGAGGAAACGAAAATTATAACGTATCTATTTTAACCTGTTCTGTGTGCTGCTGCGGACGAACGTCTAGGCCGATATACTCGAGTTTTGATTAGACTTAGGCATGTGTTCGCGCGTATAGAGTAGTAGTTCGGTATTTAATTAACGTGCGTTTTTGCTCAGTCGTCGCTTTCAAATAACGTTGAACCATCCCTGAGTTCAGATTTTAATGCTCAATACTCGTCGATCGTCGAAATCATAATTTTAAATATTTTTTTAAAAATTCAGTCAAATTGTTTGTTTTCTTCTAATGTTTTTTAATTTTTTTTTTTCTAAAAATTTTTTTTTATTGTATTATCATTCTTTCGTTGCTCACCTGCTAAAAAGGCGGGGTCCTCTCAGTTTTTTGTTTTGTTTTTTTTTGGTCGCCGAAATTGGCGAAAGACACTGTGGGATTGAGTCCGTTGTGCGTTTATTGTGGATTGTTCCATAAGTTGGGAAGATTATTCTTCTCAAACAAAGACTTAAGGTTAGTCAAGTAAACTTAAACGACTTTTTTTTTATTATTGGCGCCAGATTATGTTTCCAAGAAATCGAAGCTTGATTATGTCAAGATTCGGAACGGGAAATAGTCCCAATAGAACAGTTTAAACATCAGAAAAACCCCATTTCACAACATCGCCGCTCATGATTAAAAACTAAAACAAAATTCGCAACAATGGTTCTCGCAACAGGTACAAAATAAATCGACATTACGGCAATTAAAAACATCGTCAAAACAGAGAGTCTTTAATTAAGCATTATTTAAAATAAGTGATGAGTTTTAATATGAAATTTTTTATCTAAATTTGTCCGGTTATTTGCAATTTTAATTGTTAAATTTTTGTTTACCAATCTTTTTTTAGCATGCAATACCTATGGTTCAACGGCTGCAGTATGATAAGAAACTGGAAACTGCTATGCGATACATTTTCGGTAAGACGTTGATTTGTAGGAATTTAGAGACTGCTACTAGTATATCGAAACAGTTCGGTTTAGATTGTATAACTGTTGACGGGGATCAGGTATCTATAATATATTTTGGAAATTTTGTGCTATTTTTATAATAACCAAAATTTTTATATTGATTTAAATTACTTTCTCTAGGGTGCCAGAAAATGACGAGACGAATCTTTGAATTTCCATATTCCGTAACGCTATCCCAAATTGAACTATTTTATCATTTTCGAATCTCTCATTATTGATGAAATACCTAAACTTCCGAATATTTATTTTTTGATATTCCGATAAATACTTGTTTAAATACGTTGAAAAGTTCCTATTTTTCTTACTATATACATCTGATGAAAGAACACAAAAACGCAACGTATTTGTTTAAGTTTATTCTGTGATGATCTAGGTTTGTGGTGATCTTAAAATAGATACATAGAGCTGAAAAATTGGAAAATCGGTTTTAAATATTTGTTTAACGTGTTATTGAAGTATATCATAAATAAAGCATTTAAAGGATATTTTTTATTTCCGTTTTTTTAATTTAACGGATGACTTATTATTAATATGCAGATTATTGTTTTTCTCTGTAGGTTTCTTCAAAAGGTACGTTAACTGGTGGCTACTTCAAAAATGTACGTTCTAAGTTGGAAATTCAGAAACAAAGAAACGATTTCATGGAACAGATTAAAGAAACAGAAGAGCAGTTATTTCACCTGAAAGAACAACTTAAAGAAACTGAAAGCAATATTAATGTAGTTGTATCGGAAATGCAGAAAACTGAAACTAAAACCAGTAAAGCAAAGTTAGTGATGCTTGTCACTAAATATATATTGTATATTGCGTTTTTGTTACTTTAGTTAGAAATGTTTTTATATGTAATATACATTTTTTTGAAATAATTTTAAAGGGGCAATTTCGAGAAGTTGAAAACTGATATTCGTTTAAATAAAGAAGAACTTCTTGGAATTGAAAGGTATCACGGACCTAAAGAACGTTCTTTAGCTCAGTGCAATTCCAATCTAGAAGCCATGCAGACAACATATCAAGGATTAGAAGCTGAATTACATCAGGTAGGTAGTATATGGTTTCTTTTGTAACAATTTTATTTGCTATTTTATTCGTTTCTATCAAAACTCTGAATTATTTGGATCATTATCAATATAGTTGAAAAAATGAAAACTAGATAAGCCTACATGAACAAATAGGAGTGACTGGTTATTAATACCCAAATATTATTTATAATTAACCTACATGTTAATTAATGAAATCAGTATTGACGTATTAAGTTATTAAACTTTAATTTGTTTCTTTAAAAAGAACACCTTTTTTTTATCAGATAAAATAATATTTTTGTAATTATAACGGATTCGGTTGATAAAACGTCTCTGTTAAAAAAATACTGATTGTGAAAATAAATGAAAAATGAATTCGATATGGTGAAACGTTCTTTATCCGTTTTTTTTCTTGTTCTTTATGTACACATTTAAAAAAAGGCTATAATATTTTAATGCTGACCTTATAATTTTTGCATCTTTCAAAGTGTGCCACAAAGTTTAAAAATATTTTGTTTTCATTTATGGAGTGGAGGATCATGCTTATTGCACAATTAATGTTGCTTTATAAATTTTTGATCTCTTGGTTATTATTGTAAATACTCAAACTTTAATATTCCTTGAAACAGAAATTACAAGGTGGATTGTTAGAAAAATGAGATCCCTAAATGATTTATTAATTCTGTCTCTAAAACGGTTTTCCAAACAATGAGAGTAATTGTTAGTGTACGACAATTGTAACAATTTGTTAAAACAAAGTAAAACCTAATTTCATTTTTTTTTTTTTTTTTTGGATGGAATCAGTTTTTTTAAAGTTACACATTAAAACAGTTCATTCTTTATTCTAATTTATCATTTGAAACTATTATAAAATAAATAAGTATTCTATTATTTTGTTAAATTGTTATTATTCTAAGCTAAAATTAAAAGAAAGTTGTTGAAAGAATGTTTCTTTAATTATAATTATTTTTATGAAAAGATACAAAAACAATTTTTATATTTTTCATATTTATTATTTTTTGCTTTATTAAACTGGTTTTTAATATTTTTAAAAGACCTTCATCTTTTTTACAGACGTTTTCTATCATTAACGTTAATAATACGTATAAAAAACTAACTTCATTAAATTAGTATTTTATAAAATACATGGAATTTTTATTGATGTTACTGTGTGACTTTTATGTAATACACAAAATTACCATTGTCACAGAGTGAGAAATAAATGTTAAAAAATTCTGTTTTTCTTTTATTATATAAAAGCAATTTTTATATTTTTCACATTATTCACTTTGCTGCGTTTAAATAGTTTGTAGTAACAATTTCCTTTGTGCTGAAATCTTATATGATCAAATATTATATTTTAAATCTAAGTATAGGATTTTACTAATTTTTTTGTAATAGAAATTAAATTTTTTATTAGTGTCTTGTGAGCCATCTAGAACCAGGTATTTTATGTTATGTAAAATTACCATTGTCGTGGAGTGCAAAATTACAGAAAAAGTGTTGAGATATCCTGATTTTTTTTTTTTTTTATTAGATTACAACAACCTGGTACTATAAACTGTTACAAAGGCCAGTAGTATGAGGTCAGCTTAATTTTCATATATAATAGCATAGTTATAGTTTCAGTGCTATACCAACTTCCTTTAAAAATTCTAAAAGGATGTGATGAGGAGCGTAGAAAAGGATGGATTTCGGTGGAAAAGGCAAAAGATTTTGGAGTGGAAGAGATAAGGGGCATTCAAGAAGAGTGTGTAGAATAGTGCAAGGATAGTAGCAAAGGGAACATACAAGGGAAGATTCCTTAGATAATAAGTGCAAAGGGTAAGCAAGGTATGTCCTGTAAGAAGACAGAGGAGTAAGATGTTGGTTTGCCAACAGCCAGTGGATATGCTGAATTGAGATGGGTCCTTAAATATGGTTTGGAATTGGTTTCTGTCAGGTAATGACTTCCATCGGTGGCACCATTCCTTAACCACAGCTTCCTTTATTGCCCAATTCAAAAGTCCTATCCAGTTAAGTTTTATTGAAGAAAGTAACAGACAACAACAGTTCTCTATGCACTTGGCAGAATGCAGATACAATGGTTTTATGCTTATAGGTAGATTTAGAAGTGTATACTGTAGCGATTGGATGCACACTAGGAACTGCAGAGGCCACCTTTATATGCCTAGATCACTAAGCAGTTAATTGTTTCTTATAAAACTTGATCCCCAAGGGAGATGGTATTGCATGGAATAAGTATGACAAGGACGTCTGCAAATGAAACTGACCATACTAGGATGAAACTTTGTCGATTATGCTACTAAATGCTATGTTAAATGATGTAGGGCTTATGGCCGAACCTTGTGGAACTCTGCTAAGTAACTGATGATGACTGGAGCTAATGGAATCGAAGCACACTATAAAATTTATGCTGCTAAGAAATTGATTGATGAATGATAAGAGTCGGCTATTAATGCCCCACTGTGTAAGTTTTGAAGTGACCTAGTTTTTCTATATTGCTTCGAAGGCATTCTTTAAGTCCAAAAATATTGTGAGTACATGTTGTTGGTTAGAAAAGCATTCCTGGATGGCATTTGAAAGAAATGATAATTATTCTTCTGTTGAACGTTGTGCCTGAAAGCCTGCTTGCTTACGAGGGAGTAATTTCCAGTTAATGAGTGAGTGGCATTCTTGAAGAAGATAAATTAGTTTAGGTACATCACTTGCAAAGTTTAGCAAATGTTTCCATGCTTCTTTGTGTTTTTACATGAGAACCCCATATAGCAAGAGGTTAGATTTAGACAAAATTAGATCTTTATTGCTGTTGTATAAGGTAATGACTGGTTCAGATATTTGGATTAGGCTTATTGCCACTGAATAGTCATCTTTGGAGGGAATGGCCGATTTCTTGACTGCATTTTTTCTTTGGCTATGACTTCACAATAATGTATGGGATTGATGGTGGTTTAAAGGTATGAGCTGCTTGATGTGGTTTCTGACCTTCTTTTGTGCATCAATGCAGATGTGGTGCTGGGTTATGTAGCAACAGATGATTTAATGGGGGTTAAGTTGGTTGCTATGGTAAAGGTAAGCGTTGTTTCAGTAATTGCAGCTATTGTTGGCAGGAATGAGGATTCCTCTTCAGTTAAACTAGTTTGGTCAGTGGTTGCAGTAGGTGGTATACTCAGTAGAGGGTGGACGTCATGCAAACAAACATCACAATCTTCTACCTTATAGTTATTGGATTGACATTTGAAGCACGTGAAACCCTTCATTGAAATAAAAATTCTTTGTGACTTGTTCTTTTATTGAGGCAAAAAAGGAGGGAGGTTTAGGTCTTCTGGTTTTTCTTGAATGTATATTTGCTTACACAAAATTATAACATGCAAAAATAATTCATCAGGTGGATTGACATGGAGTAATGAGATCACAAAGGCTGGTGTAAGTTTTAGTGTATTTGGAATATAGTAATCAAGCACATTGTTTGGGGTAGTTGGGCAAAACTTGGAAAAAACTATTTTAGTTGAGGTCGGATTCTTTATTGGCTAGATATACAATTATACACCTGTTGCCTACTCTTGACACTACTGGAATTAGCAGAGGATTAATAAGGAGTGTGTTAATTGCTTGTAAATAGTCTCATCATTTTGTATTTGTTAGCATGAACAAAAATGATACCTTATTCAATGGTGGGATAAACAAAATCAGCAATCAGTGTGATTTTTTGAGATGCTTTGTCAAGGTAGGTTGGTGTTTGCTGCATGCTGTTGGTGGTGGGGTGGTGTGAAGGAAGAAATGTACAAAAGGCTGGCTGTGATAACCCAACTATGGTAGAACACAGTCATTATCCCTTAGATAAAAATTAGTTCTACAAAATATCAAGAGGTAACAATTGACACAATAAGACTAATGATGAACAGTTAATGATATAAAATTAAAAAAGTGAAGTATTTACCAAGAGATTATATAGGCAGATGTGAACATGATAATACAATGTAACACAAAACAAGAGAAAAACAAGTACCTTTATATTTTTCATTTTGAAATATTAAATATTTTGCAGTAATATATTTATTGTACCTAATTCTTTACACTGAAATCTGTTATTATTATTAAATGGTATACTTTGAAACCAAATTTAGGAATGTAGTGATTTTTTTAATGTATTATATAGAATTTTTGCTGTTATCATTGTGAGCACTTCAGTACCAGGTATTTTATGTTATGTAAAATTACCATTGTTGTGGGGTGCAAAATTAAAGGAAAATTGTTGAAACATTCTGCTTTTCATTCATTATATAAAAGCTATATTGACATTATTCCATTTTCCATTTTGCAATGGTTAAATAGTATGTAATAATATATTTCTTGTTCCTAATTCTTTACATTGATATCTGTTATTATTATTAAATAGTATACTTTTAGACCAAATTTAGGATTATAGTAATTTTTTTAATGTATTATATAGAATTTTTGCTGTTATCATTGTGAGCACTCTAGTACCAGGTATTTTGTATTATGTAAAATTATCATTGTCGTGGGGTGCAAAATTAAAGGAAAATTGTTGAAACATTCTGCTTTTCATTTATTATATAAAAGCTATATTGACATTTTTTACATTTTCCATTTTGTAATGGTTAAATAGTATGTAATAATATATTTATTATTCCTAATTCTTTACACTGAAATCTGTTATTATTATTAAATGGTATACTTTAAAACCAAATTTAGGAATATAGTAATTTTTTAAATGTATTGTATAGAATTTTTGCTGTTAGCATTGTGAGCACTCTAGTACCACGTATTTTAGGTTATGTAAAATTACCATTGTCGTGGGGTGCAAAATTAAAGGAAAATTGTTGAAACATTCTGCTTTTCATTCATTATATAAAAGCTATATTGACATTTTTTACATTTTCCATTTTGTAATAGTTAAATAGTATGTAATAATATATTTATTATTCCTAATTCTGTACACTGAAATCTGTTATTATTATTAAATAGTATACTTTGAGACCAAATTTAGGATTATAGTAATTTTTTTAATGTATTATGTAGAATTTTTGCTGTTATCATTGTGAGCACTCTAGTACCAGGTATTTTGTATTATGTAAAATTACCTTTGTCGCGGGGTGCAAAATTAAAGGAAAATTGTTGAAACATTCTGCTTTTCATTCATTATATAAAAGCTATATTGACATTATTCCATTTTCCATTTTGCAATGGTTAAATAGTATGTAATAATATATTTCTTGTTCCTCATTCTTTACACTGAAATCTGTTATTATTATTAAATGGTATACTTTGAAACCAAATTTAGGAATATAGTAATTTTTTAAATGTATTGTATAGAATTTTTGCTGTTAGCATTGTGAGCACTCTAGTACCAGGTATTTTATGTTATGTAAAATTACCATTGTCGTGGGGTGCAAAATTAAAGGAAAATTGTTGAAACATTCTGCTTTTCATTTATTATATAAAAGCTATATTGATATTTTTTACATTTTCCATTTTGCAATGGTTAAATAGTATACTTTGAGACCAAATTTAGGATTATGGTAATTTTTTTAATGTATTATATAGAAGTTTTGCTGTTAGCATTGTGAGCACTCTAGTACCAGCTATTTTGTATTATGTAAAATTACCATTGCCATGGGGTGCAAAATTAAAGGAAAATTGTTGAAACATTCTGCTTTTCATTCATTATATAAAAGCTATATTGACATTATTACATTTTCCATTTTGCAATGGTTAAATAGTATGTAATAATATATTTATTATTCCTAATTCTTTATACTGAAATCTGTTATTATTATTAAATAGTATACTTTGAAACCAAATTTAGGAATATAGTAATTATTTAAATGTATTGTATAGAATTTTTGCTGTTAGCATTGGGAGCACTCTAGTACCAGGTATTTTATGTTATGTAAAATTACCATTGTCGTGGGGTGCAAAATTAATGGAAAATTGTTGAAACATTCTGCTTTTCATTCATTATATAAAAGCTATATTGACATTTTTTACATTTTCCATTTTGTAATGGTTAAATAGTATGTAATAATATATTTATTATTCCTAATTCTGTACACTGAAATCTGTTCTTATTATTAAATAGTATACTTTTAGACCAAATTTAGGATTATAGTAATTTTTTTAATGTATTATATAGAATTTTTGCTGTTATCATTGTGAGCACTCTAGTACCAGGTATTTTGTATTATGTAAAATTACCATTGTCATTGGGTACAAAATTAAAGGAAAATTGTTGAAACATTCTGCTCTTCATTCATTATATAAAAGCTATATTGACATTATTACATTTTCCATTTTGCAATGGTTAAATAGTATGTAATAATATATTTCTTGTTCCTAATTCTTTACACTGTAATCTGTTATTATTATTAAATAGTATACTTTGAGACCAAATTTAGGAATATAGTAATTTTTTTAATGTATTATATAGAATTTTTGCTGTTATCATTGTGAGCACTCTAGTACCAGGTATTTTGTATTATGTAAAATTACCATTGTCATGGGGTGCAAAATTAAAGGACAATTGTTGAAACATTCTGCTTTTCATTCATTATATTAAAGCTATATTGACATTATTACATTTTCCATTTTGCAATGGTTAAATAGTATGTAATAATATATTTCTTGTTCCTAATTCTTTACACTGTAATCTGTTATTATTATTAAATAGTATACTTTGAGACTAAATTTAGGAATATAGTAATTTTTTTAATGTATTATATAGAATTTTTGCTGTTATCATTGTGAGCACTCTAGTACCAGGTATTTTGTATTATGCAAAATTACCATTGTCTTGGGGTACAAAATTAAAGGAAAATTGTTGAAACATTCTGCTTTTCATTCATTATATAAAAGCTATATTGACATTATTACATTTTCCATTTTGCAATGGTTAAATAGTATGTAATAATATATTTCTTGTTCCTAATTGTTTACACTGAAATCTGTTATTATTATTAAATAGTATACTTTTAGACCAAATTTAGGATTATAGTAATTTTTTTAATGTATTATATAGAATTTTTGCTGTTATCATTGTGAGCACTCTAGTACCAGGTATTTTGTATTATGTAAAATTACCATTGTCGTGGGGTGCAAGATTAAAGGAAAATTGTTGAATCATTCTGCTTTTCATTCATCATATAAAAGCTATATTGACATTTTTTACATTTTCTATTTTGTAATGGTTAAATAGTATGTAATAATATATTTATTATTCCTAATTCTTCACACTGAAATCTGTTATTATTATTAAATGGTATACTTTGAAACCAAATTTGGGAATATAGTAATTTTTTAAATGTATTGTATAAAATTTTTGCTGTTAGTATTGCGAGCACTCTAGTACCAGGTATTTTGTATTATGTAAAATTACCATTGTCGTGGGGTGCAAAATTAAAGGAAAATTGTTGAATCATTCTGCTTTTCATTCATTATATAAAAGCTATATTGACATTATCACATTTTCCATTTTGCAATGGTTAAATAGTATGTAATAATATATTTCTTGTTCCTAATTCTTTACACTGTAATCTGTTATTATTATTAAATAGTATACTTTGAGACCAAATTTAGGAATATAGTAATTTTTTTAATGTATTGTATAGAATTTTTGCTGTCAGCATTTCGAGCACTCTAGTACCAGGTATTTTATGTTATGTAAAATTACCATTGTCGTGGGGTGCAATATTAAAGGAAAATTGTTGAAACATTCTGCTTTTCATTCATTATATAAAAGCTATATTGACATTATTACATTTTCCATTTTGCAATGGTTAAATAGTATGTAATAATATATTTATTATTCCTAATTCTTTACACTGAAATCAGTTATTATTATTAAATACTATACTTTGAAACCAAATTTAGGAATATAGTAATTTTTTAAATGTATTGTATAGAATTTTTGCTGTCAGCATTTCGAGCACTCTAGTACCAGGTATTTTATGTTATGTAAAATTACCATTGTCGTGGGGTGCAATATTAAAGGAAAATTGTTGAAACATTCTGCTTTTCATTCATTATATAAAAGCTATATTGACATTTTTTACATTTTCCATTTTGTAATGGTTAAATAGTATGTAATAATATATTTATTATTCCTAATTCTGTACACTGAAATCTGTTCTTATTATTAAATAGTATACTTTTAGACCAAATTTAGGATTATAGTAATTATTTAAATGTATTGTATAGAATTTTTGCTGTCAGCATTTCGAGCACTCTAGTACCAGGTATTTTATGTTATGTAAAATTACCATTGTCGTGGGGTGCAATATTAAAGGAAAATTGTTGAAACATTCTGCTTTTCATTCATTATATAAAAGCTATATTGACATTTTTTACATTTTCCATTTTGTAATGGTTAAATAGTATGTAATAATATATTTATTATTCCTAATTCTGTACACTGAAATCTGTTCTTATTATTAAATAGTATACTTTGATACCAAATTTAGGAATATAGTAATTTTTTTAATGTATTATATAGAATTTTTGCTGTTATCATTGCGAGCACTCTAGTACTAGGTATTTTGTATTATGTAAAATTACCAATGTCGTGGGGTGCAAAATTAAAGGAAAATTGTTGAATCATTCTGCTTTTCATTCATTATATAAAAGCTATATTGACATTATCACATTTTCCATTTTGCAATGGTTAAATAGTATGTAATAATATATTTCTTGTTCCTAATTCTTTACACTGTAATCTGTTATTATTATTAAATAGTATACTTTGAGACCAAATTTAGGAATATAGTAATTTTTTTAATGTATTGTATAGAATTTTTGCTGTCAGCATTTCGAGCACTCTAGTACCAGGTATTTTATGTTATGTAAAATTACCATTGTCGTGGGGTGCAATATTAAAGGAAAATTGTTGAAACATTCTGCTTTTCATTCATTATATAAAAGCTATATTGACATTATTACATTTTCCATTTTGCAATGGTTAAATAGTATGTAATAATATATTTATTATTCCTAATTCTTTACACTGAAATCAGTTATTATTATTAAATACTATACTTTGAAACCAAATTTAGGAATATAGTAATTTTTTAAATGTATTGTATAGAATTTTTGCTGTCAGCATTGCAAGCACTCTAGTACCAGGTATTTTATGTTAGGTAAAATTACCATTGTCGTGGGGTGCAAAATTAAAGGAAAATTGTTGAAACATTCTGCTTTTCATTCATTATATAAAAGCTATATTGACATTTTTTACATTTTCCATTTTGCAATGGTTAAATAGTATACTTTGAGACCAAATTTAGGATTATAGTAATTTTTTTAATGTATTATATAGAAGTTTTGCTGTTAGCATTGTGAGCACTCTAGTACCAGGTATTTTGTGTTATGTAAAATTACCATTGTCGTGGGGTGCAAAATTGAAGGAAAAATGTTGAAATATTCTTTTTTTCATTCATTATATAAAAGCTATATTGACGTTTTTTACATTTTTCATTTTGAAATATTAAATAGTTTGCTGTAATATATTTATGGAACCTAATTATTTTTAAGAATTTAGTTCTTTTGTATTAAAATTATGTTTGTATGTAAGATCATTTAATCGTTGGGAAGTAAGAAGTAGTAGAATTTGAAATTTAAAAAAACTAAGGGAATTTTTAAGTAGTGGTTTTTACATACTGTATGGGAGCGTTTTCCCTTGCCTTAATTAGTAATCTTAAGAGAAATTAAAAATCATTGCTTGTGTGCTGATCTCTATTACTGGTTTTATCAGATGCAAATATTTTTAGTTATAAATAAAGTTATTGTCTTGGAGTGCATAATTAAAAGGGAGGTTTTAAAGTTGTATTTTTTTTTCAGTTGTAAAATTTTATTTCACACCTTTTATATTTGTCATTTTGTTTTATTATAATATTTTATATTAATTTAAAGGATGTATTTCTTTTACACTAAAATCAGAGGACGTGTTTAAATTTTTTATATTTAATGAATTTTGTGAAATTTCTTTTACCTCGTCATACATAATTAGTGGAAAAATTTTTATAAGACGTTTTTTCTTTAAATATTTTGTAATATAATTAGTAGTTAAATTTTTAACCTTTATGAATCAACTGAGGGATCTTGTTTAATATAAGTATTAATCCTTTCGAGTGAAATTTTTCCATATTTTCAGTGCGGTATCTCTGAAGGAAACGCAACTGCCTAACCAACTAGGCTGTGGTAGCTGGCTTAATAATTCTGTGTCTTTTACTTAATTCATCTTTCTAATTAATGTTTGTAGAAGAATAAATTTGCTATACTTAAGGTGACTAATGTTGTTGGCAAATAAAATGGTACAGCTTTAATTGGTTTGTTGAATAATTATATCGCATTCAGTAATCCGCACTGATGTTTTAAAGTCCGATGATTCTTAAAATTTATCTTTTACAATATGTGTGTGTGTGTGTGTGATGTGTTAGTATTGATATGGTTGTATTAAGGCGAGAATAACAATAAAGTTTTTTAGAATATATAAAATTGATTCCAGGAATTGTTAGCTCAGTTAAGTGTCGCTGATCAACGCGAAATGGACCAATTAAATGACGATATTAGACGACTTACCCAAGAGAATAAAACAGCCTTTACAACCAGGATGAGGCTAGAAGCGGATAAGAATAAATTGGAAAATTTATTAACCAATAATTTGATCAGGCGTAGAGATGAATTGATTCAAGTATGTTTTCTAGATTTAACTTTGCATCTTTTTTTGTTTATATTGAACTTTTTACATACATTAATATGTAAAGTTTCATTTATTTATGTATCTGCATATATATTTATATAAATATATAAATAAAATTTTACATATTTATGTATGTAAGAAGCTACAAACACAAAATGAAGGATATCTCATGATTTTATTTAATGTAAACAATAGGCGTTACAAGAAATTTCGCTGGAAGAAAGAAAACGCACGTTGGAAAATAGTCGACAAGAATTGATCGGTATCGACAAAAGACTTGTACAGTTAAACCAAGATTTTAAAGCAATGGAGAAAAAAGTTCAAGAAGCAGTTAAAAGAGTAATTTTTTATATATATTATCAAGTATAAAAATAGGATATTTTTATTGACAACATTCTATGAAAGGTAATGTTACTATTTCATCTGGTTGTTCTATTATAGCAAAAATAGTTGGCGCTTAAAAAGTGTGTCGAAAAATTTGATATCGGAAACAAACACATTGACCTAAAGAATTGGTAATTTTAAAAATAAAATTTTTTTGAAAACTGATTATTTTTCTATATTGTTTAGCAAAAAGTTGCTCAAGAAGAACTTGAAAAATGGCGATCTCAAGAAAAGGAAGCACAAGAAAAACTCGAGAGCGATTCAAAAGACTTGTCGAAGGTTTCTTCGAGACAACTTTTATTTAGACAGAAGATTGATGAATGTGTTTCAAAAATTAGCGAACTGGGCGCGATGCCTAATCCAGATTTGGTCAAAAAGTTTATGACTTATTCACAGAAAAATGTAAGTGCGTTATATATTTTAAAACAATGTATTTTTCTAAAATTATACAAATATTTGTACTTCAGTCTTTATTCTTTTTCGGATATTTTAATTAAAAATTTTAAAAATTCAATTTTAATTTTCGAATTAAAATATCTGAAAAACTATAAAAGGTCATAAAGTGTAAATGCGGGAAATTGTAAAAATTTATTCTTCTCTAAATAAGATGGATTTATTAAGAAATGAATTAATTGACACGAAATAAATTAAATTTGTTTGGAGTTACATGTAGATGTGTTGTGCCTCTGTAGCTGCGTTATGATAGGTTGTGTGGGCGAGATGTACGTAGCATGACGCGGTGTCAGTTTAGTTTAATTAATTTACTTTTTGTTTTTCACGTTAAATTAATCTGCGAAATATAGGATGCTATGTTTAAAATATTCTTATTCCATAATAAAATATTCATGTTTTATAGATTTTGTATTAAGTTTCTAATTACCGTCTCCTCTCTTTTCTATTTGAATATTGAATTCTGCGTGTTTTATTGTTTTTTTTCAAAACTATATGTGTGAAGTATTTTTACGAAAACTATTGGTCTTAAAGAAAAGCTTAAAGTAAAACAAATATTTGTGACAATGATTTTTAATGCTTAAAGTTTAAATAAATTAAAATTAAAATGTATTTATCCTGAATATTAAAGTAAAATAAAAACTTGGGGCGAACGTTGGTTTTTTAAACGTAAAATTTACGGGTTTTTAAAATATTGTGGCGATACACTATAAAATGAAAAAAAAAGAATAATTCAACATCCGGACAGCCTGTCGCATGTAAACTGCGGCGTCTAACACCCGATAAACTCAAAATTGCCAAAAAAAAAGGTTCGATACAATGGTTAAGATGAGTATTGCACGTCCATCTTCGAGCAGTTGGACATCAGCTCTACATCTAGTGCTGAAGTCGGGCGACAAATGGCGTCCTTGTGCCGATTATAGAGCTCTAAATGTACGAACTATACCGGACCGTTACTCCGTATCGCATATTGAAGATTTTTCCTAAAGTCTCACGGGAAAGAAAATTCTGTCGAAAATAGATGTGGTACGGGCATATCACCAAATTTCAGTGGCGGAGGATGACATTCAAAAAACAGCTATTACAACTCCATTCGGGCTTTTTGGTTTTCCCTTTATGAGTTTCGGGCTATGTAACGCGGCGCAAATTTTTCAATGATTCCTAGACCAGGTCCTGAAAGAACTCGATTGCGCGTACAACTACATCGATGACATCATGGTTACATCAGAGAATGAGGAGCAGCATGAGAACGATCCCTTGGAAGTTTTCAAACGACTTCACGACTATGGCTTTGCTATCAACGCTTCCAAGTACATTTTTGAAGCACAGACGATATCGTTCCTTAGCTGCAAAGTGTCAGCAGATGGAATTAAGCCCCTTCCAGCAGAAGTCCAAGTAATCCTCGACTTCCGGGAGCCTATGACAATCAGAGAATTATGAAGATTTCTCGGAATAATTAATTTTTATCGACGATTCATTACCAAAGCAGCCAAAGCGACTTCCTCAAAGGACCGGACGCGCGAGGAAAGAAACCCGTGCAGTGGACTCATGAAGGTAAACAAGCATTTGAGGCTTGTAAATAAGCACTTGCTAATGCTGTGCTTCTTGCTCACCCGGGTTCAACTCTACCCAACGGAAATATAGCGCCTTCGATCGCAAATTTCTTGCTATTTACTGAAATATTCGACATTTTCAACACTGACTTGAAGGCCGTAATTTCACGATTTTCGCAGATCAGAAACTTTTAATATTCGCTTTCTGGCAGAAACCTGAGAAATGCACACCTCGTTAGTTTCGATACCTGGATTTCATCGGCTAATTCTTTACTGATATTAGGTACGTTTTTGGGAAAGACAACGTCGTTGCAGACGCATTGTCACGCATGGAAGTCGTCTCTGGCAGTATCGACTTCGGTCAACTTGTGCGCTCACAAGAAAATGACGAGGAACTCCAAAAATTACTCTGACATGGAAGCTCGTTGCATCTGAAAAAAGTTACTGTCCCAGTTCGCATGAGATGCTGTATTATGACGTTTCGTCAAACAACGTACGACCGTTCGTCACAGAGCCGTTCCGCAAGCAAGTATTTAACTCCTTGCACGGACATACGCATCCTAAAAAAAAAAAAAAAGTACATGGGCATCAGCGAGACTGATTGCACAGAGTTTTGTCTGTCCGAAATTTAATATCGATTGCAAAATATGGACTCGAGAATGCATTCTATGTTAACGCAACAAAATATCTTGACATGTGCACGTGCCATTTGGGAATTACAACCTCGCTAGTTTGAGATTTGAGCACTTGAATATTGACACCATTTCCCAGTTTGCGCAGTTATTGTTACGTCTCAACATGTATTGACCGTTTTTCCCGTTGGCTAGAGCGCTTCCCATGGAGGACATGACAGCTGAAATCACGGTGAAAATTATCTACAGCGGCTGGATAACTCGCTACAGTGTTCTACTGAGAATAACGAACGACCAAGGACGACAATTTTAAATCTAAATTTTTCGTGCACTTTCGATTCTCATCGGATTGCTTCATCTCCATACAACAGCCAGACACCCGGAAGCAAACGATATCATAGAACGATTATACAGACAACTAAAAGTTGCAATAATGTGCTACGAAATCGAAGATTGGGTGGAGCATCTGCCAACAGTACTCATGGGCATGCGAGCGGCATAGAAAGACAATTTAGCAGCAACTTCAGCAGAGTTAGTTTTCGGAGAGCCGATGCGATTGCTTGGAGAATTCCTAGTTCCGAGATTTAAAGGCAGGCTTGACGATCCAGCAATTTACGTTACACGCCTGAAACGATATTTTGCCGAACTACAGCCCACGCTAGCATCAAGATATACGAAACAGTCGATCTTTGTATACAAGGACCTCAAAGGCTGTTCTCATGTCTTCGTGCATCAAAATGCACCAAAAGGGCACTGTACAGATCCGCATCAGACGCGTACCAATATCGCTAGACCGCCTCAAACGCAAAGGGAAGAAACCGGAGATTATGGTGAGACGACCAGTTCAAGACAACAAACCAAAAATCGACGACAATATCAGGCGTTCTGATAGGAAGGTACATTTTCCCGATCGTTTCCAATTAGGATGACCACGTCACAGGAAGGGGGTAATGTGGCGACACGGCATAAAACAAAAAAATGAATAATTCAACAACGAATGGCGAGAAGCAAATCGAAGACGATGACGCAACACATAAAAAATAATTATTGGAAATTTAGTTACCGAAAGAAAAAAAACATTTTTTTATGCGGGTCGACGGTTTTCGAATTGTTTTTCTAGATTTTCTTTTCCAGATTATTCTCTCAGAATTGGTATAAATAGAAGTAGGTGTCCTTAGTTTAGTTCAGTTTGCGCTGATACGCGGTTGAGTGACATCGAATCAACCAAGTCGCGAAAACGCTGAATCATCGGCAAATCTTTACTTTGTACGTGTCTTGCGACTGCGAAAGTTTTTTTCTGTGCTTTTAATTTGTGTTTTTATTGTTCGTTTCTTTTTAATAAATTTATTTCATAGTAAACCGTGCGTGTTGATTCAAGCAACCCACAGTATTTCCGTTTTCCGATTCCGGCAATTGTTTTCTTGCGTAATTTATTTCGACTGGAATTAATATTCATGGAGTAGGATTAATTGACTGTTGGGAGCTACTGTCTTCTGTTAGCGGATAATTCATATTTCACATCATTTGGTACTTCTTATATGAAAATGTTGGGGCAGGGATTTATATTTTGCGAGAAAAGATGTTTTCTTTACGTGTTTTAATTTGTATTGTATGATTGCAGTGTAAAACGTTATATATATGGTATGTTGGTAAAAATTATTGTAAATATTTCACAATGAAATCACCATTAGTGTTAATGCACTAGCAGTGATTTGACAAAATGTTGCGGAAGTTTTTCAAAAAATAAAAAAATAACGTAAATATATGCACGGATAAGTTAAAAGTAGAGGCTGCGTGCTCTATCTCAGTACTTTCCTTATTACAATAATGAGTCGATATAAAATGGGCGATCGACGTTAGCACACTTCAGCACGGCTGATGATTTATTTATTGTTTTTGTTTTAATTAATTCATACGGGATTTATATATTGTGTGTCATTTTTTATCGTATACTTTATGAATGACTTTATACTTGTGTATCTACCAAAAAGTGAAAGGAACTTCGTTCCTACCGAGTGTCTCCCTGTAGACACCACTTCTCTTTTTTTCGCGTTTCATTACTTTAACGAAGTACTGGAGATGTTCATCTTAATTTGACGCACAATATGTTCACAACTATAATATTTCATTCGTATCGCGTCATTTTAAAGTTTAATTGGAAGATTCCGCAAGTTTGAGAAATAATTTCGTACGTTTAATTTTTCTTCAGTAATTTTAATTTTTTATTTTCCTCGATTTGTATTGTTTTACTTATCAAGTCCTACAAACGTCATAAATGTACCATTTTGTATGATCTGCAATTGTTTCAGGCTTGCGACGCTGATATTTACATCAATTGTTGCGAAATTACTTTTATTTATAATCGTTTACACGGGATACGCGCCATTTTTTTAAAATTTGATTTTAATTGTTTGCAGCTTTTTAAAGAATTAGAAAAAGCCAATATTCATTTAAAGAAATACAGTCACGTAAATAAGAAGGCTTTAGATCAGTTCATGAACTTTTCTGAACAGAAGGAAAAACTAATGCAACGGAAAGAAGAATTAGACAGAGGGTGAGTATTTATATAAAGTTACTCGTGTAAAAAGATAAATAGTTTTGAGCACTAATTAAATTTTGTCTACGTTATCGAATTAATCAAAATTTATTCTTATTGTTGTATAGCTATGAAAAAATAAAAGAACTAATGATGGTGTTAGAACAGAGGAAATGCGAAGCGATCGAATTTACGTTTAAACAAGTCTCCCTGTATTTTTCGCAGATATTCAAAAAATTAGTTCCCGGCGGTCACGCTCAGCTGGTCATGAAATCTTCGGACGGTGACGAAAGTACCCAATCAAATGTGGTAGGATAATAAAATAATGATTTACAATAAAAATAAGAGGCGATTTATACTACGACACGATTGTATACAGTAATGACAGAACATTGATGTACATTCACATTTACAGATACGACATGGATGTCATAATTTTATATGATTTTTATCAAATGATCGGATTATTTTTTACGAACATGTGTTCCAGTTAAATCCAATATTTAATGAAATGATCGAAAAAAGGAAAATGTTCGAACAGTATTCTTTAAAATATTTGGCAACAAAATAGCTGTCTGTTGTTGAATGAAGAAGAAAAAAAGAAAACTAATAGAAAACGTATTTCGGTATATAACAGCGTGAAAAAACAAAAACTTGAAATAGAATTTACAATATTGTATCGGAAGTTAATAGGCGATAAAGTAGAATTTGTCGAAAATTTCGAAATATCAAATAATTTGGCAGTTTAATATGTAAAATAAATCAAAAATAATTACAAATATGAAAAAATATTAAATGAAAAAATGAAATAAGTATAAATTTTTAATAATACAAACCCAGCAAATGTGACCAGCATATTCACACTCCTATAGTCAAACACGGAATAGAAAAAAATATTATTTTCCGTTATTGTGCAGTGGACTGTCGGTCTATATTTTTATCTGTACATGTTTGTGCTTGCTTAATATATATTATATATGCCCTTAAAAATCATTGAAGAAAAATAGCGCGAATCAACCTTTACAAGTATATTCTTCGTGAACTTTGGGCTTATTTATTGATGTACTAATAATGATTTTATTTTTTTTAAATTAAAATTTCATCGATATTGTCGCATTATTGCATATAAAGTTCGTTTTAATTTTCTCGGATAATTTACAAATAGAAATTTATTTGAAAACATTTTTCAAGAATGTTATCAATTGTTTAAATTAATATTTATTTTAATATTCTTGGACTGTTTAAATAGAAATTTTATTTAAGAAAACTTTGAAGTATATTACTGTAAATTTCTGGTTAAAGGAGAGATTAACGGGAACTTCAACTCTCTTTTCGAATTTGATGTTATATTAAACAGGGTATGCCACCTAATCGAGCCGGAAATTTTGTTTTAAAAGCGGGTAGAAAGTAAAAATAGCCAAAAACGATATTTTTAATAAGAAAAAATTATTTGAAGCGAAAAGTAAATGCATTTTTTAATGTACTTTACTCAAAATAAATTACGAAGTTTTATTTTATTTATGTCAGTGGTCAGATATTAACAATAGTAACAAAAAAATTACATTCTTCTTTTTGTAAAATTCTAATAATCAGGAAATCGGGAGGATTTAGACCGGGGAATCCGGGAATTTAAAAACTACATTTGGTTGGTCACCATGTTAAATAAAATGTTATTTTTAAAAGTCTGAAACGTAATTAATAATTACGTTTTCCACTGTTACTGATATTTTTTTCAGATATACATATATCACACTATTGGGATTTATTTCAAATACTGAAAATATATGTAGAAATTAAAAACTCATGTTCTGAATTTATTTTTACCTTTTTTAGATTTAAACAGAAATTGTAATTATTTCTTAAAATTTTAAACAATTTATATTAATATTAAGATGATAAGATGTATTTTTTTAAATTTAATAAAGCAAAAATCGGGTGTTTTGAAAGAAAAAAATAGCAAAAAATCATGCCAAATTTAGAACCAGGTTTGAAGTATTTTAATTTAGCGGCGCATGGATCCATTTTTTTTTAGCAATATATTCAATCAAGTGGTAAGAATCGTTTCTTTCTAATTTCGAAATACAATTTTTTACATATTCAATAATATAAAATCGATTTCTTTACTTTAATGGAGACCTTCATTTAAATGTTGTTGTTTTATAATTTATTGAAAAATGCTGAGTTTCTATTTTTATAAATATATATTTATGCATGCGCACGCGCTTTTATATGTGTGTTTTATTTATTTCGTGTTTTCAGAAATTTTTTTATCATCTTAATCAAGTTCAATGTTTTTTCTATGCATTAGGAGATGAATGCCGATAATTATTCGGGAGTAATGATTCGTGTATCGTTTACCGGTCGAGGAGAAATGAGAGAGATGAATCAGTTATCTGGCGGTCAAAAATCGTTGGTCGCTCTTGCTCTTATATTTGCGATACAGAAGTGTGACCCAGCACCATTTTATCTTTTCGATGAAATTGATCAGGTACGCAATGCGTTATTTATTACGCGGAAATAATTGACTTATCAAATGGTGAATATTTTAAGTTTGTTTTTGTTTTAAAAAAGGCTTTGGATGCTCAACATAGAAAAGCGGTTGCCGATATGATTCATGAAATGTCAAATGATGCTCAGTTTATTACCACCACATTTCGACCAGAATTGCTTTATCACGCAAATAAATTTTATGGTGTCAAATTTCGAAATAAGGTAAGAAACTAATTTCTGTTTCAAAAAAAAAAAAGAAAAAACACATTTAATATATTTTATCGTTTCAGCTGTTTTATTTTTGTCTTTTTTTAAAAATTGCATTTAAGTATTAGTAATGAACCAATAAAAGCATGGTGGAGTTTAGTAGTCGATTGCTAGGTTACTAAAATTTTGGATCCCGTAAGATTCGCAGAACTCTCTCTGGTGTTATCCACAATCTCTGTCAATAGTAAAGGATCCTATTTATTTTTAAAGAATTAGTAAAACTCAAGCGGAATAAATTATCAATTAATGTACCGATAATATTCGGCGAAATAAATGTATTTGTTACGACTGCTACGAATAAATATACGGCTATTGGTTGAAATGGTATTACTTTTGATCGTAATGTATGAAGAAAAACTTTAATAAAATTAGCAAAATTCCGGTATCTAAAGTTTCAGTTAGCATAAGTGACTTAAACATCAGCGCCTTTGGCGAATTTAATCTCGCAGTATCGAAAATCTCCTAATGCTAATCAAATGACCCACTAAAATTGTTTTTTGGTGTTAACGCGTGTACCAAAATGCTTAACATTCTTGTCGTTAAATTTGAAAAGTTTTTACTAATAGGTTTATTTGCCCGTGATTATACTTTTTCTTAAAAAATGTAATGATCATGTTAAAGAAGTAATCCGCATTCCTTTTTGTAAAATCAAAAGAAAAAAATTTCGAATCTCTGTGAAAACATGAACATGAAAGGAAGAAACGAATATCCAAATAACTTCTAGCGGTTATAATAATAATTATATTTATTCAGTTTTCACGAAGCGGTAATTTCGTATGACATTGTAAAGTCGAGCAAGAACCGTAATATGTGTAGTTTTGTATAATATTTGTATTTGATCGATTTTAATTTTTCAATTATATATTTATGAATCGTATAATAAAACGAAAAAACTTCATTTTTATAGAACACTTTATTTCATGTTTTTTTACCTTTTGTAAAAAAAAAAAAAGTGCCTTAATATTCTAATCATTTTTATTAAACAGTTTTCTGGTAATAAAATAATTTTGAAGATCAGTATTAAAATAATTTTATACAATTACATTTATATTCACTGCGATTTAAAACTTATTACAAGACAGTTGGAGACATGTTATTTAAAAAAATAATTTCTAAAAATATAAATATTCTAATAACCCTAAAGGTAGGTTACAAAGAACTGGCGAATAACGAACTAATGAATTTAATTTTGTTACCTTAATAAATTTCTTTTAATTTGTGTTTTTTCAATTTTCTTTTATATTAAAACCAGCGATTACCCGTGATTCTGATCGTATAATAGTAAATTTATTCTTTTTACAATTGGCTTTTCCAAAATCTGTAACCTACGTATAAATAAGTAATTAAAATTAATCTTTATACTTTTCCAATCCAATTATACTTTGATGAGCATTTATTACATTTTAAAACCTGAAAAGCCTTAATAAGTTTTGAAAATGAATTTCGAAATAAGTGTTATAAAACTTTTACTCATATATATAAAACAAATATTCTAATGTAATTATATATTTAGTTAAACGTAAATGGCTAAATTATTATTTACAAAAAAAAAAAAAACAACTTTGACACGTCATATTGTAAATGTAATCATTTTCAAAATATATGCGATGTTTTTATTTTGTATCAACTTATATTCTCTAATGACTTAGCAAGTGAATATTATATAACTCTTTATTGTATAATATAAACCAATGATTTTAAGAAATTTCTATCATTAAGTGTGATTTAAATTTTCAAAGTGCCAAATGAGATATAAAAAGTAATACAAAGGATAAGGAAAAAATTAGTAAAAATAATGGTACGTTTGATTCAGATATTCTTAAGAATAATAATAAAGTAACATTTCATGAAAATAATAAAATAAGTGTAATTGACCTAACTATAGTTCCCATAAAATTTAATTCGTAAAAGTAAAGATCAAAGTTGTTTGATAAATAATATATAATAATCGAATGTACGGGTAATTTAAATGTGATTTAATGGAATGTACTGAAAATAATAAATATGTCAAGTACGTACATTAACTATAAAAAACTAAAAGAAAATATTTCGTTGCGCTTAGATATGGTATATTCAATAATTGCGTGATATAAAATGTTGCGGCATATAAAAATGAATAAAATTTAGTTTTTGTAACGGTTACTAGATGCGCTATTGTCAGGGAGAGTTAATAATGCCAGTCTAAATGTAATTGTTATGTATTGTTATATTATATATACTCTTACTTAAATATTATGTTAGGTTTATTAATATTGTTATTTATAGAATAAGTTAAGATAGTCGTAATTTTTGTACTTTGTATCTTTTTTTAATAAACGTTGATAAGAGTGTTGGGCACACACACAACGGGCATTTTGCCCTGTGAGACCCCCAGCTTATTTTTAAAATAAAAAAAAAACAAAACAAACGACATTTGTATCTATCATCGTTGCATATAAAATTGTAAGAACACTACCCATATGTTTTGCAATAAAAATTTTCAGAATAAGACTTAACAAATAAACGATGCCACCTCGGAATAAGTATTTTTGGAGCTTGGACTTTGTTCATGCAAGAACACGAATAAAGAAAATTGTTTTCCTTAATATTACTATTTATCACATCTTATAATACTTAATTTTTTCTTTTTCAATATTGTAAATTAATTTCCTTTTTTTTCAATATTTTCTTTCAGTACTTTTTATTCGAGCTTTTTTCATTATTTTATTTTCCTTTCATATACATACATATATGGCTTATAATATAACAATTTTTTCTCTATTTGAGGTCTGACTTTCGTAATTATATTTCAAGATTTTGTATGTTGTATTTTTTAAGATAGTTATTTCAAATATTCGAATAATAATTATTAATCCGCGCATAAAGGAGAGGAACATTTGTTATATATATAGCGGGAAAATCAGCGTGCATGTAAATATCTTACTTTGTATACTGTATATTATGTCAATAAATGCAATTCACCCATATTACAGGTTAGTCATGTTGAATGCTGTAGTCGTGAAGAAGCATACGACTTCGTCGAAGATGATACTACTCATGGTTAATTTCGTTAAGTTGTGATGTTGTGCCGTTCTGTTCATTTACCACCGCTAATAATCGAACTTAATTTTCTTGAAAGTTTTTGCAATGTTGATATTCAGATATGGAACTTTCGGAAGGAAATATTTTATTTTTGGTCTCGTATAATTTTTTTTTTTTTTTTTTTTTTCTGATTATTTGCTGGTGTATGGTGAAAGTTAGAAAGGTATACGAATTATGTTTCGCATCGCTTTTATCATTGAGTAATTGATATTAGAATCATATGTAGTCGTGGGGAACTGATTTATTCCACAATAGACTTCTGATGGAAAATTGCTTTCAGTTAATTTACACATGAAGTGGAATATAATTTTTATCTGGCTGTGTTACATACTGAAATAGATGTTAATTTTATAAAAACATCTCAAATTATTGTTCGACTCTTAAAAGTTGAAAATAGTATAAAACGTTTTATTTAATTTACGAGATGTTAACTGTTTTTGTTCATAGACAAAACAATACGACACTGATTAAAAAGTCGGCTTTTAATTTATATCAATTGTTAAATGTTGTATAATTGTATTTTTTAAATTCTAAAATGTGTTCTTTAAGAATAACGTATTTTATATTTACATTTATGTTTTTCGTTTTATTTTTAATACATATTTTGTCGATTGTTTTATTGCGATTTATTTATTTTATGTTATTGCTTCGCTGGGAAATATTAAGTGATATTTTTAAAACGATAACTTACATATATTATAGTTTCGCGCAAATAATATTTTGGAATGACTTTGAAACGTATTTACTTGAAGTGCTGAAAAAAGTACATCGTATTTGTTTCTTAGGGTGGCAAGAAAATATTGTGCATAGATCCAAATTTTTGATTTTTACTGCAAAAAGCAGGACCTCTTGAAGTAGGGAATTTTATACCATTAGTGATTCTTCAAAGTACTTGTGCCCAGTAATATTTCTTGCGTTTCAATTGAGGTGTCATTTGCGTGGCAATTTGGCGAAGATAAATCCTTCTTTTGGAATAAATTGTTAAGCATACTTTATGAGATTTACCTTCTTCGTGTTTGATAATACATTCCAGCTAGTCATTAGACCCGAAAAAAAACAAACTGATTTCGTTCACTTGGAAACAATAATCGACCAAATTAAACAGTACATTTTGGCATCAATGGCGGATAAGAAAGCCATTCTGGTTCTACCGTTTTACCATTATTTAATTTTCGATAAAACATAGACAAATGGAAAAAATCTTACTTTTTCTTTTTCACATTTTTCATTTATTCGAATAAACTTTATAATTTGCAGGCAATAATTCTGTAGATTATCATTCAATTTCTTTCTCGGATGCTCTATATATCAGTTGAGTATTCCATATTTTATTATCTCTGTATAAATTTACCAAATATTTTTAAGCCATAAAGTTTAAAAATATATATATATATATATATAAAAAGAAGAGTATTGTCAAATGTTTTATTATAAATAATTCGTAATATATCAGGCTGGTCACCCAACCGGGAAGTCGATAAAATCGGAAATAAGCCGGGAATTTTGTCGTAAAACCTAGGAAAAAAGTAAAAATAGCTAAAAACGATATTTTTAATAAAAAAAATCATTTGAGACGAAAAATGAATATATTTTTTACTATACTTTACTCAAAATAAATTACGAATTTCTGTTATATTCATATGAAATATGCTGCGACGGTCAAATATTATCAATAGTACCAAAAAAATTACATTCTTTTTTTGTACAGTTCTAGTAATCAGGAAATTGGGGAAGGATTTGGACCAATGAAAACCGGGAGTTTAAAAATTATATTTGAGTGGCCACCTTGTATATAATTATTCAATACTAATTTTAATTTATGTGAATAAATAAACGTTGAAAAAAGTTATTTTTTGCGAAGCTAACTGTAGTTGCTGATCTATGTTGCTTTTCTACACTGAGATAAATTTGAAGAACTCGTCCTTGTTTGGTTGATTTCTGAATTAATTCGGTTACTTCCATTTGCACCTTCTACATTTTTTACATCAATGTAAGACTTGTGATTTTGTTGCATACTTATGAAATATAAATTTTTATTTCTACATATAATAGAGTAATTATAGTTTATTTTAATAAATATCTATTAAAAAACAATTTTTTTGATTATATGGTCTACATAACATTTTTTTAAAAAACATTACCTGCCTTTATATGGGCTCCGGCTCTAAGGAGGCTCAGAGTTTCTTCATCGTTAAAGAGACCCAGCAATCGTTAATTTTTTCAATATCAATAATAATGCTATGTAACAAACACATAGTCGATAAGATTAACCGTACGAGAATATTATTTGCCTTTATATGTTTATTTAAAATTTTTCATTCGATGTAATTATTCTAAAAGAACATTCTATACAGCGACTTGCTTTTGATGAATAATCATTGAATAATTTCCGTCGGAATTTAAAACTTTTTTTAAATACGGCCTCATCATAAACGGAGTTATAGGATACGGTTCATCAGCGACAAAAACAAAAGAAATAATAATCTGTGAATCTGGTAATTTCTTTCTATCAGATATTTTTTAATTCATTTTTTTCGAAATTGCTCTGTATAACTGTGAAATTGCAGATGCAAAAGTACCACCTTCGTCGGTTGATTCTGATTCAGCTCTATAAAACAAATCAGCAATCCGAATCAACCACAGCTTGTAATAAACAGAAAAAAATTTCATAATTATAATATTGTGATGGAGTTTGTGGTGGACATTAGATTCCATAATGTTTTTCATCACAATAACTTCAGTGCAATTAGGAAATTTGGTTTTTATAAAAATCACCGGCTATCTTTAAAAATGATTCTTTCGATGATATCGCCGCATGCTCAGAATAAAAATTATATGGCATTGTAGGTTTCCTTAATAATACTTCTGATGGTACTTTCGTCCATTCAAAAATAAATTCTAATCCGCGAAAAGATAATTCAGTAAATAAGTATCTAGAATTAAAAAGACTATATTTAAGTTTTAATTTTTTAAAAGTACCTTAATTTAAAAAAATTATTTTCATAAATTTTAATACATTTAATTTTTCTAATGCGATAGTGATTCATTCAGGGTGGCCACTCAACTGGGAATAAGCCGGGAATTTTGCAAACCGGGAAAAAAGTAAAAATAGCCAAAAACGATTTTTTTAATAAGGAAAAATCATTTGAAGGTAAAAATGAATGCACGTTTTAATGTACTTTATTCAAAATAAATTATGGAAGTTCTGTTTTATTCAGATAAAAATGTGCTGTGTGGCAGTCAAATATTATCAATAGTAAAAAAATTCCATTCTTTTTGTACAATTTTAGTAATCAGGTAGTCGGGAGGATTTGGACCAGGAAACCCGGGAATTTAAAAATCATATTCAAGTGGCTACCATGTCATTAACAGAGAAATATGATCAATATTATCTGCCAAGCAGTTAGAAATGTATAGAAATTTCGGTGTAAATATTTAAAAAATGTATAATTATTTTAATGTAACAAATAATAATTTGGTAGGCAAAATTAGTTTACGGGAGGTTATTTTTTTGTTTAATAATACACTTCTCAGTTACACTTAAAATATTATCAAATATTATTGATACTCGTAAATAACGGTAAAATTTATCTGGACTGTTGCGAAGATATGGAAATAAATGATGAAACTCTCCATATATATATTTCGTAACTTATTTCGTGAACAACTGTTTTTTTTTTTTTTTTTATTATTATTATATAGTGTTTCAATGAAATGCTTTCAGTTAATATAGAATGATGTAGCCTTTTCGAAACTATTGTAAACAAATGATAAATAACTTGCTTACGTTATAATACGCTACACATTTAGTCTGAATTATTGTGCAAATAGAAATGCTTGCGTTTTGTCTGCTAGCTTAGCCTACCGCCGTTCTGCTTTTAGTGTGCACGCAGCTTAAATCTACAATAGTAATTCCCGCTTTGTGTTGTATGCTTTTATCATTTTAGTAGTTATAAACCTTCGAGAAGACCTTATTAAAGTTGTAAATCTTTTAATTTTTCACATATCGACATAAATACTACTGCTATAAATGTTATTTGGTGTATTATAAAGTATTATTCCTTTTTTATAATTTAATTTATTATTGTTGTAACGCCTGTTAAATGTATACGAAAATTTGTTTAATGATTATAGAATTCGAACCTTAGAATGCTGCTGTGGTGTTACTGGTGACGTAACCGTTTTTAAAATCAGTTACTGCTGAGTAATAGAGGAGGTAGAGAGTTAAAATAACCAGTACTTTCCTATATCATTATGAGCAATGGCTTATGTTGCAAATTTGTCTGTCAGCATTTTTTATTTATTCTCTATCATTGCTTGTGTCATGTACGGGCGTTACCATGGTATTAGTGTCAGTTTTGTTTTGAAGTTTGTTATTTATTCGTTCGTGTTGGATTTACCGTGTGTTTATTTTTCTTGTGATATCTAATAAATAGGTATTACCGGTTGTATTATTCCAGTAAATATGTTAATGTCTAATACAATTTCAACCCAAGCGGAATTAGAAGACGTAATGCATTGGAATTGAAATTCACGAGACAGTGATGTAAACATTTCTACTAATGAGAATGAAAGTGACGAAGTGCTGAGTGATAGCAATATTTCAGATGTTTTCTTAGTGGATTCGGAAAGCGTAAATGATAAAGATAAGAGAGAGAAAAAGTTATATTGAATCAAAAAGTTTTTTGCGGAAAAAATGGCTACAGATGAAATGACTTTCTGTTTTTTACAAAACAAGTGCGACTGTTGAAAAAAAAATATTGCGATACGATTGCCAGGTTCAAAATCTATACTACTGGAGAGATTTCAGACTGGAAACTGTTTTTTACCGAAGAAATGATTGTGTGCATTGTTGATCACACAAACAAAGCACTGGGCAGTCTGGTAAGTACAAAAATAATCCAAGTTTTGTAAAAACAATTGATAATATTGGGTTTGCTGTATACGAGTGGTGTATTGAGAATATGGTCCCTAAGTACATCTGACTTATGGTCGAAACAATTTGGGGTCTTCACATGTGGTAAATAACAATAGTATTAATTTTTATTCATGTGTATACGTTTATATAATTATTTTTTATTATAAAATTACTAGTTTATGGTCGCGTCTGATCTTTAGTAGATCTATACATGCTGCGATATAGCCGGCCGAGTAGAAGTAGCAGACGTTAAAGCAACGCCTAATACCACCATTTTTTTGCTTGTTCGCTAATTTTTTTGGGGTTTTTTTCGAAGAACAAGCGAGTAGAATATAGTATAATGATTATTTTGTTTTGATTTTAGCTTTTTTTTTTTTTTTTTTCTATTGATATTTCATAAATTACGCCGCCATTGTCCGGTATTTATTTTTTGGGTTTTCGAAGAATAATCGGCCGCGTACGATACAGTATTGGTTTTGTTGTTTGTTTTTCTTATCCACAAGTTTCGTCATTGCCGCCGATTCTAACACCGGTCCCAATATTTTCGAGAGCAGAAAATATAGTTGGCGTTCTACGAAATAAGTAAATTAAATTGTGTATACTTAAAATATATTTCCGGCGTTAATTTAGTCACCGCAAATTTACTTTCTGTTGTGTTTCACCATTTTGATGTTAATTTAAATTTTAACGGTATCCTTGGTCTTAGCAGACCTGAGTTATTTCGGTCTTTCTAGGTTTAGAATCCTTGTGACCAAATTAAATTTACGAATTAGCGCCCATTAGTTTTAGTTTCCTTTGTGTTTTCCGCCGGTTATATTCAATGTTCGTTTTCCTTTTCGTGATTTCGTTTTGAAATGTTTCATATATATTTGTACCCTTCTCCACTCGTTGGTGTTTTAGTAATTTCGTGCTCATTCTATTACCTTGTGTACTATTATATAAATTGCGGATTGTGTTCGAATGTGTTTGTTTCCATTTTTTTTCTTCTTTTTAATATGGTATTATAGTACAGAGCCGGTACCGTCTGTACCCGATACAGTGTTTTTAGTTGTTGTAGTTCGGCTATTATAAGGGTAATATACCAAAGCAATTACGATGCCACGTGACTGTAGTTTCTTTTAGTAAATAGTTTAAATTCAAGTTTTGATACTTCGGGCTATGCGTATATGTATATATATGTAATTATGCGGAATTTGAACAGTATATGAATATTTTTATTCTATCTCTGTTCTTTATAGTCAATCATCTACAAAATTTCAGAAGTTGGATTACTTACAGATTTGCTAATCTCTCATTGATCAGTGGAACTGCGATTGTAAATTTTTTACTATGATTACAGTTGTATTATAAGATTCTTCCGTTTTGCGTGTTTTTATTTTCTCGTTATTGTGTTTTTTTTTTGTTTTGTTTTTTGGTTGAGCAACCGAATGGCTCACACTCCAGGAGACATTATTCAGGCCCTCCGGCTGTATGACGGCATTATCCGACCGACAGGAGATAATTTAGAATTGTCCTTACCTATAATCGTCATTAGATCGGCCCGATAACGGTAAGATCGCTCACAAAAAATCCATTGGCGTGTTTGAATATCCAGGTGAAGGCTGAACGTCAAGCACCCTTGACGATCGAATGAGATGATATGACTGTCTCACCCCCGGAACTGAGAGATTGACTCTGAATCGAATCAACATAATCCAAATGGCCAAATGCATGGGTATAGTTTCGGAAGACCGCCTAATACTCTACCTGTGTTTGTAACTGCTGGTGTACCACACTGTTCCATCAAAAACAGTATGTTGAAGCTGGATGCTATTGTTATGGTGTTATGGTCACTTAGTCATATTGCTTGAGCTTATAACACTTTATCAGAGTCAAATTCAAGTATGTTCGCACTAATCACTGCACTGTCGGTCAAGGTAACTGAATAGTACCAAAAAAACAAGTTACTCTTGCACTTGGGAAAATACGTTCATCAAATCCGAATGAATGGAACCACATACAGGGATTAATCGATACCGGTTATATTTGAATTATAATTATCAATGTCACTGCTAATTACTGGGTCAGTGTAGTGCGTTGACCGCGCGGTTTCTAGTCCAAGAGTGTGGGTTTATGTAAATGAAAATAGGCTAAGCTTGACTTGATGTAAATTCGCTTATTATTAGTTATCGTTTACGTCCGTACACTGTGATTATTAGCATTGACGTGTTAGATCACCCAACAATTCACTGGGAGAAGTGCGACCGGCAATTCCGTATTCTACAAGGAGATAATTCAACTTTGGCCCCATGCCCATTACTGTTACAGCCTTTGAATAAGACATGTTCCACAACGACTATTGAAACTCTAGAAGTGAACCTAGATGGTTCTATTGAAAATTAGCAGGACGATGTGCTGAAATTAATTAGTCGGTATTGTCATTGCTTTACATGGGAAATAGGACTAACTCATCAATCGAAGAAGAACCAGGTAGTCGCCCAGTTTTCGGTATAAACCATATCGCACTGCAATTCAAGAATGGACTGAAATTTAAATCTTAGTTTATAACATTATGTGTGCAACAATCAAACAAATTTTATTCAATGTAGAACATATTGGTATAGTGGTTAACTCGTACTCGAGGGTTTGTTGTAAAAGCAAATGGTCATTTGGCCAAATATTGACCGGATTATTTGGGTAAACTGGTGTGCGGTCATGTGACTAAATACGTGCTCCTGATTGGCTGGCTTCTTAGAATGCGTATTTCCTACTTATTATGATAATGTTCCATGCAAGCTTAATTTGACAGTGGTTTATTTACTTTAGGTAATATAACTGTTTTAGTTTTTCTTCATATTTGCAGATGGTAATTAAATTTAAACAGTGCGTTTATAATTTTACTAATATTGCATTAGGTAATTTGATATTGAGTGTTTTTATTAGACCTTTAGATACTTTATCTAATCCAGTTGACGTTCAATTTTTTTAATTTTTGATTATTACATTAATTTTTCACTATTTTCAATTTCATGTTTTACATTATTTATCATAACTTTTGCTATAAATGTATTTATGTTAAACTAGAGTTTACTGCACAATGAATGGTATAAAAATTATAAAGTATACACATATAGGAACTAGTTGTGGTAGGAAACAGCTATCAAGAAACCATTATAGCAAATTTCGTGTGGAATTAATGAAAATGCTGAAAAGTATGAATGGGCTCTACAGGCGTATACGATCATAAGAGTGAAGACGATATTGTTCTGAAGTTGATACACGGAAGCGTTAAACCATCTTTTTTTTTTTTTTTTTTCGATGTTATTAAAAAAATGCCAGAGTGTGCGAAAATTTCTCTTTAGAATTTCATGTCTCCTTCAGAGGTGTTGCTTGAATCTGAAACGCCGAATCGTGGAGAAATGCGTGTTTATAAGAATGCTCTCAAATTCTAATTAATTAAGATTAAAGTTATGCAACTGAAATAGCGCGGTGTAATTTTATTCGCAACTGATGACATCAAATTATCCGCTTTATTTTAAAATTTATATTAAGCATTTGGTTTTTAGGATTTTTCATGAAGCTTTTGCGATGCTTCTGCGGAATCATATGGTTCTTTCGCTTCTATGGAGCACAGTTTGAGAAGCGCTATTGTAAGGCACTAAGTAAAGCCGATGAAAATTGTAACACTTGCCTGCTCACCTACATGGAGAAAATAGAAATGTTAACTGAATATCGTGCAGTAACATTGAAATACTTAGGCATGAATGGAAACAGACAACTCGTGTATAAGGAAAAAGAGACAAACTCAAATAGACGATCTGATGGCGTCGCGTAATCTCAGCTTTCAAGAGGCTTCGTTGAAATTATCTCCTCTTTATTGACAAGAAAATATGTTTTTTAACGTTGTAGTTGAAAAACAATTTTCCCCCTATACCACACAAATTAATCACTAATGAAGAACAGATATTCTCGGAAAGACGAACAGGATGTTGAGATCCTAAGTAATTAATTTCTTCCGCAAACTTCCGACTAAAACGAACTGTTTCTCTGGCTGAAGAGAAGAAAGCAAATAAGGTTGTTTTAAAGAGATTTAGTAGACAGGTAATGTACATTAAGTGTAATAATTTCCAAAAAATAATAATTTAAGTAAAACGGTTAATTCAATAAAATTAGTTTAATCTATTTTAAGAAGTAGTGTAAATACGTAACCAAAACCTTCTAAAAATACAAATATGAAGGACCTAAAATTCCAACTAATAATAAAAAAAAATAGTTAACTAATTTCAGCGACAATTATAATTATTTTATGTATTTTTAAACGTACTTTATAGTATGATTCTATGTAATTAATTAGTTTCAGGAAATAAATGCTGAGTTAGTCGTTCGATATTTATTGTCATTTATAATGTTTAATTAATAATAATAACGATAATATTTAACAATAAATACTGTTATATACAAGTAAATATAAATCTTATTTCCCACAGTACGTTTTACCTCTCTCTAGAAAGTGCGATTAATAAACTACCCTCGTAAAAATTTAACAAATTTTAGTAACAACAATTGAACGTTTTGGATGAAAGTGAGATTTTTAATATGTAGTGATAGATTAAGCGCTTTCTTTACATTGAAGTATGGTTCGTTTGATTTCCAATGCCATTTTCATTAATATGTGAAATTAAAGAAAAATGTCTACGTATAACGGACAGAAAACAACTTGTAAGATTTTGTTGGGGGCCTGGTTATTGCAGAATTACTGGGAATAATGAGACGCTGATGCGGCTGGTAAGAAGTCGATAATAAACGATATTCAGTTTCCTTTTATCCTTGTGAAAGATTTACGATCCAGAATAAACAAGGAAAATTGTGAAACCTAATTCAACCGGAATTAAAATATAAACCGTGGTGCAGCAAAATTCTCAAGATATGGCTAATAAGAAAATTTGTAGCCGCGATACGTATGCTTGGGGTAAAGATAAACTTCTTAGCCCGGGGTTTTACAGGGACATGTTGCAATTAACACATGTGTCATCGGGATATGTGGAGGACATTAACTATCTGATATTTTCTTGCCATCGCTATGATGCAAATTAAGCGAAATTTTTCAAAGGATTGATTTCTGGAGGAAAGGTATTTCCTCTGTACAATTTAAGTGTTTTTTGCTATGTAGTGGAGAACATATAGCAGGAGAAGTAGTTTTGTTTAATTTTAGGAGTAAAAGTATTATATAGGTAAGCCTTAAAACTTGTAATTTCTATTTGGTGGCAGTGCGAATAATTGGCCACAAGATCCTTGCAATCAGGTTACAAAAAAAATAAAAAAGAAAAAAAAAAGAAAAGATCTTTTAGCCAAGTTTCTGAGAGTGGTGCGCATAACGAGTTCTTCAAAGAATTTTTATTCGCTCTAATGCTGCGAGAATTCCGCTGTAATATTCTAGTTTAAGAAGACATAGTGAGAATAAAAACGAGAAATGTGAATAATAGGGGAAACCATGAAAGAAAGCAAAAATAACGGAACCGATGCAGGACAGATATATCAAGAAGGATTAGTGAAGACCATACTTCCAGCACGAATTTGTAATAATTAAACAACGAGCAAATAAGAGCGAGGAATAAGGTAAACATTGAATTAATAAATTCGAGTTCCCAGCGCTTAAATGTAAATTATTGCGTATAGGCCGCGTTACACCATAAACGGACTTAATCAAAGCAGATAAATGACATAAAGGAAAAACGTTGAAGAAGTAGAAAAAATTTTTATAAAATCAATGTTGGGACCGAACAGACGGATTCCGGTAACAGTCGTATATAAATAATTATTATAATCGTTTTAAAAAATCATTATAGATAAAAAAAGGAAACCAAGGGAAGAAGTAAAAAAGAACAAATAAAAATATTGAAGCGGATAAGAAACCAAAAACATCAGAAAAAGAATATCGAGACAATGGAGGTAGAACGAATAAGGAATAATGAAACAATAGGCATTTAAAGAGGAATAAAACTTAAATTAAAAGAAATATTGATTAACAAAATCTCTGAGACTGCTCAGAACTTGGCAAAACAAAAAGTTGTTATTTAATCGTCCAAATTAGACATCTCAAATTTACTAAGAGTAGATAATAACGTAGAAATTAAGTCGCGCTTTTAACAGTAAATAATATATCAGGTAAGTAGAAAAAAAATTATTAACGACTGCAAACGTGTCAAAATCTTAGATGAAGATTGAAAATGACCAGAAATTAGGAAACGAAAATCTTTAAAGTCGGCAGTGGTTAAGTTGGCATAGTATTTATTAAAATGATTTCGGGTTTCAGTTTTTTTTTGCAAATTTTGGACACGTCAATTATTAATTAAGCGCAAGTGAAATTTTCGAAAGTGGCAATGTGCGGCAGTGGGAATCAAACCGGATTCTACCTCTAACGAAACATCACTGCCTAATTGCCTAACCACTACACCACGGTAGGTTGGGAATAGTGTTTTCGAGAGAGAAGCGTAATGTATGAAAGAAAAACTATCAGTACAATTTTTTCAGGTGTATTTTTTGCGATGTGAGAAGGAATGGGTTGATAATAAAAGCTGGGGAGATCGGTTTCTCTTGGCTGATTGTACGGCGTAAGAAAAATGTTGAAGACATTTACTTGCTCCCAACAAAATACTTGTCCGAAAAGGTCGAGGGCAGAGCGAATTTCGCCGTAATGAGTAGTAGATGGAACATTTTGATAGTCGATAGTATCAAGTTCCTACAACGTGAGGAATTGAAGTCGCTGAATGAGAGGTAGTTGCAGCACAGATTAGGTTTAGTTACGTCCATGACTCATTGATGTGGTAAACATAGCGGAAATGAATAAAATACGGAGAAACAGAACTTATGAATTTAATTTCAACAATAGCAATTGGCTTAAAAGAATTTTCAGAAGTTCGTTTTTATAACTTTCGGATATTCATACCTTAAAGAAGCAGTTTGTGAGAAGTTTTTCGATGAACCGAAATCATTTAAGATATCATGAATTATGTCAGAACGAAGTAATAAAGACTGAAGGATAAAAGATCATATTTTAATTTTTCTAAGGATATTTTTGGAAAGTAGCGGAATGTTTTGCTTCAGGGATAGAGAAAACGTTAAGCTTAATCGAATTCTTTCTTGCGCGAGTAATTGCGGTTATATTGATATATTGTTAGTTTTTTTTGTAGAATATTTTAGCTAAAGACATCGGATGAAGCTGAGCTAGATTTTATTTTCTATATTTTCAATTAAAATAACAATTTTCTCTTTAAAGTTACGTATCTTGAATTATAACGCTGGATTAATAATGTCTTCGGTTAATAAGTTCAAATACCAAAAAAAAAAAAGTTATTCGGGAATAATGATACCACAGTCTGATCTACTCTGTAATTTGTCGAGTTTAGAAAAAGTAGACGAATTACTTTAAACGCCGGTTACGCCCATGTCAACTAAACTATTACCTGTATTTCCTATCGAGACGTTATTATTCGGAATCGGAACGTCATTCAAAAAGTAACATTAGAGAAGGGCAAGGAATCAAAATGTTGTACCGGTTCGTTGGATTTGTTTAATGATTTAGATTACGCGGTATTAGCCGCGCATTTATTGACAATTTGCGAAAGATTAGGGGGAGGTTTGCCTCTTCCGTCAGACAAGTTAGGCATCATATCTAAAAGTAAATAAATTTGGTGCTAATGACAATAATACACAAAACGAATGTCGACGACAGTAAATACTGGAGATAGTAATAATAAGAATATGCGAGATGAAAGGTATATAACTATTACGGTAAGGCGGTGATAAAAGTAAAAAGATCAAAACGATCTCACTAATGCTTGCAGCGGAAAATTGAACACAGCAGAGATAAACTTTATAACAATGCAATAATTTTAATTTTGGTTTTTCTGATGAAATTTATTTTTATTACATTTCGTTATAGGTGTTGTTAATTATGGAAATTTTGGTTTTGGATTAACACAAAAATTGTCATAGACGTTGCTATTTTTAAATTTGGCGTTTCGTTTTGTTTTTCTTTTTTGCTTCAATTTTTTGTCTTTAATTTTTAATAGTTTTTGAACAAAATTTTTGCTTTTTCCATTAATTTATTTATGTATATATATTTTACGAGAACGTGTATTCTTAATACCTTAAATGCTCAAGATTCCCTACGGAACAGACTGTACGCAATCATGTAAAAACAGATGCCTAAAGAGGAAGCTAACTTTGTTAATGGCGGAGGCACGACAGGACAAATCTTGAACCTCAGGATTCTCATCGAGAAAGCTCGTGAATATAATGTGCCTGAAGCACAATGTTTTATTTTCTGCAGCAAAACTATCGATTGTATTCAGTGGATAAAACTCTGATCAGTTAAGTGTGTGTTTCACGGCATTTGGTTTGTCTCACAAAAGGACTATATAAATGCAGTTCTGCTAACGTTCGTGTAAACAAAGCATTTCGACAGGGCTGTATTTTATCGTCTTTGTCATTTGACCTATATGACGAGCGTATTACGCGTAGAATGCTGGAACTGAATCAGGCAGCTGGATGGAAAGAAGTAGTCTTAATCGGTGGACTCAGTATATCAAAATTTACACTACACCGATGAGACCGCTTTGTTAGTGACATTATATTGTATTTTGCACCATCTGGAAAATGTGCAGAATATGACCTCTTTATTAACAAGCGGTAATACTATAATAATGAAAATTAACCGCTTGAAAAATAACTGTCCGGGTTTACGAGAATTCAAAGGAATCAAGACAGTGTTCATTTTTCATATTTCAACTCTATTATATAGAACAATAGTGGTTGCGCGATTGAAAGGACCCAATTAACGAGAAATACCATGGACTGTTAAAAAGACTGTGGGCTGAAATTAGAAAAATCGGTAAGATTTGTTCATTCAACTCGTTGGTATTCTAAATTTTTCTGAACGGCGTTGAAACCTGAACTCTTCGTCAATCCGAAAAACGAAGAATTGGTGCTTTAGAAATATGGTGTTGGAGACGCTTGTGAGGAGTTTCATCTTCATCTTGGATGAGACCGATACTAAAAGAAGACTGTTGTCCGCAGTTTTTTACGTGTCCTGCGTTTTTTTTGATCGTATTGTATGTGCGAAAGGTATGAAGGCTCTTTTTGTCTTTTTTTTTTTTTTTTTTTTTTTTTTGTAATATACCATACCGGTCAAAAGTTGCCACTATTGGTATTGCTGTCCCCGACCCAAATCAAGGGTCACGATAAAAATAAAACGAACGATATATTAAATATTGTCCCTTCTCCAATTGGATCAGAGGCAATAATTAACAAAATACACTTAGTTTATATCTTATCCGAAGATAAACAATATATGCGAAAAATAAGAGAGGATTAAACGTAGCATTACAGTCTCTTCTTCAAAAGTAACAATAGTAATTTTAACCTATAAGTTAGAAATAAAGGATAAGTTGACATAATAAAAGTAGTTAAAAATTTGACATAAAAAATCAATATAAAGTTGTTCAAATAATAGTAACTAAGTACAATCACGTAAAACGATTATACTGACTGAACGTTATTCACTTGTTGGATGAAGGACTCAATGAAGTTTCTATAATCTAGTGCTGTATGATGGCGTATAGTATGCTGTTGTATGAGTTCCTTAGTCATTCGTTTTCCCACTCATATTTACACCATCTTCTTAACCTTCAATGTGAACACACTGGAAGAAATATCTGACTCATACTGGCTACATTTCGATTACCGCTCTGAGCTAATTTGTCAAAAAACTTGGTGCATTGATTTTTATGAACTTCATTACCATATAGAACGTGTAAATCAACAAGAAGGATCCTGTTTGATACATAAAACGGAGTGTTAACCATTTGACTTAATATTTTTGATTGCAGTTGTTGCAAACGTTTGATATTGCCTACTGCGGACGTTCCATAAACTTCGAGTCCGTATCTTGATGATTGTCATGTAAACGAACCTTTGCAGTTTAAGATGACATTTGCTTTGATTCTGGGAATCTTGTTTTGCCTACAATGAGCCATGCGCGCTCTTCAAGTAAGACGGCAATCAAGGACCATTCCTAAATATGTAATTGTGTTACATTTCACCAGCGTTTACCTATTTAAATGTAATAGACAGTAGGTCTTGCGATTTAACGTGAAGGTAACCTGTTGACTTTTTTGGTGATTTATTTTTATTTTCCATGTGATCGCCCAATCCTGAATTTTATTCAGATGTTCTTGAACCAGTGTCAATGCGCAAGCCGGATCTTCATGCGTTCCCGGTATACATGTGTCATCTGCAGACGTTGCTATTACTGCCGTTGTTGTTAAAGCAGATTGTAATATCATTTCGAACATTTTAGAAGAGATGTTTAATAGTGACCTATGAGTCATCACCCGCGAATCAGTATACATAATAATGAGGGCTTACATGAACGCTACCGGAATAAAATCACTCACCCATGTTCATGTTCATTTCTAGTAAATGTAATCGATTTTAAATATCTAGGAATATATATCGATAAATCATTGAACGGGAAAAATCACATACAAAACTTAAATTCGAAAATAAGACAGTCAATTTCAGCGTTATATAAACTGAAGACGATTCTTTCATATAGGACATTACGGATATACTCTAATGTATTAATAATGTCTAGAATTTTATATGGGATCCAAATATGGGGTGAGGCTAAAAAAGACCGAAATCAATAAAATAGGGAAAATTCAGAAAAGGTGTTTGAAACTTATCCTACCCCATTGGAAGCGAAGTGATACTACATCAACCTGGTAGAAGGAAAATAATGAAATGTCTCCCAAAATTCACTATTATTATTACAGACTACTTGAATTTAAATGCAATAACGTACGAGGTCAGACAATTAAGTAATGCGACAAAATTCAAAAATCGAGTATATTTAAAAATTAAGGTACATCGCTGCGATCTCCTTCAAAGTAGTCCCCTCCCGCACCTATACACTTATTCCAGCGAGTTTTCCAGTTTTCGTAACAATTCTGGAACACTTCTTGTGGGACCTCTCCGAGTACCCTCGTCACAGATTCTTGGATATCTTCAACGGAGTCAAAATGTCGACCTTTGACGAATTTACTCATATGGGGGAATAGAAAAAAGTCGCAGGGTGACATGTCTGGTGAATAGGGCGGTTGTGGTAACGTTGTGATGCCCTTAGACGCCAAAAACTGAGAGACACTGAACGCAGTGTAACAGGGAGCATTGTCGTGCTGCAGAACCCGAGTCTTCGCAATCTCTGGACGCAATCTTAGCACCCTTTTTCGTAACCTTTCGAGCACATTGCGGTAGAATACTTGATTTACGGTCTGTCCAGGCGGTACGAACTCTTTGTGAATCACCCCTTTGCTGTCGAAGAAGCAAATCAACATGGTTTTCACTTTGGACTTGCTCATTCTCGCCTTCTTTGGCCTTGGCGCTCCAGGGGACAGCCACTGTTGGCTTTGTCGTTTAGTTTCAGGGTCATATTGAAAGAACCAACTTTCATCACCTGTAATAACTCGATCGAGAAGAGTAGGATCACTTTCAACCTGCTCGAGACAATCTTGAGCGATGTTCATTCGGTGGGCTTTTTGCTCATCTGAAAGGTTCTTCGGTACCATCTTCGCGCACAGCTTTTTCATGGCGAAATCTTCGGTTAAAATCTTTCTAACTGTTTCCCGGTTAATATTCAACTCGTCAGCCACCATTCGAATGGTTAGTTGCCGGTCTTGACGAAGAAGGGCGCGCACGCGCTGCGCATTCGCGTCGGTTCGCACTTGAATTGGCCTTCCGCTCCGCGTCTCGTCTTTGACGCTCTCACGGCCATTTTTAAAATCGGCATGCCACTGAAGCACCTGACTCAGGGCATCACTACCGCACACTTTAAGCACTTTTTCATAAGTTTCTGTCGCGGTTTCGCCGAGTTTCGCACAAAATTTTATCGCGCACCGTTGCTTTAAATTTCTCTGTTCCATTTTCGTGACATGCACTACTCGCGCGTTGTTACAAAACACTAAACAGCTGGCGAAGAAATGATCGTACGAGGGTCGTCAAGGTCTCAATCGAGAGAGTACGGATCTGCTATTATGGTGGCGGAGTTACAGGTTCGCAGTGTTACCACAGGCCGAGAAAAAAAATCGGTCGCATTACTTAATTGTCTTACCTTGTAAAGTTACCTTCCAGACGAAAAACTCGATTAACAAGGAATCAAAGTAATACCTGTTACATTCATCCTAGAGGGGTAAATCTACGAATCGACAATACAGATGATTCGGTTCTAATTAAATTAATGAGTACTATATCCAGTCACATAATAAACCAAAAAAAAAAAAAATTGGTGTATGGAAGACGGAAGTGAAGAAGTTGTTGAAAGAATGGTGCAAAGATTAAGGAATTTTGCTACATCCTCTTTTCGCTTTATTATTATTACTGCACTTTTTAGGGCTCTTTTAGACCATCTATTTACCAGTTTCCTTTCTTTTTCTTTCCTGTATATTAATGTATGCGACGTCTAATATGTCCCCCTGGAGCCTTGAAACTTTTTAATCAACTGGCCATAATGAGTATTCATAGGCGCGTAATCATGAATAATTTGCCAGAAACCCATGAAAATTACGTTTTAATTAAGATTTTATTCTTGTTTAATAAAATATTAAGCCTTTACAACTTATAAATTTTATTTTTTCTATAACTCATATCTTTTTTCTATCATCTTGCCCCCCCCCCCGGCCCATTGGCTGGCGACGCCCTTGTATGTGTGTATTATCTATTTATATATATATATATATACATATATATATATATTTGCGTCGATTGATATATTTTATTTTTATTTTTTGGTTTAATACGTTCGATTTAGGTAGTAAGAATGATTAACTGTAATTTTGTTTACTAGAATAAACAATAATAAAAGTGTTGGGCACTCACGCAACAGGCATACTTGCCCAGTGAGACCCACAACTTATTTATTTATAAAAAAAAAAATCTAATCTTAGGATAGCATTAAAGATGTAGGTAAACATAATAATTCCTTTATACGGTAATTTTTTTGATATTTCACTACTTATCATATCCTCTCTTGGAGCTATGTTTACCGGCAGTTTTTTAATAATAGTTTGCACTTCTCTAGGCAATATTCGTTTTGTTGGAAATATTAATTAAGTCGGTGAACATAGGTAGTTATTAACTACTTTATTATGATTACTATTACTTATATTTGGATGCAGCTGGAAGGTATTATATAAGTGTACACCGAACGCTTCAACCTTCTTTTCATCCGACTTAGCCCATTCTCCATTAGATTTTCTTATTGGGTGAGGTTTTTTTTTAGCTGACCAAGGTATGATTTAGTTATTCCCCAAAGCGACCTGTTTTCTGAGTTTAATGAAAAAAAAAATTTGATGTATGTATCGCTTTATATCTATTTATTTCGGTCCGTAGTTTCCTGCGCAGTTGGTTATATTCACGCTTAGAAAACGGTGTCCTATTCCGTTGCATTCCTAGTCTTTTGTGTTAAATTTCTTATCTCCAGGGGTATAGTATATACTTAATCTGTAGATTGCTCAGTCTGAACTACAGAAACTATCTTACAAGCGTTCTGAATATCTTGTGTAATTGAACCGCTGCATCAATGTCGTCAGGAGTTTTTAAGTTATGTTTAAGTTTATTGCTTCATTTTGCCTTTTTAGAGAATACTTCCCAGTTAGTTTTCGTATTTGTGAGTCTTTGGGAATGTTCTGTGAGTATTCATTTTCTACCAAAACATGCAAATAACTGGAGCATGATCTGAATTTAGGCGCTGAAGCATTTTGCAGTCAACGTGTAAATGATCCAAGCTTTTTGTTATAATAAAATGCATAACACTTGGTAACCTATTCGCATACATAAGTCAGTATGTTGGTTCTGCAGGAGCAACTATTCGTAGGTTATTATCATTAATTACTTTTTGAAACATAGTCTCTTTACCATCGTTTTTGTAACAATTCCAACTTGTGCTTTAGCATTAAAGCCACCTCCTATAATGACTTCAGCATTAAGACCTTGTAACATATCCGCGATATCTTTTTGGGTAAAAATACCTTAGAACGACAATATATCGCTGCGACTGAGCAGTCAAAATCACTAGTTTTTAATTTAATTGCTACTAGTTTATAAGTAAAGGTGCTTTCGGTATGGGCTAAAAAATGTTTTACATTGGAGGACCGTATTAGTAAGACTACTTTTCCGTGAGCTGTACCGTTCAAATGTGACACTCCATAACCAATGTAGCCTTTAATCTTATTAATGCGATATCTATCCTATACTGATGTAGAAATATTTCCAATTTTTTAATTTTGGATCTAAGTCCATTAGCGTTCCACAGCATAACTGCTAAAGATTTATTTGTTACATTTATCCGACTTATTAGTTTAACTTGTCTAATAATTTAAAAGGCTCTCTTGTAGCAGGAAAAGTTTGTTTTTTTTTTTTTTTTTTTTTTAAATTGTTATTGTATTACAAACTGGCCATCTAGGCCATTTAGCAATATTCTTAACAGGGAAATATTTAGCATGAAGGGAGAAGTACCCAATAGTACCTACCCGATAAACTTTACCTTAAACAAGGTCATGAGGTTTCTTAAGCTTCAACTGCCTCCTATCATTAGCAGTATGTAGCAGTCCAGCAGCAAGTTTATTCGGATGACTTTCAAGTCTTTCTGCGTGTCTTCGGGCATGAGTTTTAATAACATCTGCCACATACTCTATCCCTAAATCTTGATGCAAAGTTTGATTTGATACATACCATGGCGCCTTGGTTACGAGCCTAAGGATTTTATTCTGCGCGGTCTGTATTATCTTCAGATTTGTAGGTTTAGCACAACCCCAAAGCTGTACTCCGTAGGTCCAAATAGGAGCAGGAAAAGTGTTTGATAAAAGAGGAAGAGAATGCACTTTAACTTGTTAGTCGGATATTATTTTTCGGGCGAGCGGATGGATTTTTCGAAATTAAAATAAAGATGGGATAACATAACATACCCCATAGACACATCCTCACAATATCCTCTTGCAGATTGAACAACTCGATGATAATAACATACATATTGTGACGAATCAGTGTTATGGCGCTATCTCTTGAGTAAATGCGAATACGTTGTACTTGTTTCAGTTTATTTGTTCTAGTAACGTGCCGCTGTCGGAGCTGGTCAGCTATCCGTTGGCCGAGCGGTGATCGTTGGTTATTTCATTAAGCGTGAAAGTGTGTGCATGTGCGTCAGTCAAGGGATGATGGTGTCGCAGACTAGGTACACTGCTCTCATCAAATGTGCATATAATGCACCGGCGAGGCAGGTAAATTATGATAACGACTTGCTGGGATGATTACCGAAAGGGTGTGTGTTTTGATAATTTGCTCTTGTGCATTGCCGCGATCAAGACAACGTTCTTCTCCGCTTTTTAGATTATTGTTTTTTTATACTTTTTTGTTACGTTAGCTTAATTAACATGCGTCGTGTACCGCATGTTCTCAAATACATCGGTTTTTCGTATTCAGTCAATAAAAGTAGAAATTTGCATAATTATCGGAAGTATTTATTTAGTCAACATAGTATTTTAATTTGGTTACTTGTGTCGGCACATTATTTTCTTCAGACGCCATAAGCTCCGCGAATTACATCAGAAGTTATGGAGCTTACCCTCACTGGCGCTGAAAAAATAGTTTTTAAACATAATATTTGTTGCCGGGGTTTAACAGAATCAATTAGATCGAGTGAAATTTCTATTATATACACACACGCACGCGCGCACACACACACACACACACACACACACACATATATATATATGTATGTAATAACTATTGCGCAGAGTTTCGTTCTGTATTAATACCTGTTTAAATTTTTATCTAAAAATTATAACATTTTTAAAAATCTACCGCAATGAATATTTTATTTAAATATTTTTTTGCTTTTATCGAATGTATTTTACTTTTCTTTTTTTCTCACTTTATTTATAAAAGTCTTCATTCATCGGCTGAATGCATTACAGCCTCCTTGGGAATTAGTCCATCTACTGCTGAAGCACAAAACAAAAGCAGGTCGGTAACATTAGCCGGATAAACGAGGAAAATTATTTTATGTATAAAGCATGAACAAACTACATATGTACCTTATTCCTTTATGTTGCTAATGACCGTTGTAGACGTATAGCGTTTTGTTTCTCGTCTTGAACGGTACTTGATTTTTTCATTTTTTCATTTTGCCGCTGACTCTATCTGGAAATCGTTGCTTAATGGACTTCATCGTTTTCCGAACATTACTTATGAGAATAATAATCACCGACTGTAAAATCGTAAAATAAGCCTTTTCCATGTTGAAAACTTTTACTTTTTTTCTTTTTAAAACATAATGATCCATAAAGCCTACACCGTTACCTTTTATCATACCGCGATGAACCATGGATTAAAACCTTCCCCTGAAATAGCCCAAATTAATTATAAAAACTGTACCAAAATCTGTTCGGTAGTTTTCGAAATTAGCGTGAAGAAACAGGCAGATACATTTTTCGACTTTTATTTATATTAGCAGAAACGGAGGGGCTGTTATTCAGATTGCGTGTGTCTCACATAAATTCGATAAACTCTCAACCGGGAGCTGCTCTTTCAGGAGTCGTCGTTTAAACCATCACCGAGAATGATCAAAGTCAAATGGTGTTTGACGAACGACTTCGCTGATCAGAAAAATCATCTCGAAATCATTTTCCGTTCAAAACGTATTGTTTATTATTATTATTTTTGAACAGCGAATATTATTCGAGAATTTTAGTATACTGATGTATTGATGACAGAACGAGACAGTGACAGCTTTTATAGGCTGTTTCGCTTTTTCAAATGATTTTATTCGTTCCGTTTGCTTTTAGTTTTTTATCTTTTTTAACTGTTTTCTTCAAATGCGAAAAATGTTTTAACGAAAACACAGTTTGATCGAGAAAATTTCAAAATCCCTGTCAAAAAGGTTTCGTTATCTGTATATTCTTGTTATTTTTCTGTAATAGATTTAATGTTCCAGACTACACATTATTTATGATCTTTAATATGGTCGGAGCGAAATAGATGGGGAATATTTAAAGTTCGTAAAATAATTTGTAATAAAGTGTAAATTGATGTTTTTTTATTATTTTTTTTATTTTACCATGAGCCGTGCGCTATTACGGCATACGGCAATTATTGAAGGTTAAATGACCGGGGCGACTTGATTTGTTTTAACATATGTTAAGATTTAAGCGATTGTTTCAGGAGCTTTGGCGAGGATCTTTTATAAAGGAAAATTTAGAGTTTCGGACAAGCGGGATGTTGCAAATTTAGTACAAGTTGAAAGTATAGGATGAATTGAAGGATAACATAGTTGGGTGCGGAAAGGACAGGTTGTGGTAGGAAAAGTCCCATGGGAAACGTAATTACAAGACAAAGAAACGTGCCTGATTCTCAAGCGATTAATTATTGTAAAGGCGCGCCGGGATATATCCTTCTGTGGCCACCAAGGTTCAATTGTTGGTTTTATAGATCTTAAAAAGGTCTGTTGAGAAGCTCAGTGTGACCCCTATTCTTGTTTTAGATTTATGCTGGAATATAGTCTCTTAATTGACGGTAGTTGGGCGACATCTGGGTTTACGGGGCAGTAAATTGCTACCTGTGCGGCCATATCTACCTTTTCATTGCCAGGCACCCCGGTACGGCGAGGAACCCGTAAGTATGACACTCTGAAGTTCGCCTTCATGAGGTTAAACATGGTCTGTTGGACCTGACAAACCGGTGGGTCATTAGGTCGCGAGCTGGGTATAGAATAGAGAGATGCAACTGAGTCTATAATTATAAGGATTAGCTAGGTAGATATAATACAAGGTACCATGTAGTTCAGCGTCTAGTATTGTGCATCAATCACCTAGTTGAACCGAGCCAAACGTTTCAAAAGAATACCTTGCTGCGGCCTGGGATGATATTGAGTTCGCCTTTGCACGATCAGTATATACTGGCACATAGTCAATATACCTATGATTTGAGGGGGTTTTTTCAAGTACATCCAGCGAATTGTTTATTTGAACGTAGGAAAGTAGGATATATTTATTTCAATTTCTGGATGATCCCATGACGCTAAAAGATTAATTGAGTGCATTATAGGGAATTTCAAGTCCCGTCATGGTATTTTATTTCGTAAATGTCGGTGTTTTAGTTTTAAATTTATATACTTTCCGAATAAAAAGTTGTTGTTACATTTTCTTTAATATAGAATTTTTGGGAAAAGAAAAAAGAAACATGATCGATATAAAATCTTATGACAATCATTTATATATGGATTTATATACATCACCTACGTATGTGTTCGACAGAAAATCAAAACAAACATCTTCATTCATCAGTGCCGACGCTTCTCAGTCTATCTTGATGATGTTCTAATTCCTCAGAGTTCTCCCCTACCTCATCATTCCTGCGATTTTATTATTCTCCGCATATGTTCACTTATCCGTACTCGTTTGTTCGTCTCTATTCCATTCGCGTTGATTTACTGTGGCTTTTCCTAGCCTTATGGCCATCTTTGGTAACGAAACGATGGATTCTTTGGTACTCGGGTTGTTGCTTTTTCCCGCTTCCTTTCTTAGGAAAAATCCCATCCTTTAATCTCCTTTCGGCGTGTAAATGTTTTCATCTTAGATTTCAGTGTCAGATTCTAATAATTATTCATTCCGCCCGTTTGCCTAATCTAGTCTGCTAATCCGTGGTTTCCTTTCGTTTCTCTCACTTTACCGTTCTATTGTTTTCTCCATTATTCACCAACGTTCTTAATCCTACTACCTCTCCCTTCACATTGTCCTCTCCATTCTAATAATGCACTTGTTTCGTTTATTAAGCGTTCATCTCTCTTTCTGTTAAGCGTTCTACTTCGCATTTTAATTTGCATCTTCCTATCCCTTCTTATTGTGCCTCTCTTATGTATATCCTGTCTTTTCGCTTCCAACGCAATATATTCCCGCTATACTGATTATTTATTTAAAATATCTGACCGTATTAAAATATAATCAACTTATTTCTTTTCCAACCGTTTCTGGGTAAGATCCAAAAAAAGAAGAAAAAAAAATCCTTTATTGATGCAACCCGCCTTAGGCCGAATATAATTGGTAATAGAGAACGTACGTAAAATATTATTTTTATTATTATCATGTGCATTCTTTTTCCGCGAGTGTGTGATTATTTAGCGTTTCTTCTAAGAAGTTCCAATGTGTTGATTCGTGTTAACGGAAAACTCTATTTTTAAATGAAGATTATTAATCTTTATAAGTACTGCTTAAATTTTTTGTTTTTTGATTTCGAGAAAAAAAATAAATATTGAGTGTACTCGTAGGATTTTTCTTTAATCCCCCTTTGGGCACGCCAGCCTAGGGGGACCTACACTCAGAAACAGCAAGAAACAAAAGAGCTGTCAGTTAAATTTTGATTCGGTCAGATATGGACATTATAAAAGAACTAACGGATGAAATAATTGATGGTGAGGGGAAGGACAAAATATAAAATGCACAATAAGGAGTAGGGAGTTTGAGTTTCAGTAAATAAGAATATAGAATACGACGTTCGACAGAAAGGAATGAACATTCAAAAAAGATGTGATCGGCGTCGAAAACCACTGCTTCATTGGGGTGGAGACAAGGGAATAGCGAAAACAAGAGGAAGGGAGAGCTGAACGCCAGAACGCAAGCGAATCATAGAAATGACGACAGAACGGGGAAGTTAAAGTAACTCCAAGAACATGAAGTATTAGAAGGAAGATTAGGTTGTACGGACAGATAAAAGGATTGATCGTTACGAAAGGAGGAGGGGTAAATATCTGATCAAAGTTTGAGATGAAACTTGGTACATAGGGAATTCAGGTTAGAGGATGGAACTTTATTAAAAAAGGAAGGAACGAGACGAAGCAGCAACTCGAGCCAAAAAATCATTCATTTTATTACCTTTAATGCCCATATGGCTTAGGGTGATTTTATGAAAGTTCAATACTATACTTTGTCAGTTTAAGATTTATAAGTGATCTGCGCTAGAGTAGTAGTCGCCATTTTTTCTTTTTCCTCAATAAATTAAAAATTAGTACTACTCAGAAAAACAAACGTCCTATTCTTGTTCTCTTACTGCCGGTTGTTCAAGGCAAAAAACCTAATCTAAATAAAATCCTCCTTACGACTGCGACTAACTTTCTAAATGTACTACATACTGATGCACTTTGTTATAATCATTGACAGTCTCTAATCGTTTATTATAAAAGTTTTTACTTTTTTTTACTTTTTTTTACTTTTTTTTTTTTTTTGTTTGTGACGACTAACAATAAGTCCGGTTATTACTTAATAATTAATTGTGCAAGAATTTAGAAAGTTTCGTAATTGCGCACGGTAATGTTGAATTTAATTACGAGTCCCGCTTTTGTATCTGATAATTTTTTTATGCGGTTTTGCGATTCGAATTCCGTAATATGTATTTGTGCAGGAGAGCATTGTCCTTTAGATTTCCATTCCGAATGCTTTTGTTTCACATGAAATTCAGCCTTTTTGCGGCGGATATCGAGGGAGAAAAGATCGAAGATCGGAAATTGCTAAATTAAAACTCGAGAGTATGCAGAACGGATGATGATAATAATTTCGAAGGAGGTGAGATAGATCGGTAAAACGTTTCATTTAAGACTGTGATCTGTTTTTCTCGTTATATTTGTGCGAGATGTTATCAACCTTTTTTTCGTTTATTGGCACGAACGTCTACTTAACATGCACCGGTAGTACTCGTATTACGACATACTTACCTCTGCCGTTCGATAATACCGGCGGAGCACGACGCTAGAAAGTAATACGAAAGTGAAATTAGTATTGGCCCGTTGATGTATTTTATTTCCGTCATTGTTTTTTTTTTTTTTTTGCTTTTTTCTATTTTCTTTCTTAATGCCGTATGGCTGGAGCGTATTAAAATTCCGACTGAGTATTGACAGATACCATCGACAGTAGACAGTTTGGCAAGAGTCAGTTAATTTGCACATTAAAAGATACGGACGGCGTTTGCTGTTCGGAGATGTTTAAATACATAAATACGATGTAGGCCGGTTCAATTTATCCGACAAATTGAGCGCCGATTAAATTAAGCTCCGCGTTACACAGTGCTGATTGTTATATCAAAAAAGCCGGAAAATTAATTCAGCGTAGTAGAGAATTTTACTACTGTCGATACGTGAAAACAGCCATGACGGTGAAAGGATTTTTATACATTTTTATTTCGGTAATGTTATTTTTCTTCTTTTTTTAAGTATTTCATTTTTTTTTTTTTTTTTTTTTTTTTTTTTTTCGTTTACTTACATTCATTTTATGATTTATAAATAAAACTACTGCGGGAAAAAATGTACACTGCCCCACTTAGATGTTTTAGTCTAATTTTTGTAGAATTTGGGGCGCGCTTTGAAATTTTTTGGTTTTCTAAATTAGGCGTGCTGGATAATTACAAGTTCAGCTTCCTCCGGAAAGGCGATAAAATGATACACAATGAAACAATAAAATAAATGAGGAAAAATAAGAATTCTATATAGCGAATTTAGTGCGGAATATTTTTGAAATACATTTTTATATGTTTTATGTAAAAATTGCGAGGGTATTAATAATAGCGAAAGTAAAAATTTGTCACATTTCCAACCTGAAAATATGAAAAAAAACCAGAAACAAAAACACGGCAGAAGTTTTATTTCATATTTTTTGAATGAGCTCGTCAACACAAGTTGTCTGCTTTTCGAGTTAGCCTATCGAATGTGTTGACCACTAGAAATTTTACTTTGTTTCCGGTGCCCTGCTTTCGAAACAATACGATTCGACTCCCAGTCTAAATAGCGCACGTTAATTATGTCGTGTGGTAATAATAATATTTAAAATGCAAAATGGTTTTTTTTTCATCTAATGTTTTTGTATTTCTTTTGGGGGGGGGGGGGTGACCAGCAAAGAGGCTGATCCAACGATTAAGTTACAGTTTTACCGTTGGTACACCTTCTCGGAAAGGAATAATGTTGAAATTGAAAAAAAAAAAATTCCGGCCTAATAAAAGACAAATTTCTCAGTTTCCGAATATATTTACTTTTTATTACGAGTTGGTTAGATTTCGTTTTTTATTTTTTCATTTAGAATTTCTGTTTGTTTGTCATGTATTCTCTTTTTTTAATACAAAAAGGAAAAGAAAAAAAATCTAACAATTTTTACGGCCGGTCTTCCTATTTCGTATTTATGTTCACTCGTTCCATTGCTTATCGCTTGTCCTGTTCTAGCTTCTTTTAGTCAGTCTATCTCGCACCGGGTTAAAATCTGATACGTTATGTTCTTTTTAAGCTATTATTTAGATTCCTTGGTTGATTGGGCTGTTGCTTCTCGTTGCCGTACCTGGGCAACAAAACATAACAAAAAAAAAAACACGAAAGTTAGACATTTTCCAACAATAATACTTTTTTTTTTTAAGTGAAATTGCTTCAAGCGTCCAAGCGTTTGTGCGTCGTTAAGTCTTTGGCGATAACACTGGAAAGAAGAGAGTAATTAATAAAAAAAACGGGTCAATTTACGGTTTTATATAACCCCGGTTTTAGTTATAAATATTTTATTTTTTTTAAATTTCCCTTTTTTTGATAGTTATTAATTTTTATATATACATAGTTTATTTATTTAAAGTCGCTCGGCAGATGAGGCCATTTGCGACGCCGAGAAGTTACATTTTATAAGTATAGATTAATATATGAAAAGAACAAAAAAGAAAATCAAAATAAACAATAGAAAGAGAAAAAAGAAAATAAAGGAAAAGAAAGGAAAAGAAAGGAAAAGAAAGGAGGTAAACGCTGCTGAATAATAAAACTACGTTTAAAAGGAAAAAGTCGGGTAAGCTTTAAAAATTTGAAGATGTTTCCACAGGCCTCTCCATTGTCCACCAGAATTTCGGCCAGACCAGCATCCTCCTTGAAGCAGGCGGCTCTCTTTTGCCGAAATTTGTGACACGAGGTGAGGAGATGTTCCACCGTAACCGGCACTCCACAAATTTCACATGTCGGTTTTAATTGTTTTTGAAATAGGTAGCTATGTGAGTGGAGGCAGTGGCCTATGCGCAGGCGAGCTAGTGTTGTTTCCTCATGTCGGTCCTGTCTGTATAAGGTGCTCCATCGCCGAAGGTTTTCCTTGATTTTGAACAGTTTCTGAGAGCGACAGTTTTGTTCCCATTCGTGTTGCCAGACGGAGTATACATGTTTTTTTTAATTTGGACTTCAGATGTTGGCTGTTTTTCTTATTCTGGCCTCTAAATTTTGTTAATTGCTGTATACTGGCGTTCTACGAAGGGGCTTCAGCCATATGTTGATGGACCGTCGTCGTCCATTGAAGACTGCTAACAGCATTCCGGCACTCGATCCCCAGAGGCTTTGGACTTTTTGGATTTTTTTCATATAGCTGTATATAATTCGGGGCAAACGTTTTTTAATGCGAGGGATTAGATGGATTTGAGTATTATGGAAGTTTGAAAAAAGTGGCATGGGGTTACAATAATTATGATGTCGGAAAATCGTTGGATTTGAGGTTACTTAGCCATACTAGTATTTCCGATCGCAAAACAAGATTAGCCATTCATTTCCTTTCGAAGAAAATGAATTAAATTTTAGCGGTGAACGACCAAATCCGAAAAATCCCGGTGAGACTAGAGACATTTGAGTCGTATAATTTCCAAAAACCTTTTGAAGTTCCATTTTTGACGCGCCTAGAGAATTACACGCGCTTACATTTTTTCCTAAAAACTAAAAGTTCTCATTTTATAAATATATGTGTATAAAATGGCCAGCATAAACACTTGAATATTACTAAAAAAATTAACTGTTAAAAAAATACCAAGTTTTTTAAACAGAAAATGCATTTTATTATAAAAAAAAATACCGACTTCAAGATCTACTCTATAAAAATCAAATAAAAAGATACTAAAAAGTAAAAAATAATTTAAATAAAAGAGAAAATATATTTTACTGTAAAATATAATACTTAAAGGGAATATTATGATTATTCTTAAACAACATTTAACATCGTAATTAGAGTCTCGGTACACGAAATTCGGATTTCAACAATTAAAAAAATCATATTAAATAAGCATCATAATCACTCGTTTCCTATAAGCCAAGTACCGGAAACGTCAAGAATATTCAATGCCATTTTTAATTTTCTAATTAAAGTACGAATGTTGTTTGAGAATAGTCGTAATATTCCTTTTAACTATTATACTATTTTACTGTACAATGTATATTTTATCTTTTATCGAGTAAAATTATTTTTCACATTAAAAAAAAAAAAAAAAAAAACATTTTACCGCATTTTTATTAATTTTTTAGAATAAATCTTAAAGTCGTTTATTATGTTGTTGTTTTTTTCCGTAAAAAAAAGCTATTTTATTTCACAGTTTTTATTGTGAATATTTTTGAGCGATAATACGAATAGGCAATAATATAAAATGATGCATTGATAAAAGAGTGTAATGTTTAAATTCCATCAGTGATGAGCTTGTAAACACCGTGCTTTGGAAAATTATTTTTATTCGAATCTACATTTGCATAAACAAACTTTGGTAATACCATAAGTCATTTCTGTTTATTGTTTCTTAATTTTAAAATTTGAGGCGTTTATATTTTCCCCGCATTCTAATGGAAATTTTTTTTTGATAATTTTTATTCGATTACATTTAGCAAAGAAATTATATTTCTAAGGAGCGTCCTTTTTTTAAAATGATTCTACTCAGTCAGTACTTAATAATAGGATTCGTCGGTACTCGGACTACCACCGATTAGTAAAATTAAAGGATTTTACTGTAGTCAGACTACATGGTTAAAAGTTATACGCAGTAAAGTAAAGACTTACGCAATGTTTCCATCATCGATGAGGATGGCGCTATATGGGTTTCAGTTTTTTTTTTTAATTCGAATCTATATGTATCCGTGATTAAGACATTGACAATATTTTAATTTTTTGTCTTAGTAAAATTTTCCCCCCCAACTTATCACGCTAAAAATCGTTAATATGTTATAAGTCAGTCGCGTTTGTTATGTCATATTACTAAAAAACTTCTCTAAAGAGACCGTTAATTTTTGAATGACTACTGAGTGTTACTCAAAGGTGTATTTATATGGTATCTTGACCGGTTGCACGGTATAAGGAATCATTAAAATTAATCCGCAGAGACCTATGTAATGCGTAAATAAGCCTAAAAAAAACAAACAAAAAAAAAAAAAAACATACGAGAGATTAATAAGCACATTTTTATAATCACACGACATAAAACAAAAAAGTAAAAATAAAATTAAAAAAAAAAAAAACGAAAAATATAGTAGCGAAAAAAAAAGACGCTAAAAAATAATTATCACGTAATATAAACATCGGGACGTTTAATAGAAGAACATAAACTCACATTTCCTTTTAAATTTTAATTTACTTTATATGTGATATTTAATAACAACGTGTGTACGCGCCGAAGAAATATTTTTTTTTTTATCTAGTCTGGATACTGTTTCAGTTGAATGAAACATGGCTGAATAAAACTGGCCAAAGGGTGGAGGTCGGGCAAAAAAAAAAAAAAATTGCGGGCCGGGATCAATTTTTTTAGTAGATTCGCAGTCCAATAACTGTATAGTGGAGCTTTCAACGTTTGGAAGTTGGTTAGGCTAATACTGGTTAATGCTCTCGGTTGGCGATCCTTTAAAAAAAAAAAAAAATAGTTGGTTAGACGGTGGTTTTTTGTTTGGTAGAACCGGGCAGAATATCCCGCTGCAGCACATTGGCACTTTTAAAAATTTCACTTACGCTGGGTTAATGGACACGTCCAAAAGTGAAATAATAAAAAAAAAAAACAATAGTTAACTAACAGTCATTCCTATGTTTTATGTGCTACTAGTTTGTTTTTTTTTTTTTTTATTTTGCGCGCTTCTCCCTTAGGTCATTACCCTAATAAAGAACTCGAATAAACTCGTTAATTTTTGGACCATTTCTTTGCAAATATTTCCGAGTATTTCTCTACAAAATATCGCAAAGATCACGCATTATTTTTAATACTAATTATGCCGAAATTAACATTTATTAAAATAATACACTAATTACATAGTATTCCGGCGCGTTTCGAAGCTGAAGACCCCTTAATAAGTGTTCAAAGCTGAAGACAGTGTTTATTTCAGTATTATTCTCATGAAAAGTTAATCCCCTGGTAAAATTACCAATAGGATTTTTTATAAATAGCTGTTAAGGAGCTGGGCTACCAAATCAGAAGACACGGGTTCGAGACTTGTCTCGTTCCGGATCCAAATCGCTCCTAGGTTTATACCTAATTTGGAATAGAATTCGGTACCAGAGAAATCTGGGAAAGTAAAGGCGGCCGAGTGAAAGGAACTAGCTCCGGTATTCTCATCAGATCCATTAGGCTTAGTACCTTACGAACCTTAACTGATACCTTATCAAGGATATATGGGACTTACTTTACTTTACTTTACCGCAATGATACAGCTCAGAAGTAAATGAGATGACACCCGAACATATGTAAATAGTTGCGATTTCATTTTACACGCGAAGAACCTGAGAATGTCTAAGCTGAGAGACGAGGACGGAAAATTCTTTTTTGTTTTGTATTTCATTTTATAACGAAATTGTATAAAGAAATATGCGATTTTCTCTTCAAAAATTTCTGCCTTATAAAAATTTTGTTACCAGATGAAATTTTAATCTTATTTTTCACTACTTTTCCGCGTCGATTTTTTTTCCCTCTCAAATTCTCATTTTCAGCGTTAATAGTTAAATCTGTTTTTCCTTAGAGAATGGCCACTTTATACGGAGCGTGAATCATCTTAAGAGTCCGTAAAAACCTAACACACAAACACACACACACATACACACACACCGACTGTTAGGAATTCTAGATTTTATTATTTCGCGTATTATAATTATAGAAAGTGTAAAATATTAACCCTATTAATTGAAACGCGGCAAAAGCTTTAAAATAAGCAGAGCGTGGGATTAATGGGCTGTTTAAATGCCGCATCACCGAGGAGTTGTTAATGTTCCGGTGCCGTGTATTTTAGGCACACTTTTGCAAAACGACTACGTTAGTGTCTTCAGTAAACGCTTGCGAAAGATATTTCAAGAAGAAATTCCAAATTCCTTCTCGATAGTTTACTTCTGGACGGAAAAGATATAAAAATCATCGTTTCGCTTAAAGACACATTTGTATTTAATAACTTTCATTTTAATACGCATTTAAAATTTAATTTGGACTCGCGCCATTTTTTAATTTTTTTTTTTTCTCTTTGGAGGGGGTAATTATATAAAACGGTTAATTCCCTTAAAAGGGAAAAAAGTTATTTTATACGGGACATTGCGAATTTTATTCTGTCGCGAGAAGAAGCAGTTGAAAGTTCATTTTCTCGTCACAGATTTATGTTGTTCCTCCGTTTTACCGTTTCATTCGCACAGCGGGAAAATGGCGAAGGTTTATTGTTAAAAAAAGGTTTATGTCCTTTTCAGTATATATTATAAAATTTTTAAATCTTTTTTTCGTATTTTTCTCTGCGGCAACGTAACTTTTCCACTTTTAACGCACAATTCTGTGAACGTGATGTGCTTGTATCAGCACGGTTCTGAGTGTGAGGAGATGGGCTTAGACCTTTACCCGTATGCTGTGTTCGTCTCTGTTTTTCTGCTAGGTGGGTGAATCTGCTGGAGGTCCGGAATCGTTTCGGTGACAGCTGGTAAATTTAAGAGTTCGCTGAAGACGACAGGGGCTCTGCAGTTGTTCCAAGTGAAACGACCCAGAAGTATAGCGAAAAAGGTAGGATGTATCCGTTCGGCTCTCCTTAGCAGGAGGGGCACCCTTTGAGCTTCTTGGTGTGCGCTATTTACAAGGCCAAGTGAACAGTTGCACGTTCGTTTAAACCGCTGTTTCATCGTTTCTACTACTGTTACGGGCAAAAGGGAAAGAGACTCTGCTAATCAGAATTTTAATCACCGGCAATTTAATAAACGCTATTCCCAGCGATATTTAATTATGCGTTTGATGTCATCGAATTTTCAGCGTTCGCGCCAAAACGTTATTGTTTTCGAAAAGTATCGAATCAGTGTACAGCTAATGAAAAATAAAAAAAATAGAAAATAAAATTAAAAGGGCTAAATAATATTAGAACTGGTTGAGAGAGTGCATGAGTGAGTATAGGGACTGACGGACCGAGATCTATCGTCTATTTTAGGGCTTATAAGGGAATGAACTAATTTTTAGGTCGGTACTGAGGGAGCAGGCATAGGATGGAAAAAAAATCAAGTGAAAAAAAAAAGTGAAACTTGGGCGCAACAATATTCGTTAAGTCGTCAAGGAATATTTACTCAATTTCGGTACTAGTGTTAGGATATCCGAGATAATTCACGAACCAGTAGCGCAAGTGACCAGATTGCTAAGAAAATCGAATTCGTTATTTTTAAATTCCGCGTAAATGAAGCTAAATGAATTACGCAGAGACCCAGTCTGATGGAATATTAAGGAGGTATTCTGGTCCAGTGGCATGAATTTTAGGCGCTTTGTTTGGCTCGATAAGAAAAAAAACAAAAAGTATTTTTATTATCCATTTTTTTTGCCAGATATTTATTGATATCTTAAAAATATACAAAAAAAAACTTGAAAAAAAAAATTACAATTAAAGAAGTTATAAGTTGGTATAGTTGGGGGTAAATAAAAAGGGGGGTGTTTTGGTTGACACGATTACAGTTCTTCTGGTCATCAGAAATAAAATTAAAAAGAGATTCTTAATTAGTAAAAATGTATACTACCTAAGAGAAAACGGATTTTTTTTCTCTCGCAAAATGGCAGCTGTCTGAAGAAAAAAGTACGTTTTTCGACCTTTTCTTCTATAATTTTTAATTTTTTCATAATTTTGATACAAGATTGGTAGTGGCAATCATCATAATCATCATGGTGCCATGTCCGTTATCCGACGTTAGCTAACATTTGAGCAACCTTTCGTCTGTCTAGTACTTCCCGGAATTGAGTCAAGTTTTGTATAGAGAGTTATATATTAAAGGTTGATACAAAATTTGACGTAAATTGGTTAACTTACGATATCATGTCAACCATGTTGAAAAAAGCAGTTTTGAGGAAAACGCGTTTAAAGTTTTGAGCAAGTTTCAGGCAGCCGTAGCAGCCTAAGTCATAGAATGGTACGTTATTACTTACATTTTGTTAATCGGTGATTCCTCGGTTCAAAAAATCGATATTTTCGGAAGCTCGTTCTGATTTACGAGCAGTTCTAGCTTCCTTAGAAGACAGAAGCTCGTTACTCGGAGCGCTCAATTCGACTATTGTTCCGTTTAATAGCGAACGCATAAGCTTCGAGACCAATAGTGATTTCCGTGACATTGGTAACTTTTAAAATTAGTAAAAGGCTTCATTGAAAATGCGAATAGTTACATAATTTACAACTTTAATTGTCCGCGTTCCTGCATGTATATCCGATTTTAGCGGGATTTCTCCAATCTTCTTAGCTTTCGACTACTACCACTTAGACACCAACGCAGACTCTACCCGATGCGACTGTTCTTACGAACGTGCACGGGGATTTTTGGTTTTGAACGAGTAAGCAACCTTGACGGAACCATATAGCGGCAGAAAATTAGGATGATGTCTGAGAGACCGCGAATTAATGAAATATCAGAGAATATTTTCAAACTCGAACACCGCCGAAAGATAATGCTACAAGTACCGAATCCGTCTCACATTTTACACGTAAAAATTAAAAGTAACACTCAAAATGATCTATTATCAATCTGTGAGCAGCGTACGTACATCTCTACGTTTCTTGAAGATAGAAGCTAAATCGAGCTGAACTGAACACTGAACACGAGAAGGTTTTCAAAAAAATACGTTACTACGACCTTCGGTTAATCGATTTTTAAGTATTTATACATTTATATTAATAATAATAATAATAATAATAATAATAATAATAAATGTAAATAAGTAATTAATAATTCCATAAATAAACAGAATTATACGTCAGCGGCAGCTAGGAATCGTGGCAGCCTGAGGGCTTAATCGTAGCAAATAATTAAGCGTTACATTTGGTACCCCTGATGGGGATAGTAAAATAAATTAGTAAAAATCTAAATAATGTTATTACAAGTGAAATGGTCGGGTGATTAATTCATAAAGTTCTTCAGAAAGATTCTCAAACGTATTAGTTAGAGATGTTTCTTGTCAATTATGATAATTCGTATTTTTATAAAAAATAGCCGTGAATGAGAGAGGTAATAATAATTTTTGGTAAAGAACTTGTAACTGATATAATTTCTGAAACAAATACACAAAAGTTTTCAGTCAAATTTCATCAGCAGATTTTTTTATTTCTTTATTCCTTTGCCATACAAGAAAAGTAAAAAATATACTCGTACAATTCAGTTTGCATTTACAAATAATCATGATCTTAGATACAATTGAACATATAGTTTATAATTTTTATTTTATTTATTAATATATCGCAGCGTAAAGGTCCTTAATTACTTACGGTATGTGTTATTAAATTTTATCCGTTTAAGTGTATATCAACTTTTTAATACATCTATGGAAGATTAAAAATGTGCCTTACATTATTACAATTATCGTAAGCAGTCATAAAAGCGTAATCTCCTTTCGTAGGAATAATTTTTAAATATTAACAGTTAGAAAAAGATGGATACACTATCTAAAAATCCGTTTTTAGTTTTGCATATTTATTTTAAAATATTTTTAGGTTCACTTTTTCCTTTTTTAGTTCGGTTTTTGCTATTTGACCAATTTTTTTTTTTTTTTTCTTCACCCCCGTTAAACATCCATCTCTTCCGGTTCTTTAACTGATTTAACCCAAGCGGTCGTTTTTTGTATCTACGCCATTATTGATCTCTATTAATACGTGGAGGTGGTCGCTCAAAGAATATTGAACCACTTTCCAGGTACAATCTAGTATATCTCGGAGGATACCATAGAATGTAGGTGGATTAATTGTATTATTCTGGGGCTGCTACCATCATTATCGTCTAATACATTTAAATGCGAGTTTGTATCCCCACACACTATCGATTCAGCGCATTAAAATCACCACCCAGAATAATAACTGAAAGAGAGGATAGACTATCGAGACTATTGAAAATAATTGAGGAATCGATTTCATTTGTCAGTGGGGGCAATATGAGATAAAATACACGATAAAATTTTTATAATCAACTAAGATGCCATACAGCATTAGGTTATTATTATAAGTGGTAGTTAAGTTTATATTACTCTTAATCAGAATTGCAGCTCCACCGTAACTATTCTGTTGGTCATCTCGGTGACAAATGTATTTTTTTATTATATATATGTGAAAGTTTCTCCTAGGCGAAAGCCACGTTTCTCCTAATAATACCATGTCAGCATCTGTATACTAGATAGAATTTGATGAAATACTTCTGACATTCTATTATCATACGTTTAGCATAGTGTACCTAAGATAATTACAGAGAAGCATACGTAAATTAGGTAAAATTGATTAAATCATTTTACATGTAAAAAATACACAAGACGTATTTCGCAATAAGGTGAAATGTCGTTACTTTTTGTTGTTGATGTACCTTAACTGTATTTTGTTTATTTTTATTATTTTTAGAATCGCTTCCTTTTTTATTGTTAACAATAGTATAATTTTTTGGCTGTTTGTTTTGCTTTAATTGTAAAGTCTTCGAGAATTACCAGTTTCATTTGCTATTTCACTTTTTTTCTATCATTTGTTTTTTAAGCCATGCTCTCCGATGATCAGATTTTTCTTCATCGAGCGCAAAAGAAAAGAATTACGAGTTTATTTAAATTATGTAGAGACCCGATTTATTATTCTTAATATTTGTTTAATGCGGCTGCAGCCTATTATTTTTAGATATTGGTTTAGTTTTAAATATAGGGGGATGGTGTTATTGCTGGAAGATGATATTTTTTGTGAAATGTATGGAAACTCACTGTAATCGGTTAACAACGCATGTCTATTACCCCGAGTCGACTTGAATATAGGTTTGGGCATTTGATCGTTTTCAGGTGATCTCCATATCAGCTCCTGAAAATTCAAGTTGTAGTTCGCCATTAACTCGTTAATGTCCATTTGCCGTTTTTTCCCCGGGCACGATGAATCGCGGTAGCTCTATGTTCATTCTTTTAAACATTACACAAGGTGACTTGATTACTACATAAAGCCTCAGCGTGCTTAATGTTAAAATGGGCAGCGGAGAAAGTTCAAAATAAAGAAGAGTTGAAACGAGTAGTGGGCTTTATTAGGGAAGATAGCAAAGAGGAGAACAAAAAACATGGTCAAAAGTAGGATTGAACTTCAATAAAACGAAAGTAACTCGTAATAAATTCGTAAGAAGCCAGGAGCTGACATAATGATCCAAAATAAGACCGTAGAGGTACTAGAAGAGTTTATTATAGTTGAAACAGATGATAAATAACGTAAATCTGTCGAAGAGTGAAACTGGTTTGGTGGCATTTTTTTTTTTTTTTTTTTTGGGCCTGTTAACCGAGGATCTTTACTCAGAAACAATTAGAATAGGAAGGAATCAATTATATTTTCATACGATATCAAATGTTGTTAGGAGAAAGGAACAACTAATATATAGGAACAACCTGTGGAGAGGAAAAAGACCGGACATAAGAGGCACAATATGGAGTAGGAAGACTAAATCTCAGCAAACTGAAGTAGAAAACAGAGCACTCAGCAGAAGAAAGAGATGAACACTTAATAAACACATGGTCAGAATTGCAAACATATTCTTCGTTTGAGTGAACAATATGGAGAGGCAACCAACGAAAAACGAAAACGGGAGGAAGATAATAAAGTGTGGCTTAAGAGCGCAGACGGATAACGGAGACAACAACAGAACGAAGTAAAAGAAACAAAGAGAACCACAGATTAGCCGGAAGACTAGGTTGGACAGGCAGATAAAAAGAGCAATTGTTAGAGAAAGAGGAAACGTATACATTCGATACGAAAATCTGAGATAAAAGCCTTTGCACAGCGAAAGGAGATTAGACGATGGGACTTTTTTAATGAAGAAGTGAGAAGAGGCAGCAATCCGAACCAAGGAGTCCGTCGCTTCATTACCGCAGATGCCCGAATGGCTGGAATCCACAGCAAATCAATTTGAATAGAATGAAGGGAAGAAAGAACGTGGATAAGTGAGCGTATGCGGAGTATGATAAAATCACATGAATGATCAGGAAGGGGAGAACAAATGGCCCAAGGGGCGGTCATGGAGTTCCATATAATCAAGAATTTAGAGGAAATGTGATTAGAGGAAATGAAAATAGTGGAACGTAGGGTAGTCATTAATACGTTTATAAACAATATCTCGGTGTGTGCAATGACTTTCGACGGTGAAATTTTCGTACCCGCCAAAAACACTACAGAATTAATTATAAGGTGAAGTTACAAAAAATTCTCGTTTATTTCCTTTTATCGAACCAACTGCAGTTAGTTTTTTTTTTTTTTTTTTTTTTGTCAACAAATTCTCAACTAACGGTGCACTGCAGAACCAGTTATCGAAAGTAATATTTCTATTCGATTCTTAGAATCAAAAAATTTGCAGAATGTTTTGCATTTGACGCATTGTTTGGCATGATTTCCTGTATACAAAATGGCGCTTATTGGTAGACATACGTAATCCTTACGTATAGGGTTTCAATGGAAGGTGAATAACAGCAACTGAACACAATAACAACACGTTTCAAGTGCACGGTCTCAGCAACACCTAACTCCATGGAGTGATGAGACAATAGAACACGGGCACTGGTAGAGACGATTGAGTGGGGAGTACATGTAAAATTTACGTAGACCACCGTTCTAGGGTTAATAGATCTGTCGACGAGGACATTAGGCCAACAATTGGGAAGAAGGAGAAAATAAAGTTCTATTTTTAAATTGGAGGGTAGGAATGACAAAAGTAGGAGGAAATAAGAGAATACAAAAAGTACAGTAGAGATAAGTAAGTAAAGTAAAGTAAGTTCCATAGATCCTTGATAAGGTACCGTGGATTGTGAAGGTTCGTAATATCCTAAGCCTAATGGATCTGATTAGAATAACAGGGTTAATTCCTTTCTCTCGGCCGTCTTCCCAAAGATCTTTCTGGTGCCGAATTCTCATTCATATTCGGTATAAACCTGGGAGCGATTTGGAGATCCGGAAAGAGACAAGTCTCGAACCCGTGTCCTCTGATTTGATAGGCAAACACTTTAACCGCCGAGTTTTATTAGAGAAAAGTAGAAGGACGACTTTTCAACAGAAAAGGTCGAACATTCAAATAAAACATGATATCAAGGGCGCAAGGAATGTATGTATTGGGGGGGGGGGGCGAAAGGGAGTAGAACCAGATGAAAACCGTGAAAATGATGCGAGAAGGAGGCAATGATTAAAGCGAAGGCGACAAATAGCCGGGATTGCGGAGTGTTCAAGAGAGGGCAAGTATCCAGAAAACTACAGACGGGGAGGAAGAGATAGCTGAATAGAGAGGTAAAAGGAGACGGGATTAGAAAATGAAGAAGAATAGGAGAGTTGAGTGTCACGATAGAAGAACAATATTGTCAGCTGAAAAGAATAATCGGCTATTAGAAACGGAAGAACGGGCTAATGAATATCCACTAATTTATTACGTTCAACGTCTCAATAGGCGGGAATGCACGCCGTTTAAATGATCGACCTGTGAACTATTGAAAGTGAAATATTTTATTAGAATAAATTATGAGGTTTCGCGATAATCTTTCTTATCGGTAAATGCGCAGTGATTATTTTCCCAAAAAAGAGTTTTGCGGTAAATAACTTAGAAAAATCATAAACAGCCGTTTCAAAATTTCTTCGCGAACGTAGAACCTTCAGTTGAGACGGAATTTTTACACTTCAAAAGTCAGTTCGTCCTATTCTAATGGCCACGTTGTAAATAACAATTTTTTTCCCGTTGGGTCAAAAAGAGATTTTTACTGAATTTTTTAATGTCTTGGCAGGCTCTGATTTGCTGGATGTCTTCCGTGAGAGGGCAGCAATCCTATTTAACGCAGAGGAATCATGCAAGGTACAGTGTACGCGAAGCCAATCCCGACGAAGGTGCAGCGCCTTTGAGGAGAATTATTTTGGCTGCTCCCAAAAGCGCATCGGCGAATCTGCAGCAGGAACAGCCAGCATCGCAGTCACCGCAGGACGCGCATCAATTCTTCGCCGCTTTACAACAGTATTACGCGGCGTCAAAACTGCAACCGCAGCAGCAACCGCAGCAGCAACCGCTACAGCAGCAGTTGCAGCAACCGACTCAAGCGGATCCAAATTCCGCTCAGAACGCTTACTTGGTCGCCCAGCCCGTGAATCAGAATTTCGCTCAGTATACGTATCCGGGCGGCGCTAGTGCAGCCGTCGCAAGTCCAGCTTCGAACGCTCCATCGTCAACGCTGACGCACTATCAGCAGCCGTTCCTTCAACAGACTCAACAGCCGTTGCTTCAACAAACTCAACAGCCGTTTCTGCAACAAACTCAACAGCCGTTTCTGCAACAAACTCAACAGCCGTCCGCGGCTCAAACATCACCGTTGGGCGTTTTGTATTCAGCTGCCAGCGACGTATCTCGTTTTCAGTTCAGCGGAAACGGAGTCAACTATTCTTTTTAAAATTAATGATGTATTTTCCTGTATCTCTGTAGTTTTTCTTTTTTCACGTATTTATAATAAATTGATTTTCTGAAATGTCTTAGCCATTCTTGTTTGCACGCTTCTAAAGAAAGTATTCCATTTAGCAAACGTCGCTATCTAATTTCATTTCACCGGTCATTAATACAATTCAACAATGGTACTGCTCGTGCGAACTGCGAAATGAGTCGGCCTTATTTCATCCAACTTTCGCAGATAATTTACGATCAGCGTTGCAAACAAAATGCGGAATATTTATCAAAAAAAATACTTCTTTTTTTTTTTCTCTAAAAAAAGAGTTCGTACCGATTTCTCAAGATCTACTCTAAACATTGAATAAAAGCGTAAAAGACGATATTTTTCACGGTAAAATGTACATCGGAATATTGTGATAATTCTTAAACAACATTAACTTCTTCCCCTCCGGGCACAGCCATCAAATTCAAATTGAAACAATATTTAAAAATAATTTAACGAGTATAACAAGATAATTTTATTCATTTTCTAAAAGCCCCTAGTACACTAGAACCATCGAGAATATTTAATGCGGGTTTTTAGTTATTGCCGGGCAAGTTGAAAAAAAAAAAAAAAAAAAAAAAGAAAAAAAGTTGAATTTGTTGCTGATTCCAAAAAGTTTTTTTTTTTTTTTTAAATATTTTTTATGATCGTCTCTAGCTACGGAAATTAATTCAGCGCGAAACGAATTTATCCATCTTTTCAATGCGCAGTAATCGGATTCGAACCAGATCCTACCTGAATGAAACACCATTGCCTAGCAAACTACGCTACAGTAGTTCACGTTATGGTTATTTAACAATAATCGCAAATCTTTTTATATACATTTTACTATGAACTACGTTATTTTTTATCGAGTGGTTATTTTTCACTTTTTAATGCATTTTTATTAAATTTTTCGAATAAATCTTGTAGTAGGTATTTCTGATTTTTTTTTTGCTTTTTAAAAACTACTTTATTTTACAATTTTCAGTGTAAATATTTTGTGATCGATAATACGGGGATATTACCTAAAATGATGCTAACATCGGTACTGCAGCTATCGCTCAAAGAGTATAATATTCAAATACCATCAGTAATGAACCTGTAAATCGTCAGGTTCGTTATTTTTGTTCGAAACTACACATTCGTATAAACTGACGTTGATAATGCTTTAAGCTATTTCCGTTTATCGCTCCAGCTGTTCATATTTTCCCTTTATTCTAATGACATTTTTTTGATTAATTTTTATCCGATTATTATGTATTATAAGCAAAGAAAGTATGTTCCTAAGGAGAGTCCTTTTTTTTTTTTTTATAAATGATTCTACTCAGTCAGTACTTAATAATAGGATTCGTCGGAACTCATATCGAATTTTAGTAAAATTACTAATAAAAAAAAAAAAAGGGATATTATTGGAGTCAGACCACATAGACAAAAGTTTGCAAAGATACGTATTGTTTCCGTTTAGTGATATTGATGATAATTTACTTTTTTTGCCTTATTAAACATTTTTTTTTTTTTTTCAACTTACGTTTCCATGCTAAATCAATCGCCTTTGTTAACTATAATTCTTCTAAAGGTAGCGCATTTTTTCAAGCTTTTTTCAAGGTGAAATCTTTTACCGATATTCATCACGTTATTCAATGTTTTCCAATAAACAAAGAGGTACAAGTTACGTACGAACAATCCTTTAAAAAAAAATCATAGCGACATTCTCTTTTTTTGAAGTCAGTAAAAATAGACAATACATTCCGTTATTTTATTATTATTTTTATAAACATAATGCGCATATATTCATTTACATACGTGTATATACATATACATATACATATATATATACATATATATATTTTTTAAACTTGATAGTGAGTAAATATAGAAATTATTTAAAAATTGTAGAAGTGTAAACCTTACTTAGTCATACCTCCTTAACTAAAATATATGTCAGCATTTAAATTAGAACATCATTATAATAATCATGGTAAAACAATTTTGAACCTATCGGAAAAATATATAATTCCACTCATCCCTCTACTCCTGTTGTAAGTTTGTGTGCACTGGCAGGTTGTCCCCCACTATCCTATTATAGGAAATATTACAACTTTAAAGAACTGAGCTCCCTCCTTAGTAATACAAGACCCCGTCACTCGAGCCGGCCACCATATCCCCTAATGGGAGTTTTGGGAACGATCCAGTGCCTGAACTTTTTTCAGTTATGGATCATTTCCAAATCCCCTCAATCCCAAGAGCTTTACCAGATTTCGCAATAACTGTACCTCCCTGGAGTCAGCCGATCACAAATATAAACATATCTCTCACAAAATTCAATAAAACACAATATCCCCCAAACGTAGTACAAATAGTAAAAAACACCATAGCGAGCTACACCGATCATGTATGCCTCTACACAGATGGAGCGAAGGCAAAAGGTTATCAGTCACCGGCGGCATGCTCCTTCGAAGTATCAAAAACAGCAGAGTCAGTCAGATTGCATGATTGCTGCACAGCACTGGACGCTGAAATATATGCGATTGTTTTCTGCATTCAACACTATACTGATACTAACCCCCAGTCCCAAAAGGCCCTACTTATAACTGACTCCTTAAATTCCCTTCAACTTATTTCAGAAATAAAACCCAAAAACCCCCTGATAAGAAAAGTCCACTACCTACTATACAGACTATCCCACCTAAACTCTGAAATATCCTTCCTATGGGTGCCGGCCCATGTAGGAGTCCCAGGTAATGAGCGCGTCAATCGAGCAGCTCAGGCGACACTATTCTCTCCAATGCCATGTAATCCCCCTCTTCCCCCCACAATGGCCCATTTATTTATGCACCAAACTGGAGAAGAATGGCAGTAGAAATGGAAATCCGCAAGTACATTCCTCCGAAGCATAAAATCAACCACAGAACCCTGGTGGCCCATAGACGAAATTTCTCGCAGAGATTTTTCTGTCTTGAATCGCCTCCGAACAGGTCACACAACCCTTTCGCACGGGTATATCTTCACGGGACAAGCACCCCCAAATGTCTGCTTCTTCTGTGGTCAACCAAGCGCTCCGTCTACATCTCACCTCCTTCTCGAATGTTTCTCTTTTGCGGCACCAAGATCCACCTATTTCACTACCACCTCTATCTCTAAGATGTTATCGAACGTTCCGTCTGCGGTCGCAGCTATGTTGGTTTTCGTGCGTAGCAGCGGCCTATACCATAGAGTTTAACCTTCCTAAGTAGGCTCCATGTGCTGTAATAGCCTCAGTAGTTAAACACAGCGCATGGAAATCCTCACTATTATTTTTATTTATTTAAAAAAAAAACAAAAATATATATAAAGTTTTAAATAATTTAAACTTGATATTCGGGTGCTAAACTTTTTTTGACTGATATTTTACTACTATTTTACCTATGTTATTCGATTTACTTTGAACTGATGTCTTACCCAACATAATTTATAATGACGCGCGTGTTGCGAATTTTTATTTTTTTAACAATTTCCGGTTTTTGAATGTTTTTGCTCTTAATGATCTAATTATTTAATATGTCACTAGATCGAAAATGTCAAATTCGTTTGAAAAAAAATTACTAATATTTTTAATTTGTAGATTAATATTTAATATATGTTTTAATAGTTCATTATAAAGCCGTTCAAAGTAACTCGAATAACATAGGTAAAATAGTAAAATATCAGTTCGCACCGGAATATGAAGTTTAAATTATTACACTTCCACAGTTTTTAAATCATTTTTATATTTACTCACCATCAAGTTTTAAAAAAAATATACATATGTACGTACACGTATGTAAGTGAATATATGCGTATACGTGCTTATGTTTCTGAAAATAATAATAAAATAACGGGATGTATTTTCTAATTTTACCGCCTTCAAAGAAAAAAGAGGAGCTATAATATATTCGTTGCTATGCTTCTTTTTTTTAAGGTTTGTTCGTACATAACTTGTACCTCCGTATTTATTGGAAAGCATTGCATAATGATGGTACCATGAACTGCAGTCAAATGAACGAACCACTCTCATTTTTCGAGGCATTCTCTACCTTCTGATAAGAATTCTCTCTTATAATAGGCAAAGACAAAATTGCTCTTCGTAACATGATTCGGAGAGGTTACGGAGAGGGTATGAAGAGGTAACATGATCTTACGTACATCCACAAGCAAAACACAAAACAGATCTACCTTTAAAATTATCTTACACATGTTTATATTTTTAGTCCTAATTTTACCTGCAATACGTAAGTTAGACTTCTTCATTCCTCCTCGGAAAAGAATCCCTGGCTACGCTACTGTCACAAACGTGAACACCGCATTCCGCCTTTTCTCTCCTTGCGTTCCTTAAATCATTTTTTTTCCTATCGATTCCGACACGCTATTTGTATAATGATAAATTATATATAAGCCACCCATGAGTCAATTAGTTTAATTACATCGTCATAACAGATAGTGTGCTCCATAGATCCATCATATCCACAGTGTACGAGATATGCGTACAACTAAACAGGTGCTGGTGGCCTTATCTTTCTATCATCATCACCCAACTTCCATTTGACACAATTTACTTTGGTTCTGCCGCGATCAGTAGTACGCAGTCTGTTCAGTGTTCTCCATTAAGGCCAGTTTAATTGATCTTTTGGATTTTTCCCTGTCGTACGATAATTGCCTTGTCGGACAGTACGCTATTATTGTGCATAATAGATTTACGTGACTTCGTCAAAACATAGGGTGATGAGGATCTGTGTTTCAATTTTAGTCCTTTCAACATCAGAAATAAAATATTTTCTTATGTTTGAAGGAGCAATACTACACGCTAAGTATAACGATATTCAATCCTTGTAGGTGTCTGAAGCAACCAGTTACAATTTGACATGTATCGTTTAAATCTAATTTCTTGGCGTGTACTGGTCGATCCCAGGATGAACTTTCACATTTTGCAGCTGAAAAAAACACTACCAAAGCTGATGCTCTAAAAATGTCTGGTCTAGCTCTCCTCTTTGATGATATATCAATTTGCAAATAATATTGTTCCGAGAAGCTACTTTCATTTTTAACGATTCACATTGGGTCTTGTATGCGAGTGTACGATCTAGTGTCACACCGAGAGGTATTTCGGATGTTCACAGAATGATTTAGGGCATATTCGCGCCACACTAGATTTAATTTACACCTTGATTTAGCGGTATTCAGGTGAAACGCACATATTTTACTAGGATTTGGATTTAATCCATTAACTCTGCTGTAAAACTCATTCAGTTCGTACAGTGGTTCCTGTTACTTATATTGTGTTTCTCCGTGTGCTGTGATTGCAAAGTCATCAGCATACGCAAAGTGTTCGGCGTTCTTGCTTATAGGTTGATCATTAATGTACATACTGTACACAGTGTGGGAGTTAAAACACCGACCACCAGTGGTGCAACGATTGTTCTTCCTTTAATGGGATCCGTAAAACATCTTTTCTCCCAGTAAGTTACGCACTACGTTCGTAAACGTGAAGTCTTTACTTGGGTCATATATTTTCTTTAACAGTCTGTTATGATTTACTGTGTCGTATGCTGCACTCAGATCTACAAATACAGCGCCAGTAATCTGTTTTTCCTGATAGCCGTCTTCTATATGCCGAGTTAAGTTTTGCAGTTGACTTTCACTCGATTTTCCTCTAAGGAAACCGGCCTGTTCCGGGATTAAGCTGCTTTTAATTGTTTCAGCACTTATCTTTCAAAGACTTTCTTTGGCTGGCACAATAGCGATATCGGACGGAAACTTGCTGCAGCGTTACAACCTTTACCTTGTTTTAATATTGTGACTACATGAGATTTTTTCCATAAACTTAGAACTGAATCAAGCTTAATGATTCCGGTGAACATTCGTGTAATCCATGCAACGCCTACATGATTTAGCTTCTTCAGCTGTTCCGCGTGAGTACCATCTATTTCAGCAGCTTTCTTATTTTTCAACTTTTTTATTACTTCAGTCACTTTGTCGATTGTAAACGGTTCCTTTCAAGGTGGTTATTTTTACCTTCTATTTGGCATTGACTTAATTTAATTTAATGTACCTTATCTTTAGGTTTTCCATTTTTAACAAGCAATCTATTTTATTTGGCGTCATATTTGAATGAGTACTTTTAGTCTGCTCCCCATTCGCTCTCTTTTAAAAGCCTCCAAGCTTTATTGCTATTCGTTTTCACGGCTAGCCCATCTAGTAACTGTGTCCACCTATTGCATCTTTCTTCAGATAATCGTTTTATAATTTCGTCTCCTAATTTTACCGTCCCCGCGGCTAAAAAGGGCTCGCTTATGTTTATTTAAATACAATTTCAGTTTAAATCTCAATTTTTCAGTTAATCCGGGCATATATTTCTGTCGACAGCGACTGCATTGATTCTTTACTGAACAAATTTATCATAATTTCTGGGAGATGGTTCCATCTGCCTTAGCTTTATCTCTGCTATCTTTCTGAAACCAAACCAAATTGCTTTCTTAAAGTTAAATCTCCGTTTGAAAGGAACCCCGTATTTGGTCTCTGATAACTGCATTGATCTCGAGCATAATGGACCGATATTGTGTTCTTGGCATTCAGTTCATGTTTATGGTACCTAATAGATTTTGGCACAAATGTCAGGTCCGAATTGTATCCTCCGCGCCAACGTCTGCTCTGAAAGGATGATGCTAACTTTTCGGGTCGTGGATTAATGACAAGCAATTTTCAGAAGCCTTATGTTTCACCTTACCACCATTCCGGGTCGGATTCACCATAACAAAAATGATTCATTGCGACTATTGAAATCACGAATAATGCTATTAGCTTGTTTACTAGCGAACACTAGTGGGACTGGAAAGGTGAATTGGTTATTTGTTGGGTCGTACACTGATGATACTGTACACTAGTTGCGCAGTGATAATTTCTATGTTATTAGAATTTGGTACTTAGTTCGATGGTGGTTGTATCTCGTTTTTCATATACAGAGCGCTTCCGTGTTTTGATCGTCTTATTTCAGTAATTAAATTGAGACCGCTGATTTCAACTGGATTTTCCCCTGCAGCTCGGTGAGTCTCTCGCACATATAATATATCACAGCCGTTCTGCTTACATAATATCGACAAGAGCACAGACTTTCGATGTTTATAGAGATCACCGTTAAAGCCGGCCTTAAAAAAAGACCCTTTCTATTTTTGTCGCGTTGTATCTCGTTGGTGGCATGGGATTTGTTAGCGTTCTAAGCGTAACGTTTTCTGAGAATTTTTCAAGTTTTTCCATGGTAGATCTTAAATGACTCTGTCCAGCGGCACCAAGTGGAGGTTCGTGGCTTGCCCTCTTCTAATCATTAAACTTCTATGGCAAATCTGAACATACTAGCCGCGCCCTAAGCCTAGCTGCTGTACACAGTGCGGATATTAAAAAGAAAAGAATTGTTCTTTATTAACAGCATCCTGCAACAGAATTTTTAATAGTTACTATCGGAAATATTATTTATATTTAAGTTTTAAATCTTTGCTGAATTTGTGCGGTTTGTTGTTGTGGTAGTAAATTACTTTTAATAAAATTCTTGACAGAAAAGCTAAAGAACCAGAACAAAACGGGCATGTGTGTGAAGAAGGTGTTCTTTTAAGTATGTAATTACGAGAGATTTGCATAAATATATTAATTCATCCCCCGTTCCCCAAAAACAAAAAAAAAAAAAGTAGATATTATTCAAGCATAGGGAAAGTAGATTGACAGTTTATGGAATAGGGGAATAATATGAGGAAAATTGAATGTTCTAGAAGGAGCAAATCAGATGACTGTAGTGATAAAACTAATGTGATTCAGCAAATAAGGTGAGGTCGCCGGAAGCAGCTTTATAACGAATACGTTTATTGAATTATAATCGCAAGTATTAATTATGCAAAAATGTTATAAATAATTCTTTATAATAACTTTTTTTTTTTTTAACATAAACATTTGATTTTTTTTTTTTAACATAAACATTTGATTTTTTTTTTTTAAAATTGTTATTGTATTACAAACTGGCCATCTAGGCCATTTAGCAATATTCTTAACAGGGAAATATTTAGCATGAAGCGAGAAGTACCCAACAGTACCTACACGATAAACTTTACCTTAAACAAGGTCATGAGGTTTCTTACGCTTCAGCCGCCTCCTATCATTAGCAGTATGTAGCAGTCCAGCAGCAAGTTTATTCGGATGACTTTCAAGTCTTTCTGCGTGTCTTCGGGCATGAGTTTTAATAACATCTGCCACATACTCTATCCCTAAATCTTGATGCAAAGTTTGATTTGATACATACCATGGCGCCTTGGTTACGAGCCTAAAGATTTTATTCTGCGCGGTCTGTATTATCTTCAGATTTGTAGGTTTAGCACAACCCCAAAGCTGTACTCCGTAGGTCCAAATAGGCTTCAAGATACTTGTGTATATCAAACGTTTATTATCAATACTTAAAACGCTATTTCTTCCTAGAAGCCAGTACATTTTTTTAACACGAATGTCTATTTCTCTTTTCTTTGTTTGAATATGCTGCTTCCATGTTAAACGACTATCTAGGTGTAATCTCAAGTACTTAACTGTTGTTCTCACGGGTAATTCCAGTCTATTTATCCTAACAGTTGGGGTTATGACTTTTCTATTCGCGAAATGAATGTTTACCGATTTACTTTCGTTGATCTGAATTTTCCACTTTTTAAACCAGCTTTCTGCTTCGATAAGGGCCTTCTGAAGATTGTCGTTTGCTATCTTCGGATCTGAATGTGACGCAAGTAATGCCATGTCGTCAGCAAATGTAGCTACCTGAACATTTTCCGGTACAGGAAAGTCTGCTGTATATATCAAGTACAGCGTGGGTCCCAGAACTGATCCCTGGGGCACTCCTGCTTGAACTGGATATAGTTCTGAAAACGTGTGTTCATAGCGCATCTGGAAATATCGGTTATGCAGATATGAACTCAACAAGAGATATAACCTAGTTGGTAACAAAATTTTTAATTTATATAATAGACCATTATGTCAAACTTTATCAAAAGCCTGTTGGACATCCAGAAATGCCGCGGTACACACATTTTTTGTTTCTAAACTTTTTTCTATTACACTTACCACTCTGTGCAGCTGATCCACCGTGGAGTGCTGTTTTAAGAAACCGATGTGATGTTGTGGAATTATATTATATAGGTATGGCTGCAATCTATTTAATACCAATTTCTCCATTACCTTCGACATAACAGGCAACAACGAAATGGGACGATAAGACGTAACAGCATGCGGATTTTTGCCCGGTTTCGCAATCATAATAATTTGCGCAAACTTCCATTGCACCGGAAAGTGATGTAGGCTCCGGAGTATTGCGTTACATATAAATGTCAGCAACATTACAGCCTTCCGTGGAAGTCTATTCAGTAGTTCCGCGGTTATTAAATCAAAACCGGGACTCTTTCTCCTTTTCAGCGTTTTAAGTATGTTTTTCACCTCTTGAGGTGACGTTGACTTGATAGGAGAGGATAACTGGCCAGGACTTTTTAAAAAGTCATCGACTTCTTTGTCCGTAGCAGCCGTTAAGTTCGGCTTAAAAACTGTTGCCAAGTAGGTGGCAAATAAATTCTCTTTTTGCTTTTGATCGTTCGCCCAAGACCCGTTGCCATGTTTTATCGGAGGAATGCAATTTTTTGGTTGTTTAATGTTTTTTGTACACTTCCACAAAGAATAATCATCCGCCGCTAATGGCGAGAGTTTAAGTAAGCTAATTATTAAAAGTTTTATTTTTAATTTCTGCTAATAATTTTTTGAGTTCTTTGGTTTTATTATTAAGTTGTTTTTTGTCTGATGGATTTCCTGTCTGAAACCATTTTCGCCTAAGCTTCCTCTTTTCTAAAACAAGCTGGCGAACCAAAATAGGATAATTTTTTCTTTTTTGGTATATATCAATAGAAGGAGTATTCAAAGTTGCTGCTGTTTGAATCTCCCTAGTTATATATTCCACGGCATTCTCGATGTCAGTTTGGCTTTTTAACGGGATTTTTAGATCTAATTTTGAGTCTAAGTATTCCTCGAAGGAATTCCAGTCTGTTTTATGATTATACAAATAGATCGGTTTTTCTCTACATATTACTGAATCACCAAGGGTTAAAACAATTGAAGAATGGTCTGAGAAAAGATCGAAAGAAGAATTTATTTCTGCATAATAACTGGCAATGCCTTTTGTAATAAAAAAATCTAAAAGGTCTGGTATTTTACGATTATCAGTTGGCCAATACGTTGGTTCTCTTGTTGATCTGTAGTTAGCATTGTGACTTTCCAGCGCTTGTTTGAACACACGTCCCCCGGTATTAGTTACCCTGGAGCCCCACGCTGTATGCTTGGCATTCCCATCCGTACCTGATAGGAATTTATTTCCTAGGCTCTGTATGTATTTACTGAACTGGTCTGCTGTTATTTTATGTCGCGGAGGACAGTATGCAGCTGACAACACAAGCTGACCTCCCTTCGTCTGTATGCTAATAGTAGTCCCCTGCAGGTACTCCTCCCTAAAATTATTTAGTTCGTAATGTATAATATTAGATTTTATTAATATTGCTGAACCACCCTGTGATTTCCCCGAAGGGTGAGAACAAGAATATGTTATATAGTTGTTTTTATTTTGAAATAATCTTTATCAGTGAGGTGGGTTTCAGCGACTAAGATTACGTCTATCAAGTTTGAATTTAAGAATAATTCGAGTTCAGCCTTATGATTTTTTAAACCATTTACATTCCACTGAGCTATTCTTATATAGCCAAGCATTAGTTAATAATTTTTTGCACTAACATGGTTAGCATATGGATAGAACCATGCTGTTTTGTTCAGTTAATTGACGAAACATTGCCTTAAATTCCATAAGGAATTCTGCTAGATTTACTGAAGAAGTCTGTTGTTTCTTTTCCTCGAATTGCTTTGGTGTTTGATTTATATTAAAGGTTTGACCGGAACTTTTAGAATGATTTGTGTTCGTCGTGATATTGTTCTGTTGACTTATAGCGCTCGGTTTTAATATTTGTGAATAACTTATAGTTGGCCGCAGATAACTGTGCTTATTAGGTTGAATAATTTTATTTTTAACATCAGTTTTGCTTTGTACTAATCGCTGATATATTTCACAACCTCTATAATTCGCAGGATGGGATCCCCCACACAAACCGCACGTAGCTGGCGATTTTGGGTCCTTTTTGCATTCATAAGTTTTGTGTCCTTCACCGCACTTAACGCAAAGTGGCGCTCTTGTACAATAGGCTTTAGTATGACCCCATTGTTGGCAGTTTTGACATTGCGGGATAGATGCTTTTTTATTTGGCGATTCGACTTTAATTATTGTATTACAAAGTGATTTTAAATTAAAAATTTGCCTACAATTTTCAGTCGGTTCAAGATCTACAAAGAATAACGGCAGCGGTTTTTTTGTTTGATGCTGTTTTACATTATGAATGTTACGAACCGGAAAACCATGCGACTCTAGTTCTTCTTGAATATCAGTTGGGTCGATAGAATGATGCAAGTGCCTTATAACTACTTTATAAGCACGTTCCTGTTTCATTTGGTAGGTGTGCAATGACGACAATTTAGTAACTATGAAATGTATTAGTAATGTTCTATAAAAAAGTACATTAAAATTACAAGTAAATTAATAAAAAACCCTGCAACAGAAAAAATGTTCATAGTTTCTACCGGAAATACGAATATTATTAAAGTTCAAATCTTAAACCATTGCCAATTACCGTAATTTGCTGTCATAGAATATACTTAATGTTTGTTTTAATTTTTATATTTGTCATATTATCATCAAAAGAAAGAAAAACTGAACAGGGAAAATAAATCTGTGGTGGAAATACAGGATATAAAGAAAGAGAAAAAATTAAAGATTTAAACACTTATTAAGCCGCATGTAATAGCTAGTAAATGGCCGTTTATAGAATTATACCGACAAAGGAAAATAAAATATTGAAATATGTAACTAAAATATTTTACCAGTGTCCGGTGGAAAATGTGCGAAAGATCAAAAAGCTTTATTGAAAAAATATTCCTTTACAATGGACGATGGAAGCGCTTTGGACAAATTAATGAACGATTTCAAACTCCTAATAAGTCCGCTCTTTAGTATTTTAAATAAACTATTGGACAAATTAAATTAATGAGACTTAAAAAGTGTAATAAATAATACCTTAGCAATCATGGTATGGAACGCTAATGGAATCAGATCTAAAATCAATGAATTTGAAATATTCCTACATAGGAACAGGATAGATATCGCGCTGATAAGTGAAACGCACCTAATTAATAATGTTAACTTAAGTATTAAAGGATTTACTTGTTATGGAGCGTCATATCCGGATGGGACGGCGCACGGAGGAGCGGCTATACTAATTCGATCAAACGTGAAACATTTCTTAACCCACACTGAAAGCACATTTGCTTACCAGTTGGTGGCTATTAATTTGCAGACTGGCAACTTCGACTGCGCAGTCGCAGCGATATATTGTCATCCTGGGTTTTTTTTACCTAAAGAAAGAGTTAAGCATATAATACTCGGGTTAAATGACAAAGTCATTATAGGGGGCGATTATAACGCCAAAAGGACAAGCTGGAACTGCAGCAAAAATGACCGGAGAGGAGCTATGTTAAATAGAGTAATTAAAGACAACAACTTACATATAGTCGAGGCTAGCTTTAACAACTACTCTGAATTAAAGATTTACAAAAATATTAAACCGGTGCCATATTGCATGTATTTTCAGGAATCATTTTAAATTAGATACTAAAGAATTTGTTAAAACTATATCCATTTCCAAATCACAACAGTTTGATAATAAATGGCATAAGTATATTAAAATCTCGGTTCAATGATTACAAAATCCTCTATAAATGATTTTTCATACGAATAGAATGCTGTAAAAAGTATTTTTTTACTGAATGCATATGTTTATTTTATGAAATTTGTTGAAAAATATATTTCTATTCTTCGTGTACAATTTTTTTTTTTTTTTTTTTTTTGATGCGTTTGTTCATTTCCTAAAATTAAACATAAATATTCGTAATTGAAGAAAAACAAGACGTATTTGGCATAATACCCGGAGACCAGAAGACAAAATACGTTCAATCGGATAAGCAACAAATTGAATAGACTGATCTCTGAAATAAAACAAAAGAGTATTGTTAACTACTTGGAAGAATTAAGTCCAATCGAGGATAAAAACTATTCCTTATTGAAAGCAACTCGACGTTTCAAACGACCAGTAGTCAAAATAACGCCCCTAAAAGACGAAACTGGAAATTGGTTACGACAGAATGAAGAAAAAGCTGACTTATTCGCTAGACATTTGTCACCAATATTCCAGACACACAGCATTCATTAACAGATTGAGCTAAGCACGGCAGAAATAGATAAACAAAAAATTAAACCTATTACTCCACTTGAAGCAGAAAAAGAAATAGATAACATTAATCAAAAAAAATCGCCAGGAGTAGATGAAATAGCACCGAGTGTGTATTAAAAGAATTATCGATAAAAGGAATAATACTACAATACTAACATGAACATTTAACGCCTGTTTACGCTTGGGTACCTGAAAGTTTTAAAACAGCTCAGATCGTTATGCTCCAAAAACAAGGAAAACTACCAGAAGTTGTCTCCTACCGACCGATATCGTTATTACCAGCAATATCTAAACTATTTGAAAAGTTGTTACTTAAGCGACTCAAGTAATACGCTTACCAGACTATCAATTTGGCTTTCGCAGTCGACATTCTATTGTTGACCAGATACATCGGGTAACCTCAATAATAGAAAGAGCGTTCGAAGAAAAAACATTTTGTTCGATAGTCTTTCTGGATATTGAGCAAGCATTTGACCGAGTCTGGCATCAAGGACTCCTACACGAGTTGTAATCCTTGACTGCCTGTTAATTGGTGCCGTCTCCTGAAATCATACCTCTCAGACATACAATTTCGCGTAGCCTATGGAGATGTGAGATCATCCTTCCATCGAATATAGTCAGGCGTACCACGGGTAGCACCGTCGGATCTATTCTGTATTATCTGTATACACAATAGACGTACCAACAACACCAAATATTGCGATTGCAATGTTCGCCGACGATACAGCAATACTGTCAGTAAGAGGCTCACAAACTGAAACAACTGAAAACCATCAGTATGCTTTAGACCGTGTATCAAACTGGATAGAAAATTTGAAAATCCAGCTCAATGAGCAAAAATCTATCACACCGCTTTCGTCCTTCGTAAACAAGATCCGCGTCATATAGTGTTCATAAATAGGCGACAAGTGCCAATCTCTCCGATTCAGCAAAATACTTGGGTGTGTATATAGAGAGGCGAAGCTGACTTGGAAAACTCATGTTGTGCCGAAAACTCAACAGATCCGAGAAAAAGCACGTGAAATGTATCGACTTGTTGAGTGACATTCCAAAATGAAGCTCAAAAATAAACGACTCATTTATGAAACCATCGTAAGACCGATTTGGACTTATGGGGTACAGATTTGAGGATGTACCAAAACATCAAACAGTAACATTATTCAAGCAGCCCAAAATAAATTCCTTCGTATGATAACCAATGCTCGATGGCTCCAACAGAACGAATCTTTACATACTGATTTAAGGATCAAATGTCTCGATTAGATCCTCTTCAAGAGGGATCTGTAAATTTCCCATTATTACTGATTCCAAATCCGTGCTGCAAGCTATCTCTTCTCCTCCTTCCCACTCGACTAATGATATCATTCTTTCTGTTCGTGCCTCTATCTCCCACTTGCGCTTAGCACGTTCTATCCTTATTGACTTTTTATGGGTTCCTGGCCATTCTGGCATTGAGGGCAACGAAGCAGCTGACTTCCTAGCTCGCTCGGCGTCTCTCAATGGTCCATTCCTTCCACATTTTCCTGCCTCAGACATTCTTTTCCTCTCCGCAAGTCTCCATACCAGACTATGGGTTGACATCTACCCTTCCTTTTTTGCCAATCGCTCCTCCTTCTACCTCCTCCTACAGCCTACTCCCATTTCACAGCCTTGGTACCAATTTCCTCCCTTTTCTCGGCGCTCGGATATTGTTTCTTTAATCAGACTGAGACTTGGTCATTCCCTCCTTTCCTTTTCTCGTTTTTCTTTTCTCTTTCACCTTCTCCCTTTTGCTCTCTCCACTCAACTGATCCTCCCTTTATATGCGACCCCAACCATATCCTTTTTGAATGCCCTGCTCTTTTTCCTGAGTGCTCTCATCTATACGCCGAACTCTTGGCGTCGTTGGATCTTCCTACCCCTTTCAATGCTTCCTTTATCCTTTCCTTCCCATCTCTGGCAGTTATTCCCCTCCTTCTTTCCTTTATACTTTCTATTTCCGATCGCTTCAGAATCTGAGTGGGTGATCTAAGTCCACGTAGTTGGATCAGTGTTAACACCGAGCCCATTTAAAAAAAAAAAAAAAAATACAGTTCCCTTAAGGAGATGTTTTATATATATAAAAAAAAAAAAAATCGAATTTTTTCAGAATCTGAAATTTAAGCTCCGATGGTATTCAAATTTCGGACCCAGTTTACATTAGCCGATCTTAGATTCGATAAAGTTAAAACTGATTATGATTCGATTAACGTCAATGAATGAATCATTAAATTCTTAAATTCATTAAATGTAAGCGGAATGCAAACGCATAAATTGAATTTGCAAGTTAATTCTACTGTTACACTCATTCGCAATTTGAATAATTTATAAGTTTTAGTCAGTGATGCAGGGATGACAGTGAAATGCTTGAATTCTCGTCAATTGTTGCGATGCGCTATTGTGGAATGTACTTAAAGTTTCTTTTAATTATTACACGTGTAGTGTGGTCTAAAAGAAACAAAAAAAAAAAAAAAAAAAAAAAAAAAACACCGAATTCTTAATAGGAGAAATAATTCTTTACTGGAAAGCGAAGATTTAAGTCCTATAGTTTAATATAAGAGAAAACGGATTTATCTTTATTTATCGGCTAATAGTGTTTGGTGTAAAGTTAACTTCGACCAAGTTCCCGATTGCATTTTAATCCCCGAATTTACGTTATTCTCTGTTATAACAGACGTGAGGTTTGCAGTTTTTTCATTTTTGCGATCGGTGTCGAGCATCCGTGGAAAGATTCTAACTGATCGCTCTATACGTCCTAATAGTTCTATAATAGTTAATAATAATAAAAATGAAAACGAGAAGAACAGAATGCAACCACTACTACAACGACTGCGAAAAAACGCGTCTGTCTCCAAGCGACGACGACCTCTTTACGTACGAAGGAAGAAAATAAATTGTCGAATAGACGGAAAATTTTTTTCGTGACACGGACTACTCTTAAGATTCCACTTTAGCATTTCGACAGAAATTTTTAAAGATACACTCGAAGAGGTTAAAGAATTTTTGGCATACTGTCCGGTTTAATTCGGTTTTGAGAAAGTTAGATGCGTTGGCTATAAAGCGAGATAGTATAATAAACGCGGTAAACCGCTGATTACTGCCAAGAAAACCTCCGGAAAAGACTGACTTATTTATTAAGAGAATTTTAATCGGCTGTCTAGATAAGGACGACAATGTTTGGCAACTACACGTCGACCGTTAATATGCGCTGTCTTACCATCAAGACAGATCTATGAATGAGAAAACGTCAACCGATCCGTGATGAGTAAAATCTTTCCGATTAGAAATCTCCGAGTTTTATAATTCTGTCGGCAACGTATATTATTCCGTTGCTTACTTAGTTACCTGAAGGAGTAGTGCTGTTATTATGACGCGCGCGAATTAGGGAATGTATAATTTAGAGTGCAATCTGATGAAACGGTGTATAATAGAAATTGCGAACAAAGAGCTGTTTTGTAGAAATTGAGGAACGAACGTCGTCCAGAACATACCGATATGAAGGAATGTCCTCCAACACGATTTTTTCAGTTGGCATTTTTATTAATATAGATTTAGTATTTAATTAAAGTTTTGGATCAGTTCGAGTTTTAGTGACTCTCGAAGAAATTTTAGTTTCGGCCAAAAGATTTACTAAATACGACATGATAGTGTGTCTGATAGCACTCAGTTCTCGTATAGTTTTAATGTAATTTTTAATTTTGCTCTTTTAATAAATTACATCACGCTTTCTTCGTTTTAAGTTGTTACAATGGTGAGTCAGTAAGTCTCAAATAGCTGTAGTCGACAGTAATACATTTTATAACCCCTTCCAAAAAAAAAAAACAAAAAAAAACACAAACCTTTTGGAATATTTTTGCACTTCATTTATGTATTTTAGAGTAGCCGCCTATATCCAACTGATTAGATAGTTTTCATTTAAAAGGAAGAAAATGCATCGACCGGAAGAATTCATAAATAAACGTACAGCAGGCTGGTGAAATAACAAATAACGCTATATTATTGAACTTATTAAATGAGCGGATTGTACATTAGGTGAATTTCGAACGAACAAACGATGGAAGAGCGAGAAGAAGTTGTTCAAATGTTAAAATGCGGAAAAGCTAATTCCGATTAGAGCGACTTGTCGAGATAATTTTTTTCCCTTTGTCCATAAATAATATTCATATTGTGAAACGGGTTTTTAATTCACTAACTGTTTTGAATTAGCTTGTCGACAGGCGAAACTATAAATTACAGTAAATCGTCGAGCCACCCTTAGAGTGTGTTTATTTATGGACGATTATTACACATCCTTTCCGACGACCTACAACTGAAAATGTAACTATGCGGGCCGATGTATTCGGCTTTCAAGTCCGAGCGAACAGCAACGTGAATTATTGTCGAAATTTCGCATAATGGGGATGATTACGTTAATTTCGATTATTAATAAACAATGAATTTAATTTAAAAAGAAGAAGTAAAATATTTATAAAAAAATGGATAAACAAAACAAATTTATTTGACAATGGAGAAAAGGAAAAACTTTCTAAGCTTATTTATTACGAGTACAGGTAATTGCGATGAGTGTGGCGCATTTTTAATGTACTCATGAACTGGTGATCGAGCAGGATCTTGTTTTTCGAAATTACTTTTATAATTCGATCCTGTACTAGCATCGCAAAAATCTTCGACAATACACTAAGCAAAACTAATCGGCCTATATGACGAAGAAACTGATAAGTTTTAATGAGGTTTTGGTATAGCTTATATCGATAAATCATTGAACTGGAAAAATCACATATAAAGATTCGAAAATAAGACAGTCAATTCCAGCGTTATATAAATTGAAGCCGGTTCTTTCATATGGGAAACATTACGGATATACTTTGATGCAATAACGATGTCTAGAATTTTATATAGGATCCAAATATGGGGTGAGGCCAAAAAAAAAAAAAACGGAAATCAATAAAATAGGTAAAATTCAGAAAAGCTGTTTGAAACTTATACACTACCACATTGGAAGCGGAGTGACACGAAGGCAAATAATGAAATGTCTCCCAAAATGCACTATTATTATTACAGACTACTTGAATTTAAACGCAATAACGTAAAGGGTTACCATCGAGACCAAAAACTCGATGAACAAGGAATCAAAGTAATACATGTTACATTCATCCTAGAGGGGTAAATTTACGAATCGACAATACAGATGATTCGGTTCTTATTAAATTAACGAGTACCATAGTCACATAATAAACGAAAAACAAATTGGTGTACGGAAGAGGGAAGTGAGGAAGTGGTTGAAAGAATGATGCAAAGATTAAGGAATTTTGCTGCATCCTCTTTTCCCTTTATCGTGTTTCATTTTCCTAGGGCTCTTTTTAACCTTTTATTTTCCGGTTTCCCTTTTCTTTTTTTCCCTGCAATGCGACGTTCAATATGTAAGCAGCCCTTGTGTATGAGTGTGTGCCATTGTGCGTTTTACATTTATACTTTCTTTGATTGATATACTATGTTCGATTTATGTAGTAAGAATAATTAATTGTAATTTTATTCACTTAGAATAAATGATAATAAGAGTGTTGGGCAATCACGTAACGGGCATACTTGTCCAGTAAGACCCACAACTTATTTATTTAGAAAAAAACAAGTTCAGTCAAGCATGAAGCTTCATGCGCTGAGGATTATGTAAGTTAACGACGATTATAATTATTTAGTATGTAAGAAAATTTGTTTGAATAAATTTCCATTTTTATTTTTATTATTTTAATTTAATATCCTAATAAATTTTAGAGACCTTTTCTAATAATAATTTAAAACAGTAAAGCGAAATACTAATTTGAATCGAAGGCTTATTAATTTATAGTGCAACGTAATAGTTATGAAGAACAAATATATATATATATATATATTAAATATTTAATTGAAAGCATTTTTTTATTTATTTTTTAAAATTATTGGTTTAGATTTAATAATACTAATATTGAGGTTTTATGATTTTTTAAAATATATAATTTCATTATTCCCTACACCTATCTTTCTTGAATGATCATTAAAGACACTTAATAAATATATTGTTATCGTGCCGAGAGACGATAACTTTTTAAAAGTAGAAATCGTGGACATTAGCCAAAGCCAATATCATTGAAATTCTCAATTCGAAAATTTATAAGTTTTATTTAAGAACGAGAGGTACATGATAATCGCGGGTAAAACGATTACAACGAATAAGACAAGACTCTTTCGTTACTTCGTAAAAATTGTACTAATTCATATCTGTATATCCTCTGGCTATATCAAAAGTCTGCCTTTTATGATACGTAATAAAAATAAGTACACGATAAAAATAAGTGCTAATAACTTCCTGGTTATTACAGGAAATATAAAATAAGAATAAAAATGTAAGTTGAAATAAGATATGGAATGCATATATAATTGAGTGATTATTATGCGATAATAATGCGATAACAATATAAACGAAAACACGCAAAAAAAGATTAATTAAAAAGAATATAAATGCTACGTATCACTCTACTGCGGGTGCTAGAATGTTGGTATTCTCTGCTGGCAGGTTGGTGTACGTTGGTGATTACTTCCTGGATTCTCGGTGAACAGGAGGGGGAGACACGGTAATCGAAATTATAGGTTTACGAATCTTATAAATGTCGCTAATTTGAAAACCGAATTTCGTGGCGATTTGGTTACTAGCTCCTTGTTGTATCAAACTTCTTTCGGTTGCGAGACGAACTGGTTACTTTACTAAAAAAGGTCGATATAGTTCCGCGATGTGACAAAGACTGTCGTTCTACTTAGATGATTTTTTAACAATTCGGTTTTTTCTTTCGACTCTCTCAATACGTTAGACCATTATTAAATATTTTTTAAAAATTTATTTACTAGCATAGTGCGTTAAATTGTTTAACAAATCGAAATACTATTCGCATCTGTATTTCATCAGGCGGACGTAGCGCCTAAACAATGATGCGCTAAGTCCGTTCCTTTTATTACAGTTTATAACAACACTAACACAAGCCGTAATGAAAATAACCAAACCGAAATCTGCGATCCCGTTCCGGTTTTTTAGCCCTCGTACTAACACTACTAACGAATATTACAACGATCCGAACCAAATTCTAAAAACCGCTGCAGTCTCGTATTTCGATAAAGCCAAACTGGATGTTTCAAACCAGAGAAATATATGTGGAGTCGCATATTATATACTTTCTGTAATACTCGCGTCGCAAAGAGGAGGCTATAAATTAGAATTCGTGCTTTTTTGAACTTTTCGGCAACTTTGAAAGTTTTGTTAAGGATATCAAATACGGGTTCGTTCCCGAAAAATAGCGATCTTTCCAACAATATATCACATGTTCGGGGAAAAAAATATTTTTTCCCAAAATTTCGAGCTTTCGGCGCCCCGGAGGTCCAGTTTCGAAGTTGGAAATCCGGCTGTTCCAAACTAAAGAAATATACGTGGACGCGCCTATTTTAAATCGCGTTTAAAATTTTCAGCCGTAATACTCGCGGCGCTAGAGGGGGGGACACGTCACTTTTTGCACTTTTTTGAACTTTTCGACAACTCTACATAAGGATTGTACCGTAATTTTTTGATTTTATACAAGGACTTCTGCATTTGAGTTTATATTTTGAATTTCAGCTTTATAGGTTCATCGGGTGATGAGTTATGATTTTTTAAGTGATTTTTGAGGTCGTTTTATGTACCACCTTATACATATATTCTTGACGGTTTTTTGGGTTTTATGCCGCCCAGGGTAATCGGTCATCTTTAAGTTATAGATCGTTATAAAGAAAATTTTAATTGTGATTTATGTTCCAAATTTGAAATTTATGTCAAGCCGTTCGTGAGTTATTGATTTTTATTTGATATCTTTGTCATTTCAAGACTATCTTATTAGGATTCCGCACATTATTACGGAATCTTAAAAATTTATTCGAAGTATTTGTTGAGTTAGAGTCGTTACCTAGTATTCGATTATCGTCTGAGCTGCTAATAATAGTTTCAGTCGCGTTTAACTGCGGCGAGTTGACAATACGTTTTGAAAATTAATTTATCGCTTACCTTTGATTGCTGATTCCGTCTACGTTAGTTTTTTTTATTTATTTTCATTTGAGTTCAATTGTCGTACTTACTATCGTCCTCATCATCAATCGCTAAGAATTCATACCTATTACGTCTGTGCGACGGCGGTGTAGAAACCGGAGGGGATGGTGAAGAGCCAGAATACTTTCTAATAACAGATCTTCCTTTTTTTTCTATTTTTAACAATGTGCCGTACGTCTTCGGTTTCATGAAGTGATAACCGAATTAGCGATATTTTATCTGTTTTAGCCGGAATGCAGGTACAACTGTTGCATCGGAAGCAGTCGGCGTAGCGTGAACCTCGTTACGTAGTTGATAAGTTGCCGCTATCACCGTAGAAGTTCGGATGCTGCTGCACGCAGCTGATGACGGCCTACCATCGTTATCAGGCGAACACTGCGAAAGAGAAAAGAGATCCATCTGCGGGGCTAGCTTGTCGTGTGCAGCGGTGTAATAGTCGCACGGCGGATGCTCTACCAGGCAGCACGACGAAGAGATCGTGGCACGCGCGAAGAAGTCGCCGCGTACTCCACTAACCGTTCGATACGTATCATAGGTAAATTAATCGTACGATCTTCGCTGGACTTAACTAACGCTTTATAAGAGAGAGATAGTCGCGAAATATCATCACGAAAATAAATCTTATTTCAAAATGAACGCAGAGATAAACGAAATATATACGAGTAGATTACAAGTTCTTCAATTTCAGAAAATGTTCTGTATGTAACGCCACGTTTATTAAACATTTTAAATGGTTCAGCTACTACAATAACTATAAAACGCAATGTTTCAACTATATGGGTATATTTTATAAATAAACTATATCACGCAATACAAGACATATATCACAGTCGATATTAAAACTAAGTGCGCGCTTTCATTGCTTAGGACAATAAAAGCGTCAGACGTGTACAATACATGTGTACTAATTCGGTTATAGCGAATTTGATTAATAATTTAATAATTTATTATTGTTATTATTATTATTTTCCGTTATTACATCCGAAATATATTCTTTTAAATACATAAGTAGGTATGTATATATTTTTTCGTTGTCACCTTAAACATTACAGATATATATTTTATATGAAACGATAGAAGTAACTATCGTTCAGCTGGTACGGTTCTGCAAAATGATTTAGCGAGCGTGTTAAAATTTTACCACGGCTTGAATGTCTTCTTCGTCTAGATCTGTCGATAGTGTATTAGCTGCACTTGGTCTGGAAATGTACTCGATACTGATATTTTCCGCGTGACTCGCATCATTTCGGCCGCAGAATATATCTCGTTTTGAGCAAATACAGTTGCATAGTCGTCTAATGTCATCCCTGAGCAAATTTGAAGTTTATTTTTTAATACTTTTTAATTTAATTGCATTAGTAAATTTTTCTATTTGTAGACTATTTTCGGATCGAATGTCTTAAAAAGAATGTTTATAATTTTAAAAATAATATATATATATATATGATATATATACACACACACACACATATATGTATATATGCAGTGGCGGATTCACGGGGGAAAATAGGGGACATCCCCCTAAAGAACTAAATGCTCGATGAAAAAATTTTTTTACAGCAGAGAAACTTAATTTATACTATAAAAAATTTGTATAAATATTACCCCTATGGATTTAATAATTAATACTTAATACTGTTTTCCAGTAAAAGTATTAATGTTACGTTTTTATTCTAAATGCAACTATCGTCGATCTTTTGTCCTTTTTATTTATTTTTAATTTTTATTTTGCAAAATAGTTTTAATGAGAAATCGATACATATATTTAAATTTGCTCACAGACAAACAATTCCGATCGGCTTACTAACAAAAATAAAAAAGAAATAAAGTCTAATAAAAAATACTATCGTTTTACTTTTTTCTAGTAGTTCACTATTCAAACTATAAACTACCATTATTTTAAATTTCTAAAGAGGTCGCTCTGTTTGATTACCTTTATGATACAAGGTAGTTCTCAAATTTACTGTCTATCGTATAAGATATTACGTAATTATATAATCCCCCCCCCCCATCAATGTCGCTCTGGATCCGATGTATGCATAAATTTAATTTTCGGACCTCGGTGTGTGGACAACCCCCCGGATCGTCAGATGATGTCTTCGCGCGGAAGAGTAAATTTCAGTTGGCTATGTGTAACTTTTTAGTTTAATTCGCGGATTTCATTAATGACTTTTACCAACTTCTATAACGCAAAACCATTACATATTTCTCTTACAACTCGTTAAGTTGTTCTAGGTAAAATTATAACATATAACTATTACGAAGATGTTACGCTTTTGATGTAGTGGCGAATTACAACGTTTACCAGTCAAACATATAGCACGTTTTTTTTTCTAACGTGATCGATTGTGTCTCCGCGAAATTAGCCGTCAGACGTATGGAAATTCACCGGCATAACGATAAACCGACACGAGTCGAATGGTGCGGAAACACACTAATATGACGTCATTACTGATTGCCGCTTGAAAATATACGAATATTCTTCAAAAGTTTCAGCAGAGATAGAATCATGTGATGAGGATTAAGCATATCGTACAAAAAAGAATTAATAAAACGTTCATCCGAACAATCGGTAGCTGTATACACATCATGGGAGTTTTTAAATTTGAATGCAGTTTAATAGCAGATTAATGAAAAGCCTAAAGTCCGTCTGCCTATTGTAACGTTATCATCGTAAATAAATGTTAAACGATGTTTTTAGTAATATTTTCCCGACAATAATAAGTCTTTATGACATTTTATTAAAAAACACGCAAACATTTTCTACAAAAATGCTTTTTTACAAGACTTTTGTCTCTCACACTGTAGGCCGATGTTGCAGTGGTCTCGTATCTTGAAAGATTTTTAATGACTATCCTTATTTCAGTTCACGCTAAAGAGGGATACGCTAAGATTCTTAGTCAACCGATAAGCCTTGCCCGGCGCCACATTGATAACTACGCTAAACAATCGTTCGCTTTATTTCTCGTCCATTTTTCTATTTCTTTAATACTACTCTTTCACTTTTCTTTCTCACGTTTCTTTCTCACCGTAAATAATTTTTGATTGTTTAAGAAAAAGTTTAACAATCGAAAGTTTAATTTGTAGTTTGCTCATCGTAAATCATCGGAAATTACTTAAATTACGAAAACATAATAAAACAGCGGCTACTCATCAGTGGTGTATAATACATACATATGATATTTTCATAATTTAAATAAATTGCTATTATTTGAGTTATAAATGTTTATATCCAATTTTTGTCTGGTCACTTTATTAAAAATTTATCGAAACATGTATTACAGAAAAAATTATAGTTAACAATATTAATATAAAGCCGCATGTTTCGGAGTCACCTACCCCATAATCATGGCATTAATAAATAATTTTTTCTGTAATACACCTTTTGATAAATTTTTAATAAATTTCTATTATGTTTAGTACTAATATTGACAAAGTGTGCAGAGTTATATTTCAGTATTAAACTGTTAAATATAGAGATTATTAAAATGAAATTTATTATTAAAAACCAGAAGCATGATCTCAACATTACAATTAGAAATACAAAAAAAAAAAGCCAAAAATATATTCATCTGGAAATGAATAGAGCAAATAATATCGACTTTATGTTATTTATAATTTTAATTGAATATACCGGAATACGTCAAAATTAATTGTGATTAACTAGTCGACAGATATTAACCATGTTTTAAAACAGACGCCGTTTATTTCGAAAACCCCGAAATTTTGATTTTATTTGTTCTGTTTTCTATTTGTGCGGGCAGGTGTGTACGATGCAAAAGATTGGAATGCCATTATTCTCACATCGCTCGTGAATGCGCATTTCTTTGCAGCACAAATTTACACAAATGAAATTCGTTAAAAAAGAAAAACTTTGGACAAATCCAGCTTTAGGTTACAGATATTCCGAACACTTATTTGATTTAAATTGGAGTGCGGATGTCAACGTATTTATCTGCATCACTTTCAGCATTACGAATGTCAGATTCAGTTTACGTTATTCGATTACTATTGCACACACACTTTTCCGACTCTAGTCTCGTACCGAGCATTCAACTACTGTATCGAGAACCACCTATTTCGATACGTAGAATGTACGCTAGAACTCAAGATGCGGAAAAAGTTTAAAAAAAAATTAATAACACCGTGCAAAACAAAATGACACATCTGCGGATGGAAAGGGTTTCTCAGTAAGTGTGGGCGCAATGCCAAAAGGACAAATAATACACATTCATTGATAATAGTTTTCAAAAGAAATAAAGCGAAACATCTACGTCGTCTTCGTATTGAATTTGTTTTTCAATCATTTATTTTCTCTACCGAGAAAATGCTAAAAATTATGAACTTTGACTTTATTCGTTGCGATTTCAATCGTATTACATATTTTGGAGTGTCTGTCTCTCATACATAAATGAACGATCTATTTTTTACATTTAATTCTTGGCACTTGGCGTCCCTGCTCCTTATTGTGCTTTTTTTCTTTTTTTTTTTTTTATAAAATAATAACAATATTATTTTATATTTTTTGGGCACGCCAGAGGTTTTGACCTAACAACTACAAAAATTAAAAGAAAAGTTTAAATTGAGAGGGATTAAAGATAGAGCTAGGGAAGGTTTTGAAGTATAGGTATTATATCCGGAGATGGGAAGGAAAGGATAAAGCAAGAATCATAAGGAAGAGGAAGACCCAGTGCTACGATTTTGGAGTGCAAAGGAAAGCGTTCAGAAGCACGAGGCATTCGATGTACGTCGTATATTTTGTCATTCCATTCTTTGTCCGAATACCTTTGTTATCGTGCCCACTCCCTAAAAATAAAAAAAACAAACTTTTTCGTCATAAATAATTTATCGAATGATGTAACTTTAACTAATTGTTCTATATGTAACTCAACTTGTATCGATATCATCGCTAACCGTTCATTTTTTTAAAAAAATGCGAAATGAGGTAGAATTTTTTTATTTTTTCAGGAAAGTTTCTAGTTGATTTAAAGCAATATTAATGACGTTTTCGTTTTTCGTTGGTTGCCTGTGCATATTGTTCACTCAAACGAAGAGCATGTTTGCGATGCGGACCATGTGTTTATTAAGTGTTCATCTCTTTTTGCTGAGTGCTCTGTTTTCTATTCCATTTTATTGATACTCGGTCTTTCTCCTCTATATTGCGCCGCTTATGTTCTATCTTTTCCCTTTCCAAAGATTGTTCCTTTTTCCTGGCAACATTTGATATTGTATGAAGATATAATTGACTTCTTCCTATTCTAATTGTTTCTGGGTAAAGGTCCCCTCGGTTGACGAGCCCCAAAAAAAAAAAAATGAACGGAATTGTAGCAAAATCGACATAATTTTTTTTTCTTGTTCACGCTAAACATGTTAAAACCTTTTTTTTTTTTTTTTTAAACAAAAACAATCTTCAATTAAAAATCAAATAATGAAAAAGTTGCAGATTATTTTTATAGTAATTTTTGTTACATTATTTGCCGATGTTGAGACTGTAAAAACTTTCGCATTTTCATATTATTTAAAAATTTTTCATTTAGTTTAAGAAGTTTTCATCTCACTATTACGTTAAAAAACATGGTTCACGTTTTATGCTGCATTGAAAAGCAGATATTAATTATCCAGAAAGAAGCCCCATTATTTAGATTACTCATTTGTATGCGGTCGGATAAGCAGATAAACAAATCTCGGTCAACGAAAGCAAGGAAATACATATATTCATATACAGGTGAAGGCGCGTGTTTCGGTAACTCCACTTTATGAGGGTATTCAGCGTAAACGCCGAGGAAAAGTTTTTGCTCAAGTTTTTCCTGTGAGATTGGAAAAATAAACGGGTCGGATGAGAAGAAATAATGTGCGTTACATTAGAAATACGCTGTAAGGGCTGTGCTGCTATACGTACCTGGTAGCAATCATGGAGAATACCAGCACAGGATTTATCACTGTTGGAACGAATCCAATCCAGACTAATACAATAAACAATTTGTCCCAATAGTGGCTGTTTTCGTAAGTTTCCTGAGTATTTAGCTGGACCACTTTGCTGGAAGAATAAAATTAGGCAACAGAACAAAAATAACACAATTTACAAAATAACAATTTCCTTTCAATTTTTTAAACGCGCTTAAAACCAGTTTTAAGATGTTTTTTTTTTTTTTTTTTTTTTTTGGTGCGAACATTTTCCGCGGTTTATTTTTAATAGTAACAATAACAGTTAAAATAGGTAATAATGATAATAACAATAATAAAAGTAGCAATAGTTAAAAACAATTTGGATTCTGGTAACAAATTTTTCTTTTTTAAATTAATATACGCACGCTTAAAAGAACGATGAAATCAGAATTAATTCGCGAAGAACTTTTAATTTTAAAACATTACGTTGACGATAACTCACTATGATAGAGGTTCTTTACCTCTAATCTGTCAGTATGAAGGGAGCTTATTATTGTTTTTGGAATTGTTATATGTGATTCTTTAACGAATTCTTCAATTCCACAGGAACTTTTCGAATGACTCAATAACGCTTAACCGATGTTTTTACCTTTCTACTATAATTAACAGTTGAATTTCGGCGGAGGAGGTGCGCCGCAGTATGTTAGGAAGATTATTAGGAAGGTCAGCGAGTTGGCGTTGGAAAGTATAAGTTGTGCAGGAAGTTAGGATGTGGGCGATGGTAAGGGGAGTATTACATGCAGGACAGGTCGGCCGTTCTTCTTTTGCAAACAGGAACTGATGCGTAAGACGTGTATGTCCGGACCGAACGCGGCAGAGGACTACCTCATTCCGCCTGGACGTCGACATTACCGGATCTGTGACGCTGGAGTCGTAGTGAGGAAGAATAGCGAATCGTTCCGTTGCTTTTGTCCTTTAGCTTACTCCGAATATGAATCAGGATATCTTTACTCGGCGTTGATATGAGTGGAATTGGTGTTATATTACATGATTCTGCTGCCGCTGTGTCAGTCTCGTCAGTAGCTCCAAGATTGCTGTGCCCTGGTATCCATGCGAGTACAATTTGGCCCGAATAAGTAAGCGCTTTTTCCGATATAGTTTTCGCGAAGGGATGTTGATGTTCGTGTCTGTTCTGTATACATCTGATGGAACTAAGGGAATCTGTGCAAATTAGTATATCATGCTTTAACTCCGATTTTGCAGCATCAATTGCGCAAGAAATTGCATATAGCTCTGTCGACAGCACGGAGAACGTTGATGGAAGTGGACATCGAATTGTCCCATGTTTATAAACGACGGCACAACCACAGGAATTTCCTTTTTTTGCTCCATCCGTGTATAGTATTTCATGACCATTATACATATTCAGAAGATTCTGGAACGAGTCCTGAATAGTGAATTGTGGTGATGAGCGAAGATTTAGGAGAGATGTGTCGCATATTATGGGAATGGATATCGAAGGGGGATTAGATAGTTGGCTAGTTTTGCAGAGAGGAGGCAGGTTAATGTCAAGGTTTTGGAAGATATTTGTAATCTTGTTGTGAAAGAATAAATTTGAATAAGGAATAGATTGGTAGTTGTGATAAAACATTGTAGAGTCAGGCAGATCAGAAGTTGTGAGTGAGTGAATGTGGAATTTAAGGAGGATGTAAGAATAATGAAGATCAGCGGGAAGCTCTCCAGAGTCGTAAAGAAGATGGTTTATTGGTGTTGATCTCAATGCACCAAGTGCAAGGCGTAAGGCTGTATGGCGGACTGAGTTTAATCGATTCAAAGTTGTTGGTGTAGCAGACGCGTAAGCAGGAAAACCGTAGTCACATTTTGATTTTATCAAGGCTCTGTATATTCTGAGAAGAGAAATTTTGTCCGCACCATAGGTAGTATGTGACAACTTTTTCATCAGATTTAGCCTTTTCGTGCAAGCAGCTCTGAGGTAATTTATATGATCCATCCATGACAGCCTTCTGTCGAAAATCAGGCCAAGGTATGTAATCCGAGGAGCAGTTTCTATGGCCTCTGAACCTAAAGTAATAGCCATTTGCTGCCGACAATGATGAATTCTACAGAAGTGCACCGCTTTAGTTTTAGTAGGTGAGAAGGAAAGTCCACTGTTTGTGGACCATTCGGTAAGCTTCTGTGTAGCTTCCTGGAGTATAGTCTCGCCAAGTTTATGATCATGACAACGGACGAAAATCACCAGGTCATCTGCAAATAGTACACTTCGGATCATTGGATTTATCTCCGCCATCATCGAATTTATAGCAATAATGAAGAGCGTCGGGCTTAAGACTGAACCCTGTGGTACACCATTTTTTAATTCAAGAGATTTTGAGCTGATGTCGCCAAGAGTCACCTGGAACCGACGTTGATCCAAAAATCCCCTAATGAATGCTAATAATCGACCATCGATATTCCATTGGTGTAACTGTTCGAGGATCTTGTGATGTAAAACCGTGTCAAAAGCCTTGGTGAAGTCGAAGAAGATGGCGAGCAGGTGTCGGTGGCTGGAGAAGGATTCCAAAATGTTTCTCTGTAGGTAACAAAGAAGATCAGTTGTAGATCGGTGAGAGCGAAATCCACACTGTTTGTTTGATAGTAGTTTTCTATTATTCAATATCCATTGAAGACGACGGTTGACTATTTTTTCCATGACCTTGTCAAGCACAGACGTAAGAGCAATGGGTCTGTAACTGTCCAGTTCCATTGGATTTTTGTTCTCTTTTAGAATCGGTATGACCTCTGCCAAGCGCCAGGAAGTGGGAAAAGAACCGGATATCCAGATCTGATTAAATATATTCAACAGATGAGAGTTAATACTTTGTGGGGCGTATTTGAGCATATTGGCATGAAACTTATCATATCCCGCTGCAGAGGGATTTATCGTGCGAATGGCTAGATTAAGTTCTTCAAGCGTTAGTAATTTATTGAACTCTTGATGTGAGTCGGCCTCTATTGTTGCGGCCAAAGAAGAAGGAGATTTAGGGGAAGCACGATTTGAAGCTAACGAAAAGTGATTAGCGAAGGCTGTTGCAATGTATTCCGGTTCACTGATTTTTATGTTATTAGCGATAAAAATGGATGGTAAATGGTGAGTGTTGTTTTGCTCCATCGAGTTGATCTTGTTCCATATGATTGAGGGTGGTGTATTAAATGTAATCGTGGATGTAAATTTCTGCCAGGAGTCTTTTTTTGCTTGTTTTAGTATAAATCTAGCTTTGGCATGAAGTTTGCGGTATGTGATATGGTGTTCCTGAGTGGGTTGTGCTTTTAGTTTCTTAAGGGCCTTTCGTCTATTCTTGATAGCGGCTGAGCAGCTTTCTGTCCATCATGGCACGCATTTACGCCTTAACTGGCTTCGAGAGCTCTGAGTAGTGCACTGATTTGCAAGTTCAACCAGCTGGACTGGTAAAGGTTTGTATATTAGATGCATACTCTGCTGGATCGACATTAGTGCAGAGGTGTGCATATTTATCCCAATTTGTTTTCCGGTAGTTTCGGTCGAATCTGTTTTTGTTTATTGGTCTTAGGTGTTTTATTAAACCTGTTATTATGATTGGTAGATGATCACTTCCAGCTAAATCAGCGTGGTAATAAACATGTGTAGAGTTCGCTAATGATGGTGATACAAGTACTAGATCCAGTGTGGACCATGTTTTGTAGCTGAAATTATAATGTGTGGGTTCGGTATTCAGTAGGATAAGATTAAATTCATCAATGATTTCTTCTAGTAGTTTACCTCTTGCATTAGCATATCTTCCGCCCCACAGTGGACTGTGGGCATTGAAGTCACCAACTAGAAGTATAGGCGTAGGTAGTTTTTTAATAAGTTGACGTAATTCAATCTGATCTATATTTTCAGTGAGGTATATACAGCAGATAGTAACTTCATATCTAAGATGAGCACGGATGACTAAAATTTGCAAATTAGTTTGTAAATGAAGCTGTTGAAAGATAGTGTTGTTTTTAATTGCCATGATAACACCGCCGTGAGCGACTCTGTTATTAATTGGGGTGTTATATAATAAGGAATAAGAAGGTAGAGAGACTTTTTGATTGGTTTGAAGGTGAACTTCTTGATGACATATTATGGACGGATTGTAAGATTGCAGTAGTAGTTGGAGATCTTGGTGGTGTGTGTGGTAACCGTTGCAATTCCAAGAAATAATATCGGATTGCTGAATCATCATAGCTTATTTAGGAATACGATTAAGGTGGGTTGTTAGGCTATTTATAATTTTAGTAAATTTAATTTTAGTGCGCCTGTCTGTAATTAATAGGTGGCACTCTTTCATTAGTGCAATCAAGCCCGTCATATCTACTGTGTATTCATTAGCTATGGCTACTGGGTCGCTTCGTGGGCTTCGACACATGTCAAGGAAGAGTGAAAAATTTGATAGAGAGAGTACAGCGTTTTGGTTCGTTTTGAAGTATGGTTCCAATGGCTGAAGAATTGTTTTAATTGATGAAGGTCCAGGATCTTCCAACGCAGATTCTTCATCCGACGATGTTTGATTGACAGATTCGGTGCTGGTTTTTTTGAGTTTTTTCTTTGATTTGGTGTTAGCCTTGGGTGCAGAAAAGTGAGCAGATGGGTTAGAGGACGTTGAAGAAAGCGACCTTTTACTGTTATCAAGTGGTGATTTTATAACAGGGCTATATCGGTCCCTTGAATTATTTCATCGGGTAAGGTATTGCTTGGAAGTGATGGAAAGTTGTCTGAAACCAGTTTTGCCGGATATGGAGTAGAATTTGGAGAGGCTAAGGGGTGTGAGTGGGCTTCAGGCTCCGAATAATCGGGGTTTGAAATTGCTCCGCAGTTATCTGCTTTATGTCCTGAGGAGTTGCACTTAAAGCAGACAAGATCTTCGGCTGATATGAAAATGCGATAACTTTTGTCATTGGTGTCTAACGTGAAGGAACTTGGTAGTTTTAATTCCTCGTAATTCGTAATATACACTTGACGACGCCAACTAATTATGTGACCAAACTCCTCGTCTAATGGCTTGATTCTAAGTATCGAAATATTCGACGCTAACTTCCTATTTAGGTTTGATACAAGATGATGTTCCAAGACTGCATTGGTTATTATCGGAGATACGTTTGATAATGTTATTTTGGTGGTTGGAGATTTCAATTTACGCGCTTTAATAAATCGTCCATTAATTTCGAAGCCACCGTATGTCGTTATAAATGAGTGCACTAAGTGTGCATTTTTTAGAAATACAATAACTCGGTTTCCACTTACTCGTGAAGCCGCTATTATATTTTTTGCCCCTTGAACTAAATTTTTCAGAGCTGTTAGGTAGTCTAATATTTTATATTCTAATATGTGATTGAAAACTATGCCTTGTTCTTCCGTGGGGTGATTAAAATTTTGGACCGGTGTTAACTTTTTTTGCTGAAGCGTAGAAGCATATGTGGCGTTATTATTAATTGAAACATTATTATTTGCTAGATGATCTTTTGATGGAATTTCTACGGGTAAGGATGACGAAGATGGAGCAGCAGTAGATGGTTTAGTGTGGTTGGCCATGCCGACCGCGGTAGAGATAGCGTCTATACTTAGTGTTGCAGAGATAAGAAACTCGAAAAGCGAACACAATTACCGATTTTAACTAGTTAAATTTAAAACCGAATTGAGATGTACGATATATTTTTATTGAGTATATGGTAACACCGTTAATCTGATGGGCTGCAGCCCAGTTGTTTTTCAAATAATACCGGGAAAAAAAATAAATAAATAAAAAAGTAAAATATTCCTACCGACCGGAACAGTCGTAACGAACAAAACCGATGTGATTATAGTTTACAAAGGCCGAGGGAGTAAATGTTTACGATAAGCGAACCGAGGGAGTAAATGTTTACGATAAGTGAACCGAGGGAGTAAATGTTTACGATAACGAACGTCGCTGAGGTATGTTTGAGCGTGAGCACGATTTTATCTGTTTTTTAGGCGAACGAGCGATGAACACAGAATGCACAACCGATTACATGGTATAGATCCTATGTTCTCCGCCGAAACTAAACTCCTCTTCTTCCTCAATAATACAAACATCCTAAATTTAATCTAATATAATACCTTTCCTTCCGTGCCTCTGGCCCAAGTAGCAGGATACGGCACGGTTACAAATCAAAAAGAAGAAGAAGAAGAAGAAGAACAGTTGAATTTTATTACAAACTTACAACAACAAACATTCCAGCGCAGCGGAAGCGTAAACATTTATTTTCGGTTTTCATCATTCCCTCTCTGCATATTAGACGGAAAATTTGAATATCGCGTCCGGCAAGAAATATTAACGACGCTCCGACTCCCCAGAAGGAGCCGTTGAATGCATCAGCATAAGTAAACGATAAATGAACTGGTTGTATTATTAAAAGGTTTGACCATTCTACCAAAAATGTCTGACAGAATATCTTCTTGGAAGAAAATCAACAAATTACGAAATATAAAGGTTTAATAATTAACGAGTTTTGACCAGCGGACAACTGATGATAAAAATATAGCATTCATGATGAACTGACGGAGGGAGAACATCGGATTCAGCACAGATTACACGGAAATAGAAGTGGATATTAATGTCCAAAGAGGGAAGCGAGAGTTTTGAGGATAATCTAACTTGATGAGGCGACACTGAGGTGCGTTACCATGTAAAAGGGAACAATAGTAGAGGTTTGAATAAATAAATAGCTTTATGAAGTGCAAACAGCGTTGGCAACCATTCTTTTCCTCGTTACACACACCCGATCGTTCTGAAAGTGATACAGTAATATCATACGGAATCTAAAATAATGTTTATTAAAACCCGCGATCGCTCCAAAAAACCTCCTCAAAATAATTATCATCTCTGTCGGACACGAACTTTAAAGACTTCAAACTGGGATTGTGATGACGGATATAGAGGATTTGATATTCAACCTTCTCTTGCAATCTTGCTCGTTCTCTTGATTTCTATTTATGCTTCTCCTAACTACGACGTTCGTCACTTTTCTCTAAATTTCTTTTTTGATTTGAAAACATCTTATACAGCGTTTTTCGCTTGGGGAGTGAAAATCTTCGAGCGTTAGCAACATAATAAACGTGATTAACTTAAAATATTATAAATTTACCCCATGGGGAAACATAATTTGGAAAAAAACTAATTTTTTATAAAACATTAAAATATCACAATGTAAATTACCATGGGAATGGAAATTCGAATAAAGAAAATTAATTTGAAATCACCATAGTGTACTATTTACAAGCTCATCAATGATGGAAATAGTATGTGTGTGAACGTTACCTATAGTACGGCGTTTATCGCTTGGGGAGTGAAAATTTTCGAACGTTAAATTTTTTTATTCTATTTACCGAGGACATAATTTCCATTTCTATTTTTCAATTCCCATTTACGATTTCAGTAAATTATTATTTTTATTTCATTCAAAATGTATAATTTAATTGATTATTTTTTTGTGTTCTGAAAAATAAAATTTGAATAAAGATAATTTTCAAAAATTTTGTAAAAACCGATCCTAAAAGTAGTATGAAAGCGCGTGTTTTATTAATTTAAGAATATTTATTAAAATAAATCTATGTTGCCAGGCTCATATGTATTTCACATTTTACAAAGGTCGCAAGCAATGCTTAAATTTTTTTTTTTTCAATTCCATTCAACAATAAAGGCGGTGATCGGAATCTCATCCGCTGAGTTGCAGAGTTTTTGATGTCAACGGTACTATATTCGAGAATTCTATCTTTTTCGATAACCTAATCATCTATAATAATATCTCGTCCGCTTATTTCAAGTGTCCGTCTATCCTCCCTCAATTTGATTTTTTCTTAGGTTGGTTTTAACTATAACTGGAAAATTCTTACGGTGTTTGTCTTTATGTTCGGCCGTATTTTTCTACGCGTTTGTGTTACAATCTGTTTCCTGTTCACCTTATCATGCACAGAGGTCTACCGGACAAAACATTACTCGAGTAAGTTATTAGTTTTTTTGGAAAAAAAATATTTTTCCCTTTACTACAATACTGCTTTGATTTGTGATACTTTCTTAAAATTTTCCATTTTTCATATACGTCCGAGTAATGTAGATGTTGTTTTTTTTGAGACAGTGTTTTAAAAACTAGGAACCGTAATTCAGCGCAAGTGAAATTTTTGTACATTTTTAGCATGCTATAGCGAGATTCTAACTAGGTCCTACCGGAACGAGATACCACTGCCTAACCAGTTACGCCGCGGTAGTTGGTTAACATACGTATAATCTACCCGAGGGACTCATCATTTTGGGGCCTACTTGTTAACAATGTCTTTTTTTTTCCCCAAATCTTCCATAAAGATAAAAAAAATTGGTGCTAACGTGTACTCGATGTCAAGCCTTTTTCTTGCCTTCCAATTTTACCATTGAACTTGGACACATTTGTGCAAACTAGAAGTTTCGAATAAACTTGTCGAATCTCATATTTCTAATTAGTTCTATCATCCCTACTATAGCGGTACATTCGTGGAATGAAGTCACATATCGAAATTTTGACGTGATTTATGGTAAACATAAGAATCCGCGAAATTTTAGTTTTGTTTCTAATTTTTAGGAATTTAAATTATTAAGGATTTTCAAAGTAATCTTAGTAGAACCGAAAAGCGCGTGGCGCTCCCTTTTATCGCTCAACTCTGCGGTCTTAATGCAAACGCACTAGATTACGGGGCTAACCTTTTTTTGAAACTGCAGTAAATCGATTCTAACGAACATTAATCGGCGATTCGTTTCGAATGAATAACGTGAAGTACGAAAATAAGATGTAACTATCGGAATACGGCAGTTTGTATTGTTCATTGGGCATTTCGTCGAGCGAAAAGATTAATTTCCATTAGGAATGTACGAAGGGTGGTTCGGATTTTCAACGACTGCTCGGAAAATATGTATGATTCTTTAAAATGGAACACGGGTTCTTTATCATCGAGGCGGCATCTTTCCGAATGACGAATTTTCACCTGCAAACAATGACAGTTCCGCTCTCGTCTAATGGCGACTACTCCGCTACCGTCATTAATCGTTCTTTTGAACTGTCCGCTCTAACTTAAAAACTCTTCTTTCAATAGAACTCTCCGACCTTCCTCCTAATTATTAATCATCGCCTCCGAATCATCATTACTGTCGTTATTTATTTTCAACATTGTCATTGCGCGATTACCCCTAAAATTATTGTTACATTACGTAAACAACGAGAATTTCGCAGTGCTTCGTGAAATACTTTGCGGTCGGTCACGATTTTACATGATTTATAGCAAGATGGCAAGCGGATTTATTAAAAACAAACAAATTCCCATGGCGCATAGCTCTGGACCGGGCTGAACAAAAGAATTCTATGCCTAACACAGTTGCACTGAACGAAAGTGCAATTTACGGGTACGTAAATACTCATTATGTAATATATCGTAGCCAGCAGAAGGGATTAACAATTTTCTTTCGGTTTACAAGTTTCTGCATCGTGGCACAATAACGGAATTGTAAATTTTTATATTAATTATAAACAGCCGGTTCGTGAGTTTAAAAAAAAAAAAAGAATGACGTTAAATTTTAACTTATAAACAATCGCCAACTTTAACGGCGGTTGTTTATTTTTTATAAATTATTCAGGGAACGCGGAAGTTATTGATAATAACATCTTTTATAATCGAGAGAAGATAAAACGATTGTGTTTATCACATTTTTTTTATGAAAATTACAATTTCCAGGCTAAAAGTTACATTTTTTTCGAAATGTTTTTTTTTCTTTTTTAAGTTTTGAATTTTTTGGTCGAGTGGTTTTCGAGTAATTATGCTCTATTCCCCCCAGCCGTGCCAGTGTGAACTTTTTTTTTTTTTTTTTTACGACGTCGTGACTTTGTAATTACGTGAAGAAACACGAGATTCAATCGATGTTTTCGTTATTAGAAAAGTACGAAGCTTTAACGGACGCGTTTCTTGGGATTCGTTAATTCGCGAGGTGGCAGCGAGGTGGAAATTAATTTCGACCCTGATACGGTTGCGAAATCCCCGCAGTTCGAAAAATTTCCAAATCGGAAAATTACGTTTTCCACGCCAACTTGAAAAGCTCTCTGAAAACGCGGTACTTTTTCATTTTCTGCTGTCAGAAATTGACGGTTATATTACGCCCTCGGAAAAGTAACGTAAAGGCACCGTTCCGCTTTGACACATCCTCTTAAGCCGCCAACAATGAAGTGACACAGGATACTGTGTATGTAGCTCTTCGAATTTTGACCTTATCGAAAAATTTAATTTGGAAAATTCGAAAGAAATAAAATTAATTCACCTAATTTAGTTTTCCCATTCCATCAATGAAATTTCAATCGTAACGCTGAATAATCTTTTAATTTTGTTCGACATCTTTTACTCCGGGAGAAACTTCACTGGATAGTTTCTCGACTATCCTAGTTAGTTGAGCGATTAAAGGTGTATGTACTTTTTCCCGAAATATCTGACCATGATTAGCGCTAATCGGGAAAAATCACTGTAACTGTTAATTAGCGGTGTATTCTCTACCGGGGCAAGTGTAGGCATACGCCCTAAGATTTCAACATTGCCGTTTATAATTGCAATGAATAAAGAAAATCATTATTTAATCACACACCAGCAGCAGTTCCAGCGCGGAATATTGCTTTTCAAATTGACGCATGCCTAGTAAAAATTCTCAAAATAATGGTCCAAAATTTTGACTTCCACAGTAAACATATCTGATGTTGTACGTGTAGTAGACAGTGTGGCAGTTGAACATGTGTATTAGATTTTCGCTAATGTGTAACTGCTGTTAATGAAAAATTATCGCTATTTCTAAACGTTTTGTTTTTCTTTAATCTATGCAAATTATTGACCAGCACTAACAGAATACTACCTGCACACATTAATTGTAAATTCAGTAATTTTAAATTTGCATATTTGCTACTTTCCACTGGGATTAGTGGTTTTCACGATTATCGGTTTTTGTCTGGAAATGAGATACTGAAAATGAGTAAGACAGGTTGTACTCTAAAGCTGTATATAAAATAGTGACAAAAGGGAAGGTAAAGGGGTAATCTCAAGCGGGTGTCATCTTATTTGTGACAAGTCTCATTTGCGCTGAGACTCGTATACGACAAGTCATTAATTATATTTTGGCATATTGAAAAAGGTTTCATTTATAAACAGTCGACTAGTATTTAGTCGTTACACAGCCGAATGGTCGGGCGCCGTTTACACACATCTAGCGTTTAAAGCTAGAGCTTTGTCTGAAAAAATACCATGCATGTAAACTATAAAATTAATGTATTCATCAATAATTGGACCCGCGTAAATTGATTAAATACCGAAAACACATTTTGAACGAATGCAAATATGCACAGCGTTGTTTTATTTCCGAATATATTAATTTTACGCACTTAAAATTTATACGTCCATATTTAGTTTTAAACACGTTAATAAGATGGTAATTTTAATTTTATTGCCGTTAGTATCGAAATTCGATTCATATACAATTATATTTAACCACTGTATTATTTACATATATGTATTTTAAATTCATTTTGAATTACTTATTAAATTTCTTATCATCGGACACAAATTTAAAAATTATTTTTCCAGAGAGTATTTCTTGTCCTTGACCAGACTTTTCAATCCTAGTTAGACTCCGGGCCGTGTACAATATGTAGACTATTACAGTCCAAGAGTCTTTGGTTACAGAATTTCTTGCATGTGGAACTTGGCGCAAATAAGATCAACCCAGTGGGAGCTACTATAAAGTAAATGGTAGAAAAGATTATGCTGGAAGGAGTTTAAAATGTGAAATGACAATGATGAATGATGTTAAAAAATAAGGATATAATAAAACGAAAAAAATAGTATAAAATTTGAAAAAATCAAAAACAAAAAAAATATAACTGTGTGAGAAAAACGAATAAGCACGGGAAGTTGTCAAGTAGTACGGTCGCATGGTGGTTCTCGGGCAAAAGTGCACAGGACAAACACGTATGCAGACGAAAGTGTACATGTGCTAAAACACACATAGACAGAAGTAGAGGCTTACCTATTAATATTTCCATTCTAGACAGTTGCGTCACTTGCGGAAGGGCATGAGGGGGGAGTTGTCCCGTAAGCATTTAAAATTTGAAAAAATTACAAATAAAAATTATATAATTATTTTTATGACTCACTGTAGGTCATCTTTCTGTGTTTTTTTTCTTTGATAATCATAATGTCTATTGATTACAATCACTAGAAAGTTACTATATATATATATGTATATAAAATAAAATTTGTGTAAATAATGTTTTTTGGGGACATTTTGAACACTCCAAATTGGGGGAGGGGAGATGAAATACTGAAAATATCGATTCATGATTTTATGGAATTTAAAAATAATTATTTTTGCCGCTCTGTAGCTTATATGCAAAATTGTTATATTTTTTTTGACATTTTCGTAATATAAGTGTTTTATTTTTTACCACTACAGTCTAAATTGATTCAAATGAATCTTCGAAGACCAAAAATATTTTAAAAATAAACTGATTTTTTTATTAAAAGAGAAATTTCACCGTTTTAAAAATTGGCTTATGCTAGTTTTATAAGATTGTAAAATTTATTTTAATTTCTTACTGTTTTATTTTTCATTAATAAATTACATTTACAGACGTTCTTCTATAAACAATTTACGTGAATAAAATTCCAGCGATGCTTAATGTTTTTCTGTATAACCACATAGTTCGTGATTTTTGTCGCATCCTGATGAAATTCTCTAGATTCTACTATGTTAAGCGTTTTTACCGGTTCGGGACAAAATAAACGGTTCGTATAGTAGTGAAAAAATTGAAAAACACACTGATGTCTAAATGATGCACTTTAGTAAAAGGTAAGATCAGCACTGTCACGAACACTGTTTAACATTGCTATGTTAGAATGAGACTGAAGAAAATGAATGGGTCAAATTAATAAGTTATGCCAATGCCGGCATAAACGAGATATGTAAATAATTTTATAATAATGAACAAGAAATAGAAATCAACATGGGCATTGAATTTGGAAGAGGAGAAAGAAGAGAATTAGATTTTTATGCTACGTGAAATATCCAACAAGAATATATCAAGTGCTTGGATGACAAAAGAAGAGAGAAAGAATAAACGAAGCATTATAAGGAGTAGGAACACTGCTCGACAACAAACAGGAGTAGAAAGATGATCGTTCTGTTGAAAGCGAAGAGCTTTCGAACATTATAGGGTTATATACAAAATAACTGCTGGAGGAATGTAGAGGACAAAATGGAGATGGCGCGACAGAGGGCCGGAAAAGCGACGAAGGGAGCAAACTGTGCTCAAAGCGCAAACAGCATATCGCTGAGATAGTAGAGCGACGCATAGAAAGGAAGTCAAGAAATAAAGAATAGAGTGGAAGGGAAGGTTGAATGGACAAGTAAAAAGAATCCGAGTTAGTGAATGAGGAGGAGTAGGAGTTGGACCACAATTTGTAATGCGCCGAAGTAGACAAAAAAATAATATTGATGAATTTAATCTGCCGGAAGAAGAAGATAGCCGAGCTAATGAGTCAACTAACTTATTTTCTTGCATTCCGGAATGACCAGGAATACATAAGAAATCAATCTGGATTAAATAAGAAAGGAAGAGATCTTGAATCAAGGAACGTATAAAAAGGATAATCGGTAGAGTGGAAAGGCAGAGGAGATACAATAGCCTGTAGCACGCTCTGAGAATCTGATGTTTAAATCCTGATAAAACACATATATTACTTACCTCGAGAAAACACAATAAGAAGGAATTCCTACAGATAATAGGGAAAGACATAAACTAAAAAGCAACATAATAAATGCAGATCCGAAGAAAATATTGGAAATGTGCGTTTGTAGATTGGTACTAAGATTGAACTTGTTAATTTTCACTACATGAATTACGAGCGAATATATATGAATACACGAAAAATATAAATAAATACATGGGTATAAGTTGCAAAATTACTACAATTTTGAAAACCGGCATGTTTGGGAGTTATTCCATAACTGCGGTTGCACGAATAAAGTTGAATTTAAAATTTGTTATGATATACAAATTATACTGATTAGAACAATGATACACATTGATATATTAACAAAAGTTAATTTTCAATTTTAAATAATGGGTTATCGTTTAAAACCCCAGAAAATACTGCCCGTTTGCCCGGTGCATATTTTGTTATTTATGCTAAATTTGATTTTATACCAGATTTATATGTATTACTTAATTACTAAACTACGTATCCAAATATTTAAAAAAAAATGAATAAATATTATTATGAGGAATTATTTGTAATGTAATGTTTCCATGCTTGCGATTATGTAGAAATTCAACGCTATGTATGCATTATAAAGCTGCTTTCCGCGGCTTTTCTTTCTTTGCCGCAATACTTATTAAACGTCAATTGAGTGTCATTTCTGAAGGTCTCATTACTTTTATCATTACAGTCGTTCTTTACTGTTCCATTTTTCCCATATCCGTATTTATTTCTATAAACTATCCATTTATTAGTTGCTTGCTTCTTTTAGTTCTAGATAATAAAATTATTTGGAAATCATATCGATTATGGTCCAATCGTTCAGCTGAAGATTCTCGGCTTGTCTTGATCTGGGTTTGATATGATCTAGCCAAAGTTGAGAATTTCGCTCAATTAAAGATTCTCTTGCTTTTCACAAAGAATAACTCCGCTATTCGCTATACGAATTACTTTTTTCCTGTATTCCCCTTTCTTTTTCATTTTCATTACTTCTTACGAAATGTATTCCTTTAACGTTTCACATACCGCGCTTTATTCTGAACGTTGTAGAAGCATATGATTATTCCACAATAAAACTAACAAGAAAAATTCTATTAAGCTGTCCTACTCGATTGCTCCGTTGGACTTTAAAAGTAAATGATTTTTATTTCATTTTTTAATTAAAAACTTGATGTGAATATTCTTTCTTACTCTACGAAATATGCCTATCGCTGTTCAATAATAAACGGAGTCCTTACATCCAAAACAAAAGGTTCTCGGCTCTTTGTGCCCATCGCGATCTGTCGAAAGTCGAAGCTTTCATTTAATGAAGAGATACATACAGAGGCCTTTTTAAAAATATATAAAATCAACAACTAACCGATAGATTCCCCTTGTTTACCTTACATCCATAGAATACATTATAAATTGGTTGCAAGTTGGTAATCTCCCATAATTACATTTTTCTCTCGTGCCGTCTCCTTATTATCCATTACACTCCTCCAACATCTACTTCATTTGTGACCCCGAACACATAACGTTCGATTGTTCGTCACTTTCAACTAAATAAACTTATTTTAACTCCTCTCTTTTATCAAACGGTATTTCTATACAATGCTTCGTTCATTCTTTCCTTTCCTTCTCCTTGTGTTATCCAAGCTCTTGATTCCTTTTTGTCGGCTACCTCTGATTGAGTAAAGATTTGAGTCTTCTTGCCCTCCTTTGCTCTGTTCTTGAGCTAATGTTTATATTGACGAACTCATTAAAAACTAAAAAAAAAGAAATTAATCAGATAAGTTAGGAGTTAGATTGGTTAGAGAAGCGATTGAAACTGAAAAACATAATAATTTCAGCCGCGAGTTACAAAATAAATAAAACGCGGAGACCATTATGAAGGCAGTTAAAATTTAAAACGACGAATGGAAATCAAAAATAGTGTCAATCAATCAAAAACGAGCCCTTAGCTACCTGTTAATTTTTCCATATATAAAACCGAAGATGGTGGCTTGTCTGTTGGAAATGTTAACGTGTAGTAAGTAAGTCTGACGTGGGTTTTACCGAAAATAATAGCACGGGTTGTTTTTATTATTATTTTAGTAATATGCCTAAAAGGAAAACTGAATAGAGAAAATACACTTTTATAAACTTTTTATTATAAAGAAAGAGAAAAGAAATCAAAGATTTAAGAAGGTATTAATTATGCGGGCAACAGCTAGTAGAAATCGGTTACAACAATACTGAGGACGATAAATAGTCTGGTTGTCGTAATACCCGATATTAAATAGAGTCGTCGAAATTTCATGAACGTTGTTTTTTATTACAAATGAAGAGATGAGTAAGTTTGGAAGGATACGTATATCCGCGGATCCGTATACCACAGCAGAGTTGAAGATGTAACTCCGACTACAGTTGCGGACACGTATCCACAACTCGGACCCGACTAATACTAAATCAATGAATGATATATAGGTCCGCACGGTTTTACTATAGAAGTTGAAATATAGGCCTTGAACAGGGAAGAATAGACTGTTTGTCCTTTTCCACGTTTTTCATATGGAATGAACATCCGAACGGAAATGTGCCACATCGGCTAGAAAAGTGAAAAATGATAACACTGAAATAATTAGAAAGAAACTTTATCCTTTTTTTCGGTAAACGCAACTTCTTGTATGATTATACTAGTGCATTAGCTATTCTGCAATTTCTTTCTCTAACACATCATGTGTAATCCTAACGGTAACAGTACGCTACGTCGACAACTGGTGTAAACTAGTATCAATGTTGAGCGAAACATCGGATGATTCGTATGAGTTCGCTATGGATACAGTGAAGTACCGATTATCCGAAATAATCGGCGATTGACAATTTCGGAAAAACGATTTTTTCGGATAATCGATAATCGTTATAGAAGCATTACATGTATTTATAGAAACATTATACGCATTTAACGTATAAAAGAAAAACATTGAAAATTACGAAATTTAATAAACTACAGTAATGTAATATGTTGTAATGAAAAATAAAAACTCGAATGTCGTATCATGTAGGCCTATGGTACGTATATGTAATTACGTACGTACATATTAAAAATCTTAAATACCTTAAATATGTATTAAAAATAATTAAAATACGTTAAAACATCCATTTCGGATAATCGATTTTTCGGATAAGCGATTTTCGGATAATCGGTACTTCACTGTACTTATTCAGGATGGACGCTGAAACCTGCGATTCAGTTCTAGATTCGTATCTGAAGAAATAACGAACTTACCCATCACTATTACAAATGCATTATCGAAATGATACTTCAAGACAACTAGACAAATTAAAAATATCGGAAAGAAAATGGACTTAAAAAAAAAAAAAAAAAAAAAAACGGAGAAACGAAATACTTTTGTTTAAAAATACTATTAGTGTTAGCGTCTCAAGTACGCAAATATAATTTGCAAAATACTTACATTTTTTTGTCATATTATTCATTATTTCTATGTACTTTGATTTTTATTTCAAAAAATATTCTATTCATGGGGTAATACTAATTTGTACTGTAAAATATTTTTCGTTAAAACATTTTTATGATGACATTTAATTTTATTACGGTTAATAAATATCAGCTATGGAAATTTCCTTCAAATTTTTTTGTATTTAAAATTTTTTCACTGCAGTAACGAAACGGTTCAAAAAGTAAACGATTAATAATAATTCCATAAAAAAACTCAAACACGACTTTATCGTAGTCGAAATTTCTCGTACGCCTATTTTTAATTATTTCTCACGCCTTTTGTCTCATTCATATAAGCATAGGTACATACTATAATAAATTCGAAAGCACGAATGCCGAAAATAATTTAATAAAAAAATAGAATTTAATATAAAACAAAGAATAGTAGTATTGAATCAGTCTATTCATTTACAGTATTCTATTCTAATGCTAAAAAAAATTTGCACAACAGAAAAAATGAATGAACCGCGAGACAAACAAGTATCCCATACTTTTCACAAAATTTGACTCTGATGTAACGCCGGTAACGTAAGAAGTGGAAAGAGTATTATTTTCGGTTTATGCGAAGTCGCCGATAGTGTGACGAAGGCAAAATACAAAAGATAACTTTGGTGATTACAGTGGCCGGAATTCACATCGGCATATTTTACTGATGTGTTTACGTTGCACGAGATAATTGTTTGCCCGTGGAAAAAGATTAAAATACGGCCTTTGTTAAATGTAGCTATAAAAATTTCTGAAACTGAATGCTGAGCTACCACGTGCCGGCAAGAATTTTAATCGATTTGCCATTATAACTAACAGAAATTAACGCATAGTTTCACGCAATTCTGCCGGTTCCAACTAAATTCGTTGCCGTGGCCGGTATGTCTAATATAGCTATAACGTTTTCCACTGTACATACATATACGTATAATATATAATTGTTATCAGCGCTATTAGCGCGACATAAATACGGCGTATAGAGAAGAAGTGGTCCGACGATTGAGGTTATTTCGATTTAATTCGTTTTAAATAGGAAATTCCTTAATCGATTTTTACTTGACGTGTTCTTCTTATACTCGGAGTACTTTGTTTTATAATGAAAACATACTAAACTGCGAAACGTTATCGTCCTTAAATTAAGTAAAGTAAGGCCCATGGATATCCTTTATAAGGTATCATCGATTGTGAAGTTAAGCTTTCCATAATGGTACTAATGAGAGCAGGATATAAATTAAATAACCTCTTGCAGTTCGTTGCAGAAAAGGCTGAAGATCCCTTCACGCTAAGTACATTTTGCTGTATTCTTATCAGGACTCCCCCCCCCTTACATATATATATATATATATATATATATATATATATATATATATATATATATTTAACAGAAAGAATAAGAAAAAAGAGACAAGAGAACTCGCTATATCAATTATGATTTTTCAGCTGAGTTTCCTCATCTCCCTGTGTTTTATTTGATTATGGTTGAAACATTTTCATATTAGATACCTGTAATAATAGTTGATATATTTTCACGTTATATGCTAAATTTTTGTTTTATTTTTCATGACGAAATTAACGACATTTGCTATTTTATAGTAAATCTTGTTTACTACACTCACTAAAAGATTTAAAAATAATTTGCTTCTTTTCCCGCTCTTCTTGAAATTTTGTACATTCATGTACTGCATGAAAGGAATCATCAACAGTTCTTTATTGCAATCCTGACACATATTTCTGAGTCTATTAAATCGTTTTAAATATAAGAGCAGGAGTTTCCATGACCAGTTAAATATTGCGTAAAATGAAAGCTACATTTGAAATATATTTCATTGCCAACCTCGTTCTTATGGACGGAATTATTTTATACGCAGTTCTTCTACCTGTTGATGATTGATCGTTATTTGCCATAATTGGATACTATTTAATTTTCTAATTTTTTAATTTCTTCTAATAACCTCTTTTTATCGTATGTTGTTAGTTTTTTTTCTTGTTTTAGATTTTTAATTTTATTAGTAAGTTGTAATTTTAAATCAATTAGAATTATTATGCCTGCTATTTAAAAAAAAAAAAAAAAAAAAATTAGCCGAAACATATTGTGCTGTATCCGGATGTTACCCCTATTAAAATTTTTCTTTGCAGCCTTAGTAAATTTTTTTTATCAACTTTCCTTAGTACTGGATAATAAACCGTAGAGCTATATTCAGTTACTGACCCGACAATAGTTTTATATAAGATTATTCTCTCTTTATATTTTAATCCAAAAATATCAGGACTTGGATTCGGCGAATCTCGGAAATTGTTTGCAGCAAGTTTCTTTCACCTTTTCTCCCTCATCGGCGTTATTCGCGAAGGCCTAAATCCGGTCGATTGACGGGGTAGACTCTTACACACTGGATATCTATTTCAATTTTTGTTCAATAAATTCCATCGTATTTTTTATACATGCCGATTTCCTAGCACAGAGATCTCATTATTATTATTTTTTTTTTGGCCCGAACGATTATAGTTCATTTAGCCAGCAAACTATCATTATTATTATTATTATTATTTTATAGTCAAATTTCGTATTTGTTACGGTTGAATGCAGATGATAAGCACTCTGAACTCAGCTAACAAACAGCTGTTTTTTTATTTTGATGATGCTAACAGAGAGAATTGGTCTAGTAATGTGGAAGAGACGGATTAAGAACCATATTAGTATTTTATTCGAAACGGAATGAATGGAAACTTTTAGAACGGAACACGATCGAGAAGGCGGGTGGAGAAAATGTAGCGGAGATATTGTACAAAGTAGGAAATTGAGTTTTAAGAGTTCAGAATGAAACAAATCACACTACTCAACACAGATGGATTAGCGCACATCCAAAACATATCCGATCTACGTCATAAACGCAATAGGACTTATTAGAATGCGATGAGCATGCCGGAGATATATTCAAAGAAAAAGAAGGGAGGAGACTGCGGGTGAAACGAAAGCGAGATAGTTTGGTAATTATTGATGATCGACGTAGGCAAAGTATGTTGTAGAACCGAGTTCGAGAAGTCGAGATAGGTTTAAGACAGCGGTGGAAAGAACTGGAATTATTAGAAAAAGAAGAAATTGATAGTGACGGGATTTAGTTTGATGACGTCTGCACATCTAGCAGTCAGCTTGCTGTTTTTTTATCGCTGGAACGTTCCGGAACGAAGGGAAATCAGTCTAAGTGTTGAAAAGGATATAGATTACAGAGATGAAATCGAATACGGAAGAAGAGGAAAGCTTTGAGAATCTGCTAGAATTTAGGAGAACCTTCGGAAGAGGAAACAGAAGCGATGGCTTGGAGGATGGAAATTGATTCAGCCTCGTAAAGATATGGTAAAAGATTAACGGATTGAGAATGGACATCTTTAAAGGTGAGGCTCCAGTTGCGTCAGGATACCTGTTAAAGATTATAGAGCGGTTGAAAAATAGGCAACTAGTAGGATTATCGAATTCATTACTAACAATATACAAGGGGGAGGGGGATTAAGGCGAGATGACATGATGTGGATGTGGCTGTAACAGTTTTGAGTATTCCCATCCCGACTGTTAATTACTTTTAAGCGACCAGTTTATTTTTCTGTTTATTCCGACTGCCGGAATCGGTTTCTACACTGTTACTCTTCTTTTTATTATTATTATTATTATTATTATTGTTATTATTATTTTATTTTTTTTGGAATTTCCAGCCGAGTGTATTACCCGATATTGGATTATATTAGTGAGAGAGACTTTGTAATAGGAATGACCGCCGGGAATGGAAGTGAAAGAATAAACGAAGAGCACTGTAATGGAGTAGGCAAACCAAGACTTAGGAGTTGCCTATAAAAGTGGGATCGTTCTATGGATATAGACGCGCATTCGAAGAAGATATGATCTGTATGGCAGAGTGAATATCATTAGGATAGAAAGAACAAAAAGGAGAAGAGGACATAAAAAAGCGAAAAGAGAATGCAGAAAGCCGGCTATGGTCAAGGCGAAGCCTGCAGACAGAAGAGATAAGAAAGCGTGAAAGTTGAGGGAAGTCGTAGTACAAAGGATAAGGAGGAGGCTGAGTTTGAATATTAAGATAAAAGTGTTCAGGATTAGAAAATAAAATAGGATAAATAATCTTATACAATGACAATTCCTGGAAAGAACATTAAGATTAGAAGAAGAAAATTTGGAATGAAAATTGACCGGTCTGGACGGCAGATCGAGCTAATGAATCAGCCAGTTCATTGGCTGGGACTACGTAAAAAATCGATTTGTTTGGAACGAGCGTTATACAATCTAGTGGCGAGAGAACGAGTCAGGAGAATTATGAAGTCTGAGGAATTACGAAGAAGATGAGAGGAGATGGACAGTAGCACACCCTTAGAATTCGAGACTAGCAGATATTTATTAGAATCATTGGGATAAAAGGATACTTCTTTTACATCACACATACTAGTATTACCTACTGGTATTTCTATAAAATGGAATTGAAAGCGTTCTTTAGAAATCTTCGGCCCTAAATATCAGCTACTGAGGACAATTTTACTTGGAAAGATTGAAAAAAAAAAAAAGGTGGATTGGCAGGAAGAATACGACATGGTTTGAAAACATGAAAAATTGGACAAAACATTCAACAGAAGAAATAATTCATACAGTCAGGAATCGGGAAATACGGAAAAGAATTATCTTCATGTCAACAGCCTGAAGTCCGATGAGGATATGGCACTTTAAAGAAGAAGAAGTATTAGTACCCAGTGTTGGGTGTTTTTTTTCTCTTTTTTTCTTTTGGCGTAGATACGACTTAAAAACATCAGCGAGAACGTACAATGTAGAAAAATATTGGAACATGACATCTTACGTCAAATTATTGACCAGTTATCGTTCTATTCTATCTTTCAGTCTTTTATCGTTTTTCATATCATGCACCCTTCCTTTTCGGCTTTCTTAATGTCTAGTACTTATTCTTCGGTAAACGTAAACATTATTCTACTATTACGTTACATTTTTCTATCACAAAAACGGGAACGCTTACTTTACTTCGCTTGTAAACGTTGTTCGCGAAACTGCTTAAACATTTTTAAAAATAACCGTGCCTTATTTTCCTTAATCAATGGTAGTATTAATTGGAAATATTCGAAAATTACCTGAGAAGCATAAGAGGTCCGAAGCAAAAAATATGCGTCAGAAATATTGAAATCAAATATGTTTGGATCCCCTTCTCTTCCGTTTGAGGATCTACGGATGACTTGCGTCTTTTTATCGTGAGCTGCTCTTCGATCGGCGTGGATGATCTAGCGACGATTGAAGGTGGCTCTTCATCGTTCGTGTGGTCGACGCTTTGAAAGATGCCTCTGGAATTAAAGCAGAAGTTATTTCAGTCTTTGTCGCGATAAAGTCGGTAATAGCAAATAAGCCGGTAACAGATGCGATTCTAGTTCTACAGATCGTTCTAGTAGTGAGTCGAACAGCGCTTTGTTGTCATTAATAAAAAGAGGGCGTGTTTTTGTAATAGATATAAAAATCGCGGTCAAAATTTATTGATATAAAAAATTGTAATTATAAGTTTTCTGTACTTTTTTTAGGTACCGAGACGTTACGAAAGTGTTTCGAATTTTTTATCGAAAAATACTAACGCGTTATAATAATTCCTACGGTGGTACTGTTTTCTTGTGAATAGGATTTTTTTTTTGAACCGTTTGCTGCTACAGTGCGAAATTAACCCGGCGTAAGAAATAATTTCCATTTACGAAGATTATACCGGGTTTTTTTTTTTTTATTTGTTTTTCTTTTCGGATCTTAAAACGTCGTTTGTTAACGCCCTGTGGAAAACTGCGAATTCCCTTATTCTCGCAAGGTCGAAATTTTAACGAATTTTTAATCGCACTTCTCCGTACTCCGCTGATAATTTTATCCGGCTCTTTAGCGTTGTTCCCGTTGTTCGTTAGCAGTGCCGAACTTTGATCCAGAAAAATCTTCCACCGTGGTATTCCCGATAGGCAGCCATCAAGGCGGGAGTTGTGGTAGTTTTTTAATCGGAATTTCCTGTTAACAAACGCTAAACAAGAGAATGCTTTCTAAGGTAATTTCCCCCCTCGCTTGTTTTCATTTTAGATTAGCAGAACGTTCGCTCGAGAATCCTATCATCATCCCGGCTACTGAATGCCGAAACACTTTTTTCCTACACCGTTTTCCAGAAAAAGTAGAACTAACCTCGGCCACGTTGCCGACCACGGTTCGTAGCTTGCGTGCGATGTCTTTTACTTTGGACCAGCGAATGCGTGCTTGGCTAGTCGCGAAGACTAATAAACCTACACTCCGCCGCGCTTTCAGTAATTCAATTTATGTCGAAAAAAAGTATTTCGATTTTTGCGAAAAAGAAAAAAAAAAGTTGTCATTTGCATATTTATTAGGCGATTTGTGACTCGTAAAGCCCCCTCTCTCTCTCTAAATGTTAAGTGTATCTTCCGAATTGAATTTAGAAAAAGAAAAAAGACTAACCAGTATATAAGTTTTATTCACAAGTACACGGTAACGCGGATCTGTGTTTTGAGGTATAAGTGTTTTTCTTCAGTAAAAACAACCGTCGATTACGCGACCGTTAACGTCACCGGGAAAATACTTTTGAACTATGTCAGAAGAATATATATGCGTGTCAGAAAAGAAACACGTTAAATAAATGCATTCCTTTAGCTTGTACTGAACATTAGAATATTTTATTTTACCCTTTATTTGAGTTGGTCAACGTTAGCGATTTACTGATCATCTCATGAGACGAATAAAAACCCGAGGAAACAAGAGGAATGTAGAAAAAAAAAAAAAAATGGGCTTCAACTAGCAGGAAAGGACGGTTATCGAAAATAAGAACAGAAGAAATACGAATAAAAATAGTACGGATAAGAAGATACCTTTCAATAGTCGGGCGGAAACGAGATAACTAGAAAAAAATAAAAGGGAAAGACTAAAGCACACGGCAATGCTTTAACTCCGACAGTTCTAGCGTGCAGCAAAAATATCGATCAAAATCGTCGTCTGACGATATGACCGTAGCTTGCGGGAGCACTTACAGCATTCTCGACTGAAGAAAGAGTACAGCTTGCCTACACTAATTGTAAGTAGCGCGAAAGCAGAGCTCGCAGTGTTAACAGATGCAGGGAAAAGAAATCCACGATCCCACACGCAATAACTGCGAGAAGGATGAAAGAGCATTATTTATTTATTTTCTTCGTTAAAGGGGGGGAACGTTTGATATCAAAGAGATCTGCGGATGATTTTCGAAACGGGAGATTTTCGTTCGCCATCACGAATTGATCTCTAAGAGTGTGATGATACGACAGCTAAAGGAATCCCCGGCGAACTGTATCAGGATTAGTGTCGAAACGTATTTTAATTATAGCGCTGTGGGGGTAACGCGGTTAGTGTAGTTAAGGCTCTTGGCTATTAAATCAGATAGGTTCAATACTTGTCAAGTGACGACCCCATGATGCCAACGGGACATATAAACGTCATATCTTAAATTTGGATGTTGTTTATACCGAAGATATCGGAACAAAGGCGTTAAGGAGGAACGAATCGGCGGGGCTTTCGATATCTCTTCAGATCCTTTTAACCTGCTTAAGAGTACATTATGAAAAAGTTGAATTACACAATCCTCAACACCCTACGCGCCAAAGAGTGTACGGGACTGATTTTATATAGTCTATGCGGTGATGTTCGATGTCGCGGGTGTAGTGTTTAACTCTGATTGATGGTTGTACATTAGTTCTGGTTGACTGTTAACAGGTAGCCCAGCTCTGTGATTCGTCATCGGTTTTTTTTTCTCTGTTTCAGCGTTTCGTCGTTATTTCTAATAAAAGGTTATCAAGCGACGGTAGTAGGCCCACTGGAAATAATACGGGTGAATGGCGGGCTTCTGAGTTCGCTCACAGACAGGGATGTGTATACGGTGAAACAACAGGATAAACAGTTCGAATTTAACCAATCAGAGAGAGGTGTCTTTTTTGTGTTTTTAACATCTCTCGGATTTGTTAAATTCGAATTGTTCGTCTGGTTGTTTCAACTTACTAATGGGGTTTGTTTTTTAAATTTCACATTGAAGCGGTTTAAAAATAACGATTTTGATTTGAAATTTTTCCGCATTCTTGCGGGCGGAAACGGAAGAGGGAAAACCCGATCGACACTTTGCGTGTGTCATAGTTAAATCTACGACGCACTAACGTGTTAAGTTTCCCGGCGATAGCGCAGTGGCCTTAAGTAAAGCTCTCGCTATTCTATACTGTTTATTCGGTTTTGTTTTTTACTTATGTGACTGCCTACATTCGGACACCTTCTTTTCTTGTAGGGATCTTTGGTGTTCATGGCAATGGTTCACACAGAAATTGATAATACACTGTTTACGGACTGATTTATAGTTTTGTTTGATACTGTTTTTGTGCTATGCCCGTGTAAAATACGACAGTACACACATATGTTCGCCATTATCTTCTTTACGTAATACGATGATTTTAAATAAATTTCACTCTTCACTGTCAGATCTGGAACTGAGGATTCTCTGCTAGTGCTACATCGCAACGACACGGTGCATGTTGCGTAAATTATTTTCGAAAACGGATACTATTTTTTGTGATGAGGAAATTTCATTAATCGAAAATAACTTCCCCGCCTTCTTTTGAATTTTCCCTGCTGACGAATAAAAAAAGAGGAGTAAAGATTGTTATCGTAGATAAAAGAAAAAGTATACAATTTTTCTGGAAAACAATAATAAAAAAATAAAGAAAAATAAAAGGAAAGGAAAATATACCCCGTTATACTTTTTACAATTTGGTAGAAATAATGAAAATTGTAAAGTTGCGCAAAATAACAAAAAAAAACAAAAAAAAAACAGAAAGAAAAAAAAGGAAGAGAATGAAAAAGAATCTGTTGAAACATTTTGTTAAATGAACGTTTTATGCTTACCATGTGGAAATCTGTAACTTTCCCCTCTTTAAACCGTAATTATTATTTTTTCCTCCTTGCAGTTTCAGATTCTGTAAGACTGTAATAAACAGTGATGATATTCCAGCAGCTCGAAAGGGTGTAAAAATTTTCCTTCTACATTATAATTATACCGGACTTATTTTTTTCGTTATTTTTGTTTTCTAACCAGTATTCCCCCTTTAAGAATATTAAACCATTTCGCTTAATCGAAAATGATGCAAATTATGAAGTGTTACTAATAAAATTTTCGAAATTCCAAAAAGCGATAAAAAAAAATCAATAAACATAAAACTTCCCCGGGCTTTTTAGTTTTTTTCTTTAGATAAGAGTGATTTTATTACTCGCTTTTATTCGATTATACTATATGTATATATATATATATATATTTATTTATTTTTCGTAATTCATATATAAATACATAGGGACACTGAGGGAGATAGAGAGTATCCTTTTCAAAACTGAACAACGTTGAAAAAAAAAAAAGGGTGAATCGTTTCAGTTGGGAAAAATTTCCCGTACTGAATACAGAGCCAAGAACTTCCGTTCCATTTGTTAGAAAAGCAATTTTCCGGGTCGACACTTGTAGCTTTTCCTACATTATTCAATTTTCCGCAAATGTTTTACGTTATCGATGCCGCATGCTATGTGCATTTTTATTTGATGCGAAACTCGCGGTATTGTTTCGCTTGTCATATAAAATATGCTCTTCATTGAATTTCAGACCGAACGAATGTAAATGAACCAGGTAGCTTTTAAAAATATCGGCGACCCGTTTTATTTTAGTTTCGTCCACCTTAAATTTCTTTGCTTTTTTTGTGTTTATCTTTTTCGAATTTTTTTTTTTTTTTCATTACACGTTTGGCTAGTTCCCGTATTTCTATAGATTTGGAAGTTTTATTTCCACGCTGATGAAGAACCTTTTGTTGTCAATCGATCTCTGTGACATTTTAATGCAATCATATCGTAAGTGGCACCTGGATGGGACAAAATTAGGGACAACTCAAATATAATTTTAACTAATATGATCAATCGCTCTATAGAGGAAGCGAGCACTCCAGATAAGCTCAAAAGAGGTATTATTAGGCCGATCTATCAAAAAGGGTGCAAAATCAATGTGAAAACTACCCCGCCCAATGACAATAATACCTGAAGTAGCTAAAATATTAGAACACTACGTTGATAAACATTTAAGAAATTATATGGAAAAAAACAACCTATTCTTATAAAAATCAACCAAAAAAAAACAAAAAAAAAACACGGATTTAGAAAAAAAAGCTACTAAGAAGGATGATAAATAAGATAAATACGGGATTATCGATGATCGCAGGGAGTAATAGTAATGAAAAAACTATTGATTATGGGGTAGGTCAGGGAACTATGATGGCTCCTACCCTCTTTCTAATATACACTAACTCATTGTACAGGCATATTAAAAATGCAAAGGTATATGTTTTTATTCTACAGTAATTAATTTTAAACACCAATTTAAACAATTATTTTATTTTTTATCAAATACCCTGACGCGTTTCGAAAACAAAGTTTCATGATCATGAGAATTTTGCTGATGATATTGCTCTATTAATTGATCGTAAAATGTTAGAGGTTGCGGAAAAATTACTGCAAGCGGATATAGATAATCTTAGTAAATAGGCACCATGATAGGAGGTTAGGTGTAAATATAAATAAATCTAAATTGTACGTATTCGAAATACTACTAAACATAAGAGTCGTGACATTCATCCTTCATAATAACGATGGCTTGCATGAACTCCATTAAACTAAAAGAACACTCTTTTACGTTTATGTTCACCGTTAGAGAATGTAAAAGATTTTAAATATTTAGGAAATATATATCGACAAATCCTTGAACTGGAAAAAGCACGTTCAAGATTTAAATTCGAAAAAAGACAGTCAATACCAGCTTTATATAAATTAAGGCAGCTGCTATCATATGGAACACTACGTATATACTACTATAATGCAATAATAATGTCTAGAATTCTGTGTGGAATCCGAATATGGGGAGAATTCTCATGTCGACGGAGGTCGCGAAGCAAACGATATTTTAATGTCGGCGTACGCCTGAATGGCTGTACAAAGCCTACTTTTACGGGAAAACATGAAAATGTCTCACTGTGTTTCGGACTTGTACGCAAGCTGATTTATATACTTTTTACTTGCTCATGAACAAAGAATTCAGATCGGATTACTAACAAAAATAAAAAAGAAGTAAAGTGTCTAATGAAAATACTATCTTTCTTACTATTTCTAAACTACCATATTTAAGGTAGAATTTTATAATTTCGTTTTATTTTTCACCCCTAAATATAAGACAAAAGTTAAATTAAAAATTGTAATAATTATGTATTTTTAAAACATTTTTATGAATTTCTATAAAGGTCGCTATTTAATTTTTTTTTTATGAAATAAGGGGCATTTCTCAAATCTACTGCCTACTGTAGAAGATTTTACGTAATTATATAATTTTCCCCCAAAATGTCCTTCTGGATCCGCCCCTGATACATTACTTGAATTTAATAGCAACAATATAAAGTTACCATTCAGGCAAAAAACTCGAATAACAAGAAAACAAAGTATTATATATTACGTTTATCCTAGAAGGTCAAATTTACAAATTGATAACATAGATGATTCAGTTTTAATTAAATTAATGAGTAATACCCTAATCTTATTTTAAACGAAAATAGAATTGGTGTGTGGAAAAATGAAGTAGTGAAATGGCTGAAAGAATGGCAAAAAGTAAAACAAGTCCCATACACTTGACAAGGTGTCAGGGATTGTGAAGTTACGGTTTACAATGTACTTAGCCTGATGGTTCTAAGAAGAATATTGGGGCCAGTTCTTTTCTACTTGGAATCGCCTTTACTTTCCCAGATTTCTCTGGTGCCGAATTCTATTTCAGATTAGGTATAAACCTGGGAACGATTTGGATCCGGGACGAGACAAGTCTCGATAACCTATGACACCTCTGATTTGGTAGCTAAGCACCTTAACCACTAGGCTACCGTGCTGACTCGAAATAACGGTGCAAAGATTAAAAACCAAGCTACGTTCCGAATTTGTCCATTTGTGTGGCTCAGTTATGCATCTATTTAATTATATATTTTCTTTTTTGTTTTTCTTTTGTGTCGTTCCTTTTTCGTTCCTTTTCTGTTTGTACTTCTTTAAGAATATCATCTATGTGAATACGAATATATAAGCTATTATTATGTATTTGTGTGTAGATGTGTATTTATAATGAGTGTACGCGTATGTTCTTATATTTACTTGGACATGTATTAATTTAGGTTTATTACTATTATGATTTATATAATAAGCATGAATAAGTTTGTAATGTTTTCAAAATTTGAATGAACGATAACAAGAGTGTCGGACACTCACGCAACGGCGGCATACTTGCCCTGTGAGACCCACAACTTAAAAAATCAAAAAAAAATCGTATCGGATGATATTAACTAAAGTTTAAAACTTCAAAACTCTATTCTAAAATAAAACTACACATAGTAAATGATAATCCTTACCCCAGGCATTTAACCGTCGAAACAACTAAATACAGATAAGACAAAAGAGAAAACAAAAAATTATGGTATTCGCGTCATATTTGTTTCCGATTAAAATCTAACGGACGTTTATTGACTTTTCATTTTTAGCTTTACCGATCAATCCGCTTTACAATGAATATAATTAATATTAAGCGCATAAAAATATAAGCTATTATTATTTTTATTATTAAAAAATAAATAGAATTAAATGTAAAGTAAAAATTTCTAGTTTTATAAGCGTTAAATACTTCCATTTAAACTGCACAGGCTAGTAGATATGTAGTTTTTTTAAATTTTGCTGCTTTATTTTATTACTTCCGTATGACATTTACACGATGATAAGTGACAGCTCCATGTTTACTCAAACACGCAGTCAAAATTTGTTCGTTTCGACGAAGGTTAAAATATTTCCTACTGACTGGTTAGATAAAAATATTTTCAGAGCTCGTTTGTTCAAGTTCTGGATGTTTACTGAACTGCCGACAGTTACATATAACATATGTCGATAGTTTAATACACTAAAGAGAATGGCCTGCCCGTCAGTGGTGTCAAGCCTCTTGATAGACAATCGATCACGAGAAAGGCCGCGATATGAGCTACCAGCAATCAACTAAGAATTTGGAATTCCTCCTGAATGGATTATTTCGATAGCTACCGAGCACAGCAGAGGTCTCGATTTACCAGTAATCATTTTACTATTTAATCTGTACAGTCGTTTGACGAAAAGTGAAATTATTGGCGATAGCGGTGAGATCACCGACTGAGTCGCTTAGTTTGCTCGCTCGTTGCAAAGAACACTAAAATGTGGCCGGAAACCTAGACAATTCATTCTAGCTAATTGCAGTAGTCAACTACTGCAGTTGCATTATTAGTGGATGGTTATTCTTCCAATACCGAGAGACCAAGCACCCGCAGATGATTAGTAGGGTTCTAAACGACTAACAATGAATCAAAAGTGATATACAGTCGACTCGTGATTATCCGGATCGCGTTTATTTGGATTCCATATTATCAAGATCGATTTTTCAAAAAAAAATAAAATAAATAAATAAATATATGAAAAAAGAAGAAAAGCAAACGCACTTTTATAAAATCCGCAGCTATATATGCAGTACGTATCTGAATATTTGTTTATATTTTCGCTGAAAATGAAGGTGCTGTGAAATTTTTAAAACTTGGTTTCATAAAGAGTTTGTGCCCGCAGTTGCGAAACATTTGTCCGACAAACAGTTACCGAGAAAAGCAATCCTTATTCTCGACAATGCACCTTCCCATCCGGCAACCGAGGAGTTACAAGATGGTGATATATATATGGGCGTAATGTTTCTTCTAGCAAACGTTACATCGGTTTGTCAACCTATGGATCAAGGAATCTTAGAGGCCTTAAAAAAAAAATATCGACACCGCCGTCTCACCAGACTAATCAAGCGTTGAAAATTATGAGGACTGCCAGGTTGCTTTAAAATCAATTGATATGCTTGATGTTATCACATTTGGTTATCTGAGAGGTGGGAAGAGATTAGTTCTATAGCATTAGTGCGGTCGTGGAAAATATTATTAAATCATAAAGTCAGTGATAAATGCGATGAATTTGGCAAACAATATGATTTGGACAGTTCAAAAGACAACGAGGAGCTTGTTTCTCTAATGAAAAATATTCCAGGATGTGAAACAGGTAGTAATACAAACTCAAACACAAATGGGGACGAAACCTTCCCATACAAGTTGCAAGAATTTTAGAGATTTAACCTTAGCGGCTTTAGTTTTAACAGCGAACTATTTATTTCCAAAGCAGAATTTAAGGATATTCTTAGCCGGACTAAAAATAAAGCTCCTGGCTTAAACCAGCTGACGAATAAATGTTTGAAGATCTTGAATTTCCACTATCCTAATTTATTTCAGAGCTTATTCATCGCTCTGTTGAGGTTCGGAGTTTTCCCAGAAGCCTGACGAGCAGGAAGGACAGTTTTATTTCTAAAACCCAGACGTAGTCCTAGTCTTCCATCCTCGTACAGACCGATTGTCTTGTTAAGCGCTTTAGCCAAGGTGTTTGAATATGTTTTGTTGAATCATATACTGCCGGTTTTACCTCACGATGATCGGCAATTTGGATTTACTAAGTCCCGTTCCACGGCAACGCTTTTTGGCGAATTATCTAAGCAGATTGAGCATGCGTTAAGTAAAAAGACTGCGATCGGCCTGCTGACGTTGGATATTAAATGCGTCTTTGATAACTGTTTGTGGCCAGTCTTATTCCACAAAATTAAAGCATTCAGGCTCGATTATAGAATAATCTCAACTTTAAGACAATACTTAGATTTCAGAACTATTAAATTTATTTACGAACATCAAACATATTTTCGAAATGTTACTCGCGGATGCCCGCAAGGATCGATTTTGAGCCCGATTTTTTGGAATTTGTATATTTCAGACTTATCGTTGTTGGAGTTTCCTTTGGCTGCAACCAGATATTTCTATGCAGATGATCTAGCATTCGCGGTCACTTCTAACCATCGTCCCTCCATTGGTAAATACTTCAAGATTACAATCAACAATATTTTAACCTATGCGGAAAAACATCTTCTACAGTTGGACGAAAACAAGACTAATTTATTAATCATGCACAGGAAACGAAAAAGGGACTACTACAATTCGCTACATCTCTCTATACCGAACTTTAAAATTAATATCGTCGAATCATTGAAATATCTTGGTATTACATTAGACTGTCGCTACAGTTTTAATCAACATTTCGAAAATTTGTCCAGTAAAGCTACAACGGTTCTAAATAAATTGCACTCCATGTCTGGACGCACGTATGGGATGAACACTAAACACCGTTTAATAATTTATAATATGCTAGTTGTTCCATTATTCACGTACTGCGTATTTACGTTCGAAGAGGCTTTAAAACGTAAAAGCATTCAGGAAGTATTAGTTAAATCCCAAAGGAAATTTCTTTTGTTTATTCTCCGTACGCATAGAACTACTTCCGCTGATGCGTTGCGAACAATAGCAGGGCAATTGCCACTGTATTCCACACTGCAGCATAAAATTTTGTATTTCAAAAGGTTAAATAATCTCAATTTGGAGTTGGATCTAAACAATAGATTTATTGAAATGCAAGACAGCTGGAACAATAGCTCAACTGGAAGATTAACATTTAGTTTCGTCCCCGAGGTTAAAACCAATCCAATCAAAATTAATAATATTTATACGTATGTGACGCAATTTCTTACTGGACATGGTAGATTCCAAAGTTATCTGCACCGTTTCCATCTAGCAGACACCGATTTGTGTTCCTGTGGAGATGCTCCTGAAACTGTCGCCCGTATCGTTAATGAGTGCGCCAAATGGAAATTCTTGTTTAAAGACGTAAATTGTTTTCCATTAAAGAACGATAATTTATCAAAGTTCCTGAACGCAGCGAATTTTATCATGGCTTCCAAATATTCTGATGTTGAAGATTTTTCATTTAATGAATAATTTTATTTTAATTTTTATATTGGTTAATTTTTGTCTCTTTCATTTTCTTTTTATTGTTTCCAATCCATGAAGTGTTCATTGAACTGAGACACTCATGGCTATGTATCAATTACTATGTATTTATGTTATTATTCACCAAATCAATAAATAATAATAATAATACGGGTGACGTTACAAAATGGATGGGTAGCAACGAGATCGAAGAAATGGCAGATGGGGATATTGTGGCCATGGTACTCAATGAAGATCCAGTTGAAGAAAATACGGATAACGAGCCTCTTCAAAGTGTTTTTTTTTTTTTTTGGGCAAAATGTTATACTACATGATGAAGGACTGAAGGCGATCGAAGTAGCGCTGGAGTACATTACTCAATAGGAAGAAATGTCATCGGCTGATATCATTTGTTTACGCAAGTGATATATCGGCAAGGAAGAGAATGCAGCGAAAGACACAGACCTTAATCACAGACTTCTTTAATAACTAGTTTATGTACACCGTAAGTTAATTTTCATGTTTACTTTTTTATAGGGTAAATTAATTTTCATTTTTTCATTTAATTTGCAGTATTTAACCCTGAACTCCGGCCTATCCGGATTTTTTGCTATCCGGACCGGCTGGCCGCCGCCCGATTAATCCGGATAATCGCGAGTCGACTGAATTCCATTTGGCTCTTTGCGTCCAGGACTAAATACTGTCATTGAGACAGAATGCGCTCGTTGCCCAACAAGCTGTTGCAAAATGTTAGTTCCCGTCAGTCTATTAGCACCAACGCTACGCAGCATACTCAGAACATGTACGTTTTAATACGCGATATCAAATTTAGCCGGATATCGTAACTTTTTGCAATATAGGAGGTGTCTTTTTTCGTATTTCATTAGTTTTCCGAGGCGTTGTTTTCTGAAAATTGAGAGTGTTCGACTTAGGGTCCGGCGTAATACTTATTTTACAAGTTTTATCGATAAGGCAAGAAATTTTGCCGAGGAACCATTTAGGAAATTGTAGATAGATCGGATCTCATTGATTCGTAAGGGGACAAAATTAATTACGGGGGATTTATTGTATACGCTTTGAGATTAATATCTTACGCATTACGATAAAGGAAGAGATCCGATTTACGTTAAAAAATGGTGAGAATCTATACGCACCTAGGAGGTTGTTCGAAGATAACGGAGCGACGTACCGGAGCTATTGATTTTAGTGTGAATGAACTCGCAGATGAGTGGGAAAGCCGCGGTTAATCAAAGATAAACTTGGCGGGTGTTACATGTTTAGGAGAGATTTAGGGGAAACGTAACCAAAGGTTAAAAAGAAAAAAAATTCAAGAATCACAGAACAACGTCCGCGGTACTTTTGATGACTGTACAGAGATTGTATAAACAGAGATCCATAGAGTAATGATGAGCTGTCACCGCACTCCAGGCAGTTCCATTCGGTGTTGTTAGCAGCGGCAACAGCTAATAATTTTGAACGCACGGTGTGTGGCAGTGCGATGAACATGGAAATGAAAAGAGAGCGCTCATTAACCCTTATGTGCCCACCCGAGGAGGTACCCGGGTGTCCGTCGGCGGACATTTTGTGAAAATTTTTTATGACCCTCTCAATATGTATCGACCCCAGCCTTATACTTGCTGTAAAGTAAAATTATACTCGGTTGTTTTTTACGTCGTTGGCCGCTGCCTTATCTGTATGCATCGTAGACAATAATGTAACAGCATTACCCTTCTTTTTTTTAGCTCATATGAGCATAAAGTTACTTTTTCGTGAAATCCAAACAACGACGTCAGTTCTTCTCTTGATTTTGAAGGCGCGAAAGCTTGTGAAATGTATGACTTTTTTTTTCAACGTACCAACCGTAGTCAAATTCCACGAGATTAGATGTTTAGCAAGCACCATCAAAGTAAAAAAGTTATCCATCGAGATATTTCTTCCAAAGCCCTTGTACATTATCGCAAGATACTTCACGACTCTTTCGCCCTAATTTACTTCGCAAACATTCTTCGTTTTCCCCGTGCACAAAATGCCTCGTAAAGGTTAGGCGTTTTCCACGTCGCATATCCATCATACTTTTATCCCATATTTCGCCGGCTTCGATGCGTGAATTTAGTCCTGCCACAAAAAGGAAAAAGCTGCTTGTCAATCGTCAGATTTTCGGTGGGTTTGTTGTACATTGACGAAAGATTTTTCGGTTAATGCTACCTCGTATACCTGGCCTAATTTTTTACTTGCACTCAATTTTTATATCTGAACACGTGCTAATTACATTTATAAATATCTAATATAAAATACAGATGTGAATGAAACTTCTTATTATTGTTTAAAAATGAAAAAAAAACTCAATAAAATCCATAGGAGGGTACTCGGATAGCCCGGGTGCGTAATAGGGAAGGTGAACCCGAGTGTGCACATAAGGCGTGTATTACTGAAGTTTCATTACCTTTAGCAGCGTTTCAAATAGGCTATCAGCAGTTTATGAATGTAAATACTTGTAAAACTTTTTAAAGTAGGCGAAAATAGAAATTACAACTAAAATAAAAATTACCATACACAGGTTAAGCAAAGAAAAAAACAAAACAAATACAAAAATAGTTATTATTGCTTACTATTCTATAAGATTAAATATTAGTTGTATTTGCAATTAAATTACGTTCCGATGTTTTTATTTTGCGAATTATTTAATTATTTCTAACTACACAGATGCTCTTTCTATTCCTACTCTCCTGATCATTTCTTCGATTTCATTATTCTTCTTCTCGTAGCTGCCTCACTCATTTTCTTTCTTTTCCCCATTTCCATCCGTGTTGATTTTCGCTCCAGCGTCCTAATGAGATGGTCGACTGATTCATTTCCCGTTTTTGCGTGTAGCCGGGGGAGTGGAAAAAAAATATACAGGTGCATGTAATTTCGGTTAAGAAACGGAGCGTTTTGAGAAAAGAACACGCTCAGATTTCATCGATAATAGTTAAATAATCGGAAATAGGGAATTGGTTCTCGGAGGAAAAATTTCATTTTAGAGGTTTGATGAATGTTTCTAAATATTTTTTTAACCCATTATCCTCGTTTCAGGTGTTAAGTTTTTCCAAGGAGTATTAAGTTTTTTCAAGGTGTGTCAAGTTCGTTCGGGGGAAATGCAATCAATTTTTCAACACGCACATTTCAGTTTAAACTGGTCGCCATAGATTTCCTCGCTAGAACCGCGAACTGCGAGCCGACTTAACAAATTAATCTGTTCCTCATTTTACATTTTCCACCGAAAGAAAAACAATTCTATTCGTTGCTTCCCGGTTTTTCGCTAATTACCTTTCGCTGAAAGAACATTATATCGGTCGCGGGCCAGCTTAATAATTGAAAAACGAATTAAAAAGTCCCTCCGCTAACGTCCTTCTTCATCTTCGTAGATTAGCGCACCCGTTTAATATTTTAAAACCGTAACACCCCCATCCCCCGTACGTGCACATTACATAGCTTAATCAGTGTAGATTTTCGTTTTGCCGTTAGACTTACAGATTTACTTGAAAATAATCGCTTTTTTCTTTCTTTTTTTTTTTAAATTTACTTCCTAATTACTTTAAATATAAGGGTGTTTCATTTTAGATTACTTGTTAATTCTGTGACGTTTGTAACAGCGTCGAAATGATGTCCTTAATCTTATTTCAGTACCTTCGATGACTATTCTTTCATCCTGCGCTTCTAAGGTTTGACGGATTTTGACGAATATTAATATTACCAAGCCGATCGGCATAACGAACCTTTAACAAGAACATATCAGTTAAAAAATTAACCAACTTAAAATATACTTATACGAATTATTTACAACGCAAAGATTCGCGAAGATTCGCTAAAATATGCGTTCTTTTTTCTTTATTTTTTTTGCTCTATAAACATACTAGTTTGTTGACTGTTTTCTTTTCCTTTTTTTTTTTTTTTTTTTTTTTTTTTGTGCATTTTCGTAAAACTCTCGATTCGCAACGAAGCATAAGATTGTTAATCTGAACACGAATGTGCAGGACGAATGCAACAGCGCACATTTGAACAGAACAGAACTTATGTTTAGCTAAGTACAGAGTTACCCAGTATATATAAACATAAAATGCATACCAGCTCAAATGAAACTTAACCGCATTGCATTAATGATAAAAAAAAAAAAAAAAAAAAAGGTAGAATGCTTACACAATTTCAGATATATTACGAAAGTGGATTATATTTCCAGAGAATCCAATTTCTGTGTAAGCTGTTTTCGATGAACAGTCGAAAATATCTGCACATTTTTTAGGATACTGCTGACGGCCCGGCGAAAACGTAATCAACTAGCCTCGGATAGGTGTAAAAATTTCAAACGAATAACCGGCATTTACACGAACAAACAGCTCAAGACTGTCCCGGTATTAAAAGTTTCGAAACGAGCTTGCGCGATTATTTTGAAGCGTATGTAATTATAAAAAACGGTAAATGGTCAGCGATGTTGGAAGAAAACGATTTTTAAATGAACCAAAACAACAATTTGGCTCTAGTTTGTACGGTAGAGGCGTTGACTGTTTTAAATTCCTCGAAACCTGAAAGAACCTTTGAGGTTTTTCACTTCAAGCTCAAAGTCATATTATTCCGAAAACATATTTATATAAAACAGTTGACATACATGCGCTGATTTCATTGTAAATAAATAACCATTATTCAGCTATTATAATAGAATATAATTGAACGGCTAAGTCGATAATTCGATTTTTATGCGGCCGTATCTCGTTCCTAAGTAAGGAATTCCGTTTAGTTCATTCTGTTCATTTTTAACAAATGCAGCGTTACTCGCACATGTAGAAAATAATCGATGATCGAGCACACATCTTCAAGCTCGGGTGCAGCGAATGAGATGAAAGTTTGCGTCGCGCCAATTGCGAGACGAGTGGCGAAAACGTTAGTGGCTTTATCAGCGAAGGACAATTTCTATCATTTCGCGTTGCGTAACTTTTATATACGTAGTTGTTGAAGTTTCTACCGGTCAGATCACTTCGGCGAATTGCAATATCAGCAGGTATTTTTTAGCGAGTTACCCAGATGATTGAAATTTATCTCATAGGAAAGCCGCGCGGTATTGGGATATTTCGGAAATACCGTACTCGAACGTTTATTATTTTCCCAGTTGAATTTTGAATATTTTCGGAAAAAAGCGTTATATCGCTCGCCGCTTTAAAAAAGGGACGATTAGAATTTCAAATATGGTAGCCATCGAAAAAATCCGCTTGCCAAGTGCCGATATTGAACAAATATATACATGTATATATGTATGTATATATATATGTATATATATATATATATATATAAATATATATGTATATATAAATACGTGGGTTGTTCAAAAAAAGACCGAACTTTCGTCATAAAATCTTTTTTGTAATACTTACAATTTTACACATGTTTGTTTCCTTCAAAGTACTCCCCCTTACTTGTTATGCACCAGTCCGATCGTTTTTTCCACTGTCCGTATACTCCCTGGAACTCGTTTGGTGTGATGTCTCGTAGCTGTGCCTGCGATTTCTCTTGAATTTCTTCTATACTACGAAAACGACGTCCTTTCAAGATGGATTTTAGTTTCGCAAATAGGAAAAAGTCTGCTGAAGCCATATCTGGAGAGTATAGGGAAGTACGGTTGTTCCATTATTACCCAAAAATTGGCCAACAAGCAGAGGCGAGTGACTTGGCTCGTTGTCATGATTTTTGCTGAGACGCGATGCATGCCAAGTTTTTCGGTCAAAATTTTGTGACACGACCTAATACTGATCCCGACTTCTTCTCCAACTTCCGGCACAGTTAAACGATAATTTCCACGAATCACAGATCGAACGACATCAGTGTTTTTATCATTTATTGACGTCGAGGGTCATCTTGATGTTGCATTTTCGTCGGTCGATGATCTGCCTGATTTGAAACGTGTAAACCACTCGTAACACTGTATACAGTTCATATAGTTCTCCTTATGGGCTTGCTCAAGCAATGCCCATGTTTTAGAAAAAGATTTGCCGATGTTCAAGCAAAATCGTTGCTCCACAAAGTCCTTCATTTCCACTTTCTCACTATTTCGCAGAGTGCGGACTGCACCTGTTCACCTGATCGCTCTATTCGCTAACAGATCAGACAACCGTAATGCGATAAGCACTTCATTTTGTTTCGAAAGAATGTCGCCACGTGTAACATGACGCGCGAATTTAAATTTTCCACTGTTCGGACGCAATTTCACAAGTTATTAAAATTTTCAGTTGCTGATATTTCTTATGTTTAGGTTAAAATTATTTCCATACATTTCTGTATTAACACTTTATTAAACAATATAAAACCTTTATTTAACAGAAATTATTTTTAAAAATTAAAAATTAAAATGTGCCGACATGTTTCGGAGTCACTTACTCCATATTCATGGCGTTAATAATTAAAGTTAAAAATTGAAACGATAACATATTTGTCTTCTTATAATCTAATGTAATATATCGATATGTCATGAATGATATTTAATTTTGTATAGCGGGTTATTATTAATTATAAGATTATTATTAAGTTATCTTTAAATTTATTAATGTAATATGTTTCGGCGCTATTGAGTATGTTATAATTATTGATATATTTTATTATTTCGAGGTCGTCTTTTATATTTAATTTTAGTCTATGTTTATTAATAATAATGTGTTCCGCAACAGATGATTTATTAATATGCCCGTGTTTAACGGCAGCAATATGTTCGTTATATCGGATACGGAAAGTTCGACGCGTTTGTCCTATATCGTATATTTTATTGCACGTACTACATTTAATTTCGATATATGCCGGATTTGTTATATTTATCTATGTTTATGAATTTATTTGTATTAATTAATTAGTGATGTAAGTGTTATTATTTGTTGCTGTAAGATATTTTAATTGATTTCCGAAGTAGGTTGGTAAGACTGTTTGTTGCTGGGTTAGTATATGTAAAAGTAGTCCAGATCTGTTTGATGTTATTATTATTTTGTTTACCTTTTTTTTGTATTTTGAGCACATTTAGAATATAGTTTATCTATTATATTAGGTTTATAATTATCATTTAATGCGATGTTTTTTATCATATTTAATTCTGTTTTTTTCTCTTTATTATTTAATGGAGTGTTTATTAATCGATATATATATATATATGAGAGTAGAATGAGGAATATATGTGTATTTGAGGATGGTTAGAATTTGAATTTATTGTGATATCTGTGAGTGTTTCTTTTCTATATATTTTATATTGTAGTTTATTATTGTTTATCAATAGTGTTAAGTCTAGAAAATTTAATTTATTGTAACCGATTTCAAGATTATATTGTAAATTATTATTTATTTAGTTTATGAATTTTAAAAATTTTTCAGGATCTGAGTGGTTTTGGTTTAAATTATTAGTTTTGAAAATGGTGATAATATCGTCAACGTATCTAGCATAAAAAATAATGTTATTTTTACATATACTAACCCAGCAACAAACAGTCTTACCAACCTACTTCGGAAATCAATTAAAATATCGTACAGAACAAATAATAACACTTACATCACTAATTAATTAATACAAATAAATTCATAAACATAGATAAATATAACAAATCCGGCATATATCGAAATTAAATGTAGTACGTGCAATAAAATATACGATATAGGACAAACGCGTCGAACTTCCCGTATCCGATATAACGAACATATTGCTGCCGTTAAACACGGGCATATTAATAAATCATCTGTTGCGGAACACATTATTATTAATAAATATAGACTAAAATTAAATATAAAAGACGACCTCGAAATAATAAAATATATCAATAATTATAACATACTCAATAGCGCCGAAACATATTACATTAATAAATTTAAAGATAACTTAATAATAATCTTATAATTAATAATAACCCGCTATACAAAATTAAATATCATTCATGACATATCGATATATTACATTAGATTATAAGAAGACAAATATGTTATCGTTTCAATTTTTAACTTTAATTATTAACGCCATGAATATGGAGTAAGTGACTCCGAAACATGTCGGCACATTTTAATTTTTAATTTTTAAAAATAATTTCTGTTAAATAAAGGTTTTATATTGTTTAATAAAGATATTTCTTATGTCGAACCGAACATTTTAAATACATTTTTGGACTCGAAAAAAGAAAAAAAAAAATACAATATAGCTAAAATGGCAAAGTAACGAAAAAAGTATTTTACTTATATTACCCCGAGGAGTGACATATGTCTTTCGCAAATTAAGAAATTAAGTAATATATGCGACTCGATCGAAAAGCATCCGACATAATTATCGATAGTAACGTACGAAAATGAGAAAAAATCGCGATAATCTATAGTAAAACGAAAAATCGTTAATTACATGGTGATAAAAATGAAGCGCGTGTACTCCTTCAAGTCTTTCTCAACGCTGAATAAACAAATTCCGGCCCCTTCGGCTTCGCTGATATTCGCGTGTTCCTGCGCCAATAAAGGAAAAAAAGGAACGGATGAACATTTTTAAAACTTTTAACATAAACAATACGATGACGATGCTTCGAAGTTTCTTCTTAAGCGGATATCCTTATGAAAAGGTTTTAGTTGTTACCGACTGGATGCGAATTGCACCATGCTTACACTTAACAATGTAAAAGTCATTAAACTCCTGGAAATGTACTGCGTACAAAAAAAAAAAGGTACGAGTTCGACCAATTGCGCTAAATGGCGTAGATTTCTTTTAAATGTGATGCAACGTGTTACGGTAATAATGTCGAAACTGTACAGAGATGTCGGGCGCGGTGTTAAAAAAAAAAAGTGGGAAATATTAAAGCTGTAAATTTTAGGGAATATAATTTAATCGGACACAGATTTTCTTTTCGCTTCAAGAAGTTGACCAGCGCAGTCGCTAAGTGTGTACACAATCTCGGACGGTGAAAATTTAGCCGGAATAAAATTGACTGTTAAAATTCCTCCGAGATGTTCTATTACTATTATAGATTACTAGAATTTAATGTCAATAATGTACAATTACCATCTTAACAAATAAGCCAAAGTAATACATATTACATCTATCGCCACGGTGTAAATCTACGAACTGATAATCCTGATGACTCAATTTTCATTAATTTAATAAGTACAATCCGCAATCATATATTAAAGGGAAAAAATAAATTGATATGTGGAATAAGGAAGTAGAGAAATGGCTCAAAGATTAAAAAACAAGTGACGTCCCGAATCTCTCTGCTTTATATAATGCTTCCTTCTTTACATAGTTTGTTTTTACCTTCTCGTGTCCTTCCCTAATATAATTTCACAAAGAAGATCATGCCATTCGAATTGAAAATATGAAACTTTCTGCATGTATCGGTACTTATACTTAGATTTAACTTTAGGTTTACTAATATTATGATTTATAAATAAGCGAAAATAGTTTAGTTTTTTTTTTTTTGAATAAACGTTAATAAGGGCGTCGGGCACTCACACAACGGTCATATTTGCCCCCGTGAGACCCACAACTTATATGAAAAAAGAAAAAATAAATAAATAAATAAATAAAACTGAAGTGGAAATGCGAAAGTTTTAATGTTTTCGAACGATGTCTTTGTTTGGTTTATTGATTCGACTTTAATAGTTTAAAAGGTGACACTGAAGCTGACGTGACTACCTCAATTGCTTATATATCAAATGGTAGTAGTACCGGAAATATCGGTATTGGATGATGTTTTTGAATGTATTAAAGGGCTATGTACGACGAGATCTTACACCATAGGGTTAATTCAACAAACACTGTACTAATATATATGTATATATGCAATGTATAAAATCTCAAAATTTTATGTCTGCTAATACAAAATTATATTCGACGAGAATTGTTAATTTTCTAAGTCATCAGTTTTCAAAGTATGATGCAAAAAAAATGTATACATTTTAATAGCAAATTATGTCCTGCATTATCAATCTCGCGGCAGAGTTGATAAATCGCGTTTAAGTGTTATTCGGAAAAGTGCAACTAGCAATTGCTCTTAAAATTTAATTTGTAAAATATAATTCATCTTTGACGAACATTGGATGATAAAAACAATTTTATCGACGGTTCAACAAAAATTTGCTTGATCGTCTATGTGTAGCCGTCGCTTTTTTGTAGGTTGCACGCGGTGTGTTTTGAAAAATTAAAAAAAAAACAAAGTTTTTCTCATCTTCCGCGTGTTTCTGTATCGTTTAATATTAAAAATTACATTGCGAGATTGAGAAAGAAGAACATTTAATAAAATTCAAAATATGAACACCGTAACGATTCTGTGTGCGAACATGCAGTAATATTATATCGTTAAACAGACGAAAGAAGAAGAAAAAAAAAAGAAATATCGTTAAATAGATAATTCGTAGAAAATTCGCTTTGTATACTTCTTTCAATAGAACACCTTCAAAGAGAGTTAATACCGAATACAAATCTACAAAACAATATGATCGGAAGAGCTAACTTTCCTTCATATCGGTTCCATCCGGTGCAATATTTTTACTCTACTAATAACGTACAAACGTTTCAAAACCAGTGCGATTTTTGAAATGTTTGTAATTTCTAGTAGCCGCGTGAAAACCCCGGATACGTTACGTTTACTACGACCAAAAACAAAACAGACAGCTTTGACGATTCAACTTTTCCAAATGATTTTTTTGTCAGAATCAATTACGTATGTGTCGATAAATACGGCGCGATACTGTTCTCTATTGCAATGCGCTACTGTGTAATACGTGTCCACTGTGCTATTGCTATATGATTCTGCCTATTCGAACCTTTAGGTCGATGTACGTTGTATATATCGGATAAGGCAAAGCGATGCAAATAGCGGCAAACCACGTGGCTACGCTTAACACAAACTCCGGTAATCTCGTTTTATCCGGGTTCCTTAGGAATAAATGCCGATCGAAAACGATCATCAGTATCGTTAACGTTGATACATGAGCTGGAACATCCTGCAACAAAATCGTAACGATAAACAATTATTATCGAATGTCGATCACAATCGATCCTCATCGATATCGCTATAGCCTACCGGCAGTACGTGATACAAGCGAAATTAAGAACTACTATACCGATGTTATGAGTAATTATTAAAGAGCTATATATATATGCGTATATATCTGTTAACAATAACACACTGACTTGTTTTGGATTCTAGTTAACGATTATGTAGAGCAGGCCCGTGCCCAGAATTTTGACAGAGGGGGGGGGGAGATTTTCTTCACATATTTATTTTATAAATAACAATACATTCTTCACTTATATTCATACTACTAATAATTTCCATAATTTTGATTTATATATTAATAAGTTATATAAATGAATTACTGTATAAACACATTAATGAAAATTACATGTGTTATTGATCATACTCGTAATAAAAAATTTTGCATAAAATATTAATGAAGTACCTAAAAATATGGAGCATATTTTTTCTTTTTTCTTTTAAAGGTAAAAATACTCTAAAAAATCATCCATATTTATTTTAAATTTTTGATTTTTTTCAGATTTTTTTGTATTTATAATAACAGTTCTCATGGGGGTGTTTAACCCCCCCCCAGTGGACACGGCCTTGATGTAGAGAGTGGAAGCGGTTAAACGTACCGATGTGTTATTTCAATAAATTCATTTGTATTTTACATAATTATTTGTAGAAATTAAAAACAGAGTTATTTTATAAATAAAGTGCTATGACTCTGAATTTACAGATGTGACATTATAAAAATTTTCGATACGGTAGTTTTTTGGAAAAATTCTTTCGCGATGCTTTTAGAGTCACAATAAAAGCTGTTTTTTTAATTACAAAAATCTCGCTGCTACTCTAAATCGATATCATCCGAAAGGTTTTGATTCAATTCGTTAATTTAGGACGGACTTTTAAAAATAATTGCGAGGGTACACGAGTTTTAGCATAATAATTCTTTGACGACAAAAAAAAAAAAGCGTAAATGCGAAGGTCCTTTTTTTTTGTATCGGAATTCGTTTAATGGCATGTTACAAATGATATTAATAATTAAAAAAACCTATTATTTCATCAATTTATTCGAAATTTTTTGCATTGCAAACGGTAATTATCAATCGCTGATTACATGCACACAATAAATCGACTTAACAACAAAACAAGACAATACATACTGATCTAATCTGATATGATTCTTCCTTGACCTTATTCCGCAATCTCGTACATACGAAGATACACTTTCCGTGCCGAAATAGTCGTTAAAAAAAATTACTTTACTTGGATGGCCAGAGCAAAACGACCCCCCCCCCCCCCCAAAAAAAACAAACTCCGTATATTCGATGTTTAGTATTGACATGAACGTAGGTAATAAATGAACAGACAGCAAAACGTATAGCCCGTAATATCGATTTCCACCGAGTTAAGTCTTAATGTACCTATTCTCTATTCTCTTTTATCGTATTCAACCGTAAGTGGTTATTCTTCATCAATTTGCGTAAAATAGAGCAATCAGCACACACGCACCGTCATCACGATTTACGAGTACGTGGTCTCGGCGACCACATCATTGCTATCAACCAGTATACCCAAAACATGACGATTGGGCAAAATCGTCGAAAGATCTCATTCTAACTGACGTATCAATACGCACATACACACAAATGTATATATATATATATATATATATATATATATATGTATATTATATCAATAACTGTTTTCATGAAACTAATTCAACATACATCGAGGATAATTAAATTTCTGCAGAGTAGCTGACAATGAATTTTTATACTATCTTGTATGGTGATAAGCTTGAGAATTCAGCAGACATCTTAGGTATGCGCCCTTGAACGTATAAGAAGTGAGATATCTTAAACTTGCACCTTTGAACGTACAGGAAGTGAGATATCTTAAACTTGCACCTTTGAACGTATTAGAAGTAGCAGCTTACTACGTTATTGCTGTATAAACTTTTTTTTCTTTCTAATTGGACAAAAGATTTCTAAAAAATTTAAAATAATGAAAAATAGAAATTATGTCTAGAGCTATGATTGAGATAGGTAGCGCGGTAGCCTAGTGGTTACGGTACTTGACTACCAAATCAGAGGTTACGGGTTTGAGACATGTCTCATTCCGGATCCCAGTCGTTTCCAAGTTTACCCAGCCTGAAATAATTCGGTACCAGAGAAATCTAGAAAGTAAAAGCGGCCGAGAGAATGGAATTGGCCCCCCTACCATCATTAGTGCCGTTGGGATTAATACATTGTGAACCTTAATTTCACAATCATCGAAAGGGTATGGAACTTATTTTACTTACTTATAATTAGGATAAGAGAGACAAAATGAATGAGACATGGTAAATATAGGAATATGTTAGAAAGTAAATAAAAATAAAAAGACTTCTTTATCTCTTTTTATGGTGTAAATATTGAACTTGAAACAGACACAGAAATATCTTTTTGTTCTCTAATAAAATTTATTTACCATTTTAAATAGTATATTGGTCATTGTCGAGTTATAATTACAAAAAGAAAAAAAATCTGGCTTATGAATTTTTAATTTGGCGCAGTCTATACTTTATGTAAAGCGAAAATATTTTAGCATAAAAAAATATAACGCTGTATATACGAATGTAACCGTCATATTACACAGACATTATTGCTGTATTTTTAAAGGTTGGAGGAACTTGAATTTTCACATTTATTTTTCGATTGAATAAACGCGCAATAACTGCATTAAGTAAAATAACAAAAAACAAATAATTACAGTCGGTGAATAAGAGTATTAAAAATATTTAAATAAAAAAGTCATGTAAAATTTAAAAAAAAAACAAAACAACAATAAAACGAAAAAACATCTAAGGATTCTTTTATGGGATTTCCGTTCAAAATCGACATAGGGGGGAGAGGAAGTTAATCAGATTTTAATTCAGTCAGTGATTGTTAATAATGGCAGGAATGCTAAGAATGAAAGAACGAGATGTAAGAAATACAATACGTATTAGGAAGCACAAGCTTTAACAAATGTGAATAGAGAATAGAACGTTCAACAGAAAGAGAAGAGCATTCGAAGAGGACGTGATTTGGGTCGCAGGCAACTTGAGATGAAATAGGTGGAAGAAATGTTAAGGGTGAAAAGAAAACGGTAGTGAAAAAAAAGTAACAGAGTACGATGGAGAAAACAAAAGAAGGTCGAAAAGAGGGAAACTATAAGAGTCAAGGATAAAAGGGAAAATTAATTGGGTTGAATGGAGAAGAGAAAGAGCGTGATTTGTCATAGAAATATTGCAAATGTTACAAAAAATTGGATTGAAAGAGAGGAACCTTCAGAAAGTCTACGAACGCCATTTCTTGTAGCTAGAGCAACGGGGAAAAAATGCAGATAACACGATTTTCCGTAAGATTAAGTATTATAGAGAGGTAAATTTGACCGGGAGATTAATCGCTTTCATTGGCTGGTAGAGATGAACATTGTCAAAGGCAGAGGAGACATTGATAAAAGAAGCTAAGGTTTACTATTTGTGGATAAAATATTTATATATGTGGAAAACAAAAAGGCTGGTGCTTAAATCCCGAAAATATATTGCAGCTAAATACATTATTATATTTCATCAAACAAGACGTTTGTTTAGTATACTTTTCAAAAGCGGTTTACTGAAGATGGTGTATCCATTTATTATCGTCTATTTGAATATACATATGTAAAACAAAAAATTTACCCATCCCTTTAGGTAGAACAATTAGAAATAAAAGAAAATTGTGTTACATTCGACCGAAAGGAAATGAAAGTAAGATAGATAACGTTGATGATATTTATCAAATTGCCTGAACGTATTTCTGAGGGCATAATAATGGTAATAAGAGTATTGCGAATCTTCGGACGACGAGCATTTTTGTCTACAAAAAAAAAAAAAAAAGAAGATACAGGACGTAAGCAGTTTATTTTAGGAATAGGAATGATGATGGAGTTCCGAGCACAGGAGAAATTACGCTTCTGGACAGAGAAGAATTAAAGAGATCAAAAAGAGGCCAGAGAGATTGTTCGAACGCGTTTTTAAAAATAAGAAAGGAAATCGAGACCTGGAGTAGGACTGAAAAGTTTGGAACAGATTTTTGAATTCGTCGATAATATTAAAATCGAATCCCTTTAAACAGTGCGAGAATACTACGGAAACTTTTTAATAATTCCATATAACCTGTAACAATAGATACTTAAGCCTATACTTTAAAGGAGAATCCGCAGGAAATCGGTTTATCTTCACCAACGATTATACGTATATTTATTTATTTCTTTAATTTGGTTCTATTTGTTTCCCCCCTTCGTCGGTTAACAGTTTTATAAAGTCGCACTTTTTCACTTTCACAATTTTTCACGCCAATTGATTTCACTTCGGCATCACTGAAAAATTTACGAAACATTTCCAGTGGTACTTCTCAAACCTAAACTAAATTCTATCGATCGTGTGTGCACACTTGAATTATCGAAAGATTAAACCTGCTCTCTTCACTCGTAGCGTTACAAAACCACCGTTCTAATATTATGCTATAAAAAGCAAATTTTATCGCTTTTTATTAACTGATTAACCTCACAGAAAATTTTGATCCTCGCCGATCTATCCACTACCGTGTAGATCTTACGATGAATATTACCACGCTGAAATTTTACGATAAGTAAAAACCGATCAACACGCTAACAAGTACAGAAAAATATTGACTTTTTCTTACGCTTTAGTCACCCGATTTATTTTTGATGCCGTTAACAGGATAAATTCGTAAGATTCTTCTGATTTCCGCGCAATAAAATACGATTAGCGAAAAGGAGATTAACCCTGTAATTAGTTTAGGTCCAGAATGGCATAATAGTACGTGCTAGAATTTATTTGTTGAAGTTCATGCATCACCGTTAATGTACGGTATTTGCTAAAAATGAATACATTACGGGAAAAATCTGAGAAAGGTTTGTAAAAAAATGGTACAAAGAAGAGCACTCTAGATGGAGCGGAATTCCCAGATTCATTGTTAACGCAAAAGTTTCGTTGAAAAAGAAAAGACGTTGGAAACAATTTTAACCTTTCCCAACAAAAGCGATGGTTTCGGCCCGGTCTCGTAAATTAGATGGGATATGCGGTTGTTGTCCGGATACCCGATTCTAGAGAGTTGTACAGATACAGTTGTGGTTTATTTTAAACGGCCGCCGACGATGAAGCAGAAATCGGACGCAAAAGCCTTCCTATTCAGCTCTAATTTATCGACTTTTACTTAGTCTACAATAGAATTATACCGGCAAGGCTTTTATTTATCGTTTTCTTTTTGCAACCACGTCGCTTCTTTGAATTTGTTTCTTACGTAGCCAAAATTTTCAGCGACTGCTTTTACCGATTAATCTCCAATGGCTCTGGCGGTAGTAACAGATTTCTCGGATGACGATCATTTGCACTAAATTAACAGTTCGCAGTTAATCGCGAGGAGATGATAAACAAACCTTAATTAGCACCGGCCGATATGTCACTCTCATTCTTCAAAATCCTCTATGATCATATTTTATTGTAGAGTTTTTATCTTTGGTTGATAATTTCTATGTTTTTACTTTACAGTAATTATCAGGTCGCTGTAATTTGTGTTTTTGTTTGTTTGTTTTTTTTTTTTTGAAAATAAAGGAAACCTCGACGCACTGGAAAATTTTTCATAAAGTTGTTATTAACATTTTTCTACATGACAAGTACTTTTTGGCAGTTTTACCGAAGTGTAAAATTCCATTATTTCCGCTGTTATTTTGTTGCAACGCCGTTCTAATGTGCTTGGCTAAAACCCTCAACATATGCTATACCGGCATTTCAAAAAGCTTTCTTCGTGTCCTAGTTAACGCTCTAGCAGAGGCAAATAAGTAATCCGTGAAAATGAAAATATAGAATGGTGTAAAATGTGTCCAAGTACTTTCCACAATTTGTGTTTTATCTTTCCAAAGCTAAATTTTTATAATTTGTAACTAGACTGGTTGGATATTTTTTTTTATTATTTTTTATTTGGATTTACAACATAATAATGTGATAAAAAAACCGCAAGGAATTTATTCACTAATTTTCTTTATTAAGTCATTAAAAGAAGCCTGGTGTTGGGGAATAATTAAATCGAAGTGATCGACAAAACTATAGAAATTGGCGCCCGAACTGGTATTTAAATACAGTTTTGTGATCTCAAATATAAAACTGTAATAAAACATGTAATTGTGGGTTACCAGACATAACAGAAGACAGTTTCATTAATGCAATAACTGCATGGAAATCTTACATTACCTTTTTTAAAAAAATAAACGCTTTTATAATAATAATAATAATAATAATAATTTTTTTTTGATTAATAACTGTATTTCGATAGCGCTTTTTACAATACAAGTTGGGTACAAAGGCGCCAAGCCAAGCAAGGCTTAATCTTGACCCGGGACCTTCTTACAATAAATCTTAAGTAATGAGCTTTAGGAATTTAATTTTTATACATATCGGGGTTGATAAACTAAATGCTACATAATCTGATGGGTTAATGCACTGTGTACTTATTTAATAGACAGTAATGTTTTGTTATATGTACATTTTTTTTTTTTCTTTTTTTTTTCCGAATGACGCGAGTGTGATTGATTCCAGTTTGATTTACCATTTGGGCTCGATTGTCTTTTCCAGATATTAATAATAAAATTTACGTACGTGTTGGTGTGTGGTTTTTAAGTGTGGTGTTTTTATTTAAGTGAGTAATGTAAATCACTGTAGGTTGTTATTTTGCCAGTAAATTTTGGTTTTAAAACCGAGAACACAAATTTTTGAAATTTAGTTGCCAAAGTTGAATTACTCAAGTTGAAGTTTTCTAGGTTGAAGTTTCTGATGTCGTCATACTTAGTGCAGTAAAAGATTACATGATTAGCGTTTTCAATTTCCCCACAGTCACATTTGTCGTCTTCGGTGATTTTGTATTTTTTTAAATAGGCTCTGAAATGTCCGTGGTCAGTGAGGAGTTGGGTAGTGTAAAAGTCAGGTGATAACTGTAAGCCTGTTCTAATATTTGGGATTAGCCCGTGGGTATGCCGACCTACCGTGTCTCTTTCCCAGGAGCTTTGCCATGTAGAAATGAAATAGTTTTTGATGTATCTTTTGAGCTGTTTTAGTGATATTTTTATATGTAGGTCGTGCTGGATTAGCATGTAGGAACTGTTCTGAAGGGGATTTATTGGAGGTAAAAAGTTCATTATTTGGTAGACATGATCATTAATATATTCAAAATTTTTGTGGTTTTTTATGGTAAAAATGATTGATCTGTAGTTGATTTCTAGGTCTAAGGGAAGGACTCTCGTAAGGGCAACAGCGGCGCTGTGAGAAATTGTCCGGTAAGCTCTACAGGCGTTTATTAAGTATTTACGTTGCATAGAGTAGATTTTTTGCTTTAGGGTTTTCTTTTTTAGGTGTTGGAAAACACAGAGCTACAGTAACACACTGTGTTCTCAACAAGTGACTTGTACAATACAAGTCTGTATCTGTAATCAAATCCCCATGTGTTTCTGCACACTTTTAGTAATTGATAGTATTTAGCGTCCAGCTTAGATGTAGTGTATTCTATGTGTTGTTTAAAGGAGAGTTTATTGTCTAGTATGACTCCGAGATATTTAAAATGTTCGACTACGTTTAAGGTGATCCCCCTGTAAAGTACTTTGATATTTTTTCTTTTTAGTTTCAGGGAGTTTGTGAAAAGGGACACAAAACATTTTTCAACTGAGAGATTAAGCTTTACTTCATTTAGACAGGCTCCGAGTAACTCAAGCGTTTTGTTAGCTGTTCTTTCGAGATTGATTTTTGTGTCGTCCGTTATTATGAATAGTAGGTCATCTGCATATGCACATAGGTCAACGTTCTTGTCGTATGGTAATTGAAGCGCTTGGTTGAATAATATATTCCAGAATAGTGGACCTAAAACGCTACCCTGTGGGCATCCTTTGTTAGTTTCGATGTTTGCACTGTGATTACCTATTTGGAGAGTTACACGTCTGTTATTAAGGTAATAATATATTGTACTTAACAATGGTATATCTTTGATCAAAATAGATTTTAGAATGTCAAACAGGGCAGGGTGCCAGCAATTGTCAAAGGCTCCTTTGATGTCCACTCCTATCACAAGAACATTCGATTTTTTCTTAAGGTTGCTGCTAATCTTGCTGATCGCGTAATTCACAGCATGTTCTGTGGACAGACCTTGTCTGAATCCAAATTGTCTTTTATCTAAAAAGTTTGTTGAGTTTAGATGGCAGTTTATCTTGTTTTTTAGTAGTTTTTCGTAAATTTTGCTTACAGAATTTAAAAGACATATTGGGCGATAGGAGCTTATGAGGTTTGCGTCTTTATTTGATTTATGAAGGAGGATTACATTTGCTTCGCGCCAGGGTTTGGGGAAATAGTTTAAGGAGAAGATTTTTTGGTATAGTTGTGGAAGGAGCTTGGGATAGACCTTTTGGATTAATTTTAGTGTCTTATTTGTAATATTGTCAGGTCCAGCAGCTTTGTTGTTTTTTAAATTTTTTATAATACTACTTAGTGCGGAAGTGTCAAGAGGAGTCCGTTGTAAGTGAGCAACGTTTTCCTGTATGGGAAGTTTAAAGTTTTCTCTTAGTATTTTCTGTTTGTTGCTGTCTTTGTCAGTGCTGTCTAACGGAAAAAGAAAGGATAGGGAGAAGTTTAGATTCTCTGTCACATTGGTGATTTTATCGCCGTTATTTTTTGTGAAGAGTGGAATATTGTTTGGTTTATTAGATTTCAGAAACGTTATTTTGTAGCTTAAGCCCCATGGTTTGACATTTTCAGAACAAAAAGTCTTCCAAGAGTTAAGCTTTGCAAGATTAATTTTGGCTTTTAAGGATTTTCTATGTTGGTTGTAGGTTAGTTTGCGGCTTTCCCTTAGAATAGGATCCTTAGTTCTTTGATATAGGCGCCGATATTGTTTGGTCAGTGCACTATAAAGTTGAATCTCATTATTCCACCAGTAGTTGGTTTTTTTGATTTCTTTATAAACGCTGTTTGATGCTGTTAGGTCCCTGATATAAGCTGAGAAATTGGCTACCCATTCATCGCAAGAAATTTGGTCATGTAACTTATTACAACTGTCTAAGAGGTAGTCGTAATCAGTTCCAATTTGGTGAAGTATGTTGTCATAGTCAACGTGTTTGATTATTTTTTTGGGATGGGTGCTGAAGGGAGAATAACTAAAAGAAATATATTCGTGATCTGATAATGAGTTACCAGTTAGGATATTTAGGTCTTTAATGTGAGATGAAGCTCGGCGTGAGGCGATTATTAAGTCGACCACGCTTCGTCCATTTGCATTGCTGAAGGTGAATTTGTTTTTTTCGTTTAGAACAGAGAGTTCGTAATAATTTAGAAAATTTTGGAAGAGTTTGGTTTTGTGACCAGAATTTTTGATATCCCAGAGAACGGATCTTACATTGGTGTCTCCGGTAATTATGATGTCTTTGTGTGGAGTTTTTTGTAGAAGTTGATTTAGCGAATTCAAGTACGGCTGTAAAGGTTTGTTAGGAGAAAAGTAGACGTTGATTAATAATAGGTCTGATAGGAGGATAGCAATGATGTTTTGTTCATTCAGAATTTCATAGTAGTTTATGTTAGACGAGACGCAGACAGCAACGAAGTCATTTTTAACTATATTAAATGTAGAGGAGAAACCAGTTAGTTTGTTGTTTTTGATGTATGGTTCGTAAATTAAAATAACGTCGTATTGTTGATTTACGGCAAAATTAAATAGTGTGTGCTGAGCGGTAGTACAGTGATTTACATTATTTTGCAAGAGTTTAAGCTGTTTGTTCATAGTTATAGTTTGTGTGTTTTTTAATATTGTTTTTAATTGTGTCTGTGTACGGGCATTTGTAGCTGCCGGGATGGTGGTGATGGTCTCTGTTATTTACGTTAACATGTGTGTTTGATGAATTTGTAAAATTACTGACCTTAATGTTGTTGTGTGTGCAATTTGTGCATAACCCATTGTTGATGCTGCTTTTAATAAGATTAATTTCTTCTTCGCTAACACTGCATTCAGATGCCTTGTGACCGACTTTCCAGCACTGGAAACACTGTTTGACGCTGACATGTTCATATACTCGGCATTTTGTCCAGCCCAGATTAATTTTTTTATGGTCATAATGTGAGATAGAAATATTTATCTATTTATCTATTTTTTCTTTTGCTCCTTTTTCCAGAATGAAAAAATCTTGTTTGTGTTTGTTTTGTTTCATTGAGCATTGTGGGCACTGCCAGCAGTTGCGGCCATAATGTAGAATGAAATTTCTCTTCCTGAATTTTCTATTATTAGTATTTTTTAATATCTAGTCGTGTCGCAGTTTGCTGACCAAATGAACTGTTCTGTTCGGGCCAAAAAAAAAAAAAAAAAAAAAAAAAACTCCGCGAACAAAGCATTGAGACGGATGGAAATAGCAAGGTTCGTATTGATAATAAAGTGTCTCTATATTTTCGATAAAAATGTATTCCCTCTAATTAGTAAAATAATAATTAAAACCAATTTTAAGTACAGTACGCAACAGTAATCACAATAGTTGGCGGGGATTTAATATTTCAATATATCCGGGGTAGTAACTTTATAGGATTCTTTAATAATTTCTCTACAATTTAAATTTCTAAAATATTTTAATGAAATCTATTTTTTCTTTTTTTTTCCGTTGAACATTAATCATACACAGCGCAGTTACTAAATATCCAAATGATTGAAAAAAGCACACGATAAATATTAGACATCGAACTATAGGAATACTGCACAGGAACTACATTTAGTATATAATGTTAATATTTATAAAAAAAACAACATCGACATGTTTCATAGTGCAAACTACATCATCATAGTATAATATGAACAATTTAAATGTAATAGAATATCATTTATCGATATATCGATTTATATTGTAATTCTTTATTTATTTATATTTAAATTGTTCATATTATACTATGATGATGTAGTTTGCACTATGAAACATGTCGATGTTGTTTTTTTTATAAATATTAACATTATATACTAAATGTAATTCCTGTGTAGTGTCACTGTAGTTCGATTTATATACATATATATATATACAGAAATGGATAGTACTTTGCTTAATATGTTAAATGTGAAAAGTTAAATGATAAATATTACAAAGAATTATTTACAACGTAACAATTTTGAACATAATTAATACGATTATGCAGTATTTTTTTTTTTTTTTTTTTTTTCTTGTTTGGGTTTTTCCCTGGGCTTGTCAGCAACGGACGATTACCCATCAACATGTGTACATAGCAGCAATTAGGAGTAACAAGGAATGGAATCTGATAAAGAATGCTATACCAAAGATGGAGAAACAATAACAATCAACGTCGAAAAATGCCAAACGTATGTATCCTGAAAAGAAAAGAAATGACGAAGGTAAGAGCAAAAGGAGTTAGCTGTCCCATACCATGGTCACATCTGCAATTACAGAGCCCACAGTACAAACGGACAAAGGAATCTGGCTATAAATAATTAAGGAAGAAGAAACACGGGATGTTTAAAAAGCAGTTAGATCCATCTAGCACGAAACCTATATAGAACACAGCGCTTAGCGTCCGTAAACAATTATCCGAAAGTTCAATGACTTTCTCCATCACTATAAAGCAAAGTTTATAGTTTTTAATTATGAAACATTAATCATATTTATGGCGACGACTGCAGAAACAGCGCCTACCATTCTGTTAAAAGGAAATGAGCAGAATTTTCACTGAACACTATGGCCACACTGCAACAGCAGCGCCCGCAGTGCCGGCTAACAAGGAGTTCACCTATCTACCGTTAGGGCCGCAAATGCGACAGCGAGCCCGCAAAATTAACTGCGAGCTGTGCCTGTTTGTGACTGTAACTGCAACATCAGTGCGTGTTCTTCGTTTAGAGAGGAGTTCGTTGGGAATCACTGGACACGATAAGTTAGGAATGCCAAAATAGGAAATACTGAAGGGATTAGATATTAATATAATGAAGTACAGAGGATAGGAATTTTGCTACAATTGGTATGATCAACGTTGACTGTAATGAGAGAATAAAGGACACACAATATGGAGTTGGAACATCATGTGAGAGAAGCTCCGCGTATAGAGCTGCCCTTTCCGATGATAAAGAGGAGCATTCAAAGAATACATGATCAGAGTCACATACGACTGTGTTATCGATACACAGCGGACAAATAGGAGAGGACACTATGGAGAAACGATACAATGAAGCAGGAAGTCGACTGTGACCAGATCGAAGACGACAAATAGCAGATATGATGAATCGGGGAAGGTGCGGAAAATGTAGATACCATGGTTGAGTAGGTGGATTAGGGTGAATGGAAAAATATTGTGAATTAGGACTGGAGAAGGATGATTTATAAAAAGATTTCCAATTGGCCTTTTGGATACTTTTTGCTATATTTAATAATTCATGAGAAGGAATCCGTCCGACTGGCCGCCCAGAAGAAATAGCCGAACGAGCAAGATAATCCGCCTTTTCGTTGCCCGCAATTCCGGCATGACCAGGAATCCAAAGAAAGTCGATGGTTAATGAGTGCAATCTGCAAAGACTGAAAATCAGTGATCGGATGCGCAGAATAATAGGATCAGAGTAAGAAGGAACATATGCAGAGGATATACACTGAAGGGCGCTTTTGCAATCAGAAATTAGGAGGAACATTTTACATTGCGGAAAAGATGGAATGAGCTCAATGGCACGTAGTAATGCCAATGTCTCCGCATAATAAATTGAACAAAATGCAGGAATTTTGAACAGGCTGGAATGGTCAAGAGCAGGAATGTAGATAGATGCACCCACTCCGTGTGCCATTTTGGACCCATCCGTAAAAATTAGGGTATGGTTAGCAAAGAATGATGAAACTGCCTGGTTAAATTCATAAACTGTTGCATGAGCAGGGAGATATTTTACATAAGAAGGCAAAGAAAAAAGATTCGGAGAAGGAATAACATTTAATATCTCAAACTGGAAAAATGGAAGTTTATCGAAAGTTAGGATGAAGGGCGAAAACTTAATAAGACGCGAGGCAATGTGGCAGAGAATGGGAACCTTATTAGAGGAAAAACGCCAATCTTGCAAGAGAGAAGAATATGCAGGGACAAGATTGTTTGGGTAAATATGTAGACGTTTAATAAGGAACCGATACGCGAGATAGGATCTACGAATGGATAAAGGAGCCACATTAGCCTCTGCTAAAATCGCAGGAATAGGCGTGGATTTTAAGACTCCTAGACATAAGCGCAGGGCTGCATTCTGAACTAAATCTAATTTAGCTAGGGGAGAACGAGCAGCAGTACCATACAGAAAACAACAGAAATCAAGTTTGGATCGAACAATGGATTTGTAGAGCATAAGAAGTATCATAGGATCACCTCCCCAATGGGAAGAAGATAAAGACTTTAAGATATTCAAACGTTCTAGAGTAGACGAATGGAGGTAATTAATGTGCTCAGTAAAGGATAAACGGCTATTCAGAAAGATTCCTAAGTAGCGGAAGGAGGAAACAACAGGTATAGGTGTATTGTCGATATTTACGTTGATTGACTCAGGATTATAGGAACGAAATGTGAAAACAATGCATGAAGATTTTGGAGGAGAGATATATAGATGGATTTGAGAAAGAGAACTCTGCAGAATGTACAAGGATTCTTGCATGTTATTGCAAGCATTTAGAATGCTAGGAGCAGTTGAAAAAAGTAGAATGTCATCTGCAAAAAATAAGGAAGTAGAAGGTAGATTAAGAGAGGCGACACCAAGAGAATAAATATTGAAGAGCGTAGGACTAAGGCAGGAACCTTGCGGGAGGCCTCGAAAAACCTTTCGTGACTCTGAAAAGGAAGGAAATCTTAGAGTAACAGTTCTACTTAGGAAAAGACTCATGATTAAGGATGTGAAGTGAGAAGGTAAATTAATAGATAACATTCTGCTCTTAAGAGTTGGAAGGTGGACGCTGTCAAAGGCACTATAAATATCAACAAAGGTAGCTAGGGTATAATTTTTCTGGATAAACGATTTATAGATGTGGGACAAGAAGAAAGAAACACAATCAGTAGGACCTCGACCAGAACGAAAACCATACATGTTGTTAGGCAAGACATCATTGTTTTCCAGCCACCAAACCAGCCGCCGGTTCAACATGGATTCGAAAAGTTTCCTCAGACAACTTGCAAGAGAAATGCAACGGAAGGACGAGGAATTAATACCCTTGGGGATGGGAACGATGATAAAGGATTTCCATGACGGAGGAGCGGAACCTAGATGGAGAATAGAGTTAAATAGATTTAAGAGTATTTTAAGATAATATTCAGGAAGATTCTTAAGAACAATATAAGATAATCCATCTATCCCTGGAGAAGAGTTAGGATTTTTCGGGAACGCTGATAATAATTCATTAAAAGTGAACGGAAAAGTTAGAAAATGCTCAGAATGGCTTGCGGCAGAGATAGAAAGGTCAAATTCATCAAAGTTAGGAACATAGGGCGGAGCAACACAATCAAAGAAAGCAGCTAGCTTGTTCTCCGAAACGCCGGAAGTAAAGGGATTTAAGGACTGAGGGTTTCGGAAAGCCTTAGCCAACCTCCAGATTTGTGAGAGAGGAGTAGATCTAGAAAAGGAAGAACAGAAAGCAGCCCAAGACGCCTTTTTAACCTTTTTGAGAGTAAATCGGAATTTGGCATTAGCTCTTTTGTGAGCTAGGAAGTTTTCCAGAGAAGGAGCAGCTCGAAAAATACGAAACGTGGATACACTGGCTTGGTGTGCAATTGAACATTCCGCATTCCACCATAAGGACGAGGCATAGGACCGCCTGATGCTCCCAGAAGGAGATTTTTGTGGAGGAGAAGACAAATCTAAAGCTGATGATATTAACTGAACGAAGTTTTCATACTGAGGCGTAACATCTAAGTTAGGATCAAATCTGTAGGAAGAGGAATCCAGGAACGAACGAAAATCAGACCAATTAACCTTTGAAACGTTCCAGCTAGGAGAACGGGATTCTTTTTTTACATGAGAGGAGGAAGTCCCATGAACGGACACAATGATAGGAACATGGTCACTACCAAAGGTTCCATCAAGGGTATTCCATACACATTTCAGGCTTAAATTAGGAGAGGAGAAAGTTAGGTCTATAGAACTGTAGGAATTTTGGTTTTTGAAATATGTAGGAGAGCCGTCGTTGAGAACCACAAGGTTGTAGTTTGAGAGTAGAGTTTGAAGGAAGGAACCATTTCTATTTAGTGACGAACTACCCCAGGCGGGAGAGCAGGCGTTCCAATCCCCGCCTATGATAAATGGGTGAGGTAAGGAGTCAAGAAGGGAGGAAAGTGAAAGATCCTTTAGGTTACACAGGGGAGGAATGTAGACAGATACAAGATGAAGGGGATGAGAAATATTAGCGAATGTGTGTGAGATAGAAATATGAACAAAGTTGGGAGAGGAAGAAGGACTAGAGCCACCTGGGATGTCTAAATTGTGGGAAGAAAATGGAATGCCGAACCTAATGAGGATAGCTGCACCACCATAACCATCTTCGCGATCTGATCTAATTACATGAAAACCCCTAATTGAAAAAGTTGATGATTTCGGAAGCCATGTTTCAGACAACAATGCTATACTTATATTATGTAAATTTAGCAAGCCTTCTAAGGCTGCCTTATTCGCCCGGATGCTACGACAGTTCCATTGAATAATATTAAGTACAGGCGTCATTTATAAGATAAGAAAAAAGGAAGAAAAAGAAGAAGAAAACAAAAGAGATGGAAGATTATGTAAGGAGGGCCAATGAAAAATTTGGCTAAGAAAAGTGTAAAGAGAGAAGATAATTTAACTAAACTGGACATTGTTGGACAAGAAGGATGCAAGGTTATCAACAAAGGAAGCAGAAGAAACTATGTTAAAAGAAGAAAGGAGCTCCGTAATTGCTGTAGACAATCTGGAGATATTGGAAGAGATATCGGAAGAAAGATTGTTAGAATTTCTGTGTGAAGATGTGGAGTGTTCAGAAGGTAAGGAAGGGTTGGGGAGAGAAGAACTATTCAGAGCCCATCCAACTGGGGGAGAAAGAGTATAGTAGGATGTGACAGTTGGAAATTGAGGAAGAGGTTTGGAATGAGGTTTAGACTTAGGTAATTTATGGAAGGTGGGGGATTTTGGACGAGGAGGAGAAGGTACCTTGGAAGCTACATTGGAAGTATTCAAAGGGAGAGTAGATGATGCGGCTCGATTAGCATAAGTAAATGCCTGAGTAGCAGCGCTGGAAGATTTAAGCTTAGCGGCTTCTTGAAAAGATACATTTTCAAAAGCCATAATTCGCTTGATATCTTTTTGCCTTTGCCATTCTGGGCAGAGACGGTTCGAGGAACTGTGACTTCCTTTGCAATTACGGCAAGAAGGAGGCTCGTGGAGATTGGAACATTCATTGAAAGAATGTTTAGCTGAACAGTGAGAGCAAATAGAATGTGAACTGCGACAATGACGCGCTATGTGTCCGAAGAGAAAGCATTTGGCACACTGAGTGGGGGAGCGGATGCTGGGAGAGACAGGGAATCGAAGTCGGTAAATGGAAATGAATTCAGGCAGGACGGGTTTAGAAAATTTTATTTCAACACTTCTGGTAGGAATTTTGCCATCTTCAGAGGAACGCAAAATTCGTCTAACAGATTGTACCGGAATACAAGATTCAATTCCTTCTTTTATATCCTCTTCGGAAAAGGAGGGATGAACTCCGGAAATTACTCCAATTCTGTATACAGAGTTGTGAGGGATAAAAGCAATTAAATTGTTGGATTCGAAAAAAGAGGAATTACTTAGAAAAGCATTGGTAGTGGAAGCGGAAGGGAAAAAAATAGCAATACGCCCTCTGCCTCGAGGCTTGATGTCAGTGAAAGAAGTAGAGTTTTTGCTGATGGCTTTAGCCAATGCAAATGGATGAAAGTTACCTAAATTCTGATCGGCGGAACTACTTTCAACGAAAACAGTAAAAGGACCCGGGTGATCGGAAGAAAAGTTTTTAACATGATCAGTGTCGAAGTTATTATTCTTTGAATTATTTTTATCATTATTATTATCGTTAGCATTATTATTATTACTCCTATTATTATTATCACCACTATTATTATTAGCATCATTATTATTACTGTTATTATTATGATGATGATGATTATTATCAGAAATAGTATTATTATTATTATTATTGTTATTATTATTGTTATTGTTGTTGTTGTTGTTATTGTTATTATCATTTTTGTTATTATTACTAATACTATTGAGGTTAGTGTTGCTGGTGATATTAAAATTGGGGTTGCTATTATTACTGCTGCTGTTGAGCTCGGGGGCACAAGACGGAGCCGGTATAGCGAGATCAGCCTGAGAAAGCCTGATTTCCTTTGGTAGAGTGGTGGAAATCGGTGAAAGGGGATCAGCCGATTTACGTTTAGAGTTGAGGTCTATGTCCATGTTTATGGACAAGTTGGATGGGGGTTTAATTGATTTAGTCGGGTTTTGGGAGGAGGCCGCTGAGCGGCCTCCTTTAACTACGCTCATTTAACAAGCAGAAGAAAGAAGAAGAAGAAGAGAGAAAAAAAAAAAATAATAATAAGAAGGAAAAAAAAGTAACAAAAATAAAAAGTAACGAGAAAGAATAAATAAATAAATTGAAGCTATTGAACAAAATAATTAAAGTGAAATTAAATCTAAAATTCCAACACGACGATTAACGAAAAGTTAATTTATCGTGTTGAACGTGTTACAATTAAGATGCAACCGATGAACAAGTGATAAGAAAACAAAAGAAATAATGATTGAACGATCTCACCACTGCCGATCTGCCGACGAAAAACGCGATAACGCACAACTGGTTCGATAACGCACAGAAAACCTTCGATTATGCAGTAATTCATTACTTGTTAATGTTATAAAGCTGTTTCTCACCGCTTCGATTGTAAATTTGTACTTTTTTTACCAAAATGCTTGTCAACTGAGTATCAGTTATCTTCATTAGTGCAACTATCTATTTTTTATTACATCTCCACTATTCCATTTTCCTTATGTCTTTCACTTTTTTTGACATTTTAATGTCTTTACTTTGGCACATAAATTCGAAAAGCGTCACGAAATGGAAGCGTTACGAAATGGAGTGTCACAGAAGAACGTTACGAAAATTTCATGTCTTTACTTGGATACGACTGATTACTAATATTTTCATGTCTTTACTTTGGCACAAACTTATAAAAAATATTTCCATTCCTCAGGAATCAGTCTATCCATGGTTAAAACTGGAGTAAAAGCGATTTGGTGTTTTTTTTTTTTTTCTGTTGTACGGACATATCAGCAATAGGCGTTTAATACGAGGAATTGAAGGAGATAGAGATTATATTGGGAGAAGGTTAGAGATTGAGGAAACGAAACCAACTAACAAAGGAATAATCCCGAATGAGAGGGAAAAGTGAAGATACGATGAGTACTATAGGACGCGCGAGGAAGCCAAGACACTCAGTTTGCGAAACGTATGTAGTATGTGTGAAGGAACAACAGAGAGATGTGTGATCTGAAATGTTGCTCTTTGTTCTTGTAATTTCCGTTAACACAGAGTCAAACTTGACGTTATCAGTTTGACGCTGTCAGAATTTATTGAATGAATTCTTCGATGAAATCTGCAATCTGACGAACTGGAATAGTTCGCGATGAAAAAGAAATATGTTAAGAGCTTCCAGAATGGGCTAGTTCTCGATAACAGCGCTGTCAAGGTAATCTTATAGAAGGTTATTTACCAATGAGTAATTTTTCACATGTCTGACAGCTAGGCTAGTGCCTAATGCTTCTAGTAAATTTTCGCCATCGGTAAATTACGTGTGCTCGCCTATGGTTTACTTTATTTTGCAATGTTCCTATCTCGGCTGGAAAAAATGGTACTACAGCGGAACTGGTGCCCTTTAGAAGCTTTTTACACGCATTCGACGACCATTCCATTTCTTTCTTCTTACACACGCGCTAGATTAATACTGGAGTAATACATGGCCGATATCATTCAACATTGCGAAGGTCACATTATTCGTCCTAATGTCTTCGGCGGATTCTGGAAGAGAAACAATCAATGTAAACATCCCTTTAATATATTTCTGTCGGTATTTTTTGAAAATATTGAAATGCACATTTGGTTTTTAATTAAAGTTCCACATCAATTTGTGCTTCATTTAACCTCCGACGAAATTTCAGTCGAAATATTTATTAGATATGAGATTAAGTTCCCGGATAATTTTAATCTTACTAGTGGTGTTCGCCCCCATTGGTCGAAAATTGACCATAATTAATTACTCGTATTACTAAAAATTTAAGAAAAACATATAGGAATTTTCATATTTCCAAAAAAAAATTTTCCACTCTTATACATTCGTTTTATATCTGAGAACGTACACTTTTATATCTACTTACAATACACAACAAATTAGTACCATTATAATTGAATAAAAAATAAATTCGGTAAAATAACAGTAAATCACCATTTAATAATCCTCATTTATTGATATTAAATGACACCTTACGATTTAGTACACTGTAAAAAAAAAACAATAATGATGATTATTAAGAAAAATTAAAACATCTTAATAAAAACAGATTTATTGGCTACTAGGGGGCTTTCCCCCTGGCCGCTTCGCGGCCCAACCCCCCACCCGGACCGGCCGCCAAACCCCCGTTTTGTGAGAGTTTCGTCGTGACCAAGGCTCAAAATGCATATATTTTTCGATGTTCTCACTCGACTCAAGGCAACATACAATTGCCCATGAGTGAAGACATTATCCCTCAAATCAACAGCGGCGAAATCCAATGTTTCACCCGGAGCTTTGTTAATGGTCATGGCATAGGCTAACTTGATAGGAAACTGCCTTCTTAAAATCTAAATGCCAGTGTCGCCAGCTATAAATTTTAAACTGATCCTAGGAATTAGAAACGTCTTACATTCATTTTGAAATACTTCAATTATGAAACCTTTAACAGATTTAATGACGACTTTTCTTCCATTCACCATACCTTCTTCGAAATTCAAATTTCTGATGAGGATACAAATCGCTCCAATTTTTATAGTAATTTTGTGATCTGGAACTCCTGGGTCTGACATTTTGTTTAAAATTTCAGTACATAAATGTGTGGAATCTCCATTTGTTTCTTTTTCATCAATCAGAGTTGTATCAGCACTATATAAATTTATTTCATCTCCAGAAATTTTTTTCCCTATTATCAATCTGTTTATTTGATTTATGTTTTTATTCGTTTGTGATAAAATACATCTTTTGGACATTTTAGAAAAATTTGATAGAACATCATCGAGATAAATGTGATCAATCATTTCATCAAGTGAAGTAAACATTTTTAAATCGGGGAAATTTAATAGGATTCCATTTTCTTCGCCATACAAAGTCTCTGGCATTTTTCCTTCACCAATTTCTAATAAAAATTTTGAGTAACTCGGACCACTTTCGAAAAACACATACTCCTCAAACCCTTTTTATAAAATGATTGCGACCAGTCTCTATATTTCTCTTTCCACTATCACGATACTGTTCGTAGAATTGCAAATACGTTAGTTTGCTCATTTCTTCAGTTTGTGCCTATCACAACTTCAAAATTACAACGTCGTTTTTAAAATTTAAAAATACACCAATAATACACCATAGAGGAAACAAAAGAAGAATCGTTAACAAAAGATGTTTCGTCTTCGTCCACTATGAGTAATACACGATGAACGAAAAACCAGTAACGGTTGCCGGGTGGGTGGAAGCGCGGTACTTTGTAGATAAATGCAGTACCGGTTGATGGGGGGCGGAAGCGCGGTATGTCGTAGGTAAATACAGTAGTATTGCGTTTCCATGTGATTGGTAATGATCTTATTAAATTAGCGCTGATCTATTCCCTTTTTGTTTTGAGCCCTAAGGTATGACAATTTTGGACATCTTATAATTTTCTTAAAAGCCACCGACCTGGAGCTATCGATTAAAAAAAAAATTAACTTCCTAAATGCCATAGAACGGCCTCAAGACTTTTTTGTAATTTTTGGTCTTTGTCTTATTTTCTTCTATTTTGGTAGAAAAATTTGATACATCGCTCGTTTTGAGCCCCAAGGTATGAAAATTTTGAACATTTTATAATTTTCCTAAAAGCGACTGACTTGAAGCTCTGGATTAAAAAAAAATTAGCTTTTTAAGTGCCATAGAACGGGCTCAGGATTTTTATTTCATTTTTGGTCTTCTGTCTTATTTTCGTCTATGGTGGAAGAAAAATTTGATTCATTGCTCGTTCTGAGCCCCAAGGTATAAAAATTTTGGACCCGCTATAATTTTCCTAAAAGCCAATGAATTGGAGCTGTCGATTAAAAAAAAAATTAGCTTTCTAAGTGCCATAGAACGGTCTTAGGACTTTTTTTTGATTTATCGTTTATTTTTTTCCGATTTTTCGTCTATTTATTTCCTTGGCGCTTTATTATAGAGATAGAGATAGCGATTTCATTTTTCATTTTTTTTTTTATTAATTTTTTAGTAGAATGCCAGTTCGGTATTAGTCATTTGAGATCATTTGTCGAGGCCGGAAAAACTCTTTTGATTGTAGAACAAAAATTGGCGTACGATAAAATTACAAATGCTGTATTAGCAGCTCGAAGCGGTTTGTTTTTCCTTGATGCGCCCAGCGGCACAGGAAAAATTTTCCTCATTAATTTACTATTCGCACATACTCGTTCATAAAATGAAATTTTCTAGCTCTCACTTCATCGGGAATTACAGCTACATTACTGGATGCTGGACAAACAACACATTCAACGCTAAAATTGACATTAAATATGCAAATCACCGAATCGCCAACGTGTAATATTTCCAGAGGTTTCGGCATGGCGAAACTTTTACAAAAACGTGTAAATTAATTGTTTGGGATGAATGCACAATGGCACATAAAAAATCACTTGAAGCGCGCTAGATCGAACTAAGACTTACGAGGAAATTCATAACTACTGTTCGGTGAAGCTCCAATTTTATTAACGGGCGATTTTCGGCAAACTCTCTACCTGATATACTCCAAAATCAACACCAGCTGATGAACTGAACGTTTGCCTAAAAGCATTTGGCGACGTGCGCAAAAAATTACATTAATCACCAATATGTTCATATTTACAACGCGATGCGTCGGCAGCCTTATTTTCTAAACAACTATTGGACATTGGGGGAGAACTGAAAAGTAACAGTTGATACAGAAACAATGAGCATTTCACTTCCACCGAACTTTTGTATTAGGACGTCATCTGTTGAAAAATTAATTGAGAAAGTTTTTCCACAAATAGCCATCAATTATAAAAATCATCAATGGCTTTGCGAACGTGCAATTTTGGCAGCGAAAAACAACGATGTTAAGAACGATGTTAAGAACGATGTTAAGAACGATGTTAAGAACGATGTTAAGAACGATGTTAAGAACGATGTTAAGAGCGATGTTAACGCAATCAACTACTCAATTCAGGAGCAGATTAGAGGAGAATTTGTAACATAATCAATTGAGAGATTAATGAGTGCGGACAGAATCGTGAGTTATCCCATTGAATTTTTGAATTCGTTAGACCTCCTAGGCGTGTCGCCACAATATTAAAAGTTAAGATTGGTACGCCCATAATTGTTCTCCGCAATATCAATCGGCCACGATTGTGCAATAGAACCAGTTTGACTACGAAGAAATTAATGCCAAATATAATTGAAGTGACGATATTCAATGGCAAATTGAAAGGAGAAGATGTGCTTATTTCGTACACTCCTATAATGGCCAATTTTAAACGATTGCAGTTTCCCGTTCGTCTCGCTTTTTCGATGACAATTAATAAAGTACACAAGGTCAATCTCTCAATGTATGCGGATTAAATCTTGAAAACCCATGTTTTTCACGCGGGACATTATATATTGCATGTTTACTAGTGAGCCAGTCCAAAAATTTATTCATTTTTACACAGCATGGCAAAACCAAAAATGTAGTTTATCAGAAAGCGCTTGAATCAAAGAATTTCTATTATTAAAAAAATGTATCTATATCTTCGGTATGCGTTGATATTCATTTTAAAGTTTTTGCGGCATTTCAACTCGCGCCATCTATGTGGGCCAACATAACTTAATCACTGAATATAATATATATTGCTATTTTATGTGCTTTTTGCTTTCCCCCAGATTATGTCACAGCAACGTATGGCTGGCCGGTTAGTTTTTAATATATTATAAAATGAATAATTTCCTTTATAAGTTTTTTGTCAGGAGTAAAAAATTTAAGTAAGGTAAGTTGTAATACCGAAATCGGCAAAACTAAAGAAAAAAAAAACGACAATCCGTATTTATAAATGTTACACATATTACGTGCCTCTCTTCGAACAGAAATATCTTTGAACACTTTTGAGTCCATGAAAATCGTTGCACCGAGTTGAATAGGAGGCGGCAGGGGCGACTTTGATGTAAAAGCAGGATTAGCGCTGACAAATACTGTGCGTAGTAACTGATAAAAATTTTTACGGACTTACGTTAGAACGGCAAATTTAACTGTGAGCGGTCATGCCTCACAAACTCGCATAATCAAAAGTCGCATGCGTTTATATGTTATTGCACAACTAAGACCGCTTAGAGGAAAGACTTTCACCGTTACAATATCGTAATTTAGCATTGTTTCAATGATAAAAGGCCACACAGTTAAACTTTGAAAATTCCCATATATGTACCACGACAAACTCCCGTAATGAAAGAAACTTACGAAGTCGTAAACAACATTGCACACATATACATTCATATATATCTACATACATATATATATATATATATATATATATAAATATACATACATATATATACAAACACAACACACATAATGTGTACACATGTATGTTATCAATATGCTTGAAAGGAATGCCAAAATGAACATTTTTATAAAGCATAATATAACGACGGGCTTACTTTAAATTCCACGTGCGCGTGTATGATATATTACTTTTTTCATAATTTATTCAAATTTAACGCAATACGGTTGAAATTTCGAATTCTTTTGATGATAAACTAAAAATAGCGCTGAAGCTGTACTGATTTCGTTACTCTCTGTCTTTGAATATTGAAAATGTAGGATTACTTGTCAAGCTTATTCGAAATTTAAGTATCAAAAGTGACCTCTGCTATGTTGCACGTTCACAAATTTTAATTATCGGGAAAATTTGCACCGAAGAGAAGTTGCTCGGTTCAAGTGGAATTGCTGCGAGTACGAGTAGAAGATCAATTATATTGGGTGGCTACTCCAAAGTTTTTTTTTTTTTTTTTTTTTTTTTTTGGTTTATATGCAAGTCAAACAATCGGTTATTACGGTTGAATTTCAGTTTTTGATAACATTATAAATGAGTATGATATTCAATATACCTGGTGATGTACAAATGAGTATAATATCCAATACATCTGGTGATGTACAAATGAGTATAATATCCGATATATCTGGTGATATATAAATGAGTATAATATCCGATATATCTGGTGATGTATAAATGAGTATAATATCAAATATATCATATCTGGTGATATTATTTGTAGCCAACAGCGAACTTGTTTTACGTTGAAAACCTACTCTAAGTTTAATCAGTGAATTATATAATATTACCTGCGTGTTTTTGTAGAGGCTGCATTTAAAAAAAAAAAAAAAAATAATCAGCATCTGCCAACTTAGACATGAAATTTTCGTAACGCTTTTCTATGACGCTCCATTTCGTGACACTTTTCGAGTTTTTGTGCCAAAGTAAAGACATAAGAATGTCAAAAAAAAGAGTGAATGACATAAGGAAAATGAAATAGTGCATCTAATCGTCTCTCAACCCCCTCTAATGGTTGGGCTCTTAACAAACCTTCCTCTTCAAATACTCACCTTCCCCTAAATCATGCTATTCCCGTCTCCTTATCTACTCCTAATTTCCCTTCCGCTATCCCTTCGCCTTTAATTAAGGATATTTCGGTAGCCATCATTGAACTACTCTCTTCAAACAATATTGCTCCCTCTACATCCTTTGTTGACTCCCTTTCTTGTTTCCTGTCGAATAATATCCGTTTTAATTAATTCCCTCTTCCTATACTGTACCAAAAAGAATTAATTAAAAAAAAAAAAAAAAAAAAAAAAAAAAAAAAATGGAAATAAATATTGAGACTGTATTTGCTCCATTATGTTACTTTCTTTCCCCTGCTTCCTTCCTTTCTTTTACATTTTTTCCCTTTCGTGTAATCTTCTTTACAATATTCAGTGCGAAGCATTTTAACCAGTTGGTTAACGATTTTATCGTAATAATTATCTTTATTTATGCTTGTGTAGAAGTGGTTTCAACCTCTAACAGGCGTTGGTGTATATTCTATAAATATTTTTTTCGGGAATGGGCTCATGTTGAGTTGATACACTCAATCCCTAAACTGAGTTCCATTCCTGTCACTCTCCGTACACACCTTTGCTGTTTTAACTGCACTGTGATGAATTTGTCGGAGTTGTATAGCGCTGGTTATGTACCACGCCTATATATGAAGCACAACTTGCATTCCACTGGCTGCTTCGGTTCTGCACGAATATTGCTTACTCTTTTCTCTTTTATCCGAAAATTATTCTATATCTTCTTCTGCACTATGCTCTTTGTTTTTCCTTTCGACTTAACAGCCTCCAATTAATTCCTCCTGTTTTGTAACTGTTGTTCTTTATTTTTCTTTTCTCCATTTCTCACTCATTTTAGTTCCTTCTATACAAATGCATCTCATTGTCTGCTCTTATGGTCTTTTCCCCTGCTTCTCCCCACTTCATTTATGCCTTACTCTTTTACTGTTTTATTATGATGGCTGCGCTAAATATTCTACAGTGGAATTGCCGCAGTCTAAGAGCCAATAAAAACTCTTTAGAGGGGTTATTGGATCTGCATAATGTCAATGTTGCTCTCCTTTCCGAAACGTGGCTTCGGTCGGACATAAATTTCAATATTAGAGGTTTCAGGGTAGTTAGATGTGATCGTGATGACGGTTATGGTGGTTCTGCAATCCTGATTAGAAATGACATTCCATTCTGCGCTTATGATATCTCTCTTAATCTTCCTTCTTGTCCCAATTTACCTAACATTGTTCACATCTCCATTCAGCCTCCCTCTGTACGTCCTATTAGCATTGTTTCTATCTATGTTCCTCCTAGGTTCGATCTTCGCCTTTTCCCCTTCTCATCGTTTTTTAATTCTATCCCGCATCCTTTTATCATCGGTGGTGACTGGAATGCGCATTCTCCTTTATGGGGCTGTGCATCCTACAATCCCAACGGTTCCATCCTTGAGAATGCCATCCTCTCTGATAATCTAGTTCCCCTCAACGATCTCTCCCCCACATACTACAGGAATGCTTCCATTTCTAGTTCCCTCGACCTAACCTTTTCTTCTTCGTCTATTGGTCTTAATTATAATTGGAAGACCCTTATGGGCTCTTTCGGCAGTGACCATGTTCCTATCCTAATAACTCCTGTCAGTTTTCCTCCTCCTTCTGATTCCAATTATACCAATTCTTCAGGATGGAATCTTTCCAAAACTAGCTGGCCTCTATTTCGCTCCTTGGTTGACTCGTCTCTCCCTCTCCTTCAACCGGACCACGATCCGGTACCTCTCTATAATTCCTTTTTATATTCCTTAACTTCTGTTCTTTCTTTATCTTCTCCGCCCCGCCATACGTCATCTTCTGTACGTCGCAGTAAGGCTTCTTCACTTTGGCGGAACAAGGAATGCGACACTGCCTTTAATATCAGTCGCGAAACCTTTAGAACCTTCCGTTCTAACCCTACGACTGAAAATTTTCTCGCTCACAAACGGGCAAATGCGAGAGCTAGGTTTATATTGAAATCCACGAAGAAGTCCTCTTGGAAAAATTTCTATGCCAAGTTCTCTAGAACTACTCCTCTTTCGCAGATTTGGAAAATGGCCAGAGCTTTCAAATTCCCATCCTCTTCTCGCCCTTCCACCTTCAGTATCCCCGACGATAGCCTTTTTCCTTTTATTGATTCCGTCGCTCCAGCTTATGTTCCTTCTTTTGATGAATTAAAGTCTGTTCTTTCCAAATCGTCCAGCCCTACTCCAGGACTTGACGGTATACCCTATCTCGTACTTAAAAACCTTTCTGAACAATCCCTCAGTTTTTTTCTTAGTCTTTTCAATTCCTTCCTTTCAAAGGGTATAACTCCTTCCTCCTGGAATTCTTTTATCGTCATTCCCATTCCTAAGAAAAATTCTTCCCTACGTCCTGTTTCCCTGGCATCCTGTATTAGAAAACTATTTGAGGGTATGCTCAACAAGCGCCTTGTTTGGTGGCTAGAGCATAATAATATATTCCCTATTAATATGTTCGGCTTTCGGCCTGGTATTGGCCCTTCTGATTGTGTTAGTCTTTTCGTTTCCCACATATACAAATCTTTTATCCAAAAACATTTCACCCTAGCTTCCTTTATTGATGTTTCCTCTGCTTTTGATTATGTTCATCTTCCCACTTTAAGAGATAAAATGACGGCAATTAATATCCCAATTAAATTCTCTTCGCTTATTATTAATCTCATGTCAAATCGTTCTATCCACTTCTCCTCTTCATCCCTTAATGCTCCAAGAAAGGTTTTCCTAGGTCTTCCTCAGGGTTCCTCCCTCAGTCCTACTCTTTTTAACATCTATACTATTAGTATAGCTTCTCTTCTTTTAAATTTCTATTTTTTATTCTTTGCGGACGACATTCTCCTGTTCTCCTCGTCTGAGGATGTTTTAGCAGCCTATGAAGCATTCAGTTCGTCGCTCATTGTGCTGGAACATTCTCTCTCCTTAATTAATCTTTCAATTTCTCCCTCTAAGTCTTCTTATACTATTTTTACCCTCCGTCCCTATAACCCTGCTTTGGTCAACCTATCCTTAAACAATGTATCTCTTTCCCGTGTTAATTGCTTTTGTTATCTCGGTGTCTTTCTTGATAGTCGTTTGTCCTTCTCTGAACACATCAAATATCTTTCTGCTTCCACTATTAAAAGGCTAAACTTGCTGAAAGCCCTGTCGCCAACTAAATGGGGTGGCGATCCCTATATTCTTATTTCCCTTTACAAATCTATTATCCGTTCCAAATTTGATTATTGTTCTTTTATTTATGGTAGTGCGTCCAAGACACGTCTTTCCAAACTAGATGTAATTTAAAATTCTTGCCTTCGTCTCTGCCTTGGCGCTCTTAAATCCTCTCCAACCCCTGCTATTCTTGCTGAATCCAATTCATCACCCCTATCCATTCGTAGATCTTATTTAGGCTATCGTTTCCTTGTTAAACGTCTTCCTCTCGCATCCTCTACCCTTGTTCAGTCTTACCTTTCGATTTATAACAGCTGGCGCTTCACTCCCAGCAAAACCCCTATTCTGGCTTTTATTTCACATCGTCTCGGTTCATTTTGGCCGTATATTATCTCGTTCAATAATCTCCCTTATTTTTCCTTCGACTTCGCTGGCATCTGTCATCCTCCTAAGGTATTTATCCTCCCCTCATTTGCAAAAAATCTCCCCCCAAGCCGTAATTAAACAGGTATTTCACAGCACTATCAATTCCCTATTTCCCTCTCATGTTACCATTTACACGGATGGTTTGAGGGGGCCTGGTGGTGTTGGTGCTTCCTTCATCCTTCCTGATCTTAACCTCTCAGAATCTTTTCGCCTTCCTTATTTCGGTTCCATATTCACAGCCGAGTTGTTGGCTATCCTTCGCTCTATTATTTTCATTTCCTCGAATCAATTTTCCTCTAAATTTTTAATTATCTCTGACTCTTTGAGCGCTCTTCAGGCCATATCCTCTCCTCTTCCTGATCATTCGTGTGATTTTGTTATCCTCCGTATACGTTCACTCATTCACAATCTTTCCTATCTCCATTCAGTCAATATTGATCTGCTGTGTGTACCTGGCCACTCGGGCATATTTGGCAATGAAGCGGCCGATTCCTTGGCTCGGGCTGCTGCTGCTTCCTCTCGTCTTTTTTTAAAAAAAATTTCATCCGATAACCTGCTATCAATTTGTAAAAGCTTTCATATCCGATTTTGGTCGGATACCTATGTTTCTTCTTTTTCCAACAGTTGTTCCTTTTACCTGTTAGTCCAGCCTACTCTTCCTTCATATTCATGGTTTCTTTTGCATCCCTCCCTTCGTCGTTCTGATGTTGTTTCCATTGTTGGCATGCGCTTTGGCCATTCTTTGCTGCCTTCAACCAGATTTCGTTTCTCCTTGATTTCTTCTCCACACTGTCCTCTCCATCCGGATGATGCAGATCATGTGTTCTTCCAGTGTTCATCCCTCTCGGTGGAGCGTTCTGCCTTATATTCTTATTTGCTTAAGCTTAGACTTCCTACCCCTTATTGCGCTTCCTATATCCTGTCCTTTCCTTCCTCACTAATTATTCCTGCTATCTGTTCCTTTCTAGTTAAAATTTCTGATCGGATCAAAATATAACCGACTTCTTTCCTTACCTTTTGTTTCTGGGTAAAGGTCCTGGGTTGACGGGCCCAAAAAAAAAAAAAAAAACAAAAAAAAAAATATTGGAGAAGTAATAAAAAATAGACAGCTGCACTGTTTTTTTTTCTTTTTTTTTTTTTTTTTTTGGACGCGTCAATACAGGACATTTACTCATCACAAAGGACCAACAGAATGACGAAACGTAGGGATTTATAAGTCATATCAGGAAGCGATTTTATCATCCAGGTGAAGACAAACGGGAAATTGACAGCTTCTGCTTATACATCATCATCACCATCTGCTCAAACATTCGGTTGGTGGACAAATATAGCTGTCCAGTAATTTTCTAACGTGGGGCAATTTTTTCACTTCAGCATAGCTTCTTTTCTTTAATATATATTTCGTTCTTTTTGGTGTTTAAATTATCTCTAGCGTGTATTTTCCCTCCTGTACAGTTCTGTACCAACGAGGGTACAGGGGAACTCGAATCATGTTGCATTGCTGCAGGTGACCGCACATTGCCGGATATACTCGTTGCGGTATATCTCATGAGTACAGCAACCATATATTTTCCTTTACACACCATGTTTATACTAGGAAGGAAGTGAATAGTGGTGGTCTCCCTTTGCCTTCCACTAGATTTTTTGTTAGGGTTTACTCCCTTAGCCGAAAGGCCCTGTTTTGAAGCGCCGGAGACTCGCCTACTCGCTCTAGATTGATATTCATAAATCCGGCACATTGTCGCGAGTGAGTTACTGAGATAGAGTCTGCTATTGTTAATGCAGTAAAAGCTTAACGGTATTTGTCAGGAGGAACACCTTCGGCAAGTAAACCTTCCTCCGTTTTCCTATCAGCGGTATGTTGTTAGTTCTGATTTAGCTTTCCTATCAACACTAGGCCCGCCGAAAAGGAAATTACCACCCTGCACGAAGTGGACGTACGAAATTCACGTGATTTTTGTTTCCTTTTTTCCGCCGGTGGGACTAGCACTATGTGACGATCGAGTGACTGCTTACTAGAGAAGGCGCCTCTAGTTACAACAGAGTACGGTAATCTGTTAACCTCTAAACGTAACCGACATATCGTCGCTGAAGATTTCCGAATATGTTTAAGAATTATCACAATACGTATATTTACTGTATAAGATGTATTATTTTTTATTGAATAATTATTTTTTTCCTTTTTAGTGTATTTTTATTAAACTTTTAGGGTAAATCTTGAAGTCCCTGTTTTCTTTTTGTTTTTTAATCACAATTTTTGGTGTATATTTTTGAATCATAATACGGATAGACACCAGCCTAAAATAATACTACTCGTAAAGCTGAATATTGATTAAAAAGTATGTTTTCAAATTCCGTCGGTAATAAGATTGTAAATTCGCTTTGTGGGTTTCAAATGTACCATCTTTATTCGAATTTACATTTCCATAAGAAACTAACGTCAGCAATACACTTTCAAGTCGCTCACGTTTGTTGCTTCTTTGCTTTTAAAACTTCAGCTGTTCATGTTTTCTCAGTATATTTTAATGAATTTTTTTGATGTTGAAAACATCTGATACGACGTTTTTCGCTTGGGAAGTGAACATTTTCGAGCGTTTAGCAACATAATAATAAACGTGAATAACTTAAAATATTATTAATTTACCCCAAGGGGAAACATAATTTGGAAGAAAACTAATTTTTTATAAAACATTAAAATTGATGAATGCTAATTACCATGTGGAAATGTAAATTCGAATAAAGAATACTAATTTGAAGTTGCAATAGTACCAATTAACAAGCTCATGGAGTGAACATTTTCGAGCATTACCGTTACCTTTTGTAAACGGTACGTAAAGTTTTTGCTTTAATTATTATACTAGTAGTATTCCCTAAAAAATGGAGAAAAATACAGGGGAAATAAAACTTTTGAGAAAATACAGAAATCTCACCTGTATGAAAAAAGAGAAAAAATAAAAGATTTAAACAGATATTAATACATGAGTGAAGCCACGGGCAAAGCTTGTAGGTAAATGGACCGTTTGTAGGATAAAAGAATGACATAATAAAAGTGGTAAATAAGGGACAGGAAACAAATAATTACAATGATAAAGCTTTGGGATAAATTTAATTAAATAATTTGTAATTATTCTGTAATATTAAATAAATCTCAGTGGTAAATTTTTACCATACACGGCGTCGCTACATTATAGCTCGTCTCCAGTTTTTTAATGAATAATTATCGATAAATTTATTTCATGTCTCACTGAAAATTAAATAAAAACATGAAATCATGATTTGAAAATTGTGAGCTAAACTTCCGTTAATTTTTTTTTCAATTTTAATAAAAATCACGTGTAGTAGGTTTGGTTTTTCCTTTCTTTTATTTAAAATCATATAATTATTTAAATTGAATATCCGTATAAATATTTTGATTTACTGGCCATTAGCCTGATTTGAAAAGAAAAAAAAAGTGTTATTATATTCCATTCATTTGCATTTCAGTGCGGCTAAATAAATCGGGCTTGTTAGAATATGTAAATTTACTGTATTTATTCAATGCGTTGTTTTCTTAAAATTACCAAACATCTCATTTATTCTTATCTTATTTTAACGTTATTTTAGAATTTTCTCTTTTACTTTTTTTTGTTTCACGCCAATTTTAATATGTTCCTTATTTTTAGCGTTCGTTTTTTTTTTTTTTCGCGCCAGTTTCATTTTTAGCCGAAATTTTAGTTCATACATTTTTGCACTTATTTTCGTAGTTTGTGCTGACACATTATGAGAGTAAAAATGAATGAACTAAAATTGCAGCCAGAAATGAACTTTTGTTCGCTTATCAAGATCGTCCTTTTTTTGATATTAGTTTTAATGACTACCGGGTGTTCATCGATATTTACTCTGGCACTCATATGGTGCTACTACTGACTGGGGTGCACTTTTGAATGAACAAAGAATCGTTAAAATTACTTTATATACCTATGAAAGTTATGCGCGAACAAGTATAAGATATAACATACACTTCCGACATATTACCTTTTCTTTTTGACGTCGATAAAAAGTGTCTAATAACGGTTGCACTGGAGGTCAATCTATTGTGTAAAAAATTTACTATTATAAAACTCATCATTTTACGATAAAATATAGGTTTAATTTCGATTTGTCTAGAATCCGGATGAGTATTGTTTGATAAGAGTTAACAGTTTCGTTAAGAAATTACTATTCTCCGGAAAATATATAGACAACTAGAACTTAGAATCGACTCTTTCCTATTCCAATTGTTTTCGAGTAAAGTTCCATGACGAGCTCAAAAAAAAAGAAAACTAGAACTAGAACATTAGCATGGATAATGTGATAGGTTTAACAGTATGCGGTAGAACATTGGAAATTTATTAAAAATAGAAACCGGGAAAAAGTGGGAAGCATTTGGTCACTTCCGGGAAATGAAAAGCTATTACGTTGTACAAGTTACGGTATGTAGAAGGCGAGAAAATCAGGAAGAAGACCTGAAGGTGTTAAATGACGACAAGGAGGATAAATGTAAAGTCGAAGACATGGCTTGTCTATATTAGACTTGGGTAAAGAAAATTTTTTTAAATTCTATATCTCAAGTGCCGTACGCTACATAGCGCGTTGGCGCAACCTATTCGTACATTTAGCTGTACCGATATAGGTTGTGTACCAGGCAATTGTAATATGCAACACAGATGTACACATGCAAGACTACATTCGGGACTGATTGAAGCCGCTTGTTATCGCGCTACAAGTGCAGTCCGTCCGGTGTGGGTCTGCTGTGTACTGACCTAGCGCGCATATGAGATGTTGTACGTGGTGGTTTGCCATTGCCTTCCACGTGACTATTAGCGATTATTTATTTATTTAATTCTTGTAATAAGTTTGTCGTCGCTCGGGATCGAACCCGTGACCGCCATATAGGAAGTCAAGCGCTCTAGCAACTAGGCTATCGCGACGACTTTTTTTTAAAATTACATTTCTAAAATTCTTAACTGAGACAGGTTGCGAGCGATAATTGTCCGCATGCCCTTAATGCGGTATGCATAGGGTGGATCAAAATTGTATCTGCACTTTCAAAATGTTTCGTAAACGATAACCGTTCAATCCTGAAAGTAGAAATGATGCCATTTAATATGTAATTTATTAAAAATAGAAAAGAAAAAAATGTAGTTCATTTTTTAAATAAAACTCTTAAAAGATGGTCACCGCGGGGCTATCGACATTGAACTAATCTTTTTCGAACGTCTGAAATTACATTCTTAAGAGTCACTCTTGAAATCGCTGCTACCTCTCTTCTAGTGACTGTTTTCAAGGTTTTCAGGTCTACTGGTTTGTCCTGATGTACTCGACTTTTCAGATGGTTCTATAAAAAAAAAAAAAAAAAAACTGGCGACATTAAATCGAGACTGCGTGGCGCCCAAATGAACTCCACGTTACGCGAAATTAATCGAGTCGGATTTTTTTTTTTACAAGAAATGTGCAACGTGGCTCCATCGGGAGTTTTGTTTAACAAAATGAACTACATTTTCTTTTTTTTTCTATTTTTAACAAATTACATATTAAATGTCATCACTTTTGGTTTATTTTCGTTTTTGATTCATTATTCTACCTCGAACGGTAATCGTTTACGAAGCGTTTGAAAGTAGCGATATCATTTGGGCTCACCCTGTATTTGATTACGATATTTATTAAATGTTCTTTCAGCAAACTATCTTTACAACCAATTCAAGAGAATTTGTTGATGGATCTGGCATCATACAGCCAACGAATGATTATTGATTCTAATGAAAACAGTCGAAATCTCCTATTCGGTTACCTTAATTACAATTGAATTAAGAGATTGAGTTGAACATTAAGCTTTTCAAATACTTGCCCTACTAGTAGTACTACTATTATTGTGGGACTGTCTTTAACATTTTCCTATCAACTTTTTCGGCAATTTCCTTCGCAGCTGTTATCCTTCTACATATTCTGTTTGTTGTTGTGGGCGCTTTATTTCCTGTTGTGTTTTTCTCGTGTTTTGAAATAGTCATTTTCAAGGCTTCCGTTATCTTATTAATTTTTTTGGTCGAGCACACCTTCTAGCGTAACCAGGTTGACGAGAAATGGGGAGGAGGGAGCTAATCATAAAAAATACGAAGATGCTTATATAGTATTTATACAATATGTTTATGGAATTGTAAGAATGTACTGGTATGCAAAATTAATGTTTGTAATTGTATTTAATCTTTTATACCGGAGTTTTATTAAAAATTATATGGCTGCTCTTTTTTGAATGATGTTGTAAACATCTTCTTGATAACATAAACGGAAAGTTTCCGCGCGTCACCGAGTACATTTTATTTTTATTTTTTTACAAGTGTATTTTTTCAATTCATTCATAATTCGATAACATTTTCACGATTTAACATCTGTAGATCGTTTATATGAAACATTGACATACTTATTTTATTTTAGGCTACGTTTAACTCTAAAAACTTCTGCATACAGCAATTAACGTAATAGCTACACATTCTCGGAATATCGCGAGATTAATGAAAGTGTATATCTTCTTCAATATTGCCACTCTTTTTGGGAAAGACATAGTTTTGCATCAAATAGCGGAAAGTGAAATAAAAATAATTTCTTCCGACTCACGAATTCCAAACAGCTGATTATCTCCGGGAACTCTAATAATTCGAATTAGTGTTTAAGAGAAGATTAAGTTTGCTAATCAAACTGATTTTAGTAACTGTAGAAAAAATCTTTCGGACAAAATCGAAATATTTATCACAGAATTTATACATCAAACGACTGGGTATAAATGTTTTACAATGCTTCGTTAGTTCGGCGATCGTGTATTATTGGTTTGTACGGTATATACCTGTGAGTGAATGTTTTTCAGCGACCCCAGTTCGTCGACTATATTATTACACATCTAAAATTATTGGTAAACATAATGTCGGTCTCCAACACAAGTGTAATTACGTTTAGAATAGTTCTATAGTTTTTTGAGTTTTCTTATAGCATCAAATTCTTAGACTTGGAAATTCAGGATAAGTAATAATAATAGGAAGAAAAAGCAACACAATCAGTTTTGGTAGGTAGTTGGCGAGCACGTTGTACAAATTTTTAAATGTAACCAGAGATTAGAAAACCGCGAGGAAATGAGACAGCTTTAAGAATTAAGCGAACATCTAGGTGCATCGGCACCGACTTAAATGCGTATTCGAGGCTCAAGCTTCGTTTGAAATTTTTCCGGAAGGTAAAATACTTTGTGGCCTAAACATTTGAAACTTTTTAAGATCAAAAAAACGTTAAGCCTGGTGAATATCGGCAAACACAAAATTCAACAAACAAGGAGGTATTTTCATTACTTTTTTGAATAATGTTTTTTCTTATAAACATTGTTATAAACTATTTCCCAAACCTAAATTTTAAACTTCCGCGATAGTGTTTACCTTACCGTAAATTATTTCGTGGACTTCAGTTTGAAAATTCACTATTTATCTCGCGCCAACAACATTAAACATCGTGAATGAGATTCGAACATAGTAAATCGATTACTCAAAAACAACTAAAATACAGGGAACGTAAGAGCGTTTTGAACAGGAACGAAAAAGGGATTTCAAGATGATTTTTCGAATCAACAGAGTTATTTAGAAAAAGCCGGCACCGTTTGGTTTCGAACATTCCCGAAGGTGACTTAAACGTCAACCTCTGAAATAGCAGTTCATGGTTGTTGGTAGTTTATCGAATTTGTGAGTGAGACGTTCAATTTAGGTCTGAATAACAGAACCCATTTTCACTAAACACACCTGCGTATAAACGTTCCATATTTACGTGGCATGTTGCATATTTGAAAGCACAAGATTATATTTCATAATTTAAATGATAAAAACTCCTTTATTAACCATTAAAAATTATACAAAATCCATTTCCGCGGAATATTTTGACTTCACTTAAGAGATTTATATTTAATTTCAGAAATAAAATTTTACTCCGTGAATTAAATTGATTCTCTTAGTACTGATTTGCGTGTTTGTTTGTTTTTGTTTTTTTTTTTGAGGGGGGGGGGGCGTGAACGATAGACAATATAAGTAAAATTTTTGGAAGTTACAACATGCGGCAGCTGGATTCAAACCAGGTTCCCCACGGGCGAAACACTACTGCCCAACCAACTATGCCCCGGTGGCTCGCAACAACGTTAATTTGCTAATAATTCATGAGTTTTTAATGTTCACGATTTACACGTTTTTTTTATTAAAAAAGAGAAAACTTTTCTTTTTTAATTTTTTCCTTCTATTCCACATTTCTATGTTAAAATTATTTACAAAAATTAACACTTCGATGTACACACGCACACACGCGAATTAATAATAGTAGTATATCAAAACTTGAGCTCCGTCTTGAAACTTTGAAACTTGATGCTTACGTTTAAGTAAAAAGTGATGAAATTTCATCAACTTAAGTGACGAGTTTTCGAATAATAACCAATGCATTACATTAATTACTTCCCTGCTCTTTCATTTATTCATCATTCTATATTACTTATTTTAATTTGTAGTTAAATTATCGTTCGAGCGTGGGATCGTTGAGTTTTGACTTTCTCGATTATCCGCGACGGGAGGGTCACGGTAGTAAGGTTAAATTTTTTACTGGCCGGTGCGGTTGTCTCGTTCGTTTTCATATTTCATTTACGATTGTTCACTCGTTATTATTAAGTTTCCTTTCAAATTATTCTCGTTTTTCCGGTCTTTGTTAAGTTCTCTGGTTTATCAGAGCGGTTTTAAATTTCATTTCTTTCCTTTTTTGCTTTGTATTTTTGCATTACAACATTTTTGAAATAGACTTTTCGGAGCTTCTATATTTTTGGTCATATATTTTTTATTTTATTTGCGCTTCGGAAGACCACAAAATGTTTCATAATAATTTGTCGGATAAATAAAAATTAGTATGTAACCCCTTTGCACGCGTTTAAAATGAAACTTCTTATGCGAAAGAGGAATGTTATGATTTTTTTTTTTTTTTTCCACTGTACCAGTCGAGGGACCACAAACAGCGCCAGTATTAATTTTAATATATGTATTATGATGATAGAAATGTGACCAATCCAAAGCCCTCCAGTGATTGGTTTGGCTTATAATAGTTCACTACAACTTATAAAAATGGATACAAAGTCTAGAGAAGGACGAAAAGCTACATAAGCAGTACAGCACAATTTTGACCATATGGCCCTTAGGATATAAAAAGCGAATGGGATGGATTTTAAGAGAAAACAACATGAGATTAGTACAGCAGCGTGTACAATGTAATATTTAGAGCACAATCGTCATGATAACAGTGCTATTTAGTGTATTTCATAAAAGCTCGGCACGCATTTTATGATTAAACTAAATAATCCGAGTTAGAATTTGATGGCTAAATATATTGATAATATGTTTATAGAACTAGTTTTTTTTTTTTTTTTTTTTTTTTTAATTATATACTTCATGCCACATTTAATTACTGTATTATAATGGCACTTGGTGATAGGATGTGTGGTTATATCAATTAATTTATTCCATTAATTCTTAGATAATTTAAAAGAGTTGCTTTTGCCATTTCATAATTTGACATAATATTTGAGATCACATTATTTAATAGAAGTGCCCGTTTTTGTGTTTATTTCATAGATTTCTTAGATACAGTTAAGTCACGGTTTCATTTTTGAAATAGTTTTATAGGTTCGGTAAATGTTTTTTATGCAAAAGTCACATTATTACGTTTTGTTTTTTTTTTTTTTGGAATGTGTAATATACATTTTTTGAAATACATATTCGATTGTTTTTTTTTTTTTATATAATAGAAGGAAAAACACTTTTGTTATCATTGCATCTGCATTGAGGTTTCCATCTGAATGCAGATTCGTTTCAGCAGTAAAACAAAGCTCATCAGTTGTATAATATTTTACAATAAGGACTATATATATATATATATGTATATCACGAGTTTAGCAGTGTTTTCAGTGAATTCTATTTCTCTTTTTTGGTCTACCCGTATGTATATTAATTTTTTTAGGATGGAAATTTAATGTTAAGAATATCATCGATAGGCAAAAATTTATCTAACCATTTTTGGTTTTTTATTAAAAATGTCCATTGTAATATGCTATGAGAACAAAAAATATCACTGCATTTTTCAGTAATTAATAAAATGAATGTGACTTTCGAAATTTAATTTTTTCACTTATACGGCCGCTATATGTAATTGTTTAGATATGAATATGTCTTGTCGTTTTGCAAAATGTGTGTATTGTGCAGAAATGCGTGTGACATACAAAAGTATTACTTTAATGACGTCATCATTGCAATTGCGTAACCAACAATTTGGGTTGATGTTTTCACCTACTTCAAAAGATATATAGATGTCATAATGTGGTTCTATACAAAACGTATAGAGATATTGGTGTTTTCTTAGTACAACTGTTTCTCAATTGCGAACTAAAAAGTTTCTCAATAACTAAGTTTTGAAATGTACAAGTCATTTCTATATATATATATATACATAGAAAGAAGCTATTAATCTTTATGACTCTAAACAAAGTTAGTTTTCATGGATAAACAAGGAAAGTATTTGCATAAAATGAACGAATTTGGAAATTGATACAGTTGGATAACATTAATTTTTGATTAAATTTTTGTTTTATTTTATTTGTTTTTTCATACAAGAGTGCAAAAGTGCCTAGTAGGAGGATAATACCAATTCCAGCATTACGAGTGGGATAATTCTAGAAGTGTGTGGGCTGTAATATCACATCTCTCAACTTCATCCATATTTCACAGGACAATATCACGTTCTTTATAACAGCCATCTTCAGTGTTGATAGCCGTTTGCAATTCTCCTTCCAAGTCCTCAGCCGATTTGTTCTTTATTTTAGCGAACAGGTATAATAGAAAGTACACGAGTTGTCAGACGCCGATTTTGATGAAATTTTAATATGTTGTAGAGTATAAAAAAATATTAGACTTTATCGGCTCATATGCAGTATCAAGGGGTGAAAACCACCTCTAATGTTCACCCCCGAAAATCGTTTCTCCTCTAAATATCTCGTCTTCAACTCTATATTTTTTTATGAAACAAAATGGAAATTATTTCTCGTGCAAAGGACAAGTAATGCACAGTGAATCAAGCAATGGGGTTGCATCCCGTTATCAATTTTTCAAATTATTCTGTGCTTTATAACCATATAGACCCAAACCCCTAAAACCCAAACAGGCATTCAGCCTGTGTCTTTTTAAACCTGACAAACCCCAAACTCCTAAATCCCAGACAGGCCGATTGTCTACGACTAAAACTGCACAACTCCTAAACTGCAGGTAGACGAAAGACCTATTTATCGTAATATAGTGGAAAACCGTTCTTATAATTTACTTATTTAAAATATTATCAGTACGGTTCAACTTGTGTATTTATTTATTTCTTTATCTATTTATTAACTAAAATTAATAAGTGGCCAAAGAGTTAATTAGTAATATAATAATTTTTTTTTTAGAACGAACTTTACATTAGGACAATTACATTTAATGAGTAAATCAAAACATTTATTACTAATTCTCACAATCAATAAACAGTGAATAGTATATTAATATTATTATATATATAATTTGTACTGCTATCATGCTCAATAAATCTACGAGAATCTGAAATGTAATAATCAACATTTTTAAAAATAAACATATTTAACTTTTAATATTGGCTCGTTCAGAAAAAGGTGGTGTTCATTTTGCTCGTTATAACTTTAGTCAAAACGGTCTGTCTAGGGTTTGGAAGTTCGGGGTTTATCGATTTAAAAACAGTGGCCCTTGGCTTGACTGGAGTTTAGGAGTTAGGGGTTTGTTAATTTAAAAAAACACAGGCTGAACGCCTGTGTGGGTTTTAGGGGTTTGGGGCTGTATAAAGCACAGGATAATTTGAATTTTGAAAAATTGATAACAGATTCCTAATTAGCGATCTCAAAAATCTTCGTATACAATTTGTCATTAAAATTAAAACTTTTTTGATTTTTTTGTCCGCCATAACGAAATTTCATGACGGATTCGTAAACAGCGACCTCGAAAACCTTTATATATAAATTTTATACGAAATTGCATTACTTGATACATGTATTTATTGATTTTTCTTGTAAGGGGTGCTTAATCCTCTTTAAGGGTGAAATTCATGAAAATGCCGAAACATGTAAACTTTACTTTTTTAATTGTGTGTGTTAAAAAATGTTTTTCTTATTTTTTATGTAATTTTATAATTTTTTATTCCATAATTATGACCAAAAAAATAGGGGATGCAACCCCATTGCTTGATTCACTGTGCATTACTTGTCCTTTGCACGAGAAATAATTTCCATTTTGTTTCATAAAAAAAAACTTACGAGTTGAAGACGAGATATTTAGAGGAGAAACGATTTTCGGGGGTGAACATTAGAGGTGGTTTTCACCCGTTGATACTGCATATGAGCCGATAAAAAAAAAAAAACACGTGTCTAATATTTTTTTAATACTCTACAACATATTAAAATTTCATCAAAATCGGCGTCTGACAACTCGTGTACTTTCCTTGTAAGTAATGTTTGCAAACGTTGTATGTTTCAGTTTTCTGATTGTAATATCTGCCTGGGTATAATGAGTATTTTCCAGATTAATTTCCTGTTGCGGATCTTCCATAACTTTCAGTCGCGAATCAATCTTTGTACTTTTTTAGCATTTATGCAATAACGTGGTACTGACCTGCCATCTAGGGGACGCCACCTTGACATGGTGGAGAGATTCGAATACTTCAAAGACGCTAAGAGCTATATTGGTGGTAGTTTAGTTACCAAAATGGTTTCCCAAGCCAAACAAGTCAAAGCCGAGAACTCAGACGAAGTGTGTTTCCCCTGTTAGATGGCAGCAGGCCTAGAAGTACTGGTTACAAGCATATAGGGTGGATTTAATTGCTGCGGATCATTAATTATACAAACATAGAAGGTGTGAAGTAGAAATTAACAGATGTCTTGCGACAGCGAAAGCTGCAACAATGAACCTATAACAGATATGGAAGGATACGAATATAACGAAAAACACGACTAGTATTAATAGTGATCTTCTCAACTGGAACATACGAATTGAAAAAATGAGCTATCAAAAATACAGATAAAAATCGGATAAATGTCTTCGAGATGGGAATGTACAGAAAAATGTTTCGGTTGTCATAGACGGCACGCCGAACTAACAAATCAATTCTAGGCGAGCTGAAAATCGATAACAAATGTCCTAATTAAAATAAATGAATGTGCTATAAAATATTTTGATCACATGGCGAAAAAAACAAACTCGTTGCAAAGAACTACAGGGCAAGATACACGGAAAGCGCCCTAAAGAAAGATGTCCCATACGATGGGCTGATTGGGTAAGGACACCAATCGGGTTTTGCGTGTCGGAAGCATTGTACCTGGCAATAGACCGGGGATAAATTTTAAAAAATCGTAAAAGAGTAACTTGATGATGATGATGATGATATTGACCTATGAATTATATTCTTCAACAGACGATGCCGTCGTCGAAGTGTAAACTCGATACTACTCGGAGTATAACTTTACATTCAGAAATTCTGATCTGTACAGAAGTTCTGAGATGAAACCGTAAGCAGAACCAAGGTGAAAAATGAATTCCCTTCTCCTTAATAATAAAAATAGCGCAACTTTCTGAAGTTCTGTGAAGATCGAATGCAACACAAGAATCAGTGCAATAATTATTTTCTTGTTGATAATGGAAAATGTAAAATAAATTTGAATTTATTGCACAGACTACTATGATCAATTTCTGCTGCACTGTTTATTCAGCATAGCTGTTTTAAATATACTTAACATCAGTAAGGCTAAGCACATAGTGGCGCGTCGAAGGGATACTAGCAAACGAGCAAAGCGAAGATAGCGTCGATCAGAGAGAGTATCAACACATAATAGTAACGTCTCAACTAGCGACGAACGATAAAGCGTTGCGGACAGTACTAGTATTCGGCCGCAACTAGTATATAGATGTAAATTAAAGGTGCATGTTGTTTCGGGCGAAAGTTCTGCGCTAAAAATATTCCATTTAATGAAAAATAGAACAGATGCAAGGAAATGTAATGCGCATGAAATAAGTAGAAGTAGAAATATACATGCATGGCGAATTTCCCAATTAATGTGAAGAATTAAGAGACACCTGGAGGAAAACACCTGTATTTATACTTACGCATGAATATTTCAATTTTCGATTGTGTTCTATAAAATATTCAGTCAAAGTTAAGCCCACTCAGGTGAACAAACTACCCTTTTTTTTTCCTTGCCAAGATTAGAGTTCATACATTATTCTATAAGATCTTACGATAAAATAAACACGACTGCTTCCAAAAAATGAGTATTAAGCGAACAACGGAAATGAAAATTTAATTTTCAAAACTAACCGTTTTTGTTTCTAAAACAGTTAGCAGAATAAAAATTTTTTAATGTGCTACGTATAAATTTTCCAGCATAGAAATTGCCTTAAATTGCCCATTATAATTAGAAAATATTTACACAAACGTTTAAATCAAATGTTAGTACACACGCTTACTTGTAGATTTCATTTCATTAGCTACTTCATCGCGGAGTTTATCCAAAAGTGGTTTCTTCGAATGAAACCACCACTGATAGGCAATTCTTGCTGAAAGTAGTGTACCAGCAGGGATAAATCTAGTGAGGGTTTTATGGGGGCGATGCCCCTTTAGAACTCTAAAAATCCCCCCACCCGAACTTAATATAAGCTGTTTAAGAATGCAGGAAAATAATAGGAAATAAAATTATTTTTATTCGCTTTGTTAACAGTTATGTCAAAAGTTGCTGCCGTAACATTTTGAAATGATCCAATTAGCCGTTTGTTTTGAAATTTCAAAATTACGAGATTTATTTTTGACGGAAAAATGAAACTTCATAAAATAGGGATAAAAAAAATGATCTTTTAAAATTTGACTTTGACGTTTGCTTGTATTCTATGAAAAAAACGATATGCTTTTATTGCAAATGTGCGAAAGATGTAAAATACTTGCGAACTGAAAAGAATATAGTTCGTATTTTTTGTCAACGTAAACGGAACTATCACGGTTCACGTCGATCCATTTATCATTAATATCAATAAATTGTTTTTAAAGGTTTCTCTTTTCGGTTTTCTTTTTTTTTTATTTTTTTTTTTTTTAAAGCAACATGATCTTTTTTGTCCCTGTTGCTTTTTCTTGTTTTTTATTTCCAAGAAAAGTCCATTTAAAATAGCTTAAACCACGGTGTATTCGTTTATTATAAAAAGATAATGAACTCGTTCGAATATTTTTACAATATGTTCTTTAATGCTACAATTAGAATTAATATATTTAAAACTAATTTAAAAAAAACATTTTTTATTTATTTATTTATTTATTTATTTATTTATTTAATAGCGGTACTTATTGCCTTTCGGCTATGATCACTTAATTTAAATTAATTAAAGATAACGCATTAAATCCGTATAAATAAGGTACGTGCGTAGTTTACGAGTTGTAGGTGTATCGTCTCGGATAACATCCTTCAAATCTTCCGTAGGTATTTCGCTCTGCACTCTACAATTTTCATATTTCTTACATTTTAGTTAATAGGTGATAAACAGTCCTGGTTTCCTCACAGAGTTCGCAAACTGGAGGTTCACCATCTCCGAAAATATATGCATGCGTTAGCGGGGTATGGCCGATTCTGAACCGGGCAAGTACTTTTTCATACATGCGACTTTCTTGTGCCGTCGTTCTCAGATGATAAATGGGGCTTTTAACCATGCGCAATTTATTTGCTGTATCAGTTCTAATCCATCTTTCATTCCATTTTTGTAGTGCACAGTCCACAGTGATGGAGCGAATCTTTTCCTGTGGCAGGTGCAGCAATTTGGCCACTCCGAGGTTCAGGTCTGCTAAATCTGCTCGAACCCTGGCTGCCATAGAACCCCTTAACTGAGGGGTCCATTAACGCTAGATTGGGATGATTTATCCTCGTCAGCATTGTTACTCCATAGTTTACCGTAAGCATCTGCCTTCGGATTTGTAGCGGCGGTTCATCTGCCAGCGCTAGTATGCTGCATGAGGGGCTAGTAGGATAAGCACCCTTCGTACTGCAGTGTGATATATTGTATCTAGCTTCCGAAGTAATGATTTCGACGCCGTACGATACAGTATACATCCATAGTCCATCTTTGACCGGATAACTACGCGGTAAATCATCAGGACCGTGTTCAAAACTAATTAAAAAAACATTGTTGTTTATAATCGGGGTTATTTTACTTGAAATTTATTGTTCATACTAAAAATATAAAAAAAAATCTCTGCCCCCCCCCAAGAACATAAATTGTCCCCCCGGAAACAGATTCCTGAATTCATCCCTAGTGTACCAGCAATAGGGCGCGTATCAACGCTTGATGCATATTTCAATATTCTCGAAAAAAATCATATTGTCACCCTCTTCTGTCATTGCACCCCTTCCCAGGAGCTTTTGTTTCATCTCTGTACGTTCATCCGTTCTTTTTTTCCGACCTATTCTGATCCAGACGGACCACGTGGTGTTAACAGAATAGGTGTTATATCTGATACGCGATGTACCAAAGGTTAATCTGAGGCCCCTGATCTTGTGATCAGCGCGTTTCGGTTGTTTTACGAACGGACTTCTTTCGCTTGACAGACTATACTTATTAATAGTAAAAGTAATGTTATTAGTATTGGTAATAAAAGAATTAAAATTAATTCAACTGCGAACCGGTTATCGTGTAACTTTTCAATATTTATTTTGCTAGAGTTTAAACATACTTACTATAAATATGAAACTACATTTTTAAACATGTCTTGGTCATGTCGGAACTACGCTTTTTCCATCCTGATTACTGTTTTTCATTATAAGTATATCTACAGAGGACCACTCACGCACATATCTTTTTCTCCTTTTTATTGTTGGTTTCTTTTCTTTTTTTTTTTTTTTTTTAATAGTTAGATTACACATTAGAATATACTTAGTCCTTTGCATCTTTATATGCATATTTACAAAATATACTACTATTCTACAAAATAAAATACAAAAAAAAAAACACAAAAAACACAAAAAAAAAAACATATATACCAGTTTAAATAATGTATAAATACAGATGCTATTTTATTTTGATTTTATTGAAAGTGGTTTATCTGTGCTGCGTTCGTATATTTGCTGATTTTATCGGTGAGATCGTTCATTTTACCTCTATTGTATATAATTTCGTCTATTTTATTTTATCGATAAAGCGGATTCGTATTATTATTCTTATCAGTTTTTACTTTTATTATTATTAGTAGTATTAGCTTCATCGCTGATATCGCTAATCGTTAACTTTCCTCTCAGTTGTTGAATTCAATGCCAGACGCGTCCGACGGGGGAGGTAAGCCTCCCCCGACTAATTCCCGCTCTTCTACCAAAACTGCTTCCGATGTAACAAAATCATCGAATAAAATTAAATCATCTGTTAATCATTCTTCACCGTCTTCTTCTAAATCTGTTTCTACTGCTTCTCTTAATAATAACTCGCAGACAGTGTCCCCGACTGTTGAACAAACAGTCATGGACACTTCATCTGTACATAACATTCCGTCTAACCCTACTAATACCGATAATCAAATGAAGGCTACCTCCTCTTTAAACGTATTTCCAAACAACTACGAAGGCCAGATCGTTGTTCTTGTTGAGAGCCTGGAAGACAAGAATATTGCCTATCTCCACCCCATGTCTTTGGCCAGAATGTTTTGTAGAAAAATTAATGGTCTCTCCTCCATTTCTAGGTCAGGAAAAAACTTGGTAAAGTTAATTTTCACGTCTGTTATCGAAGCCAACAATTTCATCCTTTCGGAAGAATTACACAAAGAATTAAAAATTCGATCATTCATCCCGCAATCTCTGCTATTTCGACTTGGTGTAGTCCGTGACGTTCCGTCCAATATTTCTGTTGACGAACTATTGTCCAATTGTTCATCGGAGGTACCCATCTCTAGTATTCGTAGGTTGCAGAAAAGGTCCCTCGATAAAGATAATTCCTTTACTCCTATTCCCGTAATAGAAGTTAAGTTTCAGGGCTCCTTCCTTCCTTCCCACATCTGCTTCTATGATTCTTATCGTGTTAAGGTTGAGCCTTTGATCCGTAGACCCAAATTGTGCCGCAATTGCCTTCGCTTTGGGCACTTCAGCGCTTCTTGTCGTAGCAAAACCATTTGTTCTTTGTGTGCGGGTGGTCATTCATCTTCGGAATGCACCGTTACGCAACAAAGTGGGCCTTCTTCCTATCTTTGCGTCCACTGTGGAGAGAATCATTCCGCTTTGGACCCCAACTGTCAAGTCTTTAAAGAACAAGTCAAAATTCAAAAAATAATTAGCTTGCAAAATGTCTCATATTCTGAGGCAAAAAATATCTGCCAAGCCAAGTTAGTGTCTCCAGCCTTTTCTTTTGCCGAAATTTCAAATTCTTCAAACTTCCCCGCTTTGGCGAATTCCTTTCCTGCCATCCCTAAGAGGAAACGTCAGAAAGGCTCCAGCAGTTCGTCTTCCTCCTATATCAGGCTTCCTACACAAAGGCACTTTTCCAACTCTGCGTCTCCTAATCCCTTGAACAAATATTATTCAAGTTTAACGCTCAATGCTGGCACTAAAGGTTATCGTTATAGTGCTCCGAAGGTCTCCAATCGCCCTACAGTATCTCCCTCTGTTCTCGTCAACAATGTAAAGGCTCCAGCAGCCAATAATGTTTCCTTCAGTGACTCCGCCCCTCCTCCTCCTTTCAACCCTATAGCTGCTACACTACGAACCGCCCTTGGCAGACTGGACATTCCCAATTTAGAAGATAAATTAGAGGCTTTATGTCAGATTTTACAATCATAGGTATTGAAGCAGAAGTACTTCCACTTCTTCCAGTCCATTATACGGTTTGCTCCTCCTTTTGTCTTTCTGTTTCTATTTTTATCCTCTTAAATGATGCTATTGATTTCTTCATTCACCTCAGTCTCAACGCAATTTTTCATAGTGCGCCTCATCGCTTGCCGCTTTCTCGGCTGTTCACACATAATAAGTTATATTTTTTACCCTACGTCTTTCTTGTCAACTTTTTTCTAGCGTTCCTTCGGTGTTGCTTGCCTCCTTTAACTAGGTTGGTTGATAGCATACCAGGACCCATTTGCAAGGATTTATTTGAGCGATGGGAGCTTTCTATTTTTATTTCCTTTTATAATTTTTTTTTAGCGTTCCTTGGGTGTTGCTTGCCTCCTTTAACTAGGTTGGTTGATAGCATACCAGGACCCATTCGCAAGGATTTATTTGAGCGATGGAAGCTTCTTGTTCCTTTTCTAAAATTTTACACAGCGTTCCTTTGTTGTTTTGCCTCTTTTAATTAAGTTGGTTGATAGCATACAAGGTCCCAGACGCAATGATTGCTTTGAGCGATGGGTGCTGTTATATTATGCCTACTGGCATGTCTATTGTAATATTCTTCTGCGACACCGGCCTCATTATAATTTACTCGAGCGGTGGATCTTTTCACCTTTGCCTACACTTCCCATAAATCTTTCCTCAGTTGCGTTATTCTGTGGCGAACACCTTCTCCCTTTTCTCATTTCCTATTGTCCCAATCTTCCTCTACTACTGCTTCAGCCTTCTAAGTTTTTTCTTCTCTTCTTACTCTCCTCTCTTCAATCTTCCATTTTATTCCCTAAGTTGATGGCCAATAACTTGGTTCCCTACAATGTTTCCGAAACTTAAAATCCTTCAGTGAAACTGCCGAAGCCTTAGGGCTAACAAACCCTCTCTTGAGAGGCTGTTAGATCAACATAATATTAATATTGCTTTGCTTTCTGAAACATGGCTAAAAAGCTCATCTGACCTTCATTTCAAGGGATTCTCCCTTATTAGTTCTAACCGCGTGGACGGTTATGGAGGCGCAGCTATCCTAATTAGAAATGACATCGTATTTCTTACTCATAACAACTTCCAACCGTCCTTTCCCCAATCTAGTTCACGTTTCAATTCCTAATGATTCTGGTAACCCACTTAACATCATCTCCGCTTATTTCCCTCCTAATTTTGATTTACCCGATTTTCCGTTTCCTACTTTCATTAACTCTCTTTCGACTCCCTTTATTATAGGCGGAGACTGGAATGCTCACTCACCTTTCTGGGGTTGCACTAACTATAATAACAATGGTGCAATCCTAGAAAATTTCATTCTTTAAAATGATCTATTTCTCCTTAATGACGGTACACCTACCTGTGTCAGCAACCCTCTAGCTTCTAGTTCCATTGATCTATCTTTTACATCTCCCAATCTTGGTTTTAGCTGCTCATGGAACACTCTGGATGGAACTTTTGGAAGCGACCATGTTCCCATCATCATTTCCTTAAATCAGTTTTCTCATTCTACTCTGAATAATCCTACTCAATCTCATAGATGGGTTCTCTCTAATATAGACTGGCCCATCTTCCGCTCCTACGTTGACTCTTCACTGTCCCTAATTCCTTCGCATTTAAATCCATCTTCTCAATATGACCTTTTTATGGAATCTATTTCCAACGCTTTTAACTCTTTCTTCTCCTCCTGCTCGGCCTCCTACACATAAAAGGTCCAAATTTGTTTCCTCTGTGTGGTGGAACCAAGAGTGCAAAGTTGCCTTTGATCGAAGTTTATCCACCTTTAGAACATTCCGTTTCTGTCCTAATCTCTCCAATTTTCTCGCTCACAAAAGTGCCAATGCCAAAGCTAGGTATACTCTTAAAACGGCAAAAAAGAACTCGTGGAGAAATTTCTGCTCCGCTTTCTCCCGTTCCACTCCTCTCACTCACATTTGGAAAATGGCGAAGACTTTCAAATCTTCTTCAGCTCAACATCTTTCAAATCATATCCTGTCTCCAGACAAATTAATTCCATTTATGAATTCCTTAGCTCCTTGTTACGTTCCTAGCTTCCAAGAATCCTGTCGCATCCCGGTTCCCCTCACCTCCTCTCATTTCCTACTCACTCCTTTTACCTACACTGAATTGGAAGCTGCCTTACGTAATTCTTCTAATTCTTCTCCTGGTAAAGACGGAATTCCCTTTCTCGTACTAAAAAGTCTCTCTGATTCCGCTCTTCGTTTCCTCTTAAATTTATTCAATTCATTTCTCTCGTCTGGTTCTACTCCATCTGTTTGGAATATTTTCATTGTTGTCCCGATCCCAAAACCTAACTCCTCCTCTCTTCGTCCAATCTCTCTTGCTCCCTGTGCCAGAAAGCTGCTTGAAAGTATAATTAGACGGCTAGTTTGGTGGCTTGAACACAATAAGGTATTGCCCAATAATATGTTTAGTTTTCGCCCTGAACGCGACTCTCCCGATTGTATCAGTACTTTCTTGTCAGATGTGTATTTATCTTTTATCAACAAAAAATTCCTCATTGCTTCCTTCGTCGATGTCTCTGCTGCCTTCGATAATGTCCACCTTCCCACCCTATTCGATTCCATGCTCTCCTTGAATATTCCACCCTTCTTCTCTGCTCTTGTCATTAGCCTTTTCCAATCTAGGACTATCTTTCTCTCTTCTCCGCTCGAACCTATTTCTAGACTGGTCTTTCGTGGACTACCGCAGGGCTCTTGTCTAAGTCCAACCCTTTTTAACATTTACCTTATAAAAACTGTTTCTCTGTTAACAAACTCTTCTTCCCTATTTTTTGTTGACGATATCCTCATTTACTCCACCCATCGTAGTATCTCCACCGCTAATTCCCAGCTGCAACATTACTTAACGATTTTGGAAAGCGCTTTATCTAATAATCACCTGTCTATCTCTCCAACGAAATCCTCTGCTGTTGTCTTTACTCTTCGTCCTTTTGACCCCTACTTAGTTAGTCTTTCCTTAAATAGTAATCCGATTCCCCTGGCTAACCATTTCCGTTACTTAGGAGTATTTTTGGATAGCCGTCTTTCGTTCCACAAGCATATTAACTATATATACGTGTCATCACTAAAAAGGCTCAACCTTATTAAGTCCCTTTCACATACGAACTGGGGAGGTGATCCGTGCATTTTGCTCATGTTCTACAAATCCTGTATCCGTTCTATTCTAGATTATTGCTGCTTTATTTATGGTAACTCTTCCAGGTCTTTGCTCTCCAAGCTCGATCGCGTCCAAAATACTTGCCTCCGCCTCTGTCTTGGAGCTCAGAAATCTTCTCCTATCCCTGCTATTCAAGCGGAAACCCACATTCCTCCACTCTTTATTCGGCGTTCCTATTTGGGCTACCGCTTCCTTATTAAACGTCTTCCTATCTCCTCTTCCTCACTTATTCCTTCTTATTCCCTCATTCTACAGGATTGGCGATTTAGTGCCAATAAAACACCAATTCTGTCTCTTATTTCTACTCGACTCCTTCAATTTTTACCATACATTCACACTTGCGATAAGCTCCCATATTTTTCTTTTAACTTTTCCTCCTTTCTTCATCCAATTAATTGCTTTTACTCTTCTGCTCCCCCTACAGCCGTTCTGCATCACGCCGTTAGATCGGAATTTTTACATACCTTAAACTCCCACTATTCTAACCACGTTACAATCTACACGGACGGTTCCAAGAGCCCAAGTGGAGTTGGTGCAGCCTTTCTTTGTCCTTCATTAAATCACTCTGAGTCCTTTAAACTTCCTTCCTTCTGTTCGACTTTCTGTGCCGAGTCTATTGCTATCCTCCATGCACTTTTCTTCATCAGATCTTCGAAGGTCTCTCGTAATTTCCTTATTCTATCAGACTCTCAAAGCGTGCTACAGGCTGTTGCAACTCCTCTGCCTCCCCACTCTACTGATTATGTAATCCTTTTTATACGTTCTTTGATCCATGACCTCTTTCTTTTTTGTGCAATCGAGGTTAATTTCCTTTGGATCCCTAGCCATTCTGGAATAGAAGGAAATGAATCAGTTGACTTATTGGCTCGGCGAGCTTCTTCTTCCGGCAGGTTCCTTACTACTTTTCCATCCGTCAATATTAATCTTCTGTCCTCTGCAGCGCACAACCAATTATGGTTTAACTCCTACTACTCCTCATTCTCAAACCCGGATTCCTTTTACTTGTCCATCCAGCCTTCTCTTCCTTTCTGTTCCTGGTTTCTTGACTTCCCTTTTATGCGTCGCTCCAGCATCTCGGCAATATGCCGCCTCCGCTTTGGGCACAGCTGGCTTCCCTCGTCGCTTTTCCGATTCTCTCTCGCGGCATCTCCGTATTGTCCTTTACATCCTCTTAACAGTCAACATGTATGTGATCCTGATCACATAATGTTCGAATGTTCATCACTTTCATCTGAACAATCTTCCTTTTACTCCTCTCTCTTATCAAACAATGTTCCTACTCCCTATTGTGCTGCATTTATTCTTTCCCTTCCTTCTCCTTCTGTCATCCAGGCGCTTGATACATTCTTGTTGAATGTTTCACGCCTCATAAAAATCTGATCTTTTCTCTATTCCCATTTCTTGGGCTAATGTCCTCGCTAACGAACCCATAGTTAAAAAAAAAAAAAAAAAAAAAAGGTGCTATTACCAGTTTTAGCCGCGCCAACTGTCTATTGTTTGAATGTAAAAAACTTCGATTTCAGCTTGTTGATCTATTACACTATCATACATTTACGCACATATAATTATCATAGAAATCGAACATTACACTATATTGGCTAATCTCGGCCAGCTATAGTTTAGAACAATACAAAAGAGAGATCGCATACAGTCGTTTGTTAGTAAGATTTTCATGTTTAAAGCGACATATATTGCGTCAGAGGGGTGCACGAAAATAAAAATAAAAAAAGAAGAAGAAAGTTTTGTCAATCAAGGACCTTCATCCGGAAACGGTTAGAAATGAAAAAGGAAAGTTATATAATAAGACGATCAGTTATCACTAATAGAAAAGTAACAAGAGAGAGATAATAAATGCAAAAGGAAAAGACAAGATATAACGGGCGCAAAAAGGAGCAGGAAGGCCAAGCCTAAGCAAACCCGGAGTATAGAGTCGAACGTTCTACCGAAAGAGCTGGACAATCAAAAATCATGTGATTAACGTCACAAATAACCGCATCATTTGAATGGAGAGGACAACATAGGGAAGAGGCTAATGAGAAGCGAAAGCGGGAGGAAGACAGCAAGGAATGGTTAAAAAGCAAACGCATAATGAAGACAACAACAAAGCGAGGAAGTGAAGGAAACAAAGGGAACGATGGATTGGAAGGAAGACTAGGTTGAACAGACAGATAAAAGAAGTGACCGTCAGAAAAAGGGGAAGTGTATACATCCGATCAAAATTTGAGATGGAAGTTTTTACACGTCGTTAAGAGATTAGAAGATGGGATTTTTTTGGAAAAAAAAGCAGCAACCTGAGCCAAATAATCAGACGTCTCATTACCAGAAATGCCAAAATGGCCAGGAATCCACAGCAAGTCAATATGGATCCCATGGAGAGAAGAAAGAGTCCGAATGAGAGAACGTTTACGGAGAACAATAAAGTCACAGGAATAATCAGGAAGAGGAGAAGAAGGAGATAGAACACTCATGGAGTTGGAAATGATCAGAAATTATGAAGAAAAGCGATTAAAGGAGATAAAAATAATGGAACGTAAAATAGCCATTAACTCGGCGGTAAATATGGAACAGAAAGAAGGAAGACAAAAAGATTCAAAGAAGTTATTATAATCTGGAAGGATAAAAGAAGCACCAACACCATCAGGCACTTTAGAACCATCAGTGAAAATGTTTACATGAAAAGAAAGGAATGGATCCTCCACAAGTATTTATTTTACCTGCACTTTCGAAATCTCTCGCTTCAGCAGTAATTAAGCAGAAATAAACAGTTGGTACAAAAAGTTCCCGGACTACCGCTATAAAATCCGTACTATTGGCGCGATTTGTTTGAAATTTATGATATACGTGTATAATTCAATGTTGTGAGAAGAGACGACGAAAGTTTCAGGTCGCTACCTGCATTAGTTTACTCAGGAGATTGCTAGTTGTGAGTGAACCTCTTTGTACTACGTCACGTTTGCGATAATGGAACAAAGAGCCGCGATTAAATTTTGTTCTCTGTGTGCATCAGAAACGTACGATTTGATGAAAAACGCATACAAGGATGATTGTGTAAACTGTACAACGTGTTTTGTATCGCCGATTTAAAAGTGAACGAAGAACGACCGAACAGGACGACTACCGACGAAAACGTGGCTCATGTGCAAGGTACTCGCTGAAAATCGGCGAGTGACGTGCCGGTTCAAATGAACTAAACGTGAGTACCATATTCGTAACAGTCTTAGCAATATTATGGGTAAAAAGAAGCTGTGTACTGCCAGGTTCCTACCGCATTTCCCCTTATAGCCGAACAAAAAGAGAACAGCGCCTGGAAGCGAGCGAGACTCTCATTGAAGTCGCCGATACGGACCCGAATTTTTTAAAGACGACCATTACCGGCGATCAGTCTTCGAGTACGATCCCAGCACAAAACGAATTACCGCACAAAAAAACCAAATTGTTCCATTATCGCAAACGTGACACAGTACACAAAGGTTCACTCACAACTGGCGGTCTCCTGAGTAAACTAATACAGGTAGCGACCTGAAACTTTCGTCGTCTCTTCTCACAACATTGAAGTATACACGTATATCATGAATTTCAAACAAATCGCGCCACTAGTACGGATTTTATAGCGGTAGTCCGGAGACTTTTAGTACCAACCGTGTAGAAGTACAGCACTGTGAAAATGAAAGAAGTTAATAAGTAGAGTGGCCAGTGAAAAACTTGCAAACGTTTTTCGTTGTTTTCCGAAAAATGCAATTTAATAAAATGTCTTTAATACACGAGTACGTCTGTAAATTTAAAAATGTTGAATAATTTTTTTTCCCCGATTTACTACGTAATGGTAAACAAAAAAACTGCTAATTCGTCGCCGAATTTACATGTCGAATTTTTCATTAACCAGCACAAAACTGTTTTCAGTGCACCGAGTGAAATTTATTATTCCAGCTGATGAATTAGTTTTCTCCAACGCCTAATAAGAACAGGTCCGACTGCTTTTATGTTTATGCGCAGCATATTCGGCGGCAAATTTTTTTTTTTTCCTGTTTACATACTGGTTTCCTGGAAGAAAGGCTCGTTTTTCCCTTTTTTTCCCGGTAAAGGGGCCGACTGAATTCTGCGAAAAGTGCACAGATAAAGTCCAGGTATTTTTTTCCGCAAGCTTGAAAAGACAAGCGCGGAGGCAACTGGCGGCAGATAAATTGTTGCCGTCGCTAAACGAGTAAACTCCTAAATCGGCAATCTCATATATCATATAAATATAGCCCCTTTCCACCGTGCCAAACCGACCGCCTAGCGGCTTTTATCGTTCTCGGTCGACTAGCACGGTGTTCGCATCTCGCTTTAAGCAGGAAAATCAAAAGTCGCTCTACCACCGGAAAGAAAAGTGATGATTTACGCATTAGAAAATATTTCAAAATAACTGCCCTCCTCCTTCCCCCGTCGGTTCGTTTGCCGACTCGTGTAAATGGTTTTGCAATTACCTTCCAAATTAAGCTTCATTTTCTGCCACGTTATTGTAAGGAAAAGTTCTGAAACGTAGGGCCTGAGAGTTTTTAATGATACCACCGAAATCGGACTTGAAAAAATCCGTTCTAACTTGGTGACGTCGGCACCGCCGCTACTTAAGCGATAATAAACGGTAAATAGTGAAAAATTCGGAATTTCTAAGTGGAATTTATTTGCGCCCATTTATTAAAACTATACATAACACCAGCTCGCCGTGATGATTTTTTTTACATGTTTAATAGTTTTGCTTTATTTACGTCAATATACCAGTGTAATAATGTATATTAATGGCTACCCCATTCTTACGCCAGAAGAGTTAATAAGAAAATTCTTCTAATAAAAAAATCCTATAGCGAAATCTGTAACACGCCTGCTACGAGTCATTTATTTTATTTCGCGAAGAATGGCACAGTCGAACCGAATCTTTCAAAAGAATTATAAAAAACCAGTATCCAAGGGGTGCCTCGTGGATTTATATTTGTACGTATTATGTGTTCATATAGGTTGTATCGGGCAGTATCCGTTAGAAGTGATTATCTTAAATGATCTAAAAAATACAATTTTGTAAAAAGATGCACGTTAATTTTATTTACTTTTCATAGATTTAAAAAAAAACAAAAAAACAACGGAAACGAAAATGTAATACGGTAAAAATTTAACGTCTACAAATGCAAAAGTAATAATCAGTTTTATCTCTAGTGATGGTCTGCTCCAGTTACTTTTATGTACCTTGGTTCAATTTATTACAATTCCTCTGGCTTATTTAAATTATAAAATTTTACAGCACGGCTAAGAAGAACACTAAGCATACAGAACGGTGCATTTGAAAATAACATAAAAATAATACTACTTGCTTTATGCTCTTTTCGTATCATTTGCAACGGTAATTTTTATTATATCTTTATTAAAAAATATCTTTTAAAAGCTCTGGTATTTTTATTTATGAAAACTTTTAAATTTTATTAGGATTTTTAAAGAAAATAATTTTACAACTTATCGTTTTCAAGCAATTAGTAAGCAAAATGTTTTATTTGTATACTTACAATCGGTTGCACTGTCCTATACATTGCAATTATAGCCAAAAGTCAATTTTTTAATATTTCAACTTTAATAGTAATTAAAAAGCTTTTGCGTAAATAATAAAGGTTGCCAGACAGGGGCAAATTAAGGATTTACGGGGCCCGGGACTAACCTTAAATGAGGGGCTCCCCTTTGAAGAAATCATATATGTGCAAACAAACAAGCAAAAAAAAATCTATTATGTATGTATGAATGACTAATTTAAAATTATACTTTTCTTAAAAATTCAACTTTCTTACCCTAAGAAATTAAATACCTACATAAATTGAACGTCAATAAAGAATTTTATATGTACATATATATATATATATATATATGTTAATGTTTGTAATTTTTTATTTATAACATGTTTTCTGTTTCTATAAAAAATATTTATATACCTATACAAATTAAATAATGTAGGTATCCAAAAAATAATCATTTTTTTAATAAAAATAAAAATTTTATTTCTAAAAAATTATCTATGGCGGCGTTGCACCGGTATTACTGCTAAAGCAGTTTTCAAGCTAATTCTGATACACTCATGCATTTGATCATGTCCTTTTCTTTATATAAATTAAACACAATTCCATAACTGTTTATGCAAATCAAAAAAAATGAATGAAACGCAGTATAATTTATTCAATTTTTCGAAATACAAATATATATTTATAAAATCAGCAGTCGAATAAAAACTCGCTTTTATTTTAAATGATTTTTATACAGTTCAAAATAAAACGTATTAACTTTCAATAAAAGTAAAAAATAAAATATTTTGTTAAAATTAAAATGATTTCAGATCGCAAAACGTTTTTACATAGAAAAGTTGATAACGATTGCATGAATATTTGAATAGAGAATTGTTATTATTCGATTTGTCGAATATTTATTTATTATTTAATACGGTCGTTAAAGGACTTTGTCTATAAGGGCAGATACTTACAGCCTAAAATAGAAAGCAATACTTATATTTGGTCTTTTTTGACCTAGAAAAAGCTTTCGACCGCGTATGGCGCGATATGGTATGATTACTAAGCTGATGAACGCCAGAATCACCGGAAACATGGTCAATTTTATCCTCAACTTTCTTTCTGATACGGAAATCCGAGTAAGGATTAGTTTTAAACCATTTTCCTCCTTCCTCATCAAAAATGGTATACCGCAAGGCTCAGCGCTGAGCGTAACATTGTTTATACTATACATAAATGACATGGCAGATTGTATACGGTCGCCAGTTACAGCACGCTTATATATTGATGATCTTAATATATCCCTTCCTTCTAACCTTCCGTCCATTGCAAGATCAATCCTTCAATCAACAATCAATAACTTGGAAATATGGGCTCATAACAATAGCCTGGAATTCTCTTCGACAAAATCCATATGGGTGATATTTCACAAGAGACGCCTGTGTCATCCCGATTCCGACATAACTCTTTTCCTAAGGAATTCACCACTTCCAAATTCTTGGGTCTTGTGTTTGATAAAGAACTGTCCTGGTTACATCACATTCGCAATCTTAAGAATAAGTGTATGAAATCCTTGAATATACTGAAATGTCTGTCAAATCCGAAATACAACATAGATCCTAAGCTGCTGCTAACTGTGTACAAATCTCTATTCCTCATCAAACAAAGCACTCTTTAAATCGCTTGACACAGTCTATTACACTGCCATACGCATTATCTTTGGAGCGCATAGGACGTCGCCATCATTGGAAATCTGTTCACTAGCGCGTATTCTACCCATAACGGTTATCCGAAACTCCTATGAATTTAGAGATCTATTTTACTGGTACCAATCTAATTGTAAGTTACACCGCAACGATAATTTAGGAATCCCACTGCCGTCCTTTCCAAACGATTCCCTCCCCAATGTACTATCCCTCCTTAAGGAGGAAAATGGAATTAATTAGAACTCTGACTTTGCACATCAGTATGTTGAACTTCCCTGGGAGGATATTCCGATTGTTGCGAACTTATCCCTGGTGAGCGATCGCTCGGACCAGGGTGTCATACTGCCGTCCCAGTACGTGGCGGAAAAAATTAAACTCCGCGCCGGTAGCTTGCGCCTACGAGGTGGAGGAAGTTGTTCATATGGTTCGGCTCCATGACTTCTGTTCAGTGTTGGATGCGGAGCTTTATGGTATTTTCATCTGCTTGAGGGAGTATCTGCAGTCTCACCCCCAACGCCGAACTGCATTTCTAATCACCGATTCCTTGCAATCGATTAGGACACTTCAGACACCAAAAACATTACACATACTGTCTTGAGAAATAAAGCGCATCATTAACGCGCTTTCTCGAGCTGGCTCGCAGGTATCGTTCTTGTGGGTCTCGGGTCATGCCGGCGTGCCGGGGAACGAGCGTGTGAATTTTTCTGCTAAGGCAGAAACATATAGCCCAATGCCCGAAGGCGCTCCTCTCCCTCAGCTAAGGTCACCCTTTTTTCAGCAGCATAAGGCAGAGACAGGGGAAACTATGTGGTCGGCTCACACATCATGGCTGTGATCCATCAAGGTGAGCACTGAGCTTTGGTGGCCACCGATATTCATGTCCCGCAGAGAGTTTGCAGCATTGACTAAACTCCGCATAGGGCACACAGCAACATCCCACAATTATTTGCTGGAAGGAACATCTCCTCCATCTGCCTGTCCCATATGCAATTCCCCCATTTCACCAACTGCTGAATACATTTTGGAACATTGCCTGCCTGCAGGCATCTCTAACTTACCGTCGGTTGCGTTTTCAAACGAACCAACACAGGTCCAGGATATGCTACACTATATTAGAGCGGCTAACCTGTTAAAATACTTCTAATCTTGCACTGATCTATGTGCTGTTATAATCTCGGCTATTACACGCAGAATGTGGACCATATATTTGTTTATATATATATATATATATATATATATATATAAAATAAATAAAAAAATAAAGGACATTCTTTTTTTTTAACACAATAAATTCGATTTATTGTAGAAAATTTCTAGAAATATTCATTTTATAATATAGCATTTAGTTTATTGAAAAAAAAAGAGAAAAGTTTTATACAGATAAAGTATATAAGTTTATTAATGAACTGATATATTCTATTTTTATACATAAAAATTAACTAAATTCTTTTTAAGGCAAAAAAAACATAAATTTAAAATCTTACTTTTTTACAATATTGAGCATTTTAAGGGGAGGGGGGGACTTCAATTTTTCACGTGGAAAATTAAATTTTTTTCTGTTCAAGAGCGCGGGGCCCCCCTTGGATCCTGGGGTCCGCGGCTATAGCCGTCCTTAGTCCACCGTTAGATCCGGCCCTGTTGCCAAAACATTTTCATGGCAGTATTGAACATCCGGGAAATCTAGTAATATTATAGAGTATAAAAAACTATGTATTAAACAATTTTAAATGATATACGAAAGTACGACATTAAAGACAATATGAATCAGAGGATTCATTTTTGATAACAAATAATCGCGAGTCACACGAGATTGTCCAGCGTGTGTATAAAAAAATTTAACTTCATTTTGAAGTGTACGAGGGATTTGTGAACTTATCTGTTTCATCATATTGGACAAGACTTTTTAGTAGATCAGGAATTAATATAGACAGTATTTGAAGCAAAATCTTAAAAGCTTTCCTAACAGCCAAAATTACAAAAGCAATAACAAACTTGAATTTATATGATACGCTCGATAGCTTATATTGTTTATTTCCTTTAATCATCTGTAAACACTTAAACAGTAAAGTATATACGTTATGGAAACTCCCTAGTTTAAAACTTAATTATTTAACAAATATATAATAATTTTTTTCCATTCTTTTTGAGCTAATTCATTTGAAAATTTATATATTTCCTAAAAAATCAACAATTATATTTTGTAATTTTTTATAAAACTGACCTCATATAATAAGTTGTGATCAAAAATAATGCTTTTTTGCGAATGTTTTTTTTTAATCTATCGCACCGGTTAAAAGTATCCATTATTAGTATTGCTGGCCCTGACCCAAATCAAGAAATAAAAACAAAACAAACTACATATTAAATATTGCCTCTTCTTCCATTGGATCGGAGACAACTAACAAAATACACTTAGTTTATATCTTAAGCGAATAATAAGAGAGAGGATTAGAAATAATACAGCCACCTCTTCAAAAGTAACAGTAGTAATCCAACCTATAAGTTGAACATAGATGATAACATAATATAAGTAGTTAAAAATTTAACATGAAACCTGTTATGCATAGCGACAACAGTAATAGCAACGTTTGCAGATGACACATGTATACCGAGAACGCATGAAGATCTGGCTTTTACATCCGCATTAGTTCAAGAATATCTGAACAAAATTCAGGATTGGGCAATCACATGAAAAATAAAAATAAATCATCAATAAAGTCAACAGGTTACCTTTATGTTAAATCGTAAGACCTACTTTCCATTACATTTAAGTAGGTAAACGCTGGTGAAATGTAACACAATTACATATTTAAAAATGGTCCTTGATTGCCATCTTACTTGGAGAGCGCATATGGCTCATTGTAGGCAAAAAATGATTTTCAGAATCAAAGCAAAGGTCATCTTAAACTGCAAAAGGCTCGTTTACATAATGATCATCAAGGTACGGACTCGAAGTTAATGGAACGTCCGCAGTGGGCAATATCAAACGTTTGCAACAACTACAGTCAAAAATATTAAGTCAAATAATGAGTCAAATAGGACCCTTCTTGCTGATTTACACATTCTATATGCTAAGGAAGTTCATAAAGATAAATACATTAAGTTTTTTGAGAAATCAGTTCACAGCGGTAATGCGAATATAGCCAGTATAAGTCAGATATTTCTTCCAGTGTGTTCATTTCAAAGGTCAAGAAGAAAATGGTATAGATTTGCTTTAGAAAATGAATAACTAAGGAACTTATACAACAGCATATATATCGCCATATATATAGCACTAGATTATAGTAGTAACATACAACTTCATTGAGTCCTTCAACTAGCGAGCGAATAATGTTCCGACGGCACAATCGTTTTACACGATTTTATTCAGTCGCTATTATTTAAGCAACTTTGTATTGATTTTGGTGTTAAAGATAATGTTAAAATTTTATAATCAGCAATTCTCGATATTAATTATTGAACGACACACACACACACACACATGAGCGTGTGCGTGTGTGTATATGTGTGCGCGCGCGTGTGTGTGTATGTATGTATATTTATTTGACATAATCTAATATTCCGTTGTTGTTTCGTTAACAAAATGTAATGTTGAAAATTTAATGTCATACTCGTTAGAATTATAATAATTTATTTGCAATCATATCTGAATTAAAATTAGACCTGCCACAGAAATGTGCCTGGAACAGAAAGAATAACCGTAACAAAAATTATAATTGGAACAGTGTGCTGAAACATTTAACGAGTTGGAACGGTACAAAACCTAATGAAGAATCTTTTTTCATACTGTTTGTTAAATATATAAGTATAATAAGTTAATAATAACAGATATAATAAACAATTATAACAAAAAAATAAGATAAATTTTCTTACTTAATAACGTTTTCAGGCATGACCCATCATCAGTTAAAACAATATGTGAACAGATACAGATTCTAAATCACACTCGATTTAGAATTTGTATCTGTTCACATATTGTTTTAACTGATGATGGGTCATGCCTGAAAACGTTATTAAGTAAGAAAATTTATCTTATTTTTTGTTATAATTGTTTGTTATATCTGTTATTATTAACTTATTATAAGTACAAAACCTGCTACTGCTATTTAACAGGCCATCACAAGTTTTAACATTCGCGAAGTGAAAAATTCTGAATATGAGCTTTTGTTTGGTTTACAAAAATCTCTATTGAAATTACGTACTTTGTATTTCTTGATTGCAACAAAAAATAGCACTAAACGATTTATTATTTAAAATTCTTAATTTACGTATTTGTTTAATGCAGTAATAAAATATTTAATATTGTCATTTAATTTCTTTTTTTGATGTCAGTTCACTGCTTTTGAAAAAATGTATATGATACTTTTAAATTAATTTTTTGCATACTTTATTTCAACTTGTTTTAATGTAATATTTTTTTTCTTTTTTAAAAGTTGAATTGAGTTCTCATAAATTGGTCAAGAAGAAGGGGAAAAAAAAAGCATAACTTATAGTCTGTAGGCTTCTTAGCATTTCGAAAAAATTTGGAAACGTATCTGCGGCGATTGTAAAGGGGATACCTTATAGTAGTAAGAGCACTGTTTTGTTCCGACGGCGAAATTAATTTATAAACAATACGAGTAGAAATTTCGAAGACAAATATCCGCTGAAACTTTGTTAATTTTACTTCATTAATAAGTATGCCAATGATTACATGGCCGGAGGCAGTGCAATATTAACTCTTTTACCATCATTTTCTTGATTAAATGCAATATTAACTCTTTTAACATCATTTTTGTGAACGGAGGAAACATAATTTTAGAAATAATATGCGGAAAATACGACGGAGTTTTCAAATTGAACAACAAGTCGATGAAAATTAATGATTTTTCTATATCCGTATTAATCACTTTGATACGATGAACCCTGACGCAATCAAATAAACTTAGAAAGAATGAAAATGAATAGTTAAGTATATTGCATAAAAAAAAATTCGTTCAATATATCTATCGTAGACAGAGATGTAATTTAATCTGAATTTCGATAAATAAAATTTGATTTCTAAAAAGATAAAGCGAATATAATTTTCATAATAGTAGTAATAATGTTTTTTTTTTCATGTTAGGTTAATTGTTCTTTTTCTGTCTTCAGCATTTTTCTTTAAACAAACTTATTCTAAAGAGTTTTTTGTGAAAAACGTTGTCTTCTACCGGTTTATTAAATACAGTTTTAATAAATTAATTTTTTTTTTTTTTTAACCCGATGTTATGTGGGAGAGCGAAAAAATTATTTTTTCAATTAATTCTTTAAAACTTACATTTTTCAATTAAAAAATATGGTTTTTTATGAATATTTGTTAAATAATGTTACCATATAAATTAAGATTTATAATTACTATTAAACCATGAGATTACTATTGTCTTCGATTTCTTGGGCATTGTTCGATATGTAGGTGAATACATCCTGTTTGTTAAAACTGTATAATAAAACAAACTTTAATAACAAACAATATAGAACAATAAATTAGATAAATACCTATTTAGAAACGTTTTCGGGCATAACCCATCATCAGCTAAAACTAACTTAAAGGAAACTTAAAACATATTGAAGTGAATATAGGGAATACATGTGTATATATAGTAGATGTAAAGAGGAATAAACATAGCAGGTATAAAAATCAATAGGTTGAAAATGCTAATAATTAATATAAAATATAAAATAAAACAAGAAGACAAATAGTTAAATTTTTATATTAAACAGTGGATTATTATTATTAGGTGTTTGGTCATTTTTTGATTTTGATTTTATTTTGTGAATTAAAATCAAAATATATACAAAAATTAAGAGTCAATAATGCTACTAACAATAAAGGATGGATAACATTCACATTTATAAACAATAACATATACAAATTAACCAATTTATTCAAAAAACAAGGTTTAAATGTAGCATTCAAAACTAATAATAATTTAAGATATAAAATAAACACCTTAAATTTAAAAAATAATAATATTTACGAAAATAGCGGTATATATAAAATAAATTGCACTGATTGTGAGAAATCATACATTGGTCAAACAGGGCGAAAAATTAATTGCAGATATAAAGAACATACAAAAGCATTTAATAATAATGAAATAGAAAAATCAACCTATGCAGAACATTTAATTAAAAATAAACATAAACCTAACTCAATAGAAAATACTGTAACCATCCTGGCCACTTATCACAAAGGTAATAATATGAACATTGCAGAAAATTATTATATAAATAAATATAAAAATAAGATTTTAAATGACCAAACACCTAATAATAATAATCCACTGTTTAATATAAAAATTTAACTATTTGTCTTCTTGTTTTATTTTATATTTTATATTAATTATTAGCATTTTCAACCTATTGATTTTTATACCTGCTATGTTTATTCCTCTTTACATCTACTATATATACACATGTATTCCCTATATTCACTTCAGTATGTTTTAAGTTTCCTTTAAGTTAGTTTTAGCTGATGATGGGTTATGCCCGAAAACGTTTCTAAATAGGTATTTATCTAATTTATTGTTCTATATTGTTTGTTATTAAAGTTTGTTTTATTATATTGTTCGATATCATTATAGCTGATTAAACCGGTGAGATTGTTCCGATTTAATTATTCTGCGTTCGTCTTTCGCCTGTTCATTTTAACACCTGACACTTCTATTTAGCATCATTTTATCATTTCAATTTATTCAATTTGTTTGCTTATTTATTCGTCTCTTTATTTAGCTATTATTATTATTTTTTCTCTCCTCATCTTTCCTTTCTGACAATATTTATCTTCAATAAAATTAACCACATTTCCTACAAATGAAAATGAAAGCATATTATCTTATATTTCCTTCCTTTTTTATTTATTTATTTTTTTTTTTATCCCTCCTAAATTTATGAACTTATAATGGCTAAACGGTTCAATCAGTGCCAATTAAATAGTTAGAAAAAAAAAACAAATAAATAAATTATAAATTTTAAATGTATTGTTTTCCTCCTTGCTTGTCCTTTACTCTATGAATGTTCCGTTGCTGAGTTGATTAAAGATACCTTCGGGCACGGTTATTTTCACTTTGTTCTCCTTGTTCTCCGATATGCTCATGTCAAGATGCCACGAAACATCTTTGGACCGAGAAACATAGGAATTACTTTCTGCTGCACAGTTTCTTGTGCTCACCAAGCAGTCAAAAGGTCTGTTTTCGTGAATCTTGCTCGACTTATAATTCGCAGATTTCAACGGCGATATCTAATTTTAATGGGCATTAAACTGTCTTCTCCGTTGCCTTTTTCCTTGTCCTATACTAAAACCTCCCGTCGTGTCGGCAGTGTATGTGTCAGCAAGCGGATGATTTTTACGTTTCATTTTTCTACCGTTACACAGTGCTTTTCACTTTTCCTGTCTTCATTTCCTCTGTTTTAACTTGCTGGTCTTGTTCTACTTTCTTCCCATTTTTAATTCCTCTTTACTTATTTTCCTCCTCCTTACTCCTGCTAGTTCTTCCTACATTACGAAATTCCGTTGTATCATATACTGTTTTTCCACAAAGGTCTATCTCTCTCTCCCTTTTCTTTCTCCTTTTCCACCTCCTAGTATAAGTCTCCTTTGCTCTAACTCTTCCTAGCTTTGAACATGTTGACCGTCTTTAAAATAATACAATGGAATTGTCGCAGCCTTAAAGCCAATAAAAATTCATTAGAGGGTCTATTGGATTTCCATGACATCAATGTTGCTCTTATTTCGGAAACTTGGCTTCGTGCTGATACAAATCCAAAATTTAGAGGTTTCAACCTGGTGAGGCGCGATCGCAAGGATGGCAATGTGGAGCTGCTATTCTCATTAGGAACGATGTCCCCTTTTTCTTCCACAGTGTTCCTTCTAGACTCTCCTCTAATACTAATCAGCCTAATATCGTTCATATTTATATTCCTGTTAATTCTAGTCGCCCCCTAAACTTGATCTCTGTCTACGTACCTCCTAATTTTGATCTTAATAACTTTCCCCTCTCTTATTTTTTTACTTCTCTTCCGCAACCTTTTATCATTGGTGGCGACTGGAACGCACGTTCTCTTTCATGGGGTTGCTCTTCTTATAATTCCAGTGGTGTAATTCTTGAAAATTCTATTATTTCCGATAATTTAGTTCTCCTTAATGACTCCTCGCCTACCTACATTAAGAGTCCGTCTATCTTTAGCTCTCTTGATCTAACATTTTCTTCCCTCAATGCTGGCCTCATCTATAACTGGAGGACTCCTGCGGTTACCTTTGGCAGTGATCATGTTCCTATCTTATTAACTACTCCTAATCTTCCTTCTTCTACTTCTTATAGGCCTCTCTATTCCCCCCGATGGAATCTTTTAAAAACAAACTGGACTCTTTTCCGTTCTATTGTTGATTCTTTGCTTCCTGATTGTCGTCCTTCCTCCGACCCCATATCATCCTATAATTCTTTTCTTCACTCTATTACGTTTGCTCTTTCTTTGTCCTCTCCTTCTCGTTCCTCCCTACCCTACAAGCGTGGTGCTGTGGCATCTTCACTTTGGTGGAATGAAGAATGCAATGCAGCTTTTAGTCACAGCCGAGCCTCTTTTAGAAACTTCCGTTCCAGTTTTACTATGTGAATTTCCTTACTTATAAACGAGCTAATGCAGAAGCCAGGTACATACTCAAGGCCGCGAAGAGGTCCTCCTGAAAAAATTTTTGCTCTTCTTTTTCCAGAACAACTCCTCTCCCCCATATTTGAAAATTGGCTAAAGCCTTCAAATCCCCATCCTCTGAACGCCCTTCTAACCTCAACCTGTCCCCTGATAGGATTTTATCTTTTGCCGAATCTATCGCCCCCGATTTCGTTCTTAACTATGACGAGCTTTATTATTTTCCTTCCACACATAATTCTTCTTCTCACCTTCTTACATCCACTTTCAATATCAATGAATTAAAGTCTGTTCTCCTAAACTCTACTAGTCCTACACCGGGTTTAGACGGTATTCCATATATTGTCCTCAAAAATCTGTCTGGGAAGTCCATTGTGTTTTTTTGTTTTTTTTTTTTTTTTTTTTTTTTATGGCCCGGCTTTAGTTAACTATCAAGCCATTTAGCCAAGGTCCCTTGTGTTCCTCCTTGAACTCTTTAATTCCTTCTTGTTCAGAGGTATCACTCCCTTTACCTGAAACTCTTTTATCATCATTCCTATCTCTAAGAAAAATTCCTCTTTACGTCCTCTTTCTTCTCTGGCTACGCTACAACATTCTCTGTCGTCTCTTCATCTTTCTATTTCTCTTTCCAAATCTTCTTGCATGGTTTTCACTTTGCGTCCGTGCAATCCTGCTTCTGTCAATATTTCCCTGAATCGGATGTCATTTCCTCGCGTTAATTGCTTCTGCTATCTTGGAGTTTACAATATATGGTCGACTAACCTTTTCCGAGCACATCAGTTATCTTTCTCGTTCTGCCATTCAAAGACTGAATTTGTTGAAATCCGTATCACCGGCAAAATGGGGTGGTGATCCTTTTGTACTCATTTCTTTGTATAAGTCCATTATTCGCTCTAAGTTCGATTACTGTTCATTTATTTATGGCTGTGCCTCCAAATCCCTTCTTTCCAAATTCGATAGAATACAGAATTCCTGTCTCCGTCTATGTCTTGGTGCTCCTAAGTCTTCTCCTATTTCAGTAATTCATCTTCACCAACCAGTATTAGATCACATAATTTTCATTTTTAATTTGCTTAGAATTCTTATTTATAATATCCACATATTCATAATTTCATACTGTCATTGTTCTTAAAAATAAACGTGCCTTTGCCATGAAAAATTCAAACATAATTTATTACGCTGATTGTACAAGGTATAAAGAGCATCCGGCTCATTTCCAACTGTGTTTTCTTAAGGAATATTTGACACTATTCAAACTAGGCGATTCGTCGATTGTTATTTCACTTTTAATCTTGAGCTTTACAGAATTAATCTAGAAGTTCGCAAACAGTAACGAACGGATTTCTATTGCAGTGCCTAATTTTTGAAATCCTAATAAGATGGTTCAGAAACGGCAAAAATATTCAACTGAAATATGCAATATCTCACGAACGGTTTAATTCATAAACTTCAAATTTGGATCGTAAATTCTAATTAAAATTCTCTCTAAAACAATTTATAACTTCAAGCTAACATCCTGGGCAGCAAAAAACCAAAAAGAGACTATCAAGAATATATAATATGGAATTTAAAACGACCTCAAAAATCACTTAAAAAATCATAACTCATCACCAGATAAACCTTTAGAGGTGGAATTAAAAATATAAAGTAAAAAGCAGGATTCCTTTCATAAAATCAAAAAATTACGGTAAAAAAATTATTTAAACACCCCCCTTTTTGGGCCAAAAACAGCAAAAAAAGGAAGTTCACGTAAGCGTTAGCCCTAGTAGAGACGTTAGAGAAACGAAAACGTATTTCAAACATATGCATAAATTATAGGAAAAGTGTAGCCAAGTTTACAACTTTATATTCAAACCCCCGGGTCGCCGAAAGCTCAACAATTTTGAAAAAAACATTTTTTTTTCTGGGCATGTGATATATCGTTACAAAGCTCGCTAATTGTCGGAAACGAACCCATAAGTCATTTCTTTAACAAAACTTTTCAAGTTGATGAAAAATTCAAAAAAGTAAGAAAAATGACGTGTCTCCCTCTTAGCGCATCGACTAAAAATTTTGAACAAGGTTGAAAATATGCCTATCCATGTATATTTCTCTAGTTTGGAACATCTAAGTTTCCAACTTTAAAATTATCCCCTCGGGGTTCTAAAAGCTCAAAATTTTAAAAAAAAATATTTGTTTTTCCCGGGCATATGATATATTGTTGGAAAGTGAGAACGAACCAGTATTTTATTTTCTTAATGAAACATTGGAATTTTACTAAATGTTCAAAAAAGCGCGAAAAATGACGTGTAACCTACGCTTGTGGCTCAGGTAACAGCTAAAGATTTTGAACAAGGTTAAAAAAATGCGCATCCCCGTTTACTTCTCTAGTTTAGAACATACGGGTTTTTAATTTCAAAATTTATTCCTCAAAGCGCCGAAAGCTCGAAGATTTTGAAAATCATTTTTTTCCGGGCACTTGATATATTGCTGGAAAGATCGCTATTTGACGCGAACGAAACCATAAGTCTTTAAGTAATACATTTTTATGATTTTTACATACACGAGAGTCACCCTCTAAGTAAGATTTTTATCTTCCATGTAGGCATAAGAATGATCTAAAATTGAATCTTAAAAATACATTTTATTCGTTAAACCTTTTAATTTTTTTTTTGTTATAACTTCTAAATTTAAACATTTATCGCGTCTTATAATTAATTTTTCAATATAATCCTTTAAAAATTTCTTTCAGTTCTAGCAAATTGTAAAAATATTCGATTTTTAAACAATTTGTCGTCCTTGTATCTATTCCCTGGTAATTATTTTTTTTAATCGAGGGAATAATGTATAATCGCATCAAGGTTATAGGGCACTTGGGCATAAGTGAGCATCCAAACTTCGCCATAAGATCATTAGTGGAGTTTGCTATGTACAGCCGGTCGTTGTCGCACAACAGTTTGATTCTTTTCTGAAGTTTTCCTGAACGCACTGGTCTTTTATCGCTTTTATCAAATTTATGAGTGTTTGCCTGTACCTCGCATCATTAATTATCACCTTATTGGGTGCGGTAATTCTTTACGTTTCCATCGTGATAATCGTAGCTTGATCTCTGCTGTTTTGTGGTAAACCCGAGTTTTACTATCGTCCAAATTGGTGGTATTTCTGCAAAGAAGGCAGGGAACAGTTCTCCCATGTAAGTTTGTGAAATTTTTTTCAATACTCATTACGCATATACTTTGAAAAATTTCAAATTTTCCTTTTCTTCGTCGTCTTCTCCATGTTCTTCACTTCGTTTGCTTGTGCTTTAATCGCACTCTATTGCATTTTTTTCGCTATCTTCTTCCTTGATTTCTTATCCAAGCAGTTGTCTGCGACCTTAATCATGTTTTCTTCCTATTTCTTTTCTTCCACCGTTGAAATGATCTTTCCTATCCGCATTTGTTAAAGTTTGAGCTTCGTATTCCTTATTGTTCTTTTTATATCTTTTCTTTTCCTTGGTTTCTTTATATTAGAAATTTTCGATTGAATTAAGATTCAATTAGCCACCCCTCCTTTCTTCATTTCTGGGCGGAGGCTCGTAGTTGACAAACCCATAATAAAAAAAAACTAAATTAGCGTGTAACCTTTACACACGGTCGAATAAATTTCTTATACAGAACAGAAAATATGATTAAATTAAAAATAAATAAGACGTGTTAGAATTTGCCTGTTAAATATTTTTTTACAGTAAAGAACAGAAAGTCATACACATGATTACAGTTATACTGAACGTTATACATACATTACTTTAAGCATTGTTAAAGTATGGAACGATGGGTTTGTAATAGTTAAAGTGAGAAACATAAATTCTGGACTGCAGTTTTTCTAAAAATTTCTTGAAAAAACTGCATCAATCGTAGATCCATATCTTGTTGATTGAATTATTTATTATTGATTTCCATTTCTTATTTAAATAAAAATTTGCGTTTCATGGGCGACATGGTGTGTCTATAATTTTGTATAGATGAAAATGAAATATGTTCCAGTGATTCTACCGTTCTTTACACGGATGACATTATAATGTTTAAGTTTAAATGCTTGTTTCGTTTTCAACCAAGTCTCACATAATATCCCTATTGAGATATTTTATTGACGGTACATTTGTTTGAATTCTTCTATGTTTGGATATATAATGCAACAATTTCAAAGGTTAATACCAATGTTCTCCATTATTTCTGTTAGTATGCGTTGGTATAGGTAAAACTTTTAATTTTTAAACTGTATATCAATGTATATCAATATGCACTTTCTTTTTTTTTTAAATTTGTCTTTTAGATATATATACTTAAAGGGGTCTACTATTTTTATTCTGTAATAATAGAATGAGTTCTGGTAGTAGCGGTACTCGAATTGTTATTACTGTTATAATTATATTTACTAATAGTTTTATTGAATTTTCTTTCTTTTTTCCTCTGGATTCCTATATTATAATCGTTTCCTATTTTTTGGTTTATTTTTGTGTTTTGGGAAGTTGCGGTCTCCTATTATTTTTGTTGTGCTTACTTTTCTTTTAATATTTGTTGTGTTATTTCCTTTAAGTGTATTAAATTTAAATCCGTCTCATAAATATACGAGTATTTGTGAACTTTTTAAAATTTGATTTCGATGTTCCAGGAGAGCTAACTAATCTTTCGGAATGGCTGCGTTTATTAGTCCGGTTTGAATTAATAGACGGGGGTTTGTATAACTGGATTCTACGCGGCACATGTCTTTTATAGCCTTGTTTAGAAATGGGGGGTTCGACATATGCTGGGGTATTATTGTGGCTGTTGATACTTTCATCGAGTTCGGGAAAGTTCTCTTCCATATTTGCCAATGATAGGAATCTGATAGATGTACTTGTAGAAAAACAATTTTCCAATGGAATGTTTGGTATTTGTACGGAAGCTTCTCCATACGAACAATTTTTGTATGTCATTAGCTCTTTAATGTTGTCTTATTTTTTTGGGGCATTCTATATCAATCGTGGTGTATGTTCCGGGACAGTTGACGCATTGCATTTGATTATTACAATTTTCTCTCGCGTGGGTATTTTCTCCGCATGCTGCGTACTGTTACTGCTCTTACAGTTTTTTGCTGTGTGCTCAAATCTCAGGCAAACTATACGTTGTCTTATATTAGCTATGTAGGGTTCACATATGAACCTTACTCGGTTGATAAAAACGTATCGAGGGAACGTTTGTCCATCGAATATTAATTCGATCGATTTACTGAATTACTTGCTTGCCTACAATTTTTGTTCTATTCATGCGCTCTGCTTTCTCTAATAGAAATGTAACACATTCTATACATATATTTCTTTTCTTTTGGGCTCGTCAACGCAGGACATTTACCCAACGCAAAAGACTAACAGAATGCTGTAACGTAAAAATTGGTAGGTTATATCAGGAAGCGATTAGAAATAGAAGAAACGAAGGTAGCCAACACAGGAACAACAGAAAAAGATGGAAGAGCAAAAATGCAGTGGGCACAGTAAGGAGTCGGGAGGCCAAGGCCAAGCAAATTGGAGTAAAGGACTGCGCGTTCCGAGGAAATACAAGAGCATTCGAATAGAACGTGATTTGCGTCACAGGTCAAATTTAAGATAGGAGGATGAAAGGGATACAAGAATGAACAATATCAAAACGAAAGAGAGAGGCAGGAAGTGGACTATGATTAAAGCAAAGGCGAATTATGGAAGAAATAACAGAACGGCTGATGCAGACAAAACTATTAAACCAGGAAGAAGATTCTATATCGTCGTATATGTCGACTATGTTGTAGTTAATGGCTATGTATTTTATTATTTATTACTGCCGATCTAGTAATAAAGAAAAACGGAATATAAACTCGACATCCCTTCTGTTTAATTCTGTCGTCTTCAGTTAGTTCAGTAGCTGTTTCAACGTTTTGGCAATATATTGTTACATTACCTTTACTTGTGAGTTTAATTTCGATTTTCGTTTTATCTACTTTTCCTATCATGACTTTGTAGTCTTTAAATTGGCGTTCGCTATCGTAAATAGCACGGGATACGTTTTATCAGTATTATAATTATTTGTACTTTCCGCAGTTTTATGTAAAATTTCTGAATTTTCTATTCTATTGTCATCGTTTATAGTGACTTCTTTAGCGTCATTATTATTTTTACTCTTATCTTCATTGTAATCAGTTTTATTACCGTTCCGCAACTATCATTGTTACTATTCCTATTGTTAGTAATACTGTTTTAACTAAAGATTTCATACCTTCTGTTGAGTTATTGTTATCTGTTTCGTAGTACATGTCTACGTCTTCATACTATTTTAAGCGAGTGGGGTCTCTCCCTCTCATATCGTCATCGTCCATCTATCGATAAGCTAGAAGAAATACTCGATAATTAAATTTCGGTCTGTAGAACAATTTTACTATTATTTAACGCGTAAGTCTGAATGGTGATAGTAAATCTGGTATATTCAAAGTAATAGCATCTCCAACTGAATATTTAACAAAATTTAAATAAAATCTGCTGCCGCCATTGCTGCATCAGAGATACTTGTTGTTATTGTTATTATTCATTGCGAACGAAATTGTTGTTTGTTTTAAACTTAACCGAATTGCCTCATTTTTAAAATATAAAAAAGAAGTGACTTTCAAGCAACAAGATATCACTTGAGAATTGAAGTATTTTCCCGATACACTTCTTCCAGCGTTCTTGTCACTTAACGAAACATGCAGCGAACTCGGCAGCTGGAATTGCTTAAAACGCGCGGATGGTGTTTTTCTTGGTTTCGTCGACGTTTTGGAAGCTTTCGCCGTTCAGGCTCCAGAAATCACACGGTGCCATGTCGGGAGAGTATACTGGGTATGGTACCAATATTTGCTTGACCTGAGCCAGGTATTCACGAATTAGTAAGACGTGTGGCTCGGTACGTTATCGCGGTGAAGAAACTAGCCACTCTTCTACTTGTGTGGGCGATTTTTACGGACTGGTTCAAGCAGACTTCTTAAAACATCACGATAAAATACAGAATTTTTAAGTTGTACCTTAAGGAACGAATAAGTGTACTACACCTTGATTATCGAAGAATATTATCAGCATTGTCTTGATTTTTGACCGCTCCATTCGCGCCTTTTTATGTTTTGGAGACCTTTTGGCGGTGATCCATTATGAAGACTGCACTTTCATCTCTGAGTCGTAACCATAAACCCATGATTTATCTCCGGTGATGATTTTCGAACAAAATTGGGGGTCATTTTGGCATCTTTCCAATATTTCTTCACAGATTTGAACAAAAAATTGCTTTTGTTCATCGGTGAAAATTCTGGGTACAAACTTGGCAGAAATACTCGACATTTTCAAGTCCTCCGTCAAAATTTTTTGAACCGAACCTAAGCTCAAACTCAGTTCAGCAGATATTTCTCGAATTGTTAATTTGCGGTTAGATCGCACCAGGTCCTGAACATGAAAAACATTATTCGGCTCACGAGATGTGCGCAGTTGACTACTTCTCTCTTTACTTCCGATTGAATCACGACCATCTTTAAAAAGTTTATACCCACTGGTATGAATGTTAGAACGTTTAGCATTAGTACCGTATATCGTCTTCATTAATTCAAAACATTCTACGAAAGATTTACCGAGTTTAACGCAAAATTTCACGTTCGCGCTTTCCTCAACCGTTGGCATCGTGATAACAAAACACACAGCTCCACAGCGCGCACCAAACACACGTTCACTAAAATATACTCAGTCCCGACTATAGACCAGATAACCGGTTCGTAAATATCTCAAATGAAAGAGGAAAGTTGCGACACCACCTCCCCGTCACGTTGAACAAGATCCGATAATTACACGCGTCACAGGAACGTTTGTCCAACTACTTTTTGATCATACCTCATATTTTCCCGCTGAAGTTTAATTTTCTAAATTAACATGATTTATTAAAAATTTTAGTTGACATAAACAAAAATCGCTGCCTTTCAACATGTATCGGTGTAGTATACTCGTACTGTTTTAATTTCACACGTCTACCTAAATTACAAGTGAACTATTTGAAATAAATAAATTTTATTGGATTTGTTTTCATTCGATTCACTGAAATGATTGCACAGTATACTCCAATTAGAGCCGTCTTTATAATGTTTTCAAAACTAAATAATATGACACTTAAAATTAAAAACATTAAAATTATACACAGTAAACTTAATTTTATGCCCAAATCACCTGTATATACGATTTAAATTATAATTCGCAAATGTTATAAACAACGTGCGCGCGTATTAAAATATGATATAGTAGAAATAAAAGGAAAAATTACATTTGTTTAACTGTTTGCGAATGTCATCTTATCATCCTATTGGCTTATTTAAAGCATACGGTTAATTAAAAGTAATTGGGTTTGGTTAATATGTTTTTCTGTGTATTGAATTAAATAATGAAACAAAAAACAAATAATAATATTAAAAATATGACTATCCATCACTTGTTAGCATCTAAAAAAAAAAAATTCTCTCAATTGCCAGTGCGATGGAATCACATTGTTTAGTTTCAAGTTTGGAAAAAAGTATGCGGGGAATTCGCCAGAGAAATGACAATTTAGATCTGAAAGTATATGAAACGGAAGAGTCTGGAAAATGGTATGAAATAATCGTACGCTTCATTCTGCGAAACGAAATGACACGGAATCTTAATCTTCTACGTCGACAACCTATTTTTTCTTCAGCTTTTCCTTTTATAAAAGCTCGTATTAAACCATATATTTTTCATTCAGCGATATGACGCTGAATAGGCTGCTTTTCTCCTGTTGATGCTAAGTAATATTTCTCGTTTCTTCTCTACTCTATGTAGCACTTCTTTATTTGTTACATAATTCGTGTCCAATGGATTTTCGTCATTCTTTGTAGAAACCAAATTCCAAATGCTTCTAAACAGTCCCATAATAAAGCCGAGAATATCCAGCTCTACACACCACACATCAACACTGTTAGCAGATAGTACTTATACGTCATCCACTTCCAAGAGGAAATTCACAGCTGCACGGTAATTCTTTCATTTTATCGAAGATAGTTTTTGCATAACGTATTTTACAATGTCGTCCAACTTTCACTTTCCTATTAAATGATCTTTTAACTCCTTCTGGTGTGTTCTCGTTAATAGGTAATGCAACTGATTTTAATTGGTTTTTAACGGTAACCGTAAGTTCCTTTTTTCCTTAATTTTCAGTCTGCGCCCGATATATCAATTTCCTTTAGCATTATTGATAAATCGTCTAGCCTATCTCTAATTAGAAATGGGCCACTCTAACTTGTGATTTATACCGATTTTAGAGTCGAGTTAAAGTTTCCTGTTATTGTTACAAAATCATTTTTAAAGGCACAGTGTATATATATATATACATATACATATATATATATATAACTCGGCCATTTTGGCCTCGCAAGGGGCTGTGCCCCTTGACCCCTCTTACTTTCATTTCTGTCTTCTTTTCTATACTTTGTATAAAATGATCAAAATTTACAACGTAATTCTTACTGGCATCAACACACAAAAAATAACATAACCACAAAAATCTTATTCTAACATTTAACTTCCGTTACATAAAATTAAGACATTTTTTCGTTACATTTTTCGTTACATATTTCATTACATAAAATTGTGACATTTTTTAAATAACAATAACAAAAATCCTCCAAAATATAACAAATGTTACATAAAATTAGGACATTTTTCTGGGACATTTTTTTGGGACATTTAGCGTTACATAAAATTGGGACATTTTTTCGAATGGGGGGTAGCCTAAGAATTACGTTGTAATTAATATATATATATATATATATATAATTAGTGATTTTAGTGTGGAGTTGTAAATCTTGTATATCACTTGTCACTAATAACACAGGCATTCATCAGATATGTTGGTTTTCCTTTTTTTCTTCTTTCAGTGGCAACATATCTAAGCTAAATATTGAGACAGATTCGGCCGCCGTGACGATATATGATCATTCTGTCTGAGTTGGAAATAATGATAATAATTATGATAAATTCCAGACTACATTTTTTGACAATTTCCCAGGCAAATCATTTCAATTTTTCAGACTTCGTCGGGCAGCGTGCAAACGTCGCATTCTCCGGCAAGGACGCTAAATCGGCAAACTTTGACAGAGATTATTGGATTGCGAAAGGAAGCAGCGAAGTGCAACATATGAACAGTGACTTTTTAAGTTCAAAGAAAATGTATGAAAAAGAAATTAGTCCACGATTCTGCCAAAAGTAATTTTTCACTTATAAACTATAAACTAATAAAATAAAACTCACGTCAGAAATTGGCTGTGCTAGTCAGCGACATTTTTGTTTTGTTTGCAAAGTTATAGATTCAGATATTAATCAGTTAACACGGTTTACGAAAGACGAGTTCGATGACTGTAAGAATGCGAATAATTTGTTGAAAAGGCACGGAGAAAGCATTCCGCATAGAAAAGCTATAATTTCGTTGTTAAATTGCAAAAACAAGAATGCATGTGTCGATTCTTAACTTGTGAGGCAAATTCAGACTGAGAAAAATTATTGGCAAATACCTTTAAAACGAATTATTGTAGTAATAAAGCTTTTAGCAGAACAAGGCTTTTGCATTTCGGGGTAGTGATGAAATTATTGGTTCAACACATAACGGAAATTACTTAGGATTATCAGAAATACTTTCCGAATTCGACGTTTTTATGGCTCAACATATTCACACTTATGCCCATAAAGGAAATGTACACACATCATATTTATCTAAAACAACATGCGAGGAATTAATCAAATTAGTTGCATCAAGCATGCTGAATCAAATTATTCGCAAAATTAAGAGATCCAGGTATTATTCAGTGTCATTAGATTCTACTCCAGATACATCGCATGTAGACCAACTGACTCTGACAGTGCATTATGTTCTACCATCTGGGCCAGTTGGGAGATTTGTTAAGTTCTTAGACATACAGAAGGCCATACTGCTGAGCAACTTGCCCAAAAGTTTACTAGATTTCTTAAGTAAGAATGGCATTGATATCAAAGATTCCCGTGGACAAAGCTATGATAATGACAGCAACATGAGCGGAAAATACAGCGACCTGCAAGCACGAATTAAAGGAATAAATAAGTATGCAGAACACATTCCCTGTCTTGCACATTCATTAAATTTAGTTGTTAAGTGCGCTGCAGACTGTTGTCTACAAAAGCATTATTTTTTTTCGATTTCATTGAAAATCTTTCTAAGTTTTTTTCTGCTTCTACATATCGTTGAGGTCTTCTTATGAAAGCTCTTACTTCGAAAATTCCGATTTTGAAAAGGTTGTCGGATACTAAGTGGTCCGCCAGAGCTGATGCTACGAAGGCACTTTTATATAGTTTTACCGCTATCAAGCAAGTGTTGGATGACATTTGCAATAATATAGATCAAAAGGCAGGGTGTCGTAATCAAGCTTACAGACTATTTTCAAAGATGAGTAAGTTGAAAACGGAAATAAAGGCAATTACGTGGAATGGTATCCTAGAACGCGTACAAGCGACTAGTGCGTCGCTGTAATCGTCTAATATAGACCTTAATACAGGGTACGCCCTTTATGAATCATTATATGGATATGTCCAAACAATGCGATGCACATTTTCAGATATTCAAGCAAAATCCAAAGATCTGACAGGCTGCCATGAATATCAGCAACAGTCTTCAATATGACGCAAGCGAAACACAAAGAATGACCATTTTAGCGGTTCTAGTACACTTGACGAATTTGTTGAAAATGAAACAGCTGGTAAACAGTTTGAAATTGAGGTGTTTGTTGTCATTATTGATAACACACTATCTGCTTTAGATAAACTCACGAAAGCATATCAAAAACTTAGTAGTGTTTTCGGAATATTTCGGTAGTTAAAATCTATTGCGGCAGAAGAGATTTTGAAAAAAAACTCCAATTATGGCACTGTGCTTATGCAAATGATTTGGAAGACAGTCTAGACGACGAATTCATGCAATTTTCCGAGCTACTGAAAACGGATGTGACTTGTGCGATTGACAGTTCAAAAAACGAAGCTCTGGAAATTCAATATTATAAATTCCTAATGAAAAATTTATTAGAATCGTGTTTGCCCGATTTAGAAATTGCTTTGCGCATTTATTTGTCTCTCATGATGACTTTAATCAGTGGCGAACGTTTATTTTCAACATTGAAGCGTATAAAAAATGAATTAAGGTGGAACACGATGAGTCAAAACCGTCTGAATTATCTCTCTTTGATGAATATAGAATATGATTTTCTCAGAGAAACTGATCTCTAAATTCGCCCACATTAAATCTAAAAAAGTTACTTTGCAAAAGTTTAAAAAATAATAAAAGTTCGTCGTTACTAATCGTCAGTTTTAAAATGTTAGTTTCTTATCAAAATTATTCTAAATTTTCCAGGGCAATCTCAACTACGGCTTTTTATACTTTTCAAAGGCTAACATGGCCTATTGTAATCTACTTTACTATTAATCTCTAATATAATTTGTAATCTATAGATGACAAATAAACATATTGAGTATTGAATTATTGTTTTACCACTTTATACTTAAGAACTCAGTAGATCAAGGGCCCCTTGATAGAATTTGTTACAGGCTCCATGCTTGCTTAATTCGGCACTGATGATGCGTTTTTTTATTTAATTTCAATCGTATACCTTTTTTTTCTTCCCAGTTTTGCCTTTTATATTATTTACTACTTGCTTTTAAATTATATTTAATTTGTGTCATGTTTTTTGGTTTTTTTTTTTCATTAGGTACATGTGTATTTAAAATTTTTAAATATTTTTCATTGCTTCCTAAACGTTAATCACGATACGTTATTTAGGGTGACGCCTGTTGCGAGAATTTAAATTCTAATTGTATTTCCTTATCTTCTTCCTCTTCTTCTTCATTTACGTGCCATAAACTGCAACAAAGGCCAGTGGCACGGAAAATTAGGATTCTATAGTTGTGATAGAAGGTTAGTGGAGTTGAGATAAGCGAATAATTTCTTTATATTTATTTCATTGTTACTTAGGAGTTCTTTCAAAGTAGTCGGAAGGAAAAACGTGCTACAAGTGTGATTATATTTGCTGCAGTCTAATAGAATATGTTGGACTGAGAGAACTGAGGAACAGGTTTCACATAGAGGTGGTAAGGATTTGTTCAGGAGGAATTGGTGAGTAATCCATGTGTGGCCAATGCGCAGTCGACACAGTGCTACTTCCTCCTTTCTGCTTGGCCGGAACGACGATTGCCACAAGTCAGTGTCCTCTTTGATGGAACGTAGCTTATTCGACGTTGGGTTGTTGAGCCACGAATCGAATCATTACTTTGTGTTATTCCAATCGAATCATATATTTCTTTTTTTGATTTTGATTATTCTGTTGAAGATTTCAATCTTTTTTTTTGTGACTAATTAGTGCAGTTCATTTTTCATCTTCAGGGCATATAATTAATTTTAATTTCTATATACTATGACTAATGCTAAATAGTTACTTCAAAAGAAACGTCTTTAATTTTTTTTGCTTTTATTGAAATTCTAAGGATATTTCTTTTATCTGTCAGGGAATAGAATCTTGTTTTGCATTAAATTCATAAGTTTTTGATTATTTCACTGAAGTTTACGATCTCTTTGATGGCCGATTTCGTTAAATCAGTTTAATATTTACGTTCTTGGCGTACTAATTTTGAATATTCCTAAATAATTGTTCAATAGATGGTGTTTTTCTTTCTTTCTTTTTTCTCTGCTTTTGTTGTACTATATTCAGAATTAATCGTATGCGCGAGTTTTCAAATAATTTAACAATTTTCACCATTTCAGGCCAACTTTCCTCTTATCGCTTTAAAGTTGCAGTGCAAATATCTATTTGTTACACAATCACCCCTTCTAATTCTCTTTTTTTAACTTTTTTTACACTATTTTTCCAACCATTATTATAATTGTGCTCTCTATCTAATTTTTACCAGTTCTCTTGTGTTAATTCTGCAGTTTTTCCGATGTTTTATATATTTTTTATTTCATCTGTACCAACTTTTTTTTTGTCTTGTTTGATGATATCATATCGGTTAAAGGTTCTGCATTGGACGAAAAATCTTTCCACTCTAAAGATGGAATCTATATACACATGAAGGTCTGCTAAATTGTATCTTGTACCCTAATGCTTTCATAGCCCTTGGCAATTTAGCTATTATCATTCTATGGTGTAAATATTTACTGGACAAGGAATATTAGGTGAGATATGTAACATAGTATATAATATATATTGACAGGTATATAGGTAGGTAATTCTACTCATGTTTAACATAAGATATTAAATATGTCAAATGTTGATTTTCTTAATTTTTTTTTTGATATTTTTTGGCTTTCAGGTAAAGTTAAGATTAATGTTTCTATATTCCTGGCAATAATCTTGGTCACCTCAACCATCTAATCAACACTTAACGATTAAACCTATAATACCTTAGTCCCTGCTTCCAGTCCATTTCGATCCAAAAAGAAGAACATCATTCTTACCCGACTTAGAATCTCCCTTACGGCCCTCACTCATTCTCACTTAATCCAACGTCTTGATCCTCCCATTTGCCCCTTCTGTCAAAACCACCCTCTCAACATATTCGCACATCTTACCATCGTGTCCTTTACTTCAACCTCAAAGATCCTCTTTTAATCTTCCGTACTCAATTCCCGAAATTCTTTCTGAGGAATTTACTCACTTTGACAACCACTTTCTCTTTTTGAAAAACCTTAAACTCCTACGCCTAATCTAATACCTCTCGTAGTCTCCGGTTACATATGGCCCAATGAGTAACCGATAGCGCCGTTTTTTTTTTTTGTTGTTTTTTTTTTTTTGTTATGATAAATAAATAATAAGTTTAATAGTGTTAATTATTTAAAATAAAATGTTTAAATTATTTATTTTTAAATGAATATTTTTAAAATAATTAAAATTACTTCACATTATAAACTTTGCATCAATTTTATTAACAGTATGGTGTGTGATGGGCTTTTATTTGATTTGTCTATATGCTGTAAAGTAGTTAGACGTGTTTTTTGCCGCGTTTAAGTTTTCGCTTATTTTTAATTAATATTAGTTATTTTGGCCCCATTTAGTATAAAAGGAGGTGTTAACAGAGTATTTGTTCATCTGTGTGGGAAGTGATTAGATGTGTTTTCCTACGTTCAAGTTTTTATTCTTTTTAATTTGTAATTGTATTAATATTATTTATAAAATGTTATCAGCGCGTGTACAATGCGATATTTCTATTCAAAATGTTAGCAAGCGTTATCACAGTCGTTTTGCAACATGATCACATTATAAATAATAATAACCATCAGCTGGGCATTGCAAATTATTATTAATCAGATATTACTTCTGCAGTAGTCAGAGTAATTATGAGACGAATCTGCATTAGATTGAAAGTAAATTTATCATTGCGTTGTTTATTCAAGAGAAGAGTGGAGTTTGTAGATGTGTATGTTACACCGTTTTCCTTCTCAATTAATGCACCCTTACTTATGAAAGGCGATAGTATTGTTGTGTGGTACAGGGAGTATTGTACGAAGATTTAGAATATTTGGAAATCCGTTTTAACTATCGAAATGCTCTAACCCATGAATCATTATATATTACACTGCCAACCAGTTTTATTTATATAGATTACGTTTATTCCTTAATTTTGTTTAAAAAATAAGTAAATCAAAAATTTCTTCGCTTTACGTAAAAACATTGAAACGATGTATTTTTGAGTTTTAACTGCATCACCTTTTTTCTGTTTCCCGTTGGATTGTTATCGTGACTTCTTTCGCCGTCTTTGCGTTTATCTATTTACTAAGTTGGTACAGAAATTTAAATATTTCAAATTCCTCTTATTCTGTCGCTGGCGAACTGAATGCAATTTCTATTAAAAGTTCTTCGCAATCGTGGCGTTTATCTTTGACATATTTTCTTTCGTAATGAGATTTAGACTTTTCAGCGTTTTAACAGATATAATATATAAAGAATAACGCTTATTCAATAGAAACACACGAAACGAGCGCAGCTCTCTAATTTGTAGAAAACATTCAGCTTTAGCTACGTCATTATTTTCATTTTCAGTTTGCGAAGCAATTTATAATACAAACTTCAAGATTTATAGTCGAGCCCTAAAAAAAATAAAAACAAAAATAATGCAAAGAGAATGAGGAAGGATTGGAACCCCAAAGTGACGTAAATGTATATCGTATATTAGGAAATATTCCGTTTATTATACTTCTTTAAATAATAAATAAGACTTTTTTTTTCACATTAACGTAGTTTTTTTTATATAACTTCTGAAATCACAGTCTTTTAAAATCCGTTCAGATATTCTTGAATTCTGCGGAAAACGCAAACAGATACAATTATATAAACGTCTTCTTTCACTAAGAAAATATATTAATGAATAAATAATATAAATATATCGACCGATATTTTATCTATCAAATGTGTCTTAAAAATATCGACTTCCAGTTTAATACGTATATGAGAGTAGCGTGTTTGCTGAAAGAAAATTGATATTTACTTTTTGTCTGGTATACACGATAAATATCGGGAAATATGGTTATCTGAAATTAGCTTTGTCAAAAATTTTTACTAGCTCCGTTTCGGTGTGCGGATTCGTTTCGAGAAGTGCTCTTTAGTATCGACTACAAAGCGATAAAACAAGTTTGCTTCTATTAAACTTCCTCGGGAACATTATTTATAAATTTATCGCGCAGTTTATAAAGAAATTAATGGATAATTTATTGCAATGGATCGGAGTTGAAGGACAGAGAATAAAGAACGAAAAAAGCAAACGGAAATTAATGAAAAGGAAAATTTATTAACGATGAGAGAAAAACTAGCGAACACGTGGTGGAAGACTCGGAAAAGCATAGAAAAAACAATTTTAAGTTGAAAACTTTTTGTTGACATCCATTTTGCTTTGTTGGCAATTTCAGGAAGCAAGTTTCCTGCATTGTCACAGATATTTTTGACAGTTCGAACAATTACAAAGCAACACGAAGTTACTGGCAAATTTAATTTAGAACATTTCGCAAAATAGGGTGCAAATAATGCGCGTGTGTGTGTATGTACATTCTCCGGCTACCGTTACCCTCCAACAGCTCTTCCAAAATGTCCTTATTTTAGTTTTTGCAAGTGAGGTGTCCCGTTCGCATTTTCTTGCGGCAAGGTCCGTTTTATCGTGATCATTTACATATACCTCTATTACAACTGACAGAGGCTAACAGAACGACGTTAAGTTAACATTCGCAAGAATATAACGTATTTAACAGACGATAATATGCAAATGAATTTGTCGCGTCGTAAGATAGCCATATGCATCTGACGACGTTACTCTTTGTTTAACGAGATAAAATATGAGTTGACATTGGAAAAGCGAAATTTAAATTTTGTTATAAAATTTCATAACCCTTACCGCGGGAACTGTGCCAGTTTTATTTATTTAAACGCTAAAATCGACCTTTAAAATCTTCTCGAAGGTATTGAATTTACTTTTGAATTTTTAAGTCGGCCAAAAAATTTTCCAACTGAAAAACTGCCTATCATTTCTCGAAAACTTTAACAATGTGCACTTATGACAAAAATAACGGCATTACTGGAGCTAGGCTATGAATTAATTATCTTTTTAAAAGATATAGTATATATACGCAGATACCGATATTTTTATTTAATTTGCGTTTTGTTTTACTTTCTTGAATGTTCCTTTTTCTACACTACAGCACATCAAATAACGGCGCACTGAAGAGTGCATACGTACATATATATGTGTATATCTATATATGTATACATTTATATATAAAGGCGGTAAGTCTCATATCCCCCCCCCCCCCCCACTAGCATGGTATAGTTGGTATAGCAGTCCTGATTCAAATCCCCTTATCTCCAGATAAACAATATGATGGACTCAGTCAAAGTAACCTAAATGAAATAAAAAAAGGGGGAAATATAAACTGCCGAAGATGATGGAATATTGTAACCGGCTATTATTGCATTAAGAAAGAATCCAATGTAGAATTACGTAAATTATTAAAAACAGCAGGTTATTACTAAGAAAGCCTTAAAAAATATCAAAAGAAACGAGGGGAAAAGATTCTATAATGATATTCTTATACTACTGACGGTATCATCCTCTCTATCCGATCTCTTGTCTCCTCTTTGTTCTCGTTCCGCTCCATTTCCATAGACTTTCTATGGGTCCCTAGTCATTCCAATATTGAGGGAAATGACTCAGCTGACTCTTTAGCTCGCTCAGCCGCCCGTACTGGTCCTTTCCTCGACTCTTTCCCTTCCTCAGACATTCTTTCTCTATCACGCTCTAATCATTCCAGACTTTGGTCTGACATGTATCCATCTATGTTCTCAAATCGCTTTTCTCAGTACCGTCTTATTCAACCGGTTCCTAGTTTCCTGCCTTGGTTTCAATCTATTCCTATCTGTCATCGTTCCACTGTTGTTTCCTTAATTAGGCTTAGAATCAATCATTCTCTTCTCAACTCTTCTCGCTTTCGATTCGCTTTGTCCCCTTCTCCTTTCTGCTCTCTTCACGCTTCTGAGCCTTCTTGTATTTGTGATTCAAATCGCATCCTATTCGAATGTTCAGCACTCTCTAACGAACGCTCTATTCTTTACACCCAACTTTTAATTTTGGATCTTCCTACTCCCTTTAACGCTACCTATATTCTTTCCTTCCCATTGCCTTCAGTTATCCCATTGCTACTGTCCTTTGTCCTCTCCATTTCTGACCGCCTGGTTATTTAGTTATAACTGTTAATTTTTCATGTTGTTGGGTCAAGGCCGCTGGCGCGCCCAGAGTAGAAAAAAAAAAAAAAAAAAAAAAGTCCGAAGAAGATATGGCAAAAAATAAAATGGTTTAAAAAGCTTTCTTCTAATAAAAATTATAATACAAATGCATCACGGATAAAAAAAAACTTTATAGATGAGTTTGAAAGTCCAATCGATTTATCAATACCATTTCCTGTTCAGTTTAACGACAATTCCGATAGAACGCTTAGGGAAAAAGTTTAATAAGTGATTAGATAGCAGCATAAGTCGCAATAAAAACAGCTTGCGTACAAGTTCGCAACACAGTGAGACATTTTCATGTTTTCCCATAAAAGTAGGTTTTGTACAGTCATTCAGGCATCCGCCGACATTAGAATGTCGTTCGCTTCGCGGCCTCCGTCGATATGAAAATGTCGCCGTGCAACCTCTAAATGCCTTGTACATGTTATATTGCAACGTATAAAGCGTTTCGAGACTGAACCTACGTTCTGCACCTCTAAATGCTTTGTACATATTATATTTCAATGTATTTGTAAAAATATATATTCAACAACTACTACCGCTAGTACAAGGTGCCTTATTTACATCATTATCGTTAGGGGTAGTAATACTGAGTAATGGCCGATGGTGAGAAAAGTACGACGCAAGTAAGCTAACGGTTGCACGTTCGCGTCATATTTCGCGTTGTCGAAAGGTCCACCGAATTATTCATCTCACAACCGAACGTTTCACTCATGAATTGATCGAATCGCAATCCATCGTCCAATTGGAAATCGATGTTGAAATCACCACAGACTATGATCGGTAAATCGTATAGCTTTATTTCATCGATAAAGAGAAACAGACCTTTCAGCTTCGGTAGTAGGTAACGCTCAAAGAAATTAATCTTATCGTTCAACGTTGTCCCGTTTGAGAGGTACTTCGAAAAAAGTAACAGACGCTCTCCATCGATCATCGTTTCGGCTTTGCATATATCACCGACGTCCATCGATATCACGTTACATCCAATTTCCTTTCGTAAATCGCTATACCACCAGCCATCTTGCCGTTGTCGCGTTTGTGCCGATTTACGAGCGAGTAACTTTCAAGTTCAAATTTATCGCAATCGGCATTTGATAACCACGTTTCAGAGAGTGCGAGTAAACTGCACGAAGGTATAACAAAGTCACACGTTATATCGAGCGAGTGTGAGCGCAACGACTGAACGTTGAGTGAACATAGTGTGAGAGCATCGACAGACCGAGTACGTGAACGATCCACAAAATCTCGACTGTGGGAAGCGTGCGTGCTCAAACGATGACTCGTAAGACGTTCAAACTCAGTTCTAATGTCTTTCAACTGTTTTTCGCGTCCGTGGTAAAATCAGTGGTCCCCATACCTATTCGTTAGGAACAACCCTTCGTACAAAGAACATCGAGACAGAGTGACGTACACGAGTTGCTGGTCTTAGAGTATTCGTATACCACCGCCGGGTATGTACTGCCTTCCGATTTGTGAATCGATATCCCGCAAGCAGGTGTGAGTGGAAATGTCGATCGTTTACAGGTAACCATCTTACTAGGAAGCGTCACCATTGACGAACGTAAGCCGATCGGCATCCAATGCTCGTAGATACACGGATACGCTACACAGTGTCTATCCGAACTTCCGATCGTGGTAATTTACCGATTTTAACGTTGTCGAATTTTAGCCTACTGCAGCAGGCCTATCATGCCTTTCACGAGACCATCGGTGACATCGATGTTTACTCGCACCATGTGGGTTTGTCAATAAGGAGCTCGATCTTGTATGGTAGACCACCCGTCTCATCGAGCTTCATCTTGTGCACCTTGGTGCGAGCCGACGCGAGTCGGTCTCTCGTTCGCTTCGGAATCCATAACACTTTTCATGGGAAAGAAATGGTTTACACGAGACTAAAGTTACATTTAATTTATAATTACTACGGTAATTGTTTTGTGCGCTCAGCAAATGTAAACAAGGAAATGACGTGTGAAATACACAACCCTACAGTTTTCATAAGAAGTCGCTATAGGAAACACTTTTCCATTTTGTGACGCTTTTCGAGTTTACGTGACAAAGTAAAGAGACATGAAAATATTAGTAATTAGTCGTATGCAAGTAAAGACATGAAATTTTCGTAACGATTTTCCGTGACGCTCCATTTCGTGACGCTCCATTTCGTGACGCTTATTTGGTAACGCTTTTCAAGTTTATGTGCCAAAGCAAAGACATAAAAATGTCAAAATGTAAGTGTTCGATTTGATAATATCCCTTATGAAGCGGTTAAATTATTGCCTAAGATAGCTGAACAATATTTTCTGATATTTTTAAATAACATTTTAGATACCGATTATTGTCCCCCGCGATGAAAAAAACATTTTATATACCTCATACTTAAACCCGAGAAAAACCCGGAGATTTACTTATTACACAGATCAATCTCATTATTATCTTGTTTGGGTAAAAAATTGAAAAACATTCTTAATGCCTCTAAAAGTAATACATTCTCGAGGACACGATATGGATTTCGAAAGGGCGCAGGCACACGAGTTGCCTTAACTTTATTCATTCTTGATATTTTTCTATGTTGACAAAAAATTGATACCCTATAGCAATCTTCGTAGATCTGAAGAAAATGGAAAAATTTGAGGTTCCTTATAAATGCATGAACTGGATCTATAATTATTACAATGGTAGAAAATAAATAGAAAAAAAATGTATTAACACGTTTACTCAGGAAAGCTCATTATGTACATAGCGGAGTTGGAAAATGCAGTAAGTTTGCTCGTATAATACGATACGCAGATGATATAGTTTTATATGCCTCTGCAGCTTCAATTATTGGAGTTATAAAAGGAGTTCGGCAGATAATTAAAGTAAAGTAGAATGTTTATTAAATAATTTAGAATTAAAAATTAACATCGGAAAAATTCGCGGTATAGTTTTAGAAAAAGGATCTGGCCCTCACCTTTAATTAAAATAAACAATAGATCTATAAAATTCCAATCTTCGTGTCAATATCTCGCAGTAGTTTTTGATTCAAAACTGAGTTGGTCCAAATAAATAAAATACTTAATAAATAAAAACGAAAAAAGTTCAACTATGCTTTGGACTATTCCTGATATTAAATAGGGGCTCTCACCGTAATTCAGACTTAATAATTTATAGAGCTATAATACAATCACATTTGGATTATGTTGACCTATTGATCAACTTTAAAACAACCAGCAGTCGAAAACCACAAACTATTCAAACTAAAACGTTAAGATTATGTCCGGGTGCTTGAAGTTCTCTCTCGTTTATTGTATGCTACAAACTTACGCCGAAAATATATTGCAGACAAGCTGTTTATTAAAATCAAAGAACAGATAATCCATCCTATTATGAAATTAATTCAAAAATTAAATAGTATAAGGTGCAGAAAATTTTAGCTAAAAAAAGTGTGAACCCAATTATAAATAGTTTTCAACAGTTTTTGAAAGATTATTTCAAACCTTCGGCTTCTTTAATTTCAGTCGGATTAGAAACAGTTATTGACTCCACTAAACACTGATATAAAAAGAAACGAAATCCAGATAATGGACAATAAGTAAAGTAATATTCAACTCGATAGAATAATTAAATCTCAGTTTAAGGATTATGAAATAATATGCACAAATGGGTCACGAGGTAGATCAGAGGGAAGGTATTCGACAGCGTTTTATTATGTGAACAAAAAAATATATATCTAAAATTTGCCAAAAGAGTCGATTTTTGGAAAATTTAAAATGTGTAGGTTAATATTAGAACATTTAAACTAAAAGAATATAACACTTCGGTCACGATCAAGTCGGGCGCATTTAGGAATTCGCGGTAACGAAACGGCTGATGTCCTAACGAGATCTATCCTCGGAACAGTAAGTAATATAGAATTAAATTGGGAGGAATATGTATATATATATATATATCATAAATAATAAGAAACCCATGTTACTTTGAAGCTAAACTCTTATGTGATTATTTAAGATCTTTTAAAGTGAAGATGTAGTTAAAGAGAAGAGATACAGGAAGCATTAGGTGATAAACGGATGGACTGGCCAGATAGCGAAAGCTGGAACCAAAAACAACAACAAAAAAAAAAGTTCAAAAAGAAAATACAGTTTTCGCTTGAACTACGCGAGCAGGATAGCGTACAAATTTTTAAACTCTTTCTCCCTTTCTTTTAAATAATCACTCTGGTTCTCCTTTTGCTTCATCTTTTCTCTTTACATTCTTCTGTATAATACGTTTTGATGAAAAACCCCGAACCCTCTCCAGCTAAATCCTGTTAATGATATAAATGCGTTCAGCGTATAAAACGAGAACTTTCTTGATAAAATAGGTTGTCTTACGCGCATTAAGTAAACGGTTAATGCTGTTGCTAGCGTTTGCTAAAAATTACCTTCGCTGGCGTGTTCACACCGTGTGTACACAATGTCTTCTCATATAAATTACGTCCTTCTATTTTTGCTTTATTCCGTCTACTAGACCTTTAGCCTGCTGTATAGTAGCTGTGATATTTTAAAAATGAAAAAGAAAACCAAGATGAAGCAGGTTCGGATGGTAGTCGAGCGATATAAACTAACTTTCGGATAAAATCGTTTTTTTAAAACTATGAAATTAGTTAAATTATTAACGTGGTGTTATTATTATTATTATTATGATTATTATTCTTGTCTTAAATATTTCATTTTTTCTTTCGTTATTATTAATGCACGTGTAGGACTATATGTTACCTACTTTTACCTTAAATGAAATTTCATTATTTAATAATGGTGGTTCTTGTTTTGTCCGTGGGTTTCAAGTTACTAATTTTATAATAGCACGTAATTATTTCAAATCCGCTTAAATACAATATTATTCATAGTACCTTTTAATGATGTATTCAGAAATTAAATTATTCACACTTAATATTAATAGTGTCCGCCCAAAATTTGATGAATTTTTAATTTTTTTATCTAATTGTGACACGCAGTACGACATAATAATTCTCACAGAAACCTGGTTATACGAAGGGGAATTAAATCATTATTGTATTCCAGATTATACATCCATAGGACAATGCAGAAGTAATAAAAGATCAGGCGGTGTTATAATGTACATTAAAAATAGCATTTTATTCCAAACAAGTTCAGTCAAGCATGAGGTTTCATGCGCTGAGGATTCCGTATGAAAGTTAACAATAACTATAATTATTTAGTATGTAAGAAAATTTGTTTGAATAAATTTCTATTTTTATTTTACTATTTTAATTTAATATCTTAATAAATTTCAGAGATCTTTTCTAATAATAATTTAAAACAGTAAAGCAAAATACTAATTTGAATCGAAGACTTAGACTAATTTGAAGTGAAATGTAACGGTTATGAAGAAAAATTAATTAAATCCTTTTTTTATTTATTTTTTTAAATTATTGGTTTAGATTTAATAACTAATATTAAGGTTTTATGATTTTTTAAAATGTGTAATTTTGTTAATTCCTACACCTATCTTTCTTGAATAGCCGACCGTCAAAGATATTTAATAAATATATAAACGAAAACACGCAAAAAATATTAATTAGAAATAATATTGATGCTACGTATCACTCTGCTGCGGCTGCTAGAATGTTGGTGTTCCCTGCTGGCAGGTTGGTGTACGTTGGTGATTGCATCCTGGATTCTCGGAGAATGGGAGGGAGAGACACGGTAATCGAAATTATAGTTTACGAATTTTGTAAATGTCACTAATTGGAAAACCGAATTTCGAGGCAATTTGGTTACTTTGTTATTAAACTTTTTTCGGTTGCAAGACGAACTGGTTACTTTACCAGAAAAGGTCGATATAGTTCCGCGATGTGAAAAAGACTGTCGTTCTACTGTGATGATTTTTTAACAATTCGGTATTTTCTTTCGACTCTCTCCGTATGTTAGACCATTATTAAATTTTTTTTTTTATTTATTTACTAGCATAGGTCGTTAAATTGTTTAACAAATCGAAATACTATTCGCATCTGTTTTTCATCAGGCGGACGTACCACCTAAACAATGATGCGGTGAGTCCGTTCCTTTCAATACAGTTCATAACAACACTAACACACCTCGTAATGAAAATAACCAAACCAAAACCTGCGATCCTGTTTCGTTTCTTATCCCTCGTACTAACACTACTAACGAAAATTATAACAATCCGAACCAAATTCTAAAAACCGCTGCAATCTTCCGCGCTTAAGGTTCTGAATTTTAAGATGGAAACCTAGATGTTATAAAGTAAATAAATAAACAGGGACGCACATTTTTTTAACCTTGTTCAAAATCTTGAACCAATACATAAATTACAAGCGGGGCTACACGTTATTTTTCAGAATTTTATGAACTTTTAGTAAATTTCAAACAGTTTTGTTAAGAAAACGAAATACGGGTCCGTTCCCAAAAAATAGCGCTCTTTCCAATAATAATACACTTGAAAAAAATTTTTTTTTTACAAAATTTCGAGCTTTCAGAGCCCCAAGTCACTAATTTTAAAATTGGAAACTTAGATGTTCCAAACCAGAGAAATATACATGGGTGCCCATATTTACTACTTTCCTCAAAATTTTTAGCTATAATACTCGCGTCACAAATCAATTCTCTTGATTTTTTGAACTTTTCAGCAAACTTTGAAAGTTCAATTAAGAAAATGAAATACGGTTTCTTTCCCGACAGATAGCGATCCTTCAAACAGTATATAACATGCGTCAGAAAAATAAAAAATTTTCTTCAAAATTTCGAACTTTCGACGCCTTAAGGGTCCAATTTTAAAACTGAAAATCCAAATGTTATAAACTTGAGAAATATAAGGGGATCAGCACGTTTTTAGCCGCGTTCAAAATTTTCAGCTGTAATATTCGTGGAGCTAGTGGAGAGACACATAATTTTTTTTTTTTTTTTAACTTTTCAGAACTTTGAAAATTTCTTTAAAAAAATGAAATACGGTTTCGTTCCCGACGAATAGCGATATTTCTAACGATATATCACAAACCTAAAAAAAAAAAATTTTTTTTTCAAAATTTTGAATTTTTGGTGCCCCACAGGTCTCAGTCTAAAGTTGGGCTCCGATTGTCTTAAATCAGAGAAATATACGTAGAGTCGCGTGTTTTCTACCATGTTCCAAATTTATAGCTGTAATACTCGCGTCGCAAGAAGGGGGCCGCTAAATGGAGCTGACGCTTTTTTGAACTTTACGTCAACTTTGAAAGTTTGGTTAAGAAAATGAAATTTGGTTTCGTTCCCGGCTACTAGAGATCTTTCTAATGATATATCACAAGCCCAAGAAAAAAAAATATTTTTTTCCAAAATCTCGAGCTTTCGGTGCCCCGAGGGTCCAATTTTAAAGCTGGAAACTCGGATGTTCCAAACTAGAGAAATAAACGTGGAAGCGCATATTTTTAACCGTGTTCAAAATTTTTATCGGTAATATTCGCGGCGCTAGGGGGGGGACACGTCATTTTTCGCGCTTTTTTGAACTTTACGGCAACTTTGAAAGTTTCGTTAAGGAAATGAAATTCGGTTTCGTTCCCGACAAATAGCGATCTTTCCATCGATATATCGCATGCCTATAAAAAAAAATATTTTTTTACAAACTTTTGAGCTTTTGTCGCCCCGAGGGTCCAGTTTTAAAGTTGGAAATCCGGATGTTCCAAACTAGAGAAATATACGGGTATGTGCGTATTTTTAGCCCCATTCAAAATTTTTAACTACAATACTCGCGGCGGTAAGGGGGGGGACACGTCATTTTTTGCTGTTTTTTGAACTTTTGGGCAACTTTACGTAACTTTTGTAACGTAATTTTTTGATTTTATGAAAGTACTCCTGCATTGTAGTTTATATTTTGAATTTCAGCGTTATAAGTTTATCTAGTGACGAGTTATGATTTTTTAAGTGATTTTTGAGGTCGTTTTATGTACCATATTATATATTCTTGACGGTTTTTTGGGTTTTTTGCCGCCCAGGGTAATCGGTCATCTTCAAGTTATAGATCGTTTTAAAGATAATTTTAATTGTAATTTATGTTCCAAATTTGAAGTTTATAAGTCAAGCCGTTCGTGAATTATTGATTTTTATTTGATATTTTTGTCATTTGTGTACCATCTTATAAGGATTCCGTACATTATATGTATACGGAATCCTAAAAAATTGACATTTCCATTCTCTCGGCCAATATAGTCGGAGCGAAAATATTTTTCGAAGACAATATTCACGTAACTATTTTCGGTATCTATCGTTTCTGTAATCATAATCAGGATGATTTTTTATCTGATTTACAGAGCGTAATAAATTTATCCTCATCAACCTCAATCTTATCGGGTGATATTAACATAAATCTCTTGGATAACGTTAAATCTTCGGATTATTTGAATTTACTATACTCCTGAGGTTTCACTAGCGTTGTTAATACACCGACTTTTATGCAAGAACGTTCCGGCTATTCATCGTGTTTAGATCATCTTTTTGTTAGAGATTTTAATGATATCCTGTTTAAATCAAATTTAACACACAAAATTCTCAAAATAAGTTTTTCCGATCATTGCGCTATAGACGCATTAATTAAATTTTATTCCAACCATAAGACAATTAAACCCAACTGTGTTTATCGTTTCGATAAAATTAAGCTCAAACAATATCTTGCGACTATCGACTGTGAAAAAATATATAGTTCGCAATTAACAATTGACGAGAAATTTGAAGAGTTTATAACTATAATAAAAAACGGTGTAGAACGGTCTAAATGTATATTGCAGACTAGAAAAATCCATAAAAGGTCACCCTGGATTACAGATGAGTTAGCTAAGCTTTCTCTCGAAAAAAATCGAGTATACAAACTGACTAAGCGTTATCCTACTGATGCTTGTTTACAATTGCAGTTTAAAGAAACCTCCAGAATGTTGCAAAGATTATTGAGGAAAGCAAAAGTAAATTATTATACCAAATTACTAACGAGCTGCGAGAATAATCAAAAAAAGTATTGGGCGGTTATTAAAAAAACCCTAGGAAACAATTCACGAGCATTACGTAACATATCAATTAATGGCCTTCAAATGAATGTGTGCGGTAACGAAAAACTGATTGCTGATTACTTCAATAATTATTACAGCAATGTAGTTAACAATATGATTGATAACGCGGATACTTCCAATTACACACCAGCGAATGAAAACATAGCCCTTCTCTCCTTTGGGTTTATTGATTTTTCTTTGGATGAAGTTAGGCTTAGAATAATGTCAATGCCTAATAAGTCCTCTTTCGGATATGATGGAATCTCGATTTCGTTAATAAAAGATAATTTACACTTTTACGTAAAACATTTAACCTATTTATTTAATACATCCGTACAAGTTGGGAAATTTCCAGCAGTCTTAAAATTTGGTATAATTACGCCCGTTTTTAAAAGTGGCAACTGTACTAATATTTCCAATTATAGGCCAATATGTATTCTTTCCACCATATCTAAAATATTTGAAAAATGTATTAAGCGTAGATTGTTAAATTATTTGTTAAATATTAATTTTTTCAGTAAAAATCAGTATGGTTTCCTTCCTGAACTTTGCACTGATGACGCGCTTTTCGATCACATTTCACTCGTTGCATCCAATCTAGAAATGGGCGTTTCGGTTGCAGCAGTATATCTAGATTTAAAAAAAGCGTTTGACGTAGTTAACCATAACATTTTGTTGTGTAAATTGTACAACTGCGGCTTTCGGGGTATTATCCATGAGTGGCTTAAATCATACTTAACGGATAGATTGTATTGCACTAAAATTAACAACATAAAAAGTGACTATGTAAAACAATTTCACGGAGTACCTCAAGGAAGTATACTGGGACCCCTCCTGTTTCTAGTTTATATTAATGACTTGTGTAATTTGAATGTACATGGGAAAATATTTTGTTACGCAGATGACACTGTGCTTATGGTAAACTCCCGCCAACAAGCTACTCTCCAGAATCTTTTACAAGATGACTTGCACAAAATCAAAAACTGGTTACGCCTTAATAAACTGTTTATTAATCTGAGTAAAACTAATTATATTATTTATAGCCACATACCGCAATTTAAATGGAATGATTTCAAAATTTTCTGGGAAAATGACGTTCCGGTGGATAGAGTTCATGATGTAAAATATTTAGGTGTTCAATTAGACTGTAAATTGTACTGGGATAAACATTCAACTTACCTTGCATCGAAAATTAGAAAATTAAATTATATATTTTATTATCTGAGCAAATTTTTTAATACCATACACCTCCGTAAACTATATACGGCCCTATACCAACCGGTGCTGAGTTATGGAATCATGCACTGGGGCAAAGCTGCAGACTACCATTTGAAACATCTGACACAACTACAGAAAAATGTTATAAGGTTATTTGATAGAAGTCAAGACACAGTTGTAGACTATAATATTATACATCTTTCAAAACTTTACGAACTGCAGCTCCTTATGTTTGTCCTTAAGAATAGAAAAAAATTTAACATCTCCGTTACACAGGGTATTACAAGATCAGCGGGGGAAGAATTAGCAGCACTACCAAATATTAACAAATACCATATCCGGAATCAGTCAAAATATATGGGTCCCAAACTTTTTAATTCTTTACCCTCATCCTTAAAAATAGACTTAAAAGACTACAAAAAACGCCGTAAAATTCTTGTATCCTACCTATCATTATAACTATAACTATAACAAGATAAGGAAACATAAAGAAAGAAGAGAGAGAAGAGTAATAAAAAAAAAAAGAAAAAAAAAGGTTCATCAAATTTTAATTCGTTTTATATTTGTATAAGTTATTGTATTAAATAAATTAATAGTACGCATTCGGCATTTTTTTTTTTTTTGCAGCTTGAAGAAAGTTTTAATGTTTTTTTTTTTTTTTATTTTAATACCCATCGCTCGCGCAAATATGCGCATAGATGGACTATTGTAGTAATAATAATAATAAACGTATTTTTGATTTTTTTTTTTTTTTGATAATTATTATTATTATTATTATTATTATTATTATTATTATGATGATTATTACTATTGTGATTATTAGTATTATTATGATTATTATTATTATGATTTAATGTATTACTGGGTTAATCGTGCGACGATATCAGAGTTGTAATTCAAAAATTCTCATTCTATAGGTACTTAGCATAGTTGATTTTTGCATTTCTTTGTAAATTCCAACGGTAACCTTTAATAATTTAATTGGCTTTTAGGAATTACTTTATTACTCCACAAAATTAGTGCTTTGTTTCAGTTTCCGTAATATTCTTAGTCCTTCCTTTAGTAGTTCGTATTATTCAGTTTTTTCTTGATAAGTTCTATTGATAATCACTGATCGCGGGATTGTTATACCTATTTGTAGGTATATCTTGTTATTATATTTATTAACAGGAAGTATATTATGCTGCTGGTTCCGTATGCTATTATTATAATATAACTTCCATATCCTACTATCAATTACATTTTTAGGCTTATATTGATTATTATTTTTACCGTTATTATTATTATTTTATACTTCTTATTACTATTATTATTGTTTTTAATTTTTATTGTTATTTCGAGCTCATCAACCAGAGATCTCGGTCTAGAAACATTAAAAAAAAAGAAGTTAAAGAAAGAACGGTTTCGTATATCGAAGATAGTCAAGATAAAAGAAGGAGCGTAGAAGGAAATAATAGGAGACCGGAAGCGCGGAAGAGGAAAATTAAAAATTGAATTAACGGTGATAAAATACGAATGTGATCTAGAACCGCAGATAGTTTTGTCATTTAGCTTTTCTTCTTTTATTTCTATTTATAAATGTATTTGCTAAGAGCTGTATTTCCAAGGATTTGTTGATATTTTTTTATTTCACATCAAATATCCTTCTTTCCTTTTTTTTTATTTTACCATGAAGGCTGTACGTATCAGCCGTTAGAAATAAATGGGGTGGTTATCAACCAGGATAAAGATGTAAAATACTTAGGCATTCATTTGGACCGCAAATTAACATGGCAAAAGCATATTATACAAAAAAGAAAACATCTAGATATAAGATTGCAAGAATTAAATTGGCTTCTTGGCAGGTACTCTAGTTTATCATTGGAAAATAAACTCTTAGTGTACAAAATAATTATAAAGCCCGTTTGGACATACGGTTTAATGTTGTGGGGTTGTGCAAAGGATACACACATAAACAAGATACAACGGTTCCAGAACAAGGCTGTAAGGCTGATAGTCTCACCGCCCTGGTACGTGTCTAACCATACTTTACATCAAGACTTAAATATCCCATATGTGAAAGACGAGATCAAGCGAGCTGCTAAGCGATACATAGGCCGCTTGGAGTCTCACACAAACGTTTTGGCGATCAATCTTCTTGATAATAGTCTTGATGTTCGAAGGTTAAAACGTAGTCGACCGTTTGATCTGGCCTAGTTTTATGTTACTAAAATTTCAGTGGGGTCCATCGCTAGATGCTAACCCCTAACAAGTTATTTTCGCTTTACAGTCCAATTGCTGGATGGCCTTCTGGCCAGTTGTAATTTGTAAAAAAAGAAAGAAAAAAAAAAGGATGTATTGTATTAGCAGGGGGAGAAATTATTGACGTTGATGCGGTTTACTGGGACTGTCATGTGAACAGAGGTTGCTACGCCTCCACTAGCTCTACAAGCTCCTTTATCATCATGTCGGAAAATAATATTGTTTTTTATTTAACTGTTTTAAGTGGGTTTCTTGTAAACACATTACTAATGGGAGGTGATACAAAATTAGCTGTTGCAATTATTTCTATACATTTTCAATCTATGCTCAAGATTATGCAAACGATGAAGTAAAAAAGAAACAAAAGCTCTGAAAAATAAATAGTTAACTGGAGCGAAACAATGAAAAGAACATTTTACATTAAGATGTAAAAAAAAAAAAGAATAAAAATAAATTAATAAAAATAAAAAGATAAGATTGTATACAACCAATTGAGAATTGAAAAATAAATTTCTGCATGCTTGGGGATATAATAAAATTAAATAATGCGAACAAATATCTATATATAATATATATAGCAGTTATAGTCAGAGATAACAACAAATGTAAAATATATACGAGTATATAAACAAAGACGTCGCCAGCCAATGAACCCGGGGGGGGGGGGGGCGATAGAAAGAGGATACGAGTATGAGTTATAAGAAAAAAATAAACTTGTAAAGGCTTAATATTTTATTAAATAAGAATAAAATCTTAATTAAAACTTTCCTGGGTGTCTGGCAAATTGTTCTACTGGACGACAGAAGGGGAGGAAGGAAAATAATAAATGCAGCGCAATAGGGAGTAGGAACATCGCTTGATAAGAGAGAGGAGTATAAGGAAGATTGTTCAGATGAAAGTGATGAGCATTCGAACATTATGTGATCAGGATCACATACAAAGTGGCTGTTAGGAGAATGTAAAGGACAATATGGAGATGGTGCGAGAGAGAATCGGAAAAGCGACAAAAGAAGCAAGTTGTGCCCAATGCGGAGGCGGCATATCGCTGAGATGCTGGAGCGACGCATAAAAGGGAAGTCAAGAAACCAGAAGCAAAGAGAAAGAGAAGGCTGCATGGACAAGTAAATAGAATCCGGGCTAGAGAATGAGGAGTAATAGGAGTTCAACCATAATTGGTAATGCACCGCAGAGGACAAAAACTTAATATTGATGGATGGAAATGTAGTAAGGAACTTGCCGGAAAAAGAAGCTCGCCGGGCTAATGGGTCAACTAACTCATTTTCTTCTATTCCGGAGTGATTAGGGATCCAAAGGAAATCAATCTGGATTGCACAAAAAAGGAAGAGGTCATGGATCAGTGAACGTATAAAAAGGATTACGTAATCGGTAGAGTGGGAAGGCAGAAGAGATGCAACAGCCTGTAGCGCGCTTTGAGAGTCTGATAGAATAAGGATATTACGAGAGACCTTCGAAAATCTGATGAAGAAAAGTGCATGGAGGATAGCAATAGACTCGGCACAGAAAGTTGAACAGAAGGAGGGAAGTTTAAAGGACTCAGAGTGATTTAAAGAAGGACAAAGAAAGGCTGCGCCAACTCCACTTGGGCTCTTGGAACCGTTCGTGTATAACGTGGTTAGAAAAGCGAGAGTTTAAAGTTTGTAAAAATTCCGATCTAACGGCATAATGCAGAACGGGTCTAGGAGAAACAGGAGAATAAAAGCAATTAATTGGATGAAGGAAGGAGGAAAAGTTGAAAGAAAAATATGGGAGCTTATCATGAGTGTGAATGTATGGAAAAAATTGAAGGAGCCAAGTAGAAATAAGAGACAAAATTGGTGTTTTATTGGCACTAAATGGCCAACCCTGTAGAATGAAGGAATAAGAAGGAATAAGTGAGGAAGAGGAGATAGGCAGACGTTTAATGAGGAAGCGATAACCTAAATAGGAACGCCGAATAAAGAGTGCAGAAATGTGGGTTTCCGCTTGACAGCAGGGATAGGAGAAGATTTCCGAGCACCAAGACAGAAGCGGAGGAAAATATTTTAGACGCGATCAAGCTTGGAGATCAAAGACCTGGAAGAGTTACCATAAATAAAACAGCAACGATCCAGAATGGAGCGGATACAGGATTTGTAGAACATGAGCAAGATGCACGGATCACCTCCCCACTTCGTATGTGAAAGGGACTTAATAAGGTTGAGCCTTTTTAGTAATGACACGTATATATGGTTAATCTGCTTGTGGAACGAAAGACGACTATTCAAAAATACTCCCAAGTAACGGAAATGGTTATCAAGTGGGGGATCGGACTACCATTTAAAGGAGAGACTAACTAAAGAAAGGTCAAAAAGACGAAGAGTAAATACAACAGTAGAGGATTTAGTTGAAAAGATAGACAGATGAATATTGGATAAAGCGCTTTCCAAAGTTGTTAAGTAGTGTTGCAACTGAGAATTAGCGGCGGAGATACTACGATGGGTGGAGTAAATGAGGATATCGTCAACAAAAAATAGGGAAGAAGAGTTTGTTAACAGAGAAACAGTTTTAATAAGATAAATGTTAAAAAGGGTTAAACTCAGACAAGAGCCATGCGGTAGTCCACGAAAGACCAGTCTAGAAGTAGGTTCGAGCGGAGAAGAGAGAATGATAGTCCTGGATTGGAAGAGGCTAATGACAAGAGCAGAGAAGAAGGGTGGAATATTCAAGGAGAGCATGGAATCGAATAGGGTGGGAAGGTGGACATTATCGAAGGCAGCAGAGACATCGACGAAGGAAGCAATGAGGAATTTTTTGTTGATAAAAGATAAATACACATCTGACAAGAAAGTACTGATACAATCGGGAGAGTCGCGTTCAGGGCGAAAACTAAACATATTATTGGGCAATACCTTATTGTGTTCAAGCCACCAAACTAGCCGTCTAATTATACTTTCAAGCAGCTTTCTGGCACAGGGAGCAAGAGAGATTGGACGAAGAGAGGAGGAGTTAGGTTTTGGGATCGGGACAACAATGAAAATATTCCAAACAGATGGAGTAGAACCAGACGAGAGAAATGAATTGAATAAATTTAAGAGGAAACGAAGAGCGGAATCAGAGAGACTTTTTAGTACGAGAAAGGGAATTCCGTCTTTACCAGGAGAAGAATTAGAAGAATTACGTAAGGCAGCTTCCAATTCAGTGTAGGTAAAAGGAGTGAGTAGGAAATGAGAGGAGGTGAGGGGAACCGGGATGCGACAGGATTCTTGGAAGCTAGGAACGTAACAAGGAGCTAAGGAATTCATAAATGGAATTAATTTGTCTGGAGACAGGATATGATTTGAAAGATGTTGAGCTGAAGAAGATTTGAAAGTCTTCGCCATTTTCCAAATGTGAGTGAGAGGAGTGGAACGGGAGAAAGCGGAGCAGAAATTTCTCCACGAGTTCTTTTTTGCCGTTTTAAGAGTATACCTAGCTTTGGCATTGGCACTTTTGTGAGCGAGAAAATTGGAGAGATTAGGACAGAAACGGAATGTTCTAAAGGTGGATAAACTTCGATCAAAGGCAACTTTGCACTCTTGGTTCCACCACACAGAGGAAACAAATTTGGACCTTTTATGTGTAGGAGGCCGAGCAGGAGGAGAAGAAAGAGTTAAAAGCGTTGGAAATAGATTCCATAAAAAGGTCATATTGAGAAGATGGATTTAAATGCGAAGGAATTAGGGACAGTGAAGAGTCAACGTAGGAGCGGAAGATGGGCCAGTCTATATTAGAGAGAACCCATCTATAAGATTGAGTAGGATTGTTCAGAGTAGAATAAGAAAACTGATTTAAAGAAATGATGATGGGAACATTTTTAATTTTCCAATTCCGGTTATATTTAATCTCTCCATTTAACTATCTCTTTTTATACTGTTCCTCTTTAAAACGTCCCACTCTTTAAACGGAAAACATTCGGCAGAAAGAGAAATTGTTTGCATGAAAAATGGTTCCAGTCACGAACGTCATCGGGCAATAGGGAAGGGCAACATTAAGGAAGATAGTAAGAAGAAGTTAATGAAATAAGATTAAAACGTAGGCGAATGATAGAAACAACTGAAGAACAACGAAGAAAAGGCGAACCATGAGGATTAGAAGAAAGATTAGATTGAACGGAGAAATGGAAAGAGAACGATTATAGAAGGAAGAGTAAATAATGGAAGACGGTAATCTAGAATTTTCTTAAGATAGAAACGGGGATGAGCAGCAACCTAAGTTAACAGACAAATTATATTAATCATCGAGGGTGCCCCTGCGATACCGGGAGGCCGTTACAAATGAAAGCGAATGGAGTGGTGGAAAAATATACGGAGGTCGATCGAATCGCGGGAACCAGGAAGGACAGGTGAATTTTGGGAAACCGTATATAATGGCTCGTAAGATAACTATCTGTTCAGCTGTAAAAATAGATCGAGTTTATTGTAGACAAGTGAAGAAAATAGCCCCTAAAACAGATATCTAGCTAAATTAATTCGGGATATGAAAAATTGTTCGTAATTTTAAATTTTTTCTCTGATCTGACTATGCTAGAGCACTGTTTTAACTGCGGGTCAGCGGAGTTTCCAAAAAATATATAAATCGTCGACGTTTACCAAAAGAACGAGTTCCGTTTTGTAATTTCGAATTTTGTAGCCGTTCAATTTTCTAAAAGTTAAGTCGCCTTTTTCCCCTTTTTCGTAGCGGCTTTTATTCAACCCGCAACATTTGTAATGTTTTTAATGCGTGTCTAGTTCGAAATTTATAACTCATCTTTATCCTATTTTCCTCTAACAGAGCGAGCTAAAATTTTGCATCTGTCATCAGTATCGATGGGAATTCAATATCTGATAACCTTGACCCGATAGTTACAGTCGGGGTAGCGAAAAAAACAAAAGAAAAAAGCAGTAAAAAATAATAACGTTAAAAAAAGAATTTTTTTATCGGTTAAAAATTAGAAAATAAATTTGGCAAACTAAAATTTGGAATGCATATGTGACAGTCGCTGAGAAAAGCTACACATAGAGTGTCAGAAAATAATTAATCGAGAAAAACGCGTTTAAAATTTCGTAGTATAATACACTTTTAAAGATGGTAATTTTAAACATACAATTATGATTTACAACAGGGAAACATTTGTTTTGTCACCAGTTTGACCGATTTCTCACGTTAAAGGCTTCGCAAGTGTCCGAAACCGTTGTTAAGTCAAAATTGCATTTTTGACACACAATGTACACCTTTTCTCAACGACCGTCGCATATATGTTATTAAAGTCAATAGCAGACAAATTCGAATATTATAAGAATGCAACCAACTAAAATTAAAATGTAAATTTCACAGTACCCGAGAGAAATTTTCAGATTTTCGCAAAATTACCGTTGTTTTGAAATTTACATTTTAATTTTAGTTGGTTTGCTTCTTATAATAGTCAAATTTTTTTTCTATCAATTTTAACATACGTACATTTTTTTTTTTTTTTTTTTTTGGACTTTAAATTCAAATTCTACCCATCGTCTGTTCCTTTCAATTACTAATCTTAATTGTTTGTTGTGTTATGCCTATATCAATATTCTACTTCTTCTTACAAAATCATAGATTGCATAATATGTAATCGGTAGTGAGAGAATATAGTTCATATTATATGGACATGGGATATTCAGTAATAATAATGCTCGATGCAAATCAGAATTGTACGAAGTGTAATAAGAAAATTCTAAGAACATGTGATCCGCATCAGCCACTTTATCAACGTCCCTTGGATGGGTACAGAACGGGGAATCAATTCACCGGATTTTATATAGAAAAGCGGGCAACATATTTGTACCAGTGCGTAACCTACAGATTGCTACATAGAAGTTTCTTGAATAGATGTTAGAGTATGATAACAGGGAATACCATGGTTTGACAGGGATATTTCTTTGAATCTTTTTATAGAATTTGTCAGTATATGGGTTGTGCCATAGAGCTTCCCAATATTCTTTATGCATTAACCTTATTATACTTAGTAAATCCCCGGATGGAATATGCCGTATAATCCTACAATTCTCAGCCGCGTTCCTAGCCGAGTTGTCGGCAACCTCATTCCCATATATACCCACATGGGCTAGAATCTATGAAAATTGCACTGACCGGCCGGAAGTTTTCAAAGAAAGGACAGATGATTTAATAGAGGCTAATATATAATTTAATTTATAATTAATTGTCATTTTTTATATAAACATCAAACAGCTTTTCGAGTCCGATAAGATCAAAATATTTTTGCCGTCAGCATTAGTTAACATGAACGTTAAAGCTCGTGCTACCGCTATGTATTCCGCCGTATGTTCTGCCGGCGAATTTTAGTTAAAAAAAGTTTAAACAGCTTTCAACAGTTTTTCAAAGATTATTTCAAACCCTCGGTTTCTTTAATTTCAGTCGGACTGGAAACAGTTATTGACTCCACTAAACACTGATATAAAAAGAAACGAAATCGAGATAATGGACAATGAGTTAAGTAATATTCAACTTGATAGAATAATTAAATCTCAATTTATGGATTATGAAATAATATGCACAGATGGGTCACGAGATAGATCAGAGGGAAGGTATTCTCGTCAGCGTTTTATTATGTGAACAAAAAAATATATATCTAAAATTTGCCAAAAGAGTCGATTTTTGGAAAATTTAAAATGTGTAGGTTAATATTAGAACATTTAAACTAAAAGAATATAACACTTCGGTCACGATCAAGTCGGGCGCATGCAAGAATTCGCGGTAACGAAACGGCTGATGCCCTAACGGGACCTACTCCCAGAACAGTGAGGAATATAGAATTAAACTGGGAGGAATGTATGTACCTTTAATTTTCAAAAACTTGTTTATCATGTGGAATGATTACTTCCAACACATTAGCCAGCAGAAAGGCAAAACATATTACTCATTAACAAAAACTATTGGCCATAGCACTTGGTTTGTATTGAGAGGACTAGAAATTTCATAGTAGTAAAGAAAATGCTGTATTGGCTATTTCATTACGCACGAGACTGAACTTGGAACGAGTATAAAAACAACTGGACTTAGCACGGGTCCTTGGAGTGTGCCAGTCTCTTGTAGTCTGATTTTTTTTCTTCCCTTTTTAATAGGATTTTATTTAAATTTTTTAAATAAAAAATTCTATTTTTTCTTAAAACAAAATTTTATTTTTTGAAGAAAACGAATATAGTACTTAATTATTTTATACAATGTCGGTAAGGTACAACGTTTAAGTCAACGTTTGGCGTAATAACTGCATTTTAAAAGCTCGCAAAACAGAGTATTTTAGTTTTTACAATACTTTTATATGTAGCATTTAAAAATCAAACACTAGGAGAGATGTTTAGCAAGCGAATAAATAAAAGGCCACTGTTTTAGTTTATAACATGGCACACGCACACAATAGTGCTAAATACCGCCAGACGGCTCTCAATTCAGCGAGAGTTACTGTCGATTTGTTAGTGACGGAATTTCTTGTTCTCTGACTATTTCGATTAATCCGGTAAAACGTTTTTAAAAGTGCTTTCCGCAGAACATGTGTTTATATTTCGGAATAATTTGTATTAGGCTGCGATTACAGCAGTCGCGAATTCTGACGAACACGACCATTCTAACGTATTTATCAGAACGTTCACTGCATTTGGGGCTCTAGACTTATTTAAAAACGGACATTAGTTTCAAAAAAAAACAAAAAAAAACAGGGAAATGAACGACACCATTGTGTGTGTTAAATCTACTTTAAACAGTAATCAACAAAAGAGATGCTTAAAGATAATAATCCTCCTAAAAAGACCAGGATAGCAGTAACATTAGCTGGCGGAGAGAGAAAAAAAGGTGTTCCCAAAGATGTTATTTTATTATCACCGACTGCTGGAGTATAAGACTAACAATACTCCATTATCGTCGACGAAAAGAATTAGAATAACTAGGAATCACAGGGAAGTGTACTATACCCGACCAAAAGAAATAGCAAAATAAACAACACGGATGAGGCTGTTTTAGTTAAATTGCTGGTACGAATTTCAGAAGATTTAATGAACACAGAGGTAGGACTTTGGAAACTAATAATTAAGCAGTGGCTGGTTGAAAACATAAATAAAGGACAATAAGTTACTTTTTAATGATATATAGAGGGAAATGGCAGAGAATCGATCGTATGTACATATTTAAGACGAATGATCGCCAATTGTAATCGTATGATACGAATACTGTATATAAGGATAAGTAGGTGTTAAGAAGTTTTGTAATTATATTTATGAATAAACGCTAATATGTGCTAGACGGGCAGTATGCCTTGTGGAACGCGCAACTTATTAAAAAAAACAAAAAAAAAACAAAACATTCCATTGTTCTTATAAATGACTTTGGCTACTTTATTTATTTCGCGACTTTTCGAATACAAAAAGAAAAAAATAAATAACATATCGTTTTTACCTATCACGTCTGTATCATGCTACAATAATTTTACTTATTAAAAAAAAAAGAAATTCTATAAAAAGAAACACGGAAAATACGTGCAACCTCGAGGAAGTATCTCATCAATCTACAGAGAGATAATCATACGTCTAGCTTCGCAAAATGTCGAAAAAAACAGCTATGAACATTTCGAAAGTAGTTGTCTTTCTTGTGTTGAAATTAAACTCAACGTGAAAGTGTAAAGCTGCTAGAAAAGGTCGGTCATTGTTTCTCAGTTAGTCAGCACTTCAATGCCCGGAGACATGACGGAAAAAAATTTTCTTATTTCGCAGAATTTAAAAAAAAATAAAAATAGGAATAATAATCGAATAAAGAATTCAGGTTCCTGGCCGCAGAAATCTGTCCAGATAGGAAAGCGATATATTTGTTAATTTCTTTGAAAGAAATTTCAAAGATGGCGGTCAGTTTCAAAAATTCAGACGATAGTTGTCTAAAGTGTGAAAGAAAACTTAATTTGAACAGAATGCAAATGATAAATTCCCTATAGCAAACTGAAAACCCCCCAAAAAAGTGTAACGTAAAAGAACAAAATAATCTCAAGTTTTAATGATTCTCTGAATAACAGATTAAATAAACCGGAAGTAATTTTTCAAAGTCAAATAAATTTCAAAAATGCAGTGAATCGAAAAGAGAACAACACCACTACCACCTCCGTTGCTTCAATCTTTAAATATATTCCATCCAAATAAATACGGTCGTCATTTCTATACTTTGTTATTGATACTTTGGTCTTAATTATAACTGGAGAACTCTTATGGGCTCCTACGGTAGTGACCATGTTCCTATCCTAATAACCCCAGTTAACTTTTCTTCTCCAACTTGCTTCAGGCCTCTACATTCTCCTCGGTGGAACCTCTCCAAAGCAAATTGGACTATGTTTCGTTCATGTGTCGACTCATCACTTCCTAGTATTCAACTCGACTCCGATCCCATACTTCTCTATAATTCCTTTTTAAATTCCATTGAGTCTGCTCATTCCCTATCTTCACCTACCCGTCATCAGACATCTAACAATTACAATAAAGCCTCATCTCTTTGGTGGAATAAGGAATGCAACCGCGCATTCCACTACAGTCGTGCCACCTTTAGAACTTTTCGTTTAGACCCTACAACGGAAAACTTTCTTGCTCATAAGCGAGCGAACGCAAGAGCTAGGTATATACTTAAAGTCTCAAAAAGGTCCTCCTGGAAGAATTTCTGTTCTTCATTCTCTAGAAATACCCCTCTTTCTCATATCTGGAAAATGGCTAGAGCTTTCAAATCCCCATCCTCTGAACGTCCTTCAAATCTCAACCTTTCTAAAGTTAGCTTAGAATACTTTATTGATTCCGTTGCTCCTGCCTATGTTCCTAACGTTGATGAACTGTATCCAACTTCACCTCCGCATAATTCCCAGACGCATTTCCTAACTTCTGCCTTCAATATTTATGAATTAAAATCTGTCCTTTCCAAATCTTCTAGCCCCACTCCAGGTCTTGACGGTATACCTTTTTTGGTCCTTAAAAACCTGCCTGAACTGTCTCTTGCGTTTCTCCTACATCTTTTTAATTGTTTCCTCTCCAGAGGTATAACTCCCCCCTCTTGGAATTCTTTTATCATCATTCCTATTCCTAAAAAAAGTTCTTCGTTACGCCCTATTTCTTTAGCCTCCTGTATCAGAAAATTGTTTGAAGGTATGTTAAACAAGCGCCTTGTTTGGTGGCTAGAGCATAATAATGTATTTCCTAGCAATATGTTCGGCTTTCGGCCTGGTATTGGTCCTTCCGACTGCATTAGTCTTTTTGTCTCCCATATCTATCAATCCTTTATCCTAAAAAACTATACTCTGGCTTCCTTCATCGATATATCCTGTGCTTTTGATAATGTCCATCTTCCCACTCTAAAAGATAAGATGATAGCAATTAACGTTCCATTGCACTTTACTTCTCTTATTATCAATCTCATGCAGAACCGTTCCATCCACCTCTCTGCTCCTTCTTTTGAATCTTCAAGAATGGTTTTTCGAGGTCTCCCCCAAGGTTCCTCCCTCAGTCCTACTCTTTTCAACATATACACTATCAGTGTGGCTTCTCTTCCTCTAAATTCGTCGTCTTTATTCTTTGCTGATGACATCCTACTTTATGCCTCATCTCACGATATTATATCAGCCAGTGAGGCACTTAATTCGTCTCTCTCCGTGTTGGATCACTCCCTTTCCTCAATTAACCTTTCTATTTCTCCCACTAAATCTTGTTATGCCGTATTTACTCTGCGACCTTATAATCCTGCTTCTGTCTATCTATCCCTAGAAAATACACTTCTTTCTCGTGTTAATTGTTTCTGTTATCTTGGTATTTTCCTTGACAGTCGGTTATCCTTCTCCGAACACATCAAGTATCTTTCCTCTTCAGCAATCAAAAGACTAAACCTGCTGAAAGCTTTATCTCCAACCAAATGGGGTGGTGATCCTTATGTCCTTATTTCTCTATATAAATCTATCATCCGCTCAAAATTTGATTACTGTTCATTTCTCTATGGTTGTGCCTCTAAGTCCCGACTCTCTAAATTGGATGTAATCCAAAACTCTTGCCTTCGTCTCTGTCTTGGTGCTCTTAAATCCTCTCCAGTTCCAGCAGTCCTTGCCGAATCTAACACACCACCCCTTTTTATCCGAAGATCTTATTTAGGCTATCGTTTTCTTACTAAGCGTCTCCCACTCACCTCCTCTACTCTTATCCATTCCTATCTTTCCATTTCTAGGAACTGGCGTTTCGTACCTAGAAAAATTCCAATTCTTTCTCTCATTTCTCTACGGCTCAGTTCGTTTTGTCCTTACATAATGTCCTTTGCCAATCTCCCTTATTTCACTTTTAATTTCGCCGATCTCTGCCATCCTCCAAATATGTTTACTGTTCCTACGCTCTCTAAGTTTCTTCCGCAGGCCCTAATCATACAGGAATTCCGCAGTTATATCAATTCTGATTTTCCCTTGCATGTAACTGTGTTTACAGATGGCTCGAAGAAACCGGATGGTGTCGGTGCTTCGTTTATCCTCCCAGATTTTGGCTTTTCAGAATCTTTCTGCTTACCTTCTTTCTGCTCCATATTCACAGCCGAATTGATGGCTATCCTACGTTCCATTATTTTCATTTCCTCTAATCACATTTCCTCCAAATTCTTGATTATATCAGACTCCATAACCGCCCTTCAGGCCATTTGCTCTCCCCTTCCTGATTATTCCTGTGATTTCATTATACTCCGCATTCGCTCACTTATCCACGCTCTTTCTTCCCTTCATTCTATTCAAATTGATTTGCTGTGGGTTCCTAGCCATTCGGGCATCTGCGGTAATGAAGCGACGGACTCATTGGCTCGGGCTGCTGCCTATTCTCACTTCTTTTTTAAAAAAGTCCCTTCGTCCAATATCCTTCCTCTGTGCAAACATTTTCATCTTAGGTTTTGGTCGGATATGTACGTTTCCTCTTTCTCTAACAATCGCTCTTTCTATCTGTCTGTCCAACCTAGTCTTCCTGCCAATCCGTGGTTCTCTTTGTTTCCTTCACTTCGTCGTTCTGTTGTTGTCTCCGTTATTCGCTTGCGCTTTAACCATTCTCTGCTGCCTTCCTCCCGCTTTCGTTTTTCCTTGGTTTCCTCTCCGTATTGTCCTCTCCACTCGAACGAAGAGCATGTTTGCGATGCGGACCATGTGTGCTTTGAGTGTTCATCTCTTTCTGCTGAGTGCTCGGCTTTCTACTTTAGTTTGCTGGGACTTGGTCTTCCTACTCCGTACTGCGCCTCTTATGTTCTATCTCTTCCCTCTCCACAAATTGTTCCTATTATTTGTTCCTTTCTCCTAACAATATCTGATCGTATCAGGATATAAGTGATTCCTTCCTATTCTAATTGTTTCTGGGTAAAGGTCCCTGGTTGACAAGCCCAAAAAAAAAAAAAAAAAAAAAGATACTTTTAAAACTTGATCTGAACATTCTCGTAATCGATGCTGAAATATACATACATACACATATATATATATATAATTAATATGGTTGTTGATGATAACGATGATATGCTACATTCGGCTGAAGTTTTCCTTCATGAAGATACTAGTATTAACTTATTATTAAGCCCTCGTCTGCTGACACTTTTCCGTAAAATATTTCTCGAGGAGGGTAGTCGATTGTTTAAAATCACGTCCAGCCTGAGTCTTGCCGCAGGACCTAAGACAGTGAATTTGGATAAAATTTTGTTCGGGCGCTAAGTAGTCTGGGATAGCAAAAAAATAAAAAAAAAACAAAAAAAACATATTATTTATATCGACTAAAGAATGCTGTTAAAACGTAAAAAAAATACTTTTCGCAATAATTCGATACGCAATAATCTTTTTTTATTTTTTTCTATTTTAAAAATAAGCTGTGGGTCTCACAGGGCAAAAATGCCTGTTGTGTGAGTGCCCAACACTCTTATTAATGTTTATTAAACAAAGATACAAATTACAAAAATTACAACTATTTTTACTTATTCCATAAATAAATTACTTAAGATTATACAATTGCACGAAAGTTGCAAATTGTCTTTTATAAACTATTTTAATTTCAAAATATATTAAATTGTAATAAATCTAAGTATAACTAACAAATTTAAATTTTCAATTGTCACCATCATCATTACTATACAATATTTAGACAATACGGATGAATAGGACGATATTCGCATACATATATAGTTAATTGCAAAAGATTTTATTAATGCACTTGAAGTGGCTCCAGTTTCAATTGGCTGTTTTTTATCGTTTACATTATATTATTTTTATTTTTTTTTAATATATTATCCTATAATTACTATCTCTATGCATAGTTTATTAGAGACTTGGAATAGAAAAAAAAAAGCTTATATGTTCATTTCTTAAGGATCTTCACGCACAACTTGTGCCCATCGATTTTAATTCATTCGAAAATGTACTGGCCAGCGTGGTGCAATATGTCAATGAGTGAATACCGATATACAGCGGTACATAAAATAAACTTTAAAAAAAGATGGGGTTTGTTAAGAGAAATGTTTTGGCAACAATGCGCGATTGACTTTATATACCTATGTACGATTTGTCATGGAAGTATAAATCAGAAAGAAAAGAAATGTTTAACGTACCAAATAAAAACTTAAAATTTTATCAGTGTTAATTAGCACAGATAAATACAGATTAGAATAAGGGAAATCAATTTAAAACCTCCATGACGACGAAAATATTGCGTGTTTTCACATTGCAGAACTTTTAACATTCAATTCCATTATACTCTTTGTTTGTTAGAATATGAATATGAATACACTACACATTACTACCATGTATAGCGGAATAATTATTTTTTTATTAGAAACTGTATCGACCAATTCCTGGTGGTCCCATATGAGTACGAATATGAGTATCGATTATTATTTACTGAGTAGCCATTATTAAAATAAGCGTTAAAAAAAGGGAGCTTCCTTAGAGGTTTACTTTGTATAATATAGTCAGACGGGAATTAGCCAAAAAAATTTCGCTAGAATTTAGGGAAAATATAAACACGCAAAATTTTAAAACTAAAGGGACGATATATGTCCTTCGTATTATTATCAAGGTTAAAACTTTCGAAACGCGATTTGCAAGTTCATCACTAGTGGAATTTGAACATTATATTATTTAACCGATAGCTTTTATCGAGTAACGTAACATCATTTTCGGTTGGTCTACCCATATTATCATTTATAGCGAGATATTCACACTAAAAATAATGGAGAGTAAAAAAGTTTAGAAAAAAAACAAAAAAAAAAAAAAACAAAAAAAAAAGCACAAAAATACCGACTTCAAAATTTACTACTATAAAAGTTTAATAAAAATGCACTAAAAAGTTAATAATGTAAAATATGTATACCGTAATGCATATTATACTTAAACATTAACATTTATCAGAGCCTCGGTACGGCAAATTCAAATTAGAATAATAATTAAAAACCGCGTTAAATATTCCTATATGTTTCCAGTACTTGGCTTATAGAAAAAAAAAAAAAAAATGACTGTATTCTTAAGCTTATTTAATAATAATTGTAATTTGAACGTATTATAACCTTTTTTTAACAATAATTCGTAATATCTCCCCTTTAAGTGTGTATTTTATTGTAAAAAATTTATATTTCTTTTTATCGAGTTTTTACTTCTTCGCGCATTTTTATTAAAAATTTTCGGAATTAACTTCGAAGTTAAAATATTTATTTCATTAAAAAATCTTTTATTTTGTTTTCATTTATTCCTGCGCTTTCAATATTTCATTGTTTTTATTTTCAATTTTTTACCATTATTTTAACTTGCGAGAGTTCTTCCTCTAAGAAAATTTCAAAATGTTGCATTCTTAATTTAACTAATTTCGCAATGATAAAATTTCGTTGTATTACATGATAAATATTCTACCTATCCGTACTGGCGCTAGTATGGAGGTATGGCATCTCGAAGTACATGGTGCAACGTCCAAGAGCAATATCAACAGAATTTAACAGCTTCAATCTAAAATACTCAGACAAATCGCCAACGCCCCTTATTTTGTGTCCAATAGAACACTCCGTCACGATTTGAAGATCCCATTCGTGCAAAACTATCACAGACTTCGATATGGTACGTTCTTTAGTAAACTAGAACTCAGAGTGAAAACGTAGATGCGTCCACCGTCTCTCCCTGGGAATCCGCAGAGAATACTTAAGAGATACTGGTGCAGAGATGCATTACCCGGATAACCCTGAGCAAATTACAACACAGCATTCCACGGAATTAATTTCACTCGCTCAAACCAAATTTGTGTTGAACAATGCGATGAAACAAACTTAATTCGTGAAAGTTGTTTTTTTTTTTTTTTTTTTTTTTTTACTGTGATTAATATTGTTTATTGTGTATAACGCAAAATGATAGTAAGTTATTAGTACATTAGTTAAAAATTGTGTAATGAGAAAAGACATGAGGAAGTATTGACTTAACATAGAAAAGTCAAGAATTAGTTAACTAAATAGCAACGCCAATTTAAAGCCTAGGACCGGAGTGGTGAAATAAAAAAGTAAAAAAAAAAATAAAAAAATAAAAAAAAATTCACGATTGTTTACGCGTAACTTTTGATTATGCGAACTGATCCGAATGATTTTATTTGTTCGAAAGTACATCAGCAAATGGTTCAATAACAGTAATCGATAAACATAGATACTTACAATTAGTAGCCGTTAAAGTAAAGATTAAAAAAAGGTGGTCTTCTGTCAATTTTAATAATATAACAAATGCCGTTGACTTTATATATGTAACCTAAAAAAGCGTTTTTCGAGAAAAGTCAATAGAGTAGTCCGTTTTTAATAACAAGTAGAGAGTTGAATTTTTTCCGATCGAATTTTTCTGATCGATTTCTTTCCCCGTTATTAGAACATGGAAAAAAAAAACACGCGAAATTTCATATATTTTTATTACTTACTATAGTGGAGCAAAAAAAAATTAGCCAAAAAATTTAGAATACAGGGAAAATGTGAAACTCAGAAATATTAGAAAAAAATTAAGGCGAGCCACTTGAAGAATTATCGAACGTTAGTCTCTATAGATTATTCGAACAAAGATTGAACAACATAAAAGGACTCGCGATTTATAAAACGCACATTATGTGTAGTCGAAAAATATTTGCACTACACATTATGAAATAAAATTATTTTTAGGAAATAAAAACAAAACAAGCGACTTCAGTTTTTTTTATAAATATTAACGTAAAAGAACAAATGCACTAAAAAGTAAAAAATAATCTTAGAAAAAAATATACTTAAAGAAGATATTGTAATCGATTAGAGTCAGCACCAAATTCAGATTAAGTGAAAAATCATTTAAGGACTACTTGTATAAACAGTCATTTGGTTTTTAAAAGCGGCAGAGTTATTGAAAATATCATAAATATTTAACTGTAATATACTCGTTTAATATAACTTTTATTGCTAAATTTTTTTTTTAACGCATTACTATGTAAACTTGGAAGTCCCTTTTTTTTTTTTGAACTATTTTATTTATTTTTTTGTGTTTCTTCAATGAGATGAACTGATACAGAAATTAGCATAAATATAATTATACACTTATTTCGTAAATTATTTAAAATTTCATTCGAATTACCTGCAGTATGGGTAAAAAGTAGCAAAGGAACGAACCGAAAATCCAGTTTTCAATCAACAAGGACGTTTGCGAAAACGGAATGACGAAGATACACTTGACGATATCAGCCAAAGCCAAATTGACAAAGTATCCGAAGGTGGAGTCCCGGTACAGTCTATTCCGGATGATCGAGTAAATTTCCAACACGTTCAGCAGACTGCCGGATACGCTGAGCACTCCGAACGCCACCAGAACCAGCATGTATGTGCCCATCAAAGAATTTCTCAACCGAATCCCAGTGAAATCGCTAATCTCTTCTTGGTCCAGATCGCTACCGTCGCTGCCGCCGCCGCTACCATTGCTTTTGGTCGGAAATAGCTGGCGCTTGCTCAACAAAGCTGCCGATTTATACCACGAGTATTCCATCGATTTTAACACAAACAGCTGTGTGCCGTCCCTATAAGTATTTAAGTTAAAGCCGCGACTCGACAATCGCCCAAAAGCAATTGCAACTTCAACGCGCGCGTTAAGCAATAAGCCTGGTCACGGTTCGCGTAACACTGCTAGAATGGCACAGACCCGACGCAATACCGAGCGTCAAAATTCGCCTTCTGTTTACGACCGGCCCTTTGCTCTACATCACTGGCGACTCTGGTTTATTCGCAGACACGGATGTTTGCTGTTCGCGAATCCTATTCTGACTCGATGATAATAACAAGTCGCTCGTTAAAATTTTAAAAATTATCATAGAACAACCATGTACAGCCCCACTGGTTGGAAACATCAAGTGCGACACTTACACTCTATGTGACAATTTTTCGGAATAAATTTTATGCAAAACCGGCGTCGAAAAAGCTCGCCGAAAAGGGGAAAATTTAAAATAAACAAAAATAACCGTCTCAAAAACCGATTTTTTTTTTTTTGTTTCTATCTCTAACGAACGGTTTTGGCCGAGATAAGGAAAACGTTCTCTGCACTTATTCTCATCATTTCTTGTATTAGATTCGTTATCTTTTCATTAGGAAGTTTTTCTCATTGTTTTGGGAATAATTTTGTTCATCCGAGAGCAGGCCCTGTGTCGATTTGAATGAAAGACGATTGTGAAACGGCCGTCGATAGTCGCTAGCGCTTACGAAGAGCGACACTCTTCCACAGACCGCTTCCTTTTATGATCAGCAAAACAGTCTCTCGACTCAATTCATCATGAAAAAATGAACTCGCATACCAGAAGCAAAACTGAAAACGAAGCAGAATCAAATTTTAGGATACGTCGATTCGAATAACATTTACACGTGTTTAATTTAATGTTATCTCTGTTTTAATAAATGACTGCCGCGTATAATGATTTTCCGAATCAACCGCGGGATACTGTCCGTCGTTAAGGTTCAACATGCGATGCAGACAGTTACGCGAGTTCTGCATCGGTGAGAACGATAACTGGGGTCCGAGACGCTTCCCGATATTTTACATGACGACCAATATTTACTCACATCTTAAACCTTGGCAAAATCAACCACCGTATTATCTTGAGACAGGAAAAAGGGTAACACAAACAAAGCACTAAACTAAATTTCTAGATTATAACCAGAACGGTATCCGATGTTTTCCACTTTGGAAACGTGATCGAACTACCCCTCACCTCAGTTACGATTCGGAATATTATTGGTGAACACCTGGCGAACTTGTTAAAATTTTTCTCAGAACATTTTCCGATTCCGTGATACGTTCTTTTAGTATTTATTTCTATTGGGTCCACACGGATGCCATCACGGTCTCTAACTTACTACGAACGTTTTTAACGATTACTGTTATTATTATTATTATTATTATTATTAGTACTATTATCGTTTTTTTCTCTGCCTTTTTATCATTACGTTGCACTTATACGGACGAATTCGCCAAGTGTAGCACAGCTTCACTAGGTTTTAACCGCATCTTCTCTGAATACTTTCCTGACAATGGCACATGTATCAAGGATCATCAATTTCTGCAACTTTATGTAAACTTTTATTATTATTATTATTACTATTATTATTATTATTATTATTACTATTATTATTATTATTATTACTATTATTATTATTACTATTATTATTATTATTAATAATATTAGTATTGTTGTTGTTGTTGTTATTGGTTTATTATAATTATTATCGATTTATTAAAAAAATTGTTTTTTTTAGAAAATATGTTAAATTTGTTCCACACCGATGTTGTTGAAACGGCCGACCGGTGAAAATACAATTATAAATACGACCGAATATATGTATATGTATATATGTATGACGAGATTATTACCAGAGTATTATCAAATATTTCGACTAATTTGAAAAGTCATTAGTGATACACGTAGAATTTTCATTTGTATCTCTTCTTTACCGCGAACCGATTTTTCAAAATGTGAATGAATAGCATTCTTAACTGTAAGAACGTTCGACCCGAAACCTAATGAACGAGTTTTTCTTCACTACCTTCAAAACACAACTGACTGACTCAATCCAACTCACTGACCTGATTTCTTTCCGATCCTTTTTCGTTTTTCCTCTTTCCGATCGGACTTAATCCGAGATGCGCGCTTCGCACACGATGATCATTGCTGAGCTATTCAACCCTGTGTCCGACGACAGGATCTCACACACGCGAACACTTTCTCTCTCACCACGTTTTCTAAACATTTCATTTTATATTATTTGTATTATTTTTCCCGTAATGGACACAATTCAACCGATAATTCGATAGAGTACATCACCGAAAATGAACCTGAAATTTTATAATCCGGGCTGGAATATTACTCATTAACATTCAGAGTGTTCGACCGGTTTAAAGCACATTAAACTGGACGAGTTTTGCTTTATCGTTAAAAATGAACATTCTCGAACAAAGCTATCAGATGCGGAACAAACTTTTCAGCGTACGCATATGCGAAAAACCAATTCAAAGGGTTCTTCCGCACGTATGTGCGCACACACAACTATCGCATATCAAACTAACTTTTAAAATTATTGCCGGTAAACACCATCGGAACACTTCTATTCCTCGCATTAATTTGTTTACGAATTTTGCAATAAAAATGTTTACTTTCATATTTTGCACTATCTTTCATTACAAGAGTTAACCGAATGTGTGCGGGATGGTAATTAACTAAAAAGGAAAAACTTTAAAATAATTGTGTATACACATCAACAGTAACGTAAAAGTGATTTTTAAGAGTTCGTTGATGATAATATAGAGAAACATAAAGACACTTTTTATATAAAAGACTCCGAACGTAATTCAATCGCTTTGTCGAATAATATTGTTGATAATAAAAAAAAAAACTTTAATAGAACACACATCGAGAATTGAAAGAGGTAAGCATATATTTAATTCGGTTTTATCGAGCATAAATACATATCTATATTAATATTATAAAGAGGAAAGATTTGTTTGTTTGCATTGAATAGGCTCCGAAACTACTGGACCGATTTGAAAAATTCTTTCACCGTTGGGAAGCTACACTATCTCCGGGTGACATAGGCTATATTATATTTTGAAAAAAATTAGGAATCCTTACTAAAACTCCAATAATGTAACCCAGGGTGTAAAAAAATGAACTAAACAATTCCTTACATCGCATGCGCTGCAAAAACTTTTTTTATAAAACATTAAAATATCAATGTTAATTACCATGGAAATGGAAATTCGGATAAAGATCGCCTTAGCATCGTTTGCAAGCTCATCACTAATGGAAATAGTATGTTAACGTAAGGAATTAAAATTTTTCGAGCGTTACCGTTATCTTTTATAAAACGTACAAAATGCCTAAAAGATTAATATCTCAACTTTCTAGAAATAGTTCCCAGGCGAGGGCATCAAAAATACGTCATAATGGAGAATCTTCATCAGAAACTAAAAATCGTCTTGGAGGTCAGAGAGAATACGCGTCGCAATCGCGCGCCAGAGAATCGAGTATCGAGCGTTCGCAGCGGCTTGAAGAGCAAAATATTAGAAATATACAAGCTCACACTAGGGAATCGAGCTCTGAGCGTTCCCAACGCCTTCGAGACCACAGAGAAAGACAACATACGTCAACGACTAGAGTTCGTAATCGAGTTTTAGCTCACAGTAACAGATCGACTTTCAGATACGATCCACAGATTGATTATCCTCAACAGTCTTCCGTCCAAATACTCCTGCTCGAACCGGATATATACTTGATTCGTCATCACCATATTTAATGTAGGAATATCTTTCGTTTAAATACGACCGGAATAATTCAGCTAGTTGATATGGAAACTGACGTCGAAGTTTTTGCAATAGACCATCGTGCCAAACTCGATCGAATGCTTGGCTTACATCTAAAAATACGGTATCGCAAACCATTTTTCCATTCAGGGATTTTTCAATTTGATGAACAATCCGATGCACCTGCTCTATTGCACTATGTTTTGCTCGGAAGCCAAACTAGTGTTCAGGTATTATCTCTTGGCATTCAACTGTTGGCATTATTCTTTTTAACAGTAATTTTTCGTATAATTTAGAAAGTACCGGTTGAAAAGAAAAATTAATTTCAAAAAGACAAAAAAGTAAAATATTACGCGCGTTAATTATCGCGTGGATAAATGTGGAGATTCCAGACAGAAACTAATTGAAACTTTCGTAGCGCTATTCACAAGCTCATCATTGTTGCAAGTATTACATTTCCTAATATTACTGTGTACAACTTTATATCGTGTGAACTAACTGCAGTGATATGCTCTGTTCATTAGTAATTGTTCGTATCAGTTGCGGTCAGTCCTATTAATAGGGATGTTATGAATGTTACATTTTCGATATTCGCGAATATGTGCGTATGCGAATGTTTGGAAAAGTCATTAAAACTGATTATTTTGTTTAATCATTTTTATTAATAACTAGCTGACCCGGCGAACTTCGTACCGCCCCAGAATCAATAAATATTGTGTTAACTTATCAGCAATCAATACTCAAAAAAAATTAAGTTCAATAAATGTACAAAAATCAAAATGAAAAGTATTTTAATTACATTGAAATAAATGTAATTCACGTGGCAGCAAGGCATTATCCCCCTTAATAACAAAAATCAGTATAAATTTAATTTGAAAAATTAAAGTAAACTACTTTTTGGAAACATGCTTTTTCGGGCTATATAATCAGCTAACAACACATAGTACACACTCAATTTATATACTTTTTAATAAAGTGTGTACTCTGTGCAGTTAGCTGATGATGAGCTATACACGGAAAAAACGTGTTTCTAAAGTAATTTAATTTCTTAACGTAAATTTATACCCTTTTTTAGGATTTCGTACACATATAATGTACGGAATCCCTATAAGATGGTTTAGAAACGAAAAAAATATTCAATTATACAATAGCTCGGAAACGGTTTGACTTATCGTAATCGGATCATAAATTACAATTAAACTTCTCTATCTATGACAATTTACAACTTTAAGCTGACCGATTACCCGGGTCAGCAAGAAACCGTCTAGAATATATAATACATATATAATATAGAATTTAGAACGACCTCAAAAATCGCCCTTAAAAAATTCATAACTCATCATCAGATAACCGTTTAAAATCGAAATTCAAAATATAAAACAAAACACAACAGCCCTTTCATAAAATTTAAAAATTACGGTTAAAAAATTATTCGAACTCCTCTTTTGGGCCAAAAATAGCAAAAAAAATGAATTTTCTTTATAATTTTTTTTTTAAATTTTGTATTTTGCTATTCGGGACGGACACAAATCCAACAAATCAAAGATAATAAAAATCGGTCCAGCCGTTGATTTAACTAACCCGACTTTGTTTTATATACAATGCCTGTCCCACAGGAAGTGACAGTAACTTTGGTATGAGTAGGCACCTACTCACAGCGCGTTCGCTCCGGGTACATCTTAAAGCCCATTTAATTATCTATCGAATGCAACAAACCGGGAGTTTCTACCTCCCGGGGGTTCGCCCTGCAGCATCGATTTGAAAAAAAGTGTTTCGTCGAGCGCCATCGTTTTTTTAGACCAAAAAATTACAACATTTTGGAAGAAACTGTATTTCAAAATTTTTACATAAATTATTACCCATCTTCATCATTCATATTAATCTTCTCGAAACAGGCACCTCTGGCTTGTAAAGGTCGCTTTAAACTCGCCGACAGGTGTTCTGTTTAAAATGGTCTGTACCGCATTCACGACTTCTTGATCGGTGTCGAATATTTTTCGAAATCGCGCTACGCTATCGAAATATTGTTGAATTACCGAGTAGTCGAATATCATCAGGATACGCTTCTTCTTTTAATAAATCTAACGTCTCTTTAGCCGTTTTTTGCAACCGACAATAATAACGAATCACATACCGCTGTTCTTGCTCGATAACTTTCTTATCCATGTTGACAACACAAAACTGCACGTGGTTTTCACAATTTGCGTCTTACTCTTTCGACTATAAAACACGTAATAATGCTCGTAGAAACGTCCGGTTTGTTGCATTTGACAGCTGATGGAATGACCTTTAGGATTATCTGATAGCGAGACCCGTTACGATCCGCTCCGCTTGAAAAAAATTGTAGGGGTTGACAAAACACTTTTTTTCAAATCGATGCTATGGGTATAGGGGTGAGGTATGAACTTCCGGTTTGTTGCATTCGATAGCTAATTAAATGGGCTTTAAACGCGCTGTGAGTTGTTGCATACTTAGTAGACCCGGCCACGCGTTGCTTTGGCTCATTTGTAATACGTTAAATTAATATTATAAAACTAATGTTTACTGATAAAGATAAAAACGTTTTAGCCAATCTAAAAACACACACGATTGAGCCTTCGAATTCACTTTCCGGATGGTTGGAAAATGTTTTCAATGACTGCAAATATATTTCTATGTGTTTTTTACGGGCATTTAGCAGTCAAAGTGATAGACGTCTTTTTATATATATGGCCTTTTTACAACATTTTCAAATCTTTTTTTCTTGCTAAGATAAATAATAAATCAGAATATTTATACGACTGAAATATAAAATTGGCACTTACCGCACAAATGTGTGAATATATTCATACAATATTACTGAAAGTTGCGAAAATACCGAACACACTTTAAAAATGAATACACATGGATAATATGCGAGTAACGGACGGGCAGATGAAGCACATTTACCGAAACGAAAACACGAATAGGTCTGAATAACTCGGAACACGAAATACATGCAAAAAAAGGTTGATGCACTTATTGTAATATTTTCGGTCAATCTTTCGATTTCCTGTCGGTAATTAATTTTTCGGATCAAAGATCTTTCAGTTTGTAAAGATGTCTCATTGTTGGGACAATCTTTTTGTGCTTCTCAAATTTCTTTCGTTACCTGATTGCCGTACATGTGTTTCATTTTTTTTGTAGTTCTCGCGGTACTTGCGAAGTCGGGTCGTTTATTATTTTCTTTTCTTTTTCCCGGTTTAGGGTGTACCATGTTTAAGAGAAATGCACACCAGTTTGCACTGTACTCGCTAAACGACCATTCGCCTACATTGTTCTGCTACATCTTTTAATTATATTTTTAGTTTATCGTTGCGACCATTTAATGACGGAAAATAAATGTTAGATGTAAGCACGTCTGTAAGCCAACCAATTTGAAGAAATTTCCGACTATATCACTGCAAAATGTGATAAGAATATGCTGCACATAAGGGGAGTTTTAAAATGTGCACAACATATTCTCAGTAATTCACTTTCACAAACAAACATATAAATACGCAAAACATTTAATATCTGCATATAAATAGGCAAAGTCTTTTTTTGTTTATTAACCGATTTTCTTTTTCATTTTTTGTTTGGTGGCTATTAAAAAGCAGTTTTTTTTTCTTATTTTAATATAAAATTTATACAAAAAAAATAAATAAAAAACGAACGTTTGTTAGGATATTTTCGATTCGTTTATGTTTTTTTTTTTTTTTTTACTGCATGCGTAGCGTATGATTTCCGTACCGTCATTAAGCGACCGCCCGCTGATCGACTGAGAGTCTGACCGACACCTTTTTTTGCCTATTCGTTCCTCGCCGTTTCCAGGTATCTGAAATTACCCGCTCGCCTGTTTGGCCTACCGCATGTTTTATTGCTTAGCGTATTCTAGGCGAATTTTGTAATTTCCGTGCAACTTTTTCAAATTTTTTTTTGCAGGAACCTAATTTACATCGTAGCCAATATTTTAGAAAAAAAAATCATCAAAATCGATCGAGCCGTTCTTGAGTTACACTTTTTTGCAAATTGTGCAATATCGGTGCAATTTTTTCAAATAATTTTTTTTTGCAAACCTTCTCCTAAGAACTACGAATACAACAAAAAAAAATTATTCAAATCGGTTCAGCCGTTTTGGAGGAGAAGCGAGACCCACATAAAGCAACTCATTTTTATATATAAGATTTGATGTATATAAAAGGTGCAGCTTGGGTGATCGATATGAGATTACAGATCTGATTACGCGAAATAATCTGCTTCCACCAACGATACTGCTTGCATCAAATAAATATATCCAAATAAATCCAGACGAATCATGTACATAGAGAAATTAATAAAATGTGTGAAATTCTATCGTAATCAAAAGAGTATAATATATTTCATTACTTATATGTTGAAAGAAAAATCTATTCAATGTATGCTTCATTAAGTTACCGATATGTTTTTAATAAATCGTTAATAATAATTATTGTAGTAAACCAAAAAGTAATTCGCGAAGCAGAAATAAATTTGCTTACAGAACGAAGACACAAATTCAAATGATCGAGGAATTTGAATTTTCTATAGCTAACCACCCTCAAATTTCTAGCTTGTCCCGTTAAAAAACAGGTTTCTTCGATGCGTATACCTACAGAAGTCGCTTCCGCAAATTTCGTAGATCAGCATTGTAGCGGTACATCTACGACGATTAGCCTTACAATGTGACCGGACGGAAAAGATACTTCCGAAATGGTTATTTATGACCTTGAAGGTTGCGGTATAATATTCGTTCTTTTGTATCGGTGACGATCGTTAACCGCTTTGTGCAAACGATGATGTCGGCAAGGGACAATGAAGAAAAAACGATCTGGTCTTTTAGAGGACAGTTTTTTTGTTCACTTTGTTAATTGTTCATCGATAGTCAGACTCATCTTCTTTATTTTTTACGATGACACTGATGCGACCGAGAATATATCCTTCTTTCTTACACATATACATATACATACTCTCTCACTCACTTTTCATATTATGAAACTTTAAAGCTTTTCCAGTGAACTTTCTCAAAATTTTCTTTCACACAAACCTTCTCCTGGCAATAACGAATACAATAAAAAAAAAAAATTAACCAATTCGGTGCAGTCGTTCGCAAGTTATGGGCGAACATACATATCGACGATTCATTTTTATATATATATATAGATTATATTATTACGGTACAATACTAATAACTCGAAACATAGAAAAGATCTATTATAGAATCGATATATTATACAGTTTTGTTTTAATAATCAAATTTTAAAAGTGGCAAATTATATTTTATAAATATTAATTTAGCTGCCTTTTCTCCTATGAGGCGATTTCTGAGTGGCTCGTACATAAGGCCGGCTGCACTAAATAATTTCTGACTGGAGGAGCGCTGAGATACTTGCGAACAAGATCTGACAACTTGTCGTATTTCAATTTAGTTTTCCATCAGTCCAGAGGGTTTGCATCGAGGGAGGCTCATTTTTCTTTGAGATATGCCTTCAATTATACTTTAATTTCATGTACTTGTGTGTCTCTACTATCCCCAGATTCTAAATCGGAGCCTTCGTCTTCGCTTGAGGACTCCAGAATTTCGGCTAGATTGCTAATGGGACTTTTAGGAAAACAATCAGAACTTATTGAAGGCTCATTGATATTTTGTGTTGATTACCTCGGCCTTTTAGTACCAGACGTTGAAGCTGAAGAATCCCGATTTCGATTAGACAGTTTTAATGCGGGTGCAACAACGTCAGCATTTTCTCTGTCTTTTACAATATCATTAAAGAATTTATGCTTGTACCGTGGATCCAAAGCCGTCGAAATTGTAAATAAGGAATTCGTAAGAATATGTAGCGACTTGCAGATTCGCAAAATATTCGCATCGTTCGAGGCGAATGTGAATTTTTGATGTGAATGTTGATGCGAATGTTAAAAATAATGCGAATTATTCGCATACGCGAATGCGAATACGAACATTCGTAACATCGCTACTATATAAGTATATCGATAAGTATCGGTGAAACTAGTACAATTAGTGTTAAAAAGAGCATTATTGCTTAATATAGTCAGAAAATTAGACAAAAAAAATTTTCATTACAATATAGGGAAAATATGAACACCCAAATAATTTTATAATTAAAGGGACAAAGAGTGACTTAACGGGTTATCATTAGTTTATACAAACGTAGACTCGAATAAAGATAATTGAAACCCCCAAACCCCGCGATTTACAAGCTTAAAACCGCTCGGTAAAAAACAGAAGAAAGGTTACTCAATATGACCTCTACACGTTTGCAATTAGGAAATTCTTCGTTGGCAGTTGTAAGTTGGAACGATCCGGTAGTAATTGAAAGATTACTGCATGGCATGATGATGGTTTTCATTCAAAATCATTTTAATCGTCATCATAATAATTAAAGAATTTGTAATTTTCGATTTACGTTCCCAATTGAACTATTATTTTTTTTTTTTGGTTTTTAAAATTCATGGGCTTCATCAAAGTGTCTTGTAATTAGATTAAAAGACTCTTTAAAAACATCCGGAAGTTACACTTTCTCTCACTTTGGTCTACATAAACAGTGTAACAATACTTTTTTTTTATTATTATTTATTGAATAAAATCTGTCCCTGATTACAGATTTTACGATCATTTCGAAACCGATTAAATAAACGGAAGCCTTGGGTTTAATCCCGGGCAACGACAGAAGTTATTACGAAAAATTAAATTGAAAACACCCGCTATTTCACGCGGAAGAAACTACCAGGTACATATGCGCGCCAGGTGAGAACAAGCGGACACAAACAGAACTGCGCTTGTAGCGCAATAAGAAGCGGCTACAATCAGTTTCGATTGTAGTCTTGCGTGTGTACGCCCGCGTTGCATATAACAATTACTTAGTACACAACCTATATCTGTACAGCTGAAAAATGTACAAATAGGTTGTCTATCAACCGAATAGTTGAGGAAATAATGATGATGATGATATATTTATTTAAGAAGTTGTCTATGAAAAAACTTGAACGCGGACTGTGTGTGTTGTTCGCCTATTCGACTCGCATATTATTAATATCGGGGGGAAAAAAACCAAATGGAAGCAATAGCGAATTCATTAAATTTACGCTGAAAAATTATTGCACAAAATTACAGAAATACACAGCACCGACAAGATGCATCTTCTTCTTCATACGCCATCTCCGCCTCGGAGGTTGGCGATCCACGTTGCCCCAGCATGACCTTTGAATCAACGGAGCGGAACAACTCAATTGATGTGCATCCAAGCCATCGGCAGAAATCTTTCATCCAGGAGTTCTGCGGGCGTCCAACAGATCTTTTGCCCATTATTTTTCGTTCTAGGATGACGCGCAGGATCTCGTACTTAGGGCTTCTCATTACGTGGCCCAAATACCGTAGTTTGCGTTCTTTGACCGAGTTTAACAGCATGGGTTGTCTTCCAATTTTATCTAGGATTTCCTTGTTTGTGATTCTTTGAATCCAGGATACCCGTAGCATACGACGATAGGTATACATTTCGAAAGCCTATGTGCGTTTTTCCAGTATGGAATCCAACGTCCAGCTTTCGCAACCGCACTGCAAAATCGTAAACACGTAGCAGTTGAGAAATCTCATGCTTAGATCAATGTTCAATTCGCGTAAGATGCATGCAACATATAAATAAAACTATTAGCAGAAATCTGATGTCGTTTCATGATTCATACTATTGCTTTAATTATCATATTTTTAAAATAAACTAGCCGTTATTGGCAATCTACCCTATTATTATTTCACGATAATTTATTGTAAAATAAAATTCCGATGGATTTTAAACATTTTCGAGTAAATTGAAACATGTAAGCAAATGAGACACGATATAAACGGCACAGTTCGATATAAAACAACTGCAACTTTAGGAAACCTTTTGAAAACATTGAAATTTTGGAAAAGATTTTGTTAAATTATTTCATCCTTTTGAACTTGTAAGGGGCCGCGGCACAAAATTTTACAATTATTTTTTTATAATCTTCACTTTTTTTTGGCGGGGGTGCTACCATCAAGTTAGTCTTTCACCACAATTATTTCTATTAATCCGTGTTAGTTCGACATCAACATTTTTTTATCAGCACAATTCGGCACAAAACTATTACTATCTGCAGATACAATCATTTTTTTTTAAATCTTCAAATTGTTTGAGGAGCTATGCGTCAATTAACTCCTCGATTCAATTTTTGTTAATATTACACGTATGGTGCCTCAATCGAAAATTTATGTTATCAGCACAATTTGGCACAAAACTTTTTTTTTTTTTTTGAGCTCTGATAACATCAACCATCAGCTTTGTTTTAAGATCAGTTATATTGCTATGTTTGTTTCCACGATAAAATTACATAGTAATTTATATATTATCAAATTTCGGATGGCAAGGAGATTTCTAATACTGGTAGTTTATTAACGCTGTATATAGTTTCTGTTCTATTATTGTTGTAATGTGTACATTACATACTCGTAGTTATAAAAAAAAAGAAAAAAAAAAAAATGGAAAAATTGTAAAATAAAAAATTAATTATAACGGGTTGAGAGAGTGAATGTGTGAGTAAATGAGAGTCGGTTGCTGGCTGAGGGCTGTCACTTCGAGAGTGATCCCGCCTTTAACGGATGCGCGCGATTATCGATAGGCAAAGGAATGAATCTTCTTCAGCGCTGGGAGGGGGATCGTTCGAAGGAGAAACGGAAAAGATAGAAAAATCCGGAAGGAAGGTATGGAGTATTGATTCGGTCTTCAGTCAGTTTTCGTCAAATGTTGGTCAAATCCACACCCATCAACTATTTGTCAGTTTGCGAAACAGACCAACCTTTCGCACGAAAGAATCAGAGGGATGCCAACCAGCGCATAATAGTCTGTTGCTAAAAAGCCAATTCGATGAAAGTATGATGAAAAACGATGATAATTGATTCGCATTCTGGTCGACTACTTTTATTATTGCAAATTCATTTTAAAATCAAAGAATTTGAGTTGGTGAGTTGCAAATAACTGAACGAACTGAGATATTTCTGCAGCCTTACATTCCTGTGTTGCATTATTTATACTCCTGGATCAATTTTGAATTTACAGCCGAATCGGCATTAGTTTATCGTCTAAAGTAGCTTCCTTAAACAATGAATTATATTTTTTATTTTTATAAATTTTTACGTAAGCCTGGATTCAGCAGAATGTGATATACCGTCTATAACTACCTAGGTTAAAACGGTGTATATGTGGATGTACCTTAAGCTTAAGATTTTACATTTTTCGCGATAACCGGCTGAAGTTGGTGACGAAAGAAGCAAAAGTCATCTTCAGTCTTTGATTAATTGTTCAAAAAAGTGGAAACGCTAATAATGCGACAAAACAAAAATACCAAAAAGTAACCCTAGACATACAACGGCCACTCAAATATAATTTATAAGCCCCGGTTTTCCTGATTCAAATCCTTCGAGTTTTCCTGATTACTAGAATTGTACAAAAAGGAGAATGGAATTTTTTGTTACTATTGATATTTAACCGCCGCAGCATATTTTATGTGAATAAAGCAGAACTTCGTAATTTGTTTTGAATAAAGTACATTAAAAAATGCATTCATTTTTAACGTTTTAAATGATTTTTTTTATTAGAAATATCGTTTTTGACAATTTTTACTATTTTTTCCAGTTTTACGACAAAATTCTCGGTTTTTCCCGGTTGGGTGACTACCCTGCCATGGCAGCTATAAATCACCACCGACATATCATTAAAAAAACGGTTTTTCTTCAATTTATCCATAAAAACTTTAAACCAAACGAGGCTTATGCGATCATTTTTTACTTATGCCGAAAGTTTGGTTGAAATGACCGGTTATCGTCCTAACCGATTTCCATGGTGAAATTCAGAATAAATAAAATTACCTCACTGTTTATTATGCTAGGCTTTTTAAATTATTGACTCCAAAAAACTGCCTTTTTGAGTAGAAATGAGTGCCATCGATGAGGATTAGAATGTCCATTCACCCTTGTGGGATTGCTCATGCTACAATTCCAACGGTTGAGAATGGAATCCTTTTTAGTTCTCTTTAATAATCCCTCTCCAACCTATTTCAAAATTCATCTATCTCTCTTGATTTAATCTTTTCTTCCCCCACTACTGGTCCTAATTAAAGCTGAAGGACTTTACAGGTTCTTACGGTAGCAATCATGTTCCTATTCTAGTAACTTTTGTTAATTTCATTTTTCCAACTTATTTCAAACCTCTTCATTCTCTTTGATGAAATCTCTCCAAAACAAATTGGATTCTGTTCCGTTCTTGTACTGACTTGTCATTTTCTAGTATTCAATTTTACTCCAATCCCATATTTCTATACAATTCCCTGTTAAACTCCATTACGTCTGTTCTTTCTTCATCTTCTCCTACCCTCATTAGTCATTATCTAATTGCCGCAGGAAAGCCTTATCTCTTTGATGGAGTGATCGTGCCGCTCTAGAACCCTTCTTTCAGACTCTATAACAGAAAACTTTTTTGCTCATAAGAGGGCTAACGTAAGAGTTAGATATATATATATATTTAAAGCCTCAAAGAGGTCCACCTCGACGAATTTTTTCTTTTTTCTCTAAGAATACCCCTCCTTCACATACTTAGAAAATGGCTAGAGATTTTGAATTCCCGTCCTCTGAAACGTTCTTCCAATTTCAAACATTGTTAAAGATAGTCTAATATCCTATATTAATTCTATTGCTCTCGATTATGTTCCTAACGTTGATGAACTGTATCCGATTCTACTTCCGCAAAATTTTCCCTGCATACTTCTTAACTTCTGCTTTCAATATTAATGAATTAACATCTGTTCTTTCCAAATATTCTGGTTCCACTCCAGGTCTTGATGGTATATACCTTTTCTTGTCCTTAAAATCCGAACAGTCTCTCTTCGATCTTTTAAACTATTTTCTCTTCAGATAACTCCTCCCAGCTGGAATTTTTTTTATCACCATTCCTATTCCTAAAAAAAGTTCTTTTGTACGTTCAATTTCTTTGGCAACCCGTGTCAGAAAATGGTTTGAAGGTATGTCAAACAACCGCGCCTTGTGTTTCTGGCTAGAGCTTAATAACATTTTTTTTTAGTAATATGCTAGATGGTTTAAGGCCTGGTATATTGGTTCTCTTGATTGTCCATGTTTCCATGCTTCAAGAACGGATTTTCGAGATCTTCCTCAAAGTTCCTCTCTCAGTCCTACTCTTTTCAATAAATACACTAATGGTATGGATTCTCTTCCTTTAAATTCTTCTTTTTTGTTCTTTGCTGATGATATCCCGCTCTTTTCCTCGTCGCATGATATTATATCAGCCAGTGAGGCACTTAATTTGTCTCTTTCTGTACTGGAAAATTTCTTTTCTTCGATTAACCTTTTTATTTCTCCTACTAAATCTTATGTCATACTTACTCTCCGACCTTATAATCCATCACTAAACGATAATCTCTTTCTCGTATTTTTTTTTTTTTTTTATTTCGGTACCTTCCTATCTCTGTCCGAACATATTAAATATCTTTCTTTTTCACCAATCAAAAGGCTAAACTTGCTGAAAGCCCTATCTCCAACTAAATAGGGTAGTGATCCTTATACATCTGTTTTAATAATCCAAAATTCTTGCCTTCGACGGTGTACCGGTGCTCTTAAATCCTCTCCAGTTCCGGCAGTTCCCACCAGCAGATATTATTTATGTTATCATTTTCTTGCTAAACATCATTCACTCGCATTCTCTACTGTCATCCATTCTAACTTTTCTATTTCTAGGAACTGGCGTTTCATATCAAGGAAAATCCCTATTTTATCCCTTATCTCTCTTCGACTTGGTTCGTTTTGCCCTTATACAATTTTCTTTAATAATATCCCTTCTTACTCTCCCTTAATTTCGCCGAACTCTTCCATTCGCTTAAAATGTTTACTACACTTGCGCTCTTAAAATTTATGCCATAAGCCCTAATTACACAGAAATTTCACAGTCCTATCAATTTTTAATTTCCTTCTCGTGCAGTGACCTCTTTTATTCTCGTAGATTTTATAATTTTCAGAATCTTTCCGTCAGCCTCCTTTCTGTTCCATATTCATAAACAAATCAATAACTATCGTACGTTTCATCATTTTCATTTCTTCTAATCACCTTTCCTCAAAGTTTTTGATTATATCGGACTCCATTACCGCCCTGTAGGCCATCTGTTCTCCTTTATCTGATCATTCCTGTGATTTTATTATTCTCCGTATACGTTCACTTATCCACATTCTTCCTTCTCTCAATTCCATTCAAATTGATTTGCCGTGGATTTCTAGTCATCGCGGCATCTTTAGTAATGAAAGACGAATTCTTTAGCTCGGTTTGCTGTTTCTTCCCACTTTTTAAAAAAAAAAAAATTCGTGTACTTTTAACTAAAGTCCTATTTGACCTTGAGTTTTTATTTTGTTAATATCTATTGTAAAAATTTAAATAATATCGCCTTTTTTACTAGTTCATATTCACAATTATATAATTTATGGAACATTTTTTAGCCTGCGTACTTCGTTCGATTAAGGCTAAACTCACACGGACCATTTTTTGACCGTGGCAGAACCACAAAATAATGGTCGATCGTCGGTAATATTATTCTGATACAGAAATGATGGGAAAAAACGCAACACTACTCAGATGGACAGTCGCAACGTGTGGCTGGTTTCGATCATAAGAAAGTAGTCGTCGGTGGTCGAGTTCAACATACGTTGAGCCACTCGCCAGTCACTTTCTAATCACTTAACGGCGTAATTGTGTTTCCAAAAGTGGTTGGTTCCGACCACGGTATTTAAAATTGTGGTCGAAAAGTGGTCCGTGTGAGTTTAGCCTAAGATTCGTGTCATCATAAAGATTACGAATCCAACATTATTTGGTTTTAACATTAAAAATAATTAAAAGACGTGCACGTAATTAAACATTATATTTTTAATTATTATAAGACAATAAAATATTATAAACGTTCTTTTTGAGCAATTTAAATTTGGTAGATCAAGATAAAAATATTTTAGTTTTATTTGATTTTTATCGTGTCCCGATGATAAAAATAACAACCATAACGTTAACAAAATAATAATTAGTAATAATAATGATAATATTTAAATTAAACATAAAACTGCCGCATTTATCTAACATTTACAAAAATACGATATTTATTAAGTACAATAATTACAACAATCTTTGATAAAAAAAAATCTAAAAAACAAATTTATATGTAAATTCAAAAAAATTGGGTAAGATTAATAAAACCACGTCCCAATAAGTTCAAGTTTTGAAAAAATGAATTCTATAATAACGAAAGAGCAAAAAACCGAACACATCAGTTTAATTGAAAACAATAATCATTAACGAATTTTTTATCAAACATTTTACTATACATTTTTAGTATTCAAAATTTCTCTAATATATTCAAATCTCGCCTAATTATAAAACTACTTCAACGTCACATTCCAAATCTTTAAAAAATTAAACACTAGCATCATTCACAAGCTAAAACTGAACTAGAATTTAATTCAAACGTCTGGGTTAAAAATTTTCAACCGAATGCCGAATGTTCTTAATAGCGTGTAAATCGAATTGTCGCTAATAAAATTGTACGCGTGTTCGTATTTCAATTCGCCGTGAGTTGTAAAAAATTGAAAACGCGGTACTTTTACTTTCGATTTTACTTTGGACAGCTAAAGATATTTTCAAAACAACTTTTCAAATTACGAAATGAAGAGAAAATAAACAAATACCGGTTGTTTAAATTTCAAACTATCGAACGTTAATTTTATTTTTCGTGACCTATGGCCTTAATTATATAAAGACTGCAACAAGACCGAGTTTTCGTTGAAATTGCTGTTGTGAAGAATTCGAAATATTAAAATTACAGCTGAAAGAGGAATGAATTCCTCATATCATTGTCCGAATGAAATAAAATAACTTTGTGAGCCAGTTAATTTGAAAAGAAATTACCAAATTTTTATGAAATACGATAAAATATTAATTTTTTACATAAACATAAAATGGAAATAATTTAAAACGCAAATATTATTTGCTCAAAACTAAGAAAATTAAAACTTACCAAGTTACGAAAAATGAATAATAGTAATAATAATAATAATAATAATAACAGTAATATTAATAGTAATCTTATACACGAATAAAAAAAAATCACGTTTTTCGCAGTCTATTAGTTCGGAATTCGAAGCACCATTGACAATATAATAATAAAAGTTCACATGATTGTCGAATAATAATCATTACGAATTCATATTGTTGTTACTCGTTGTAGTATATTTTTTGATTTCAAAATTAGTAATGAAACTGGAAAATCAATAATTACGACTAGATTCCCCCTAGTTTAATTTGTATTAGGTGTGAGCGTAAATTAAAACGGCGTACCTCTCATTTTTTTGTTTTTGTAATTTTTAAATGAATTCCGAAGATATCGGAAAAAAACCCGCTAGAATAGCTGGAACCGTTAGAAAAAAAAAAAAAAAAAAAAGTAATAATAATAAAAACAAAAAGTTTAAAGTTAAATAAACATTTTGAGCGAACACAGAAATGTTTCGTCTGTAATTAACAATAATGAAATTTACTGGCACACGATTAAAACAGAGGTAGAAGATTGGCTTGTTGATGTGTCTATTACAATTAGTAAAACACAGCGAATATTATACATTTATAAGAAACTTTAATATTAGTAATTTTTGCTATGAAAACTAACTTGTGATACAACTTTTTCTCAACGTGAAACGAAAAATACGTGACCGTTAGTTCATACATATGCATCTATTATTGTAGGCGTTTAGACCACGTTATTTGCTAAAATAGGAAAAATTTTAAAGACTACTGAAATTTTCCTATATGATTTAGTTATTTAAATTGAAGTATTTAAAGTAATATAATTTTACGTTAACCCAGTACAAGTGTATTTTTCCATATTATCAATGCGTAACAGCAATATTCAAACCGAGATTCGCTTGAACGAAATATTTAAAATAAGCCATATGATTAAATTTCGATCGGAAAAATATCGAATAGTTCTACTAAATAATTCCCGCATTTAATTAAATGCTTGTCTCTTTATACGTAAATATGTATAATTAACTGAAACACATATAACTGAATGAGTATTATTTTTCAATTCAATCGGGCTATAAAGAGCCCGATATTGAAATATATGCGAGGAAGAAAGAAAGAAAAAAATGTTTAAAATTGTACCGCGAAATATCGCTACATCGAAGTGATAAGGAACCGATAAACGGTAAAATTGTGAAAAAACGTGTACCGAATTTTCCAAAAAAAGGTTATAAGCAAAATAAAAATGCGAAATTTCAATTGTCAACGTAAAAAATTTACAACTCGAGTAAATTATAATATTACAACGATAATCGAAGCATATTAAATACTGGTTAACTGAGCATTAAAAGATTTTAATTTCGTTTAATTCTGACAAAGAGTATCAGTACATAGTATGGCACGAACGATTAAACATAACTTTTCAAATAAACAAATTTCACCGTAAAACGATAAAAGAAGAAAGAAAAACAATTAAATAAGTAAATAATCGAGCAAATAAGGAAATAAAAATATGTTTCAAATAAAAAAAAAAAAAAAAAACAGTAACTCGGAATAGCTGCCAAGTTTTAAAAATCTTTAACGAAATATCAGCGGAACTTAAAACCAGTCCGAAAGTTTTAAAACTTACGAAAAATACTGTTGGCGGCGGTCGAAAAACTAAAAAAAAAATTATTAAAACACGTATATTTTATAAATATATTTTTTTTAAAATATTCATTTTAAAGATTTAACTACTTTCCGAAAATGTTATCTATAAGCTATCTACAATTAGAAATAGAAAGATATAGAAACATATTAAAATTCTAGGCCGGATTACGTACTTTTATAGTGTCCCGTCTATTACGCTTTTCGTGTAATTTGGACATTAAAAACCGAATAATGTACAGTACGTCTCCGCAAGTCCGCATCAACGGATTGATCAAAATTAAATTCAACAAGACGATTACAGCTGGTTCCAGATTGGTTATCAATAGGTTGCCCCTTTCTCTGCCAGTTGTGCGTGAATGTTCTCTTCAATTTTTTCCTAAGACTGCACATATCGCGAAAAGAAAAATACGATTTTTAAATCACCATCCAGATAAAGAATCATGCTCGAGTTCAAACTTTCGTTTGGAAATTTCATCTACCACCCGCTAAAAAGCTCTCTGATCTAAGCTACAGGAGAGACGTATTAAATGAATGCACGCAATAACAGGACTTTTTTTTCTAGTCAGAAATTATTAAATGTTGATGATAAAAAGCCTTCATCAAAAAAATTTGTGTAACCATTCGTCTAAAAAAAAAGCAAAAAAAAAAAGCAATTATACATTAAAAATGTAATAACAGAAAACTTTACTCAAATTTTAAATGTTATTTCCGTTGAAACTTAACAAATCTCGTAATTTATAGAAAGGTTTCCGGTTTGTTAAACATGGAAAAATTCTAGGACATCTAGAACCATACTTGAAACTTCTAATTCGCGTTGGGTAAAAAGAAAAAACATATATTTATATAAAGAAAAGCTTATTAAAGTTATACTTCAGCGGTCTAGAAAGCCGAATTTTTTAATTTTTTAATTAACATTAAAAGAAACGGTCCCCTTTAGCTATGAGAGGAAAAAAAGGGAAACTGCGAATTAGCACCTGGACACTAAATTAAAATTTTTAGGTGCAAAAAATATAACTATTGGAAAATCATACTCAAAATTTCGCTACATAACACGGTCGACTACGATGTAGTAATTAATGCGTCAACCATCACGGAAAGCCACAATCTCTTTTAAAAGAATATATAGCGAGATAACTTTCCGGTTTTAAAAATTCTATAAAATGCACTATTTTATACACTCGCAGATCCAAAAGCAAATGCGGGACACTTTGTAATATAAACAATCTCATAGCAGACCAAAAATTCAGAAGTATTCGACCAATAAAATAAAAATCGACTGTTACAATTTCGCATTTTGTCTAATCGCCCTTTGCAGAATCATCTGAATTGAACTTTATAGATTTTATTTGTTTCCGAAATTTTTGTTTTTAATTTAAAAAAAAAAAAAAAACGCAAGACCGATTATTGTAAAGAAATTTATAACAAAATTTTAATGCTGTATAATAATAATTTGTAAAATATATACAAAGCAATGATACTAACCGTTTTATTTGAAGCCAGAAAAAAAATCAAAGGAACCTGTAAACAGTAGTTTTACTGAAATTGTCCAAGTTGCTGTAATTTAAAACGATATTTAATACGAGTCATTAATAATTGTAAAAGACTTTTTCCTTCAACGGTAAAAAAAAAAAACCGTTTTAACGGTATTATTTTTTTGCGATAGGTTGTAGTTTGACTTTGCATACAGCTGCCTTTTTAGTCACTCCCTTGCAAAGTTACGAAGTCACCTATCAATTGCACGCTGCACTGCTCCGTACTGAAATGAGTGCATTTAAAACGTCGTTCTCTTCATTTAATCTACGCACTAGCAATGATCGATAAGTAGCTACGATTGAAAAATTGATACATAAACGACGGAGTCTGTTCGTACGGTATGTTAACGTGGTATTAAAACAAATAAGTAGAATTGCAAAAGACGCATCGATAAAGAAGAAAAAATGAAAGTGTAAGTACACGGAATTCTAAGAAGTCCTGCTTACGTAAAGCATATAAACACAAGAGAACAGTAGACACAACACAAAGCGTGAAACAAAGTGTTAATATTGCACCCAACTAAACTCTATTTGGTTTGCATACCATGGCGTAAGGCGGTTTTGAAAGGTCGTTTTCGATATCAGGCATGCTCTTTTTTCGGATCATGCCGTATCCTTGAAAGTCGTCAGCTCGCCGACACGGAAAAATCGGTTCTTCTATCGAAAACGAAGGTACCGACGTGGTTTTCATTATTAGCGGGATCTGCTTGTAACCGGGAGCGGTACTTTGCTTCGGCACCGCGCCTAAGTGATGCAAGTGATCGTAATTATCCAGACTACCAGCCCCGGATGAAACGGATATCGGTGAAAAGATTTTCTGCGAATCGGCCGCATCCAGCAGTTTTGTTGTCGATGTTGCTACCGGTGGCGCCGGCGGAGGCGGAGGTGGCTTACCGGTGCCAGCTTCCAGCGAATGTTGTGAGGATGAAGAACACGAACCGGAAGATGATAGTAACATGGCGCTGCTGCCGTTGCTTATCAGTCGCCGAACGTCCACGTCGTCGTAAGACAATTGAGTATTATTGTCGGTCGTCGTTGAAGCGGTAAGCTGAGCGCTTTCCAACGACAACGTCGTTGGCGGTAATAATTTCCGCATAGATTTATTCACACTAGCTGACTTGGGCATCAGCGGAGGCGGAACGTCCGGCAGCGAGGTCAAAGAAAGTCCGGTGGCGCTAACCAGGGCTGTTGAGGCTGCTGCGGCGATCGAAGACACGCTGGCGGCACTGAGAATAAGACTGGAGTTCGATGTATAGGCCGGGAACGGCATCAACGGTTTCACTGAAGGTATCGGGCACAGGTCGGAGTCAAGAATACGTGTGGTGGTGCTACCGTTCGGCGACGGTGGTAGCGGACTGCGAGATCGGGCAACCATCAGCGATGCCACCTGGAACTGATTTTCGCTGCAGACGACCGGCGACGGAGTTTCACCGTTCAACAGTTTCTTCATGTTTTTCATTTTAGACGAAATACATCGGAATATCTCTTGCTGATTAGAATGTTCGAAGTGAAATACGCCTTCTCCGGATTCGCATTTCCGACCGGCTTCGAAGGTGAACTTACCCGATCGGTAACCATAGCGACGTATGTAACGATACGGCCACGTATACAACAGTTGTTCTTGATCAGAATCGTGCAGCTGTAACGCGACAGGCGTCACTGTTAATATATAATAGCCTTCGGTCAAACCGCAACGAATCGAGGCATCTGACGGCACTAAACGAACACTAAACACTCCAGCTACGAAAACACGGTTAGTAGTAAAGTAAAAATAAAATATTTAGTAAAACTTTCGTCTAAATTAATCGGTAAATATTAAAAAAAAAAAAAAAAAAACATTTCATATCCATAGCTTTAACAAAGATTTTAATCTATAATCTGCCGATATGTATTTTTTTTTATTTAGTTGTATAATCTCAATTTTGTTTAGGTTTTTTTTTTTTTGAAAAATTTTAAAACTTTTCTCTTTAATTTGCGTGTAATTTGAAGATTTTTCGGACTGTTTGAAAAACTATGAGGCAAACATATAGTGAATTCCTTATTATACTGCAAATTTCATTTACATAGCTTTTAGGATTGATAATTTCGGAATAGTATTTATTTCACTATAAAATAAATTATTTTCATTCGTTGTCACGAATTTATAGTACATAAACAAATTAAAAAATTGATAAACCCTAAAAAATTAATGACAAAAGTAAATTCCAAAAGCAGTATGTTCACATTTATAACGCATTTTCTCCGTTATAACTGATTCAACTTCACTGTACCTAAATAAGTTTTTATTTTTTTATTCTTTTTTTGCCGCGTCAACTATACACATTAACCCGAACGAAACATCACTGTCTAATTAATTACCCCGCAGCGGCAGCTGGCTAGTCTTAACTCGCAATCGCACTTAATAATAATGTGAGGTTATTTATTCAAAGAATCAATTAATATAATTTAAATACCTTTCCAATAAACACGTATCGTAATTATAAAGTGTCAAAATAAGAATCTACAGGCGTAAAACTCAAAACGGAAGGCAAATGCATAAATTCCACTTAATCACTAGTGAATTAATAACAGGTTAGGAACGAAAAATATCTATAACAAAAGATCTGTGGTCAAACAGAACAACTATAATCGTAGTAAAAAAAAATACGAAATTGTAAAACACGTGCTACAGTATCAAATTTTACATTAGATTTACTCTCATTATTTTGTACGTACAGAGCGATGGGCCATAAGTAGAGCTACACACTTTTTTCCAAATGGGAAACAGCTAAGAATAATGTTACGGAGATTAAAATTTTGACTACAAAAATTACTTTGATGATTCAGAAATGATTTTAGGTACTAGCCTGAAGTTCCTAGCACACATTAATGGGTTTGGTTAAGTGAAAGATGCCTGTAAACGACGTAGGGAGGTCGATGAAGAGTGTTTATTTTTCTATCCTTAAACAGAAACCGGTTTAAACACCGTACTAACCATGTCAACAAGCATTCTAAGTGAGCGGGTCTTATAGCCCAGACTTTAACGAATCCAATAATATACTTTACATCCAAGAGAAACGCTACAAAAACCAAAATCAATAGAGCAAGTAAATTTTTTTACTAATTTTTTCAAGTCGTATTTGTCTAAATTTCAAGTTTATTTCTCTGACGTAAATGTGTGGTTTTTTGCCAAAATTTTGAAGTTTTTTTATTACAAGTAAATGTGTCATTTATTTTTTATAATTTCTAAGTTTTTTTACTACGCTCAATTGTGTGTTGTTTCTTAAAAAAACCAAGATTTTTTTTGCTAATTTTCGTGAATAAATGTTTTGTTTTTCGTGTAAAAACAGAAAAATATCTAAAATGCCGTTTACTTTACATGTTATGTGCATTTTTGTTAAGAATAAAAGTTTTAAAAAATGGTGCATGAGCAGCTTCTTATGGTCCACCCTGTATTCTGTTTAAAAATGTTTAATCCTTTTACCTTATTTGTTGCATGCGTAACAACTCGTTTTTCTATTTTTTTCTTAGGGCTAATTTAATTCAAAATGTTTTGATTAAAGCTTAATAAAACTAATAATAGCGTAAAATCCTAGATTATGATTTTTATCTAATAGTTGACAATAACAAACAAGTAAAGATTTTATCTAATTATTTATAATATAACATAACTAAATTTTCAGATAAAATTATGATTAATCACTAATAAACTTTATCTAAAAATGATTCATACAATTTTATTCCTGCAAATATGTTAATTATTTTTTACACAGACATAGGAAATAACGTATCCGGAATGGAATTTGAAATTACCAATCACACATCACAATACAATAAAATACGTTTTTAAATAAACGTGATTTAGAATTTTAACTATTTAATTAGAAAACAACTTATTATTATTATTATTATTATAAAACAATATTTAATAATAATGTAAAAGTTATAAATAAAAATATTTAACATGGTGGTCACTCAAATATAATTTTTAAATTCCCGGTTTTCCTGGTCCAAATCCTTCCAGTTTTCTCGGTTCAAAACCCCCGATTTCCTGACTACTAGAATTGTACAAAAAGGAGAATGGATTTTTTTTGTTACTATTGATATTTAACCGCCGCAGCATATTTTATGTGAATAAAGCAGAACTTCGTAATTTGTTTTGAATAAAGTACATTAAAAAATGCATCCATTTTTCCTTTCAAATGATTTTTTCTTATTAGATATATCGTTTTTGGAAATTTTTACTTTTTTTTCTCAGATTTACGACAAAATTCCCGGCTTTGTCCCAGTTTTTTTCCGGTTTGCAAAATTCCCGACTTTTCTGGTTTGAGTGGCCACCCTGTTTAATTATAAATAGAGATGCGTAAATTTTATTTATATTCGCAGAGTAGCGAACTAAATTAATATTTAGACATTATTAAAAAAAATTAATTTACATTGATAATGGAAGTGATTAATATTTTATTGTTGATTTTTTAGTTGAAATATAAAATAAATCACGCGCAAAAAATAGAACAAAAAATAATTATATTACAAAAATCAAAAAAAAAATTAAAAACAAATATGTAAAACGTTTCATTAACTCGTGAAAAATGTGGATTTTGCTGAAAGCGAAATCGTGAGGTAGAAAAAGGTACTTCAGATGAAACGTATCAATTGGTAATTTATAAGCATAAAAAGGCTTAGCTTATTGAAAGACGACATAATGCAGTTATCGAAGCCTTCTCCATAATATTTCTGGCCGATTTAAGAAGCCAAGTAAGATTAATTTAATCCAACAAAAGGATCAACCAGAAAAGCTTTTGTAATTTACTTAATGTTTCTTTATATGAGACATAGAAAAGAGTCTGAAATTTAGCGCGCCAAAATTAGCTGCTGCACTATATGAAAGAGTAGATAAAATCGGAAGTAAATTTTAACACGACGGTTACGTCCACAGGCTCGTGTGAAACTTTACTAACTGATCCGAAACAACATTACTAGAGATTTGATCACATGCTTCTTAATACTTAAGAACTATTTTTTTTTTTTTTTTTTAATTTCACGGTTTTATTAAATTTTCCGCAATATTGTTATTTATTTTTTAATTTTGATAATTAGTTAATTAATAATTTTTCACTGATACACAATATGCAATATTTTTTAGTTGAATTCATTAATATTTACAAAGAAAAATAGAGAACAATAAATACAATGAAAAAACTTAGAAATTAAAAATTCATTTTGTTACTTTAAAAACACGACTATGTTACAATGAGTATTTTTTGCTTATTATTCCCGAGCTTTTCGAGTTTTTCTGAAACTATGCATTAATTTTCTATTTTCCAACGAGTCGTAAATCTTGTTCTTATTTCTGCTTACTCAAATGTTAATATAAATTATGCACGCTACTTGCTCCATAAATAAGTTTTTTTAGTAATCAAATTAGTCTCATTATTCACTATACTCTTACAAACCCCGTTAGTCTTGCTACCACGCTATCTAGTTTGTAAAGGTACAATTTTAAAAGGAATTCACATTGCACACGATCTGTTAATAATGTGATTCATAATTATAAATTTGGCTGCAGAACTTAGAATTTTGCAATACTGGTTGATGCAGTACTTCAGTTATGTTAAAACAATGGTCTGTCGCTGGAACAAATTTTAACTAAACTTTATGTTTATAAATTTTTTTTTAACAGAATTTAAAAATATTACTACTTCTTCTGTTTCTTTTAAAAAATTCTTCGGTAAGTTGAAAAAAAGAAATAAATTAACTTTTCTGAAGTTTATCGATAAAAGTATAATATATAAATAAAGTATTTAAACGTTTCACAATTATAAAGAATAATGATCTAAATACAATATAAAAAAAACGATTGGATAAATTTAAAATAAGTAATATTCTATGTTTCATATTTACGCCGTTTTGTATGTTTGCAATAAATGAAAATAACGGCAAACATATTAATCGATGGATAAATTAAAAATAATTAAAAAACACATAAATCATCAATTAATTTCAGATAAAAACGAAGTTAATTATACGGTGTTTATTTATTTATCATTTCCTCCAAAAATATCTTTATAATTACTTCTTTCTTTCAATTGTCGATTCACATATAAAAAATCATACCTTTTCAAAGTAAACTATTTTAAATAAAAAATAAATTCATTTAATGAAAAAAAAAAATAAATAAATAAAATAAAAAACCTTAATAACGTGTGAAGATTGACCATTATAATGGAATGTATATTTAAAAAAAATTAATAAATACACAGATCTCTTGAAACAAGTACGGAATTAATTTTTTACTGTCAAAAATTGATCCCATTCTCAAAGTTTCAAAATATTACTTATACTCATAATTACTTAATTCATACAACGATCATGTAATATGTCATTTTATCCATATATTTTTTGCAGATTTATTAAATTATCCAGTGAATAAATACATATAATATAAATACAAAAATCTATAATACTGTATTATAATTATAGTCGGTATTAAGATTTGTGCACTGGCATATATTAATTCATTTGATGATGTTAAAGTAAGGTTTTTTCTTGATTTTATTTTTAAAAAATGAACAAATGCAATGAACAGACTATAGATTATCGAATAAGTTCATTTTAATGCCATAAAACCTCTCAACTATGGTGAATTATCATTAAAAAACGGTTTAAAAACTGTCCGAAATTTAGTAAAATTTTAATCAACATTAATCTCGTTAAATATCTAAACTGAAATAAGACAAACAAATAATAAAAAATGTATTTCACAAACCATCTCCCGATGAACAGTACAAGTCATTATCCTCTTCTATAGTTTGTCTTGAAACATTATCTTTAAATGCTACCATTTGAAATGCGTATATCCAGTCCTGCATTTCTTCTTCCGAATTCGTTGAAAAGTAATAACTGCTGGTTTTTGTTATAACCTGAAAATAAAACTCTGATAACTTTAAATGTACTGCAGGATAAATTCGTTTAAATTATATGATTCACAATAAAGATTTTATCATAATTATTAAAACTGAATTTTAAAGACATATTATTATAATAAAAATAAAAAATAAATGATTTATTATCAAAAATTTTTTGCCTTATCCTCTATTGATAGAATTATTTAACGAAAAACAGATTTATCTTCAACTATTAACGTTTTTTTTTTTTTTTTTTTTTTTTTTTTTATGAATTGCAATTGAACTATAAAGTCTTTAAGCTACTTTTATGGTGTTTTAGTCGTACAAGTGTTACATTAATTAAGTTGCTTGGCTACCAAACCAGAAGGGTATTGTAAATCCGAAATTTGTTTTGTTCCAGGCTCAAGTTGTCTCAGGTTTACCCAGCTTGAAATATGCTAGGGATATCCGGAAAGTAAAGACGGATCGCATGAGAAAGGAACTGGCCTTTAATATTCTTTCCAGACCTATTAGGTTTAGTACGTTGTGGATTTTAACTCCACAATCTCGGAAGCCATGCCAAGGGCATGAGCCTCACTTTACTATTTTATATTAGACTTAAAGGATGGATTCATCTTAACTGATATAAATACTCGAAATTGTTCAGTAGGTTTACTACTGGACGATTCGTGCACTTCCAACCTATTCCGGAGTATAACTAGCTCTATCCTGACATCTTATTTAATTGTTGAAAATGGTAAATAATCATATTTCGCACGAATCGCGGAGTATCTGTTACAGTTATTAGCAATTTATTTTGAAAACGTTGTAGATTTTGATATCATTGTTTTTATAACATTTCTGATACAGTAGTAGGATTAATATGATTAGCTAATTCCACGACAACATTCGCGTAGATTAAAACAAACATATTTCTATATTTAGCAATATGTGTATATATATATATACAGAACCAGGCTGAGCACTAACTCTTGCGTTACTGTAGCGGTAGACATTTTCTGACTGTTCTTTCTATTCAACTTTAAATGGTCTTTTTTCCAATAGAACTAGATTAGAAAAAGTACTACTAATGTATGTTGTATTCAAGTTTATACAGTATACTTTTGTGCCAGGATGAAGCAAAAAATTTTCTGAAATCTAGGAAAATAGCCAAACGGTATACTTTCTTTTCTAGATCATTTGCAATTTCGCTGCAAATATATCTGTTGTATTGTAGAATATTTATAGCTGATTTCAAATTGATAATCAGTTATTTTAATTCTTGATGGCTGAATCTAATCGTATGTAAAATATTTTTTCAAGCAATTTATCAGCCGTAGGAGGAAACTTCATGTGGTAGTTTTCCTGGCTTTAAGATCGGTGCTATATATATCAACTACCACTGTACAATACAATGCCGTATTCATAACAAAATTTATTTCATTTATCTACGTCTTTAAAGTTGCATATACATTTAAAAATAAAATAAAATGTCGGATAAATTTTAATTTGATGAAATTAAAACGTTATTACTCGAATAGATTTTGTGATCGGTCTTTACGTGATTCATCTCCTTTAAATAACTCTAATATGGGTTGACTTTAAAAAATGTTATTGTACATTATGAATTCCTTCCGCCGAGACAAACTGTCTTGTCTTTTTAAAAACTGAATTAAATAATAAAAAATATTTTTATAAAAAAAGTTAATAGGTGCTTACGCGCGGAAATATCGAGCAAATTCTAAGTTTCGTTTTTACTACTAAAAATAATCATAACTAATGAGATTTAGTTTTCAATAAATTTAAAAAACATCTACAGGTACTTCAAAAAAATTGCTTCAAAAGAAAAAATTATAGATTTATTTTCTTAAATAATTGAATAAGCCAAAAATTAATGATCTTATATAGCTTTTTAAAATTTATTTTGTAGCTAATAATAGTAAGAACAGCTACTTTATGCATAACACTCAAAAATATTATTTTAAATATCGTGTCAAAACTTCAGTGATAATGGGAAAAAAGGAGCAAAAATCACTATTGAAGAATACGAGGCAGTTTTTCTCAGTGTAGAAATTCGGTTTTTAATTGTAACTTTTTACGATATTTTAAAAACATGTAATACATTACCATGGAACATTTATTAGTTTTATTTATGAAAATCGTATAATTCACTGTAATAAATAAGAACTGTTCTGATAATTTGATAAATAATTAGTTATAAAGATATTTCAAAAACATTTGTCGAATACCTCCACAGCAAAAAATATAGTACCGGTGTGCTATTTATTTAAAAATTCAAATATATGGAACGAAATTATATATTTAACATTTTAAAAAAACACAAATTTTAACAATGAACACGTCTCAAATTACAACTATAAGATTCAAGTTGAACGGGTTTTTTACGTTTTTAAACTATTAAGCATTTTTAATTATAATTCGGATTATGCAACTAAAATGTAGAATTTCCTCGACTTTTGAATAAAACGAGTTATGGAACCAATTTTGATCTTTTACAATTAGAGTTAATAATTCAAGTAAATAGAGAATATACCGCATTATAAATGTAACATTAAAAAATAACTAGACTATGTAAGTCAAGTAAAATATATTTTATTGATTTTTTTTTTTTTTTATATTTATATTAAGTCAAAAGTCAAATTTTTTGAAAAGTATTATTATTTCATCTAATAAATCCAGAACAAAGAAAAACTAAACGAAATATCATTTTGAAATAAGATTTACTTGATATTATACTAACGAAAGAATAATAATTTTAAGTGAATAAATGTCTCAATCTTTGATTTTTTTTTCTGTAACTATTTAACTAATAAACTATTTTATCATTATTTTAACGGTATTTCCATTAATTTCATTATAATACATATATACGTCCTTGATATACAATATTACGGTAAAGGAAATTGTGTTATTCACTATTACTTATCTGTATTTTATACTTAAGTTTTGTTGAAAAATTAGTATCCTTTTATCTTTTATGGCGAAGAATAGATGAATTGAGATTACATTTCACAGGGGCGTGTAAATAGCTATAATTTTAAAATTCGTAAATTAGAGTTAAATCGTATTATATATCGATCTGAAATAAAAAAATTTCATATAATTAAATACGTTTACAATCCAGCTAAAAAATACCATTGTAAAAATTTCAAATTCAAATTAATACAGGCTATAATAGCACTGCGAATCAAAAACAAATTCCTATTAACTCGAATGTTTTAGCATTATAATGGAAATTACCATTCTTAACTAATGACTTAGACAAGAATTTAAATCATTAATCTGATAAATTAAATACGCTACATCTAAATCATAGTAACAACTTATACCAAAAGAATATTCTGTGGTTTACACGCTCAGGGTACATTTAGTAATTACTTTATTCTACTACTGACATTTAATTTTCACGATGTTTTATGGTATTATAAATTTATTTAACAACATTTAAAATCTGAACAAACTGATAGGGATATCAATTTTTAACCTGTAAGAGAGTGACTTAAAATTAAGCAAAAGAACGAAATCAAGTACGATTAAATAATTTAATATGCTGTTGAAAACATTAAAATAATAAACATACCGAATTCCTAATTTTAAAACTTAAAAAAAAAATGAAATGTATTTTTAATATTTATTCCAATATATTTGTAAATTTATCCACTTAATTTACTTGCTGTCATTATACAAAATTATTTACATCTTTTATTAACAGTAAACTTTCTGAAAATAAAATCTTGCAGTTTAAAATGTACATTTAATATTTATATGAATATACTTACAGCGAACACATTCGATTGATGTTTTTGAGCATCTTGAGTTATTTTAATGCAATTTTCTAACGTTATAATAAGATTGGAAGATGTTTTGCCTACTTCTTCTTCACTATCAAAAACTTCTAACCTGTCGATTCCATGTTTACTACATTTGAACAATTGACAGTATTTCTTATGCCATGATTTCTAAATTGGATAAATTATTTCGAACAAATATTATTAAATATATTCACACAACACAGATTTTTAAAACTAATTTGTATACGTCGAAAAAACAGAATAAATTATTAATACCTTTAATTGACCTAAAACACCGTGAGGAGGAAACCACAGGTAACCTTCTTTAAACGGATTTTCGATCATTAGCATAATTAATTATTGAAAATATAAAATACGCATAACTCGTACATTATTATATAATAAAAAAACAAAATAAACCACAATTTAACAACATTTAATAATAAAAGTACGTCAATTTTTTATATCAACAACATAACAAACTCGCACAAAGAGGAAAAAACTTTCAACTACTCCATATTCACCGACCGAACTAAGGAACTAAATTATCACTTAAATTCAAGTCCTCTCGACCAGTACCCTGATTTAATAACACACAACAGACATCGAACAAGTTGTCACGTGCTCTTATTACAGGTCATTTGACCAATCAAAATAGTTTATTAGTAAAGTGGAATTTCCGCTTCAAAAAGAAAACACTGTTTCATAACAAGAGATTCTAAACGTAATTTTTTTTTTTCAATATATTTAACTTTAATTAATGTTATATAAATCGAGCGCGAAAGCAACATAATACATACCTGGAATGTAAAAATATAACAAATTGTCCTATATTATAAATATAGTTAAAATCAATTCAGCGCTGTTTAAAAATGCAAGGAAAAACCCTTTTTTTTTTATTAATATCTTCCAATATAATTTTTAGCTTACAGACGTGCTTAGCATTTTAAAAATGATATACAGATTATAAAATATATTGAAATTATTAGACACTAAACAATAAAAAGCTAAATCATTACTTTCATGAAATTAAAGGAGTTTAACTTATTAAATACTATAAAAATGCGATTAATAGTCATTCATTATATATGATCTTATTATGTAAATTTAAGGAATGTCTGCTGTTCAAAAGAATCACAGGCCACTTTTTGGATCCCTGATCAAGGTTTGAAAGCCAGCCGAAAGCTAAAAGCTAAAAGCTGAAAGCCAATCATTTTGAGATGTCATAAGCTTAATCCAAAAGCCATATTTCAATTTCCATAAGCTAAAAGCCTAAAGCTTAAGCTATATCCAAAATTTAAACAGTCGAAAGACGAAAGCTTAAGCTGTATTTCTAAAAAAGCTAAATTAAGCTTTATATTCGGCTTAAGCTATTTTTTTTTAAATTTCTTGATTTTGCAATTTTTGACATAATTAATCGCGTAATAAATTGTTTTTAAAAACTTTTATTTTTGTGCGGAAAGAAAAAAGTTGAAGTTTCAATAGTAATGCTTAATTATTTGATGCATAGTAATTAGTAAATGATTTTAGTTAACTTCTATTGAAATTCATTTCGTAAGCCGAAAGCTGAAAGCTTAAGCCGTATTTTAAATTAAAACAGCCAAAAGCCGAAAGCCTAGGCCGTATTTCAAATTCAAACAGCCAAAAGCCGAAAGCTTAAGCTGTATTTTTCAAGGACATAAGCCGTATTAAGTTTAAGCCATATTATTATTCAGCTTTCAAGCCCTGTCCCTGACGTACAAAATTATTACGTCATCTTGTTTAACTTGGATCGTGCTAAACATAGATGATTTCAGCAACCTTGACGTCACACGCCGTTTATCATATTAAATACAGCGAATCAGAATGTCACATTGAGATTTGAAATTGTAAATAAAGAAAACAAAACATCAACGTTCATTTCTTTGTAAACTTAACATATAATATTCATATTTTAAAAAGATAACACCAAATTCGCAAAACTAAATTTAACACATGTATTGGACTTTAATTTTGTAAAATATAGCATTGCTAATTTCAATGTAAAATTATTTTACCAACACATTTAAAAAATTATATATTTTTATAATAAAATGCGTCACTGCTTTGTGTGAATCAAATAAAACAATGTAAGTGCATTATTAAAGTAAAGAAGTGTTTATATACAATTAGAAGAAAAAACTTTATTATAGCTGGTTTTTAGTTTATAAGATTATTATATCTTCTTAATTTTATTTCTTTTTTTTACCCTGTACCATTTTTCTCTTACTTATTATGTTTAATGAAAACGAAAGTAAGATAATTGGAATGGCATTTTGGCACCACTATCTTTTTAGCCTCTTAGCTGTATTTCTCAGCAGAGTACTTCTACACATTATTCTAATGTTTGGGTTACAATGATGTGATAATTTGTTGAAAATTTTTTTATACTGTTCTTTATGGGTTTCTTCGTCGAATGGAATCCTTAGATCCCTGTGCAGAGTCTCGTTAGATACACACTTTGAGGCTGCTGTCAACGTTTGTAAAATCTTAGATTGTTGTCATATCTGTTGCAAGTTTGATCTGCTAGCACCACTGTACAGCTCAATTCCATATTTCCATATCGATGTGGCAAGGCCGTGTCCATGGGGTGGGTTTTGGGGGTTAACCCCCCCCCCACCCACCCGCCCACCCACCAATGAGAACTGAAATAGCTTAGGTACTTCATTAATATTTCATGCAAAAGTTTTTGTTACGAGTATAATCAATAACATATGTAATTTTTATTAATGTTTATACAGTAATTCGTTTATTTAAATTATTAATATATAAATCAAAATGATGGAAATTATTAATAGCATGAATATTAGTGAAAAATGTATTTTTATTTATAAAATAAATATGCAAAGAAAATTTTGACCCCCCCCCCCTTCTGAAATTCTGGGCACGGGCCTGCGATGCGGTGTAAATTAAATTTATTTGCCTGTTCAACTTCAGACTTAGTGGTGAGTAACGACTTAGTAACAGATATAATGTTTTGGCCAGGCCCGCCATAAGGGGGCGTGCAAGGCATGCATCGCACGGGGGTGGTATGCCTAGAGGGCGGCAAATTATTGATATTTTAACTTGGTTCGTGTTATCATAATTCAGTGTATTATCTGTCAATGTAAAGTATAAGTACAAAAATCGCAATTATGGTGAGTATCTATGTTTATTTATCGGCTTATCTAAATAATTACTGTTACTAGTAATTATCACAGTGAGCACCTGAGCTGAAAAAGAGTTAAATAATATACATATATATATATATATATATATATATGACACATTTGGATGTGAACGTTTGAACTGATATAGTCAGTGATAGAGTGAAACTGAAAGGTATTAGCTCCTTTGTGTATATCACTCGTCAGCTACTCATCTCTATATCATCGTAATGTAAATAATATTAACTTGTCTGTTTCTTCGGCTGACCCTGAATTTACTGTATTAAAAACATTTTAAAAATTAATATTTACCGTTTACTAAGGAACCACAAAAGAGGAAAAAACTTTTCGGAGTGCCATTTCGACAGCATAAAAGAGAAAAAGAGATACAGAAAGAGAAATTGGCCGGTTCATTAATGAATTTTTTAAGCAACGCAGACAATCGGAATTTCAAGAAAACGTTGACGCAGTTTCAACGAGCAGAGCCTAAAATCCAGAAGTAATCGAGGTATCTGAAGAAAAATAGGTATGTTATGGTCCTTCTTCAGAAAGAGACACCAGTCAAACTTAAGATTAAGGTAGTTCTAACTAAGAACTTGCAAGCAATTTATCGTCATCAGTGATTTATGGCAGTTTAGTTTGTAGTGATAATCCTGGTTTGTGGCCTCCCAGTATGACTAATGATCTTGTTAATATTTTCGTTAGTCGTGGTCCCGTATAGGTGGTTAATTATGATTTTCCTGCTAATGATGATGGAAGAAAATTTACAGATTATTATTATTCGCGAAATCTCTTTAATGGAGAGAAAATTAACAGAGAATGAATGAACTGTTTACTCTATATTAAAAAAAAATCTTTCTATTGTTTTTGTTGTAAAATATTTGGTAAAACTGTAAGCGGTTTATCTGCTGTGAATGGATTTTCTCAACATTTATCATTAACATTGAAAAGACATAAACAAGCGTTTCTCATAGTGAAAATGTAAAATCATGGGTACAATTGAATAAAATGTTAAAAAATAAAACCACTGTTAATCAAATGCAACTGAGACTATTAGAATCAGAAAAAAAACAATGGTGTGATGTATTAGAACGAATCAAGCCGTTATCAAGTTTTTATCTCAACAATGTCTAGCTTTTCGGGGCTTGTCGAAAACTTTATATGAGCTTGATAATGGTAATTTTCTAAAAGCCATCGAAATGATAGAATTCTTTGATTCAGCCATGCGGGAACATATTCACAGAATTCAAGTCTGGAAAATCCTTTCAAGCGGTGTGACTCACTATTTAGGTGATCGAATTCAGAACGAAATTATTGATTTAACGGGCACGGCAATAAAAAAATATATATACTAGACAAAGTCAGAGAATCAAAATATTTCTCCATCATATTAGATAGCACACCAGACATAAGGCACACAGAACAAATTGCAAATATTACGCACAAAACTGTGAATTTCTTTAATTAATTCAAGAAATTTACATATTCTTTTCATCATCTACAAAAAGGTGGCCGATAATTTACAAACATCGACCAGATTTAAAATTAAAAGCTTTAAGTGCCACGCGATAGTCTAGCAGAATCAATGCAGTCACACTATTACGGTACCATTTCGAAAAAATATTTGATGTCTTACTGGAAATATCTGATAATTATTCTTCGGAATGGGATTGTACAACATCTCACAAAGCTCATTCACTTGCATTGAGCATTCAAAATTGTAGATTTGTTTGCTCAGTAATAATTTGGTTTGATATTTTAAACGAAATTAATGTTTTCAGCAACATGATGCAAAACCCTACAATGAATACTCAATTCTGTGTAAATTTGTTGGATAAATTGATTATTAAGTTCACCAAATATCGCACGGATGAACACTTTGAGAAGATATTAGAAAAAGTTAGCAATGTGGCTCAAGTTCTCAACGTAGAAATAGAATTCCCACCAATAAATACGATTCATCCAAGAAGAAGACCAATACAATTTCAATATGAACATAACGATGAAGTTTTACTAGACCCTAAGATCAAATACAAAGTAGAATTTTTTTTGAGAATCTAATAATGATTTAATGAAACACATTGTAAAGATTTAAATCCAAAGCTTAAAGACGATTCTAGTGGCGAAACAGACATTGACGGCATTGATTTATTTAATGAAATCAGGGCTTTAAAGTTGCATTTTCCAGATAACCAGTCTAATAATCTGTAGACCCTGTTACAATATTTTTTTACTAATGACTTAATTTCTACATTTCCAAACACAGCAATAGCGCTAAGAATATTACATTACCGGTTTCAGTTGCATCCGGTGAAAGGTCCTTTTCAAAGTTCAAAATTATAAAAAATTACTCAAGATCAACAATGCACCAAAAAAGACTAAGTAATTTAGCTATAGTTTCGATTGAACATGAAATTTTAGACAGCTTGGATACGAAAAAATTCATAGCAGATTTTGCAAACATAAAGACAAGAAGAGTTCAATTTATGTAAAATAATCTTTATATGGGATATATATTTTGTATTATTTGAATGTGTAAAAATCGTGTAAATATAAGACAAAATCACTAAGTACCTGTTTATTATAAATATAAATATAGTTTTTCCTTGTAAAGTATTTCTTTTCACTTTTGCATACTCTTCAAAGACAACACTAAATAGCTTTTCTGCACCCTTATTCAAAACGGCTCGAATTCTATCTGATACTCGGATTCAGAGAAGTAGTCGAACGAATTGGACGTTATCGCACCCGTTCTGGAACGTTCCACTGATTCGCCGATTTTGAGCTCAGCGTAGAGTTGTACATGGGGCGGCAAATCCGGAATTGCACGCAGGCGCACAAACAGCTAGTGGCGGGCCTGGTCTGGCACAAACTGTCATCTTCGTTCGTATATGTGCTATGTGATATCGCCATTTGAGCCGCCTATCCAACGTGATTCCTAAATACTTCGCCATTTCCGATTATTGTATTTCCATATTGTTAATTTATTGGGTTATTTTATATTACTTTTACACGATTATTTAATTTCACTTTGTTATTTTGTGTATAATTTCAATATTACTATTCCTTTCCGTCCGGCTGTTTAATTTCATTTTGTTTCACTGTTGTTTTTTTTTGGTTTTTTTTGTATATAATAATTTCGATATTTGTTAGTAACTTCTAAATTAAAATATCTACATCTCGCGCAACGTTGCATGTTGTAGTCAAAATGTGTAATAATAATAATAATAATAATAAAGATTATTTTATTTCACTTGATTGCATTCCACAGCATAGCCATAGCAACACAAAGTATTGTATTAAATTGAATGGTGTGTTTTTTCAGTGAATCTATGTTTACTACAATACTTTTATCTACTTCCCCAATCATTAATATCATTCTAAGCCACAGCAAAGCGTGGCCGGGTTCAGCTAGTAGTATATAAATTTTATAGAGGAAAGGATGTGGTGAAGTGTTTTAAGATCTGTTTGGAGAAGCAGGCCCGTGTCCAGAATTTTGAAAGAGGGGGGGTTGAAAATTTTTTGTGCATATTTTATAAATAGCAATACATTTTTCACTGATATTCATACTATTAATAATTTCCATCATTTTGATGTACATATTAATTTAAATAAATGAATTACCATATAAACATTAATAAAAATTACATATGTTATTGATTACACTCATAATAAAAAATTTTGCATAAAATATTAATGAAGTATCTAAAAATATAGTGCAAAAATTTTTTCTTTTTTCTTTTAGAGGTAAGAACACCCTAGAAAATCATCAATATTTATTTTAAATTTTAATTTTTTTTCAGATTTTTGTGTATTTATAATAATTATTTCAGTTCTCATGGGGGGGGGGGGTAACCCCCAAAACCAACCCCGTGGATACGGCCTTGTGGAGAAGTATGGCAAAAATGAAGCGAATGGTTAAGATTATAAGTGAATGTAAGCAGGGCCTTACCTATACCAAAATTTAAGGGGAGGGGAGGGAGTTCAAAAATATTTTTATTAACACATATATATGTACTATTATAAAATATATTTATTTATAAATAGCACATTAAAGCCTTACAGCCAATTATTGCATTTGAAATATTTCAACAAACTACAATAAAAAACAATGGTTTCTATGGAATTCATGAAAATTTTAATCTTCTTTTCTTTTGTCAAAAATTGAAAAGAAATAAACTTATTCTGAATTTCGGTGCGTTTAATCGTTGGCAAAAAACGAATAAACCTTAGGTATAATAAATAGAAAAACGAGGAAATATTTACGATAAGTAGAGTATGGTTAAAATTTCATTAGAAGAATCAATGAAATAATAACGTTATTATTATTTGACTTACATAAACAATACTTAGTACTTAACCTCTGTAAGTTTTGAGACTTCTAAAGAAACTTTCTCAATGCAAAATTCGAAATATGTTTTGATTTAGAAACTGCGATAATTAGTAATATATTACCATTACTAACTTCTGCCTACTTGAAATCTTGTTAGATTCGAATGAGCGTAATGTAAACATAAATAATTTTCATCACGACTGACTGATTGTGCTCTAATCGCTCCGTAAAATTTTTTCGTTCGATTACTAACACTGCAAACTTATACTCAAATTCGGGTTACATTCTGTTAAGCCGATGGAAAAATTTCGATAAAAGTCAATATTTCAGCATTGTTGCCAAATGTTAAATATTATTCAAAATTCAAATTGCAATTGTTATTTCTTTATTCAAAATGACGTATTTTTTAAATATATTTTATAATCATTATTCCAATAAACACAAAAATCAATTCCAACACACATTTATTAATTTATTAATGAAATTAATTAGTTCATTTTAGTGTTATTTTGTTCATTCAGTTTTCCTAGTTCATTTGTTTAGGCTCATTTTGTAATCATTAATAAAACCAGGGCTTGAAAGCTGAATAATAATATGGCTTAAACTTAATACGGCTTATGTCCTTGAAAAATACAGCTTAAGCTTTCGGCTTTTGGCTGTTTGAATTTGAAATACGGCTTAGGCTTTCGGCTTTTGGCTGTTTTAATTTAAAATACGGCTTAAGCTTTCAGCTTTCGGCTTACGAAATGAATTTCAATAGAAGTTAACTAAAATCATTTACTAAGTACTATGCATCAAATAATTAAGCATTACTATTGAAACTTCAACTTTTTTCTTTCCGCACAAAAATAAAAGTTTTTAAAAACAATTTATTACGCGAATAATTATGTCAAAAATGCAAAATCAAGAAATTTAAAAAAAAATAGCTTAAGCCGAATATAAAGCTTAATTTAGCTTTTTTAGAAATACAGCTTAAGCTTTCGTCTTTCGACTGTTTAAATTTTGAATATAGCTTAAGCTTTAGGCTTTTAGCTTATGGAAATTGAAATATGGCTTTTGGATTAAGCTTATGACAAATTTCAAAATGATTGGCTTTCAGCTTTTAGCTTTTGGCTTTCGGCTGGCTTTCAAGCCTTGAATAAAACTACATAATTTTTATTTTAATTATAAACACAAAGGTAAAAATTTGAAATGATGAAAATAACAGACAGTTATTATTGTTATTATTATTTCATTTGCACATTCAATTAAATTACGCATGGTGATACATTTATTTAAGTATTGATTTTGAAATGTCAACAACATTATTTTATCATGCTTCAGTATTTTTGTTCGTTAATTTGTTAAATAATGGAGTCAAACAGTATTCGTTTTACACGAGAAACAATGATCACAAAGATTTTCAGAAGGCATAGTTGCACTACATATATATCTATTTGTTTCTATTTATTGAAATTAGTTTTAAACACATCACGCACTGACGTGATCAAAGTTGACAAGATTGCTCAAAGATACTTTTTGTGCGGCCGCGTCTTAAGTATTTACGTTTTTTGTTTGTGACGTATAATGTTTTAAAAGATTTTCATATTTTATATATTTTATCAATTGTAATCGAAATAACCATAATATGTTTTACGTAATTTTGATTAGTTATAAAGTTAAATGAAACATTTTAAAAATTAACTTTATTAGAAGTAAAATTATTTTTTACACTTTATTAAATATTTTTTTTAAATAGAGAATTTTACTTCGCGCTAAATATACTGTATCGTTCATGCTGATATACTACTGTATCTGCGTCGTTAGGTTTAGCATCAGTAGTGGTTATGAACTTAACCATTATTGATATATGATGAATTCGTGGTTATATGATTGTCGTGATTTTATACCACGGCTTTACTTTGCAGCAACGAGCGGGTAAAGCGATTCTGATACAAATTACTGATGCTACACAATGTACGAATTTACTTCGTAGAATTTTAGTTCAATTTTTTATTAGTTCTTTTATTGAATTTTCGTTGAATATCGAATTGTTGGCAGTTATGATGTCGATCTTGTTCTATTAAACTTTCGCGTTTAATCTCTGCTACAGTGGGGGTGACTAATGTGAAATGTTATTGTGCTTCAACAGTGTTAAGATTTTAATGTACGGTTAGTTATATTTCGGTGTTTTATGATAAAGAAAATCCAGTTATATACATATGTGTGTAACAATTGTCAATTAAAAGAAGAACGAATCTGTTCTTAGAAAAAATGCAGGATTATGATATGAACGCCAGTAGAAGCGTCAAATAAAATGGGGATATTCTAGGAATGTTTCCAATAATGTATGTGTCTTTCTTCAGTTAGAAAGTAGAAAAGGAAATATTATTAATAAAGATGAATGTTTTTATTAAAGTCCGAAGGAGACCTAACTTATTTTCATCTAGAAAAGTGAAGAATAGTAGTAAAAGATAAGTTTATATGTTCATTTCTTAATATTTTTTACTTTTCTAGATAAAAATAAGTTAGGGCTCCTTCAGGATCCAATATAAATTAAATTTATTTTTATTAACATTTCTTTTTTATTTTCTAGTAATAAAAACATGATAGATTCCCAAAAATGTTTCTAGAATATTTATTTAAAAGTCTCATGTGCATTGTTTTAACTATTTCCGTACCGATTTTGTACAAAAAACCAAAAAAAAAAAAAAACATAAAACACGTCGTTATAAGTGATTTTTACTGCTTATCTTTATTTTATAACGCAGAAACGTGAAATCTTATGCCAATTAAAATAATCATTGATGAGTTCTAAATGTTATAGTGTATTATTAGAGTGCAGAATTTATTCATTTTAAATTCAATAATGAGATAATTATTATTTAATAAGTTCACATTAATCCTAACCTCAAATTACTGTTTTGATTTGAAAAACACTTTATTTAATAATTTTGTTTGTTTGTGTCATAAATCCGATAATTGGTACTCGTCCTCTTTCGAATTTTTCGATACGATCTGCAGCCATAAGATAAACGTCAAAAAAGAATTAAATGAATAATACACATAATTCCCTCGCACATAAATACACACACAGGCAACTGGAAAAAGTAAAAAATCCAAAAAGTATTTTGTTCCTTACCAAATTTTAAAAGTTTTATACTTTTTTTTTTTCAATATTTTACTGTTCCAAAATTTTAATATTAAGCAATGAAGAAACTTGAAACAATTGCGTTATACTGACAAATTTATGTTGACCATTCCATTCTGTTTACATTAACAGGTATTATACTTTGCAATCATATTTAGTTTTTAATAGTTCTTCGGTATGTTATATTAAATTTTGTGTTTCTGTATAATATTATTAGAACTATCGTAAAATTGCAGAGCTATCCACAACATTTTTAGAAGGAAGGGGTTATGGCTTGTAAAAGAAGTTTTATATTTTCTTCATAAATAACGACAGCATGATGAAGTTTAATCATTTGGAAGCACTTTAATGTCAGTCACGGAAATTGAAATTTTTTTTCTAATTTTTATCCGTCTCTCTAGTGGTCAGATTTAGTCGTTGTTGTTCATATACTCAGATAGAAATGATATAAAATTAATCAGTTTAGTTGATTTCTTTTGCAAGTGTAAAATTATGTATCGTTTAATTTTACAAAATAAATGAACATTAATAAAGATAAGCGTGTAGTTTCTGTTTAACACGAAAAGCACCAACTTAAACGAATCTTTATCGAGTTTTTGTATGAAGCGCTATTTAATACGGATCAGATCGAAGATTGATTGTTGTTTTTCTTTGCGGGCGTCTTATGATCCGAACGGCTGTGAAAATCTTGTCCGTATCCAGGATATCTCTGTTGGTGATTTTCAGCTGTACTTAGACCTTCGGTTTCTGCTCAGCCCGCTATCGTTTCGTTACGTTAATTAAAATACTCCCGGCGCCAGAACTAATATGATAGTTCAACGATCTTTTTTTTTTCTGTCTTCAAGAAATTAAATGTATTTTTACGTGAGAAATTCGCGAAAAACGATTTATATGTTTATTTATTTTTTCTTAAACACCTAACGGTTGTAGTATTTGAAATAGAAGTATTTATCTCAGCCCCGGATCGGGGGGGGGGCAAACGGGGCATCTGCCCCAGGCGGCAGTTTCAGGGGGCGCCAAAATCATGATCTATCTATATATACATATATATGTAAATGAAACGGCGTATGTTTATGGGCGCAAACACCGAAAAGTAGTGGATGGGTTGACTTGAAATTTTTACACAACATTGAATTTCTATATAAGAGTGTTTGTATAATTTTTTTATCCCTAAGTTTTCCCGGGAACGAGAAATTCAAAGCATTTTTAAGGGGCGCGATCTATGATTTGTTTTCGGCATTATAGTGAATAATTTCAGAAAAACGTATTGTGGCTATATATGCGGGAGGTTCTGTAATTGCATAAGTGTGTGTAAATCAAATATGCGGCGACAGTCTACAATCAGTGATGAGATGAGTGACGGAGAATATATGCTTGGCGATCCTAGCCATTGAACATAAAACTACCTTTGCGGCGCACTTTGATGAGCTAATAGATTCTTTCGCAGAAAAGAAAGCACGCCGCGTAAACCTGTAGCAAGATTAGAGAGAAAAAAATACTGAGACCTAAAGATGTCTTGATTGTCTCATGTCTTTCCTGGTTATACGTTTTCTATATTTAATTTTATGTCACACAAATGAAAAAGTTATTAGCTCATAAATAAAGAGTGCGAATTTATTAAAGGTTACTTATTCTCCCGATCGCAAAAAATGACACCCGTTATATATTTGTGAGTTTTTTTTAACAATTTATCTCAAACGCTGGAGAGAGAGGGCGCCCACTATCAAGTTCTTGCCCCGGTTCGAAGAAATCGTAGATCCGGGGCTGATTTATCTAAAAAGATTTATTAAATCTGGTAAATAACACAAAGAAAAAAGAAAAAAAAACATATATATCGCGTATTTTTACATATAAACTACGTTATGAGTCGCCAAATAATGTGTACCGACTAATGCATTACACTATATCTTTCAAGATTGCTAGTCAGTAAAATAAAATTAAAATCTTAATTCAACACCAGAACCGACACATATCCCTCATCGACGTTGTTCGATCGGAAATCGCAATAAGACGAACTTTCCGCTATTTGTGCCTTTGTACTCGCATATCTAGCGTATAGCGTGAACTTCAGAACTGAGGAAGCGCCACAATCCAATATTTTTTTAATATAAAAATAAACATGTGTAAAATTCGGTTAAATACAGGGTAGAAATAAAAATTAATTAAAGGGCACGAAATGCCTCATTTTTTAAAAATTAATTCGATTTTCCGATTCTTGTTTGCGAAAGTGTCTATTAAAACATCATGAAAAGATGGTCTTTTCTTAATGTTTGATAATAATTATTTTTCAATACTAAAGAAAGTTAACGAAGATAGTCATTCCTGACCTTGTGTATTTCTTAAATATGATTTTATTCGTTTCACTGCTGAGAATGATCAACCTTTGCAAACGAAGTGGTTGCTGGAATTGAGGTTATTAAATGAGAAAGCTTGTACACCTCTGGAAAAATATCTGTTAGATCTGAAGCGGTCAAGTATAGAAGCAACTGTGCACTGCTGTGTCTTTATGTATGTTAGAATCTTGAAAGTACACTTTTCAAACTTGCATAATCGAAAAAGTTTCCGTAATTCTGTTTTTAATTTAAAAAATCTTCTTCCAAAAAATTTTATTGAAAATTTAAAAAATTGTTTGTACTTCACGGATTTAAAAATTTTAATTTTGTTACATCATTAAACCTATTATTAGACATATTATTCTACTCCCATTTTTACTTCGCGGCATCACCGTCTACGCTACCTCCATCTATCTTCAAGACATCCAGGACATCCAAAATAAAAGATAAATCACTCTAGATAAAAATGCATACATTAAAACACGTATTTTACGTACCTGTGAAGGCAATAAGTATCCGAAAAAGTATATACATACAGTATGTATTTTGTCATTCTAGCAACTGCAGGGTTTAAATGAAAACAGAGTACAAAAATGAAATCCAAACATTTAATATTTAGTTTTCGTCAAAAAAAAAACAAAAAACAATACACTGCACAAATGAAAAATTAATATATATACACGAGTGTTATTGTTTAAAAAAGTCTCTGATATCACGTTGCTTCCGAGTTTCTGATCTCTTCTTTAAAAAGTCATTACGGATTATAAATAAATTTAAGAGTTCTGTTGAGTTATAGGTTTTGTTGGATTCGGCAAATTTTATAAATGTATGCAATGAATCAGAAGCCTGTTTCCATGAGACTTTAGCTTCATCAGTCACGGCCTGAACCTGAGTTTCTTATGGGTTATCAAAATTTTGTATAAACTGTTCGTCACTCATTTCTTCGACCACTGGCACACTTTTGTCGATTTCAATCCAGTCTATAACTTCCTCACGAGGTACATCTCTTAAAGGGTTGTTTGGCACAGCGTCTACCAAATCTAGCACCATATTTTGACCATCACCGGTAACATTTGGATTTTGATCTTCATCTCCATCATTAGGATAAAGAGTTAAAACCGCGGGAATAAGAGTCCTTGACATTACTGTATAAACAAAGACGAACTGATAAGCCATCTGTCCGGTATAGGCGGTGTAGTGGAGGACGTCGAATCCACCCGAAAAATACCCGAACACGGACGGCTCAATCAGTGTCGGATTACAGAATGTGCCGAACCGTAGAATGACGGACTAAAGAGCTTCTACTGTATATTGTTTATCCGATCGGTTGTTTATCATTCGGAAAATTTTGCTTTAATCACTTCGTTTCCTTGTATAAAATTAATGCAATCCAGAAAGCACTGCAGAATGATTTCATACGAATTGAAAGATACCTTAATAAATGAAATATTCAGATAAAACACAAAACGAAAGTTTAACTGTAGTAACCTAGATACACTTCAGACCGATTTGTTGTTCTTTAAAACCGATATTAAATATTTAGGCGTAATACTGGACAGGTAGCAACATACAGTAAACACGTGAGTTACACCACTAATAAATTTAATAAAAAAAAATTAATTTTTCTACATTACATAAGTTTATAACATACAAAACTTTCATAAACACAATGCATACCCTATCCAATCTAGTATTTCTACATCCGCAATAAATAAATTTCAGGGAATGCAAAATAAACGCTTTAGATACTTAATGCATCTCTCTACACAGAAATATCGATTACATTTACAGTCTATTCCAACTTGCTCTTATCCCAAGTATTATTGTGAAATATACAATTCTTTCAGAACTGTAACATAACGAGCATGCTTTTGTGGAAACATTGGTAATTATACAAGAACTTCCGTACAGCTAAAGTATAGAAAATATAAACATTAAATAGTGAAATATTTTTGTATAGAAAAAAAAAAAAAAAAAGTAAATAATAATAAAATTAAATAAATAAAAATACTACTTCTCGAGTAACAAAAGGTAAACCATGATATGTTACCCAGAAATGCCTTTTAATTCCATCGTCATCCACAAGTAACCAAATTATGTAAATATAAAATCTATGTTCTTTTAAATTTATAATTTTGTCTTCTTTTCTTTTTCTTTTCTTATGCTATCGGGTTTTTGTTTGGTTATTTTCTCGGATAATATTTTATGTAATATCTTCTTCTTCTTCTAGTGACATCTCCTTGATAGAAGTTTGCCTACATCATGAAACAAGTATTTCCTGGCTCTCTCTCATTATATTTTCTACTTTTCTTCCTTCAAAGCCGGCGGTTATCATTTCGAGGTGTTTCCTTCCTCTGGGCGTGTTACTTTCGATTTCCCCTTGTAAAGCCAGCATGTTTTCTCTGATCTTATGCGCTAGGTATTTCCGTTTTCGGGTTAGAATATGTTGTACAATTATTGGTGCTTTGAGGCCACATTTCTTCAGTATTTTTCAATTAGTTCTTTTTGGTATGCGTCGTATTTTTCTCCGTATATGCATTTCGAAAGCTTCCAACGGTCTTATGCTTTCTGTGTTCATCGTCCGTGTTTCACACACATAGTTTAACATAGACGAGACGTAACACCGGACTATTTGGAGCTTTAATTTAATATTCAACTTTCTATCCTTTAGTATGGATGCGATGTTTTCGAAAGCCCGTTCGGCCATAGCAATTCTTGTCTCAATTTCTGTTGTGTCCCTTCCATTATTGGTAATAAGTGATCCTAAATAACGGAACCGGTCCACGTTTTCCACGATTTTGTTGTTCCCTATTTTCAAAACTCCATATTTATTACTCGATCTCGTGAATTTCATCACTTTAATTTTATCCGCATTTATACTCGTACCCCATTTTTCCCTTGCTTTATTTAGTTTATTTAACATCGTCTGCATTTGTTTCATAGATCCTGCTCGTAGGACTTTATCGTCAACGTAAATGCAATCGATTATTTTACCATTTATTTTGAATTCTAGGTGATTGGCATTCTCCACTATTTCTTCCGCATATATGTTAAATAGTCCGGGGGGATAAAGGACATCCGTGACGGACGCCTTTCATTATTTTGTAACGTTTTGCTGAATATTTATCGTCTACTTTCACATTCACAGTTTGTTTTCAGTATAGTGTCTTCACTAATTATAAATTCCTGTTGTTTATAGTTTTTCAGAATCTGAAATAGTTTAACATGATTAAATCTATCAAAAACCTTCTCGTAATCGATGAAACAGATAGGATAGCATATTGTAAACTTAAATAAACGTAAAATATCACGCAGAAGGAAGCTAATTATTTTATTATCACACTGCATAGCAGAATAATGTAATTTTTATTCGATAAATCTTATTTATTTATTGACTTCGTTTACTTCTCGTTATTACAGTCGACACTTTTTTATTCTTTTTTAAAAAATCCTTCCCAAAGGGAGGTTAAAATGTTTTTCATTATTTTATTTTTTTATCTATAAGTGTAAAAAAAAGAAAAAGAAAAAGAAAAAGAATTTAAGGAGAATATATTAATCGGTCAGAAAATCATACGAGGAAAGGCAGGAAAAACTTTTCAGAATTATTTACAGTGGAGCTCAGTATGAAGCCAGGGGTGGCAAAAACACCAGGAAAGGAGGTTTCAAATATTTGTTGCCTTAAATGAAAAGAAAAAGAAGGGTTTTGCAATATTTTAGTTGCTGGGCGTTTGTAATATTTAATGTGTAAAAAAATTGGAGTTTTCTCCAGCATAATTACTTAACATTTTTTATCACATTAAAATGTTTTATTATTCACTTTCATATATATGTATTCTTTTTGAGTTTTCTTTTTCTTTATTGTGACGCGAATCAGTGGCGTAACCAAGAAGGAGGTTCCATAGGTTTGCCCCTCCTTCGACGAATAACAAAATAAAAAGTATTTATTTATTTTTTTTTTGAATTAGAGAAGTATTATCGGTAAACACGCTATTGTTATAATCAAAATTTCACACAATGTCGACAAATAGTTCTGCCCTTAGCTATCCTTTTGTCTTGTATTAAGACCAGTAACAGTTATAGAGTTACTTAACTTCTACCTATCTCATTCAAAAAAACCAGTCTGTTAATTGAGTAGGCGATTTCTATATCTTACGTTCTATAGATCCTTTATCCGCTCTATCCTAGATATTATTCCTCCAAGTATCTTTTTTCAAAATTAGATCGCGTTTAAAATACTTGCCTTCGTCTCTGCCTTAATGTGACCTGAGATCTTTTTCGACTATCCTTAATCCCATACCCATCCTCTCTACATTTGTAAACCCTATTTGGGTTAACGGTTTTAGATCTTTAGCACTTGTTTCTTCTTACTTTGCTATCCTTTATAAATGACGATTTACTTCTGATAGGACTCTAATTTTATCTTCTACTTTCTGTTCGTCTTCTTTAATTTTCATCGTATACACTTCTTTTTTTCCAATTACCCTCATCCTATTGAATGTCTTTCTTTACCGATTCATTCTAAGTTTGTTCCTTAACATGTCGCCGGAATTGAATTTTCCAATGCTTTAAGTTTTCTCTTCGCTATGTATATTACTGTTTTTACCGATGGTTTTAAAGTGTCAAATAGAGTTGGTTCTGTTTTTTTTTTTTTTTTTTGTCCTGCATGTTTAAACTTCCCTCCTTTTGCTTAATTTTCTATGCGGAATCTACTGCTATCTTATGCGCTGTTCTCCTTGTTCCCTCTCATCACTAATTTTTTATAAAATGTTCGTAATCTTAGTATTCTACAAGCTATCACATCTTCTCTTCCTTCTCCCTCTTCCAGTTGTGTAATACTTGTGGATTCCTGGCCATTTAGGTATTGAGTGTAAGAAAATTAGTGAATGTTCATTGGCCGTTTTTTCATTTCCAGTGGCAGATTTTTGGGAACATTTTCAGTTCGTAATATTGCTCCTCTTTCCTTAAATTACCTATTCCAGATTCATCTGTTCTCCGCGCCCAGGATTTCTAAACTTCCCTTTTCTTAAAGGCGGAATATTGTACATAAAATTTCTACGAAAAGGAAAAAAAGTGGCTCGCGATTTTCTTTTCGCGACCATTGATGACATTGAACGTATAGCGAAAAATCAAAATTAATATTAACCCGATATTTTGATCAGAGTTACCAAAAGAAAAAAACAAGTTGTATTAAATTCGCCCTACCCTGTACAGTGATTTTTTCATACTCTCACTTTCCTTTTCTGTCCTCGTTGCTCTCTCTACCTTTATTTTCGTAGTATTCAATTGAATTAGGTTCTAATATTTCTCTACTTCCTTTTATATAATCTTTCAAGTCTGCTGGTTTGATTAATGCCATTTTTCGGCAAATCTAAAAAAAAAAAAAAAAAAAAAAAAAAAAAAGTAATATACCACACTTAATCCATTTAATACAGGGAGTTAAATTATCGTAATATTTTTTTTTCTATAATTTAAAATTTCATATTGCGTATTCTGGAAATACTTCGATTGTTTTCGTTTAAAAAGTAATTTCGATTTTGCACAAACTCCGTATTTTGTGTAATTCACCTCAGGGAATCCCATATATTTTTCTGTGGAGCACAGTGAACCGTATAAGTAAAATTAAATTTGCTGATTATCCGGTCATCGTGCTACATATAATATAAAAACTGAAATCGTTCACGAATTTTTCCGAATTTTTAAATTTAATTTCAGAAGTATTCGTGTAATCAGAACTAGAAGAAAAGCGTCTGACTATGCCCTACTCTCGCCCAATCGGATTCTCGTAAAATTTCCAAATAAACCGCGTTCTAACGTGTTTTGGTCGTTTTTTCCCTTGATACATCAAACGACAACAATCATATTCGGTCCGATCAGGATTACGAGTATTGCCAATATACGTTTACTCGCAAAGTGTAGCAATTATTGGTCCGTTTCGCTTTAATTTGGTTTCAGTGTTTGCCGAATGGAAACGTTAAATAATATTCTCAAAAAATGAAAGACAGAATGAGGGTACAATCTAATTCCTTTTCTTATTTATTATTTACGCAAAATCAACGGCTATTCGTCAAATTTAGCGCACGCACGTCTGCGGACCATTACTCAGTTTTCCCCCCTATATAGGGTTACGCCTGTTTTACTACGGTAGCACAATTAGGTGAGCAGTTCAGAAAAAATGTTCTTTTTCTTTTTGTTTTTAATTTAATCATCTCGGAGGTAAACTAGATATTAAAAGTACCGCGTTAACGGAGGAGTGAAGATGGAATACGATGATTACGTTTCATTTAATGAATTAACGTATCGTATATACGGTTGTTTTTTACTCAGTTCGCAATATTTATCAATTTTTGTAATCACGTATGTTGCATGAGGATACGGCGACTTTACTTAATTTCCGTCAGTGCGTTTGCTATGGTGCGGTCAATATTCACGTTTACCTACATTTTACTTAGTACGAATTTTCAAAGTACTTCACTTGGAGAATACGGCAGTAGTGCAAAACTGAACGACGCGATATGTAAGTTTTTACTACAATTTACGGATCTTAAAATTAATGAACTTTATAAATGCGATATTAAATCTCTTTGTAAGTAATTTGAATTTCACGCTAATGTTTTTCTTTCATGGTAATCCTGCAGTAATTCCATAGGGTAATTCTATGGTAACTGCGTGGTAATTTGGAATGCAAATGAACAAATAAGTAATTTTACAAAAATAGTTAAAATTATAAACATAATAATAGACACCCCTTAAGATTGAATATTATATAAAATATGGTAGCCTCTAGTGGTTAAGGTATTGTCCCGTTCCGGATCCGAATCGCTCCCAGCTTTATACCTAGTCTGAAATTGAATTGGGTACCAGAAAAATCTGGGTAATAAAAGACAGCCGAGATAAAGGAACTGGCCCTAGTATTCTTGTAAGATCCATTAGGCTTAGTACCATTATGAAAAGCTTAATTTCACAATCCCCGACACCTTGTCAATGGGGATCTTGCTTTACTTGGTATCTATTCTTCTTCCGGATGCACTATCGCCTGACAAAATAATTTTTCTAGTTTCCGTTGCGTTCACCGCAGCGAAAACCACTACGCTCTCGATCATTCTTGTCCGGTATTTAAGAAGCAAGTAAGAATTCGTAAAATCATAAGTCTTGAAAACCATTTCTTACTCCGAAGCTAACAGTATCGATTGGGATAAATCGATTTCCTCAGCTTTCATATTTCCCGATATTTTCAACCCTATCAATTTTACTGCAATACAGGGAACTCTTCCAACAGCAGAAACAGAAAATGTCAAAATTATTCTAGCTCCTGATACATTAGGTTTCCTTCCGAAAAACACATAATTTTTAAATTAAATCTCAAAATCATTTCAATCCATTAATGCTGGCTTCAAAGGCTTCCATAATTTTTGGTCACTCAATTTTTATCTCAGACTCTTCTTTCCTCAAAGACAACGAATACTGATTAATCTCCTTCTGCTAACAACTTCGTTTCCGCTAATTCCAGATCCCTTACTGCTGAAAATAACTTAGTTACTACGCTATTGTCTACTGTTAGTAAATTCGGTATCTCTAATTTCGACGATAAAATACCTTATGTCAAGTTTTACAGTCTTAGTGATTTTATTAATCAACATTTCATCTAAATTCATCTTTATCTCGTTCTATCGTAATATCTGTTCTTCTGTTAATCCTTATGCGTTACCCTTCCCGCAATACTTATCTTCTGTTCTTACTTTTTAATTTCTTATCGCCCTCATTATTTTGGTTATTTTTTTTTTCTTTTTCTTATTTCTCTTTTAATCTATAGTTGATTTTATAACGGTTTTTACTATTTTTCTTAGCACCCTCTCTTGGTTCTTTCAGCGATGGATGTCAATTAAATCTTTCTCGGTATCATTTTTCTTCTTTTTATGATTACTTTCCTGTCATTTAGTTGTTTTTTTCCCCCGCGGAGGGGGGTCATCAACCAGGACCTCACCTAGAAACGATAGGAAGAAGAGTCAACTAATTAAAATAGCTAAAATAAAGGAACCAATGGAGGGACAACAGACTGAGAGGGAAAGGGCAGTATATAGGAAACACAATAAGGAGTAGGAAGCTTTAACTTTAGGGGGAGTAAATAAAGAGAAGAACGTTCCGCAGAAAAAGCAAAGCACTCAAAGAAAATTTGATTAGCATTACAGACAACTGTTTCATTAGAATGAAGACAACAAAAAGGAGAGGAAACCAAAGAAAGACGAAAACGAGAAGAAGACAATAAAGCGTGATTAAAGCGTAGGGAAATAATAGAGACAATAGCAGAACGTGAAAGGGAACTCTGATAATCGAGGGTTAGAAGGAAGGTTGAATTGGGAGGTAGAGGAACGATTATATTGGTAAAGAAGGAAGGGTATACATCAGATCAAAATTTAAGGTAAAATTTCTTCCTTAAGGATAATAGATTAGTACTTGAGATTAGTTAAGTAAAATACATAAAAACACGCTATTATAAACTCTTTGTTTATCCTACTTTTTCCTTTTTACTTACTCGTTGATCAGGTTGAAATGGGATTGTGGCGATTTGTACTTTTAGCCATTAATAGTCTTTACGACTTTTTATTCGTACGCTCGTCTCCTACTTGGCATCCGTTATTCTTTTATTACACCGCTAGCTCATTTCCGCTTTTTTTCGGTCCTTCATTTAATTTTCGTATTTTTCGTTTCAAAATTTAAAATATTACAGTGGAACTGTTGCAAAAATACCGGACCCATATAATATAAATATTTCGCTATTCTTAGAAACTTGGCGAAAAGATTCCTCTGACCCTTACATTCGAGTTCCTTTTTCTGTAATTAATTCCTATCGTAGTGACGGATATGGCGGTTTGGCTAAGAAACGATATTCATTTTTTTACTTACGATATTTATTCTCCTGGCTCATCTAGTCCATTTAATCTGAATCTTGTATTATTTACGTAACTTCTCTTTTCAATCCTTCATCAATTCCTCCCCTTCCCCTTTTATTTTCGTTGGTAACTGGAACGCTCGCCTTTTTTATCAGTCTTATCCTAGATAACGATCCAATTTGTCTTATAAATTATTTTCGCTATTCCGGAGTCTTTCTTGATGGTCATCTCTTCTTTCACAATCACATTGACCATATATGTATATCTTCTCTCAAAAAGCTCAACCTGTTAATCCTATGTTCTACAAATCTTCCGTTTCATCCTGAACTACTGTTATTTCATTTATGGTCATCTTTCCAGGTCTATTTTTTCAAAATTAGATCGCGTTCAAAGTTCTTTCTTCCGTCTCTGTCTTGCATATATAACTACGAATACAGCGAAGCAATTAGAAATTGTCTGTAGTAGCGCTTTTGCGTCCAGTCCATAAGCAGATTTCACTCTTTGCTAATAATGAGCCGGATCTGAAAATGATTACTTTGCATGATAAATACGTTGTTATGCATCTAGTTATTCGCTATATTCGTAATTATGAAATTCATAATTTGAGGAAACAGGATGATCGATTTCTTTATAGTCAATTATGCCGATGTAACAACTTACTTTTAAAGTTTTATTTTTAAATTAAAACTAAATAAAACTATCAATAAGACATTTTTTTTGTTTTTTTTTTTTTTTTGTTTCCGTTGGTTCGTCGATGAAGACAATTAGTCCACAAAGGGAATAATAGGAAGAGGAGAAAGTTACATTCTTAAACATGTTTTTAGGATAGAAAATGAAAATAATTCAAGGGTAGAAAAAACAAAAGTAGAAGGAAATGAAGAAATATGGGGAGTATCGATGATAAGGCAGGTGCAGAGATACCAAATAGAGTGGAATAGAAGGACAATAGTTCATTTGGGAAGGCTGAACATTCAAATAAAATATGATCAGTGTCGCAAATAAAGTGAATGGAAGCAGAGGGGAGAAAAATTTTCTGGATACAAATAAGAAGCGAGGAAGTAGAAAGGAGACCGTGATTAAATGGAAGAGTCGATAAATAGCTGCGATTGTGGATTGTTTTAAATAAGAAAAGTGTAGAAAGAGATGGTTGAATAGAGACATTAAATATTAATCGGAATTACAAAATGGATAATAGGAATTTGAACCAAAGTTTGAAACGGACAACGGCTGAGGACATACCTGAAAATCTGCTGCCTGAAGTAATAAGTTAATTTGTCTATAATAATAACGAAAGAACAAAAAACATAGTGGACAGCGATGAATAGTTCTTTTAATAATAATCGGAAAAAGTCACGAGTAATTGTTGGTCTTAAGTGGACTTTGTTAGATGGCTTGAAAAACTTCCTTTTCGAATGGATTAAGTATCAAAAATTGTATCAAAGTCCGTCAAATAAGTCGATGATAGACTGACGGTAGGTTTATTACCGGATCAAACCAAATGCGATAATGATGATACAGGAAAGCCAGCTTAATAAACTGCTCTTATTCAAGCTTTGTTAGGTTGGTAAATACGCTGTTAGGTTCTAAACTTGCTCTGATCGAAATAAGTCACTTACCGAGAGAATTATTTTATTTTGTTTTTCTACACCCTCAGTTCAAAAATTGAACATGATTATTTTTCGGAGAACAAATTGCCTTTTTTTACTTACAAGGATCGTAAAAGAATTTAATTTATTATACATAACGAATGTAGATCGCGTTGATCCGAAACTAGAGTTGGTGATTTATAATAATTCGTAATTTTGAAATAAAATTCCTGTGTTTAGTGTTTTTATTTTTCATTCATATTAAATTATGCTATCAAAGGTGAAATTGACTACAAAAGGTTTGCAATATCTAATATTAAATAACAAATGCACATTTTTATATATATATATATATATATATATTTAATAGAAAAGGGAAAAAAGGTAACCGGGTACAAAGCTTTGAATCAAAAAATATAGACGTCACAGGATAAGGAGATTGAAAGCAGCTCTATTTCTGGTATTTCTATATTTTTAAATAAAAGACTTTATTTTTTTTAAATTATTTGACATGTGTGCAGAGTTTTCATAATTTTTTTCCTTATACTTCTGACTACTTTTTACCGCAGTGATACGTGCATTTTGAAACATTTTAAATTTTTTGTCGTTTTCCAAAACGCAGTTGATTATTAAAAAATTTCGTAAGCATATTTACTTTCGATTATCTTTAGATCGCGAGCCGTAAAAAAAAATCTGAATTATAACATATATAAAAGGAGAGTACTAGTCGAAAAAATGATGTTAAAGAATAAAAAAAATTGAAAAAAGAAGGAAAATGACACAATAGGCATTGTTCAGTTTGAAAAATCGATAATATCGATGTTTAAAAAAAAATCTTCTCCAATAAAATGATTAATGTTTGTTATATTTAATTCATTTTCATGGAGTGTTTAATCGTTTACATATTTGATATTCAGTAATTGCAGTTGATGAACACTTTGTTTCGGTTAGATCATCGACCACTGCTGAAATCAGCGACATATACAAATACGTTCTAAAGACGCATACATTTCAGTACGGGTCGATAACAGTGCAATTTTCACCTACATTAGACGTAAAACTTAGTAAAGGTTTGTATACTTCTTTATCTCATTAATATAATCGACCGAACTGCGCAAACTGATTCGGCGCTTCTCGATTATTATTAAAGGTATTCCGAGTCGACGAAACAGCTATTTAATATTCAGCTGAAAGTACTATTAATTTTTTCACACACTGTAAAACAATTAATAAAATAAACACGGTAGAATTTAATAACCGAAATAACTGAGATATACAATAAATACCTTAGCATACTATTTCATCTTCGCTGTAAATACACGTTTTCGGAAACGGTTCCCAAACTGTTTGTTGCATACGCTTGTTGCTTGTAATTAAGTTTTGTGCTGTTTGTTAATTTAGTAATTTTCAACTTCGCGCGAAGTGTTTTATTATAATTTTTGTCTACGAAGGATTCAGCGTAATATGCGCTTTTTAAAATTCATCTTTTATTATCTAAAGGCAGTGCTGTACGGCAAGTGTAGGTTCCGTTTAAATTTCTAGGTTCCCAGTTCTAATTCTCCGGTGATTATCAATGAACAGGCCTCGATTTAGGGGGGTCTGCAGTCCCGGGCCCCACCTTATAAAGGGGCCCCCAAGAGACACCCACTTCCGACATGTAATGAAAAATTAATCTATTATTTATCATATGCATCAACCTTTTTTTAAAATAAATAGAATTAACTGTTCAGGAGCAAGTGTATTTTTTAATACATTTATTTGTTAACAATTTTGTATCTATTTTTATTACCTCCTAGAGGAGGAAACTTTGTAATAGTAAAATTTCGAGTTACGTAAAAACGTAACAGAAATTTGTTTTAAGGTGAGTCGGAATCTGCGTTTTTAGGAAATGTCTGTATGAATGTACACGCGCAACACACGCACACACACTATCCTTTTATGCAAATCTTTGGTTAAAATTTGCTGAAAAATTCATGGTTTAAAATTATATATATATATATATATATATATATATATATATATATATGTATATTTCTTTTTGGCATCGAAAATTCTACCCATTATGTCGTATGATATTTAGTTTTGTTTACATCAATAATTATATGTTAATTTGTGAATTAAAAATAATATTATTAAATTAAATTAAAGAGAATTTAGTTATTCTATAAAACTGATAATTTTGTCACTTTCGGAAAGGGCCCCTAATATTTCCGTAGCCCCGAGTCTATCATACATTTAATTCGGTCCTGCCAATGAAGTAAGTTAACTTTCCGATAGCGTAAAAGTGTGCTATGGAAGGAGCTAACTTATTACAGCTGAAGAAATTACTTGGCTCTCCGGCAAAAACTAATGTAAACAAGTATGAAGAATTAGAAATTAAATTCAAACGCGACAATCGAATTCTATTTTATAAAACGAGATTTTAATTTTTTATAATATTTACAATCTCCGTGTCAAATTAAATACAGTTCTACATTTTTATGTGACACAGCCTTGGAAGACTAAAATAATCTTAAAGCGCTATCTTCAAAATTTTTCAATAATTAAGACGATTGTAAGTTACATCACTGGCCGTAAGAAAGTAGTAGTTACTTACCGTATGTGGTTATATGAAGATTACGAAGAGAACAGCTGCTGTTCAAGAGTAGAAAAATTTGCGAGATTATTTTAACAATATTGTATTTATTAAATACATAAATGTTATTGTCTTAATTCGATAAACTGCAAACGTGAATAAGATAGTGTTCTTTTATGTGCTGCACAACTGGACTAAAATAAACAAAAAGTCACGATTTATCTTTGAGAGATTTCGAAAAAATGGAGAAAACAAGTGAAGAAAGAACATCGAGCATAGTGACAATATGAAAGACCCATCAAATTATTTAGGGCAGTTTTTATAAAAATTGAGTGCTTATTTAAAAAAAAAAAAAAAAAAAGTATCTACAAAACTTTAAGCCGTATTCAATCGTTTTTTTTGTTGTTGTTTTTTGCATATGTGCTAAAAATATACGAAATAAAAAAATATAATGAACTGTAGACTTATGTGGTATTTATATATATATATATATATATTGTAATGTGTCCATTACATTAGTCATATATATTTGTATAAAAATAATAATAAACAAAAAATAAATAAAAATAAAAATAATTTGGAATGTGTGGTGCGGGTGCGAGTGTGCGCGTGCATGGAACTGTTGTCGGTGGGACCAGCCAATCAGCATCCTGCTGGAAACAAAAAGGATCTACCTGATTCGGCAAAATCCAGCGGTCACGGTCGAGTAGGCGTTCGATAATTTAAAAAAAAGGCGAGATGAAGATGTTAGCGAAAAAGGCAGTGGCAGCCTTATAGAGTCAGTCTCAGTTTTTTACCTTCGAGCAAGCAGTCTCAGTTTTTTACCTTCGAGCAAGCGGTCTCAGTTTTTACCTTCGAGCAGTGAGCCTCAGTTTTGATCGTCGGCCAAGTCAGTGAGTCAAGTCCCGTTTTACCGGTAGGGGAGGCTCCGGTTTTTAATTTTGTAGAAATACTTCCGTTTTGATTTCTCGTGGAAAAGTCGCCGTCTTGTTACTACGTTCGACATTCGTTAAATTTATTGTAAATATCGAAGTGACGCGAGTAGTGATTCTTGCTGTTCGGCAAAGTTTGGATTCGGATATGCAACTGGCCCTCAACGAAAGTGTTCGATAAATCTTCCTCGACCGATTCCGATTTCTGCAACGCAACCGACCGCCGAATCGCCATCAATAGATCCAGGATCACCGACAACAGTGATACGTATCATTCATATTCACTTTACATATATATTGTTGTGTATTTATAATTGCGCTATTTTCGGACTAAATATTGTTTTTTCAGCGGTCGACCGGTCCCGAAAGATAGGTGTGAGTTTTGCTTAATATATTTTTCAGTAATTTCAATTAAATAGTTTTCCGTTCGTAATCATATAAAGAAAAAGTAAAACATTCTCTGATAAGCTTAAATAAAATCTAAACAAATCAAATCCACGAGCGTAAAACCTCGTGGTTGGCATCCCTGACTACCAAGTTAACGTCTAGAACCGTTACAATATATATAAACTAGATCCTTTAAAGCTCGCCATCGGAATACCTCTGGGAACACCATCAAATGCTTGATATAAAAAAGTCGATTTCAATTTTCGTCATTATTTTGTAAAACAATAAACTTTTTTGTTTTTTCGCGCGTAATCGAAAGAATTTTTAAAATTTTTAGAAGCGGTAAATTTAATTTATGGTTCGTGTACGAATTTTCCGTTACAACTTCCGTAGGTCACGAAACTTAACGCAAAGGATTTACATGATGTCTTAAATGTAACCAAACTTTTTTTTGTATTAGTATATAAAAATATATGATTAAAACTAAGATAAGAAGAAGAACCGAAGTGAATAATTCGGTAGTAGCGGTAAATTAGATTATTTCGTCGAATAAAACGTATGAAATTTGACCCGGATATGGTGAAAACGTATTTTTATAACTGCTTGAAGGTAATCAAAACTGAAGATTGTGAAGCGGAAAAATCAACGGCCGGAAAGTTTACGTTTTTTTAAAAAAATTGTTGGAACTCGCCTATTATGGGTATCAGTTTAACGCGAGTGATGAATAATTTTCGACACTTCTCGAGGTGCGACAATGAGGTTCGAACCGAGTATATGAAATATCGCTGTCTAACCAACCGCGCTGCGGTAGCCGATTAAATAAATTAAGATTACGTTACCAGGGTCAGAAATAGCGACAGAAGACGATTTTAAAAATCGAATTTTTTCGCAGCATTTTATACGAGTATTAATCGACTTGAGAACAGTTTGGAATGTTTCAGCATCAATTAAAAAATGCAGAGGGAAGAAAAGTAGTTAATTTACTATTTTTTTTTTTTTTTTTAAATAAGATGAGTGAACACGGGTTTAAAAAGGGTAATTTAAATCTCGTGCAATTCCGAGCGGTATAAAAAAAAAGATATTTAAAAGCGAATGAAGAATTTTTTATAAATTAACTCAAAATTAGCGTCGTACAAATTAATTAGACGTCGTTTTAAATACCGTCTTCTCGAATAGTTTAAAACCAAGGTACCTACGAAAATCGTTTTCAAGTTGTCCACTCTAAAACAATCAATGCTAAATTATCGGGGATAATCGCAAAAAGTTCACAAATCCAAATAATCATTTTGTATCGGCCTGCAAGGAATAATAAATGGGCGGTACAAGCAGGAATTTATCATTCGGATGATGGAATTTAAAGTTGCCTACGTATCATTTTTTGTCCTTTCAACGTATAACGAAATTATTATAACGATTTATTGCGTTTTAAACGAGTTTTCATTATAAACAGAGCGACTAATCGTATTGTGTAGTTTTCTTAATTTGTTTACCATTTTAATTTTAAATTGAAACATGTTCACAGATCTCACATCTGTATTGGCTGTGGGTAATTGCAGCGATATTTGGAATTTGTATAATAACGCAGCCGACATGGATATTCTGTATTTAACTATAACTGGTAAGTAAATCTGAAGAAAGAAAGATAAAAATAACCCTTTAGATTATAAATCACGCGTCCGGAATTAATTTCACTTTGTCTGTCGACATGGATCCTAGATTGTCTGGAAGTATATTTATCAAGCCTAAGGTTTAATGATTTTCCCTGCATCAGACGTTCTGTTATTTCTTCCATAATTTACCTTCGCTTTAATCATAGTCCGCTTCTTGCTTCCCTCTTCGTTTTGATATTGTTCAGTCTCCTTTGTGTTCCTCCTCCTATCTTAAATTTGGCCTGTGATGCAAATCACATTCTATTCAAATGCTCTTGTATTTCCTCAGAACGAGCAGTCCTTTATTCTAATTTGTTTGGCCTTGGCCTCCCGACTTTTTACTATGCCTAGTACATTCTTGCTCTTCCACCTTCTTCTGTTGTTCCTGTGTTGGCTACCCCTTTATTTCTCCTATCTCTAAACGCTTCCTCCTGCCACTTCTTACGTTTCATCATTCTGTTAGTCCTTTGCATTGGGTAAATGTCCCGTGTTGACAAACCCAAAAAAAATTTAAAAAAAAAAAAAAGATTTATTAAGCAGCTAAAAAATAAAACGACGTGTAAAAATGCCTGTTTTCGGTAGAAACCAATTCGATTCATTTTTCGTTTTTTTCGGAACGGATTGTGCTGTAGATCATCAGAGAAACAACGAATGAACTAAATAGAAAAAAGAACCGTATAAAAGGGAAAAAACTGACGACCGAGAAAAATAAAAAGTTGCAGTGACGCTGTTTAATCGGTATTTAATATCCCAATTTTTTTCTTTTCAATTTTTTTTTTTTTTTTTTTTGGTTAGGGTCACGTTAACTACAAGCATTAACCCGGTGTAAGTGAACTTTTTGAAAGTTTTTCGCGGCAGCGAGATAACCGAACGAAACACTACTGTCTAATCTAACGCCATGGTCGCTGGTTCATTTCCATTATTCACCGCATTGGAGAGGAAACTGAATTCGACCTACGGTCAGTCATTAATGTCGAGTCCTCCCGGCAGAAGACCATTTCTTCTCAACTGTCAAGTTTAAATTCGACTCATTTTAGAATCTCGACTTCTTTATCAAAATTTTGATGGATTTCTGAATCTTCTTTAGTGGTCCGTGTACCAAAGCATTCGATTCCTGCTGAAACCTTAGTATCGTCAAATTGTGTCGCACGCCCCGTATTCTTTGGTTGTCTTAATATATCTCAAACTGTACGGCATCTACAAAATGAAAATTCCGCCTATCTGACGGACCTTTTATATCAGATAAAACGACCTTAATAATGATATCTTCTCTCTTTTTTTTCTCCAATATTATTTATGTTTTTAAAGAATTTTTCGACACAAAAAACTTGGCATCCTTTTACTATATGCGTTCCCGGCAGTTAAAATGATTCGAGTTGCTCAAGTTCTGCTAACAGACTTGTAAATTCTGTTAAACGTACAGTTCTCGTGGTAACCGTCTTTTTTTTTTTTTTTTATTTAAATAAGTTGTGGGTCTCGCAGGGCAAGTATGCCCGTTGTGTGAGTGCCCGACACTCTTATTACCGTTTATTTAAGATACCAAATTACAATTATTCTAGCTTATCATGTACATCATAATAATAGTCAACTAAGTTTACATAACTTATGACATAGTACACACATACAAATACATACACACACCGCAAGTACTCATCTACATACCGATACATGAGGGTAGCAAAATATCTTCAAATACGAAGAAAAAAAAAGAAAAGAAGAGAAGAAGAAAAGAAAATAAAGAAAGAAAGAAAAAGAAAGGAACAATAATAGAAAATTATAAAATGTCATGATTCGAACCGTATCGTGGGTTTTACTCTTTACACCATTCTTTCAGCCATTTCCTTACTTCCCCTTTCCACACACCAAGTTTTTTTTCGTTTAGTATATGATGGGGTATTTTACTAATTAGTTTAATTAGAACTAAATCATCAGTATTATCAATTCGTAGATTTACGCCCCGGGGCTAGATGTAATATATATTATTTTGGTTTCTTGTTAATCGAGCTTTTTGCCTAGATGGTAATTTTGTATTATTGACATTAAATTCAAGTAATCTATAATAGAAACAGTACACATCTTAGGGAACATTTCGTTGTTTTCTTTACACCAAGTTGATTCAGAATCGTTTTGCTTCCAGTAGGGGAATATAAGTTTCAAACACCTTTTCTGTATTTTGCTTATTTTATTTATTTCCGTTTTCGTAGCCTCACCCCATATTTGAATTCCATATAAAATTGTGGACATTATTATTGAATCATAGTATATACGTAATGTGCGATATGCTAGAACCTGTTTCATTTTATGTAAAGCTGGAATTGACTGTCTTATTTTCGAATTTAAACTTTGAATGTGTTTTTTCCAGTTGAAGGATTTATCGATATATATACCTAGATATTTAAAATTTTCTATGTTCTCAAGCGGTGGACAACAACACAAATGAGTGTTTTTATTTATATGCAGTTCATGTATGCAATCATTATTATGGAGGGTAATTCGCGGATCGTGTGTCATATGTTTGGTACTGTTCCGAATGTGCAGTAATTTAGATTTATTTATATTAATACATAACCTCTTACCCGCAATTTTCGCGACACGTTATGTTTCCGTGCGTGTTTCTTCCGATACATCGTGGTCAGTTAACTCACGTAGCGCGCTTTTTCACCGAGACATCCAAAAAGCAAAAGTCTACTATCCCCTTTCAGGTGTCCACAGAGAAGTTTTTTCTGTAAATGTTAGTTCAAAAAAAATTTGCCAATCTACCATGCGGTACCGATAACTAGATTTCCGTTTCTGTATTATTTAATTACTGATTTCCTCCATGAATAAGTTCGAAAAAATTTGGTGCAACACCTGAATTGCCATAACATCGGTCGTAACTGAAGTTAAATATTTCAGTACCATTGAGCGGTAAAGAGTGATAATTTCTAATGCAATAAACACTCATCGTGTAGGACGGCAGGGGTCAGGCGCCTGTCATCGCGACACTACTAAAATATGCTGCAAAAAAGTGAACAAAAATAAACAACACACTATACGGAATTAATACAATGAAAAAAATTATAGATTTATTTTCAATTTAAATAGTTTGTTGTGGTACGGCGAATTTATAATTTTTTTGTTTATAAAAATAAAATAAGTAAATGAAGGGAAGAGGTTTTTTGACCGGATTGTAATAATTGCAAACCTATTTCTCATCGGATTGATTTCTGCCAACTTTGGTTTTTTTTTTAAACTCGTCTTTTATTTGCTTTTAAAAGATCAATAAAATTTTGAATTTCTAGCGTAAAGATTAACACAGGTGTGTAACTCTTATCGATCGTTTGCGGGCAAATGTGAAAAAAAAAAAGAAACAAAACGGTATTATAGTTCGAAGTTACTTTGTTTAACGTATAATTTTTAAATTTGTTGTTTGTTTTTGTTTGGTTTTAGTGGCGGTATTTAATTCATTATTTTTATTTCGAATACGATATATATTATCGCGTAAATATGCATCTAACAAAGTTGACTAAGGTTCGATTAAAGTACTAAAACAACATTCTCTGCTAATTCGTGCCATACTAGAGCCTTTTCGGTTGTAAATGGTTCGCTAATCGAGTTATTAAAAATCTGGCAAATTCTTATTCACGTCCATCTTTAATTTTAGATAACCAGTGCGATCGACTACCAACGACAGAGGCGATAACGATACCGTTGACAGACAGCAGATCGGAAATACCTCAATTAATAATGGATTTGAAGCAGTCACGTTCAATCAGTTGGCATTTTGTGACTGTCATCGCTGACAATTCGATCGGTTGGTAATGTCTTTCACGGTTATGTAATTTCCTGAAGTCGGTTTTCACGTATAGTATGTTTATAATGCATAGGAGTAAGAAAGGCCGTTTAATTGTAGGTCTTTTTCCCCGTAATTAAGTGGTATTTACTCCTTCAAATTAATTTCTGGCGTTGCCACCGTCAGCAGATGATACAGAAATAATCAATTTTAAAACGGCTAAGCGACGATGGAGAACGGCAAGTTTAAATAGTTATCAAAATTTAAGAACAACAAGCTTTCGACAAAATTTGTCTAGTCTCAAGATCAGTTTACTTATAGCAGAACGACGGTAAGAAGAAACGAGACAGCTGTCGACAATTTGCTTATGATTCTATAAAGTAAAGTAAAGTGAAGTAAGTCCCATATCCTTGATAGGGTGTCGGGATTGTGAAGTTAAGGTACACAATGTACTAAGCCTAATGGATCTAAAGAGAATACTGGGGCCAGTTCCTTTCTCATGGGATTCGCCTTTAATTTCCCAGATTTCTCTGGTACCCAATTATTTCAGGCTAGGTAAACTTGGGAACGACCTGATTCTGAGACGAGACAAGTCTCGAACCCGTGACCTCTGATTTGGTAGCCAAGTACTTGACGTTTTTATACTTTAAAATTTTACACTTTTAAAAAATGGCGTGCAAAAGTAAAACAGTGAAAACTAATTATAACATAAAATGATGGCATATGAGAAAAAGAAAATATTTATCGATTAACTAAAAAAAAAACCCAATAGAAGCTATGGACATTAAAATATTTACTGACATCAGAATTTTCCGACTGTGTTTCGCAGATGACGACTTGTTAAATGATGTAATCACGGCTTTAACTAGTGAAACGGTTAACGAAGAAGGCATTAGCGTCAGCATATTTAAAGTTCAAAATGCCGCAACAGATTGGGAAAGGTATGTTCTCCTTTCTATTATTGGCTTTTAATTGTACTTAGCGCGACGTTGGAATTTCTCAAAAGGAAATAATAATAATTGTTCCTCTGAGTAAATATAAAGTTAATTTATTATATATGTAAAAAAAAAAAAAAAGGGTTGGAAATGTCATACTCGTTTGTGTGGGCGGACGCCAACTGGTAACTATGTTAGGGTACATATGAAAATGCGTTTGCGAGTGATTGGCCAACTGGTAACCGGAACCCAAGCGATGCTGCCCAATTGGTAACTACTAGCCGACCATTGAAATAGCCAACAAATCTTATAAAAGTGAATAATTTCGAAACCGATATGTATTTCTCAACTTTTTCTTTACCCTAGACCGGACATCAGCTAGGTAACGTAAATTCTTATTTATGTTCTCGCGAGTCGGTTAAAACCTTTTAATAAGTACCACTGAGCTTGTGATGGCAATTCGAATTTCATTCGGCCGTATCAAAACATACGATTTATTATTCACTTTCACGGAAAAATGTTAAATTACTAACCGCATCATCGTTGCTATTTTATTTACATAATTGAGAATATCCGTTAACTGTTTTTACACGAGAACATTTGTAAACTTTTAATTTATCGATGAGAAATAAAACAGTAAGAAATAAAAATAAAAATTAGACAGATTAAATATAATAGAACGAGATAAATTAAAAATTTACATTTGCATAATAATAAATTCAAAACATTCCCATTCTGAACTTATAATATCACATCGTGATGACATATTTTTCCCGCAGCATTTTTCTAAATGTATTACATCATACGAGTGTTTAAAAATGTTTGCTTCATTATCACTCTTTTCTGGAATTTTTTAAAACTCAGAAAGTTTCTACTCCTTATTAAAATTTAATATTTGCTATATTAATATCTATCATGGCGTGCTCAAAAATAATATCTAATATTAATTTTTATTTTTTCTACATTTCAGTGCGATTGTAAGGGGAATTTAAAAATGTCGCTGGGCAAAAAATATAGCGACAAATATGTGGCATTATATTATAAAACTACTTTTGTCACGTGGGTTTTCTTCTTTGTTTTAATTAATACTGGTTGTAAGCGAGTTATTTACCGGTCGAGAATAAAATGGTCGAGTTTTTACATAGTCGAAGCACGATAAAAGAAGCGTTGAGAAGCACCGGTCTGGAGAAATGAACAGGCAGCCGTCGTCGATGATGAGTTGGCCTATTTGTTAGGGCTGTCGTAAAGAAATTACCTGATTCTTTTTGGTAACGAGTTGGCGTGTCTTACTTAATTTTACCTTCGTAATCTAGTTATCAGTTGGCTAATTCCTGGGGTAGACATGGCTAGCACATGACTCGCGGTTAAAAAGCAGCGAACCGGGTACACATTGACCTGTGGGATTCTTGGTAAGATCACTTTAATGCGTCAAAAACTTTCTTGATACTACTATGAAAATATAAAAAAAGCTGCTGGAGACGACACGATCGTTCGTAAACTTTTTTAAAAAATTCTCTAGCTGCACTTCTCCTGGTAACTTCTGAACTCGCATTTATGTTGCCACGTTACGTTAGAATACTGAATTCTAAATAATAACGGTGTTAGGCAACACCAAGACCGAAGGCGTTCCAAAAGGTTTATGCTTTTTTTTTTTATCAATTCCGATTACAAGTTTCTTATTTTTTTCAATTCGCTGATTTGATACTGTAACCAGTATAACCTATATTACTCCAATTTTATGTTTTTTTTTTATGTTTCAATGGAAACATGACCGAAATTATTTTGCCCGAAACCGAAATTTCGTCGAAAGTTAAAGCGTAATAAAAAATTTTGGTCAAAAATTAAAAATAAGTTTCAAAATTTTTTAAAAGTTGAGGTGAGCCCATGTACAACCCCATTTATCGCATTGCTACTAGCCGGGACAGTGTCGTTCTACATTTCAAATAATTTCAACTCCATGTCAGAAAAATTTGTAGGCAAATTTTACAAGACTGACACATACTTTTAAAGTACTTTTTTTCAGTTTTTCGAGAGTGTGGAAGTTATTGTATTAACGATAATTTTGCGGTATATTTATGTTTCGAAATATATATAATCGAAAAAAGACACTTTTCAAACAAATGTCTGCAAACATGTTTGCCTGTGTCTGCTTCTTTCTGTATGTGTGTATATACTGTACGTTTATATATGAAAATAAATCCGCAGATTTTTCTTAAAATTTGTTGATTTTTAGGTATTTAAAAACTTCGTTAATTTTCTTTCGAATGCGTGACTATCATTCATTCCAAAAATTAATCGGCAAATTTATATCTTAAATCATGCTTTTTTGTGTTTTATGTTTTTTTTGGTTAATTATTATAACTATTGTTTATGCATTTTCTAAAACTCCATAATAATTTTAAGTCAAACTCATATGTGTATATTTAACGTTGTAAAAAAGTGAAATGATAAACGTTATTGTATACTCCACATATCGCACTGAACGAAATAAAATCAATCGAATCCCATTTTGAAGTAATTCGTACATTGTACTAACTTGTACGTGCATCTTTTAACAGTTGTTTATTTTGGTATATACTATATATGTGTATATGTATATATGTACATGTATGTATATATATATATATACTAACTGACCCGGCGAACTTCGTACCGCCTCAGAATTAATAAATGTTGTGTTAACTTATTAGCTGAATTAAATTCCGTTTTTTATTAAGATAAAATTAATACTCAAAATGAATTAAGTTCAATAAATGTACAAAAATAAAAATAAAAAATATTTTAATTACATTAAAATGAATGTTATTAACGTGGCAGCAAGGCATTATTCCCCTTAATAACAAAGGTGGAGACAAATCCAACAAATCAAAGATCATGAAAATCGGTCCAGCCGTTCTTGAGTTATAAGTGGTGTGACTAACTCGACTTTGTTATATACATATATATATATATACATACGCGCGCGCGCGCACACACACACACACACACACACACACCCAAATAAAAAAAAAACGAAAACGGGCGCCAGCAACATTCGCGCTGTTACGATCGGACAGGCTCCTCTCGAAACATTAGGCCTTTAGGGGGAAAAAACAAAAAAAAAAAAAAATTAGAAAGGGGAAAATAGAAATAAAATCAAAAAAAGAATCCCGGGACGGCAGTGGTCTTTCTACACCGGAGATATCACGAAGTCCCGAACCGCGTGCCCAATAATAAAACTTCTGACTAGACAAGCGAGTATATTTCTCAAAATTTACATATAAAACATAAAATAATTAGCTCATCGAACGTACATAACCGGCAGGAACAAGAATGCAGCACAAAACAACAAATTTCACAATAAAATCAAGGAAAAATGGCGACATGGCACTTAAATTTTCGCTACAGTGATGACACAATGACTAGATACAAGCTGCCACAATGAACAATGTATGGCGTGACAATGTAACAAGGCTATGCAGAAGTTTCTAGAGGAATAATTCTGCGTAGATTACCGCACTAACCACCTTGCCTGATTTTCGTGGGATTTTTACAATCTTCCCTCAATTCAATGTTACTTGGGAACACATAGTACAGATGCGCTTTCCCTGCAAGCACATGTCACTATCTCAGCTTTCGACTACCAACTCCCCGACACTAACGCAGTCCCTACCCGGCGCAATAGTATGCACGACGGTGCACAAAATTTTTCGGTTTTGATCGAATAAGCATCCTTGACAAGAGACAGTTCGGAGATGAAAAATTTAACGATGTTCAAGAGATCGTGAATTAATTACGTCACCAGAGAATATTTTCTAACTCGAACATCGTCAAAAGATAGTGCTACAAGTACCGAATCCATCCCAATATAATGTATTTATATATTATCTCTGTGTACTTTTTTTGTCACATTTATTGTGATTACACTGAAATGACCTGTTATAATTTGCTTATATATGTAGAACTAAATTGTTTGCTCTAATGAAGTACAATATGTTGCTATTGATTGAAGGTTATTTGAGAGTATTTGCGAAACCTTCCCTATCCATGGTACCGAAAGCTATCGGCCATCACTGAATACGTGCTAACTTGTTGGCATTGTGCTTCTAAGGTAGAAAGGGCGTATCGTAAGTAGAACCACATCCTGAAAACCTAATCGTGACAGAACTCGCTCGAATTCGATTCAGGACTCTGAAATCCTTTTGAGAAGATCTCTTCGGAGGCCACCAAGGCTGCGTTGACAACTTTATTTTTTGAAGAAACATGGATTGTGGAATTCATTTTCCCCCGTAATATATACTAAAATGGGTTTGAAGAAAATGTTTTTGTTAATTCCTTTCTCTTTTCGATTCGCCTTTACTTGCCTAGACAACTGTGATTTCAGGCTAAGTGTATTCTTGGAGGCGATTTGGACGCGTGATTTCACCTGTTCGGAAATTTATTCGAACTAATAGGTCAAGAAAAAGTATCCTGGCCTCTTGCTTGCACATAAAATCGATATTTTTCAATTAGTTTATTATTTTTTTTAACGTTATTAAATTTGATTTAGGAGGAAAATTATGTATGAACTGTTTTTCGCCATGAATTCAAATAGGAGGGATAATTTCAATTACCTCATTATTACTAGATCCGAACTATTGCCGCTTATAATAGAATCGGTAAGTAGGCATTCATTAATACTAGTTTTATTTTCGATTATTCGGTTTTCCTCGTAAGCAGAATTACATCAAATTCGTCGGTAGGCAGAAAATAAAAATGGGCTGAAAGAAGGTTGAACAGATGAAGAAAAAATGAAAAAACAAATAGAGCGCTGGAAAATTCATACTCTAATTTTAAATTGAAATAATAAAATAAATTATATTACTTATATTAGCAAACAATGACGAACGTTTCTAAAGTCCATGCAGTAATATTACACGTCACTGTAATTAAATAGTAATTTTCTAATTGCAACACTATTTATGGATAAGAGAGAATTAACATTAGATGCGATAGTAATTTTGAGATATTTCTTCGGGCGGTGAACAGATTAATTTCAGAGAAGGGGTGATCGGTGTCAGCTATTTTATCCACGTCAGGTAGATGACAGTATTAGAGGGATGAAATTAAATCTATTTTATATCCAGAAATTCGTAGACGACTAACATCTAATCAAAGCGTCGACATATTGTAATGATATAAATGTTCCGGAGATATTAGGATCGGATAACTTTCAGCTAAACAAGTGAAAGTTGGGGATGTTAGGTTGAACTGTTTTATATCGATGTGTACAGTACGGCGATTTGGACACCACAAAGTTTCCTAATGTCCTTTATGTGCATATCTAATATAAGGATAAGTAAATCTCTGGTAGGAAAGTATGGAATTAAACAGCCGCTTGTCCGAGCATATTTTTGGCAGCTGTATTAAACATTTCATTGTCATTAATGTCGCAATGTTCCGAGTAATATATGATAAGAATTATATAGTTAGTAGAGCAAGAGGAAAGAGAAGATGAAATGACCTGCAGGACACTTCAGGAATATGGTATAAAAAGGACATTCTAAGAGATCAGAGTAGAAGAAATAATAAGAATGGTCCTTAAAGTATCAGTGGACCCGGCGGGAAAAGGGGGTTTAAAAGACTCAGAATAGCTTACTACAAAAATAGACCGAACCAACTCCATACGATCTTTTAGAGCCGTCGGTGAAGATTGTAAAGGGGTTTGGGAAAATAGAGCTTAAGATATTTAAAAATTCCGATTTAATAATACGTTGAGGAGCACGGTTCAATGGGTTAGTTAAGAAAAAAGCAATTAACAGGATAAAGATACGAAGTGAAGGAGAAATATGGCGGCTTATCACGGGTGAAAGTGTAAAAACTGAAACAGGCAGACAGAGATGAGAGATAGTATTGCAGTTTTATTGACCGTAAAACGCCAATTATGACAGATAGAGGAGTAAGAAAGAATAAGTGTGGACGAGGATACAGATAGAACGGTTTAGTAACGGTAGCCCAGATAAGACCTTGGAGTGAGAAGAAGCGGAACGTAAAATTCTGTATATAGATTAGGGATCGGAGTAGATTTTTTGAGCTCTGAAGCAGAGGCGGAGAGACGTATTTTAGACACGATCGAGTATGGATAGAAGGGAATTTCCATAAATAAAACAGCAGTAATTGAAGATGGAATAGACAAAAAAATTTGTAAAACAACGGCATCACCTCTCTAGTTTGTGTGAAAAAGGGACTTAATGAGGTTAAGCCTTTTGAAGGCTGACAAGTAGAGATGAATTTATGAAATGGAAGATGGACTGTCCAGAAAGTCAACGAAAGGAGGAAGTAAGATTGGGCTATTATTTAACACACGAGGTCTATGAAGTATAAAAACACGACAATAGAAAATTTAGTCGGGAATATAAAAAGACGAATTTGGGTTACAGCATTTTCTAATGATATTAAGAAATTTTGAAATTGAGAGTAGCCGGCGAGATATTGTGGTGAGGAAAATAAAAGGAAATATCGTCGGCAAAAATGGGAAAAGTAATTTAGAGGCAAAGAAGCAATTTTTATAAAGCAGATGTTGAATAAAGTTGAGCAAGAATGCTACGGTAATTCACAAAAAGATTAGTCAAGCGGTAGTGTACAAAACGAAGAGGAAAAAATGATTGCTCCACACTGGAAAAGATTATTAACAAGCGACGAAAAAAGAAACGGAGTGTTAAAAGAAAAAAGTGTTGTGGACAAATTTTTTGTCGATCTTTCGGGGCGAAAATTATACATGTTGTCACTTAAGAGATTATGGTGTTTAGGCTACCAAGAAAATTTCTGCTGAATAAATTTTCGACAGCTTTCCTAACGCAAGACGCAAGCGAAATTAGTCGAAGTGAGGAAAAATTAGGTTTAAGGATCGGAATAACGAAGAAGGTATTCAAAGATGAAAGAGTAGAATCAGAGCGAAAAATGAGTTAAATAGATTTTCGAGAATGGGAAAGGAACCATTTATTTCGTGAATGGAATTAGAAAATTACGGTTAAGGATGTTTCCAATCTGTGAAGATAAAAGAAGTGATTCGAGGAGGTGGACAGAATTTGATATGATTGATTACTATACAGTGAATAAAAGAGATTAATTTATCAGCAGAAGGATTATAGTTCAAAAAATGTTGGGATAGATTTGAAAGTCTTGGATATTTCTTAAAAATTTGAGAAATAGGAGTAGCGTGTGAAAAAGAGGAACGGAAGTTTTTCCATGCATTTCTTGTAGTCAAGAATATATCTGATTGCCCTTTAAAAAATATCAAAAACAGACTAGATTTTTTTTCACAATTTGTTAACGGCCATTTTTACCGCTGCATAGAAATAACTTATAGTCTGTTATGTTTAATTTAATGAGATTGATATGCTGCAAAATCTCGATTTTCTTTTGTTTTAATTTTTTTTTATTTTAAATAAGTTGTAGATCCCACAAGACAAGTATGCAAAAAAAAAAAAAAAAAAGAAAAAAGTATGCCCGTTGTGTGAGTGTTCGACACTCTTATTAACGTTTATTCAAAATACAAAATTACAACTATACTTGCTTATCCTATACATCATAATATTAGTGAATTTAAGATTACATAAATTATAACATAGATACAAATACGTCCATACATAAAAATATGTATACACATATAAATACGTACACACATACAAATACGTACACACACCGTAAATACTCATCTGCACACCGATACAGATGTACATGAATAATTTGGGCGGTCCGGAAACTCAGTGGCTAATGGTGTTGCCGGACGCTTACAGAACCGATAACAGTTTCGAGTCGTTGGCTGGACTGATAAAAGAAGGCGAGAATTTTAGTTTTTTGCTTAACATGTCAAATAGGAACAGAAATTGCACGGTAAGTAGAATGCAATAATAAAGTAACAATAATGTTAATAATAATAATTATTGTTGTAAGTTCGTTTTTTTTCTTTTTTATGTGCCGTGTACAGCAATAAATCCTACAGAGACACGGAACTATCGATTTTTATAACATAGATAATAATTTAGTTTGTTTTAAAAATTTGAAAACTTGATTTATGGTGTCCACATTATCGTTCAGTAAATCTTGAAGGTCGGACGGCGCAGTCTCGTATTGTTTTCAGTCATCATCATCTCAGGTGCCGTACGCTACATAGCGCGTTGGCGCAACCTATTCGTACATTTAGCTGTACCGATATAGGTTGTGTACCAGGCAATTGTAATATGCAACGCAGGTGTACACATGCAAGACTACATTCGGGACTGATTGAAGCCGCTTGTTATCGCGCTACAAATGCAGTCCGTCCGGTGTGGGTCTGCTGTGTACTGACCTAGCGCGCATATGATGTTGTACGTGGTGGTTTGCCATTGCCTTCCACGTGACTATTAGCGATTATTTATTTATTTAATTCTTGTAATAAGTTTGTCGTCGCTCGGGATCGAACCCGTGACCGCCATATCGGAAGTCAAGCGCTCTAGCAACTAGGCTATCGCGACGACTTTCAGTATTGTTAGTAAATAGGATAGGCTATCAATATATGCTTGACGATTAACTGACAGCAACACTGTTGGTACATTGGTGTTGCTTTTCTATACAATAGATAAGCGTGCGTTAATTGTGTGTGTCTTATTGGTAACCGACATAAGGTTACTTCTTCTAATTTTTTATCTCAATGTACTGAGAGCCAACGTTTTGTAGATGATTTTATCGATCGCAACTTATTATCGCTGGATATTCTCTGCCAATTACTATTCCAGATACATTTGAAGTACTGTTTGAGATATTTTTTAAAATCTGTTAATGGTACAAGTGTATTCGGAAGCGAATGTGCAACGATCGTTTTTACTGATTCATCAGCTTTTATATTACCATACATATATTACTGTGGGCCCGGGTATCCACAAAAATGTTATGTTCTTAGACCTGGTTTGTAACATGAATATTATTTCGTTGGCAACTGGATGTAAATTTTGGCTATTTAATATCGTTTTTAACGCTGACAGCGAGTCAGTGCATATCATGGGATTTTTATTTCTGCTGGCATCTGTGTATTTCACTGCGGATCTAATAGCGGATAGTTCTGCTGACAACACTGAAAACATAGCTGCTAGTGCATTTTAGAGAACTGTATTTTCCTTGATAACTACTGAACAGCCTGCCCTAGCTGATGATTTTAATCCATCCGTGTACATGAATTCGTAGTCCACGTCATTTTCTTTAATCTCCTTTAACGCTTCTCTGATCCCGATAATATTTTCTCTATTGACGTGTTACAACGTGTTAGATTCATTTGTGAGCGAAACTGTATCCACGGTGCAATGGCGTAGAGGTATTCACGAGGTCATGTTGGAAGTTCAACTTTAAAAGTCTGAATGTGGTTATGCAGACCGGTAAGATCGGTATTTTCCTGAGTAGCAAGCATCAGTATGGTTAAATATTGTTTTCTTAATTCCAAGGGCAGTTTAGAAGCGTCACATAAAATAATTACTATTGGTGATGTTCGGAAAGCTCCAGTTGCCAATCCGAGTGCAGTATTTTGTATCGTATTTAGAGACTTTAATAATGTTAAACTCGCGCTAGTATAAGCAGCGAGTCCGTAATCTAATTTCGGTCTTATTAGAGAGTATCTAGAACAGGCCCTAATCTTATTTAAAAACTTCGATCGGATAAAAAATTCGCGATAAATGCGCAGAGGCGTCCTTTGAAGTTCTATGAGTGTAACGTTGGTAGAATTTTATTTTTCCATATAGTATCAAAAGCTTTTTTAAAATTAAAAAAGACTGCTAGTAGATGCTGTTTATTTGAAACAAGCTTTGAAGATGCATGTTTTTTAGGCGCATATTTTAAAAGGTAAATGGGGAAATAATCTGCGCCAACAGCTTTTGGATTTTGTATATTTCATGGCTGTACGAAGTTCATCCATCGTTATTGGCTTGGTGTTTCTGCTTGTTTGTATACTGAAATTTGAAGAACCGTTACTTCCGTTTGAGGAGATTGCAAAATAAATCGCGAATAGTGTATTTATTTCCTGTAAGTTGTTATGTAAGACGTCGTTGTTTCTAATGCACGCTGGTATGTAGGACGATGTTATTTTTTCAGTACTTTTGATTCATTATTATTTCTTTCGCCCATGTTGCGGTGATTCTTTCTTATTTTGCACCATATTTTCGTGTTCCTCTTGATAAAGTCCCGAGTGAACTACTTATTTCCCTTAGCGCATATTTGTCTACCTTTTTCTTCTAGTTTTCACCGACTCGAACAGTTATTGTCACCGCTTCTTCTTGCACTTTTTGCATTCCATTTGATTTTCAGCAAGCAAAAATATTTTTTTTTAAAAATATCTCCACGCGCATTTACATTATTCAGTTTAGCTACTCCATTTTAAATTATCATTTCAGAATTTTTTTTTTTTATTTTTTACCACACCAAACAGGCATATGGCTTCAAAAAGAATATATAATATATATATATTTTTTTTTTAAAGCTCTTAAATTTTATGTGTTGTGTGTAACTACTATGGTCATTAGAGTACACGCAGGGGGAGATCTTTTAAAAATGATGAGTTAAGCCGTCTAATGAAGGTAATAACCCCGGTGATGGCAATTGTCTCATTTGAGAGGGTGCGCTCTATGTTTCGCAATAGGCCAAGTTGTTTTCGTAATACCGTAAACTTTTGGCAGGTAAGCAGTATGTGAGAAACTATCGAAAAAATAATATAATATTAATCTTGATAATGACGGTAATTTGTCGAAACTAGTCGATATTTTTTAATGATATTGTTAAATTTTAATAGTGTATTTTAAAATTTATATTTAGCATCTCATTGTGAATATTTAAAAAGAATACTTGTTTAGTTTGCTTATAGTTAACCATACGCAGAAATTGTGAGTTTTATTTTTTTCTCGGAACCAAATGAAAATTATAAAAGGTAAATGAAAGTACAAGAACATTTTTTTATTTTATTTCTGAAAGTAATAATTATTTCTTTGAAAGTTAATAACAAATAATCACTAACAAATAGTTTGCGAGAATACCTTATTATTGAGAAAATAGAACCGGTTAAATGTAAGGCGGAACGTGATTCCTGTCTAAAAGATGGTACGTGCACGAAACAAGCCTCTCAAGTCAAGTACACATTATATGTATATCTTATTTCTACTATTAATTTTTACGTAATATTTATTAATGTATTAACTAAACGGGATGCAGAGAAATTTTTACATTCTATTTTTATTTAGTCCGGATTAACGTGTCATCTAGAAGAACTGTTGCGCAGTTTAATTGATGCTCTCGATACATCGATATTACAAGAAATAGAGCTTTCTCAACACGTCTCGGAAGAGGAATGGGAGACCATTAAACCGGCCAAAAGTAACCGAAGGGATTCTTTACTTACGTTTATAAAAGTAAATCGAAATTTTAAATGAAATAATTTTTAAGTGTAAATAAATCCATACTTACTTTAATAAATTAAAATAAATGCCTCAATTCAAAAAAACGTTTTCGGGCCATATCATCAGCTAACAACACGGAGTATACACTCAGGTGAAAATAAAAACAAGTTATTGGTTTTTAGTATTATTTGAGCACACTCTATATTGTGTTAGCTGATGATGGGCTATGCCGAAAAACGTTTCTTTAAATTGAGGCGTTTATTTTAATTTATTAAAGTAAATTATTTTATACTTATTTTCGTTTGTTATCGAGTTATTTATTTGTTTTATATTTAGAAATAATTTTTCTAAATGGCGCTACATTTTTCAACCTTTTGCGAATCGTGTGTGTATTTCTTTAAATCCCTTTTGAAGATAAACGGATGAACTATAGTTTGACGTGCCTGATATTTTAATTTCAGAAAATAAAATTATTCGACCTAACGCTTTTATTCAGGCTAGTCTACACACAGTTGTAACGTAGAGTTTCACGATTAATACCAAGTTGCAATAGAACTCCAAAATCAAATTTGACCTCACTGACGACAACGATTGTAGAGCAATATAGAAATTCCCATATTTAACTCAGTAGGCCGGAATCAATTCTTTTTTTGTTCATTTAAGATAGTCGATGATTTCGCAACGGGATATGTGAAATCCGAAATATAAAACTTGAGTTATTCATTTTGAGCGAGGAGCAGTTCAACTGGTTGAACCAACTGAGTGAAGCCACCAAATTCCTCGTTCATCTTGTTATTTTCGAAATATACATTTGACTGCTTCCTTTTCACACCGATGATATTCAAATTTCTCAGTTTATAAGGATGTATTGAATTAATATTTTTTCAAAGACTTCTTTACACGTAACTCTGTCAACTCTTTAAAAAGTGTTTCAGACCGTTTGCTGAATGAACCGATGGTGAATCTGTAACAAACAGCCGTTTAACTCTCTAACAGTGGCATCCTGGTCAAAACTAAATTCTGACTTAATTGTTAAACTGTTTTTCCCCTACCCTGGGCGCGCCAGCGGCCGTGACCCAACAACATGATAATTCAATAGATAAAACTAAATAACCATGCGGTCAGAAATGAAACTCACAAAGGACAGCAGCAGCGGAACAACTGAAGGTAATGGGAAGGAAAGGATATAGGTTGTGTTAAAGGAAGTAGAAAGATCCAAAGCTAAAAGTTAAGCTTACAGAAGGGAGCGTTCGTTGAGGAGATCAGAATATTCGAAAAAGATATTAGAATTACAAATACGAAGAGATTCAGAAATATGGAGAGACCAGAAAGGAGAAGGCGACAAAACGAATCGAAAACGAAAATAGGAGAGTAGAAAATAATTGATCCTAAGTCTAATTAAGGAAACAACAGTAGAATGACGGCAGACTGGCATAGAATGAAACCAGGGTAGATTGAGTAAGACGGTACTGCGAATAGCGATTAGAGAATAGAGATGGATACATGTCCAACCAAAGTCTGGAATGATTAGAGCGTGATAAAAAAAGAATGTCTGAAGAACGGAAGTAGTTGAGCAATAGATTATTGCGGTCAGCTGAGCGAGCTAATGAGTCAGCTGAGTCATTGCCCTCTATATTGGAATGACTAGGAACCGATAGAAAGTGTATGAGTATGGAACAGGACGAGAATAAAGTGGAGACGGGAGATCGAATTTGAGAGAATGATACCGTCAGCGGAATGAAAAGGACGAGAGGAGATGTCTTGAAAAACGCCTTTGGAGTTGGAAACGATCTGGAATCTGTGAACCCCACTTGTAGAGGATATAAAATGAATGACACGAAAAATTGAGATAGATTTGGCCGAGAAGATAGAGCAGAAAAAAGGAAGTCTGAAAGACTCAGAGTGCAGAAGCGTAGGAGATGTAAACGCACCACCGACGCCCTCATCATTCTTGGAATCATCCGTAAAGATTAAAACATAGGAAGGAAAAGAGGAGTACAGCAGATGAAGAAATTCATAGTTGACTACATTGTGAGGAGAAGAATTAGCTCGAATCTGGAGGGAGGAGAAATTGATAGAGTGTCGTATGCTATTAAACTCATGAGAAAAGTAAGGAAGACTGTCATAAGGGAAAACGTAGGAAGAAAATTTAGAAAAACGAACAGCTGTATGCGATAGAATCGGGATTCTATGAAGCGCAAAGCGCCAGTGGTTTTTGATATGAAGATAGGTAGGAATAACATTGGATGAAGAAGTGGGTAGGCGTTTTATTGAAAAGCGATAATCGAGGAGTGAAACGACGGATGAATAGAGATTGAGTGATAGATTCGGATAAAATAGCAGGAATGGGAAAAGATTTTAAAGCGCGAATGTACAGACGCAGGCAGGAATTTTAAATTGAGCCAAGTTTGAAAAGGAGAGATTTGGAGGAATTTCCATAAATGAAGGAGCATTAATTGAAATTGGAGCGAATAATTAATTTGTAAAGAATTAAAAAAATAGACGGGTCGCCATCCGATCTGAGAGGAGATAAAGATTTAAGAAGATTAAGTCTTTTAACAGAGGAATTATAGACATAATTAATATGCTCATGAAACGTAAGGAGACTATTTAAGAAAAGGCTGAGGTAATATATGTATATGGAATTAACAGTGGGAATAGGAATACCAGATACACTGATGTTTATAAGAGCATGGTTAAGGGAGTGGAGAGAAAAAATTACGCAGAAAGACTTGGAAGGGGAAAGAGTAAGGTGGAGACAAGAGAAGGAATTGCTAAGAAGGAATAACGAATGATTTAACTCGTCGGTGGTGGAGAACAGATCATCTGAGGTGGAGTAAATTAAAATGTCATGAGCGAAAAGAAAAGAGAAAGAGGGGAATAGGAAGAGAAATATCAAAGGAGTATATCTTAAAAAGAGAGGGACTAAGGCAGGAACCCTGAGGAAGACCACGATAGACGTGTCTGAATGTGGAAAGAGAAGGAGAAGAAAGATAAAGAGTTCTATGTTGAAAAAGGTTGAGTATGACAAAGACCACAGGACAGTTAAGAGAAAGGATTTTGGAGCCCAAAGAAGGAAGATGCGCGTTACCAAATGCAGAATAGACATCGACAAAGGCGGCGACAGTAAATTTCTTCGACAGGAAAGATTTATAAATATCTGCAAGGAAATGATTTATGCAATCAACCGGGTTAAGCCCGGGGCGAAAACCGAACACATATTTCAGGGGACTAGATTATTATGCTCAAGACCCTAGTCGGGACGATTGTTTATTAAGCCTTCATAATGAGTTTGCGCAGACAAGAGACTAAGGAGATAGGACGGAAAGAACACTGATTTTTTGAAGAATCTGAATGACGGTAAAGTCGTTCCAAGGCTTAGGAGTAAAACCAGAGAGTAGACGAGAGTTGAATATATTCAGGAGGAAGAGCAACGAAGAAGGAAAGAGTTTTTTAAGAATAAGAAAATAAAGGCCGTCCAAGCCAGGAGCAGAAGTAGATGATTTATTAAGAACGAACACGAATTTATCATAGCGGAAAGGAGAAGATAGGAAATGAAGTACTGAGATATTTTTGTGAGAAAAGGAATGTTCAATTCCTCGAAAGAGGTGACTTTAGCAGGAACAATAGAGTCCAAGAAAGAATGAAGTTTAGGCAATGGATGATAGGAAAGGTGGAGATGCTCAGAAAGGGGAGATCTAAATGCCTTGGCTATTTTCCAGATCTGAGGAAAGGGCATATCTCTAGAAAAGAAGGAACAAAATGATTTTCAAGAATTCTTCTTGGCAGATTTTAAGGTGTACCGAGCTTTCGCGTTGGCTTCTTTGTGAGCTAAATGAGAAACACGAGCGAAAGGTTTTAATGGTGGCAGTGCTTCTTCGAAAAGCAACTTTACACTCTTCATTCCACCAAAGAGAAGATGCATAAGAAAATGAGCGATTGTGCGTAAAAGAAGTAGGAGGGGAGGAAGCAGAAAGAGCAAAATATAGAGATTAAGTGAAGAAATTGTACTGGGATACCGAGAATGGGAGGGATGGAAGAATCCACCAAAGATCGAAATTTACTCCAATCTGTTTTGGAAAAAACCAGTGGCGAGCGTGAAGACTACGAAATGGTAGGTTCTTTTTTTGCAGTTGTATCCACCGTGTTGAATGATTTTTTTTTCCCATGGGCATTTTTGGTTTATTTGGCGCGGTTGTGGCCGTAGTGTTGAATGGAAAACTTTTTTCTACACTGTGGACTCGGCTTTTGCAGTGCTTTATTTAATATATATGTATCTATCATACCATTTAAAGTACTGTTTTCAGCTGCCAAGGCTATTACACAGCGCACAGATGTGCGGTCAGTATTTAGAGATAATTAATTTACTTGGTTACTTTGATAAACTGAAGGATAGATGCCGCTGTTGTCGATGAATTAGCAAAAATATATTAGGGACATTATCGGTGTTTTTCCGCGAGAGACTCGGCGATCTGAAATGTGCGATACGGTAAGGGCACTGCTTTGTAGGCAGAATTTGGCAGAATGTACAAGCAGAACTGCTCGGAACATAAAGTCGTGGACAGGGCTGCATGTCCTGCTCGCAGCTGGCTTAAAACACCAAACTCTGCACGAGACATGTTTTCTTCTGGCCATCACGGCTCAGTTGTGGCTTTTATGGATCTTAGAAACGGCTGGCAGGAGGCTCAGTGCTGATCGTCGGATGGTATTTCATTCTTCTCGTTGACGTTTTACGGGCTCTGCTTTCGCACTTGTGGTCACGGCGATGGGCGGTGTGTTCATTTTTTTCTTCTATTGAGCATTGAAAATCATAGTAATTATCACATTGTTACGTAATATTGGATTAATATTGAAATTACCACTGGGGTTACCAGGGCAATCGCAATTTTGATTTCTTTTCTGCTCTCATGTCCTCGCTAGCTCCATTAAGCGCTATTTTCCTACTATACCGCTTTCGTCGTTATTACTTTTATTCCTTTTTGATATTCCCTGTTTCCCGTTCGGTTTTATTATCAATCTTCTATTCTTAATTATCTTATTTTTTAGTTTTCTCGGAAGAGATTTTCTTCCTGTTGTTGAGAGGAAAAGTTCGACGTCGAACAGTTTAAAATGAAGTAGAGAAAATGATTACCACCTCTATTGTACATAAGGAATTTATTGCAGCAACGTGTATTTTGAGCTTCACGTATACAGTACAAATATTTTTTTTCATGGTATTTCTGTCACACGTTGCTCATCCCTTGCCTCGACTAAAGATCTCGTACGAATTCACTTCCGACATGTACAGGGTGCGGCAGCATAACTTCCTTTTTTAAAATGCGACACTTTTTTTCTACTAAATTTTGTTAAAGAGAAATAATAATAACAGAAAATCGAAATAAAACTGCAGGGGAAGAAGCATACATATTTGCGAATGGGATCTATAGTATGTTATTTCGATTTTCTGTTATTATTTCTCTTTAACAAAATTTAGTAGAAAAGAAGTGGCGCATTTTAAAAAAGAAAGTTATGCTGCCGCACTCTGTACAACCCATATAACAAAAAAGAAAAAAAAAAGCAACGTTACTGTGATAATCTACGTTTGTAGTAAAAGCGTCATTCTTGTGCCCTCAGTTCGGTCATTCTCCGTCCTTTTTAGACTTCCGTCCTTTTGTTCTGTCTTTACTGCGGAATGTGTTGCCATCTTACAAGTCATTATTTATATTTCCTCTTCTGCAAGTCCTTTCAAATTCCTTATTGTTTCTGACTCTTTAAGTGTTCTTCTGGCGCTAACTTCACCTTCCCTTTCTCCTTCCACTAATGCTATCATCCTTTCTATTCGTTCTCTTCTCCATGATCTATCCTCATCGACATTTACCCAGATTGACTTTCTTTGGATTCCCGGACATTCAGGCATTGATGGAAACGTAGCCGTTGACCTTCTTGCTAAAGCTGCTGCTTCCGATGTAAATTTTATTAGTAGGATTCCAGCACACAATATTCTTCTTACAACTAACTTCTGCCATCTTAGGCACTCTGTTTATGTTTCTCTTTTCGCTAATCCTAATTCCTTTTATCTCTTGATTAACCCTGTATTCCTTCTTCTCGTCCTTGGTTCTATGAGTTTCCCAGTTTGTGTCGGTCCGTAAGTACTAAATTATCTCGCATAGTCTTCTTCCTTCTTCTCTAAATCGCTTTTCCTTGACTGCATCTCCTAATTATCCATTAGATCCTGAAGGTTCCCGGTTTGTTTGTGTGATGCAAATCACATGCTCTTCGAGTGTTCTGGTTTATCTCGCGAGCGTCAGTTACTTTATTATCATCTTTTTTGGTTTTCCTGCTCCTTTCAACGCCTCTTATGTTCTTTCTCTACCTACTCTCTCAGTTGTTCCTGTTCTAGGGATGTTCCTTGATTCCATTGTCGACAAAATAAAAATATAATTTCTACTCTATTTCATGCATCTATTCCATTTTGCTGGGATAATGCTCTCCGGTTGTTAGGAAAACCAAGGGGGGTAAAAAAAAAAAATAATAATAAAAAGTTTCTCTAAATTTCGGCAGAATGGTTACGGTATACAGATTCACTTCTAACTCGGGCCAATTATGCAAGATGGCATAAAGATGTTGCTTCCTGTTCAGTTCCAGATCATGATCCTAATTTCTATAAATTTTTTATCTAATCATTATACTAATACCAATTATTCTTAATTTTCTTTCCTGGCACGCACCTCTCTTTTAACAATTCTATAAAAACCGCACATCGCACAAATTCCTTGAGGCATCTTTGTTACATTTCTTCTCTTATACATATATGTGGAACTACGCATTTTTACATATCGGTGGAACGACCATTAGCTTGAAAAAAAAGCAATGGTGTGTTTCCGGTTCTTGCCGGAATAGGTGACAGCGATTTTGCATAAATACGTTAAATATTGGTGTATATTTTTTGCTGTACAGTGCTCGGCTAGTTTTGTATCGAAAACGCTTTTTTTCGTCGGATAACGTTGAAGATTTATGTGAATAAATATTTGTTGTTTTGGTTTCAATTATAGGCGAAACTAATCGAAACTGGTACATGCAACAATTGCACACTTTGGCAGTTTGTTTCGAGCCTATCGTGGGGAAATGAATTTTTTAGCGCGATGCCTACGGTAGAACTGGTAACCACTGGCGTGTGGCAACCTCAACTCGGACTTAAGCTATTTGACAATTTGTTTCCTCATTCGGTACACCGATTTAGGGATAAAATTTTACCAATAATATCCTTTCATGTACGTTAACGATGTTTTCGGCTAATTTTCATTGCGGTAATTTTAAAAAAATGTCCTTGAAAACTATAACACGTTTTCTAATCGCCATTAGACTATTACGCGCACCGGCACAGAACGATACTTCTCATAATATGTTTCCCGATGTTCGAGTAATAAATTGTAATGATCCCTGGCACGAAGCGACGGCCGTGATGAAACACATTTCGGTCAAAGAGTTGCGTACAAAATCTTTAAATTTATAGATTAAACGAATTTACACCGTTATCGAATTTTTTTCTTAGTCAGCTCCATGGACATTCCCAGCGGTGCAGAGGAATTTTTCTACATTTTTAATTTATACAGAATCAGGATTCGAACCCGATCTCCTACTTGAATGAAACATCACGGCCTTACCAACTAAAAAGATGGCTGGCCGCTAGCAAAGTGGGAACACTATCCTCTATCAAACTTGCATAACTCGTTCGGCATACTCCGTTTTTTTTTCTATTTTTTTTTTCTTTTTGTATCATTTATAATTAATTTACTGCGCACCAACTGTATTTCGAAAGTTTCTCCTTTCTGTGTTTTCCTCTTATCCTTGAGTTAGACCGTTTTTTTCGGTTATCGCATAATATTTTCACGTTTCCTCGTATTTTGTCTTGCCTTCCTTTTTGAGAATCTTCTTAATACTTTTTTTTTTCCTTTCTCTGCGCCTAGCTTTCGCCATGTGGCCGATTCAACACAAATTGTGGTTCCCATGCCGGGATTCGAACCCGGGCCTTCTGGATGAAAGTCATGTATCCTAACCACTAGACCACATGGGAACCCCACTTTCAATATTTTCTCAACATTGTTATTGTTTGCTTTTATCCGTGCAGTTTTATAATCGTGCGACCGACATTCTGCCCCTACTTCTTTTAATGCATTCCTATTAAATGATCGATCGTCATCACTTGTGCGTGAAAAAACTGTAAATTAACGAAAAACGAAATAGTATTTGTCAAACCTCTTCATTTTAAGCGGTCAGTTGCAGTCTTTTTTCCCTATCCCCGTATAAATTCTTGTCTGTCATGCGCATAGTTTGTAAGTTATTACTGTATTTAATCACTTTTTTCGCTTATTCTGTATTAGCCAGTCTATGCGAAACGCATATTTATATATTACCGTTTCAGCAGAATCCACCTTGGCAAATTTTGCAGTCCAACTCATCCGGACATGTGGTAAAATACAGCGGTTTAATTTTCGATATAATAAATGAACTGGCCAAAAGTTTAAATTTCTCGTAAGTGTAAACGTATTTTAAATATAAAATTTTGGCTAAATAAATGTAATAATAATAATAATAATAATAATAATAATAATAATACTGTTATAAACTACTCGCAGTAATAACAAACAACTTAAAACTATGCTCCTTCAGAAAGGCTTTTGACATAAATACTTGCTTTGTTCCAAAAAGTTACGTTGACGTCATCAATATTTTTCGAAATTATTTAAGAAATTTTATTGGAACTGAGAAATTTTTATTTTCTATTTTTTTTAAAATTAACTCAAAGAGCGACAATTACCACGGAGTGTATCAATATATGAGTTGGTTTACGTGTCAGTCATCGGCTATGCAGTTATTCCTAAGGGCAATGCTGAAGTTTAGGGCTACGTTATTAGAATGAATAAAGATAAAGATCGTAAATTTGACTATTTCTATGCTAGAGAAAATAAAAAAAAAAAAGGTTACGCGACGTAAAACGTTTACACTCGCCCGAGCTTAAAAAAAAAATAGTTGTACCAGTCACGACTTTTAGACAAAGCTGAAACATCTTTTACTTCGCCACAGCTACGTATTTGTTGTGTATATATAATTTAACTATAGAATTCGCGTTGCCAAAGTTTAAAATTACGCACCGGTTAAGGTGCTTGGCTACCAAACCGGAGGTGTCATAGGTTATCGACACTTGTCTCGTCCCGGATCTAAATCGCTCTCAAGTTTACTCTGCCTGAAATTGAATTGGGTATCAGAGAAATCTGGGGAAGTAAAGACGGCTGAGAGAAAGGAACTGGCCTCCCCTGCTCTCATTAATGCCATTGGGTTTAGTACCATTATGGAAAGCTTAACTTCACAGTTCACGATTCCTTATCAAGGCTATGGGACTTGCTTTACTCTTTAACTAGTTGGATAAATAACGACAGGAACCTCGTCAAATACCGAGGAGTTATTAGGGAATGGCGTCTTAAAAGAATATTTTTAGAGCCGGTGGTGTTGGAATATTTCAAAAAAAAAACCACACAGTTTTCCTCTAGTTAATGGGAATTATCGTAAATTTTCAATTTGGAAAATATTCAAATTAAACGCATCTTAACAGCACTCGGAATGAAGTCGGTGATATTTTGCGCTATACAATCTATATAATTATAATGATAAATGAGCACATTAATAGTTTCTGTTTATATTGCGCCGGGGGCGGTACATTTTTGAAAAATTTACGATAATTCTAAATATTTAATGATGCCATATAGTTAAGATTTGTTTTGGAATTTTCAACGATTTAGATGAATCACCCCATAACTTAATTCTATAGCTGTAGAGAGCACTTTGAGGTGATCTCAATGTTCCCCTCATATCGTAGACCGTTGCTGCTGTCGATTATTGCAGTTCCTTCTGAAAAGTATAATACTCGTTTAATTTTAAAATCTTCATTACATTTACAATTATTCTTATTACATTGACATCGTTGTTGTAAATTAAAAATGTACAAATTTCTAAAAATGTTACCAAAACGTTGCGAAAAATCTGTGTTAAAAAACAACCGGGGCATTAATTTAGTGGTTTTCTTTAAAACGATCGTGTTTTCTTTTTCCTTTTCCATCTGTATATTTTAAAATAATTACGGAAAATACAGTGCAATGTTCTACACACAAAAAGAAATTTAATTCTTAAAAAACGTACCCACGATTCGCGATGGCTCTTAATGAAAATGGCGCAAGATTTTTTTAAGAATCCCGTCATTTAAAGAACTGCTGGATGTGACAGAGGATCTTGCCACGATCGTTAGCGCTCTGTCTCATGTTCACATTTTGACTAATGACAGAATGATAGTGCTGAAAACCTAGAGCAGTTTAACAGTCGGCATGTTTCTGAAGTAGATGTTTTAAGTTGTTTGATATCAGTTTATAATAATTATCACATTTAAAATTCTTTCCGCCGATAAAGGTGCAGCGAAAATTATTACGGCGAAGATTACCCAAAATTATGGAAGTAAATTATTTTCTAAAATTTATTGTGCAATATAATTTCTTCAATCTGACTATTATCGACGCATACTCATAAGTAATACTTTCGTCGTACTCGTAACAATTTTGTATGCTTAATATTTATGTACATATATGATGTAGTTACTAATCGTCGTACCGCAATCCACTGAGGTTTCACGTGTGAATATTGAATATGAAATAAATGGTAGAACTGCGGGAGAAAGATTACCGAAAAATCTACTGAATTGTAGGGTTTTAAAAGAAATTAAAATTTCACCAATTTTAATTTGATTTAAAATTTTTAACCCGATTTGTTGGTTTTTTTTTGTTTTTTTTCTGAACCGGCGAAAAGCAATTTGTCCACACTATCATTTAGGAATGATGCAGATTAGTGAAAATACGCGATGTTCAAAATGTACACATTAAGTGATGCAGATGCACGTGTAAATGTAAAAACATTAACCCACGAATGCCTGTCTAAAATCATCATTTGTAAATTGCCCGGTCCAAGATATGTCGGACCCTTGTACTTAACTGAGCAGCAAACATTAGAAAAGTGAATCGACACAAAAGGAAACAGGAAAGAAAAAGGGGAAAAAAAACAAAACATTTTCGCATAAATTAAATAATCAACTTATTTTTTAAAATAAAACTGACAACTAACTTTGGAGCCTTTTCGCCGCAGCAAGTAGATAATACAAAGAGAATGGGACGCTATTTAAAAATGTTAAAAAGCCAAATAATAAATGTTTAACATCCTCCGCAAAATTAACCGAGGCATGATTATCATAAGTTCTCTGTGCAATTCCCGCGCCAACACTGTTAAGAGCTATTCGCGTGTGACCCATTCGTAATCGGCATAGTGTTGTAGCGAATTTGCGCATTAATCCCACGACCATCAACAGCCCACGGTACCACGGACCTGCGCGAATTCACATTGAACCATTAATTTAGAACCTACCCGTATTATATTATTTTCCCGACGTTCCAGTTTAGCCTTAATGTACGTTTAACTCTGTCTTTTAAATTTTCAAACGGGATAAATACTCAATACCATTGCACGCGGCCTCTCTCGTCACGCAATCAGCTGTGCCGTTTAGGATACATGCAGCATCACTGGGAGCCCGGCAAACACTCAACTATTTCAGTACATTTGTCCCTGATCTCCTGTAGCGTTGGATGGCTTTTACTACGTTTATACAAATAGTTTTGAATAACAATGAACCGAGGCTATCATTGCAAATTACGTACTTGCCCGAACCATTAAGGATGTTTAGAACGTATATTCGCAAGTCTTATCTATCGCAGCGAGTTGTTCTACTGAAGAGACCGAAGCCTCCGGTGGGAGTCTAAAACGCAGAATAGTCACTCCAACGATGATAAAAGTAGCACACCTACTAGGCTGTTATTTAACCCCGATTTAGAAAACCATCTGTGAAAATGTTGATACCATTTAGAAATGTTTCATCGATTGATTTAACGGAATAATTGTTGACCATGCTGGGAAGAGAATGAATTCGTTTATATGCGGCGAATAGCTCAAGAAGCTCTTTTCGTTCCTTTAAGCAGTCTACACGTTTCGGCAGATACACCGGTTTTAAATTTTAGGTTTAAAATTACACAATGCTCCTGCTATTAATTTGGAAGATGGTGTAAAACGTTGTTAATTTTATCTGCGGTTTTCAGATATGACGTAATCGTGGTACCCAGCCGAAGTTCCGCAAACACTTCCAAATTTTCCTCAAATAATGAGGTACGTATCACATTATTCTTAATTGATGGTATTATTAATAATCTCTGTCGCAGCAAAGTTGGTTAGGCGACGGGCTCCGTTCGAATATAGAAAAGTATAGAACATTTTTTTTATTGTTCCGATTTAACGATTAAGTTCATTATCGAATGGCAACGTTAACTTTAAGAGCATATTACAGCCCTGAATTAGGCGCTTTATAATATTGTCGTTGTTTGTCAAGATCTACCCCGGTTAAAAATAGAATATTCCTTAAAAATTAATAAAACTAATTACGTAATCAATATTTAAAAGAGCTGTTTATTATTATGTGCTCTATTTTTGATATTTTTTCGTATTAATTTTTTTCATGTTGGGCGAAGATATTTAATATTTAATAAACGAGAAAAATACGGACACTTTTTTTACCTAAAATTAAATATAAACAACAGATTACAACTTCTGGACTACAATTTGTTTTGAAGTCCGTTGTTACGCAACATTTTAACGGAAAAAGTTTAGTCAGTAGAAAAAAAAAAAAAACAACAACAAAACACAAACCAGTCTAGAGATATGCAAAATGTAAAACTTAGTTTCTAGTATGCACATTTAGGTGAACACTGACTAAAAGTTTTATAAGATTACAGATTGAGCAAAGAGCAGTAGAAAGAAATATGATTGGAGTAATAACGTTTGAGCAAAATAACAACGAATTTCAAACAGTTCCAGGAAGTTTTGAGAAAACCAAAATTCATTTAATTTCCTAAGTAAAACTAAATGGTCAACTTTTTATCGAATGCCTTCTGGGAGCCTGTATAAATTACATCCATCGAATATGATTTATCTAACACGGAAGAAACATAATCAACAAATGTTATTCAATTAGTAACACCTGATCTACCCTCCGTAAAACTATGCTGATGTAAAGATATGCGATGTTTAATTTGCGGATAAATAGTTCTCTGTAAGTGATAAGTTCAACGATTTTGGCAGTCTAACGCAACATGATAGATTTATTCATTAACTATGTACAAAAAAAAACGATTTTCATCTGTATATGCGGTATTGTTTTTTAATGTGTTCGTCAGTGAGGGCATTAAGAAATGGAAAGAAAGAGAAAAAAAATTTACATTCTTAAACGTTTAAAGATCTCAGGATGAAAATAATTTGAAGGCAAGAATAGCAGAAACAGAAGGAAATGAGATAATATAAGCAGTACCGATAAGGAGGGTAGGGATATCGAGTTTTAGTATAGAAGAATACAATTGCTCAGCAGAACAGCCCGAACATTGGAATGAAATATGATCGACATCACAAAATGGAATATTAGCAGGTGAAAACCCGAGAAAATTATGCAGGAAGGAGACTATAATTAAAATAAAGGCGGCGAATAACCGAGATTGTGAAACGTTTGAGCGAGAAGAGGATTATGAAATATGAGCGTGGAGGAAGAGATAGTTGAAAAAGGAACTAATAAAAAGAGCCAGAACTGAAAAGTGAAAAAGACTAGGATTTGAGTTATAGTCTGGAATGCGCAACTGGAAACGGAAGAACGGGCTAATGAATATCCATAATACAAAATATTAGAAAAGTTTTTATTTGTTAAAGCAATGCTTTATATATTTTGTGTAAACTGGTTAGCGTTTTCTAGCTAATGCAATAATGACTCAAGATATTGAATGAGCATATAAAAAGCTTTAGCAATTAGACGCAGTCAATGTTTCGCTGTCGGGGGTAGATAACCACTTCTGTCTGCAGCGTTGGGCTCTGTTACTTCGCAGCATGAATGTTGTTGCTAAAGTTATCTGTTGCTGGGAAGACATCAAAACAAACTCGTTCTATAACGCTCAAAATTTGTGTTAAACGAAAAAGAAGAATTTGAAGAAGTAAAGAAATTTCTGAACCAGAAGAAAATTACATCAAGATTGCCCTGAATCGGGTAAGCAAGTACGTGAAAAATCCAAACATTCTTTTCTCTCGAAGATATATCTGCCTACTTTAGTTAATTCAGGGACTGCGAAGGTGTTGTTATTGGTTGTAAGACACCTCAAATTTTTCACAACAAGCCAAACATTCAAATGAATCACAGTTCCCATATAACAGACCTTACAATAAATTTTGCGTGTTAATTTTAATTTCGATAAATTCACTTCTAAGAGGATCGTCATTTTAGGTTTAAGCTCACATCTGGTCATCGGATGTCCGTGCATCTTTCGACGTGAACTTAGCAGGTATCTTTAAGCATTTAAAGAGATTTTTTGCAATATTAAATGTATTGTACTGCGTGCCGTAGCACGCCAAAACTTTCAATCTCGATTTAGAATTTGAGGAGCTCAAAAATAAATTCATTTTTGTTAGAAAAATTTTAATTGGAAAACCTGTTTTCATTGCTTTTGGTGTCAAATTGTTAGCAGTGGGTTATGGTTCTGCTAAGATCGATGCGCCGCTATCTATCTACGACGAGCAGAGCAATAAAATAGTTTTAAAACCGTGAAAGAGGCTATAGGTACCGACAAAACGCTCTGGCCGTTCTATCTATAACCGGCTTTAATTTCACCAAGAAAAATAGTTATCTCTTAATATAGTTCTAGTCGTCGCGATAGCCTAGTTGCTAGAGCGCTTAACTTCCATTACACGCGGAGGTCACGGGTTCGATCCCGGGCGACGACAAAACTTATTACAAAGAATTAAATTATAAATACTCGCTAATAATCACGTGGAAGGCAATGGTAAACGACCACGTATACCATCATATGCGCGCTAGTTTAGTACACACAGCAGACACATGCGGGATTGCACTTGTATATCGATAAATCAAACGATTACTAATCAGTTCCGAATGAAGTCTTGCGTGTGTACACCACTCGCGTTGCACATAACAATTGCCTAGTACACTATACCTATATCTATACAACTGAAATGTACGAATAGGTAGTCGCCGACGCTCAAAAGCCGAGTATGGCGCTACGAAGAATATAGTTTCGACTACCCGTTCAAATTACAAATGAAAGATCTCGATTCGTCAGTCCAAAGTATCATCTCCTCGAAAGAATGGATTTTGATAATTATATATATACATTTTTTCACGTCTATCTCCAAACGTACACTATTTAAAATAATTGAATTTATAACTTTTTCAGAAAAATAATTGAAAATTTTTTATTAAAAAAATCACCGACAAGTTTTGGGATTTACAGTCTGATATTCATGCTGTACTACGAATAATACCAAAAGTTTCAAAGTAATATTTGAATTCTAAAACTTAAAAACCACGAAATGAAGTCGGTAGATACTCAAATTTAGAAATATATTACTAATCAATTACTTTAAAACAGTGATAATATACGAATATATGTATGTTAAGGGAAGATAAAAAATAAAAATAACTAAACAAACTAGAAAAACAATAAAAGTCTAAAATGACAGAGTCCCTATAGAAAAGCCCGTCTGACTATGAGGACTAGATAATAATACGAGTACAATGAACGGTTTTTCACCGAATTATCTGCTGAAACAATCTTACGAGCAGTGATTAAAACCTGACAAGTAGCTAAAGCGAAATAGTGTTTACACTATTAACTACCGAGCAAACTCGTTATCGAATAAATACATACGCACGTACGCGTAGGGAGAAATAAATAAGACAAAATACGTATACAGGCATTTGTTTAAAAAAAATTTTTTCGAGTTTTGCATGCTCGAAAACGTAAGTGTATCGAAAAATGTTCAATTTCAATTTTCCAGAAGGTGACAACAACTTCCATCTTTAGAATAACTGTATTTTACTTAAATGAACAGTAACAGTAATAATTCAACTTGCGAGGTTATAAAACGACGGCTTTTTTTTTTTTATTAGATATTCCTCGAAGGAAATGAAAATCCGTTAATGGAATCAACATGGGATACAATGTACAATTTAATTCAGCGAAAAAAGGTAAAGTTTTGTATTAATTTTTGTTTACTTTTACTTCTTTTCGGGTGATATAATTTATTCGCATCTACATTGCATTAAATGTAGGATAGTAGTGTTCCGTTTGGAGGAACTTCTTGCTGTTGTAGATGTCAGTGATTGGAAGTAAATAAAATGAAAATACAGTTAATTAATTGGATAAGTTGTCGGATTTTTTTTTTTTGTTTTCTTAATTTTTGTCTCCTAAATAATAATGTAAAACCGGTAGTTGGTATCTAAATTTCAGAATCAAATCAAACAAAGGATTGTTTTTTACGGTGCAGAACAAATCTACCGATAGTTACGTTGACAGCGCGTTTAAAAAGGCTGTAAAACGAAAAATCGGATTTTTCATACTATTTACATTTGGCCGGTATTTTATTACACATAATTTGGAAGCAGCGCTATCGATTTTTCTCATTAAATTGTAAAATTTGTAACGGATAAATTTAGAGTAAATAAATGTTATCATTACTTTTTTGAATCCAAGCGAGTGAAAATCTTTTAATATAACGAGTAGTGATTATTATATTAAAGTTTTTGGGTTTTTATTCGATTTAATTCTTAATTTTTATTTATTTTTTATTAGTTTATATTGAAAAAAGATAGCTTTGGTCCCAAATTAAATATTACAATTCAGAGCGGAAACGTATACCGTTGCTGTAAATTCAGTTGTATTCTACTTCCATGCGCTATTAAAAATAAGTACTCCAGTTTTAGAAGTTATCCTTCTACCTTAAATTTCTATTAAATCTTCCGTCTCAAATCTAAAATTTTTGGTAATTTTTTCATGTGTTAATGTTTGACATAATAGTGCACGGAAATATGGGAACAAGTAAGAAAGTTTTTATATAAATTTGGAGGTTAAATAAAAATCGGTATAATACACTAGAAAAAAAGTGCGATTGCTAATTTAGTTAATACACTGAAAAAAAATTATTTAGATATTATTTCGTTTCATTAATCTTAGTCATATTAACACAACAAATAAAAAAAATGATTGAATTAACACCGCTAAGATTAATGAAACAAAATAATATCTAAATAAATTTTTTTCAGTGTTAATGTGTTAATTAAATATATTTAGTTAATAATGTTTACGATGTGAAAAAAGTAATAGGGACCTAAGAAATATATAAGTAATATGGAAATACAAACTGACGGATCAACATTTAATTCAAAAATAATTTGGCACTTAATTTTTCATATCACAAATAAAACGGCTAATTGTAGAATATTTTTGTACAAGTGGAATTTAAAAGGTGACAAACTTGGCTGTATTTTTTACAATATTTCGTTTTTGTGGAGATATCACTACTATTTTTTGTACACAAAGTTTATTCATTAGACGTTATATATTATCATTTCACATACTACGTACTTGATTGTGCAGTACAATGAGTATAAAAATTTTTTTAGGAACAAAGATAGAAATAAAATAATCAAATTTCTAGAAAATAATAATATCGCTAAAACAAATAACTGTCAAATGATCGCTAATGACAATGGAAGTGTATTGGAAATGAACTCAATTAAACCATGATTCTTAATAATTCGAATACTTACTAACCGATTAGTAAATAAAATAAAATTATTAAAAGTAGGATTGAAAAAAAAAACATGTTATTTTTAAAAAAAATAGCCAGACAATTATCATTACGAAATAAATTTTACAAAATAAACGCACATTTTATAAAGATATTTACACCTCGCACTGTACTGATATGTAGGTTATTCCAACACAGAACGACTAATCAAAGGGTTCGGATTTTTTCTGAATTAATGCACTTCGAAATTATAGTCTCAGTTTATATGTAAAGAATTTTTAGGGTTTAATCATTTTTCTGTTCTTCATATCGTACATACCAAATTTCTAGATTTTGCGGGGAATTTTGATTTTTGCGAAAATACGTCAAAATTTCAAAATTTGGACCGATTTAGGGCTTCCGTTATACAATTTTTCAGCTTTCGTGATTTTTCTGTTATTTACAAGTTACAAGTTTTGAACATACGTCCGCTTCTTGTAGATTTTTCTTGGTATTTTAATTTTTATAGAAATATTTCAAAATTTGCAGTTTTAGTCCCATTGAAGGCTGTGTATTCATGAATTTTAAAGTTTTTAAATTTTTTTCACTATTTACATGCTATGAGTATGTTGCACATGCCTAATTTTAACTTTTTACGTTTCATAGAGCCCATCATTTTGAGGGTTCATAATTGGAAATTTTTCGATTTTATAATTTTTCTGTTCATTACGCGTGGTAAGTTGTCTAAATATCAAATTTCAGCTTTCTAGGTCCACTAGATGTGTATATGTATGTTGTTTTTTTCCCCAGCCCGTCGCGAAACCATCTGGCCGCTAACAACTTCTACAAATAAGTTAGATTAACAGAATAGTGTGTATAAATAAGTAGACTGAATCCCAAAACGTCATGGAATATATATATATATGGGGGGGGGATATATACATCTATATTTATATATATCACTTTTTTGCTTAAAATGAGGTAGGTGTTGAATCTCGGCTTCGGTTAACTGTAGAAGGCTGGAATTTTGATAATGTTTGGAAATATTAAATTCTACGACAAATTTTGAAAATCATGTCTTTATCTACGTTAGGGAAAAAGTTACAGTGTCTTAAAAAGCCCATTTTTGAGCGTTCTGGTGATTTCTGTACATATACACAGCCTTGCCAGCAGCCAGTTTTATTAACCTGGCTGCATGTGAATGTAGCTAAGTTAATTTTAGCACCCTTTTCTGGATCGCCTGCTTATTCATGCTATTTCAACTTGAATTGCATAGATTACCAAATAGTTTGATAATAAGAGACTAGGTGTAAAATAGCGAGAAAAGAAATAAAAAAATAAAAAACTAATGACCTATTACCTTTTTCTCGATACTTTCTCCATGTATATATAAGCATTTACAATTATTAGTGAGTTTTTATGAAAATCTCTAAAACTTTGCTTACAGGTTTTTTTGGGCGCTGCTGCATTTAAGGTGGATCGGACGAAGAAGTACTCGATTAATTATACAACAGCCGTTTCCATCGAATCGTATAATATATTAACTTGTAAGGCTAAACAGCTGTCTCGAGCCTTATTGTTCACCGCTCCATTCACGTGGGGTGTACGTACATATTACCGATCTAGTAATAAAGGACTTATGTTTCATTATTGTAGCTAAAATGTTATTGGTTAAAAAAAAAAAATCAACAGTTTAATTACGAGCAAACTCATAAACCTCAAAAAAACTATGCCATAGTTAAAACTGGACAGATAGGTAGAAAGATTAGGTTGGACAGAAAGGTAGAATGATTAGGTTAGACAGATCAGTAGAAAGATAGTTTATTTGAAAAGGACGAAGATATTAAATCGAAATCTATAAATTCGGTATTTTGAAGTTCGAATCTGGGATTTTAGGAAAGAAAGCTCGTGACGAAACGGGAGACATATATATATATACAAGGAATTAGAGATGGGTGAACCCTTTATAGCCGCGCCGCTGGGTGAGTAATGATTGAGGAGGTAAGTCGGAAAGAATAAAGAGTTTTTAAGAACAGACCCACACATCGTTGTGGTCCGAGTAAAATAGCCCATAAAGCAGGTCGGACATTCCAGTCTTCACAGCACAATAAATAGTTCAAAGGGATAGAGTTAAATAAGGAGGAGAGGAGTGAAAATCACAATTGAAACGGATACGAAAATTACAGTTTTAGCGAACAAGTAAAATTATAAGGAATGGATAAAATGAATAATATTGAGTCGATATTAAGACTAGAAGAATTGTTGAAGTGACTGAAAAAGAATTTCCGATAATCCACCAAACCATCATCGCATATCCTCCGATGATAAAAGTTTACATCCGAGACTGCAACCATTCTTCGGAAATGAGAGCTGCACTGATATTGTGGACAGCGGATGTGAATAGCAACCCGATGAATTTTCATTGGCTCTAAAGCTCGGCAATAATGCCTTTGGAGGATTATAGAATAAGTGAAGAGAGTATGTGGAAAATCAGTAAAATTTTTAATTTGCACCGCGACATAAATGAGGTTCACTTAATCCGTTTCATAAATTAATACGATTTTCGTTAAATAAGATTTAAATGGAACAAAGTTAAAAATTATTATACACACTAAACAGTTCTATCGTTTTTCTTTTATGCGTACGCAACATTTCATTTTTTTTAACAAAGCTTTAAATTCGATACTAAAATTGATCAAAAATGAAGTAGCGTTTATTTGACGTTATTTATTTACTCGTTTATTTGATGTTTCCTTTTTACGGATAGAAGAGAAAACGAATCAATTTTTAAGAAAAAGAAGAAAGGGAATATAATATACTAATACTAACGTGAATCTGAGTATTACTATTAACGTAAGTTTATATTCTTTAATATAGCGGATTAACAAGCGTGCTGAAAGTGACTATAAGTATGTCGATTTAAATTACAGCAAAAATAGCGGAGCGTGCCTGTGAAAATGTTTTATGTTTAATAGTTAAAAATGTCATGTCAATAAAAAGAGACCTGACCTGTAGAAGTATCAACTTTATGTAATTTCAACGTCCAAAAAAAAAAAAAAAAAAACTATGTAAAACAAGCTCTAGATAACTAAACTTCAGCGCCGATTGTGGTTCTACGTAGTAACCATTTCTGACAAATTATTGAAAGAAATGATGTTCGACCCCGAAAGAGTCGTGATTTAGTTGGGCAGAATTTCGGCTGTTTAGCCATCTCCTCTTCTTTTCCTTCTTCCTCTGTTGATTACATAATCCTTCTCATACGCTCTCTTATCCACAACATTTTCCTTTCTCACTCTATCCAAATTGACCTACTGTGTGGATTCCTGGACACTCTGGAATCGGGGGTAACGACTCAGCCAATATACTAGCTCGTTCATCCTCTTCTACCGGTGAATTTCTCAGCATTTTTTCATCTCATAATATTAATCTGCTCTCCACTTCAGCTCATTCCAAACTATGATTAAATTCGTATTCCTCCTCATTCTCAAATCCGGATTCCTTCAACCTCTTTATCCAGCCTAATTTACCGTCTTATCCATGGTTTTTCAATTTTCCCTCCTTGCGGCGTTCAGCTCTCTCTGCAATCTGTCGCCTACGCTTTGGGCACAGTTTGCTTCCTGCTTCCTTATTTCGCTTCTCTCTGGTCCCCTCTCCTCTCTGTTACACCATTCCTCTCTCACAACTTTATAGGTGACGCTAATCACATTTTGTTTGAGTGCACCTGTATCGCTTCCGAACGTTCTTCTTTTTACTCTTCTCTTCTGTTAATTGGTCTTCTAACTCCGTATTATGCACCTTTTGTTCTCTTCTTGCCATCACCCTCGGTCATTCTAGCACTTGAGTTTTTCCTATCCTCCATATCTGATCGCATAAACATCTGATTCCGCTTTTCATCCTTTTCCCTTTTCTTGGGCCAATGTCTTTTTTTTTTTGACGAACCCAACAAAATAATAAAAAAAAATCAAAAAAAATCGGCCATTTGAATGTTTTTATATTCGGATGGTAAGTTCAAAAATTGCGCAAGATACTCAGTGTATCATTATGTTTCAGATATGGATCTGTATAGCGTTGGCGGTTGCGGTTATGACGCCGATATTGTATTATTTCCACTACTACAGTCCGTACTACGATTATAAACATGTACCACGGAAGGGTGGTTTAAATTCTCCAATCAACTGTTTCTGGTACATCTACGGCGCTCTACTTCAACAAGGTAATAATTATGCTTCTAAACGGTAACTGTAATGCTAAAAGCTTATCGGTCGGTCTCTCGAGCCTCGGAATTTTCGCCTAATTACATTTGACCGAATTCTAGTATCTCATCGGTAGCAGCTGATGCATCAGCTCCTCTCCGACTTCAGAAGGTATCCATTTGAGGGGACTTTGATCAGTAGATACTAAAGATCTAAAGGGGAAAGTTTAATTTGATTCCGGGGCTCTATTGTCGCTAGGTAAAAATTAGCTGGCGGCAAACGTGGGGGGGGGGTCCGTTGTTGTTGCGCACCGCAAGATTGACGATTCTTCGGTAATTTCCGTCGCGTTGTTTTTTTATAACTTCGAGTTGTCCGCGTAAGTAGCTGTTCTGTCCGAAAAAAGACGCAATGGTAGCCTCTGGACAATATACCTTAAAATACGATGGAATTGGAACTTTAATCATAATGTCAACTTACCGAACTTCCGAATTACTCGGATAAATCTTTTTTAATTTATTTTTCTCTTTTTTTTTTTTTTTGCATAAGCTGCCAGATGCAGAGCCCCGGCTAACAGTCGGTTGTTTCGGTGCAAGACTAGGATTGTCTAGAAATCGTGCATTTATCGTAAAAGCTCGGTTGTCTACGAATTAGGAAGAAGGGTGTCAATCGAAGTGAATCTGTTCCATTTTTTAAGCTTGGCACACGAAATCGTTTACAAAACAAGTATACTAATCCAATAGGGGGGGGGGGTCGATATGTATGTTTTCATCGTTTTTTTTTTTGTTTCTTTTTCCTACCCTGGGCGCGCCAGTGGCCTTGACCCAACAACATGAAAAATTAAGAGTTATAACTAAATAGCCAAGCGGTCAGAAATGGAAAAGACAAAGGACAGCAGCAATGGAATAGCTGAAGGCAATGGGAAGGAAAGAATATAGGTATCGTTAAAGGGAGTAGGAAGACCCAAAACTAGAAGTTGGGCGTAAAGAAAGGAGCGTTCGTTAGAGAGTGTAGAACATTCGAATAGGATGTGATTTGAGTCACAAACACAAGAAGGCTCAGAAGCGTGAAGAGTGCAGAAAGGAGAAGGGGACAGAGCGAATCGAAAGCGAGAAGAGGGGAGTAGAGAATGATTGATTCTAAGCCTAGTTAAGGAAACAACAGTGGAACGACGACAGGTAGGAATAGATTGAAACCAAGGCAGGAAACTAGGAACCGATTGAATAAGACGATACTGTGAAAAGCGATTTGAGAATAAAGATGGATACGTGTCAGTCCAAAGTCTAGAATGATTAGAGCGTGACAGAGAAAGAATGTCTGAGGAAGGGAAAGAGTCGAGGAAAGGACCAATGCGGGCGGCTGAGCGAGCTAAAGAGTCAGCTGCGTCATTGCCCTCAATATTGGAATGACTAGGGACCCATAGAAAGTCTATGAGAATGGATCGGAACGAGAACAAAGACGAGACAAGAGATCGAATAGAGAGGATGATACCGTCAGAAGTATGAGAAGGAGGAGAGGAGATGGTTTGAAGAACGCCTTTGGAATCAGAAACAATCAGGAATTTGTGAACCCCACTCGTAGAGAATATGAATTGGATTGCACGAAGAATTGAGATCGACTCGGCTGAGAAGATAGAGCAGAAAGAAGGAAGTCTGAAAGACTCAGAGTGCAGGAACGTAGGAGACGTATACGCGCCACCCACGCCCCCATCACTCTTGGAGCCATCCGAGAAAATTAAGGCATGGGAAGGAAAAGCAGAGTTCAGCAGCTGAAGGAATTCGAAGTTTTTTTTTTTTTTTTTTTTTTTTACCCCCCCTTGGGTTTGCTAGCAAAGAGCATTAGCCCAGCAAAAAGGAATAGACACATGGAATAGAATAGAAATTATATTTTTATTCTGTCGGCAATGGAATCAAGGAACACCCCTAGGACAGGAACAACAGAGATAGTAGGTAGAGAAAGAACATAAGAGGCGTTGAAAGGAGCAGGAAGACCAATCTTTAAAAGATGACAATAAAGTAACTCACGCTCGCGAGATAAACCGAAGCACTCGAAGAGCACGTGATTCGCATCCAAACATACTGGGAACCTTCAGGATCCAATGGACAAAAAGGAGAATCAGCCAAAGAGAAGCGATTTAGTGAAGAAGGAAGGAGACTATGCGAGAAACGGAGGCGAGATAATTTAGTAATTATGGACCGATGCAAACTGGGAAACTCATAGAACCAAGGACGAGGGGGAGGAACAGGATTAATCAAGAGATAAAAGGAATTAGGATTAGTGAAAAGAGATACATAAACAGAATGCCAAAGTCTAAGATGGCAGGATTTAGTTGGAAGAAGAATATTGTGTGCTGGAACCCTACTAATAAAATTCCCATTGGAAACAGCAGCTTTAGCAAGGAGGTCGACGGCTACATTTCCATCAATGCCTGCATGTCCTGGAATCCAAAGAAAGTCAATCTGGGTACACGTCGATGAGGATAGATCATGAAGAAGAGAGCGAATAGAAAGGATAATAGCATCAGTGGAAGGAGAAAGGGAAGGTGGAGATAGCGCTAGAAGAACACTTAAAGAATCAGAAACAATAAGGAATTTGGAAGAACTTGCAGAAGAGGAAATATAAATAATCGCTTGTAGAATGGCAACAGATTCTGCAGTAAAGACAGAACAAAAGGACGGAAGTCTAAAAGACCGAGAATGAAAGAACTGAGGGCACAAGAATGCCGCCCCAACTCCGATCGGGCTCTTCGATCCGTCAGTAAAAATTAAAGAGTGATCACGGAATAGAGAGTTTATTGTATTATTAAATTCCATACTGACGATATGAGAGGGAGAGGATTTAAGGAAGCATGGCATGAAGATGATATTTGGTGGCTTTAACAATTTGGAATAGACGTAAGAAAAAAATGGAAGCTTGTGATGAGGAATGACAAAAGGGGAAAATTTAGAAAGGCGAAACGATATATGAGATAGTATAGGAATTTTATTGGAGGAAAAACGCCAGTGACGAAGGATAAAAGAATAAGAGGTACTGATATTTGACGAGGAAGTGGAAAAACGTTTAATGAGAAAGCGATAACCCAAATAAGATCTTCGGATGAACAGAGGACAGATATTGGATTCAGATAGAATGGCTGGGATAGGAGATGACCTCAGAGCTCCGAGACAAAGCCGAAGGCAACTGTTTTGGAGACGATCTAATTTGTAGAGAACGGATTTGGAAGCGTTGCCATATAAGAAACTGCAATAATCCAATCTAGAGCGTATGAGAGATTTATACAACATTATTAACACAGAAGGATCGCCTCCCCATCTCGTAGGGGAGAGAGCTTTAAGAAGGTTAAAGACTTTAAGCGAGGAAGCATATAAATGGCTGATATGATCATGGAAAGACAGACGAGGGGATAAAGTGATACCCAGATAACGAAAAGAACTGACTATTGGAATGGAATGATTTTTTAGATTTATTTCAAATGAGCCCGGGTTGTAAGGTCGAAGGGTGAAGACTACAGCTGCTGATTTTGGGGCGGAAATGAAGAGATGAATGTTAGAAAGGGCCTCTTCTAGAGTACTTAAGGAGCTGTTTAGTTCCTCATTGGCAACTAGAAGATTACGGGAAGAAGAGTAAACAAGGATATCATCTGCAAAAAATAAAGTTTTGGATTTTAAGGAGAGAAAACCAATTTTGGAAACATATAAATTAAATAAAGTAGGGCTAAGGCAAGAACCTTGCGGAAGGCCCTGGAAGACCTTCCTTGAGGCGAAAAAGGAAGGAGCAGAAAGGAGGAGAGTTCTACTTTGAAAAAGATTTATAATTAGGAAGGATATGGATGCAGGGATATTTAAAGACATCATAACGTTTTTGAGCGTGGGAAGATGGACGCTTTCGTATGCACTGGCTACATCAATAAAAGCTGCAATTGTGAATTCTTTGGAAATAAATGATTTGTAAATGTCAGCAAGGAAAAGACTGATACAATCTGGAGGGCCTAAGCCAGGACGAAAACCAAACTGGTTGTCTGGAAGCAAGTTATTGTGTTCCAGCCACCAGACCAGCCGTTTGTTAAGCATGCTCTCAAAGAGTTTTCTCAGGCAAGAAGCTAAAGAAATGGGCCGAAAGGCAGAGGAATTATTCTTGGGAATTGGAATAACAACGAAGATGTTCCATGAATCAGGAATAGAACCAGATTGCAGGAAGGAATTTAAAATTATTAAAAGAATTTGGAGAGACTTTACAGATAGGTTTTTGAGGATGGAGTAAGAAATTTTATCATGGCCCGGACAGGAGTTGGAGGAGTTTTTCAAGGAAGAAAGAAGTTCAGAGAGGGAAAAGTTAGAGGAAAGGAAATGAGGTGATAATTGGTAAGGAGGAATTAAAGAATCCACTTCATCATAGTTAGGGACATAATCAGGAGCTATGGAGTCAAAGAAAGAAGAAAGAGTATCCTTAGGAAGACTGGAGCTAGACGGGCGTTCGGAAGTAGAATTTCTAAAAGCTTTAGCCAACTTCCACACTTTGGAAATAGGAGTGAATCGAGAAAAGGAAGAGCAAAAGGATTTCCAAGCATTTTTCTTGGCGTTTTTGAGAATATATCTGGCTCTAGCGTTCGAACTCTTGTAAGTCAAGAAATTATTAAAAGTAGGTTGAGTGCGGAATGATTTAAAGTTAGACAAACTTTGATTGACAGCAGCTGTGCAGTCCCCATTCCACCACAGTGATGAAGCCCTTAATGAATGACTTTTCCGGGCTTGAGGATAGAGTGGGGAAGACAGTATTAGAGCAGAGGAGATAGAATTAGTAAAGGATGAATATTGTGAAATAGCATCGTTTTCTACTTGTATTGCAGGAAGGTCTGAGTCCACAATAAACCGAAATCTATTCCAATCAGTTTTATGCAGGTTCCAATCAGCATAATGCAAAGGCGTAAATGAAGATGAAAGAGAAGGGAGATGGAAGTCATTAAGAACAATGAGGATCGGAACGTGGTCACTGCCGAAAGTACCATCTAGAGTTTTCCACGAGGATTTAAGAGCTGTGTCGGAGGAAACAAAAGATAGATCGATAGAACTAGAAGTAGACGATGATTTGAAGAAGGTGTGAGAACCATCATTTAGGAGAACTAAATTATAATTGAAAATTACTTCCTCTATAATTGTGCCATTCCTGTTATAACTGGAACAACCTTGACTACATTGTGAGAGGAAGAATTAGCTCGGACTGGAAGAGAGGAGAAATTGATGTGGTGCCATATGCTATTAAAATCGAGAGGAAAGTAAGGAAGACTGTTATAAGAGGAAACGTAGGGAGAGAAATTTAAATTACCGTCTCTCTCATTGTTGACATTGATGTGTTTCTGTTATCGTTTTTTTTTTCTCTTAATGGTTTCGCTTGCATCAACACAATAGAGGCTGCATATAATTATATTTTATCATAACTATAAATCGGCCAGGTTAAATTACTTTTCTACGTTTTTTTTTTTTTTTTTTACTCGTATTCATTTATTATTTTTTATTCATTAGTATTTTGAAAAGGTCCTTTTCAGGGCTTCTAAAATTTTACGACATACATCGGTATTTTACAGTTGGTAAAATTTCTGCAAATGCCGCCAACGAATTTGGTCAAAGCGAAAATCCGGTGCCACCATTTTTTTCTCAATCTTTTCTCGCGTTTTACTTCACTGCAATTTTTTATCACTCGTCTGAGAATCGAACGGCAATTTATTTCTCAAATCGTCTAATAATAGCGCACAATCGGACGAAATTTCCGTTACAATCAAATAACGTGAAATGTTCAGCGCTTTAAATGTTTAAATAAGAAGTCAACGGTGAAAGAAGCACAGAAAGTTATTGATCAGTGGAAGTACTTTCAAAAGTCGTCGAAGAAAAGAATAACAACTTTTTTATTCGTATATCCGAAATAGAAAATGTTTTTTTTTTAAAAGAAAAATAATTTCAATTTTCTAATAAAAAAACGCATTAAAACGTAAAAAAATCGATAAAATAGAGTACATATTTATATATATCTTATGTAGTAAAATATACCTCAAACGGTAATATTATGATAATTTTTATTCTTTTACAATGTTAATATCGTCATTAGAGTAGGTTCGGAAATCACAAATTACAACATCTAGAAGCAATTTAATATGAATATTTAATGTAGTTTTTAATTATTATTGAAATTTAGCTTAAGATACATTTTACGTAATCTTCTGATCGAATAATTATTTTTTACTTTTTAGTATATTTTTATTCAATTTTTTTTTTTGAAATCTTCATAAAAAAACACATTATTCCATTGTTTAAAATATGAAACATCGTTTATTTCAAGATACCTTTTATTTTCTCCGTGGGATAAATGTAGAATAGCAGACAACATAGATCACACGATAAAAAGGTTGTTACTTTAATTTTGATTAAATCCGTTAATTTGTATATTGGTCAAGTGTAGCTCGGCGCCAGATGTGTAACGTGCGCTTATTGCTGCTTGTAAATTTAGACAAGCGCATCAATTTAGTTTAGGCAAGAGCCTAAAAAAAAAAAAAAAATGCCCTCGTTTTTTCCAAGTTATAAACGGGGATTTTGTGAATTTAATCAGCGCAGACAAAACGAAATCGAACGATTGCTCCCGTTCATTCTGCAACCGGTTATTTCGATCGCGATTTATCTGCTATTGTTGTCGAAAATTACCGGTTTGAGGCAGCTAAAAGCACTTTCTTGTCCAGTATAAACGTATAATACGTTAAAATATAGTATGTCCGCGCATATTCTCTTGACTTTGTGAAATAGTGGTAACATTTGCGGGCCGAACATTTTGCGTCAAATCCTGTCTGCACTCAAACGAGCGTTGTGCCAAATACCAAAATGTGATCAACAAAAAAAAAATGTTACATTATTCTAATATTCAAAAACGGAAAAAAAAACGTTTAGCTAAGCGTTACAAATGTTCTGGTTGATTTTCATGCTGTAGTTAAAGTTTACTATATAGGCTGATAGTGATACTGAGCGATTTAAGCGTACTATGTCGAAACAAATGCTAATGTTTTTATAGACGACAGTAGTTAAACAACAACTTTATGTCTGATCGCCTACAGTCGCAATTTTTGGTTTGAATTCTTTACGCGTCTCTAGGACAGAATTTCGTAAACGATCTACTCTTTGTCAGTCAGAAACGTCCCCGGTGGTTCACTTACATAAGTAGACGTGTCTGGTACGTAATAAAGTTGTAATTTCAAAAAAAAAAAAAAAAAAAAAAAAAAAAAAAGTTAAGCCTTGTTAAAGCAACTACACATCCGACGGATCGAGTCTGAAATATTGGAATAATAGCAAGGTGTGCGAGAAAATGTTAAAATCACCTGTTCAGATTGCAAACTAAACACGATTATTAACTGACTGAACGAAAGCTTATTTTTATATAATAATAAGTGGGTCGTGGTAAGTTTTTATTAAAACCTTTCTGTTTAGCCATTGCAGTTCGTCAGAAGAGGCTACATCGTATATATTATTTTTAATAAATTTTTAGCCCTGAAACTTCTGACATGGTGCTTCGAAACACTTATCACATTAATGTTGCGTCATTTTCCTCTGTTCTCGCCCCAAAGGCAGACAAATCTGAGGAAACACGTTTGTCTCTTATCGTACAGATTATTATCTCAGAGGCTACGATATCGAAAAAGCCGATATTCCGAAATATTAACACTCTTAATAGTTGCACAGAAGACAGGATATTCGGACCGTAGTGGAACTTTCTATAAGTCGTTCTTGCACATGCTCGCACTCAGTTTAGAATAACGTATGAAACTCAAATGTAACGTCAGAGGTAAAAGTTTTGAAAAACAAAAACGACTATATATTTGATTATAACTCTTAGCAAAAAAGATCTCTTTACCCAATGATGATCGTCGATTTTAAGTTTTAGTCACAAATTCGGGTTTTAAAATGCGGTGTGAAAAATTATACTAAAGACGATTTCATTTTAAAGGAGGTACGCATTTACCTGCTGCCGATAGCGGTCGACTGGTCATCGGTACTTGGTGGATATTCGTGCTTGTGATTGTAACGACTTACAGTGGGAATTTGGTCGCATTTTTAACCTTTCCGCAGATGGACACGGTAGTTACAAATGTGGACGAATTACTGATCGCTGGAAAGGAATCTGGAATTACTTGGGGAATACCGAATGGTTCTAGTCTGCAAAAATTGCTGATGGTAAACTATTATTATCCTTATTGCGCGTGGCGTTTGCGCAGCGATATGATGATGTTCACCTACAATAAATGTATTCAGAAATATAATTAGTGGATTTTCTTCTTTTTTTTTTTTTTCTCTTCTGTATAAAGTTAAATCTTTTATTTATTCCTTCGCGTCATTTTTATTTCGATCAATCTGATTTTTCTGCGAGCTGGGTTTTCTTCCGTACAATTTCGTCTAGTTTTTCTACTTTCGAACTAAATACTATATTTCACTTAGCGTGTTATAATTTTTAAAATTTCCATATTCCTCCTTATCTTCAATACCCAACGATCGCAGTAAAAGGCGTTTAATTTTTCGAAAATTACACATATTCGAGCCATTGGTGTCTTGAAGATTTCTCTATTCTTTCGTTTTCTATCACGATGAAGCGATCTACGATTTTTTAAATTTGTAGGCCGCGATGAATGTTCATCAAAGCCAAAACCCGGTTTTATCTGTTTTTCGTAGTTGTATTGCGTGAGTAACTTTTTTCAAGTTTCTCCAAACTAAAGAAAATGTCGGGCCAGTAGATATACAGATATTGTAGACAAAATCTGCAGCGATATGTTAATTACGTTGATACGATTTTGCTTCGTACTGTTCTAAGCATTCAAAAGTAGCTGATTTTGAAGCAGATCTGCTGGAATTGTGATTGCTGCTTTCTGCACTTCAAATTACGATTTAACTGCGGAGGTACTTTTTTTTTTTTGTTTTTGAAGCAGAATTAAAATGAGTCCGGTGAATTACTTCGCCGTTAAACCGAACCAAAATTTTACGGTAACAGGCCGGATAATGTGACGTAATTAATCTGAGATGTTTTTCGGTCAACATTACGTGTTTTCTACGGTAAATTGGAGAATCTGGTGCAAGGACATTAGAAATATTTATCTGTTCTAATCCGTGTGGTATCTCTTCATTTGTTCCCTTCGAGTAAGCTTTGTAAAAATTTGAAAATTTTTCTCAGATTTTTCTTTTAAAACCTGCAAAATCCGCGTGGCTAAATACTCCGGGGTAACGTCACTATCTTTCCCTGGATAGCTTGTTAAGGTATTTTCTTGTTGCGGTTAGAGATTGGGGTTCTTCACTATTGCGCTGCGTCAATTGCTTTGAAACGGATAACCGTTTTCGGCTTGTAAGTTGGTCGTGTTTCGCACACCACTGCGAGTAAACTTTTTCGGTGGTCCGCAGGTAACAATTTACCCATTTAATGCGGACGTTTAAAGTACGAGTCAACAGCTTGCACACAGTCTGTAAACACGAATCGATAATAGAAATTCTGGGAAATTTGTACCGTACCGCAGTACAGACTAATGGTTAAGCTACGCCGAGTACCAAACCGAATGTGTCATAGGTTTTCGAGACTTGTCTCATTTCGGATCCAAGTCGCTGCCAGATATATTTACCTAATCTGAAATTGAATATTGGTTATACTAGAAAAATCTGGGAAAGTAAATGTGGATCCTAAGTAGAACGAAACTGGTCGTCCCAGTATTCTCATCAGATCCAGTAGGATTATAGCACAGTGTGTACCTTAACTTCACAATCCATGACACTCTATCAAGGATATATGGGACTTACTTTACTTTAGTGCACATAAAAAGCTAGAATACATTCTTTCCGAAAGACATATACGAGTATTATCTCTACTCATAGGACACCTTGTTCGATAATGTGAGGAGGTTAGAGTCATTTTTCTTCTAGAAATAGTAATAATTAGTTTTGTGAGACTCGACCAAGCAGCCTCAACGTGTAGAATACATATTTAAAAAATACTTTTTCAATTTTATGATATTTCATATTTTTCGATTGACACGAAGAAACTGAATCTTCGTTGACAAGAATAGCGAATAATCAGGTAATCAGGGGGCTTTTTTACTTTACCGACTACCGTGTATTACGTTGAATAAAATTGTATTGTAATATTATCTCATTTTAGGTTTGTACACGAGCATTTTTGGAAGCAATCACCAAATGCTCCGAAAAATGTTTATCATTCAGCCTGTTTCAGAATGACTGTTTTTTAATGACGTTTTTCAAGTTCTGATGTTCAGTCTTTCCCGAATCTTTTGTTGTCCCTCTTAAAGGAATATCTTGCTTGCGCCGCAAAAGATAATTCCATTTTATAAAAGTCGTTTTTTTTTTTTTTCTAATTTCTTCCTGTTACCTTTTTCTAACTTACTTTAAAGTTATCCGGCTGATTCTGACTTTTATCTATGATGTATTAATTGGGTACGAGTTTGAAATATCTCTAACACATTTTTCCTCTCAGATATAGGCCGTCCTGCTCACCGACGGCTGCTTTTTCATTTAAATTAGAACAGCTAAAATTGTCTAACTAGTTTACTGTAAAGGAAATTTTCTTTTTGTAGAAATTTCAAGCTTATAACCATCGAACGGAATTCAAAGGTCTTTTAAAATTTACGTTTTCAAACAGTTCTTTGTTATCACATTGTAATTTGAATAAAACCAAACGTCTACTTCAACTTTGCGTTCGCGGGTAATAAGTTACGTTAGATAATTGGACATTTCGAGATATTTTCTGCTTGCTTCTGCTATATTTCGCGGTAGTTTAAGCCTTTAAATTTACAACTGATTTCTTTTTATTCCATGTTTACAGCAAATTTATAGCAAAAAAACGGGAACAAAAATGAAAACATACTAACTGCAGTTATTCGTTCAGTTAGAACAATCTACGATTAACTATTTGCAAAATTGCGTTATTATTTAGCGGCTCTGAATTTTACATTGTTTTATCCGCAGCTGGTAATTGTAGGATTCTACGACATATATAATCCGGTTAATGCATAAAGAATATTGGGAGGCTCTGTGATGCAATCCATATACTAACAAATATTATAAAAAGATTCAAAGAAATATCCCTGCCAAACCGTGGTATTCCCGCTTGTCATACTCGAACATCTATACAAGAAATTTCTATGTAGCAATCTGTAGATTACGCACTGGGACAAATATGCCGCCTGCCATCCTATATAAAATCCGGTGGATTGATTCCTCGTTCTGTACTCACATTCTAGGAACGTAGATAAAGTGGCTGATGTGGCTCACATATTCTTAGAATGTTCTTATTACACTTCGCATATTTCTGATCTCCATCGAGCGTTATTATTACTGACTATCGCGTGTCCAAATAATATGAACTATATTCTCTCACTACCGATTACATATTATGCAATCTATGATTTTGTAAAACGTAGGATATTGGTATAGTCATAGCAAAACAGACAATTGAGATTAACAAGTGAAATAAACAGACAATGGATGGAATTTGAGTTTAAAGCCTAAAAAAAAAAAAAAAAAAAATCATCTTCTTTTACGTCAATCAGGGGGAAAATAATTTATTACACGCTATTGAAATGGTTCAGTTTAAATGAAGGGCGAACTCAAATATTTTATTCTGAAACAGAAAAAAATAATCGATTTTTAAATTTCGTTCTAAAAGTCGAACTTCGCAACGTTGAAAATTAAAATGTGCTCGTCTCGTTGATTTATATAAAAAAATTGGCTACATTAGAAAATAATTTAGACAACTATTATAGAGCGTTATAACACACGGCGTATTTGATAATTATTTTATTCGGCTCTTCAATTCATCGGTTTAATTATCAAAGTTTATGTTTTATTAAGGATTTTGCAAAAATGATATTTGTTCTTGCATACGATAGTAAAAAGAACCGGTGGTAGCAGAATTAATAAAAAATATGTCTTAATAAACCAAAGCAGGGAACGATTTACAAAATTTAGATTAGGCATCAGTCTGGCTTTAAATGTTAAATTTCTAATAAACCAGTATAAACAAACAAAACCAAAATTGAATTACCGTTGAACTGGTTCACTAAAATTTGATGGTATTTCGAAACATCGGCATAGAATTTTGAATGGTACCTGTAGTGAAAATGTTGCTTTGGTGCAGAACGCCCTCACACTTATATTTAGATCGAGTTTGGTATAAAATAATTTCGAAAGACAGCAAATCGGTTTTTAAAAAGAACACATTTTTTTTTGGAATACATCTTGTTAAAAAATATTTCCACATCCGCTATTAAAAATTTATAAAACACGATTTCCTTAGAAAAAATAGAAACAGTGAAGTGGTTAAAGTAAAACATATTTTTTAACTTATTCGTACAAAGTTGCTGTTTTTTTTTTTTTTAATTGCACTTTTCTAAAATACGCTGTGCTTATAAAAATATCTGCTCAATTTGAAAATAAAACCATAAATTTCTTAATAAAAGATGAAATTTGCAATGTCTGAAAATGGCGTGTTTTCTAAATTGCAATTAGTGTGAGATTGCAGAACACTTCGGTTAAATAATAAACACCCGCGGAGAATCTAAAATATTAATGTGGCCGTGTTAAGCGTAATTTATCGAATTTTACATAAACCGTACTGCACGCTGTTAATATTTAGGGGCGCATATTTGAGAAACGTAGCGATGCACTAGAAAATCAAAAAGTTTATAACGTCTGCGAAGTTTTTGCGCGTATTTTTAACTGAATTTTCGACAAATAATTGCTAATGAACTCCTTGTAGACTAGATATTTTCGGCGGTTAAGGAAAACAGCTGTTAAAGACGTGTTTATATCTGAAAAAGAATATAACATATTTTTAGAGCCTTCACGAAGAGACGAGGTTAAAGCAATTGTACGATAATGCCGAACTGCACAGTAACGTATCGCAGGAAGTAATGGATCGGATTCGAATTGGAAAGCACGTCTATATTGACTACAAAACGAATTTGCTCTTTTTAATGAAGAACGAATTTCAAATCAGCAATAGCTGTGATTTTTCATTAGGTAAGAAACATCGTAGACTGTATACTTTTACTTTTTTCGAGTTCGGGAAGTGCGTTATCGGTGAAACGAAAATCTTTCCATTTTCTAACTCAGTTGAATACATTTTGGTGGGCGCTAATATAGAAAATGATATCACTTTCCAGTTCTGGGTAAACTGATTAGTTTTGTTGCCTTCTCTCTTTTACTGATCTTTCTCTCTCTCTCTCTTTGAAGGAAAAATCATATCACTGTCTTTTTTACCTCATTCTAAGCAGCCATCTCTTTTCTTCAATATCACAATTTTTTCATTAAACACAGTCTGAAGACATTTATCATCCCCGTTAATTAATAATATAGGTTAATCCCAGGCGTCTATCCTCCCTTCTCTGAAAACCACATTTAGGGAGAATCTCCTGTCGCTTTAGTCTCTTTGTCCAAAGGATTCTTCGCACTACCGATGGTCAGAAGGTTCTGATAAAATCCATTGAAATGCTTTCAAAAAGTTTCCTTCTAGATTTTATTCCCGTTTTGAAATTTCATTTTCCCGTTTCTCCTAGTGCCTCTTGCCTAGTATTCCAAGTATCCTCTTCCGTCATATTGCAAGATACTGCCGCAGCTTCTGTTACATTTTTGTCCACTGTTTTCTAAACCTTCTCTCACTACATGTATCAATCTTCATAATCTGCCGTTGTGCTGTAAAACCTCTCCCATTGCGCCCTGAATAGTTTAAACAAAGAAGTACCAAAAAGATTCATATCCTTTAAAATCGTTTCTTTTCATGAGGCGTCCATCATTACAAGCAATTCTTATTCTACTCGGTTATTCTCATAAACTAACCGAGCTATTCAATTTTTTAAAATCACATTCCTCTCATTTCTCCTGCTCCTAATTCTCAATCTACGCACTAATCTTCCTCACTTTTCGTATACCACTCAAAAATAAGCATTCTTATAAATCTCCACTTCATATTCCCCTTTTTCCTTTCAATCGAGTTTCTCTCCTTCCAAATAGATTGGACTTTTACCCAGAAAAATTACTCAACGATAATTCCTCTTATTCCAACTTAAATATGATCTTTCCTTCCCCGTCTAAGGACAATATCGCTATAACTTTTGTGGGATGATCATCCCCTCTTTCTATCACTAATTTATCAGCAGCGATTATTTGCTTTCTTCCCATAACATAGTCTCATCTTCCAATTTTTCCAACTCTCTTTCTACATTCTTTTCCATTGTAATTATTTATTTACAAACGTTTTTTTTTTTGGCGCGTCAACGAAGCAAAGGAAGGTACATCATATTAGATATATACGAAATGTTATAAGAAGCAGAGATATCTAGATCTAGAAACTAATGAAAAAGGAGAGAACGTTCTACCGAGAGCCGAACATTTAAAGAAAATATGATTAGAATCGGGACAACCCAGATAAAAAAGGTATCATCAGTAATCCACATGAAAAGCCATTAGGTTTTGACTTGCCAAAAAGTGTCTGGACAAAGTTGAATCATTTTCGAGCGGAGTACGGAAAAATGATGAATATATATGGGATTAAAAACGAAGTAACATGTGACTACGGTGAAATGGAGCAGTCAATGAATTACATTTTGAAAGATTGCCGGACACGAGTTTTGGAAAGTGGAATGAGATTATCGAATTTACAGATCGCGTGAAAGAATAGCTAGTCTTGATTTTTTATAAGGAAAAAAAAAACATTATATTAGAGCTGCCGACATAATTATGTAAATTCTTATTTGATCATTTGAGTATATTTTATTCAGTTGCGACTATGTATAAACTTATTTAGGACTGCATATCATTTTATGTTATTCGAACTGATGTATAATTTATGTTATTCAATTTATATAATTTAATTTGCTCACTGTTCTATTTCCCTTTTTATATATCCGAAAACATACGAATAATAATAAGTAATGAAAGAGTCAGAGTTATGTAGGTAATAGAGGAAGATGAAGATAAAGAAAGACGAAAACGTAATCAGGAGAGGAGTGACCGATTCTAAGTGGCGCTGAAGTAATAACGGAACGTGGCAAGTAACGGAATACCAGCGATACAGACTAGGAAGAATCGGATTAATAATGCGAGAAGCGATGAAAGAATAAGAAAGGGTAAATGTCAAACCACAGTCTAGGATGGTAAGTTAAAGATAGCAATTGAAGGTTCTAGGGAATTTGACAGAAATCGTCTATTGAAAGCGTCCGAACGAGCAGTAAGGGAATCCACAGCGTCATTGCCATCAATATTGGATTGACGGGAAGAGGTTAATAGCGACAGAACAGAGAAAAAGATAGTTTGGAAATAATAAAATGAATTGAAAGAATCGCGCTGTTGGATAAATGTGAGAAAGGAGACGAAATTACCTATAGGTGTGAAAGAAATTGCAGATTTCATTTGTAGAAGAAACGAAAGAGGTAGCGAAATAGCGATCGACTCAGCTGTAAATATGGAGCGAAAGGAAGGGAATTTGAGTTTGAAGGATTTAAAATGATTAAAAAAGGAGAAAGTGAATCCACCATCCTCAGACACACATCTTTTTAAATCTGCTTTAAAAAAAAGTTATTTTGACGTATTTGTAAAAATGTATAATTTGAAAAAAAAAAAGAAAGTTATTATCGTTATTCGTCATTTTATTTTTGTTGCAAAAAAAAAAAAAAATTAGGTACCACGGAGTTCTTAGATGAGAAATTTGCAATGGTTATGCCGTACAATAGTCCGTATTTAAAGTTAATAAATAAAGAGTAAGTAAAATTTTACTTATATCAATATCGCGTAATTAATATAGTAATAATATTCAATTCTTGATATATTTAAAATGCCTATTTTCTTATTTAGTTGTAACACTGATATTTTAGCACTTTTGAAAATTGTTGGAAGTTATATTTTGTGAAAATAACAACATAATGCCACCTTTGATATTTAAATAAAGTTTTTTTTTCTTTTTTCATTTTTATATAAAATAACGGAGAGGCGGTATAAAATATAAATATTTGGCGATAAAATTAACAGTTGATAAAAATCCCAGATAAACTTCTTGGGGAATTATGCGGGGAAACAGAAAATATTTTACTTTACCTTTCGATACTGTTTATTTTTAAATAATCTGTTCAGTTCTTTTTTTTTTTTCCTGATTGCCGGTAACATCAGAATTCATTTACACTTGTATTTCCTTAGTTGAATATCATAAAACCTTATTTAGTACGGTGGCACAGGATTAAGTTTAATTAGTGCAAAACGTCATTTTTTATACTAATTTAGAAACAGAGAATATAATAAACAATTCGCTACGAAAAATCACGTTAGGTAAATTTATATAAAAGGGCGGGAAATTGATTTTTGTTTTTATTAAGATATTATCATCGGTTTGTTCTTTTTTTTTTTCGTTGTTTTTAAACAAAAAGATATTCAAATACTTCTACTCCGTAGAACATTATTGTTTACTTGAGTTTTTAATAAAGAATACACCGTAATTTTTGTTTCATTTCAAGTATTATTATGTTTAACTTATTATAGTGTTATCTATATTTTCTGTTTTTAATGTTTGTTCTTTTTTTCTTTAAACTATAGCCGTTAGAAGTTTAAATACCTTTGACACGTTCCTGGTTGTAAGGGCCAATAAATATTTGCGCAATATTTATATTCGGAGTTTTCACTGAGGCGAGATGAAAATTTGTTGTTAAATGGTTATGTTTACCGTATTCGAAAAATTAAATTTCATCAAATTTCACAGTACGCGATTACCGATACCATTTAATCACATGAAACAACTGTAGAGTTATGTGACATGTTTTTGGATTGTAATATCTGCATTTCGTTGAACGTTGCTTAATACTGTTACAAGAATTTCAACTGGAGTGTCCGATCAATGTCACTCATAATAATAATAATAAATAAATAAGTAGTTGAATGAACGACATTTAATTTGTTTAGGATAAAAAGGATGCATTTTGTCGGTCTAATACACAAATGGATATTGGAGTATCTGCCAAAAAAAGATAGATGCTGGAATACGAAACAAACGGACGTTACAAATCACACAGTCAATTTAAATGACATGCAAGGTTCCTTTTTCGTTCTACTCTTAGGTAAACATAGGATTTAAATTTTATAAAAATTAAATTCCGCGCTTAAACAGGATTTACTTTTTTAGATCGAAAATATACGAGTATTACAGGAAAGGGAAATTGCTTTATTTATTTTTTTGAAAATTTCTAAAAGTAGCATATTAAAGAAAAATATTTCTTTATCTCTTTTCTCCCCGAGACTTAATCTCTCGCTGGTCATTTTATTTATCATCATTGTAATGTATTTTAAATTGCGCTCATCTTTTTTCTATTAAATGTTATTCGCCACTGTATGTGAGCTTTTTTTGTATTTCTTTTTTTTTCCGTTACTTTTGCTACCCGGGGGGTGGGGGATACTTCTAGTTGATCATTTTTTCTATTACTATTTTCAGCGATACACTGTCCGATAGTACCGTCAGCTTTTTAAATTTTATTTCGACTAGATAAACGCGGCCGATTTCTCCGTGCCAAAAAAAAATATTACTTAAAGTTCGTTAGTATTATCTGCGTTTACTTCGATCTGGTTTGTTTATTTCGTTCAACTCCTTCTACATCTTGGTAAAGTGTGTTAGACTCAAGCTTCTTCTGTGTACGAAAAAATTAACTTTGTTCAAGTCCGTTTTCTTACAAATCTCTGTACACTATGTTAAACCGGTAAATTGCTAAATCGCAATCCTAAATGCGTTACGATATCGGATACAGTCTTAGAATATTATTTAGCCTGTGCTTTTTCGCACGTTCGCTCACCACTTACCAATTTAACGTTTTCCAACAGATTAAATATTGTGTGATATCTAAGTATTTCTCTATTTCGCTACATTTCCCGTTTGTTATTAATACGTTGACCTATTATTAAACCGACAGTAATATGTTTATTCTTTTTAGTTTGCTTCATTCATTTGTAAAAGCAAATAAAAATAAAATAAAAAATAAATGAATGAAAATAATACCGAATGTGAATTGTTTCGTTAAGAACAAAAAAAAAAAAAAAATTAAATTTATTTCAATGATAACAATCATGTGTTTCGTTACAGGATTCGTGGTAGGATTCGTAACGGTTGGTATCGAATTTTTATGCAAAAAGTACAGGAAAATAAAAGAAACCAATATAATACATCCGTTTGTTTTATAATGATTGCGTTTATACCGTTCAAGTTCGCCGAAAATAAAACAACGATTATTTTTTTTACAGTATTACGCATTTTATTGAAATTCTTTCACCATATCTCCTTTCATTTAATTATTCGTACGTCTACGGGTATCAAAAAAAGGGTGAGGGTTTCAATCAGCGAACAAATTACTATTACTAAACGACTTAACCAATAATTAACAAAAATTAGTATCATATATGAATTTTCATGTTTACTCGTCACCAACTATATATATATATATATATATATATATATATATATATATATATATATATATATATATATATATATATGTATATATATTCTTATACATGTTATACTGTAACGTCAAGATTTTGTACCCACTCTGTCGCTAAGCCCGTCAATTTGATAATCTCTTTCCAGCCGCCCACCAGAGCTCGCCTCCGATATTCCTTCAGGATATGATGCATTGTCAGTTCCATCTCGCCACAGTCACATGCCGCTTCATTTTTGTTGCGTATCTCTTCATCATTTTCCCGCACCTTCCATGTTCCGTTCGGAAGCGGTTCAACCTTGTCCAAATGCTTCATGGTAGGTCAAAGCCTAGTGGCTTGTCATCTGGATTGAGAACGTCCCCTCTTCTGTCTGAATTGTTTTGACTCCATTTCTTTCTCCACTCCCTTAATTAAACTCCAATAATGTCACTTTTATTTTTTTTTTTTTTTGTACGTATTCTAAATAGTACTGCATCGAGTCCCCATGCCTTTGTGCGTTGAATATATTTTACTTGCGTAAGTTTAAGTATTAAATGCGATTAACGCGCAGCAGTGCAGCTACTGTTGTTAAGTTGGCGCACCGTTTTAACTAACAATATTTACAGATAATTCGTGTGTAAATTATATAGAAGCGCCAGTAAATATTTCTCTACACAATTGAATTTCCACACTGCAGGCATTTCACAGCAGCTCATTTTTCTAAATTTCGTAAAAAAACTAATTATTTTCGCTTGTTTAGTTGATTCTCAAAATTTATTTATCCCCCTCGAAAAATTTAGTGGATGGATTAATAGTAAAAGTAGAGTGGAAAAATTCCCAGACAATTTTTCTTTATGCAACATGAAAATTAATTAGCTCCGTGCAAATGCAGAGGGAATACTGCATATGTAAGTTGATATTTTTGTAAATAAAGATCATATTATTATTATGTTCGCAAACCAATAGAGTATTTCTTTTATTTACTTCCTTATACATAGCAAAGGAAGTATTGTAATCATAAAAAATGTTTAATACCATATTTCAACGGGTATTTCGACCATCCCTGATTACTTCCGCTTATATACGGATGTATTCGCAGAGTATTTTGAATCTCACATTTCAACGGAAATGTCCATTCTGAGACCACCTCTGCATCCATTTTTAAGTGTCGTTTTTCGTGGCCCATGTATGTAGCTATGGATGTATGTATTGCGCATAACTCAAAAACAGCTAGCCACAGAAAGTTGGAACTTCGTACTCGGTATTGTTATTATAACATCTAATTGTATACGTTCGATTTTGGTTACAATCGGTTGGGCCAAAGGGACACTTCTCTTGGGGAGTCTCTTGTCGGAGTAGTAACGGAAAACTTATATTATACACGTGCTATTTTTCATCATATATTATTTTTCACCAGCATTAACTATTATTTCGATAAAAGTTCAGATTTCGTCATCCCGTCTAGCCAATTAGTTACTGTGTATTTTTTCGCAAATTTAGCAGACTGGCATTTAACTTCGTGTTTGACAGCCAGTCAACCGTAAGCAGCAGGGAAAAATAGCGAACGACTTAATTAAAAATATTGGTAATAAGCGTCGATATAAATTTTTGGATCGCATTAAAAAAAAAACAGAGAAAGCTGGAAAAATGCTTCGTACGAATATTCATCAGATACTACTGCGACCAGTGGCAGTTGATGGTATTTTAAACAAGAATGTGAATTTTATTTCTTTAAAACTGTCAGCGGTGTACATACCTAATTTTTGCGATGAAAAATGATTAATAACTTTTTCCTTGAAATCTTTTATATGTTTTACATGAAAGATTTTTCAACGGGCATGGAACTGTACTTGTCCCATCGAATTCTTTAAGAAAGCCTCAGTCCTTTTTTAAATAGTTGAAAAACATTGTGACCAGCATTTTCAATTTCAAGACATTCTCTCTGAATATTAATTTTAATTCTAAAATATCTTTTGTACTACACTTAAACACTTCGGTATTTAATTTAGTAAACGAAAATAAATTAAGCAAACAAAACATAATCGTAGTTACATAAAAAAAAAAAAATTCGCAGATAACCCAAATCGTCATTGTATAAATCCATATAATTAGATCACGCTGATATAATGCATTGGAACCGTTCACTCCAAGCAAATCTATCAGCAAAATATCTCTGAACTTATTGCAATTACACATGCGTTATTTTGCCTAAACATTTGTCTCTGCTTTTGAAAATCTTTTAATTTAATATTTCCTATTTCAATATTTATGAGTAACATTAATTTCTTTAACTTAACATATATACATTAAATTCCGGTGATTAACCGAGAAGTCATCGACTAAATGACTTTATAAAGAAATGTCACTGGTATTGACTATGAAAAGTGGATTTAATGTTAATAATAAATCCGACGAGTTACAAACGGTGGCACCGAAATTGATTAACAATAATGAGAATCAATGTAACTTTTTTACGATATAAGTAAAAAGCACCTATGATATAAATTTGATCACGATAGCGCATACAAGTTTTAGTCAAAGAACGAGCATAACTAAAAATTGTTTTTAAATGGCTGTAAAAGTCATTCGGACAATCAGATAAAAAACTGTTATAGTTTTTTACAGTTACAATTTCTACTGCCGTATTTATGTGCATTTTAAATTTTACATTATTTAGGTTTCATTTCAAAAAATACTTTTGTGCCTATGTATAAATTTTCTTTTCGTTTGCAACGACAATTCTCTAAATGCAAATTATTTCTTGTCTCAGGTGCCTACTAATATATAAAATATACTCATTAAACTTAAGCTAGAAATCGAGCCCCCCCCCCAATTTGGTGAAAAAAAATTATTTTAACTAGATTATTCCTGTTCCCGCATCGTTTTTTTTTTTACGTACCTATATTTTAGGAGATATTTCAAATTTTTATTTATTCATTTATTTACTTTTATTTTTTTTGTTTTGTAAAAAGTAAAAATGGATTTTGTGGGAATGAAATGACTGCTTATTCATTAAAAATAGTAGAAATATGAAAGGAGAAGCAAAAATAGTGGTGAAAGGAAAAGTGAAAACGTTTAGAATTCTTTTCCTCCATCTTTCACAATCATCGCTGAAAGTAACGTATTACGATGTAATTTGAAGGTAGAGGGTAACGAAATGGCAGATTCCTTGGCTTAGACAGCTGCATCCTCCCGTTTTTTTTTTTTTTCTAAAATTCCCGTTTCTAATTTACTCCCGTTGTGTAAAAAGTTTCATGTTAGATTTTGGTCAGATTTTTACGTTTCTTCCTTTTCTAATCAACCTTCCTCTTAAGTTTTTCCATCCAACGTTAGCAGAATCCCGCAGTATAAAATTATAAGAAAAAAGAAAGAAAAGGACGAATGTCCGTTAAACATGTACTAGAAATAGATTTCTAAAAAGAAACGTAACAAAATTAGCAAACATACAAACACTAAATATGCAAATGTTAAAAAAATAGATGTGTAATAATATAAAATCATCATTAATCGGTGGAAATTTACTTTTATCGATAAAAAAACGACATTTTTTCCATGCACCGTAATTTACCCCGCAAAAATTGTCCCATAGACTGCACAATTGATGCATGCTTATTAGTTTGCCAAATCTTTCAGAAACTGAATTAGAGTTCGCGTCGGACGTCCTGTCATTCCCGCATGTAAATACGGCGTACTATCGGAAGGTCCCATCACTCCAGCGATGTCCATATGCATCCATTCGCCGGGTGGAATGAATTCCTAAAAGAACAGAAATTGAAACGTGCCAAGTTTACTCGGAATAATAGACTCAAATTGGTACGGTTGGTGCTGTGCAGGATAAATCGGTATTATTGAAACTGGTGAAAGACGAGAGTGTTTCCCCTTTTTTATTTATTTAGTTTTGAAATTTTACAAAAATATATTGCATTTGGAGATGATGCAGACTTTATCACTTGCACGAAATTGTAATGATCACATTATAAATGAATGAATGTGAGGTCGGACTTGCAGACTATTTTTTAAAGTTATGATTATTTTTAATTTTTAGTTTAATTTACGCGTTCTAACGATTATTATTCGTATTTTCTACTTGTTTATATCGTAAATCGGTCCACATGCCAATCTGAGTGGAAAACACGTTTTGTGCTTTACAAAGAATCACATTATTGTACATTCATGTTGTTTTGGGTTTTTCTAAGATCCCATTTCCAAAATTATGAATGGGGTATTATATTTGTTATATGTGTGCGCGAAGTACAGGAAACGAGTGTACCTAAAAAGAATGATGGGTGCAAATGAATATGTAGCTTAAACAAAACGAAATAAACGTAGGGTGTGCAATAGTTCCTTGCAAGATGTACTTACATTATAGGAAGGGGACGAGATGAAAATGTAGTCCCGTTACCGACCAAGTTGTATTTGAAGCAATCTGTAGCAACAGTGAAGAAAGGACAAAAAGACGAGTTTACAAAAGTAGAAACATGTAAATACTGCGCTATACAAAAGTGTTTTCTTAAATGTAACTTAACATTTAATTCATGCAAATTCTAATCAAAAACTGGAACAATAACCGTTAAGGGGGAATGTTTCTAACTGCGTATATAAATATAAACAGAGTAAAAATAATACATAGAGTAAATTATGCATGCTGAAGGGGCCACACCGCTCAAGCAAATCAATATCATCAAGTTAACGGTTGAATTATGGCATGGAGAAAGCTACTGATCACATAAAGTAAATTTAAGGTGCATAGGTCTTTCAGTATAGTCCAGAAAGACCGCATGGTTACTCTTATCAAGAGAAGGGGATATGTAGGATTAAACCATATTATAAGCTTTACAAATGCCGGAGAAGGCAGGATGTTCGAACAAAAAATGCTTAACATTAAAAGTAGCACCCGATGGACACAGCGTACAAAATCGGACATCAGCAAGCTTAAACCTAAACAAATAGGATTGAAACTTGCCATGCCCAGATAATACATGTGAATTTAAAAAATTTATCTTCATATCTTTAATTTTTAAACGTAATGAAACATCTGGCAGGAACTCATAAGTTTTCCTGCCAGCGGAGTCAGTGTCCCACCGTCTTTGTCGCTCGGAAATAATTAGCTCGGCAACGAGTTTTTTTGAAAAGTTCATTAGAAAAAGGCTGCCGAATTATTAGAAAATTATCTTCCAGAAGCTTCAATTGTTTCATAGAATTTAGGTCACCAACCAGCCTGTGTTCACTAATCATCGCCCTACCGATGAGATACAAATCCATTGGCCGGACCCCGCAAATCACACAGTCTGCGGATGTTGGAGAAGTTTTACAAAGCGAGACAAGACTTAAAAGGAATTTCGTTTGTTATAAATTAACCCTTGAAAGGATTCTTTTATTAACGTAGACAGCGGCACCATACCCATACAAGGCTTGAATTAAACCTTTTAAACCTTTGTAGAGTATGTGCCACTCTCTATAAGACAATCCCCAGACATTTGGTTGAATTCTGGCTAACAAACGAAAGCGGAAGGTCGCGATACGAAAAAGTAGGTTTACAACTTAGACTACGCAAGTAACAATAAATCCGAAAAATTAACTAAATTTACCGATTCCCAAAAGAGGTTATTTAGACAATTTAACACGCAATTACGCAATAAAATCGAACGGAAACCCTGAAAAGGTCTATTTCAAATAAGTAAAAGAGAATAAAGAGGAAAGAGTTAAAAACGAATTAATTAGAGGAAATAACGAAAATAAGAACTGGATGAATTTGAATAGAAGAAAAATAAAGGAAGGAAATTAATAAAAACGAAGTAAACGATAACGAGTAAAAGACAAAATCAATAAAACGAAAAAACATAGCGAAAAAACAAACACCGACATATATAGTTTTACTCTGCTACGACTTAAAATTTAATTGTTAATTGACAAGGAAGCGAAACAATCCATTAAGCAATATTTTACCGTCGCATCACGACAACTAACTCTACCACTAGTTGAAGTGCAGATGCGCTCCAAATATTGGCCCAGAAATTAATAGTACATACAAACCGCTATTATTTTTAATATAACTTGAGATATGACTGGCCGACGATTAAAATAGGAAACTTTGTATGAGAGAATTTTGCTCGGATGCGTAAATCGAAAATTACGAGTACCGTAAACAGCATGTACGTCCACGACTACAAGTGCACATTCGCATAACGTGTATCATCGGAAGTCGAACCGGAGATAAGAATCAGCGAAAGATAAGAATCAACGAACAATAATAATGGTTAATTATGAATATCGCCAGAAGAAAAGAGATAATCTCACCAGCCTAGTGGTGATTTGATTATGTCGGTTAAACTTCAAACTTACACATACAAATTAGTCTAATGTTACTACGTACGTACTCGCCGTCACGCGTAGAATGTATATATATATATATACTCATCCCTTTTTTTATTTGATAACAGGGCCAACATATCGTGTGTTAGACAGATGTATGTCGTTACATCTTTTAGTCTGTACGTTGTAATTTCCTGTATTACGGCGCGTTGGAAAAAAGTTAGAGACACGTTTTTTCTGTCCGTTTTCATTTGATGATGAAGTAGAGGATTCTCTCTGTTTTGAATTATTGTTTTATTATTTTTTACATGTAGAGTGACGATTAATTGCTCGAGTAAAGTGAAATAATTAAAAGTTCAATCGTTTACTGTCATCTCGAGCACCCCGGTGTTTCGAAGTTTATCTTATATTATGATTAAACAATAATATAGAATCTATAATCTGTTATAAGTAGTAATCGCAGCCGATTCCAGAAAAATATGTTTACACCACTAACGTTGCCTTTAATTTTTTTTCAAATAATTACCTTAAAGCAGTTTTCTTCCGATATTTACGCCCTGCTTATCCGTTATTCGCAAAATGATTGAAATCTACATTATTATTTACACGGTGCATCAATAAATTTACTTACCTTAAGAAATGCCGCAGCTTTGCACGATCCGGCTTTTCCTTTTCCTATATTATTTACGTCTACCGATGGGTAGTCTGCAAAAAAAAAAAAAAAAACAAAAAAAAAACATGAAATAAACTGAAACGACTAATTCATCAAAGTTAAAAAATTGAAAGTTACGAAGAATAGTATTTTAATCAGACAGGTGTTTTCCAATATAAAGGAAATTTTATTAAACTCTTTCCTCAAAAGGTGATTACGAAGATATTTTCCAACAATTAAAAAAACTCGCATTTCACCGAAGTGAAAAGTTTACCGGTAAACTATACGTAATAACCCTTCTTGAGATTTTTCAAAAGAATAAATAATCCACATTTTCGTAAACTTTTACAGTGGCATTTCGTAAAATATATCTGTAAATTATTAATCATGTATATAATTTTCGTGCAAATACATCAGATAAATTGCGATGCAGTGAAAAATCACTTTTGGAAATTAATCGATGTGTGAATTTTTGAATTTTCTTAAATAACCGATTCAAGTGATTTTTACGGCCCAGAGAAATACAATTTTATCAAATACAACTTTTATAAGAGGAAAAGAAAAATAATAATATATTTATAAACTTTAAAAAGAAAGAAAAAAAAAAAAAAAAAAAAAAGTTGAAAATTAAAATATTTAATTTTAGTTTCACTCTCTTTTTTTTCTTATTATGTACTACTTTTTTTTTTTTTACCGCAAAACACTGATCACTTAAGTCACACAGTATTGGAAAACATGAAAGGTATTATGGATACAGCTATACAAGTAAAATTAAATCGCGATAATAAGAAATTACGCAAAAAAAAAAAAAAAAAAAAAAAACGTATTTATTATTTTTTATTAAATGTTAAGAAAATAAATAGAAGTACATTAATTAAACGTACCGGTTACTTTATCGGAGTAAATATTCCATATTGGTAATCTCCAAATTCTGTCCCCCGTATAATAGGCTGCTTTATCCATTCTCCTAAATAATTTATCTGAATTCGTAAACACCCCGGTTGCTGCATCTCCGAGAGCTATTTCAACCGCTCCTGAAATAAAAATTACGATAAACATTTAAAATTTCCGTTTCCAACGCTGTCTGCATCCAGTAACAAAAAACCTTTACCGCGAATATTTTATTATCCATTTATTTAATTCGTTAAAATCGCAAAGTCCTTATGCTTCAATTAAACCTTCAATTTTTATATCTCCGAGCGATAACGAGTAGTTTTGCTTCGGATAACGGCGAGGTAAGACACATTAATTTACTTTAGAAGTAAAAACTTACGGGGGCACTTTTAATTACCGCGAAAGAGTATTAAAATGCATTTTACTTTACACTTCACACGGAGATATGTATATCAACAACCACAGTTTAAAGTTCACTACCACTTACCACTACTTCTTATTATTATAAATTATTATTTCTTTGAATTTAGTGAATGCATATGATTTAAATGAAATTAAAATCCGACAGGTAATGTAATTTGTCAGCTAGAAATTACATAACTCCAAATAAAAAGATTCTTCCAGTGCAGAAACAAATTTTGAAATTCTACAGCGATGCTATCAAAAGTGATGAAATAGTAGTGAATTAGCTTGCAGACAGATATAGTGTTCAAGTCAAAAAGTAACTGAACATACTATTGTTGTGCAGGCGACTGGAACTACCAAAATTTAGATAAAAAAAGAAAAAATTTGAAGGCCGGCAGTTGGTAACTGTACACCTAACTATGCGACATTCGGCATTTATTTAGTCGACATTAATCTAGACTATAATGTCTTTCTATTTAATATGCGTAAATTGCCTAATTTAAATGAACTGATTTTAATTTTTTAACTATATTCTGTGGGAAATAAATAACGTAAATATTACACGTTTAATAATTTTCTTTCGCGGCCCCATTGGAAATATACGTGCATGCATTTAAAATGTTTTTTGAAAACCATTTATTTTTCCTTAACTTAATTATTTTGCTTTTCTGTACGCCACAAATTATTTAATGCGCGGACAATTATTACATCAAGCACGTTTTATGTGCACAGATACGAGTACAGTATGGTTATAAACACATTATCGGCTAATATTATACGATACTGAATGTTAAGCACCGTAGCAGGACCCGCTATTATAGTATGTTGATCTGCGCGGTGTGAAGTTAATCTATAGTCGACTTCTTCGCAGCTTAACGCTTCTTATTATGACTATTTGAATATTATTTTTCATTCAATGTTTATTAGTATTTTTAAATTTTTTCATTCAATGTTTATTAGTATTTTTAAATTTTCGCTTAATATTTCCAGTGATTTCAAATTCAGGGCACGACTTGACTTGTTCTGCATACATTAGCAATATAGTAATATTATCGGTATTTAGTAAAATATGCATCATAAACACGAGTCATTTATAATAGTAACGTTTAGTTACTTTGTTCTGGACACAATCACTGTTTTTTTAAAAAGAAATATATTTCTCTACATTTACGGTATTTTCCATTTGTCAAGCTGTGTTGCTTGTTAACAAACACAAAAAGAGACTGAAAGGAATTTTGTCCTGCTGAAATAGAACTAATCAGACTTACCAGTAAGCGTTGCAACGTCAATAGTAACATTTGGTTCGAATGAAGCAGCGTACGAAAGAGCATCGGCCAGGATTAAACGGCCTTCAGCATCTGTGTTATCAATTTGGATGGTTTTACCATTCATAGCGGTTACAATATCGCCTGGACAAGAGGCTTTCCCGCTCGGCATGTTTTCACATAGCGGCATCAAAGCTGAAATGAAAGAAATGATTAACGCGAACCGTCGCTATTATAGAAAAAAAATATAACAACAATGTGACATTGTAAGAAAGTGATATGTGGAACTTTCGAAACTCATCGATTAAAATGAAAAGAATACATTCTTTATATTCTACTTAATACATTTTGATCGTCAATAAAAACAGACGAAACATAGAAGGAAACACGGAAATGAAGGAAGAAGAAAACAAAGACAAGGGGAAATTTTGAAAGAATTAATATGTTACCTTGATTCTATCTTGTAGCAGATCAAGCAATTATTTATGAGGACTACAAAAAAAAAAAAAAAAAAAAAAAACTGGACAACTGGAGTATGATAGATTTATGTTTATTTGTGTAAAACAAAGGAAGCGCATTATTAATTAAAGGAAGAAAAAATAAAAGGGAGAAGAACAGTTTGATCTTAATTTAGCGATTTTTGAAAATACAGATATATCTGCGATATGTAACCTGTTGCAGAAACCGGTAGAAATAAATATTTAAAATATAAATAAGCTGACCATAATTGATTTATCCGTATCAACTATTAATGGTAACGAGTTGCGTTTGTATAATTTCTTAAATTGTACTTTGTAAATCATAAAAACGAAGAAAAAAAGCAAAACATACGTTACCTGTAATATTCAGCGGCAATTTCAATTTGCTCACTGCGTGTAAAGTTCCTACAAGGCAGGCAGCACCCATCATATCAGCTCTCATTTCATCCATTTGTGCTGCTTGTTTTAAAGAGATGCCGCCGCTGTCAAATGTCACTCCTTTGCCTTTAATAAATTAAATTAAATCAAAAAAATGAATAAAAATGAAAGTGTAAATATCGACATTAACTCTGCATAGTTTCCTTTATTTTCAAATGAAATTAAAAATTCAATGTAACTAGTTTTTGTGAAAGTCTACAAAGAATTGATATTTTTTCAATAAGGACTGCATTAGAAATACAAAATTTGTATACGGTCTGTTTCTTGAAAATCCAACCTATTTTATATGCTTCGTAATCGACGTTGCAGTGTTTTCTTATATATTTTTGCAGTTATATCAGCGAAATGAAAATTTCTTTGTCTCAAAATCCCTATTATAAAACTCTGTTAAATAAAAAATCGAAAGAGCTAAAAATTTTACTTAGAAATACCAAAAATGAATCTTTCCAACGCTGCCTGCAGGAACTTTCACCCACGGAGGCGACAAATTACAGCCTCTGGAAAGTGATCAAAAGCCGAAATAAACCCATTCAACCCCTTCCCCCAATTCGCAAACCCGATGGTACATGGGCTAGAACTGATGAAGAGAAAGTCGAGGAATTTGCCAAATATTTTTCTGATGTTTTTAAGCCAAATTTACAATTAAACGACGAAACCGATATACATGATTTTTTAAGTGTACCTTTACAGTTAAGCCCTCCTATTGAGCCAACGTCTCCCAGCGAAATCAAATACGCAATTACTAAACTTAATAATAAAAAAAGTCCGGGTTTTGATTTAATTACCAATAAATTGTTATCTGAGCTACCAAAAAAAGGTATATTATTGCTCACAAATATTTTTAACGCTGTTCTTCGTCTGCAGTATTTTCCATTATCCTGGAAATTGGCGCAAATAGTAGTTGTACCAAAGCCCGGTAAGGCACCGGATGAGGTTTCATCCTATAGACCTATTTCCTTGCTCCCGATCCTTTCAAAACTCCTTGAAAAAATAATTTTAAAGCGGTTGAATCCTATTTTAAATGCGGAACATATTGTTCCTGAACATCAATTTGGATTCAGAAAAAGACATTCGACCATTGAACAGGTACACCGAATTGTGCATACTATTCAAGAAAGTCTTGAAACTAAGCAAATATGCACGGGTGTGTTCCTAGATGTCAAACAAGCCTTTGATAAGGTATGGCATCATGGTCTGCTTTATAAACTTAAAAAAATAGTGCCGCATCCTTTGTACCTTCTTTTAAAATCCTACCTTGAAGATCGCACATGCCAGGTTAAAATTCTAAATCAATATTCTAAAATCTATCCTGTATCTGCTGGCGTGCCACAAGGAAGTGTCTTGGGCCCGGTGCTTTACTTAATCTACTTTGCCGATTTTCCAGTTGATAATAGCGTGATAACAGCTACGTTTGCAGACGATACAGCACTATTAGCTACCGGTAAAGACAATAGTGAAACTTCGAATAAATTGAAAAAAACTTTATCGGAAGTGGAAAACTGGCTGAGTCGTTGGCGTATTAGAGTAAACGAAAGTAAATGTACGCAAGTAGATTTCACGTTGCGAAATTTTACGTATCAGCCGTTAGAAATAAATGGGGTGGTTATCAACCAGGATAAAGATGTAAAATACTTAGGCATTCATTTGGACCGCAAATTAACATGGCAAAAGCATATTACACAAAAAAGAAAACATCTAGATATAAGATTGCAAGAATTAAATTGGCTTCTTGGCAGGTACTCTAGTTTATCATTGGAAAATAAATTCTTAGTGTACAAAATAATTATAAAGCCCGTTTGGACATACGGTTTAATGTTGTGGGGTTGTGCAAAGGATACACACATAAACAAGATACAACGGTTCCAGAACAAGGCTATAAGGCTGATAGTCTCACCGCCCTGGTACGTATCTAACCACACTCTACATCAAGACTTAAATATCCCATATGTGAAAGACGAGATCAAGCGAGCTGCTAAGCGATACATAGGCCGCTTGGAGTCTCACACAAACGTTTTGCCGATCAATCTTCTTGATAATAGTCTTTATGTTCGAAGGTTAAAACGTAGTCGACCGTTTGATCTGGCCTAGTTTTATGTTACTAAAATTTCAGTGGGGTCCATCGCTAGATGCTAACCCCTAACAAGTTATTTTCGCGTTACAGTCCAATTGCTGGATGGCCTTCTGGCCAGTTGTAATTTGTATATATTAAAAAAAAAAAAAAAAATTTCAGACAAAGCAGAATTCAACTTTAGACTAAGCTATTTTAAGACATTTTCGTCAACTAACGGGGGTTATAAAACAGTTTTTTGTTCCTTTTTTTTTTTTTTTTTTGGGCTTGGCCGACTAAGGGCAGCTACCCAGGACAATTGGACTAGATTAGAGATTAAATTTTAATCCAGTCAGAAAAGGATGACAGACCTCTTTCACTGCATTCACCCATGTCCAAAATAATAATAATACTATATATATGCATGCATATACATATACTGGGGTGAGCAAAAGTCAAGGTGCACTATCGAAAACTGCACGTGTGCGTTTGCACCCTGACTTTTACTCCGCCTGTATATAAATAAATAAAATTAACAACATTTAAGATGGAAAAAGTATATTTAACGGAGTACATTTTACTCACCTATACATATGTAACGATAGCTAGAAGTTTCAAATAACAATCAAATCATTTTCCTGAATTATTTTAGGAATACTTCAAAATACAAACTTACCCTTTTACTCTTTTTTTTTGTGAAATAAATGGTCTTATTTAAATTATAATTTATTCATATGAAAACTATATTAACAGATAAATGGCCTCTTACATACTTCGTAATTTACATTTGCTGTACAAATCATTTTCATGATCTGTATTTAAAACATAAAAGAAATGTTTACTTATTATAGTATCTAAACATAGATTAAATATAACCAATGTTGCTAATTTATACCTTACTGAACTGATTCTTTTGCAGAAAATTAGTTAATATAGTACGCGATTAAAGGAATCACACGGAGATTATATAGAGTGTAGGTATAAAGTTTCAGGACTGCGTGCGTATAACTTATACTCGTTGTGTAGAAACAAGTAACTCGAATAAACATTCCAAGATTAAGTAGTGAATGTACAGTAGTTGCCAAGATACGATGTTGCGCGTAATGAGCGTTTTAAATCCTTCGTCACGGAAAGACCTGCACGAATTGCGGGAAGAATGAAATAGAAATGCTGTAGTTGCTAAAAAATGCGTACAACGAGGCTTATATATCACGTGCGAATATGTTTGAATGGCACAGCTGGTTTAGAAAAGTTCGTGAAACTATGCGCAGTTTGATGTGAAAAAATCACGAATCGAAACAATGTTGATTACACTTTTTCATTATCACGGCATTAAAAATATCACCCAAACGATGTCACAGAACAGCTGGACAAAGATGTTATAGAACGCCTCCTGTAAAGAATCACCCGCATTTCTACACAATTATTTTGAAATGTTACCTTTGGAGGTGCAATTTCGTTGCTAGAGCATCCCTCTGGATTTTTGTAAAGTAAAATGATATTTTTACAAGTTTACAATTGTATAGATTTTAAAATAATTATTATTGCTTTTTAAAATCATATAAGCATAATTAGAAAATTTATTTATTTGTTAAAAATTATGGTAAAGATAATTTTAAAAGCAAAATAAATGTTTTTATTTTCCTAACACTGTTTGTGGTGTATAAGCTTTTTTTGATGTAAATTATTATTTTTCTATTTTAGATATTTCCTTTTAATATTCAAATAATGTTATTTCAATATTTAATTAACGAATTGTTATGAAACTTTTTTCGAATCTTATCTTTTGTAATATTAAAATAATAGTATCTTGTATTTGTTAAATTTAAATGCGTTTAATTTGAATTTATAAAAGTTACGTATTTTTCTACACAAATTTACTTGCTGCAATCGTAATTCGAATTTAACAGTACTAAAACGATAAAAATTTGCAATACTTTGGAAATGAACCGAATATGACGCTCCCTGTTCGCATACAATAAAAACCCATAGGGATACTTCGGCAACGAAACGGCACCACCAAAGGGGTTACATTTTAGATGCTTTTCATTTCTACACCGCTAAGGAATGCTGTGACTTCCGGATCATAATGCACCGTCTCATTCTGCGGCACTTTTGCGTGACTTCTTTGTTAAAAATATAATAAATGAGGAAAGAGAAAGGAAATGATTGAAAGGAGGTTTATTAAAAAAGGTAAAGGTAAATGTAAATAATGAAAAGAAAGAAAAAAAAATTGAAGAGGTTTTAATTAAAGATAGAAAAAACTAAAAGAAACGACTTCCCTTGTGGGAAATAGCTCAGATCATGGAGGATGTCTTACAATTAGAAGGACGTAACTAGTTATCTACACAACTACTGTATTCATCTAGGAGAAGAGAATAAAAAACTATTTTATATTTAACATACATAGTATTTATTACACATTAGTGATACTTATCAAAGGTTTGTAATTTGGAAAATTACGATACATAGTTCTTAGTTTCCAGATAATCAACGTAACGTGAGAAAATTGCGTCAACGCATGCGTTGTTTCTGGTTGTCGAGATTGATGGGTCGTTCTTCAGTTCGAGATTCAATGTGTTTCATGCATGAACTCGATGAACCGAGATCCTTCTTTGCTTTGTAAATTTATGTTTATGTCTCCACCACGAATGATGGGTACCAAATGATATTCCTTCTCTCTAACAACCCCAAATACACACACCTTCGGACTGTATGCCATTAAATTTAACTCAAAGAAATCTTCAACTGAACGTACTGGTGTTCCTGGTGTGATGTAAACAGAGACAAGTAGAGCTCTTCTTCCGTTAACCGTGGTCTCAATTGAACAAGTATCTTCTACCTCGTCATGTGACGTAGACATCCTTTTCACTTGTACTTCTTTTGGATCACATTTTGAAAATTCGTGTTCTATAGATTGAAGTTGTCTCGTCAGGCAAAGCTTTTTGTTCCTCTTGACATGTCAGTTGCTCTGAATTCATCTTCCGTTTTAATCGGTACCTCCTGTACTTCTCACCCTCTTTCTCCTTCTTTTCTTTCACCTCCATTGCTCTTTAAAGGCAAGCATCTTCTCATCCTCAGTTGTACTGGGGAAGTACGAATAATTCATCAAGAATTCGGTATATTCCTGGCGTTCGTTCTCGTCTCGTTGACGTTGACGAAACTACCTCACACGTTCATCGGACGACATGCCGACACACACCAACTGGTTTAACTGGCAGAGTAGATTACTTGTAAAGACAATTCCTGCCACAAAATTCCCTCATCACATTCCGAATTTAAATCATCTAGGAGAAGGGAATAAAAAACTATTTTATATTTAACATACATAGTATTTATTGCACCATAGTGATACTTAACAAAGATTTGTGATGGGAAAAGTACAATATGTAGTCCTTACTTTCCAGCTGATCAACGTGACCTTAAGAAAACTAGCTTACTTATGAAGACAATTCCGGCCACAAAATTCCCTCATCATATTCCAAATTTAAAAAATCTTGATTTGAATTTCCCGCCAAAAGTCATTTCCAATCACGTAATCGATGAAGTCACTTCCGTTACATTTTTCAGTGGCGCAAATTATAGAGTGACCCCCCATAACTAAGACATATCCATATATCAAAAACGGTTGCAATATTTCACTAGCCCGCATATTTGCCTAATCTGACACTTACCGATTATCCGAAAATGAAACTTTTACTTAAAAAGGCACCGTTTTGTGGATATTTCGTGCATTGAAACATATAACCGTTCCATGATGAAGGATTTAAAACACTCGTTACACGAAACGTTGTATCTTAGAAACTGTTGCACATATACCGTTTGCTCCACTTCTGAATGTCTATTTGCGAAGCTTGGTTCAACACAATGTTGCTGGTTGCGGATAAACAGCACCGCTGGTACTGTTCGTATGCAAGCAGTCCTGAAACTTTTTAGCAGGTCTGCATACGTTTTGTATTTAGAAGTAAATACATGTTTGAACCGTTGCTAACATGTGAATATATCGCAAAAGATGAATCTCTCTTACCTACGAAAACAATCGGTTTCTCATTTGGTTTTCCATTTCGGTAGTTAATTTCTAAAAACACTGGCGGTTCCTCGGAACCTTTAGTAACAGACAGAAATGCATTCATCTTCTTTTCGTTTATCCAATTTTTATCGCGACAATTTACTTCAACGCCGAACGGAGATAACAATTCGGTTGACATCTAAAAAATTATTATTTATAATTGTAAAAAATCTATTTCGCCAAAAAAAAAGTAATAATTTCAACGCTCTGTAATTGACATTATGAATTGAAGTATCTTTTCATCGCGAGTAATATAGATTATTTGCGAATAAAAAATAACGAAATATAACATTCACACTGCTCGTACAAAGGATGGCGACTGCTACATGCGTTGAGACTATTTTACTATATTAAAAGGTTTTAGTGCACTGTGGTCATACGCTATTTCTTAAAAAGCAAAAAATAATTATAGGGTTTGACGTAATGGTTTTTTTTTTTTCGAAATTTTAAAACGGACAAGGGACAGGCGTTTTGATAATTATGGTATAAATTAGTGATGGTCTGTGAAATATTAATAATAGATTTTGTACCCGATGCGGATCACAGTAAACTGTTCTAAGCTGTTAACCGCTACAGCAAACTGTTCTAATTGCAATTTCTGTTCCGTGTATCTATGATAGTGTGGTCACTTTTTTTTGGTTTTACAGATTTTTTCAGCTGTTTTCCTATCTTGAAAAACAATAGCCATGGGAAAAATGGTGAATATGTTTTTTTTTCTTTTTCTTTTTTTTTTTTTATTACAACTCGATACGAAATTTCAAGTCGCTAAATATAATTTTTAATTTCGGCTAAAAAAATACATTAAGTTAGTTATCACCTTAATTTTCTGTTTTTTTTTTTTTTTTTTTTGTTATTAGTAAAATCAAGTAAGATGTATTATTATCCATATACAGTAAATGTATGTGACGTTCGTTGAGAAAAGGGACCTGTAGTACAAAAATATGGGTTCTGAGTTAAACGCGGATTCTGATACTTGAAAGTGCGTCAAATAATATGCAGTATGTATTTTTTTTTTTTTCGAAAAACGTTTATTTAATGTTTTAAAACGTACAAAACTGACGGAAGAAAATTGGAAAAAAGTAAAAAAACATTAAGAATTCTAAAACAATCGTAAAACTATTTTTTTTCCTAGTCGCTACGCAGTTACTACAAAATAATACGAGATTCTCAGCAGGATTCGTTTCGAATATAGTGATGAAGTTGACTGATAACAGTGTTTGATCCTTCGCCAATTTCAAATTCTCCGTCTAGTAAATAATTGTTTTGAACCTTACTTAGTTCATCGTGAATACCGAAAATTGAGCATTTACACGCAGCTTTGAAGTACGATAAGCCAATTAGTTGAGGGTTACTCGGACAGGAGATATTTGGAGCATGATCATAACGAAGTACAAGAGTAGAAGTTGCAGATGCATCCGATTCGGTCATTTTACAGCATCTTTGGTAGAACTCGCGTTGACGTTATGCACAATCAAGATAAACAAGTGCCGCTTTTAATTTTTCCCCTCTGGCTTCTGTGATCATTTCTGTCAAGTCTGCTCGGATAATGATTAAGTTTTGTTGGCATGTATCGCAGAGATCATCGTCAGTTGGCCGTATTGGAAAAATGTAACCAGAATAACGTGCCCGTATTTTCAAAAATGTATTTTTTTCGTGTGATGCCATAAGACATACTTTAGCAAAACGACGATAAACAGCGTTGTTTGTTTCTTCGATGGATGGAAATTTGATCACTTTGTAATCTTTGAAATCGGCACTCTACCGGGAAGTGAAAACAGCAAAATTATCCGCAAAATTCTTTAATAAATTCAACGATGCAAGTAATTGACTCTACAGACAGAACACCGCGCGGATGATCTACGTTCTGTTCGCCTAACACTTAGTTCATGTTTTCGCTCACAGAAGCCAAGCTTTTTATGATGCTGCATTCCATTTTTATAACGTTTAATTTGGCAACATGTTACGCACAAATATGCGCGGTACAGCAGTATATCATCATGGTACTATTACTTCGCGCAAACTTGAAACGCGTTTTTCTTAGAAACTACTTTTCGTACCGTAGTCCCTTTTCTCAGCGAACGCCACATATACTGAAGTTCTGTAATTGTTTTTACTACTTTCAATTATTCTATGCGGCGTGCCGTTATTTCTGCATCTTTTTTCCGAATTTCTTCACATCCGCCTGATTAATGAAATTTCATGGCTTCTTCGATTTTCCAGAAAACTGCCGTTTCACCGTTACGTTTTGTTCGCGAAACGGTTACACAATTATCAGAATACGCTTCAACTGAGACAGTACCGCCTAAGTTATGATGTTTCCATATATAACTGTTTCTTAAGGAGAAATAATTAACGACGAAAATTGCAGATTACAAAATTTAAACGACATTTCGTAACTACCACTGTTACACCATATACTTTTTAACAAGTTCAGTCAAGCATGATGTTTCATGCGCTGACGATTCCTCCGTATGTAAGACTGTAATTTACGTTTACATAATACTAAATTCAAAACAAAGAAATCTGATTTTTCGGGCCATAAAGAAGAAGAGACATGTCATTTTTCGCGATTTTTTGAACTATTCACCGACATCGAACGTTTCGTTACGGAAATGAAATACGATTTCGTTTCCAACAAACAGCGCGATCTTCCCACCGCTATACCACATGCTCAAAATAAGAAAATGGTTTTTTTCAAAAATTTCGAACTTGCGGCGCCCGCCCCAAGAGCAGAATTTTATAATCGAAAACCCGGATGTTCCAAACTAGAAAAAACTATACGGAGATGCGCATATTTTCAATCTTGTTCAAAATTTTTAGCTATTATACTCGCATCGCAAAGTGTAGAGGGGCTACACCTCTCTCTTCTTGAGTTTTTCTGAACAATTGGTAAACTTCAAAAATTTCGTTAAGAAAATGAAATACGGGTTCGTTCCCAACAAATAGCAGCGCTCTTTTTAACCAGTAAATCACACGCTCGGGGGAAAAAAATATTTTTTTCAAAAATTTCGAGCTTTCAACCCTCTGAAAGGTCAATATTAAAGTTACAAACCAGGATGTTCCAAACTAGAGACTTTTACGGGATTACGCATATTTTCAACCTCGTTTAAAATTTTTAGCTATAATAACCACGCCATAAGGGGGAGGCACGCGCCATATTTTGCGCTTTTTTGAACTTTTTACTAACTTTGAAAGTTTCATTAAAGAAATTAAATACGGTTTTTTTCTCGACAAATAGTTGGTCTTTCCGTCAATATATCATATGATCGGGAAAAAAAAAAAAAAAAAATCGGAACTTTTGAGCTTTCGGCGCCCCGAGGGTCTAAATATAAAGTTCTAAGCTCGGCTATCCCAATTCGGTTCTGCAATAGATATCTAGAATGCCTGTAGGCGTAAAGCTGCAGTTGTAATTTAAAATTTTTTAAAAATACGTTCATAGTGATAAATTTTTACCTTAGCGAAGTATGTAGGTGTGGCAATATTGGCCGGCAGATCGCTTAACCTTCTAACTATGTTCTGAGCTTCTGCTTTTATAAAACCGTAAGTCCAACTATTCCTGTTAACGACCAAAGGGTATTCTCATTAATAATTAAAATAAGACGCATCCGATGAAACAGTTTACGAGGGTTAAAATCATCAGACAAATAGTACGTACGTATCCTGTACTTCGTATGGATAAATATCCGGCAACGGTGTTATCTTTTCCTTATTCTTAAATTCCTGAAATTTCCAAACGCCAAGATACGAACCCTCGGCAGCTGCTTCAGGTTCGTTAAAGTCTTCGATATGAATTTCATTAATGCCGTGATCTTGAAAATTTCGACATCCAGCTGCGGCAAATCAAAATGATAATGATGTTACTTTTTACATTTATATTTTTTTATCCATTTACGATCGAGAGCATTACGCGTGAAAGGAAAATAAATGAAAATGCTAAAAAGTTGAAACAAAATTTTTTAAATTTAACCGAAACAAAAAAACACATCGAAAATCTCCGATATTGATCGAATTTTTCAAATATTTTTTCCGCGGAGAATGAGACGTACGCGAAATAACAATCGTTGGTTAATTTTATTTTTATTCAGTATTCTCGATCATCGTCGATTCAGGTCTGAAAGTTTATGCTAGTGGACTAGCTCAACAAAGACCGATACGAGAAAATAAAACGTTATCATTCCAACAATGTGTAGTACATTTTAACAGTCTATAAATTTATTTAAAAAACAGCACTAGACATAGCAATGATCCGTTAATTCTTAAAGACTAGGTAAGCAACTAGGTTTCGACAAACAAAGAAAAAAATTCGCAGTTTTACCCTTTCTTTTTTATTCTTTAGTTTTCAGACTCTGTAAAAAAAAAACAAAAAAAACAAAAAAAACAAAAAAAACACCATTCGACTAAACAGAGAACAAATAAAGAAGATATTATCATCACAAAACTATCGAAAATTTCTGCGAGACTATCGTTAACTGTAATTCATACCAGTTCATAATGGCCATAATTTCAATTTCAATTTCAATTTCAATTTCGTTCGTTTTTCATACTTGGAGTAGAAAATAACATCGCAGCCTGTATCCGTTTGTTTTCTTTAAACATTTACTGTGATTTTTATTTAATAGGTAAATTAAAATCACTTCGTTCAGTACGCGCAATTTAAATTTTCTAAACAACGAGTTTGTTTTTAGTGATTTTTATATAATAAGTAAATTGAAATTATTATATTAGTCGCTTACTGTGATTTTAGTTCTTTGGTTATTGCTATTAATTAATAATAATCAAATAAACTAAAATCGCAACAAAAATGAACTGATAGCGATAATCTTGTTGAAATTTTTTAAATTTGTGTAGGCGAAATGAAAATTATTATAATGTAAGAAAAATGTAAATAATGGCCGTCATAAGTAATTGTAGTTGTGCTTTTACAAAACTGGGTCGAGTACAAAATTAATTTTTTTTTGACAATTCGAAAAAAAAAAAAAAAAAAGTTTAAAATGAAAAAAGAAGAGGAACATCGTAAAATAAACACTAAAATCTGAGGCCAGAATAAAAGTTGACTTTGTGGAATTTTGTCAACGACTGAAAAGAAATGTTAGAAAAAACTCGAATTAAGAATTACTTGATTTACTACTATTGGATAATTTTTCTATTAATACGCGTCGGATGTCGCGATATTTTCATAGCGATGTGATCTGGTTGCAATGTGTAAAAAAGAGTTCCCAATCAAACTGGAACAATCGTATTGTTCGTTCACTGTGATGGGTTTTGGACATTTTATTATTTAGTATTTCTATACTCGGTCCGAAGCGGTAGGACTACATTTTTTTTTTTTTTTTTTCTACGTCCACATAATGAAAGCGAATATTGAAAATAGTATGATGGCCCTATATTTTTATAAATTTTACGTTACTTGCTCTCTAAACTGTATAGAATTGAACGCGCCACACGGATTGGCTTTGTTTTGTACTTTGCTAAATCATTTTGATCATTTCTTAATAATTCCAACTCAAACGAAAGATAATATTCTTGTTTGTGGCATCGATAAAAAGGAAAAGGCGTTCGAAACTGATAAACTTCGGGCATCGCTCACCGTGAATATCAATTAAGGAACAATAGAAAACGCCAGCAAAAACGGATAATTTTTTTCGTTTCCCCGACTTTTTACGGAATTCAGTGCTAAATAGAGCGGCGATGAAAAACGAAATTAACTTACAAAAAGGTAATACTTGACCAGTTGCGAATTATAATCGGTGTAAGAGATACAGAGATGCGTAATCTCTACAAAGGAAACAATAGATGCACCGGTAAAACTATTTTGATAGCGTTCATTTTTAATAAATTCAGGGCGGTATTGAAAAAATTAGAGTCTATTTTGCGAAACCAAAACAACTATTTTTAATCGAAAAATTGGGAAGAGTTCAGAACTGATTTAAAGAACCTTTCATTAAGAAAAATTTAGAGTAACCAGAACTATTTGTCATAAAAAGAACCGACTTCACCATCGTCACTGTAAGATATGAAATGTATTCGTCTACATAAAATTTTACTGTCGAATCTCGAAAACACAATCTACATCACTTCCTAGTAGAGTTAGAAAAGTAACTAAACACATCAAGATTATGGAGTGTTCTCACGAAATATTCTACGGGTTTCATTGTTATAACTTAATCATTTCAGTTCAAAAGGTTACTTATTTAATACGTGTAAGTCGTAAACTAGCATCAAAAATTGAAAATAGCATCGAAATTTTAAAATATTCTACGCGCATAAACGGGGTTATAATTTTGGACGTCCCGGCTAATAATAATCTTAAATTTATTAATGTTTTAGCGTTTTAATATGATCAGTAAACCGTAAACCTTCTTTTTGTAAAAGTTTTTAGCGAACCGGTATTCGTATTGAAAAATTAGTTTTATGAAAGGAAAATGTTTATTAACAAATTACGATAATTACGGGAAAACAACAAATTAAATAACTCAATCAAGTCTTCATCGAACCACTAGGTCTGTCTTCGGTTTATAAAAATGAAGCAGCTTAATGACTGCGAGATATATTGTTACTGTTTCTAAAAATAATAAACGTTTAAAAATATTTATAGATACGTCTATTACCTGAACAGGACTTTTACCATACCTGAAGCTGCAGATCTGATGAGTTCACTTTTTAAACACATATTTTCACTCGCATCGTCTAATTTTTCTTCTTCTAAGCAAACTAAACCTACCGCATCAAACTCTTTTGAAATATCGTAAAATATGCGAACTTGATTTTTCTTAAAACCCGGTCCAACACTAGGAAAAATATACAAAAAAAAAAAAAAAAAAAAAAAAAAAAGGAAAAATATTAAAAATTATTATACAGCACTGAATTATTGTCTTTTCTCGCCAATTTGTAGAGAACTTTTTAAATATGCCTTTTATTCAAAATTTACATGAAAAGAAACAAAAAGATAAAACAAATGACTGATAGAAAACGTAAAAAGTGGCGACTAAAACTTTAATGTTAAAATCTGAGAACGATTAAAAATCGGTTTGCATTATTAAAAAAGCATACAAGTTATTTTCGATTTGTAAAAAATAATTAGTTAATTGTTAAATTTACATAGAAAAATTCTGTTTCTATGAGCTAAAGAAATAATTAATTTTTAATAGAATTATAGCGATTTAATTGATTTGGTATCAACAAAGCAACAAAAAAATCATATTTCCGTGTTTTCTAATATGTGTCATACTCTCCGAAATTTACATTTAACACTTATAATGATGAAGGATAACTATTAGAATCAAAAAACCAAATAACACTCGAATTCAAGAATAACACGTAATTACAGTTGTAGTTCCCTTAAATTATTAATATTATTCATTTAAATAAAATGTAAATTTAAATTACTACTTAAACCCAGTGAAGAGAATTATTCACACAACTCCCATGAAAATTAGTAATATTTTTAGCAAATTGTTCATATCAAAGTATGAAATATTTTATTAATTATTTAACTTTACATAGTTATTTTGCCCGAAAATTTAATATTAAAATTCGAAATGATACATAAATAAAATACTTATAATCGACTAAAAATCAATATGACACAATTAATTATCGTACGAGTATAGTCGAGATTAGAAGTATTTTTTTAAAATGTTTCACTTATAGAAATGAGGAAATACAAAATTTAATTTAATCAACAATTAGAATGACGGTATTTATTTTTTCAAGTCGACATAGGTGTGTATAATTTCGAAGAAATTTACAAACGGAGCATTTCTTTGCTACTACTTTTTTGTAAAGATATAATAAAATAAACGATACATCCCAGTAAATAATGTGTAAATACCGATTTAACATACGGTCTATAAACAGAGAATATCAAGACAGAACAGAGACTTTACGTTACGGAAATGACACATATCAATTGAAAGATTATCGACAATAAATTAAATTACACTATTATACTATACTGAATAGAATCAAAATTAAACTTATATATATATATATATATAAGTTTAAAAATTCTCCGGTCGTGTTTCGTTTTTATTTTTTATTCGGATTATCCGGGAAAAAAATAATTTATTGTTTAAAAAATTAAAAAATATTCATAAATTTATTTATTTATTTATTTATTTTTCGCACAAATCAATGTAGAAATGAAACAATGACGCTTCTCTCAGCACAATAAAAAAAAAAAAATTAAAATGAAACTTATAAACCGACGTATTAATTTCTAAAGCTGTTTGTGGTCATCTCAAATCAATAAATAAGCGGCTCCATTTGTAATGTAAAAAGTATTATTTTCGCTTTAAATTTTTGAACATTATTATTCACATTAATTCAAAATTAAAGTAACTAAATATCGAGGTTTAAATGTTAAGAAATTCACATATTGTTAAGTCGATCTTTTCATTTTATCAAACTGCTTTTTTTTTCTCGACTTATTAATCAGCTTTTTTTACATAGCGGATCTTAAAATAATAAGTATTTCTGTATTATAACAAAAATAGTCAAACGCAAAGTACATAACTGCACCCATACACATCGTTTGCGGGAAATTAAGATTTACGTTATTAAACTAAGTACCAATAATAATAATTACGTTCACAGATAACGAATTAAAGCATAATGTAACCTAATTACTCCAAAAGCAAGATTTAGGTCGAGGATCACTACGCGCAAGACTTCATTCGGAACTAATTAGTAATCGTTTGATTTATCGATATACAAGTGTAGAGTCCCGTGTATGTCTGCTGCGTACTAACTAGCGCGTATATGATGGTATACATATTTGTCATTGCCTTCCACGTGATTATTAGCGAGTATTTAATTTAATTCTTTGCAATAAGTTCTGTCGTCGTTCGGGATCGAACCCGTGACCTCCGTAACGGAAGTCAAGCGCTCTGACAACTAGGCTATCGCGACGACTAAGAGTGATGTAGTCAATTGAAAACACTTTTTCTAAAAGAAGTTTAGAAGAAAAGAGATTGATGATCAAGAGGGCATGCCTCCTTATGAGACCCGGAGGGCAGAGTATTATATATTAACGGCTATGCTATTTTTACGCCAGGGGTCATCAGAAAAAGTGTCCTGTTACGAAATTTGTCCACAAAAAAGTCACAATTTTATGTAACGAAATTAATCCCAAAAAAATGTCACAATTTCATGTAACGAAATATGTAACTAAAAAAGGTAACGAAAAAATTTTGTCGAACGGCGTAGCTAATGAAAAAGTTTACTCTTTTGTAAGAATTATAGAAGAACTGGACCTGTGGGTGAAGGGAGCTTGCCCCCCTCCGAGTACCGAAGGGCCGAGTTTTATAAATACATATATATATACAGAACACTATCAAAATTATAATTTATTTCGCAGTTGTAAATTATTCAGCAACGGTAGTTGACAAGTAGTATAAAATTTTCGAATTACTTTCACAAATTTTTAAAAACTGAATCGCAGTCATTTTTTTTTACCAATCGTTTAAAATCCTCGATTTCGAATGTTCACAATAATTTTTTTATTCTGCTAATACATTTTCTTAATTCAGGTTAATATCAGACATTTACATTTCATTTCATTTTTTTTTTTTTTTTGATTAAAAGAAGAATTTTATTTAATTAATAATAATATAACAATTGTTTAATATCGAACCGGCGAAAACAAACTAAGACGCGATAATCAGTTGCACTAAAATTTTTCTGTTTTTTTATTGTACTACTCTTATGGCACTAAACATTAGGTAAACAGAATATAAGCGATATTTCGCAGATTTGTTTTAGTAAATTTTTATTTTGTCACGCGACATGACATAATTGTAACGTCTCGTAGTAAATATAGGAAAATTCTATCATTATATACGACGAGCGGGCTTAAAAGAAAAAATAAATAAATAGTTTTAAACAATAAACAGTTTCAATAAATAAACTATATTTGTGTAAATTATTTTATAAGATCTTGCGATAGTGATATAAATAATAGAATGTCGCAATTATGTTTTAAAAGACTAGACAGATGTGGAAAGGTATTCACGTTTCCAATACTATACATTCTATAAACTAATGATAAATGCACTGAAATTAATGCTAATATACGTTTATGCGCAGCAACATCGTCGACGTAATTCCATTAGTTGTGTGCGTATTAATATTTCATCACATCGTATTACTTATTAGCAGACATTTACTCCATACTTCACACAGCAGCAGTTACAATAATTAACTATATTTGGACATAGTTCACAGTTAAGGAATATATTACCGCCTTATTTTTATATCGTAACATTACCACAACTTTGTATACATTTTCGTTCAATTTTTGACATACATTACTCTTAATAAGATGGATAATGAATAATGTATTATAAACTACTTTTAACACCTGTTTATTATGTACGGCACAAACTGTTTATTTCCAACACAAAACGAATATTATTTTAGCCTGTCTAAGGGGAAAAAAAATATATATATATTATATACATAGCTTTAGATATTTCAACTGTTAACTTTAAACTAAAAATCTACTAGAAGATTTAACACATGCGCTGTACCATATTTTTACTATAAAGAAAGAAGAAAAATGGCATTTAAAATTAAATATAAAATCAAATAATGGAAGGAATTTAATTTTCTAAAAGTTAAAAATTTGTGTTATATATATATATATATATATTGTTTTATCAAAGACTTTTATTGAAACATAAATAACTTCAACCCTAAAATAATTGCGATATTCAGTTTTATGTGACACTTTCTTTTTGATTTTTAACAAAATTACGGAATTATTAAAAATAAATTCGAGCAAGATTTTTCGGTGATATAAACATAAATTTCCACTACGTCGAAAATGACGCATATTGCATACAAACGATTTATTAAGATATAGTATCGCCGCATAATATAAAATAAACGTGTTCTATATGGCTGGCGAATGAAAAGGAACCATTTTGAAAGATAATAATTTAAAACGCTACACATTAACGGATTTTATAGTTACACGTTTATTTACAGATTAACACAACGGTTAATTAGTTGTTTTTTTTTTCAAAGATAAAGAAGTGCAATAAAGCAATAACACTGTTTTAACGTTTAATTAAAATTTAAGAGAAAATTAAATTCAGATTTCGTTCTTTCGTTTCTATCAATAATCATTTTTGAGGCTATACTTTTCGCTTCCTATTTCATTTCCCAATAAAATTCCGTAAACACATCATCAGTGACTTCAACTGAATAAACAATAATGGTAAAGGCTCGCAATAATGGTGACAATTTTTCCGTTATTATCTTATCAAATAGGATTAGTTTTTATTAAATAGTTTCATAATTATTTTTCTTCTTTTATTTTTTTTTATAACTGAAATTTTGATTTTATTACTAAGCTTTCACTGGGTAAACCCAAAATATTTATAATAATAAGACGAAATTCAGTTAAACCACACGGAAAATAAACAAATACGCGTTAACGGTTACATAAAAAAAGAAAAAAAAAACATAAAAGAGGTAAACGTACAATTGTTTCTTAATATTACTGGAAAAACTTGGGGTTTTAATTCTCCTCCAAGAGCAAATCCTATATTTACACAATCGGTAATACTCGGAAAACAATATTAACGATAAACAATAAATAACACATTATCACTTAATAAGACACGAAAGAGTGACATACTTAACGTCTTTTGGCAGTAAATACAAAAAGGTTACCTTTCACACTCAGAGGGGATGAATGTTTGTAGCTTTATTAATGCCGGCAAAAAATATTTCGATAAAAAGTTAGTTCTATACCGAAATCTGTAAAATCTTCCATTAAAAAATGATACCAAGAGTAGGGGTCAAGATTTTACATTTCACCGAGCGCAAAATCGCTTTTCAAGATCATCACCGAGAATTCGAAAAATGCAAATTATTTAAATAAATTCAGTCGATTCAGCTATTTCTGAAAATACTTCAGTGAAGCTTTTCTGAATAACGATTGGAACACAGATATCCCGCATTGAGTCCGCAACTACGCACGGTAGTGTGATGGCAAACAGACGATTAATAAACTGTCCGACGCTTTCTGATGAAGCAGTTCACACATCAGTGTACGCTGACACCGCACTGCCATCAACCATCGGCAGTATTTTACTCGAATAATTTCGTTTCTATTTTAACTGCGACAATACGGTAATCAGTAACTGTTGTGATCTAATTCGCTCGATGCGAGCTAGTAATTTAAAATGTTTCCTGTCACAACGGCAACGGACTGTTTAGATATGCTGTGACACCGTCCCAAATGATAAGATAAAACATAAAAATAGCATTGGACTATTAAATTTTATTTATAGCATCGCTGTCAGAACGATTAAAAAACAAAAGGAAAAAAAACGAAAGAATTTAAAGTAAAAAATGCTTCAAAATACTTTCAGCTATTGATTAAATATCACGGATGTCATGGGGATATGTGTGGTTTTTACAGAACATTAACACATGGTCAACACGCCTCCGTATACAGTTGCAGACTCAGCACGGATATGTGCGACTGATTCACCTTAAAGCTTTTATATTAATTCTAAAACCCGTATCGTTCCCTGACTATTAGCAGCGACTACTACACTCGAAAGCTGTCTCCAACAGACGGCAGATACGAATTCATTCACATCATCTTCCTTCTGTTCTGCATCCAGCACGCTGCGAGCGACATCGAATCTGGAACTTAGTAACTGTTTGCTGAGTCCTTTGTAATAGACATAAAGTGAATTATTCTCAGAACCGCAAGCTATGTAATCGCCGTCGGTAGCCAGACCAACAAAGTTCTTCTCATTCACGTGACCAACGAATGATCGGAGGCAGTACGAGGATGCGTTCACGTTCCATAATTTCAACTGACTGTCGGTCGAAGCAGATACGATTTCTTCGTGATTCAAAAACTTCACGTACGACACTGCTTTTTTATGACCCTTAAAAATCGTAAGAGCTTGCTTAATATTACGTAAATCGTAGTAGTGAACACAGTGATCAGCCGATCCAAAAGCTAGGTGATACGAACTCTGCGGATTAAATTTAACGCAACAGACGTTCGCTTTAGCTTCTAACGACGCGATCGAGTGGTCCAAATTAATCGACCACAGCTTAACTCTAGCATCGTCCGAGCCGGAAGCAATTAAACGATTATCCACATTATTAAAGTCGACGCTCCAACACCGCTTCTCGTGCTCCTGAAACGTTTTCACTCGCTGTGCGACCGCCGTATCCCACAGCGTAACTGTTCCCTCGTAGTCGCTACTAGCCAGAATACTCTTCAGGTAATTATTCCAACTGATGCACGAGATTTTCGAGGTGGACACGATTTCGCAAGCCGGATAATGAATGTCTACTATATCGTTAGTGACTACGTCGTAATCGTAAACCTTGATCCGTTTCGTTACACCGGCAATGGCGAAAAATTCGTTATCACGATCGAACTCGATGCTACTAACTATCGTCGAATTGTTATAAATATCGTTCGAATAGTTTAACGTGGCTATCGGTCGCAACTTGCTGTAGCGAGAAAATTTAACCAAATTTTCGCGAAACGTATCTAGACCGCTGGTAATGCAGCAACTACCGTCCGAATTGTTATCCAATTTTGCCCCTCCACCACCGCCGCCGCCGCCACCACCACCAAATGTTATTTCTTTCGAACGACACGAAAAATAACATTTGGTAAAGTCGTCGAAGTGATTCTGAATGATTTTACTCCTTAGCGCGAACGACGTCTGAGTTAATTCGGTATTCTTGTGAATGCTGTTGAAATTTTCCGCCGGTTTACCAAAATCCATCTTCTTATCCGGGACAACCGAGGGCATTCCGTCTGAACAGCCGCATTCGGAACTATCGCCGATAGTGGTAGCGGCGACGGTATCGTCGGCGGTGTTGGCTGCTGTATTTAATATTTCCTCCACTATTTCCATGTCTTTCTTAATGACGGTCACCTCTTTGGTGATGTCGCACAGTTGACGCTCCTTCAATTTCAGTAAATTTTTCAGAAATTCGTAAAGTAAACGATTCTGAGCGACGCACGATTCCGCTTCTAATCGTTGCTTGCGTTTATTCAAGGTTTCCAACATAATGTTAATATCTGGTAGAGACAGGCTTTGCGATTCGGACGAGAGCAATTCGCGTAAACTATCGGCCGCCAACGAACCATCTGACGAATAATTGTTCGAACTTAATTCGCGGCTAGCTTTCAAACGAGCTTTATACTTGCATATCAGTTCATTTAGCAGAAAATTCGGGAAAGTGTCGGTAGTAGACAAGACGACGCTACATTTCGGACATCGATTGTTCAGTTCGATGGCTTTCTTGATGCAGCCGTAACAGTAAGTGTGCCCACAACGTGTAATGTGCGCTTCTTCGATTATTTCAAAACAAATAGGACACAAAAAATCGTTCGTTTTATCTTCGAACGAGGGATTAAATCCATTCAGAACGTGCGGAAATTGTCGTTTCATTTGACGCGTATATAAAGGACACGAAAAAGGAATCTCTCGCCCGCTTGACATGACCGCTTTTTTATTATCTTAGTTGTGTGTACTAGTTAAAAACCGTTTCTGAAACATTATAACAAAGAAACATCTACTTCAATACCACGCAACCGTAATGGCGTAAGTGCGAAAAATAGTTTTTAGCGGATAAAGCGAGCGAGAGTCTCGTTTATTTCGTTTTAAAATTATTTTTATTGATTCATTAATTTCGTTTTAACCAAATTCGTTTCAACTTAAAAATTACAGACATATTTCCTTGTTTTAATTACTTAGCACTTAATTGTGATCTTTTCGTTTTTAAAATAAAAATGTTTTAAAATAAAAAAAACCGTATTAGTACATACGAAAAAAAACGAAAAAAAAACAAAAAACTAATAGTAAACAAAAACAAAAATTTTTCACTACAGTTAACAAACCCCGCACTTTTTTACGAATTGATTTACTTGAACATGATCTTTTTTTTACATACAATATAAGAATAAGCGAAATGCTGTTAAAATTAGCAATCCTGCATATTATTAATAATTCGTAAGTATTTTATACATACATTTTTAAGTAATTCTGCAACCTGCCCGAACATTTATGATCATACTTAGATGCTGCAGGAGTAAACTCGAATTCTTTATTTGATCTGCTATAAACACCCAATAATAAACCTTTCTGAAAGAAATGAATATCATTAACACTTAAGTAAAACCATTTCCATACTTTATTTTCTAACATGAAACTAAAATTTTGCAAAATTATCTACTTACCATTTTTTTCGTATTTTTAACAGAATATAACCGTAAAGAAACGATAAATAGCGTTGAACAATACTGTTGAGCTGCTTTAGAGAATATTATCATACTTACTCTGAAGTGTGCATAAATCACTGCTCTATTTCAGCAGTACATGAAACGGTGGACAATAAATATACCAACGCTGCGTTAGGCGAATATTTAAACTCCGCCAATTTGTACTTCTTCGTTTTCATTAATGTTATGACGTCATTATACAATGAAAAACATAATAACTCGAGAATAAACAATAGTATTTTTACGTTTTATCAAATAAAATAAATATTTTATTACAAGCCAGTTTAGTGTTATAATTTTATAATTACTAGGCAATACATATAAATTTATTTCTTTACAAAATTTGTAATATAAAATCGTAAATTACACATATTTCCACTATATTCATTATATGTGTGTACACATTTATAAAATATAGTGTGTAATTATAATTAACTAAAATATTACTAATGTTATAATAAAAAATATATTTAATATATTATTTATTTACAAAAAACTTTCTAAAAACTTTTAAATGTATATATATATATATATATATATATTATATCTATTAGGTTTCAATGAGTTTTTTTCCTTACTGGTAATTCGGAAAAAATACTTTCGGAATCTGCTGCTCTTTTATTTGACCTGTCTTTTTCTATTAGGGATGATGACCATGTAAATAAGTCTTTAACTTTATTATAAAGTTGTTTTATTTTGTTCTGATCGGTGATATTATAAGTATTGTTTATTATTTCGTGCAACATAACACTAGTTTCGGAATCATATTTAATGGTATCGTTATGTAATTTGATTACTTCGTCATTTAATGCGGTTTTTTCCAATGACAATTCACTGTTTGCTGGTGGTATAATCAGAGAAGTAGAATATGAAGTTACACTTTCATCTAAAATATGAAAAACTGAGTTTATATAATTCATTCCAATACTTTCCCATGATTGTTTTGTTTCTCTTAGAACAGTAAACATATGTTTACAGGGCCACCTGTTTTTTTTCCAATCTAAACATTCGCAAGATGGATTTTCCTCATTATTAGCAAAACAGACTTTATATTTTCTGTTCGGATTGTCTTCGCTTTGAACCATGAATTGTGACTTTTGAATTTCGACAACATTTTTCAGTAATTCACAGTTTGACATTCGTTTTAAACAGTGCGTTATAAAACTTTGAGGACGATTATTTAAAAATACTGGAATTTCCTTGTTATATCCTTTAACAGAAGAAAGACATGATATACTTTTTTTCAACATATTTATGAAATTTTTCTGTGAAAAATTGGTTATGCAGCACCCCAAGAATACCACTTAATGACTTATCTTTGTGGTGACGTAAGTAACAGTTCTTCAATTCACTATTCAGGCTTTCAACGCCATTATTTGTTTTAATATTAATAATAAAATGTTCTTTTCTAAAATACCATACCCATTTCGTCATGTAGGGCTCCCATTTTTTCGTAAAATAATCCTGAAATTTGATTGATGTTTGCCATATATTACTTTTTTTTAACTCGGCCAAAGCTTGTTCAAAATCAATTTTATTTTCTGAATGAATATATCTTAACATCTTTAATAATTCTTCTTTTTTAGAATGAACGGCATGCTCTTTTGTTTTCAACCATCGTAACCAACTTTGTTCTTTATGAAAGTCACAAAGATATGTGTCTGTTGCAGGGAAAGTAGCTTCGATGGCTTTTATTTCTGCCTCAGAAAAATCAGTCATAAAATATTTAGGATTCCATGCAGGATTCCAGTTTCGTAAAATTTGTAGTGGTTCAGTGATTGCCTGAATAGTTTCATTCATTGTTATGAAGGTCGCTACTGGCTGGTAGTCTACATTTGTCTTCACAACAATAAAAAATAATGGTAGTGCGTATTTCGACGTTTTGTAAGTAGCATCCATAAGACACGCTTCATTTCCATAACGGTGAAGTAAATTTTTTTGATTTTTTGACTGAAAAATAAAAAGTAATGGAGATTTATTATTGTCACTATTCACAAATGGTTTAAAATATACCATATCTTCTTTATATTCAATTTTCCATTGCTCTATCATTTGCTGTACATTTTCTTGATCAACTTTTGAATAGCGAAGTTTTCTGAGAGCTAGATTAACATGGTTCCATATTGTGTTATTATTTGGATAAAATCGTTTGTTAATTCGGCTTGGAAAATTTCCATCCTGAAACCAACTATTTTTGTTTGAATTAAGAAATTCATTTAAATAACTCTTTATTTCTATTGTGCTATCTACCCCATTATTAACCAGTTCATAAATTCTATTTTTTAAACGTTTGTCTAACCTTTGTACACAATCTTCTGTAATTTTGGAATCATGATTGTGATTTGTTATTTGTGGTAAACAAACATAATACCGTTTTTCAGTTAAAATCGAATCTGAAGATTCTTTCAACTTATTTCTTATTTGTAGAGATGTTCTTTTTTTAATATGCGCCGTGAGTTTATCAGTTTTAAAAGTTGGAAAACGAATGATCTCGCGTAATATTATTTTAGCTGTGCAATCTTGCTTTTTTGTTCTTTGAATGTTTCTTCTTACACCACTTTTATCATAATTGTGATCACACTATTTTTAACAGAAAATCAAATAAAATAATTATTAACTTTTCCACTTTATCTAAAGAATAAAAAAGGGGAAAAAATAACTTTTAATTTTTAAAGTTTTTGAGGAGGAACTTGTGATCTGTATTTATTTCAGCAAGAAAATTATCATAGTCGACGTTTTTGATTATTTATTCAAGTTTAAATTTTAAAGATGTTATCTGCTTAAATATGCATTCTTGCATTTTTTAAAAATACGTACATAAACCTTTTGTAAAACAGTAAAATTAATTCAACTTATCAAGTGCAAAGTCAGTATGATATTTTTGCACTTTAAAAATTCATAGATTTGATTAAAAAATAATTCAAAATTTTATTTCAAACAAAGATAGATTAGACTTTTATACAAATATTTTTCAAAAACATATATTTTTAAACAACTGTTTTATTATGTTTAAAATGTAAAAACTAGAAAAAGCAATTTAAATGCTTTCCTGTCTTCTAGACTGCTGTAATTAGTGGTAGATCTAAACAATTTAATAGTCCTACTGAAGTTTCATTTATAGGCTCCTATGATATAAGCACATATGATAAATTCAGTTTATTCGAAAAATACAAATTATAATATAATTTTTTGATAAGCTGTAACGACTATATTTTACTATGTAAGAAACAATAAATTATTCACTAACTTCAGAAGAATCATTTCTTGTTACTCGTTTTTTCCCTTCTCGATGACACTTGAACATTTCAATATTTGCACATATCAAGGGTACATTATCACACTCTATTTTCCAGTCTTTGTTCTTAAAGTCATTGAAATGAATGCAGTGCCCATCAATGGATATATCTAACAATTTAATATTGAATAATACATTCATATCAGCTAATGATGTAAATAATTTTTTTTTTTTAAACTGAACTGTATATACAGCGGATATAATTCAAAAAATTAGGATAAAAAAAATATATACAAATAGGACCAAACGTATTGTAAATTTAAATAATACATTAATAACTGAATAATAATATTAAATTTGCTTAATTGGTGAGAAGTAACAAACAATAATGGGATCACATATTCTTACATTATTAAATTTCTTGTGATTATTCACATTACTGATTAACATTAATAAAATTGTGTAGTATAACTTACTGTTTTGATTTAGTCTCTTATGTTTTATTATTTTAGAAACATATCGAGTATTAGTTGCAATTTGGAATTGTTCAATAAGTTCCTTTGCAATTTCATATGATGTTGTAAATCCGAAAAACAGATTTGAAAAACCAGAAAAAAATTTTATCCAACCATTTGATTCCTCCATAATGCTGTAATATATTGATTTTATTATAAACAATATTAGCATATTAAACATGTATGTTAATTTTCTAGTCTTTTATTATTTTTCCACGTTAATTTATTAGCTGTTATTATTATAGTTTATTGTTCAATGTAATCGTCAATACGGTTGTGTGTCATTTTTATTAATAAAATTTAACAGCTATTAATCTTTGTGATTTTTATATTTACGAACAGTAAAAAGGATTGTATTTAATAAGTCAGAGTGATTTTGTTTGTTTATTTTGGATTTGTCCTATATAATAATTAAAAACAAATTTACGTTACGTTATAGGTCTACAGCACATAGGATCTATAAAAAATTAAAATCTAAAATGTATATTATAATAGAGGAATTCAGTTAGTCGGCGATACTACAATATTGGCGAATAAAAGTTTGTTTCATGAAACGAAGAATTCAAAATACAGAACTGTATACGGAATTTTAAAAAAAAAGATGAATTCAATTTATCTAGATCGACAATACTGCAATAGTATAAAATAGTGAGCAAAAAGATAGTATTTCTATATTTTGACATTCGTTTAAATTTTGAAATTAAAATCTTTAGTTACCTTATTTTAAATTTAGAAACTTGTATCTTTACTGTATATATAGTTATAATTCGTTTTCTTCGATAAATTTCTCTGCTTTTATTAACTACCTAACTATTGTAATGAACTTCGTTAATATCAAATCTTTCTTTTCTGTTTCCTAATTACTATAGATGATCAAATTCATTATTACAAAAATATGTACAGATTCGATCAAAAATCAATTCAGAAATTCAAATTAATGTTTTTCAGATGATTATATAGTTTCGTATCGATGTTATATGCATTTTCTAATTATTTGTTTTTATTTTTAAATTAAAAGATAATATGGCTAATATGAATATATAATGTGAAAATGTTTAGTTATTAAGTGGAAATGAAGCATTTGAACATTTTTAAAATTTCAAATATATGACGTCATGAATTCTACGATCATTGTACAAACGGAAAAGTATAACTGGGCGGAGTTTAAGTATTCGCATACCGCAGCGTTGGTGTATTTATTGTCCACCACGTGAAACTTGGTACTTTCGAATTATGAAGAATAAATTTGTTGACTTTTCGTATCGTAAATTTACATAAAACATTATTTAATCGACGTTCACCGCGCTTTTGTTCTTTATTTTTTTTTATTTCTCTCTTCTGCTTTAAATGCAAATTTAAACATTTCGAACAGGGCTTGAAAGCCGAATAATAATATAGCTTAAACTTAATACAACTTACGTCCTTGAAAAATACAGCTTAGGCTTTCGGCTTTTGGCTATTTAAATTTAGAATATGGCTTAGGGTTTTGGCTTTTGGCTGTTGAAATTTGAAATACGGCTTAAGCTTTCGGCTTTCGGCTTACGAAATTAATTTTAATAGAAGCTAATTGAAATCATTACGTTCTGTTTATTACACGTCAAACTATTAAGCATTACAGTTAAAATCTCAATTTTTTTTTACAATATGTTTTATGACTAGTCATTCCAAAAATTTGTTCAGCATAATCATCATTAGCATAACTAGGTGTATTTTCTGGGGAGGGGGCTGCTTCCTAACCAACATTTTATTAGGGGGGCCGGAAAGTAATGTCGTTTTTTTCCGAATGCCATCATTCATCTGTCATTATCATTTGATTGTCAGCTTGTCTTGCATACTCACTTAATATTGCGCCATCGAATTTTCATTTATTCCAGTCGCTGCAACATTTTCTACATGGCGAAAAATTTGAAAGCCGGAAGGGTATCCAAAATGCCTTCTCCACCTAATTCGCTGAAAAGCCAAGTGATTTCTACTGATCCGGCATTGAAAATTTACACACTAGATGGCAAAAATTGATCGATAACGATGACGATTACATCATCGAATAAAAATAAATACTTTGTGGAAAGTTAAGTCTTTGAATTTAGAGTAAAAAAACAGCATTACTTTCCTTCACTCTGTGTGAAAGTCTTACATAGAAGAATTTGTGTAATTATCAAACAAATCGTCAGACGGTTCAATAAATATAACTGTGCTATCCATGTTACTAGATTATTTATTAAAAAATGCATGTAAACAGATTACAAATTCTGGTTTAGTAATACAAGTCAGCAAACCAAGGGCTTCTACTGCATGTTTTTCCTGTTTTTTGTTGATCTCATACTCAAAAACTGTTTTAAGTACATGATAGTTAGTTATCACTGATTCACAGTTTTCATATTGACAACTCCATCTTGTATTGCTCAGGCTCCTTATTTCACAAAGGGATTTTATATCACGAATTTCTTGTATGGACATAGTTATCGGGATATGAAAAATGGATGTGAAGAGCTTCGATACTATTAAAAAACGTTGTTGCCGATGAAACATTTGCACATGAATCCACAATGACTAGATTAAGTCTGTGTAGCATGAGGGTACATTTTCTTTATAATTGCCTGCAGGCCTTTAAGTTACTAGAGTAACATTCTTTCAAAGCATATTTTACTACGGAGAAATTTTATCATTTTAGTAAATTGAAATTTATGAAAATATCAAGTATTCATCATTATATAGAAAGCTTTTTAGTATACACAGAAATCCCAAATTTGGATATATTTAAAACAAAATATAATATTATGTACTACTATAATTTTTTCGTCACACACACGCACACATATATATATATATATATATATATTAGCTGTACTTGGTCACACATTTCTGTGGCTCAATCTGGTAAAATTAAAAAAAAAGAAAAGCAAAAGCTCATGTTTTTAATATGTTCAATTTCATAATGCTTGTGAGTATAGAATATTTTTTGGTGTTCCGTTGTCTGCGAAGATAGATTGTCTGGTTTGCCAACTCTAAGACATGTAACTTATAATTGTCCAAGTGAGAAGCAATCTGTATCTAGATCTAAACTCCATAATTCTAAAAATTGGTCCTGAGCTTTGTTGATGGTAATTGCAAATTCCAATCAAATTGATAATTGTAATCTCTTAAATTAAAATGGCCATTGGAATCACAGGAATACATGGAATAAGGGCATCTTTGCTTTTGCATTCTCCTATCAAGATTGTTACTTCTATGACATTGCTGATCAGATTTTTTACAGGAAGTTGTGTGCTGTTGCAAAGTTTTGCCTGGTTGATATTTCACAACATGATAATAGGTACACCGATTTTCAATTACAGTATGTGTAATGGAATCCCTGGTTAATTGAGTGAATTCAAAAATTCTAAAACAGTGTTGATAGACTTGTATATCATAGCCTTGACTTTGGTTATCAGACTGAATAATATTGTTAAATTCATAGACATGTTTGTTCTGGGCGGCGAGAACAGTTCATTTACTCAATCAATTGTGATCCCTATAATTGGTTTAAATATTAGGACATAATTTTTCAGCCCATTCTTCTTTTGACGTTACTAAATTGCAGAAGTTATGAGATAATGAAATTTGTCCTGAGGTCCCAATTTCCAGTAATTGATACAAGAATATTTTAGCTGATCAATCATACACACATATTTGTAGTTAATTTTGACGTCTTTACATGTCACCACAAAGTGAAGTATTTCAAATAAGCATTTATTTCGTCTACTGTTATCAATTGAGGAATTAGAAGTAATATTTGTCTGTAATATAATATGTTCCAAATAGCCTAATGTTTCTATGCTTATCTTGTAATGATTAATCAAGAGCCTCAAGCAATTTGTTGTGTGCCATTGCGCATTCAGCAAAATAGATAAGTTGGCATTTCTGTAAAACTTTTCTCATGCCAAATGCTTTGGAAACGTTACATGAGGAAGTTTTAATGGATTGCATCTTTAATGGCAGCTTCAAAACAGAATAAACATTTCTTCCTGCAGCTATTCTAAATAATGCAAGAGCTAAGGCTATATCATTCTGGGATTGAATTGCTGTCAGAATAAATCTAATTAGAAATGTTGTACCAGTTCCTGCTGGTACACCTAAAGAGAAGATTTCTCCAACCCTGTTATTGACAGTTTGCAGTATTTGATTTTAAATATTTTTTTGCTCAAGCGTTAGCTTAGGAATATTTGATTGGACATTCAACAAACGATTACCTGTGCTGTCAATTTTGTTCATGACACAATTCTACATCGAACAAAGCAGCATAAAATCGATTTGGTGATGGTATTCCCAATTGATTGAGAACTTTGTTTGCATTTCTAAACACAAATCTTCAATCATTATCAATGTTTCATTATATATATCTGCTATGAAATTCATGTTCCTCCTTGAAATTTCTTCTCGTATTCAATAGACAATATCTGCAGTCATATGTGATTTATATTTCTTCTACAACTCTGTTGAAGATGAAGAAGAGCAAGCAGTCATTATGATTATAAACAGTGCACAAATTTGATTTAGATGTGATATGTTGCTCCTGTCATTAATGCATACATCTTAGTGTTGGTCGTCCTCCAATAAATTTAGAGCTCGACATGCACTGCAAAAAGTGGCATGTGTAACACTATTAACAGACAATAGCTGTTGAAAATCACACTGTTTGGTATGAATAATATTTATGGTGCTCCAACAACTGTTAGCTATCCCAGTGCCAACCATTTCGCAATAACTTGAGAGATTGATATGTACTGTGAAAAGTGGCATATGTAACGCCCTTGACAGTCAGTAACTGTTGAAAAGCATACTGTTTAGCATGAGCAATGTTCAGAATTTGTTGTCGGCCGAAATTTTAAACTAACGAATTTACTGTTTACACAACAAAAAAAACACACAACAGATGATCGAAGAAAATAAAAAAAACAAACAGATCTGCTAAATTCTACTCTTTATTAATTTTGCACGCAAATTAACAAAACACAACTTTTACAAACAGCAAATATATGCATATATAAATCGATAACGACGCTTTATATATTCGAACACCTAAAGGAGACGAGACACGGTTTCTCCCGCAAACAAAACATACAATGACCCACGCCTGCTGTCCTTGAAAAATTACAGTTGTCGACAAAAATTTTTCATTTTTTTTATATCGTTATTTTCTTTACTCGTATGTAAATATGTTCCGTATTATTTTATATATTAAATTCGTTTATACACTAGCGCCGCTATAAACGATCGGCCATTTTTTTCTAAGGGATGGCGTCGGTCTTTGTTTAGACGGCATGGCGATTTTTTTGTTTGGGTCAGGCAGTGAGTCGACTGCAGGTAGTTGCAAAGGTTACGCGTGTGAGATTCTAGCGACGGGCTTTGTGCATGTTTTGGTCGCGTAGATGTGTATGCACGTGGTACGATATTTCCGTTTTCTATTTTGTAAATTAAATTATGTGAACGTTTAGTTAAAGTCGATTGGTAATGTTTGTTCGTTTTTTTCGTTAGTTCTTTTTTTTGTTTCTCCGTATCGATATTTTGTTTTGCGACCCGACGCGCATCGAGGGTCTTTACAAATTATTTTTGGGATTGACTATTTTCGAATACATCGTGTAAAAACTATTCGAGTATAATTATTTCGGTTTTATTTTTTTTTAATTTGAATTTTACTTTACTTATAAGGATATATATATTTTTTAAATTATTTTATTTACAACAATTACCGACGCTATCCTGACGATATGGCGACTTTTTAAATTTAGGCGCTGGCGTACAATTATCAAATAAAACAAAAATATAAATATTGCGGCGAAAATAATAGAAATAATTATTAAATATAAACGGACCTTGTTGCGCAAAATTAAAAATAAAATACGGGGGAAAAATAAAAAAGGTATTAGAAGAATAAAAGAACAGCTACAGGGAAGTGAAAGCGAAATGCGGAAGGAGATAACTAAATCGGAAGAAGAAGGGAATTAAAAAAATGACGACAACATTCTCGGCCCAATCTGACGGATGTCTGCCCTCAGACATCAACCAGAGGTCGATTTCGGGAAGGAAACTTTAATCTAGGTGAACATGCATCATAAACACTATAAATAAACGCAACCGAAAGAAAATAAAATAAAATATAAACAAAATTCTATACACTAAGAAACCTGAAAACAGCCTGCTGCGGTTATGTTATGAAGTCTCCATATCGTCGTGGAAATTTTTGAGTTCAATCGCGTCTTTGAATGTCAGCCTTTGTCAACAACCATATTAGCAGTAATGTCGAAGCTATTGATGTGCGTTTGTTCTGGAGACGGATAGGTTGAGTCCTGATCGCTGATCATCTAATTATCATCCGCTAACGGCTTCCTTTTCTCTTTCTTCAATTGAACATCCGATTCTGTTTCAACTGCATCGACTGAACCGTTGATGACTTCGTTTCGTTTAAAATTGCATTCTGATATTTTGATGTAAAACATTGACCGGTAAGGATCGTCGACGATCACGGAATTTAACTTGTCACTTAGTAAATTCGATTCCATTACTCGTCCGCTAGGCAATTCGGGTTCGATAGACGATGTATCAGAGTCAGCTAGTATTCGAAATTTCAGGTCGTTATTGTTACATTCAGTAATTGGGTCTTCGGCATTAATTTTCGAACAATCGTGTTTGTACGGCATATCAACGTCAAAGTCACTCACGAGCAGTTCTTGCGGTTCTTCGTCAGAATCAAGTTTATGAAGAGCCGGAATGGATGATCCACTTCATTCACGTCTTTATTGACATTTTCCGCGACCTTTTCCATCTTCCCGTTGAATTTAGCTTCCTCGGCGAGCGCGTTATTATTCTCGATCAGATGTGTCGCTCGATTTTTGCCGGAATCGTCGAAGCCGTGAAAACTATCGGTCTCATTGACGGCAACTGTAGTTCGGTGCTCGATCGTTACTATTTTATCAGATAAGTGCGAAATCGAATCACCAATGTTCAAATTGCTCCGGACGATATGTCGAAATAAGAGTTGACTCGGGTCAATCAAACTAAACATTACAGATTGTTGCAGTTCCTCCTTTCCATAAGCACATCGCTGCTGTTTCTCCGATGGACCATCGATCTCGAAGTCGGCAAACGATCCGGTGGGCGGCAGGATTGCTCTACTGTCGTCTTGAGCGGGCGAGTTTCGATTAATGTGAATTGGCTCTGCCGATTTGTGTCCACGTCGGTTGACTATGTTCACAATTTTCGGTCTGCATTCACCGAGTCGTTTCGGTTCGGGCATCAGGCAGTCTTTAATAAAATGCTTTGTCCTCCTGAAATGAAAACATCCACCTGATGCCGATGGAATAGGTTTGGTATTAACTTGTCTACCGTTTCGCCCTGAAACCTCGTCGCGTCTTGGTTTAGCCTCCTGAAATCGTAAAGTTGACTCGGATCTCGTTCCCAAAACACGTTCACGATATCGAACGATATCTAGAAGATCGGTTAGTGTTCGTTGGTCGACTAAGTGCAATATACTCGGATAATTGGATCGGGCGAATACCAATGACGATTTGCTCAACACTTTCCCGAGATGATAAACCACATTCCACACACAAACGATATTTTTCCATGACATATGAAGTAATATCCTCGTTTTCGCGCCATATCCTTTGTCGCATTCTATCAATTTTTTTCATTACCGATGGTTCCGGATCAAATATTTTTCTCAATCCCACAGTGAAATCTGTCCAGTTTGTCAAATCTTTGCAGTAGATCAGCCACCAATCTTTTGCTGCTCCTCGTAATTTTACTTTGGCGACTTCTAACTTTTGACTGTCCGTCCATTTATATTTGCCGGCGAGCTGCTCTATCGAGGCGATCCATTCCTCGGCCTTTCGGACAGGGTTGACACCGGTGAACTTCTCAATATCTCTCGCAACATTATGAATATCGACTGTCGGAGCGCTCACTCGTGACAGTAATTCTCAGAGTACTGTTGTGAGGTATGACAAATCCACTACGAGGAACCTTACGTCATCAGTTGATTGCGATTATTCATCACGACTTTATAGTTTTACGAAAACGGCGGAACACAAAAATAAAAGAGAAAAAAATCGGCGTAATTAACTAAACGGAAGATAAAAAAATTAAAACACACCGGAAGAAAAAAAAAAAACATATGGTCATAATTTTACGATTGTACTTACGGCGAACTTTATGATTCTAAATCCTACTTCGCTAATTTTATGGTTCTAAATACCACTTCTGAATTGTTGTCGGCCAAAATTTAAAAAAAAACGAATTTACTGTTTGCACAAAAAAAAACACAACAGATGATCGAAGAAAAAAAAACAAACAGATCTGCTAAATTCTACTCTTTATTAATTTTGCACGCAAATTAACAAAACACAACTTTTACAAATAGCAAATATATGCATATATAAATCGATAACAACGCTTTATATATTCGAACACCTAAAGGAGACACGGCTTCTCCCGTAAAAACAAAACACACAATGACCCACGCCAATTTGCTACATAAGCGTCTCTAAAAATTAAAAAAATTCCTGATGCCGACCGCGACAGCCATGCTGTCCTTAAAAAATTACCGACGCTATCCTGACAATATGGCGACCTTTTAAATTTAGGCGCTGGCGTACAATTATCAAATAAAACAAAAATATAAATATTGTGGCGAAAATAATAGAAATAATTATTAAATATAAACGGACCTTGTTACGCAAAATTAAAAATAAAATACGGGGGAAAAATAAAAAAGGTATTAGAAGAATAAAAGAACAGCTACAAGGAAGTGAAAGCGAAATGCGGAAGGAGATAGCTAAATCGGAACAAGAAGGGAATTAAACAAATCACGATAACAAGAGTACTTCCACATCTAAAGTTAACATGTTAGCTAACATGTTCACTAACATACAAATATTACAGAAACACTTTTGCAGACAAGGATGATGAAATGCCTAGAAAAATTGCACAACGGTATGTGGGAGCTAACATGTTAGTTCTAGGTGTGAAAGCACCATTAATATAGGGTGTGTTACTTTTACATGCAACAGATGACACTGTAGTAGAGCAAACAGAATATTAACTGGAAATAATCCCATTCTAACTATTTTTAAGTGTATTACTGACAGGTAAAAACAATATAAAAATACATATGTTTTCTAATGCAATGTTGTGTCAAAATATCAAAATAGTTGGTGAAGAACTTTCAGAGATTTAAGATTTTGAACAAATTCACATTTACATTTTTATACACCAAAATAAAAGTTTTTAAAACAATTTCTTATGCAAAATTTATAAATTTTAAATTCATAAAACACTGATGTCTAAAATATTTTGATCCTTTAATAAATTTTTAATATAGAAATATTATGCCACTAAACTTTCCTACAAATTAATTCAATCAAATTAGATTTATTGTGTTCATTAGTGGCATTCCATAAATTTTATTTCAAATTAAAGTACATTAATATGTTCAACTCATAAAAACTACTTTCATCATATTTATATATTTAAATACAGCCGACTCGCGGTTATCTGTATTAATTGGACGGCCAGCCGGTCCGGATAGAAAAAAAATCCGGATACGCTGGAGTTCAAGGTTAAATACTGCAAATTAAATGAAAAAATGAAAATTACCTTTACCCTATAATGAAGTAAATATGAAAATTAGCTTACGATACATTAACTAGTTTTGAATGAAGTCTGTGATTTTCCCTGCATTCCCTTATTTGCCGATACATCTCGCCACTTGCACAAACAAATGATATCAACCAGTGACGCTTCTTCCCGTTGAGTAATATACTCCATTTCAATCGCCTTCAGTCCTTCATCGTATGGTATAGTACTTTGAAGGGGATCGTTATCCATATTTTTTTCAACTGTATCCTCGTCGAGCACTATGGCCATAATATCCTCATCTGCCGTTTCTTCGATCTCGTCGCTATCCATCCAGTCTGTAACGTCATCCATATTACTCGTTTCATATCCTGGACTATTTTTTGTTAGAGAAACAAGTTTCTCGTTGTCTTTTGAACTGTCAAAATCATATTGTTTATCAATTTCATCGCATTTATCACTGACTTTATGGTCTAATAATATTTTCCGCAACCACACTAATGCTATATAATTAATCTCTTCCCACCCCTCAGATAACCAAGTAATAACATCAAGCATATCAACTGATTTTAAAGTAACCTAACAGTCCTCATCATTTTCAACGCTTGATATTAGTCTAGTGAGAAGGCGGCGTTGATATATATTTTTTAAGGCCTCTAGGATTCCTTGATCCATAGGTTGACAAATCGCTGTAACGTTTACTGGAAGAAACATTACCTTTATATCACTATCTTGTAACTTCTCAGTTGCCGGATAGGAAAGTGCATTGTCAAGAATAAGCTCGGTAACTGTTCATTACTCAAAGATTTCTCAACTGCGGGCACAAGGTCTTTGTGAAAGCAAGTTTTAAAAATTTCATAGCATCTTTATTTACAGCGAATATAAACAGATATATTTATAGCTGCGGACTTTATAAAAGCGCTTTGTCTTTTTTTTCTTCTGGATGATACGGAGTCCAGATAAACGCGAGTCGACTGTAATATGTAATATTAATAATTACAAATATAAAAGATTAAGTTTACGTATGATTTAAAACATGTTAAATGATTTTTATTTATTTAAATAAATATTTCTAAAAGTAAATTTATAATACTTTATTTTTTAGAATTGATTACATTACACATTTGCCTTCTAGATTTTCAATCATTAATAGTTGCAAGGGACTTCAAAGGGCCTGAACTCCCCTCTGAGTAGAAAATTAATTTTTAATATAGTTTTAGAGATGAAGGTTAATTAAGCATTAAAAAAAAAAATTAAACAAACTTAAATTTGCCTTACTGAATTTATTTTATTTACATCCCCAAAATAGGCCTTACTGACTTTGAATTTTAAGGGTGCTAAACTATTTTTACCAATATTGTAAGCAAGCAGGCCCGTGCCCAGAATTTCGGAAAGGGAGAGTTTGAAAATTTTCTTCGCATATTTATTTTATAAATAAAAATACATTTTTCACTAATATTCATGCTATTAATAATTTCCATCATTTTGATTTATATATTAATAATTTAAATAAATGCGGACGATACAGCAATACTAGCAATCAGTCAGGAACAAAAAACCGCAATGGATCAGCTACAAACAACTTTATGCAGCGTCGCCAAATGGATGAAGCGTTGGAAAATTAAAATAAATAGTGAAAAATCGGTGCATGTAAACTTTACATTGCGGAAAACAGAGAATATTTCACTAATATTAGATCAACGAATTATCCCACAAAGGGATACGGTTAAGTACCTAGGAATGCACCTGGACACGCGACTAAACTGGAGGCATCACGTTCGCCAAAAACGTCTACAAATAAAGGAAAGGATGAGAGGGCTGTATTGGCTGAGAGGCAGACACTCGGATTTACCCTTGGAAAACAAACGACTCTTATATACAGCAGTTATTAAGCCGGATCTATGGCATTCAATTGTGGGGTTGTGTCAGCAGGACCAACGTGGCGGTAATACAACGCTGTCAAAATATAGCACTGCGCACTATAACAGTAGCGTACAGATACGATAGAAACGATATCATACATCGGGATTTGAAGTTGGCCACGGTGATCGAGGAAATCACCAGATACGCATGCAAGCACGAAAACAGATTGGTAAACCATAGCAATAGCGAAGCGGTGCAATTACTAGATCATGCAGGTGTCATCAGGAGACTGAAACGACAAAAACCATATGATTTACTATTAAATCTATAGGTTTTCGGGTAAGGATTCAACTTTTTTTTTTCAATATCTCGTCGTTTTCGACAGCAAAATTCAAAATTTCGAGAAAGTTACCTCTATTCAAACTATCTTTTCCCTCGTTGTGACCTCTCTGAGCTACACCTTGTGTAGCTGTCAAGAATAGACTTTTTGCCACCAATTTCAAATAAGCCCTATTTTCTTTCACCAACTGATTATGGTGCTCATCAACTTGTGCGGCAACAGTACTTTGTTTCTGCTTTGCAATTTCTTTAAATGCAATCCATTTCACCATACATTTTAAATGCTCTTGACTCTGTTGGTGTTGAACAAATCCCGACGACTTCTCTATAGCTTTTCTCCAATTTCGAAATCCAGTTGTTATGTAAGTTTTATTATTATCATTTACCTGAACACAAAAAATCCGACAGGCAAAACAGAAAGCTGCATCTTTCAAAACACTATATTCGAGCCAAGGATATATCTTGTACCAGTGAGGTATGAAAGATCGAAAGTTTTTATTCCTTGCTGATCCAAATTCAGTTTTTGGAAACATTTTCAAAATAGGTTGTTTTGCACCCTTATTTGGTAACTATGAAAGGTCAGATGGACCAGGAACTTTTGAGGTGGAAGTAGTTGAATCTGAAGATTGTACTCCACTGGAATGCGACATTGAGGATTTAAAAATCAACTCAGAATCCGTGGGTACTGATGCTGACATATCTGGATCTGAATCAACATCCGATTCGCTACTTTCTTCATTAAGACGTTCGAAATTATTTTCATCAACATTTTCCAGACCTTCGAAAGATCAAAATCGAAATTGATAGGTTCATTCATTAATATGAAAACACCGAATTTTATTTAAAAATTGTAGCTCAATAGTCTTATTTCCAAAAAAAATTTAAGCTTAGAAAAAAATTTAAAATCAAATTAGTTTACTTACTCATTAAAATAAAGTCATCTTCAATGCCAACATCTTTCTGTTTTTCAGCGATTTTTCCAACGTTTGATGACCCTTAAATTCAACTCGGTGTTTTTTTGTTTGTTTTTAGATGAATCATAAAAGTCTTCCAAAGTTCTTTTAGCCGGTTTAGGTAGATTACTCATATCGAAAATTAGATAATTACAAATGGAAAGTTAAAAATACGAAAACGAAATAAAACTTATGAAAATCGACATTTGCATTAAGTACAAAGCACCTCAACTGATGAGTGTAAAAAATCAGTAATCAGTAGTCCTCGCGCAATATTAATCTGCTGTATTAGTATTGGTATAAAAAAGCATACGTGTTCCCTCAGTTCTCAGAATTATGATAAAAACGGTCAACTATAATATTTACGCTGACAAAAAATACTAACAGCAGCTAACACTTTTTTCAGTTCGTCAGTTATTTTCATCTGTCGCACATTTGCAATAAAAGCATATTAGTTCTCATAAAATACAACTAAACATCAAAGTCAAATTTTAAAAGCTCATTTTGTTTTATCCCTATTTTATGAAGTTTTATTTTTCCATCACAAATAAATCTCGTAATTTTGAAATTTAAAAATATACGACTAATTGAGCCATTTCAAAATGTTTTAACAGCAACTTTTGATATAATTGTAAACAAAGCGAATAAAAAGAATTTTATTTCCTATTAAATTGCTGCATTCTTAAACAGCTTGTATTAAGTTCTGTAGGGCATTGCCCCCCCCCCCAACTACACTAGATTCACTCCTGATTTTTGGCGGTCATGATAATTAGTCATCCTCAAGTAATTTATTGTTTTAAAGAGAATTTTAATTGTAATTTATGTGAATAATTTCACAATTATTGATTAACTCTTACAAGCGCGTGGGCACTAAATTTGTACTACATTTTTAACTATAATGGCTGTATAGTGGCGCAAATCTGTGGATCATCTATATATTTTCTCCTATAAAGCAACATGTAAATATAAAATTTATGTCAACTACATCACATACTTTCTTCCACAGAGGAAGGTGTTGAGAAACAATAAATTGAAAATTTTATATAAATTCCTCGTTTAGATTACGATTAAAATATGACATAGTTGTAAACTCAAAAAAAAAAAAAAAATCTTTTGCATGATGGGTCAATATTTTACTATTTATTTCAGTTTTTAAAAGAGTTAAGCCACTACCCCAAGCTACAGAATTTATTTGATAACTTTTGCATTTTTAAACCATCCGATCAAGATTCCGTATATTACATTTGTATAAAATCTTAATAAGGAATTTAATGATATTGCATGTTTTTACAAATACGGGTGAAATAAATTTGTGATTGAGTGATTCAAAAACATGGAAACAGAAAAAAAATTAATAAAAAATTAAAGTAACCGTAAACAGTTAGATAGGATTATGTCACTGTGTTTATTAATAAAGATGTGTTCATGAAAATACTTCAGTTTGTTATATCTAATTGTATGAGCAAATATATCTGCTAATACAGCTGCCATAAATAGGAACTTCAGAAAAATTCATAACTAACTTATTTATTTGATGTAGCAAAAGTTACCACAAAGTTGTCAGTTTTTTGTGAAATTTCAAAATATAAAACGGCGTCTAAAACTTACTATTAATCATATATACACTTCAATATAGAAATCAGCTGGTAGTCAACACATGGAAAAAATCTCTATTGAGGCAAAAAACATCCTTAAACTTTTAACTGACCTGAGAAATGACACTACAAACTACGATCTTTATTTTATTTATTATTTATTGTAAAAAAAGCTCAAGTTAAATATAAAGCTTAATTTGTCTTTTTTAAAAATACAGTTTAAACTATCGTCTTTTGACTGTTTATGAATATAGCTTAAGCTCTAGGCTTTTAGCTTTCAGAAACTTAAATATAGCTTTCGTATTAAGCTTATGAGACCTTGAAAATTATTGGCTTTCAGCTTTTAGCTGTTGGCTTTCGGCTGGCTTTCATGGCCGGATTTCAAACCATTTACTAATATCTTTTGCAGTAAAATTATTTAAACGAAATTCGCAATATTACAAACTATGCGACAGATAATATTAAGTAATATTTTGAAATTATACGTCTCCTTAACGAAAAACATTAAAATTAAAAGTTACAAATTATCTTGATTTTGAACGAGTTTAAATTCATACTTGTCCACTGTTTATTATTAGATGTGTATAAACAAAAAGTTGAACTATACTTCAAATGAAATTTACATGAAATTTTTAAAATTATAAAAATTACGTACAATTATAATTTTATCGTATTATATTGTGTGTACGCTTTAATTTTAGAAAAAGATTCTCTAGGAATTCACGAATTGATTTTACCGCAAGATTTATTGAATTGCCGAAAGTGGATACTTCGCTTTCGTCACGATAAGAAGTACATTTTTGAAGATCTTTAACTTTGTTTATGTGGTTTAAGATAAGAGTAATTTGAACGTGAAACTACAATTTTGTTATACGAGGTTGTGTAAAGTATATGTAAAGTTTTGAATTCGATTCGTTTTTAAACAACTTTTTTTTTCTCTCTTTTTTCCCCCTGTTAAATAATGAACGACGGCAGCTATTCATCCGATGCATCTACAAATGTTGACAGTCTTAACAAAAGTAAAAAATGGTACAGAGAACCTACTCACAGGTAAATTTTTATAAACTTTATAATCTATATTTATTTTCGGTATTCGGCTGGTTGTATTTGTATATATAGCTTTATAATATTAACATCAGTTCACTTGTTCGGTTTGCTTTGCATATAGTGAAATGTTTAAAAAATATCGCGCGCAATTGTATGAAATATTTGATCACTCTTCATTATTATTTATTGCACAGAATAAATAATAATCATTAATTTTGTACATTAACTCTTAAACTTTTAATTCGTGCCTTTACCGTAACGAAGTAATTAAATTATGTAGAACTAGGCTACATCTGATGTTTATATTGTGTTGTAATAAATAAAAGAAACGTAAAACCGTATTATTGGAAAAAAGGAAAAAGCTGCAGTCAGTTAATTTCGTTTTCGGATCATCAGTAACTTTTACGAATTACCATGTACATAGGTTTAGGAAATGTGTCCTATAATAATACGTATTTCATGATGAGCGGATAATTCTAGACTGTTAGAAGTAAAGGCGTAACTTTAATTAATATAAATTGTTCAGGGCGTTGCGTAGAATTAAGCAGATGTTTTCTGTCACGTATTTTAACAATATTACTGACTCAATTGATAATCTTTTGAGTACTGTTATGGTTTTCTGTAGACGTTTTCACATAGTGTTGAAGATACAAAAATATATACGAGGGTTAATTTTTATTAACGGTTGAAGTAACAAAACTTAATTATTCGAGTTATTTTATCTGTTCGAATAAGTTTAATCGACACGTTGAATTAAATATGTAATATCAACAAATGTTAAAATTCGAAAGCAATCATTTTTAGAAATCGTGTAATTTAACGGAGCTTGTGTAATGTAAAATTTTCAGGATTTCCGTTAGCTTATAATCGGTAACTTTTAGAGACAAATTTTATTTGTACATTAAATTTTGCGAAATAAACTGCTTGCATACGCTTTGAATACTGTGCTCATTTTTTAAAATGATTCAGTGTTTTCAAAAATTAAAATTTTCAGAATTTTTTATACCCGAGCTCTTTTTTTTTTCTTTTTTTTTTTTTGTTTTTAAATAATAAAACAAAATTTGTCCCGTATACTATAATTTTTTGAAAAGGAAAAATTGCCGGCACGTGGAGAATTATTATTCAAGTTTGAGAAATTAAAAACTGCAGATATTGAAATTAAAGGGGACAAAAAAAAAAAAAAAGACGTTCAGGACAGGAGCTTACCCGACAGTTTAAAAAACGCAAAAGTAATCAGAAGTGGAAGGAAAGATTATTTGTTTATTTAGTATGCTCTATTGTGCATTAAGTAATACAATCGAAATCCGTAAAAGTCATAACTAACTTTTATGAGCAATCTGTCGTTGAAGGAAGTACGTTCCAAACGTACACTAACCGTGAATAAGGTAATTAGAAAAAATAACGACGAAGCATTTTTGTCTTCGAGAATAATTTTCTCAAAAAAAAAAAAAAAAGAAACTGTTCAAGTCCTAAGCAGAATTTCAGTTTACTATAAAATTAGATGATGCGCCGAAATTATTCCTGTGTGTCATCATTTCGCACTGAAAGAAGAAAATTTTAATTTTATAATTAATTTCAATCAGCAAAATATCAATTCTATTACACGGATTTTGCTTTTATTCAGATGAATGAGAGAAAACATATAAAAATAAAATAGCGGAATTTTTAAAGTAAGCGACACTAATAGAATATTCGAATTTTTCAATGCCTCTTTGGTCCGGTATGATGCTTATCCCATATGTACGCAGTCGCTATTGGAGGACCGGTAGTCTTTTGCCAATAACAATTTCATATGCGTTTTTCCTGTTAGATACCATCAGCTGAGGTGTAAAGCGAAAAAGAAAGTGTTTTACTAATTTTTAAAGAAAAATGGACCGCGTTAAATCCACCGTAGTGCATAATTTATTATACGCGAATCGGAAAGATCTTGATCGGGATATCTTAAAAACGCTTCGAGAAGTATTCGAAGTAAGTGATCGAGAAAGCTAATAATGGACTCCTTTGCGTCATAAAGAACAGTTTTCAATGATTTCGATATTTAAAATGGAAAGAACTTTCAATTCGTAATAGTGTATCAACTAACGAAGACAATTAAAATTATGTAAGGTGTGAAAATTACGAACTTGCGAGTTATGCCGTTGCAAGCGAAATTCAGAAAAAAAGTATAACATGTAGTTTTTCAATTTTAAAATTTAAATAAACTTATATGCATTGTGAACGTTTTTAATTTTTCTATTAGAAATTACTGCTGACTGAGTTTTAGCTTTTCCCTATGCATGGTACATATATATTTCCGCTTTACCTGTTGTGATACGCGGGAATTGCATCATTTCGGGTAATTTTATTGTTGGCGAAAATAATTTCAAAAATGACCGTTGTAATGTTACGTATTAAATGATTTATAATTAAACATTCTGGTTGGCGTTAAATCAAAAAAAGTAAAATACAATGACGTAAATAACAGCATCTATGTGAATTGTGTTTATCATAGCTGATAGTGTGATCAGAGCGGGCGAGAACGGATAATATAATTTTATTGTATATTGATATTACACAGTGAAAAATTTAAAACTTAAATTTGATTGTCTGCATTTTTTTTGCGTTCACCTTGTCTGTTTTTTTTTTTTTGTTTTTTTTTTTGAAATAGATAAAATCGCGGCAGTTCTACTCCTGCCGTAAGCTTGAAAATGGGAGCACATTAGTGCTTTACGCGTTTCAAGTTCAGGTTCGAAGTAGTAATATTTTTAATCTTTTAGCGTTGGCGAGCGAAATTGCGCTGAAGGCTAAAAAATTCGTATACGAAGTCATCGTAAGATATTTTTGAAAAAGATTCGAGTTTGCTTACAGAAAAAAATAAATATATACGTATATATATTTTTTACATATACATATTTGAAGTTTTTTATTTGTAACGATTCAGTTATTTTTATTATTACGATGAACAACTTTTTTTATTTTGGAGATTTAATATTCACATATGTAATATCAGGGAATTGCTTAAATAATTCAAGCACTTAATGTTATCTATTTATTTGATTTGTTTTAATTGAAAATTCAGTATGAATTTTCAATTCTTTTCAAGATTAATTTTCTTTTTATTAACTGTTTTAAAAATCTGTTTTTCTCTAATGGTATTTTCAATATTTTTCTGTCAATTTGAGTCGTATTTTTGAATTCGTTCCCGTCGACTGATGTTTCAGTTATCATTTTTCAGAAGTCTCCTGCTATTTTTATTCTCCTTTTCGCGGTGTAACCAGACTATGTCCATTACGTATTCTACCGCTGTTCTTGATTTCTTTATTTCTTCATTTATCTTTATGATTCAGGATTGCTTCACTCCGGATCGTTCGGGACAAGTCAAGTCTGACTAATTTGATTAAAAGGATTAACACTGATTTATGTGTGTCTTTCGCACTTTTTGCACTGCACTGGTTAGACAACAAATTAGTTAATTTAGTCGATTTGATGGGGATTTGAACATGTTTTATTAGTCAACACGAATTTGACGGTTTTTTCTTTTATTTCGCAATTGTTGAATAATAAATAATTTAATTAAATCAGACAGAATTATAAATAAAAATTAACAGAACACAATAATAATAATAATAATAATAACGTAAATGAAATACATGACCAGTTCGTATGGAACTAATTTGGATATGAAATGAATCTCATTTCTGATATCATTCTCTTCGTTCTTTTTCAAATCTATATTCCGGTTTTCAATTTTTCCTTAATAAACGACCGTGAACTGGTATCGATTAAATAGTATTTTTTCATCTACAAATATTTTTTCGTTACGCGGTATGAAACAAATTTTAGACTATGCTGTTTAAACTGTACATCTCCGTACGCAACCGATTATTCATATTTATCAACCGGCCTATATGGTTGAATTTAGTAACCATTTTTGCCATTTTCTGATCGTTTATTTCCAGTGCTAATTACATTATTCGTTTTAACTTGTAGTTAAAATTTCATCACATTTGTCTTTAATTATACTCTAGAAAAAGGTATGAAATACATGTATTTTCTACAAACTATGCACTACTTTCGAGTCGTTGTAAAAAGATATGTTTATATTCAAGTACCTTATCGAGTTCTTTTACTAACTTCAAAATAAAGAAGGTTATTTATTCTTCGGGGTTTTCGATGTGAAAACATATACGGCGTTTTTCGCGTGGGAAGTGAAAACTTTCGAGCGTTTAACAACATAATAAACGTGATTAACTTAAAATATTATTAATTTACCCCATGGGGAAACATAATTTGGAAAAAAAAACTATTTTTTTATAAAACATTATAATATCAATTTTAATTACCATGGAAATGTAAATTCGAATAAAGAAAATTAATTTGAAATCGCAATAGTACCACTTCCAAGCTCATCACTGATGGAAATAGTACGTATCTTAACGTTACTTATACGGGGGACGTTTTTCGCTTTGGGAGTGAAAATTTTCGAGCCTTACCGTTAACTTTTGTAAACGGTACTTAAAGTTTGTTTTAATTATTATATTAGTAATATTCCCTAAAAAAAGGGGAAAAATACAGGAAATAAAGCTGTTTGGAAAATACTGGAAATAAAGCTGTTTGGAAAATACTGGAAATAAAGCTGTTTGGAAAATACAGAAATCACACCTGTATAAAAAAAGAGAAAAAATAAGATTTAAACAGATATTAATACACACGGATGAAGTTACGAATGGACTGTTTATAGGATAAATGAATACTGTGAAATATATTGTCTTTTATTGAATAATTCTTGTTTACTTTTTAGTGCGTTTTTATTAAATCATTCCCAGTATATCTTAAAATCGGTACTTTTTTTTTTTTTTTATTTTTTTTTTTGAATATTTTTTTATTATTATTTTTGGTCGAAAAAATAAATGGAGCGATAAAAATTGTGCCTCTGGATTTATACTTCTGTGCAGCAGCTGATATTTTCATTAATTTTCGAGGAAAATTTTTGAAAATTTCAAAATATATAGTCTTAAGTATATATGTATAAAGTGACCTCGCAGTATTAATAAATTATATAAATTCTTTATGCGTTAAAAAATTCATGAAAATCACTGCAAAAACGCCGTCCTACACCTATTTCCCCGCTTAAGACGTATAAAAGTAGTCGTTTCGAAATATTTCAAAAGTAGAACGACCTCTACTACGCTTGTATTTTGAAGTAATAATTCGCCCCCCCCCCCCCCCCCCCCCCCAAAAAGAAATAATATAATATAGTTTAATTGAAAAGGTAATGGAAATAATTTTTATACTCGTATATCTAGTTAAACATTTTCAAAGCGTTGCGTACAGTTTTGATTAATTGTAAAAATATTAACCGACCGATGAAATGATAATATTTTTTGCAGTTGTTGCATGATTACCACTAAAAATTTTGTAAAGTTTAAGTAACGTAATATTTTGGGTTCTAATTTACGAATTATTCGAGACAAATTAAACTTTCGTTGTTTTAAACGAATTTCTTCTTCTCTTCTTTCCTACTAGGGCGTAAGCGATCACAATGCGTTCGATGTCTGGCTCCATGTATCAGGCCTTCAACACAAGGGGTGCCGGTCAGTCCTTAATATTCCGGATCCAATCTGTTCGTCGTCTTCCCGCGCTCCTTTCCCCCTCAATTCTTCCCTAGATTATTAGCTGCAATATCTGGTACTTTGGTCTTCTTGTAACGTGTCCAAAATAACCAACTTTCCTTCTTATAATCCAGTCAGCCAGCATTCTCTCTGTTTTGGCCATTTCCAGGACTTTTTTATTAGATGTCTTGGTGATCCATGAGATCTTGAGCATTCTTCTGTGCAACCACATCTCTATAGCCTGACAGCGCTCCATTTGTCTTTTGTTCAGTGTGGCTGCCTCTATACCGTATAATAGAATGGGGTATACATAGTATTGCACTATACGTTGTCTCAAGTTCAGGTTCAGTGATCTGTCGCAAAGCAATTTTTTCATATTCTTAAAAACCGTCCGCACCTGTCCGCATCTAATTTTGACCTCCGTGTCTAAATCCAAGTTTTCTGTGATGGTACAGCCATATCATACATAAAAGAAAAAAAAAGCACATGATTTTTAAAATTTTTTAATACACAATATTTAACTACACGCGCGTTTCTTAAATATCTTATAAAAATTAATTACTTTTCAAAATAATTAACGTCTAAGCACTGTTGGAAAATATTTATATGAAAACTAAACTTAAACGTTTCTGTTTTCTTTTTTCCAATTTTTTTTTTTTTTTTTTTTTTTGGTACTAAATTTGAGCTATGGAAAGAGACTTTCTTCAATATCCGATTTGGAGAGCGTTTTAAGGGATAATTTTATATTTTTATCGGTTAACGTTTATCGCTATAACAAAAAAAAATATACATATATTTTGTTAGAAAAATGAAAGAAGCGTACTCAGAATATTCTTTGAAAACGACTAAATACTTCAAGTTTTCTGTAAAGATTTTTTACAAGCCTTTTATTAAAAAGTTTTGAGTTAAATATTTACTAGAACGTTAAAGGTTTTTCTTTATTTGTACGTATTTAGAAGTGAGATAATAATTTCGAATAACTGCTATGCGAGCAGTGTGTGATAAAATTATAGAATCACTTCCGACGTGCACGAAGACACGTTAAAGTATATATATATATATCTATAATGTTTACATTGTATTGCATATTAAAGTACCTGGCGACCGCGCTTTATTGGGATTTATTCTTAACTTATAGATTCGTTAAAGTATATTCACGAGTTCCACAAACATTTAAAAAAGTAACATGAAAATCGAAAAGTTACAATTACATACGTCCCTCCGTTTTTCAATTCTGAAAGTGTATTTAGTTCGCGTAATATTTAAGATCGTTGTATAAACATCTTGGACAATTAAAGTTTTCTAATTAACATGATATAAATAAGTGAATTTTGCTTTTTATTTAGTCCTAAATACAAGTTCGCTCACTAGCGCGAGCACTGCTTGCTACCATTTTCTGGACCAATCGATTTTTGGACCTTAAGAATTCGCTTTTATGTTGAAGTATTCTAACGTTACAAAAAATAAAAACAAGTTTGAAATTCATAAAAGCCAGAAATATTATTGCAAATTATCATCTCTATATCCATAACGAAGTCCTTCATACATGTATATATATATATATTTAAATAAATAAACGGTGTATAATGGTTAATACATAAACATAGTATGAATCGCGTACCGAACCGGGTAGGCTTTAACCGACCATCAATAAAATAAAAATACACATAAAAAAAAATGTTCCACATAAGAAGAATTAATCAAATCGCGGGAAAAACTTCGTAATAAAAAAAAAAAAAGGAAAAAATATTCGAATTCGTTGCGTAAAGCATAAATAAATATATTTCATTACGAAACAAAAATAACATGTGTTTACTTATTTTCAGTTAGCACGGTACATAAGGGTATTATTTTTTACCATGGGAAATGGGTGTATTGCGTACTTTTAAATAGACCCTAACAATCCTATATCGACATAAATATTTCAAATAAGGCATAATTTAATGTATTTTTAACGATGTTATATTATAATAAAAGATATAATCAATTTTTTGCGTATTTTTATTACATTTAATTCTATTTCAACGTTGAAATGCGTTTTTTAATGTACTTCCTTGCGATGGACTTTATGTCGGCCCATTTTTTGCCGGTTATAAAATATGCGCTGTGTAGTTGTATAGCGGAAGTGCTCTTCTAATTAAAACAATAATTCCTTGATAATTCTTATCATACACGCGCATTGTAATTGAAATATATTTTAAAATAGTGATAAATCATGTTTGTTGTAAACAAATTTATAAGGGGTTGTTGTGTACATATAGTGTAGAATGGTGGTGCAAAGGGTACTTTTAAACCTGTTTGTGATATGATTTATACAAAAATTAACATCTTTAAACGTGTCATGGTGATTTTTTATCTGATTCGTGTTAAAACACAAGTTGGGATGGACAAAAATACTGTCGTTAATAAATTGCACGTTACATTATATCGTTTGAAGGACGTTACGATTGTTTAAGGTGTGTGTGGTGCCTTCGCTTATTAGCCAGATTTGTGTGATTCACGCGAACAAATAATAGTTTCATATTTTATTCTTCAACGTTCGTCATAGATAAAAGTATTTTCTTCACCGAGGACTGTTATTATTTGTATTTCGGAGACACTAAAATAATTCGACTTGTTCCGCATGGTGTAACAATTTCATTTATATGCATTAATAATTTCAAACTGAATTTAGCTTTTGCACCAAGAATCCGTTCTCGTTATTTGATTGTCATCAATTTTCTTTGATTTTTAGAACAACCCCGTTTCTGTAGCTCTTTAGTATTACAAGGTTTATTTCTGGAAGTACGCTCAGAGAAATGTTGTTATTTTGACATTGTAACATTCGGGGATTTGCGATTCAATGTATTATGTTGCTTTTCCGGAGGCTAGAAACTGCGGGACATAAACATTTTTACATTCACGTTATTATGTGCTTATATAGTGTGTATTGCATTAATGTATTACATTTACTAGTAAATATTTTTCAAATTGATTTCGGTCATTACGTTTTGTTTTTATTATTGTACATTTCTCGTTCTATTTATTTATTTTATTATTATTATATTTTTTTAAATACTGTTACCGGTGATCATTAGATGAAAATGATGTTGTTCAGTTTGTTTTGTTTTTTAAGATTCCGTACACATATAATGTAAGGAATCCTAATTAGATGGTTCAGAAACGTCAAAAATATTCAATTAAAATATGCAATAGTTCATGAACGGGTTTGACCTATAAACTTCAAAACCGGATCATAAATTACAATTAAAAATTTCTTCAAGACAATCTATAACTTCGAGCTAATCGATTACTTTGGGCGGGAAAAACCTCAAAAAATCGTTAATGATATATATAATATGGAATTTCAAACGACCTCAGAAATCACCCTTAAAAAATTCGTAATTAATCGCCCGAATAAAATTCTTTAAAAGTAAAATTGAAAGTATAAAACAAAACGCAGAAGCCGTTTCATAAAATTAAAAAATTGCGACTAAAAAATGATTTAAATCCTCTTTCTCTTTTGGCCCAAAAATAGCAAAAAAAAAAAAAGGATGTTTACGTAATAGCCGAAGTAAAAAAGTCGAAACCAAAACGTATCTGAAATATTATCTGCATAAAGAAGGACCGCTTTATGGAAAAACTATAGCTCAGTCTATAATTTTGTATATTTAGGCCCCCCGGGGTCGCCGACCGCTTGGAATTTTTGACAAATTTTTTTTTCCCCCCCAGGCATGTGACGATATATCGATGAAAAGATCGTTCTTAGTCGGCTAAAGGAAACCGTATTTCATTTCCTTAACGAAACCTTCGAAGTTGGCGAAAAGTTCAAAAAAGTGCGTAAGATTAAGTGTTTCTTCCTGTTTACGTCGCGAAAAATCAGATTTCTTTGTTTTGAATTTAGTATTATGTAAATGTAAATATTACGGTTATCTTTAACTTAACATACGGAATTCTCACACGCTTGACTGAACTTATTTTCTTTTGTTCGTTTGAACACACTTGCGTAAGAGAAATACTTGATTAAAAATTAACTAATCGGATGCAAACTCCTATTCAGGTATTGGAAACTTGTGAATCGCAACAATGCTCGTTTAATGTTTGTGTTGTAGTTTACTTTTCGTCATGACCCTCTGGCGAATGTATGAGCAACGATTTAGTTACACTGCTTACCAAGCAAATTTTCAGCGAGTCTATGGAAATAAAAATATGCTTGAAAAGTCGACTTTTTCGTAATACCTCTTAATATAGAACGTGGCGTAGATTAAATAAAAGCGATAAGAATATAGTAGCGGTGTACTTGATAGGATGTTATGTTATCATTTATTTCTATTGAAAGGTAAAGAACAAAAATTCTGATACGCAACAGTTACAAAATGGAAAAAAATACTTAAGGCAGACGGTGGAAACAAAAATTCAATACACTTTACCCCCATGGATATCAGCGGTACACACTGGTATAAAATCACTGTTGGCCCGATAATTTCCACTTATCGATATATATTTCACGTGTTCGTTTTCAATAGTATATTGATGTGATAACATTTCTTTCTTATTTGAGTTTCTGTAGTAATTGTCGAACATTTACCGATAATAATAAATATCGACGTTGAATCTTTCGTTGTTTTTTTTTTTTTTTTCAGTTTCTTATTGTTTTCACTTGAAATATCATAAATCTGAGACTTTTGAACCTTTATAACAGAGTTATAGGCCGAAACCTTTTTTATAAAAAAAAAATAAATAAATACCGATTAAAGAAACAAATAAAATATACAGTTGATAGAAGATCGAATACTTTAACCGACAGGAAAAATTACGATATTAACCCTTAAATGGTAACGATGGGTCGCTTACCATTTAAATTTAAAGGTGCCAAAAAGTACGTTACCAGTTAAGGGTTAATATAAAGAAAGAGATAAATTGGATTAAAAAGTAAGATTAAAGTATAACAAACGAATTAAAAGTATAATCTATGCATACTATCGGATACATTTTCAGGCGATTCCCATCTTCAGTTAGAAAAGTAGAATTTACAATATAAATACAAAATCGAATACAAATGTCGCGAATAAAATATAAAAATTTAAAACGGGAATACGAAATCGAAAATATGTCGCTAAGGAACACCAGAAAGGATGTTTTTGGTCTCCCTTAGTGACATATTCTCAATTTCATATGTGCGTTTTAAATTTTTATATTTTATTCGCGACATTTGTATTTGATTTTGTGTTTATGTTGTAAATTCTACATTTCCAGCTGAAGGTGAGCATCGCCTGAAAACGCTTCTGAGTGATATACACAGATTATACTTTTAGCTTGTTTATTATGCTTGTATCTAATTTTTTAATCCCGTTTACTATATTTATATTTAACAAACAGGATGATAAACAATTCTATATTAATAAAAAATTGTACATTGTCGATTAATATTGTTGACCCTGTCGTATAAAATTATTTTCCATTTTTTGAAGCATTGTTCTTTTTTTTTCTTTTTTTTTTTTTTTTTTGTGCGCGTAAAAAATAAATGCTTGGTTTTTTTAAACGTAACCAGAAATTTTTCGAGCTCGATTTGAAACGGTTTGCTCCTGGTATGTTTTGGAGACGTAATTGAAAAATAAATAAATAAATAAAATAAAGAGAAGAGGCTTGATACGAAGAGTTTCGACAGGATTTGACCTCGCCAAAAATTTTAAATGTAAAGTTTCTATTCTAAAAAAACCGGGGTAAATTATTTTAGATCCTTTTTTACAAACTAAATAATTAATAAACAAATGTGACAGTTTAATCTATGTATGCAGACTCGATTCGACTTTGCCTTAGAATCATCATCTAGACCCCGGTGACCTTATTGAGAATCAGTTTTAATATTGACTATGCTATTTTTAAACGTTAACATAATCGATAAAAAAACGTTACGCAAAAATTGGCTGATTTTTCATATGCCTAGCGTAGAAATGGTATGGTCATTAGTATAATGCGGAGGTTGCCCGGTGCAAGATCGAATTCTTGTTCAAAACGAATCAACGACTGGAAGAATTTCTTCAGCTGATAAATGCTGAATAGTTCGTATGATTCTGTATATCATATTTTTTCTCTTGTGGTCGGCCCTTCCATATATACCATACTTTTTACGGTTTCCCATAAATAATAGTTCAAAGCGGTTAAGTCTGGTGAGCGAGGTGAATAATGAACTAGGCTATACTTATCAATCCACCCCCCAGGAAACATTCCATTTAGCTCAGTTTGGACAAGTCATGATGTAATGAGCTGGATAAACGTCCTGTTGAAACCAAAACCGTTGAGTACATCAAGAGAAATGTTTTCTAACAAACTTGGAAATTCTGTCTGTAGCACTTCTAATTATTTATATTCCCATCAAGAAAAAGAGGACCAATGATCTCGTTCTTAATAATCCTACACCAGACATTGACTTTCCAGCTGTGTTGATTATCCACCTTTCTCAGCCAGTTCGGATTCGTTTTATACCAATAACGAAAGTTACAATTACTGACCTCATAATTAATTTTAAAGGTGCCTTCGTCCGAAAACGAAATCACTTTCGTCATTGGTATAAAACGAATTCGAACTGGTACAGAATTATGCAAGCTATTCAGCATTTATCAGCCGAGGAAATTCTTCGAGAGTTTGAGCTTGCATTGAGCAACATAGAGCTCAGTTTGAACATTCGTTATGTTAAATGAAATCAGTTTATTTAAATGTTTAAATACGTGTACATTGTTGTTTGTCTGGATAATATTCATTTCACTCGTGTTTTGCAAAAATGAGATTACAGAAGACATACGTTTCAAACAAAAGTTTCTTATTTTTCAGGGCAAGGTTAGAATCTGTAAAAAAATACTTCATTTCGTTTGAAAAAACTAACTTCCGGTTTCAATGGGTTACTTCCGGTGGGGGGTGTAACTCGAAAATATTTCCAGTCGATGTGGCACAGTCAATTTACTAATATGAGACTTCGAATTTTTCATTTCACTAGGTATTCTAAATTTTATAAGGGGTGTACGGGTGGTTTGGGACACCCGGTATATATATACATACACACACGCATATATATATATATACACACACACACACACACACACACACACATATATATATATATATATATATATATATATATATATATATACACATATATATATACATACACACACCCACACATATATATATATATATATACACACATATATATATATATATATATATATATATATATATATATATATATATATATACATATATATATATACACACATACATACATACATACATATATATATATATATATATACACACACATATATATATATATATATATATATATATATATACACACATACATACATACATACATATATATATATATACATACCTTATTGATAGTCAAAAAAATAGGAAATTAATCGGACAATGAATTTTATTAATTTTTTAACGGGAAGTAAAAATTTTAAATGGTTTGAGATTTTAGGACTAGACCGAATCGGAATATTGATAAAAAAACACATGTTGCAAAATATTCGTTTTTTTTTTGTTTGTTCTGTATCGAAGAAAAAGGTGAGAAAATCTCTGGAAAACAAGGCGATGGCTAAGTATTATTTTATGGATATGTGTATTTTTGTAAAATGACATCAAAATGAAGTATATGAATTGTTTTGAAAAAAAAATAAAGAGGTGGCCAACCAGTTATAATTGCGAATGTTTATTGAAATGCACGTTTAATATATATAAGACACAAGCACATTTTGTGTTCAATCATAAAAATACACGTTCATTATCATCGGTATCAGTGAGGTAAATTCCTATCATATTACTTTCATCCGGGATCTCCTCCCACGAATTAAGTAATGTAAAATTAATCCGCTCAAAAATAAATTCTACACGTCTTATTTGCACATAAGTCTATAAAGTTGTTTTTCCGCTATTTTTCCGAATTTCAGCTGACCTCTTGTGAGGACATCGAATGCGGATTAAGAACTATTCGCCTGGAAAATTGAGCTATTAGTATTTTTAAAAAAAATTATACTACGAAATTGTATTAGACTTTTAAACGAATACATCTCATCGCTTTTAAACGAAATAAAAAATATTTTTTCCCTTTTCATAAATATCAACCACAATGATACTACTTAACAAAGGAAATAATGAATATACGTATGTATATGTCTGAAAATTTTCTGTAAAATTCTGCCCCTTAATTATATCGAATATTCTGTCCATTCTAACAGTTGCGTTTATATAAACATCACCGGCTCGAACTTTTTAGCGAATTTTTAATTTACAAACAGGGGATATTAGACTTTCTGCATCCGTTGAAGAAAGTAGGAATAGCGGTTTTTTCGTGTGAAAAATTTATTTCAAAAATTTCGGTTGTATTTCTATTGTTTCCATCTATTATTTTTTTTACTTAATTAAAGTCTGTTGCATAATTTACGTAAAATAATTTCGATATTTTTATTGTAAAAATCTGTAAGTTAAACAGTTAAATACCGCGTAATAGGATTTTAAAGTGAAATGGCAAATTAAATGTTGCGTACACGAACTGATAAAGTAGAAATCGAAGTTTTAAAAAATATATATACCGATGTGCATATTAGAAATTGATTCTGATTAGCATTTGAAGTCGAATTTGGTAGAAGCGTATTCAAAAACCAAAAATTTGCATTATTTCACGCGGTTGAATATCGTCCTAAATCTCTTAAATTATAGCATTGCCAATTTCAGTGATTCAAACTGATAAAATTAGAATGATTAGCCAATCGGGAGAAATAACCGGAAATTAATTTTATTTAAAATACAATAAAAAATTGTCAAAAAAAAAATTGGTTTAATATAAATACATATATATATTTCTTTTTTAAACATTTTATTACATAATTAAAAATAAATAAAAATTGAAAATGCGAGTATGACCGTTCTGCCGCTGCTGGCAGCGGTGAAACATTTTGGTTTTTATCTATCCTTCTGTTAATTAAGAGATCATTTAGATATTTGCTGTAAGTAAAAATATACATTATACGTATAAAATATTGCTGTATCCCTCCGTAATCCGTTTTAGACTGGATGATTGCGAACTCGTGGGACGTTATTATTGCTGTACTGACAATTAGTACAATAAAAGAAAAAAGAAGAAGTTAATTTAAATTCAATAACAGAAATATTATTGTTAGGATATAAGTAGGAAGGCAAACAAATACGGCTCTGCAAAATTTTCTATTACGTATAGCAGTGTTAACCAAATTTAACGAAATATTCGAAATTTTAAGCGCACACCAGCATAATATAACAAATATATGTAAATATGTATTATCACTTAAAAGAAGCTTAGCATAAATTAATGACACTGCTTGTATTCTGATCAGTGAATTCGATGTTATCGTCTTCAATTGTGTGTTGGAATAATTTGATAATTGATATATAATTGGCAAATTTCTATTAATATTTTTAAACAACTTGAATATTTTAATTTCGTAATACTTAATTTTTTATTAAACGAAGAAAAAAGTAAAATACAAATTATAAGAACTTCATAACGTGTCTCTGTTCGGTGGTAAAATCACTAGACAATCGATTTATTCCCTGTGTTTCCTTTGCTGTTGTCCCCCTTGCCAATGAATGTAGCGCAATTATTCCGGAAAATCCTAACATATTTCTGTAAGATAAGTATCTATATTGTGTCATATAATCCTTTCCTTGATAACACTATCCATCATCTTCGATGCGCAGGATACTCTATACTAAGCACATTCGCGCATCGAACGCAAAATATTTATATAAATATATAATTTATTAATTGAAATATATTACTTTAAAAAAATCTTCAATGTAAATCTATTTTATACATTTAAAATACGGTTAAATTTCTCGAAGACGGAAGTTATTGTGATACCCCAAAAATTGAAACTGGAAATTTTCGATAAAACAGTAATTTTCAACAAACATCTCTTTTTCTCTTGAATTTTTGAATGAATATATGTACACACATATGTATATGGGCTAGTTCGTGTCGTTTGATGCGTACCGGTGGAAAATGAACGTCAGACTTTAAACCAATTTGTTTTAGCGGTTTTTGATTAATTTTAAGAAATGCAAAAAAAGATGATTTCTTTATTTCGTAAAAAATTAATTTGAGTTAGAAGTTGAGTGTTCTTCACATAGCGTGGTCTAATATTGAAAAAAACTGGAACAATAGTCGCTTTTATGTTTTTTTTTTTTTTTTTTAAATAAAATAAAATAAAATAAAATAAAAATGGGTTGCGAGTTAGAGTAAAATGAAGATTCCTGTAGCATACAGAATTTTACGACAAATACAAATATAATCGGTTAGTTATTGATCTGTAATTACCGGTCGTTGTGGGGTGTATTATTGATTTGTTTTAAAGATTTGGGTTCCATGTTTAGAGCGACTGTTTCATTATGTCATTAAAAATTAATAAAAACTTAGAGAAACGGTTGAAATACACATCAGGTTTTTCATCATCCGTTTAATTAGTACCTTATTCGATATTGTATAACTTTTGTAATTAGGAGCAAGTCTCTATTCGACATGCTAGATTAATTTCCGAATTCTGCAATAATTCTTTGCTCATTTGCAATAGTTGCAACAAAATTTAACAACATAGTTAATCTCTGAAATCATTGTACTAACGATTTCGGAATTATTTTTACGTTTCCTTAATTGTTTTTTTTCTCGTGTATTTCATTCACCGATTGCGTACTATTGTTTACTTTGCTTTGTTGTTTTGGTTTTTAAGTATTATTGCGCGCTTTTAAATTTAAGAATGTACGATATCAACAGTCCGGCAGTAAGTTATTTAATAAGTATTTTTTGATGTACTATTTCAGTTGAATGTCATTTCAAGTTACTTATACAGTATCTTCATTCATAAATATTTTAATGAGCGTTTTAATTAGTTTACGCAGTTTTAGAAAGGATATATTTCCTTACTTAGCTATTTTTCTTTTTAAACACTTAAGCGACGATGTGGAAAATTTTTATGAATTACACGATAGATACTTTAAGTATTACCGGCTGTCGTCTATATGTGTGTGTAACGCTTTTATTAATTTCGTATTAAAGTCATCAGTTTGGTAACTTAAAAGATGTTAAAATTATACCAATGCTTAAGTTGGGTTTTGGTCTAACTGCGAATTAATAACCATTTTAAAAACGGGTTCCAGCTGAGCTATTTAGACCAGCGTCTTTTTTGATAGGATCATTTGGTCAGTGACCTTTCAGATGTAATCGTTAAAATTTAAAGTTTAAATGAAAAAAATTTATAAAAATCTTTCAAAATATTTAAAAAGATTGAAAAGTAGAAACGCAAAGGATTTCGTGCTCTTACCACTTTCGGATATATACGTCTGACTGATGTTCAAATTTGTCCTCTACAGTTTTAATGGAAATAACGTTTATCTCATCAAGTGACAGCTGTAGGCGAAATAGTGCAATGAATTCGAAGCGAATAGGAATTTCGGGAGCACCTTTCAATATTTACGTTTACTGAACAGTATTATTGCTACAACGTCAACAGGTGCCGATAAAGAGCACTCTATAAAGTTGACTAGTACAAGTTGTAACGGTAGCCACTTCGAATTGTGCATCAGAATAACGAGTAGTAAGAGGTCACAGGTAGCTTCGCAGTTATTACAGTCTGTTTATAGTGTGCGACATTACTTGCAAATACGGCCGAGTTTTTGATTAGATCTTTGTTTTGGATTTTTATGTAAAACAATTTGAAATTTAAAATTTTCTCAAGTGTAATTAAAATTTCAAAGTAATAGAATTTAAAAATTCAAAATTGTTTATAAAAAAAAAAAATGCGCAATCGTTGTTGATGCCAGTTTACCCTTCTAAATTCAGTAATCATCTGTTTTTACCAGTAATTATTGCATTTGCATGATACTATTTTGTATATAAATGTATGCAATATGGGAAGTTTTCTTAATAAAATATTTTAGTATAAAAGAAGTTTAAAATACCAAATCAAAATAATTGTGAATCCCTCTATTTGCGAATAATTTTTCCATTATGTAAGAAAAGTTTCACGTGAAAGAATATGTTTTACACAGTTAAAAACGTCACCTTCAGTTTACTTTGACTACAAAAAAACTACAAAAATTTCTTTTCATCAAAATATAAATACTGAAATATAATAATAAGATACCGCAAAGATATACACGATTTAGTAATTATATTACTATTTTTCTAGCAACAACTGTTAATCTTCATTTTTACGTTTATTTTATCTCTATGTATAATTATATTGCTATACCATTTTACAAAAATTCATAGTTATTAATATTATATACATTTTTAAAATTAATTAAAACATACAAGCTTTATATATCAAATAGTTTTGAATGTTTTGAAAACGAAACATTAATATACTATGCTTTTTATCGACTACAAAAAAGAAGGAGCTTATATGTTTTTGTTTTTTGACCTGGAGAGAGATATCCGTTAGAGTTCATCCACATTATCATACACGTTGAAATTGGTTTAGTGTACCTGAAATGACATAAAACATCTTTTCAAACTAGAAAGAGTCGCGTAAGCTTCTTTTTTTATGTTCGTGTATTACTTGTATTCATGTAGACTGATTTTAATAATTCTTTGTTCGTTCAAAAGTGAACTAGTTAGTGGTGGCACAATGTGAGGAGTACTCACCGAGGAGGAGTAGTCTTCAAAAAATATGAAAAAATGCGGTTCGTTTTGATTATATTTTTATTTATTATTATAATGGACGCGATTGCTTGAAATATTATCGGTCTACCAGAAATGTAATTTAAAAAAATTAAATTATAATGTTAATTAACACGGATAAATATAGATTCGAATAAAGAAAATGAATTTAAAACTGCCATAGGGCAAATTAAAAAGCCTGTCAGTTTTAAAAAAGTTGATTTTTGCAAGACAAAAAATTTAGGTATTATGTTAAAAAATTGTGGAGTAAATTTTATTTAATAAAAACGTAATAAAAAGTAAAAAATAATTATTCGATAAACAATAATAAATTTCAGGATAGTATACTTTAAGGTAATATGATAATTCTTAAGCAACATTAATATGTATTAAGAGTATCGGGACACTAAATTCAAATTGCAATAATAATTAAAAGCCGAATTGAATATTCATTATGTTTCCAACACTCGGATTATCGAGAATAAGCGACTGCGCTACTCATTAAATTGTTTCTAGATATTGTAGTTTGTGATTTCTGTCCGGATTCTAGTAGGTATTAATTTTGTAAAAGAATTGTACCTTAAGATATTTCACAGTTTAAAATATGTTATCTTCTTATCGAGTAATAATTTTTTATTTTTAAGTATATTTTTATTAAATATTTAGAGTAAATCTTGAAGTTGTTTTTTTTCTTTTTTTTTTTTTCTTAAGACATTTTATTATAAAATTTATATTTATCCTGTAATTACATACATATTATAAAGCAAGTGATAGAGAGTTACGCTTATATACCCATCTTACGTATTTTGTTTTTTTCCGAAATTACGTACCAACATTTCGACTTTAAATTATAGTATGAATTTCGTATAGACTATTGATTGTTATAAAATGACATCCCATAAAAAATGATCGGAAAGTAAATACTGAAAGATGCTCTCGTGACATTCATCTCACAGACTGGCTTGGGATCATTGTCCCCGCTACATCTAATTAGGCAGATTTATCTAATAATGAGAATCCATTTATCTTTAGGTCTATAGAACTTGTTTTATATATCCGACTATTGTGATTATATTTTGATTGCTTAATTTATTTTCATTTAATAAATTCAATATCGAAGTAATGTTTTCTTTAAAGATTAGTTTAAAATTGAGTGTTGTAGTACGGAAGATTTTAATATTGAAGTAATTAATGAATGTTCGGGAAGAATGTCTTAATTTCAGAAATATTAGTCGTACGAAGCTTATAATGACGGTCATACAAACTTTAACGAAAAAACGGAAAAAAATATTAAATTTTAGAAATTTTAGAAATATAACTTAGTTGAATCCATTTATGGCTGTAAAGGGGAAGTGAACGCTTTTGTTTTTTAAATTTTTTTTAAAAAAAGTTTGTGATTTTCTGAAGTAATTCGATAAGACACAACATGCACTTGTGCTATTCATTGAAAAATCCTTTATACGAGATTTACGAAATTTTATTAAAAGTCGCGAGATTAACTATTTTGCATCGTAGAAGGATAGAAGAATAGAATTTAGAAACTATCGTAAAAGGAGGTGCGTACAAAATTTGTTGGTTAAATTTAAAAAAAATAGAACTGGTTTTGTTCGAGGTTAAATTAATATTTTTGCGTGTAGATTAGGGTTAACAAAACGGATACTTCGGCGACTAATTCAGCTCATTCGGAACATCTGACCATAATTGATAATAAAGTACATCCATACGTGTATGCGTATGGTGTGTGTATATACAGCTTCGCAGGTTTGTTTATAAATGCCAGTTTAAGCTTTCCCCGGTATCTCTTACGAACATTGCCGATTTTTAGGAATGCAATTTTTCGTTTCTTTATTGGAACTCAACTCTTTTAAACAAAACCAGATAATCTACAAATTTATAATGGCATACTATATGTTTATTGGGTCAGTGGTTTTTGAATTAATAAGAGTTGTGTTCATTTTGTTCCTGGCTCTTATTACCTATTCCTTCTTCATCTAGTTATAAATTTCATGTTTTCTACGTTTCAATTTCATTTTTTGCCTTTCTCCACCACTTTCACGAGAAAATTTTTTTTGTTTTTTCCCTCTCGAGGAAATAGCCGATAATTATTGGAATAATACATCTGTTTCTGCATTTGTTTTTTATGATCTTTCGAGTTCTTAGATGATACATTGCCCGGAATCTTCAATTTGCCGATGTTTAACGTTCGATGTTCTAATCTTTTATCTGTCGTTATTTAAACAGTGCCGCTGTTATTTCCTGGAACTTCGTCATTTTAATCCTTTCATCTTTATCTAATGAAAATATCACGTAATTATTATTTTGTTGAACAAAGCGTTATAATAACTAATAATGCTTTTGAGAAAAAGAGTTTAACTCTCATAAACGTTAGTTATGTCTACTTTTGTTCTCCGAAAAAAAACTCAAAGAAGCTGTAAAATCTACAAAATGTGCATATCAGCGGATCAGGGATTTATAACGAGCTATTAAGAAACCTTTTAATAAGTGTTATTTCGCATCTCGAACGTTATTATATATAAATCGTATCTATATTCGAAGAAATGAAATTGGACTGTAAAAAGCGGATATAACAAACAAACAAGGAAACTTTGACATTTGCATTATATCAGTTGCTGTTAGGAGAAGTAGTAAAACGGTTACTGCGAATTATTGAAAATTTTAGTGATTACTAACACTGCGTCAGTGTGAAGATCATCACGATCGAAATTTCTTTATATTACATTTATTTCGAAATTCAGAATGACCGCAAAAAAAAGAAAAAAAAAAGAGAAGCAGTTTCATGTTTTACTATTGTATTTTATAATTTCGAAAAAATACTTGAAACAGCATGGCATATTGGCGAAAACCTTTCTAGACATTACGTAATAACTGATCAGTTACTGGAAGAAACATGTTTTTTACATTCACTTGAAAATTACCTTTTTTTTTTTTTTTTTTTTTTTTTGTTTTTTTAAATTATTTTCTGGGCTCTTCAACTATGGACATTAACCCAACGTAAGAGAAATTTATCTATGTTCTTAAAATTGGGATTTGAATCAGGTCCCAGTCGAAACAAACGCTACTGCTTAACTAACTGCGCGCTACGATAGCTAACTGAAAATGACGCATAATAACAAGGGTCGATAATTAGCTCAACCTGGTATAATATTATGGTGAGTAATATATATCTCACTGTTGATATCAAAGTCGGCGAGTTTTTTAGTTTTTTGCAGATAACAGAGCAATTCTCTTACCATGCAAAAATGTATTTTTGACGGATGGTGGAATACCGTTACATGGCTCATTGGCCCTACCGACTCTAATTCACTCAGTTCACACGTGCAACGATCCTTTTTCGCGCGGGTTCACTAAATACGGGGAAAAAAACTAGTAAATAAATCAGCACTAACAAAATTGGTTGTGGTTTTATTAAATGCACCCCTTCTTGAAAACCGATGAGTTGAAGTGGAAAGATCATGTATAACGGATTTTTTTAACGGTAAGGTTAAATACTTAAAACTTGCTCAATCTCCTATTTTTTTGTTTTTTTCTTTTCTTTCTGTCTTTATCCAATATTCTCACCATAACTTTTCTTTCCGTTTATTTTTGATGCATTTAATGTACTTTTCCTAGTTTTCGTAACGTTGTTGGTAATTTTTTTTTCGGCTATCTTCTTTTTCGAATTTTTACATTTTCATCGCTTCTAAATTCGTTTTAATCTCTTCTTCAAATGCGCTGCTGTGAAGGATTGTTTGTTTATTTATTGCAGTGTGTCCTAGTCTCGTACGTTTTTGCATCCGTTAGATACTTGTACGCTTACTACCGGCTGATGTAATTTTGGTAAAATCTGGGAAATGTTTTTCAGGCAATTAAATTTAAGTTTTTATTATCGGTTGCACGTTACTAAAATTATACCTAAATTTTCCAGTTGGCAATAAAATAAAAATATATACATGTATATATTTAATCGCGTTTTTGTGTTTGTTGTGTTACTGTGTTCGTGTAACGTGTTGTTATTATTATTATTTCAGAACGGAAAATAAATTCAGCCGTACTGTCGAATTATATGATATGTGCGATTTGGTAAGTTAAAAATAATTCGATAATAGCCCGTTTTGTTATAAGTTCTATTTTTTCCTGCCTTACCTTTATTTACTTTTTTATTCAATTATTCATCCTCAGTAGTAGTTAATGCATGGTTCTTCTCTTTCGATCCGTTTATTATTGCAGTGTTTACTTTTTCTTTCCGGCAACAATTTTTACACGCACCGTATAAAATTTCATTGCATTTCCTTCTTTCTCTTTTTTTCGGTCTCTCGTGCAATTTTTTGACCTTAAGGTTATCATATAATTTGGTATTCAAATTTTTTTGTTCCCCTTTTTTTTTCTTATCTTAGGTAGATTTGATTAAATATTTACCCAAGGTGTGGGACACATTGGTATTGGTTGCATTCGTACGTACACACACATACACACTCGCACACACACACAAAATAGAAAAACAAAAAATACAAACTACCTCGGTGGAGTCCAAGCAGTAAGTGAAGGAAAGACAGTGAAATGAAAGTCGTAAATTTTTGTCAGTTGAATAAAGGGATATTCAGGTAGTAAGGGGGGAAATATTATAATTATTTTATTTTAGAGAAGGTACAAAGAAATGGTAGCTAAACGAAGAAAATTGGAAAACAAGCTAACCAAAATAAGATGAAGGCAAAAGCGGATCAACAGAATATTATTGGGGATTTTTACGTAAGAAAAGTTCAATCTTACTAACATGGTCATCGCTACTTTTATATTTTGGAAGTAGTGATGATGTTATTTAATCTCTTTCTTAGTTAATTTATTTATTCTTTTTCCAATAAAATTTAAAATAGTGAAATCTTGACTGAAGACGCGAGGGAGACAGGAAGAATTATTACAATCGCGTTAAAAATTTTTTTTTTTTTTATTTTTTACACCTCTTACCAGTGCAATATATAGCGGAACTACCTTAAAAGATGCCGATGTATATTAGCCTAGTCATTCTGGTGAGAAATTGGTTACAAATTCACAAGTACGAGGCAATTAAGTTTGTATTTAAATTTGTTTAATTTAATCGAATGTTTTAGTTGTTACGTCTTAAGCAGCTTCATGACTTTGTGACGGTGTATTTTATTGACATTATATTTCCATTCGGATTTGAGCTGAATTAAGATTTTAGAAAAATCATATTGATATGCTGAGTTCGAACGTGTCCTTTTCAAATTTAAAACTGTGTAGAAAGGACAGTTTTGCAAGAATTTGTGGAGTTAAAACTCGGAAACCGCCACTATATTTCGTTTTCAAAAGAAATGTTTGTTTACAAATAAATTATAGATGGAAGCATGGGCGCCGCCAGCGGGGGGAAGGGGGGCAGCTGCCCCCCGTGGAGCCTTGAAACTTTTTAATCAACTGATCATGATGAGTATTCATAGGCGCGTAATCATGAACAATTTGCCAGAAACCCACGAAAATTATGTTTTAATTAAGATTTTATTCTTGTTTAATAAAATATTAAGCTTTTACAACTTATAAATTTTATTTTTCCTATAACTCATATCCTTTTTCTATCATCTTGCTCCCCTGGCGGCTGGCAACTCATCCCCCCCCCATGGACCATCGGTTGGCGACGCCCTTGGATGGAAGTGAAAAATAATAAGAAAAGCGTAAAGCTTACTTTTTTCACAGTATTCTGTAGAAGCTGCCAAACAATAAGAGGAATCTGGAAACTGAAAACTGATACGACAATGGCGAGGATTATAAATTAGATTATTTGATTATTATTTGTCGTTTTAGAGGACTTGTAATTACACACGATAAAAAATAAAACGGAACTAGAGATTTTTTATTAAAAACGGTTTTGTTGCAGAAAATATTTGACTGATGCAGCAGATAAAATACAGTAACGCAAAGTTTTGGTATTAGGAATTTGCGAAAAGGTGCACCTTATGAATTCTCAAAAATTTAATTTTGTGAAACGAAAAACTGATAATTTGTAATACTTAAAAACGATTATTCGCTTTTTTCTTTAAAATTTCATCGGTTTTTCGAAATTTGATGGCTTGAATTGAAGGAAAATAACTGAATTTTTGTTAAATCAAAAAACAAACTTAGAATTTCCATACGTGAAAAAGTGTAAAAATTTTGAATCAACGAGTTTTAATTTTCATAGCTATCCGATTGCTTGCATTTTATTTATGTTTTTTAAAATTATTTACCCGATTTTAATGATTCTTTATTTGGACAATTCCATATTATAATGGAGAGATTGTAAAGACTAAACTTCAAGGAAGTATAATTTCTATAAGTGAAGACATTAAAGTGTTGAGGTAGTATTCGATTTTTCGCTATAATTAAGTAATGCATAAAAGTGAAACTTGTTTATTAGTAAGGACATTAAACTATAAAAATACGGTAGCTTTTTATTATAATTAAGTATTGGTTTGACTTAGACACATATTAAAAACTTCTGAAAATAATTTTATTACTATTAAAACGGCTATACGTTGCTGGAATTAATTTAATACGTAAATAAAAAATCCAAATGGAGAATATTTAATGAGAATATATTTCAGTGAAGCTCAGTTTTTATCGCAGGAAATTAACTATATATACATATATAAACAAACGACCGTTTTAGCCTCGTTAGGGGCTGTGCTCCTTGACCCCTCTTACTTACATTTCTGTCTCTTTCTCGTCTATACTTTGTATAAAATGATCAAAATTTACAACGTAATTCTTAGGCCGGTCCCCATTAAATTTTATAACGAAAAAATGTCCTAATTTTATATAATAAAAAAAAAAACAAAAAAAAATACAACCAATAATTTATACCATAGATTTTACTAAACTATCGAAACAACTTAACATACTATAACATATATAAGTCCCAATTTTACGTAACGTTTGTTATACTTTAATTTTTACCAATTTTATATATATTAATTACAACGTAATTCTTATGTCACTCCCCCTCCCCATTAGAATATATATTAATTACAACGTAATTCTTATGTCACTCCCTCCCCATTAGAATATATATTAATTACAATGTAATTCTTAGGCCAGCCCCTATTAGATTTTGTAACGAAAAATGACACAATTTTATGTAATGAAAGTTAAATGTTAGGATAGGATTTTTATTATTATGTTACTATATTCATATGGACCGATTTAGAATTACGTTGTAAATTTTGATCGTTTTATACAAAGTATAGAAGAGAAAGAAACAAAAATGTTACCAAGAGGAGCTAAGGGACACAGCCTCTTGTGAGGCCAAAATGGCCGAGTTTATATACGAGTTAATTTCAGTATTCAGTTTTTTAAAGTACAACATAATTACAATTACCAACTAAAAAGGCAACTATTTCATTTAGAAGTAAAATTAAATTTTTCTGTGTATCTAAAAATAATGATCAAGTAAAATAATGAAATAGCTTATTTGAAAAGTTATTAAATAAAAATACCATGTAATGGAGATCAGTCAAAGGTATAATGTTATGTTTTTTTGATCATACTTGGTTTATTATTAATGTATTACTTCTCAGATATTTAAAGAGTGATTTTGCTAATTTTAGTTACAAGGATATAATAATATGATAATAATAATAATAACAACAACAACAACAACAGTAATAATCATAATCATAACAAATTATTTAATTTTGATCGGATTATATATATATATATGTATATATATACACAGAAACTTTTATTTTATTTATAACAGTTAATTTAAAATAAACTCGGCCATTTTTCAATTTATGTGTCTAAAAATAATATTAATGATTTGTGTTTATGTTTAACTACATATTATAATTTATTTTCAAATTGGTGAGATAACACAACGGTATTAAACGCGTCGAATATTAAAATTAGGGATTGCCTGATTTAAGCGGGTATTTCGTGGAAGCCCATCAAATTGATGTGCTCGATTAGAAATCTACAATTATGTTCCGGCTTCGTATGTAACGTTCAAGGTCGGCTAGTTTTGAAAAATTTATTTTTATTAATATCCGGAATTTTTTTCTCTGTTTACCATTTGGTTTACAAACGCAAGAAAAATTATTCTCATTTTAACAGCTTTTTCGCAGATTGATGACATCTGGCGGATAATTTCAAAATTACTTTATTTGTAATTTAGTAAACACGCCGCAGATAGCGTTACGTTCATTTTTTTTATCACCTTTACACGTTAACAAATGCGCTATCTGCCGTGTACTTATGAATTCAGTTTTATAACAGCGAAATATTTCGACGCATGAAATTGCGATATTGTGTGTAATTTAGTGCATGTGAAGGTGTTAATAATAACAGAATTATTGCGTGGTACTTAATGCAACGGTGGCGCTGTATTTTATATATACACTATTGTGTTCGATTGTCAGTTGATTTTTTGAAACTTATAATTAGTTAAAATCTCGACGACTTCCCTGCTTTAATTAGTAAAAAAAAAGTGTGTAATTCTTGTTCCTTAGTCGTTATCAGTTACTGAAAATATTGGAACATGCATTATTTAAAGCACGTATGTATACGGTGCCTCGCTAGTGTCGGGTATGTGCGTATGATCAGGAAGAATGAACGCATTAGATATGACTTTGATCGCCGCTTTAAAATAGAGTACCGAACGCGTTCACTGCGTATGTCTTTGTCGATCACGATTCTTTCCTTTCGCCGCTACGTACTATTTCCTCCTGCTCAAATCCAGTTAGAGCGTTCGCCTGCGGTGATTGGGCACTCGAGCGTGTGTAGTAATCCGGCTGTACGTGTGGAAAGCGGACAGATCTGCACACGCATACTAGTGCACGCTATCGCATTTTTAGCGTCGCTTGAACGTAATCGCAATCGGTAGCGTAACGTGCTGGTTTGTTGGTTTTGAGCGGTGCGTTTTCTTTCCGACGTTATTCGTTTTCCCGAAATAATAATCGCGCCTCGATTCCGTTCCGTTCCGTAGTTCGGCTTATTGATTTTTCGCGCTTTCATCATATTTTCCAACTATTCTGCCCTGCTTTCGCCCGTCGCCTTATCCGGTTCCGTCAAATGGTTTAGGTCGATCACTGTTAACGTTTCCTGTAGAAATATGAAAGATGAAAATAGTCAATCTATCCACCACGAGCGTTACTGCAACGGAACTGGTACAGCTGAACATATGCCGTCGTTCGAGCGACATTATCTTTCGAAATCAGACAGCAATCACGCGATAAACAATGTTCGATCGGATACTCCGCTCAATGAGTAAGTGGTAAAATATGCAACAAGTTAAAACTGTTTATTCGTACCACTTTGGGGCCAGACCCGTACTCTTGAGATTACGAGTATTTCATAACGAAAGTGGAAATTACGAGTTCTTTAGTTGTATGAAATAATAAGACCAAGAGAAGAATAAAGAGAAACATTTTGAAGATTAACACTATAAAATGGTGTAAGAAGATTTAAATGAATGCGTGTAAAAATTTATCGAAATTATTTTACTTACACTGCGGCTAATACACACATTATTTGATTGATATATGGTATATTTTTATTTAATAAGTACATTCATATATAAATATACATGTACATATACGTATGCACATTGTATCTGTACAACAATGTCCGATTGAAGCCGAAAGTTATAAAATGTTATTAATTAATCGCTTAATTTTTGGCATGTACTTTCTTAATATTATTATTAGTGTTATTTTTGTTATTATTATTATCATTATTATTCTCAACTTTTAGATTTAATTGAATTTCATATTTAAGTATTTTCCAAAAGTTGATAAGTTAGTAAAGTATCTTATGGAGCATTAAAATTATGCATAAATGAAAAGTACCTGGCGCACCGAGCAGTTACTCGGCTCGCAAAATCATGCCCTCCTCAGAAATTATATTATACGATTCGCATTTTTTTTTCTTCTCTTTTACTGTATAATACATTAAATAAAAATAATAAATCGCAACATTTTACGACTGAAATATAAAAATGTCACTCACCGCACAAATGTGAATATTTTATGAAAAAAATAATCAAAAGTTGCGAAAATACTGGATACACATTAAACCACGAATACGAAAATACGCGAGTAACGGACGAATGGTACATGCGAACATGGGTTATTTAGCGCGATGTTAGACTTAAGTAATACAAATAGTGAATAAAAAAATTCAATAAAGGCAAAAATTAAAGAATAATGATTTTACAATTAAATAATTTACAACTGTTAGCAAAAACGATTGGGTTTTAAACGATTAAAAATCGTGAACATAATTAACGATATTTATCGAAAAGAAAATACCAATAGGTCTGAATAACTCGGAACACGAAAAACATACAAAAAATGGTTCACGAATGTTTTAAAAATGGCCTAACTAAGAAAAGAAAAAAACAACTATGTCGGTACATATATATGTATATGTTTTATTTTCTCTCTTTTCTCTGTGCCTAGCTTTCGCCATCTGACTATTCAAAACAAATATATATATATATATATATATATATATATATATATATATATATATCTTTTCCAGTTTTGTTTATGTTTTCTGAAATATTCGACTGATCGTCCGTAATCTTTTTTGTTTCCAAAGAGTCGAAACAAATATAATCATTCAGCTTTGTATGTGTGCGTATATGTATGTATTGAAACGATACTGTTTGCTAGTTTGAGCCCTCAGGGGGATGCCAACCACGAGATCTTTTCAGACTCGTGGACTTTATTTTATTTATTTATTATTTATGAACTTGGCTAATTTCGAATATTTCTTCTTTTTTTTTTTTTTTTTTTTTGTTTGTGTAAATTATTGTTATTATTACTATTAATATGAGGATTTATTAAAGAGGCGATGTGTTTTTCTTTAGTCCATATTAAAACAAAATTTGCATCTATTTTTCCGAAACGGCCGATCTCTAAAAAACACAGTGATTATTATGATATACGAAAAATAATAACGATTAATTATAAATTATATAAAATTATACGTAACACAGTCTGTCGGCGGTGGTTTTAGAACGCTGCGATGACGGGTCCCAAGAATACGATCGGTTGCTCTCTTTATGCCGGACGGTGGAGTGAATTCAATTTAATTCGGTACCGCGTAATTTGGTAATTTAATAATCCATCTCCGCGTAATTTAAAATTTAATACAACAATTCTGACGGGCGATTATTTACTGCTTCGTGCTGCAGACGATTTAATTAATAATCACTATACTAATTTTCTGTTAACGGAGATCGTTTCCGTGACTTTTTACGGATAACGAATGGAACTGATCTAAAAATCTCCTAAGAAGGATCAACTGTGACTGACTGTTACCTGGCTTCCATTTTCCGTCCGTGCCTCATCATTTTACTCGTCCTTTGTTCCAGCGGGAACCAATCATCGAACTTTCTCCAGATTGACCGTGTGGTGGTCTTTTTAACCCCGACCGACAAACAGGATTTCAGTCACGCGCACATTTACTCTCGCATCACCTATTTTAAATTATTTTTTATTTTTATGTTATTTTATTTTTATTTCTTTTTTATTCGAAATTTACCCTGAGCTCATGTAATGTGCACATTACAATATATATATATATATATATATATATTTTCCGGTTTTGTTTGTTTTCTGAAGTATTCGTCCGTATCGCCCTATAATCGTTCAGTTTTATAATTTGTGAAAACCCCTTAAACTCGCGAAAACGAATTTTGCTATGGATTGGACCTTGACAGATCAAATTATTGGCCTAAAATACCCATAGTGTGCAAATTTCGTGAAAATTGTTAGAGCCGTTTTCGAGATCGAGGGACGGACAAATATACATAGACTTCCTTGCTCATTTAATAATATTAGATTAGATATGTATTTCGATGTTAAAATTTTTTAATCGGAGTTTAATACAAATAATTTCTATTTTGTTTAGATTTTTGTATTGATTTATGTTGAACAGGATGCACAAGTCATCTGTGTAGGAAATTAGTGTTATCTCGATGTTTATTATTTCGTAAATATATTCCGTGTTGTTATGAACTTTGGAATAATGAATATTCCATAAAATGTATCCCAGGATAAAGTTTTAGGGAACTGCACAAATTATTTCAATTCGAAACGGAGACATTGTTAATTTGAAGTGACGCATGTCTGTTATGAAAGTACTGAATAATTACATTGATAAGAGATGGATTGACTAGGTTACGTTGAAATATTTGGATTATGGAGGACCATTTACACAAATGTCCTTTTGATATCAAAAGAGGTGGCTCGAGACCGGCCGGATGTTATATTTCTAATTCAGGCTGTTCGATTATATTTTTCGACGATTACCATTATCTACGCTATTACCTTTTGATAAATTATTTCGTTGTATTTAGATTTTCTTCTTCTTTAATATTGTGATATTTCTGCCTTCCGTTGTAATCCTCCAGATTTGTCTACTTGTGAAATTTTTAGTTCCTCATCTAGTTGTTATTTGCTTTCCTGATAATGTAGCTTATACTAAATTACGTATTTAGTTGCCTTTTTGCTTTCTGCGTAATTTCTCGTTCTTTTCCTACATCTGGAATGACAGTTACATTACAAGTAGCGAGTTTGGAATATGATCGTACAATTTTGAAGTTCTTCTGGAACATTTTATGTTTAGAACTTTAGCCAATTTAATAGTTCACCTTGTAAATGACAATTTGTCGAATAATCTGTACGTGCGATACGCTCTTAAATTTATTCTTCCCGATCAATTTGTTATAACAACAGTCGGTAAAAAAGATCGGGTAACGGCTATCTTTTGAATTTAAGTAAATTATTAGATCAGCCGTCTGATTGAATGATTAAACTTCTAAGCACTAAAAACGTTTAATGCTTACTCCTTTCCGCCATTCTTCGTATGTTCCTTAATAGCAAAATTGATGTCGAGTTCTAAACAGGGATTAAAAAAGATGCGAATTAATGTTACCATTAATTAAAACAATAATTGTCATCAGTTTCTTACTTTCTTACTTAGTTTTTTTTTTTTGTCGAAGTTCTCTGCGTTTGGTTAGTCCCTTGTTTCATTATTAAATTTTAATTATAATAAAATATTGCTATTTTCAATATATTCGAATAGAATATGTGCTGATTGAAATGTAAGTAGAGTTAGGTTTTGCATAAATTTATTCCGGTTATTATCCATTTCGCGCTTTCATATAGTGCGTTTGTGTTTTCTTAGAATTTGGAATAACTGTCGGCTCTACTTCTGATATATGTATAGTATGTTTTAAGATGATGTTAAAGTCTTATGTAATTTCGATTTTGCGTGTCCCTAGAGAAGTAACTCTCGGGGCAGGGATTTAAATATATCAAAATTGCCACATTTTATTATAATCTATAAATAAATATTGGATGCTGTCTGGAAATATAGGTGTTAAATGTGTGGCTGCAATGCTAGGACCAACACATAACAATAATGCAGTTGTTTGAGACCGAAACATTAAGAATGGGAGAAAATGCTTCATGGTTCGTTTTCAACAGAACTCGACACCGTGATCTCCTGGATGTTCCGTATGTTGCTGATGTGATAAAAGAAAAAAACTGTGAAACACGCTACGAAGCTATATAATTGTCCAAACTGGATGACAATTAGTTCGCTCGACAGTTCAACAGAACTGCGCCGTTTTAGATAACCAAGCCACTGAGTTTGATCAAATAATCCCAAGATATTCATTTTAGGCACTCCTTTGCTGGAATGAGTCTTTTGCTCAAATAAATGCGGATATCATAACTTCTATTGGCAGCTCAACAGCTAGGTGTAGAATTAAAAAAAAAAAAAAATCATCTAAAAGTATACATATATACATAGCTTTTTGGTGTTATGCAATCGTTCAATATTTCTGTCATTTATCTCTTTTCAGTATATTTTACGATCCTTGTGTTGACTTTTACAATTCCGTACACATATTAATGCACGGAGATAAAAATTTCAAATAAAAATCAATTATAAACTTCAAAATTGGATCATAAATTATAATTAAAATTCTTTTTAAGACCATCTATAACTTTAAGCTAACCGATTACTCTAGGCATCGAAAAACCTAAAAAACCGTCAAGAATATATAATACGGATTATAAAACGACCTCAAAAATCACGCTTAAAAAATTCGTAATTCATCACCAGATAAATCTTTAACAGTAACATTCAAAATATAAAACAAAACGAAGAAGCTCTTTCATAAAAGCAAAAAATTACGGTTAAAAAATTTTACAGACCCCCCTCCTACTCTGAGACCAAAAACTGAAAAAAAATCACGTTCACGTAAACTATAGTTCGAGTAAAAAGGTAGAAAAACCAGAACAGATCGAAAACTTATGCGCAAAGGACCGCTTTATAAAAAAACTATAGCCGAGCTTATAACTTTATATTTAGGCCCTCGGGGCGCCGAAAACTCGCAAGTTCTGAAAAAAATATTTTTTTCTCCGGGTATATGATATATTATTGGAAGATCGCTATTTGTCGAGAACGAACTTACATTTCATTTCCTTAACGAAATTTTTGAAGTTAGTGAAAAGTTCAAAAACGCACAATAAATGACGTGCTCTCCCCTAGCGCCGCCAGTATTATAGTTAAAAATTTTGACCATTCGAGTAATTTCAAAAATTTTCAGGAATATTTGCTCATTTATATTGCGACCGAACCATAAATCTCCAGTTTTATAATCACCTCTGCTACAATTTTATTTAGTTGTTTAGAGTTGACATAATTGTTTAAATTCGTAGATAAATATCATAGCAGCCCAGTGGTGGCAGAATGGTGTAAGCGATCAAGTTTGCGCTACAATTTTATTCATCGATGTATATGTATACATATGTGTATATATATATAATATATATATATATATATATATATATATATATATATATATATATATATACATAGTGTGTGTGTGTGTAAATTTATTGTCAGCTATTAATTGTAAAAGCATAGTTTCCCCTCCCAAAATAACAGGTTCTGTTTGTTGTTTTATTTGTTAAATAATCAGCGTTGTTATTTATTGAATGGTTGCAATGCAGTTTTTAAATGTTTACACATGTGCGTTAAGCGTAATCTTGTATTTAATATTTACGGCCGCAGTTATACATCCTAAATAAACGGTAGTCGTACACGGTAACTTCCTCCGAATAGTCTTGACGAATTATTGTCATTGTAAAATGAACGGTGAATATTTACTCTGCCTCGAAAGATGGACCAAGTAGCCATGTTGAAATGACAAGTTGGATCGGTCAAGGTCATATGTTGTGTTAATCTCGCGCAACTTGAACATTAATAAAAAATGGAAAATATGTTCACTTTTACACGAAAAATTCTGATGTACACATGTTTATTTCCCTTTTCCCTGAAAAACCAAGACATTATTGAATGCTTGTAAAAATGCTACCGGATAATTTGTTCCCCTGTATTAACAACAGAAACGACTGATTGCATTAATGATAAAAATTTTACACTAACGAAATTGTAACCGGTCGAATACAGGTATTATGATCTAGTAACACAATTCTTGAGGGAATTTCTACCGTTGTTTAGGTTATGGCTAAATAGGTATTTCACTGAAACGTATATTCCGTCTTACCACGAACAGTGAATTTAACGTAACCGAGTGAACTTGACTTACATTCGCTGTTTGGTAAGGTTAAAGACATACTCTAAGCAAGCTTTGAAAAAACTTGGAATAACTGATACAGATTTCTGTAAATGTGAGGAACCAATGAATCCAGTAGAACTTGTGGGCGCGAGTTGTGGAGTGTATGCTGCTGGGAAGGATAAATTTATCTCGAGTTAATTAAAATATATAATTTTAAGTGTTGCATAAAATTACTTTAAGTTTATAATGTCAGAATTTATTTTGGATAAAAGTTAAAATAACAGTTTAAATTGGTCATTTTGTATAAAATATGGGGAAACAGTCAAGATATGTTTCTAGGAAACTGGCTAAATAATAATTGGATGTAGTTCCAAAAAAAAAACAAAAAGAAAAAAAAAACATTTCGCTGTATAAATACGGAGTAATCTTTGGGAGTTCAAAATTTTCAAAACTACTCTGCTGTATTACTATTAAATAACATTTTATATTTTTCGGACCATTATTCAGTTGATGTATATAAGCGACATCTAGTTAGGCGAGAATATTTATTTTAACTAAGAATTCGTCTTTTTGTTTTAGCATTACCAGGTGTCACACTATTTTAGGCACTAGGTTAATAAGAAGGGAATGGAACAAGTATTGTAACAGTGTTATTGTTTAGAAAAATATGACATAATAGTAGAACAGATTGTCATGGTTGATACCGGTTTAAATTTTCGGTAACTTGCTTATTTACCTAAAATAAATAAGATCAGTGTCCTGTGCGCGTGGGATTATCGGTTAATTAGTATGATTTATGCTTACGGTATTTATGTAAATTAGTAAGGGCATGTAAGAAAATATTTGGAACCGTTTAACACTCTCGGATATGAATGGTAGTTATACAAAATGGTCACCGTGAAAATACGGTAGCGGTATTAACTATTACGTCATAGGCCCGGTTTAATTGTAACTTTCTAGCGACAGTTCGTGTTAATTTCTCTTTAATTTCATTCGAGATTTACACAAGTTCGATATTGACTTAATGTACGTCTTCTTTTCATTGCACTAAAGTGTAATCAAGTGCACTTTGAGCATTAAGTTCCCTTCACGTTTAATTAACGACGGAAGGGCAGTATTACGATAATGCATTCTTCTAGTTTGTTTAATTTTTAGGATTCCGTAATAACTTACGGAATCCTAATAAGATGGTACACAAATGACAAAAATATCAAATAAAAATCAATAACTCACGACCAGCTTGACTTATAAACTTTAAATTTGGAACATAAATCCCAATTAAAATTCTCTTTAAAACGATCTATAACTTAAACATTACCGATTACCCTGGGCGGCAAAAAATCCAAAAAACCGTCAAGAATATATAATATGGTACATAAAACGACCTCAAAAATCACTTAAAAAATCATAACTCATCACCCGATAATAAAGCTGAAATTCAAAATATAAACTAAAATGCAGGAGTCCTTTCATAAAATCAAAAAATTATGCTACAAAAGTTATGTAAAGTTGCCGAAAAGTTTAAAAAAGTGCAAAAAATGACGTGTCCCCCCTCTAGCGCCGCGAGTATTACAGCTTAAAATCTTAAACGCGGTTTAAAATACGCGCATCCCCGTATATTTCTCTAGTTTGAAACATCCGGCCTTCCAACTTTAAACCTGGACCTTCGGGGTGCCGAAAGCTCGAAATTTTTTGGAAAAAAATATTTTTTTTCCCGGGCTTGCGATATATCATTAGAAAGGTCGCTATTTGTCGGGAACGAACCCGTATTTAATTTTCTTAACAAAACTTTCAAAGCTGCTGAAAAGTTCAAAAAAGCGCGAGCCCTAATTTGTAGCCCCCTCCTGGCGACGTGAGTATTATAGCTATACATTTGGAACAAGATATAAAATATGCGAATCTACGTATATTTTTTTAGTTTGGATCATCCGGATTTCCAACTTTAAAACCGGACCTTCGGGGCACCGAAAGCTCGAAATTTTGGAAGACATATTTTTTTTCCCGGGCATGTGATGTATCGTTGGAAAGATCGCTATTTGTCGAGAACGAAACCGTATTTCATATTCTTAACGATACTTTCAAAGTTGCCGTAAAGTTCAATAAAGCGCGAAAAATGACATGTCCCTCCGCTTAGCGATGCGAATATTAAAGCTGAAAATTTTAAGCCGCGGTTTAAAATACGCCCATCCCGGTATATTTTTTCAGTTTGGAACATCCGGATTTCCAACTTAAAAATTCGACCTTCGGGGCGCCGAAAGCTCGAAATTTTGGAAAGAATATTTTTTTCCCCGGACATGTGATATATCGTTTGAAAGATTGCTATTTGTCGGGAACGAAACCGTATTTCGTTTTCTTAACCAAACTTTCGAATTTGCCGAAAAGTTCAAAAAGCGCGAGAACTAATATGTAGCCCCCTGTTTGCAACGCGAATATTATAGCTATAAATTTCGAATGGGGTTGATAATATGCTCATTCTGGCATGTTTGCTGTAGTTTATTTAAAATTTTGTGTATATATCTAAATAAATTTTATTTAAAAATCGTAACTGAAGTGAAATTACGTCAAGAAAATTATTGATTTTATTTGATGAACAGTTGAGAAATTAACTTCTCAGTATAGTAATCTAATAAATAGTGACAAACGAGGAAGGTGGTTTAAGTAATAATATTCAAATATAACTATATAGAAGTTCGGAAAGCAAACAAGTACAATTACAAATTTTTAAATATTTATTGATAACTAATCCTTCCAAAAATCTAGTACTAAATAGCGTTTATTTATTAGAATTTATTTCTTTTTTGCAGTACAATATGATGACACTGCGTGATGTGTGAAAAAGAACTGGACTAAAAATATCTGTTTTGGAATTATTGTTGTTTTGAATTTAGTATTATGTAAATGAAAATTATGGTTATCTTTAACTTAACATACGGAAACCTCAGCGTATGAAACCTCATGCTTGATTGAACTTTTTTTTTTCTAATAAATTATCGTGTTGTTCCTAATACAATGTATATGAAATTAAACGAATATGAAAATTATTAATTGTTCTTCCCTCCTCTCTTCCTTCTTTTTTCTTTATCATTATCAAACTTTATCTTTGAAAGATTATAATAATATATAAAAAGTAAATTTACTAAACGAAATAGTGGATTAAATAATTCCGGTTAAATTACGGTATATTGCAAATTTACACGACTTTATAATATATGATTTGTAACTCGTTCCCAGCATGATGCCTAAAATCGAATGAACGTGTCTAAAAGAAAATTACTTATTGTGATTTTAAAATTAAAATCCATACATTCTGTTTCAAATGGTGGAGTGGGGGGCGCACCGTTTTCGATCAGTGTACAGGACAAAAATTATTTAAATGATGTAATATCTAAACCAGGGGCTTCGCTGTTGTACTTTTTTTTTTCCTCTTTATTTTTACTATGATACAAATAGTTGCTGTATTTAATGGACTGCTTCATTATTAAGAGGATACTAGAGCTTCGACATATATCGTAATCAAAGTGGTCGGTAGTACTTTAAACAAGGGGGGAAATTTTATTTCTTTAAAAATGTAACCAATGAGTATTATAGGTACTTCCTTTTACAGAATTTTCATTTCTATTCTAACCAATTTTAAAGTTCCACAAAACAGTATAACATCAATTTTTGAAAAAAAATATTTTCATTGGAAGTTTTTAAATTTTTTTCTGTATAAATTTTATTTGACTGTTGCCTAATATCTATTGTACCGATTATATCGCTTAATTACATTACCTTTTCGTGTGAGAAAAAGATATCTTCAGTAAACGTTAATTTATCTAATATCCCTGCTCTTGTCATAAATTCCATCTGCTATCTTTTTCATGAGCATATCAACTATCTATATAATTCCACTCTTTCTAAGATCTTTATCTACTCAAAAATAGGGAGGGGATCCTGCGACTCTTTTAATCTTTTAAAAATCCGTGATTTGTACTAAACTTGATTATTGTTCGTTCATTTATGGTAATTCCTGCAAAATTCTTCTATCCAAACTCGACAAGATTCACTACGTTTGTCTCCGCCTTTGCATTGGTGCATTAAAACATTCTCCGATTCCCGCAGTTCCACCCGAAATAAATATGCTTCCTCTTTATAATCGCAGACCTCTATTTGGATATCGTTTCTTAATTAAACGTCTTCCTATCTTCCAATCTCATCTCTTCCTATTATCATATTAAAAAAAACCGCTGACGTTTTGTTCCTGATGAAATTCCGATCTTCTCTTACAACTGCACGGATTTCTAAATTTTCTCCTTTTGTTTTTTCCTATAACAAGCTTCTTCTACTTCTCCTACGATTTCATCAGCATATGGCGGCCAGTCACTTTCTTTTTCACCTCTCGCAAGGTAACTAAGTTCGAATTTCTCCGTGCGCTAGAATCTTCATGTCCTTCTCATGTAATACTTTTTACTGATTGTTCCAAAATGGGGGAAGATGTAGGCGGTGCGTTTACCTCCCATTCCCTTTATCATTTTTAATCCTCCATCTTCACAGCTGAGTCAGTCTTCATTTAACATGAAACATATTTCATTTCTACAACGAGTGGAATCTTGAAATTCTTCATTGTTTCCGATTCGAAAAGCGCCTTTCAAGTAATTTCTTCTCTTTCTTCTCATTTTTCTAACGATATTATTCTATCAATTCGATCTGTTATCCCTAATTTACTATCATTACTTTCTATTCTTACAGACGTTTTATGCTCATTCTGACATTGAAGGCAACGACACGGCAGATTGTGCAGCTCGGTCGGCCGCTCTCAGCGGTGCTTTCTATAGCCGTTTTCCAACTTCAGACTTAATTCTCCTTTTCTCAATCAGTCATTCTAGAATTTAGTCGGGTAGCTACTGTTCCTCATATTCTAATCGCGCTTCTCACTATTTCGTACAGTCAGTGCCCAGTGCTCTGTCTTGGTTTCTATTTATTCTTTTCAGCCGTCGTTCTACTATTGTTTCCTTAATCAGATTAAGAATTAATGATTATCTCTTCTCCCTGTTTCTCGCTTTCTTTCGTATCTCCTTCTTCTTATTGTTCATCCACAACTTTTATCTCCCTTTGAATATGACGCAAACCGTGTTTTTTCTTCGAATGTTCGGCTCTTGTTAGTGAACATGATTTTTTTAGTATTCGCATATCTTGGCTCCCGGTCTTCCTGCTCCTTACAATGCTTCCTTTTTCCTTTCCTTTCCATCTCCGGCGATAAATCTCTTTAACTCGTCGTGTTTTCTATTTCTTATCGCCTCAGAATCTAATCTTGGAACATAATACATTCAAGTAGTTGGGTTAAAGCCGAGGACGCGAGTCCCCGTTTGCCAAATAAACGGTATCCAATGGATAAAGTGATTTTAACAGACTAAAAAAAGTAAGAAATCTAATGAGAAATAATTTAAAAATAATAATTTTATGAAATTTATATCTTTATTGTCCTATTAAGGGAACGGCGAATATTCTTTGTGGAAGGCAATGCGTAATCTGAAAGGACCGAACCAATCAATTTAATCGTTTGAAGAATTTAATCAAAAATGGACAAGTAATAATAAAGAAAAAACAGATAAATCTGGTAAATACCTCGCAGATGTATTTAGTCCGCACCTGGGAAATGAAAATTTATCAAGTCCTAATTTTAAGATGAATGTACACACCAGCCGATCAAAAAAACCGGTTTCCTCGTGAAAAATTAAATCTCGTATTAGAAGCATTAATCGAAGAAATATTTCGCGACATGATTTCATATATAAGCTTGTGTTCTAAGAGATTTGCCGCCGCATATAGATGACACCATATTTAATGGAATAATTAGAAGCTCGATAGTACTCGATTCAGTTAAAACTTGGACGAATAATATTATTTCTAAAACGCGGTAGCCATCAGCAGATTTGACGTGTTGTGGACCAATCTCGTTATTACCGATTACGTAGGAATTGTTTAAAACAACGTAGTTAGTTGTTAGAAGAGTTATTATCCAATAGCGGAAGGTGAACGTTTATTATTATGTTGATATTTACTCGTTATTTCGTTATTTAATGTATATTGAAAAATTGCACTACCATGAAACAATATGTTCAATTTATTATTAAATTATCACCGTCGCGTTATTCACAACAAGTGCATCCAGTTATTCAAAGAATAGAAAGTGGTCTGAAAGAAAAGATAGGCGTGAGTCAGGCTTTTGACGAGTTTTGCCTTAACGAATTGATTTATCTTACCATCATTATAAATTGAAATTATCGCATTTTAGGTGCTCGGTGCAATATATATATATATATATAGAGGCGTCTAGACTGGTGGTATGGTATGTAGCTAATTCCAGATTTAAATCCGAGATTCGAGTCCGGCTAGGATTTGAATCCACAATTACGAAAAAAGTAAATCATCATTCGATTTGCAGAATTATCTTGTTTTCCGCAACCGTAATCAATAGAATATTTATTTATTTTTCACTAGGAGAAAATTCATTGATTTTCTAATTCATTAATATATATTTAATTATCTTTTAATTTCGTATGGAGTTGTATACATAGCATTGTGTAAGTGTTCCGCCCAAAGCGGTAAATATGTGAAAGTTTTAAATATGTCGGAGTTGGAGTTACTGTGAGATTTGAATCATCTTGCGAATCGGGATTTAAAACGATCGAATTACAGACGTGACTTTATTCACATCTAATCACGAATGTCTTGAGATCGTTTTTCAGACTTTTCTTTTTATGATTCGTATTTTATTTTTTTATTTATTTACTTGTTTTTTTTTTGTTTTTTTTTTTGATTTTTACGTAAGCAAACACTTAAACTCATACTGTCCTCAAACAATACTGTATTATTGGAAATTTAGCGAATAACAGAAAAATAAGTAGTCTTGAATGAATTTTCTGTGACATTTATCATGCAGTTACATATGAAAAAGTTAAAGTACTTCGAAAATACAACTAAGATTAAAGCGACCATATTCAATAAATGAAACAACAATACGCGGGTGTAATAAAACTTACAGTCGCAAATTGTTTGTCAAACAAAAATTTAGAAAACATTTGAAAACTTTTTTCTTCTTTGACCGCCCTATTACACTTTTAATCACCTCAAGAATTTCTTCATACTGGAACGTTTTAAACAAACAACATAGAACCAATACTTACCTAATATTAAAATACGGCAATAACTGAAGTCCACGACTTCGTATCATTTAGAAATAAAATTGTCGACTACTGGTATGGAAAAAAGAATAGACAGCTCAATAATTAGTGATATCTTCATTTACACATAAATATTAAAGAAAAATATGGAAATTTTGACAGTTCTGTTTGGTGATATTATTTACGTTGTCGAAAAAAGGCGAAGTTTAAAAATCGACCCCAATTCACTCATTTCCAGACAAACATCCATTATATACGAAAGGGTTCTTAATTATAACATTATAGAAAATTTGTATTCATTTATTTGATAATGAGAAACCTAAAACTTGTTCTGAATAGTTCATCCTGAGCTTATTATTTTAACTTTTATATAAAATAGAATTCTAAATACAATTTATTCCATTACACAGATATAAATGATATAGATAGTGTGACATTTTTAAATGATTTATAATTTCGATCTGTATGGAAGAAGACGCTATTTAAAATGTAATTTTCATGTAAAAATTAAAACAATAAAAAACTCTATTACGTAATTCGCCGTCAAACGTCAAGTGGAGTCTGCTAATCGTCACAAAGATCAGGGCTGCAATTTTGCAAAAAAAAAAAAAAAAAAAGATTAAAATTTATTGAATATAACTTATCTTATTTCTTTTGGATCTCTGAATGAATGTCAATTATGTCTTTAAATGTTTACCCGAAAGCTTCTAAAGTGATATTCCTCCGCTCTGGTGAATTCTGGTAATGTAACAGAGTTGCTACTTGACTTCTTCATGAGATTTGTTATATCGTATCGGTCGGTCGTTCAGTGCACAGGTGTAAATAGCGATTAGCTTAAGATACGGTGCTTGCAATGAAAATACCGCGCTGTGTTCTAATAACCTGTCCTACACGTCCTTGTAATGTACTTTTACAGATGATGAAATATTTCGCGTTTATTTTTCTCTTTTCTTTTGCTACGTGTTCCTGCTTTATCTTCATCGTAATGTTAGTGATCTACATAGTGACGATAAATTTGGATATGTTCCGAACAAACTTATTTACCAGAAAACTAACTAGCGTATAAAATATTATGAATTCCTATTAGCGATTTTTTCTTCATCGGTTATCGTAAAGCTTCTGTTGATGTTTTGCCGTAGTCTATAGTTTTTTTTTCTCAAAACCGAAAAGAAAAGTCACGTATCGCATCCGATGTTGAATGGAATGCTTAAAAGTGAAATAAGTGAGAGAAAAACATTATGAATTTTTTTGTATTTGAGCACCAAGGGGATAGTTTAGTTCTGGCTAAATACAAAACATTTAATGAAATAATTTATATAAAAATTTGTTTAGAAATAAACAATGTACAATGAATAACGCGTGTTTAATTTATTTGTGTAATATGCATCGTCAACGGAAAGATGCCTGCAGAACTGGAACAAAACGCCCAAAACGGGCGCTTGTCATATTGTTTGTTTTTTTTTTTCTCTTTTTCGTTATTGTGCAATTAATACGTTTTTTTTTCTTTTTTTTTCTTTTTTCAACCCGACACTCGCCATCGGACTGTTTTTTTTTTTTTAAATTTTTCATAGGTTACTGTTTGTTCATGGATTATAAGTTAAAATTTAGTTATATCATCCGACGAATACATTAAGGTGTAGGAAGATCAATAGAAAACAAAAAATTTTTATCTACCGCATGTACATTTATTATAAATCTGGAAAATTACATTTTTTTTTTCTTAAAAATATTTACGGTATCAAAAAAAGGTGCTTGTTTTTTAGAATTATAAGATTGAACAATTCGCCTATGACGAGATGCGAAAACGTGTATATTTAATGAGACAAAATATATATTACTCCTCCTAGAGTTTACTTTGTTATTATTATTAAATAAAATATCAAGGTCAGAATTAATGTTAGTTTCATTAGGTGAACAAAAAACAGAGCATTGATAGAGAAATTGACTGGTAGCGCAATGTGTCAATAGATGCAATATTGAAAGTAGCGGGTAAATAGTGTACAACGTGATTTATTGAATTTTGTATTACTAATATAGCTGTTCCAAAATCGTTCTATCATTCTCAGGGACATACAAGAATGAAATTAGAATTTTAGTTTCACTTAAGCAAATAATCTCAACATCTTTTTTCGGTGCAAAATTGCTTTTAATGCGATAACTTTGTTAACAACTGGGTTAACATTTCAAGCAATTAGTTTAATTTTATTATATGTAGTAATTATTGGAGTAGTAACTGATACTAGTGCCAATTATAATTATTAATTTACTGATGGAATCGATAGTACTTTTTAATTGTTTTAAATAATTTATTTATATTTAAATTTTCAACTACAAATTATTTCAGAAAAATTTAATTTATCGTCTCCCTTTTCAGTAGAGTTGGCTTCGTTCATAACAGCAGTGGCATGGGATCTTCGATTTAAGTTATATCTAATAATTTATTTTGGTTAATATTTTCTGATTGTAGAACTATCTTTAATTGCATTAATTTGAATTTATTATTTAAATTTTTAATAAAAATAGGGCAGTCTTTAGAATTTGTTACCTGTTCTAAGGAATAATTTTGCATTTCATGTTATTAGGACAGTTTTTTGAATTATGCGATAAGACAAGTGATAGATCACAGTTTACAGAGAGATGCCTATAAGATTGACATTTAAGATACTGAATAAGCGGATTTTTAGGTTTTTACTTCTGTCGATACACGATGTAATAGTATAAGTGTTTAATTTTTAATATATGAGTAATTTTCATTTGTAAAAGAAATGTAACTGATTTTAAGTACGAAGAAAGTGAAATGTTATTTTTAAGTTTTTCCGTTTTTAATGGACTTAGTAACCGGTTCAGAATCAATCTGGATCTTTAAAGATTCTTCAATGTGTTGTAAGATTTAAGGCCACAGAAAGTACTGGAAGAACCATTTAAAATTGTTTTTAAATTATAATACTGAACATTTCATTGGTTAAATTTAAACCACAGTCAGTATTTCCTATACTATTACAGTTAATTGTATTATTATCTGTAGCTCCTGATTGATCTTTAATGGAATTGAAATGGTTTTAGTAGATGATAAGAAAATCTTCTGTTTTACATTTTTCAAAATTAAGTTTTCTCTTTCGGAGCTGAGGGGACTTCAAAAAATTCACCGTCTGCAGGCTCTCTTGTTAGCGATAGTGTCATTCTTGTCGAAAGAACCAGAACTTTCAGATAAACCAGTCTTGTCAACCACTTAATCAACTCAACTGGTCATACTATCTTGTTGGTTCTCACTAGAGTGGAGTATAACGTATTAAGGTTGATTCACACACATTCGTGACGTAACAGTAACGTACACGGGACGTGACCGGGACGTACGTCGGCCAACGTGAACCACAAGTGATTTGAATTCACACCGGAACGTGTTCTATTCGTGCAGTGATCGTGTTACATACAATGGCAAATTTTTCAGATGACGAACTTATTACGATTGCTTTAATTTTGGATGAAGAAGAAGAGCAAGTTAAACGTAAAAGAAGAAAATGGGTTCATGAAGCATCGATAAAAGGGGCGGGTTGAAGGGGAATTCGTAATTCTGTATAAAAAATTGGCAGAAGATGGATCAAAATTTCACGAATATTTTCGAATGACGGAAAATTCATTCAATTTACTGTTGAGTAAATCAGCAAGATTACTTTAAAAAAGAAGATACACACTGGAGAAGAGCTATCTCTCCTAGAAAAAGACTTGCTGTGTATTTAAGGTAAGAGTTCTCAATAATTATGATGTAGATACTCAACATAAGTTAATTAGATTCCCTCAAGTTTTGAACCTATTTTTACTAGATTTTATAATTCTATATTTTTTTTAAAAATCTGCTGATAATGTAAGAGACACAATTATTCCGCTGCTTTTCCGTTGAATATTGTGTATTTACACCGAAAATTTTTATTTAATATAATGGGCGCCAATGGTACATCACGGCGTACCACGACCGGGGAATAACTCTACTGTGCAGAGCAATTAGGCTTTTTAGAATTAAAAAAAAAATATATACATATATAAGAAAATTCGCACATGGAGTTCAAACCAAAAAAAAAAAAAATATGAAAATTAATTTCATAGCATATCATTTGAACAATCTTCTCATACATTCTCACATTTATACGACCGAATTTTTTAGAACATTCTAAACTATTTAGGGCGGTGTTTGTCCTGCCTATCCATTATGGCGTTCCAGCCACGATAGGGTCGACGAGAAAATAAAATTTATTGTAAATAATAAACGATGAAATAGTTTAAAATACAGGCGAGAGAATTATGCTGAAAATATATACATATATAAATTTATATTTGGTTTTTTGTAATAATTTATGAGTATAGTAGTGTAAATGAGTAAAAAAACCGAATTTAGACGTGTATAGTATATGTATAATCATGTTTCGTTAATCAGTGTACGTTTTTTTATGCAGCTGCTTCATTTTAAATCGTTGTCGTGTATAATTCAGAGATTTAGATATATAAGAAAGTTTTGTTCAATGAATATTTTTTTGTGAGAGAGTAAAAATAATTTCCGGAAGACCGAAAAAAAAATTGAATTATTTTATAACACAACCGACTCTGTCTTTGCGAGCTGATAAAGTTATACCGTTTTTCCGGTTTTTTTTTACAATTTTTCACGCCTCGACATAACTTGCCCTGCACCACCTCCGTACACAACACCAAATCGGCATATTTTCACCCATCATTCAACACACTACGAACCCGATCGCCACCTTGACGCCGAACAAATTTTTATGCTCTGTGCCCATATACCGTCCATCAGATTGATCATAAAGCACAGTATAATTACGATAAATTTTTCGTCATTCATCATTACGAACCAACTCGTTCCGCAATACAAAACACAAGAAATGTCGTCGTCATCACGTCGTGAAGACGTAAAAATATCATCATGAATCACTGTGAGATCACGTCACGTTTCACGACGAGAGTACTTGTCGGCGCCGTCCCTGTCTAGCACCGAACGTGTGTGAATAGCGCTATTTAACTTTGCAACGAGAAATGTAGTTTTCTGCCGGCGACAATCTCGTTACGGACACGTTACTGTCACGTCACAAATGTGTGTGTATCAACCTTTACTTGGTAACGCAGTGTTCGAGTGTCAATATTCTCATAGTAGTATCATTAAAACATGATAACTTGCCAACATCCTCCAAATTGGGTAGTTAATTAATGGATAATGCGCGCACAAGCGCGCCTATTAGATATTATCGATAATGATAAAATATACGCTTTAATATACTAATGAAACGGTAAGAGTAAATCTGCAATAATTGTTATCGAAATTATTATAATACGAACTATCAGCCTCCCCTCACAATAAGTAACCATATAATTTAAGGGGCACACCTAGTGTGAGATTTCAAAAAAATCGATTTTTTTCTTTTTTCATATTTTGATAGATTACACCTTTAAAAATAACATATTAAAATTTCAAATCGATATTTCAAATAGTTTTTGAGTTATAGCCATTTAAAGAGCAGCCGCTCGGCAGCTAGAGAGTTTCATTAGCTACGGGACGTACTTGAGGTATTGTTCGGAGTCTACTGTCCCTTCCAACCCTTATAACACGATTCCGGTTTCTATTGTTAGTTTTCCGGTATATAGAAATATATCATTATAATAATTTCTAGAAATTTCGAGAAATTTCGAGAAATTTTTCGTTTACTGCCACGTAAAGTATTTTCGGAGCCAGACACATTTAGTCTTATTGTGACCGTTGTATCGAGCGCTTCATAATTTTGCACGTGTTATTTTCCTGAAAATGAGTGATCAATCTTCATATTCAAATCAAAAAGGAACTCACGATGTTCCCAGACTCCGATCAACCGCAAAAAAATGCAAGTTTACCGGAAATCGATTTACGTTTGAGCAATCTACTGCGAATACCAGTACGTCCGCAGAAAAGTTATTACATAATAATGACAATAATGTTGTGATTGACCCATCTCATGAATATTGTATTTTACAATTTATATCAGTTTTCAGTGCAATTAGTAATTTAGTGGTGTGTAAAACCTGCCAAAAAAAAAAGTTACTTTTAATCAAGCAAGTCCAAGAGGTGGCCTAGGGTTCAAAATAGCTATTATTTGTGAATGTGGCAATTCGTATATCAATTCTGGACCAATGATTGATAACGCATTTGAAGTAAATAGACGTATTGTGGCTGTGATGCGTTTTTTGGGCGTCGGAATAAATGGGATAAATATTTTCTGTGGATTAATGGATCTAGCATGCAAATTTTACCACCAAACTTTTGCAGGATGTTTTACAAATTTACGGACTGCAGCCGAAACCGTTTGTAAGCTCAGTATGCAGCAAGCTGTAAATGAAGAAAAAGAGCTTACATTAAAGGAAGAAAATTCGGAGACTATTTTGACTGTTAGCGGCGATGGTACCTGGAAAGAACGTGGTCATACTTCCCGTTTTGGAATAGTTACGCTGGCAGGAAAATTCTTGATTCATGCGTAAAATCTACATATTGTCAGAGTTGTGTTTTTTGGAAGAAAAAAAAAGAGAGCAAACCTGAAGCTCATGAGGAATGGCTATCATTACACGAAGAAGAATGTGATGTCAATCATAAAGGATCTGCCTCAAAAATGGAAGTGGATAGTGTAAAAGACATGTTTGGTCGTTCCATTAGTAAATATGGTGTAAAATATTCCCGCTACATTGGTGATGGTGACAGTGCCACCCATAAAGGACTTATACATTTGAATCCGTATGATATACCTGTTGCCAAATTGGAGTGCTATTTACATGTGAAAAAAAGAATAAAACAAATTTCTCGATAAACTAGAAGATATTGTCCGTACAATGACCTACGATCAAAAAAATAAATCAAAAATCGACAAAATGGCGGCGTTTTAAAAAAAAGTCGAATTTCACCCAAAATTTTGGTCGTTTTTGGTCTGCCAAAATTCGATTTTTGTCAGATGAAAAAATCGATAGGTCATTGTATGGAGAACTATATAAAGAACATGTAGAAAAAAATTCGGTAATGATCGGATCATTTGTCTTTGAGTAATCACTGCAGCAAATTCGGAAAATGCTGTTTCGAGAAAAACACGTCTAAAGATAAAATGATTATTTTCATTGTTATAAATCGTTTAAAATCATACTTACAGCTAATCTGCTATTCCAGGCCCGTATAATTCACCTTCCTCTTCTTCGAAAAGATTATGCGGCTCTTAAGGACGAAACGAGACTACGAATCGCTGATCATCGCCAAAGGGCTCCTTCAAAAGAGGGTCGATCATCTAGAAGAAGAGCTTCTTCAGCTCAACAAGCCCTTTTCGAAGAAGAGGAATGTGAATTATATGGGCCTGGAATAGCAGATTAGCTGTAAGTATGATTTTAAACCATTTATAACAGTGAAAATGATCATTTTATCTTTAAACGCGTTTTTCTCGAAACATCATTTTCCGAATTTGCTGCAGTGATTACTCAAAGACAAATGATCCGATCACTTCCAAATTTTTTCTACATGTTCTTTATATAGTCCTCCATACAATGACCTATCGATTTTTTGATCTGATCAAAAATCGAATTTTGGCAGGCCAAAAACAACCAAAATTTTGGGTGAAATTCGACTTTTTTTTTAAAAACGCCGCCATTTTGTCAATTTTTGATTTTTTTTTTGGATCGTAGGTCATTGTACGAACAATATCTTCTAGTTTAACGAGAAATTGTTTTTTTTAGATTTCATCCACGGAGAAGGCCGGAATTACTGCAGCAGTGGAGGACATTTTTTTTTTTGCGCCGTCGGAGATTGTGTATAACTTAAAAAATATTTAATTTTTTTTTTCAAAAATTTCGCTGTGTATTCTTAAAACATGTATAAATATACTCTTAAAATTTTGAAACAATTAGTAAAGTAGTTTTTTTAATAAAAATTCCCAAAAATCACCTTTTTTGTAGGCCGTTACACTAGGTGTGCCCCTTAAGTGGAAAAAATTCCTATCAAAACGACAGAATCCATGTTTAATACATAATACAGTGTATTACACATAAAAAGGATGAAATAGCTAAATATTGCATTTACCGTTTGTGAGTATTCTTTTACAGAGAAATCCTCGTGGTCACCTAAATCCGCGAACTAACAAGTATAAATGGTTACATTTTTTCTGTTCAAAAGATGAATGTAAGTTATACTTTTGCTGTCATACATGGTATTTTAAAATGGAAAAAAAGAAGCATAAAGAAGTGTCATAAGGAGCAAGAATCCCTAGTCTTAGCAAACCAGAGTACAGAGCGGAGCGCTCCTCAGAAAGAGATGCACACTTAAGTTTGATTCACACACATTCGTGACATGTCCGTAACGTGTCCATAACGAGATTCTCGCCGGCGGAAAACTACATTTCTCGTTGCAAAGTTAAATAGCGCTATTCACACACGTTCGGTGCTAGACAGGGACGGCGCCGACAAGTACTCTCGTCGTGAAACGTGACATGATCTCACAGTGATTCATGATGATATTTTTACGTTTTCACGACGTGATGACGACGACATTTCTTGTGTTTTGTATCGTGGAACGAGTTGGTTCTTAATGATAAATGACGAAAAATTGATCGAGTTTGTGCGTAATCATACACTGTGCTTTATGATCAATCTGATGGATGGTATATGGACACAACGTATAAAAATTTGTTTGGCGTCAAGGTGATGATCGGGTGGTATAACGTTATCAACTCGCAGAGAGAGAGCCGGTTGTGTTATAAAATAATTTAATTTTTTTTTTATTTCTATTCTTGTCGAGAATCCCTCGGTCTTTTCCCGGAAATTATTTTTACTCACTCACAAAAAAATATTTATTGAACAAAACTTTCTTATATATCTATATCTCTGAATTATACACGACAACGATTTAAAATGAAGCAGCTGCATAAAAAAACGTACACTGATTAACGAAACATGATTATACATACACATCTAAATTCGTTTTTTTTTTTTTTTTTATTGGCCTGAACAAATACAGTTCATTTGGCCAGTTTCGGTTTTTTTACTCATTTACACTACTATACTCATAAATTATTACAAAAAACCAAATATAAATTTATATATGTATATATTTTCAGCATAATTCTCTCGCCTGTATTTTAAACTATTTCATCGTTTATTATTTACAATAAATTTTATTTTCTCGTCGACCCTATCGTGGCTGGAACGCCATAATGGATAGGCAGGACAAACACCGCCCTAAATAGTTTAGAATGTTCTAAAAAATTCGGTCGTATAAATGTGAGAATGTATGAGAAGATTGTTCAAATGATATGCTATGAAATTAATTTTCATATTTTTTTTTTTTTTGGTTTGAACTCCATGTGCGAATTTTCTTATATATGTATATATTTTTTTTTTAATTCTAAAAAGCCTAATTGCTCTGCACAGTAGAGTTATTCCCCGGTCGTGGTACGCCGTGATGTACCATTGGCGCCCATTATATTAAATAAAAATTTTCGGTGTAAATACACAATATTCAACGGAAAAGCAGCGGAATAATTGTGTCTCTTACATTATCAGCAGATTTTTAAAAAAAATATAGAATTATAAAATCTAGTAAAAATAGGTTCAAAACTTGAGGGAATCTAAATTAACTTATGTTGAGTATCTACATCATAATTATTGAGAACTCTTACCTTAAATACACAGCAAGTCTTTCTCTAGGAGAGATAGCTCTTCTCCAGTGTGTGTATCTTCTTTTTTAAAGTAATCTTGCTGATTTACTCAACAGTAAATTGAATGAATTTTCCGTCATTCGAAAATATTCGTGAAATTTTGATCCATCTTCTGCCAATTTTTTATACAGAATTACGAATTCCCCTTCAACCCGCCCCTTTTATCGATGCTTCATGAACCCATTTTCTTCTTTTACGTTTAACTTGCTCTTCTTCTTCATCCGAAATTAAAGCAATCGTAATAAGTTCGTCATCTGAAAAATTTGCCATTGTATGTAACACGATCACTGCACGAATAGAACACGTTCCGGTGTGAATTCAAATCACTTGTGGTTCACGTTGGCCGACGTACGTCCCGGTCACGTCCCGTGTACGTTACTGTTACGTCACGAATGTGTGTGAATCAATCTTTGCAGTATAATACATGATCCGCGCCTCAAACAACTTAAACATTTCAATGGGGAGAACAATGAAGAGAGAAAGCCAACGAAAAGTGAAAACGAGAGGAAGATAGTAGAGAATAACCAAAATGCAGACGAATAATGGACACAATAATAGAACGGCAAAAGAGGAAATAAAAATAACCGCTGATTAGCAGGAAGACTAAGTTGAATAAGGACATAAAAAAAAAGCGATTATTAGGGAAGCGTATATATATCCGACCAAAATCTGAGAACGCAGTGGAAGGAGATAGGAAGATAGGAATTTTCTTAAAAAAGAAGGCGGGAGGAAGCAGCAACCCGAGTCAGCGAATCAGCTACTTCATTGTTAGAGATGCTCGAATCGTTAGGAACCAACAGTAAATCAATGTGAATCGAACGGAGAAAGGTGAAAGCATGTATAAGTAAACGCATACGGAATGATCGGGATGTAGAGAAAAAATATGGTGTGAAGGAAGTCGATTAGAGGCAATAAAAATGATGGATCGTAGGATAGTTATTAACTGAACTGTAAATAAAGAGAAAAAGGAAGGCAGGCGAAAAAACTCAGACAAGTTAAAACCCGGAAGGATAAAAGAGGTTCTTACATCAACAGGCTTTTTTGAGTGTGAAAATGATTGCATGAAAAGGAAACTGTGAATTGATAGTATTCTAAAATTAAAAAGTCTCAAATAATAATATTTATAATAACCAACTACTTAACAAAATAAAAACAGTCATTGAATAAAATTGTATTCATTTTAATAAAATTACATATACTTAAAATAATGGATTAGATGTGGGTTTACTTTTATCAGGTATTTTGAGTGAAATATTTTTACAGCATTTAGAAGAAAGATATATGGAAAAGTTAATTAAAAAATATAACTTAAAATTATATATTAGATATGTGGACGATCCTTTAATTATTTTTGATGAAAACAATAGTAATACAGAAAATAATATTTTAAATGATTTCAATAAAATACTTAAAAACATACAATATGCTATGGAAAAAGAAGAAAACTATAAAATAAACTTCTTAGATATTATAATAACCAAAACAAATGAAAAATTAATGTACAACATATGTAGGAAACAAACAACCACTGACACTATGATAAATAAAGGAAATAATAATATATATGAAAATTGTGGTATATATAAAATAAACTATAATGATTATGAGAAAGCATACATCGGTCAAACGGGTAGAAAATTTGAAAATAATGAAATAGAAAAATCGACTTATGCCGAGCATTTAATAAGAAATAAACATAAACCAAATTCATTGGAAAAAACGGTCACAGTCTTAGCTACATATAACAAAGGTAACATCATGAACATAGCTGAAAATTATTACATAAATAAACACAAAATTAATACCAAATACCAAATAATAATAAATCACTTTTTAATATAAAACTTTAAAAATTTATATTTATATTGTTTAAATGTTTAATATAATCCTTAGATATTTATTTTAGTCTATGTACGTTACATCTCGTTCTAACAACTATGATATATCGACTTGCTGCACAACGATCTTCATATTCCATATGTTCAAGAATATCGCGCCATGGGGTACAGAAAATTTTTCGAGAACCTGTCATTTATTGATAACACCAACGAGTCTAGCATGTACCACCGATATCTTTTAGGAAATCCATGGCGAAGCTTAAGAAGAACATGGTGTTGAGATTCGCTAAATTATAGCTAACGATGTGGTGTACATATCAAAGCTGTTGATTAGAAATAGTATAAGTAGGTTCTCTTCACCATGATGTGTTGTCATTGTTTCAGCGGAAATAAGTAATAAGCCTTGAGAATAATTTAAATATATTATAGAGATGGTAGTAAACTAGTATAAGTAACTATCTAAACGCTGTTAAAACTTAATTGAGGGTGGACAGTATAAATTAGAAGGCCTTATACAAAATAGTAAAAATAAATTAATAATAAATGGTAGCATCGCCACAATAGTGGTCAACGGTGAAAGGGGATGTGATTTTTAACAAGAACCGCAGAATCACTTTACTTGTCATTACGCTCACATCTGATTAGTCGGAAGCTCCTGAAATTAAAATTCATGCCTGACCGAAGTTATATTTCAAAAACAAGAGCAGCACTAACATTACGAAGATATAACGAATCATCTGATAAATTTTTATTGACTCTGAGGCTGCGACAATTTCATTGCGGTATATTAAACATAGCCGGCAATGTAAAAAAAAAAAAAAAGAAGTACAAGAAGTTAAAAAAGAGGCACAACGGTGGAAAGAAGATGGCCTATATTTACATTAGAAAAAGTCGATGGAAGTTTTCTTTTATATAGGAGAGGAGAGATTAAATGAGAAATTGAAAAAAGGAAATGTAAGAAAGTAGGGAAGAGATAGAAGGGAACAGAGGGAAGAAAGTATAGCTTTGAAGCTTCTCACTTTCCTTTCTTTTTTCTTGTTTTTAGGAAGAAAACTGAATTAATATGTAGGTTATTAGGAAGGAAACAAGATAAGGAGTCAACAAAAGACGAGGAAGGAGCAACGTTATTTGAAGAAATTAGTTCTAGGATAACCGCAGAAATATTTTCGATAGAGGAAGAAGAAATGAAGGAAGGAGAGTTAGGAGTAACCAGGAAAACGGGGCTAATACTAGAAAGACTTGAGGGAAGATAATTTTATCCGAAATACGGTTAACCGAAGGAGGGACGGATTTGTTGGGAACCTATTTATTAGAGGACGCGATGGAATACGACTAGATTGAAGAGGTGGAAATTGAGGAAAAGATTTATAGAGAGGTTTTGAGTTACGGTGTTTATGAAAGGCAGAAGATTTAGGACGGATGAAGGAATTGGAAAGAATGGATGTGGTCGTTGACGAAAACTTAATGTGGTACTACGAGTATGTTGTTATTTTTGAATTGGAAGCCTCTTGGAAGAAAATGTTTTCGAACGTTATAATGTGTTTAACATCGCTTTGCCTAATCCACTCAGGGCAAGAACGATCATAGATACAGTGAGCACCTTTGCCGTTGCGGTAGACAGGAAGCTTTCATAAGTTGCTGCATTCTGCAGTTGGGTAGTTAGAAGGAGTAGTGTGAGCAAGTAGTAGAAGAAATACGGTAGTGTTTCGTTATGTACTGAAAAATAAAATATTTGGAATACTACATAGGCGAATGGACGCTGGGAGAAACAAAAAAAAAAAACACATTCTAAATATAGAAACATGGACTATGAAATGTGAGTTCAACAGAACCAGTCGGAATTTTAATGCCATCGCAGGAGCGACATATACAGCAGACTGAGATAATAGGGTACGTGATGCGATCCCTTCTAAGATTTCATCTTCGAAGAAAGACAAATGAACACTACGGATAACGCGCATTCCGAGTAATAGACTATTGGGAACAGACACTTTGATATTATGTGGCGTAAAAAGATGACGATATGCAAGGAAGGAGTTAGCGAAAGTGACAGATGGAAATTTGACCGAGGTACGGTCCCTACCTTAAGGAACAGTGCTTGTAAGGGAAGAGGAAATCGAACTGATCAGCCTGGCAAGAGTCAAATGATGTAAATGGCCTAGGTTTTTATTTGTGGAGCAACTTTAAACGTGAACGGTAAAAGGTCCTAAATGATCCGGGGAAAACATTAAATTTTCTTTATTAATAGCATTATAGTTACTAGTGTTATTATTGTTATATTAACATTGCTAATATTATGAACATCTTTATTGTTATTTTCGTTAAAATTGTTACTCCTAATATTATCTTTAGTATTATTTTTATTATTAGGATGATTTGTTAGGTCGGTTTGCGACGGTCACAGCTCTCTTTGTCGAGCAGTAAACGGTTTTACGTTTTTCGGAAGCGCAACTTCCATTAGGTTCAAGGTCAAATTACTTCGGCTGTTTAATATCATCGGAGGAAGCCCCCCCCCCTCCTTTAGGCGAACTTATCTAATTCGCAGAAGACCCGAAAGAGAATATAATCCTAATAATTAAGAAGAAAAAATAGCAATAAAATAAAAAAAATAAGTAAGTAAATGAAAAATAAATAAGCAAATAAATGTGAAAATAAATCCAAATAAAAATAAAATTTAAGTTGCAACGAAAGAAAAATATAAAATCAAATAATCTCACCGAGAGTGCTGATAAAATTGAGATAGCGACCGTGATAAGAGAATAAAAGATTATCAACCTAATCTTGTGTACCGCGGAACACCGAGATATTAGTAGAACGCATAATTCACAACATTTCGAAGAGACGTTACCGAGTGAAAACCTCCCAAGACCGAATAGGTTTTGATTCGGTATAATTTATTGATAACACATCAATGTAGTGAGTGTGTACAGTTGTGCGTGTTTTTCTATTCATTGTAGGAGAAATTGATATTAGGAATTTGTTCGGACCGTTCCAGTTCATTTCAATAATTTATATCTTAGAATTTGTCTAACTAAAATTTATTATGTATTTTGAAAGTCACACTAATCATCTAATTAGATTTTTATTTTATTACATTCAATTGTTGTCGGCTGTACTGATCTGCGCGGTATCGATTTCTAAGAAAATTTCTTTTTTATCACAATGCTTCATTGATACAGTTTCTCTGCACGATGATGGATCTAAGCAGAACAGTCGACTTAGTCGGATGTACATAGTTGTTTAGCACTCCTACAAAATAAAGTTAGGAAGAAAAATTTTTTACTTGATCGCTGAATGTTTACTATAAAAATTAATACTTCGCCCGAAGCAATTCCTGCTTATTTGGTAATGCTACTTCGTAGAACCTGTATTAGATTAATATCTTGTTGCGCAATATGTTTTTATGCTGTTTTTTTTTTTTGTTTTTTTTTACTTATATTTTTAAATATCAGACAAGATACACCTATATTGTGTTTTTGTTGGTAAAGTTTATTTTTTTCTCTTTTGTATGTGTGTGATAAATGCAGTGTTATGATAAATTACTTAATGTACTGAAAATATATTTTCGAAAAATTAAATTTTAATAGGAGAGAATCGTTTATTACTTATTTATTTGGGTACAAGGCATTTATTCGAAGGTAATGAGATGGCTTAATCAACGTAAAGGGTGATTTATGATTTTGCAAAAAATAATCATAGCTATTTACGTGATATTGGATGAGGGGATTTTGATTTTTCAAAAGGAATAACTTGACTTTCTACCTCCAATTCAGGCGTTGCCTGATAGTGTTTTCTTTTTAAGGAAAGGATTTTCCTTCTTCTTTGTCGCGCTCTACTCAGTGCTAAGTGTAGGTGACTCTACCTATTCGTTTACGTTCCAGATATACAGATATAGGTAGCGTCATGACAATTGCCATATGTAACGCTAGTGTACACACGCGAGACTAGACTTGGAACAGATCGTAAACGTTTGATTTGTCGCGATACAAATGCAGCCCCCCCAAGCGTGTTTGCTGCATATTAACTAACGTGCATATGATACGCGGTAGTTTTCCGTTGCTTTCTACGTGATCATTAGCGATTATTTCATTAAGGACCTCCACGACGGATATCAAGCGCTCTAGTAAGTTCGGCTATCATGACAATATTTTGCGTTTCAGCCCGATTTAATTTAATATTCCATTTAATAATAAAGTACTTGTGAGAGGTGTTCTGAAAGTTAGATCGCAGACATTTTTGTTTTCGAAAGTTCGCAACACTGGAGTAACGAAACTTGGAGGGAGTATTCGAATGAGTTATGCGAACATATATGTATCCGTTGTTTATCGAAGCGGTTTTAACGAGAATTAGTGTTGTATACGAACTTAAGAATGGAATTGACCAGTGCTGTATCGTCCGACTATGATGAAGTTCGTGCAGCGATAAAGTTTTCGAAAGATTTCTGTTAGTGAAATTCATAAAAGATTATGCGTACAATATGGTAAAAATAATGTGATGTCGTTAAGACACATGTGTATGAATGGGTAAAGTGCTTCAACGAAACCCGAACAAACGCACACGACGAGAAACGCTCCGGACGGTCTCTTGATCCTTTTAACAACAAAACAAGTGCGTATGTGCGCATTCTATTCGGATTTCTAATTTTTTCTGGGCTTTTGAAACGTGAATCGGGAAGCTGACACTATTCAAGTGACAAAACGTTCCGCGACGCTGTCGCAACCATGTTAGCTAAACATTATAATAAATTCTTAGAAGTACAATGTTAAAAAATAAAAATTTTTCTCGAAATTCGTTTTTTTTTTTTTTTTTTCGTCTGAAATTTCTATCTCTTCATAGTTTCGAAACACCCCTCGTATTTATTCGTACGGAATTTTCTATTAACCTCCTTTTAATGGTGTCAGTTCGCTAGTGGACATGTAGTAAATAGCCGCGTCATCGGCGGCCAACACTAATTCACAGCCAATTTGAGTTCGAGGAAAAAAGCGTTTATAGAAGAAAAAAAAAGAGAAGTGGTGTCTAGAGGGGGGGGGGGACACCCGGTAGGAACGAAGTTCCTTTCACCACATTTTGGTAGATATACAAGTATAAAGTCATTCATAAAGTATACGATAAAAAATGACACAATATAAATTCCGTATGAATTAAAACAAAAAATAAGTTTAAGTAAAATTTACACGTGTTTAGAATTGAGGTTATACAGCTGACTGCGCATAATGTTTGCTGCTTGAATCTTGACACTCGCTCGCACGCACGCGCGCGCGCGCGCACACACACACACACAAACCATCTGTATATAATAGAAATAGGAAGGACCCATAACGCTATTTCGTGTCGTGACGATTTCTGTCAGCTTACTCCTACCATCAAGCCGCGTAAAAGAATTTCGTTCCAATAATGAATAAAAGGGGGCCGATCTTGAAGAATACCAACCATCGAGTGTTTTTTTTTTTGAAGACGAGATGGTATCATTGCTTTTCACTGAGAATCTCATTGCAGCCAAATAACTATTTTTAAGTACGATAAGGTATTTTAGGAATTTGAATTTAATTAATTTGTGGATTTATAGTAGCCGTTATGCTAGATAATATCAGAAACGGTTTCAATGTCAAGCAGAAGCGTTCCAGTGTGTTTATCTAAATTAAAGCTATGAGTTACAAACTCATTTAGCTTAGAAACATCGATCGAAAGAATCATGGGAAATAAACCAATCCTCGTATCGATTAATAACCAGGGAAAAAATGCCATTATAAGACTAACCAAGGAAGATTACTACACACTAAATCGAGAATCACCTAGACGAATCCTATGCGAGTACACCAGTTTACGTTACGAAAAATTTATCAGCATTCGAACTTGTAAAAGCTGTGGAATTTTACGGACACTCGGAAGACAGATGCAATGCTAATGAAGAAATAAAAAATTTAACTAAAAAATCGAGGGAGGAGCACAAATGCTCACATGGTGTTATAGAAAATTACCAAAAAAAAAGTGGAACAAACATCTGACTCAAATATGAAGAGGGAAGCTGTTGGACAAGCACTGATGATGGTAAATCATAAAAGGTATGATAATAACTTATGTAGTATCTATAAAAGTCATGTCAAACTTGCGGAAAAAAGATATGATTATTGAAAAAAAAAAAAATAATAAACAAACAACCGTCAATATATTTAAAATGCACCCTCTTAAACGTAGGCCGAAGTAAACATCAACAAATAGAAATTTTGAAAGACGACAAACGAGATGTTATAATAATAACAGAACCCGATTTTGATAAAGATAAACTACTGGGACTAAACGATGGCTATATAGCTATAAAACAGAAAGATGTGGCAATTGCCATAAAAAATAAACATAAAGTCGAATTAAAAATGATTTCTGATCATATTATAATCGCTAAAGTACAAACAATAACCATAATTGCGACATATCTTTCTCCTAATGAAGAAATAGAAACAAAAATTAACATGATTCAAATGTACTTAAATAAAAACAACAACAGAGAAAAAATCTTAATTATAGGAGATTTTAATACTCGATCAACGTTATATGAGAAATTAAAACGAAACTATAAAACACAAAGAACAGAAAAATTTGAGGAATTCCTCTTCAGCAATAACCTAACAGTTAAAAATAAATATAACAACAAAACCTTTGAAAACAAAAACGGTTCTAGTGTAATCGACCTTGTCATAGCAAACGATAAAATAAAAAAGAAAGTACAAGAGATCAAAATAAAAGACAGCACTCTTTCTCAACACAAAACAATAAAATTAACCATAAAAAACTTGGAGAACCAACAAGACACCTTACAGGAGATTAAAGCAATAAACTACAGCAACTTTGAAGAAGAATTTAAAAAAACCGATCTAAATGACGAATTGAAATCTATCAAAAAATCATTGAATATAGAAGAGATAAATAAAAATGTAGAAACAGTACTAATTAAAATAAATAAAATTAGAGTCAAAAGTATGGTTAAAAAACTAATTAACACTACAAATACACGGTGGAGTAATAAACTAGAAATATACAAGCAGGTAATAAAAAAACTGACAAGAATTAAATATAAATACAACCAGGAAAAAGACTCGATAAAATTAAACATAATAACTGAAACAATCACACAGATTAGGAAAGATTACAAACGGAAAATCGACAACAACAGAACAGAAATGTGGAAAAAACTTGTAAACAATTCAGCGGTATGGGGTAAGCCATACAAAGTAATAATGAACAAATTAACAAAATTTAATTTCCCCCCGTTGAAAAATGACCAGAGTCTAACGGTAACAGAAGAAAAAGAAAAATATGAATTGATATGCGAAAAACTATTCCCACAAGTAAACGATACTATACCGGACTATCCTAAAAACTCGAATAGTGAAGATACTAAATTATCTACCGAACTATATGAAATCAATCACATAATCAAGAATTTAAACAACAGAAAAGCAAATGGACCGGATGGGATATCAAATAAAATGATAAAAATAATTCATGAAAATAACCCAGAAATTTTACTCACAATTTATAATAAATATCTGGAACTTAATTATTTCCCCCATTTCTGGAAAACTTGTAAAATAAAACTGCTTAATAAACCAGGGAAAGATCCGACCATGCCAAACTCATATAGACCTATTGCTCTCTTGCCTAATTTAGGAAAAGTCTACGAGAAAATAATACGACTTAAATTAGAAGAACAGGTCACAACAAGAAACATGATACACAGAAATCAGTTCGGCTATATAAAAAAGAAATCCACGGAAAATGCAATAGACACCTGTATCAAAAAAATAGAAACAAACGAAATACACAATAACATGAAAATGACACTACTGATCAGTTTCGATATAAGTGGAGCCTTTGATGCAATTAAATGGTCCTCCATATTAAATTGTCTTAAAGAAAACAATATTCAAGATAACTCGCTAAACATAATTAAAAGTTTTTTACTAAACAGAGAAATAAAATTCTATAATAATGAAGAATTAATATATCGAAAAACACTAAAAGCAGGAGTACCGCAGGGATCAGCACTATCCCCAACTATTTTTAACATTGCGATGGCTAAGGTACATAATGTATGCGACCTTAATGGGAATAATATGGAACTAATAAGCTATGCAGATGATCTTCTATTAATAGCGGGGATTCAGGATGTCAAAGATATCAAACCAATTAACACCATCATCAAGGCAATAATTAACACTTTGAAACTATTAGGGCTAAAAATAAATCCTGAGAAATCAAACAGCATTTTAGTAACAAGGAAACATAAGAAAGAAAATATAAAAGAAGACATAGGAAGGGAACTGAAACTGGAAGATTCAAATATACTTTTAAAGAAGGAAATGAAGTATCTGGGCATTATATTAGATGAAAACCTCAATTTCACCAGTCACATCAATTACATAGTAGGAAAAATCAAAAAAGTTTACAGCAAAATAACTGCTCTATACAACAATACCTTTGGCATCAAATCTACAGACAGAAAAATTATGATACTCGGCGCTATTTAGGTCCATTATAGAATATGGCAGCACAATATACTACCCCAAAATGAAAAAAGAAGATAAAAAAAAGATTAGAAAAGAGCAACGGAAAATATTATTGGGAATTATATCTGCATATAGAACGGTATCGTATACTGCAACCAATGTAATTGCAGGAGTACTACCTATTGACCTACAGATACAGCAAAGCAATGAAATTAAAGCAACAAAATCATCAAGCATTACCGACAAACAAAAAAAAAGAAAACATAAAGGAAATAAAAATTAAATATAACAACCTCTGGCAAGAGGAGTATAACGCTGAAAAAACAGGAAGAAGAACCTTTAAACTAATTCCAAATATCGAAGAAAGACTTAAAAATAAGATACTAGAACCTAATTTCTACCTTACTCAATTTTTAACAGGACATGGAAATTTTGGAGAATACCTCAAAAAATATAAAATAACAAAAAAAGACACATGCATAAACTGTAAAAAAGACATAATAGACACTCCGGATCATTCCTTTTTAAGCTGTCCAAACTTCAGTCAAATCAGGATAAAATATAAAATAGAAGAAATCAATGAGAAATGGTTTACCAACCGGAAAAACACAAAAACAACGATGGAATATGTAAATGAAATAATGAAAAACAAAGAGAAGTACATTTAAATAATAAGGTATTAACGTTAAGTCGCGTACTTAATTAATATAATTGTGATGACCTGCGGAACACTGATAAGCGAATTCAGCAAAAAGTGATCCTCAGGCCATAATACCATTATTGTAAAATTGTATTTAATAATAAATGAATTTAAAAAAAAAAAAAAAAAAAAAAAAAACTGCGGATAGTTTACGTAAAAAACAGAACTAGTGAGACATAGTGATTTTTTTTTCATCACCGGTATTTGATCAATTTAGTTAGAATCAATCTCTCGGCGACTTTGCTTAAGGAATTCGTTAGTGCTACAGGCCTATAGTTAATAGCCAGCGATGCGCTGTGTTTTGGTAATAATCGAAAGAGAACAGAATTAATAATGAGCAAAGAGATTTTATTAGCATGCAATTTGGTAGTAAGGTTATTGTTTCCGCGTGTCAAGGAACAAATTCGTCAGAAGTTCCGTTCTTTCTACATTTGTAAATTCTGCCTTATTCGCTCGCGTAATCGGTGAATAGCTCTCTATATTAAATTATTTTTAAAAGTTTTAACTATTTTCGAAATCGATCTTTGACGTTAAAATAATTATTCTACAGTGGTATTGCGGAATTCGGTTAGTTTGTTTTTAACGATTTTTGTGAAGAATTCATGAATAACAAAACTAGAATGGTATTGAAGTTTTTCGCGTTTTTTCCTAAAGCAGTTCTTAAGTTTATTTAAGTTAATTAGACTCGATAATATGCATTTATTAGTGAGTTAATTTTTTGATTTATGAAATAACGAGTTTCACAGTTTGTTTATTTTGTAAGCTTAGAAAATTTATTGACGCGGTAGTCTAGAAGACAGGTGATTTTGATCGGACCTTTAACGAGGTATGTGTTGTCTGAGATAAAGGTATTCCATCCAGTTCGCATTTTTATAATTATTATATTAGTGGATTATTCAACAGCCTGCACATAGCGTTAATCTTGAAATAAATTAGATTACGATTACAAGTGAGACATAGATAATACTGGCTCTGTTATGTTACTAATATTCTTATTTAAAACCAAATCGATTTAAACACAGGGTGTTTACATCGGAGTCGATGTCAGTTATATTTGGGGAGTAGTAAACAGAAAGTGGTGCTGCTGGATACCTACGGAAGGTTATTTTAATTTTAATCGCTTCGATTTTTTTTTTCTGCGAGGAAGGAATAGTGGCGAAAGAGTGTTCTGTCGAGGAGCGAACCATAATTACTTCTGTAGACTTTGAAGCCGGACACTTTAAGATACAATTTGAGTCTGTTTTAGTTTTCGTCTATGAGATTGCCTAGTTCAAGCATTTTGTTTCTAACCGAGTTTGTGTTTCACGTTAATTAATATCGTTAGTCTGATTAATCGTTCAAAAAATATTTTATAACTGTTTCAATTATGATTACTACTTTAGAGAACACAGCCTTAGCGTCTCCTAGTTTTGCGAACATATTTCTAAAAGTAATTAATAGTTTAGTAATTGTAAATTAATTTTAAACAAATTTTAAGTGTCGCTTGCGACCCTTGGAAGATGTGAAAACATACATATGAGTCTAACGACATTAAACAAATATTCTTAACATTAAAGAAAAGCACATGCTTTCATACTATTTTTAGGATTGGCTTTTTCAAAATTTTTAAAAATTATATTTAGTGCTGACACTCAATGTTCACTAAAATAAACATTGGAAAATGGGATCTCCTTAGAGATATAGTTTATTTACTTAATACCGCTAGATAAAAATCGGCCGAAAAATTTTCATTAGAATATAGGGGAAAAATATGAACGCTCAAAATTTTAGAATGAAGGAAGCGATAAACTCGAGCCACTTAATATTCAATTGTATTGTTAAATTTAAAATATTTCTGTTTTATAATAATATTATAACTTATGGCTTCACTCGTGTATTAATGCCCCTTTAAATCTGTACTTGGAAATTAATAAAAAAAAAAGTCGTTGGTTTATCTAGAACTATATTTATATGTAAAGATTCTTTTTCTCTTTGAGAAACATGTTTATCACCGTCCAAAAAAAATGCTCTTCACGTTTCACGTACAGCAAACTACAGTAGTTGAGTAAGGATTTCATATTTGAGTATAAATAAAAATTTCTGATAACAAATATTAAAAGTACGGTTTCAGTCTTGTCAATGGAATGCCATTTCTGGAGGTCCTAAAGCTTTATCATTGTAATTATTTGTTTCCTATCCCTTGTTTACCGCTTTTATTACATCATTCATTTATCCTATAAACAGTCCATTCGTAAGTTCACCCGTATATTAATATCTGTTTAAATCTTATTTTTACTCTTTTTTCATACAGGTGGTTTCTGTATTTTCCCAAAAGCTTTATTTCCCGTATTCCCCCCCCCCCCCCCGGAACTTTAAGTACCGTTTACAAAAGTTAACGGTAAGGCTCGAAAATTTTCACTTCCCAAGCGAAAAACGCCCCCCGTATAAGTAACGTTAAGATACGTACAATTTCCATCAGTGATGAACTTTGGTACTATTGCGATTTCAAATTAGTTTTCTTTATTCGAATTTCCATTTCCATGGTAATTAAAATTTAATGTTTTATAAAAAAATAGTTTTTTTTCGAAATTATATTTCCCCATGGGGTAAATTAATAATATTTTAAGTTAATCACGTTTATTATGTTCTCAAACGCTCGAAGAAGTTAACGGTAATGCTCGAAGAGGTAATGATACCGTTTAAAATGTTTACTTCCCAAGCGGAAAACGCTGTTTAATCAATAATCTTAAAATATCCGATAGATTTTAGTCATCATTTGTCTCGTTTATTGGCATTGTTTGATTTGAAAGTATTTCCGTATAAATTTTACGATTGCTGTTATATTTTCTTGCGCTATAGGTTTTGGTAATAAGAGGGGTTGACTGTTCTTTGTTGGCGCAGTTGTTTCGGATTTTAGGTGTTTTATATCGGTTGGACAATCTTTTAAATTCGTTAGGAGTTGACCAAAGCGATTTACACGCATTTTACATTGGTGGTATTTAGACGTGATTTTTTAACGTTTGGTTGTCTCTATCAGCTTGGAGGCAAATAGCTGTTTATAGAAAGATGTACGAATTCTTAACACTTAAAACACCGCGTGAGCTGGTTTTTGGATTTTTGTATTTCTCCGAGATATACATTAGCAGGGAGTTCCCTATTTTATCCCTCATCTCTCTTCGGCTTTGTCGGTTTCGCCCTTACATAATTTCCTTTGACAATCTCCCTTATTTTTCTTTTAATTTCGCCGAACTCTGTCATCCTCCTAATATGTGTACCATACCTGCGCTCTCCAAATTTCTTCCGTAGGCCCTAATCAGGAAGGAATTCCACGGTACTATTAATTCTCAGTTTCGATCGCATGTAACCGTGTTTACAGATGATTCGAAGAGGTCGGGTGGTGTCAGTGCCTGTTTTATCTTCCCAGATTTTGACTTTTCGGAATCTTTTCGTCTTCCTCTTTTCTGTTTACATTTATAAACGTATTAATGACTATCCTATGTTTCATTATTTTCATTTCCTCCAATCATCTTTCCTGTGAATTCTTAATTACGAGTATATCTGATTCCATGACCGCCCTTCAATTCATTCTCCCCTAACTGACCATTCCTATGATTTTATCATACTCCGTATATGCTCACTTATCCATGTTCTTTCTTCCCTCCTTTGCATTTATATTGATATTTACTGTGGATTTCTAGTCATTGGGGCATCTTTGGTAATGAAGCGGCGGACTCATTGGTTCGGGTTGCTGCCTTTTTTTACTTCTTCTTTGAAAAAGTCCCATTGTCTAATCTCCTTCCGCTGTGCAAAGGTTTTCATCTTAAGTTTTGATCGGATATGTACCGTTTTCCTTTTCTCTAACAATTGTTCTTTTTATCTGTCTGTTCAACGTAGTCTTCCTGCCAATAATCCGTGTTCTTTCTTTGTTTCCTTCACTTCGGCGTTCTGTTGTCTCCGTTATTCGTCTGCACCTTAATCATTTTCTGTTACCTTCCTTCCGTTTTCGTTATTCATTGGTTGCCTCTCTACATTATCCTCTCCCCTCAAACGAAAAGCATGTTTGTGATGCAGGTCATGTGTTTTCAGCTGGGCGTTCTGCTTTTTACTCCAGTTTGCTGCGACTTGGTCTTGCTACTCCATATTGCGCCTCTTATATTTTGTCTTTTCCTTCCCCACATATCGTTCCTACTATTTCTTCCAAAAATATCCGACCGGATCAAGATATAATTGACTCCTTCCTTTTCTAATTGTTTCTGGGTAAAGGTTCCTTGGTTGACGAGCTCAAAAAAATAAATAAACAAAAAATTCGCATTTTTATTTTTTTTTTCAATTTAAAATTTCTCCAGTTTAATATCGCTGTCAGTTTTTGGTAATGTTTTTATTACAACATTTTTTATATTTTTATCTGATTTTTACCTTTTCACATTTTTTTGTTTTTGTGAACTTTCTTTTTTTTTTTTTTTTTTTTTTTGTTATTTCTTTTATGAACACCTTACAATCTGTTTTAATTATTACGAGTATTCGGATTTTGCTTTTCGGTCGCAGCGCGTGTTTCTGTTCTTTGTTCATATTCTTAAAATCAATTTCGTCGATGAAATTTATGAAAAAAAAAAAGAAAAATGTATGGTTTTACATACATATATATTGTTTACCGTGTATATTTCCATTGTATGTTTACGTTTTTAAAATTGATACAGTTCTGTTCGCGACATATGTTCGGTCTCATGTTTGTGTTTTTCTTTTCCAGCTGTAGGAGGGCTTGCCCGAAAACGTTTCTGCGATAAATATACTTTTAGTTATCATTTGTTGTTTGTTTTGCTATTTAGGAAATATGTAATTTCAGAAAATAATATCCTATGATTATGGTTAATTGGCAGCGTCATTAAGATGTGATTTAATTGCCCCGATTGTTAATTGACGATCGGGTAAGCTGGAAGATGTTTTCAATACACTTTTAAACTTTTTAAGTTATTCACGTTCACTTTGTTTGATCTAACAGTTACTTAGTTTTTGCGTAAATTTTTTTGTACACGTGATCTTCAACGAAATCTTATTCCGCTGCTCCTGTGATAACCGTCATTATTTTCCTTATTTCCGATATCAATCTTTCATCGCTATTTCTGGTAGTGCACGCTCATCTTTTTCTTATCTTTCTCTTTCTTTCTTTCTTTCTTTCTTTTTTTTTGACCCGCACAAACATGCTTACGCTTAAAACTCGGAAATGATAGCTTGTAATAGCTTCAGGAATGATTGCTCATTTTACGGATGGCTAGCGTTGGTAAGCACGATTTGTTATAATGTTCAATAACTCCTTACGTCTTCAACAATAATTCTGTCTTCGCAATTAATGCAGCATGATACTTTAACATAAGAATACTATACTGCTGTTCCACTTCCTATAGAACTCACTTAATAACCATAGTCCAATTTTTCAGTAGATTTTCGAAAATATTAATCATCGTTTACAAAGTAACCTTTATAATTTCTCGTACAGTCGCAGTTTTATGCAGCCATCTCCGTAACACCTGTTTTGTCCGTTTACTTTTCGCATCGCGATTCTATATTTTCCTGTTTAATATAATCATAATTATTCACAGAATTTGTTCATTGGTGTCTTATTAGTAGGGCGAACTCTGTGGACTGTTGACAGATCGTCGAGGTTGAATAGTGTTGAAATTGCAGTCTGAAAAAAATAAAATGGAGACTCAATTTTTTTCTCACGGAAATTTGAAACCTCGAAGATGGCAAATTCAGTGGTCAAGTGCTATTAGCCTACTGCGAAGTAATTGAAATTAAAACTCAGTCTATCGTGAACTAATTGAAATCTGAAATTTAACAGCTCGGATCCTACTTATTCGTTTTTTTAAAATGCGAAATTGATATATTAAATAAACTTTTAAAAATAAGTTTAAATAAACGAATTAATTAACAAACTTCTTCTGCAGATATATGTGGTGATATATGTATGCGTATGTTTATTTTATTTATATTTTTATATGTATATATACATATATATATATATGTGTGTGTGTGTGTGTGTGTGTGCGCGCGCGCGTGTGCGCGTGTGCATGTGCGTGTGTACGGCTGAAAATGCAATTAAATTTTTATCTATTCGCTCCGTGTTCATGTGATAGAATGTAATGTAGACGCGTGTCATAGTTCACCATGAGTGTAAGATTCACTATAAAATGGCAGGAGTTAAATTAAATGTTTAGATTCTGGCCAGACGGTTTATCGTGAGCTCAACGGTAGCTTATGGAAAATTTTGTTTGTTTGATATTTTCAGTTATCAGTTCAACTTTAGTCGGATGCGATGGCGCGTTTAGTTGTGCGTGTCTCTGATATGTTTTTCATTTGATAATATAGGGGCTTTTGTTTTTTTCGTTTTTTCGTTTTTTCGTTTTCTTTATTTAAAAAAAAAAAAAAAACGAACAAAAAGACAAAAACAAATAAATTTTTTTTTTCGGTTCTAATGGATGTATAAAAAATGATTACCGAAAGAAATTCTAAAACGCGGTAAGTTTTCATTTTAGTTAAATCCTTTGGATATATGTGTATATATTTCATATTATTAAATGAACAACTCTCGTTTACATGTGTTAACAACTGTGCCAGTTTACTCCGGGCGTAACGTGAAAATTCATCCAACATTCTTGTATCAATTATGTGGAACAAAAGTGAAATTATGGCAATTAGAAATAGCCATGTTGATTGTAAAAATGGCTTCCCCAATTAGAACCGACTCTTCTACAAACATCAGCAAAAGATACACTTGAATGCGCGAGGGGTGTTGCCATGTTGCGTTGTGAAAGATCGAATTATTCACAAATCAGAGGTTTCCAGAGTGTAAATAAAAGTCGATTAGTTGAGCTGTGATATCTACTAGAAATGTCTACACTAAAAGTAAGCAGGGTTCTTTTTTTATCATTCCGTAACAAGAAAGGGTTTAACATTTGTACATAAATCATTTAACTATTATGCCGATTAAACGATACTTATTTAGTTGTATATCGATGATGGAAATTTTTAATTTTGTTTTTATTTAGATAGTCGGAGAATACTTGAATGTAAGTAAATAAAATAGCCCAATGCGCATTTCGTATTATGTTCATACGACTGCTACATATATTTTTTATCGCTTGTTAAAATCAATCTAAGCTCAGTACTGTGTGCGGGGCTTTTGATTATTATTTTTCTTCGTTTTCTTTATTTAAGATACGTGCAAATAAATAAGTGATTGCAATGGACCTATAAAATGATTACCGAAAGGAATTTGAAAACGCGTAATTTAATTCACTTAAATACGACTCGGTCACCCTCGAATGATAATTCTTCTGGAAGATTCAGTTTTAATTGACCGTCTTGTTTTCCGTAAAACGAAATTCTTATTAACGTAATGGAAAAGATTAAACTTACGGGATATTCGCTTCAAAACCATTACATGTATATGTGATGTGTAAACCATTACGTGTAGTCGATGCAAAAGTGTTCCGTGATTTCGACGTAAAAATATCATAATCATTAATATATATTGCGCGGGATAGTGTAACGGAAAGGGGTGAAAAATTACTGTAAATTAAAATTTAGCTAAGAAGTAAGGACACGCTATGACAAAAACGATGGTAATACAAATGATGCTCTAACGGTCTTTAATCTTTCATGCAGCTCAAAATTATTATATTCTTTTTTTTGAAAAGGGCTGACTGAAATGGAAACCATTATTCCTAATTTTTTAGTTGGAAACAGTTTTACACGGTGAAATTAATATGAACGATTCATACATGTAAAGTTCCAAGACAATGCCGAAATAACGAGGTTATTAAAATAAAATTTGTAGTTCTCAAATAATTATTTCCGTTTAATTTTAAGAAACTTAGCTAAAATTAAATATACTTTTTTTTTTTGGTTCCATAGAATCGCTTATTTTAACGCATGCCATTATTTTCACGAGTTCACCATATACCGCTTTCCGTGGTAACAATTCTAACACTATTTTTCAAAGGAGCAGCAGCAGTCATTCTCGTTTCGATTTTTGACTTCACAATTTTTATTTTCGAAAACAATTGTTCACATAAGTGCTTTCAAGTAATGGTGTCACCTTCAAAGCACGTTCTCGAACAGCTGCGAAGATTTCTTTACTATTTCCTACAACACTCGATTTGTCTTTCAAATTTTTTTCACTTCGCGCAAATTAATTCGATTTACGTTGAAAGACTTCAAAAATGAATCGATCATCTTTTCATTTTCTCCGGAATTCGTAAATCTTAATTTGAATTCCTTTTTTACATTGGTTAACGTTGAAGCGAATTTATTTACGTCGGAACATGCGCATTGAGATAATTTCGGAAAACGAGTTAAACTGTACATTTTTAGTTGGAAAGCTTCGATGGAGTCATAAAGATTATTTATCTAGTTATTTTTCTTTGTAATTTCAAATTTAAGTCCATTTTCACATCAGTTAAAAATTCAAAATCTGCAACCCATTCAGAATTTGACAGTTCAGGCGCAGATTATCTTTTGCTTTTTATAAAGGTAAACCCAAACCGTGTTTTTCAATGCAAACACTCTCTCCAAAAAAACATTTTGCTTGTGAAAATCATCGAACATCAAAAAAAAAAAACATAAAATTCGTAACCTTGGTTATAACTTTAATAACAACTTGAAATTCATCGATTTTGCACACAAATATTGCTGCGATGTATTATGATGCACAGTAGTATTGTATATTAAAAACCTATTAAATATCACTCTAATCATGTGACAGTACCGTTTAAGCAGAGGAATTTTTAAGTATACGCGATATGAATGGAAGTGGACTATTCACAAGCGGATCCGCCTGCTTTTATTTTGCCTTATCTTAACAGGCTACTGCTATGTTTGAAGCGGTTTTCAAACGACGTACGCCAACATTACACGGTTCTTGATTTATAAATCACAGCACATATGTGCTTTTCTCCCTCGAAAAGCATAATTGTAAGTGCCAACATGTATATAAAACGTTCTGTCTGTTAGATCTTAAACATTTTAAAGAGTAAAACACGAAAATTTTATACGCCAGTTTTTAATTCTAAAATATTAGAAATAAAATAAAACAGAAATAATAAAAAAAAAAAAAATTATTCATTGAGTAAGTCGAATGACCAGAAAACATGGTATAAATCCCCATTTGGATGATCGGTTATTTTTTTTTAAAACAAAAATAATTTCCTGTAATAAATCCGTAACCTGTTTGTTAATATTTATAAATATAAAATAAACAAATTTCATAATTATAAACGAAAATAAGTATGAAATAATTTACTAATTGAGATATTTATTTTAATTTATTAAGGTAAGTTATTTTATACGTGTTTTTGTTTTATTATGTAATTTATTTATTTTATATTTAAAAGTAATTTCTGTTGTTCATGTTTACCAATGAAAATTTTTTGAGAATAAATTGTCGAGACAAAAGTCATTAAACAGATATTTTTTCCAGAATTTCAAACTTCCCTTCAATAAATTAGTTTAGTTAGTAATTTGTGATTCGATTTTTGATCTAAAAATTCATATTTCTTCGAGTGCTTCGACTACGCAGTTCTGTAGATATTACCCTAGAAACACTTTATTGTGTGGTGGTAATGCTTAATTTCATATATAATTCCTGTTGCGTTTGTTTTTTTGTTTTTTTTACACAAATAAAATGGATTGAATTTTGCTTGAATTAATTTTCTCCATTTGCTGGGATGTTTTTTAACTTTTTGAAATATACGCTCCCCTTAAATGGTGTATCTTTCATTTGCATATTAAACACGTTCGACTGTTCAAGGAAGCTAAAATTACTGTATATAATCCGAACCAGTAACCGCTAACCGGTTAGAAGCAAGTGAGCTATTAAAACATACGGGGAAGTTAAAACTGCGAGTAATTTGTTTATTAATGCTCGATGTCGCGTGAGTCAGGTTTTTTTTTTTTCTCACATCTAACAATAACAATAAGAGCTGTGTGTTTATTTAGATTTAAATTTAAATTTTCAATCTTACAACCGAAAAATCTACGTATTTGAGTTTTCGTAGGCAAAAAAATTGACTGATAGTATTTTTTTTTTTTTGGTAAAATTAAACATCTGCTATCACTGCTAAATAATGGACCAGCGGGGTACAATTCTTACCGGATTTTGGAAATAATAATAGCAGTGGGGGATCCACGGGGAGGGAAATAGGGAACATCCCCCCCTCAAAGAACCAAAAGCCCAATGAAAAAATTGTTACAACAGAGAAATGCGTAATTTATACTGTAAAAGATTTGTATAAATTTTACAACGTATGAATTTAATTATAACTAATATTTAATACTGTTTTCTAGTAAAACTATTAATGTTCCGTTTTTATTCTGTTTTAAATGTAACCGTTGTCGATCTGTTTTGTTTTTTACGTATTTTTAATTTTTATTTTGTAATGTAAATGAAAATAGTTCAATGAGAAATATATGTATTTTTTTTTTACTTGCTCACGAACAAAAAATTCGGATCGGATTAATAACAAAAATAAAAAAGAAATAAAGTCTAATCAAAATACTGTCGTTCTATTCTTTCTAGTAATTTACTATTCAAATTCTAAACTACCATTTTAATTACAATTCTATAATTTTTTTATTTTTCATCTAAAAATAAAACAAAATTTTAATTAAATTGTAATAATTATGTATTTTTAATACATTTTTAAATTTCTAAGGAGGTCGTTATTTGATTTTATTTATGAAACAAGGTAAAGATATTACGTAATTATACAATTTCCCTCCCTAAAGTGTCTCTCTGGATCTGCTCCTGATTATTACAGAGTTCTCCGCTTACATTTGTTCTAACGTAAACGGCGAAATTATTTGAATAAACGACCGTTTATTGCAAGATTTTTAATAATAATAATAGAACTTCTTCCGATCCAATAAAAAATAATGTCGATATTTTAATTTTTAATGCAGTTTTTTACGTTGAATTTGGTTTTCTAAGTTATCATTTTTTTTTTCCATAGTTTTCATACGTTCTGATAAACCTTGCAATTGCGCTCGATAAGTAAAAATGTTTTCAAAAAATAAAGAAGATTTGTCAGAAAAGAACTTTGTTATTCGAAAAAGTCGGTAGTGGAATAATAATTACGCAGGCTACTTTTTGATGATTTTGTTTTATTGTTTTTCTCTTTTTTTTTTTTTTTTTTAGGCACACCTTACAGCAATTTAAGATAAATGCGGTAAAATTGTAGTCTCTGTTTTTGTATATACATATTTAATTATCTAAGGACAAATTATTCGCATCTAAAATATTCGAGATTTTCTACGCAGTGATCTTTAATGCAGAATTGTAGGGAAAATTTTTTGATGCCGTTTTAATGGCGAGATTTTTAATGACGAATTTGCCCTTAACGTCATCGATCAAATTTAAATGTTTGTATTTTACTAAAAATCGTGTTCTGCGAAGCCAATAATCAAAGTTCAAGGTCTAACGTTAAACGTGATAGACAGGTGGTTAATTTGGAACAAAATAGTTTTGTATTCGGTTTTATATTGCGTGTTTGAGGATTAGAAATTGAAACAATTCATCTGCGCACGTAGGTGCATGAAAACTTTTTTTAAAAAACGTTAAACATAAAACTGTGTATAAAAATCCTCTGAAAAACACTGTTTCCTAATTATCGCGCTAATCTACTCTAGTTGTTAACGTTTTTTTTTTTTTTTGTTAATTCGAAAGATTAATGCTACGAGTTTGCGCTGGTTTACTGCTAATTAAACTAATCGGTTAATCAAGACAGCTAATCTGCTAGACGTTAATTCAAATCCTGCTGTTACTTACTTTTGATTTTTAACCTTATTTTAGCACCCCCCCCCCCCCAAATTTGGAAAAATAATGAAATAAAAAAAAATCGGACCTTTGTATTTGATCAATATTTGATCAGTTTTGGACGTGAAACGTCTTTAAAATTTGCTCGTGAAGCGAAATCGCGCTAAATAAATTAAGCAAAAAATACTTGTGGTATCATAAATTAACATATATTTATATTGCGTATTATACACGCACTAACGTAGCCATTTTGAAATGAAAATCTTTATATATATATTATATTTAACTCGGCTTTTCAGTACTCAGAAGGAGACAAACCCTCTTCACCGCCAGGTCTAGTTCTTCTTATAATTCTTATCTTATGGAAGAGTAAACTTTTTCATTGGCTACGTCGTTTTTAACTTTCATTATGTAAAATTAAGACATTTTTTCGTTACAGTTTCGTTACATAAAATTGTGACTGGAACAGATTTCGTAACAGGACACTTTTCCTAATCACCCCTGGCGTAAAAGTGGAATAGCCAATTATATATATATATATATATATATATATCGTTAATACTTAAACCAAGGCTTTTCACGTCAACTCAACGACCCAGTACCCCAGCACAGCCGCACGCAAATTTTTTTATTTGGAATTTAGGGATCGCTTATCAGATTCAAAAATGATGGAAAACGAAATTTAAAATCCGAGGAATCGTACGTAAAAAAGTATTTCAACGCACTGAACAAATCAAGATACGTATTAGAATTATTAGAATTTAGTCTGAAATTGATATAAACATAAGAAGCTATGCCGTGGAGAAATCTCCCTTTAATAGGGTCAAATACGTGATACAAGGATCAGATGTTTTTCTAATGTATTAATTGCCAAACAAAACAGAGATTGTTGAAGTTAGTTTTAGTCTGTTCAAATGACAGAGGAACGATATGGAATAAAAATACGCATTTTCTTTGCCCTTCTTACAAAATTCTTAAAAATGGAAACAATATAATGGAACGATTTTACTTTCTAAAAATCAGAAATGCGGTTTATTTAAAATCGATCATGCGAATAAATTGTGTACTCTCGTATGAGTAAACCAAATGTATAATAATAGTGAGGTTTGAAGCTATAATTTTTGGATTCTTTTATCATTTCGTATGTTTATATTATAAAATTAACAGTTGCCAACTAAATTTTTGTTTAAAAAAAAAAAAAATACAATCCGTTCCTTGATAAACGCTCAATTGCTAGACTTATCTCTCGCACACGTGTATGCACATTTGTAAATTGTATAAAAAGAACGTAATAAAGTTCGTTGGAGTAATTTTTGATATGCGTCGTTTTAAAGAGTTTTTAAAAATTAATTTAGATTTGTAGTTAACGCATTTATGAATGTAATCGTTACATCCGGTTACTGATCTAAAGAATATGTGAAATACAGTATTCCGGAAACATGTTAGTTGAAAATTATTTCGAACGATAAACTTAACTAGACGAGATCGAAGTTGCTCGTTTCTTATCAGTAACAGTTGCGGGTGAAAAACGGGAATTATAGAACCGTTATTTAACAGTTACAAATGAGACTGTATTTATAAAATGTCAATTTAAAAGTGAAGAGAATTACACACAGAATTTCGTTATGAGCCTGCATCAATATTATTATCTGCCGTTACAACGTAATGCTTATTAACGGAATTCTTACTAAAGCGGACAAATTTAAACATTAAAGCTCTTCTTTCGTAAAAAGACATTTTGTTTAGAGGTTCTAAGAGACCTTTCCGATAATAATCGCGGTTCAATTCGTGTTAATACATTTCATTACTCTTGATGAAACAGAGTTCTCTAAGTATGTACATTGCGCGCGATTTCAGTCGTAACAAATCTACGCGGATATGATTGATACAGCCTAAATCCGGATATTTGATTAAGTTAATCGTTGGTAGCCAGTTACAAAGTTGTTTTTTTTTGGTGGAGGGAGGCTCTCAGCGCAAGAGGAATTTTTCCATATTCTTTGTAGAATCGGGATGTCCGGTTCTATCCGAATGAAATACAATTAATACGGTAACTAGTTTAGTTTTTCCTTAAACATTCCACAGTAGCTTTGGTGCATCAGAAAAGATCAAGTTGCCGTTTCTTAATACCCCGTCCTTTGCGAGACTAATCGATAATTAATTGATTTGCGTCCCAAAATAGCGGTAGTTCGGTTAAATGCGTTATTAAACTAAACTATAGATGCGTAACCTTCGAGTTATTTTTAAATAGAACGTAAGCACAATATCGTCTTCCACGTGCCGTGGATGAATGAGAATAAAGCGAGAAAGGTACGGTTTAAGTACTACGATGAATTTTACAACGGCCTTAATTATCAAAATGGGTGTGGGGGGGGGGCATCTCTTACGCGTTTTAAACTTGTAGAATTGAAAATTTATTTTTTTAGTTTAACAGTGCGTCGACGTAATTGCGCGATTAAGAAATGTTTGCGATTAAGTTTAATTCTGAAACGTATTCCGTACATGCATTTGAAAAGTTCGTCGCGTTTATTACGATGATGGTAAAGCGGGCTAAACGAAAATCCCGTTCTAGGGCAATAACCCTCATATAACTCAAGGCGACTACTGAACGTGTACTTTTCGATTACTCTTATTCGAGAGTATACTTAAATTTTGCACTGTAGTGGTGGTTTTAACGTGTTCAGAACGTGATTGCCTGGTAATTAAAATTAGCGTACAGGTTAAAAAAATACGCGCTTATAATCAATTTAATATAATTGTATTTGTTAATTTGAAAATGTTCTGCGTATCGGCGTCTGTTTTGTTTTTGTAAAAATTTGAGTGAGGTTCGGATTTCGCATATAATGCATACTTTTTTCGCTTCTAGCTAACACTTTGATACTCTTCATATCTAGGCGTTTCAAGGGTTTTAGATTCGAAAAACGCTAATTTAATCGTGCATATAAATACATATTTTGAGTGTTTCGTGTATATTTTGCATATTTTTGAGATTTTTACGAATTTTTCATAACTACATGTGAAGAAAACACTCACGTAAAATATATATTCAAAACATTAAAGTCTGATCAAATGCATGAAAATTTTAACTTTAATAAAAAAACAAGGTTATCATTGTTTTATTTTTTGTCAAGTCTGTAGTTGGATGATAGTTTCTTGCCACGTGTTTGTGAAATCACAAAAAAAGAAAAAAATGATTTTTCCTTGTCGACCGTGTATCTCTTTTATATTTCTGCAAATAAAAAAAATCTTTTTGTTTTCTTTATAAATGAAATGAAATAAATTTGAACAAAGTATTTACTTTTCGACCTTTTAGAATTTTTACATTTATATATTGATAACACACACTTCCACATACAACTTCCGACAAATTTGATCTGGACATGCCGTCTTCAATATCTGGCAGATCATTTGCCGTTTCGATTCAATTAGATGAAGTGTCAGATGAAAACGAAATCTCTTACACTTCATCTGAAGTGGCCGCATTTAAATATTTACAGTTGTGTCCTGCGATTTGGAGAGATCGTTTTCTGTACTGAAAACTGCGTTAACATACACAAGACGTAATTTTCGTGTTGAAAATTTATAAAAAGTTCTTATCGTTAAATGTAATGAATTTTAAATTTAGATTTATAATTTAATGTTGTTTTTTTTTTTTTGAATGAAAATCAATGTAATGGAAAAAAATGCAGCATGTTAATAAAAATTTGATGCGGAAAACAAAAAATTAATTTTATTTTTTTAATATACACTATCTATTATGAAATTTTTAATGCATATTTTCGAACATATTTTAACCTTTCATGCATGTTTTTAGTGCATACTTCGAGTTTTTTTTGTTGCATATATTGGGGATTTTTAGTGCATATAAATACGAACCCTATTTATAAATGTAGTCGTAAATTTAAAATAACGGAAAATTTACAGTTACAATTGTCGTGTAAGGCCTCATGCGAGAGTCACTATCGCCCACTTGTCCCGTTGACGTTCAGTCTTATCTCGGTGGTGTTTTATTTTCTTACCTAGAATTTTGCGTAACATTAAATTCGTGTAATGCACACTGCCGTTTTATGTAAGCAAGTGATGCACTGACACAAGGCTCATCCGTTTTAAATGCCTGAACTGCGATTATGGAGCCTGCTATAAACTCGCTTGCGGTTGTTGGCAGTTTTCGGAAGAGTTTCCGGCACGGTCGAACTGAATATGTTATTGAGCCGGTACCGTTCGGTGAGCCTTATGCGCTCAACGTTGTGCCAAGTCCAGTGCTTAAAATTCGCTTCCTAATGGCCGGCACAAGTTGCACTTGATCGGTTTAGGCGTAATTATTTTGGCCCCGGTCGTTTTTTTTTTTTTTTTTTTTTTTCTTATTAAAGAGTAAGGTATAACGAGGCTAGTTGAGCAATTTTTCATTTGATCAGCCATAGCTCCTAAACGATAAGTCAAAATTGCTTTATATGTACTCTATTGGATAAGTAATTTATTCCTTGTTAAAAGTTTCCTAAAAAATTTATTTCTCAAAAATTTAGTTTAAGAGCTACTGTCGTTTTAGTAAAAAAAAGGTCGGACATGCTCAACTTACCTCATAGGTGAGGTAAGTTAAGCAAGGGTATGGGGCAAGTTGAGCAATTACAAAATTAAACCACGCAATAACTTGAATATTTACTAGGCATGTAGTAAAATTGCTATTTTATTATTAACTTTTTATTTACAACTCTTAGTGATATAATAATAGTGAAACAGAATTTACTATTTTTTCAAGTATTATTAAAAAAATAAAAATATAATCAAAATGTAAGCAAAACACTTCATGCGCTTAATTTTTGAAATAGACTCAGTCTTTCTACTTCAAATCATACTTTTACAGTCAGTGGCGTGCCATACTAAAAATGTCCACATTAAGTGGGGAGATACCTATCTTCTGAAAATCACTCATGATGTTCATATTTGTGTTTGAGTTAAGGGCAGTTGCAACTTTTTTTTTTTCGGTACATCGTAGATAGTTATTGTCTTTCCCGGCCTATTTCGTAGCCAAGTATCTTGTGAAGAAGCGCAATACTTTTGTCCGCATGCTAAAATAACAGAAAAACCCCGTATTGCTTTTATGTCAAACCGTGGTGGCGTTAGTTGAGCAACACCGAAATATTTGAAAAAAAAAAATTAACTATGAAAAAACATTTTGAATAAGAACCAAATCATTTCTAGATATCATAAATACGATAGATTTATGAAAGTTTAATACTTACGCGATCTTTCTTTTCTTTTCTTGTTTGGGTTTTCCGCTGGGCTTGTCGGCAACGAATGAGATTACCCATCAACACGTGTAAATAGTAGTAATTAGGAGTCACGAGGAATGGAATCTAACAAAGAACGCTATATCGAGGATGGAGAAACGATGACAATCAACGTCGATAAATGCAAAACATAATATGCATTCTGAAAAGAGAAAGAACGACATTGCCGAAGGTACTTACGCGATGGAAAACGGATAATTTTTAACGTGTACAAAAGAAAAACGAAAAACTAATTTTTTACTTTTTCGTCTTAAAATAAACAAAACGTGCCCATGTGTACGTCACCCGATTGACAAGTCGTTACCGTCGGTTGTGCGATCATTTCCTCTCCCACAACCGTTACTTTTTGCTATTTGACGAGTCAGCGTTCGACATATTTCGATTGCTCAACCTACCGCTATGCTCAACTAGCCTCGTTCTCCCCTACCAATAAAAATAAATATTAAACGGTAAAAAAAATGTGCCTCCAGCTTTCTTTTTTGTTAAACTCTTATCATTGCCGTATTATTATATAATTTTTCGCTTTCTGTCAGTTTCGCCAGTGTACACAGGACTTTATTGGCTAGGAAATTTTCCAGATTGCTGGAAGTGGAGGATAAGAAGGAGAAAAAGAAAAGTAGTTTCGCTAGCCTATCCGAAATGTCGAGCCTTTACGAAATAATTGCTGGCGTTCTTCATTTTACGCTATCCTGGAATCGGTTGTAGAAATACGATTTTACGTTATGTGACTAGGTTTTCGAGATTTTTAATAATAATGTCAACGGGTGATTTGATTATTATTTTCGCCGTGAAATCCGTGCAGTTTGCAGTAGCCGTATTTATAATTCCGTTAATACATACTTCGTTTTGTGCATTCCCCGTTCGTAGTTGCGACTTTACTACTATTCTGTTTGTTCCATTTTTGTCTGCGAAAGCATCCAAAAGATAATAATAGAATTTAGCCAATCACCAGCGTGTTGTAGTTGGCTAGTTAATTGTGTTTCGTTCGGGTAGAATATAATACGCCGTTGAACGCGTTAATGTTCCCAGTTGACATGCCCAAAAAGAAGAAAAAAAATATATCGAATTTATATGTCATCTTTTTTCCATCTGCCCTGATTGCAACGGTGTAGTCTTGAGCGCAGGTATTTGTTTCTCCGTGATTTTATTCTACGGATCTCCACGTGTGTTCGATGTCCCTGAAATGAAATTGTAACGGAGCAACTGTGGAGCCGTTTACTTTCGTCTTGTGTTACGTGTGTGCACTTTCGGTGGTAATTAACACGCGCCGAACGGGAGTTAATCATTCTCGGGGGAGGGGGGGGGTCAATTTATTTAATTTCAGTGTTAACTTAGCGATTAATCGTTGAACGCATGCGCATTGATGACTTTTTTACGTTTTACTTTTCAATGTGTTAAAGTGTAAAATTGAACGTTTACATTTATTTTGTTGACAGAATATTCGTTAATAGAAGCTTACATTTGGAAAACATCAAGTTCTATGGATTCGATATGGATTATACATTGGCGGGTATGTGTTTACACGATTATTATTTTTTTACCATCGTTTTTGCAGTCTTAGAAATTTAATATCTCTCGTTCTTCGTTTATCCGATGATAAGCGTGTTTAGTAATAAAAATAAATTTACACTATCGCTAACTGCTACGATTAAGTCGAAATAAAATTTCACAGCCACGAAAATGTAAATTTAAATTGTGCGTATATTTATAAAATACAATTCAAAGAGCAGTGAATAAAAGATCTCCTAGGAGACGAAGGAAATCGTGTTTGCTTGGGACGAATTAGAAAAGTAGCCGAATAAGGAAAGATAATTTTTGATTGTAATATCGGATTTCCCGGGGTCTATAGACAGATTATTTATTTTATTTTTTTTCTAGTTCTTTACCGGGTCAACTATACCGACTTTAAGTTGGCCAAGTGAAATTTTTGTATATTTTCAGTGTGCGGCGGCGGGATTCGAATCAGGTCCTATAGCCGAACGAAATTCCACTGCCTAACTATCTACGTCGTGGTATATCTGACTGGCAGATTATCTAAAGTGTTATCTTAACAGTCGGACTTGAAAATTATTAAAAATAGTAAGTCTTGAAAGTTCCCGAACGATATAAAATAAGTAAGACGAATTTTTAAAAGCAAAACCGAGATTCAGATATAATTTTTTATAGTATTTTCAGGATTTTGTGCTCTTTTTTTTTTTTGTCTTTTCATATTTTGTTTTTAACTATTTATAGTTTTCGTATATTTATAGTCGTGTCTCAAATCTAGCGCAAAATCGAATCAATTTGAAATCGTTATGACCTATAGTCAAGCGGATGAGAGTACCGAGATCATTGCTCATACCGGAGAAAACTTTTAAGGATATATTTTTTTTAGAATTTTTTATTGCCGATAATGAACTAAAATTATAAGAAGAATATTCTGGCTACGTAATTTGTTTTACGTACAATTATGGATTATTCGAAAAATTTGTTTTTCACTTTTTTTTTCTCTAACATTTTATCGCGTAATTAAACATTTTAAAGTACCGCAACAATGATAATTGAAACATGTAAATATTTTGATTATGCTTCGAAAAGCCCTTGTGCGCACAGCGTATCTGCAAGTCAACAAATTTCGATATTTAAAATAGAGGTATGAGTATACTTTTGTTATAAGTTGTATATTGCTCTTTAAGCGATAATGTCTGTTCAAACTTCGATATTATGCGTTTAGTTTCTCGTTCTACTTTTAAATTAGTATTTTTTTTATGGGAAGCATTTTTTTTTTTTTTTTTTTTGGTTCTGTTGTTTTAGCGTTAACACCATTTAAACTTCTGCAAAGTTCGTTGTTAACTTTTGTCGTATCGCTCCGTACATGTGACATCCGTTAATTTTAATTTTTTATTTACGAAATACGTTAGTGTTACTATAAGGACGAGTCAGTAATTGATTTCGACTTTGTACCACCTCATGGTCTGTGTGTTCAATGTCAAAGTACTTTAATTTAGGCAGTTATTAAACAGAGGCTTATTGTTACGTAATTTATAATAAAACTGAGATTTCCTTCCTGTTTTTTCTTTTTTATTTAATTCTAGACGCTTTTTTTATATTTTTTTTTTTTTTTTTGTTGCATATAATCGAATTAGTTCCTATAATCTCACAAAATCGTAAATGAACGAGATAAAACATTCGTTAATTAGGAATATTTTTGTTTTACGATTAACGCTTGCCAAAGATTGCTGTATGAGAATAATTTAAATTGAATAGTAAAAGTAGTATGGAAACATTTAAGACGAGCTTTTGCGATTCTTTTTTGTTATAAATTTCGATAAAAAGTCGTGGTTGATATTTTGAAAGGTTAAGCAAATTTTCATCGCATGAGTTGTTCAATTTTTTACCTATTAATTTTATGAATAAAACAGAAAACAAAAAAAAAAAAAAAAACGAATGCCTGCATCAATAAAAAATCATTTGTTGTGGTTTGAGATATAAATATGATATCATAGTAAGTTTTTTTATTTTAAAGTTATTATTTAAACGTTTTATTTTAATAATCCTTACTTGCGGCTAGTACATGTTAATTCAACGAATAAGTTTTTTTTTTTAAATGCTTTTACACAGTGCATCAAAAAAATTGACTTTGTTTTTTATTTTAGCATTGTTTCTAATGTTCTTCTTTATTTTTTTTTTTTTTTAACTTGAGCTCGTCAACTAAGGACCCTCACCCAGAAACAAATAGTAAGGGAAGAAGTCGGTTATATTTTAATTCGATCAGAAATCTTTGCTAAAATGAAGCAAATACTAGGGATAACTAATGGGGACGGAAAAGACAGGATATAAGAAGCACAATAAGGAGTAGGAAGCTCAAGCCTCAACAAATAGCAAGACAAAGCAGATCGCTCCAGAGAAAAAGATGAACACTGAAATAACACATGATCGGCGTTGCAAATAACTGCATCGTTAGGATGGAGAGGACAGTGGGGCGTATCAGGGAAATTGAAATCTAGAGGAAGGCAGTAGAGCATGGCCAAAACGCATACAAACAACGGAAACAACATCAGAACGTCGAAGAGAGAGATGCAAAAGAAACCATGAATAGGGAGGAAGAGTAGGTTGAACAGACAGATAAAAGGAACAATTGCTGAAAAAAGACTAAAGGACTAACACAATCCAAAGGGCCAATACCAGGCCGAAAGCAGAACATATTGTTAGAAAATATATTATTATGCTCCAACTACCAAACAAGGCGCTTGTTAAGCATACCCTCAAAATGCTTTTTTAATGCAGGATGCCGGAGAAATAGGACATGGGGGAAATTCTTTTTTAGAAATGAGAACGACGATAAAAGAATTCCAGAAGGAAGGAGTTATACCCTTCGAAAAGAAGGAATTGAAAAGACTAAGAAGAAAAGTAAGGGATTGTTCAGAAAGGTTTTTAAAGGCGAGATAGGGTATACCGTCAAGTCCTGGATTGGGACTAGACGATTTAGAGAGAACAGACTTTAATTCATTAAAATTGAAAGCCGAAGTTAGGAAGTAGGGAGGAGAATTTTGCGGAAATGGAGGGTACAATTCATCAAAAGAAGGAACATAAGCTGGAGCGACGGGATCAACGAAAGGAAAAAGGCTATCATTTGAAGGCTCTGGCCATTTTCCAAATCTAAGCAAGAGTAGTAGTTCTAGAGAACTTAGCAGAGAAATTTTTCCAAGAGGTCTTCTTAGCGGATTTTAGTATAAACCTAGCTCTCACGTTAGCCTGTTTGTGAGCTAGAAAATTTTTAGTCGGACGATTAGTTCTAAAGGTGACTCGGCTGTGATTAAAAAAAGCGGCGTCACATTCCTCATTCCACCAAAGTGATGAGGCCTTACTGCGGTGAATGGATGATGACGGATGGTGAGAAGGAGAAGATAGAGAAAGAGTAGAAGTTAAAGAATGTAAAATGGAATTGTAGAGAGGTATCGGATCATAGTTCGGATGAATGAGAGGAAGAGACGAGTCGATCAGGGATCGGAATAGAGGCCAGCTAGTTCTGGAAAGATTCCAACCAGGAGAATCAGTATGCATGGAATCAGATGGAGGAGGAAAACTGACAGGAGTTATTAAGATAGGAACATGGTCAGTACTGTAAGAACCCATAAGGGTCTTCCAATTATAATTAAGACCAGTAGACGGAGAGGAGAAGGTCAGATCGAGGGAACTAGAAAAAAAGGCATTCCGGAAATATGTGAGGGAAAGATCATTGAGGAGTACTAGGTTATCAGAAAGGATGACATTCTCAGGGATTTTTTTTTTCTTCCTTGTTTGGGGTTTTCCCTGGGCTTATCGGCAATGGACGATTACCCGTCAACATATGTAAATAGCAGCAGTTAGGAGTCACAAGGAATGGAATCTGACAAGGAACACTATACCAAAGATGGAGAAACAACTCAAGGATGGAACCGTTTGGGATTGTAGGATGCACAGCCCCATAAAGGAGAATGCGCATACGTGTAGCGGAAGACTGAATGGAGATGTGAACAGTGTTAGTTAGATTAGGACCAGGAGGAAGAATTGATTGAATGTAGGATCTCACAACATTTTTTTCAAATTTTGAGACTAAGTGATCCCCGCCAGTTAAAAGATTAGTCATTCGAGGCCGCATTAACATATTCACAACGATTTTTCATTATGTACATACATATATACACAAGATTGGGTTTTAGAAATTCTATGGGAGAGTTTTGCAGTCTAGAAATCGATTGGTCAAGGAAATAGAGTCTATTTGTGTTAGCAATCAAACCTACAATTTAGGTTGAATAAAAAGTAAATTAAACAATTCGTTTATATACCATGTTGAATAGAAAATCGAAATCCCGCGATGAAATAAATTTGTTCACGATGTTTACGTGGCGCGGTTTTACATATTACGCAGATTAAACTACACTTTCAAAATTGAAAAATAGACCTACGCAGTTGTATATTACGTGCGTATTTCTGTGTTGTATTTTTAAATTTGTATTGTATGAAATTCATTGATGTGCAAGTTCAGAACAAATTCAAGTAAAGTTCGGTCGTCAGGTAATGTTTAGAGTTTGTCGGTGCACATTAATGCCTTGAATAGTCGGGTGTTTTTCATTTTCATTAGAACTACTTCGGATAATGCGATTCAAAAGTTGAAAATATATCCGAATAATTGCGAGATGGGTTAATTTAATTTGTTAATTTTTTTCATTTGTACCAAAATGTATCATTAATTAGTTGAAACTGAAGTTGCTGGAATCGACGAATCAAGTTGTATTTAATTTTTAGCACTTGTAAAATTTGCTAGTTCTCGTCAGTTTAGGTATGCAATATTGGTTGATAAGTTTTTAATTTCGATTTAATTTTGATTTTGTCGTATTCGCGGCTAATAGTGTTGTAATTATTTACCGTGTAATTTGGTCAGCGCTTTTACACGGCAGCCGTTGCCGTTGAAGGAAAATGATGTTATATTTCTTGGTAACGCGGAATTTGTAAAATTTCGAATTTCGATTTTTTTTTTTTTTTTTTTTTTTTTTTTATTGTCGCGAATTTCTGCTGCCATTTTAAGAACCTGCGCCATATGTTAAACTGCTTTGATATATCTGTATTTCTTTTTCCGCTTCTTTACCGATAACAGAACTTTCTCTAGGAACGCGTTTGCTGCGTTAGAATTCAAAACCAGGCACATGCGAGCTATTCTCTTTTTGTTCTTTAAATTTTTATTTACACGTTCAAAGTGGAAGGTTACTTAGAAAAATAAATCAGTGAGCAACCGTTGAATTAGTTTTATGGCGGCGTAATTTTTTATCTTGCTTTACTGCATACAAATAGCGGACATCATCGCCTTCATGACTTCCTGATTAACGCTTATCTGATTCATTTGCCACCACGTTTTATCACACCTTCTGAGAAGTTTTTCTTTTACTCGGACCAGCTCTCATTTTTAATTAATGTTATTGCGTATCTTTGAAGCACGGTCGATTCAGTTAATGATATATAATTCGGGCATTAATGTGCCCCGGTACACGACCGATGACAAAAGCTGATTAAGAACTTATCTGACCAGCTTCTTTACTTTTTTGTTTTAAGTGTTATTATTATTATTATTATTATTATTATTATTATTGCTAATGAAATAATGGAAAATTTATCGCAGAAAACTTTTAAGTAATTTAAAAATTGTCAAAACATCACTAGTTCCGGGTGAAAAGTTTTCATATTCACGATGTACGATCGTAATGAAACGAAAAATGATAGAAAATTTTACGTTTTATTATAACTATACACTTATGAATACGGCGATTACTTAAACCGAAACTGGTTAGTGTTTCAAAAATTTTTAAATTACCTAAAATTACTTTTCCATTATATTAACGTAAAATCGTGAGATAGTATGAAGTATTTATAATATTAATATCAACATTTTATTATTTTGCAATCATCTTTCTACACTTTTCACCACTTTTGAACTCTGATTTTCTTTTTTATAATTCTGTATTCCTTTATAAATATTTGACTATATTAAAATGAAATTTTAAGTTGATTACGATTTTTAAACAGTCAAAGAAAAACAGATATTCTACTTTCGCCGTATTCGGAAGGCGTCCGACAAAACGGACCATCGGTTACAAAAATAGTGAACTAGCTAGATGAAAATTTAATTAGGTCGAGTAAAAGGATATTAAGGAAATGAATGCAACGACGGCAAAGCTTATTGCCTAACGTTTAGTAGTGTTACGAAAACACAAAATGCAAACAAGCTTTTAAGAAATAGTAAAAGAAGTAGCTGCGGAAAAAGCGTAGTGTGCCGCTGATGATGTAGCTTTGATAAAAGCGAATGTGTACGACACGTGTAAAGAACTTTGGAAGAGAACGAGAGGTTTATTATTAAAAAAGGAAAGAGATAAATAATAAATCCGATCGCGTAAATGATGGAGGTAAATAGGAGAGTAGAAGTAAAAAAGGAAGCAGAGAAATTGTAGGTCGAGTGAACATGGAAGCGTAAAACGGGCGTAAAAAAAAAAGAGGACATTTAGTAAAAAGACAAAAAAAAAAAAAATTCTAGGCTTAGCAGGCTGTAAGAACAAAAATTCTCTAGATATATTCTAATTAAGAGTGTGCCGTGCGAATCGAATATCGCGAATTGTAGGAAAAGAGTAACTATAGTAGTAGGAGTGATGCAAGTATGGCTGAGGGTACGTAAGAGTAAATTAAACAAATGCGGTTTGTTAAGAAGAATGGAGTAAGTTGAAAATGGCGGAAGGAAGGTACCAAAAGCGGTAGTCGGAATCGACGATCCCATAGGAAGAGGTCGAAAGTTGTTTCGCATAGCGCTAAAACCAAGTATTTGAAAGAAAAATGATATTTTAATTTTCTCCTATTGCACGATTGCATTTTATCACAATAGTATATATATATATATATATATATATATATATATATATATATATATATATGTATTCGAACGGTGCTTCGCAAGAAAGGTTTTTTTATTATTTATTTATTTGGACTGTTGGTCAACTGCGGATATTAGCTCAAAAGATAACTTTCTGCGCTTTCTAATGTTCGGCGGTGTGATTCGAACCGAGTAATATTTTAAAATACAACAATCGGCTGTAAATAAGGTTTCAAGTGCCCGCACGCGTGAGCAATACCAGCAATATTAATTATTTTTACACGCCAAACGATTCTTCCATTACTGCTTAGAAGTCGTATGTTGAGATTACAATCAACGCCCGAACAGATTAATCACTTCCTTGTTTGGTGGAACGAACTTTCTTGAGAAAACCTACAGATTTATGGGCGAATTCGAAATAATGATGTCCCTCTTGATATAGTATATGAGTATACGTAATAATTGCTCCGGTGTGTATTACACTGCAAACAATACTTTCCCGTGCGTTGCATTCAGTCTGTAGTCGCGAATTAGCTTAGCTTACAAAATCAAATTTTATTATCGTATACCATTGTTCTCAAAGGCGCACTCAGGATTTTTTTTTGGTCGGGGCTGGAGTTTATAACATGGGTTAGGGAGTGGTAACTTGATAACTCGACTAGATACCTATCTGTTTCCGTGGTCTGTAAATTAAAATAAAAAAAAAAAATACAAAACCAATTAATTTTATCAAAAATATACAAAATTAACAAATTTTATTTTTAAGAAAGTTACAGAACTAACGTATTTTATTTTTAAAAAAAATAATAATAGTAACAAAAACGTAACATTATATTTGTTATAAGCACAAATTAGGTAAGTATAGAATTTAATTTTAAAAAAATTAAGTAAAGGTATATAACATTAAGCAAAAAGTAAATATGTATGTTTTTTAAAAAAAATTAAGTAAAACAAAACATTACAAAACGAAGTTATGTTTTCGAAGATTTTTTATAAAGATATCTAATACCTCATCGGCAATTGTACTTATTTCACGATGTATATTCAAGAGCACAAACTAGTGTTAATGTCGAATGTAAAATGTCAGATCCATTTGGGTCCGCTGGATACGTATCTGGGATGCAGTTCCGGATCCGCATCCGAAGAAATAACGAACTTCCTGTCACTACTACATACAACCCAACGAAGCAACGTAAAACAAAATTACTTTACATTTCTACATCGAATTCATTTATTTTTTCTGTACTATCCCGCATTACGCTACAAAATTAACTTTGGAAAAAATTTCGGAGCTATTTTGGGGGGAGCAATGGCCCCGTGGCACCCCCCTTGAGTGCGTCAATGATTGTTCTGATGGTGAAATTTTTTCGAATGCGATGAAAGACTTTACTGCTAAAGCTACAATCTGCTGGCATTATCGGAAGAATGAGCAAGTACCTAATAAAAACGATGCTTGCGCGTATTTTATACAAGTTATACAATAAAGGCTATGTCCAGGTTTACGTTAATTTGCCCTCGATTCCTCGTCATGAGGACATTGAAAGTAATGTCATTGCCTATGCCGTGGCTGGTACTTGTTTCGTTTCTATTTTAAGTAAATTTTAGGTTATAGTCCTCTGGCTCTATGTAAAAATGCTATTCTAGACATTGAACAGACATTATTTACCTTTCCTCCTTTACTTTTTTTTTTTTTTTTTTTTTTACCCCCCCTTGGGTTTGCTAGCAAAGAGCATTAGCCCAGCAAAAAGGAATAGACACATGGAATAGAATAGAAATTATATTTTTATTCTGTCGGCAATGGAATCAAGGAACACCCCTAGGACAGGAACAACAGAGATAGTAGGTAGAGAAAGAACATAAGAGGCGTTGAAAGAAGCAGGAAGACCAAGCTTTAAAAGATGACAATAAAGTAACTCACGCTCGCGAGATAAACCGGAGCACTCGAAGAGCACGTTATTCGCATCACAAACATATACTGGGGGAACCTTCAGGATCCAATGGATAATTATGAGATGGAGCCCCAAGGAATAGCGATTTAGTGAAGAAGGAAGGAGACTATGCGAGAAACGGAGGCGAGATAATTTAGTAATTATGGACCGATGCAAACTGGGAAACTCATAGAACCAAGGACGAGGGGGAGGAACAGGATTAATCAAGAGATAAAAGGAATTAGGATTAGCGAAAAGAGATACATAAACAGAATGCCTAAGATGGCAGGATTTAGTTGGAAGAAGAATATTGTGTGCTGGAACCCTACTAATAAAATTCCCATTGGAAACAGCAGCTTTAGCAAGGAGGTCGACGGCTACATTTCCATCAATGCCTGCATGTCCTGGAATCCAAAGAAAGTCAATCTGGGTACACGTCGATGAGGATAGATCATGAAGAAGAGAACGAATAGAAAGGATAATAGCATCAGTGGAAGGAGAAAGGGAAGGTGGAGATAGCGCTAGAAGAACACTTAAAGAATCAGAAACAATAAGGAATTTGGAAGAACTTGCAGAAGAGGAAATATAAATAATGGCTTGTAGAATGGCAACAGATTCTGCAGTAAAGACAGAACAAAAGGACGGAAGTCTAAAAGACCGAGAATGAAAGAACTGAGGGCACAAGAATGCCGCCCCAACTCCGATCGAGCTGTTCGATCCGTCAGTAAAAATTAACGAGTGATCACGGAATAGAGAGTTTATTGTATTATTAAATTCCATACTGACGATATGAGAGGGAGAGGATTTAAGGAAGCATGGCATGAAGATGATATTTGGTGGCTTTAACAATTTGGAATAGACGTAAGAAAAAAATGGAAGCTTGTGATGAGGAATGACAAAAGGGGAAAATTTAGAAAGGCGAAACGATATATGAAATAGTATAGGAATTTTATTGGAGGAAAAACGCCAGTGACGAAGGATAAAAGAATAAGAGGTACTGATATTTGACGAGGAAGTGGAAAAACGTTTAATGAGAAAGCGATAACCCAAATAAGATCTTCGGATGAACAGAGGACAGATATTGGATTCAGATAGAATGGCTGGGATAGGAGATGACCTCAGAGCTCCGAGACAAAGCCGAAGGCAACTGTTTTGGAGACGATCTAATTTGTAGAGAACGGATTTGGAAGCGTTCTCCTCCTTTACTAATAATTGCTCCTTTTATCTCTTCATTCAACTTTATCTTACTTGTATTAGTTTACGTAGAGTTTCCTTATCTTCATTTCCCCCCTAGGTTGTCTTTGTTATTCACCTGCTTTAATGATATTTTATTATTTTCCTTCTCGCTATCATCTTTTTCTCCTTAGTTATCTCACTATTCTCCGGTTTAATGACTCAATTGTTCGTGATCGTGACATGTTTTGTTGGAATGCTTCTTTCTACTGAAATATGAATGTCGGTAAAATAAGAGTTTTGCCAAGAGAAAAACTCTCCGGACCTCCAGACACTACTCCCATAATGGTTAAAGAAAATTTGTTTTAATTGACCACGTTATTTTTATGGTTACAGAATTTATTATATCAAAATATTTTCTTTAATCGGTTACGGACGGTGAATTATTCGTTTTTATAATGGAAATGTAAAATTTATTTACGATAAAGCAGACAAACGTATTATATTTTATAACGTTTTTTCCATATTACCTCCAACCTACCAGCAATTCTTGCTCCATTGTGAAAACAAGGTGTTAATAGACGAAATCGGAAAATAATTCTTTTTGTCTTTAGATAAGAACGGATTCTCGGATGGTCGGACAATGGAGCTGTTTTTGTCGAATGTCTAGAAAATAAGTATTATAATATACCTCCAAGACGTTCTCTTATAAGTGATGACGCATGAAAAAGAAAATAAATTATTCAATCACTAATAACTGTTGCCTCCGTTTTAGCTTTTTTTGTTCTTCCTGCTGTAGTAAAGCCGGTTGCTCCATATGTGCCCGTAATCATCCCACTTCCATCGCCCAGCGATACGTTACGGCCTGTTACCACTGCGTTTTTTGTTGTGGCGGAAACCACTGTGCTGCCCTAAACCCTTGAAGTTTATAATAACCGGGCTACAATTCGTAAAATCATGAGTTTGCAAAACGTTTCCTTTTCCGAATTTGAGGAATTCACAGTTAATTCGCCATTGCTTTAACCGGACCAATTTCCTCCCGACCCTTCCAAATTCATCCTTCACCAACAAAAAGAAGAAGCGGCAAAACTACTCCATTAATTCTTCTTCCTTTCTCATTAAGATTCCGACCCAACAGTATTATTCCAGTTCAAGATCTTAAAATCCTCCCTCATTGAACATTATTCTAATTCATCTAATAATGCTGGCACTAAAGACCATCGCTTCGATGCTTCTAAGCCAGGTGTGGCCAAACTTTTATCTCTTATGGGCGACTTATTCTGTAAAATGTAATCTGCGGGGGACTGTGAATGTGGGCAAACAATTTCAGGATTTTTCAAATTTTTCATTGATATTTTAATAAATAACTAACAAGAATTTCAGTTTAAAAAAATATTATGGCAAACAAAGCAAACAAATGATTATATATTTTTATTTTATGAAGCACAATAATATTTATGAAATTTAAAAAAAAAAATTACAATGTAAAGAAATAAGTACACAAAAAAATTTTAGCAAATAAAGAAAAAAAATAATAATTGTACTTTTTTTTTTATTTTTTTCGTTATGAAATACTTATTAATTTAGAAAAAATACACCGGAAATAAGCAAATGAATAAAAATGTGACCTTGCATAAGTGCAGCAAGTTTCTCAAAATTTGATTCATATGAACTTAAGGCAATTCTCAAACATGATTCCAAATGTTGATTTGTTAATTGCGTTTTTTTTTCGTTTTTTTACCCCCCCCCCCCCCCCCCCCTGGGGTTTGCTACCAGAGAGCATTAGCCCAGAAAAATGGAATAGATGCATGGAATAGAATAGAAATTATATTTTTATTTTGTCGACAATGGAATCAAGGAACACCCCTAGAATAGGAACAACTGAGAGAATAGGTGGAGAAAGAGCATTGAAAGGAGCAGGAAGACCAAGCTTTAAAAGATGATAATAAAGTAATTTGTTTTGATCGCATTCATAAATGAAAATGCGGATTCACATAAATATGTTGATCCAGAGAAGGCATTGAAACGTGTAACAATTGTCCATATATTTGGATATTTATCTTTTCTTGTCAGTTTCCAAAAATTACAATCTGAAACCAGTGACTTAAGATTTATGTCACATTTAATATTTATTATTTCTTTTTCAAAGCTTGTTAAATTTGTAGTATCGAGAAAGTTGTTTAGTTTCTGAACTACACTTTCGACATCGATGTCATTAAATGAGCAAGACAAAAAACTGGCAATATCTTCAAGTTCACTTAATGTTAGAAATCTTCTTTCAAATTCTTTTAAAAGCAGTGCAATAATATCGGCATATTTGTTGTATGATTCTTTTTATTTTTAGACTCATCAGCTAGATTTTGATAATGCTTTAAATCACGACGTTTTAATTGAATTGCAAGCATATTTAGTTTCTCTTTAGATGACTTCAAAATGCTTATCATCTCTATTATTGTTTTACCTTTACCCTCTAGTTGCAGGTTTAATTGGTGTAATTTTTCAATAATTTCGCAGAACAAAGAAAGATCAAGAAGCCATTATTGATCATTTAGTTGAAGATATGAATCACCTTTAGTTTGTAAATATGAGTGCATATTTGTGGCAGAAGTTCTCTTAGCATAATTTTAAATTAAAACTTATTACATATAAATTTGTCTTCAAACGAACCGTGTGTAATAACCTCATTATTTGCCGTCTGGCACATGATTTTGCGTCATTTTGTGCGATTTTCATTTACATGCACATGCGTTACGACTACAATTAATTTAAAAGTTAACATTCGCTTGCATTGTTCATCGGGATAAATACAAACAGTATGCCTGGCTACGTTGCATAGTCTATTCTGGTAAGAATAATCAATCGCATTCAGATTTTCAAACATTAACTTTTAAGCGAAGGCAAATTGTTCAACTTTAACTTCGCGGGCTACTTTCAAAACCGTCGCGGTCGACGTATTGGCCACCCCTGTTCTAAGCTTCCCTCGTTCCCTTTTACAATTCCATTTCTCTCTAAAATCGCAAAATCCCAATGTTAAATTACAATTAAAGTTCTCTTTAAGATAATCTACAACTTCAAGCTAACCGACCACCCTGGGCGGAAAATCCCGAAAAAACCGTCAAGGATATATAATATGGAATTTAAAACGCGTCCTTCTAAAATTGTTCGGACGTTGCTAATTTTCCGCGAGGGGTTGATTGTTAATCAGTTTTATTGTAAGACGGAGAGCCCGTCTAGGATGGCATCGATCAGATGGACGTTGAAAATTATTCCCTATTCCTAGAATTAATTGTCCGTCGTACGAATGGAATCGTATACTCATCGCGAAAAACATAATTATATTTCACGTTTTTATGTTGATGCGGCTGATAGCGTAGAATTCCAACCGCCAAAGAAGAAATAGGAAATATTGTCGTAGGAAAATTTACCTCGCAGTAAATTAATCCTGAAAAGAAAAAGAAAAAAAAAAAAAAGCAACTTCAAAAACGCATAATGAAAATGGAATTCTTGAATCTTCATTAAATGAAGTATTTTCTCTTCTGTTTTACCGAGTGTGGTAGTAAATCACTGTTGATAAAAGTGATAAAATAATATGTATGCCGCTAAAATGTTGTTTATTTAAGATTTGTAAAAAATAAGAATACCAATCGAGCACGGTTCACCGTGAAATGTTGAATTTAAATTGTAATGCGCAGGAGGATTACATATTTTAAAAGAGTCGTTTTTTAAAAGAGTCGTTTTAATGTTAACACGAAATTTTCACAGTTCGCGGTTACATGCGCATTTTGTCGTTCAATTTTCAACCACTTTTCTGCACGGATATTATCTCGGTCTGGTTTAATAGTCGGGAAATTGTTCATGGATTGTTCGCCCAAACACCGGATGCAGATATTACACTTTTGCCGAAAGAAACGAGATCGGTAACCAATGAATTTCACAGAACCCCGGTGATCTAATACGTCATTAATGACACAGCAGGAAACTGGTCTCATGACAAAATAATTGTTCCGAGCGCGCTTCGATTAATTTTGGAGTCCCTTTTATCAACCTCCCTACACAAAGAAAAATTTATAATAAAACATAATGTCAGATAATTGTGTATAATTTGTGTAAATTGTGTATCAACGTCCCCGAATTTGGCTACACTCCCCTCCACCGCTCTAATGAAAACAAATCTGGTAGGCTGGAGAAATGGTATCCCCTTCGCAAGATGTAATTGCAAAAAAAATGTGGTCTCATATAATTGTGTACAATTTGTGTAAATTGTGTATCATTATTCAAAAATGTATGTACATACCCCTCTTCGCCGTTATAATAAAAACAAATTTACGAGCTAGCTCTGCCACTGCTTGAAATGGACCCGATTAATTGCACCAACCCATTAGAGTTTCACGTGGCTTCGCTAGGAACACAAAAATTTTTCCATTTTAAAAAATGTAACTGGAAAATTTCCAATAATAGTGTATTTTCCTACTATTTGGAAATATTGAATTTCATAAACTGGAGGTTCTATTTATTAAAAAATTAGGACATTATTATACTTTTTTTTTTTTTTTTTTTTTTTTTTTTGGCGAATCAAAGCTATAAAAAATGTGTTGTATCAAACTTCTAGAATTGATGTAAATGTTATGAAGCTTTACCAAATAAATTTAAATTTTACCTGTAATTCAGTAAATGGAACAAAAAAAAAAAAAAAAAAAAAAAGGTTAAACAAATTCCAAACATAATGTAAATATAGTATTAAAATTTTTCCATGTTTATATTGTGTGACTTTTACAGTAGTTTCAATTATTAAAATATAAAATAAAAGCACAACTTCTGTAATTAACAAATATAAACAATACACTGACTGGCTTTGGTTACACAGAACCAAGCTATAGTATGACCCTAACCGAAATACGAATTTATGTTAATTGTGTAAATTGTGAGTATTTTATCAATTACAACTATTATAGTATTAAAATATTCGAATGCGGTTTAAAAAAAAATGTTTTTTTTTTTTTCTACAGTACTCGGAATTACGGAAAGAAAAATATTTATAGTTTTTTTGGGTGCTTTAATAAGGAACGGTATTAACTCACGTTGAACAAAAAATTACAATAGGCTATTTAGATTCATATACGATCAGTAATAAAAGCAATGAAAAAATAAAGAGAAGGAAGAACGGATACAGTTCTGCAAGCAGTACATTAAGTTTGAGGAATTTTGAGTAAAGCTGGAAACGTCTTATTCGTAATTATCACTGGGAAGATGGAAATGATTATAAAAAGAGTCCGAAGTGCAACATGATAACGAAATGAGGGAAGCAGATTAAAAACGTGATCGACGTAAGAAAAAAATTATATAGCGTCGTAAAGAAGGAAAGTTTTAAGACCGAGAATGAAGTGGAAGAGCGTGAAGAATAAAAAGATAAAAAGAATCTTATTTAGAAAAGATGAATTTGATCAAAAGTTTAAATATAATTTCTTATACAGTAAAACTACTCCGTTGACAATGTACAACGAGAAGTTGATTAATAGGCGCATCATGAGACTGACGATTATTCTCTTCATTTATTATAACCAACATGACTTTAGAACATTCAAAAAAACTGACTAAACGCGAAGAATGATGGGACTGTAGAATGATAAATGGAGAAGAGATGGCAAAACCCTTTTAACATCAGAGATGACTAGAAATTTATTGTTATCTCGAACTGACGATGGAAAAGAATGGCTCGTAATATCCAAACAGATTGGTACAAACTAGAAAAAGTGTAAAACTTTAACTGTAAATAGAATGTTAAAAACATACTTCAGCACCATGAGAGTAATCTATATAATATTTTTCGGTTCAAAAACAGCTGTTTTAAAAGTTACAAAAACATTTTTAAGCAATACAAGTTTTTGGTGAAACAAGCGAAGCAAGATACGTGGAAAAACCTGTTTATGATAAATCAGTATTTGATTTTCGATTTAATATGTGAAATATTAGTATTTATTAATAGGCACTTTTCTCCTATAAATGCCTGTTTATTTCGTTTTCCCTTTTACTTTTATAATTTTAAAATTATTTATGGCGATAGCTTTTTTTTTTTTTATATTTAGCATCCATTAACCATTTTCTCGCTGGCAAACTGTTGAATTCTTCCTGACATAGTATTTTTACTTAATTTATATTTAATGTCACCGATGCGGAATTTCCCGTTCTGTATCATTCCCTAATAATATACTTACATTTTTAGCAAAGTTTTCGTAATTACTTGATCGTTTATTTGATTGAAATAAATACTGTTCTTTGCGCGGTGAACTGATTTTAATGCATAATCCATCCGGTGGCCGTGGCTGGTGGCTGGTGGCTTATGATTTCGTAAACTTTAGATTGTGTAAATGTTTTTTATTCCACTATCGCATTAACGCGTTTAATTTTATTTTAGCTGATTCCTCTGGTTTTTTCTTAAGCGGAAATTTAACTTTTTTTTTGATTTGTTTTTCTGTTTTCAGAATATAAATCGCCTCAGTACGAACGTTTGGCATTTAATCTGTTAAAAGAGCGATTAACATCGCTCGGGTATCCTCAAGAAATTTTAAACTTCGAGTATGATCCGTCATTTCCAATCAGGTAATAACATTATTGGCGAGGCAGTTTTTTTTTGTTTTTTTTTTTTTTTGTTCGTAATTAATTTTTCATTTCCTGTTTTCGTTATAAATTAATTGTATAAATACTGTTCCCGTGCCCGCGTGTTTGCCGCGATTTTATTTTTGCAGTTTTATATCGGAAATTTGAAATAATGTTTATTTGGCGTTAAAAAAAAATTCATATCTACGATCCGGTTTACGTACCGGACTGTGATTATAAGCGGAAGACTGTATTATATTGCTCTGTTTGAAAAGTCATAAATTTCAGTATAAACAGTCGAATCATTTGGTTACTGTTTCCCAGTAAATAATAACCGTTTGATAATAACTGCAAATATGATTTTCACCGCATTGAAGAAATTCGAGCAACTATCGAAATATATACCAGATATTACAGTGGTCCGTGACTCGATAGTGGTTGTTAAGGAAAATACGAAGAAATGGATTGTAGCAATTGGAGGAGAAAATGTAATCAAAGAAATCTGTCAGTGACGAAGAAAGCTACAAAACAGAAAGACGGAACGCTCGTTTATGTTTGCATATTAGTTATTTTAATTTCACTTTAAGTTAATAGCTAATGTAATATTTGCCTTGATGTCGCTGCCGTTAGCTAACTAATTATTCGTAAAACGAATAATTTAATTATTTTGAGAAGTATATCGGAAACTTTATAAGGTCCACGATACAACTGCCTAGCTAATAGCTTTATGTTTTTCCGGCACAATTAATGATGCCGTGATAAGAAATGTCTGATCAGCTTCTCGTTTTTTTTTTAAACTTGTTCCAGTCATTAATCACTATTATTAGCACTCGCGATTTAGACGGATGATTTTTTGTATAACGTTGCCATTTTGTGACTGTAAAATCGAAGAGTGCGTTAGAACGTAGTCAAACGATGTCAGTTAAATATGTCTATTAATCATTATCTCGTATATATATATATATGTATATATATATATATATATATATATATATATATACGTATATGTAATATTTTAATATTTATTTATTCATATGTACACGCGATCTTTCGGACTTCGCCGTGGAGGCACTCCCTGGATCTCCAGATAATAGATTCTTGTAATAATTACAAAAAAGTTCAGTTGACCACGTCATTCTTACGAAACAGTTTGCGTAACAATTTATTTCGATATGTAACAGAAAGACGCTATATGTTTCATAAGGGTTTTTCTGTATTGTCTCCGGTGTATTTATTTATGTGTATTTATATGTACGTATGTATGTGTTAATAGTCTGTAAAGCCCGATTGTGTGATTTTAAAAATTCGTGTGCGATGGAGAAAATATCTTTCCTTCCATTATTATTGCGGTTATAAATTCATCGTGTCTTAATGTACGACTGATTGTTCCTATTTTTCTACTGTTAATATTTTGTATCGATGTTCTTTTTTCTTTTATGTAGTACGTACTTCTTCATTAGTTTTCCTCTATGCCTATGGTATTCTTTTCATCATTCTCCATAACCATATTTCTATAGCTTCTAGCTTTTGTTCATTTTATTCGCCTAGCATCGAACTTTCACATCCATGTGTAAGTAATACGCTCCATGTTATAGTGTTTTAATGAATCTTTCCCCGATTTTTACGTCAATTTTTTCGCATATTAGTAATTTTCTTTACACAAGAATGCATATTTAACCTTACTAATCCGGTCTTTTATTTGTTTTGTGCACTAACTATCTTCTGCTGTAATAGTTCCCAAATATTTAAAACCTTGTACTTGTTCAGTAGTTTGATTACTAACTCTGATTTGCTTGTTATTTTTTTTCCTTCTATTGTAATTTTTGTCTTACCGGAATTTTTTTGTTTTTTTTTATGTTCATTGTTAGCTTATATTTATTTTAACGTTTCTTCTAAACTTTGCGAGTATTTCTTCAAGTTTTCATATTCTCTGTCGTTATTCTGTAAACCTTAGGAATGGTAGCATATATTCTGTTCGTTAACTTTAATGTGCTTCTTTTTGTCTCGTATTTTTTTAAAAGCTTCTTCTATATATAGTTTAAAATGGATTATTATACGTCATTATTTAATCTTTCCAACCTATACCTACGTCCTCTTTTTCCCATGATACTCTATCGAACGCTTTTGTAATATCTGCAAACATCAGGTATGTTTTTCTATTATTATTTATTCGTCTTTCTAGCACTGTTTTCAGCGTGCATGTAGCTTTTCTCGTTTTTTCGGAAACCAAACTGCTCCTTTCCTAAGTTGCTGTTAAGGGTATATTGCATTCTATTTTTTATGATTTATTTCGATATTTTGGACGTATGCGGGAGAAGACGGATTGTGCTTGCTTCATTCTTTTATATTTTCTTTATTTTTATTTAAACTGTTATATTTTTATATTTTCCTTGAAATCTCGCGGCAGTTCACCTGTTTCGTAACGTTTTTGTATATACTGTTATGAGTTTTGTCGTTGCATTTTGTATCAGTTCTATGGCTATCCAGTATCCATGTTTTTTTTTAAACTGATTCCTTTCTTTAATTCCATTTAAAATTTCTTCCGTTATTCACGGCTTCCCTTTTATATTCTTATTCTTCTCTATTATATTTTCAACGGTTGGTTTTATACTTTCTTTCAGTTTTTGCCATTTATTTTCGTTTTTATTCCCCTTGCATTATCTTATCCGTTACTTTTGATCTTTTTTTTCCCAATTCTTTCCGGTTTAAATTTATTATTCCATTGTTTTGTTTGTGTTTGTACCTGTTTCTTTTACTTAATTTGATCCGATGCTTATTGTGACTACTATATTATTGCTTCTTATTTTTCTTCTCGGATATCCGTAACTGAATTTTATTTTTTGCCTACATTTTCGCTTACTAGCGTGTAATATCTTTCCATTTTATGCGGGGTGAACAAGATGTTTGCAAAACATGTATTTTGTTGCCTACAGAATTCTAATAGCATTTCGTCTCTTTCATTTCTATTTCCTAATCCAAATTTTCCTTGGATTTCTTGGTTTCTTTTTTCGCCAACAAAGCCATTAAAACCTCCCATTATAATAATATGTTCTCTTCTCTTTGCTAATTTGGTTATTTCCTCGCTATTGCTATATACTTTTTCAACTTCTTTGTCGCTGTAATCTGTTGTTGCCGTGTATACTTGTTCAGATATTAAATTTTCGGATTGTTGTACTTCTATTTGTACCATCAGTATTCTACGTCTATGTGATATGTATTCAGCACTTTTTTACCCCACGGTTTATCTAATATTATTTCGTTTCTTGTATTATTTCCGCCACTATATACCTATATTTATCTGATCAAACGTCTCCTTTTGTTCTCCATTTGCATAGCGAAATACGTGGTACACTTGTTTTGTATTCTTTCAATTGCGCTTTTTTAGTTTTCCTACTTTTAGCAGGCTTCTTACATTGCGCGTTCCTAGTTTTTTATTTCTAGTTTCGAGTGATGTTACTTTTTTGTTATCTGTTTTGTATTTGCTTTTAGATATTTTGACCTGGTAAATTTTTTCAGTTTCTAGTAGTTGGGTTTCCTAACCGCACGGCCCTTTGTCCTTTCCCCATTCCGATCTTGATCATTCGAACTCCCATACAGACTACATCATTTACTGTTATCATGTTTTGGGAAGCATAAAGGTCGAAGAAGAAAGTGATGGGTTACTTAGGGAGGAATTTGAAGCTGCGCTGCACCGGCTGCCCAACAAAAAGGCGGAGGGAATAGATAATATTCCGGCAGAGTTATGGAAAGCCAGCGGTCAACACGTCAAAAACATACTGTTTGAAATGATACAGAAAGTTATGAAAAAAGGGGCATGGCCAGAGGAGCATTGTCAATCTATTGTCGTTCCAATTCCAAAAGTGAGAGTCCCAAAATACTGTAAAGATTATAGGACGATTAGTCCAATACCACATGCATCTAAAATCCTCTTGAAGATTATTAAAATGCGGTTTTGGCGCAAAATAGATCAATACCTAGATGAATCGCAATTCGGTTTCAGGAAAAATCGTTCTACACGTGATGCGATTGCCATGATACGTATATTAGGAGAGCGCATGATCAATAATGGGAGATGTCCTTATGTAGCCTTCATCGATTATGAAAAGGCCTTTGACAAGGTGCCTTGGCAACACCTATTCCCGCTTCTATGTCGAATAGGATGCTCAAAAAAGTTGATTAGAATTACCTACAACTTATAGTATAGACAAGAAGTTACTGTGAAATTCAATGGTGTAAATACGGATAAATTTAAAGTAAGGAAAGGAGTAAGACAAGGTTGTCTGCTTTCGCCAGATTTGTTTAACGTATTCGCGGAAATGATAATTAAAGGAACGTTTAATGAATATAAATATGGAATTAAGGTTGGCGGTAGAAGATATCACGTCGTTAAATTTGCTGACGACCAGGCTCAGCTAGCTGGTAGTGCCAAAACATTATCAACAATGATCCGAAGATTAAATGAAAATATGAATAAACAGGGAATGAAGGTTAACACCTTGAAGACTAGGATCATGGTGTTTGGCAAAACTCGTCAGCAAGTAAGAATAAAATTGGAAAATATAGTCATCGAACAGGTATCAGCGTTTAAATATCTCGGTCGAATGATAAAAGATAACATGGACTGTGCTCAGGAAATCGGCAGGCGTATTGCAATGGGTAAAATGGCGTTTAAAAACAAGCAGGCCTTACTCACCCAAAAATCCATAGCCATAGATCTGCGTAAAAATTGGGTAAAAATATTTGTATGGTCGATTGCTTTATATGGTACGGAAACATGGACGTTGAAACAAGCAGAGCGGAACAAGATTGAGGCATTCGAAATGTGGTGCTGGAGAAGGCTGCAGAAAATCAGTTGGACAGACAAAGTAAGCAACAAGGAAGTACTGGAAAGAATGGGGGAAGAAAGAAATATTATGCAACGGATTCGCAAAACGCGATTTCAGTGGCTAGGACATGTTTTCCGACAGGACCAGAATATATTAAAAGATATAATAGAAGGAAAAATAACAGTGAAAAAGACGCGCGGGCGTCCTCAAATAACTTTCCTGGATACTGTACTGAAGGAGACTGGAATGTCATTATACTCCGAATTAAAGAAGAGGGCGATGGACAGGCTGGCCTGGAGACGATTGGTGCATGGTGCGAACCAGCCGCAAGGCTGACACACAGATGATAATGACGGTGATGGTTTCCCCATTCGCCTTTCACCAGATTTCCTGTTTTAGACTTCCTTAGCTAAATTGACCTAGTTCAAAAGCCCTAGATATTTGCCTATTCGCTCTAGATTGGTATGCGTCAATTCGACTAAGGCGCATTGTCACGAACGAGTTGTTGATAGTCCGCTGTTATAAGTGCGATAAAATGCTTAATGGTATTTATTGTTAGGAATATTTTCGGCAATTGAACTTCTCTTCTTTTTCTCATCAGCGATTGTGAGTTCTAATTTATCTTTTTTGATCAGCGCTAAGCCCGTTGTACACAAAGTTACCATTCTGTACGTCACAGACGTCAAAACTCACATGGTTGGTACTTCGTTTCCTCGTTGGTGGGACTGACACCATATGACGATCGAGTGACTATCTATCAGAGAAGGTAACTCTACTTACAACAATTTGCCCCCCCCCCCCCCGCAAGACTGTGCTTAACGTTATAATATTTAAGAAAGTAATAAAAAAAAACTTTTAAAAATTAAAAATTAATAATCTACTCTCGGGTTATACAATTCCTACTCAAAATGCAAATCTGTGGTAATGTTGCTGATAATGATGATACTTAATTCCTTTCATCTCCATTTTTCATAGTTTTAATCTTTTTAAATTCCTCTTAGTAACGATTAAATAAATAATAATGCGGACGGAAGTTTCTAATTTTATTTTTACATTTTGCGCCTCGGACATCGATATTTATTTTGAAACAGATTATTGCAAAGACTTTTTCCGTTAAATATTAATGCCAGCGTAGAAATCTCGGTATTCTCGTACCGTTAAAAACCAGCTGGTGAGTCTGTTTATTAGGTTTACCCGAATTCTCAGCTTTTTGTATAAGTTTGTTAGATGTTTGTTATAGAGCGGGTTGACGTAGGAAAAATTTGGAGTCAATACAAAGTATCATCATTTAAAAACAACAGAAGTTTCGACAGTGTAGCTAATCATGGTTAAAGTGGAAAACAGCACTTTTATTTTCATCAAATTGAAACGTGGCTTCCTTTTTTTGGACTATCTTTCCATGATAGCTTCACACATTTGCTGTAAATAGCGCTGTATAATAAAGGCTAATTGCCCGCGCACTGGAACTTTCTTATTTGTAGTTTTAGGAATGCCGCTGACGTAGATGTAGAAAAGTAGCAAGCCGATATTCTTGACGGAGGCTATAATGTTGATTCTGCGTTGTCTGCTGTTACACTTTTTTTCCTCAAAATATTCTAAAATATCGGTATTATTTATCGAATGTTTGATTTTACCAAATGTAAAAGGGAAATTTGTACGAGAGCCGTTTTTGCTGTTATGCTAATAGTTTATTCGTTTTATTTGCGTTATTTTTAATTATTGGGCCATGTTATGAGCTTTTTTTTTTTTTTGACGTTATAGCGTAATGAAAGGTGAAACCTGCAGTATAATTATTTTCATTTTACAGAGGACTTTGGTTCGATACGATTTACGGAAATTTATTGAAAGTGGATGCTTATGGGAACATATTAGTTTGCGTGCATGGATTCAAGTTTCTAAAGCCGTAAGATTTTGTTTTTTTTTTTCTTTATTTTTAATTTAATGTAAAATAATTATGTAAAATTGTTATTTTTAACATTGTTTCTAGTCAGCCAATGGCAACTTTGACTTTAAAATGAATTGTTAATTTGTAATATGCAATAAAATTAAACACTAAAAAGATATGTAAAATTTCTTACCAAAATTATTAATTTTTGATACAGAATTAAACATCATATTCATTCGTACTCGCCTCTGTATGTTACACGTGGAACTGCGATCAATAATGCCAGTATTTTAAAAAAACTCTATTTTCAAAAATATAATCATAATTTAGATGTTTGTAAGGAATTTCATTCAATACTGTGACTTTATAAGCATCATTACAATTTTTGTATATAGAATGCATTACATATTTTTTGATTATAAAATCTTTAAATTTAGCCAAAACTGCAAATTAATAGTACGCAAATAGTTACGGTGCGACGAATCAAAAATCCAACTAATAAATTAATACTTTCCAACGTATCGGCCATTATCCCCAATAACAAACTAATCCTATATTTTCAATCTATGCTATCCCTAAAAATAGTATCTCCAGTGTCCATATTACGTAAACCACCCATCCGATGAAGAATTTGGCCATATAATCAGTTGGCGAAGACAGCTGTGTATTGAACAAATTAACTGCTCTAATCTACCAGAATTCTTCGTTATAAAGCATAATGAACATAACCATCGCATCTTCTTGCAACTAGAAGACCATGTATGTTCCAACTGTAATAAAACTAACCTAACAGAAGTAAAACAGCTGAAATTTTCCTGAGGTCCAAATGGAAGCAGAAGTCGATCAGCAAAATACAAAACAAAAGCGGCCACATCCTGCAACACCAATTAGCTCGACTTGTAATGAAGAACCAACTTTTTCAATACAACCGCAGATTAAAAAATCTCTAATGTCTATTGCAGCGAATGGAGAATCAATCGTAAACCAAACCGAAAACACAGATGACTCTATATCCAAAAATGAACCGCCTCCTCTTCAAACAACCCCGTCTTCTACAAACTTAACCGAGAAGTGTAAACATCTGTTTGATGTTGAACCGCGACTTTTCTCATTAGAATACAATGAATTTAATGATTTGATTAATAATATAGCTACAAAACCAGGCTTCACTAATTATGCTGCAGAACCAACAACCGACAAGGAGAGCTTATTACGCGCTTTGGTAGCTCTTAAGCCTTTACTAACGGGTCAGAAGATTAAAAACCGCTGTTCGCGAATTATCAAAAAGTTAAGCACGTGTTGACAACAGAAGGTGAATACACATCAGAAGACGACTTCCGACAACCAATAAACTAAACACCAGAAAAATGCTAGAGATCACAGGACTTCGCCTCCCACAACCAAAACAAATCAAATCACTCCAGTCATTTAAACTTTAATAACTGTTCTATGCCGTAATAATCTATGCAGGTACACACGGCTCATGTTAAGGAAAAAAACAGTATGCAGCCATATTACTGCCTTTATTCTTTTTTTTTTTTTTTTCATATTACATAGCTCACTTTTAGTTCACTTATACTATTTTGCGACTAATATGGGGCGGACTTTTATCCGTTTCTTACATCGGTATAATTTTTTTCCTATCTTTTTTCAAATAGGGACTTATTTTCAGTAATGAACAATAAACGGCTTATAAAAGCAAATAATTCAGGTAACATCGATTACCAGTAAAAAAGATAACAAAGTTGTAAATTTTATTTATTTTTTTTTGGGCTCGGCTAACCAAGAGCATTGACCCATATCTATATATCTATATATATATATATATATATATTTTTTTTTTGTTTTTTTTAAATAACTTAAATTTTAATGCTATTCGCTATTGAGTAAAGAAAGGATGCAATTATTGGAAAAATGACCTGGTTTGGGAACGACAGTATCGACGAAATATTGTAAGGTGCGGGAGCATTGAGTTGTAGTAAATTAGAGTATAGTACGAATTGTTCATTGAATAATGCCGAGCACTCAAAAAACACATGATTAGCGTCACAGATGTAATTATTCCCTGGTGGGTGAAGAGGACAGAGAGGAGATAAAGACGGAAAAATCCGGTGTCGTGAATCGGGAAGGAGTGAATGGTTAAATCGAAGACGACATATGGATACAATGGAGTTACGTTGAAGAACTTGACAGCTATGGAACCATGGTTTACGAGGAATGGAAAGTTGAATAGAAAGATAGAAGGAGTGCGGATTGGAAAACGATCGGGCATACATGTCGGACCAAAATTTTGAGTGTAATTTTTTTGAGAAAGAAAGAATATTGTTGGCTGGATAAAGATTGATGTAATTACCATTCGTGCTGGCTAAGTATGCTAGCTTGTCGACTCTTTCATTTCCCTCAATTGCAATATGTCCTGGTATCCATAAAAATTCTATTTGACAAGGTGTACGTAAAGTTAAATTAGATACCATAGACCGAATGCGAAGAATTATGGAATCAAAATATGTGGGACAGTAGGCGGAAGATATAGCTGTCAGAACACTTAGGGAATCGGAAACTATTAAAAATTTACTATTATTTTGAGTCGAGGATATATATGCTTGCAGAATTGCAACTGACTCTGCGTAGTATATTGAAGATATGACAGGTAGTTTAAACAATTCAGCATAATGTCTACTAGGGACGAAAAATGCTTGGCCCCTGCTCACTCTGCTCATCAACTCCCATTATCTTTCGTCGAGTAATTATTTTTTACTTTTTAGCGTATCATTTTTATTTAGGTTTCAGAGTAAATCTTGAAGTTGGTATTTTTTTTTAACTATTTTATTTTTCAATTTTTAGCATAAATATGTTTAAAATGTTACATGGATAGACCAACCTAAATGAATGTTACTATCTGTAATGTGTAAAGCTGGGTATTGATGTTCAGAAGTAATAATTACGTTAGTAATGTGCTTGTAAAACGCAATTCGGGGGTTTCCAATTATCTTTATTTGAACTTACCTTTGCATAAACTAACGTTGATAATCACTAGCGTTTATCGCCATTTCCATTTTGAAGTTTTGGATTTTCATATACTTTTTTTTGTAATGAAATTTTTTTGACTAATCTTTGTTCGGCTATATTAAGAAAATAATGTACATCATCTCTGAGGGAACTCCCTTTTTATAGCCTTTTATTTAACTCACTTTGTCATTCTGTCTGTCTGGAGGGAATCTTGCGAACGATTTTTCACCTACTTCCCGATGAATTAAAAAAGTGTCCTTTTGCAGAAATGTTGGTTATAGATGACAATACAATATTATAAAACATCTGGGTTTCCAACTTCAAAATTAGACCCTCGGGGTGTCGAAAGCTCGAAATTTTGGAAAAAAAATATATATATTTTTTCAGGCATGTGATATATCGTTGGAAAGATCGCTATTTGTCGAGAACAAACCCATATTTTATTTCTTTAATGAAACTTTCGAAGTTTACGAAAAGTTAAAAAATCGCGAAATCTGATATGCAGTTCCCCCACTTTGCGACGCGAGTCTTATATATGTATAGCTAAAAATTTTGAACAAGGTTGAAAATGTACACATGCACGTATATTTCTTTGGTTTGAAACATCTAGGTTTCCAACTTTAAAATAAGCCTCCCGGCTCTTCGAAAGCTCGAACTATTGGAAAAAAATAATTTTTTTTCCCGGGCGTATGATATACTTCGCTGTTAGTCAAATATTGTGTTTCACGTGCTGAGGATTCCGTATGTATTGTATGAAAAACAAAAGACAATATATAATCGAAAGAATGCGATCCATTATTTAATAATAAAATGTAACACAAATTTCCGTAAATGTCCTATAATCAAGATATTGAATAAAATAAAGCAAAATAAAATACAATTTTAAATTTATTGCTTTTTATTGAAATACACAGTAAAAAGTCCAGACTAAAAAATAGTAAAAATTTTTTTTTTACAAATAGCCTTTTATTTATGCACTGAAAAGTACAAAATAACTTTATTAGTGTGCGACTACCAGATACGCGTATCTTAACATTAAAATCGAAAACTACAAAATATTCCGAAAAATAAAAGCGCGGGCCGCAGATTAATAATTAGATATTAATATTATAATACATCCTAAGCCAAAACTATATACAATCACTATTTAATGTTATTTCGTTATTGTGCATCACAATACCACACACACACACCGAATATTTTTGTAACTGCGGCCCCCGCTTTTATTTTTCAGAATATTAATGTTAAGATACGCGTATCTGGTAGTCGCACACTAATAAAGTTATTTTGTACTTTTTAGTGCATAAATAAAAGCCTATCTTTAAAAAGTTTTTTTTATTTTTTTTTTTTTAACCTTTTATTTTAACGACTACTCAGAAAATAATCACCGATACTTACCGATATACTCATATGGTGGAACCATTCTAACTGATGCAATTTCTAATAAACAAAGAATTACATTCGAGTCACTCCACACGGTCAATATAGTTGGCTAGGCTTTTTTTATTATTTTTTTTTATTAATAGAGAGATTTAAAATTTTAATTCAAAAAAGATATAAAAATTAACGAAAGTAAGAATAATTATGTGCACCGTTGTGATAATCCTTTAAACTAACCGGGACATCGTACTTGTTTTTTATAATTAAAAACAATATCTGTTCTTAAATTAGATTTTAAAATATTTATCGATAAAATTTTAAATGGAAATTTTGAACACATAAAAATAATCTCACTTTAATATTCATTGCTAAGGGCAACAAAATATAATTTTATTATCACGTGTAACACACTATATTACTGCTATTGTGCATCTATCAGCTAACGTAATACATTTAGTGTAAGGTATTTTAATGCGTAGTCCCATGTACATGTCTAATATTATTTTGAAATTCTCCATACATTGCGGATAAAATTAAATAATTACACGGCGAAATGTTTTGTTTACGGTTTTGTTAATATCGTATTACTGGATGAACTTTAAAACAGTGTTTACTGTCATCCGTAAAATTTTCATTATATCGTTTACAAAAATTAAACAATTCTCCGGTGAAATATTTTGTTTTCATTTTCCTTAATATATGGTTTTATTTAAATAAAATCACATTTATTATACTAGTAATGCAAACTTAATATTCTTTCTGGGGCACATATTATTAGTATTCATATCAACGTAAATGTTTTTTCTTGTTTCCATATTTAAAGCTGTTGTGTTCCTTATTCTGACATAATGAATAATATTTTTATAAATTGCGCTTAAATTTTATAATAGTTTTTAGTATGATTTGTAATTACTGAAAAAATAATATACATTTAAAAAGGATTTATGATATGTAATAATGTGTACGTGTACGAATATATATGTGTGTGTATATATATATATATATATATATATATATGTGTGTGTGTGTAATATTATATGTATGTAACACATAATGCTCGTTTTTATATTGTAAAAGAATGAATCCCCTTGAAGTAAAAGTGATGGCAATTCCCTTAACGTTAAAATTATGAAAAACGGTTGATTTTATTACACGAATCAAAGATTTAGACGTAAGGAACACCTTTCTGCAAGATTTAAAAGATATGCCGAAAGCAAATGATATTCTTCTTTAAATTTTTCGAAACTTTCATTTTTTGCTAATTAATTATTGTTTAATTAATATCATTACGACTTCTTGGTCACTGCTTTGAATTCACAAATATTACGAATTCTAGCTATCCTTGCATTTTTTTTAACGGTGAAATCGAATTTTTCTTTAGGCCTTACGATTAGCGATCCAAATTTTCTTTTCTGCTACTAGTTTTCACACTTATCGCTCAACGAAGACAGTGGCAAAATCGCATCAATTCGAAATGTAAAAGAAAAAGAAAATCGTTTTGTTCGCACGTATTTTTATTATACAAATTCACGGAAGTAAATGTCGAATAATGGACGATAAGACAAAACAGCTGACTCTATAAACATTTGTTTATTTTCAGTAAAAACTATTCCAATTACAACTAACATTTCGAATAGCATTTTACTTTATTCATGGTTGGAGCAAAAAAAATTTACTCCGATGATGAAAAGAGTACTAAACCTTACCTGTGAATATAGCCGTGACGTGTGGTTTTTACCGAAAATAGGCAAATGGTTAATAAATGGAATTTAAATGATACTTAATATATATTCTCAGAAAGTAATTAAGGTACGTAAACGTTAAAATACACGTTACATGTTTACTATGTTTTTTTTTCCAGATCGCAAATATACGAACTGTATCCGAATAAATTTCTACAATTAGATGAAGCAAGAGTGTACGTGTTAAATACGTTGTTTAATCTTCCGGAGACATATTTGCTCGCTTGCTTAATCGATTATTTCACTCGATCACCGCAATATACCGAGTAAGTTACGCTATGCTCATTATATAAGGGTACTCGATTTATTCCTCCTTAGAAAAATTCTTTTGTAAACGCGCTTTATTAATTGCCCCGCGAGAATTTTGTTTTGAGAACGCTATTGTCCGTTAACGATGTTTTTATTTTATTGTTTATCATAAAAAATAAATAAAATAGTTTATTATTATTATTATTATTATTATGCATTACTATTATTATTCAGTAGCCTTTTTTTCTGCAAATAATTCTTTTCAGATGTTATGCAATGCGATAATTCAGATACGGTATAATTGTTAAGGTTAATTTGCGGAAATGTGATTTTTATCGAAATGATGATTAATTGCATGCTCCTCTCTTACAGCGATAAAACGGGAGTTCACGCTGGTTCATTGGTGATATCCTTCAAATCGATATTTCAAGATGTCAGAAATGCCGTTGATTGGGTTCATGTGCATGCAAGTATCTTCTTTTTTTTTTTTTTTTTTTTTTTTTTGTTACTAAAATTAACAATTAAGTCGTATTAAAGGTTAATGCGTTTATTGAAAATAACTTTTTTCCTGTCGGAACGATCCGTGTATTGCAATGTAGGCGCAGTTTTTCGTGAGCGAGAATAAACCGTTTATTTGTATATTTACGATCGATGTAGTTGTCCTTGTAAACTACAAATTATTAAGTGTAAAGAGTGGCAGGACTCTGCTGTATTTAAATAAAGAATTATCGTTTAATTAGAGAGAAATTTTAGTTTTATGAATTGATTCAACATTGTTCGCCATATTAGAAGCTGTGTAATCATGTACTAGACAAAGAGCTGCAATGGCGTTTTGTTTTGTATAGTTTTTTGCAGCTACTTGTGTGCTGGTAACATTATAAGAAAAAAACCTTTCCTGGTAATCTTACAGATGATTTGAATCGCGTTAAAACCGTTATCGAGTCCACTGCAACGATGAAAGCGGACTTTTTGCAATAATTTGATCGTACCGGTCTGTGCTTTCGAATGTAACATGTGCATTTAGTAACATAAAAAGTTCACGTTCGACACGAATGCCGCTGCAAAGATTATAAATATTTTCGTAAATATTAAATCAAAATGGACGCACGTGAATAATTAGACACCGAGTCAAAGCCAGTGTAAAAAGAAATAAAAGAAAAGAAAAAATCTTGTAATAGGCAATAATAAAAATTTCCTTTACTAAACAAACATTGTGGTTTCGTACCGCAATGTCATCGGTTTCGTCCAGTGCGCGTTCTTTTTAGAAATAATTTAATCGTCCGGGTAACCGAATTGTTAAACATAAAGAGTTTTTTACTTTTAATTTACAACTGATGTGGTACTTTAGTAAATTAAATAGGTGATAATAGAAAAGCTCGACAGTAAATTCGGTATGTGCCGTGTAACGACGTTTAGAACGAATTTACATAGGATATTGGCCGGTGAAATGATTTTAAGGGCAGCTAGACTGAGCTATTAGAATAAATTCGAACATAAAGAAACTATACGCCGACATGTTAAGAATATTAGAAAATTCATCCGCGATACCGATTTAAATTAAAAATTGCAACAAAAAAAAAAAAAAAACTAAATTATTGTGATTGCGCGAAATTAGCAAACACGGAGTTACACCGACGACGAAGAGGTACATATATAATTAATTAATTAATTTCCCAAATTTTTTTACGGGAATTACCGGTACTGGCCAGCCTGTGGTGGGGGGGGGTCAAATGAACATAAGTCGTGTATACGGGTCAAATTCAGTGCAGAAATAGATTTGCAACGACATTATTAATTAATGGTATCAGCGCGTGATTCCTTTTTTAAAAGTTATTTAATCTTTTCAAAATCTGAAAAACCTTAACACGGATAATTTTTAAAAATGGGGGGGGGGGAGACATGCCGTTCAAAAATTGCGCATATTTATTTTCAAATTTTTTCGTCGTGTTTCATAAACGTAGTAATTTTTAGGATTCCGTATACACATAATGTACGGAATCCTTATAAGATGGTACACAAATGACAAAAATATCAAATAAAAATCAATAATTCACGAACGGCTTGACTTATAAACTTCAAATGTTGGAACATAAATTACAATTAAAATTATCTTTAAAACGATCTATAACTTGAAGATGACTGATTACCCTGGGCGGCAAAAAACCCAAAAAACCGTCAAGAATATATAATATGGTACATAAAACGACCTAAAAAATCACTTAAAAAATCATAACTCGCCACTAGATAAACTTATAACGCTGAAATTCAAAATATAAACTACAATGCAGGAGTACTTTCATAAAATACATAAATTTGGTTACAAAAGTTATGTAAAGTTGCCCAAAAGTTCAAAAAAGCGCAAAAAATGACGGGTCCCCCACCCTTTTAGCGACGCGAGTATTGTAGTTAAAAATTTTGAACACGGTTAAAAATATGCGCTTCCAAGTATATTTCTCTAGTTCGGAACTTTCGAATTTCCAGCTTTAAAATCGGACCCTCGGGGCGCCGAAAGCTCGAGATTTTGGAAAAAAATATTTTTTTTTTCAGGCTTGTGATATATCATTAGAAAGATCTTTATTAGTCGGGAACGAAACCGTATTTAATTTCCTTAACGAAACTTTCAAAGTTGCCGTAAAGTTCAAAAAAGCGCGAAAAACGACGTGTCCCCCCCCCTAGCGCCGCGAATATTACCGATAAAAATTTTGAACACGGTTAAAAATATGCGCTTCCACGTATATTTCTCTAGTTTGGAACATCCGAGTTTCCAGCTTTAAAATTGGACCCTCGGGGCACCGAAAGCTCGAGATTTTGGAAAAAAATATTTTTTTTCTTGGGCTTGTTATATATCATTAGATAGATCTCTAGTAGTCGGGAACGAAACTGAATTTCATTTTTTTAACCAAACTATAAAGTTGCGGTAAAGCTCAAAAAAGCTCGAGAAATTGCGCGTCCTCTAGCGCGGCAAGTATTATAGCTAAAAATTTAAAACATGGTTAAAAGTATGTGCTTCCACGTATATTTCTGTAATTTGGTACGTCCGGGTCTCCAGCTTTAAAAATAAAACTTCGGGGCTTCGAAAGCTCAAAATTTTATAAAAAAATATTTTTTTTTTCAGGCTTGTGATATATCATTAGAAAGATCTCTCTATTAGTCGGGAACGAAACCGAATTTCATTTTTTTAACCAAACTTTCAAAGTTGACCTAATGTTCAAAAAAGCGTCAGCTCCAATTTGCGGCCCCTTCCTTGCGACGCGAGTATTACAGCTATAAATTTGGAACATGGTAGAAAATACCCGACTCTACGTATATTTCTCTGATTTAAGACAACCGGACCCCAACTTTAGAATGAGATTTTTTTTTCTTAGGTTTGTGATATATCATTACAAATATCGCTGTTTGTTGGGAACGAAAACGTATTTCATTTTCTTAACGAAACTTTGAAAGTTGCCGAAAAGTTCAAAATAGCGCGAAAAATGACTTTTTAGCCCCACAGCGAAGCAAATATTACAGCTAAATATTTTGAACACGGTTAAAAATATGCGCTTCTACGTATATTTCTCTAATTCGAAACATCCAGGTTTCCAGTTTTAAAATTAGACCCTTGGAGCGCCGAAAGCTTAAATTTTTGAAATAAAATATTTTTTTCTTCGGGTTGCGATATATTATTAGAAAAATCGCTATTCGTCGGAAACGGAACTGTATTTCATTTTCTTAACGAAATTTTAAAAGTTGCATTAAAGTTCAAAAAAGCGCGAGCTTTAATTTGTAGCCCTCTCTTTACGACGCGAGTATTATAGCTATAAATTTGAAACAAGTTAGAAAATATGCAACTTCACGTATATTTCTATAATTTTTAACATCCCGGTTTCGAGCTTTAAAATAAAACCCTTAGAGCGCCCAAAGCTCAAAATTTTTAAAAAATATTTTTTTTTGCCCGAGCTTATAATATATCATTGGAAAGATCGCTATTTGTCGGGAACGGAACCGTATTTCATTTTCTTAACGAAACTTTCAAAGTTCCGAAAAGTTCAAAAAAACAAATATAATTACGCGTCTCTCCCCTAGCTCCACGAATATTACAGCTGAAAATTTTGAACGCGACTAAAAACGTGCTGATCCCCTTATATTTCTCTAGTTTATAACATTTGGATTTTCAGTTTTAAAATTGGACCCTTAAGGCGCCGAAAGTTCGAAATTTTGAAAAAAAAATTTTATTTTTCTGACGCATGTTATATACCGTTTGAAGGATCGCTATCTGTTGGGAAAGAAACCGTATTTCATTTTCTTAATTGAACTTTCAAAGTTTGCTGAAAAGTTCGAAAAATCGCGAGAATTGATTTGTGACGCGAGTATTATAGCTAAAAATTTTGAGGAAAGTAGTAAATATGGGCATCCATGTATATTTCTCTGGTTTGGAACATCTAAGTTTCCAATTTTAAAATTAGTGGCTTGGTGCTCTGAAAGCTCGAAATTTTGTAAAAAAAAATTTTTTTCAAGTGTATTATTATTGGAAAGAGCGCTATTTTTTGGGAACGGACCCGTATTTCGTTTTCTTAACGAAACTGTTTGAAATTTACTAAAAGTTCATAAAATTCTGAAAAATGACGTGTAGCCCCGCTTGTAATTTATGTATTGTAGTTCAAGATTTTGAACAATGTTAAAAAAATGTGCGTCCCTGTTTATTTATTTACTTTATAACATCTAGGTTTCCATCTTAAAATTCAGAACCTTAAGCGCGGAAAGCTCGAAAGTTTCAAAAATAATATTTTTTTTCCGGTCATGATCGATGGAAAGATCGTTATTTGTCGAGAACGAAACCATTAGTTATTTCCTTAACGAAACTTTCAAAAACCTTGATGTTCCAAACTTGAGAAATATATGTCGAAGCGCATATGTTTAACCCTGTTCAAAATTTTTAGCTGTAATACTGGCGGCGCTAGAGGGGAGGAACTGTTTGAATTTTTTGGCAACTTTAAAAGTTTCTAAATACGGTTCGGAATTATGTTTAGAGACTTCCGTGGAACTGGCGTACGAATTTCGACTGTTACTGGTTGAATGTCGGATGGTAACATTATCTGTTGAAAGTTAATATCCGCACGAACGGCTAATATTATTTCCCCATGCGCACGACTAGCAAGCACCGGATTTGATTCGAGAACTTTATAGTTTTTTAGTTTTAAATGTTGGTTTTGTTTTAAGTGGGTTTCTTGAATGCATGGAACAAACGGGTTTGTTAATCGGTGTTATTTTTCTTCTTGCTTTATCGGAATACGAGATTGCATCGGTTTTTAGAATTTGTTTCGGATTGTTATAATTTGCGTTAGTAGTGTTAGCATGAGGGCTAAGAAACGGAACAGGATCGCAGGTTTTTGGTTTGGTTATTTTCATTACGGCGTGTGTTATTGTTGTTATGAACTGTCATGAAAGGAACGGACTCACCGCATCATTGTTTAGGTGGTACGTCCACCTGATGAAAAACAGATGCGTTGTTAAACAATTTAACGCCCTATGCTAGTAAATAAATAAAAAAAAAAAATTTAATAATGGTCTAACGTACTGAGAGAGTCGAAAGAAAATACCGAATTGTTAAAAAATCATCACAGTAGAACTACAGTCTTTTTCACATCGCGGAACTATATCGACCTTTTTTTGGTAAAGTAACCAGTTCGTCTTGCAGCCGAAAGAAGTTTAATAACAAAGTAACCAAATTGCCTCGAAATTCGGTTTTCCAATTAGTGACATTTACAAAATTGGTAAACTATAATTTCGATTACCGTGTCTCTCCCTCCCATGCGCCGAGAATCCAGGATGCAATCACCAACGTACACCAACCTGCCAGCAGGGAACACCAACATTCTAGTAGCCGCAGCAGAGTGATACGTAGCATCAATATTATTTCTAATTAATATTTTTTGCGTCTTTTCGTTTATATATTTATTAAATGTCTTTAACGGTCGGCTATTCAAGAAAGATAGCTATTGGGATTAACAAAATTACACATTTTAAAAAATCATAAAACCTTAATATTAGTATTATTAAATCTAAACCAATAATTTAAAAAAATAAATAAAAAAAGGTTTTAATTAATTTTTCTCCATAACCGTTACATTTCACTTCAAATTAGTCTAAGTCTTCGATTCAAATTAGTATTTTGCTTTACTGTTTTAAATTATTATTAGAAAAGATCTCTGAAATTTATTAAGATATTAAATTAAAATAGTAAAATGAAAATAGAAATTTATTCAAACAAATTTTCTTACATACTAAATAATTATAGTTATTGTTAACTTTCATACGGAATCCTCAGCGCATGAAACCTCATGCTTGACTGAACTTGTTTTAATTTGTTTTCGTAATGCGGAATACACTTTTCTAACTGTACTATCGAAAAGTAAAATGCTTAGAGAACAGTTTTTCAACGATGGAAAGTAAAATTTACGTTATCTCGGAAAACTATTTTTCTCCCGTTTATCCTAAATAGGTGGTCGTGTTAACTGCGTAATAGCGAAGCCGAATGAAATCCCATTTTTTCTTCAATATAGTTTATAAACGTCGTAAAACTTTAAGATTTATACCGTGTATCGATACGTCATGTGCAAGCTTTGGGTTCCCTTATTGAATGTTCTGTTTTTGTTTTCAAACGCACGTGTTTGACTATTAGTCAGCTACGCTTTTAAACTGGCTGCGTAATCACATTTACTCGGTTTGATTATGTCATCAGTTTTTATTGCTACAGACGTCCCCAGTCAGTGACATACACTCACCGCTACTACCGCATTTGGTCATCGGCTTTTTATGGTATTTCTTTTTTTCGAAGCGTAATTTTGTTCATATTAACTCCTTCGATGTTTCTTGTTTTGTTAATAAATCGTTTTTTCAGAAAATTGTTAATTTCTCAAACGTTTATGAAAACATTCGGACATAATTAAATTTTGAAGGATATTTTCTCAAACTTATTTACAAAAAAGACGGAAAACAAGCGGGTCTACGTTTTTTTTCTCTTTTCTTGCGAGTCTCTTTCATTAAGCATTCACAGTTGAACTTTTGTAGCAATTTCAATGATGGCGTGTGAAGGGGGTTTAATAATAGCCATAGCTTCGTCGTAGCTACTCGGTGCAGACGAGAGTGGCCAGAACTCTTGAGGATTATGGCGTGGTTGTCGAATTTTTTAATAAACGTGATGATGCACATGTAGTAGCGTTAATTTTAATATTTATATTCTTTAAAGTTGTGTTTTCTTCCGCGTAAAGTGTCCTGCTGATTTGCGAATAAAATTGTCGCGGGTCGCTCGCAACAGTGGTCTCGCAAAAAAGAGACACGCATCAAAAACCGTCCGACGGTTACTGTCAGAGTACTGCCATTTCAACCTGCAACAAATTTCTCGCGGTTGGAAAAAATCGATACTAGATCCGCAAGTATCAAACCACACTTAATATTGTTCGATCACTATTCGACGACAGCTATATTCCCGGTTGGGAATATTTATCTGTAATCATACCGATTTTTTCGATATAAAACTACTTGCGCTATTATAGGAAGAGGGGACCATTTTAAACAAAATCGCTCTAATGCGCTGCAATTTAAATGAAGAATTATTCTGTAATGGTCGCGATTGTAACGTATATTTACTGATGTTTTTTTTTTTTTTTTTTTTTTTTCATTTTGCGTAATTATATTCTACAATAGATTCAATGTTTAGTATATACTTTTTATTTCGTATTATTGAAATTTTAATTTGCGCTAGATATATTTTTGTTTTCATATTTCCTTCTATCCTAGTAAAATTCAATTTCGCGCGTACAGTACTTTCTAGAACTGTTTTACGACGTTACCTTTTTCTTCTTCTACTGAGCGCCTCATCGGTTTATTTTTCATTTCATGGTTATTACATTACTCTCTTCAGTCGCTAACTTTATTCAATAAACTGTTCATACCTGCATAAATATTAATACAAATCTCTAAAATACGAATATTTTATTTTTACAAACGAAAACTATTGTTCCCATTTTATATTGTTAACAATTCCGACCGCTAAAAAATACGTTTGATGTAATTTCAACAAAATAATTTTAGTAAGTGAATGACGCACTTTATAGTTGGGCTGCGTACTTTTATTGAATTACAGTTCGAAAATTTATACTTTTAATAATAATTCAACTTTTGTCCGTGACTATTCATACTTAGATGTTATACTTTTTTTTTTTTTAGCAGCACTTTTAAATATTGTTTAAATTTCATCTTAATGCAATTTCGCCTCTTGTAAATACCCGTAAAACTTTAAAAATGGTTCATAAATATTGTTCTTTACGTGCTGATACATTGGCAATAGTTATAATTTATTTACAATATCAAATGTTTCATCTTAAAATACTGTAACTATAGACAGGAAGGACTTACGCATAATAAGTGAATTATATTGGAAGCAAACGGCTGAGATACGAATCGAAAGCGTAACATCGGAGGATATAGAAATTAAAAAAGGAGTTCGACAGGGATGTGTACTGTCTCCTTTGCTTTTCTATTTATATGCCGAAGCAATATTCAGAGAGGCGCTTGATGAGGATGACGGGTTGATCAAGGTAAATGGAGTCACAATTAATAATATTCGATACGCAGATGACTATCTCATTATAGCTGATAATCATAAGGAATTGCAAAAAATAATGAACAAACTGATAGACTATAGCAAAGCTTATGGGCTCACCATCAACAGCTCTAAAACAAAAGTAATAGTTTTCTCTAAGAAGCCTGTGCGATGAATGATAAAAGCAGATGGGACAAAACTAGAACAGGTCAAATCAATTAGATACACCTGGGGGTACCTTTTTCGATGACAGCTGTAGCTGTAAGAAAGAAATCCGATCGCGAATAGAGCAATCGAGAGCAGTGCTCATAAAAATGAAGAACCTGTGCTTAGTAGAAGGGAATTAAATCTTGGACTACGAATTAGAATTCTGCGCTGCTACGTTTTCTCGGTCTTACTGTATGGCAACGAGAGTTGGACGTTAGATGCTTTATCAGAAAGAAGTATACAGGCCTTTGAATTATATTCGTATAGGCAGTCATTAATAAAGTGTTCTATTTTTTTCTTTATTCATTCAGTATATCGGGAACATTCATTTTCTACCTCTAAAACCAAGCAGTAGAATAAATACGAATTCGGCGTTTTGTTTCGCGCACGTGCAATGCACGATAAGATGCAATATTTTTTTTTATGCATTTTCTTTTTTGGAAAACGGTCAATATATATATATATATACACGCAACTGATTTTTTAACCTTCATATTTACTGCTACTAAATATAATACCTATAATTCGTAATCACAATTATTTACGAAAACATCGGAACACGGCGGAGTCACCGTTTACTTATACGAATAAGAGATTAATAAAAACAAATTTAGTAAACGCGGTAATTAAAGTTTAATTAGTTTTTACATGGCCAGGTGTTTAAAACAGTTATACCAAATACAGGATTTTAAATGATCGAAAACCGGGAATATAAAACTTGTCGAAAAGAAAATATTTCACATTACAAAACGAAATGAAGCGAATATTTAGATCTGAATAACTTTGAACAGGAAATGTAGGAAAGAAATGAACGTGAGATTTTGTAAAAATGCGTTTCTAATTAAGAGAAAAAAAAAAATGTTATATACGTGTTAATTTAATAAGAAGTACTGATTGACATATTCTTCCCGGTCCCGTTTATGTTTTCTGAAATTTATCCTCTACATCGTCCGTTAACCTATTCCCTTAAAAAGAGTTACAATAAGCATAACTCTATAGACTACACAATTTCTAGATCGTTAGACGAAAATTATTATAAACATAGTGTTACGATGAAAACAGCTTAATTTTCAATTTATCGATAGTAATGTATTTTGTCTTACTTAAAATACGTAATAACTGGGGTTTAAATAAACACTGAACAGACCAAAATATTATTAATCGTCTGGGAAACATAATCTATTAAATCACTACAAGAAAAAATAATTTAAGTCACTCACGTTCATCGTCCTTTTCATTTCAAAAATTGAACTGTTAAATTTTAAACTTCTGAAAATTGTATTTTTTCCATACGTCAATGACAAAATTTCTTTGATAATTAAAAAAAAAAAACAAAAAAAACCTGACATGTACATTTTTTTAAATTTTGTGTCTTAAAAATGACAATTTAAAGATTTTGTATAAGAACGAACTGCGGATGTTTTCTAATTTTTTTAATCTTTCAATTTTGTGTTGTTTAATATTTTAGGGATTTTTTATCTTTTCTATATTTTGATAAAGGGAAAATATGTCGATTTCAAAAAAAAAAAAGAAATCTTGTAATTTTGTATCAATTAATTACACTGGTTTGCAAAAAAAATTTTTTTTCTCTCCCTCCGATTTTTATGCATAATTATCACAAATTTAATATTTCTGAATAGAAATATAGTATAAAAAATAACAAATCACGTATACATTTTTTTTAATGTAATTTTTCAATAAAACTCTTTTTTTTTTTTTGCTTCAAATTTAAATTTTATATTTTATAATTGATATAATATTGATAAAATTTGTTTCGAAACATCAAAAACCATTAAATAATCTAATTACTTGCCGTTAATAGCATTTCACTTTGCACTTTTTTTTTCCTTTTCATATTCGACCAACGATAATCAGCAAGCATTGCTTCTAACCATTTCCGGTTGTAGCGCCTCTCTATGTGCACTATGTCTTGATGAAACCTTTTACCGTGTTTATCTGATACTGCTCCAAGATTTGCGGGGAAGAAATCTAAGTGAAAGTCTAAAAAATGAATTTTAAGGGCCATGTTGCATTTCAGAGCTTTATATGCAGAAAGAAGTTCTTGGATGATTTCCTGGTAGTTTTCACTTTTTTTTTTGTTTTCCAGGAAAATTATGACATACTTCTACGAAAGCGGTTCATGCTCTTTTTTCAGCTTTATTCAACGTACTTCAAAAATTTGAGTCCTTCATAAGCTCTCGTATTTGAGGACCTACAAAGATTATTTCTTTCAATTTCGCGTTGCTGATTCGAGGGAATTTGGTTTTGGAGGTATTGAAAACACCTTCATCATCTCTGTTCGTGACTTTTACAAAATTTGTCATAAGACTCAGCTTTATATGAAGTGGTGGTAAAAAAAAAAAAAAATTCACTTTAAACTAAAGGTTCTTCTTTTACATGCTTGACTTCAGACATCAAACTCGCTCTTTTTGGCCAATTTTTCACTACGTAGTGCTTATCTCTTGCGCGACTGTCCCACTCGCATAAAAAACAACAGCATTTTGTGTATCCTTATGACAATCCAGTTAACATTGCTACAACTGTTAGATCAGCACGGATGTTCCACGTGTACTGTAAATATTGAATTTTTTCTAATAACAACTTCGTATTTCCATAATTTTCTTTCATGTTTGTTGTATATGCGAGGGGAATTGAAGGATATTTATTGCCATTGTGAAGTAATACAGCTTTTAAACTGATTTTTTTACGAATCAATAAAAAGTCGCCATTCCTCCGACCCTTCGGGAAAACCCATTTCTCGTAGAAGAGTCCTTTAGCATCATCACAAAATACCAAATCACCCTCATCGGTGAAAGAACTCATAAAATCTTCTTGTCTGTTACGAACATATTGAGACCTTCGTATTTTTATCTAACAAATTCCATTGTTGTAATCTTGATCCGAGAAGTTGAGCCCTAGATTTTGAGAGTCCTAAATCGCGAACAAAGTCATTCAAATCAGATTGCGTAAGAAGACGAGGTTTTTTCAAGTCCGTATATAATGACGAAGAAGCAGAGGAAATACTTGATTGACTAAGTGTAGGATAAGCGTCTCTGATATCGTTCTCTCTCTCTTTCAATCAGTTCGAGTCGTTTTTGTGTGTACAAATACGATCTGAACTGAATACGTTAATGCAAGAACGGCAGACAAAATATATATAATTTTGAGCCACCAAAAAAAACAAAAACATTTTAAATAAATATATACGGTGACAGCAAAAAGTGGAAAGCAAATCTGGATTCAGCACTTTAAACTTCTCATATTCATCATATTTTTATTTAAAGAAGTATTTTGTTACAGACCAGTGTTATTGAATATATTAAAACTACATAAATCATCAAAAATACTCGGACTAAAGTTGTTGTTATTGTTGTATCCATTAACGTGCCGTGTACTGCAACATTGGCCAGAGGCACGGGTGAATGGAGTTTAGATGTTATTAAGGATATTGGATAGTCTCAGATATCTGAAGAGCAGCTGGACATTCTGTTCATTGTCTTCAAGAATTTCAGATAGGGTACTGGACAGACGTAATTGGGACCAGAATAGATTGAATTTCGGGCAGACTACTAGAAGATGGCGAGTGGATAAGGGAACAGAGCAAAGTTCACAAGTAGGGGGATCTGAGTTATTTAATAAAAAGAAATGAGATAATCTTGCGTGGCCAATGCGCAGACGGCATAATATGACTTCTTCTTTACGGCTGGATCTTGATGAAGTACTCCAAATTTCAGTATTCGGGCGGATTGAACGCAATTTGTTCGAGGTAGGAACTTCATGCCAAATCTTCGACCATTTCTTTTTTAGCAGAGATTTAATTGTTATAGAAAAGTCCGATGATGGTACTGGTAAGTCTGGAATCGGGAGGCATGAAGTGGCCTCTTTCGCTGCAAGATCCACCAGCTCGTTTCTTATGATGCCCTTGTGTCCCGGAATCCACGTGAAGGTGATACGAATCGAAGCGGTAGATATAACTGAGATTATATTTTTTGCAATGGGATTTTGTGATTTACTGCATGTTTGCGATAGAGACGAAAGTGAAGAGAGAGAAACTGTGCAAATAAGAGAATCTTTGTTGTACTGTACTGATAGATCGACTGCAAGTTTTATGGCATACATATAGTTCTGTAGATGTAACTGAAAAGCTGTTTGGTAATGACTACCATATTACGTCGGAATCATTTGTTAGTACTGCGCATCCAGCCCTGTCCGATTTAGAGCCATCCGTGAATATGATAAAATGGTCGACGTACTTCAACAGAAGTTCTTGGAATGCGCCTCTGATTGCCTCTGGTGTAGAGAGCTTTCCAACATGCAAGAGAGATAGGTCAGTGTGAGGCGAAAAGCTTGACCATGGTGGAAGAGTAGTAGGTGTTGAGTAGTAGATCTTCGGAAAACTATTGATCGATACGGAACTCAGTATTTCGGTTGCATATGGCATCATGTGAAATTTAGATGAAAACATCGGTGTGCGCCTGATGGATTGAAAGGCTGGACTCCGTGGAGAAGATATCACGTGGGTTAACAGATTAATAGAAAGCAGTTCACGGCGAAGATGAAGCGGCCACTCTCCGCTTTCGCATAGTAGGCTGATAGACGGCGAGGTACGAAATGCTCCGGTCGCTAATCTGAGTGCTGCATGCTGTATGACATCTAGTCTTTTTAGTACAGTATTGGAGGCTAGGGCGTAGACTGCGGCCCCGTATTCGAGTCTTGAACGTATAAGTGCGCGGTAGATGTGCAGAAGTGACGATCTGTCAGCACCATAAGAGGTATGAGAGAGTTTTTTTAAAAGGTTGAGTTTTCTGAAACAGGAAGATTTGAGTTTGTCAATGTGTGGAGACCAAGACAGTCTTCGGTCAAATGTTAATCCTAGGTATTTCACGGTTTCCACGGTGGGGATGTTGACATCATTTACGAAGATGGAGAAAGCTTGACCACAATTTCTTATTCTGCAGAAGTGCATAGATACTGTTTTGGTGCTCGAGAAGATGAATCCGTTGCTTCTTGCCCATGAACTGATCCGGTTGGCTGTTTCTTGTAAAATTTTTTGTCCCTGTAAGACGTTGGTGCAGGGGACGAATGCGGTTAAGTCGTCCGCGAACAAGGCGCACCTGACCGGAGTGTGCACGTTGTCTATGACGTCATTTATGGCCAGATTAAATAACGTAGGGCTGAGCACTGAGCCCTGTGGAACGCCGTTTGCAAGATCGAATAGTTTTGAGTATTGACGTCCTACCCGCACTTTGAAATACCGATTAGAGAGGAAATTACGAATGAAGACTGGCAAGCGACCACGGAATCCGAATTTATGGAGTGTCTCCAAGATTTTAAAACGCCATGCCATGTCGAAAGCTTTTGTGCAGTCGAAGAAGATTGCCAATAGGTGACGCTTAGTAGCGAAACAATCACTTATTGCGTTTTGAAGAAACAGGAGCTGATCCAAGGTAGACCTACCAGAACGGAAGCCACTTTGTTCATTGCAGATTAGATTGTTATTTTCCAGTTCCCAAGAAAGTCTTGCGTTTACAATTCTTTCGAAAACTTTGCACAGTACGGACGTCAATGATATTGGTCGATAGCTATCTAATAATAACGGATCTTTGTTGGGTTTAAGAAGAGGTATAACTGTAGCCAGTTTCCAATTTTGTGGAATTTCTCCTGTAAACCAAATGTTGTTGAAGATGACTAAAAGAGTATAAATGGTCTCATCTGGAGCGTGGCGTAAAAGATGAATATGGAAGTTATCCGGTCCTACGGCTCCAGGATTAGTATCTCTGATAGATAATTTAAGCTCATCTAAAGTGATTGGTAGGTTGTAGGATTTCTGATCTAGGGAGGAAAAGTCCAGGTGGCTCATAAGTTTGGAATTCTTGATGTCTTGAAATGATGCATTGAAGTTGGTATCTGAGGAAGAGTTAGCAAAATGATTACCAAGAGTGCTTCTAATTGATGATTCGTCAGTAACAATGTTGTTGTTCGTTTTCAAGCTGGTAGGTATGTGAAAAGCATTATTCTTCTCAATCTGTCTAACTTTCTGCCAGATGAGTTTTATTGGTGTCGCTGTAGTGATTGTAGAAATAAAATTTTTCCACGATGTACGTTTGGCATTTTTGAGAACCCAGATGGCTTTGGCGGATGCATTTTTGTAGAATAAATGGTTTGATATAGATGGATTAGCTTTTAGCTTTTTTAAAGCTCTGCGTCTGTCTCTGATTGCAATACGACATTCATCAGACCACCAAGGAACAAATTTCAGATTAGTTTTAGTGTGCTTTGATGAGGGGTATGTTTTCGGGGAACAATTTACCGTGATGGAGATGAGTAAGTTCGTAAATTCATTGACTGAAGTTATGTTTCTAGCAATCATAGTGCTGAAGGTTTCTGAGCAGGAGCAATGATATTTTATCCAATCGGTTTTTTTGTACGAGAGCCAATTCTGAAAGTTTGCTTGAGGTTGAAAAAATTCATGATAGATGATAATTGGCGTGTGGTCACTTCCAGCTAGGTCGCTGCTGTGGCAGTGTACCACTGTTTTGTTGGTTAATTGAGACGAGCAGATTATCAAATCTAGGTTGGACCACGAACGATGGGTAGAGTTGTAATGAGTTTGGGTTCTGGCATTTAGTATAGACAGATTTCCATGTAACAGGATCTTTTCCAATATCTTATCGTTTTTGTTGTAATAGGGGCTGCTCCGTAAGGGACTGTGTGAGTTAAAATCACCGCATAAAATGAAGGGCCGAGGTAAGCAGTTTATAACTGACAACAGTGCTTCTTCATCTAGTTTTTCTCCTGGAGGGAAGTAAGCAGTGCAAATTGTAATAGGATCTTTCATAAAAATAGTAGCGGCTAAGATTTGTAGATTAGTTTGTAGTGTTATTTGCTGAAAATGAAGGTTTGATTTTACAGCTAGGATAATGCCTCCGAATTATGTTCGGTGATTTCGTAATAGTGTTATACCCTGATAGGAGACAGTTTTGATTTGGTTTTAAATGTGATTCTTAAAGACAGATTATTGTTGGAGAGTAAGAGTTTATTAATATTTTGAGATCTTCAAAGCGGGAGTAGAAACCGTTGCAGTTCCATGAGATAATGGTGTTCCTTGACGTGGACAATGAAATTAAGTGTGTGTGCCTGTAGTTTTGAATGAATATGTGAGGAGTTTAAAAGATGGAAGGATGGCTTGATGTAATTAGTTGCAGAATTTTTGTGATTTTTGTTTTTGTTTTACGATGTATTATGTATTCGTAGCTTTGTTTGAGTTGACGAATCAAACGAGGAATGTCTGAAATAAATTCCGTTGCGATTTTGTAAGCATCTTGCGTACTTGAGCACATGTCTACATAAATCATTAAATTTGCTGGAGTTTTTTTTTTTTTATTTATTATTATTATATAAATTATCTCCTTTTCAAATAATTCTTGAAATTACAAAACCTTAATAAATAAATATAAAAAAAAAAATACGATTACAAAGTGTAAATTCTTATAGATGGAGACCGTTTGACCAATGGTTTATCCGTATCTCCTCTACATTACAAGATATCTAAAGAGAAAAAGCTATCGACTTAGATTATAACATCATATTCTTTTTTTTTTCTTTAATATAGCGGTTATATATTTTAAGGTCTTCATGGTATTATTTTTATTCTTGAACCAGTTGTAGTTTTCTCCGATGTTGTATTCAGCTCTTATGTGCTCGAATTTGGAACAATATAGAAAAGTATGATCCGGTGAATCTGTTTCGATATTGCATTCTCTGCATTTATCATCATTTGTTATGCCCATTTTCTTTAGATACTCAGCAAAATTACCATGTCCCGACAAAAATTGGGTTAGAAAGAAATCTGGATTGAGTAATTTGTTCTTCAATCTATCCTCGATTCTGGTTAATAATCCATACGTTCGCATAAGTGTTTTGCCATTCCTCCAGGTATTTCGACTTTACTTCTTTTACTTTCTGTATTACCCTTGTCCTATCACTATGGTTGTTTTTGGTTATCTTTATCTCGTTAATCATTTCCAACTGTAAATCCACTGGCATAATTCCTGATATGACATACGAAGATGTATAGGAAACCGTTCTATATTCAGATGTTATATTTAAGATGATTTTCCTTTGTTCCATTTTAATTTTCTTTTTGTTTTTTACCGAAATGTTAGGAAAATAAATCAAGGAACCATATTCCGTTATAGATTTGAACAGCGCTGAGTAAAGAATTTTCCTATCCACAAATTTTAAACCAAAGCTTCTGTTATATATACCTACTAGTTTTGTGTAATATTTTTTAATTTTATCCATGATGTAGCCAACATGTTTGCTGAAATTGAGATTTTCATCTATGTATATACCCAAATATTTCATTTCCTTGCTAAATTTAAGAGGCTTATTATTCAATTTTAATTCTTTTTCTATTTTACTTTTAATTTCGTGTTTTTTATGTTTTCTTGTTATTAATATCGAGTTAGTTTTTTCCGGATTTAAATGTAGCCCAAGATTAATGAGTTCGTTGATTTTCTGATTTATTTGAGGAATGTCTTCTATATTATTTATTCCTGAAATCAATAAAATGTCATCCGCATAACTTATAAGATTTATATTATCGTAATGTCCAGTGTTGTTATGTATGTTCGCCATTGCAATATTGAAAAGAGTGGGTGCCAGAATGGATCCTTGTGGAACACCTGCAGTGAGTGTCCTACGATAAATTATTTCATTATCCTTATTCTGGAAAATAATTTCTCTATTTTTTAAAAAGCTTTTTATTATTTCAATTAGGTTTGAATCAAATTTATTCAGTTGTAGACACTCCGTAATTTTTGACCACTTTATATTATCAAAGGCACCACCGATATCAAAACTTATTAGTAATATTAATTTATAATAACTTTTGTAGTTGTTAATGGTTTCCATACATTTCAAAATAGCTTTTTCCGTTGATTTATTCCTTATATATCCATATTATTGTCCATTCAGTATTAAGTTATTATCCAGTACCTCATCAATTTTATGTTTTATTATTTTTTCATAAATCTTTCCAATGTTAGAGAGTAAAGTTATCGGTCTGTAAGCTTTTGGTGAAGAGGGTTCCTTATCTGGTTTGTTTAGCAGGATAATTTTCCCTCTCTTCCATATTTCCGGAAAAGTACAGATGTTTAAATACGAATTGACTATAGTAGGTATTAATGTGATATGATGTTTGTTTAAAATTTTTATCATTTTATTAGAAATTTGATCGGTACCATTGGCCTTTTTGTTATTGCACATTTTAATTATTTTCGTAATGGTTAATTCATCTACTTTGTTTAATTTATAATTACATATTGTATCACTTGTCCTGAGTTCATCATCCACTTTCGGAAAAAGTGCATTACTTATTAATTCATATTTTTCTTTTTCATTTGTAATAATTTCCCCTGCACTATTAATTAATGTTGGAAAATTAAATTTTTTATGTTTCTCCATGACAATTTTATACGGCTTGCCCCATACCGACGAGTTGGCAACTAGTTGTTTCCACGCTTCTGATTTGCTTTTGTCTATTTCTCTTCTATATCTTGCGGTAGTTTCTTTGAGTAATGTGAGTGTCTTATTTAGTTCATTATTTTTCTTTTTGTTTTTATATATGTACTTTAATTTAGTCAGTTGTTTCACTTTTTTTTTTGTATTGTTCTAATGTAGTGTTCCACCATAGTTGCCTTTTTATCAGTTTCACTTCTCTAAATCCTCACTCGAATGTTGATTGTTAGTAATGATAGGTGACGCGATAGGGTTGGTTGATGCGGAATCCGTTTCCGAAATATCCTGTAGATCTACATTTAGTGGGCAATCGTCCCCTTTGTGGCCAGTTTCGTGGCATTTAAAACAGACCAGTTCGTCATAAGTTAAGAAGATACGGTAACTTTTATCGTTATAATGGAGAATAAAAGAAGCTGGTAGTTGGGTGTTTTCAGGGATATTAGCATACACTTGCCTACGCCAACTTATGATATGACCAAATTATTCGTGGTGAGGTTGCACTCTGAGTAGGGAAATGTGCGAGGCTAATTGAAGATTTAGGTTGGATTTTAAAAAACTTTCTCTGATGCTATTGGGGATTATGGGACTGACGTTCGATAGGATTATTTTACGAGATGCTGTATTTAGTTTTCTCGCCTTTACAAAATGTTCTCCGAGTCTTATTCCCTCGTGGACGTGCACTATTTCGTTCGCAATATTTTTACTTGCTAGAAATATTATTATTCTGTTGTTACTGACTCGCGAGGCGGCTAAAATCTTTTTTGAATCTTTTACTGGTAGTTTGAGGGCTTGAAGGTAGTCAATTATTTGAAAATTAGGTAAATAATTTAAGATAATGCCTTGATCTTCGGTTGGATGGCTGAAATCGGTGATGGGAGTAATTTTCTTCTTTGTTTTATCGGCATAGGATGACGAGTTATTATGTGAAACGGTTTGATTAGAATGCATATTAGTAGCGATAGAACAATTGTTAGTGTTAGTATAAAATGGAACGGACTCACCCGTATTCGATTGTTGAAGCATGGTAGCGGTATTACTACGGCTACCTGCAAATAAGAGCGAGCTAATGCGGTCGCGGCGCGATATGTTATATTATATTACGATAACTGATAACGGACGAACGCAACGCTGAAACAGACGACTGTCGGACACACGTTTATTCACTTTTCCGGACGAAAGTGATCACGAACGTCTCGTAATGTTTGAGGAATGACTGTAGATGAAAACATTTATAGGGTATTGCTTAAATCCGAGATATCATAAGTAATTTAATTTTCGACGAATTATTGGATGTAAGATTTTCTTTATGGAAATGTTTGTTTTAACGTAATTTTTAGTTATTTTAATTTTTCTTCTATTTGACGCTTATGCAACTTCGAATAACTTAATAATGAAGAAATTTTGCAGTTTTTTCGCTCCTATCACAGAATTAATCATGTTTTCCGAAATTAACGAAAATATAAACACACATGTTTGTATTCTACGCGATACAAATGTAATCTCGCATTTTAGTTTTCGATTCGGCCATTTCTATAAGGTGAACCGTGGTTTACAGGTTTATTTTTTGTTGTTGTAATGTAATAAAATAAATTCATTTGTGACGTCATTGAAGTGCACGGCGAATTTTTTGATCAAAAAGGCGCTCAAAATTTTTTGATATTTTCATTGAACGAAATGTAGTTAACTTTGTTAATTAGTAAGAATGGAATTTTTGTTAGATATTATTATTTGTTTTCGTAATGTATATTTAACCAAGATTCTTCGCTGATAATAATGATTCAGGGGAGAGTAGACTTCAATAATACACTGGATTTTCAATAAATTAATGATAATTAGAAGAATATAAATATACAGCACAGAGAAAGGAATATAAATATACAGCACAGAGAAAGGAATATAAATATACAGCACAGAGAAAGGAATATAAATATACAGCACAGAGAAAGGAATATAAATATACAGCACAGAGAAAGGAATATAAATATACAGCACAGAGAAAGGAATATAAATATACAGCACAGAGAAAGGAATATAAATATACAGCACAGAGAAAGGAATATAAATATACAGCACAGAGAAAGGAATATAAGAGAAGCGATAAATTTGATATAGAAAAACTGCAATCAAACGAAATATATTTAAGACGCCAAAGAATATTTACGAAATAGTGAGGATAAAACGAATTTTCGTAAAGTAAATCAAAGACAAGACGGGAGAATAAATCGAGGGGATAATAAACGGAATTCAAATCTAATTTTTTTTTGGCGAAAATTTTTAAGTTAAATTCAATGCTCGTTGTAATCATTTTTTATCAGAAATAATTTTTAATAATGTACTTATACATTGTGTATATTAATTTGTTTTAATGTATTTTAATATAACAGGGTGACATGAAATCGAAGACAATAGCGAATATGGAAGAGTATGTGAAAAAAGACGAACGGTTACCGATGTTATTGTCGAGAATAAGAGAAAGTGGAGCTAAAATATTTTTATTAACAAACAGCGATTACACTTTTTCGAATTGCATTATGACGTATTTGTTTGATTTTCCACACGGTCCTCAGGTATGTTTATTTAAAAGATGTTACAATTAATTAATGATTATGTTGTGATGCATTTTTAACATTTATTATAAGTTTGAGGTTCGATGAAACAAACAAGATAAAAATATTTGAATGAAATTCATCGATAACAAAAGTCCGGTGCTGCTGACAAATTTTCACTTACACGATTAAAAAGCCAATCTTTTTCGTATTTAATGTGCGTAAAATATCTCACCTTGTCATAATGATCAGGTTTGTTTTAGGATTTGTGAAATGTGTGTTTTGCGAAGGTGTAGATTGCAGTTTAAAATATCGAGTACTGTCTTTTTATTTTTTGCAGAAATAGACTCTTTATTAACTTGTTTTAAAATTTTTTACACTTAAAAACTAAACGCTATAATGGATTAACGATGAAAAAAGTATATTTAAAATAAGAAATTAAACGTTAATTTTTGATAACTTTCGATTTATTAATTTCATGAAGAGAAACAGCTTTAAAGTTTGAATCAAATTTTTCATTTAATAAACTATAACATAATTAGTTTTCCAAAAGCTGTTTTAGTACAATATTGTTTTTGTCCAGCTTTTTTGTTTAATTTTTTTCTGATAGGCATTTCTGCTTTCTTAATTCAATTTCAAGCTAAAATTTCTCCGTGACACTTGAATGCAGTTGTTACCGGTTTTCATTCCAAGTTATTAAAAGTTGACATTTTCTTTTTCGGAAGATGTTAAAGCTTCATATATTCCGAATCGTAATGTAGACAGTGTAATAAATAGGTTTTCTGATTTCCATTCGAATTTTGTGTGTTATTATGACAAATTTTTTCAGCAACTTTCAAGTGGTAAGAATTTTGCAAAATTGACTTCATTTCAGACATTATGGGTTCCGGATAGCGATTACCCTTTGTTATGACCGTATGTTTCGTCAAACTTGATAGCCTTTCGTTAATTTACACCAACTGTTTGGACCTTTCTGGCCAAGCTCGTGTATTGGATACTTGCAACTAGCGGCAGAAGAAAAAATATTGTCCAGTCGGCGCGTTTCATGTTTTCCTAGTCGTTTATTTTATTTGGAATGGCTTGCCCGGTTTACCACTGAATGCTACTTACAAGAGTATCTGCCGTTTTTTCCCATCAATGGTTTTACCCTTGCTTAGTTTCTTAACATGCCATTTTCTTTTTTAAAATCACGTAGCCCTTCTGTAGGTGTCCATTACATTTGAAATTATCAATACTGAAATCTAACGCCATACGGGTTTTTCCAGAAACAGTTTCAAATCATCCAGATCAGTTTTGTGTCGCACGTTATGGGTTAGTAACGATTTTTCAAACATTTCGAAACGCCTTCTGTTCCCATTCTAATACTTATATGCCGCTATAATTAGCTATACAGTCGTCATGAACATTTTTCAATTTACTTTTTTGCACACAGAATTTACTCAGAATTTCGTAATCGATAACATGCTAGTTTCTGTGATAACTCCGCCGTTGAAATTGCTTCCATATTTCTACTACAATCCGTCAAACGTTGCTTCAGTGTCTGTTATCGTTGTCGTTCATTTAAACACTTTCATCAGTCGCATCGCACAAACAATTTCGCTATAAATTACAATACAATAATATGCAACATTTGGGTTTCCAACTTCAAAATTAGACCCTCGGGGCGCCGAAAGCTCGAAATTTTGGAAAAAAATATATATTTTTTCGGACATGTGATATATCGTTGGAAAGATCGCTATTTGTCGAGAACAAAACCATATTTTATTTCTTTAATGAAACTTTCGAAGTTTACGAAAAGTTAAAAAATCGCGAAATCTGATATGCAGTTCCCCCACTTTGCGACGCGAGTCTTATAGCTAAAAATTTTGAACAAGGTTGAAAATGTGCACATGCACGTATATTTCTTTGGTTTCGAACATCAATTTTTCCAACTTTAAAATAAATCTCTCGGGGCTTCGAAAGCTCGAACTTTTTGAAAAAAATATTTTTTTCCCGAGCATATGATATACTGTTGGAAAGAGCGCTATTTGTCGGGAGCAAAGTTGTATTTCATTTTCATAACGAAACATTGGAAGTTTACTAAATGTTTAAAAAAGCACAAAAAGTGACGTTTAGCTCCCGTTTGTGGCTCAGTTTTATAGCTAAAAATTTTGAACAAGTTTAAAAAAATGTGCATCTTTGTGTATTTCTTTGCTTTGGGGCGTTTGGGTTTCCAACTTTAAAACCAGGCCCTTGTGGCGCCGAAAGCTCGAAAGTTTCAAAAAAATATTTTCTTTTTTCGGTCATGTGATATATCAATGGAAGAATCGCTATTAGTTAAATACTGTATTTCATGTGCTGAGGATTCCGTATGTATTATATGAAAAACAAAAGACAATATAATTGAAAGAATGCGATCCATTATTTAATAATAAAATGTAACACAAATTTCCGTAAATGTCCTATAATCAAGATATTGAATAAAATAAAGCAAAATAAAATACAATTTTAAATTTATTGCTTTTTATTGAAATACACAGTAAAAAGTCCAGACTAAAAAATAGTAAAAATTTTTTTTTTACAAATAGCCTTTTATTTATGCACTGAAAAGTACAAAATAACTTTATTAGTGTGCGACTACCAGATACGCGTATCTTAACATTAAAATCGAAAACTACAAAATATTCCGAAAAATAAAAGCGCGGGCCGCAGATTAATAATTAAATATTAATATTATAATACATCCTAAGCCAAAAACTACAATCACTATTTAATATTATTTCGTTATTGTGCATCACAATACCACACACACACCAAATATTTTTGTAACTGCGGCCCCCGCTTTTATTTTTTAGAATATTAATGTTAAGATACGCGTATCTGGTAGTCGCACACTAATAATGTTATTTTGTACTTTTTAGTGTATAAATAAAAGCCTATTTTTAAAAAGTTTTTTTATTTTTTTTATTAATATCACTTTTATCAGTGGATCACATTGCGCTATACTAAATGATCATTCGTGTTATAAAACGGGACGTAGGATTACGTTTATGTTGTCATCGCATTTCTGAAAATTGCACTTGAATGCATGAACTGAACAAATTTCATACTGTTTGTAAATATTTTTAGCTACACTGATTTTGCATAGATTTTTATTTCGACGACAAAATTTATAAATACACATTTCACTCACTAAAACATGTGTATAACTTTTAAAAATGTGGTAATAAGAATCTTCATTTTCCAAAGAAAATTGTTCGTGTAATGGTAATTTAGTCTGTTTTTTTTTCCTTCTGATTAGCAACTAGTCGATTACATAATTTTGTTTCCGGAGATTTTAGGCAGTAATCAGCAGTCACTTCTGTGTATTCTCGTTTATCGACACTTTTCCACTAGAAATCGTTAAAACTTCAAATACAGTTATAAAATAAATGAACAGAATTTTAGATAAATATTATAAAATAAATATTAGCAATATAAGTGATAGCATTGCACATGTTTTCATGTTGCTGCAATATTATACTAGAAATTAATGCATTGCAAAGAGTGCTAGAGGTACACAGATACACTGTTAAAGTTTTGAAGAAATTTGCTTTTATAAAAGTTGATTTAAGGATATTTATGGAGTGTTATATGTGTGTATATATATATATATATATATCATTTTGAAGAAATTAAAATAGATAATTCAAGTGGAAAAAAAGGTTTTAAATTTTATCCCCCCCGCCGTTTTTTTTTAAAAATCGGGTTTGAAACCTTCCTTAAAATTAGCCACTAAACAATAGGTAGTATCGGCAGTAATATGATAACTTTTTATTAGAAAAAAAACACGTTTTTATGACAAGCGTAATCGATCATAGAGATTGGCTATGTATCTTAAATCGGAGTAGTAGTTATACTGCTGTAATTTCATTTTGTTAGATAGTTTAATTATTACTTACAGATGAGTTAGAGTTTAAAAACGTTCAGCACATTGATTACCTAGTTATGTCGTATTGCAGGACATAAATTCGTATTTTTATATTTACGCTCTTCCTATGTTTAATTTTCTACCCCGTGAATATCAGAACGATTAGCTAACGATATTTTATTCGAAAATTCCGGAAGTGAAGTATTGCAAAAAAACTTTCATAAAATAGATTTGCCTAGTATTTTTTTTTTTTTCGATCTTAAAATATAATGGATATTATTTTCATGTAGTGTATTTATATATTCTGTTTGTTACAGTTAATAAAATAATACATCTATAAAAACACAATAACATAAACAAGAATATTTCAGAAACGTTTTCGAGAATGACCTCTATTTTCGGCTAGAAAACTAATATATAATATATTAAAGATAAATTTAGTAGTTTATATTTCTAGCTGAAAATTGAGCATTCCCGAAAACGTGTCTAATGTATGTATTTAGTTTAAATTCTAATAGCTTCGGAGGGCTCTATTTTTAAAAAATAAATCAAACCCGATTGAAAACTTTAAACCCGATTTATTTCCATATTTCAAAATAAGAGAAAATTTGTAATCGATTATTATTTCTAAGAATAATGAATTAGATTTGTCGGTTAAAATTGCCGAATTTATTACTGCTACAAATTCATAGGCAAGTATTATAAATTTCTAACAATTTATTATTACGCTAGTTTTCGAACGTTGTTTCGTTTACCAATTTTAAACTTATTGTTTTTCAAACAGCCCGGAGATCCTCACGTGCCATGGCAAACGTATTTCGATGTGATCGTTGTAGATGCGAGAAAACCGTTGTTCTTCGGCGAAGGTACAGTTCTTCGACAAGTAGATACTACAACCGGTGCTTTAAAAATTGGCACTCATATGGGTCCTCTACAAAAAGGTCAAGTTTACTCAGGAGGTTAGTAGCGTGTCTAAAGTCAATTTAAAAAATTTTTTTTCCTCATTTAAAAATGCGTAACGCTCTGCTGATATTAAACTCCAATTTCTCCTACAGTGGCATTAGTTCTAGTGTACGTAAACTATAACGTTTCAAATCCTTGGCTCATCTAGAAGGTATGTGACTCGCTTTAATAAAATTGTGCAGTTTAAACATGAACATGGACCGGTAAATAGGATTATTTCGCATCACAGCGCTGGCAAAATATGCTGCATGCCCTATATTTTCATTAATGTATAAATGTATCGGAATTTTAATTTAATAGGTAAAATTAAAAATTTGTTAACACTATTAAGAAAAACAAATAAGGAAATTTACTGTTTCATTTTTTGACCTCGCTTAAGATTTCTTTTTTTGATTTTATTATTGTGATTATTATTGTAACGGCTGTAGTAGTAATAATAATAATAATAATAATAACGGTAATGGAAAACATTTAAAAAAAAAACAAGTAATATCACGGAGATCTTAAAATGTTATTAATGAAATATTATTCAATAAATAGTAGAAAGAAACATAAAACATCACCATAAAATGGAATGGCTTGGAACACATAAATGAAAACTCAAATTTAGTGGTGCTCATTGATTTTTTTCATATTGTAGCGTTAATATTATTGGCATATGTCTCAGTATTCATATCTTATTAAAAATATATATTTCTTCCGGTAAAACTAAGCAAACAGAGACACACATATCTCATTAAAGTATTCTAATTTTAGAAGTTCTGTAATGTGGGCGTCCACGTGGAATAACAAACCTATATTTTGCAGATTGAATGATTGTTTTTCTCTTTTATATTATATTTTTTTAAATTGTACAAATTATTTTTTTATAAACTATCATATTAAATGTATTTCAGTTGACTGATGCTCGTCGCGATAGCCTAGTTACCAGAGCACTTGACTTCCATTACGGAGGTCACGGGTTCGATCCCGGGCGATGACAGAACTTATTACAAAGAATTTAATACTCGCTAATAATCACGTGGAAGGCAATGGAAAACAAGCATACCAGCATGCGCACTAGTTAGTACACACAGCAGACATACACATGGGACTGCATTTGTATATCGATAAATCAAACGATTATTAATCAGTTCCGGGTGTGTGGTCTTGCGCGTGTACAACATTCCTACTGCATATAAACAATTGTCTAGTACACTATGTGCCTATATGTGTACAGCTGAGATGTACGAATAGGTAGTCGCCGACGGCACCGACAAGGCGCTAAGCCTTTAGAATGAAGAAGAAGAAGAATACTATATTTTCTGATCTTCATAAAAAATGGATCCTGTTGTGAAGTCGAGAGTCTGTTGACATCGTTTTACGAGATTATAGTGATTAATTCAAATTTACTGTTTCACTTGTTAGGATCATGCGATGTATTCACGCAGCTAATTGGAGCAAAAGGAAAAGATGTTTTATATGTTGGCGATCATATATTCGGCGATATTTTAAAATGTAAAAAAATGCGAGGGTGGCGAACGTTTTTGGTAGTACCGGAATTAGACCAAGAATTACACGTTTGGATTGATAAATGCCAGCTGTTTGAAGAAGTGCAAACGTTAGATATTATGCTGGGCGAACTATACAAGTAAGAAAAATATCTTTATTTATTTTTATTTTTTTCCGTAACTTATTCCGAGTATTTCAGTCGTATAAGGTATCTGTCAAATATAGAGTAATGAAGAAAAATTGATTAGTTCATAACAAATTTCAATTTAAAATACTGTTTTGTCATAAAATTTTTTTTTTTTTTTTTTTTTTTTTTTTGTAAATAAATATATTTTTTTAAATTATTGTTGTTTTAAAGAAATTTAGACAGCAGCACAAAAGAGAAACCAGATATCTCTAAAGTGAGAAACTGTATTCGAGAAGTAACGCATAAAATGGATCTTTCCTATGGTATGATGGGTAGCGTATTTCGTTCGGGATCAAGGCAAACATTTTTTTCGTCACAGGTCGTACGATACGCTGATCTGTACGCAGCAACTTTTCTTAATCTAATATATTACCCCTTCAGTTATATGTTCAGAGCACCACCAATGCTTGTAAGTAAATGTTAAATATCTACTATGTCAACAATAAAAACTTTAAAAATTTTCATTAAAAAAACATTGAAAGTAAATACGTTTTATAGCCTTTTGAATGCACGCTATAGTTAATATATGTAGATAATGTTATTTACAAGAGTAATTATAACCAAATAAACAATAGTCTGGGCAAAAAAAAAAATACCAGAGCAAAAAAAATTGTAAAAAGCAGTAGATTGGAAACTGCAATGTAGTAATTCATATAGAGAAAAAAAGAAAATAACCTACAGTGATATCGGCGATAACATGTTTAATAGAATAAAAAAATAAAAAAAAAAAACTTCACATTGGTAATTGTTTTTTTCCTAGTATAATGTAGAAATGAGGAATTCATGAAAATTATGCATCACTCTATAGTGAACAGCTTAAACACACACACGGACGCATATATACAAACATATACGTAAACAAAAAAAATAACTTTTATTAAATATTTATTTGAGAAATTAATTTCGCGCTGTAACTTTATTACGACAATTTTAATTTCTTTTTTTATGTGTATTCAAGCGGATGGCTGTGAAGAGAGGAAAACAAACTAGACGAAAAGACAATAACAAAATAAGAAGTATTTAAAGCAAATTACAGAAGAGGAGTAATAAAAAATAAAGAGCAGGGCTTAATAACGTAGAAGATTTAGAAGGCAGAGGGAAAAAAAGAAAGAAAACCCAAAAGAAGGTAGATGAAGGGAAATCAACGACGTAGATGTAAACGGACCTCTCTTTGGAATATCAGTGAAAATAATGATGGTGACGACTGAGCAGACGGTACATGGAAATGAAGAATAGGATACCGACAATGAATCATTTCGGTAACCATGTTTGTTTAAATTTAGTTCTGTGGTTTATGACATTAAAGTTAGTGTATAAAAAGTAATTAAATAAATAAAACAAACTTACGGAATATATAATAATGATTTTATTAGATAACTAGAACGCAGAAGAGAGATTTTGATTCATCATAATAATTTCCAGCTCTCCTAGATTATTAAAGGCGTTAAATCTTACCCCTAATAGGAACCCTCAAATTCGCTGACTGATGATTGTTTTAAATTTCTCGTGGGAAACAGAAAACAGCACCTGTTAACATAAGTTAGTAGTGGGCCTTCGAGTACATGCTAGTTCTTTGCGACATAAAAATCTAATGGAAAGCAAAATTAAGGATCAAATTTTTTATAATTTCAATGTATATCTAATTTAGAAATTAAATGTTACATATTAGTATGTTTGTAAAAGTAAAATTTTTTTCACCAAAGTGTACGTGTGCAAGCTAGTTTACATCTATTTTATCCCCCATGTCTTTTTCAGATGCCACATGAATCAACAGTAGCTCACGAAAAAAAATCAGCCATAAATAATGGTCGCAACAATTTGGCTTATAGCGATGAGATTGAAAATCATGTGGTGAGTTTATATTTAATAATTGCGGAAGAATATATAATATATATATATATATATATATACTAATGTATAACAATTAAGACGGATTTATACGTAGACCGGATAAGTTCTAGGCGATGCTGCATCCGAAATGACGGTTGTAACCATGTTTTCATACGAAGTAATTTATGTACGGTTCGTGCGTTTAATCATGATATCCCGGATAATTCTCAAATAATGAAAAGTCCCTAATTTTTTTATAGCTCCAGGTGGAAATTATCAGGTTAGCTGCTAATCCACTACACAAAATCGATAATTGTTTTTAAAGTTGTTTTCGTTGTTCTTTTACGTTTTTTTTTTTTTGTGATGTGAATAAAATGCGTTTTAAAATTTTACTAGCAACTTTTTTTTAAAAAATATATAATATATAGTTTAATGATATTAATATGAGGATGTAAACATAAATATATTTCATACCCCCCTCCCCACCCCGAATATCGCTTGTTTATATTTTACGTATGGTTCAATAATATTGTATGTTGTTTGTTGCATGTCAAAATAAAAGAAAATAATTTTGTAATTATGCAATTGATCAGTTGCTTAAATAGTTATTTCATTGAGTTTTTTAAAGAAAAAGAATCTAATTTTATAAAGTAGACGCACTTCTTCATTACTTAATTTAATTCAAGAACGAAAAACCGGTGTATTAACTTAAATTTTACATTAGTGCATACGGTGAAATCTTCCGGTTGCACAGATGTAAAAATTTACCAAGATTGTTCAATAGCACATTGTTTATTATTTGCGTTTTATAAAAATGTACAAAATAGAAGTGGAATAACAGGTTTAAAATTTATGAAATATATTACGTAAATGATATCGATATTCGAAAGAACATGTTTTTGCTTCCGCTATTTATAAACAGTTAACACAAACTGGAAATTAATGTAGGAAATAATTTGTTTTAATCAAAATTTATAAAGAAAATACAAAAAAATTAAGAGTAATTTTTATGTACTTCACAGGCTGGTAGACACTTGATTTTATTTTATTTTAGGTTTATTTTAATTAGAAGGAATATTGAAAATTTTACAAAGTAAAATATGATATGTTTTGTAACGAAGAAATTTTTTAAAGTTTCAAAAACGTTCTATTTCATTCGCAGAACGGCTTTAAGTACTACAAGTGAAAATGGAATATTTTATAGTGCAAAATTTCGAGAATTTTTATGAACAGAGAAGTTGCAGCGGTGAAAATTTTTTCGTCTTTGTTTTAAAATTATAGACAATTTCATTATGCGCATGGAAAAAATAGGCTTTCTGACTTTAAAAGATTGTTTTTTTTTTGTTTTTTTTTTACTATTTTTGGATTTAATAAATTCAACATTGTAAATAATGATATTAGTAATATATTAAGGGTACCTTAAACGAAGAACTGTTCAGCGTTCACTTGGTGAAATTAAATTTTTTCATCTTGTACACGTTTTTTGGTGTAACTTATTTTAATTTCATTTAAAAGTATATTGAAAAAAAATATTTTGCCATTAAACTCCATCTTCTGTTCCTTTTTAAATTGTTTTTCTTCTCATTAGAGCAGTAAAAATCACACGTCACTCTATTCATAAGAAAAATTAATTTTATTATAGAGCGCAGTAAAAGCGAAAAGTAGCTAAATGAATTAAATAACTATAAAAATAGTACGTTAAATTAACGGATTCATCCTAGAGTAACATAAATTACACTCCCAGAAAGTTCGAAGAATTCCGGAACTTGCCGGTCTATATGTAAATCGACTTTTATTTATCTCTGCAATTTACTGGACTTCCGTGGAATTCTTTTTTCATATATCGTACTGATGTTTACAAGATATAACGTGCAATGTTTACTCATATTTGTCTATTTTTTGGGTGCCATCATTTTCGACTAAGAAAAATATGAAACATTACGCGATCTATATTTTCACTTTTACAAAACATGAATTAAATTCTGTTTAAATGTTCATGTATTCCGTTCAAAATTTTTATCGCCGAGAAACTTTTATTTCTAAAAATGTTTACATTTTGGAACGAAGTTCTTTTACGCAGCTTGTCGGTAGGAGTAAACTGGCAGAAAAGGCGAGATAACGAAAATCGCGTTATGCATAGTCCGGCAGGCTACCTTCACTCTCGTTCTTTTTCGCTCTGTCTCTTTCTATTATATACGGGTGTTTCTAACCGATACACTCTCACAAAGCACCGTTCTTAGTTTAGCATTATTCAATATTGCTGTCAAATGATTTATTGCATGCAATCTCACCCATGGTATACAAATTCCTTTTCGCAGATGATTTTTTGAATATTTTTCAATTGTAAAGATCCAAAATTAAGAGAAACTGTTTTTCAGCAAACAATAAACCAGATTCGCTCCTGGTTTCAACAAAATGGTCTTAGTATTTCTTATGCAAAAATCAACAGCAATCTACTTTTTTAGCTATTACAAATTGGTCTCCCTATATACATAATTCGTAAAAGAAATGTTTTTCGAAAATTAACCTTCTAAAAAAGTTATCTCATACCAACTGTTTCATGCGCTAATCAGTGACTATCCTAATTTCGAGCATATCCGTACTGATGGTAGCAAAATCCGAGAACGTTCCGGTTGTTCAATTATCCATAAAGAGGATAGAATTTTGTATCCACTTGCAGCCTATTTCTCCGTCCTATCCTCTGAACTTTTTCCATTAAAACTAGCTATAATATACTGTATAGAATCCCAGCTAAACAACATCCTACTATTTTCGGACTCTCTATCAGCTTTATCTTCCTTGAATAATTATCATGGTAAAAAACGTCACCCCACTACTTAAGAAATCATCCAGAAACTAGTCAATCCCAATAAAAATGTAGTTTTCTGCTGGATTCTTTCTCTCTATGGTATTCCTGGAAATGAAATAGCCGATCTGTCTGCTAAATAATCCTTAAATGTTTCGCTTATTCCCAACATCCCCGTTCATCTTGCAGATCTTAAAGCACACCTAAATTCTTTGTACTAAATTTAGTCCCGACAATTCTGGAATCATGTTCCCTATACCAATACGCTGAAAGAAATTTATCCTTCTTCCAGCTCCTACATAGTTCCTACAGATTTATTCCAGAAGGGCGAAGTTGTTTTCTTGCATGCACATTGACAGGTTACTCCCTGCTCACTCATAGTTTTGTATTCAACAAAAGTCCACCTTCAGTCTGTGATTCGTGTAACACCCAACGTACAATCAAACACATATTAATCGAATGTTCCAAATTCAGTGCTCAGAGATCATTACTCTTTTCTGACGTATTCCTTTCTTCAATTTTGCAAATAATTCTTCCTAAGTTGGCAGAATTATTCAGTTCCCGAAATCTGTAAATTTGTACCAACAAATATAAGAGCTAAGCCCTTCAAGCTACACACCTCTAGCCACTGGGCTGCACATGATGCTAATTAGGGAGGGAAATCAATGACAAGCGTGCGACATACAACTCTTATGTATTATTTAAACAGCTGTACGATATTAAACGAAACAGCGGACAATCAAAAGCTTTCGTTAATTTTCCGTTAATTTAAATTTGATTACATAATTATCCGCAATGTTTTAATACGAATTATTCCTTTTTAATGCTCCTAAAATATTTATACCTATTTAACGATTAATTATAACATATTTCGACCAAATGTTTGGAGAAATAAAATAATCTGCTCTCAAACTAAGATTGAATTAACCTTTTTGTTTACATATTTTTTCCTTTTTTCCCCCTCAAATTAATATTAGTTCATAGACTGGTAAATGACGGTTAATGAAAATTTTATCTGTTAACTAATTGTATTCTTTAGGATATAGATTGCAACCAATTGGTAACACCGTGATTAAAAGGACTTTAAAAAAAAATTCAGAGTATATTAAAAAAAAAACATTATTTTTAAATAATCGTTAAAATTAATATATAAAACCATTATAATCAATCCCTGTGTAACAATAAAAATCAATTATGTATGAAATATGCCATATATATGCACATTTATTTCAAAAATCTCTGTAACTTACTGCTATCGTACACGATTTTTATGGGAAAAAGTAGTGGGTATTTACAGGAACATATCATATTTCATAAACTACATCCAAAATTTCTACAATTTTTAAACAAAAAGTTGTAAATACTTGCTGTTAATTTATGAATATACAATGCATTGGTTTAAAAGACGCAAAAATATTGGTAAAAATCCTTTTTGTATTCTTATGATTAGTCGTTTTTTTGTTTTTTTCTGTCGCAGATTTTTCTCCAATTTCTTCGTTTTCGATAATTTCATGAATTCATGCAGAAATAAGTACACAGAAAACTACATGTTTCGATCTATTCTACCAAACTTTCTGCTGTTATTCGTTCAGACTCAGTTTCTTCACCTTCACTACTATTATTTACCAAATTAAAAATCTAAATTTAGTATTTATAAAATATCATTATTGTTAAGTTCTAAAATAAAATTTCATCTTTGCAACATGATGAAACCAATCAGTAACAAATTTTAAATAATCCTTGATAAAGACGTATAATAAATTTTTATGTATATATAAAAAACATGTATTTATGTACTTTTTTAATTGAAAAATTATGAAAAAATGTTGTCAATGAAGTTAAAGTATACAAAAACTACATAAAAATGTCAATTGGAATTCTATTTTTAAATGTGAAGAAATAAGGTATGTTAAAAACTTTTAACTGCGGTTTTATTATTTAGTATCATAATGCCGCTGTTGCAAATATAACTGTTTAAAAATAACTTACTATATGTAATTAAAAATGAATGTTACCGATTGGTAACATTGTAAACGAAATATTTCAAGCATGCAAGTAGGTTCTAATTTTTTTTAATATTAGTACCTGGATTTTCGCTAGAAATAAGAACTTTTCACGTTCTTTTTTTATATATTACGAATTAACATTAATCATTATTTTAAATAATATTTTACTAATACATACATAGGTATATTTAATAGATAATGTTTGTTTTCTTTTTTCCTTTTTTCGTTTTTTTTCCATACAGAAAACACGTCATGGCAAATTAAAACCGGAAAAACCGCGAATAGTAACACATACTCATGATGAAGATTGTTCGGATACGGAAGATTTTGATGAGTGCGACGATTTACAGAAATAACGTGTACTGATATAAAATACTGATGTTTAGCACTGCGCTCGTCCAAAATTGTGAAAAATGCTGTATTTTTAAATTTTCAGTGCTTCCTATATGTTCTGTGTTTCTGTGTGTATAATATATTGTTTTGAAACAACTGGATCGGAAAACATTGTTAAACGATATGCAGTATTATTGATCGGTTCAAATGTACCAAAATCTAGCTAATTATTAACCTTTCTTTATCCTTAAATGAAATTAGCGTGTCACTTCTCTTCTATATTTACTCATGTTAGTTTATATTTTTACTATTTTAATTATAAAAAAAGAAAATGAAATAAACTTTATCATAAGAGCTATTTGATTTAATTAAAGAACTATTATTTTTTTTTTTTTTTTTTTTAATAAGAGGATATAAACGTGATTACGCCGTAGGAAAAATTAACCTCGTCGATTTTCAACATTTATAAAACGGAAAATTAACCAACCTGTTTTTCTCCATGCAACATCAAGTTCTCTGAGCCGGTGAATAAAAAATTTGAAACGAAAATAGAAAATATCCTAAAACCAACATACGTAATTTGTAAAAAACTAATAAAAATACATATGGTACGAGAAAGAATGTAGTCCGTTGTGTCTGGTTCGCGATGTTACGCTACGTCAATTTAGGATGAACGGTTTACTAGATTGTTTTTTTGTCCTTGCGTGGTCTAAAACGTGAATTTTGTCTGTCTTAATAAATTAGTGGTTTATTAACGAACTGGAGAAAGAAGAACCGGATGCAACTGTGTGTATATATTGATGTAATGATTCAGGAAAATATAGGCGCATCCTACAAATAAAGGTCGAAGTTGTTCGGCGAGTTTGCTTTAGTTTAAACCATCAAGGTTTATGCATTATAATAGCATGCCACAAACAAAAATAAAGTTAATTTTACTTTTTATCAATTTCGTTTAAAATTATATTTAGCGATTTTATGAAAACGATTAAATTCATAAAATATTCCTAGATGATTGTATAATAATTTATTAGAACGGACGTATTGATATGATCAGATAGAGCGATAGCAATGCAGTGTATTGTTGAACAAGAGGAAACAAGGTCAGTCAAGCATGATGTTTTATGTACTGAGGATTCTGTATGTTAAACCATAATTTATTTTTACGAAATACTAAATTCAAAACAAATTCAATTTTAAATTTGTAATATCGTACATATTTTTCATTCAGCATTCCTGTGAATGTGTATTTTTGTGATTAAAAATTTTTGTGACTATTATTCTTTTTTAAATTTTTTGAAAACTCAGGAAGCTTCGTTAATGACTTCACAACATCCAAATTTGATTATTTTATACATTATAATAAAAGTACCTATTACTTGAGTTTGACTTCTTTTAACAATAAAATTAAAAAATATACTTAAGTATATATATATATGTGTATATATGTATATATATATATATAAACAACAAATACAATATAATAATTACCGACAGTCTATTTTTAATAACCTGTGCCTTATATGTACTTATATATCAATATAAGTACATTATGATAAGTTATGAAAAACATTTAAAAGCGAATAATGAAATATAATTTAATTCCTATCAAATAGCAACCTTTTTACCACTACATTACACGCCCGGGGGAAAAAATAATTTTTACTAAGATTTTTGAATTTGGAAACATGGATACTCCAAATTAGAGAAATACACGAGGATGCACGCATTTTTAACCCTGTTCACAGTTTTAAACTATAATACTCGCGCCGTAAAGGGGGCTGCATATCACTTTGTGCTTTTTTGAACTTTTCGCCAACTTCGAAAGTTTCATTGAAGAAATAAAAGATGATTTCGTTCCCGACAATCTATCAGTATATACATGCCTGGAAAATAAAAATATTTTTTTTTAACATTTCGAGCTTTCGGCGCCCCGAGAATCTAATTTTAAAGTTGGAAACCCAGATGCTTCATATTAGAGCAAGATACGGAAAGGCGCACATTTTTAACCTTGTTAAAAATTTTGAACTATAATACTCACGCTGCATGGTGAGGAGGGCCACGCAATTTCTCGTTAGCTTCGAATGTTTCGTTGAAGAGATAAAAATTGATTTCGTTTCTGACGAATAATAACGCGATCTTTCTAATGATATATCATATGCTCGGGAAAAAATAAATCAAAATTTCGAGCTTTAGGCGCCCTGAAGGTTTTAATATAAAGTTGTAAACTCGGCTATATTATTCCTATAAAGCGCTCTTTTATGCACATGTTTAAGATATATTTTTCATTTTCTCAACGTTTTCATTTAAGCTATTAAAAAATTTAAATGAACATACTTTTTTTGCGGTTTTTGTGTGGGGGGGGGGGGTATGTTATTATTTTATGAAAGAGATACTCGTTAGAGCACAAATATTTAGACAGAGCATTAAAAAATCAAGGAGTGTCCGGAAATTACAGAGAACTTATAAGGGATATGTACACGGATATGAAGGCAAGAATAGTAACAGACATAAAAGGCGAATATTTTAATATAGGAAAAGGGGTAAAACAGGGAGACCCGTTATCTCCTTTATTATTTAACACTGCTTTAGAGGAAGTTTTTCGAGAGTTGGACTGAGAGGAGAAAGGTATAAGCATAAATGGGATAAAGTTAAATAATCTTAGATTCGCAGACGACATAGTGATTATGTCCGACGACATAAACGAACTACAGAACATGCTAAATGATTTAAACAAGGCAGGAAAGAAGGCTGGTTTAATTATAAATTTAGATAAGACAAGAATACTATCGACAGACGAAAATAAAACAAGAATTACAATAGACAACACAGAAATCGAAAAGGCACAGAGTATAATTTATTTAGCACAACTAATATCTCTAAAAAATAAAACAAAAAAAGAAGTAGAGCGTAGAATCGCACTCACTTGGAAAAAATACTGGTCGCTGAAACATATTTTTAAGGGACCTTACAGAAATGAACTAAAAAGGGAAATTCTAAACGTCCTGCCTACCTTAACATATGGAGGTCAGACATGGACAATAACAAATAATATCATGAATAAAATTGAGCTATGTCAAAACGCATTGGAGAGATCTATGATTGGAGTTAAATTAAGAGACAAAATAAACTCAAAAAAAGCAAAAACAAATTAAAAGTTAAAAACAATTTTACATGGGCAATAAGAAGGAAAATATGGGACTGGGCAGGACATATTGCAAGAATGGATTCCACAAGATAGACTAAAAAAATAACAGATCGGACAATATACGCGAAGAGAAAATAAAAAAATAACAGATCGGACAATATACGCGAAGAGAAAAGACCGGAAAACAGGTGGGAAGATAGTTTCGCTAAAATGTTAAAGCACAAACAATACCATCAGGTGGCTTATGACAGACTAGAGTGGGCTCGGTTGAGGGAGGCCTTTGCTCGTTTTCAGGGCTAATTTTACAATAGTTTATTTACTTCAATGTATATTGTGTAACGTTATATCACTAAGGCTAATAATAATAATAATAATAATAATAATATGGTTCCGTCAAAAATGCTTACTTGGCCAAAACCAAAAATCCCCGTGCACGTTCTAAGAACAGTCGAATCGAGCAGAGACTGCGTTAGTGTTTGAGTGGTAGTAGTCGAAAGCTAAGACAGTAATACGTGCCTGAGTGCATCCGTTCTGTGTCGAGTAACATCGAGTTGAGGGAAGATTATAAAAATCCTGTTAAAATCAGATATGCATGCGGAAACACGGACAATTGAAATCGCAAATGATATAGCTGTTTACATTTTCAATGAAGGATTTTTGTCAATTTTAAAAATTATCAATGCCATGGGAATTAATGCGTTCGCTACTAAACGGGATAATAGTCGAATTGAGCGCTTCGAGCAACGAGCTTCTGATGCTTTTAAGGAAGCTAGAACTGCTTGTAAAACAGAAGGAGCTTTCGAAAATATCGATTTTGAAGTCGAAGAAGGCACACTATGAAATTCTGCCTAAAAATTGCTCAAAACTTTAAACGCCTGTTTCTCAAAACTACTTTTTCCAACATGGTTGACATGATATCACAAGGTCTATTTAACCAATTTACTTCAAATTTTGTACCAACATTCAACATATAACCTTCTATCGCCCATTCCACTTTTGTGCCAAAATTGTTTTTTACTATTTTAAAAAATTAAAAATTATAAAAAAAAGGTCAAAAAATGAATTTTTATCTGCAGGCAGCCGCCATTTTGTGGAAAAAATCTGTTTTCTCTTAGGTAGGGGCTATAACGACATTCTTACTGATTAAAAATCTGTTTTTAAATTTTATTTTAAATGACCAGAAGGGCTGTAATCGTGTCAACCATATCATCCCCTTTATTTTTACCCCCAACTTTACCAACTTATAACTTGTTTAATTTTAATTATTTTTTTCCAATTTTGTTTTATATATTTTTAAGATATCAATAAATATCTTCCAAAAAATGAATAGTAAAAATATATTTTTTTAAATTTCCCTTGCTTCCATTCATATTAAAAAAATCTAACCTTTTTTATCATTTTTAACATTATTTTTGGTTTCTAGATCATTGTCCTTGAGTGTCGTTACCGTTAAATATATATATATATATATACACATAGGCGCGTATGAATAAAAAGTATAACCGCACTATTTTAATTTTAAAAAATATGATTTTGACGTTTTTTTTTTTGTTTTTTTTTCCACAAACATTTTGAAATATATATGTACTTATTTATACTATACATTTAGCACATAAAAATCTAAACCTTAGTTACGAATTTACCGTTGCTCTGAGATAACGGTGTTATATTTTTAATACGAGTTATTGCTTACTTTTCTTGTATATTGTTGCAAAATAAATAATTTAGAGATGGGCGGGGTATTCCAACTTGCAGTGCATACTTGCTTAAAATCGCATTGAACGTTGTGTAAGTCAACTCTATTCCAACTTCGCTGTCAAGTCAATGTTCAGTTTTTTGTTAAATTCATTTTTGGAAGCGCAATATAAATAATTATCAACTCTAGTATACAGCCAAAAACTTTATATACATATATCGCTTACCGATAATAACACAGTCTATCACACGCATTAACTTTTTTTCTTTCAGTGAACAACACATCTACATAAAAACACATACGTACACATACAATATGTTATTAATGAAAACATAGAAAGAAGTAATAAATTCGCTATGAAAATTAATAGGACCTAAAACATGACTTCACGAGAAAACGATGGGAAGTAAAAAAATAAAAAATAGCAGCTGCGAGAAATGTTGTTAGATAAATAACAGAAACAAAACTGCGTGAACTCAAAAAAGTAAAGCATACTAGCTGCTCTGCTTACACTACAATAAAATTATACTATCTTGTGGCAAAGAATAAGCCGATTTTTTTAAAGTCCCCAGCCATCAATAAGAATTGAGTCAAACTGGTTTCTTTTTTAATGTTTGATCGAACCTACAAGTCGGAGTCGAATTCTGTTTTACTGACACATGTGTTTAACTTAAAACCGATTTCAAAGAGTCGATTCGCTCCCGTGCAAGTAGACTTTGCCTACTCTACTGTTGTGGGAGCTACCTATCTCTAAAATAATTATTTTCATTTTTTCTTAATTCATTAAAATCAAAAATGATATTATTCCGACTCATCTGTTTCACTTATTTTTCATGATATTGATTGGTCTTAAATATGCGATTCCCTTTGCTACCAGACAAATAGTTAATATAACGGACATTTGTAGAGAAAAAAGATGAAAAAAGAAAACCCAAGAAACAAATACAAAATTCATCGAACACATTCCTATGTCCGATAAACCGTATCCTGATTAGGCGTTAAAGACAGTTTAAGCTGAAATCCTTTAAACACTTCGGCAAAGAAATATGAACAGGTGAGTGAAGCATCAGTTTACCTTTGACTTTAAAATATTAGTGTAATTTACGAAAAGGGACAAATACGAAAAGGCAAATTCAGTTTAATCTTCAATTTTTTGATCAGAAAGTTAGTTAGGAAGCAGAGTTTAAAGCAAATGTATCAACAACTCCATATAAGGTGAATAAGAAAATAAATGTTTTGCCACAATACACGGATTCATCTGTATGAAATTGCTAAAACAATAATTTTATTATTTATTATTTAAACTTTCAGCAACTACCTTTAACATTATGAAAAAAGAACAATTTTCAAGATGAATTTAGAAGAAATTATGGTCTATTTCGATCACTTTCGCATATAAATATATATATTTTTTTTTTATTCCGTAACAATTTTCATTCGAGTAAAACCGTACGAGACAAATGTTTAGAGTACATTTAACTGAAAAGTGATAATACAGGTAGTTCACGAAAATCATCGGTCCTTTTCTTTACAATTTTCATTGATACTTTTATTTAAACAATTTAACAACTAATCAAAAATCGCAAGCGGATACATGTGATATGGTCTAACACGCATACTTTTTACGCGCCATTTCTAAGTTATAGAAGTATATGATTCAAAAATTCTTCAAAATCATCATCACGTGATTTCTCTTCTGCAACATTTTGATTAACACTTTTCCATATTGCCCTTTCTTCATCATAGTGCTGTTCTTTAGAATGAGCATTACCATCTGCATCCGAATCAGCTTGTTCATGACTCTTTTCACTGTCAACCTTTAGCTTTTTCACCGCTGGTTGATCGATTCCTGAAGACTTTTGTTTTCTTTTAACTTTTTTAAATTTTCCTTTCATGGTTTTGTAACTTAGCCTCGATGAACAATCCGCGCATAATCCTATCAAAAAGATAAGTGTTTAAATTTGTTCGTAAGACAAATAAGGAACATCACAATGGTATGATTAATAAATTAAAATTGAAACTTACTTATTTTAACCAAGGCATTTTTTTTCTCTTCGCGTTCTTTGTAAGCGAAATTAACTTCCCACGATGTGAGCTCTTCGTCCTGTGAACAGTGCTTATTGCCGCAAACAAACTGTCCCTTTCCGGTAACCAATTCTTGCTCCGTACGCCACCTCATTGCTATCTTAAGGCGAAATATCACTATTTTAAATATCGAGAAATTTTAAAATAAAAAAAAAGTAACGATATATAATGATAAAATATTTACCTTTCCTTCTTTATATAAACTTAAATCGCAGATGCAATATTCTTTGTATAGTTTATCGTAATAACGTTTGGCCAAGTTTTCTTCCCAAGTTGTCGGTTCATCCTCATCTTCCCAAAGAAATTTATGGTTTTTACGGATTACATCGTAGTCGTTTTGATATTTACGTCTAACAACATGAAAATCGATAATTTTAAAATTTACATTACTCATAAAACACGAGCACCTTATTAAATTTACAAGCAATTACCGTTTAAATTGCAAGCATTCCAATTAATTCGGTTTTCAAGGGAAAAAAATTAAATCTGGAGACCGAATGCCAATAAAAAGTTACATCTCAATGAACTGATTCTGAAGATTCTAGACCAAATTATTTAATATTTTGTGGTCACCTTTTAAATTTTGACTTTTTTTTTATGCAGCAGGTGATTATTTGTAGCCTAGTTGCAAGAGCGCTTGACTTCCGATATGGAGGTTACGAGTTCGATCCCGAGCGACGACGAATTTATTACAAGAATTGAATAAATAAATAATCGCTAGTAATCACGTGGAAGGCAATGGCAAACCACCACGTACAACATCATATGCGCGCTAGGTCAGTACACAGCAGACCCACACGGGACTGCACCGGTAGCGCGATAACAAGCGGCTACTATCAGTTCCGAATGTAGTCTTGCGTGTGTACACCTGCGTTGCATATAATAATTGCCTAGTACACTACCTATATCGGTACAGCTAAAATTGTGTACGAATAGGTTGCGCCAACGCGCTATGTAGCGTACGGCACCTGAAGAAGAAGAAGAGAGGTGATTATTTGGTAAATTATTAGTCTTTATATTTTGTTTATCTTAATAGTTATTTACAAAAACGTTTTCAATACCTAATATGTTACATTGAAAATTTTTTGTGATTTGACTTTAAATAAAAATTTTTCAGTTTCTCTGCTATACGAAAAAACGTGATTGTGGATATGTTTCTATGCGCAACATAATAATAATTACTGATTGCTATGTAAATCATAAATAAGCGTCAATGTCGATAAATCGTACGCTATAAACTATCCATGTCATGCAAAATTTAGAATAACTCCTAGTCTAAAAACAAATACTTTGGTCACACTGTTCTCAAAAACGAAGTGCAATATAAAATTTACGGTTAGTGTTTCATGTTTTTTATTTATTTTTTTAATAATTCTATTTGTACTGTTATACTTATATACATACATATAAATCATTTCATTCATCCTTATTTGATCACACACACACACACATATATGTATCCACACAACTCCCCCATATATATATATATATATATATATATAAACTGCTGGACAAAAGTCTTTGTCCACCTTCCATTTCATACCTTTCTTTGTTGTAACTACTGAACAATAGATTAGATTGTTTTCAAATTTTAACCAGACGTTATTTCATCATTTTTTTATATAGTATAATATAAAAAAATCGATTTTGAATATATAGATATTTGTTTTTGATAATCCAAAGAAAAATAGGAAGAAATGGGAAAAAAGAAAAAACAATTCAAATTTGGTTACTTTTTTTAAGGATACAAATGAAATTAAAGTAAAGAAAAATAAGTTCAAAAATTTAAAATAAACTTACATTAGTACTTAGTGTTACCACCACGAGCTTTTATAACTGCATTGCTGCGCCTGGGCATACTTTCTATAAGGGTTTGGATATCTGCCTGTGAGATTCTTTCCCATTCTTCTGTAAGAGCACTCCAAAGTTCTGATAATGATGCAAGTGACGGTCCCCGATCTTGAACCCGTCTCCACACATGTTCAATTGGATTGAGGTCTCCACCCATCGCTCACGATGTGGACGTCCACGAGCAATAGATGTCAGAGAACATCGTAGAATAGTAAGATCAGCTCTTAATAATCGATCTTCCACATCAACAACATTTACTGAGCACTTCAATTCTACACGAGCAACACCCAATTGCACGCGTACTGTTCCTCGAAGACTAAATGAGCAAGATTTTAAAGCAAGGAGACCCGTTACAGGCCCGTCGTTTACCAAACATCATCGTAAAGCGAGACTAGCTTTGCACGCATTCATGTTAATTGGACAGTGGAAAAATGGAGCGAGGTGCTCTTCACTGATGAATCGAGATTCACTCTATACCGTCCAGATAGGCGTCAGAGATGGTGGAGAAGACAAGGCCAGCGTTTTAATCAGGGTATGTTTAGCACTAGATCAAATTTTCATGGTGGGTCTGTAATGGTGTGGGGCGGTATATCATTAGAAGCAAGAGCAGATCTCCGTATTGTTAATAACTCAACGGTAACCGCTGAATTGTATATAAAGGACATACTAGTGGGCTATGTTGTGCCATTTGCACCATTTATAGGAGATAGCTTCCTTTTTATGCAAGACAATGGGCGACCGCATGTAGCTCGTACAACATTGGAATTTATAGAGTCAGTTGGTATAAACCGCTTGGAGTGGCCAGCGTACAGCCCAGATCTCAATCCAATTGAACATGCGTGGGACATGCTTGGAAGAGTGGTTTAAGATCGGAGATCATCACCTGCATCATTATCAGAACTCCGGAGTGCTCTTACAGAAGAATGAGGAAAAATCTCACAGGCAGATATCCAAACCCTTATAGAAAGTATGCCCAGGCGCAGCAATGCAGTTATAAAAGCTCGTGATGGTAACACTAAGTACTAATGTAAGTTTATTTTAAATTTTTAAACTTATTTTTCCTTATTTTAATTTCATTTGTATCCTTAAAAAAAGTAACCAAAGATAAATAATTCATCGGAAACAACTGTGTTTTTAAAAAGATATTTATTCGCTTAACGTTTCGACCAGCTTACACTGGCCATCATCAGAAGCAAACTGAAGAACGGAGCGAAAATTGCGATCGACAATAACATTAAAATAAGAATCAGAAATCATGAAAAACCCAAATCAAAACAGATAACCTACCTCTAAACAGGAAAGCCGACGAAACGCAATAACAACAGATAGATAAAATATAAAAACATAGGAAAAAAAAATAATAATAAAAGGAACTATCATGAGTAATCACTGTGAAAGCTTTAAATTTTTAAAAGTAACCAAATTTGAATTGTTTTTTCTTTTTTCCCCTTTCTTCCTATTTTTCTTTGGATTATCGAAAACAAATATCTATATATTCAGAATCGATTTTTTTATATTATACTATATAAAAGAATGATGAAATAACGTCTGGTTAAAATTTGAAAACAATCTAACCTATTGTTCAGTAATTACAACAAAGAAAAGTATGAAATGGAAGGTGGACAAAGACTTCTGTCCGGCAGTATATATATATATATATATATATACGTATATTGTCACTGTTCATTGTTTTCCATTGTATTCGCCGAATTATATGCGATCTGTTTTTCTACCGAATCCCTGATGGGCTTCGAATTACATCAACTACCAACAGTGAGTTCAAATATTTACTAGTTAAAAAAGAGCAGAGATTGGAAGTGACTTTCTTACGAATTTCAACCTATACTGATGTTCTTGGTCAAATGAAGCCCTCAATGCAGCCTTGAACAAATTTGCTTACAAATCGAAAACGATGTGGTCGTCGATAAATTCTGACTGAATCAAATACGGCTTATGCATGCATAACTGTTCAGTAGAGCCGAAGCTTCACAATGTGTAATGTGCGGTATTATCCTTTCATTCATTATACCTCGCTAAATACCCCTTTTATTCCTTACGAGAATTTCTTATTCTTTAGCTTACCTAATCCTATTCCTGCGTAAATCCAGTCTATATTCCTTAATCCAATACATATCACTGCTTCTTTTGTGCGTTGTAATTTAATAACAATAATCTTTTTACGGGTTAGAACAACAGATAGATGCTGAGCTGGGTGAATATCAAGCAGGTTTTAGACGGAACAAATCTTTAACCTAAAGTGTATTATCCGTTACAAAAGACTAAGAAGTAAACGCATGTTCATCACATTTGTGGATTTCAAGAAAACTTATGATGCAATAGACAGAGTCACTAACTAACATATTAGAAGAATTCGGAGTAGATAACAAAACATTAATCATAATTAAGCAGACTTTAACGAACACAGAATCGAAAGTAAAATTTGCGGGAGAAGTGTCCAATTCGTTCAAGATTAAAACTGGAGTAAGGCAGGGAGACGGGCTGTCTCCGCTACTCTTTAACAGCGCACTCGAAAAAGTGATTAGAGAGTGGAGGAAAATGAATCAGAATGATGGCATTAAACCAATTACAATCGGCAGAAGTAAAGATTTGGATATGGACTATTTGGCCTATGCTGATAACCTGGCGTTACTGGCGGATAGCTTTGATGATGCGGTTAAGCAAATAAACAACTTAAAAGAGGTGACCGAAAATGTAGGTTTAGAGATATTGTTTGAAAAAACCAAATACATGATCGATCTAGAACATTCCCCGAATTGGATGGAAACAAAGTATGGAAAGACAAAAAGTACGGAAATTCAAATAATTGGGAGAAATAATACAACCTAATGGCTTAGACAAAGAAGCGAATCAGTTGAAAATGAGCAAGATGGAAACCGCATTCCAACTAATGAGAAACATGTATAATAAGAAATCACTGGCCATCAATGCAAAAATCAAACATTATAATTCGGTCATAAAATCGGAAAGTTTATACGCATCTGAATGCTTAGCTCTAAACACAGCAAAACAAATGCAAGAAATTGAAATGAAAGAAAGAAAGATTATTAGAAGAATTCTGGGACCGAAACAGGAAAACAGAATGTTGAAATTGAGAAGCAATAAAGAAGTTTATGAAAACATTGAAAAAATAGGTGACACCACGCGGAAAAGAGGAGTGTAACTGTATGGACATTTGAAAAGAATGGACGGAAAAAGGATGACGAAGAAACTGTTTGACTATTTCGACAAAAACACGAACACAAAGCTGAACTGGTTTCGGGAGGTGAAAAAAGACCTTGCAGAAATCGGAATAAACGAAGAAGAAATAAAAGATAGAAACGAATTTCGAAGAGGTACAGGATTAGAAGGCGTTCATGGCAAAGGAAAAAGGAAGAACGGGAGCAGTTTGGACAAGTGAAAGAAAGTTCCGGCACGGGAAGTTGATGAAGATGTACTGGAAGCGGTTCAAAGGCGGCCAAAATCGCTGAAAGAAGAATCTTTTTACGACTTTTGAAAATGGTCGAATTAATAATGGTTGGTTTGTTTTTTGTTTTTTTTCGTATCTTTTGGCTCGACATATGAATTTTAAATTACTTTTATGCGCCCGGCCAAATAAGTTTTTAAAAATTTAATTTTAAGCATTTTATGTTTTCGCCATTCACAACTTTCTTTTCAAATAAGTGAAGCAAGCGGTTAAGTAATATTTTTCATCTTGATCCGGGCAATATTGGTTTCCTTAATTATTTTTTTCTGACTTTCACTGAAATCGTTAATAAGCGTCGGTGTCACAAAAATGTCTACGTCACGCCACAAAATTTAGAATGATCTCCAGCCCAAAAACATATCCATGTTAAAAGGACAAAATCTGGTTTCGACATTTTTTATTGTAGGACACTATTTTTTTGCTCAAAGTTCCATATACATTATATGTAAACAATGTGATAAACATAGTTCTACAGTCATTTCAATTCAGCCACGCCGGTTATACAATTATATTTTGGTTCGATTTAATGAATACGACGAAAAAATTTATTTGAAGAAAATTAACTGAAAAAAAAACAACTTATTTTTACATTTTGTAGCTATTTTTAAATGCCAAAATCACTAACACCTATAACTTATTTTGATACATTGCGCCACAATTAAATATTTTTAACTGGAAAACAAAACGTTCACAATTTACTATCCTAATCTTTTGGTTTCAACCTGAATTATCATTAGGGAATTATAAAGAGACATTCACAAATAGACAACTAATTTAAAAAATATACACATTAAAATATAAAATGTTCCGACATCAAAAATGATTGTATCTGGAGGTTGGAAGTAACACCTCGATGCAGCACATGCATAATAAGGTTCGCTCTTTTGAACATGACCACACTTCAAACAACAAATTGAGCGAAGAATTTTAATATCTAAATTTAAAAAAATATAAAAGTGTTCTGTAGAAGCAAAAAGTGTAAAAATAAAAATTGGTAAAACAGTTCAATGTTTTTTGTTTTTAGGTACACATTTGACACATAGACTATAACACGAATATGGTGCTATATCTTGCGGATACTTTGAGTAGTAAACGTAGAAATGCGTTCATTCGCAAAAACGTAAAACAAAAAGAACTCTACATCAACTTAATGGAAAACAAATCAAAACATTTCACACTTAAAATGCGAACAAAACATAAATCAAGGGGAAGCAACCGACAATATCGTAAAATCGATATTTCACTGTGTGCAATGCGTGCGGCAGAAGCCTCTCGGATGCACTAATGATCAATAACGGTCACAATGTCTCTACAAAGGACAGCCAGCCAATGAAGAATAGTAAAAATTCACGTTATACCGAATTTTATAAAGTCGAGTAACGGTCAGAGTAAAATTAAATCTTGTACTAAAAAGTTTTAGTACGGCGCATCTTATTAAAATTGTCTCCTCTTTACCATGCTGTCTCCTAAAAAGCGAAGATTACTACATTAAATAAACCAAGCATTTAATTTTTCAAAATTAAATATACCAACAAAGCTAATATTTTAAAGTACTTTTACACGATATTTCTATAAAAGAGTATTCCATTTTCGCTTAAATTTTTTAAAACTACGCTTTAAAAAAATTAATTTAAAATACATTTAACGAACGTACGTGTTGCATTTTAGTTTATCTGTTTCCTTTTGACGCAACAAACTCACCAATTTTTTATGAAGTTCAACAGGCGTTAACGACATCAAACACGCATATCTAGCTTTTTCGGCCATTTTCAGTCGAATAACTGTTTACCTTTAAACTATTACCTAGAAAATGAATATTTATTATAATTCGCTATTTGCTTACATTTTAAAATATATAAAAATTATTTAAGTGTAAACCACGGATTCGGTAAGAACCCGATTTTTCGAACGTAAAAAAATACTTTTTAAACTTTATGTTTTCAGGCGCGTACATTATATATTTGATCAATATTTTAAATAAAAAATTGTCAACTGAAAACGTAAAACAGCATTCTGAATTAATGTTAAACGGAATAATGTTACAAATTGCTCGTAAACATTTTAAACTTAATGTAGAAGTGTTCAGGTAATATTAAAGGCGGTACTGTATTATTAAGGAAACGTCAAGCTAAATTGTAATAAAACTGAAACAATCGTAGAAAGGATAGATCAAAACATAATTTAAAAAATTGTGCAGTAGTAACGAACAACAAACTATGAAACATCTATGTAAATATCCGGATTACAATACTTCAAGTTGAACAAATAAGTATGTTATATCGAAAATAATTTAACTTTGATAATACATTAAACTGGCGTTACACACCGATTGCTACTCGCAGTCAGTTTTAATGTACATTTTTTTAAATATTTAAATACTATAGCGCGTACATTTGGTTACTAAAACCCGTTAAAAGGCAAACTAGAAAGAAAAAATGTATCAAAAGTTTAAACGACTATACGTGTAATTAACAATTTTAATATGTACCATTATTGGTCTCTATCCGATGGAAACGATGTCAATCGTATATTCCATTTCATTGATTTATCACAAATTACTCGTAAACACATCATTACGTAACTGGTATAGTTGTTTACAACTGCAAAAATTTTATGTTATTGGTAAGTCTGTTTAATGGTCTAAAGAACGAACTCAATTTATATTATGAGAATTCGTTTAAATTATTGAATTGTTGCAATTTAATGTTTTAATTGCATTAAATTAAAATTTTTGTATACACTTACATTTTATTATATTCAATATTTCAAAACGTTATTTTTTTCATTGCGGTTCAACTAAAATGTTGCCTGAGCATTTATTATAATTCAAAAGCAATACTGGCGATAATATTTTAATATTTTATCCGCCGTTCTAGTTAAAATTTATCAGATATTTTAATTTATTTTATTCGCCGATTAAATTGTACGATAATAACCCAAAGAAAAACGATTTTTTTTCATTTCAATCGAATTATAATATTACAGAGGTGAATAATTATTTAACAGATTACGATCGGTTCATATTATTAAAAAATAATTTTTAATTATAAGCGGGTATTTTAGTGATGTGGTGAGTCATTTTTATTAAATGTAAATTGTGGACATATAAATATGTTTCGTAATGCTGGCATCCTCTATGGTATACTGCACAATAAACTTATGTGAACAATAACGTAATTGAGAAGTTTGCTTATGGCATCGTATACTGTTGTTGATGATGTGTGTGTATGTGTAAGAATAAATTCGAAGGAAAAGTATAGGCGTAATTCGTTAGCTCTGTGTATTGGTTGTATTATATACTTTCAAATTCAAGGTATTCGGGCAACTGTTTCTTATTTTGTTGGAGAGCAGCAGAATGTAATTGGATTTTAATTAGATCGAATCCGGAGATAATTAAAATGGTATAACTTGTGAAATATTTAAATTCTCCTTTACAACATGTTAAATTTTAAAACCATACCATTTAAGTACTTACCAGATAAGTTAAATGATTTTAAGAATACGTTTTATATTTTGTATTTTTTCGTTTTTCTTCGAGTGCTAACAGTAAATTAGAAAATACGATTATTTATTTTTAACCTTTCTAGTTCAAATCTTTATGGATGAAAACGTGGTAGTAGATAATTCTGATAACCAAGCTTGGAAATTAAGTAAACCGGATATTAAGTCGAAAGTTTGCAGTGGTTCATCGTTAACTTCAGTTACAAATCGCCCTTTTCAGGTTTCATGTGATACGCAGAATAATGCTGATGGTAATTGGAAATAATTTTTTAATTATTCTGGTTAAAATAATCTGATTCGTTAACGTTTAAGGTACGTTGTTTATGATTTTTTTTTCTTCTTTTCGTTACTAAGTTATTTCAAATATGCTATATGTAATTAAAATTATAAAAATAATAATGGGAGTGATATTTAAAAATATCTGTTGGGTTTTAGTTGAAATGGATGGGGAATCTTTGTTCCAAGAAAATATAGAGGTGGAGCCCGATATATACCGTCCAGATTTATTGGGAGTTAATCGAGCAACGTTTACTGGTAATATTTTTACAACAAGAATATCAAACTCTTATTCGGATTATTTCGTGGAAGAAACAACGAATCCAGCTCCAGTACTTAATGATACACAGTTAACGGACAATAAGAGAAAGAGGTAAATTGTACATACAGATTAGTAGAGTGTTTGTTGTTCTGATATTATAGGATTAACTTTTTAAAATATAATACATATTTTAATATATTTGAAAATTAACATATGTTCGTTGTTTTATACATAATACTATGTGTGGAAATATTAAACAATGTTACCTAGAGAGAGATATGCGTTTACTTGCGTTTGTTTCTTTTATATGAACGTATTCGTTTTATTTAGATGTTTTTGATTGTTTAAATTTAATGATATACTATCAGAAGTTCAAAAGAATTAAATAAGTAAATTAATGTATATTTGAAAATATGGGAAACTTTATGCTTTTTTTTTTTTTTTTTTTTTTAATATTTAAGTATCCCGAGCATGTTCTATTTTATTTAAGTTTTCAAATGAAATAAATTTATAGTTTAATTTTCGTTCAACTTCAATTCTAATTTTCCGAATGCTAATTTATAAAATAATATACTTTTAATGAGAATAACGTTTACATTAAATGAAATGTGTTTTGCGATAGCGCGAAATAGAAATGCAAAATTCTTGTTTACTTTAAAATCAAACTAATCGGAAAAGTTAAAAATAAATCGTATAGTTTCTAATTAAAACTTTAATATAACAGTTTTTAAATTTTTACTCTTTCTCATTCGGTCATGTATTTACTTATTTTACGTGGTAGCAATCGTTAAACGAAATATTGTGTAATTAAATTGAAATATCTTTGAATTATATTGCGAATAAATGAGCATATAAGTAACAAGAAATTGGGATGAATAATACAAACTTAGAAAAAAATGTAATGATTTTAAAATTTGTGAAAACAGGTTGATTGCCGTACAAAAATTTAATCGTTTTTTCGATTATCATTACTTTCTGAAATCACTTTCGAATGTTAAGAACACATGCGTCGTTTTTATTATTTAATATTTTTTTAATGATGTTTTGGAATAACGATATCCGTGTTGTAAAAGGCGAATTAAACTCGGAAAATAACTTTTTGGAATACAAGTAATGCATAGCGATTGCTCTTCGTTAATGTAGTTTTTTGTTTGTTTTTTTTTTTAATAAAAATTTAACAGTTATAAAGTAACATTAGAGGGGATGACAGTGAAACGTGGTATCAATAAATTAAGTAAATTAAATTATTTTTTATTAATTTTTTATTCGTTGCAACTTTGTCAGCAACTTGTTGTTCCGAATGTTAGTCGGTTTTAGTGTAGATATTTTCGCTATTTTAACATTTTAATAATTCTTCTATTGATAGAAATTCAAAAAAAATCGTAATTTTTATCGTATAATTATTTTTAAATATTTTCATTACATTTTTTTTTTTTTTTTCTTGTACCTAAGTATTAATGGGAGGGATTTTCGGTGTATTAATTTATCATGATAGAATGGAGTTTTTCTGTTTTTAGAAAATAATGCAGTGATAGTTTTGCCTTGTTTGTATGTAAAATATTCGTTTTAAACAGTAATTTATTTCGCGTGAAAATCGTAGTATACGAATTAACCGTTTAGTGACTTCGTAATTATGCGAAAATATTTTCTTTTTCAAATTATCGTTTAACATATACTAAGTATAATTTTAGTGTATTTTTTCGACACAACCTCCCGTTATTTTTCAATTTCTTCCTCTATCAGAGAAACGTAAACTTTTCTGCAGCGAGAATTTAATTTGGCTTCATTTAATACGCACTATTAGTGAAATCCATTCGTATTACACGTATGGGGGAAGAAAAGAAAAGGTTTCATTTAGGGAAAATATACATATGTTTTAAAAAAATTATTATTTATAGAATTACTCTTGCGTATTTGCGTGAAACTAATGCACCTGTATATTGGAAATTGGAAATTTATTTTTAAACTTAAATGTAAATGTGTGATCTTCTCGAATAGCTTCTGATTTTCTTAAAAATTAATCAGAAATTTGTAAATTCTTGTCTTTTACACTTTACACGACTAATTTTTGATGCTTCATTTCTAATATTATTTCCCAATAATTATAATCTTTGATTTTGCAATAACTTTTCCTGCCGCTGACTTTTATTTTCATTTTTTTTTTCCTGTAGTGAAAACGCAGATATGTCGCTTTCGCCAAAATTTAAAGTTCGGCGATGTGATAATACTGCTACCGATGAACGCATCGGTAATAGTGCTGGTCTAATTAATGTACCATCATCTACTCATAATGACTTGCCGCAATTTGAGATCGAAAATATTATCGATACATCGTCGTTTGCACATCGATCCACTCCGGTTGTTGAGAATTATAACCTACATTCCACAAACGGTACCGTTCGAGTTACCGACAATAACAATGGACCAGAGACCATGTACCATCGTCTTCCGTCTTCCTCTTCGCAATCACAGTTTTACTCATCGAGGCCTGTGGGGCGCGGTTGCGGTCGCGGACGCAGAATGCATTGTTGTAAGTACTGATAAATTAATATTCATTTATTATTTAAGTTTTTTCTTACAACATTTTTTTCCAAAAATTTTCTATCACGCGAAAAAGATGTTAAACGACTTCGGTAATACTTTTAAATTGCTCTTTTGGAACAGTCAATCAGTTTTAATATAAAAAAAGAATCAAAAGAAAGTAAAAAATCTGTCACACTTTTTAACCGTTTAATAATTTAAGATTGAAAATTAATTTGTTTTTTCAATGATAATTGACGTGTATCTTTCGCGACGCGTTTGCTTTCCCTTCAATTATTATGAAGTTCGAATACTTGAAATACGTTACCGGCTAAAAGTAAAGTAAAAATTCCACGGAACATTCTGAGATTCAGCATACCACCGTTAAACGGCGTAGTCATCTGAAAATCCAAAAAAAGTCAAACAATTTCATTAATCAGGGAAATTTTTGTTGAAAATCGAGGAATTTGAAGGAGGTACAGAAATACCCGCGTGTTATATAATGTATAGAATTTAGAAGCATTCAAAATGTTTGCGAGTTCGTTTACTCTGTATAGTTAATAAAAAAATCTCCTCAGATTTCTACGACAATCAAAATGATGAAACATGAGATTAGAGTGGTAATGAATTTTAAGCTGTGTCGATGAAAAGTAAAAAATTTTGTGATTTGAGATTTTGTTCTTATTATTTGTCTGCAAAATAATTACTTGAGAATTACAAAACATGTACGTACTAAATATAATTATTACGTCCGTTTTTTTACAAATTAATAATAATTGTATTTTTATTCTTTGATCAGTATACTTATTATAAAATATTTGGAAATTATACGGTTTTTTACGACTATGGTTTTACAAGTCAAGGAAAAAGTTGAAAAAATCTGGAAAACCATAAAAAGTTAGGAAAATTTATTTTGAAGAAACAGTGTAGCCATCCTGTTAAAAATCATAAAACTGGCTCTACACTTTCTAAACGTTTTCAGTGGAACTCGAATTCGATTTCAGGCTGGGTGTATATCTGTCATTGAGTAACGCAAGTTTGATTTACATAGGCATCTTAACTACTAGTTTATCGTTTAATTGTTATATTTTTTCTTTTCTAAGCCGTAAATTGTTACAGCGATCAGTCGTCAAAAGACAAATTCTAAACTCCGGTAATGATAAAGATAAATTAACTAAAAAAATAACGGCAATTTTGTAAGAGGCAACGGCAAAACACGGATGGACGCGGACTAATGAACTTTTGATAATAGTTACATAATTCACAAATTTTTGAATGCACAAAAAGCACAATTAATTATATAAATGTAAATATAAATTTGTCAACTAGTTTCGATCGTGACGTTCCGTTATACGTCATCATCGTGCTGTATTTGTCTCTTGTATTGCTCATCTGTACGACGTGAATCTGTAACAGACGGTCGGTGTTCGAATTCGGGCATGACGCTTTAAGGAAAAGTTCTTTATTTGAAATATTTAAAGAGTTACACTGGAAACTTTTTTTCCCCCTTGATCTTGCCAGCAACGGACGATTACCCATCAACACGTGTAAATAGTAGCAATTAGGAGTTACAAGGAATGGAATCTGACTAAGAACCCTATACCAAGGTTGGGGAGAGACAATGACAATCAACGTCGATAAATGTAAAACATGTGCATCCTGAAAAGAGAAGAAATGACATTGCCGAAGGGAAGATTAAAACGAGTTAGTTGTCCCATACTATGGCCACATCTGCAATTACGGAGCCCACAGTACCGACGGACAAAGGAATCAGCCTAAAATTAAGGAAGAAGATGAAAACTCAGTTTGAAGAGAACGGACCAACGGAATGAAATAAATAACAGCATAACAGCAATGAAACGTTATCGATCCATTGTAAAAATGAGAATTACTTTTACTTACGCATAAATTTTAATATTGATGCGATATTAATTTGTGATTTTCGAATGAAATTTTCAGCTAGTTTATGTGCAGTTGTTGAACTAAAGTTTTCTTTTGCATACCTCTCTTTTTTGGAATCTTTAAAAAATTTTGTATAAAATTGTATACTCTCGCGTTAAATTTCGTTGGAACTATTGTATTTACGATGTATGAATTAATAGAAAATGGTATTTACGCAGCTGAGAGATCATATTATGCCGAAATTTAAAAAATCTATAAATATTTTATTGAACAAAAATATTTTTACTTTTTCAAGTACACAATTACACATAAATTATTCGCGGGAATATTATAAATTCTAGAAGTTGTTAATGTTTGTACCGGATCTGTTGGAAAAAGTTGTTTAGCAGTAACCGCTATGCTTATTACACCTGCTCAGTCAGAAATCAAAAAAAAAAACAAAAAAAAAAACGGAACAAATTTATTTTAAGTATTGAATAACATTTAATTTTTTGGAAAAATGTTTAATACAAAAAGAAAAGTAACAAAATTAAAAGTTAAAGTGTCTGTTTTTTTGGAAAAAAGATTATCTGCTTTTAAGGAAATAAGTGGATCTATTTGTGTGAAGAACAAAAACAAAAACTATTTTTTTATTGTGAAATCGAAAAAATTTTGAAAAAATTAATTCATAGTATCTGACATATTCTAAAAATGTGTTTTTGAAAAAACAAAAAAAAAAAGTTAAAAATTAATAACCGTTTTACACCCTGATAATATGTCTAAAACATTTACGCTGAATTGTTTATTCTTCCGGTATCCATATGTTTATTTTTAAAAAAAAGAAAAAAACTACTTAAGCTTTTAATAAAACAATTTGTTGTTCTCCCGGTAGTACTCTTCTATGGCAAATTTACTGGGACAGTCTGCAATTTCAGTGTAAACTGAGGCTATTTTCATTGGAAAGCAATATCTACATTAATATCACACGATGCATCGTTATGATTGTTTGTATTATTTGTAACAATACTTCATATTGTTATTAGAAACCTATACGCGCGGTATTTCTTTCTTATTCTTCTTTCTTTTTTCGTATCGCTCGTTGCCGAGCGTCGTGGCTACCTATTTGCACGTTCTAATTGTACAGATATATTTAGTGCTCATGACAATTGTTATATGAACGGGAGTGTTCACTCAAGACTACATTTGGAACCGATTGTAACCCCGCTTATCACTAGGCTACAAATGCGGCTATAAGCGTGTATATTAACTAGCGCGCATGTGATGATATACATGTTTGCCATTGCCTTCCATATGATTCTATTAGCGATTATTTAATTATTTTTTGTAATCATTTCTGCCGTCCCCTGGGATCGAACTAAAGACTTCCGTTGCGGAACCCAAACGCTCTAGCGACATTGCGACGACGTTAATGCTCGCACTAAATTTAACAGTTCTTAAACTTGAAAAAATAAAATTGCAGGATTTATTTTTCGCACGAATAGCAGCTTCCGTTATTGCTTTGATTAGGAACGATCAACTCATCTTCCCGATAATCCTTTTTTAACGGTATTAAGATAGAAAGAGTGAACTGAAGAGTGCAATTAATTATATCAACAATATGAAGATAATGAAAACCTGTCGGTAACCAAAGAATATAAATAGATGGAGATAAAAAAGCGGTGTAAGCAAATGAAAGAATTACATTTTAAGCGCGGAAGTAAAAGAAATTGGAGTCTTTTTAAAAAAAATTGGTAACTGATTCAGTTAAAAAATATTTTGCTTGAAAAAAAGTAATAATGCCTTGCGCTTCGCCAATGAAATATCATTGGTGAAAAAACGGAGCGTAATAAAAGAAATATCCAGGAAGCAACATGCTTGAATGAAGTTTGTTTGAATTTTCTTAAGAATTTACGCTTAAAAACTTAAAGATATCTAAAAAAAAAAACTTCTAATATGATATTACATACAGACTGTTTGCTTAAAACAATTCGGAAAACCTAAGTCATTGCTATACACGGAAACTTCTTAAAGAATGTGATAAATAACCCGAGTATTACCATCTGATATCTCTCCTCTATGTGACATGTAAAATATTTAAATGCATCATGTGCAGTCAGATTGTTACAGACGTTGATGACGTTCTTTCTATAAAACAGAATAGTTTTAGGATAGTCATGCATGGATTAAGTAGCGGAACTTGCGGTAAATTGAAAGTAGATTCGAAAAAAATAGCAGCCTTTTTAGATTTCACGGTGGCCGTGGTTTATTTCTAAATGTTTTTAAGTTAACTTGCAAAAATTATACATCGCTCAAAAATCGTTCGACCGATTAACTATACGATAACTGATAAATATATCAGAGTATTTCTAGAAGTGAGTAGCGGTAAATCGGGAATATTTAATTGTGGACTTCCGCCATTGATTAATCTTGACACCTTTACTATTTAGAATTTATGTATGACATCTTTAGACTCAGAAGCCAGAAATTCCAGTTTGCAAACGTTATGCAGTAGCGATGCAGAAGACTGATTTGGATTGTCTCGGGTACTGAATGACTGTTTTCATGAATTAGTGACTATTGTCAGATACGAGCAAATCCGAGGTTTCATGTATTCCATACATTTTTTTTCTCTCTTTCTCTGAATAATCGCGCAGTTAGCGGGGAAATAAAAATAAATTTTAACAAAGAAATACGGAGAAACAACGAAAACTCCCAAAATATCTAAAGGTAGTCTCGAATCGTATCTTAACTTTTTGTGCCAATGTTCAACACAGATATCTTAGAAACTCCGGTGTAGAGCTAAATTAATTTTAAGATTAGGCGGTACAAGTTGGGGCGCCAGAAGCAGAATTTTAATTTGTTTTGCACTCGGCAGAGTTTCGCTCATAAGTCGGATGTAATAATTTATATATTTTAAAAATAAATGTTAAACCCGATTAAACTGTGTGAACTATCACTGTTACGTTAAAATCAGCGCGGTTGTATTGACTTTCAGTTCTCTTCGGTATCATTGTGCCAGAATTTCGCCGCTAATCAGACTTGAAACGTGATGTGGAAACGTTTTACTTACCCATTAATGAGAAAATTAAATACGCACCACCCGGAAAGTTGAAATCCGGAAGATCATGAACTACGAATTATAAGTTAATGGTGGACAGTGCAGACAGACGGAAATCTTGTAATCTAATATAAAACATGAAAAATTCATAGCTTATTAAAGACCTCGCCAGCGGAACGAAACTTTCCAAAAGATTATGATCAAATTGAGATTAGTAAACAGAGCTGAATGGGAATATTGTAACCTTCAACCGCATTTGCGATATAATCGAGGAATATCCTATTTTAACTTCAAACGAGTTTGCATCTTAAGGATATTCATAGCTTAACTAACGAACTAATAACATGGTTACTGCAGTTTCAGGTAGATTTTTATCCGACATTATTCGATAAACTTTTTCTCTCCCTTTCTTTTTACCATTATTCATTTCCACCAAAAAAGTCTCCTATTTAGGAATTTTTGATAACAATTTTTCCGTTTCGAATACTAAACCCTGTAGAACAATGAAGCTACATATTTCCTAGGTTGGTACAGGCAGTTTATTTATGTGACATTTTCTTACGATTTTTTCATATATATGTATATATATATATATATATATATATATACATAATTCTAACTCATCAGATATTGTAACGTAATCGAACATATTTTCGAAAAATTATATATATATATATTTGGTGCCAAACGAATTGATTATTTATAAAAATATTATCGAACACAATTTTTTTGTGTGTTTTATCGAGTTCAGCATTTCCGTGTTTAATATCGAGGGGAATGAAAAATTTAAATATTGCCGAATTAACTCGATTACTTTAGATTACATAAAATTTTAAAATCTGAATTTTGTTTAAATTTTTATCCGGCATTTAAACTAAAATATATTTACCTAAGACGATTCCAATTGCAGTAGAATTTTCTTCCAGATTATGTGTACAAAATATAAACACTCTCTTAATAACTACGTTTTGATGATGCGTTTTATATGTAAGCGAAACATAAGCGGCAATATATTTATTTTAAACTCACTTGTTTTTGTTTTTAATGCTTGCTATTATTATTAACCATTTTAAATTTGGGTTATTTGTGAATAGATCTATTATTTTGTTTTAGTGTCCATCTATATTTGCGACTGTAATAACCATGATGAATACCGCTTCGAAAACATGTTGTTCCGTTTATTGTCAGAACCTTTTCATAATTAAACAAATTTTTGCGGTATAACTAATAAAATTCACATAAAAAACATTTTCTATAAAGCAGTATTTAATTATCATATGCTCCGACGCGTTTTGAAGCTGATAGCTTCGTGATCATGGGAATGAAGTTATCAGCATCTAATAATTAAATACTATTTTACAGAAAGTGTTTTTTATGCGAATTTAATTTGTTATCCAATATAAATAATATATTTTAAATTTTGACATTCTGCGGTATAATTGCTTCAATTCCTTAATTAAAATTCTGAAATGGTAACTTTTTAGGGTATCTTGTAAACACCATTTGATGATTTGCGCTATATTATTCTGTTGTTTAATATATTAAAAATGTGCATATAAAAAACGTAGAACCCAACTTAATAATATTTAAAATACTCATCAGCTAGGTTAATTTTAATAGTAAATTAATTATTCGTATTTATAAATAATTAAATATTAGAAGAGTACGATGTTCTTATATGGTAACAAGTAACACTTTATGTGTTGTTTCTAATGTATAAAATATTTTGTTTATGTAAATGTTATTTTTTATATAATAATGTTACTAAGCTATATGTTTTTTATTTTTTTTGCGCAATCTTTTCAGATTAATTTTTAATTACAGATTTGACTTAAAAATAAAATAGAAACAGCGAATACAGCTAAAAAAATTAAACCCCCGTTTGTGAACTAAATTTGAAAAGTCTTACACTGTTTTCAAGAGAAATATTTAAATTTTTATACATACTGCGAAATGAAATAAACTTATTTCGTATCATATCCGGCAGAGTTTAAGTAAAAAGACAACAGAAATAGGAGCTTCTACGTGGTGAAGTGATTTGCGAAGGCTTTTCTTTTAACTGATATTAAAACTGTTAAAATTAAACAACTTGGGAGGAGTACGCAATACGGTATACAAAGAATAAAACGACGTAAAATATATTTAGAATAACTTTATTATTAATAATTAATTTTGGTACTGAGTTTATAATTGTACAAAAATAACTTTAAAAAAAAAAGTGTATGTACATATATATATATATATTTATGTGTACATTTACAGCTAACCGAGTTGTAGAACCACCCGTAGTAGTGCAATTGCCGTGTTCTTCAGATAGTGATTCCTCGGATGAAGATAGCGGTATAGAAACGTTCCCCGGTGTACCATACAACAGTAGCACATACAGCGGTCATGCGGGGGATGCTAGCACGTCGTCTAATCATGTATTTCGTCGACAAGTGAAATACAAGGTATACGTGAAAATTAGCCATAGTATCTGTTAACATTTTCTTTTCCTCTACTAACATATGCCCGTAAATATTCGATTTTAGGGTAGGGTAAATCATGCGGAAATATGCACTAACCTCTTAATATTCATATGAAAAAATAAAATAGCGTGATTTAATGTTTCAATTGATTAATTAGAGCAAATCATTTGATTGGCTGCTATAATTGGTTAATAAACTGAACAGTAATAATTTAGTGTTTGATTGTATCCTCATTTGTAAAACAATAGAGAAAAGTCTACATACTTAAATAATTTATCTATATATGCACACATGTATATGTTTATATAGTTGTTTTAAATGTGTACATCCTGTTTGTCGCTAGAATGTAACACAACGGTTGTGAATTACTACTAATGTATTCCGTTTTGTCAGCTTGTTTATTGTTAATGTGATGAATATGTGTTACTTTAATTGTATTTTTTTTGCCGTCAACAACTATGAGATATGTTTTACTCGGGCATATCCGTAAGTATTTAATAAATATTTCCACGTTTTTTTTGTTTTTTTTTTTGTTTTGCTTTGCTTTGTTTTTTTCCCCCTTTTTTGAAGCTGAGTTTTATTGCAGTCTGTCCAACAAAAATATACCGATTGAGAAATAGTGACGTCTGATGATGTTGCCACACACGGCTGGCGTTTTTTTTTACTTTGTGCGCGTGTGTGCGTGTGTATGTGTGACATTTTTTATAAAAAACACCCCTAAATATGTAAGTTATCAATATGATGCAGTATGAAGTAGAAGGTATTGGAGTTAAATACGTTTATTTAGAGATTTAATACGCAGTACATAACTTCCATATTTAATTATAAACGTTCTCTTTTACCGACTTCAAAAAAGATTGTATGATTTTATTTGTTTTTTTAGTTTTAATGTTTGTTCGCACATTGAGCCGATTTTAATGATTCTCCACTTATTTAGAAGTGTACCGATCAGTGGTGATCTTATACAAGCACTGCTGAGTATCGGTGAACACAGACTGCTGAGCAGTTATTAAATAATGCTGAAAAATTGGGTTCCTTTAGAGAAATTTTTAATACAACAAATGTGATTTACTAAAAATATTATCAATGTTGTTTACTATGAAAACTTACACTCGAATAGGAAAAATTATTTTTTAATTCAGCCAGAAAAAAGTAGCGAAGAAATTTTTAAAAAGTTGTGAAAGGAAATAGTTTTTTAAAAAAAATAACCAACTTTAAGATTTACTTATAAATTTTAATAGAAATGTGCTAAAAAGTAAAGGATAATATATTTTAGAATATTGTACATAAGGATTTTATGATTATTCTTAAACATTTACTTTTTGTAATCGGCACCAAATTAGAAACAATTTGATAAATAGAGCAACACATTCACCCGTATTCCGTAAGCCAAGTATTGGTGGAAACATCAGGAATATTTAATGCAGTTATTAATTATTGTCGCCATTTAAATGCCGACTCCAATAAGTATTAATATTGTTTAGAATAATCATAATATCGCATTTAAATATATTTTCCCGCAAATTATACTATTTTTTTAATCAGATGCTTGTTTTTTTTCTTTTTAATGGATTTTTATTAAGTTTTTAAAGTAAATCTTGAATAGTGTTTTGTTTTTTTTTTTAAGCTATTTTATTTCACAATTTTTACTGTAAATATTTTTGACCAATAATGTAGGTAGATCTGAAGGAATACCGTAAAAAACCCCTCTTAACTGGCCTGGCTGATCCCACTTTTGGCCGGTTAATCAGAGGTTCCTATGAAAAATTGATTTTTCTTCAAAACGAACCTCAACAGTTTTCATCTGATATCATGAATAAACGAGCAAATATGTAAGACGTAATTGCAACTCACTTTATTGTACACATGTCCCTACATAAAGTAATACAAAAAAATTGAACTTGTGAAATAAACTTTGAAAACTTAAAATTTTGACTACATTACCTGAATACTTGTATGAATGAACATGTGTATATTATTGTTTAAAAAAATCAGTTGTTTTTTTCTATTTTTCCCTTTTGATGAGTTTTTAAAAGCCAAGTTTCTCCATTTCTTATGTTCATTACGTCCAATACTGATAAATCGTGTTGCTGCTCTACATATTGCAGTAAAATGCTTACAGCATTTTTTGCGAACCCTCCACGTCTGCATTTTCTCCATCATCTTCAAGTTCGCAATTATCTTTACTGATGATATTGATTATTTCTTCGTCCTTAAAATATTCGTTTTCAAGTCCTTCGGTCACTTTTTACTATCCATTGCTCCACGTCCTCTACTGCATTCAGTTCTCATCACAGCAGATCGTGTAAAATGACTTCATTTTCGATTTCTTCGTTCTCTAAATCGTTGCTGCTCCTGACCAGGTTTTTTATGTCAGGCCGAAGTTTTCCACGCGTTAATTTTGTTACAGAGTTTTCTTACCGATTCCCCGTTGTCAAGTCTTTTTAACATTTTTAACCGTGTCTCACAAATGAGACGATCACACATTTTTATTTTCTTGACTCATTCGTTTTTATTCAACAAATGATACTCGCGTAAAGACGAGAACGAAACTGGAAAAAAAACGGGTTCAGTACAGTTTGTAGCTTCTTCCTCGAAGAAATTATTTCCCACGAAATACGGAAAACCGTTGCAACAAAACGATGTGCGAAGAACAGGTGCCCGCTTGTACTGATTCATAGGAAAATGAACTTGGTAGAGCTAGGTGGAATTGAATTTCGCGAACTCATACCTTTCCCTCACTCTTATAAACGTCGCATTGTCCAGTTTTATTTTCGTGGAATGAGTCATCTAGGTATTAGCTACTATGTACGTAATATTCGCTGAAAGAGAAAGAGGAAGAGAAGAGAGAAAAAAAACTTTGTTCCGAAGATAGGCCGGTTGAGAAAGGTTTTACTGTACTAGTATCTGTTCTGTTTAAAGCTGGGTATCAGTGTAGGAGTAATGTTGAAATTCTGTTAGTGATGAGCTTGTAAATCACGCATTGACGGTTCTAAATTAATTTATCCTTATTCGAATTTACATTTCTATAGAAAACTAACGTTGTTATACTTTCCCGCTTTCTTTTAAAACTTTTGAATATTCATATAAAAATTTTTATGCATTTACATTTTTTCTATATTCTAATGAAAATTTGTTGGCTAATTTTTGTCCAGCTATATTAAGTAAAGAACATGTTTTTCTGAAAAGACCCTTTTTTTTTTTTAACGTTATTTCATAACGGGATTGCCATTGAGATCGGTTACACTTATAAACAAAGGATAATTTGAATCAGTCTGCATGGTTAAAAGTTATACACAGTAATGTTAGGTCGTAATATTTCTGCAAATGATGAGCTTTTAAATGGCGCTATGGAGATTTTGAATTCGTTTTCTTTATTCGAATCTGTATTCCCGATGTAAACTATCATTGATAATTTTTTTCCCCTTTTTCTGGCTATATTAAAATTAATTTTTTTCCAGTTTAATTTTCCAAGGTATATTTGATAATATTTTAAGTCGATCGCTTTTTTTATATTCTAAAAATTTTTCTAAAGAGACCTTTTTCCTTTTCACGTTATTTAATTACTACTTAGGGTCACTTACCTGGCCGGAATATTTTCGTTAGGTGTTGACATTACTGCGTTTAACTTTTGATCGTGTAGGCTGATTCGATTGATTCCCTGTTTTGGTTAACAAATAACGTTAATAAAAGGGATCCCCTTAGGAGTGCGCTTATTTTCGTTAGAATATAAAAAAAGAACCAAAATTGTAAAATTAAAAAAGCGACAAATTAGATTGATTTATAACGTGTTATCAATGTTGGTTTCCTAAGGAACCACAGATTTGCATAAAGATAACGAATTTAAAACCTTCATGACGTAATTTACGAGCTTATTACTGTTGAAAATATGTTTGAACATTACCCTTGAATCATTACCCAATTTCATACGTGAGGTAACAGCGTTTTTGGTTAGTCTATAAGTGCTTTCGCTTAAAAATATTTATATTAAAAATTATGAAATAATTTGTAAAAAATATATAAACTACAAAATTTGCTCTAATAATTTTTTTAAAAAGGTGCTTTAAAAAATAAAAAATAGTTATTTGATAAAAGGTAATATTTTCAGAGTAATATGTTTTATGATTATTGTTGAACAATATTAACACCTTTGGAGTCATCATCAGATTCAAATTGCAACACTAATTAAAAGCCATATCTAATATTTGACTTATAGAAAACCAGTGTTGTGTATTGTTGTACTTATTAAATGGTTTTTTAATTATTTTAGTTTGAATACTCCAGAAAGTGTTAATATTGTTTAAAAATAATAATATTCTTAAACATACGTATTGCTCTAAAATACATTATCTTTTATTAAATTTTTTTTTTTACTTTTTGGAGCACTTTTTTTAAAATATTTACTTATCGACTTTTATCAAATTATTTAGACAATTATTTTTTTCGTTAAATGTACTGTTTAAAGAAAATAAGTAATAATTTTATCGTTGATTGAATTTTTGATCCATGTACGCAAGTATGTTGAAGAAATCCTTAATCATTTTTCCCCTTATTTAAGATGCATCTTGCGATTATTTACGAAAGATGAAATTAATTTCGAGTTATTACGAGCATAAAGAATTTCACTGCGTTCGTAAAAAGAATATTTTAAATAAATAAATATAAATGATAAAAAAATATAAAAAATCTGCTTTAATTGCTTCAGTTCTTCGGGGTTATATCAGCTCATGTAGACTAATCTAGTGATCTTTGCGTGTTAATTATTAGAGAGAACCGGTCTCGGTGGTGGACTTAACTCAAGAATCATCCACTGATTCAGGTATCGAATATACGCCACTTAGTATACCGACGGAAAATCTGTCATCGCTTCCGCAACCTAATGTACCGCCAATCAATGTAAGTTTAACATTCGCGTCGTACCCGATATTACCATCGTGCGAAGTGAACAATACAACCGCGAGTAATTCGTCCATGGATTCGATCGGAACAGGACGTTCCGGTCGTAATGTCGGCCTGCCTCCACGGCTATCATCCAATCCACATTGTCTCAGCCATATGCCTACAATAGCAGTGCCCGGGCAGCTTCCACCTCCGCCGGCGCATAGTAATAATTTTCCTTATCATCGGTCGATCGGTGAGTAATATTTACGCGTTTACTATACGAATTCCATTGTTCATTATTGTATTTTATCTTAATTTTTCGTTTTACCGTTACTTTGTAGCTATACCAAGTAGAAATCCGTTTATATTAGTACGAAGTCATATGCATCCTGTACCTTCGCCCGGTCCTCCAACCGCACAAGTTCCGCAACCAGCATCATCGTCGATGCAGTGTCATCAAGGTGGCCAAGGAATAAACAGGCCGTATCCAATTCATCAGCGAATGTGGCAAGCGCAGCAGCGAATGCAAGAAATGCGTAGAAGAATGGATCAAAATTTTTACAGGTATTATATTTTTAAATTTACAATCTAATAGCATACCCATTTCCCCTCTATGTCACTAAGTATGTTTGCACATGTGTTCAAAAAATAACGGAATTTCTATTAGTTCGATTTATGTTTTTTTTTGTTTTCGTTATATCTGTATATTGATGGCCATATCGAATATTTACCTATTGTCTGCGAAAAGATTACATGTGTTTTGAAATAATCCGCGATCTTTTATTGATTGAAAAAATAGATCGCAGAATTTGCATTCAATTTGAAAGGTTCCGATGTTATGTTTGGTATGAGTAAAACAAAAGTATAAGAATGGTAAGCGTTTCCTAGATGGCCATGAAAACGTTAAATATGGCGAACATTTTGGGTGCCCAAGTATATCACTTACCGATGTAAACGTGTAAAAAGTGAAATAAATGATTATGAACGATTGTCGGATCACCACAGAAGACGTCGCTAATGGTGTTGGCACATCAACTTTTGGAGGAGTTTTTTTTTTTTTTTTTTTTTTTAGAGTATGAAACGTGAATGGCAAAATTTGTTTTAAAATCGTTAAATTTCATCAGAAATGACGGTGAATGAAATTTACTCAGAAGTTACTAAATAAAGTCAGTAATGGTGCGGAACTACTTAAACGTGTCGTAACAGCATATTAAATATGGGTTTGCAGATATGACGTAGAAGCTAATGTTCACCCATTTTAGTAGAGGCATTTTCAAGAAATCTGTTCGAATATGGAGCTATGCGCAATGCGTTATTCAATTTTTCGGTGCGATGTATTTCCATAATGTCAAACGATCAATAAGAAGTACTATTTACAAGTTCGATGACGTTTGCGTGAAGAAATCCGAAAATACCATCCTAATTTTTGTCGAAACAATTTATTGCTTTTGACCGTTATAATGCACCTGCTCGTTTTCATTTCTTTTTTGTGAAGTTTTTCACCAAAATCCGTGCTGCGATGATGCCTCATTTTCCACATAAACCACATAGGAGGATCTCGTGTAACTTGTTTTTGTTCCAAAAATCAAGAGAATCTCAAAAGACGTCATTTTTTGAGCATAGATGGGATTAAATATCGCTGAAAAAAATACAAGCTATTTTAAATACCGAGTTCCGGAAGTGTTTCGGCGATTATATGAAACGCTGGCGTAAGTGTGTAATATACATATAATGGAGATCATTGCAAATGGGATAACATTTATGTAGCAAAACAGATAGATTTTTTCCGAAAAATTAAAATTAACGTTGTGTTTTGAACATACATCGTATATATTCTTGCGCCAGGAACGATGTAAAAAGCCGTTATGATATGTCATCGTCGTCTTAAGTTGCATCTCCTTACAGTATTTGCGCATCAAGAAAAATTTAACAGTTCATATCTGTTTATTTCTAACCACATTTATTGCTTCCTTCGTTTTATTACTTTGCATATTTGTTGTCAGGAATTCCATCCTTCTCATTTTTTTTTGTTAGTTTTCCAAACATTTTTTCTAGTATTCCCAAAAGAAATGTAGTTTCTCTCTTTATTTTATGTCCAATGTATTTTCTTTTTCTTTTGCCTTCAACAATAGACTATCTAAAGACGTTGCATCGATTTAATACTCTTCCTTATTAGAGATTGACCAAAACAAATTTTATTGAATGTAGCTAAAATTTAAGGACTCAGTAGTTCAGATTTTAAAGTAATATATTCGCTTGTTTTTTCAGATTTTCTAGCCCTATGCTAATGTATTAGTTCTTTATGTAACATTATGTTGTTTTTTTATATATATATATATATTTATCTTTTGAAAAATTTTATTTATTTCATTGTGTATTATGTTGTACAGTGTTCAAGGAAATGGAGATCCATATATGGCACAGAATATTATTCCTTCAATACCGCCAACTCCTCCTGCTGCTCACCTTCCTCCTACGTCATACACACCATTGGGTTGGCTGTTGGCTTCTTCAATTCCTCCGCGAACGATTCACCATCAGCCGCCATCACCACCACAGATATGCTCTTCATTATCCACTCAACAGCCAATGAACGCCACCGCTTCGTTATCTGTTCCTGTCCAACCTTCGTCAATTTGTCCGGCTGTTGCATCATTAGCTGCTCAACAACAGACGTTATGCTCTTCCTCCTCGTTGTCTGCTCATCAACAGCCAGCCTGTTCTGCTTCTTCCGTACATGCTGCGCGACGAGCAGCTTGTACCGGTTCATTACCAACTCCTCAGCAGCCTACTGTTTACAGTAGACCGGAAATTGGGCCAAATAGTGCACCTTCCGGAAGGCACAGTTCACACATTTGTACCTATTGGCATGCGGTACGTTAATATCCTAATGTGTACTTGATAAAATTTTCTTTTTGGTGTATAATTTTTTTAAAAAGATGTTACATCTTTTAATGAAGTTTACCCGTTATGGTAATACGATTTTTCTCTGCTCAATATAGGATGATTATGAGCATCATCACAATAGTCACCATAGTCATCATCATAATCACCTCAATAGTAGTCATCACAGTAATCATCACAATAATTATAATCACGTACAAGAAAGCCCATCGACATCAGCAAATTCCAGTAATACTAATAACAACGGTTATTATAAGTAAGAATATGAATACATATAATTTTTTTTTTTTTTTTCGTTTGTTAATTTCAATTAAATGCAATTTGGTTTGATAACAAAAAAAAAAAAAAAAAAAACTGGAAAAATAAACTTCCGCGCATAAATTTCTGATTTGATTTATCAAAATTAAGATATTAATAAGTTTTAAAAAAAATCTGTTTATAAATTTAATTTAATATACTACACGACGTAATTTATACAGTTTTATAAGGTAGATTAAAGGAGGTTATTCTGTTAATATGCCAGCATAGGCGTGAAATAATTTAAGTAATCAGAATTTACAGGGAAAGGTCGGTAAAAGCTTGATGAAAATTTTAAAGGTTATACCTTTTTTTTTTTTTTTTTTTTTTTTAATTGAAAAATGCTATTTATTAGATTGGAATACGCGTTTTTAATTCTTTTTTTCGTCATGCTATGACTTACAATAATCATTCTGTTCCTTTAATTCGTTGGTCAAAAAATATTGTTTAAAAATTGAAAATTTGAAATATAATATTTCAAATTTAGCGAAATTTTTCATTGAAAATATAATACCTTTCGTAATTGAAAACTTAGAAAGTTGGAAGCACCACAATTGAATCCCTTTTATATTATCTATCACAGAAAACCCCCGAAAACTAAACTATTCAGTAAAAATGCCTTCTCTCTGATCACCGTATACCATTTAAATTTAGCGACATTAAAGTTTTTTTTTTATTTCTATTCTCGCGGGAAAATTACCGGTTTATCAGACACGAATTTTTCTTACGCGAGTAATTAGCGTATTTCTAAAAATATCGACACTAAATACCGAAGTAATGAAATTCTTACAAGTATCGATCGAATAAAAGTTATCATATGTACGAGTATATACGACTAATTCTTTCCGAAGACTCTCTTTCCTCTTATATTTAACTTTTCGAATTATCTGAATTATATGTATATGCGCACTGTTCTAGCGTGCTACTTTAAAATCCATTCAACTTTCGCAATAAAAACAATTTCCTCCCCGGTTATTCATCAAAGTTTTCTTTAAAAAGCCGTAGCTGCCCGCGACAAGTTTCTCATTTAAGAATTTCAAAAATTCAAGACCAAAATAAAGTTTTAATTAAAGTATTGAAAATAATAATACACTGCTTAATGCGTAAAGCAAAATTTTTTGTTCCCGATCTAGATTGTGGATGGATATATATGTTAATTTTTAAATAACCGATTTAATCAGAAATGTCAAAATAAAATAAATTAAAATACGGCGAATTACGTTAAATTTATTTACTAATCATAGAATTAGCATTATACATACCTGTAATTTAAAATAACGCGGTTATTATTGCTATCTTGTTACAAAGAAATAGCAGCTATTGTGACTAAAAATGTTTAAAATTTGGTACTGCATTCTTCTTCTTCTTCAGGTGCCTTCACCTCGAAGGAGGTTGACAATCATATGAAGGAACGTATAAACAATTATTTAATCTTTCATTCTCACTTTTTTTTCTCTTTTTTAATTCGTAATTTTGAATGTTACGAAAAGGGCAGAAAAAAATCGACTGTTTGAATAACTTCTATTATACTTTTTGTTTCATACTTGTTTCGATTAACACACGCAGTTTCTAAATTTCATAATCTCTTGAAGCAGGGATGATACTTTTTTTTAAATAATTTTGCATATCGGTGCTAAGCTATTTGTGCATATCGAGTTAAATGTATATTTATAATTAATGTAGAGGTTTTTCACTTCTTTTTTTTTAATGTACATAAATATTGTGTTATTATTAGTTACAGTCCTCATCATTCTGGTCAACATGATTACCATTATATGCAAAGAGTTGTTAATCCGTATTATTCGCAACATCGCATGCATCATTTACACATCAGTATAACCCCGCCAGCTTTGGTTACAGTGAGTAAATTTTATGCGATTTAGACATTTAAGATTAATTTTTAAGAGGTAATTTATATTTTCTTACAGAAAACCGTGTACTTTTAGAAACGAACTGTTAACGTAATATAGTAATAATGACACGTTTTTCTTTTCGTCGTGTATCCTAAAAAATAACTATCGGCTGAATCAAAATAATAATAAAAAAAAAAAAAAAAAGCAAAATGAAAAATTCTCTGAATTTCTGGTATATTTTTTATATTACAGTATTAGCGGTTGATTGCGGGTTTACCGGCGTAATGTGTAATTACGGTTTCCTCCGCTTCTTTCTAAATTCATGCATTTGTAAGCGCTTAAGTCATAGAGGAGTGTTACAGGGAAAGAAGCGTATGCTTAATTTTTGCGTGATTTACTAATATACATTATACTGTCGTTATTTTTTCCAATTCAGTTTGTTTCCTCTCTATTGCAGTTCTAATATAGTTTTATACACGGCGATATGTAAAATCGATAAGTCAGACAAAATAAGTATTAAAACTGCTATCGACGATTTTTCTCGTTTATTTAACCTTTCGTCGGTCGCGCGACTTTTCTCAAACGTCATTGGTCGCTCGGTGAGGGAATCCCCGCAATTTAAAATTTACTGCGACGTTGCCACGCCAAGTTTAAAGTTTACGCGCGTAATTTTGAAACAATTGTTATGACTTTTTAAAAGATAGTTGGATAGCAACATAATAAATCAAAAATCAATTATGTTATAAAATTAATAAATATTAAAAAATATTTATTATTCTAATTATTTTTGTACATATTTGGCAATGTTGCGAACTATATTTTACCTACGACTATTGGGTCGCATAGTGAGGGAATCGCCGCGATTTCACGGTCTACTCACAATAAAAAATTATTATAAAAATGAAACTAAACTAGTTACAACTGTATAAATATTTTAGATCGAGTTCAGATATTTCAATACACGAATAGCTGAACTATTTTATGTAAATTATAAGCGGTTTGTTAAGTATTTACATTAAAAAAAAAAAAAAAAAGCGGAGATTCCTCCATAGCGCGACTAACGAACGATTAAACCGGAAAAAGGATTACAATGGGCGAATAATGAAAATTAGAAAGAAAAAAAAAAAAAAGAAAAAAAACAAAACGATCACTTTGTATATGTCAATAAAAAAGTTTAAGTTTTATTTTGATTGTTACATGGACAACGTGATATCTTTATACGTGAATATGTATGCGCGCGCACATGTAGTTAATATTTTGTTGGTAAATAGAAAACAAAAAAATAAGCGGATATTTTTAAATCGTGAGTAAATTGCGGATTTATTTACGATAGAAAAAAACTACGTAACGCATGACCGTAATTAGATTTATGAAATGCATTTACAACGGAAAATTTCAGAAGTTCATCGTAACTTTAGAAATATAAATAAAAAACAGTTGTAATTTGTTAAATTAAAATTTATAAAAATGAATAAATAATTTGTTTTATACGAGTCAGTACGATTGCGTGATAAACAGGAAAAGATATGTATAGTAAAAGAAAAATAAATAATCGAATTATATATATGTACGTGTAGGCCGCAGGATCTCGACAAGAGTTCCTATTTCAGCCAATAATTACCGCTGAACTGGCTGGAATGCCTCCGCCCTCGCCAGTTAATTATCGTTTCGATGAGTACCTGAGATTATTAGAACATCGAAGAACCTATTTCAATCGTGGTGCATCACAAGAATTAATTGAAAGATTCTCATTTCCACATAAATTTAAGAAGGTATTGTATCTGTTTTTTTTTTTTCTTTTTTTGATTTCGTTTTTAAAACGTCTTTTCCTAAAAATAAGTAAACAAATAAATGAATTGCTCCGTATTGTTATAACGAAATTTACTGAAAAGTAATATTATAAAGTCATATTTGTCGTAGATAGCGGTGACGATCTCCAATCACACGTTCTTTACATTTTTCCAGGGAAATAAAGTGTAATTTGGATTTTTTAATATTTCAGAAAATTCAGCTTTCAAAGAAGCGATAATAAATTTTAAAAATTACAAAAATATGAACTTCAGTGGTATAGACTGAAATAATTGTTTCATTATCGTATGCTTTACGTAGGTCATTCGATCGTCCGAGGCTGACAGTGAGCCAGAAAAATGTACCATATGTCTTTCTGAGTTTGAAGAAGAAGAAGAAGTCAGGTATATACTATTTTATTTACTGTAAATTGCCCCCCCCTATAACGCGAGTTAAAAATTTGCGAACAATAATTCAAATGTTAGTGACGATAGCCGTCGATGAAATTAATAATAAATTGCAAACTATTCTGAAAATGTACTTTTAGTCGTGAAAAATAAAAATTATAAAAGATTGAACTTGAAAGAAATTTATAAAAAAGAAAAACGATTAAATGAATGCACTACTTTTTATAGTATGACTTAAGATTCGTTATTATAAAATAATTGCTTTTATTAAACATTCCATATTTGTAACTAGTTTATTACCGATATAATGTGCTAACTTTGTCAATACTGCAAAGGAGCAATATTAATATTTTTACGTATAAACTAAACATTTTAATGACGACTGTAACAAATTTGTCGGAATATATTTCTTGACTCCAATAAACTTTGCGGTTTAAACGTTTTTATTATACATCAAGTTTTACCGTTGATTATAGACATCGATCGGTAATAATAACGCGCATTTAGTTCAATACGCTTATTATTATTATTATTATTATTATTATTATTATTATTATTATTATTATTATTATTATTATTATTATTATTATTATTTGTTGTTATTGTAGGAGACTTCCTTGTATGCACTTATTCCATAAAGCCTGCGTAGACCAATGGTTGTCTTCCAATAAACGCTGTCCAATTTGCCGCGTTGATATCGAATATGTTCTATATAAAGACTACAACAATACATCGCCTTCTCCTGAGCCTTCTCATGACGATGCTTTCCAACCACTAAGAGCTTACGAACTGGTTTCGCCGGAAACAGCGAATCTCGATTATCTATTCGAGAATGAGCCTATAGTAGAAGGCTTTGTCCATTCTGATGCCGAGAACAGTCGCGAGTTCCATCACGAATTTTCAAGTTCCAATAGAGGTGAAATTGCGATGAGAAGTAACCAGCTCCCGCAGCAAATTGACGTAAACAGTAGTACCAGGCCTGCCGAAACATCACCGCTGTGGTTTGAATAGGGTATTTTTAAAATTCTTACGTGTACAAATGATTGATTTTTTATATGCATTCTTTTATACATATACATTATCAAAAATGAAAGGGGTCTACTATCTCTCTCTCTCTCTCTCTCTCTCTCTTTCTATTTCTCTCTCTCTTTTTCTGTATGTATTACTTCTTGTTTTAGTTGTTTGTAACCCAGAACCCGTGGGTTTCTCGTGTTTTATTTTGCGCACGTTTTGTTACGTTAACAAACCGGTTTTAAAATTAATCTGGTCCTCTTTTTCTTTTCATGTTTTTGTATGTATGTCTGTGTATATTACAGCGAGCGTTTTTTTTTTTTTTTTTTTTTTTTTTTTTCGTTTTTACGTACTGAGTTACGGAGAAATTACTGTGTCGTCAATCATTTTTACTAAAGGTAAAAAAAAAGAAAAGACAGTGTAATCAAATATTATTATAAAAAGTAAAAATACGCCAAATTAATTTTTCGATATTAATACAAAACAGTTTAATTAATAGAATAAGCTAAATAGTCAAAATTACAATGTTTATTGAAATATGTTTTTACGTTCCTTTAAAAGAAAAAAGAAGTGCATTGTACACTCGTATATTACAAAGTACGTTTTTTAATATATGCAGTTTATATGGCATTAACCCACTAAACTGTAGCGCAATAATAATTCAAAAAACAGAAAATTTTAAATTATCGACGCTGTTCCATTGGTACCTCGTAATTTTGTATACAAGATACATTTCCTTACATTTCAAACACAATAATAAATATATTAATACTTCGCAAAATTTTATTGAACATTTACACGGCAGTTAAATATTACCAGTCGTTGCCAGTTGCGCAATAAAATTTTCTGCACCAATTGTTATTTTTATTTAAAACGTGCCGCAAACGATTTTTATAATTTGTTACTAAAACGAATGCGCGAGACAATTTTCGAAGCGGTGACGGTTATATCTGTCTACTTTAGTTCGTTTGCTGTATTAACGCATGATGTATAATTTAAAATAAAGCATCGGCTGAAACGCCGATTCGACTCGACTGGTTAACAGTAAAACTATTTGGAATCGAGTTTTAATCGCCGGATAATCGTGCACCGTCGTTAAGAAAAGTTAGTGATTAAAAAGATTTCAGCGGAAGTTAAACAGATTCGCTGGTATAATACAATCTTCCCGTATTTTCATTAAATGGCATGGTTAGATTCCGGTTTTTCGTGCATTTCCGTGTATTTTCTTATTTAACTGTTCAAATTACCTACTTTTGAAGTATTTCAGTCCGTTTCTTTCGGAATTTCAAATCGGTAATATTTCCGAATTAATGCGGTAATTAAAAATCCAATTTTCATACTTCGATGTGTAATTGAATTCGGGAGTAAATGAAATTGTTTTACCACGAAGAATATTGATAGTTAAATTGTTTTGAAATTTGTTGATAGCTAATAAATACTCGCTTACTCCAGCATTTTGCTCGTGTATTTAATTGTTTAATGTTTGCTTTTTCCGTTATTATCTCCCAAACCAATACGACGATTGTCTATAATCTGTCGTCACTATAACTGAAATTGTGCAACTGCAGCATTCGTCGTCACCTAATCTAGTGGATTTTATATCGATTTTCTTTTTGATCCACTTTTTATACTTTCTACAATATGTACGTTCCTTTTGAGAATTTTAAACGGTTCAACGATTTGAGAACGCATATCTAGTTTAAGAAGATTTCTGTTCGTAGTGCACAGTGTCGAGTCGTATAAGATTTTTTACATCAAAATGAAAATAAAAATTTCTGTTCCTGCTGGAGGTTACAAAAAAAAACTGTACTACCGAAGAAAATTTCTCGTTCGCAATAATATTTCGAATTAATGCATTGCGTCGGTAAATATATTTATAAAACACCGGCGCGATTAGCTTTAAAATTACCGGTGTTTTTAAACTTCAGCGTGTATGATGGATGTCGACTGTTGTACTCATCTAAGATCATTTATACCGAAGTGGAAAATTAACTCGTTTCAGAGAGCGATCAGTTCAGCATGTTTTTTACATTTTTATTATTTATTGTATTTTGTTGTTTGTTTTTTTTTTTAAACCATGAATTGTCCGAGAATAGTGCTTTCTTATTTTTTCATTTTATAACGTTCCTTTATCCGTAGCCATCGGTAAACTTCTTTATCACTTTATTTATCGCAATCGAATTACTTAATAGTTCAGCTTTTAGCACTGCAGTAAATATGATCTCCCAGTACAGATCACATCTGCGTTAATCGCTACATATTTTCACAATTTTATTTTCTTCTAGCTGCTATTCTGTGCGTTTGTTCTTAAATCCTATGTTCCATAGTGTGAATAAAAATACACTATTTCCATTTCTGAAACTACGGTATATTTACTAAACGTCGTTTTCCAGAATCTTCTCACATTATGTGTGTAACTCTAACCGCATTCCTACAAAAGGTGCTTTGGTTTTTTGTTGTTTATTTTTACTGATTAAACGGATTTTAGAAATTGTTAACGGTGTTTAATATTAAGTGTGTTTAATGATTCGGTCAACAGATTTTGGAATTCTTATTTTTTGGGTGAGATATTTTATTCTTATTTCTCTCTGCGTGGTGGTAATGTGGATATCGTCAAAAGCTCTCGGATAAATTTATCAATTTTTATAAGAAAACAAAAGAAATAATACATCTGCACAATTTAAGTAAGTTATTATAACAGATATTTACACGATAGCGTGACTAGTTTCAAATTTTTGAATCTATTCTCATGGTGTGTAATATATATCGTGTAAAAATGTATATTGAAGAAAGCAAATAAAACTGTCGTATTAATTTTATAATTTGATTTATTAACATTATATTGAATGAATATTCGTTACAATAAATGACAATCTTTTGTAACGGAATTTGTTTTTCTTTTAATTTATTACAACCAACGAGGGTTTAATTTAAATCAATTTAATTAAAGGCGTATATTCCGATTTTTAATCACAATTATTTATTAAAGTTTATAATATTCGTTTAAATTTTATACATATATATATATATATATATATATGTATACATATTTGTGTATTATCAATTATTTAATTTATACATTTTTTTTAACTATAAAAAGGTAATGTTTGGCATCCAATTAACTTATTTTTTATTCTGATTGGTGTATTATGAATGTGTGTGTTTCATTATGCAGTAGTGAATTTAATTCCTTTATAATGCTGTCATATTTAATTTTTTTACATATTATATATATATATATATATAATTAGGTGTTTATGAACGTTTTACTGTGACTATTAAACAAAAATGACAATATTGTTAGTGTTATATTAACTTGTAAAATACAATAATTTTAAATGACTGTATTATATATGTAATGTATTTTATAACGCTAATGTTATGTATTCGCAGCGGTACTCTTTTTTGTGTATTAATTGTCAAACAGAAAGATCTATGTGATTTTTTTTCAACTTATAATTTTCACTTAATAGCACATGCTTTGCTTTCATTTCTGTTTCTGTAATCGTGTTTTGTACTAAATCAAATCAGATTAGTCACGTAATTTGACTATTTTATCCATTTTATCTTTTTCTCCGCTTGTCTACATTTTTTCCGTTTATCAAGATAAAATTTTTGTAGTAAATAAAGGATTCGTAGGCATAATTAATAGTAATTATATCTGGATATATCATTTTTATATCGGAGGTATTTGTATCGATTATATGTAGCGTTTAAAAATGGCAAAAACCAATTGTCTATAAGAACTGTAGAAGAATATCATCTGAGAGTCCACGGGATGTACTTATGGTCAAGTTTAATGGATCAGATTTTATTTATATATATATATATATATATGTAGTTAAGATCTTGCGACTCTTACCAGTTATACTCGCCAGCTTCGCTTACCACTCTCTTTGCTCGCTGGTGCCTTAACAATTGTCGATTAAAATTGTTTTATAATTCCTAAAAAATAAAATTAAGCTTTTCAAGTAAATTTTATCGCAAAATTTCGTCAGATACAACGTTGGTAAAACAGTCGTTCTGCTACATTACCGTGTATCTTAATTCCGTTTTTATTTTTCATTGTGAAAAAGTCATGTACAAATAACCGTGCAAGAATATCGCGTTTTTAGAATCTGTAAGTAATCCAACTTTATCGTAGCTTTGTCTTTGAGGTTTTTTTTGGTATTTCTTTCCGAAACAATTTTTGTACGTGATGAGAATGATGTTTCAAACTCTTAAGGTTTTGATTATTTCTAGCTTTTGATTAATTTTGAAGTAATTTTTAAATTTTTAAACCAACATAGCGCAAATAAATGACTGCTAAAATCGTTTATTATTTCTTATTTACAAAGAGAATCAAATTAACATTTTATAAAATTCAAATAGCAATTAAAATGTGTAAAAAACACTTAATTTACGGACGTTTTTACTAGAATATTTTTTCATCGGTCGAAGAATATATAAATACAACAGAAAGCTGAAGCATTTTTCAGACCTCCGTTGTATTCACAAGTTTTTCGGTTGATGCTACGGTATTTCTTATATTTTTTCATGTAATATTTATTGATTTGTTAATTGGCATCAAATAAAATATATAAAAATATATGTATATGTTGCGTGTGTACGTACGTATGTATAGCAAAAAGAAAAAAAGGAGAAAAATTCCTGCATTTAATACGAAAATTCGGTGGAAAACGAAATAATCGTGTTCGAGCTTTAAAATTTCATTTTACCCTCGAATTCCTTTTAACAAGAATGAGGAAATAATTGTGTACGAGTGTAACGCGGTAAGTAAGGCTCCCATGGCAAACGGTCGTTGTACAATAGCGGGTAGAAGACCCGGCATCGTTGTGCAGCTCCTAGTTTAACCTTCACAGGGAGACCGATTTGACCATTTTACCACTTATTTGTTACATTCCCTCGAAATAAGTGTTATTTTAGAAAATCCGTCCAATGTTGAAAGTGCGTAGCGTTATTCGTTTTTTAATGGTGCCTTATCTGTTCAGCGTGTTCGAAAGCGGTGTCATAATTTCAGGATTTAGAGGATAAACCACGTAGCTGCAGTCTACCTTCAGTTGTGACGGAAAAATTGGTAATTCGTGTTATTCCGATTACCATTTCACGTATTACGAAATCGAAGTTAGGAATTTGCAAAGCATTATTTATAAGAAGTTGAAATTTTCCAAAATTTATGCGTAGTGGGTACCAAAAGAACTCTCACGAGTTTGCTCGATTAAAAAATTGATGTCTAATGATGAAAGACATGGGCAAATGTTCATAAATGTGAGGAAAGCAATAAAAGACCCCCCCCCTCTCCGGAAAACTTTCAAGGAGAATTCAACTGTTGTGCGATGATAAACACATTACCGCTCGCAATAAACTTTACTGACGATATTTTCTGAAGTTTGGACAGTCACTTGTACCTCATTCGCGCAATAGCCTCGACCTAACACCAAGCGATTATGCTTTATTCCCTCATTAAAAAAAAAAAAAAATAGGAAGTAAACAGTTGCGTTTTACCTTTCTCCACCGACTGCCTCCCGCTTTCGTTTCTTGTTGGCTTCTTCCCCATATTATTGAAAACTTAATTTTAAGATATGCCAAATGTCTGCGTGTTTAAAAGGTGTATCGGCAATAATTAGAATGTTTAAAGAATAAAATATTTCGTTGAGATTTAATTTTCGTTCATCTTTACACCCATACGAGAGGTACGAACCTTATCGGGTGATCACCGCATTATTTTTACTAATTCATTAAGTAAATATAAAAGTAGGCGGACACTTCCATAAATTGTATGTTTTGACTCATTAAAAAAATTGTTAATCTGATTTCTGTATTTTAATAAATTTACCGAGGTAATTTAATAATCGTGAAACAGAAGTTTATTCATTAGCGGTTAATAAAAACCGACGTGTTTCAAAGATCATTAATTGCGAAGTCCGATTATATGTAGCTTTAATCTTCGAATGATAATGGTTTTCGTTAAATGTTAATGAATAAAAATTTCGGTTTTATAGTTATTAAGTTAATTGTAAACAAGTTTAAAAAATACCTTTTAAGAACTAAGCGGAAACGTTTTAATCGTACCTGTACCTTAGTCAGTTCAGTTTGTGTTAAACAGAACACTAAATTACCAGTTGTTCGTAATTCATTTTGACATGGGACGGAACTCATAATCATATAGTTAGGAAGTGTAAGGTTTTTCTTCTTTTTTTTTCCATAGCGTAAAAGTACTTCCTGATGACTGAATTATCTTATTGTACGATGTAGATTTTTAATTTTTGTTTTTGTTTTAATCTTCTGCTATCTTCATAAGTAGCAGTTAAAAACCTTTTGCATAAAAATTGTAAATCTACGTATAAGCTTATTTGTAGTTACCGTTTATGTGGTTTCAGAATGTTTATGTTTTTTATCAATATTATTTTAATGTTAATTATCTTTTGTCGCAATTTAAAACAAACTCTTTCATACACATTGTGTAAGACTGTGTATTTCTTTTTTCCGATTTATTTTTTCATTAAAATCGTCAGCACTTGCAAAAAAAGAAAAATCGTCTATTTACTGTGCTACAGTATTAATGTGAGGAAAGAGCGTATAATTACGAACAAACGAAAATTCGATTCTGTTCTGTTTACAAGATTTTCTCTATTATGGTTCCATTTTTATTAATTTTACATTTTAATTCTGTGTTAATTTTTTTCATTGTTGTGATTTTTTGTTTCTTTTTTTCTTCGTATAATTGTTCTTTCTTTTAAAAAAATCTTCCCTAACGAATTTTTATATTTATTGTTTCATTACAGTTTTATTCGTGCAATTTTAAACACTTCGTGTATGTGTATTTTATTCGCTGTTATACAAGCGTATGTAATTTTTAAACAATCTTTAAAAATCACAATAAGACTAGCAAAATACCTTTTTATTTTTTGTGTATATTTGGCGATACGCGATTAACCGCTGGAACGGTGTAATAAGATAAGATATAATTGTGGTTATTAATTTTAAATATGTGTGATAGCATATGTTTTTATACTAATTTCTTCTAGAACGCACACGTCGTTATTAGTGTTAAAGGCGGGTTTTACGAATAATAATTAACCTATGTGTATGTGTGTGTGTGTATATTTATATATATATATATATATATATATACATATATACATATTATCTCTATACGCAGTCGTGGTATTTTCAATATTTTGTACATTTTTATGCGACAGCAGTGTCATCGTATCGCACCGTAGTAATATTGAACGTGGTTTTTGAAATATTGTAATACAGGGTTTCTGAGGGCGCGTCCATAATTATACTCATTAATAATATATGTATTTATATTATATACATGGTTATGATTATTGTGCTTAGTTTACCATGCATGCGATTTCTTGCATTTATTTATTCGGATTTTCTAATCGATTTCACATAAATTGTCAGTTATAATATATACTATATTTAAAAAGTGCAACTTTTTGATGTCTTTATTTATATTTTGAACGGATATTATTATTACGGTTAATTTTTTTGTCGGTCATTTGTTGTCAAAAAACTATAGTGCGCTCCGACGATTCGATTTCTTTTTTCACCTCTGTGCAATTTTCATTTGATTCGCACTGGTTTTTCATTATCTTCATTCGACCTATCAGGGGTTTTTGCGGTAAATAATAATCAACTTTGCGAAAAACGAAAAACCTCTGTTACAGAAAGAGAGTGCGTAATCGAAGAACAAATTTAACACGGGGCTCGCTGTTATTTTTCTTTCGAAAGTTTTGAAGAACTTACACAATCAGCAAGTATCTATGTTGGGATTTTGTTTGCAAGACGAGCGCAGTAGTCGAAATACTTATTCTATTACAGGAATGAACGGAGAAAGATGATTAATATGAAAAGAAGTTGCTGTTATTGGAGATGAAATAATAATATTTGTAATAATCATCCTCATTCTTAAAAAATTGAACCGCTGATTGACGAGCCGGAATGAAGTTTGGTAAATTTAAGGAGCGATGAAACTGGTTTAAAATTAACGAGTCAGAGCCCGAAACAGCGTTATTAATAGCTGTACTAGACGCTGTCGTAATTTCTGGAAACAAAACGTGACTAAGTAAATCTAAAATTCTCATGCACACTTACATATTTATCGTGGAAAATTGCATTACGAGATTCATCGCGAAGTAAGAGCAATCATTCACATAAACATACAGTCGCGTCAACAAATCGTGATCACAATTGCTTATAAAAAATGCAATTACTTAACATTTAGATTTAATTTGTTTTCCGATAACACAATTATATAAACTTAATCGACTCTGTACGATACTTGTAAACAATTTTGTTTCGATTGGACATGAAAATGATAACGCAATTTGTGTATATCCTCCGCAAAAGTTGAAAATTTTCATCCTTTCTTTTTACATAGGTTATGAAGAAAAAAATTAAAACTTTTCTTAACATTTTTTGAAAACCTTTTCAAGTAAAATCTGAAAGGAAAGAAAAGGATTAATAGTTTTTTTAAATATGCCGTCACAAATGTACTTCACAATTAGCGACGCCCTGTCGAGGGTATGGTACTTACTTTACTTTACTTTACGTCACAAATGTACAGTTTTGTCCGCGAACTTAACCGCCGGAGGTGTGGACTGTGGTGAAAATTGAACTGATTAAAATTTTGCTTCATTTTTGACAGAAAAAATAAGTCTACGGACGTGCCTGCCGACAAGTCTGTACGGATAGCCATGAAGGCCAGAACAGTCGCTATTTATTAACGACGAACGGGGTAAATACCTGCGGGCAAATCTGCCAAATTAGAACTGTGTACCGACCTAACTACATGTTAGTGACGAAAACTGCAGACAAATCCTCCACTTATTTATCTCACCTCTCGAACAATCATAAAAACCAATACAGCTTTCACGATAGTTTAACAACTTTTATATTAGACATGATGAAACCTCTAGCGAAATCGTTGAGTAAACCAAATCGTGCTGTTATAATTCACACGAGAGGTAGGTCCGTCGGTTTATACAGATGCCGGTGCAAGCCGCGTCTGACGCACACATTTAGCGCTGAGTGACTTCCTGCATTTTCTAAAACCTACGCGCAAGTTCGTGGATAAATCCGTATGTCTGTGACGGGTTAATGATTTTTAATACTAAATTTCTTAATCGTAAAAAAAATTTCCTTTGCTAAATTGTTCAAAAAGAGATATATCGTCTATTATAATGGATTTTGCACCCATTCTGATTTTACTGTTTATGAACTTTGAAGCTTTTTTTTTTTTTTAATGATGTTAAATATGATGGTCAGTAGTATTTTAGGATGTCGTCGGTGTCAAACATTTCGAAATAACTATGCTTCCTGCTTTATAAAAAGTATGCGAAGCATTTTAAAAATAATTTTTAGGTAGTACGCCTTCGAAACTATATATTCATTTAGCATACTTAATTCTGTAGCAGTTTCAGAAAATTTTGTTTTCTTCTTTCAAAAATACTTTAAAATTATTTTTCGGTTAAAGCGCAAAAAATAAAAATTTTCTTTAATCGAAAACCGCCCTACTTACATGTGCAACAACAAAGATTCATACTGAATAAGCGACTTCATCGACAATCGATCGAATGTTACTTTTAATTCGGATCGGAAAGCTTTGCGAAGCATCACCCACAGAAAGCAGACAAGTAGATAACACATTTCCACTCTGATGTTTTACGTGTGTTTTGTTGACGGCTAATTTTGCAGATGCCATTATACGGGAAATCATAAAATGTTGATAAAATCTGACGACGCAACAAAATTATGGATTATCCAATCGAGCGAATACGATAAAATATTTACGATAATTTCACCGTGTTCGATAATTTTTGTAGGCGGATCAACAAATTTTCTTTACGATGTGTTAATTTCAGTGGGTGTCTGAGCCTTCATTCCTATTCCTCTTCAATAGAATATCGGTTATATACCGGTTAACAGAAGGGTCGCTATCAAAGAAACTACACTAGGAAACGTTTAGAATAAGCCCTTTCCATCAGATGACTCTATCGCTGCATACTTGAATAGCCACCAAAAAGTTAATTGTATCAGAACTGACTGGACTGATTAAAAAGGTCTTCAAGATTTTGTATGAGCAGAAAAACGTTCAGGACTGACTTTCGAGTATTGACAAACGATAAAATCATCGTCAGTGTCAAGGGACGAAAAGGATAATCTAGCGAGGAGCTTTTTACTGCCTTAAGACGGTTGTAAGGTGGTTAGAATAAGAACAGTAATACGATATGCCGTCTTCAAAATGAGATTAAGCGAGCCTCGCCACCCGGTCCGAACGCCGGTCGTTTCTCGTAATGTCAACATTTACGATCTCATCGTCTTTTATATTATTAATGTTATTTATTTCATTTACTTGTGAGGTGGGCCATCTGCTTGTTTGCCACCTTACTGGTATAAAAAAAATGAATATATTATATTATCAGCAACCGTATTATGCTATAAATAATAGCTATTGTTTGGGGTGCTGGTCTGGTAATTTCTGCGACCTTTCTGGGTCTGCGCTCTGTGCCTTGGTACTACAAAAATATCAAATAAAAATCAATAACTCGCGAACGGCTTGACTTATAAACTTCAATTTTAGAACAGAAATTACAATTAAAATTCTCTTTAAAACGATCTATAACTTTAAGACGACCGATTATCCGGGGCGGAAAAAAACAAAAAATCGTTAAGAATATATAATACGATATTAAAAACGACCTCAAAAATCACTTAAAAAATCATAACTCATCATCCGATAAACCTATAAAGCTAAAATTCAAAATGTAAAATAAAATGCAGGAGTCCTTTCATAAAATCAAAAGATTACGATATAAAAATTATGTAAAGTTGCCGAAAAGTTCAAAAAAGCGCAAAAATGACGGGGTAGCACCGCTAGTATTACAGCTGAATACTTAAAACGCGGTTAAAAATATGGGCATCCCCGTATATTTCTCTAGTTTGGAACATCCGGATTTCCAGCTATAAAATAAGACCCTCAAGGTGCCGAAAGTTCGAAATTTTGGGAAAAAAATTATTTTTTCCCGGGCTTGTGATATATCGTTGGAAAGATCGCTATTTGTCGGGAACGAAACTGTATTTTATTTCCTTAGCGAAATTTTCAAAGTTACCGAAAAGTTCAAAAAAGCGCAAGACCTAATATGCAGCCTCTTGTTTGCTGCGGAGTATTATAGCTAAACATTTTGAACGAGGTTGGAAATATGTGCATCCACGTATGTTTCTCTGGTTTGGAATATCCGGGTTTCCAGCTTTAAAATTAGACCCTCGGGACGCCGAAACTCGAAATTTTGGAAAAAAAATATATTTTTTCCCGGGCTTATGATATATCGTTGGAAAGATCGCTATTTGTCGGGAACGAAACTGTATTTCATTTTCTTAATGAAACTTTCAAAGTTATCGAAAAGTACAAAAAAACCCGAAAACTGACATGTAACTTTCTTTTTGCGACGTGAGTATTATAGTTATAAATTTGGAACAAAGTAGAAAATATGCGCATTCACTTTTTTCTCCGTCAGCGTGCTGAGCGTTGTTTTCCTTTGGCCGGTCGCCCAGATCTCTTTTATCATTTCTGGCTGAGCAATAAACAAGAGCTGCACGCTATTAGTTTCGATTGTCATTTTATAAATTATCGTCCGCTCGATTTACGGTTATTTACAATCAACCCAAAACACATTTTATGGTTCTATATTTAGTCCTGGATTTTTGCAAGGATTAATGTATCATATTATCATGTAGACTAGAACATTTTAGTACCAATAAATATTTAAAAATTTGTAATTATTTGCATCCAACATATTTTTTAAAATTAATTTATTTTGTATATATTGTTGCTTTTTTAATTTCTACGATGTTTTATTTTTGTTATTTTTGAATTTATTTTTTTTGCAGTACAGTATGACACTGCGTGATGCGTGAAAAAGAACTGGACTGAAAATATTTGTTTTGTAATTAATTATTGTATAAATGTAAAGTATAGTAATTCTTATTAAAAAAAAACTTTACAGGAACCGAATGCTAAGTGAAAGATACGGGATATTATACAAATTTAAAATCAGATTTCTTTGTTTTGAATTTAGTATTATGTAAATGAAAATTATAGTTGTCATTAATTTAACATACGGAGTCCTCAGCGCATAAAACATCATGCTTGACGAACTTGTTTTTTTTTCTTTGGTTTAGAAAAAATTGTAATTCTTCTACATCTTTATATCGCTTAATAATAACGTTGATAATTAAAATTATAGAAAGGTATTAATCCGATAATTGTATAAGTTTTATCAGCACTGATCTCTAATAGTTTTTGAATTGAAATATTAAATAAAAACTTTAAAAAAGTGAACTTTTCACTCGACTAAAATGGGTTTGGTAATTAGCCAAAAAATATTTTCAATTTACTGATACGCACCATCACACAATTTCATTAATATAAGTTCAGTAAAAAATAGTTTCCAAGTTCATTTGACATATTAAAAAGTACTACTACTTTTGATACGTTTTTTCATATTCTTAGATGAGGGACAATGACTTTCACTAACTCTTCTTTACAGTTTTACCCATGATCAATAACATATAATGAATATTTAATAAATTACAACACCGTTATAAATTGAATCTTGTTTAGATGTTATTTTTATTAGGTGGACTATTTTTTCATGTTTAAAATAATTGTTTATAAATTAGCGTTTTTTTTATTTATTATTACTTTTAATAGTAATTAATTTATATTATACTTTCTTAAATTGATAGATCTACAAAGTGCAGAACACATATTACAGTATTAAATTAAAAAACGTTAACTCGATAAATAAAAATGAATAAATTTCATCGAATAATGTTTAAAATTAGAAACTGTTGCTGGGCATTAAAGCAGTTATAGAATCCTCTTTAATCGGTTTTATTTACGTAAATAATATCTGAATCTGCTTCAGTTCTAATCTAAATTTAATTATGTATCCCCGATATTGATACTGATGATCGATTGAAACAAAAGAATGTGTTTTTACAAAAAATCGCGTGCAGTGTTTTCTACTTACATTTTCATACTGTCTTTACTTTTACAAGTAGCCAATAATGAAAAACTTACGGCTACTAATATCGAACAGCCCGTACTTTTTGGTGGACACTAAATACACCTACGCTGCGGTACGCAAATATTTAAACTCCGCCCACTTGTACTTATCCGTTCGTACGATGATTGTAGAATTCATGACGTCATATGTTTGAAATTTTAAAAATGTTCAAATGCCTTATGTCCCCTTAATAACTAAACATTTTCACATTATATATTCATATTAGCCATATTATCTTTTAATTTAAAAATAAAAACAGATAGTTAGAAAATGCATATAACATCGATATGAAACTATATAATCGTCTGAAAAACATTAATTTGAATTTCTGCATTGATTTTTGATCGAATCTGTACATATTTTTGTAATAATGAATTTGATCATCTATAATTATTAGGAAAAAAAAAAAGAAAGATATTGTCGCATAACCTCTGTTGACTCCAAAAACAAAAGTACACGGCAAAAGAAATTTATTTCATAAAAGTGCGGACGAAGCGACATCGAATCGAATAGACCGTCGTTAAAACGTGCGATGCCGAACCATATCATTATCTAGACTAATATTGGCCCGGACGAGTTGACACCGGATCACGACTCGTCCGAGACCTGTTGGGGGGGAGGAGAGGATTTTGATCAGTGTGACCAGGAAGGAGTTTGTGGTTCCCACATGGCTCTCCCTCTTGGAGACTGAGCCCCAGTGGGGTGAAGTTGTGGAATAAAACAAAGGAAAGTAAAAATGGAAGTTTTACATGGATATTAATTATATGTAGTATTAATAGAAGATAAAGTAGTAAAAATTAACACATAATAAGGTCGTTTATGCGAAATAATAAAAATGGTGTAGGCAAATTAAACTAAATTATCATGCTAAAATGGCAGAATGGCACCTAATCGTTAGTATGAGGAGGTCGGAAGAGGAACTAGGAGCGAAATGAGTTTGAGGGATAGACGAAATTAGAATCGCAGGAGTAATGAGTGTACATAATTGACAAAATTGAGGGATGAAACTCGGTCGGAGAGTTGCTTCGTTAGCGGAATTGGAATGCTCGAAAGTGAATGTAGACTAATTATATCGATCGGAAGTAACGTAAAAGTTTCAGGCGAGATGAGTGCAAAATGAAAGTGAGAGAGGACATAGGCGCCAATCTAAAGAAAAACGGATATTTATTTTATTTTAAAGAGATCAGAATAAGAAGGAATAATAAAACGGCTTTGAACAACGATCCAGAAAAATGATTAAACTAAACTAAACTAAACTAATAAAAACAAAAAATTTACGATCTTACAATTTTGGAAAAAGTAAATATTACTTTCGCACACGGCATGAATTCAAAAAAAATTATTATAGTAGTACTAGAGATGAATAGAGAGGAGTGTGATTCGATATACGTTATTCGAGTAACAAAAATAAAATTAATTGCATAAAATAGTAAAAACCTGTCGGCGTTACTCGAGTGTAGCTCTATACCAAATCGGGAATCGGATTTATCTGGGAAACTAATAAATGAAGGTCACGGTCTCATCAAAGCGAACTGGTCGCCTGATGGGGCGTCCATACCGTGATTTCGATGTCGTCGGAAATAATTCCTTATCGGAATCGGCATCCTTATTTAGGAATTCGGGATCGTCAGAAGGTGAGGCGTCAACATCGGGAAAGCCGTAAAAATCGGAATCGGAAACTGAATCGTCCATATCTTTGCTTGAAGGTATCGTGTCGATGGGCCAATCGAAATCAGTTAATAGAAGGTCTGGATCATTGCAGGGTGATGTGTCAATCCATTCGTCATTTTCAGAGTTGTCTTCTAAAATGAATGCTGGCTTCAGTCTATCCAGACTAACTCTGTCAATCTTTGCGCCAAATTTCAATTCGTAGCATTGCGGGTAACGGTTTATAACTTTAAACGGACCGTCGTAGACAGGTTGTAAAGCTGTCCGATGTCGATCTCGACGGACGTAAACATGAGTGCAGCTATCGATGCCCTTTTGCAAAAATCCTGAGCGTTTATTAATGCGTGCTGGCTTTAGGAAAACATTGTTGATAGTATCGGATAATTTATTAATTAGATTCGATTCGTTTTCGACCGGCGGTAAAGCGTCGATCATCTCGCACGGTAGCGATAGCGGAGTGACGTACGTAAGTTCGGCCGGCGAATGGCCAGTGTGTTTGATCGAAGTTCTTATGCCGAATAATACAATCGGAAGGGCTTCGTGCCAATGTTCAGTTTCCTGGCAGCGGATAGCGGCTTTCAAAGTACGATGGATTCTTTCCACTTTTCCATTCGATTTTGGGTTGTAAGCTGTCGTATTGATGTGGGTTATACCAAATCGTTGTACGAGTTGTTTGAATAACTGTGACGTAAATTGGCTTCCACGATCTGGTGTGATAATCGAAGGGCAACCGAATCGGCAAATCCATGTTTCGATGAAGATGTTTACAATCGTATCTGTTGATATATCTTTGACTGGAACAGCCTCCAGCCAGCCGGTGTATCGGTCAATAATCGTGAGGATATATTGATATTCACCTGAACGAGGTAAAGGTCCAACTAAATCGCAATGTACATGTTGAAAACGAGAACTTGGGGGAAATTCGCCATACGGTGGTTTCATATGTCGGTAAACTTTGTTGCGCTGACACAAATTACAAGTACGCGCCCAATGTCTAATATCTGTGGACATATGCGGCTAAACAAATTGTTGCTTAATTTTGAACAGCGTACGTTTGGGAGACGGGTGGTCCATGTTGTGAATTGCCTGATAAATCTTTCGGCGTAACAATATCGGCACAATTGGTCTTTCCTTCTGATCTCCGTAAATCATAACATCGTCGATCGCTTTCTCAGATACTTCAATCTTAGACGACCTATTTTTGCGTATCGCTGTTATGTCCTCGTCTCCTTCCTGTAAGGTCCGAAATTGTTTTGTATCGAAACTGTACTCGTCTAACATGAACGCATCGATTCGTGATAAATAATCGGCGACTACGTTATCTGCACCTTTTATGTAACAAATGTCTTCGACATACTCAGCAATAAAGCTCAAATGACGCGACTGACGGGTGGACAACTTCTCCGCGGGCTGATGTAATGCGTGGGTAAGCGGTCGATGGTCAGTAAGTACAGTAACTCTGCGGCCCTCAATAAGATCCTTAAATCTCCGAATTGCGTCGTACACTGATAATAACTCGAGGTCGTAAGTGCTATATTTACATTCTGCCGGTGAAACCTTACGTGAATGGAACGAAATAGGCTGCAATAAATCGTTAACTCTCTGGTTGATGACTGATCCGATCGCGGTAGACGAAGCGTCGGTCATGATGACGATATCGGCGTCAGCTGACGGATGCGCCAGTATTTCGGCCTCAGCTATAAGTTTCTTCGATAATCGAAAGTATTTATCGAGTTCCTCAGTCCATGCAATCTGCGTCAAATCTTTCTTCTTGCTCCCCAAAAGGTGGGAATTCAATGGGGCTAATACTTCGGCTCCTTGCTTATAGAAGCGATGATAAAAATTTATGACGCCAAGGTAACTTCTCAAATCCTTTTTAGTGACTGGGCGTGGCAGCGTTACTATCGTTTCAACACGTTTCGGGTCAGAACGTATACTTTCATGGGATATTTCATATCCAACAAATGTAATTTTGGGTACAGCGAAAATACATTTATTTTCACTCAGCTTCAAGTTATGAAGCGATAACTGTTTGAGCACAGCGTATAAATCTGACATATGTTGTTTTAGATCCGCGGAAAAAATTAAAACATCATCTAGGTAGGCGCGCACGAATGGCAAGTCTTTCAATACGTGGTCGATGGCTCTTTGGAAGGTGGCACCCGCGTTTTTTAGACCAAACGGCATTACTTGAAACTCGAATAACCCAAATGGCGTCGTGACAGCAGTTTTTTCGATGTCCGGAGGATACATGGGAATCTGGTAGTAGGCTCGTTCGAGATCAAGCTTGGAAAACACGGTTGTTCCATGCAGATCTGAGTTCATGTCATGTAAGTGTGGAATAGGATATCGGTCAGCGATTGTGATGCGATTCACCTGACGATAATCTCCGCATACACGCCAACCATCGCCTTTTGGGACGAGTGTTAAAGGTGAAGCCCAGGGAGATTCGGATCGACGACAAAATCCAAGGTCCATCCATTCATTAAATATACGACGAGCATATTGAAATTTTTCTGGCGGTAGACGGCGAGGCTTCGAGTGAGCGGGGTGCCCGTTAGTAATTATCCGATGTTGAACAGGGGATAATCGAGAGGTGTTATAAAAAGTTCCGGAAAATAAATCTTTGAAATTATTTACAATGGACGTAACTGAGTCTTGCTTAATAGCAAGGGTAGCGATAGATGAAGCGGCAGGAGTCACGTCGCTCGCGGAAGGTTTATTCGATTGCAAATTATTACGAGTTAGTAATCTTTTATTCGCGACGTCCACTAATAATTCAAAATACTGTAGAAAATCAACACCGATGATTGGCTGGGCGATATCTGCTACTTTAAAGGTCCAGATAAAATTTTGTTCAAGGTTAAAATCTAAAGATTATCTTTTGCTACCTAATATTTTGAAATCGGTACCGTTAACTGCTGTTAAAACGCCCGAAGACATTTTGTTGTAATTCGTGACTAACTTAATTGGGAGAACCGAACATTGCGCACCTGAATCAATGAGAAAGTCAAATCCAGTGATTTTGTCCTTGATAATGAGTCTATATAATTCGATTGAGGCATGTGTAGTTGACGTTTTCATGGTTGTTCGGCTGGGTTTTTCATCCCAACTACAAGGTGGGCGGCATTGGCGAGCATCTCTTCCGTAGGTATCGTGATACCAACACAAAGTCGAGGAATCTAGTCGCGGTATCTTATCGGAAGAAAATGGTGGCGACTGTCGACGGATGGGAGTGGAAGTAGAGCTTGGCTGGAAGTGTGCTTGATTGAGTGGACGATTGTGTTTTTTAAATGGATGATAACTGATTGAGGTCGAAGAACTCGGAGATAAGGATAAGGCATTGGTATATTCGGTACCAGAGCTGGAAGAATAGTTTTGAGATGGATTCGAAGATGTTCTAAAACGATGTAGCGACATAAGGCGATCGGCCGTTGCGGCTAATTCAGCGATCGGCGTATTTATAGGGAGGGTAGTCAACAATGATTGAATACTAAATGGTAATCGTTCTTCCCAAATGATTTTCACAGTCGCTTCGTCTAAGTGATTCCCAGCAAGATCTAACATTTCTGACAACAAATGAGACGGCAAACGATCTCCAATATTAAGATCGGTTAATAGTCGTCGAAGGCGAGTATGGTCTGGCTGGTCGTATAATTTTAAAACAATGGATTTGATATAAGAATACTGGTCGTGGGTAGGCAAACGTTTAATATCGTGCCGAATACTATGTAACAGGTCGCTATCTACATTGGCAATAAAGATGTCAGCTTTTACTTTTTCATCAACTATGTTGTTGATGGAAAACTGAGCGTCAATTTGGATAAACCATAATTGAGGATCTCGTCTTGAAAAGGGTGGATTTCGTATTAAACTGGGGAAGTTGGCGTGATTTGGACAATTAAAGGTTTGATTCGGCAAAGAAGTGTCGTTACTATTTGCCATGTTCGATAAAGTTGAAGAACATGAAAAAAATTAAAATACGATAACGAGAAAAAGGGTATCAAAAAATTAAATTGAAAGTAAAACAAAATTACATCGGAATAATAGTTCGATTTTAATGATCGTGGTCGTATACTACCGCGAAAGGATAGTATGTTCGTTTCGAAGTGCGGGGACAACGAAAAATTTAGAAGACGCGTTGTGCGATTTATTACACGATTTTAGCGACAGTGTTCGATCACACGGTTGATCGGCGAACAGTGTCTCGTCATCGTGGTGCCGTTCAACGAGCGGATGTACTGTAAAGCGACTACAGCGTGTTTACGAATCCAGCGTCTCGGCGCCTGTCGGTACGCGGCTGGGGACATATGTAAAGCGGTTTACACATTCGCCTGTAAAAAAAAAATCATAGTAAAAGTAAAAAATTCGCACAAATTTTGAAAATCGAAAGGTGTTACCGAATTCGATCACGTCGGGGTCACCAATTTTGTCGCATAACCTCTGTTGACTCCAAAAACAAAAGTACACGGCAAAAGAAATTTATTTCATAAAAGTGCGGACGAAGCGACATCGAATCGAATAGACCGTCGTTAAAACGTGCGTTGCCGAACCATATCATTATCTAGACTAATATTGGCCCGGACGAGTTGACACAGGATCACGGCTCGTCCGAGACCTGTTGGGGGGGAGGAGAGGATTTTGATCAGTGTGACCAGGAAGGAGTTTGTGGTTCCCACAATATGATATTAACTAAGTTCATTTCAATTGCTGGTAGCATTATTTATACGTTTCGGATCGTCCAGAAAATTTTACACTTACTAAAGAATTTATTAAATAAATAATAACATGATTTTATATAATACTAATAAACCTTTATTTGGTTGATTATTATCCAGAGGTGTCATTCGCTTTTGTAAAATTTTATTATTGTACTTTTCTTATTTTTTTTTTTTTTTTGCAAAGGGTGGGGTAAAAGTAATTTATAAAAGCGGAGAAAAATATCGAAGAAAACGAATTAAAACTATAAAGCAAAGATACAATTTTGTAAATTTAAAATAAGGTAACTAAAGATTTTAATTTAAAAATTTAAACGAATGTCAAAATATAGAAATACTACCTTTTTGCTCACTATTTTATACTGTTGCAGTATTGTTGATCCGTATAAATTGAATTCATCTTTTTTTTTTTTTATTTCCCATATATAGTTCTGTATTTTGAATTTTTGGTTTCATGAAATAAACTTTTATTCGCCAATATTGCAGTATTGCCGACTAACTAAATTCCTCTATTATAATATACATTTTAGATTTTAATTTTTTATAGATCCTAAGTGCTGTAGACCTATAACATAACGTAAATTTGTTTTTAATTATTATATAGGACGAATCAAGAATAAATAAACAAAATCACTCTGACTTATTAAATACAATCCGTTTTACTGTTCGTCAATATAGAAATCACAAAGATTAATAGCTGATAGATCTTATTAATAAAAATGGCACACAACCCCGTGTTGACGATTACATTAATTAATAAACTATAATAATAACAGCTAATATATTAACGTGGAAAAATAATAAAAGACTAGAAAATACGAAATAAAAGATTAATAATACCTCTATTGAAAATTAACATGTTTAATATGCTAATATTGTTTATAATAAAATTAATATATTACAGCATTATGAAGGAAGCAAATGATTAAATAATTTTTTTTCTGGTATTACAAATCCTTTTACAATGTTATATAAAACTTTAAAGGAACTTATTGTGCAATTCCAAATTTCAACTAATACCCGGTATATTTTTAAAGTAATAAAAAATAAGAGACTAAAGCAAACAATGAACTACCATTGGGAGAAAACACGTTAAATGACGAAATAATTAAATTACATGAGGATAGTATTTAACATGATTCTGAAACTATGATTATGCTGCACGAAGTAATAAATAATACATATAATATCACTAATCAGGATAAAAAGAAACAACCTTATAATAAAGTTAAAGACTTATTACCACGGTCATCATCTATAATAGAAAAAGGTATATTAAATAAAAGAACATTAGATACAGGAAATATTTTTTCCAAATTATCAGTAAGAAAAGAAAAAATAATGAAACCTAATAGATATAATTGTGTAGTTACCTTTCCTTTTACTCATTACTGATTATGCTCACAAGTAAAAATATCTGAAAGAGGAATTAATAAGAATCTAAAAAGATTCATGGTGATTTATAATTCAAAAACAAATAATGCTACCATCATTATAATCTACATTATAATTTCTCTATTTTACTGTTTATAAAATTTGTTATATTTTAACTTTTGTTTTGAAATGACTACTTAAAGTATAGTGCAGTTATCAATAATTTATGTACTTATTATTAACAAATGACCTGCTTAAACATTCACATTCTAATTATTAAATGATTAATTTACCGATCATAATAAATTACATTCACTATATATATTTAAAAAAGTTTTTAGAAAGATTTAAAAAAAGTATATATACAATATATTTTTAATCATATACATTTATTTTCACTATAATGTTTAAAAAAGGGTGTAGTCTATTATTTATAATTCCTGAAAAATTTTAATATTAACACTCGTTTTATATGTATTTGTAAAATTATGTAGTATGTTTTACTGATCTGGTTTAGTCCTCCATATTTTACAAGATTAGAAATGCATATGATAAAAAAAAAATCCTATAGTACAAAAAAAAAGACGTAAATATTTTAAATTTTTATCACAATAATGTAAAATGTATATAATTCCAACAAGAAATGTACAACATAAATAATGTTTTATTAAATTATATTACACACATGTAGTTTACGATTTTATAATACTACAGATTGTATAAAGAAATAAATTTATATATTGTCTAGTAATTACAAAATTATTACACAAAACTAGCTTCTAATAAAATATTTATCTCATCTCCGAAAAACGTAAAAATATTATTGTTTAATCCCGGGTTATTATGTTTTACATTGTATAATGACGTCACAACATTCACAGAAACGAAGAAGTACAAATAGGCGGAGTTTAAATATTTGCGTACCGCAGCGTAGGTGTATTTAGTGTCCACCGTGCTTTTTTACATTAAAGTTAATTTTATTGCCAGTCTCTTTATTCTTATTTCAAGTTTATTTAATGAATTAAATTATATTAATTTGTGAGACGTGCCATCGCATTAAGCAAAATCATTACATTTAAAAATTATTTTACATTTTTTAGTTTACACTGCAATAAAAGTGTGTCGTTTCAGTTTTTTTAGACTTTTTTTTTTTACACTATAAATATGAAATATAAAATAAAAACTAATAAGCACCAGTGATAGCCATTTTAAAAATGTATAAGAAAATAAACTACGTTTCAAATGCCCAGAGTAATGTAAATTTTACATGTTTATTCTATTTTGATGTGAAACACGTTTTTAGGTTGAGGTAAATGTTTAATTTGCGTATTATAAAGTGGGTTCATTTGTTTTTTTCAAGAAGTTTATATTTAAAATAACCGGTTTAAATGTAATTTAAACAGTATCTCCTAATAAATTATAAAAGATATGATAACGGTGAACACAAAATTTCACGCGGTAACATAAATTAATATAAGTAAGTGAAAATTCGGAAATATAAACTTTCTTTAAATTCTTCTTCTTCTTGTTACGCCTTCTACGGTCGAAGGTCGGCGATCATCATGGTCACTGATTCCTTATTTTTGGATGCCTCTTGAAGTTCGGATGTTGACATTTTGTACCATCTTCTCATATCTGCTACCTAGGAAAGTTTGTGTATACCAGGTCTTCTGTGACAGGAATTTATCCATTTTGCACGAGATGGAAGAGACGATATTTCTCAGGGTGTCTGTGAACAAGACCATAGTATTTCAATTTCCTTGTTCGGATTATATGGAGCTCTTCAGTTTGGTTTGACATCCTGTTCAATACTTCTTTGTTGGTCACGCGATCACGATAAGAAATTTTTAGCATCCTGTGATGAATGTACATTTTAAAAGCTTCAGTTATTTTCTATGAAATTTGCGTGAGAACCCAGCTTTCCATGCCACACAGTAGTATGGACCAAATGTAGCAACGCTCCACGCGGACGTTCAGAAACCTCATGGCTGTGGTTCCATTTCAGCTGCCGGTGGGACTAGCACCATAGGCAGATGAGTGTCTGCTTACCTGAGAACTAGCTCTAGTTATCAAAGCCTACCCCAGTAGGGCTTTTTAAAATTATGTATTCATTTTATTATCATTAAACATGTTTCACGTGCTGCCAAAGAAAATTATCTTTAGAAATGTAAAATGTACACATGTTAAAAAAAATAATGAAGAAATGATTCCATAAATAGTATATAATAAATATATATATATATATATATATATATATATATATAAACTCAGTCCTCCATGCCTTGCACGGGACTTCGCCCATTAACCCTGCCTGAGGACACCACCGGACTACAGTTTCTGTACTTCGTATTGAATGAGGAAAATTGGCAACATCATTCTTTTTGATTGCGCGACAAAATAAAATAAATATTTATTTAATGTCACATCTTAGGAACAAATTTTTGTAACAGAAAAAGTAGTGGGGATATGGCTAAGCATGACGTCATTAATATATATATATATATATATATATATACGTATATGAATATATATAAGAGTCGGTTTCAATTAATCATGATATTCAATGGCGTGCCAACGTTTCACAACCCCGAGGGGGGCATAAATCACCGTTATATATAAAGAGGCCTATATACATTATAAAAATAATGTAGTTTTTTTTGTCACTATTGATAGTACTTTATATAAATAAAAAGAGGCTTTAATTATGAAGTGAAATATACTAAAAAGCTTTTTTTTCTTACTTAAAATGATTTTCTCTTATCGAATTTTTATTTTTTCCAAATATTCCAAATTTCTGGTTTTTGTTTTCTCGGTTCCATGGCCGCTTTGTTTTATTTTTGCCGCAACGATATAATATTTAATATGATTGAAAAATTGAATTTTATTAATTCAGATGATCTCTCTTCATATTTATTTAGCTTTTCGTTTAATTTTTTTGGATTTTTATTAAATAACTATTATATACTGGTATACTGTTATAATATATATTTTTCTGAGGGGGCGTCGCCGCCGCGGTTTTTTCTCTGGAGGGCGACTGCCCTTGTTGCCTTCCCGTTTGGCACGCCATTGATGATATTCTTCACAAAATAAGTTTTTTATCGTTGTAATCAAGAAACAATTCAAAAAAAACTAATAAATTTAATTTATGGTTTGCATGGAAATGTCTGTCATTACTTCCATAACATAAGAATGTAGCAGATTTTTTTTATTAACCCCAATGTAAGAAGAACATAATTTATCAGAGCAGCAATCCATTTCGTCGATACTTTCTTTTCTTATATGTACAATATGGTGACCGGACAAAAGTGCACAAGACAACAGCGCACAGGACAAAAGCGCACATGATAAAAACGCATCGGACAAAAGCGCACAGGACAAAAGCGCACAGGACAAAAGCGCACACGGATAAAAGCGCACACGGACAAAAACGCACATGGACAAAAGCGCACACGGACAAAAGCGCACACGGATAAAAGCGCACACGGATAAAAGCGCACACGGACAAAAACGCACATGGACAAAAGCGCACACGGACAAAAGCGCATACGGATAAAAGCGCATACGGATAAAAGCGCACACGGACAAAAGCGCACATCGATTTGCAGAACAGAAGCTAATTTATTAATTTTTCTGTTCTCGGCAATTGCATCATTTGTGAAAAGGCAAAACTGGACAGTTGCCCCGCAAAGAATTTAAAATTCAAAAAAATTATTGGTAATCAGCAAAAACAAAGTAAAAATAATACAATTTTTTGTATGATTCACTAGTCATTTTTCTGTTTTTTTTTGTTCTTATATGTGTATTTGTTTGTTAATAATCATAGTGTCTATTGACTATGACCGCTAGGAAGTTACAGTATATAAAAAATAAAATTTGTATCAATAATGTATTCAGGGGCGTCTCAAGCATCCCAAGTTGTGGGAGTGGTGCATTACCCAAAATACCGATTCATGAATTCATATAATTTAAAAATATTTTTTTTTTATACTGTATAGCTTATATAACAAAATGTTATATGGTGTTTTTTAATGATTTTCTTTAAACTTTTACAATGCGGGTCTTTTATTTTTTACTTTTGCAGTCAAAACTGATTTAGATCGAACTGTGAGGACTAAAAATATTTAAAAAAAAAAATTTTATTAAAAGACATCTCACTTTTTAATGCTAAGCCTATAAGACTTAGTAATAATGCTTTACTTTTTCAAACAGTAAGGGTAACTTTTACTTTACACTGTTGTATACTAACCGTTTCTTTATAAATTGTTTCAACTGGTCTGAATTTTCTTAATAATTTTTCTTTTTAAATTAGTATCGAAAAATCCGCAACTCTTTGTTAACTTAGTAAAAGTTTTCATTATATTTGACACTTCTATATCATCAACCGTTTGTTTGCTTATTTCTTCTTCATCATTTTCATCATTGTTGTTTATTTGACTCTTTGATCGCGGTTTCATTGCTGATTAAAACAACTGTTGCAATATTTTTGTCAACGTTTAATTATTCCTTTGATAATAAATTTCCCGATGATCATTGTAATACTGTGAAAAACTTGAACTCTGTTTTTATTCCGCAATACTTCAAACTTTTGTATTAAGGGAATTTTACTTACTTTCATTTTAATATGATCAGAATATTGAATGATTTAAAACTGAACAGAATTCGCTGTTAATTAAGCGGCGTCTATTGTATAATTCTTTAAATTTCTACAAGTCTGTTTTAGTGACCTAAATTGTACGATTCTTGGCTGATGTTAAGAAGTTCGCAATTCGACCATAGTTGCAGACAAATACATAAATTAAATATATTTGCACTTCCTTATTACTAGGTTAATATCTTGATGCAGAGGGGCTAAAAACGTACACAAAAAAAATCTAAAATTTATTTCAATGAAATAGTTTGGAAATTTAAATTATGGTGAAGTTGTGAAAGAGTTTCATGTAGAGTTGAGAAAAAAGACGTCAAGAACATTATGTTTGATTTACTTGTTACTTAAAATAATCAAATTTCGTACTTTCAGCTAAAATTCATCTGCTTTTAAAATTCATTATTTTTAATTTTGCGTAACAAGGTCCGATTATATTTAATTATTATTTCTATTATTTTCGCCGCAATATTTATATTTTTGTTTTATTTGATAATTGTATGCCAGCGCCTAAATTTAAAAGGTTGTCATATTTCAGGATAACGTTGGGATGTATTTTTTTAAGGACAGTATGGCTGTTGTGGTCGGCATCAAGTAGTTTTTAGTTTTAGAGACGCGTATGTAGCGAATTGGTGTGGGTCATTGTGTGTTTTGTTTGCGGGAGAAAACGTGTCTCCGTTAGGTGTTCGAATATATACAGCGTTGTTATCGATTTATAAATGCGTATATTTGTTGTTTGTAAAAGTTATGTTCTGTTAATTTGCGTGAAAAATTAATAAAGAGTAGAATTTAGTAGATTTGTTTGTTTTTTTTATTTTCGTCGATTATCTGTTGTGTTTTTTTTTGTGTAAATAATAAATTCGTTAGTTTAAAATTTCGGCCGACAACAGTGACTGTAATTCAAATTCTTTCCAATACTAGAAAACGTTATTTTTAAATGATAAAGTTCTTTATAATACAATGCTAAGGCTGAGAATTGTTTTAAAAAATTGAATTCGTATTTTAAAACAAATAAAGATTTTGACAGTAAAACACATGTTTATACCTTTGGTCCGCTTAAAAAAAGTTAATCTTTGATTTTATTTGTTCATTGTTTTTGCTAAAAGTATCATGATTAAAATCAAAAATTTAATGGAATCATTGAACAGAGAACTCAGTAATAAGTTTGATGTTATACAATTAATTCGAAGTACGGTAAAAATATTTCAAAAAATGAATAATGATAAACAAATTTCTGCATTGATCAACTCTCTGGTTCTTTTTGTAAAAAATATTCGTAATCCTGAACCTGATTTTTCAAATACAAAGTGCGTTGTGCGCTAAAAAGTTGTGATGAAGCCATGGGGAGACTACATGTGATGTAGATTTTATAACATTCGATTTAAAAAAAACATAGCTGTTTTTGAAGTCTATACTTCTTGTATTCATGACGACTTATTTAAAATTCTTTCAATTTTTTAACCTTTTCGAAAAATATTTACAATTCCAGTAAAAAAAATAATTCTTGAATCAAATTAATAATAGATATAATAGATGTAACTTTAAATTTTTGAAGGAACATATAGAACGTTTACATATTGACGTGCAAATGCTTCTCAATTCTTGCGAAGATTTTACAAGTTTTTTAAGTATTTCAAAAATTGCATTTAAATCACAAAATGTACTGCCTTTTGCATTCAAATCTGGTCATTTTATTTTATCATTTTTTTTATTGTCACCGTCTTGTGAGCATTTGAGCGCTGAAATTAATTTCCGATCATTCACATACAACGATAAGCGGAAACCGTTTGTTTTCATTAATGTTACTTTTTTCTTGATAAAATGTAGTAAATAAAATAAATACTCATAAAACAGTCAAACTGTAATCAAAGTTAAACTTTAAAAAATAAAAACGAAAATCGAAATTTACTTCGCAATTAATTTCTATTATAAAATATAACATTTGCTTCATTTAATTCAATGCATATTGTCCTTTTCAGGGTCGATCAAAAGTAGAAAGAGTTTTTCAAGTTTAAATAAAATATATACTTTTAAAGTCGGACTCATTAAATTCGGAGATTTTATATTTTAATTAAAGATTTTATAATATGCTTATTGCTGTTTTCAAATTCGGCCCATTTTAAAATTTTTTTATTAATTTCAATAAAATACATATATTTTTTTTTTTTTTTTTTTAAATAATTTGTGGGTCCCACAGGCAATTGCCCGTCTGTGGGTTCCCAACATAATTATATCGTTTATTTATTACATACATCTAATACATCATATTCGTCTTATACATAATTACTTAATTCAACATAACTTCTATTTTTACTACTCTACGTCTAATTTTAATTCACAACATTTATACCTATCGCACATCGTACCACAATATTTACACATAAGCCATAAGTAATGCAGCTAGAACTGAGCATTTTTTTTTTTTTTTTTTTTTCATTAAATCATTTATAATTCTTTACTCTTTCAATCAATTACCCGTCTTATCGCTGTTCCTTTCCTATGACTATCCATTTCTCATTCTTTGCACCACGCAATCAACCATATTTTTATTTTGTCTTTCCATATATTCAAATTACATTCGTCTCTTAATTCCTTTGGTAAGTTACCCAGTAAATGACTCATAACTTCCTCTTCAACATTATCAATTTTATTATTAATTCAAAATTAAGTACATTAAATCTCATATTTGAATTAAGAGTTTTTTAACGAAAACATCATGATTTTGCCAAATGATTAATGTTTTTTTATCCACCTTAAAGTATTTTGCCCACAAAATTGTATTTCTGCTACAATACTTTTAATTTCTTTTCTTCTATACAACTTTTTCCTACGTTTATGGGCCACTTATTGTCTCGACGTCAACCACATTCACCACAAAACATAATAATAAATTTCTCCAACAACGAATGGCATTTACAGATAATAATAAAGCAAATAACCGTTTTGTTTAGAATTCTTAGTAAAAATAATTTTAAATTATTAAAATCACAGAAGGTATCGGCCCCTGCTCATTTTATTTAAAAAAATTAAATTTTCCCATATTAGAAATTAAAAATAATGAATTTTAAAAGCAGATGAATTTTAGCTGAAAGTACGAAATTTGATTATTTTAAGTAACAAGTAAATCAAACATAATGTTCTTGACGTCTTTTTTCTCAACTCTACATGAAACTCTTTCACAACTTCACCATAATTTAAATTTCCAAACTATTTCATTGAAATAAATTTTAGATTTTTTTTGTGTACGTTTTTAGCCCCTCTGCATCAAGATATTAACCTAGTAATAAGGAAGTGCAAATATATTTAATTTATGTATTTGTCTGCAACTATGGTCGAATTGCGAACTTCTTAACATCAGCCAAGAATCGTACAATTTAGGTCACTAAAACAGACTTGTAGAAATTTAAAGAATTATACAATAGACGCCGCTTAATTAACAGCGAATTCTGTTCAGTTTTAAATCATTCAATATTCTGATCATATTAAAATGAAAGTAAGTAAAATTCCCTTAATACAAAAGTTTGAAGTATTGCGGAATAAAAACAGAGTTCAAGTTTTTCACAGTATTACAATGATCATCGGGAAATTTATTATCAAAGGAATAATTAAACGTTGACAAAAATATTGCAACAGTTGTTTTAATCAGCAATGAAACCGCGATCAAAGAGTCAAATAAACAACAATGATGAAAATGATGAAGAAGAAATAAGCAAACAAACGGTTGATGATATAGAAGTGTCAAATATAATGAAAACTTTTACTAAGTTAACAAAGAGTTGCGGATTTTTCGATACTAATTTAAAAAGAAAAATTATTAAGAAAATTCAGACCAGTTGAAACAATTTATAAAGAAACGGTTAGTATACAACAGTGTAAAGTAAAAGTTACCCTTACTGTTTGAAAAAGTAAAGCATTATTACTAAGTCTTATAGGCTTAGCATTAAAAAGTGAGATGTCTTTTAATAAAATTTTTTTTTTTAAATATTTTTAGTCCTCACAGTTCGATCTAAATCAGTTTTGACTGCAAAAGTAAAAAATAAAAGACCCGCATTGTAAAAGTTTAAAGAAAATCATTAAAAAACACCATATAACATTTTGTTATATAAGCTATACAGTATAAAAAAAAAATATTTTTAAATTATATGAATTCATGAATCGGTATTTTGGGTAATGCACCACTCCCACAACTTGGGATGCTTGAGACGCCCCTGAATACATTATTGATACAAATTTTATTTTTTATATACTGTAACTTCCTAGCGGTCATAGTCAATAGACACTATGATTATTAACAAACAAATACACATATAAGAACAAAAAAAAACAGAAAAATGACTAGTGAATCATACAAAAAATTGTATTATTTTTACTTTGTTTTTGCTGATTACCAATAATTTTTTTGAATTTTAAATTCTTTGCGGGGCAACTGTCCAGTTTTGCCTTTTCACAAATGATGCAATTGCCGAGAACAGAAAAATTAATAAATTAGCTTCTGTTCTGCAAATCGATGTGCGCTTTTGTCCGTGTGCGCTTTTATCCGTGTGCGCTTTTGTCCGTGTGCGCTTTTGTCCATGTGCGTTTTTGTCCGTGTGCGCTTTTATCCCTGTGCGCTTTTGTCCTGTGCGCTTTTGTCCGATGCGTTTTTATCATGTGCGCTTTTGTCCTGTGCGCTTTTGTCTTGTGCGCTTTTGTCCGCGAACCGTACAATATATGTAACGTTTTGGGACAAAAAAAAATGATGGGAATTAGGCTAAGAATCACGTTGCCATTAATATACGAGTATATTTACATAAAACCTAGCCCTTGGTATCGAGCAAGAGGGCAAGTCCTCTTGAGCACTAATCTTTTTTCTTCTAAACTACTTTTAGAAGAATCGTTTTCAATTGACTATGTTGTTCTTAGCCATTTTGTATAAAAAAATCTTTATTGTTCAATTACATTTTACATGTTTATACAACATTATTATTTACACTTGTTTTCGTTTAAATAAGTCAAAAATTCTGCTAATCCACTTGACTGGACTGTTGTATATCTTATATACATTGTGACGGACATTGAAATAGGACATTTTTTGTAGTGTACCCCAGGCTAAGAATGCCAGTCATTAATATATATCATGAGCGTCGCCAGGGGGGGAGGCATGGGAGGGTCATTGCTCTTCCTGGAGCTTTGAAACTTTTTAATCAACTGGCCATGATGAGTATTCATAGGTGCATAATCACGGACAATTTGGAATACTTTTATAATAATGTAGTAGAACAATTTGCCAGAAACTCATGAAAATTATGTTTTAATTAAGATTTTATTCTTGTTTAATAAAATATTAAGTTTTTACAAATTATAAATTTTATTTTTCCTATAACTCATATCCTCTTTCTCTTTCTATCACCCCCCCCCCCGGCTCATCGGCTAGCGACCCCTTGATATATATATATATATTAATTACAATGTAATTCTTAGTCTACCCCCATTAGAAAAAATGTCCCATAAAATGTCCTAATTTTATGTAATGTTTGTTATATTTTATAGGATTTTTGTGATATGTTATTATATTCATATGGCCCGATTTAGAATGATGTAAATTTTGATCATTTTATACGAAGTATAGAAGAAAAAGAAACAAAAATGTAACCAAGAGGGGTTAAGGGGCACAGTCCCTTGCGAGGCCAAAATGGCCATATATATATAGTATATACATGTAAAATATCTAATAACCAGGGAAAAATAAGTATAAATTACTGATACCTAATGACTTTGATTTATTATGCTTTTATTTTTAATGCATTGAATTTTATTATGTATCTTCATAATTATTATTATGCTATATTATTTTGAAAATGATTGAACTGTAGCTTCATATATAGAAACTTTAAAAAATTTAAACAATTTATTTTTAATTAGCTTTTAATTCCACACATTTCATTCAATTGCAGTCATTTATTTTAATTTTTGATTACTTTCATTTGCAAGATCATGTTCATATATCTAAAACAAATTTTAATTTATCTATAAATTCACCACATAAATTAATGTACAATATACTGAACACCAGATTTATAGCATTTATTTTAAAACTGCTCAGAATTTCCACTTGTAAAAATTAACTTTATCATACACATGCATGGTACATAAACTCACTGATTAGTAACTTTTCGATTTTCCAAAATTCATAATTAAATAGAACATTTCATTTCCCTGGAAATTAATTTTTAAACTAACGAGGAAAGTACAGGAGTTGTCAGACGCCGATTTTGATGGAATTTTGACATGTTGTAGAGTATAAAAAAATATTAGACGCATGTTTTTTTATCGACCCATATGCAGTTCCAAGGGGTGAAAACCACCCCTAAATTTCACCCCCGAAAATCGTTTTTCCTAGATATCTCATCTTCAACTCTATATTTTTTATGAAACAAAATGGAAATTATATCTCGTGCAAAGGACAAGTAATCCACCTTGATTTAAGTAGTGGAGTTGCATCCCCTATTTTATAGAGGGTGAAAACACCTTTTTTTGGTCATAATTATAGAATAAAAAATTATAAAGTAACATAAAAAAAACTAAAAAAAAAACACATTTTTTAACACACACAATTAAAGAATAAAGTTGACATGTTTCAGCATTTTCATGAATTTCACCCTTAAAAGGGGTAAAGCACCTCTTACAAGAAACATCAATAAATACATGTATTAAGTAATCCAATTTTGTAAAAAATTTATATGTAAGGGTTTTTGAGGTGGCTAATTACAAATCTGTTATCAATTTTTTTTAATTCAAATTATCCTGTGCTTTATAACCATATAGCCCCAAACCCTTAAAACCCAGACAGGCATTCAGCTTGTGTTTCTTTAAGCCAACAAACCCCAAACTCCTAAATTTCAGACAGGCTAGAGGGCTGTGTGTTATAACCATACAGCTTCAAACCTCTAAACATCAGACAGGCCGATTGTCTCCTATGACTAAAACTACACAACTCCTAAACTGCAGGAAAATGAGAGGCCTATTTATTGTGGTATACTGGAAAACCGTTCTTATAATTTACTTATTAAAAAATTATCAGTACTGTTCAACTTAACAAAATTTTAAAGAAGCAAACACTTCAAAAACAATAGCATATGTAAAAAAAACACAAACCACCTACCAATTCAGATAGCTACATTCAAAATGGCTGAATATTTAGTTGGCGTGTGATTTCCTCTGAAAATTTTTATGTGACGTTACGACATGGTGGTTATTGTAGTGACGTCAATCGGGAGAAGTGAAATTGTCATGAATTAGACTCTCCTTAAAACATGTAGCACTCGAGCGACGGCGATACGATAGTTGCTTATCGGTTGCTTGTCGCATCGCGTCAGTGGGCGCTAACTCACATAATAACGTGGGTTATATTCTGAACTACATTTAGTTGCTATCATATCGGAATCGTATCGCTTCGGTGGGCGCTCTCCCTAAGACTATAATTTATGTTTACATAATACTAAATTCAAAACAAAGAAATCTGATTTTTTGTATCATAAAGAAGGAGAAATACATAATTTTTCATGATTTTTAAACTTTTCACCAACTTTAAAAGTTTTGTTAAGGAATTAAATACAGTTTTGTTACTAACAAATAGTAATCTTTCCAATGATATATCACATGACCAGAAAAAAAAAAAATTCAGAATTTTCCAGCTTTCAGCAGCCTAATAGTCTAAATATAAAGTTGTAAGCTCAGTTGTAGTTTTCCAATAAAGCAGTCCTTTATACATATATTTGAGATATGTTATGGTTTCCTTAACTTCTTTACTCAGGCTATTGCTTACATGAACATCCTTTTTTTCTTGCTGTTTTTGGGCCCAAAGGGGGGAGGGTCTATATAATTTTTTTATTTTATAAAAAAGCTTCTGCGTTTTGTTTTATATTTTGAGTTTCACTTTTAAATGGTTATCTGGTGATGAGTTTTGAATTTTTAAGTGCTTTCTCAGGACATTTTAAATTCCATATTATATATTCTTGATGGTTTTTTACCACCTAGGGTAATCAGTTTGTTAGAAGTTATAGATTTTCTCAAGGAGAATTTTAATTGTAATTGAAGTTTATAAATTAAACCGTTCATGAGCTATTGGTTTTTATAAAAATATTTTTATCGTTTCTGAACCATTTTACTAGAAATATGTATGGAATCCTAATAAAAATATATATATATATCAATTATTTTAAATATAAATTAATATAATTACTTTTTATGATCATATATATTTTTTTATAAAGTAGATGCATAAGTTTATGTTTCAAATATTCTATTTTTCATTCATGAACGTAGTTTAATGCTAATTTGATATTTATGCAGAGAACAGATACATTCTCAAAGTGTAATTTACAAATGGCAATATTCAAAAAATTATACATATTTTAAATAAAATATATAGAATCTATGTATACTAAATAGAAATGATTCAGATCTGTGAGTATTGGTGTTGCAAATTAATTAAATGGTTTTGATAACATAAATAAATTACAGTCACTTCTAAAATTAGTTAAATTTTTACATTATAAAAGTACTATAACATATAAACTGTTTCACTAAAAGATATAATGAAAGTAAGAAGATAGAGATTAGTATACAAATGAATTTGCCGTTGAAATGAATGGAAAAAACGAATGTTTAAAAAAAATCTAATAAAACTAAAGTAAGAAATTTTAATTAGTTTTTGCTCCGTTTATACTTTGTTATAATAGCATATGTTGAGTTCAATTTATAGCAGGGTGCTTCTTTATCTCTCCTATAGATTTTTATTTTCATATAAAAAAATAATTTTTATTGAAAATGCAATACAAAGAAAAAATAAACATTGTAAATGATTTATTCTTTTATTCACTATTTATTTTTCAATGAAATTGTTTTCTAGATTATTTGTATCTTAATATGTTCATGATTCAAATTTTTTGTAATAGAAGTAGGCATCTTACTTCTTTTTCAAATCATAATTGATGATTGATTCATTTATTAGTTGAAATAGCAATAATAATGATTTTAGTTTTGTAATAGGTGCAATATATTAGTAAATCCTTGGTAAGGGAAATTCAAAATAACTAGTTAATTATGAAAAGTACAGTACAATTAACAGAATGTCATTTTATTAAATATGTTTATAACAGTTGAGATTCATTAATTATTTATTTCCTAAATTTTGTTCAGTACTTAGTTACACATTATTGCTGTACGTGCTATCACCAAGTTAAAATGGCATAAAAACAAGTTTCTTAAAGTGGTGAGAATTTATTAAAAATTGTTCCATTTGCCTGTTCTGTATAAAATTTAATTTTGTTTTATTAACTAGTTTAACAAAATTATTCTGAAACAAAATAAGAATGTTAAACATCTCTGTAAGTTGTACTAGTTGACTGAGCATTATAACTACCATCTATTACATTATAAATAGTACACAGATTAGTATCAATGATTATTAATTTTATTTATGTTGCTTATTTTTGAACCCAAGACTTCAGTGTAATACATAACCAATTTGTTTACAAAATAATAATAATTTCAATACAAAATTATATAAATTTAGTATACTGTTTATATCAGCTTGAAATAAATAAAACCACAACATTTATGGCAACAATATTGTTTTCATTGTCCATAAATTTGTAACTGAATAAAACATAGTGAATTATAAACTTTAAGAAAAGTGAAAATAATTATTAATAGACTATCAATTTTGAATTCTAAATAACTTTTTAATAGACCAGAATAAATAAAACCACAACATTCATGGAAACAATGTTGTTTTCATTGCCTGTGAATTCATAATCAATATACATATAGGAAATAATAAAAGAAAAAAGAACAAATTATTAATAAATTATCATTATTTACATATAACTAGTAGGCAAAGGTTTATAGTTTAAAAAAAAATACAAAAATGGAAACTACTGTATGCAAAATTATCATAAGAATAAATTGTTTGCAACAGTACTTAACTAAAACATGTATCTATTTTTTCACAATTTTTGTACAAGCAAACTGAAATAGAAAGTAATTAGTAATCAATAAATAACAATATAAATTTTGTAAGAGAATATATAATTAAAAAAAAAAAGGTTATGACAGCATAGTAGCCCTAAAAAGGGCTAATCTAAAAGCATTGAAATTACAATAAATACAAGTAATAGATATGACTAGTTACAAAATAAACAAATAACAATAAAAGCAATAATATTAATAACTAAAAATAAATAATACAATAAAAATATCAACAATGGAAAATAGGTATTTAGTTTATCTGTCAACTGTGTCAGAATACCATTGTGAAGACTGCTAAACATTACACATCCTGGAAAAAAAAATATAATAGCAGCTGGCCTTTATTTAATCTATAAAGGCTCAATTATTTATATATGAAGCATTTATTACTGAATATTTAAAGATATTTGTACATTTATTTCTTAAAAATCTAAAATGAAGTATAAAATTTAAAGGGGAAAAATTTGCAAATATTAATAAAAACGTTTTAGAATAATATTTTATCAAGTATACACACATAAAACAATAAAAAAAACGCCACTTTGTAATTTCTGGCTCTGATGTTACAAATAAAAACCAAATTAAGATTTAATTCATGAGTATCTCAATCTAGAACCTCTAATGAGGGTCATAATAAATTGTAATAAATTTAAAAAGGAAAAACTAGAAAAAAGTATGAAGTAGATGATTAGAATAAAATATCAAAATTAATGATGAGGTAGAAGATGAAAATGAGGACTAGGATAAAATATACATTATACCCCTATTTTTAAATAACAATATAGGACAATCAGATTTATTTACATTCTCTTTTATCCACAAAGCAACACTTATACATTTATCGTTATGTAACATACAATGATTATTAACTTTAGCTGTTGGCCAAGATTATCTGTTAATCAGGTTTCTTTTTTTCAACTAATTTGCATATAACCTCCACATATTGTCTACTATATTTTGTATGGGTATTCCCATTTACAACTGATCTATTACCACATATATATGATTAATTGGAATGTAGATCAACTACTATACCATTAGTAAATAAAAATTTACCACATATTTTTTTCTTATCTTCTATTCCCATTGATATATGATTCCACTCCTTTCCATGTACTTGTACATTGATACATCTTCTATAGTGACTCTGGTATCTGAAATCATAGTCAGTAAATTGCCTGGACATTGTGCACCTATTTAAAATAATTCCCATTATTTAAAAACTACCTTGTATTTATTTATTGCATAAAGGAGAAACAAATTTTAAAACAATCTAAAAATGTTCAAATAGTTAAAATTTTTAAACTACTCACAAATTCTGCATACACCTTTCCTAAGTGGCATTCAATGTTGTTGTAGGTATCTTTGTTTGTAACTGGCCAGTACAATTGCATATGTATAATTTTTTAGTATTATTCATTTTATTGATAATCCATTTCAAAAGGTATTTTGCTATCTGGTGTGCTACTTCTTCAATCTTCCATTACAAAAATTCTGGGATATTGATAAAACATTTACTATTAGTCAGAATGTGTCATTTTTATTCTTTCTTTTATTTACTTAATATTGAGAATATAAGTTAAAACATTTAATGAGACTAATAAAATTTAAACATTCATTTCTCTTCATTTAAATTAATTTTAAAATTAAATGAAATTTTACATTTTTGCTTAGATCTTAAACCTTACATTTAACAACACAATCCTCTGTTTGATTGTCACCTGCATTAATTTATTTGAAAACAGCTTTATTCTCACATTTTTTCTTTTCTTTATTATATTTCATGTTTCTATATTAATTCATTTCATTCAATTTTGTAGTTAAATAATAAAATCATATATTCTAAATGGCATTGATAATTTCTCATTCTTTTATTAATAATCATTTTAAAAATTTTTAATATAAAAATTTCTCATGTGATTCACTTGTAAAATCAGCATTTGAATCTGTACATTATATTCTTTTAACATGTGTAATGTACACCTGCACTGTGTATTAAATGTGATGAGCTCTGCCTAGGTCATCCAAAAGTTATTTTTGAGAAACTACATTTATAATTTTTTAGGCATGGAATAAATTAATGGACTTTTATGGAAATAATAAGAATATTTTTAGTACTTTTAAAGTTACTGTTAAATATAATAATTAAAATATGTGAAAATAATCTCAAAAAATAATTTTTTTCATATCTGTAATAACTATAATAACAAACTAATTTTTGAAAACATATTTCTTAAAATCACTGGTCATGAACACATCTAAGTAACTGCAATAATAAAATAATGATTAAATTATCAAAAGGATCAACATTCTGCAAAGGAGAATAATTTTGATACTAAAGATTAATAGAAAGTGTGCTATAACAGACAATATCCCAACTAGTATTTTATAATATCATGTGAAAAATGTAGCACTGTAATATTTCACAAATAAACATTAAGGAAAAAAAATAATTTCTGAACTTAACTGTTTACAGTACAGGTAAACACATTTAACATGATTTTCAAAAATGAGGTAACTTTTATTTAAATATTATTCTTAAAACTGTTTATTCACATTTCTATTATCTGAATTCCATTACCTAATTTAAAAGTATTTTATAATTAAATGATACATACACATTGATATTTAAACGCCAATGTTCATCTTGCTCATTATCATTTCTTACCCAAATAAAAATAATGCCACATATATTTTGATTTTTTGCATTATTTAATCAACATTTTAATATTCATTTGTTCATTCTCACCAGCCAATTTCATTCAATAAACACACATACATTTTTCTCAAATGTAGTAATTTTATTATATAAAATATAATTTTTAAACGTTTAAAATGTATGCTTCCAACCTGTTTGATATTTAATATGGTGCATTTCCATTTGTACGTCATGCTTCTTAACATTTCCTAGACATTATATATCTGACTTCAATTGTATCTGTTAATTTTTCTGTTCTCTAGAACTAAAAATGCAAAAGTTTATTTTTAAATGTGAAATAAAAAATCGTTTTTTAATATCATGCCAAGTTACATTAAATTATATATTAAACATTTCACTGCAATGAATGTATTTAAAATTGCAATCATTTGGGCATACAGTTAAACATTTTTAGATCAGTAAAAATAATTTAATTAGTAGTTTCAGTGCTTATTTTTGTATAACCTGTGTTAAGGATTTAATATACATTTTTTCAATTTAGAAGGCACTGAAAACCATAACTGTAAAAAGAAAGTATATTAATTTAATTATATAAGTCTTAAACCATAATTACATGCTAAATATCTGTTTCCTTATGAAATTTAGAAATATTTTCCTAATACATGGCTTCCACCTGCATTTCCCCCCACAAAAATATCATTAGATCAAAACCTTGAAATAATAATTACAGTAATAATTTCCTTGTTAATTAAAAAAAGATAGATTTTAAAATTACAAAACAAAACATTTAATAAATATGTGATCAAACCTTATTACTGCGTTATATTATTACTGGTTTTTAATCAAAAACAGTTAGTAAATATAAAAATATACAAATTTTTAACCATAATAAAACAGCTTCTAAAATTATTCTCTAAAAAAATGCATGGTATACTAACTTTTCTGAATCTGCAGGGTGAACTAATATATGTTCCTTTAAACTGTTCATAACGAAACTGCTTTTGGCACATTACATATATATTTAATTACATAAACAAAAAAAGTAAATTTAAAAATACATTGAAGGCAAAAATTTAGTAAAAGACAAAGAAACACGATTCACGCTAAATTCAAAATCGCTAAACTCGAATTTCACTAAACACAAAGAACAAATACTATCGCCAAAATCACAATGATTCTAAAATCTAAAATCCAACTCACTGGAAATGTAGCACTGATTAAATTGGTCTTCAACAAATACGATCAAAACCTGAACGTACAGAAATGTAATACTGGATGAATACATCTCCTGCAGGTACAACAAAGTTGCGCCAAAAGGTCTTCTGATGAGATATATTTTAGACAAGAGTCTCAAAGTCAGACCAACTCGAAATGAACCTACGTCATAGATTGGTAGTTTCACTAATCTTCTGCTGGGCGCTAATGTCGAATTGTTTAAAATCAAATATCGGTTTATCGATATTAGAAACTATTTAATATATGTCGAATCGTTTTAATTTATATGTGCTGCATTGTTTTGAATGTAGTCCGTTTATTTACGATTTAAATTTATTTCCATATCAAAAATTAGAATTCCATTTATACTGAAAGCCGTCACGAGTTTTTACTAAGCAGAAATTTTATACTTGATAACTGATAATTTTTACTTGGAATATTTTTAAAGTGAAAAATTTTATTACAAAACCAAGAACAAAATAAAATTAGAAACAGTGCCGGATTAAGCAAGCGCGGGGCCGGTAGCAAATTCTATCGAAGGGTCTCTGATCTACTGAGTTTTTAAGTATAAAGTGGTAAAACAATAATTCAACACTCAGTATATTTATTTGCCATCTATAGGTTACAAATTATGTTAGTGTTTAATAGTAAAGTAAATTACAATAGGCCCTGTTGACCTTTGACAAGTACAAAAAGCCATAGCATAGTTCAGATTGCCTTGGAAATTTAGAATAATTTTGATAAGAAACTAACATTTTATAACTTACGATTAATAACGACGAACTTTTATTTGTTAAACTTTTACAAAGTAACTTTTCTAGATTTAATGTGGGCGAATTTAGAGATAATACCATTCGTATCAATTTCTCTGAGCAAATCATATTCTATATTCATCAAAGAGAGACAATTCAGACGTTCTTGACTCATTGTGTTCTGCCTTAATTTATTTTTTATACGTTTTAATGTCGAAAATGAGTGTTCGCCACTGCAGTTAGTCATGAGAGACAAATAAATGCACAAAGCAATTTCTAAATTAGGCAAACACGATTCTAATGAATTTTCCATTAGGAATTTATAATATTGAATTTCCAGAGCTTCGTTTTTTGAACTGTCAATCGCACTAGCCACATCCGTTTTCAGTAGCTCAGCAAACTGCACTAATTTGTCGTCTAGTCTGTCTTCCAAATCATTTGCTTAAGTACTGGCCATAATTGGAGTTTTTTTCAAAATCTCTTCTGCTGTAATAGATTTTAATGATGGAAAAATTCCGAAAACACTACTAAGTTTTTGATATACTTTCATGTGTTTATTTAAAGCAGATAGTGTGTTATCAATAATGACAACAAACACCTCAATTTCAAACTGTCTACCAGGTGTTTCATTTTAAACAAATTCGTCAAGTGTACTAGAACCGCTAAAATGGTCATACTTTGTGTTTCGCTTGTCTTGTCTTGAAGTCTGTTGCTGATATTCATGACAACCTGTCACATCTTTGGCTTTTGCTTTATCCTACCCTGTATTAAGATCTATATTAGACGATTGCAGCGACGCACCAGTCGCTTGCACACGTTCTAGGATACCATTCCACATAATTGCCATTATTTCTGTTTCCAACTTATTCACCTTTAAAACTAGTCCGTAAGTTTAATTACGACACTCTGTCCTTTTGATCTATATTATTGCAAATGTCACTCAACACTTGCTTAATAGTGGTAAAACCACATAAAAGTGCCTTTGTAGCATCAGCTCTGGCGGACCACCTAATATCTGACAACCTTTTCAAAATTAGAATTTTCAAAGTAGGAACTTTTGTAAGAAAACTCCAACGACATTTAAAAGCAGGAAAAAAAATTATTAAGATTTTCAATAAAATCGAAAAAAAAAATAATGCTTCTGAACAACAATCTACAATGCACTTAGCAATTAAATTTAATGCATGTGCAAGACAGAATATGTATTCTACATACTTACTTATTCCTTTAATTCGTACTTGCAAGCCACTGTATTTTCCACTCACGTTGCTTTCATTATTGTAGCTTTTTCCACAAAAATCTTTGATATCAATGCCATTCTTACTTAAAAAATCTAGTAAACTTTGGGCAAGTTGTTCAGTAGTATGGCCTTCCATGTCTAAAAACTTAAAAAATCTCTTAACTGGCTCAAATGGGGTAGAGTGCACTATCAGAGTCAGTCGATCTACATGCGATATATCTGGAGTAGAATCTAATGACACTGAATAGTACCTGGATCTCTTAATTTCGCAAATAATTTGATCCAGCATGCTTGATGCAATTACTTTGATAAATTCCTCGCATGTTGTTTTAGATAAATATGACATGTGTCTTTTGCCTTTATGGGCATAAGTTTGAATATGTTGGGCTATAAAAACGTCGAATTTGGAAAATAATTCTAATAAACCTAAGTAATTCCCATTATGTATTGAATCAATAATTTTATCACTACCCCGAAACACAAGATCTCGTTCTGCTAAAAACTTTATTACTGCAATAATTCGTTTTAAAAGCATCTGCCAATAATTTTGCTTAATCTGAATTTGGCTCACAAGTTGGCAATCTTACTATGTCACGATTATGAAATGATTATAAGAAATTTAATAACAGGAAACCTCTCATTACTTTTATAACTTACATATACTTATTACTAAAAAATAATTTTTCGGTATATGATTTCTAAATTGTAATAAAAATAATCTGAACTGTAAGTCTTACAAATAAATAGGCAATTTCAACATTTTGAATCGGGCTATTTCAATTCTACTAGCCATCCACACTGAGTGTCGAATAAGAGTGCTTGCACACGTCAGACTTTTTGTAGAGCCAATTATCAGGCCGATTAAAATTCTGTACATTTATACGAGCGACTTTTTGTAGAATTTGTGCGTTTACCTTATGAAATTATGTGTTTTATTTTCACCAACGAAATAATCGGTTACCGATTGTCTGCAATGGATTGTCTTGGTTGGAAAAAGTGTAACGTTTTAGTAACATCAAGTAAATTCAATATACCACGACTTAATAAGTTTCACTCAAAAAATTACGCTCAGGCGGAGGCGGGTCTGGATATGCGGGGCCCGTAGCAATTGCTACTCTTGCTACATGGTTAATCTGGCACTGATTAGAAACGAATTGTGTTTTTATTCTTTTAAACAATGTATCACTGTACTTTAAAATAACCGTTTTGACAAACCAATCTAGTGCTTGAAAATTATTTTTTTGAAACTAAATTTATGAGACATATCTTTTCACATTGAATGTTTTTGGAGTGGAGCTCAGGAGAAAATTTTCACCATATTTTTCTGCACAATATTTTTATCAGAAAAGAAGGGATATCGAAAATAAAATTTCAATGAATTTTATGTAAAAAAATTATTTTAAAACTATCAAATACAATTTCATCACAATTTGCCTTTCAACTGCAAATTATATTTTAGATCGAAAACTAATAAATTAGTAACAAAATATACACAGCTTATATAAATTGATTTTGATTTCATTTTAACACTGCAGGTTATACCAGTTATAATTTAGAAATATGAAATCATTTCAAATACAGTAAACCTTAACATTCACAAGGGATACATTTCGAAATTTGTTTTAGAATATTCAGTATACTTTTCTGTGCTATGCAGTGATGGGGCAACAAAAAAATGTTCTTTAATCCAACATTATAAGAACTTAAGGTTAGTTTTAAAAAAGAAAAATGAATATCAATTTACTGAGTTTTCTATTACAATATGGATGACAAATTGCCTAAAAATGTGCATAAGATTAAATTTTAATTAATCATATAGCCTGGTTGGGAAATATTATGCTGGCACTTTTTTATGCCACTGTTGCGAAAAAAGCTTAAACAACGATTAAATATTTTATTACATCAATAGTAAGTAAATTGAAAATTTTAAACAAGTATTTTAGGTTTACTTGTTATTACAATCTGAAAATAAAACGCACTGAAATTCAATCTACATTTCACTGAATGAAGCATATGCACATATTCAGAATTTGCCTTTATAATTGCTATTTCTTTTTGTTCACTAAAAATTAGGGTTTACTGTAATAAAGTCAAGAGATAATAAAAATCTAATGTAATTGGTAAGGTGAAAAATAAACTAGATGTACAAACTTCCTGTAAGATACACATTTTTGCATATGTTAAAGTAATTTTAATATTTTTATTTTGAAAAAATTACTAGTGTACTTTGTACAACAGAAGTGACACATTTTTTAATATGGCAATACATAATGCAATAAAAGTGATGAAAAAGGTTACTAAACATGTATAAATAAATTATGATGGAATATTTATATTTGCAAACCTGTACTTGCTTTGACACCAAATAAAATCATAAAATGAAGTTCATTCTGCTAAGCAATAATACATGATTCATTAATCAATTTAAAAAGCATATTCAAACAATACTATATGCAATAAATTGAATGGAATAAAAACAAATATTTTTCTTTTTACCTATTTTTCATTCCTTTAGTTCTAAATTTACAAAATATAAATCAATTTTATATCTATGAGAACTTAAAACTTTAAATTTTATAATTTGCAATTCCCTGTTTAATCTTTAGCTTGAAAGTTAATTTCAAAATTGCAAAATACTTACTATGGGTGTTAGGCTAATTATAAAAAAACATTTAGTTTATTATCAGTATATCTAAACTTCCAATGTTCCTTTCATCAATTTTATAATTGTAAAATTTTATCAGATGTAAAATAAGACTGCTTTTTTGGTAAAGACGATACGTTTAGTTCAATTTATAATTTTCAGTTATTTATTTACCTAAAATGTAATGTTTCCTCTTCAGCTTTCCAGTTCTGAACTTTAGTCAAATGTTGAACGAAATTACTTTTGTGATAAAAACATTCTTTACAATCCGAGTATAATTATTTGGAACAGTTTGTACCACATAAATCCTGAATTTATCTGATTAAAGAAAATTTAGTTCTGTAGCTTGATTTACACAAATTACAGTACATTTTATAAAAAGAAAAGAAACAAATGAGAAAAAATTTAAATATAAAAGTAGATTATAAATGATCAGAAATTGCAAAATAATCACGAAATATAAATGATATGGACAGATTAAAATATGCAAGTAACAAGAAAGGTAATTTAATAAAAGCTTATAACATATTATAACAAAATAATGAGAAATTAAAATATGAAATTTAATACAAATAGCTAATCAATAAATAAAAACTGTAAAACATGTGAAATTGAACAATAATAACACAAAAATACATAATAAACGATAACTAATTAAAAATATTTTAGGCGAGCGTTCTAGAATTCAAAAATCAATGTTATCATAATTGGTAATAAACACATTCAAATAATGTGTACAAATTATGGACAAAATGGAAAATGAAATATCCATTTAATTCATAAAAAATCTTGTTGTAAACAGTTTTGGTTGAAACATGAAGAAACAAATTATTAATTAGACAGTTCTGTTTAAATTTTCTGATAAACAATCACATTTGTTAAGAAGTACATATTTTTTACACCTGTTTATTTTCAAGAGTATCTTATAAAATGGCAATGTAGAAAATATCAGATTTAACATTACATAGGTTTAACATTAATTCTATATTATTTAAATTAAGTTTAATGTAATATTATATTATACAAAACAATCATATAATTGTAAATAAAGTGACCGTTAAATCTTCAATCTTTAATTTCACAAAAACAACCGCAATTTTGCTTTCATTAAATGTACATAATTACTTTACAATGTTATTAAACAGCATTGTGTAAAATTTTCAAACATTGAATTCTAAATTGCAGCGAATTATAAACAATATTCTCAGTAACTATGGATGGAAAAATAATTCTTATTGCTTCAAATTAATAATACAAAAACATAACTGAAAATAAAAATACTATTGCCGATTAATGAAAAACTTCGTTTCGCTTAACTGTAACTTAAAATTAACTGATTACACTTCTACATATTAACAATCGTTGTATCATCCTTATAAAAACATACTTTATATTAATATCCTTTTTTATATTTTTTTTTATCAGATGCATCCCATCAGCAATTTTATTTCAATTTCTTTGGAAATCCTATAACGTTTTTGTATTAGCAATCCCATGGATACTATCTGTAAAAATGTATATAAATCAAAATAAACTAGTGTACATTAACATTCATATTAATATATTATTAACGGTTTTAATTAAAATTATATTAAATGAATATTTATTATTCAAGACAGATGATTTCTTCCAAATACATATAATTAAATGATACATTAAACATGATTAAATTTTGTGTAATGATAAATTAAAAAAAAAAGCGTTATGAAAATAGAAAATTTCATTTCTTTATTCTACTTTTCATTTTTATCTGAACAGAGATTTGATGCTGAAAAAAAACATATTTCAACCATAATGTATTATATTGTTTTTTAAATAATTATATAACTTACAAAATTAATTGAATACAAATGTTACACTTCTCTAATCAAATATACTGAAATGTGTTCATGTTAGTTTGTTACTTATTATTTCAAATAATTAATTAATTTACAAATAACAAATTTTGTTACATTTGGAAACGCTAAATAATCATTTTGATAGATATTTCATTTGTAAGTTTCAAAATAAACTCATTTTCTTCTTGAAGAAACTTTCTTAAATATGATCATAATGTAAAGGAAGCAACCATTAAATATTTGTAATTCGTTAGTTAGAAATTCAATTTTTATACCACAAAAACTAATTTCTAAAGCAAATATTATACTCACTAATTCCATACAATATTTTTATGAAATTTCTGTTTAATACCACAATTACCTAATTTTGTTTTGTAATATTCCACTATAATTTTGGATTTATTTTTACTTATTACCATTCTCAGCAGACAAGTATAGGCAAATTTTTAATTGTCCTATGTGCTTCATTTTTCTTTCATTACTATAGTACCTTCATTCAAAACATAAAAACTCCAATAGTTTCCACGAGTTTTCTTATATTACAACGTCGGATAGTATAATAATTAGATTAGCAACATTTAAACATGCAATACAATGAATTATAAGATTAAAAGTTTATACTCGTGGTAAATAACAGCTATTGCAAATGAAATACTTCTCTATACTTTATGAACGATTTTTTTTCATCGCATTCTAATTACAATTTTCAAAACGTTTCTTTTAACATATAATACAATTGAAAAAATTAATTTTATATAAAACAAAATATTTACAACTTACCATGCACATTAGTTTTATAGATGAAAAGTAAAGGTGTATTAACAAATTTGTTTTTACTATAGCAACAAAACAAAATTTTGCATTGAACCTGATTTTTGATTCTGAACGTTTACAAGCAGCGCTGGTTTATTTGAATTCTTTTTGCAATAGTGCATAGCGCTGTACAGAATTTCGGTGAAACTACCAGTCTATGACGTAGGTTCATTTCGAACTGGTCTGATTTTGAGACACTTCTATATTTTAGAGAGTTTTCTTTATTATAGTGAAAATGCCACTGCGTGTGACGTAGGTGTACAAATTTTTTGGCCGATATCGATATAGGAATTTTCTGGTCAAAGGTTATAAATTTATTTTAATTTTAAATTTATTTTAATTTTAAAATGATAAAATGAAAATATTATTGCATTTAATATATTTTAATACAAATTTTAGAATATATTAAATTATTTAATTTGATATTTTAGTGTTTCAATTGAGATGAGAATAAGTTTAGTTAAAAGACAAATGTAAAAAACAAATAATTTGAATTATTTAGTGCATATTTAATTTAATAGAATATATTAATATAATTTCAAATGTAATACATAATTTATTTCGATATATTATTCAAAATTTGTTAATTAGTATACTTTATTGAGTATTTTTTTGATGTACCATTGCCGCCGACAAGCCAGTATTTCGGCAAGAATACAAAGCGTTGGTAGCAAAAAGTAGTTATTAACTGCCCCTGCTGAATATCGTAAAGTAATAGAGTTTTAACTGTATATTATTGTAGTAAACACATATGGTGGAAAGTCGAAAGAAGTGTTACAGTGTTTATATTTTTTAAATCGTTGAATATTACGGTTTTGTTTGATTATTGATTGTATTTTTAATCTTGGACTGTATTTATTCTTTGTTATGCGCTTTTAACTACAGTATATTGCAAATAGTAAGTTTAGAAACTATGTTAATTTTTTGTCCAAACAGGTGATAATTAGAATTATTTTCTACTCCAGTATACTCCTTTATTACAAATGTGCGTTAAAATGTTGATTTGCTTCTGACAAATATTTTGACCTAATTACGGTAAAATAATTTTAGAAACATCTATAAAAAATGCCTATCTTTTTAGAAAAATTAATGGAAACAATTTACAAATATTGAAAAATGTACCGTATTTTCAAAAAAGTTAAAAAACTAGAAGAAATTCATAAGTTTTATCTGATAGCTACGTATAATTTAAATGTTAAAATAATTAAGATGTTAAAATACTATCTTAAAATCATTTCTTGACGGTTAAATGTAATTTTATAATTTTGCGAAGAATGTTTTTTATGAGTATTAAATTTTAATACTTTATTTAAATAATACGTAGATATATACAATGTTTTTTTTTTTTTTAATATTAAAACTGAAAACAGTTATTCGTAACCATTAGTACTAACATTACATGCTTTAAACTGTATATTACTTTAAAAAACAGTTCTTTTAATATGAGGAACTGTAGGATAGTATTTGTTTAGAGTATATAATATTTTGCTTAGTTACAGAAGTTAATTTTGCTTGTTTTTTAGTTTTAGTTTTATGTAAAATAGAAAATTGTAGTCTGATTTTAATAACTTTAGAAATAAACGTACTTATTTAGCTTCAGTGTCTCTTAAAAATGTAAGTGGTTGCTATTATGAGAAGCGGGTGTATACGATTAAAATAAAGTCAACAAACTGTTTTGTACTGCATAATCGTTTAATAATTCTTAGTAAATAAATTATTAAAAGCTAAAAATGAACTTTTATAAGTACCTTTTTGAATTATTTTAAAATAAAATAACTTTAAATGTATTAATTTATGACTTATAATGTATTAAATTCAACTTTAAATGGTAAACAGATATGAGTTTAGCTGTTAATAAGTATTTGAATTTCAGATTTCTGATTTGATAATGGATGATGACAGTTTTTATGGTTTTGAAAATGTTAATTATTACGGTAAGTGTTAATTATTTCTAATTCGATATTATCAGTTTCGTATATTCAACGCCGCGCCTGTTACTAAATTTTTCAGATAAATTACTTTTTTTTTACTTGTACTTTACTTTAATTTTTAATGTTTATTACTCCTTTAACCGTTTAAATAAATTGTTTTCGTGTTATGTAAAATGCTACTAGTCTTGTATTATATTGGGTAATTCCTTTTAATAAGTCAAATTTATTGTCATTAGTTTGTTGAATTTTACTGGTATTTCAAAAATATTTCTATGCCTCTGTATTAAAATTACGAAATATACAAAATATTTTGATGTAAATAATCATTATTAACTGTATTAATAGACTGATATTTTATAAAATCCAGTATCAGTCGATTTAAGGGATTTGAAAGCAATGCTCCATTCAAATTCTAAAAACTCACTTTTCGGTATTAAATAAACTGAAAAGTAAAAAACATGAGGGTAATTTTTATAGCAAAAAAACAAGTGATGTTTTACTGTGCGTTTTTTGGTAGTTTATTGAATGTTTTCAAATATAATAAAAACCAACTATTTGTTACCATTATCAAAACTTTTAAAGTTATTTGTATTTATGAAAATACGAAAAAATTTAGAGTAATAATGCATTTATGAAAAAACAAAAATAAAACTAAACAGGACAATTGAAAAATAACGTTAAAAATATTTTTTGAATTTCCAATACCTGACCAATTATGAAAATAAAATTTAAATTTAAAAGTCATAATTGCTTAATATAATAATTAAAATTTTAAACTTGCAGCAATTCTATTAACGACCTTTTAAAAGTTTCATTTTACGTAAATGAATCCGACGCTTTTGAACATAAAATAATCATCAAAGGTTGAATTGTATTATTTTCAAATGTACGTTCTTTTATGATTAGGTTCGTTAACTTTGTTAATTGTAGTGTTGTTTAAGAATTAGAAATGTGCAATTTTAGATATATGATTATGATCAAATTTGTACAAACGAAAAATTGAAAAGTAAAGTTAGAATCGAAATTAGAAATTTAAATTAACGGTGTTTAATTATTAAATAGATAATTGTATTTGTGATGTGTGTTTAAATTGTATAATAAAACTGTTTGTCAAGTATAACTTGTTTTTATTCATAATGCGGGTGTAACATGTAAAATAAATAAAATGTCTTTGAATTTGTCGTTTCAGATGATTGTAAAAATTTATCGATCTTATTGTCAAAATTCCCGGATTACTTGAAAAAGGTCAGCAAAATATTTGACGGCAGCAATGCTGGAAATAAGAGACGACCATACGTCAAGGCTAAGAGAGGTAGAAGATCAACGTTGAATCCTAGGGCAGGAAAGAAGAATAGTAGTACGTTACAATTTGACAATTATAAATTTTGATTTTGAATTAGTAATAAGATTGTAATTTTTTCTCTTTGTTTTTGTGAAAATTTCTGTTTGATTAGATGCAAACAGCGGCGCGAAAATGAAGGCTACTAATTTACAAGATAATCAAAATTCCGTTACCCAAATTAGGTTTCACAAATCACTTGAAAATGGTATGAAATTAAAATATTATTATAAATTAAAATATATTGCATGTTCAGAAATTTTCACTTAGTTTAAATTGAGTAACCTTTAAAAGATGATAAACTGTTGCGATTTTAATCAAAAGTGAGCAAATTCGTGATTATTTACAGTGGGCAAAATAAATATTCGGACTAGCAAAAACGAAATCAAAAACGAAATTAAAAACGCATCGCAAGAGAGGTTAAAAAAGGTTTTTCGAATGTTTTTTTTTATGGTAACATAAAATATACTGCAATGAACACATTCTGCGAGAAAACAAAAAAAAAAAAACTTCGAAAGACCGAGAAAAACAACGAAGAAATGCATCTGCTAAAGCAAACATAATATTCGGACTCGCAAAATTAATATTCGGACTTCCTAATGATGTGTAGACAACATGCACTTGGGGTTTTCCCCGAGCGTATGTAACGCAAGCGAACTTTGTATTAATCATCAGTAAGCATTACTAATCATTTCTTGATGCATTTTGAGCATTATTGATCGACTCATATGCGTAAATCATGTTGTAATGCGTTACGTGAAAAAATGATGTCGCGAAAAGGTAAAAATACGTCTTTTGAAGTGCGTCAATTGGTGATTTTCAATCGGGCAAAAGGAAAATCGGGTAACGAGATATCGCGGTTATTAAATTTACCCCGAAGCACCGTTTATGACATTATAAAGAAGTTTCAGAAGGAGGATCGAATTGAATCGCATAAGCAAGAGGGTCGACCGGAGAAACTTACGGACGTAGAAAAACGATTTATTCGACGAGAGATTGAAAAAAATCCTAAAATGAGCGCCCCAAAACTCGCGACAGCATTATTGGAAAGAACTAGTAAGCAAGTTACATCTCAAACGATACGTAATACGCTTGGAGGTATGGGGTATAATTCACGCACTGCGCGACTGAAACCGCTTCTTAGTACAGTTAACCAACGAAAGGGGTTCGATTTCGCAAGGGGTACCGAACAAAAGATGAGGGGTTTCGGAAAAATGTAATTTTCACCGATGAATCGAAATTTAATGTGTTCAGCAGCGACGGGAAAGTTCGGATTTGGAGAAAGCCTAACACTGCACTTGAACAAAAAAATATCAAATCGACGGTAAAACATGGAGGCGGTTCAGTTATGGTTTGGGGGTGTTTTGCGGCCAGCGGAGTGGGCAATTTTGTGTTTATTGATGGAGTCATGAACGCCGATGCGTATATTGAAATTTTGAGAGATCACCTTTATAGCAGTGCAGAAAAATTAGGCATTCGTCAGACCTTCGTTTTATACCAGGATAATGATTCAAAACATAAAGCGTACAAAACGAAGGCCTGGTTGCTATATAATTGCCCAAAGGTTTTGGATACTCCCCCTCAATCTCCGGATTGTAACCCAATTGAAAATTTGTGGGAATACCTCGACTCCAAAGTCCGTCAACACACGATATCGAGCAAGGCAGAGCTTAAAGAAATACTGCAAGAAGAGTGGCACAAGATCCCTGCAACTTATCTTGAAAAACTGGTTACTTCGGTGCCACGCAGATTGCATGCTGTCTACAAAGCTAAAGGGATGCACACCAAATATTGAAACACGAAAATTTCACGTTTTCAGCGCTATAAATACGAAATTTACTTCAAGTCCGAATATTAATTTTGCGAGTTCGAATATTATGTTTTGCTTCGACAGATGCGTTTCTTCGTTATTTTTCTCATTTTTGTGAATTTTTTTTTTTTCTCACACAATGTAATGTGTTCATTGCAGTATGTTTTATGTTACCATAAAAAAAAATTGAAAAAAAAAACTTTTTTAAACCTGTCTTGCGATGCGTACTTATTTTCGTTTTTGCTAGTCCGAATATTTTATTTTGCTCACTGTAACTTTGGAAACGTTTTTTGTACAATTTTATAGCAATATTATAATGTTACCATATGAGTTGCCCATGGAAGAATTAAAATTGTTAATATTTATTTATATCAGTATGAGTAATTATTTTTCCCACATTGCTGAAAATTATAAATAAAAACATTTTCTGCTTTAATAATGCGTACTATTTATTTATTTATTTATTTATTTTTTTTTCATTTGTCGCCTGCATTACTGTAAATTCGTGATTTTTGTAACAACATAAAAAAGATATTATTTTCTGAAGTAAGGTCGTCCAGTCATTTACGTAACACTTTTGTCTACAAAATATTTTTGTTTGTATATTATTCATTTTATGGAGTGAACAAATCGTTAGCTTTTTTCTACTGCAAACGATAATCTAGTATTTTTTCAACAATGTATGCATAAGTTTAAAAATGGAATTGAATAAGATTTTAAAAACTTGCAAAGGAATAATTATTTATAATACATTTGATCAATACTAGCGTATATTATGTATTTTTGAAGTGTTTGTGACATAAATTTAATTAATACATACATGTTATTTGAGAAAAGCGGATTTGTAGAATTTTTAATTTGCAATATTACTATTTAAATATGTAGCATTTCGTGTAATTTATCCTTATCTTTTATATTTACTTTTTTGTCAAAAATAAACTGAAATAATTAAAAATTGTCTGATATGTATGTATATATATTTTAAAATAATTAATGGTTTTTAAAATTAGTTTTTACTTTTACGTTAACACGGAAGTTAGTGGTTTGTATAAAAATAGTTTAGTGCATAACAAATGTTATTTTACGGTAATAATTTTTTTGAAACTGATCGGCGGCTGGTTTCTATCAGATAACCATCAATCAAATTAATAAACTGATTTGATTAAAGTAACTAATATATTCGAATTTATTTAATAATAATTATAGATTGGCTTAATTATTTAAAGTGTTAAAAAAGAAAAAAAAGTTATGTGACGTTTTATTTTTACTCTGGTCTTAATCAAACATAATAAAACCTGACGTACTGAACCAGTTTATTAAAAAATTAATGTTGACATTTGAAATTAAAAATGATTGAATATTTTATATGTGTACTTATTTAATTTAATAGTAATTACCGGTTTTGTTTTATGCTGTTGTCCTATTCATCCGATTGATCTGTTTTTTACTATTAATCGATACATTGATCGATTATTTTTTTTCTTGTTCTTTTTATAGCGAAATCATCTGAAGAAACAGTTTCAACTACAAAAGTCGCCTCTCGGAAAGAACCTGTTTCTGAAAAGGATCGTAAAACGCCTGTTCTCGGGACAAGAAAACAACAGGTAGTTACATAACTTCAAATCGTAAAATTATTTTTTAAACTATGGATTTAAATATGTAATAAAAATTAACGGATTTGTTTATAATATTAAGAAAAACACTATGGCTTAGTGATTTGTATTTTATCTTATTGTCCTTTTACATATTTTATGAATATACAGAAGAAAAGGAATAAAGAAATCTAATTTTTTAAATTACGTAATTTGATATGTAAAATTTCATTAGTTAATGTAAAAATTAAATATAGGTAAGATATTGGTTATGTAAATTATAAGACGACCAGCGGATCCAGCTAAAATACTTAAAGGTAGTGGTTTATTTAAAAAACAGAAAAATATTGAAGACATAATTAAAAACTATAAGTACTTGATTAAGAATGTGATTAAGTAAAAGAAAATGCGAGTTATAGAATAACACGAGCGTTGAAATTTATGTTTATTATTGTTAACTGTAAGATTGACATTAAAATACATATGTTCGCTATTTTGATAGAAAATTTGCCGTTTTAACGGTTTTCATGGTTATAGATGAGAAGTGAATAGCTACCTCAATGTGTGCTATAAATCGCCTAAGAAGGAGTTCTTTTAAAGTTTTGATACATTAGATTTGTAATAAATTTTTGATATTTGAATTACAGTTCAATTTTTCTTGAATAATCGAACGTGGCGCAAAATCAACGTTATGTTTGTATTATTTGACAATTTTTTTTTTTTTTTTTTTTTGAAAAATTGAACTTTTTTGCACGTGGTAAAATTTTGTTACGTTATGCTGCAGAGAAATTTTTATAGAAAGTCAATCAGTAGTTTGCAATTAAAAATACTTCATATTAATCACTTACTTTCGGGTCTTACTGATACCGCCAGATTCAGAATGTGTTTTATGGTTCACTAAAAGTTGTTAAATAAATCCGTTGGGAGGGAGGGGGTATGTGCACGATGGTCTATTGATTGAGGCACACTAGCTGCTAGATTTGAGATCCTAGATTCGAGTTTCAGGTTACTATAGGTTTCACTTAATTTGAAATTAATTACAAAAAGATTAGAAAAGTAAGATGACAAAGAAGAGGATTGACTGATTTTTTCCAATTAATTAGGCGTAATGTATTGTAAATTTTAAGTTCACAATTCTCGACACTCCATCAAGGTTTAATATATTCATCATACGTGTACATGGTTAACCAAAATTTGCGTCAAGGAAATCACCTCTTTTATTTTGTTCAATAAAATACCTTTGCGAAAGATAACAGTAATTGAAATTGCTTAATAAAGATTTATTCTAAATTACAAGTTTTATACAATCGACTCGCGATTATCCGGATTAATTGGGCGGCCAGCTGGTCCGGATAGCAAAAAATCCGGATCCGCCGGAGTTCAAGGTTAAATACTGCAAGTTAAATGAAAAACTGAAAATTAACGTATCCTATAAAAAATTGAACATGAAAATTAACTTACGATACATTAACTAGTTTTTAAAGAAGTCCGTGATTAAGGTCTGTGTCTTTCGCTGCATTTTCTTCCTTGCCGATATATTTCGCCAATTGCGTAAACAAATAATATCAGCCGGTGATGCTTCTTCCTGTTGGATAATGTACTCCAGTGCTTCTTCGATCGTCTTCAGTTCTTCATCGTGTGGTATAACACTTTGAAAGGGTTTGTTATTCATATTTTCTTCAGCTGGATCCTCATTGAGTACCATAGTCGATCTCGCCGCTGCCCATCCATTCTGTAACATGATCCGTATTACCCGTTTCACACCCTGGAATATTTTTTATTAGAGAAACAAGCTCCTCATTGTCTTTTGAACTGTCCAAATTACATTGTTTGTCAATTTCATCCCATTTATAACTGACTTAATGATTTAATAATATTTTCCACGACAGCACTAATGATATAGCACTAATCTCTTCCCATCCCTCAGATAACAAAGTGATAACATCAAGCATATCAGCTGATTTTAAAGCAACCTGACCGTCCTCATCATTTTCAACGTTTGATATTAGTCTGGTGAGAAGGCGGCGTCGATATTTTTTTTTTAAGGCCTCTAGGATTCCTTGATCCATAGGTTGACAAACCGATGTTTGCTGGAAGAAACATTGCCTTTATATCATCATCTTGTAACTCTTCAGTTGCCGGATGGGAAGGTGTATTGTATTGCCTTTCTCGATAGCTGTTTGTTGGACAAGTGTTTCGCAACTGCGTGCACAAACTCTTTGTGAAACCAAGTTTTAAAAATTTCACAGCATCTTCATTTGCAACGAATGTAAACAATTATTGAGATACGTACTGCATATAGCTGTGGATTTTATAAAAGCGCTTTGGCTTTTTCTTCTTTTTTTGTTTATTAAAATTTTTTTTTGAAAAATCGATCCGGGTAATACGGAGTCTGGATAATCGCGAGTCGACTGTGTATATTTATATATATATATATATATAAACACACACACATATATACATATATATAAACACATATACATACATATATACACACTACCGTTCATAATTATTTTATCATCCCTAAAAAATTGAAATATTTTAAAGCAAGTAAATCGCAAAAACTTTTAATTCATTTACATGATTATTTTTGTTTTTAATAATTTTTGTCCATAATTTTGCCACCTGTAATAATTTTAGCAACGATTTAGCTAAAAAAGATGTTAGACATATATTTCAGACATTTTTATCAAGTTCGACTTTTAAGGGGTAATATAACCTTGCGTTCACAAAATTTCAGGTGATTTTCTGAGACTTACCACGAACGATAGAAAAGAGACAGGGATATGAGATTTTGTACATATGAAAGTAATAGTCTTTAATTACAGAAAACATGTTTTACTTTAATTTGTACAATACAAAATGACGGCACAGCAGCGCACGGAAAAAAAGAAATCGGTCGGTCCATACGGGCTTATTACTACAGGTCACAATTTTTAATTTGGAACAAAAAACCAAAAAGTTTCTTAAAATACAGCTCAAAATGAAGTGAACATCGTAGGATTTTTTTGAAAAACTGATTTAAAAAATGATGGCGGTGATTTGAATTATTTTTCTTCTTTTTTTCGAAAAAATCGGTCGAAAATCGCTTATAAAATCGGTAAAAATCAATTTATCAAAAAAATCTTACGATGTTCACTAGAAAATCTTATTTTAAAGTTGCAGTTAAAATTTTGAGTCAATCGCATAAAAATTGCGGGAGCTACTGGCACTCCCAGTTTGAAAAACACAGTTTTGAGGTATTGCTGTTCAAGTTTTGAGTAGTAGAATTTTGTTGAAATTTTCGTTTTACCTCTAATCTGCTAAGCCTGCTCCATATAATTGGCTTTGTAATTTGAGGTTTTCCTCATCATCCTTCCTATTTGAAATTACGTCCCTGCGGGCAGTTTTAGCCTCTTCGGTGAGCGATCGCTCGGAAAGTGAATTGTGCGTCGCATTGACTTTGGTACAGAAATTGTAATTATTTAATCCGATTGTTATGTCCAATAGATCCATAACTTGCATTAATCCGTTGTGACCATCGTTGAAGTATAAAACATCAATATAAACAGCTGTATCGAGAACAGATTTGCCACTGCAGGATCAACAAAACCGCTCTCAGCTCGACGCTACCCGACACACAGTATTCTGCGCTTTCACCGCAGGCACATGCCACTGTCTTAGCCTTTGACTACTACCACTCAAACAATAACGTGGTCTCTACCCCAACGCAACCGTACAAACGACCGGACTTGCTACCGGACACGGGGACCTTTGGTTTTAGCCGAGTAAGCATCCTTAACAAGACAAAAGACAAAGCAGCGACGCAACTCTGAACGACGTTCGAGAGATCGTGAATTTAATGATGTGACCGGAGATTAAATTGTAACTCGAACATTGTCAAAAGATAGCACTGCAATTACCGAATCTGTCTCAACACTAACAATTTTACCGGAACACTGATATACACGTGGAGGAGCCAAACACTAACTGCTGTACGTTCTAACGGACTTTCTACAAACAGCTGATTTCTCAGCTTCAAAATTGGAGTATTAATCAAAATTGAAAGCTGGAAGTTGAGAAGTGTCGGTATAATTCATATAAAGAATAATAAAAACCTCAAACTCATGCTTCCACGCACACTTGAAAACCCGCTAATTTTGCTTCACGACTATGTTCGGAAAAACGACATTTTGACCCACTTACGCCCCCCCCCCCCTATAATCAACTTTTTACATCATTCTTGGATACTTTAGGGAGTGTTTAAGCCAATAAAAAAAAAAAAAACGCAAAAAAAAAATCACAAGGTGATATTACCCCTTAATAATAGTTGAATGGGGATGAAATTTACTTTTATGGAAAATTTTTTATTTAGCTGTCTTAATGGGCTTGAGATCATTATCATTGCTGTAATACAAATTTTTGACCATACTGTTTTTTCCGCAACCTTCAATTTTATATATATTGTCAATTGTGTTTTTATTAATAAAATTTCCATCATGCTTAATGAAAGAAATTAAACATTGTTTTGAAATCCTCCCTTCCGTACATTTGAAGACGTGATTTATTTCTCTGAAGGACATTTATTCAATCTTCAATAAACCTGTTTGCATTCTTGTTAGCCAACCCCGAACTTTTAAACTTATTTACTAGTCTTAAAGTGGTTACTTTTGTTACATATAGACCCAGAAGTTTCGGAATTTTTAACGTTATGATCTACAGTTCGCCTCTATTTTGTCACTTCAGGTGCAGTTTGATGATTAGTTTTACCACTTTTATGGTAATCAACAATTAAAGAACGTTTTTTTTTTTTTTTTTGGAAAATTCACTTCGTTTTAGTATATTTAAGCATTTAATATAAACTAATGACATAATTTGATCAAAAACTGAAGATTATTGAACATCCTTTTTTATCAAGGTGAACTTCGAATATCTGCTTCGTTATTAATTTTCTTTTAGATAGAAATACATTTAATCGAAGCAGAACGCTATGCATATTTGATTATTCATTCAATAAATATTTTTAATTTTTTTGTTTTCATTTTTTCCTACTGTAAGGTGATATTTGCTCGTTCTCGTCGGTTAACCTAATCAATATTAAAAAATACTGTACATGTGTGCATTGTGTATTTAATAAATTATTTAAAATGTAAACTTTTTTTTTTTGAATTTAATGATCATGATTAATACAATGGTAGTCCCGAAATTACGGCCATTAGCGCTCATATGGACAGACAGTGCAACCTATCAACATCTGACCAAAGCAAGGACACTGTTCGTTGAACTCATCAGTAATCATTTAAGCTAGCTGAACCAAAATTTTATTTTGAGTAAAACTCAACTTTGTTTTTTGATCCGTGATGTTAGAACCGCCGAGTTTACAATAACATTTTTGGTGCATAATGGTTTATTTTTAAATGTTTCCCATTACTTGTTAGTAGTGAATTTTGTGTTAATTAAAGCTTTATTTTATACAGGGTGCAACAGCATAACTTCCTTTTTTAAAATGCGCCACTTTTTTTCTACTAAATTTTTTAAAGAAATAATAACAGAAAATCGAAATAACATACTTTAGATTCCATTGGCAATATGTATGCTTCTTCCCGTGCAGTTTTATTTCAATTTTCTGTTATTATTTCTTTAAAAAATTTAGCAGAAAAAAGTGGCGCATTTTAAAAAAAAAAGTTATGCTGCCGCACCCTGTATTATATATTATAAATGCAATATGTAATAACCTATTTATTAAATACAATTTCAATCATCATTTTGAAGAAATTTATATTTAGGTTTATCTAAGTCCGAGTTTTCTCAGAATAACCTATTGTAATGATGAAAAATTCATACTTTGTTACTAAATTGAAATAATTAATAAAATAAATTCTAATACTTACATTAACAAACGATGGTAAAATAGTAATATACTTTTCATTACCGTATTCGTACAGGTAGTTGTGAGCGCGTTTTTGTTTTCGTTTAATATAACTCAGTGTCGATTTTATAATAATGTGTGATTGCGTAGTTTCGATTATGTTATTTGGGTTTTCTTTTCTTTTCCCTTCTTCTCTTTTAGCTGAAGGTGGGCTAAGCTTGAAAACGTTACGGTAGTATAGAAGTGCACTGTTATTTTATTATCGTTTGCTAATAATATAGGTCATATAATTTGTTTTATTTTCCATGTATTTGTAAATGATTTTACATATCGTATTTTCCTTGTTGTATCAGAAATTACAGAATTCCTTGAAGAAAAAAGTAAAATTTTACTTTTACAGTATTTATAAAATTTTCAGTTGTATTTTGTTTACTTTTCGTTCAAAATAAATGATGAAAATATATTTTGCAAAGATCAGAAAATGTTTAAGTATGTGAATAATGTTGTAGAGAATTATGTAATTCGTTTTAATAGTTCTTCGCGTTTCTTTATATTTCTTTTTGTTTTCTCGTTTCTCGGTAAAGATGAGTTTTGATTTTTCAAAATTGAATTTTTAAAAATCAATTTTATGCATACCATTCTTAGTTGAAATCTGTAAATTTTATCATTTCATGGTAACTAAAAATATTCTTTTAATTGGTAATGATACATAAAAAGATATATTGTAGCTTTCTGAATATTTGTGATTGTATTTGGAAAACTCGCATCTAGGTAAACTTGAATGAATTCCTTTAAAGTGAAGATAATAAATAACTTGTTACATATTTCACATATCAAACTTATAATTTACGAGTATAATATACATATAATAACAATTAGGGAAAATTAAACTGTTTCAATTAACAAAAAATTCATAAAAACAATAACATGGTGAAAGAACATTTAAAAACAATAATGAACCAAGTGACACCGAAAATGTTAAAAATTCGGTTTTTGACGTAAGGAGTGGATTAAGATTTAGCCACTGCTTGAAACCCATGCATCACAACGTGAATAGCGTCATTTTTACTAAAATTAATTGTTGACAGGTTTTTCGAGTTTGAGAATGGACCAAACTGAAAATCAGTGCTATACGATCCAATATTCGGGTTATCTCCAATTGAAACGTTTTAAATGCTGAAAAATGTTTTAGTAAGAGAACAATTTTTCGCGGGCATAAATCCTTCCGTGAATGTTACGAATCAGCGGAATTAATTGCGCTTTCGGCCAGTCATCAGCGATAATCGTGAATAAAAAGAATGAACGTGGAGTATTATTATTTGCAATGATCGTCATTTGGTCCGTGGACTCGAACCGTAATCTATACCTCCAAAAGTTTAGTTTATCAAATTTTAGTTGACCATTTGAAAATGCACTGCGTGTACGGGTCCTGCGCGTATGTTAACGTTCAAAAAACTAGATAGACGCTCGGGAACATGCAAGGAATGGCAAGAAATGATCAAAAAGGAACTAGATTTCTTCGAACGTGTAATTACGTATGATGAAACTTGGTTTGACCAGTTCCAGTTCCTTTAGCAAGGAAGCGCCGCGTGGAAGATCTGAAATTCGCCCCGATTAAAAAAAGTTTAACAAAAAGACTTCGCCGAAAAATAAATACTGTTGGCATTTTTTTTATTGCTGAGAACTGTACTTTATTAGCATTTTGTAACGCCAAAAACCATAGTAAAAGGCCAATATTGTCGTAACATTTAGAGTAATTACTGAAATACATCGGCAGAGAACGATCAAAACTTGAAGAAGACATGGGTGCTGATTATGACAATTCATGTTCGCACATTTCGAGTGGCACTTAAATTCTTTTGGGAAAAAAAGGAATAAGAGTCATATTGCACCTAGCGCTCAACCCCGATTTTGCTTTGTGCGATTTCTAACACTCCTTTTTCTCAAAAAAAGATTTCTGCGGAAAATAATTGCCAGTAATGCATAAGTTCGCAAAGCAGTCGAAATCTTCTTCAGGTGCGTATCGACGGAAGAATTCGAACAAATGTCAAAAATAATGGATCAATATTTTGAAAAAAATATTAACAAAACCGTGACGATAACGATTTTAATTAAATTTTGGTACGTTTTGTCAAAAAATATATGGCGTTTAAAAAATCTGTGGGCAACATATTGTAACTCATTCATTTTAATACGTTCTTTTGATAAAATAGATTTGGTCTGCGATTAGTAAAATGGTAATAATTTAATCTTACATTAGTTGGAAGTTGATGGGTTACGTTGTCTGCCCATATGAGCAGCTTAAGATTAGCTTTGGGGCAGCCCTTGGGTATTTTATAATTCAAGGTGTAAAACGAAATTGTTAAAAGTAACGAAATTTATGTTTTCAGCGTGCTAAAACACCAGCTGCAAAATCAGCGACTGATAACGCTATTACCATCATTAGATCCAGAAATCGAACCACATTGAAGAGAAACTCTGAATCGCAAGTTTTTACCATTTCGCCTAGTAAACCATCGACGGAAAAGTCAAGCGACGCGTCACCAAAAACTTCAACACCGGAAGTATCACAGACATTGAAAAATAATCGTAAAAGAAAAGGTAGTATTTGATTTGAATTCATATAAAGCAAAAAAAAAAACTCGTAGAAAGAGTTAAAGGGAATTTAATTTAAAACTTACCTACTTTTGCCCGGTTTAAAAACGTTTTTGGCTGTAGACATGTTGCCAGTTCGAAGTATGTGAGGATTTATACGTGTATACAAATTAAATTCTTTATTTTGGGGTAAAATGTAAATTAAACATTTCGCAGACAGTAGAACGTTCCCTTTTTATCTGATAGGTAATTATTTTTAAAATCTTAGGAATTACCATATTCAAAAATCAAATTTAAACATTTTAATGTATTTTTTGGTCGTTCTTGGCTTAATTATTTACAGAGATGCATCAATGATCGATAAAGTGTGGATAATAAGCATTGTTTAACTTTTTGGGGATAGTTGAATTTGAGGAATAATATTTTAGAAAAGAATGTGTACAGTAATCACTAGTAATCTAAGGGATTCAAAAACTGAAATATTTATCAATAGTATGAAGAAACAATTTTTTTTGGTGAAAAATTATCTTTACACTGAATGGTATTCGTAGATTTTTTTTTACACTAAAAAGGACATTTTTTTCTTCAGAATTAGTGTTCATTCAAAATGGAACAAAAAAATGATTATTTAAAATAATGATAGTATGCGATTATAATTCCATTAATGTTATTTACTTGCCACTTATTGTTAATTCAGATATATATATATATATATATATATATATATATATATATATATATATATATATATATATACGTTTACTGATTTCTTACGTGTTAATCAGAAACTAAAACTGTCAACCGTTATATTTAAACATTTGGTGCCGGTTTGTGTGATACAACTAATTTAGGGTAATATATGTTTTGATTAAGTCAGTATTATACAAATAAAATAAAATAAAAGAAAAAATAAATTTACCTCGTTTTTTTAAAAAAGTTGTAATAAATAGTTAATTTAATAAGTTTCTTTAAATTATAAAAGATTTTTTAAACTGATGTTTAATTTTTGAAAAACAACGAAAATTTTTCTATTAAAAATTACATTACTTGCAAATTTTGCTTTATGTTTAGTAATATAATGGTCTTGTATCATATCTGTGTCATATCTAAAAAACGTGTAATTTAAACACTTTTTTTTTGAGCCGTCGTAAAGCCATTTGGATGTATATCGTTTAATGTAATTAAATTTAGTTTTGTAACTAATTTTCTAATTTTTAAATATAAATTTGAAATTATTTGTTTACTAATTTTGATATAAAAATTGGTGTCGGTAATATTTTTATTTACAAGCATTTATAGACAAAATATTACTTTTTATTTTCCAATTTATCATTTTATTCTTATGCTTTAAGCATGTTCAGCATCATAGTTATTTGAGAATATAAAAAATCAAATTGTATATTAATGGTTCAATTTTGTAATTTGATGCAACTAAGACATTTCAGAACTTGTTCCAAAATTACCAATAAGTGGAAGATTTTTTTTCTGGCATTTAATTTCAGATTTAATTTTGCATGAATAAGGGAATGGCAAACACATTTTTTTTAAAAATTAGGAATATTAAAAAATTTATTTAATAAATGAGAAAATTTTTTATTATGATCAAATTAATTGTTTTCTCTTTATAACATGATTTCTAGTACATATTTTATATTTTTCAAGAGCATTCAGCGTTGTGAAAAATAGTGATATTAATGTAATATTAATATAATATAGAAACGTAATTTTATTAAAAACTAAGTACGATTTGTAGGAACAGCACCCCCGCTAGATAGTAATGGTTTGGATGAAATTAAGTGGATTAGGAGGAAAACGAATAAAAAGGAGCCAAAGCCAACAAAAAAGGCACCAAAGAACTCTGTAGGCGATGACGATTTTCAGATAGGATTACTACCGCCTCAATGGACTCCAAATTCAAATACAAATTCTTCTACGTCGACGAAGTAAGTTCTGTTTTCTATCTGTTTATTTCATTTTGAGATTAAATTGATAAAAACAATTTTTTCAAATGTTTTTCGATTACAGAATAAACGAATTAATCTATTTCATTAAAATTTTCATTTAGACGATTAAATTTTGTACTAGCGAAATCTGTTAATGTATACTTCGTGTAGTAACTAACGATTGCCTTAATTATTAAAATATAGGGGTGAAAAAGCTGTATGTTCTGTGTCGTGTCCTTTGTCAGAGGGTGTTGTACCAACATTACAGTGTAGTAGCTGCCTTTGTTTATTTCATTACGAATGTTGCAATGTTAATAAAAACCAGACAAATAGTTCTTTTGTTTGTAAAGTTAGTATATATTATGATTATTACTATTAATTTATTATAATTATTTTTATCTACTACGCGTTGATTATGTAGCTGTAAAAGCCATATTTTGAACTGAAAATGTTTGTTTAGTTTACCTACTTTAGAGAGACTATTTTTTTTTGACGAATGCGTTATTCGCCAAATTTATTAATGAATAAATTTAGGGGAATGTACATTGCATCAGCACGTTTATAGTCACATTAAGTTCCTGTTTGAGCTCCCTTTTTAGCAAGTACAAAGTTACTAATTTTAGGGAAGACTGTTCTTTCGTTTTCTAATTTGTTCTTATAATTCAGCTTTTGATACAAGCATAGCAGTGTTTGCCTTATGAAAGAAATTGTCTGGAATGCATTTGCACTTTTTATAACTTACCAGAACAATCGCTATTTTGATTGCTCCGGCTCCACATCACCCACGAATGACGTAAATCGGAGTTCTGAACTGCTATGGTTAAGCGTGCGAAAGTTCAATGCACTGAACGGATCTGAGCTTATGGAGTCAGTAGGAAATGTTTCTGGTTGAGCAAAAGTTAAACTTCCGTTATCACGAATAAATTGCATAATGTAAACTTCTTTCATTATGAGGATTAATTACATTTTGCAGAACAAGTGAAACGTGTACAGGAAGTAAATGTCAAAATCAGAGAGTAAGATTTGTATACTAGAGTTGGAATTAAGTACGAAGAAAAAGGATGAAGTTATTTGGTGATTATTAAAACGGGGAAACCGGAAGGTGATTTTGTGTATATTGTAATACAATTGGGATAAAAATTGCAATTACATCAGAAAACGACTGTTGCTACAATTCGTTGCTGTTATCGCACTGGCAAGATGAATATTCTGAAAAATCATTTCAAACCTGGTAGATTCTGTTTTTATAGGATGGAGTTATAAATAACGTTAGATCGCGAAAAACTTTCATGGATGTGGACTTCAATATATTTAGAGTTTGGAGGAGGAACAATTTTTATTGAAGAAAATAATAAAATTTTAGCCACGTGAATGTATTCATTAGAACGTGTTCAACATTTTTCAAAAAGAATTACGAATGTTAATTGATGGGTTTCAGGTTGAGGATTGTACTTTGTTCTTAATGTTTAATCAAGCATTTTTTTTTTTTTTTTTAATTATATATTATCCTTTTTAAACCTGTTCACTATTATTGCTAAGGTTAGTTTCATTATTGTTATTGTTATTATTATTATTATTATTATTATTATTATTATTATTATTATTATTATTATTATTATTATTATTATTGTTTTTATCACTTCATTCAGTATCGTAACCGGAAATGTTTCAGTGCGAGATGCAAACAAAAGTACAAGAATGAAATTTAATTAATCAATTGTTTATTAAAATTTTGATATTTTCATTTCCCCAAAAGAGAAGGAATACGACTATCAGATTTTTTTTCTGGCTACATTACAAAACTTAGTTTTATTATCGGCCTTATTTTAATATTTATTATTATTATCTCACTTTGTTTTCCTTAGTGGTATATATTTTGAATTCTAATGCTTTAGGTTTTACGGTGAATGTGTAGTATTTCTGTATTATAGAAATTTTTTTTTCTCTCTTTTGAACGCATTGTTAATTTTAAAATTAAATTCTAATTTTTAAGTTTCTGTATACATGCGAAAAGTGTAGGAATAATAACGGAAAATTATTTAAAATTTCATACTTTGCAATTGTTTAACCTTGAAATCATTATGCCATTCTTCCTTTTTTTTCTGATAATCTCTTCAATAACACGAGTTATTACATCCTAGGTCGTTCACGATCTGCTTTAGATATTCGCTGCGAGGCCTCCCTTTGAGTTTTTTTTTTTTTTCATATAACACTACTTCTATTATAGTTTTCATCAAGCCATCGTACCTTAGAATATGTCCTATCAATTGGTCTCGTCTTCCGATAATTGTGTTTAAAAAGTGATTATTTGTTTCTGAGCTCTTAATATTTCTTGATTAGTAATTTTGTCTGTCCATCTGATCTTCATCGTTCTCCTCAGATACCACATTTTAAAAGCATTGAAGTTTGGCTTATTTCTGGTTGATGGAGTCCACGTTTCGTAGCAATACAATGCCACGCTCTAAACGAAACATTCAGGAATCTTCTCCTTTTGTCTATTGATATTGCTTTTGAAGTCAGCATAGCTTTCTTCTTATTAAAAGCTACTCTTGCCTGCGCTATTTTCGTTTTCATATCCTTTTTACTTCTTTAGTTTTGAACTGTAATATTTTTGAGGTATGGAAATTCATTGACTTCTTGTAGTTTTTATGAATTCAGCTTCATACAAGTGGACTGTGCATTCCTGGTTTTCTACTGCATATTAGTGATGGGTAAAGTTCCAAATATTTTGAAACACCACGTTACAGGTTCGTAGTGATTAGGAATGTAACATGAACTTTATTACAGAGTTATAAACTTTTAAAAAAAGAGTAACTTCGATAAACAAAATGAAACTAAACTTAAATATAGTTTAAAATCTAAAACAGTTTGGAGACAATAGAAGATAGTTTCATCTTAATATATCAAAACTTTAATTAATCATTCAAAATAAATGCGCTGTCTAAATTTAAATTATTAACATAATTTAAATCATACATTTTTATGAATTGCGTAATAAACACATTTTTACGCAATTCTAATAAACACTATTGCACTTAATAGGGTTTATAAAAATTTGTTTTAGAAAATTTTCATTACTTATGGTTGATGAATGAAATTGTTTTAATCTAAATTTAATTATATTAAACTAAAAACTAAAATAAACCTCTAAATTAATTTGCTGAAACCGGTCAAAAATAAAATATGGTAGTTCGGAGGAGAAATTATAAAACAGCGAAGCGCGACAAAGGGACATCCAAATAAAATGAGGTAGCCTAGTGGTTAAGGTGCTTGGCTACCAAATCAGAGGTCACGGGTTCGAGACTTGTCTCGTCCCGGATCCAAATAGCTTCCAAGTTTACTCAGCCTGAAATAATTGGGTACCAGAGAAATCTGGGAAAGTAAAGGCGGCTGAGAGATCCTTTACTTTCATTAGTGCTGTTGGGCTTAGTACCTTGTGAACCTTAACTTCACAATCTCGATGCCCTATCAAGGGTATGGGACTTATTTTACTTTTACTTTAGATTTGGAATTTATAACTGCGTCAAAAACAGCAAAAGAAATCAGTACTGATTTGATAAAGATCGCTGTTAAAAATTTTGATGAGAGTGTAAAGTTTCAGGGTTATTACTCGTTGTGGCGCCAATTACTACCACAATATACTATGCGCGATCATCATCATCACGCCGCTCTCAGTATATAAAGGGTAAGGTGCTCTGCTTATTTATATCATCCAACTACCTTTTTAGGGTCTTCCTTGTTTCCGTACTTTTATTTAATTTTAAAAGTCATAGAACGCTTGTTAAGATGATAAAATGTGTCTTCTGTAATTCAGAATTGGTAGTCGTATATTATTATCAACCATTGTTGTTGTGAAAAGCTTGCATTAAATAGAAAAAAATATAGTTATATTTTTACGGCGATTACAATATTGTCTTTTATATTGAAAATTAATTTTATAATTATATCATAAATTATTTTTATATAAATATTTTTTATTTTTCGACTTTCAAAAACATCTGTTGTGCTTTGGAATTCGCAATTGAGTTTCTTCGGCAAAAAATATCACGGAATCGTACGTTTACTAATTTGAACGACAAAATTTAAATTATGATCAATCTTTTCATCGATATAATGCCTTTTTTGCGAAAATGACTTTAAAATAATAAGCTGCAGGAAACTGAATTTTTTTTACTAAAAGAACATTTTTATTTAATGATGCAGTTAGATAATTCGCAACAAATAAAAAACGTAAAATAATTATCAAAGATTAAAAAGAATAGCTAACCATAATGGTTCTAAAGAAAAATTAGAAACTTCAAAGTTGTCAAGGAGATTGACTGTTTTTAAAGTTTATTAACTGGATCTAAACTTAGTAAACAGTTTTAGGTTACGTTTAAGATATCCTAATCAAATTCTGAAAATGATAATGGCCAGTTTTGAAAATAACTAAATTTTGAAAAAATGGAAATAATGATTGTACCAACTTAAAACTTTCAAATAAAGTTAGCTTTTGCAGTTGCAGCTCACTACTAACTGAAGGAGGTATTGCTTATAAAGAAACCTTTCTTTAATCTTATTTTGCGTTTTCGAGAGTAAAAATTTTGTAACGTTTAACAAGTAGAATATTTACTTTTGAAAGATTTTGTAATATAAAAAATTCCTCTGCACTACTATCAAAATAGAGGTTGAAACGTTAAATCGTAACTTTTAAACAAAAGGTGTAATGTAAAATACCTATCTTTTTTATTAAGACATATATAATTGGCTGATCATGCAATGCGGTTTCACATTTTTTTCTCTATACAGCCGATAATGAGTATGAGTGTTAGTAATTTTCAAAAACTTTAAATTGTGATAAAACTTTTTTCTACGCGGTATTTGTGGTCCTTCGTTCAGGAGCTAAAATGACTAAATTACCCGGAGAACTGACTCTAGAGCAAACCACATAAAACTGTCCATGTGAGAAACAATCTTCTCTCAAGTCTATTCCTGCTACCTTTAATGACTGTCCTGGCAAAAAAAAATTTAACAGGAAACTGCACTTTTTTGAATTCGAATGGATAATCTGATGGTATGAGAAGCGTAAAAAACGTTTCCGGTACTGTTATAAGTCTTCAATAATACCGATGCAACAATAATTTTAAAAATTTATAATTAATATCACTGATACGCAGCCACACTGAACTTAACATGCATAAGCAAGTATACTTATACGTGTAGGCAGGTACTGTTCTATTTTTATCAGTTAAAATGTTTCGATTTTTTAAGAATTAAACAATTTATAACAGAAAACACAAAATTACCAATAATTTAAGATGAATTGAATAATTTGTTTATTTATTTAGATATATCAACATTGATTGTTAAAGTAGTGCTTTTATTCGAATTTTCAGTACTGAATAAGTACACAAATTATACGCGTACCGTAAATATCGTAATATTTAAAATATTATTTAGTGTCTGCTAGGGATCAAAATAGCATTTTTGTTTTGTGCGATGATATCCAAAGCGACTTACGTTTTCAACCCTTTTAAATCAAAATTTTGCAAAATCCTTTCTTAGTACGCCTCTACGTTATGAATAGAATGTACGCTCCAAATTTCAAATTTGTAACTTAAATAGGTTTCGCTCTGCGTTGATCAGTCAGTCAGGTCATCTCCTTTTATATATACAGATTACGAAATCGATATAAAATAAATCGATAAATCACATAATTTTAATAATTTAAAAAATTTTAAAATATCTTTTAATTGTATATTAAAATAAATTATAAATTGCATTTAAATAATGGATTATTAATATTTGGAATGTTGTTATTTAATAAATGGTCCTTACATTTCTGAATATAATATATTATTATCAATTACTTTTATGATGTTTAAATCTATTTTAATATTATACGTTAATTTATGATCGTTATTTATAATTTGGTCAGCTAATGCATATTTATTCAAATATTTATACCGTATTGCATATACTATATGCTCGCTATCATGTATTTTGAACGTTCTTTTTGTCTGTCCGATATAAAACTTTTTACAAATAACATGTTATTTTATATATTTTTGATGTTTGTTATTGAAACCAGAAAGTGTGTTAATGTTCAATTATTTTCTAAACTATTAAACACTAACACACTTTTCAGTTCCAATAACAAACACGATAGATCAGGACTATATATAAAGTAACATGTTACTTGTAAACGGTTTTATATCGGACAGACAAAAAGAACGTTCGAAATATGTAATAGCGAGCATATATATATTTAAACATCATACAAGTAATTGATAATAATAATATATTAAATGATGCAGAAATATATTATATTCAGAAATTTAAGGACCATTTATTAAATAACAACATTCCTAATATTAATAATCCATTATTTAAATGCAATTTACAATTTATTTTAATATACAATTAAAAAATATTTTAAAATATTTAAAATTATTAAAATTATGTGATTTATCGATTTATTTTATATTATTTTTATATTGATTTTGTAATAATATACATATAAGAACATAAATCTGTTTCCTTTTACTTAATCAACAGTGTGTTTGTTATTAATCAATATGAAAAGCAAGGAAATGGATCATTTAAATATTATCACTGTTGCAAAGTTAATTGGAATATGTATAATTGTGTTTCGTGACTCCCTTAAAGGTTTGTTTTTAACTGATAAAATTATATTTGTTAATTTTTCAATAGATAGTGGTAAAAATTAACTTTTACATAATGCTCGATATAAAAATTAACGAAACAAATATTATTTATTTAATAGAAATATCAGTTCCCCACGCTCTTAAATTAAGTAATAAAGGCTAAAGTATTTTTGCGAACTAGGAAATATAAATGTATAAGAAACACTGAAAAGTCATAGTTTTTTAGTTACTAATGAGTAATAGACAACAAAAAATGTACACGAAGAAAACTGATATTTAAAAAAATTGAATCAAGTTTACAGTAATATACAGTGTGTCCCATAAGTCCCCTCCCCCAAAAAAAACACTTAAAGTACAGATAAAATTTATTTACATAAATATTCAAAACAATCTTGTAACGTAATACATCGTTTAGCGCGAGTTTAAATCCTTTATGGCTTTGTAAAACTTTTTCTTTGGTATCTTCTTCAACTGGTCCGTTACATTATTTTTTATTTCGGAAATTGTATCAAAGTCTTTTTAACTGTGTTTTCAATTTGTGAAACAAAAATAGTCTGGGGGGGGGCGATAAATTCGGCGAGTATGATCCAACGTGGTGATTTGCTTAAAGGTGAAAAATTGCCGCACTGGCATTGCGGAGTGAGCTGATGTACTGTCATGAAGGAGGAAAAAATCGCGCGACTATTGCCGGTCGAACACATCGAATTCGCTTCAATAATCGTTCCACAGCGGTTTGGTAATATTCGGCATTAATTGTTTTACCCATCTTCATGATGCGTTATGGATTATATCTTGGCAACCGAAAAAAAATGACAATGACCATTATCTCCACTTTTGATTTTTGAAAATGCAGCCTTTTCAGTTTTGGCAAGTTGAGGCCAGTCCATTTTGCGTTTGGCGTTTCATTTTGGGATTATAAACAAAGCGGCAACTCTCATCCCCCGTGATCACCTTTTCATGGAATTTTTCATCCAGTTTGGACATTTATAAAAGATCTTTTGACGATGAAATGGTTCCGTTATTCTGCCGTTAGCGTATGAGGAAATAATTGAGCGCACACTTTTCGTTTCTTCAAAACTTCGCTTAAAATTCGCTGCACAATGGAGTTTGGTATTTGTAACTCCTGCTGTACCATTCGACGTGTTATCCAACCATTTTCCCATATAGAATTTGCCACAGCTTCGATTTTAGTGATCATTCGTGTGGTGGTGGCCGGTTGATCTTGCGTCTCTTCAACGATCGTCTCCCTACCACTTTTAAAACGGTTAAACCCCATTTAAAAACTGTTCTTCGACCTAGAGCCGACTCCTTATAGGCATTCTGCAACGATTCAATTTGAGATTTAAAACAAAATTTTGTAACACTGCTTTTTTTACCGTAACTCACTTCAAAAAAAATCTTTAGGCGTAAAATGCTGGAACTTACGAACTGCCGAATGTACACATAGACGAATCAAAAAAAGGTCGACGGTTGAAGATTTAAACTACAAATTGTCGTAATGTAGATGTAGATAGCACCACTGGTTCCATTTTTAGACGATCAGTGCAGGAACTTATAGGATTCACTGTGTATGTATATGCCGCCATGTAACGCGCAAAATTAATTTAATGATTTTATTGGCCAGTCATTTGTAGTTTTTTTTAGCTAAATTCTACTTCGATACAGCATTACATACGCTTAATGTTGTTTATCGTCTTCAACGAAGTTATCTATCTATCGTGTACTTGTAATTTTTAATAATAAAAAATTTTTACTCTGATTTGTCGTCGTAAATTTAAAAACGTGTTTAAGTGGAATTAATGAAATTAAATTGTTGTTTTTTACGAGATGCTTTTAAATAGATCAGCTTTTACAACGATACTAATAGGTTACGAGTTTTACGAATTTATGTTTGTTAAGTTTAGAGTTGCTTTTAACACTGTTTTTCTGCTTGGTTTTTCATTTGAAGTCTTTTATCGGTATTCTTGTCTTTGCTGAATATATTTTTAGAACTGCCGGAACGAAATAAAACCGAACGAGAATTCTGTAGCGTCCGAGGAAACGCTAGCGAATAATTCTAATGTATCGGTGATGGAAAAAGTTGTTGATTCCAGTGCGGAAGAAGTTAAAAGCGTAGTCGAAGTTCCGGTAACAGTACGACCCAAAATTATAGACGGAGTAACGACTTGGTTACCCTCTTCGTCTAGTATTCAAATTTCTTCGTCTCTGGATAGTACAAATGCTTCCTCTACAATAAAGCAGAGCCTGCCGTCCGCTGAGAAAGATGAACCTGTACAATTCTTAACCGAAATCGGCGGAAAATCTTATATTGCCGTAGTCAAGAATACCGTAATGTCTATATCGCAAGATTCAGACAGCAGTACATCAGTTGCCGCGTCCAGCGAGGATATTGATAATAAAACTAACGATTCGAAAGCGCCAGGAAGCAGTGAAATCTCTAACGCAACCGCTTCGAAGTCAGTCAACGTTTCCGCTTTAGAAGTTTCTGAAACTTCTTCACCCGACAGCAATGCCGCTGGTACTGTTATGCCGACAAACTCTTACGAGAATACCACCGGAATTTTAATTGTTCCGTGCAGTTCAACTAATGCAGCGGTCGCTCAACAAAATTATAAGGAACCGCTACAAAACGATATCGATGAAATTCAGAGCAGTGAGTTCCGACTTGAAGATTTGGAGTAAGTAAAATTTAGTGCAAGTTATGAATTTCGATTATTCTTCAAAAATTAAATTTTCTCTATCTTTTATAAGAATAAGATTTCATTGTTCTATGTTTGGAGAGGGGAAAAGTTGTAAGTTAGCAATTTCGTTGAAGAAAATTTGAGTTTTAACAAGTGGCCATGTTTAAACTAGTAAACGATAGGATGTTTTATAAAATAGTGAACATTGTTAATTATCTGAAGAAGAAAAAAACTACTTTTAAAGCGACATTGTAAAAATTAATAAGTTTTATAGAAATCAGACTGATTATCCTTTTTTTCTTTTTTTTTTTTTTCTGACATTTATGCTGTTCAGTCAACTATTATTTGACGGCAATTTTTAATAATTTCTTTAACAATAGCACACATTGCCACTTGTAAACTTCGGTTATCTTGTGAAGTAAGAATATTTAGGTGTGACACAGAGAAAACTAGTTCTCTTAGGAAAGTACTTTCTCATTACAGTGTGAGTAAATATTACTTTGAATTGATAGGTTATTTTCTAAGTTTATTCTAAAAATACAGCTCTGCGTCAACACGTATTTTTCTTTTTCAATTGTTCCTAGTTTTAGTATTTGTTAGTACGAGTAGAAGTTTTCCTTATACAAGGAATTGACCCGGTGTACCTGATGCACAATATTAGTCGAGGAACTAGCGATGAATTCATAAATGACTAAAACAAAATTTTATTCGGGAAAAACAAACGGTGCTGTAGTGCCGGAATTCGTAATATTTTTGTAAAGTTGCCCCGGAACACCAGTTGCAGTCCTTTTCGTGTCACGTGTATTCGTAACCAAATCAGAGATTTGCTTCCATTTCTTATCTCAAGCATCAGCTTCCCAATTCTGCGTCATCTTCATTTGTCATAAAATTTTCCGTTGATGAAATTTTTAAATTTTTTTCTGGACCCGTTCGCTCAGTAACCCTCAACTTTTTTTACTGAATTCTCATTCTTATAATATTTGAAAATTCATTTTGTAATAATAATAAACATTCTACTCGAAATGCAACATTGAGCGGACCGGCCTTTATTGGAACTGTTCTAATTGTCTAAAATGATGGCGGCAGGATATTATAGTTTCGGATCGGTACGTTAGCGTGAATGTATACAACTGAACAAAAAAGTCTATTTAGTTTCAAATTTTTATTGCAAAATACTTTTATATTTTTTAAGTCGGCAAAGATTTTTTCTTCTTTTCAGAGATTTCGATCAAAATTTTATACAGATAGTCTGTCGTACTAGAACTACTTATTTTTAAAGACTTCCATTGGGATGACATCTGGTCGTGGAGTTTTATGATTATTTTTCATTTCTTCAATATTCTGATGTTAAACGTATGGGCATTATTTGAGATAATTATCTATTGTGCAATTGTGTTCTTCTGTTTTTACTAGGATAATTTTAATAATAAGATTACTATAATAGAACTATTTGCATAGGATTTCAGTTGAATTTTACCCACACTTATATTTTTGGCAGGGACTAAATTATCATACGATGATTTATGTTTGTTTCAACGCCGAGTAAACGCCTTTTAAGCTGTTTCTGTTTTTAAATATTTGTAACATTATCGGCTTTTGACGGCCACTACGCATTTGTAAGTCGTTTGCTGTTGGCGTTGTTTATATCAGTTCTGTTACATAGAAGTTTTGAGTGAACGTCTCTCTTTGCTTTATTAAGTTACAATATCTGCGCCCTTCTTGTTCGTAAACTAATTGGTTTTTTTCTTCTTTTATTTTCGACACATTAAAGTGCATATTGTTCGTTTTATCAGACTTCTCATTTTTTTAAAAATACAGTTAAACAGCTTGGCACGTTTTGAATTTCGTACTAATCCTATTAGTATCGATATTGGAGGGTTAAAATGTGTTATGACAGAACTATTTGATGGTCTATAGGATTTAGTAGCAAACTGAAGCAAGACGACTGAGGTGAATATAATAAAACTGAGTAGAGGGTTGAGTTTATAGTAGCACGGATTGGTGGATTATTTATAGGTTATTTGTACTGTAATTATTGAAGTTTAATATGTTGTTGCATCGTAATTTTAAGTTATAGTATTTTTATTAATTTGCACTAGTGGGGTCGTTGGGTTACTTTTTCTATTCCTTCATCCAATTGTATTGCTTTCAACAGACTGGATAAGATTTCGGCTATGCAAATGGTAAGTAACGCCTCTTCTTACATCCTACTATGAGTTCAGACATGAATATACATATCCACTGTGCAAACTCCACTACTTGCCTTCTCATTTGGTCCTTGTTTTAATAGATGTAGTATGAGAGCTCACAATTACAGAGGGAATGAAGAATCATGACGCAAACATAAATTTAGATTAAGCTACTTTCACACAGATGTAGTGGTAAAAAAGGTTTTTTGCTTCACATTGTGTAAATTACTTTCATTATTTACAAGCGCTCTGTCTGGTTCGTTTAAAATTTTCAAAAATTATAAGCCTTAAATAATTTTAAGAGAGGAGAGGCAACAGATATTTTCAGTTACGTGACTGTGCAGAAGGTATATTAGAAAAAAATTATAAAAGCGATACTAGCTTATTATTAAACAAATATTTAGTTTAACTAATTAGATATAATTGCTCTGCGATATCGTTATATGTATTTTTATATATATATATATATATATATATATATATATATATACTATAATATATATTTATATATATATACAGGGTGGCCAGCAAACCGGGAATAAGGCGGGAATTTTGTCGTAAAACCGGGAAAAAATGTAAAAATACCCAAAAATGATATTTTTAATAAGAAAAAAATCATTTGAAGGGAAAAATGAATGCCTTTTTAATGTTCCTTACTCAGAATAAATTATAAAGTTCTGTTTTATTGATATAAAATATACTGCGACGGTCAAATATTATCAATAGTAACACAAAAAATCCACTCTTCTTTTTGTACAATTCTAATAATCAGGAAATCGGGAGGAATTGGATCAGGAAAATCGGAAATAAATCGGGAATTTATTTGAGTGGCCACCAATATATATATGTATGTTCTTTTTCTTCTTTTTCTGTGTTCAGACGTCGTGACCGATCATGAACATATTTCAACAATTTTTTTCCATTTCTCTCGATTTTGAGCTGCCTCCACCAGCTGTTATGTTGATAGGCCTGTTGTGTTTTGAATGTAATCTATGAACCGGGCGGGAGGTCGTCCTCTATTTCTTTTACCTTCTGTTATTCCCTGTATGATAATTTTTTCCAATAGGAATATGGTACAGGTGAAAATTGATGGACAACTATCGGAAAGTTTTCAAACGGAAAAAGGGGTAAGGCAGGGCTGCATATTGCCACCTATGCTCTATAATATATATGGTGAATGCGGTAGGAAACGGAAAATTGGAATGGCGGAATGACGATCGGTGGAAGAAAAATTTCCAATCTGCGCTACATAGATGATATGGTATCAATAGCGTTAGAAAAATTGACGAAAATATGAAAAAACCACTCCATAACAGTAGAAACTAAAAATGGAGACTAGTGGAGACACTAATATTCTCAATAGCAAGCTAAATCGTGGACGCTGAACAAAACGTTATGCCGAAGATTAGAGACATTCGAAATAATATGTTACAAACGAATGCTCCGGATACCGTGGATGAAGCATCCCTCTAATGCTTCAATATTAGAGGAGCTGGGGGAATAGATCGAAAAGACAGATTAGTGCAAGTGATAAAAAGGCGGGCCCTGAGATTCTCCGGCCATGTGATACGCCGAGATGTATATGTATATTACGTAATATAAATCAAGAATCAAAATATCATATAGAAATACACAGAAAGAACTTAATGACTTGGTATTACAAATCGTAACGTAGAAATTTCAGAATATTCTTTTTTTGTAGTGTAACGTTTCGATATCTTTATTATTTCGACCTCTAATGACTTTAAGTTTAGTTTTTTTTGCAGTTTTTTATAATTTGAATGCATTTTGTATTTTTTTGTTAAAATTTACAATTCCATATGATACCGCATTATCTTTTTTGGGGAAAAATAACAGTTCATAATTTACTTATTCCTATTAAGTATGCTGTAGCATTATCAATTTTGAGAGATGAAAAATAGTGAGTATGCGATTATTCGGACGATTTCAAAAAATCTAAAAAGAAAAAAAATTAAAATCGGATTCAAAACAAAGTTTGTATTTTTAAAGGAAATAATAAATGAATACCGTTAATTCTGAAGCTATAATCTTTTAATCAAATTATTTCGCAGGCAAAGTAACGAAACGAATGAAATGGAATTAGAGGAGAATGAGAAGCGTGAACTGGAATCATCATTTGATAGTCCTTTGGAATTTTGTTTTTCGAAATATCCGAAAGAAATGCGAAATATATTATTGGGAACATTGTCGTATTTGAAAGTGGAAGAGATATTAAAAGTGGCTAGAGTAAATAAAACGTTCAATGATATCGCAATGGATGCGTGTTTGGTAAGTTACTTCGTTTCTATTATAGCTCAAAGTAGAGCTTATTATTTTTTAGATTAATGAAAGTATGGCATTTTCAAAGAGTAAAATGTTTTATATGTAGTTGGAACAAAAACAAAATACACTTTGTCCTCGATCTATAAAACAGTAAGGATAATTCGATGTAGAAATAATGTATTTGTAACGATTGGTTTAAATATTCTATATTATACACAGTAATTTTTAAGGGACATGTATTTATGGGAGTGCGGAACATGATAAACTACGTGTGGTTTATCGAAAATCAACAGTTTTTAAAATAGTGCGTGTTATAAATTTTTTTTTGTTGCAATAATTCAATTTTTTTTTTTTTTCAAGAATTGAGTAAGAAAAAAATATCTACTCCTGTTAAGCTTTTTTGCAATTTGTAATTACGTTTTTCAAGAAAATCTATTAGATTGATAATGTATGAAAACATAAAACGTATTTTAAGTGTTAAGTCATAACATCCACAATAATCGAGACAAATTAATGAAAAACAAGAGTTTATCAGAAAAAATCGGTAATACACGAATTAAACGAATTTTTTTTCTTCTTTTTTTTTTTTATACACATAATGAGGTAGGTGTTTAAATAAACTTCAAATGTATTTTAAAAGAGGATTAAAACAAAAATTACAGAATGTCTTAAAGATTGAATAAAACAAATCCACCGATTTCTTAAAATTGTTTTTTTCTTAAACTTATTTTGTAGGTGAACAATAAGAAAAACAACTATTAGATGCGCATTACTTGAAATCAGTAAATAAGTCGATAAACAATACATTGATTGTTGTAGATTTTCGAAAAAACCTTACTTTTTTTGTCTTATTAACCAATGACGTGCAAATGTTTAATAAATTCCAAATGCGACTCTGATGATATTATAGAAAAAATTAGAATGTGTAGTTCAGTTAAAATAACTGATTCTCGTTAAATACGGTATAAGTAAAATAATTAAGTTACCATTTACTTTCATAATATGCATTTTTTCTCCTTAGGCGGTCTTACGCGTGTTTTTTTAAATTATATTTATTTTCAAAGAGAAATTTCTTTTTAATACATCGATTGCCGCTGCTTTTCTTTGAATTATTTTATCCTACTCGTTAACTCTTTAAACGTATGTAACCTAAAAATCTGACGGAGTTAAATTAGAAATGTAGCTGATCAGTGTAATGGTTTTCCTTTTCTCGAATCAGCAATTTAAGAACATTTTGTATGGTAGGGTACTGGACATCCACCACGCTAGCGTTACATCGTCTAGTGTGTGAGTCCACAAAAATTCTTCAAACGTTTCTCTTTAAATCTTGGAGCAAACGTTTAAGTCAAATTAAATTTTTTGCAATAGTTTCCATTTACACGTTTACACTGACTTCTTATTTTTATACGTTTATTACATCTCGGGATTTTTAACACTTCCAAATTTAGAGATGTGTCGGTAGGTTGCACCAAATACAGTTACCTTTTGCGGAAGACGCTATATTCGTAAAACGGCTTGTGTTCTCGCTGGACTATCACTGCATTTTACTGAAACCGTAAGTGAATAAAATATCTGCGTATTCAGAATTTGTGAATGTTGCCGTTTTAATTATTACAAGTATTTATTGAGATTTTAAACGAGTCAGAGAAAAATTTAACACGAAGAAAATCAAAACTCGCAAAATTAATTCAAATATGATTAATCACGGTCAGATTATTTGTATTCTTTGTTTCATCATTAATATTATCGACTATCTTTAAGTGTTGATAATCATTGTATTAGTTATTCCGAGTTTTGTCTTATTAAAGGAAATTAAAAATGTGCTTGAGCCTATGTGACGATAAGGAGGCGATACTTTAAAAATAAAATTTTATTTTTACAGTACTTGGTAGAATTACATTTTTTTCCATAAATTGCACTGGAGGTGCTTTTTATTTCTAATATCTCCAGACCGTATTCGGAATTTATTAAACATCACGTTATTAGACAAGAAAACAAGAAACGAGATTCTGCTTTTTTTTTAATGTTTGGCGATTTTGCGCTTATCTAATAATTGATCTGCTGAATGTTAACAACAAAGTTAATTTAATAAAAAAATAATAATGAGTCAGTAGTTTTTATTTTATTTAGTTTTTCAAAAGATAATCTGCGATTTTTTTGATTTTTATTAAAATTTTCTATTCTGTTTTATATTTTTAACTGTTTTATTTAACATTTATATCCCGTTAAAGAGGTAAGCAAAAACAGACACATTTTTTCATGCATTATTTATTTTTTTCATTGATGTATTAGTGATTTTTTTCATCACTTTTTTCTATTATTGTAGAAATTTTGACATTTCATTCAGCATATGTTTGGCATTTTCCTACACAGTGAATCTGTTAGATTTTTCTCATAATACTAGCTACAATAAGACTCGTGATATTAATTTTATTCTATTTTTAAAAAAGTAACTTGCCGATTTTTTACTTACAAATTGCAGAATCTTGAAAACCGTTAAGTTTGCATTTTATTTTTAGAATAATTATTTTTGATCTCTCGAATAAAAAAAGAAATACCCTTTCCACATATGTGTGCATATTTATATCGAATTAAATGAAGAATGCCAGCGAATAGTACGAGTATATTGCACACGGTGATGTTATATTGGTCGTTATCTCGTTATAATGATTGCGATTGTAGCTCTAAATATTGCTTACTAATTTCGCCTTGGCAGGTTAAAAATTTATTTACGTAATAATGGACTGGAAAAGTTTTTTTTTTAAAATTATGAATCTATCAATATTTGGTATTTCATTTTCCTTCTGTAGGAGACTAAATCATAATAATATGGATAATTTCCTTGATTGTATTTTTTTTTCTATTTTTTCGCATTCATTAAATTTCTAGAATTTTTTAAACTTTTCTTAATTATTCGAAATGTACAGATCAAAAAAAAAAAGTATTATTTTTGATTTAATCTTGGCTTTTTTACTATTTAAGCTTCCTGATGGGAAAACAGTTTTGTTATTTAAGTTCTAGGTTAGATTTTTTTTTTTGATTTATTAGTAAATTTTGTTCTACACATATTTTTCTGATTTCATATTATTTGGTGTTTCTAAAAAAAACCGTAATTTTGTATTTCTTATCAACTAATAATTTCACATTTATTATTGCTTTTTAATAACGTTGATATTGTTAACATATAATTTCATGAATTTTTCCCTTCTAGCAATTACTATTTGTTCTTCTGAGAAAGTGATGTTAAATTTCACTTCTTTGATTTTGTGGCTGCGTATTCAGGACAACCTCATTATTTTTAAATCGGAATTTTTCATTCACTTTTTTTTATCTTACATGCTTCATTCGGATTAAATAGCTCATTTTAATTTTATTTATACAGTGGAAAAGTGTCAAAATGAAAAATTCCAAAGTGTACGATTGGGACGGATGTGCTAACACTTTGCGAAAGAATAATACTGTTCGTTTAGATTTGCGTAAGATGTTGTTTGCTTCTAAAGCAGAAAACAGTGGCATATGGGCTAGTTGTGTGACGGCATTGTCGAAAGTTGATAGTCTAACTGAAGTTTACATATGCCGTTGTAGTCCAGCCATGTTGGATTCGTTCGCGGCTGCATGCTCGCATATAAGTATATTAAATGCTCCTCATGTAGGGTATGTATATTACACATTTATTTTTGATTTAAATAATTTTATTATTATATACAAAGAATTACATGATTTATTCTAGAAGTAAGTTTCGAACCCTATGGTGTGTTGCTTTTCCTAATTGCTTAGTATAACAGTTTTTTTCGTATAATTGAGATTTATAATAATAAACCGTTTAGATGAGTTATATTTTGTGAGTCCTTATAACAGATATAATTTAAAACATAAACAAACAGCAACTAAGTACAGAGTTGGTTAAAAGTATTCGAAAGATTTTCGGAAAACGTAAAAGCGATCAATTCCCTATTTTAATTTCCTGAAAGTGAAAGACTCCAAAAATCGAAATTGAAAATTTTATGATTTATGCATGTTTTTAAATATGGGAAATTCAATAAAAATAAAAGACACTTTACATTTCTTTCTCTTTGTGTAAGTCGTAGCCAGAAGTTTGTGATAAGTTTCCGCTTGAACAAATGATGGATATTAATTGTTTTGATCTCGCTAAATTTTAAGCAAATTTGATTTTTTTTTTTTTTGGTTTTAGTAATTTAAGGAAATGTGAAGAAATGAATCAATTGTTTCGTGAAAAGTAATTTTTTTATATGGAACGTGATATCAATTGATGTGTCTTGCAATAGAGAATGCAGTCTAATGGCTGAGGGGGGCAATTTATCAAATGAAAATACTTTAAAATGTTGTTTATGGGTTATGGGTGTCCGTGTAAGTGTGTAATGCTATATTCTTGGTGCACAGGTAATTTTGTAGCAAATACATAGGTTGTCCAAAAAATTTTGAGACTGAGCTGATATTACTGGAACCGCGCACGTTAGCGACAAGCGGAAAATACGTCGAGTTGCCAAACATGTGTATGACAACATTCAAAAATCAAACCTCCAGGTGCAGTAGAACGCGCACATTGTGTACGAAGTGACCCCACCAATTTTTCAAGAGAAAAAAAGACACAAGAAAAACGAAAAAAATTTATTTACGTAGGGTATAAAACAATCATTTTTTTCTTCTCAAAATAACGTCCCTCGTTTTCGAGACATCTGCCCCTTCTTTCGCGTCATTTTTCAGTAATAATTTTGGCAAATTCGACAGAGGGATCGCTTTGAAGACGGTTTGACAAGCAGTGGTCACATCTTCATTGCTCTCGAACTTGCGTCCCCGTAGGCGGCTTTTCAAAAGGGGAAACAGCCAGAAATCGCATGGAGCAAGATCTGGACTGTATAGCGGATGGAGCAGGACTTAAACGTTTCGCTTCGTGAGGAACTCGACAGTCGCATGGGCGGTGTGCGGTTTTGCATTGCCTTGGTGCAAACACCAAAATTTTCTGATTTCAGGACACTTCCGAGAAACGTATCGTCACAGAACTACAAGGACTGAGCGGTAGTACTGTGCAGTGATCGTTTGGCCTGCAGGAACGCGGTGCTGATAAATTAGTCCTCTTTCCAGCCAAAAGACGTGATGACTATCACTTTGGCAACAGACTTTGCCTGCCGAACTCTGATGCCAACGAAAAATTTGTCAGCCGAGAAAGCATGTGATCACCATAGGCTTGTCTCATTAAATGAAGATTATGCGTAGTCGTATATTTCAATAAATAACAAAAATGTACCACCGCTCTTTAGTTACGACGTCGCACAGAAATATCGGAATCTATTTTCGTTACAACAAACAAATAACACAATAGATACAACGTTCCGATTCTACACGTTTTTCTCTACTGCACGTTTTATTGCTTCTACAGCGGTGATTTTCGGATATGTTATTGCTGGGGGGTGGGGCTACATGAGGTTTTTTTCGTTTGCCGCCAGAATGCGCGGTTGTTCCAGAACTCAAACCAAACACGTTGGTAGGGTGAACTTGTACATACGTCACGCGTTTCGTTCTCGTACGCGTTCTGTTGCACCTAGAGGTTTGATTTGTAAATATGCTGTCATACTCATGTTTGGCTACTCGACGTATTTTCCGCTTGTCGGTAGCGTGCGTGGTTTCAAAAATATCGGCTCAGTCTTAAAATTTGTCGGACAACCTATGTATATATATATATATATATATATATATAAAAAAATCGGATGGTGTGATTTCTATCAATCACTTCATCTGTTTTTTTTTTTCTTATAATTTAGAAGTTTTTTATGTGCTTATTAATAAAAAGTATTTAGCTGAATGTGTTGTTTTTTTTTCTTTTTAAATTGTGAATTACTAAAAGTCATGTAGCACTAAAAAAGAGAAGAAGAAAATTGCAAACAACTTACGCGTCATTTTTATTGTTACCGTTAATAGTAAAATAAAAGTTTAACTTTATGTAGTGCTGTTAAGATCAATGTTTTTGTATAATTGTGTATATTACTTTAAAATTAGCCATTAAATTTAAACATCGCTTTATTTTGCATTTATTTGTGCAGATCTGGGAACGTATCGTTCGAAAATATTGCAAAAATGCCACATTTGAGAGAATTGAGAATTACAAGTTGTAATGGAACAATTGAGAAATTAAAATTTACTGCGAATAGCGAACTTCTAACCACACTGGTAAGTGTATTCATTGGGTTTTCACGAATTTAAAAAGTTGTCTTAGTTCTTTTCAGAGTACTTCATGAGTTTTAGATCCGAGTTGACAACACCGAAGTCAACTCTTGTGATCGAGAATTGAATGATTTTAGTCGAAATTATACTTTCTAACTCGAGCACTTCGAAAGATAGCGCCACAAATACCGGGTCCATATTAATATCTTATATATTATTCTTATATATAATAATTCAGCTTCCGTATGTGTGTCCGCAAAACTCGAAAAGTGGTCGATGAATTGTCTTGAAATTTTTACACAACGTTGCATTTCTGTATACTTTTTGCGCCACAAATAGTTTTTTAATTATCCCAAAATAATGTTTTAATTTTTTTAATGTCTTTCGTTCCGGGTGAATTTGTTGAATTGCCGTTAGATGGCGCCACAGTAAATAATTACTCCGGTATGCATTTATTTATGCAGCTATGACGTAAAATAAACGTAGTTTATAGAACGCGGTACTCTTCATTGTTCTTCAGTATTCGATCGCGGTCGTAAATTCTGTCGTTCGTCGGGTTTTAGCGGGCTTCTTTAATAGTATATATATATATATAAAAATCAATTGCGCATGTATGAAAGATCAGAACGTCTCGACCAATTTGGCTTTGTTTTTTTGTTTTTTTTGTTGTATTCGTAATTGTCGAGACAAAGTTTTTATGAAAGAAAATTTTGGAAAAGTCCACCGAAAACGTCGGAAACAATAAAAATAATGGCAAAAATGGCGTCACGATCTGATGTTCAGTTTGACAGTTCTGCTGTCAATGATCTTGTAACAACAAATTCCGCATTGAATGTTGATATTTTGCGGAAAAGAATTAAATTGAAAACGATAGATCAGTGTGTTATCGGTAGTGATTATATCTTAGTGCATTTAAAACCGTAAAATTCGTTAATTAAAATGTAAATAAAATGATTACTATGGTAAATAATAAATTCTAAATAACATTTTATTAATTTCTGGCGTAAGTAAATACGTCGCGTTCCGTTACTTCTCTTTTTGCGTTACTGAAATCATCAAAGCTCCATGACATGATCTAAACATACAAGTCGCATTCCCAGCCCAGCTGCTGTACTCATTACAGAGAGTTAAAAGAAAAGTAGCGTTTTCTATTATTTTTTCAGATTTTTATATTTGCTACCGGGAATGTTATTTATACTCAAATTTGAAATCCTTACATGAGTACTGTAGTTTGCCGTTATAGTGATGAAGTAATTTTAATAAAATGCTCGAGACGTTAAGGTTGAAAGATGAGAGTGAAGATGTTCTTTTAAATGTGTAATTATGGCAGGTGACTGTGTGGATAACTCGGCCCTTTCGAAATGATGGCTATGTGTACTGTTTAGTTGAAAGAAGTTTTTTGTTAGATCACGACAGAAGTTATAGAAAGACCGATAATCTTCAGCTAAACGAGAAACGTGAAAACCACTTTTTGTTCGACGGTGATTACCATGTTTCCCAAAGAGAGAAAGAATTTTTATATAAATATAATTCCAGATAAAACAAAAATTTTTTTTATTCATTTCCAAGTACAGATCTAAACGGGTATTAATACACGAGCGAAGTCGTGGATATCAGCTAGTGTACATCTTATAAAGTTGCAAGGCGAAAGATAGTACAGCACGCTCTATAGTAGCTAAAGAGAGTTAGTGATTTTTTTAATCGAATGTTTTATTCGTCAGATCATCGGAAAACTATGGAATTCTAAAATCTATAAAATTAAAGGACTCAAATTTTGATAAAAAATTAAAAATCAAGTTTTAACTAAATTTAAAAAAAGATCCACAGCTGTTATGTAGTAACTACGGAATTTATTTATTTATTTTTTTTAATTGGCGCATTAAAAACGGCACGCAGGATAACAGTGGACTCAGCGCAAAAGATTGAGCAAAAGGAGACAAGTTTAAAGGACTCGAAGTAATTTAAAGGACACAAAAAAACTGCGTTAACTCCATTAGGTTCCTTGGAGCCGTCAGTGAAAATCGAAAAATGGTCAGGGAAAGAAGTTAGATCTGGTAAAATTCCGATCTAACAACATGATGTATAATAGGTTTAGGAAGAATAAGAGAATGAAGGCGGATGAAGAAAAGAGAAAAAAATTGAAGGAGAAGAACGGGAGTTTATCATAAGTGTAGATATACGGAGAAATTTGAAGGAGACGGCCAGCGATAAAGAACTGTAAGACCGGAAACAAGAAAGTCCACAGTCCTTTCTAGAGACTCAGCATTTATACACCAGCCACAAATCAATACCTAATACGTAAAGTAAAATAAAACCGTAGTATGTTACAAAGGGGAAAAAAAATACGCTTCTATATCTACGAATTTTTTATTGAAAATAAAAGACTGCAGCATAGCTTAAGGGCCAATTTTGATTCAGTTGACATCCTTTTGAAAATATAACACCTCCAAATTGTAAAATTTAAGGATAAAAATTTTGAATAATTGGAACGAGGTCACCAGTAACTTAAAATATTTCTGCTTCGATTCTAAGAAAGAAAATGAATTTGACCGCTGTAAAGTAAATTTAATGAAATAAATCTTGTCAGTATATCATTTTAAAAAGAATTAATTTTCCTCTCGTATATATTACCCAGCGGTTTTGGTGTTTGAGATATTTTAATCCAAATTTCACTTTTTTAATTGACTTATTCATATTCTTAAAAAAATAATAAATATATGCGGACGCTGTAGTTCCTTTTAAAAATTCACGCAGTAAAATAATTACAAATCTGAAGGATTGAATTGCGAAGCAGCCAGAAGCTCAGTCCCCTAGTATATATATATATATATATACATATATATATATATATATATATATATATATATATACGTACATATACAAACACACACGCACGTGTGTGCGTTTGTGTATGTGTGCGCGCGCGTTTATGACGACACCTCCAAAATCTCTAGTTTATATTGTCTTCTATAATTCTTATAAACAGTCAGTTTTAATTGATGTTATTTTTTAATTTACAGTTTATACAGCAATTTCGGTTTGTCAAGACGACGCTTTATGCCACAAATCGTGTATTTCGTTATTAGTTTTCGTGTGAAATACTTCCGTTACATAAAAATGTTACACTATGCAAACTTTTTGTATTATTCTCGATATAAAAATGACATAATCATTAATATACACGCAAAACGAGCTGTTTGATATTTTTAAAACGAAATGTGAATTATCTAGTTTTTTTTAAAAATGGTTTCAGGCTTTAACCGGTTTCAGAATTATAGATCCCGTATTTGCGTCTGCGATCGGCGATTTAAAAAACTTGAAGTGTTTAATATTAGGCGACTGTAAATCGATGGAAGGCAATGAGTTCAATGACACCTTAAAGAAACTGACTAACCTGAAGCAATTACGACTGCACGCCGTGCACAATATGCTTCCAGATTTTTCGTTACTCATAAACATCGGAAAACACCCGAATTTAAAAACGCTGGAATTAGTTGACGTAAAGGTGGAGCCGGGTTTCGGCGCAGCCTTAAGCAGTTGTAGCAATATCGAACAGTTGCTTTTGGTTCCGCTTTACTCTTTGAAGGTAATTTCGTCATTGCTATTAGCAAAAATTTGAGCTTAGTTTTTATCATTGTTTAGTGCGATTTCTAACGTTGTCGGTATAAATTTCGTCTGATTGACAGGCCCCAATAATTAACCGGGAAGTTATAGGTGGAATTAGTCTATTGGCGGAGACGTTGAAACAATTCACGTGGGGCCTTTCGCTTTGCGTGTGGAGTATGGCGAGCGCATTTCAGCAATCGCTTCCGGAGAATGAAAATAAATTGCTTCTCAGACGCGACGATAATTACATTAAGGCCGGTCCTGAGGAAGAATACGTGCCGCTTTTGAAACAGCTGCATTCACCGGTCAGCTCACCGAACGGCAGAGTTCACACGGAAGAAATTGTCATGTTACCGCCGAGTAAATTTCAACAAACGATAAATCACATGTTACCGAATAGCGAGGTAAAGGTTTTTAAAGTTTCTAACACGACTGCAAGTACTGTTCATTTCATTAAATGACGCGCCTCTATTTGTTTTTATAATTGGAAAACTTTTTTTGAACATTTATTGTACCATACCGGAACGAAAGAAGCCGACTGCTGAAGGGTTATTCTACCGAAGGTACAATCCGCGACATATCTTTCAAGATCGTGTTTCTGATCTTTTCTTATCATCGTATTTAAATCATACGCCGCTCAATTATTTTTAAAGTCAGTGCGTAGTTCTCAATTATTTTTGTACCGATTTACATTATGTGTGTAGAAATTACCTCACCCCTCCTCCCGCGCCATATCGGAACCGAATGGAATTCGCGTAAAATTTTAATTTCATTTTTAAATTGAATATTAAAGTATGTAGATTATTAATACAGTATACATTGCAATGAAAAGAAGAAAAAAAGTATAAACAGAAAAAACGATAATTACGTTTAATATAGTAATAAATTATTAGTTTAATACATCATATACATTAATGAAACTTCTACCGTTTGTGAGCGATTAAGAAAGGAATCTATTTCTTGTCGACACTGAGCAGTAATGGTCACGGCGTTGTAAGGGTCCATTGTTTACTGTCTGATCGGTTTGAAAGCCATAGTGCCGACGGTAAACATTTCCGTCCAATTTTTTTTTTTTACTTCTCATAATTAATGCGATGTATTTATTGTTATGTAATTTTTATTTCGTGTTTACATTATTAATATAAATTTTATGAAATAATAACAACACTGCACAGTCCAGTTACCTTTATTATCTAAATGAAGTTACGAAGTAATTAATATATTTTAGTTTTTCACTTTATTATAAAAAAATCTTTTATTTATTAACTTCATTTAATATATATATATATATATATATATATATATATATATATATATAAATATATATATATATATAATATAAACAAAACATATATTATATACATCTATATTTTTAAAAAATAAATAAAATAAGATATCATAGAGTTGTTGTAATAAGCAATTTTAGCGGCATAGGATGGTAGTTACTGTTGACCATAACTGATGATAAACATTGTGAATAGTTTCGACGAAATTGTATCTTTAAAGTTTACCATTATTAAAGGCCGAGTAAGTTAAAACGTGTAAGTTTATACTTTTTCACTTAAAATTACTAGTTTTTATTTATTTATTTTTGCGTGGTCTCATTGAAATAAGACTGACAACTTAAAAAGTTCTTTCGGTATTTTACGAAATACATGTAATGTTTTTTTTTTTATGTGTTTAATAAAATCGTTTTAAAATTTTAACATGAATTCGTAATTTCTTCCGTAAATGAATTACGGTGTACTTTTATTACATTGTACATTTACATTTTATGTGAGTAATACTTGGAAATACATTTTAAGGATTATTTTAAATAAATAAAAATGGGTTTTTCTTCGAAGTAGGCTGCAGTATTAGCTAATCTAAATTTAAATTGACCAAATAAACACGGTAATCGTGAACTGAAACGAGTCATTTAACTTTTATTAAAATTTCAATAATCCTTTTGGTGATTCTAATATTTGTTTTTGGTCTTTGTAAGTATTCAATTTTCAATTCATTTTATTATATTGTAAGTCCGCAGCTTACTCAGATATCTTGTTGATCGTTCGGTAAAATTCTGATACGCTTTTATTAATAATAATAAAGCAGAACGATTAATTTTTAATGGAACTGATTAATATTTATTGTGGTATTTAAGTTGAAAAATGAAATATTCTTATATTGATGCGGTTACTCGATTGTAAAACAATGGAACGCAACTATCTTTAAAGTAAAAGTTGCTTTCCATTATAAAGGGAAAAAATGCTGCTTTGCACTTCACTAGTAAGGATTTGCTATTCCTGAAACTGTCTCTTCATCCATCCGGTTAATAATATGAGGAACATATTTTCAAGTCTTACATGTTAAACTGCGAAATAAAGAACTGATTAAAATGTTTTTTCTCTTAATTCGTTATTGCAAGAACACATTCACACAAAAATTGAAATACGGTATATAATTTTTTAAATTTATTTGATTAATACGTCTACCATTGACTTATAGGGTTAACTTTGAGTTGTAAAATTGTTGATTTGTTTTCAATTTTAATCCGAATTTTCAAAGCAGTATGTAATATGTTTATTGTATTTGCTTGTGAATATAACTTGACCTTAAATGCTTATAAAAACAAAATATAATTGTGATTTGGGCAAATGGTTTTATGCCAGGCTAAAAAAAAAAAAAAGGAAAAATTATTGTACTCTGCTATTGTATTCCCATGTTGTACGTAGTACAAATTTTCTGCTGTTTTCTGCATTAATTAGAAATTGAAAAACTTAAAAAAAAGAAAAAAAGTGGCCCTTTAAAAATATACGGAAACATTATTTATAAATTTAGTAAATAGAGAAAAATGAAAAATATATACAGTGAAACTTCTGAATAACGAACAGTCTCAGGACCAAAAAATTTGTCTGGTATTAAGAAGTGTCCGCTAATGGGAAGTAATAATGTATGTACAGATTACTAAAATTTACATTATTGTGTATTGTAACGTATTTCACAAGAATATAAAAGATAAAAAAAGTACAGCACATATTTACTTAAGACATACATGCACCTAAAATATTAAAAAAAAAAAGTTCGTATAATATAAAAATATGTGTGTATGTACAATACTACCACAGTATTTACTTATGTTTGTATTCCAGGATCAGTTCGTAAACAAGTTAGGCAATAGAGTATAAATCACTTTTTGTTTTTAAGAACGCAAGATAATCTATAATTTTAATCACTTATGTTCAAAATATTTTTTTTTTTAAACACATACTGTAAATCCTAGCGTATCGAACATATTTCGGTTTTGTATGAAAAAATCGGTAATTTTACTTTGTTTGTTTCTTTCATTTAAAATCCGCGATTCGACATGCACTTGCAGTTCAGATATCATTTTTAAACCTTCAGCATCAGCTTTATGAATGAAATATGATTTTTTTAGTTTTCCAATAACAACTAACAAGTCAACATTATTTAAAATTTCACAGTCAACTTCAGTAGTTGTGTCTTCTTCGCCATCATAAATATTATTGTCATCAAAGTCTACTGCATCATCGGATGGATTTTGTTGTTGCATGAATTCAGCTGCTAATATTCATTTATGTCGGTACAAGGATCTTCCACATGCAATGATTCCTCGTCTATTAAACGATAATCTGGGGCACTAATTGAACTTTTTTTGACAAACTTTGTCCGTTTAACAGAAATCGAATTTCCAAAATTATACTTATTAAAGTGTCTGCGCCCGTAATTGGGAAAATCCGTTGTTGTTGGGAAATATTTTTATATTGTGTCTTATAGGAAAATGCCGGAGATTTTAAAATTGTTCGCTATTTAAAAGTGTTCGTTAGTAGAAGTTTCACTGTATACATATATATATATATAATGTACTAATGAGTATTGTTGAAGTGAACCATTAAAAAAATCACAAAAAATGTAATTTGTATTGTTGAATTTAGATTGCACTGAAATGATATCCAGCAATATTATTCTGTTGTGTATTTCAAAATAATTTTTACATATAAAAAAACAAATATCGAAGAAGTCAGACTTTTGTTATATTTCTGTTTGGTAAAATATATTAGAATAACAAAGATATTTCAAAAATTTATTTATTAAACATTTATGAATGTTAACCTTTGCCGAAAGAATCTATCTCTAAAGCACCATCAACTTTCCTGATAGCACATCTACATACGTATTTTAAAAGTGTAATTTAAAATTTTCAGCAAAGTCAATTCGGTACGATGGAAATAAGATATGGTATTGTAGTATGTTTTTTTTTTTCAAATTCAATAGTTTTCCTTAAATTTAAAGATTATAATGAAACAGTAATGTACAGAGATCAATAATAATTCATTTGGACTGCAATCAATTAAAAAGTAGAATTGCGTATTATTAATTTTAGTTGTTATTAACCTTGTTTTAACAAAGTTAGTAAACAGATAAGCATAATTTTCTTTCTTTTTATTTCTTCTTTTTTAAAGTTGTATTTTAAGATTTTTATACCTTCGTAAAATTGTAATTAGTAATTTAGTGTAATTTAATTTGTTGTTGCCTCGTTCTGTATATTTTTATTGCATTTATGTAATGAAAATGTAATTCTATTTTATTTTATGTTATCTGATAAGAGATGTATTTAAACGTGTTCTTGTTAATAATAAACGTTTCTGTTGTTGCAGTTATATACGTTGTCATTAGTACTTTACATAAGTAATTTAAATTATTATTTATGCGTGCTAACGAATTAAAATTAAAATTTTCGATAGGAGCTAGGATTGTGTAACGTTGCGAACGCGTTTACACAATTCAGAAAAAAACTAGACTGAAACTAAACGAGTTGTTTTTGGGGTCGTTTTATAAATAATATGTTTTCCTTTTCCGACTAGAAGTGCAGGGATGTCTGTCTTTAGTTTCAATGTCGATTACTTGTGGAATTTCCGTAGCAAAAAGTTCATTCATGCTCGTTAAGCTCATCAGTCCTGCGTGGTTTCCAACGACGCTTTAGTTTTATAGGGTTTTTTTTTTTTTTTGCTTTTAATTATGCTTCTTTTTAATAGACTAGCATAGGTCCCAAGACGAACTCAGCTGCTAATGCTCCTCTTTATTGAAATTATTATTTCGTTAACTTATCTATTTTTAAATTTATCGATTTTAACTAAAATTTCCGTTTTTAATACGTAACCAAGGATTTCTCGAGTTCTGTTAACGCCAACTTTTCTACATGTTTCAATGTCGGGTACTTTAAAATCTACTCGAATCTTTTACTTCTCATTAATTATTAAACAGAAATTTAACAACATAATTAACTGTCTATTTTTTCTTCACACACTCGGTTTTACTAATCGAACCAAAGGATCCCACGAGGTTGATGCTTCCTACAAACTTCCTATTTATAATTACCTAGTATCCTTTGAACTATTTACCTTCATTCTATATTTTTTGCAGAATCGGTTGCTATTCTACATGTACTTCTATACACTGCGTCTTTCTATGATAATACTAAATTGTTGATAATCTCGGACTCCATAAGTGTATTTTAAAATAATATTCCTATCCTATCATCTTCCTTCGAACAATTATACTTTTCTTCATATTCATTCTATTGCCTCTGATCTTATCATTTCAGTTTGTTTTAGATTGATTTTCTTTGAGTACTTAGCCATACGGGATTTTAGACAACGAAACAGTCTGTAGCTATTAAAGGTTGTCTCATTAAAAAATCTCCCGTACGTAATCTATTTTCTCTATCCAAAAAATTTTTGTGTCGATAACTACTCTTTTGGTTTTACTAATGAGAATTTCCTTTACTGTACTTTATAGCCTTTTCTTCTTTCACAATTTTGATATTTATATTTTCCTTTTTTTTCCATTTTCCTATAATAACTTTCTTATACCGGCTTGGATCTGAGCATAACTCATTACTTTTCTATACAGTTCCTTTTCTACATCATCTCCATGCGTTTCATCCTGCTAACTCTGCAATATCATTTGTAACGCAGATCATCTGTTTCTTGAATATCCTTCATTAACTTTATATTGTAATCGTCACACTAAAATTCGCACCTTTTTCGGTCCTTTATTATCTCTCTTCTAACCGACTTTATTTTATCAGTATTTGTAAATATTCAAATTTAATTAATGTCTATGTTCTAAATTACACTTAATTATCATAAATCAAAGGGTTGATGCTTTATATTAGCGAATACAATTGAAAAAACAAATTAAAATTCTTAAATGAGTAGTGCTCCTTAGAATTTTCTCCTTTGCTAAATGCAATCATCATATATAAGATACTAGACCGGGAATATAATTTATAATCGTTGGAAACAGAATGAATTTAAGTGGAAAAAGAGTTTTCGATATGTAGAAAAAGTCATCCCCTACCCCCCCAACTGTTCTATCAGAATCTAATACTTATCCTCTGTTCACTGATATTAAACATAACTTTATAGTTGAAAGAAAGAAAGGCGCAGTCACAAGTTACTCAGAAGATTTGATTATTACTATACTAAGCACAAAAACGGGTCCATATATCTTTAAACAATGTTTCTTTGTCGTACTGTTATACTCTACATATAAGAAAATAGTACGATTTTCGTCTTCCAGTTATCAATAAATTAAAAGTTTTATAGTTAACTGGGTCTTGTGAAATTAAATTATTTAAGTACATAGAGAGAACAAGACATGAGTATAAAACATGATGTTATGGATGCAGTCCTTCTAGGAATTATGTGTTGCGCAAATCGGTAACAATAAACTGAATAAATAAGTAAAACCGAGGAGAAAAATAAAAAAGCGGTAATATAGTTGTGTTGGGGTATGAAAAATTATTAGTAACCACAGTAATTACTTAATGTACATGAGCCTATTTTTAAGTTTGTTAAAGGAGTTTTTAATTCATTTATTCTTTTTAATACATATAAATTATAAAATTAACAAAAATATGGAAAATGTTGTCCTTAAATATGGAAGAGATACACGTTCTACATCAAAGTTTAGTTAAAAATGTATGAAAAACAAGTTCTATGAAGAATATTTAATTTGCCCAAATTTTGTTGTTGTTTATTAGTTTTTGGACGTTTAGATTAAAGGGATTATTTTTTTATCACTAATAACACAGAGGAACAAAATTTTGGCACAAGGATGTTTTACTGTGTTTCTATTGGAACTCATTACGCTGAATTCAAATATGCATTCAGAATTTTCCTATCGCCCAGTTTTTGTGTGATGGTATTTTTAATGTACTGCTAACGCAGCACTCTACATATATACTACACATAGAACTATTAATTATTTTTATATTAGATAACTGACCAGGAGAAATATTTATATCTTGATTAGACGTATAAGCGTAACAATGTGAAGTAAATAACTGTTACATGATTCATTTACTGCATGAGTAATCGTGTGACAATTTAGTTACACGTTACCACTGCTTAATCAATTTCATTCCGTTTTGTGATTTCTGTTGCCAAGTGGGCTCTGTATTAATTTACAATAAATCCCCGAATTACCCCCATATTATAAGTGAACTATTGCGATCGCACAAATGAATGGGGTGTAATATGTCCTTGAAAATTAACTTTTTTGAATTCACATTTGGATTTCTTTCCGAACAATCTCGGCGTCGTCAGTGAAGATCATGGGGAACAACCCTTCCATCAGCAAATAGCAGTAATTGAAAATAGGTACCAGCGACAGTGGAGTGCAAGTATGCTTGCAGATTACTGTTGGACGGTAAATAGGGATGTTCCAGATGCCAAATACAGAGAAAAATCATTAACTTACAATTTTTAGGTAAACTGAAATGCCAATCATTCATTTAAATTTGTAGTTTTTCTTTTAGATTTTACCTGCTTGTCACAAAAAAACGGTGAGCGATGGAAAAAAACTAATTACATATTTGAATTCAGTGTAAAAAGTTCTTTTAGGATTATACATTTTGTTACATATTCCAAAAAAAAAAAAGGTTTGATTTTGTTTCTAAGTGTAATAAAAACGGTAAACAGAGTATGACGATATAATAGTACTTAGGAAACTTTAGTAGTAATTATAATTTAAGTTTTTAAAAATAATTGTTAACATTTTTTTAGTCAAAAGCGATTAATCTTGCAGAGTTTGGTACTTTAGAGTGGTGCGTAATATGTATGATTCACTTCTATCATATGATAATGTCATTATTTTTTAGACAAACCCTTATTATTGTTATTTAAATGATCGAACTATAAACTTGTAACATTTTAATGAACAATTTAATAGTACAAATGTAAAATTTAAAACCAAAAATAATTTTCTTCAAACTTTTTCTATATTTGCAGGCAGTTAATAAAATTATCTTTTCCAAATATATCTTTTCATGTATTTGAAAAAAACAAAAAACAAAAACAATACCAACGATAAAATTATTACCTTCACTTCTTCCCTTGTGTTTCATTACTTTTTCGTTCTATCAGTTGACTTTGAATTCTTATATTTTCTCGCTCCTTTTCTTTAACACATTCTATTTCATTTTTTATCTAAATCAATAAAAAAATGGCCTCTGTATAATTGTAATATAAACAAAAATAAAACAATTTTATTGCTTCAGGATTATTTTAATGCACTTTAATTTTATGTAATTTTTTAACTTTATACATTTGTGGATTTATAAAAGTAAATTTCGACACTATTTTTGGTAATATTGTTTTTGTTTTACTCTTGTATTTTTTGTTGAATGCCTAACCTATTATTGGTGAATAGTTATTATTGTAAGTGATAATTTCGGAAATCAGGCAGACAAGAAAAGTTCCATAATATCAGATTCAAGGAGAAAAATGGTCATTCGGATTGCCCAATATTTGATCACCACTTAATCATGAAGATATGATAAATTAAAAATATTTAAAAAAAAAGACGTTGGATAGAAAAATTCTGTATGCAGAAATATAAGAAAATAATATTAAATATAAATAAACTAATATGTAAAATCCATTATTCAATACAAAATACGGTAATTAATCAATCTTTTTTATAACATTGCAATATATATATTTTGGGTAAAAACTACGTCGCTGCTTAAAATATTACTTAATGTTTTGGACACGTCGTTTATATGGTCCATCAGCAGATTGTAAAATGAATTTCAAATGAATTGTCTTCGTCGATTTCTTAAATAATAAGGATATTTTTGACATGGATGATATGTCTTCTGGGTCAATCTCCGAAATGCGTTGTTCACGTAAAGGTGTTACCGTGATGACGTCACCACTAGGATCATGTGATCAAACGTTTGGGTTCATGTTTTTACTAAGAAATTTTATTTAAATTTGTACATTTATATTTTTATTTACCTTAGTGTAAACATTTCATTTATTTTATGTTCAAAAATGAGTTCATATTTTTACTAAAACGAAATACAACAGCCATGTATCACATTTCACACACCAGCCAAAAAATGTATACATTTCAAAATGTAATTCTGCGCAGAAGGACGGAAGGGTACCGTTTAAATTTTTTCATTATCAAATTGGACATAAGAGATTTTCATTATTGCTTGTTAAATTGTTAATTATCATCGGGATTATCGACAATTTTGTATTCCGATTGATCGTTTTCTTACCTTTTTTATTACCTCCTACGTTTATTTTTTACAAAAACCGATATCCGGGGTCTCAAGGTGAACTCAACTGTAAGTCATCTTCTCTGTTAAAATAAATGTTTACTTCAATTTCAATAGCTTCTACTTCAGTTTCTTTAAATTTTAAAACATGATCCGAGATCATTTAGTGTTACATTAATGCTGACTTTTCTATGCGTCTGTATGCGTAATTCGCCATTATTGTCTTACCTGCCTATCCAATATGGAGCCAGTTCTTTCTCCACGACTGCCACGTCCCCTTTTACTTCCTCGACCGAGTGTAACCTCTCCTTTCATCTGATGCTGTCGGGTTGTGGGTAAGCTTCTCGTTGGTTTTTTATAAGATGTTTTTTTATTAAGAAAAGATTACAGAACGCGCACAGCGTGTTTCATGTTTGCACACAGCACACATACACACCCGCATGCACGTCTCTCAATTCCCGGATAACTCCTACACTAGCAAACGCGTTTTTCTCGTATATTGCGTTTTAGGCATAAGCCGGGTTTCTTCAGAGTCGATCACATATATTTAATGTTTGATAAAATATGGTTTCGATATTGAATAAAGTTGTTTAATGAAACTTTTAGTAACCTTTTTAAAAATGCATGTGATTTAAATAAATATCTGTACGAGTACATACGGAAAAAAGTCAATTTGGATGTAAAATTTGAGTTTTTCTATAGAATGATTTAACTAATAATTAATTCAAGAACATTTCATATTAACATGAAATACGCAAGAACACCTCTGTAAAACAGTAAAGCAATTAACACCCGTTACAAAGCTCCGCGCAAAACAAAATTACCTATGCCTACTCATGTGTACGGTAAATTGTGAGTTCTAACTCACTTCAGCATATTAAGCAATTTTTGTGTACCAAAATGTTGATAAATAAAACTGAAGGCAATTTTAAAATAAACGTGAAAAGGGATAATTATACGATTAAATTTAATTTTTTTTTTCGCGCTAGTTGTTAAATGTTATTCGGGCTTATTGTAAAACCAAATTGCAATACGCTGTTTTAAATTAACAGATGAAGGCTAACATGTATGCTTTTTTTTTCAGTAACATTCAACGTTTACAAACTTTATTCTTCTTATATTTCGATAAGTGAATCTTTAAATTAACTTTACCTTTTGTTGAACGGAATATAACTGTTCGGAAACTAAAGTCGATAATTGTTCACAACCAAATAGATATGACACTTCAGCGGAAGCATTTATCAAATTTTCAGCGTTTGGTAAGAAACTAATTACTTTCTAAAAAAATACAAAAAATATCTTCTTACTCAGAATTAACGTTCGAAAATATCTTTTAATTAAATGTTATAAATTTCATAGTATCACCATTATATCGAGCTCGTTCTCTAAAGCACGTCGGTGGAACTTTTTAGTGCCGCTGCGTCTCCAGAAAAGGCGTTTTGTCTCAACGCAATATTTTTCTATATAACTCACAATAGTAATACAGCGAACTTAGTAGGCGGAACGGCTCAATCACGATGCAACGTTTAGAAATTTGATTTCCAATAAAATTATAGAAACGTGAGGATTATTGTATATATAGTTTGCGCGATTTCTTGTTTTTGAATGCACGCGCGGGTGTGCGTGTGTATACTATAAAGTAAAAGTGAACTGAAGTTCACAGTGTATGAACGGTAATAGAACTGAATCATTATCTAAACATTTTGTCAAAGCGAAAGATACATGTTTCACATTTTGTTTAAAACTGTTATTGAAACAAAATTTAGCCGTATCGCAGCAGAACCAATGCAAAACTGCATGATGTGCTTTAAAGTACGTATGCGCAACTGTTCTAATATGCGTATGTATTATACACTGTTCTTTAATATTAGTAAATACATATATCGGTGATACCATTTTTAAGATGGTATAAATTATTTAGGGTGTGTGGCAGTACAATGTAGTGAAGAATGTGAGAAAGTAGGGGCAGTGCGAATAAATACCAGCTTACAAACTGTCCGTTTTTTGTTTTTTTTAAAAAAAAAGATTAGTTTTTGAGTAAAACGTCTTGAAAATCGCTCGTGAAACGAACAGTGAAGCGAAATTGCGCAACGCAACGATTATTATTTTTCATCGCATATATTTATATATATATATATATATATATATATATATATATATATATATATATCGCTCATTAAATACAATAACGTCATAACTCAAAAAATAGCGATTTTGAGTTATGGGTATAGTTGGAATGCATTTTATGAGTACAGTTAGAGGTTAGAACGCTACATTTGAAAATAAGAAACTTGATAAAACAAGCATTGCTCTTGGAAAGTGTACACCATTCAAATCATAGTAAATATAAATGTTAATTTGCGTTTTCTGCGAAATAATGTTTTTTGTGTTATGACGTTATTGTATTTAATGAGCGTTATATTAATTACAACGTAATTCTTAGGCTACCCCCATTAGAAAAAATGTCCCAATTTTATGTAACGTTTGTTATATTTTATAGGATTTCTGTGATTATGTTATATTCATATGGATAGATTTAGAATTACGTTGTAAATTTTGATCATTTTACACAAAGTATAGAAGAGAAAAAGATAGAAATGTAAGCAAGAGGGGTCAAGGGGCACAGCCTTTGCAAGGCCAAAATGGACGTGTTTTATATATTTATATATATATATATATAAAACTCGGTCATTTGGCCTCCTGAGGGGCTATGCCCCTTGACCTATCGTAAAATTTTTTATAAAGAATAAATACTTTGAAAACTACAAAAAAATCCATTAGATTTATTAACAAGGATTTATAAAGTACCAAATATACAGCAGCGATTTTTTCCCGGATGTTGCTATATAATCACGTTATGTAGTGACGATAAGTTGGCTAAGGTCAGTTTTTTCTCTTTGCATTTTACCCGAATTTATCTTTACTTCTCCTGAATCTTGAATATTTACATAGCATATCTTTTCATTTTTCTTTCTTTCTTTCTTTTTCCTGTCTTGATTTTCACATACGAATAAAGCGGTTCCTTATTCAATAATGATTTGAGTTTAATGGAGAAATTTCACCAGATATGAACGCAATAAAATAAACTTCTACTTTGTGAAGATATTGCAATTAAAAAGGCTATAACCGTCTTTAAACTAATTTTCCTTACCTTCATTATCAAATAAACTAATCATTAGTTAATGAGTAGCTCGAAAACAACGTTTTTTATGCATATAACAGAACAAGTGATGTTTCTAAACTCCAGGCAAAATTTTAGATATAGCCTTTAGAATTATTTGGTACCTTTTTTAAAATTCATCGAAAATTTACTGCTTAGATTTATGAATCAAAGAATTACAATCAGTACCCGCACGAATTTAACTTCACGAATAGCAAATCAATCTAGATATCGAAAAAGGTTAGTACGTTAAATAATGAAACACTGTACATTTCTAATCTTAGTTATTAAGGATACCATCAACAACTGTTTGTGACATATTCCATTAATAAAATTAAAAGTCTGGATATAAATTCCCGAATTAAACTCGGTTCACAAGAGGTCTCCGCAAAAACAGAATCACATTTTTTGAATAAAATAACAACTTGTAGCATTGAAAAATCACTGCTGTAAAATCTGAACATGTCGAACTTAATAACGAATTTCCTGCTACCTGTTGCAATACATTTCAACGCTGACCACACGGCATTTTCATTTGCTAGCGACTATGCGCTGTTTTTTCCACTTTTCCCCATTACGTCTTCTTATTTTCTCAACTGTTTTTCTTTTTACTTCCCATTCAATCTACTCCGCTTCTCCACTCTTGATTATATTTTTTATTAATTTACGCTGTTTTATTATTTCTACCTTAGTTTTCCTTATACATACGTTTAATTATAATTTCTGTCTCCATTTTGTCTTCCTGATATCCGATTAATTCTAATTACATGTACTATACTGGTATCCCCTCATTTCTTTAGAGTGGTCATATATTTGCTCTCGTATTCTTAATTTGATTTTTTCCGCTTCAGGAAATGTCACGTTCTTTTCATTTTTCTTCTTCTCAGTTGTTCTTCATTTATTTAGTTTTTTTAACTTTGAATTATTTTCAAATGTAATTCATGATTTTTAATATTTCTTTATCAATTTCGCGAAGCCAAAGCTTTCGATATACGAATATTCGTATTAAAAAAAAAAAAAAAATGCGATAAAGACTAATATTTATTCTGCTAAACTAAAATTTTTTTTTCGATATTAGAAGGTTCACTTTATTTCAATAATTGATTTTGGCTAATTATATTTGTAGACCTTATCGAAATAAAACAATATTTTATAAATCCAGTTGCCAAGAATTTAGTTTTTGGAACTGCTTCTGAATAATTGGTTGAATGATTCATTTTAGATTTCATAATACTCGTAAAATTTAATTTTTCAGGCTTTTTCGGGCATTAATTATATCTCGTCTTTTTACTTTATTCTGAATATTTCGTTATTCATAGTAAAAACACGAACAAAGTGGTTATTTATATGAGAATGTCTTAAAAAATATCATATTTAATATATCTTCACTTATTACATCTGAATCGGTTATTTTTGAATCACTTCATAATCGTGTTTACATGAATGATTACGAAGTGACTCTGAAACATGTCGGTTTTGTAAATTTAGTAATGTCATAAGTATATTTGGTTATTTTCCGATTTATGTTTTTATTCTCATTTATACATGTATATGCAGAAAATGGATCATTTTAATTTTAATAATATCTATCTGCTAATAAATAATAACGCATTTACTTAATTTTCCTGTCTAAGTGTGTGTGTGTGTGTGTGTGTGTGTGTATTAATTTGTGCATATGCTGTATTAGTAAATTTATTGGATGCAACTTTAACAAAAAAACTTTACTTATTAAAAACAAACACAAAAATAATAATTTAAAATATAATATATCTGAAAAATATTTGATTATACTCCTTAATATTATATTCTTTTTTACTTCACTTCGACAAAGTTTTAAGATTTTATTTATTTTAAAGGTTTTTTATTAAGTTTTATGGTGTTTATTAAATTATTAAAAACTTCTGGTATTGTTAATTGAAAATTTTGTATTTATTTTTCAAAAGAAATTAGCATTTTCAATTAAATGTTTTTAATATTTTCATTGTGTAACGATGGTTCTTTAGTAAATATTTATCTAAAATCACTTAGGATATTTCTATAAAATTTTTACTATTTGATAACTTATTTTTAAAGCACCTCAGAAATAAATTGCAATACAAAGAGAATATGTATTTGACGGGGCGAAACGATTAACATTTAAATCTAAAACTATCCTTCAGATCCAATTTATTGGTCAGAAATAATTGGAATCATATTTATTGGAATATCTTTCGCGCTACTTTCTGTATCTAATTTATTAAAAAAAAATAAACAAACTAAAAAAAAAAACAGAAATGCTTTACCACAAACTGTTTCAAAAAATGAACTTCGCAAGTCCGAAAGTATCTTGATTTTCCAAACGACACTTTCGCATGCATTGCTTGATTCTAATGGGATTTATAAAAGCTTTCTCAACTCAATGCTACTTGGCATATCTTTTAAGCAACGCACATTCACCCTGAATTTATGTATTTATCTCTGCTATCGGCTGTTACCAATAAGATATGCATATACAGTCTTCGACACATTCGTCTGACTGATGAGAAACTCAGATATGTTGTGGTTAATTCAGAATGACGCAAAAAGATTGTATATTTTAATTTAAAGGTGAAGGTATATTAGGAGTAAAAAAAATTACCAAGTATTCTTCTTTGATTTTTTGTACATTGTTTCTCAACATTATTATTCTATCTTCGATATTTTGTTGATCTGGATGGCCATTCAAAATTTCCATATTTTTCTCTATGCAGTCTGTTAATTTATTTAATTCATTTCTATAATTTGAACATAAATATATATAAATATATAAAATATACACACACTTGCACACATACTCGCATATAAACTTTTAAGAAAATTAACAAAAAAATGAATGTAATAGGTTTTTATAACTCTACTAATTTTAAACCAAAAGATTAATTGTTCATAATGGGGAAAAAACATTTTCGATAAGCGTTCGGACTCGTAAAAATTGCAGAACAGTTGATGTGGTACGCACAAATGTAAATGCATCTGAACAAAACTGAATGCGTACGGTTAAAAATCAATAAATAAAATTAAAGTAATGGGGGTACTTACTTATACTGTGTAGCAACAGAAATTACATATTGCATTAATAAAGTCAAAATCTGCACACTCGAAGCAGAATTGGTAGAACAAGCAATTTGAATTAACTGACTGTAATCTTGCGTGTTAGGTTCTGAACACGATCTCTGTAACTATTATGTATTTTACATGCGCCCATATTTATTCAAAATAATATAAATATTAATCTAAATGTGTGTACCTGAGTTATGTAAATTCAAACAGAATTAAATAAAAAAATGGCACTGAAATGATTGCTAATTTCCACTGAAGGCAGTAACGAATTACTGAATAAACCAGTGCGGGGATTAATAACGATATAAATTAAAAATTCGCGCTCATATTGTATTATTAGATGTTTTTTCGATCAGAGTAGTTTTTTAGCGCCTACCACAATTTCCGAAGAGCAACGAATTAAGGGATTTCAGGGATTACATATTTAATATATATATATAATAATTTTAAAAATTTGATAAGCATTAATATTACATTTAATTATTTGGTGGACATATCGGTAAAAACCACTTTAAACTTTCAAAACATTTAATGTGATCAGAAATAATATATAATGCTGTTTGTATTTTCAGAATTTATACAAATTACAAACAGCTCATTTTAAGTAGTACTATAATATACTTTACGCAAAAACCATACGTATTTAAAATTTATAATTGCAAAAATGACTAGAAATTAAAAAAAAATATTTTCCAAATTTTTACTTGCAAATATACTTCTACAATTTGATTGCACATCATAGTAGAAAAACATTTATGTCCTTATTAATATTTTCAAAGTAATTGCCAAACTTTACATTTTTTTTATTGATTTATTTTTTCTTTTGAGTGACAACGACTATTTGCTCGTGATAGCCAGTTGAATTTTTCTGTGTGACAGAATATCGCCAGATTTGAATTGCTATATCTACAAGGCTAAGAATGTGTGGAGCAATGGTGCAGTGTGCAACAGATAGATCATGCTTGTACGAATTGGTGGGGCAGGATGTGGTTGCCTGCGACGTCATTACATGGGTTTAGGCACGTGATAGGCACGGATAAGCTTTGTGTATAATTAAAACAGTGTAGCGCGGAAACGCGTTGAACTAGGAGGTTGATTCTAGAATCGCTACAAAGAATTCGCAGAGCATTAATAGAACCTAAAGTGGGACAATAAGAATAATCGTAGGAATATACGTGAAAATTAATATTAAGTTCAAAAACTAAAAAATAACTGAAAATGTTACATATAACTCGTAAATATGATTGTAATTGTGGAAAATAGAAGTCAGATGAAAAGCTCGTCTACAATGGAATGCAGTAAACCTAAAAAATCCAGTGCTAAGCAAAAGCGAAAACTAGGGAGACGTCAAAAAAGAAATAAGAGAAATTTTGAAATTTTATATAATATTTCTTCGTAAATCTACATTCGGCAATACCAACATGACTTTCATTAAACACTTCAATTTCGTAAAGTGTGGAGCGTCCATATGCTACTTTAGCTACCACAGGCTTTCGCTGCATGCGATACACTTGTAGCAGATCTATTTTGCAATCGTTATCATAATTTTTTACATTTTTAAAATAAAAAATAATAATATATTAATACAAAATATTTATGAATCCACGACGATGTTTTCACGAAAAATATATAGCATGGACCCAAAATGCGCCTATCAAGTTTTTTAAAAAGGAAATATTTAAAAATAATTTAAAATCTTTATTATTGTACTTTATATTCTACGATGGATAGAGTATTACCGTTCGAAACTTTAGCCGTGATTAATAATGACATGATTTTTACTAAAGGTAAACGAATGGGGAAAAATACAATTATTTTAAGATCGTAAGTGGATTATTGAAATCATCTCCGTACTAACATACAATCTGTCTTTCTAATTTTCAATTTTTTTTTCAAAGAATCTATTCTCATTTATAAAAATTAAAGATATATTCTTATTTGTTCCATAAAACTTTACGTTTTTTATAATTTATTGAAGTACAAAATCAATTGAATTATTTGAACTTCGCTTCTTTAACTTTTTAAAATATTCTACTATATTGCATGATTTAGATCTTCTATAAATAAAAAATAAAAAAAAAACGGTTTACAGTATTACACATGCGTTTAAGTAATAAAAGAAGGAAATTAAACCAAAGATTCACGCGATACTAGTATCTTTTATCATGAAATAAAAATTTTTGCAATAAAATACAGATTTGTAAAGAACAATCAGAATAACTTTTGATCATTAAAATATATTGTCCAAAAAAATAAACAATCTATTTTGATAAATTTGTGATTACTGGAACATAAAAGGATTACATTTTTATGTATTCATTTCTATTTTTTTATTTTTTATAATTTTACATTTTTACATTTATTTTTACTAATTTTTCACTTATATATGTATTTTTTGATCATTTGTGATATATAATTTTTAATAGATTGATTTTTCAATGTTAACCAGAGTTTGTATTGTTTACTTTTAACTTTAGTGTATATTTCACAATTATTATGGAGTAGTTGTCTCGGAAACATGTCGGAGTTAATTTTAATTATTAATTTAATAAATCTTGTTTCTAATCAGTTTTTGAATTTTATATGTTTAAAAGTATTATGTTATTCGAGAAAGAAATAATTTTTTCCTCAATAGTAATAAATATATAAAACGAATTTTTATATTATCGCTATAAATTTTAAAAGTATATGAATTACCGTTACTTCGGCCTCATTTTTTTGTGTGCAACCAGTGACCGTTACCAGTGATATACCAATACATGGTATTTCGAATTTTAACGCACTCCTAAAAAGAGTTCGATTCAGTAGTTTCAACATTGATCTATAAAATAATAATAATAAAAAGAAAACAAAGAATTGATCAATTAAAAAAAACAAATTTTTGTTGCGTTTCTTAAGTAGACTGTTAATACCCTCAAGAAATTTTTAGTGATCTTTATTTATTTCTGTACGCTTATCAAATAAACTTTATTTTACTTAAGAAAATGCTTAAAACAATAAATTAAAATTACGAGTAAGGTGCTTAAGAAGTTAATGTGGGAATTGACGCAGTAAATACATAAAAAAAAAGTATTTTAAAGTAGGGAAAAGTAAAACAAAAGACGATAATGCGTAAATTAGCAGGCACGAGAATTACAGTAAAAAAAGTCGAGAATATTAAGTTGCTTACATCTAGTGTTATGTATAGAATGTTAATGCTTGAATTAAATGTAACCACTATCGTAATGCGAGTCTGGAAGAAGTGGACAGATAAATTAGAAATGCATACACGGTAATAAGAATAAATGAAATGTACAAGTGAAAACTGATAAAGGTAAATGAGAGGAAGTGGACAGAGGTTATAGCGAAGAAGAGTGATGCGCTTACCACTGCAATACAAGAAATATTAGAGAAAATAAATCGGAAGATAACGATATAAAAAAAGGTTCACAGGGTGCGAGATAAAAAGGTGCAAAAAAATATGCTACTATTGGAAGAAAATCATTAACGATAGGAAGAAATCAAAACAATTACCATATAATTCTATGAATTATACGAATTTTATACAATCCATAACTAACACTAGGTCAAGCCAGAAGAAACTCAGTCAAAAGTAGAAAAGAAGTCGTAGGAAAGTTCTATTTAATTATTTTCATAAAAATGCAGATGAATCATGTTACAATTTGTTAGGAAAATTTTCTTTGTAAAATTTCATTTTTTTCTAATATTTCAGGGAAAATATTGATAAATTATTTTGATGGAAATCAGTACTCAAAGTTTAAAGAAAAAGGCTTATTATGTACGCGGGTTCGTTTCGAATATTACGAATGCAAACAAACTACTGTTACTTCAAGAAATTTTCGTTCTAAAACACTCAGATGATTTTGATCGTTACAGCTCAGTATAAGTTCACTAATTTCTAGCCTCTAAGTTAAGAATAGCTTATTAACCAAAATTCGTTGTTTACGTAGGGATATTTCAACTGTTTGCAACTATAAAAATTTATCTACAGATCAAATCAATAGTCACGCGAGGGCTATCTCCGAGAAAATGTAAACAACATTAATGTTCGTATTTAAGATAAGCACCAATAAGTTACTCAACAGATTACTAACATAATATTAAAATCAGAATTTGATTATGTGTAATTATTCTTTGCAATAAATCCATAATTAATTACCCGAAAACCAGTAAGTGGCATATACAGTAATAAGAAATAATGAACCATTAAAACTCAACCAGAATTTAAAATATCTCGTACCCGGTAACTCCAAGAACTCGACAACAATCTGAAATGCACCAGACAGCCGGGTCAGAAAGAAAGGGAAGCGGCTTCAAACAATGAACTGGCGATATAAATGTACAGCGTTGTCAAATGGATAAAATTTTTTTTCACAATAGTTACAGTATCGCCATTAAATGATTGTTATGGAAATCGATTGTGTTTATATTATAGAAATTGATAGGAATAATGTGTTATATATTTGAATTGAGCATGTGCCAAATTATTGCTTTTGAAACGAAACGTGTTTTATAATAAACCACGGCTTAAAAGTCAGCCAAAAGCGAATAGCTGAAAGACAATTATATTTTAGATGTCATAATCTTAAGTTATCATAAACTAACAGCCCGAAGCTTAAGCTATATTTAAAATTCAAACAGCCAGAAGGCGAAATTTCAAGCTGTATTTTTCAGAAGTTGTATATTCAACTTAAGCTTTTTCTTTTTTTTAAATAGAATAAAGTTTTGCAATTTGTAGCGTTACTTATTAAATCAGTTAAAAGTTAAAAGTAGTGACGGCCCAAAAATCGCAGCGTTGCTTTTTTGTCACTGCTCCAACAAATGAGCAGTTGCGATTGAGAGCAGTATTCAGAAAAACACTGTTCACTTCTCGCGCAATTGTTTTGACCATTGCACCAGCAACATTTGTTCTGATTACTGTTCTCCAACGAAAATTGATCTGAATATTATCAAATAAAAATCAGTAATTCACGAACAGTTTAACTCAGGCTTGAATTTAGAAGGGGAGGGGGGTCTAGGGGGCTGTAGTCCCGGCCCCCGCCGTATAAAGGGGCCACCAAGAGACACCCACTTCCGACATGTAATAAAAAATTAATCTATCATTTGTCATATACATCTACTTTTTTTTTTTTAATAAACAAAATTAACTTTACACACGAGCAAGTGCATTTTTTAATACATTTATTTGTTAATAATTTTGTATCCATTTTTATTTCCTCCTAGAGGAGGAAACTTCGTAATAGTAAAATTTCGAGTTTCGTAAAAACGTACCAGAAATTTGTTTTAAGGTATTACGAGTCGGAATCTACATTTTTAGGAAATGTCTGTATGAATGTGTGTGCGTGTGTATGCGCCCAACACACGCGCACACACTACTCTTTTATGAAAATCTTTGGTTAAAATTTGCTGAAAAATTCATTGCTTAAAATTATATATATGTATATATATATATTTTTGCTGGTATCGAAAATTCTACCCATTGTCTATATATTTAGTTTTGTTTACATTAATAATTATATGTTAATTCGTGAATTCAAATAATATAATAAAATTAAATTAAAGAAAATTTAGTTATTCTATAAAACTGATAATTTTGTCACTTCCGAAAAGGCGCCTTAATATTTCCATAGTCCCGGGTCTATCATACAGTTAATCCGGGCCTGGTTTGACTCATAAACTTCAAAATTGAACCATAAATTATAATTAAAATTCTCTTTAAGACAATATCTATAAATTCAAGCTGACCGATTAACCGATTACCCTAGGCGATAAAAACCTCAAAAAACCGCCAATGGAATTTAAAACGATTTCAAAAATCACCCTTAAAAGTTCATAATTCATCACCAAATAACCTTTTAAAAGTGAAATTCAAAATATAAAACAAACCGCAAAAGCTCTTTCACAAAACTGAAAAATTACGGCTAAAAATTTATTTAAACTTCCCCGTTAGGGCCAAAAACAGCAAAAAAAAGGATGTTCATGTAAGTAATAGACCGAGTAAAAAAATTAAGGAAATCAAAACATATCGATAAAGAACCGTTTTATAGGAAAAATACAGCCGAGCTTACAATTTTATATTCAGGCTTTCAAGGCACCGAAAACTCAGAAGTTTTGAAAAATTTTATTTTTTTCAAGGCATCTGATATATTGAACGAAAAATCGCTATTTATCGGAAATGGGCCCTATTTCATTTCCTTAACGATACTTTTGAAGTTGTAAAAAGTTTAAAAAAGCGATAAAAATGGCGTGTCCTTGCTTTCTTTTGTGCCACAAAAAATTAGATTTCTTTGTTTGAATTTTGTATTATGTAAATGTAAATTATAGTTATTTTTAATTTAAAACATGGGCTACTCAGCGCATAAAACATCATGCTTGACTGAACTTGTTTTTTTTTTTTTTATATGTATTTTTAGTATAAAATGAAAAAAACAATTATTTTATTTTTCTATCCATAATTATGCAAAATAGTGTTCACCTTTATTACATGTTAATGAAACGTTTCGCATATCAGTTGTCAGGATGAATCCAAAGTGTGCAAAAAATTCTGAAAACAACTCTTTGTGGGTATGTGGATTTAATAGTGATGAATTCAGGAATCTTTTTTTTTTTTGGGGGGGGGGGCAGAGATTTGTTTTATATTTTTACTGAGAAAATTTTTTTAAGATATTCCTGAATAAAACCAAATATGTGAGACATGATTTATTACGTAATTTAAAATAATGAAAAAGCAAGTGTGAACGATAAATTTCAAGTAAAATAACCGATTATAAACAACAATGTTTTCTCAATAGGATTTAAAATGATTAATTCTAATTGTAGCATTAAAGAACATACTGTAAAAACAAGCCCAAAAAAAAAAAAAAAAAAACATTCTAATGGAGGTTCATTATCTTTTTATAATAAACGAATACGCCGTGGTGTTTCAGCTGTATTAAATGGACTTTTCTTGGAAATAACAAGAAAAAAGCAACAGAAACGGATATGAAGTTGTCTATAGATCATGTTTGCTTAAAAAATAAAAAACGGAATACATGAAAATCGAAAAGAGAAACCTTTAAAAACCAATTTATTGATATTAATGACAAATGGATCATCGACGTGAAACGTGATATTTCCCCTTTTAAGGCTGACAAAAAATACCAACTGCAGCGAATAACTTTTTCAGCTCGCGAGTATTTTACATTTTTCGCGCATTTGCAATGAAAGCGTATTAGTTTTTCCATAGAATAACAAGCAAACGTCAAAGTCAAATTTCAAAAGATCATTTTTTTTTATTTCTCGTTGGCCTTGCTTGCTGCCTTTAATTAGGTTGGTTAATAGCATGCATACGCAGTGATTTATTTGAGTGGTGGGAACTGAAATGTATCGATTCACTAGTATATATAGTGATTGAGAACAACAGTAAAAATAAAAGCAATTTTTTTATAATTCACATAAATAACATCCCACTGTAAACTCTCTGCTTATCCTCTTTTTTTTCTCTTTACTTCCTCATTAATCGATTTGATATTAGGTTGACCGCAGTGATGGGTTTATTATAGTTTTTAAAGTTCCTTATTCTTGCACTCGTCCTGCTTGGCTCTCGTTTTTCTTTTATCATCCCACTAGCTTATTTCCAATTTCCTTTGGTCCTTTTTCTATTTTCCATATTTCCCGTTTCTCTACTTATTATGTCTTGTCAATTTAGAATTACAGTGGAACTGTCGCAGCCTTAGGACGAATAAATATTCTCTTGAAAGTTTGCTGGATTTATATAATATAAATATTGCGCTACTTTCGGAAACTCGGTTAAAAGATTCCTCTGACCTTAACATTCGAGGCGTATCTCTAATTAGTTCCAATTATAGCGACGAATATAGCGATTCAGCTATTCTAATCAGAAATTATATCCATTTTATAACTCACGATATTTATCCTCCTATTCCATCTAATCCGTTCAATCCGAATCTTGTTGACATTTCCATTCCTTATAACTCCTCTAAACGATTTAACTTTATTTCAGCGTACATTCTTCCTAACTATGATTTACGTAGCTTCCCTTTTCAATCCTTTCTTGATTCCCTTCCTTTTGCTTTTATTATGGACGGTGATTGGAACGCCCACTCTCCTGCTTGGGACTGAAATGGTTATAATAGCAATGGTTTTGTGTTGAAAATTATACGAGGGCTTTCCCACCTGTGTTAAAAATGCTTCGTCTTTCAGCTCCATTGACCTGTCATTTACTTCTCCTAATTTTGGTCTAAAGTGTTCATGGTCAGCTCTCGATGGTACCTTTGGGAGCGATCGTATTCCTATCATCGTTTCTTTTAATGATTTTCCTTCTCCTAATTTTTGTAAACCTCTTGATTCGCTTAAATGGATTCTCTCTAAAGTGGATTGGGCCATTTTCCATTCTCTCGTCGACTCTGCGCTCTCTTCAATTCCTCTCAATTTAAACACATCTTCCCAATACGACTTCTCTCTTGAATCAATTTCTTCTGCCGTAACTTACTCTTCTTCTCTTATATGATCAATTCCTTATAAAAAAGCCACAACGTCCTCTTCGTTATGGTGGAATGAGGACTGTAAGACGGCCTTTAATTTAAGTAAGTGTACTTATAGGTCTTTTTGCTCCTGGTTTTCTCTTTACAACTTTTTTTTTTTTTTTTTTTGGGCTCGTCAACCGGGGACCTTTACCCAGAAACAATTAGAATAGGAAGGAGTCAATTATATCTTGATACGGTCAGATATTGTTAGGAGAAAGGAACAAATAATAGGAACAATCTGTGGAGGGAGAAAAGGTAGGACATAAGAGGCGCAATAAGGAGTAGGAAGGCCAAGTCGCAGCAAACTGAAGTAGAAAGCAGAGCACTCAGCAGAAGGAGATGAACACTCAAAGAAACATGGTCCGCATCGCAAACGTGCTATTCGTTTGAGTAGAGAGGACAATATAGCGAGGCAACCAAAGAAAAACGAAAACGGGAGGAAGGCAACAGAGAATGGTTAAAGCGCAGCGAATAATGGAGACAACAACAGAACGACGAAGTGAAGGAAACAAAGAGAACCGCGGATTGTCAGGAAGACTAGGTTGAACAAATAGATAAGAAGAACAATTGTTAGGGAAAGAGGAAACGTACATATCCGACCAAAACCTAAGATGAAAAACTTTGCACAGTGGAAGGAGATTGGACGATAGGACTTTTTTAACAAAGAAGTGAGAAGAGGCAGAAACCCGAGCCAAGGAATCCGTGACTTCATTATCGAAGATGCCCGAATGACTAGGAACTCACAGCAAATCAATTTGAATGTAATGAAAGAAAGAAAGAACGTGGATAAGTGAGCATATGCGGAGTATGATAAAATCACAGGAATGATCAGGTAGGGGAGAACAAATGACCTGAAGGGCGGTCATGGAGTCCGACATAATCAAGAATTTGGAGGAGAGGTGATTGGAGGAAATTAAAATAATGGAACGTAGGATAGCCATCAATTCGGCTGTAAATATGGAACAGAAAGGAGGCAAGCATCTGGGAGGATAAAAGAGCAACGACACCATCCAGCCTCTTCGAACCGTCAGTAAACACGGTTGCATGCGAAGGAAATTGAAAATTGATAAAACTGTGAAATTCCTGTCTAATTAGGGCCTGCGGAAGAAACTTAGAGAGCGTAGGTACAGTATACATATTTGGAGGATGGCAGAGATCAACGAAATTAAAAGTGAAATAAGGGAAATTGACAAAGAACATTATGTAAGGACAAAACGAACTGAGCCGACGGGAGATTAGAGATAGAATAGAGGTTTCCCTAGATACGAAACGCCAGTTCCTAGAAATAGAAAGATAGGAATGGAACAGAGTAGAGGACGTGAGTGGGAGACGCTTAGTAAAAAAACGATAGCCTAAATAAGATCTGCGAATAGAAAGGGGTGGTGTATTAGATTCGGCAAGGACTACTGGAACTGGAGAAGATTTGAGAGCACCAAAGCATAGACGAAAGCAAGAGTTTTGGATTACATCCAATTTAAAGAGTCGGGACTTAGAGGCACAATCATAGAGAAATGAACAGTAATTAAATTTTAAGCGAAATAAGGATATGAGGATCACCACCCCATTTGGTTGGAGATAAGGCCTTTAGCAGGTTTAGCCTTTTGGTTGCTGAAGAGAAAAGATATTTGATGTGTTCGGAGAAGGATAAGCGACTGTCAAGGAAGATATCAAGATAACAAAAACAATTAACACGAGAAGGAAGAGAATTTGCAAGGGATAGATAGACAGAAGCAGGATTATAGGGTCGCAGAGTAAATACGGCATAACAAGATTTATAGGAGAAATAGAAAGGTTAATTGAGAAAAGGGAATGATTCAACACAGAAAGAGACGAATTAAGTGTCTCACTGGCTGATATAATATCATGAGATGAGGCATAAATTAGGATTTCTGGCTCATAAGAATGCTTTTAAAACAACTAAGAAAAACTCATGGAAAAGCTTCTGTTCCTCTTTTTCTCGATCCACTCACATTTCTCATGTATGGAAAATGGCTAAGGCCTTTAAATCCTCTTTTTCCCAATGCCCTTCCAATCATAATTTTCCTCCTGAAAAGTTAGAACTGTTTATTGATTCTATAGCTCCTAGTTATGTTTCTAGCTTCCTGGAATCTTGTCTTTTTCCGTCTGCTCCTAATTCTCCATATTTTATTACCTCTCTGTTTACCTTATTAGAACTTCATTCATCTTTAAGCAATTCCTCTAATTCCTCTCCGGACTTTGATGGAATCACTTTTTCTGTTCTTGCGTCCTCTATTCCAACACCGACTTCCACCATGTCGTTGTTGACGGAGTCCATTCTCGGGTTTCCTCGTGGCCGCTTTCCTTCGGGGTTATAATCCATTAATATCCTCACAGGGCTATTGTCTGTTTTTCTCATGATGTAACTGTACCATCGGAGTCTCGCTTCCCGTAATTTCAAACGTGCAGGTATAATTCCTATACGCTCCCTTATATCCTCGTTTTTGATATAGTCGAGGAGTGCTTCGATCTCGAACGCCGTCGATATCCCTATTTGCATTGGAGAGATTCCATTATCATCTGAGGTCGGATATTCTTGGTCAGCATAATCTTGTTGAAACAGTCAGTCCATTTCGCACGTCTCCTGCGGAGTTATAGTGGTTAACTGTGGCAACATTCGACTAACAGGTTTCCGGTTAGGTGTAATTTTTATAGCGCCCGATCGGCCTGATCATACGAATTTGCCGTAATCCAAAACGTCTAATCCTAGAACTATGTTGTACGGTTGATATTTATTTTCGGCAACAAGTATAGGACACCGATGTTTAACGGTTAAGAGTTCTACGTTACCACGGCCGGCAGCTGGCAGACTTTGACACGATCCAAAACCTGGTACGCGAACATCAGATTTTGAATAGGCAACATTAGCTTTTTGAGCGGTTACTACCGTGATGGCCGAGTGTGTACAACCCGTATCGACCAACGCTTGAACGGTAATAAAATTGATTAAAACATCGATTTTAGGAACGGACAGGCTTTCGGACGATGATGGATGCTTAGTTTTCTGTTGATTGTTCCGCTGGTTCCATCGCGAATTATTGTTCGGATAATCTCTGCAATAATGTCCCTTTTGTTCGCATCCAAAACATGTTATCTTCGAATTCGCTGTAGCTGCTTCTCTTCCATCTAGAGAACTAGTAGCGGATGGCCCTGTTAGGTTCATGATTGAAGGTCTGCCAATCGATTTTGAGCAGATGGTCACTCATTCCCGGTATCTAATGACGTTCAATAAATCATTTAATGATTTCGGTCGGCTCAGTGCTACATATTCGGACAAACTAACTTATTTCTTCCAATGTATCTAGTTTCGGAAGTCCGCAATCGGTACATATTCGAAATTTCGACATTACGTCATCTCGCGAAATCCAATTTCTGTGACTCGGTGAACTGTTGTTCATCAGAAACTTGTTCAATGGTTTCAAGCCATTGTCCAATATCTTGTTCTGGATCTTCTCTGCTAAATAAGGGGACATCCCTTACAGGGGTACTCAACTTACCGATCGATGCAAGTCTCGTGAAGACATTTGTAAGAGCTGATGTTAATCCCGCTATGTCGATGACGGAAATCACAGGGGTGTTAGAATCTTCTTGCTGGGGTAACTCGTGGTTTGCGGGCCTCTCTTGGTCGTCGGACATATTGCTCATACGCAGCGAATAACACTGGACGAATCTAATTTCTGAATTGTTGTAAATAAAATAATAAAAAAAAACATATACTTATAAGTAAAATTCAGATTAAAAAAAATAAGACCGAAATAATTATACTCGAATAGTTTTTACACGATGTATTCGAAAGTAGTCAATCCCAAAAATAATTTATAAACACCCTTGATGCGCGCCGGGTCACAAAACAAAATACCGATACGGAGAAACAAAAAAAGAACTAACGAAACGACGAACGAATATTACCAATACGCCCTTAAACCAAACGTTAACACAATTTAATATACAAAGAAGAAAACGGAAATCTCGTACCCCAGGTGTATACACATCTACGCGACCAAAACATGCACAAAGCCCGTCGCTAGAATCTTACACGAGCAACATTCGCAACTACCTGTAGTAGACTAACTGACTCAAATAAAAAAAATCGCTATGCTGTCTAAACAAAGACCGACGCCATCCTTTAGAAAATGGTCGTTTGTTTATAGGGGCGCTAATGCATGAACGAATTTAATTTACCTCCCATATCAACTCTTTGAATTATTAAAATCCTACTTAAGTGAAAGGTATTTTTCTGTTAAATGCGGGGAAGCAGAATCGGAGCTCCACCAGATCCAAGCAGGTGTGCCGCAGGGCAGTATACTGGGACCAGTACTATACTTAATATACACTTCCGATATTCCTGTTCCAGATGAAACAGAAATGGCCACTGTTGCAGATGACACTGCAATTTTATGTACAGGCACCTCAGTAGAAACTATCAATAATAATCTGCAATCAGCTGTCAATAGTTTGTCAACATGGTTCAAACGATGGCGTATAGTGATCAATGAGGATAAATCTGCGCATATAACGTTTACAAATAAGAAGAACTGTAATATATCGGATATTTATATTAACAGTAAGGTTATACCTATTAAAGAAACAGTAAAATACCTCGGAATTCATTTAGATAAAAAATTAACTTGGAAGACACACATAGAAAAGAAAAGGAATAAAATGAACTTGAAATATAGAAACCTACTGTGGCTTTTGCGAAGGAAATCAGAACTGTCCCTGGAAAACAAAGTACTACTATATAAACAAATATTGAAACCAATCTGGACATACGGATGTCAACTCTGGGGATGTGCTAAGCCGAGTAACATTGCGCAGATACAACGTTTCCAAAATAAAATCCTGAGAGAAATTACAGATGCCCCGTGGTACATTATCAATCATACATTACATACAGATCTGCATATAAGTACAATCAGTGAAGAAATCAAAAAAGTTGCAAAACTGTACGGTCGAAAATTAGGACGCCACACAAATAGCCTGGCCGTTGCATTACTAGATAATTCCAATGAAATCAGACGCTTGAAGCGGATGAAGCCAACGGACTTACTATAGGGTTCAAATATATTAAGCCGGATACCCGATGAAACTCATATCGCTGGATAGGAGTTTCCACAAATTATCACCACTTACACGCCAAGTGCTAGATAGCCCACAAGGCTAGTCGCACACTCGCGGAAGAAAAAAAAAAAAAATAAAAAATAAAAAAAAATACTGTTTTGATCTGCCAGTGTAGGTTTATGTGAGTTTGTCATTGCTGCGTTAGTAATTTATATACCCTTATTTAGTTCTGTAATTGGCCGAAAGGCTGCTGTTTGTACAAATTGTTGCAAATAAATTAAATATATAAATAAATAAATAAGAGTTACAAGTAGAAAGTTGAAACGCGAATAAGAAACCGCAAGGACTTCAAGAAAATTTCGTCTAAAAACATTAGATTAATTTATTAACATTTGATTCCTATGTGTTGTAATTCAGTATAAAATTAACATCTAACTTCTAGGTTAAGAATGGTATACTGACCAACATTTGTTTTCTATCTTAGGGGTAGTTATATTTTAACAATTTGCAGCTTTGGGATATTAACTGGCGGCAAAAACAAACTATGTATCGCTTTATAAAAATCTGATTATAGATTTGATCAACAAAGCCATGTGAAGGCTATTTTCTACAAAATGTAAAGAACTCATTGTTCGTCTAAAGATAAGCGCTCCCAATATATATTCAACGGATTATTAACATAATATTAAAATTCAATCATGGTTTGAACGTAATTTTGATTATGTTTAATTGTTTTTTAAAATTAATTGACTCCTAAATTACCTGAAAAGCAATAAGTGACAAATTTCAATACAAGAACAATTGTAATATGATAATAAATAAATCTTTACCGGTTTATGATGTATCGATAAAGATCATGCGAGAGTGTTAGATTAGAGTACATTTGAAAATCCGTTTATGAGGAAGCGTATATGCAATGATAAATATATTTGAAAATTATTTAAATTATTATTTTATTCTATTTCTAACAATAGATATTTTAAAAAACTTAATTTAAAAAACAAATATTAAAACTGTTTATTTTATTTGTATGTTGCGTGTATTATTATTTACTGAATTTTTATATTTGAATCAATTTAGTGTAATGAATCGTTAATTAAAACTCGAGTCGAATTAATCAATTTATCGGATTCTTTAAATATATTACATTACTGTTTGGTGATAATTTTTTTCTACTTCTGTAGGGCTAGAATTGTTGAATTGTATACCGGAGTATAAAAATTAAATTAAAAGTTTTCAATGGGTAGGAAAGATAAGCAGAAGCTACAGCTCGATGATACTGTTAATTTAAAAACAAGCTCATCTAGTAAATATTTAAATGATAAAGAACTCTACAAGAAACTGTCGGTTCATAAATTAAAAGATTTAAATGCCCGTTGTAATCGTCTTTTGTCCTGTAAGTAAGCAAATTTATTTCTTAACGTTTGAAAACCTTGTTTAACTTCTGGTTTTTATAATTATAATTGTATTTATAAGTGATTGAAACCATTTTAAAATACCCAGAACTTAACTTAAATTTAAAAATATTACGAGTATTTTCGTAATAAAATTTGTTTCAAACTGTGTTTGTTAAAGCGCAATTACTGCAGTAGTATTAAAATAAATTATGTACTGTTAACTGTTACACAGATGTAAGCGATTATCGGGGCAATGAAACTGTTGCTTCACAATGGGAAATGCATAAAGATGTTTATCACATGCTTGGCGGAATAATGAAAATCGAATCTGGTACGTACTTCGAATTCGTTAATTATTAACCTTGCGTTATAATGAAAATAAAATCCTGTATAAAATTACAACCAAGTACGTTAGTTAAAAACTATAGTTGACACTGAATTGTCAAGTTATTTGTATTTAGTATATTTATATAAATTTCTTTTTCATAAGATTTTTATTATTTTTTTTATTTTTAAAGAACATTATTTACATTATTTGTTTTTAGTACAAAGTAGACGAACATTTGAGTGCTTAAAAATTTTAAAATAAAACTAATTTGTATAGCACGAAATACGTTTCTGGTTAATGGAAATGCAAAAAAAAAAAATTGTATTTTGCAGTTGGTTATAATTTAGTAATATTAGTTTTTATACTTTTGAGTTTTACATATCATTTTAAAAATGTGTTATAGTACTAAATAAACAGCACCGTCAAGTTACAACTTAAATCTGTTTAATGTTATTTTCTGAATTTTATGTGCTGAAAAATTTTCTCTTAAACAGGTAATCAATTGATACATACAGAATTAAAGAAGTATTGAATATTTTATGTAAACACTTAATGTGCCAGTTATTTTTGCTGGGAATCAGCTGGACTGTTTTTGTTATTGTTTAAACATTAATAATTTTTTCTTCATGGGTAGAGCGGTTTACTAAATTTTGAACATTTTGTGTCTTTTAAATTTAGTAATTTTCATATTACTGTTTAAATAATGAATAAGTTGAAGAATTTACGTTTCTGTGAGTTTCTAATTTTACAGTGCTGTGAGCGATTATTAAATTAATGAAATAATCATCGTATATTTCAAAACACATTTCTTCGTTTATAATAATGAAATATTTAATAATTTTTCATTACGCAACAAAATTAATTTTTTTAATTATAATATTCTTCCACCGGATCAATTCGAATTTTTATGTATATATATAAAAAATAAAGGATTGCCATCAATCAATGTTTAAATCAGTTTCATGAGATATTTTTTTATAGAAATATTGATCAACATTATTGGTATAACTGTAGAGCGACTAGTGTATTTTAATTGATATAATATTTAAAATCATTATGCAATTTTTAATAAATGCAAGTTATTGTTACAACACTGTTCGTCTCAAAAATTGTTTATAGAATTTGCTCGAAGATAAGACCTTGGTTAATATATTTTTATGCCCCAAAAATCTATGAATTTCATTATAAACATTGGAGGAATTACTCATTTAATAATACTAAATAAACGTTATGAAATAGCCACGGTCGCTTTTTTTGATATGTTTTAAGTTTAACACTTATAACGTTGATTATATAATTTCGTATTATGTAAGAGGCGATGAACAATCTCTGATTCAAAAAAAACAAAATTGAAATTTTAACGAGCGTGAAAATGATTAGAAGTATTGCAAACTAAACATGTATCATTTTCTACGATGCTCATTGTAATTGGATAGGTCTGTAATTTAACATAAACAAAAAAGCAAATCTATTATTAGATTAAATTTGTACAATCTACCAAGAGGAGCATTTAGAATAAATAAAATAAGACAAACAAAGCGATAAAAGTTCTTAATAAATATCACAGTGGAAGTTTCAAAGCAAGCAGATTAATTTTCCTAGAAAGTGAACACTCGATTGAGGTAGAAGTCTAAGCAAAATATGTTTTCATTAATATTGTTTTCAGAATTTGTGCTGTTCACATACTTTGTGCGGTTTATTTGTATTATTTTTAGGACTATGCTTGAAAACGTTTCCAAGTAGTATACATCGTTTATATATTTAAATGTGTTCGTTATAATTGTATTTTTTTCCAAACGACTATATTTATATTTAACGAACAGTATGTTTAATGATTCTGAATTTAATATATTTTCATGTTTCATGCGGGGTTTCCAGAAAAATTAATCTGCCTCTTTTGAGGCTTGAATTGGTAGAGAAGTGTTTTATATTTTATACTTTTAACGAAGTTCTACTGTGATATTTATTGACAACTTTTATCGCTTTGTTTGTGTCATTTTATTTGTTGTAGATGCTATTCTTAATGGATTGTACGGATAAATATAACCTAATAACAGATTTAGTGTTTCGTTTATTTTGTAAATACGATTTTTTAAATAAATTAACAGAGGAATTTGCAGAGGTTGTTCCGGTTTATTTTAAATGCAATTTTAATTTACAATACGGAGTTAAATAATTCCATACCTTGTTTTTCGTATCTGTTGTCCTTTGTTTATATTTGTTGTTTAACTTATACTCGTATTTTTATTTTAACTTTTTTGGTGCTTTACTTCATTGCTTTATTTTTATAGTTTCAAGTTTCACTAATATATTCTTAATATAATATTTAAATTATGTAGTGATTCCATATTGATTTTTTAAATTTATTTGTTAATTTCATAATAACAGAATTTAGGTCTGAGGTTGTATTTAGTGATAAAACAGTAAAATTTTAAGTTTCAGTTCTTTTTCTTCTTCTTAGCGTTTTCCCGCTGACACAGGATGCGCTGTTTGTATTAAACGTTTCTCTAGGTGTCTCGATTGAATGCCAGGTTTGGATTTATATAGATACTTTTAAAATTGGCTGCAGTTGTATCGGTTCATCTGTTGTGCTTTGGCCCCTATACTGGTCTCTTAGTCTGTATTTTAAACTCAAATCCTACTGATAGCAACGGATCGCTGCTGGTTTTTTGAGAACGTTTTGTGTGTCCGTGCCATTGTAAGCGACTCTCGCAAACTTTATCGTGAATGGGAGCAGTTCCCATTGCTGCGCGAATAGGACCATTCTTAATACTGTCAGAAAGACTCATACCCAGTGACCACCGTAGTATTCGCATCACATGTACTGCTTCTTCTCCCAAATTAGTAACTGGTTAGCATTCTTTACCATTTAAAACAAAGATGAACAGCAATTTGGTAAACTTTTGACTTTAACGGAATGGGCGTACGTTTATCACATAAGACTTCAGTTATTAGTTTCCACTTCATCGAAGCATTATTAATTAAGAAACTTAATTTATTATAATCGGCAACTATATGTATAACAAAAGATTGATCTTAGAGTGTTAATTCCATTACCACAGGAAAATGATGTGAGAGAAATGGTCTATAATGTTCGTACAATTTCTCATATTTATTAAATAACTTTGAAGAGACCATGAATAAATCTGTCACACTTGTATTATCGGTACATTAAAAAAGTAGATGCAAAAGTTTTAAGTAAACACAATTTATTCATTTTTATATTCGTATCCGCCAATAATGACATTACCTGTTTTATTTGGAAACAATTTTAATTGATTTGGTATTCAGTAATTCTGATAGGTGGATTTGCGTATATATTTCTACTATATATGTGTTAAAGATTTGAATAATTATTATGTAACCAGAGAAACATAAATTATGACAAGATTTTGATGTTTACATGTTTTGAAATATAACACTTGTAATTCGCCCCAATTTTTCCGTATTTTATTGAATTATAAATGTTATGAAAATAGTTTTGAATATTTCCTTTTTTACTAAAGAGAAGGTTAATAATTGCATTAAGTTATCAGTGTCGATTAGTTGCATTTTTTCTTCCATTAATAGTAGAGGTATAAATCGCAAATTATTTATAGATAAAAAAATAAAAAAACTAATTAGAGTCCGTGTCTTATGAAACTTGGTTTGCGACTGATTTGCAATTATCTAATAAATAAATAAATTACAATCGATTACTAAGAGAATTTTAAAGTTTTGATCAAGAAAATAAATAAAATATCGAAGCCTCCAATTGAGAAAATTAATCCAAATTGTCAACGAAGATGCAAGAATTTTTAACGAAATCTTTTTATGAAGTATTTAAAATTATATACATCAAGAATATATTGAGCTATATTTGTTTTATTTACATAGAACAACAATAACTTTTTTCCATTATGTAAAATTCTAGCTTTTCCCTATAAATCTGAAATATATTATTTTCATTGTCGATTGAAGTTCGGTTTTTATAGAGCGCTCGACTTCCGTTACAGAGGTCATGGGTTCGATCCCGAACGACGACAACTTCTTACAAAGAATTAAATGCTAATAATCACGTGGAAGACAATGGCAAACCACCACGTATATTATCATATGAGCGCTGGTTTAGTACACACAGCAGACACACGCGGGATTGCACTTGTAGCGCGATAATAAGCGACTGCAATCAGTTCCGGGTGTGGTCTTGCGTGCATACACTCGCGGTGTGTATAGCAATTGCTATGAGCACTGCCTATTCTGTACTGCTAGTGTACAAAATAAGCAGTCACGATGCTCGAACGAGCGATACGACTCTGATGATGAAATTGGTACCCCCTCCATAGAGTTTCTTAAAATTCCTAATAAAATAAAACCTTTTTATATAACATTTTTAATATTTATTTGGAGGTATACTATTTTTTGATTGCAATTTTAAAAATAGTACATGAATGCTGTATTGTTTTCTGCGAGATAGCTGGGTATGCTACCATACTGAATTAAACCAATACGAAATTTCTTTATAAAGCAGTCTGTAAACTATATAGAGATAAGTTAGACCGAGAATTTATTTAGATAATAATTTAACGTGCATTCAAAATACCGATAAATAATGAAAGACATGGATAACCTAACTATAAGCTGAAATTGAAGCAGTTGAATCATGACTGCTCTTTCGAACCAACTGTTGATTGTCACTGTTAATAAGAATAAATTTTATAGAAAATCAAGAAGCGATAAAGGACTAGTTGTTCCATCTTAGTATTATGTGTTATGTAATTAACGAGTGATGGTGCATGGATTTTGAATACTTTGAACTATTCACATTTAAACATTTTTGTAATGTTAACTGGTGTTAAAAACTAGTTTTGTCAAGCTTATTCTGAAGAATATGTAGAGCTTCTACCATTTAAAACCATTAAAGATGCGAGTGTATTTTCAAATATAAAACAAAGATTTTTATAAAAAGCAAGGCTGATAATAGTAGTGTGAATATAATAGTGGATTGGTGTTTTTGATTCGTTTTTAATGTAACGCAGTTTTGTTTTTTATATTTCGAAGTAACAGGAAATGAACTATTTTCCATGACGTTCACTGTACGAAACATACTAACTATATTTTTTGGGTCCTCTACTATTAATAGAACGTTGAAATAACTTCCCGTTAAGTTTTTTTTTTCTTCTAAATATTTTGTTTAAATGTTTTTAAACAAGGAACAATCACGAAGAGGCCCACTCTATAAATGAAGACCTGGCCGTTACTAACCATATATATCCAGCTGTTCAATTCAAAATTGGTTTATTCGAACGAAGTAATAATATTAAAATATCGCTAATAGCTCCAATTCGTCACAACAGCTAATCGCCATGTTTTGTGCGATACTATAATAACATTTAAAATAGAGCAGTGTATCAATTCTATTTTATAGACTAGACTTAGCCTTTATGTAATTTTGTTTTTTGCAATTGATGGGAATTTCGTTTATTTTCACAATTTATAGAAATTATATTTTAACGTACTCCGGTGAATTACTACTTCGTTTTATTGAAAAACGTATTATTGTGACATTACAGATTTAAATGTGTTACCACTACCAGAAAGAAATGACGATGTAATTAAAGAATTTACGAACTGGGTTCTGGATAATGAGGGTGTAATTAATGGCGTTGGTATTGAAAATTTTGGAAGTGGTTACGGTTACGGTATGAAAGCTCATAAAGACATTAAAGTAGATGAAGTAGTCATCAAAATTCCGCGGAAGATAATGATGACAATTGAAAAAATTAATGATTCGCCTTTAAGTAAGTTAGATAAAGAGATTATTTTATTTCTACAAACAAATAACTATTACAATACTAATTCGAATATGTGTGTGCGTGTATATATATATACAAGCTTATATATATATATATATATTGCGTAGTGTATTAAGTTTTCGTGAAAAACCTCAAATACGTCAATTTTTGATATTAATTACTTACTTTTTTAGATGTACGTTAAAATAATTTGAATAATTTCTTAGGGAGCGAGAGATGCAAGCATTTTTTTAAAATTAAACTCCCGTTTTTTGTTCCAAAATTAGATAATATACATTTTTTTGTGTTCAATTGTATCCCGTCGGAAGGATTGAATATTACCCATTGGGAATTAAAATGAGAAAAATTAAAGAAATTCCTAACTTACATTTTTCCAATAAGATATTTTGCACGAAAATATATATTGCGTAGTGTATTAAGTTTTCGTGAAAAACCTCAAATACGTCAATTTTTGATATTAATTACTTACTTTTTTAGATGTACGTTAAAATAATTTGAATAATTTCTTAGGGAGCGAGAGATGCAAGCATTTTTTTAAAATTAAACTCCCGTTTTTTGTTCCAAAATTAGATAATATACATTTTTTTGTGTTCAATTGTATCCCGTCGGAAGGATTGAATATTACCCATTAGGAATTAAAATGAGAAAAATTAAAGAAATTCCTAACTTACATTTTTCCAATAAGATATTTTGCACGAAAAAATGAAATATTTTGAGTAGTAATTATTAATGATTTGAACACTGAAAAACTTTTAAGAATAATGCAAAAAATAATTAAAATATCTTTAAGTAAATGATAGGATTCCGACTATTGTATTCTGTACGGAATAAAAGTCTATCCACTCTTAATAATTCTTTCATAAATTTTTTTAATTTTAATTTCCCGTTTTTAAATTATTATTTTGTTAAGATTTATCATAGTAAATTTTACTTTTTAAGTATATACCCGTAGAAAGTAATCTGTTGGCGATAAATCTGAAAACGTAGCTAATCATTAAATTGCTTCTAATTCATCGATTAGGAAAAGCAGTATTGGACAAAAACATACTGTGTCGGTTATATGTGAGTGTACTCCATCTTGTTGAAGCCAAAGTGATTGATAAGGTAAGTGTCATGTTACCTCTTTATTGTCAAAATTTTTAAATTCTTCAGAATTCATTTAAAAGTACACGCAGTTATTAAAATTATTGGACATTTAAAGAAACTATTTACTCTCATTAATACCAAAAAAAAAACAAATATTGAATGTATATTCTTTAATTTCAGTGAAAGAAAATTTTTTCAGAAAACCGATAATAAATAAGTAACGGACGAATTCCTAATTTTAACCAAATTGGACTCTACGAAAATAAATACAATAATGATTTTCATTTCAACGAAAATGTGTTTCCAGACACAACGGACAAATAAATGACAAATGGAAGTTTCTAATTTTAATCAAAATGGGTTTCTTCACTAAAATTTCTATTAATTATATGTTTTCATGTTTGAAAAAGAAAATCAAAAATTTTTCAAATTTTTTTCGATTTTAATTCCTAATGGAGGCATTTTTAACCTTCTTATAGGAGGGTATCGTTGAATTTATAAAAAAAAATGTATTTTCTAGTTTCATTTTAAAAAAAAATCGCTGAAAGAAATAATCATGTACTAAGCCGAAAGTATATCTTAGAAAGTAAGCGATTAAAATTAAAAATTGGCGTGTTTGAGTTTATTTCCCCCCGAAAACACCTAATTGTAAAACTTATACGGTAATGTTTTTCATTTATTTTTTGGATGTCTTAAATGTTATAGTATTTATAAATAAATCACTACAGTACAAATGATAGAAAAGGTTTTTTGTTTTATTATGAGTATCTATAAAGTATACGTATATTTTATTTTATAAATTAAAGAATTGTGCGTTCTGTGAAGTATTTGGAATAACATGTATTAGAAGAAAAAAAATTAAATTTTTAACTGCAAAATTACAGTTCAGTTTCATAAAAGTTGAGGAAGGATTCTATATATTAAAGCGTTTTCTGTTCAAGTCTGTGCTGAATGCTGCGGCGACTATAGAAGTTAAAGATTTACTACAAACTATAGTATAAAAAATAAATGCTAAAATAACAAACTAATACGTAAGTAACAAAATTAATATAAGAATATCAAACTTGTTATCTTAGGAACGTTTTCGGGCATAACCCATCTTCAGCTAAAATATAATCGAACTAAATTAAAAACATAGTGTAACAGTGAACACAATTTAAAACTTCACTTTGAAGCTAAAATAAAATAAAATTAAAAATAAATTAAAATGAAAATAACATGAAACATAGCACACATGTGAATTGAACTACAGTCTAACACATATTGAAACTAAAAATTAAATCACAAGTTTAAAAACGGTAATTAATGTGAAATAAAAACAAGAAATAAAATTGAAATAAATAATTGAAATAAAAAATGAATGATAAACATATTTGGAGATTAGATAAGAAATAAATAATAGAACCTGTCTAAGAAGGGCTAGTTTAAAATTTTTTATTAAAGTATTATATTAAAGAGTGGGTTTTGATTGTGTGGAGTTTGGTCATTTAATATATTGTTTTTGTGTTTATTTATGTAATAGTTTTCAGCTATGTTCATTAGGTTTCCTTTATTGTATGTGGCTAATACTGTAACTGTTTTTTCTAGTGAATCAGGTGTATGTTTATTTTTTATTAAGTGTTCTGCATATGTGGATTTTTCCGTTTCGTTATTTGTAAATGATTTAATGTGTTCTAGGTATCTATATTTTATTTTCCTACCAGTTTGACCGATGTATGCCTTTTCACAATTATTACAGTTTATTTTGTATATACCACTATTTTCAAATATATTATTATTTTCTTTATTCATAGTAATTATTTTGTTTTTTAGGGTATTGTTTGTTTTATAAGCTATTTGTAATCCTAGTTTTTTAAATATATTACTTAATTTGTATATATTTTTATTTATGAAAGTGAATGTTATAAATTTGTTTTTGTCTTTGTTAATATCGTTATTTTTTGGTTTATATTTTAATTTTAATTTTATTTTTTGTATTAATTTTTCTATTATGTGTTCAGTGTAACCATTATTTATTGCAATTGTTTTTAATATTTTTATTTCATTTTAAAAAACAAATATTAAAAATAATTGCAATAAATAATGGTTACACTGAACACATAATAGAAAAATTAATACAAAAAATAAAATTAAAATTAAAATATAAACCAAAAAATAACGATATTAACAAAGACAAAAACAAATTTATAACATTCACTTTCATAAATAAAAATATATACAAATTAAGTAATATATTTAAAAAACTAGGATTACAAATAGCTTATAAAACAAACAATACCCTAAAAAACAAAATAATTACTATGAATAAAGAAAATAATAATATATTTGAAAATAGTGGTATATACAAAATAAACTGTAATAATTGTGAAAAGGCATACATCGGTCAAACTGGTAGGAAAATAAAATATAGATACCTAGAACACATTAAATCATTTACAAATAACGAAACGGAAAAATCCACATATGCAGAACACTTAATAAAAAATAAACATACACCTGATTCACTAGAAAAAACAGTTACAGTATTAGCCACATACAATAAAGGAAACCTAATGAACATAGCTGAAAACTATTACATAAATAAACACAAAAACAATATATTAAATGACCAAACTCCACACAATCAAAACCCACTCTTTAATATAATACTTTAATAAAAAATTTTAAACTAGCCCTTCTTAGACAGGTTCTATTATTTATTTCTTATCTAATCTCCAAATATGTTTATCATTCATTTTTTATTTCAATTATTTATTTCAATTTTATTTCTTGTTTTTATTTCACATTAATTACCGTTTTTAAACTTGTGATTTAATTTTTAGTTTCAATATGTGTTAGACTGTAGTTCAATTCACATGTGTGCTATGTTTCATGTTATTTTCATTTTAATTTATTTTTAATTTAATTTTATTTTAGCTTCAAAGTGAAGTTTTAAATTGTGTTCACTGTTACACTATGTTTTTAATTTAGTTCGATTATATTTTAGCTGAAGATGGGTTATGCCCGAAAACGTTCCTAAGATAACAAGTTTGATATTCTTATATTAATTTTGTTACTTACGTATTAGTTTGTTATTTTAGCATTTATTTTTTATACTATAGTTACTAACAAACAGGATGATAAAATATTCTTTAATTACTACAAACTGTTTTTCGTTTTCGTATGTGTTAGTATTTTATGGGTAATGTCCGAATTTACTGATGAAATTTTTAAATTTATATAAACGTTCTATGGTTTTGTTATGTAAGAATTTTACGAGTAACTTTCATATAATGTAAGATTTAAGAAAATCCATGTACAGGATGTTTGGTAGTTGTCATAAATATGGGGCTGTTGTTTCCGAAATATGTCAGAGCTGTAGCATTTTCCATGTATGTTAATTATAACGTATTTTGAATAATTATAGCAATGTTTAGTAATGTTCACGGACGGTTTGTTTTTAGATTCACTGTTCAACGACAATATCTTGCTACGGGAAATGTCCAATATTGCATTAGCGTTGTTTCTTTTGGTAGAAAGATTTCGACGTGATAAACCGTCATTTTGGTTGCCGTATATAAACGCTTTACCTAATTCTTACAGTACACCGCTTTATTTTAAATTGGAAGAATTTGAAGAATTACGCGGTTCTCCAGCATTTGGTTGGTATTTTATATAATTTAGATGAATTTTTTAAGTTATAGATGTTAAAATTGTCTTTGTGTTATATTTGTTTTTATTTATCCGTATGCGTTATAACGACATTTTGATGTATTATTTTTTGATAACATTTTGGTTGCAGTGGCTGGGATGAATTTGTGTAGAAATATAGCCAGACAGTACGCTTATTTCAGGAATCTATTTCTGGTATGGATCGTTGCTTTTATTACATTTCTTCAGTTTGTGTATTTTACTGTGAAATTTGAATTAAAACTTTTAATAAATTTTGTTAAATTTCTACTGTTTTTCCTTTCTTATTTTGTATTGTTAAAAGAATTTTGTACATTTTGAGAATTCTGCGAGAAATATTCTATAATACTACCTTGATCAAAAAGTTTCAGGAATTTGTTCAGAAAATTAAAAATACCTGTTTATTCACCAAAACTGATTTTGTCCCCTTCAAAGTACTCTCCACTGACTGCAACGCACTTATGCCAACGGCTGATCCAATCTCCGAAACATTTGTTATACTCGGTTTTCTGTATGGCCATTAGAGCCGTCTTCGATTTTTCTATTATCTCCTTTCGGCTGCTGAAACGCGCTCCCCGGAGCGGTTTCTTGAGTTGATCGAACAGAAAGAAGTCGCAGAGAGCTATAAACCAGGCGAATCGTGTGACTGTTGAACAGTATTTGTTCTATTCTTTGCCAAAAAATCATAAATAACGATGTCATTGTGCGACGATGCGCTATCGACGTGCAAAATCCAGGAATTGTTTGCCCACAAATCCGGTCTTTTTTTTGGCGAATTGCTTCGCGCAAACGTCTCATAACGCCCAAATAATAATACTTGTTGACTGTCTGATGTTCTGGTAAGAATTCATGGTGCACAACGCCGTTGTAATCGATGAAAACCATAAGCATGACCTTCTTTTTTGACTGAGCGCGACCTGATTTTTTCGGTCTGGGCTCATTTAACGTATGCCATTCACTCGCTTGATGCCTGGATTGCATGTCATACTCATACACCTACATCTCGTCTCCACTAATGATGCGTCTGATGAATATTAGGTCGGATTTGGACTGGGAAATCATGTCTTTCGCGATGTTAAAGCGTTCCCTTTTTTGCATGAAATTCAAATCTTTCAGTACCAGCTTTACAGTAAAACATCTCAAGCCTAAAGGACCGTTTATGTCTATAGACACAGTACGTTTCAGAGAAGTACCGTGGCAGACACCGACAGACACCATTTATTTACACATCTAACGTGACAGAAGTGTGCCGTGTCAGACATCGACAGACACCGTCGTTGGCGTCGGACGCGGTCGCTCTCACCGGCAGTTACTGAATAGCCTTAGTAGGAAAAGCACGTCTATTTATGTTGGAAATGTTCAGACATTTCTCTGTGGAAGATTTATCCATAACTGCATTGTTACTAGAAGAAGAAGACCGGGGATACCATAGAATTACTTGTGAATGGCCTGCTCAGAATATCTATTTCATATGAGGGACTGTTTAAAGTATCTTGCCTTTTGCAATAGCCCTGTCTCTTGGTGGAAAAGATCGCGAGGTAGTTGTAATCCCAGCCATAAATTGTTCAATGTCATCCGGTTGTGGAGTATTTTTCTTACTGTCTATTATATACTTCATTAGTACTGTGCTAGGTGTTTCATCAGTTCGTTTTTGGCCTCGTTTAGTGCGCTTTGGCTGACGGTAGTTTGAGCTGTATCTGGTGATGATGTAGTTGGCAATGTGTCAGTCGTTTGTTGTCCAACTTCAGGTGATTGATCAATATCCACTTCTTTGTTAGCGTTTTCATCATTATCAAGAGCTGGTACTTTTGGAATTGGACATATAGTCGGCCTTTCCTTCATGTAAAGTAAAGTAAGTCCCATATACCCTTTAGCAGGGTGTCGAAGGTTGTGAAGTTAAGGTTCACAGTGTACTAAGCCCAACGGCACTAATGGGGAGTAGGGGGGGCCAAAGACATTTCATCTTTATACTTTCATTTCTTTTTCAGGAACATTGGCCTGTCCACTTTTAGTATATTTCCTCTTTTTGTCTGCACGGTCCCGATACTCTATTCACACTGCCCGGCAAGTAGCCACGTACACTTACTGACATGAACCGCGCAGACAAAATATTTTTTCCGAAATTACTGGCTGGGCACGACCTGTGTCTGTCGGCGTCTGCGCGACCTTGTTACGATAGGTACAAATACATTAATACACCAGTGTATAGAATAAATTATTTTGTCTGGCACGCTCGATGTCTGTAGATATAAACGGCCCTTAGATCGTTAACTAAAATGTTTTGGACGTATCCATAAGCGATATTTATGTCCTCTGCCAGCTCTCTAATGGTCAACTTGTGATTTTCGGTCAACATTTCTTTGATTTTATGGATGTCTTTTTCGGTTTTTGATATCGATGGCCAACCATTGCATTCGTCATCTTCAACGGGCCCAAGCCCATTTCTGAAGCGTTCATGACACACGTAAACATTTGTTTTCGATAGAGTATCTTTGCCGAAACACTTCTCTAACTTATCTAAAGTTTTCGTTCCGTTCAACCCGCTTTTAACACAAAATTTAATGCAAACTCTTTGATGCAATGTAAATTCCACTTCTTAAAACCATAAAAAATGGAAAACACGCACAAAACAGATGTATTCAGAACGACATAACTTTTACAGATGTTGAGCTGTGATACTGAAATTAGGCGGGAATATTAATGGCAGTGTGGCAACTTAAAAAAAAAAAAATGAAATCGTGTGACTGATGGCGCCACACGATGATCATTCCTGAAACTATTTGATCAAGGTAGTATATATTCTCAAATATTTTTTATCACTAGTCTGTTGAAATTAAATGATTCGTACGAATCAATAGTAGTAGTTTGTAGAGGGGATCAAGATAAATAACTACACTCTGAAAATAGTGATAATTATAAAATATTTAATTTTATTTAGTTTTCACCTTAATTGTCGAGTGTGGAACTACAATTTAAATGTTAGACATTATTGAATAATTAAAATAATAGATGAATTTATATTGTATCATGTTACTTTTTCATTTAACTTAACTTTTTACTGCACTGAAATCTTATAAATCATTTTTCCTTCGCTTTTAATTATATCGATTTGGAAAAAGGCCTCCTATGAAGTTTGATAGCGAGGCAATGCTGTGGCTTTAAATTTGGAATCCCTGCGGAAGCTATTGAAGAACTCTAAGATCTCGTTAAACCATTAAAAATAGCGACTTAATGTTTAAATAAAGGTCAAGACTCGAGCCTTTTTCAGAAATACATAATCTTACAATATGGAAGTCTAGAGAGTTTCTTTAAAATACTACAGTTAATAAATTGTTCAAACAATATTGAACTTGAGAGTATATAGTGATGACTGAAATGCTACGCTACTCACATATGAGTTTGTTCGTGCATATTGTAGTGTCAGCGGCAGCACATTTTTGAAACTATCTCACTACAGTTTCTTGCTCTATGCTATGGTTCTGTATTTTAGTTGTACACAAATTGTAATTATACTTCAAGCTGTTTGACGTAGATACTAGTCTGTGCAGAGCTATGAGTACAGTGCGGTGTTCGAAAATCCTGCTAATGATTTTCAGCATCAGTGCGAAAGCGAAAATAATGAAACGCCTTTAAAATGTCGATCGTTAAGAATAAACGATATTTAACGGATTCAGTCTGTGTAGTGATAAATGCGAAATTGTAAACTGAAATTATATTCATACTAGTTACTTCATTGGTGTAGGTATATATGTTCCTAATTTAATTTTAAAAATTTCTAATTCTTAGAGTTTTACAGTATGGATATATTATAAAGCTGATTCAGAAATATCTTATTTAAGCTGTAGCCTATTTTTGCATAAATAAAATTACTAAACGCATTTAAATTATAACATTTCTGAAGTCTAAAAAATATATATTAAAAAAATAAATAAAAGAGGGCAAAATAGTTTTAACATTTTTTTAGATCTTGGCTACTGTTACCCTTCGAGTCCTTATCGTTAAAACTAAAAACGCGAGTCGTTTATTCACAGATTAACGTTTAAAAATGTTCAGCGTAAGATAAAAAAAAAGTAAAATTATTTATTATAAATGACACGTAATAGTTACGTTGATATTTATAATTAAGAACAATCTTCCAAGTTTTTAGCTTTTCAATGATAAAAACTTAAGTAACAGACAAGAGTTGAATAAAATATTTCTTATTATAATAGCGCATTTCTAATTTTTTAAATTAAATATGTCGATTTGTTCTGTAAATAATTTTAGTAGGTTTCGGTGAAGTATATTCGAGAAACGGAACATGGAAAAAAAAACGAAAAAATTTTAAAATTGCAAATAAAAATAAAGTTGCAAAATTTTGTAACATGTTTTATTGTTGTTACGTGTTGATTTATGTAAATACTTTAAATATATAAATTTAAATTAAAAAAAAAAAAAAAAGGTTCATTATTATATGAAGCGAGTATTCTATTTACTTGTATACAAGTAGAAATAAATATTTAAAAAATGAATAGATCTACCCATTATGCATTCGTTACTCTTGATAAAAAAGTGAAAATTTCAGAAAATTATATCAAAATTTTCGTTTTAAGAAAATCATACACTCTGTATTTAATAATTAAAAATTTTGCATTTGATCGCGAAAAGTGAATATTTAAGATTTACTCAATTCGTTATAAAACGATTTGCGTATAACATTTTTTTTTTCATACTGCACACAATGTCCGATATATGCATGATGTGGTAAGATTCACATTCGTACATTTTCTCCGCTACGCGAAAAAACACGGAATTGAGGTTATGCTTTTGAGCTTACAAAACGGGAAAGCTTACTTAATGAATTCGTAGATTCCCCGGCACAAATTATCAGCGTACTAATTACTGGTTATAATGCAAATCGTAAATAACATTGACACCTAAGTCACGGTGTCGTGAAATTTTCCATACAAAATTCAGGATCACTATTAATCTAAAAAAATGTCAACGTTACAAACTTTATTCTTTCATCCGTGTTAAACAAAAATTCTTAGTTTTTCACTAATCACAGGATCAATTAATAAGCAGTGCTGATTTATTCTAAATATCGGGGATATTTGAGTAATGCCATTTTCTAATAAGTGATGACAAAAAACGAAAAAAAAAACAAAACAAGAAATAACTTAATTATATTCATTATACATTGATTTTCCGTTGTTATTTATTGCAAAGTTATAATTTACGATAATGTTTAAGTTTGTACCGCGTTTTCGGTGTAGTTATGTGTTAATTAAAATTGGCGAAAATTTAAAAAAGCTCGGAGGAAAATCTTAATAATTTCTCGACATTCGATATTAGAAGTTTAAAATTTGTATGTTAGATTTAGGGTTGCTGTTTTCATTAGCCGTAATTCAATGCCGCTGTATTATATTCAAATATGTTTTTTCTATTTCTTCCTTCTGTCAAATTTAACACTATATATGTATTTCATTTCAGAAAAACAATGATGCGGCCAGCAATATATTACGTAACGTTTTCACTTATGAGCAATATCGGTGAGTTTTTAATCGTTTTCTACATTAACATGATAAATGAAACGTGTGAGCTGTGCGTTTAGTTTGTCGTTTTGATTAAAAAATAAATTAACATATTATTAATATAGTTTAGTTTTTATAATATATGTTCAATAAAATCGACCGAATCTGAATCGTTCAATTTATAAAAGAAATCTTGTCTGTTACATTTTTAGTAAGTTGCTGATATTATAATCGGATATTTTCGATTAATTTTTTTAAATCACTTTTATTTTTTAGAATATTAGTTAAATAATTCTACAAACTTGAAAAAATAAATGTTACATATAATTTTGCTTAAAAAATTAAAATTTTTGTAATACAGATATCTTATAGATATCTTATGGCTGAAGGTCGTTTCCGGAAATTCGTACGTCACGCGAAAGTGTTACCTTTATTTATATCTGCGATAGTAATGATTTTATTCAGTTTGTGATGAACAGTTTGAGGTATTGTTATTACTAAAACGAAACACATAAACACGTGGTCATATTATTACGCATCATCCGAAAGACATATCCTTGTTACGATATACTTCTGTACAAAAGCTACGATGGTATACTGGTTTATTTTTATTTATTTTTTGTTTTGAATTTGGTTAAAGATTTCGTCGAAATTATTTTCAACGCGTTTAGGCTTCCACTTTTATTTCCTCGTTCGATTAGCTGTATCGGAAGATAAGATAAAATCAGTTTATCTTAAGGATATAAGTTAGCATATATGCTCGTATCAATAACATTGCAAATCCGAAAAATAATCATAACGAAATAATTAGGTTTTCTAAAATCGAAAAGTAATTATATTACCCGGGGGCTGTTTTTCAATTCAGCTAGGAATTTTTCATATTCGGAATTTGGTAGTAGGAAAAAATTTTATTTTGTTCAAAATTGTAAGTTTCGTTCTGCGCAAAAATTGTAATATCTACGCTGCTCTAGTCTACTGTTAACACTGTTGGATTAAAATTGAATATGACATTGTAAAATTTATCGGCGACACTTTTTATTACGTTATTAATAGCACTCTGTGTTAGGAGTTCCGCAGGAAAGCCACTTAATTTTAAAATTAAATTTGTTATTAAATGATTTTATATTTTAACTCGGATGCGCGGGCTAAGTGTGTGTTCCGGTTTATTTTTGATGAATTTTTAAATTTCATTTGTGATTGTAAATTTTAAATTATTTCGTAATAAAGTTAAGAAAAGTAAAAAAAAATGTATTAAGAAGAAAACGAAGGACGATAAACGGCAAATATTGGCGATAAATTTTTATAAATTACAATAACTTGTACTTTAGAACTAAACGATGGTAGTAGCAACTGCCTAGTAAGTTAGGGAACAAGTAATGAATTTGTGTGAATTCGCTTCCGTTTAGTTTTTGATCTCGTTCTAGGCTAACGCTAATTAAATGTTAATCGTACCGAAATGTTTTACGCAGTGTTTTCCACAAATAGTAGTTTCTGTTAGACGCGTTGTTCCGGTTAGGTGACAGATTTTTACTGTTGTTTAGATGCACGTTATTGTACTTTGCTTGCTGTTTGCTGTCTTTAATGATCGCGGAGGGACTAGCGGCCGTGTTAATCATTGGCATTTTGCGCGCGTCTCTGTTCTCGTACTGTTTACACAGTATTTCCTGCTGCCTTTGCAGTTGAGATCTTTTTTGCCGAATTTTACAGGACAGTAATAGAGCAAAGAAACCGAATACGATAAGCGCTAGAATGGCACCACTTGCGATAATTGCAGATTTTACACCTACCGGCAGTCGTTTCCTATCGTACTGTTGCTGATGCAGGTGGTAGTCTTTACCGTTTTCTTTTAATCGACCTGCGCCACTTTCGAACGTTGATTTACGCCCGATAATGTTACTCTTGAAGTGCAGCGCATTGTTATCATTTTCCTTGACGAATAGCAGGATATCGCGATCAATGCTGTCGCTCAGGGTCGTTGTTTGAGCAGAATTTTCGCTTGACGTATACGTCAAAACAACGTCATTATGATTTTTCTCGCCGATCGGGTGGCTATTTAAAATATTGTTTGCGGCTGACGATTTTTCCACGAGTTTTTTAGCTATTGGGCCGTTGTTCTCCGTGTCACTGGCTAAGCGATTATCTTCACGAAGGGTAAGCTCTTCGTGCGAATCATCCAGCAGAAGAATATCGTTTAAGTTCGGAACAGTGGATTGTTTTTGGTCGATAGTTGTGGGAAGTGTACCAAGTTTATTCGATCGCTGTAAGATGTCTGTTAATGTGAGATTGTTCATGCGAAGGACCTTTGCTAGTCTGGCTGATCCTTCTTTCGTTTTTAGAATGGTAAAAATATCTTCTTGTTCGTTATTGTTGTCGTGTTCTTTGGGATTTTCTGTGGTAGTACTGCTTGTGGTACTTTCGAGTGCAGTGCCGTTCTTTAGATTAATTAGATATTGACAGATACTGGTAGTTGGGTTTGTAGCGTTTGTATTATTATCGTTTATTAGCTGATTGCTGCTGATTGTTTGATTTAGTTTTCGTTCAGTATAAGTGATTATCGGGAATTCAAATTCTAGTTCTGGTTCTTTACTAAGATTTTTTAAATTTTCATTTTTAAATGTAAAAGTGTAATTTTTGTTTGGTGCAGTTGAGATAATGTTTTCCGTGGTACTGCTGGTATTATTATTACTACTGTTATTACTATTCTTATTGTTATCACTGTTCTTGATGGTATTATTATTATTATTATTATTATTATTATTATTACTATTATTATTATTACTATTATTATTATTACTATTATTATCATTTCTGCTATTACTAATATTACTATTACTATTATTTTTATTATTATCTTCACTAGATTTCATTTCCCGAAGTTCATTTTCAACCTTAACTATTTTTAACTGTTGTTTCAATATTGCTGACGTCGGGGGAAGTTTGCGTATTTTTACAGGGTTAATTTCCTCAGTAGTAAAACTATAATTTCTAATCACGTTTGCTATACTAATGATCGGCCGGTTTGCCGGGCGACGCTCGTTCTGATTTTTTTTCGATTTGTCCGTATCTTCATTGTTATTCATTGATGATTGCGTATTTTGCTCTTGACGAGAAGTAGACATGGTCGTTTGCGACTCCGTACTACTTATCTCTGTTTCTTGTTCGTTATTAACTTTCGGTTGTTGAAAACGGTTTCGTCTTTTTATACCACTCGGGAGTTTACCGAATGTTCGCTTTAGTTCTTCCGTCGAATCCGCCGGTCTATTTTCACCTTCTAGCACGAATGGATCCTCAGTGGCAGAGTGTGATACAATTTTTTCATTGGTACTACTAGAAGGTGAATTTATATTTTCCATTTCGTAATCCAGCGGTGTAATTTGGCTAGAAGGTCTTTTTTGTGGTTTCCTTTTACGTTTGGTGGTTCTTTTCTGGGACATCTGTTGCTCGTCGGTTTCATATTTCCCGTTTTTGTCCTGTAAAGCTGAATTCGAATAAAAATTGGGGCCGCTATGATGACCGCTGGAGTCTTCGATGGTGTCTGACTGGTGGTAGCCGTCACTGTATTCGTCATTAGCAATCGTTGTCGTGGCTTTCGGTCGTTTTCTGCGTCTTCTGCGACGTTTCCTTCTTATTGGTCGCCTAACGATCGGATCAGCGGTGTACTCTTCACCCTGTAATATCGATTGACTTTCAATTGTTTCTGACGGAGCGGTATCGATATCGGTTGTCTCTTCTGCTTCGACCGCATCGTTTAAGTAACGTTGTTCCGAGCTTTGGTCAGTATATGTGATCTGGAGGATATTACAAAAAGACATTTATTTTATTATTATTGTTACAATAAAATGATAAAATGTGTATATGATGCTTACTTAAAAAACAAATGAACGATATAAGTAAATAACTGATTTTTTTTTTTTTTTTAATATGGATAGAAGGGTTTACCAATGAGACAAATTCATAGTTGTAATAATAAAGGAAGAAAACTGAATAATAATTTTAGAAAATTAAAACAGAAGTAACAACAGTATTTTACTATTTTTATCGACATTGTCTGTCTAGTGAAAGACAATAATTTCTGATTATAATTGATATTAGAAAAAACATCAACAGTTATTAAATTTACGATTAAATTAAAGCTGTTCGCGTTTCTTTTTACGTTTTCCATGTTAATTAACTAATTTACCTAAAAATAAAGAAACTGTTTGTAATCTTTTTTTTACAACTTTACCCGTTTATATTGCGAATATTAAAATTTAACATGTCACATCTAAAAATATTCAAAAGCCAAATATTTCTTTAACAGTTTCTAACATTGTACTTTTTGGATTATTTCTATTTTAACGAAAAATGTTCACGCTAATGCACAATTCTATTTTAAGAGGTGGTAATTTTATAAAACTTTACAACGTTATTTTTAGAAAAAATAAAATATAAATGAAACTATTAAAAACCGATTAGGATGAAAGAAAGCGGTATTACAGAGTCAGTTATTCTTTATTGGTTCTACGGAATGGTAAATTAAAATTGAAATAATTGTTGTCGAAAATATTTTTTCGTCCTACTAAAACATGTTTACGAAAACGGACAGACAAACTATTACTTCTTTTCTCTATTATCTAGGACGGTGATTGAAATAAGAGCGAAATTGTTATCTGTAAAACATCATAAAATAAACCGGCGAAAATAAGGGGCTTTCCCCGATGCGAAGAAAAAGGCACAAATTTATTTCATTCGTTTAATAATTTTCGCTGACTATAAAATAAATTAAACGAAGAAAAAAAACAATATGGACTCCACAAAAAAAAAAAAAAAAACAAAAAAAACTTACATACAGAAATTTAATTGGAAAATTAATTTCTAAAAAGTCAGTTTAAAAGTTCTGTGTATAGAAGTTTAAAATCACCGCTTGCTGATTCGTAGTAATTTTTATTCGATTTGTTGCTAGCTGGTTGAAATAGCATTCGCAGTAGAAACATTTCGGTTCTTAAAAAGTTTAGTTATGGACTTAAAAAGTGTAAGATTCGTTTGCCGTAAAGATCTACTTCACAGTTAAAATCCAAGTTGATCCAATATATTGATAGTTTCCTTTCATGAAGGAGATGTTTTTTTTTCTTTTTTCTATTGGATATCATTGATTTTTCTAAAATATTTTCGTTACTTATTTAGCGGGGTCAGTATGGTAGGAAAACAAGTTTTTAGGTGGTTCCAAATTTGAAATTATTGAGCCAGATATATTTTTGTTGACAAAATTTTGGAAGAAAATGCATGTTCGATATTTAAATTTTTGTTAGTTTAATATACTCACGGATCAAAAAAGGGGGCGTATAAATTTTTTACGGGTTTTGGAAAACAAGGGGCTTTTTATATTATAAAAACAAGTTTTGTTCTGCGAAGGGATATGTTACGTTTTAATAATTATAAACGTTGAATTTTTAATTTTAAGTTTGTACGGTGAACGATTGTACTGCAGTATAATTTTGGAAAAATAGTTTTGGTTTTTTTTTATTTCCATTCCGTGTATTTTTGAGCGATTTTTGTAGTTTTACGCGTTCGAGGATTTTAGTTAGTTGTAAAAATTTTTACATGTAGTAAAAAAAATACTTTTTTTTTTGCCATGCGCATTTTTCTAAATACCAGTATTCAAAAGAGGCGGCTGCAAAAATGATTAAATTTCAAATTAATTTTCCAACTGTTTTTAAAACGATTATGAGGTTCGTTATATGTGTCGCATTACCACCTTGGTGAAGGTTCATAAATTTTCTTTTTTCTTTTCTTTTCTGTATAATATTTTGAATATTATCGAAATTTCGATTTATTTTCACTCTTTTTATTTCCCTCCGAATCTATTCGTGTTTGTTGATTACTAGCACTTGCTTTTCTCTTTGTTAATGACTTGTTTAAAGTTATTTAAAATTTTTCTTTTCTCTTTTCTGTGTTTTAATATGTTTAGAAATATTAAAATAGACTGTTTCGTTATTTTTCTACTTTCAATATTGAACAAGTAAAAATAGAATTTTATCAAACACATGCTATTTAAACTTTATCATATTTTTTTTTTTTCTGAATAGACGGTCATTTAAATAGGAAAGAACTATCCGAGGAGCTGTTATACAGTATCAAATATGTAAATGCTTAATTTTTGGAATTTGTAAATAAATACAATACAGTAAAATATGTCAAAAAGTAATATTAAAACGTTACTGTTTTTTTTTGTTTTTTTCTTTTTTTGTGCTTTGTGATATTAGTAAAGTCACTAATTTCTAATGGATTAATAATAATAGTGTAAAATCTTGCCAGCTTCTAGACTTCGATAATTTCGGGTAACCTCTCGTAGATAGGACAGACAAATTCAGTAACTTTAGAGTTCATATTTAATGTGCTAGGTTCAGATGTTCTAGTACTTAATGACCAAGTATGCACTTTTTTATACATTTTCGATTTTTTAACTCTCATAATTGAAACTCTATGAAAAAATTTATTTCGTAAATGTCAGTTTAAAAGAATATTTTTGTTTGTATTCATTTAAATAAAGATTACTTCCTCAACCGGATATGAACATCGTCCGTTTAACTCGGCTAAGCTTCGGTTCACATTAGGGGACCAGTTGATTCTCCTGTACGCTACTGTTGATATTTCAAGTAAACCCGCATATTTAATTCTAATAGTTTTGAAATAAACATTTTATGATAACAGTTTATTATTTTTTTTTTGAAAATCTGATCGTAGAGTATAAATAATGGGTGCGAATATATTTCATAAGGAAAAACTGTCGAATAAAACTAGTAGTAAAATATCCTGAAATATTATTTTTAAGATCGGACATTAATTGCTGACAGAAAAAGTAAAAAATTCTTGGTGCGATAAATTAATCATTTTTAAATATGTCGATATTTTCTACTTTAATTCATTATTTTTTTTTTTTTTCGATGGTAGGTTTAAAATTAGTAAATGAATTTTCAGGAAATTAGTGTCAATTCTGCAATAATTATATCTAAAAGTTTAGAACTTTATTAAGAAATTTTTTCATTTTTAACATTATTTGATTACGATACTGCTATTGTAGTCAGCTAAGTGGATGTATGGATTAGTTTATGCCCATGAGAACGTGTGTATTGTAAGTTAAATTGATAAATCGTTATATTATTCAATTATTATGAGACTGCTGTACTAATTTGTATGCAACGTAATTTCAGTGTTTATTTATTTTCATTTATTTTATATTAACTGAAAAAGGGTGATTACAACTAGTTAGCGCTGTTGCTACACGATTGTGGATTTAAATAAATAAATCGGTTTGCAGATGCTGTTTAATATAAATGTACATAATCTGAACGGATCAACAAATTACAATACATAAGTGTCTAAATTCATTGGTGATAATTGTAGTTTTTTTTTTTTTTTTTAGTATTATTTTGCATTAAGAGAAAATACTTGTTCAGCGTGATTTTATTATTTAAATTTAAAAAGGACAGGGTTTGTTACCAGGAATGAATTTATAACATTTTTTGCGAACAGACTTGACATTTGTTTTAAGTGGAGTATTTTGAACACGAACCAATTTCTGTTATGCGTTGAGCAATTTTATAAATAGTCCTATTTTTTAAATACTCGTAGTTATTAATGATTTAATCAAAATCATTCTGAATAATATCAGTTCGAAAAACGCTTTGGGAAAGTATTTTTTTATTTCTTCTTTGTTGCTGCGAAATACTTGTTAACTAGTTAAAAAATAAAGAATCTTTATTCAATTGCTGGTATAAAAATTAATCTGCTCACTATAGAATAATGCAAAATTATAAATAACTTTTGATTTTGATATTAATTTCTTTCAAAAGTTGTTCCCTAAATAATTGAAGTCTTTAGAATATTATGTGAACTAGGATGATGTACAAGTATTATTTCATCGGTAATATTAAAATAAATGACTGATTAATTATTAAATTGTCATTTGTACTGTCAAAAACGGTTATGTTTTGATTTTAAGTTTGTAAATTCCTATAACAAGTTTCATGACCACCCTCTATGTATTCGATGAAGTTAGTGTAAAAATGAATTTTTCAATTAAATTTATCGAAACTGGTATAAAACTGTTACATTTCTTTCTTTGTACTTTATTGCATAGGAATCAATCGATTAAACTAATATAGTTCGTTCTAATACAATCATTTTTAATAGCAACTTTTTTTAAATTTTTCTTCCGAAATGAAAACATTTTGCGTCATATCGGATTTATATAATGACGTATAAATTTACAAAATACATATTTACCAATGAAGATGGCGGTTCTATTAATTGCCCATTAAGTGGTCTTGATTTATCAGATGAAGTAGTATCTGTAATAAATGCGGCGAATGATATCCAGAAAATAACAGCGTATTCTGAAAATTAGAATTATAAAATTTGGGAAATTAATATGTAAGAAATCATGGAACATATTAATATATGCGCAGTTTTTTTCTCTGCGATATGCCGGCAGTGTTTTGTTTGCTCTCTTTGTCGTTTTTCCGGTTTTCTTTCGTACCATCTCCGTATTTTCCTCTACATTCCCCCAACCGTCACTTTGTATGTGACCCTGATTATATAATGTTTGCATGCTCTTCGCTTTCAATAGAACGATCTTCTTCCTATTCCTTTCTTTTATCAAGCAGTGTTATTCTTACTCCCTACAGAGATTTATTTATTCTTGCTCTTTCTTCTCCATCTGTCATCTAAGCATTTGATTCATTTTTGCTGGCTGACTTACATTTCGTAAAAATCTGATTCTTTTTCTTCTCTTTTCTCCAATCCTTGGGCCTATGTCCTTATTAACAATCCCAGTTAAAAAAAAAAAAAAAGTAATCTTTAGGAACGCAAAAGTTTTTACCTGCCTAAAGTAGTAATGTTTTTTTTTCTTTTTCGAAACATCATAATTACTTGTCTGCCATTTGGGAAATATATATACCAAGGAAATTGAAGCCAAAGCCTTCGTGCGTAAAAAATATCTTTCATTCCGTTCAGCTCAAAGTGGGGAATTATGTGCTGTACAGTGTAACAACTTGTGCATATTGAAGTTTTATGTTTTATTAGAATTATTGTGTATTCGGGTCTCAAAATAGAAAAAAAAATAAAAATTAAAAATGAGTGCTATCTAACAGATACAGCTGAGATTAACAACGCTTTCAGTAGGAGATACGGATTTGAAACGGAAACATTTTATTTTATTTTTAAATTTCAAAAAATACGTACGCACTGTATACCGCGCAAACAACGTACCGCGCACGACGTCAATTTTGTATGTGAATGCACAAAATCTACTTACTGCCACGGAAAAAAGATACCACTTCCGTTGGTATTGCGCGATACAATATGGTGATCTTTGTATTTAATCGAGTCAGTATATTGAGCGTTAATTTGCGATGTTTCCATCTGTCAGAATCGAATTTAATTATAAGAATTTCTGATTTTTTGCTGTTTTGTTTTTTTGTGGTTGAATTATTTCTTGTAACTTTTAGAGCTGTAATAACTTAATTTTATGCATTTGTAGAGAGCTATATTGGTATTAAAATGGAAAACAAAAAATATCAATTATTTTTGGCTGCCTAAACCAAGAATAACTTGTTGGACCTAGAACCGAGATACCGAATAATGTGTAATAATTTACTAATAAAATAATATACGCTAATAACAAAGAGTTATAAATACATTATTTTATTAATCAAAGAGTAAGCGAATGTAACAAAGATCTAAAACAGTTAAAATATTTCAGACTTTCGTTTTTGGCTGATAATCGGAAGTTGTTGAAATTGTTCCAAAATTAAATACTTATTGCGGTTAATGATTTGTTAACTTTTTTTTTTTTTGTTGCTTGCATTTAAGATTCAAATATTTTAACATTTTTCGCCATCGAGAAAAGGATAAATGAGAGATAAATAAATTTTACCGTTGAAAGTCGACCATTCATTACGATAATCTTGAAAATTTGGAAACCATGCTGAATATCATTAGTGTTTATTCCTTTCAGTTTTAAGTACGTGCGAGAAAGACTGTTTCCTTGTCACACCTGTTCTACCGTCAATTGTGTATTTTTATGTTTGATTATACTCGTTCTGTTTTTTAAGTTAGTAGATAATCAAAATATTAAAATGAATATAGATTTTGGAATGTTTAGCAAATTTTACATATTTGATTTACAGCGTTTTGAAGTTAAATTTTTTTCTATATAAATATTATTTCTTGAACTGTGCATATATCATATATTATTCTCACCTCTTCAATGGAAATTTTGTTGGGTATATGGAAACTTGTGAAGAAATTGTTTTAGTCATTTAATATTTTAGTAGTTCTTCTTATCATGTCCGTATGTTACATGATTTTTCTCGCTGCTAATAGCCCCCTTCCCTTCCTCCACATATCAATGACAATGTTATTCTTATGCCGGAGGTAATATAAAAAGACCGTTATGAAATATGTAACGTTTTTCTGTTATGCTTTGAATAAATTGCTGCGAAAACCGTAAATTAATTTATCTTTTAATGCCAGTTGAATTATACTCCGCTGTAAGTTTGTAGAAAAGTTATTATGAGGAGTATTCCCATGATGAGGTTCAAGGGTGGAATTATATATATATATATATATATATACCCACACACATAACTATATTTATTTATTTACTAAAGCAGAAAAAGAAAATTAAAAATAATAGGATAGTCGGAAATATTAGAGGAGTAGATGCAAATTTACTTAAAATAGGGATAGTTGTAAAGCAAATGGAAATGCTCTTTTCAGAAGTAGATGGATAAAGTCTAATAATAATAATAATAATAACAATAGTAATAAAAGAAATATATAAATATACACGCGCGCGTGTCTGTGTCTGTGTCGTCATGTAGCTTACGTGATTGCAGCTGTCTTTTTTACTAGGATGTAACCCTTGTTAGACTCTCGTCTGTGTTCGTATAGCGGGGAAATTAAAATGCGAAACGTAAGGGCTCGTGAATTTAATAACTGCGTTCCTGTTCTCTTCGTAGATTATTTCATTTTTCGAGCCGGACTTTCTGGACGACATCTACTGTTAGAAAGCAGAATTTATAATTTATCTGTTTCATTAGCCAAAGAAAGTAGAACTATTAGTGCAGACGGCGACGACGAATAGCTTCAAAAATCTGTCGTAAATAAAGTGCAAGGCGCTTAGTAGTAATCAAGCGGTTGCTGTCCTACACCTGTTTTGGTCACTTGACGGTAACATCTTCATTTGCGACTGCTTTGCAAACCGGTTGCTTTTATGAATAAGAATATACCCGTCTTGCGGATTACGCCGTTTCGATTGTGTGTTATCGGCCGGGTTATTAGTTGTATTTACTTTACTCGTTTAAATTAAAGTTTTTCTTTTCTCGTATTCCATCGACGAATGAGTGAAAAGAGAAAGTATGAGATCATCGGCCGCGTGTTTGGCATCGGTCTAATTTGTTTTTCTTTAACTCAGCCAGAAATTTCGATTACGAATTTTGCTTAATCATTCTGTAACAAGTCGATTTATATTTTCAATGCACCGTTAATGACAACTATCGTCGCGAAGTGACGAATGACTTATTTACTTTTTTCACTTCGGGATGTGTGTAATTGAATGCCTGTTTTTTTTTGTTTTTTTTTTTCATATCCCGTTAATTCGTTTTGTAGGAGTAAAAATTACTTTTTAATCGGAAGCTTCCAGTAAAATAAACTCTATTCGATGTCATGTAACCTGCACGAGCGAAATGTGAGGCGAGCAACCAGACAAATCGCGCATTTTCTATCTTTCTACCTAATACTGAAATTTCATTGAATTTTCGAAATATCAGGATGTTTTTCATTGAATCAACCTTTGGAAAAAAAAATCTTGACCGGCAGCTAAATTTTGCTGTAGGTGATTTCAATATCTGTAAAAAAAAATTTTAAATGTAAAATTAACCGCGGAGCGCGATTTTTTCATTAAATTCCTATGTTAGGGTTTCTTTTTAGTTCCGCTGTGCGATAGCTCTTGTGCTTTAAATATATAAATCATTTAGCATTACGGTACTTTAACGCGTTGTTGTACAGGCTTTTAACGAATTAATTAAGCTAAATTATTTTATCTTAGATTGTTCTTAAACATATAGGTACAACGGCATATATATATATATACATATATATATATATATATATATATATATATATATATATATATATACTCTACTTTTTTAAACAATGTTACAAATATTTTTTAAAAATCATAATGATCTTCCAGAACCCGTCCTTTGGTATGTCACCGCCCAGGATAAATGTAAACGCACAGATATGTTTCAGAGTTTGCACGTTTTTAAATAAAATGCCTGCTCGTAAACATCTTGTCAAATATATAATAGATATATATTCTTTCTATTTTCGGCAGGTTGGTTTATATTATTGTTGTTATCTAAATAAGCTGGTTGTGTGTGTGCGAAGGTAACGAATTGCTTGAAATGTTCGTTTTCTTTAAAATGAAAACATGTTCGTTGAAGGGAAAAAACAAAACGTGCTTAAAGGCAGTTTATTATCGTTGACAACGATCTGATGGTACATATTATTGAGGACTGAATCAGTTCAGTTGAAAGATTAGAATTAGAGGTTAGTTCATTTATGTTTGTGATTGGTCTTGGTTTACCGCTTAACCGCAGTCATTTTATAACGGTATGTTATTTCTTCGCATGCACCGTATTATCTATCTGTAACGCTATGCGTTCGATGTGCTGCGCGGATGAAGATGAATTACTGCTTTTGCCGTATTTGTCACGTGAAACCTAATCTTCCGGTCTCGCGACGGCATGTTTTTTCCATTTTGTTTTGTTTGCTCTGCGAACATTTTCAATAACCAATCTTATGAACTCCGAGAAACTGCTTTAGCGGATGAATAGAAAACGAATGTTCTAGCTAGCGAAACGGACGATCACGTATATATGCGATTGAATGCGTTCTGCTGTTTGACCATGACGTGACAGTGAATTTATATATATATATATATATATTATATAGTTTGACCTTCAACGAAAAAGTGCGATATACTCTTCTCGGAAAATGGAAAATACAGTAGTTGCCTATATTCTCAGAACCGATGAAGAAAAAGTGAAATTCAATGCGTTTTATTTCCCTCGGACAAAAAAATGTGAGAAAAAAACTAACAAAAATTAAGATTAACGAAGATTTCTTTTTCTTTTTTGAATTGGTCGAAAAATAGCGTCGAAATTTCTTACAGGCATGATAATAGTAATTTTTCGGTATTGTACATCGTAATTTGTGTTTAATATACTCGTATCTTCATTTACCGCGGTGTAAATATTTCATGACGGATCAAAATATTCTTTGTCTTTCACCTTTATAATTTGGTTTGCGATAGGACTTTCAACGAATTTAACCTTTTAATTGAAGTAGAAATTTTGCAACATCATCACCGAAGTAGGCTTTTTGCCTATCAGCGGTGTCTGAATGATTTTCTCTTCTTCAGTGATCGGCTTTTCTGTACTTCCTTTTATATTTTACGGCTAGCTCTGTTTTTCAGAGTTCTGAACCGGACAATGGTACTAAAGGAATTTTCATTTTATTTTTAAGGCGGTGGAGTGGGGTATGGCTTGAAGCACTGAGAGTATGCTAGCATCGTTTTCAAGCAGATGCTGTCCAGTTGGTACTCTAAATATATTCTATCTCATTAAAGAATATTTTATCATCCTGTTTGTTAGTAACTATAGTATAAAAAATATAAATGCTAAAATAACAAACTAATACGAATTTTGTTACTTACGTATTAGTTTGTTATTTTAGCATTTATATTTTTTATACTATATTCTATCTCTTCGATTTCTAAATGTATTAGAATTTTTATTTTTTTCGTTTCGTTTCTACAACACTACCGAGTAAAGTTTTCCGTTGGTAAAGCTCCCTTCAAATCACTTGTTCTTTTATTTTTTTGCAAACAAAATTTATATATGTATGCAGCAAAATTTATAATTTATTTACTTGTTACGAAATATTTCGATTATATAATTGTCTCGAACTTTTAGACCTTCGCTTGCCTGACAATCTGCTACTTCTGTTTCCAGATGCAAAAAGGCCAAATGTTTTTTTTTTTTTTTTTTTTTTTTTGATCCCTGTAGAATTACCTCAATGTATTTTTAAGGCACTGCTTTATTGAATTAACTGCGCAGTTGCCAACGTTCGAAATAGAGGTTAGAGATTTGCTTTTAATTTTACCAAAGTCCGAATGATTCGAAGAAAAAAAATAATCATGCGTCACGCGTTCGTATAAATTATGTACGTAGGCCGGTAACAAAAAAATAATTGTAATGACGGGTTTGGTAAGAAATGTTTGATTGAATTATTCACTTTCACTCTGCCTCTACACGACTGCAAGATGAAAAATACTTTGTTCAGCTGCAGTTTAATTTGAATTGAAAGTACTGAATGAACGAAACGGTATTAGGCTCGAACCGAATTCTCGGTTTAATCCGTGATTTTGATCATTTTCGGAATACTTTTATAGTTTCCTAATTAGCAATCGGAGGAGATTGTAAAAGTCACCATACTACTACATATATAGGTTAGTGAGGGTTGTGACGTTCGATTTCGTCGGACTGTTATTTGTGAAAAGTAATTTCAACTCTATTCGGTATCTTTTTGTACCAGAAGAAATTTTTAGAAGCTTGAGAAATTTGTTAAATATGACCCGTAAAGAACTGCACAACGTTCGTTCGAAAGATGTAACAACAGAGCTGAAATAGTGATCACTGAATTCTTAGAGAGGCAAATAATGGACTAAAGACGAGATTATTAAAACCGAGAAAACGAAAATGGAATATGTTGACGCAGTAATTTATTTCGTTCAAGCTGTTCACGTCTTCATTAAGCCGACGGCAAAAGATACTTTGCAGACAGTATTGAATTTAGGCGGAAAAAACTTTACTCTAAGCGACTATCGATTATAAAGAAATAACGGTCGGCATTCCAAAACAGACTTGTTAATTACATTAATCTCATAACAGCTCGATCGTACTGCCATAACTAAAATCATTGCATATTGCTCCTTTTTTCGATAAATTTTAAAAATATTTCTTAACTCGTGGCTGGAATCACATTCCCATATCACTGTAGGCAGTTGTAGTTATAGATATCGTGAAAAAACAAATATGAGGAATTATGGAAAAAAGCAGGGAAAGGATTCAACGGTTTTAAAAAGTTACTGATTTGATATTTGATTGGTGCCGCTATTCAAGATCCCATACTAATTGCGTTACTTTTACTTTTTTGTCAAATCGTGTATATTTATTTTTTTCTTTAATGCATTCCTATAGAGCAAAACTACACTTAATCAGTTGTGCCTAATGAAGCAGATCTTCTTTCCGATTAAAATAAGCTTTCCCTCGCCTTTTTCGAACGAAAATGAGTGCCCTGCGTGTATCCTCTAGTTATTTTGAAGCGATCAATTATTCATTGAACTTCCTGCTAAAGTGACGTTAAATTATTGTTGTTGTTTTTTTTTTTGGTACATTTTAATATAGGTGTAATTAGTGCGATTCATATTTCGCTGTTCATTTCTTTAATCTTTCTAAATTCGAATAGGAAAGTTAATTTTATTAAAAACTAAATAAAACACCTAAATCACTTCAGAAATAAAGTTTGTCGGAAATGAACATTACCATTTTTTGCCTTATATACAAAAATCGTAAAGTTGCATCATTGATATTAAATGAAATAAGTCTGCTCTTTGTTTATCATTCGTTTTATCTAGGAAAAATTATAAACCAGGCTCGAATGAATTTCACAAAAAAAAAAAAAAAAATCGTAATTTATGCAGTGCTTAAAATACGAAAAATTAAATTAAATACTCTCTACTCCACGTGAAAAGCAATGGCAAACCACCACGTATACGATCATATGCGCGCTAGGTAGTACATAGCAGCAAACACACACGGGGGACTGCATATGTATATCGATAAATCAAACATTTACAATATCATTTCAGAGTGTAGTCTTGCGTGTGTACACACTCGCATTGCATATAACAGTTGCTATGAATACTATGCCTATGTCTGTGCGGCTGAAGTACCTGATATTCGGAAGCCGAGTATGGCACTATATTAAAATTTAAATATTTTTAATTAAATTTAGCGTAAATTCAGTAAGTAATTTCCCTGCTTTGTTGTCTCTCCTATTCGATAACTTGTATTCCAGAATAAGGAATATTTAAAATCATCTTCTAAAATAATTGTTGTCATTTCAGCATTTTAATATTGTTCATTATTATCATTATTATCTTCATTACAGCTCTGGGGCATTGTGACATTTCGGGAAGTTATTATGCATGTGTTAGATATGAAATGTAATTTCCGTGAGAACATTTGGGTCCGTTATTATTATTGTCTTTTATTTCACTTTTTGTATTTTCCTTTTTTTTTTTTTTTTTTTTTTTTTTTGTCAGCATTCTCATAGATCCTAGACGACATCATATAATAGTATTTTTGAAGTGTTCTTTTTATTGCTCCCTACATGTGAACTAAATTCACATGTAATACGTTGTAATGTGTAATGCAACGCAGAGAATGTAAATGTCTTTTTAGGATTCCGTACACATCTTATGTACGGAATAATCTTAATAAGATGGTTCAGAAACGACAAAAATATCAAATAAAAATCAATAACTCACGAACGGTTTGACTTATATAAACTTCAGAACTGGATCGTAAACTAGTACAATTAAGATTCTACCTATGACAATATAATTTCAAACTAACCGCGATTACCCTGGGCAGCAAAAAAATTCAAAAAAAAAACCGTCAAGAATATATAATATGGAATTTAAAACGATCTCAAGAATCACCCTTAAGTGTGTTCATAAGTGCATTACCAGATAAGCCTTTAAAAGTGAAATTCAAAATATAAAACAAAACGCAAGAGCTCTTTCATAAAATCAAAAAATTACGGTCAAAAATTTTACTTAAACCTCTCCTTTGAGGCCAAAAACAGCAAAAAAAAACACGGATGTTCACGTAATAGCCCGAGTAAAAAAATTGAGGAAACCAAAACGTATCTCAAACATATCGATAAAGGGGATCGCTTTGTAGGAAAACTACAGACGAGCTTACAATTTTATATTCAGGCTCTGGGAGCGCCGAAAGCTTGAAATTTTTGAAAAAACATTTTTTCCCCCGGCAAGTGATATATCGATTGAAGGATCGCTGTTTGTCTCGGGAACAAACCAGTATTTCATTTACCAACGAAAATCTCGAAGTTATCGAAAAATTCAAAAAAGCGCGAAAAACAACGTGCTCTCCCCTTAACGACGCGAGTATTATAGTTAAAAATTTTGAACAAAGTTAAAAATACGCGCATTACCGTATATCTCTCTAGTCTGCATCATCCGGGTTTCCAACTTTAAAGCTAGGATCTAGGGCCCTGAAAGCTCGAAATTTTTGAAAAAAATATTTGGTTTTCTAGGTATGCGATGATATATTGATGGGAAAAATCGCTATTTGTCGGGAATGAAACCGCATTTCAACTCCTTAACGAGACTTTTTAAGTTGGCGAAAAGTGCAAACAAGCGCGAAAAGTATCATTTCCCTTTTTGCGAAAAATCAGATTTCTTTGTTTTGAATTTAGTATTACGTAAACGTAAATTATAGTTATCTTTAAGTTAACATACGGAATCTTTAGCATATGAAACATTATGGTTGATTGCTTTTTTTTTTTTTTTTTTGGACATGGGAAATGAAGAACTTTTTTTCAGAAACAGTGAAGAAGAGTTATTTAGATTTTAATTTAGTTAAACGTAGACAGTGTGAAAAAATTAATAACAAAGAAATTACGGATAGACGTGGAAAGGTATGATAGCACAATAGAGTATTGGAAGATTTCAACAATGGGAATAAAGAAGATTAAGTAAAGAGATAGGAATACTCAAAAATAAATGATCGGCATCACAAATGGTGCCTTATGAGGTGCATAGACCAAAATAAGGAAAGGAGACTGAACACGGAAACATAAGACGAAGGGTGATAGGCCATGACTGCAAAACGTAACATTGAAACAATAAGAGATCGATGAAGTGGGGGAAATTTGAGGAACTAAGGTTTTGTATAGACAGATTCAAGAAGGCTTATTGGAAAAGGAAGAAGCATAAATATCCTACGAAAATTGGACGAGAAATTTTTCGGAAGTTTTTGTAATTCATAGGGAGTTGCAGTTGTTATTCGCGCCTCTTTACTGGCATTACCAAATTACCCATGATGGAAATTACACGCAGAGCATGTTGGTTTGGGGCATTCTTCGGCTGCCGTTAGGGATAAAGTTTTTTTTTTTTTTTTTTTTTTTTTTTTTCTACTTTTATAGCCAGTTTACTTCGTTTGTTTTACTAATATTTTATAAAATATTTCCGTCTTTTGTAAATTTCAATTGTTTACACGCTCTATCGAAGCTGGATAGATTGTTTTGGAAGAACCGGATAATATGGCGATATAATATACGCAATTGCTTCCGATGGTTTTTACAATATCAAAGCAGAGTCGTATGTTCGAACGTTCTAACAGAATCTGTGGGTGTTTATTATCATTTGAGTCCAGACAGTCCTAGTTAAAAGTGAAATAAGTGAGAGATATAAAGAGGATCTTCAAGACAGTATAAGTTCCAACAATTAAAAATATATTCGTCAGTCTGACTGTTGCCGTGTTATTTTTACCATAATCTGATGAAATTATTGAACTATTTTTCCATGAGTAAAAATTTTACCATAAATCTTTGATACCGGCTATTTTCAGCTTGAAAATACCGCCGAGAAACAAAAAGTGTTAATTATATGTCCAATAAAGTTTTTACTTCATTGCGCAATTTTTAATTGCACGCTCACGCTCAGTGCATTCCAAAAATAAAATAAAAATTTTGAAAATTTTATAATAATAACATTGGTGGTTATAATAATTGTATGTACACCGGTATTAATTTTGACGTGACTTTACTTGGCCAAATCAAATTTTCCGACTTGCAGACTTAAGATAATATACAATTTCATATGTATAGAAATTTTATTAATTATTAAAAGTAGTAAAATTAAATTTTGAAAGAAATTTTATTATTTTTACACCGAAAAATAAAGCGTTCCTTAACGAGGAATGAAAATAGGATTTATTAATTTTGGAGGGGGGGGTGGCGGCCAACCAAGGGCAGCTACCCAAGACAATTGGACTATATTAGAGATTAAATTTTAAGCGGGTCAAAGATCGATGAAAGAAAAAAGGCAAGAATAGGAACCAACTTTAAAGACGGCAAAGCTAGGTTATAGGAATCATTATAAGGAGTAGGAAAATTCAGCTTTAATAGCTGAACGTACAGGATATTACGTTCCGAGGAAAGACTGGAACATTCAAACGGCACGTGGTCAGGATCACAAATGAAGAACAGGTGTCCAGAGTGCAAAGGACAATAAGGCGACGGGGCAAGAGCAAAACGATACCGCGAGGAAGGGAGCAAAGTATGATCGAACCGCAGACGGCTGATAACAATAACGAAAAAACGTTTAAGAGTAGGAAAATAATAGAACAAAGAACAGGAAGGGGGTCTATATTGAATAGAATGGTAAAATGAGTTAGGACTGGAGAAGGAGCGAGAATACACATCCGACCAAAGTCTGACATACATTCTTTTGGGAAGGGCAAGAATGTTGTGACCGGGACTCTTTTTAACAAAATGTGAGGAATTATTAATATATTTTGAATTTTTTACCTCGTGCGACAAGAGAAAAATAACGAATGAAGTGAACGTTATATTTTTTGAAGTTATTTTTAGTTTTGATGCAGTTAAAAGCGCGATATGCGATATTTTGAATATAAGATGTGATAAATTTGAAAGTGTACATAACCGAATTATGTGAAATGCCGGTTGAAGACGGAAGTTCTCATCCGTTAATATACGAGTACATGTCTCTTAAGAGGTACGAGGCATCGAGATTAATTGGTAAAAAAGTTTTTTCAGCTAATACTTTATCTGTGTATATATGCTGTTTATAGTTGTAAACGTTAAAATTAAATACGGGAAAGACGCAAATTTACGGTTTTTAGGATTCCGTATACATATAATGTACGGAATCCTTATAAGATGGTACACAAATGACAAAAATATCAAATAAAAATCAATAATTCACGAATGGCTTGACTTATAAACTTCAAATTTGGAACATAAATTACAATTAAAATTCTGTTTAAAACGATCTATAACTTGAAGATGACCGATTACCCTGGGCGGCAAAAAACCCAAAAAACCGTCAAGAATATATAATATGGTACATAAAACGACCTCAAAAATCACTTAAAAAATCATAACTCGCCACTAGATAAACTTATAACGCTGAAATTCAAAATATAAACTACAATGCAGGAGTACTTTCATAAAATAAAAAAATTTGGTTACAAAAGTTATGTAAAGTTGCCCAAAAGTTCAAAAAAGCGCGAAAAATGACGTGTAGCCCCCCCCCCCCCTAGCATCGCGAATGTTACCGATAAAAATTTTGAACACGGTTACAAATATGCGCTTCCACGTATATTTCTCTAGTTCGGAACATTCGATTTTCCAGCTTTAAAATCGGACCCTCGGGGCGCCGAAAGCTCGAGATTTTGGAAAAAAATATTTTTTTTTACAGGCATGCGATATATCGATGGAAAGATCGCTATTTGTCGGGAACGAAACCGAATTTCATTTCCTTAACGAAACTTTCAAAGTTGCCGTAAAGTTCAAAAAAGCGCGAAAAATGACGTGTCCCCCCCCTAGCGCCGCGAATATTACCGATAAAAAAATTTCGAACACGGTTAAAAATATGCGCTTCCACGTATATTTCTCTAGTTTGGAACATCCGAGTTTCCAGCTTTAAAATTGGACCCTCAGGGCACCGAAAGCTCGAGATTTTGGAAAAAAATATTTTTTTTCTTGGGCTTATGATATATCATTAGAAAGATCTCTAGTAGTCGGGAACGAAACCGAATTTCATTTTCTTAACCAAACCTTCAAAGTTGCGGTAAAGCTCAAAAAATCGGAGAAACTGTTTGAATTTTTTGGCAACTTTAAAAGTTTCTAAATACGGTTCGGAATTATGTTTAGAGACTCCCGTGGAACTGGCGTACGAATTTCGACTGTTACTGGTTGAATGTCGGATGGTAACATTATCTGTTGAAAGTTAATATCCGCACGAACGGATAATATTATTCCCCCACGCGCACAACTAGCAAGCACCGGATTTGATTGGAGAACTTTATAGTTTTTTAGTTTTAAATGTTGGTTTTGTTTTAAATGGGTTTCTTGAATGCACGGAATAAACGAGTTTGTTAATCGGTTTATTTTTCTTTTGACTTTATCGGAGTACGAGACTGCAGCAGTTTTTGGAATTTGGTTCGGATTGTTATAATTTGCGTTAGTAGTGTTTGTACGAGGGCTAAGAAACGGAACAGGATCGCAGCTTTCGGTTTCGTTATTTTTATTACAGCTTTTGTTTGTGTTGTTATGAACTGTAATAAAAGGAACGGACTCACCGCATCATTGTTTAGGTGGTACGTTCGCCTGATGAAAAACAGATGCGAATAGTATTTCGATTTGTTAAACAATTTAACGCACTATGCTAGTAAATAAATTTTTAAAAAATATTTAATAATGGTCTAACGTATTGAGAGAGTCGAAAGAAAAAACCGAATTGTTAAAAAATCATCTAAGTAGAACGACAGTCTTTGTCACATCGTGGAACTATATCGACCTTTTTTAGTAAAGTAACCAGGTCGTCTTGCAACCGAAAGAAGTTTGATCCAACAAGGTGCTAGTAACCAAATCGCCTCGCAATTCGGTTTTCAAATTAGTGACATTTACAAAATTCGTAAACTATAATTTCGATTACCGTGTCTCCCCTTCCCATTCACCAAGAATTCAGGATGCAATCACCAATGTACACCAATCTGCCAGCAGGGAGCACCAGCATGTACGTAACATTAATATTATTTTTAATTAATATTTTTTGCGTCTTTTCGTTTATATATTTATTAAATGTCTTTAACGGTCGGCTATTCAAGAAAGATAGCTATTGGGATTAACAAAATTATACATTTTAAAAAATCATAAAACCTTAATATTAATATTATTAAATCTAAACCAATAATTTACAAAAATAAATAAAAAAAGGATTTAATTAATTTTTCTCCATAACCGTTACATTTCACTTCAAATTAGTCTAAGTCTTCGATTCAAATTAGTATTTTGCTTTACTGTTTTAAATTATTATTAGAAAAGATCTCTGAAATTTATTAAGATATTAAATTAAAATAGTAAAATAAAAATAGAAATTTATTCAAACAAATTTTCTCACATACTAAATAATTATAGTTATTGTTAACTTTCATACGGAATCCTCAGCGCATGAAACCTCATGCTTGACTGAACTTGTTTTTATTTTGAAACAAAGTAAACGCAAATTTATGTGTTTCTTTTTTTTTAGAAAAGTAACGAGTTCCGAGTACGCGCGAAATCCGGATATTCACAAAAACATTTCATTTATGCAACTGTGGCAAATGGGAATATAGAACAACCACTAATGATACTTTATGTATTTCTCTCGGTACTGTGTTTAGGAGTTCCTATTGCGTTTGCTTAAGTTTTATCGCGATTTGCTGGAACAAGCGGTGAAACGTATAAGGAGAGGTTGGAATTTCGTTTGAGATGGTTATAACTTTTCCTTTCACATTTGCGCCGCATGTATGTCCGTATGTGTACGGACTCCATTTGCATGCATAATCGGTATTAAGAGAAAAGTTAACTGAGGTTAATTTGTTCAATGCGAGTTGCACTACATGTTGGACAGGCGGAAGGAACGTGGGAAAATTCGGATTTAATGGGTTTAAGTCTTTTTCTGGATTTTTTTTTTTTTTCGTTTTGTAAGCGTTGCAATACGGAGAATATTTAGTAGAAAGTAAAATGACGTGGAAAGCTGTTTATGGCAAACCGTATGCAGAATAATTGGCGAGATGAAGGTTGTGTAAAAGATAATTAAACTATAGATGATGGTACAGGTAAAGAGGAGATATCGACGTGAATAATTTTATGCTTATTTCTCGTCTGATACGTTCCGGTCCATTGTTTACGTTTTACTAATTACTCTTTTCTACCCATTCACCCGACTGTACTTATCGCATCGTTTTAGGTCCGATTTATTGACTCCTGGAAAATCGGCACCTTTTTTTTTTTCTCGCTAATCTCCGAGCGCTAAAGAGGATGCATTTTGCTTCTTATTTTAGTGCCTCTGAATACGGCTTTAAGACGATAAAACAGTACGCCTCTTTCGTAAATTTGCACCGACAATGCTGTTTTTCCGAATTAACGTTTAACATTGATGTTGACAACTTGCATGTTTAAACGAGTACAGTAAAATACTAATAAACTTACTAACGGCGTCAGCAATGTATAATTATAAAGTAAAAAATGTTGCGCCGACATACTATCCGGAAAATAATTTTATAATAAACAGATTTGACGACAATAATGTGTGTGTGTAATTTTGGTAATACGCACGGTTTTTTTCTTTTTTTCATCTTACGAATGAGTAGTAGGCGAAATGAATTTTTATATATTTTTTTCGAGCGATTTATAAAAAATACGTTAAAGTAAGGATACCGTTAGAAACAGTTAATGCATTTGAATAACTAAAAGGTGGAATAACGGTATTCTCTAAACATACGTGTGATAAAATATTCGTGATCGCTTTCGTAACATTTAAAAAGGACTTATCCTGAAAATTTTAATTTATATATATAATATATTTTTTACCATGATTATGGAGTAGTTTCTCTGAAACATGTCGGTGTAATCATTTTTTAATATATCAATTGTTTTCTAGTCAATGAATTGTTTATATCATTTTATTAATTTGAAAAACGTGTGTAAAAAACCACTCTTTATATAATATATATATATATATATATTTACATACATATATATGCAAATATGTGTGTATATTATCGATATTTAAAATATTTAAATTCAAATGAAATAAAATAATTAGAAAACCGTAACCGTCATCTATGTTTATGGGAAGCTTATAAATTTATTTGATTCAGAAGCCTTTTTAATCTTATAGAATACACCTTAGGAAATTCGGTGTTGTTGATGTTGAATCAACTATTTTTTCTATACTAGACCAGAATTTATTTTAGTTCTTTTAATTTCAGCCGGTTCATAGTTGTAATAGTAGTTGATTCCAGGTTTCCGATGATTTAATCAGTGTAATTTTGGAAAAATTCCTCTGTTTGGTACAGGAACTGAATAATCCTAGCTTCTGGCTAATTGTATAATTTCACCATTTATGTAGGCGCCCGTAATTTTTATGTAGTACACGCTTCCCCGCCTTTTGAAAAATCTTACAGGAGTTTTAAATTATAATATACGTTTGTTTTCCCCCTATGTATCAGTAATGTAATTTTTTTTGCCAAATCTAGATGCGTTTAGTACAATTTCTTTTAGAACAGTAATGTAGTGGTAATGTTGTGGGTGAAAGTTGTATACACGATGTTAACAGAGTTCTTTAAAATAAAAAAAAAAAAAGTAACTGTATCTAGATGGCTGAAATTGTCCTCTAATTAAATATTTATAACGATTATTCAAAGATGCTTCATAGTATTGTACACATTTAGCAAATATACCAATAGTATTGTATGTTGCACGATCATACTTTCAGTTATATACTATTGTTTATTATTATTAGTAGTAGTATTAAAGTAGAATTATGATTGTTATTATCGCTTAAGTCGACGGATTTCTTTAATTTTACCTTTCTGGATAAAAGTTGCGTTGAAAATTCCAAGAAAGTATAAATGGAAATAATAAAAGCGAGATAGCGAAAACGTACGTCTGTTACGTTGTAACAAGAACCACGGTTACGTGTTTTCTGTTAAACAATACATCTTTAATAGTAAAAATTTGTTTTCTTTCTAGTTGAGGAAGTCGTTTTGTTTCGTAACAAGAAATGTAGTAAAACGGAATGTAAATAATTCCATTACGCGAATGCGTTCCTGCCTTAACGTTATAAATCGTTGACAGATTCTTGAAAATTTTGTACAGCGTATTTACATCTGATAATAATTGCAATATATATCTACATATATATGAGTATATATATATATATATATACATATTTACATATATTTAAATGTGTGGGTGCGGCTCGCGTGGACGCATATATATATATTAATTACAACGTAATTCTTAGGCTACCCCCCATTCGAAAAAATGTCCCAAATAAATGTCCCAAAAAAATGTCCCAATTTTATGTAACGCTAAATGTCCCAAAAAAATGTCCCAGAAAAATGTCCCAATTTTATGTAACGTTTGTTATATTTTGTAGGATTCTTGTTATTGTTATTTAAAAAATGTCACAATTTTATGTAATGAAATATGTAACGAAAAATGTAACGAAAAAATGTCTTAATTTTATATAACGGAAGTTAAATGTTAGGGTAGGATTTTTGTGGTTATGTTATTTTTTGTGTGTGTTGATGCCAGTAAGAATTACGTTGTAAATTTTGATCATTTTATACAAAGTATAGAAGAGAAAGAGACAGAAATGAAAGCAAAAGGGGTCCAGGGGCACAGCCCCTTGCGAGGCCAAAATGGCTGAGTTTATATATATATATATGTATACACACACACACAAATGTATATCTATTTAAGAAGTATAATATCATCAGACGGTCGAAGCACAAAGGACATAAGGAGATGAATAGCTCTGGCGAAAAACGCTTTCATGAAAAATCCTTTCCTCGTATCAAAAAACTGATCAATTAATACCAGAAAGCTTTTTATAAAAAACTTTATTTGGAGTGTGGCGCTAGAAAGTGATAAACTCCAAGCGTTCGAAATGTAGTGTTCGCGCGACGGATGTTAAAGATACCTTGGACGAGCAAAACTACTAATGACGAAGTTTTGCACAAGATAAATGAATAAGGCGAAATCCGGAATACGATCAACATGAGACGAAATGAAATGGTTGGACATTTGATCAGACATTCGGAATGGATGACAGCACTAATCGAAGGAATGATGAATGGATGAAGAAGTAAAGGCAGGCCAAGACTTAGATATACGGATCAAGTAAAAAATAGTGAAAGTTATGCCATCATAAAAGCACGTGCCTGCTCCCGAAGACGGATCTCACATGGCCATATTAATACCCATCAACCATAAAGTTGAGGAGAGAAAGAATTATATATATATATATATATATATATACGAGTATATGCATTTTAAACCAATAATGGGTTTTAATTTCGTGTTAAAATTTACACTATACAGAAAACAGTGTTTGGAACTAATGCTTGAAGTAGCATTAAAAATAATATTTAATTTTTTGGGTTTTTTTTCAATTTCTTCAAAAAATTACCGTGATAGTAAATGAAATATATACCGTCAATGTGAATTTTAAGAAAATCGACTAACAAGCAACAGCGCGAGAAATTGTTACATTTGCAATATCGAATATAACTTTATCGTTTTTATATATTTGCCGATTCTCATTTGAATTTTTATCTACTGATCTAGATGAGAATAATCCGCATTTGTAGCCGCGAGAAGTTTTACACAGTACCGCATATCTCATCAGTTTATAGGTTCCAAATATAATTTTTACTTCATGGGCAGTACAGAAAATAATTAATATTAATCATAAATTAAATGAAGTATACTGATGTGGAAAAGCTTCCCGTACGGCAGATTTTCTATTGTTTACAAAGAGGTCACTGTTCTGTATGAAAGGGAATAAATTAAAAATTACTGAAATCAGCCGTGTTCAACATTAATGCAAAAGTGTACATGTTTATGTAAAAATTAAGAAATACTATGCCGAATTTAATTTCACATGTGTGACTAGGTGACTTATTTTGCGCGATCTTAAAAATTGAAAAAATAATTTTTACTATAATTATCGGTGAAAGAGTATTTACATTTTGCAGCCGTGGCTTAATGAGTTTTTAATGACTGCTTCGAGAAGGTGAAAATGTACAAATTTCCTTCTCTCTTCAACACTAGTCGTAAAGGTTAGAGCAGTAAGATGCAGCGAATTCTTGTGAACACCATTAAAAACACATCTAACCGTTTCTCTGGTGTTGCAACAACTCAATTTAGGCGCTATTCTTTGAAGCATCTTCAAAACCCGTTGAAATCGGTCTCCAGTTGAGATATCAACTTATCTACTAGGTTTTTAACTCAAGATCTTAATTAAAATTTATTCAGTCAACCGCAATAAAATCAGGCTAGCTAGCCCGGTTTATATTATGATTTTTTTTCTTCGTCAAACTAAAGTCAGTCATCATGTTTTTTTGCTTGATTTAAAAAAGTTTTCGGAATAATTTTTGTTAAAATGTTTTAATCTTAAATATTCAGTGATGTGTTACGGTTGTAAAATTTTATTTCCTTATAAATCTTAAAATTGTTCGAATCTTTTGCTTTTAACTGTTCATATTTAGTTAGGAATGCTTAAGACTATTCGAGGTAATGCGCATTTTATGCATTTTAGGGCATTAAGTAGCTTTCGATTCCTATAAAATTGGCTTTCAAACGGATGAAAAGATTTAAATTATTAACCACTTTTTCGCGATGCCTAATGATAATATCTGAAAAAAATATTTAGTATCTGGAAATTACTGACAATTTCTCGTATGTATATGGAAAATTTTGTAAAATAATGAAAGACTAGACCCTGAAATTTGCACAGCTTATATAAAAATAGATGACTAAATGAAGAGTTTATTTTAAAAAATGTGTAACATTAAAATTAACTATTAGTAATGTTCCTTGTCAATGTAGTTCACACACTAATACTTTTCGAATGAGGTAGAACAGATAATTTACAAATAGTCTCACTGGGAAAATAAAAAAAAAAGCGAAAACAGTAAAAAAGTGTTAAAAAGTAATATTAAAAAGTGATGAACATCATAGCGGAATAAAAGTAAGATATTCGTTGAAAACGTATTTTGGAATTGTCTTTGCACATCTGCCTATAGGTAAATTATACGTTACGACTGTAATAATATTCGATAAAATAACAGTTTTTTTAAACAGTTTATGAAATAATAATCATAGCCTAACTCTGAGTCGAATGTTTTACTCGCCGATATAATTAATTGTTAATACTGGCCGACATGCTTTGCTATGTTTGAAAAAATAAAAATAAAAATTTGAGAAATTATAATTTCTGTTGTAGTGATGGCGATTAGATTGACTTTGGTAATAATCGAGTGTCAGTATTACTAGTTAATATAATTACGGACGTAGTCAGAATTTAGCTTAGAGGAGGATCAAATTAAATTTTTCGTTTTGCAGATTTATGATCGATGTAAGAGAGAAAAATATAAAATTTGTACAACTAATTTTTAAATTTATTATAATAAAAAATAAAAATTACTATTCGAGTAAAATTTACAGACTTTGAAAATATATATGTAAATTGCAAAAGTCGCCCCTTTGAATTTTCATGAAATCTGCTATATTCTTTTTTTTTTGAAAACTAATAAAATGTATATTTAAATAGTTTACCGAAGTTACTTATTACAAATTTTCGTTATAATTTTGAAATCTGCTAAAATAGTCTAAATGAAATCTTGCAAACAAACTTATAAGAATGTATATTATTAAGATCATTAGGGCTCTTTTTAAATATAAATATATATATATATATATATATATATATGGACTGTAATTAATTAATTCAAAGTATTGATTTTATCTTCTAATTATTTAAGTAATTTCCTTTGAGGTTTTTTTTTTCACGACTAAGATGTTTTGCTAAAATTATTACTCAATTAATCACTTATAGAATAAGAACGTCGCTAACATCATTAGAGCATTTTAGATATACACACGGATTAAAAGAGTGTTTTTATTTTAATTAGCCTTTTTTCATATTTTCTGAAGTTTTCTTTTTTGCATATAAATTCTAAATACAAGTTTGATTCACGTTTTTACCACCCGTGAGCGATCTAATTAGTATAATTTGTTAGATTAATAAAATATTTCTTTTAACATTGAGGGCTCCTACTTCAAAAAATGTGAAAAAAGGCTAATTAAAATAAAAACACTCTTTTAATCCGTGTGTATATTTATAAAACTCTAATGATGTTATTGATGTTTTAGCAGACATCTTAGGTGTGAAAAAAAAACCTCAAAGAGAATTAGTTAAATAATTGAATGATAAAATCAATATTAAACTTTCAATGAGTCGCCGACGCTTTGAATTAATTAATTAAAACGGTACTTTAAAAATGTACATCGTTAAGATCACTAGACCTTGTTAGATGTACGCACGAGTTAATATTAACGTTTTAATTAACTTTTTTTCAAATATTTCGGGGTAGAATTTTTTCAAAGTAAAACTTAAAATTTATTTCGACAACTCTAAATTTTATTGTTTTACTTTTTTACGTGTACGTTTTATTTTATTTTTTATTTATCTTTTTCGATTCTTAATTATCTCTTAATGTTCGCTACATCTTGATGATCGGCAAATTAAAAATATAAACGCTTCTGAATTGAACCGATTCATTCTAGGGTATAGACAAATAATGTTGCTTTCATTCAAATTCATTTTTTTTTTTTTTTTTATTTTCAGTTTCCGGCTTATTCTTTTATTTTAAGTTGATTATAATTTCCTCTTAAAATACAATAAAATTATTTCTTATACGTAAATAATATCTATTTGAAATTCGAACTACATATCCTACCTTGATCAAAAAGGTTTCAGTAATGACTACCGTGTGGCGCTACCAGTCATACGATTTCATTTTTTTTTTTAAAGTTGCCACACTGTCATTAATATTCCCGCCAAATTTCAGTGTCACAGTTGGACATCTGTAAAAGTTATGTCGTTTTGAATACATCTGTTTTGTGCGTGTTTTCGATTTTTTATGGTTTTAAGAAGAGGAATTAACTTGACATCAACGAGTTTGCATTAAATTTTGTGTTTTAAAACGGGTAGAACGGAACGAAAACTTTGGATAAGTTAGAGAAGTGTTTCGACAACGATACTCTATCGAAAACAAATGTTTACGTGTGTCATGACGCTTCAGAAATGGGCTTGGGCCCGTTAAAGATGACGAATGCAATGGTTGGCCATCGCTATCAAAAACCGGAAAAAACATCGATAAAATCAAAGAAATGTTGGCCAAAAATCACAAGTTGACCATTAGAGAGCTGGCAGAGGACATAAATATCGCTTATGGATCCGTCCAATACATTTTAGTTAACGATTTAGGCTTGAGACGTGTTACTGCAAAACTGGTACCGAAAGATCTGAATTTCATACAAAAAAAGGACCGCTTTAACATCGCGAAAGACACGATTTTCCAGTCCAAATCCGACCTAACATTCATCAGTCGCATCATTAGTGAAGACGAGATGTAGGTGTATGAGTATGACATACAATCCAGACATCGAGCGAGTGAATGGCATGCGTTAAATGAGCTCAAACCGAAAAAACCAGGTTGCTTTCAGTCGAAAAAGAAGGCGATGTTTATGGTTTTCATCGATTACAACGGCGTTGTGCGTCATGAATTTTTACCAGAACATCAGACAGTCAACAAGTATTATTATTTGGGCGTTATGAGACGTTTGCGCGAAGCAATCTGCCAAAAAAAAAAAAGACCGGATTTATCGTACAATGACATCGTTATTCGTGATTTTTTGGCAAAGAATAGAACGCATACTATTCAACAGTCTACAGAAAACCGTGTATAACAAATGTTTCGGGGATTGGATCAACCAAGCTTAAATATTAATTCCTCAAGAAAAAAATTTTCATTGAGTTATAGTTAAAAAGTTCTATATTTCGTGCCTTGCAGTTTTATATATATATATATATATATATATATATATATATATATATATAAAAAAATATGTATGGATAATTTATTTATTAGGATAACTGATTAGAAATTACTATCTCAACGTAGTAATCTAGCATTTTAAGATATTGTTTATAATGCGAACCAACTCCGCTGCCGTCGCTAAATTTAAATTCACTTTATTTGCTGTCGATTAAAACATAAATAGGTTCGATGTGGAAAGATTAAAAGATTAATTTCATGTAAATCCTACTTTTATGTTTACTAAAAATATTTTTGAAATATCAGTAAAATGGAATGTTTCGATTTTTTTTTTGGTTCTGTCCCTTAGGCGATATTAAGTAATTTATATTATTTTAACGAGATGTATAAATTCCGCAATTGAGGAATGTTTGATATGCCACGAGTATGACGATTAATCGCAATTCCGAAACGTTCTATCGGGTGAAGGTAATTTAAAAGATTGCCTCGTTTAGCAATCGTAAAAGTAGTTCAGCATCGAGTATTTTTATATATTCCCGGGGAATGCCGTTCGAATATAAAACTTGTATCTCCGGTGACAACTGTTTTATGAAACCGAACAGAAACAAAATGGAAGAGGGAATTAGCGGAATTGAAAAGTTGGGTCTCCTTTAGAAAAGATAATTTTTCAAAATATCTGGGGATAGCGTTGTTGCTTTCTTTGGCGAAATTGTCGGTTCATGATAAAAATACAACTAACGAACGAACAGGGAAACTAGAGCGTTGTTCTTATGTAAACGTGGCAATCGATTTTTTATTACTTAACTCGGGGATGTATAACGTGGTTTTTAGCTGACATATTGTGCGGTAGTGTTGAACTAAACTATTCGCACCAATGTGCAGAGGGGATTTTCGTGTAACTCGAATTTTTGATTGTGTTACGTTACACCACGTCCGCATGCATTCAGAATTATTAAACTGTTTTCAAGACTATTTTTTCTCTCGATTGTGCCGTGGGTGTTATGAGAAGAGGTTATTGGAGCAGCGAGGGAAGAAAACCCGTTATAAAATTTATAACTGAATTTGCAAAAGAAATTGCTAAGCAAATAGTAAACTAATTTTTTTAAAGAATGACGTTGTCAGTTAAAATTTACTGTTCTATGAGTGTTATTAGAAGAACTCCAGGAGATGTTCCTACGACGAGATTTGAGGAATCGATTTATACATATGTACATATAACATGTGTATATATGTCCCTTTTTGTTTAGAAACGGTTGAGCGGAAGGTGAACCTGCCTATAAGGCTGCAGCTGTACGAGTTTATCACGCATATAATTTATATATTTTATGATTTTCCCTTTAAAATACTCGTTTATTTTTAATGTTTGTGTGTGTGTGTGTGTCTGCCACAAAATTCAATGCTCGATGGGGATCACCATATAATTGTGCAATATACCTTTTTTTCTTTAAAAAATCTCCTCTGTTCCTTTTTTTTATTGTTAACAATTTGACGTCACACTCAATATCATATGATTATAGTTTTCATAAAGGAACTATTTTTTCCTAAAAAACTTGATAAAAAAACAATGATTTCCATTCTACATCAGTAATATGCATCATCGAATAACGGGTTTTAGAAATAAATAGCACCATTTGTGCAAATGTGGTTATATACTCCTTCATATGTTTATATTATGTATATATTAATGTATGCCATTTTTACGGCACGGGTAATAAGAAAATTTTGTGAAAACCCATTGTGAAATAACTGAAGTTGTAATAGAAACTGTTAGACAAACAATAAATTAATTTTTTTTTTAAAGTAATCAATTGAAATTTATTCTTCTGTAAGTATTGTAGAAGAATTATCACATCTAGAGATCAGAGGATTTTTATATATATAATATGTATATGTATTATATGTATATGTATTATATGTATATGTATTATATGTATATGTATTATATGTATATGTATTATATGTATATGTATTATATGTATATGTATTATATGTATATGCATTATATGTATATGTATTATATGTATATGTATTATATGTATATGTATTATATGTATATGTATTATATGTATATATGTAATAGCGCATTTTAAAAAAAGTTTTTTTTTGTTTTTTTATTTTTTTTAAAATTTGAATATAACATTTTTAATTGGTGAGTTACGCAAGTTCATCGTTCTTATTTTTCAAGAAGACCATCGCCAAATCTGATATTTTATTTCATAACATGTAGCGCATTCTATTAATATTTGTCCTATTATAGTAATTTTTGCATGTAAACCATTAGTTTTCGTAATTGGAGTTTTTCCTGTATATTTATCGTTAATATAAGGCTTTAGTTAAATCCGAAACCTAACGCTTGTCACATAATAATTATTCGCTCGGGAGGCCTATTAGTCTAATAAATCACTGAAAACTGATTGGGCAATAATTATTCGCTGATTTTTAATGACTTTCAGTTTACCAGTGCTACTTGTTATATACCGGTCTACAAGTGGTGCACTCTATCAGCAGGGTAAAAATTTCAGTTATAAAAGATAATACGATGGTATATGTTTATGTCATCGTATTGTGTTCGTCCCGTTAGTGATTTCTCCCATTTGCCTGGCCATTTGTCTTAACTGTAGTCCGAACTCGTATATGCGGTAGTTACAATTTTAGTCGGCGTATTTCATCGTTTTGTGGTATTTTCCAGTTCAGAGATATACGGAAATGTAATCTCGTAGAGAGGTGTTTTATTTTCACGGTAGAACGCGTAGCAGCAGGAGACTGTTCGAATGATAATTATTGTCTTCTTCGTGGGATAGCTATAAAGATATTATGCCCGGTACAGGAAAACACTCTACTAGTTGTGGTCGAACAAAGAATGTGTGTATATTATGTATGCATGTATGGGGGGGACGTATGTATCAGCTGGTCGTTAATAGCTACCGCTGCAGACAATATGACACATTGCGGCGCAGATGTACTGCCATTGGAATAATTGAAATGTAGAACATTTAACATTGGCTCGATGTAGAAATTAATTTTGAGATTTCTTTCTCAGATAAGGTGTGATGTATCATTTGATAGCTCGCCGTAGTGTCTATTCCGTATACATATTGTTATCGTTATTTCGATGGAGAAAGAAAAATCTGGCGAAAGTGAAATACTTCCTTGTAGATCATCAATGCTCTCTGTCAGCTGGGCTAGCGGCGGAGTTTAATAGGTTTTGCCTCTGAATTATGACGAGTTAAAGTGTTTTTGTGGCATCTCTTTTGTTAATCTCATTTTGCAAGCTGACACAAGACATGACGTGTTTTTTGTACAAAATTATTCCCATCTTTCATTTCTGCTTTTTAATTACAGATTGGCACGTGGCATTATGTAATTGTTTTTCCTTTTTCCTTTTTTCCTTCCTTTTTCGGTATTTCGATGGCGACTTTGACGAAGAGGCGAGTTATAGTAGTTTATACATGTTAGAGTACGATTTTTTTTTTTTTATGAACTTTATTACTTTTGAAAGAAAATATTCCGCCTAATATTTTCTTTGAGTTTGTTAGTGGAACTCGTATTTCGTGTAAGAAAAGGGTATTACCTGGAATGTGTTTACTTATTCAACACGCCGAAATTTGAAAATATTTTGAAGAATTAACGTTTCCTTTAGAAGTTATTTTAAGAACTGCTGAAAAATATTTAAAGAATAATAATACAACTATAATTTACGTTTACGTAATACTAAATTCAAAACAAAGAAATCTGATTTTTCGCAAAAAGGGAAATGATACTTTTGGCGCTTGTTTGCACTTTTCGCCAACTTAAAAAGTCTCGTTAAGGAGTTGAAATGCGGTTTCATTCCCGACAAATAGCGATTTTTCCCATCAATATATCATCGCATACCTAGAAAACCAAATATTTTTTTCAAAAATTTCGAGCTTTCAGGGCCCTAGATCCTAGCTTTAAAGTTGGAAACCCGGATGATGCAGACTAGAGAGATATACGGTAATGCGCGTATTTTTAACTTTGTTCAAAATTTTTAACTATAATACTCGCGTCGTTAAGGGGAGAGCACGTTGTTTTTCGCGCTTTTTTGGATTTTTCGATAACTTCGAGATTTTCGTTGGTAAATGAAATACTGATTTGTTCCCGAGACAAACAGCGATCCTTCAATCGATATATCACTTGCCGGGGGAAAAAATGTTTTTTCAAAAATTTCAAGCTTTCGGCGCTCCCAGAGCCTGAATATAAAATTGTAAGCTCGTCTGTAGTTTTCCTACAAAGCGATCCCCTTTATCGATATGTTTGAGATACGTTTTGGTTTCCTCAATTTTTTTACTCGGGCTATTACGTGAACATCCGTGTTTTTTTTTGCTGTTTTTGGCCTCAAAGGAGAGGTTTAAGTAAAATTTTTGACCGTAATTTTTTGATTTTATGAAAGAGCTCTTGCGTTTTGTTTTATATTTTGAATTTCACTTTTAAAGGCTTATCTGGTAATGCACTTATGAACACACTTAAGGGTGATTTTTGAGATCGTTTTAAATTCCATATTATATATTCTTGACGGTTTTTTTTTTTTGAATTTTTTTGCTGCCCAGGGTAATCGCGGTTAGTTTGAAATTATATTGCCATAGGTAGAATCTTAAGTGTACTAGTTTACGATCCAGTTCTGAAGTTTATATAAGTCAAACCGTTCGTGAGTTATTGATTTTTATTTGATATTTTTGTCGTTTCTGAACCATCTTATTAAGATTATTCCGTACATAATATGTGTACGGAATCCTAAAAACAAAAAAAAAAAAAAAAAACAAAAACATTACCATTATCATTGTTATTTCTTCTTATTTTGCGTTAATATTATTATTAATATAACGATTGTTATTGATGGTATTATTAAATTGATTTAAAAATTACTATCTTAAATGAAAACGTAGACGAAGATAAATATGTGTCGTTGCTACTAGCAAGGGCGTACTTTTAAGCTACTGTTAATGTTCCCTCTGCTTAAATGTATTGTAAATGTCACATTGAAATCGTTCGTTGTTTTCGTTTATAGATTTTAATTTGAAATAAGATAAAAAAAAAATTCGCTTTTATATTCGTAATATTCCCTTATTGGCACATACTTGCGCGCGGGATTATTAGCCCATAAGTGTGTTTTGTCGCTTTAATATCGATTATTTTATTTACGGAAGAATAAATTTAGATTTGATTATTGGAAAAGCCTATCTTACATTAAATTTAATAAAACTAAGGTTAAACTCCGTTCGAAAGTTCTGTACCTCTTGTAAAGACTGGCATTTTCTCTGAATGTTGAGTGGTTTCTTAAGACGAGCGATGTTTTATTATACAGCGCGTTAATGTACACACGTACGTAATGCCAACTCTCTTACCCAGTTCACTGAAATTCAGATTTCTTTCTCTTTCCTTCGTGAAGATTTCACTGTCGTCACATGCATAATTTTACATCTACTTTGTATTCATTACCGCCTTCTGAACAATTTAAAAACATCGAATGTCGAACAAGTAAAAAGTGGCCAGCAACTGTTACGATTTGATGACTGCACAACAGTTACTTCCGCTGTAATTAGCAACAAATGCTCAAAACTTAGTTTTATTACCCTCGTTGTAACTACTTATCTACTCTAACTACTATTTATAAAAAGCTCGGAATGACTCTAAATGCTTTCAGAGTTTTACATCGTGGATTTCTTTATATATAATCTTTTATTTTCTTTTTCTTTTTTTTCTGGAACATGTTAAATTGTCTAGCTGCATTATACAGAAAAAGTGAAACATAAAATCTTAATTTCCAAGTAACGTAAAGCCAAAATTCAACGATTTTTTCAGTTTGTTCTGAAGAGCAATATTTTGCAAATAGTGACACGCAAAACTTCAATGCGCTGTATGCGTGTTTTAAAATGATATGGTACTTTTATGTTTATTATATGTATATATTTGATTTTATGTCTGTGTTCGCAATATATAAAAATACATCGTGAATTGCGTATTTGAGGTGTATACATTGTTTACATCATATACGATTTCGTTTAGTGTATTCAACTTTTTCTAGGATCGTTAACAAATTTCGCTTTATTCGTGGTCTGATGAAATATGACAGAAATATAAAAAATTCGAAATTAATCGCTTTTTAATTCGAAATAGATCAATATAGTTTTACGGTTTTGTTTCCGATAAAAGTTTCTTATATTTTGCCTTATGCCGAACGAGGAATAATTTAGTTACAATTTTTGCATGCGCTTGATGATCTGGAATCTCCCAACGCCGAGACTGAAACTACAGTGCCGAATCGTCTCATTCTGATATAGTCAACTTACGGAGGGGAATTTTATAATATTGTTTCGTAGCTTACTTTAATTTTTCATGCCTAAATTTGTTTCGATGATACGGACTTAATTTTAACGCTTCCGTCCATACAATGTGTTAGCACGGCATTACTTTTTAACCATATGCGGTGTATTATTTCTGGGAAAAAAACTATGCTTTACAACATTGCATTATTTTATATGGCGACAGACTACTTTATCGATTAACAATATGCCTAAACTTTAAAGTTAATAAAGTGCATTTTTTGTGCTTAAAGATAGCGGGGTCTGCTGAATAATTTCAATTGATGCGCTTTTATGGTTTTTTTTTTTTTTTTACATTTATATCCAATTTCATTGACGAAATTTACATAATTTTTAAATTAAAACACGATCCGTGTATGCGATTTATTTGTATATAGATAATTTATTATAGGTTTTTATCGGAACTTAAAATTTGTTATTACCAACTGGTATAACACCACGCTACGAAGGTGTAAGATGTTATTTTGGAATGTTGAAGCGTAACGGTAGTTCACAGATGCTAAATTCAGATATATTCGAGATATTGAAGACTTGGAGAATAGAAGTAAACGTTTGTTTACGAATAGGTTTATGAAGTTTATTAACGCCCCGGGGGTGAGGAGAAAATTCTGTAAACGAATGAAGAAAATGTTTTTTCATTAATTCCGAGTTCCTAAGGTAAAATGAAACGGATAAGAGAAGCTGAATTTGTGTTAGTCTATTATAATTTCATGCGACTTTCACCTTGTTTAGATAGAATTATTTCCGTAAAATTCATAAACAACTATTTTCAATTATTTCATACGGCGATAAATGATAAATGTGTGCAGATTTTCTCGTATATTTAATTTTTAAAATTAATTATATTCCAGTGTACATTTATAAGGGCTAATAGTAAGTTAATTTTTAAATTCTCTGTTATTTGACAATAATCTATCATCAGCAAGCTTAATTTGGTATAATAATTTGATGAAATGCCTTATCCAGCGACGAGAATTCTAGCTAGTATACAAGAAGCGTTATTCAACTCAATGCGGTTTTTAGTACGTTTAAGTATCTCGATTTTTTCAGAATTGTCTGTAATTGCGAAGTTGTTTGGATGTTCTTCTAGTTTAATAGCATACGTTTTAGCTTTTCTTTCGATTTTTCCTGAACCAGTTATACTTTAGGTGTTCATGAAACGTCAAATTGCCTACATACCCCAAGAGTATTAGCAATAATTCGAAGTACTTTATTTTGATTACGTTGAATAATAGCGGTACGATTTTTTTTTTTTTTTTTTGTACATGTCCGCAGGTAGCACCTATAATTGGACACGGGTGTCAATATTTTATTTTATAGGCTTGTTTTCCGTGGAAATTTCAGGTTTCTCGTTAAAAAGCCAAAAAACATCTTTCTAAGTATTCCAGTTCGTTCCGTATTCATGCACTTTCCTATCGAGTTGAATTCCAAGGTACTTTTAACTTGCTTTTTAACAGAAACTGTTTTAATTATTTATAGCGATATTGTTAGCGGAACCAAGTTTCTTGTTTTTAAATGCTCTATATATGCAGTTTTTTTTCCCGTTAATCGCAATTTTCCATTTTGTAAGCCACGAGGACATTTCATTAACATGCGCAGATTGTTCGAGATGCATCTCCACTTAGGATGGCTGATTAGCGAAGGAAGCTACTCGATTTTGTTTGGTACCGGGATATTTGCAGTGTAGATTAAATATAAAACTGGTCCGAAAACATTATTTCGAGGAACACGAGCTCTTATAGGAAAAATTTGAGGTCCTAAGTCATCAATTTTACAAAAAAGCGTCGTTCGCATGATCGTAGTAATTCTAAAAGTTCATTAGAAGAATGCATCTGAATTTTGTAACATTTCTTATCAAATGCCCGCTTAACACTAAAATTTGGTTTTAATAAATTTTTCTATTCCACTGATTAATAGTTCCATTACCCGTTTAATATCGAAACTAGTATGCTCTGGCATTAATTTCTTAGTTGGCAGGATAGGCATTCAATTTTCGTATAGGATGAGAGTTTTGTATTGGTCTTTTTAATTTTCTTGTTGCTTTTCAAAGTGCGCAATGATTATTAAGCGTCAAAAGAAAAAATTGGACAAATATTCATCATTATTTAAAAATTATAGGTATTATTTTACGGAGAAATATTAAGATTGTATGTAGCTTATAAAATGTGCCCGCTTTTGTAAAATACATATTCTATTGTCTTATAACGATTCTGTGCTATACAGTATTACGTTAGGGTGGTCTTTGGCGTAAATGTCCATTTATAGGATATTTTCACAGATCTATAAGTACTATAATGATTTTATAAACTCATTTTACTGAATATTTTAAAGTTAACGTTTTTGTTTCTTTAGGATTCCCGACATATATAATGTACGGAATTATAAGGTAGTTCGGAAACGACAAAAATATCAAATAAAAATCAATAACTCACTAATGGTTTGACTTATAAACTTCAAAATTGGAACGTAAACTACAATTAAGCTTCTACCAATGACAATATAACTTCAAGCTAACCGATTACCCTGGGCGGCAAAAAACTCAAAAAAAAAAAGCTGTCCAGAATATATATATATATAATATATGAAATTTAAAATGATCTCAAAAATCACCATTAAAGGTGTTCATAAGTCATCACCAGATAACGTTTTAAAAATGAAATTCAAAATATAAGACAAAATGCGGATGCTTTTTCATAAAATCAAAAAATTACGGTTAAGAAGTTATATAAACGTTCCCTTTTAGGCCAAAAACAGCAAAAAAAAAATATAGCCCGAGTAAAATTAAACATATCGATTTCCGCTTTATAGGAAAACTACAGTCGAGCTTACAATTTTATATTTAGGCTTTTTTCAGGGAATTGATATTTAGGTGGTAAATGGGTACCACCGTGATAGAAGTTTCAGATCCCTCACTCCCTTAATTTTTGAGAAGCTCTTTTTTTGCTGAAATACAGTTAATTTTTTTTTCAGGCGCAAGTTGACCGATTTTTTGAAATTTTTCAGTATGTTGTAGACACATGGGAGGGGCATCTTAGAAAAAATTAACAACCTCCTTCCATCACATTTGACCCTCCAAATGACACTTTTTAACATTGTTCATGTTTTTTACCATTGAAAATACATGAGCATGAAACTGGCCTTTTTAGATGTATTTTAGACCCCTAAACTTCGGTCAAACAAAGCAAATTTTGGTGGGTCACGGTCAAAATTGACAAAAATGTATTGAAAATGAAGCTGTTTATGATACATTATTTATATTTCACCCATATGCTTCTTATTTCAATACAAGACCATGGACAAGAAGTACAGACTCCCCTGAGCCCTCCCAGCCTCCTAAAATTGAATCAAAACGAGGTAGTGCAAATGTACACTATACCTAGGCAAACTCTCAAATAAGAATGTAAGAAGTTTAATATATCGAAAGGAGTTTATTTATTTTAATACCTAGTAAAAATAAGTTCAAAAAACATCAATCCTCTTCGCTGTCTTCTTCGGTCACCACCTCAGTCTTATCGGTGTTGAATAGTCGGTTAAGAATTTTAGCCGGTCTCACAATTTTGAACACTAGTAACGGCCATATGTTAAATAATAAATTATGGCTACTGCGGGTCGCTACATCCTCATCCGACGAGATGAAATTGAAAGTTCCTTTTTATCTTTCTTAAAAATTGATTAAAGATACAACACTTTGCGCCTCATTTTATCTAGAGCTCATGTTTGGAAATTTATGTCGCAAAGAATTTGTCGTTGCCTTGTACATTTCCTTGATTACGAAAATTGGTGAATGTCTAGAAAAAAGAATACGCGGTTTTATATAGCATTTGTTCTCACTATTAAGCGGGGATTACGTGATCCAAGATTTCACCGGTATTTTTTTAAATTTTGTTCCGCGGCGGGTAACCAAATATCTTGCCTGTGTGGTACTCTCCCCCGAGCGGTGTTCTCTGAGGTACGAAAAAATTTGATCGCGTGTTTTTTTTTATTATTTTTTTCTCATCCGGGTATATTTTATTAAACAATATTATTTTGTAAATGTAAATTATGGTTGCCTTTAACTTAACGTACGAAATAACCTCGAGTGCATGAAACACCATGTCAAAACTTTATTTTAATACACCTTATATGTGTTTTAACAATATCTCTTAGTTGCGCTGTCACGGATTGGTAAGCAACACCTGTATCTCAAAGTATGAGGATAATTGGAAGATATAATTTCTACGAACCTTCTGGTGTCCATCTATGACTAATAATAACTAAAAAAAATGTTTTATAAAGAAGATTAAAAATTGCCCAAAATGGATTAAAAAAGTATTTTAGTTACAAATAAAAAATTATTATTTATCAACTGCTGAATTATTTTAAAAAAAAAAATGAATATTTAATTTCATTGAAGAAGGGAGCGCGGAACAAATCGGTCTATATCTGGAGTTGTTAACCGGTGCATAGTATCGTTAGATTAATCGTAACTCTCAGCCTGGAATTAACGACAAAAAAAATGTTATGTATTAGGCAAGTTCGATATAGACGGTCTGTATGGTCTAGGTAAAGGTTCCTATCCACGATACGAATTCCTATCATATTATCTTTTGGCGGTTCCGTAAGTTTTAAATAATGTAAAATTAATTTTCTCGAACATAAAGCATAATAATTACATTTTCGGAGTCGTCTTTTAAATTACTAATGAATGTATTTGTCAAATTTGGAGAGTAAGAAAAATGAGTAAATATATAACCTTCTTCATGTTTACCGGTGTAATTTTGCAGAAATTTAAATATGATAGTTATGAAACTGTGTTTTTTCCACTATTTCTTCAAACTTTTTCTGACCTCCTGTGAGCACATCATGGAGGATCAAGGGACCACTGGTCTAGAGGTTTGAATGCTAGTTCATTAATATGGTAGTCCCGAGTTAGATTGCTGCATTTAGGGGTCAGCTAAAATTAATATCACGGATAAGATAATTCAGTCTCACTTCACCGATTTTTCTCTTCAACCGAATTATTTTTGCAGAAATTCAGTATTCCGTAATTAACGTAGTGAAACCAAAAAACAGCGGCTTGTTTCGGGTATTTACCTGCATTATTGTAGTGTTAGTAGCACACAGCAGTCTAGTAGCTCAGCTAACAAACTAAGGTGGTCTCTCGGGTTTGCGACTTTACAGATTCAAATAATTCCCAGGTATATACTTAGTTTGAAATTTAACCGGATATGACGGACAGGTCCCAAGAAAAAGGAACTAGTCCAGAATTCTTTCTTCAGCCTATGAAAATGTAAAGTACATTATGAAAAGCTTAATTTTGCAATCATCGGTGTGTTCTGCGAAGAGTATAGGACTCACTTTACGGTGGAGGTTAAATTTTAGAAATTTTTTCTACGTTCAGTGAAATAAATTAATACATAATTACTTCTTTAAATGGCCTTTTTTGTAAACACTCCCAATTTAATAATCGAAGAAATTTAGCAAAAATGATTATTCGTCTTTTTTTCTTTTTTTTTTATGGCCCGGCTTTAGTTAACTATTATTTGTTATCGCTGAAGAAAACATTTTCATGCTCTTGGCTAAGCCTTTAATAGGCGAGCCAATATAAAAAAAGAAGGAAAAACAGTTTTTTATTCGCATTTAAATTTAGGATTGCCGAAGTAAATAAATTAAAAAAATTTATTTCGCTTAATCTGACAAAAAATAACATTTTTCGACAGATAAAGAACGGTATTAATAGAGAAAGTTGTTTATTTTTTAGTGGCGGGGAATAGGAACTGCTATTCAGAGAGAATAAAAAAAAAATTAGCGCTCTTACAGTTCAATTTTTCTCCCTATATTTTCTCCTATGATAAATCTTCGTACTTTTCTCTTAATTATTTCAGTCTCTTACATCCTCCTCACGTATTTCATATGAATCAAGTTTTCTTAAATTCCTTTCTCATGCTATAGTTAGATCTGAATTTCACATGGTTTTAAGCTCTTTATATTCCTAATCATTCCGTTATTTTTACTGATGGTTCTAAGAGGGCTGATGGGGTTGGTGCCGCCTTTGTTTTTCCTTCTCACAACTACTCGGAATCCTTTAAACTTCCTTCCTGCTGCTTTATATTTACTGCTGAATCTGCTGCCATACTTCATGCAATTCTTTTTATCTCTTCTCCTCTTCTATCCTCTCGGATAAATTTCTTTTAATAGCTGACTCTGAAAGTGTCTTGCAGGCGGTCTCTTCTCCCTTACCGTTGCCCTCTTTTGATCCTTTCATTCTCTTTATTCGCAATCTAATTCACGAATTATTCCTGTTCCGTTCGATCCAAATTGATTTATTGTGGGTTCCTAGCTATACCGGAATTGAGGGTAATGAGGTGGCTGATTCCTTGGCTCGCTCGGGAGCTTCCAACGGACATCCTCTTCATAAATTTTCCGCTCACAATATTAATCATATATCCAGACAGATCCATATTACATTATGGAAGGATATTTATTTTTCTCTTTTCTCAAATCCGAATTCCTTTTATCTTTCCGTTCAGCCCTTACCTTCTTTGACTAGATGGTTCGACATGTTTCCTTCCCCTTGTCGTCCCCTGATCGCCGCTATATGTCGTCTTCGTTTCGGTCATACCTTTCTCCGTTCGTCACTTTATCGTTTTTCCCTCGTCTCTTCTCCGCGGTGCCCTCTTCACCCAGAGGATTCCTTTTTTCTGTGTGATATCAATCACGTCTTCTTCGAATGTTCTTCACTCTCTTCAGAAAGTTCTCTCTTCTATTCTCGGCTTTTGGATCTTCGTCTTCCTACTCCATACAATGACTCTTATGTTCTCTCATTTCCTTCCTTGTCAGTTGTTCCTATTCTGGCATTTTTCATTCATTCAATCTCGCACCAGATTGAAATCTAATTAATGTTATTCTCCTTTTGAACTATTACTTAGATTCCTTGGCTGATTGGGCTGTTGCTCTTCGTTGGCGTACCCATAAAAAAAAAAAAAAAAAAAAAAAAAAAAAATCGTTCGGATATCAATAGGTGAGAGGAGGAAAGCGGGCGAGAATAGGCAATAGGGCTGGGAAGATACGATGTAGGAAGTAGGATGTTCAATCAGAGAACACGCTGAAGAAGGAAAATAGAGCATTCGAAAAGTATATAATATCGGGATTAAAATTGATAAGTGGAGCTTATGAGGAGGGGAAAAAAAACGTGATGAAAGAAGCACAGTGTGATTAAACAGTGAACCACAGACAGTGGTGGTAGCAGAACGGTAAGGAGAAATTTATGAAATCACGAACACGTGGGGTACACACCTGTGCAGAGAATTAAGAATGGGAGAGAAAGGAAGCATTTAACCAAAATCTAGAAGGACATCGAACGTATATATTTTTAATAGGTTAGTGAGCAGCCGACGGGGTCAATAAATCTGCTGCCTTGTTGCTTTCAATCCTCACATGCTTTAGAACCTATAGGAAATCGACCGGAACGAAATGTGAAATGGAAAGATTACGAATAAGAAAACAAATAGTCGCCGATAATATTTATGCATGACCTTGCATACGCTTCTATTGCCTCCCGCCGGTTAGAGTAAGTGTAATATGTATTTGTTATTACATGCCTAGATAGAATAGTTGGCTCAGTTCTGGCCGAAGGAAAAAAAGAACGTATTTAATGCAAAAGAGAACAAAAAAAAAACAAAAAAAAAACGATAGTGTAGGAAACATTTTTGGAATTCGAAAAGATTAGTAGTTGTCCACGAGAATGGGGGGTGAAAAAAAGTAAGGATTATCGTCTGTATAGTGGAAAATAATTAATTGTAAAAATAGAAGGTAGGAAAGCTGAAAGGTTCAAAGCAATCGATATAAAGAACAGCACCAAGACACGATTTGGACCTTAGAACCGTACGGACTCTAGAAAGAAGATAATTAATAGCATTCTGGGATTCTTGTTTAATTCTGTGTGCGGGAGAAGATAGTAATGAACGAATGAAAAGGAGACATAATTTTAATCCTTGTTTCCTAAAAAAAAATTAGTTGCAGGATAACTGACTGTAGCCTGCTAAAGATTTCGGTTCCGAAATATCTTACATTTCCCTTCGCGGTAAATTAAATTTTGTCAATGTTTTATTTATTTATAAGGAGGAAAAAAATGTAAATTAATAGAAAAAAGGTGTAAATTCCGAAGAAAAATGAAGAATAAAAGTATTCTTTTTAGGTGTGGTGGTGGGGTGGTCCGTAGTTCGCTATTTTGTAAGAAAATTAATTACCAATAGAAATAAAAAAAAAAAAAATGGTATATTGCGAAATATTGTACAAAATGTCAGCATCGGAACATGTTTCCACGATGATAAACATCTTGACATTTTAAATACTATTTTGGGAGATTGAAAAAAAAAAATTATCAAAAAACCAAAAAAAAACTTACTCGTACAGCGATCCATTTTGCATTCTTTTTTAATGTTCTGAAAAGCCACACATTCGGCTTATTCTAATTTCTTGGAAAAGATGACATTATTCGCGCTGCAAAGTATTTCGTTAAAAGTCACGAAACAAGTCATCGGTACACCGATATTATTAATTAATTATACACGTTTTCCGGCGTTGGAAAACGATATCGCGAAGCGAAATAGCGGCGACAAATAGGTGGCATTAATTCTGCAATAGTGTAAAATAGCGATAATTGATGTAACAATTGGATTCGTTGCGATTTCTTAGAACAAGGACTACGCGAAACTGATAAACAAGTTCCGAATGCAGTTCTTATCAGACAGCTGCCGACTGCCGACTTCGTCAGCTCTTTGATATCTACTACTGGAATCCATTTTCTAGCCACCCAGCCGGCTCTGCTCCTTTTCTAGATGTGTACTCCAGTCACTAGTTTCCGTTACCGCCACTTGCGGAATGTTGTCACTCCGTCAGATTTACGGCTATATCAGCTTTTACTGGTTCGGACGTTCAGTCTCCAGCACGCCCTCCGGTCGCCATGCGAATTAATTCTAACGGTGTGCCATTTGATCAAGTGCTACGCTGTTCTCTTCAATTGCAGATACTGTCATTCATCGTAACGCGTAGCTGTTCCGATAACATTTCTATACTAACTAGCGCCGTTTCCCTATTAGCCCAGATGCAAAAACTGCGAATATGCCACCGTGTCGCTTAATTATTTATTTATTATTTTTTTTTTTTTTTAAAATAAAAGTTGCGATAAAAAGTAAAAGTGTTCTCCCGGAATGCTCTAGACGTTGTGCATACTAATAGAGATAAATGATTTCGAAATCAGTTTTTGTCGCTAATTAAATTTCTTCGATGAAAACGAAATCGGACTGGGTATGTCGGTGTTTGTGACGTTTTAAATTTCTGGTGAAATTTTCGGGGAAAAAATTTCCAATAAATGATACGAATGTGTTTAAAAAATAACGGGAATTTTGTAATTTTGAAGGTCTGTATTATTCTGATTTGCGTCATTTTTTCTCTTTTTTTCGAGTTGTAAACGAAAGAATTGACATGAACATTTTCCGCTGATGATGATGATGATGATGATGATGGTGCCATATCAGTTGTCTCACGGCATGAAATTTTTTTTCGGATTTTTATTCCAATATTGTTGAATTTTGAACAGTGGCGGATGGAAGTTGCTCAAGAGTCGTTAAGTGAAATTGATCAGAACTGTCGTAGTAGGTGATGACGCAGGGGTTTACTGATATGACGGAAGACCGAAAAAAGTTTAAGTCGATGTAAAGATTATGCTTATTATATGTTTATTATGTTCTTCACTTTTTTTAACGGCGCATAGCGTATCATGAATTCTTGCCATAAGGTCAAACGATCGGCAAGGAGTACACTGCTTGCAAGTTCAACGCGGGTTAATAAACCGAAAAAAAATGCCCGTATTTGCGATGAAAAAATTCGTTGCTTTCGCACACTACCATATTCGTGAATTTTTGGCCAAAATTAACACTCTAATAATGTCCCCTGGTCTGTATATTCAGCAGACGTTGAGTGATTTTTTTTCTTGCCTTTCAAAATACAGGAGAACCTTAAGAGATTGTCGCTTTTCAAGCGCAGATGAGATTAAAAGCTGAAGAAGATAAAAACTATCCCAAAAATTGAGTGTTCCAGAAGTGTTTTTGCGATAACTATGTAATATCTGATGGTAAAAATTTCTGAAAGTGATAATATTAATGTGGACGAATAATTAAAATTTTTTTTCCAAAAAATAAGAATTCCATTCTTTGACCGTCTGTCTTATTGCATATACAACATCTTGCGGTCATCAGTCGAATGCGAATGATTGATAACAACGTTGTTTAAAGGTTGTCCGATAATCTTGTTTCACTTCAGATGTATGTTGATGTAATTCCAGTGACAAAATGGAGATGTAATTTTCTCGCCAACATTACCTGAAAATAAGATGTTGTTCTCCGCGAAATAAGTATACTATTTCGAAAATTAACTTTTTGTCTCTAACACCGAAAATAATATTTTAGGAAATTTGAAATTTTAACCGTTTTTTTTTTTTTTTTTTTTTGCGGCAAACAGCGATTTTGAAAAAACATCGTTAAAACCGTTTCCTTATTTCGCAGAATTTTCCATTTACCATTCGTACTGAAAACAAACAAATTACAGAGTTAAGAAATTTGAAAAAGTAAAATTGTTCCAGCCCCGGGTAATCAATTCCGATTACAAAATGACTTGCAAGCTGATTCTTAACGAAATTCGGATGTAATCGAGACTACCATTGGTGATTCATTACAGGAATGATTTCTGCACCGTATTGTCATTATTTGGTTAGGGTGGCCAAATAAGTCAGGAATTTGGCAAATAGGGAATAAGCTGGGAATTTTGTTGTGAAACCGGGAAAAAAGTAAAAAGTAGCTAAAAACGATAAAAAATCATTTGAAACGAAAAATGATTCCATTTTTTACTGTACTTTGCTTTAAATAAAAATTACGAAGTTCTGTTTTATTCATATAACAAGTATGCCGCGGCGGTCAAATATTATTTCCAATAGTAACAAAAAAATTCCATTCATTACTTCGTACAATTCTAGTGTAATCAGAAAATCGTGGGGATTTGTACCGGGAAAACCGGGAATGATCTGTGAATTTACAAATTATATTTGAGTGGCCACCATTTATTGAAATCGCTTATAATTTATTAATGTCGGTAATTAATAATAATTACAGTGTAGGATTAGTAACCCGGGATTTGTCAAATTACTCTTCACTAAAGATTAATCAACACAGAGGCACACAAATGCACGATAAAACCTTTCCTGGAATCTTTGCTAGAAAACTAAGAAGATTGTGTCGAGGTATACTACAGTCGCAGGCGGAAGTATCATTTTAGTATTATCATTATACAATTAGTTTATATTTATCATATCAGACACAAATGTAACTTTGTTCATTAATAAAAGCTCCAATACTGCCATTGGAGAAAAGGGGCTAACAACAAGTCAAGTTTGTACACCCTCATTGTTGGTTATCGTATAATAAACAGTGCATAAAAAAGAAAAAAATTGTTAAAAAAAAATGTTTAAATATCTGCAGTTTTTTAATAAAATGCACGATAATTAATAAAAACGCATCGACATGTTTCAGAGTCGGAATAGCGTAAATACGAAGCCATTTAGATGACCACTTTAATTTTGCGTTTTTATTAATTAATTAATTGTTTATACTTCATGTGTTTCGCGTGTTTTATAGAATACGTTAAATAATAGTTGTATCAAAAAGTATCTCTAATCGACCTTATAATAGTTATGATTTTTCAATGATTGACGTATAATGACAATGAGCGTGGCGGATTTATTTTTTTCGTTTATTTACGTATTATTTATTTTTCACGTAAATATATTTTTGTCGGCAGTATGTACGCGCACTATGAAAGGTTGAAAGATTAAAACTATTATCGTCCTGGTATGTTTAAACGTGTTACGAAAGAGTGGACGTTGTTATACTTCTCGTTTGTTACTATTTTCTCAACTTTGGCTGGGTGGCCTCCCATTTTTCATCGCAATGAAAATGTTCAAAAGGTCATTATGAGCTGCTGCCATGGTGTATACTGAAAGTCTAAATGACTCACTGGTGATGCGTATATTGTAATGTGTACATTATAATGGGGGTAATACCAAATTAAAATAAGATAAAAATTAATATAAAGTTCTTTCGTCTTTTTAGTGAAAAATGAATTTATTTTAGAACAAAATGAAATGAACAGATTAATGAGACGATGGGTGGAATTTAAGTTTAAAGACCCCTTAAAAAAAAAAAACAAAAAAAACAACAGTTAATCAAAATGAAATGAACAAATTAATCGAAGTATTGCCCATTACTGGCTACTACTTTTCCCCACTTCTCAGGTAATTTTTGAATTTCATCTCGAAAAAATGTCTTATCTTGTGAGGTGATTCAAGTTAGAAGCCAATTTTCGATTTCTGCGACAGAAGTGAACCGCTTACCTGCTAAATCGTGCTGCATCTGTCGAAACAACCAGTAATCAGAAGGAGCAATATCCAGCGAATACGGCGGTTGCGGTAACATATCTCACTCGAGCGTTTCCACATATTTTTTTATGACTTTTGCGACATGAGCCGAGTGTTGTCATACAAAAGAATAACTTTGTCATGTCTTTGCTCGTATTTCGGCCGTTTTTCTCGTAATGTACGGCTCAAACGAATCGATTGTAGTCTATAGCGGTCGCCCGTAATGGAATCGCCAGGTTTGTAGCAGCTCGTAATGTACCACACCCGATTAGTCCCACTAGATATACAGCATGACCTTCGAACCATGAATGTTCGGCTTTGGTGTTGATGTTGAGGCCGATGGCAATGATCGACCGGGCATAGCGTAGTATTTTTCCTTTTTGGGGTTGTCGCAGAATATCTATTTCTCATCCCCAGTCACAATCTGATGTAAACAACCTTTTCTCTGTTGCCTTTGAATTAGCTGTTCACACGTGAAAAATCGCCTTTCGACGTCTCTCGATTTCGGTTCATGAGGCACTCAATTGCCTTGTTTTTGAATCATTCCCTTGGATTGTAATCGTACCAAAACTGCTTATTGGGTAATTCCCAATGATTCTGTAAGCTTCTCTCGTGTTTGACTCAGATCTTCATCGAGTAATGCTTCCAATTCTTTGTCTTCAAACTTTTTTGACCCTCCAGAGTGAAACTTGTCTTCAACGCTGAAATCACCATTCTTGAAACGTCTAAATCATTCCCTACATGATTTATCAGTTGGAGCATTGTCACCATAAACTTCCGCAAGCATTCGATGCGCTTTAGCTGTACTTTTCTTCCAATTAAAGAAGAAAACTAATATCTCCCGCAAATGCTGCTTAGTTAACACAAAACTTAACATATTCAATACAGTAAAACGCAAGGTTTCCGTACGAAACTGAACATGATATAAACTCTACATTATTGACAGATGTCTGCTGTCACTATAAAATATCCATAATAGCCAGCCCCATTTTTTAAAGCGGACCGAACTAATTTGTACTACCGATAATATTTGAGTTAATATTTAATTGAGAGGTAATAGAGGTCAAGCGAAGTGTGAGGGTGCTAGCGTGGCGCTTGAATGGGAACCCGTTGGTACTTTTATGAAAATTGAAGCAATGTTAACGCGTATCGAGTAGTTTTATGAGTAAAAATAACGCAAAATGAATTACAAAATCAAAAAAAAAAAAAAAGAAAAATGAAAAAGCTGCACAGAAGTAATCGCTAACGTCTATTGTGTCACTAATGTGTTCTGAAGAATCCGCTCTTAATTAAAGTGCTGCTCCACTAACAGGATTAGGCAGTGCGCCAGTATTCAGATTGAAAAATATAAGCTTTGACGTTTTCAACGATACAATGAAAACGGAAATTGATAAATGGATTAGCGTAAATTAAAGCTTAAACGGTAAGATCGAAAATATAAAACGGTTTAATAATCGGTCTTTTACAAATAGCGTCAAAAACTGTATCCACTTCAGTTGGTGAAAATTTAAAACCAAATTCTCTATTGATTGTAATTTGGTTTTTTACTTCGTCTGATCGACACGTAGGCTAAAAAAAAAGGAGAGACCTACATTTATACATAATCGCCAGTTAACGCACTGAACATCTGTATTCATTTTGGCGATAACTCACGAATATTCGCACAGGTTTGATTGTAATTTTCTCAAAGCGAGTTTTTGAGAATGAAACTTCTAAAAAGGTTTTCATTATTCCATGTCATGTTATATAGGTTTTTTTTTTTTTTTTTTTTTTTTTTTGATTAATTTTCTACATCTATCCTATAATCTATTTCGGTTAGGTTATAAATTGATTTAATAAATTATTTAACGCAACGCAGAAATATTCGAAACATATCGGTGTATGCCTTTTAAATGAAAATATTGTTTCATTATGTTATCCTTGTTCTGTATGGAAAAAGCTGTAATTTTAAATATCTTCTGCTTTCCCTTTTCATTTTGAGTTGAATAGAGGTTGTTCCGTATTTTGAGAGTACGCGAGTTCACTATTAGGGATCAATTTTTCATAGAGCCGATCGCTAAAAGAGAAATTAAAATGTTTCGCGCTGCCAATTCTTCCTACCAATCACAATCAACTCGGTACTTAATCAGCGCATTGATTTGTAACAGTTCGCATTCTGTTGCCTCGTCAATCTTTTTAGTTCCACATAATTTCTACATTCCAGATTCTCCACAATTTGCCCCATAATATATTCCAGACGAGGTCTTCCTGTATCGTTTGTTCCATTTACAGTTTGTTCGCTTAAAGTTTTAAACCAATTATCATGTAGTATATGTCCAACTGGTAGGCATTTTATCTTCTGATAATTGCATTTATTACTTTTCTTCTTCTTGGTACGTCTCTGTTGCGGATTTTGTCAGTCCATTATTTTTCCAAGGCACTATTCTTCAAATTCATTAGGATTCCGTCTTGTGGGTGTGCATGTTTTACAACGCTTTGAATAGAGCATTTTAAAAATTTTTAGTTATATTAAGAATTGACGCCTTGTTATTGCTTGTGCTATTCTGTGACTTTTGCATGAGGGAATTCTTTAATCTCTTCTGGCTCTGCAGTCGAAGTAGGTTTTATTTTAACCGACTTCAAAAAAAAAAAAAAAAAAAAAAAAAAAAATTTATACGTTCACTTTTGAATGAAAGGAATTATTAAAATCCGCCTAAATAATCAAAAGTTACGCGCGAACTAAACGTAAAAAAAAAACATTCGGGACGAACATGTAACTTCTTTATCTTTGAAGTCGATAAAAATAAAACTTACTTCGATTGCAGAAGAAGAGGTTAAAAGTGGCGATAGTATAAGTGTGGGGTAACGCAGATCCTTAGTAGTTATTAAAATAAACGTTAAAAAACAAGACGTGTGTCTTTTGAGAAATTTATATTAATATAACAAACGCCATTGGCACTTAAAATGTTGTCGATGTTTTACTTAACCATGGGAATGAAACCGAAAAAAAAAACAATTTTTTTAATATAGCTACGTAAAAAATTATAATATTATTAAATTATCCGACGGAAAAATCATGTTTGTACTAAAAATTGTGAAGTAAAAGAGTTTTAAAAAAAAATAGCCGATTTAAAATTTACTTTAAAAATTGATTAAAAATATACCAAAAGTGAAAAATAATTATTCGATAAAGGGTGTAATATATCTTATACGGGAAAATATACCTTAAAGTACGGATATTGCGACTTAAATAATATTCAGAATTATAGTTTCGGCATACCAAATTCAAACTATAACAATTAAGAAACCGCAGAATAAATATTTCTGTGGTTTTTAATATTCAGCTTAAAGAAAACGATTTTTTACGTTGTTATACTCATTTAATATGGCTTTTTAATCGTTACAATTTGAATTTGTACTCACAAGAAGAGGGCACGACCGGAATTCTTTTCGGAACAAGATTCTGTATAATAATAGTACTCCCTTCGGGTGTTCACCCTTTAATAATAATAGCGTCCAATGACTTGTCAATTCGGAGAAAAAAGTCTCTGAAATACTAATAAGTTTATTTATGTTCGGACGTTGTTCTTGCAATAATTCCTCTTTTATTAACAGTGTTAGACGTTAAAAAATTTATTGTTTTAAATGTTTTTATGACAGTTATCATTCAAGTTCTCGTTTGTAAAGAAAAAGGGATGTAAAATAATAAACTTTTTACTTATTATATTAACTATTTATAAGTATTATTATTATAATTATTAGTTATTTTGTATTTTAAAAAAGAAAATAGTTACTATAATTAAAATATAATTTAATATTTAATAAGCCTTTTTGCTAAATAAAATAATTTTGATTTAAATTATTGATGTTTGTAAATAACAGATTTATTTAATTGTAAAAATAATTAATTAAATGAATTTAAAAAAAAAAAAAGTTAGTCGAGCGCGCGGACCCGAGCATGGATAAACTTGTTTGTATTTCAGAGGCTTTTTTCTGCGAATGGACTATTCGACGCTATTCAATTTAATTCAATTCAAAATCATTTATTTACTATTATTATCATTGAATTCCACAAATGCGCTCAAAAGCGCTAATAGCGGATACAATAAAATCAAATAAGTTTTCAAGCATGCAATAGATATGTAATTAAAGCAAATACAATGACATATATGCAACAAAATACTTAAGAATCCGATTTGGAAATCAAAATAAATAGAAACAAGTTCAATCAAGCATAAGGTTTCATGCGCTGAGGATTCCGTATGAAAGTTAACAATGACTATAATTATTTAGTATGTGAGAAAATTTGTTTGAATAAATTTCTATTTTTATTTTACTATTTTAATTTAATATCTTAATAAATTTCAGAGATCTTTTCTAATAATAATTTAAAACAGTAAAGCAAAATACTAATTTGAATCGAAGACTTAGACTAATTTGAAGTGAAATGTAACGGTTATGGAGAAAAATTAATTAAATCCTTTTTTTATTTATTTTTGTAAATTATTGGTTTAGATTTAATAATATTAATATTAAGGTTTTATGATTTTTTAAAATGTATAATTTTGTTAATCCCAATAGCTATCTTTCTTGAATAGCCGACCGTTAAAGACATTTAATAAATATATAAACGAAAAGACGCAAAAAATATTAATTAAAAATAATATTAATGTTACGTACATGCTGGTGCTCCCTGCTGGCAGATTGGTGTACATTGGTGATTGCATCCTGAATTCTTGGTGAATGGGAAGGGGAGACACGGTAATCGAAATTATAGTTTACGAATTTTGTAAATGTCACTAATTTGAAAACCGAATTGCGAGGCGATTTGGTTACTAGCACCTTGTTGGATCAAACTTCTTTCGGTTGCAAGCGACCTGGTTACTTTACTAAAAAAGGTCGATATAGTTCCACGATGTGACAAAGACTGTCGTTCTACTTAGATGATTTTTTAACAATTCGGTTTTTTCTTTCGACTCTCTCAATACGTTAGACCATTATTAAATATTTTTTAAAAATTTATTTACTAGCATAGTGCGTTAAATTGTTTAACAAATCGAAATACTATTCGCATCTGTTTTTCATCAGGCGAACGTACCACCTAAACAATGATGCGGTGAGTCCGTTCCTTTTATTACAGTTCATAACAACACAAACAAAAGCTGTAATAAAAATAACGAAACCGAAAGCTGCGATCCTGTTCCGTTTCTTAGCCCTCGTACAAACACTACTAACGCAAATTATAACAATCCGAACCAAATTCCAAAAACTGCTGCAGTCTCGTACTCCGATAAAGTCAAAAGAAAAATAAACCGATTAACAAACTCGTTTATTCCGTGCATTCAAGAAACCCATTTAAAACAAAACCAACATTTAAAACTAAAAAACTATAAAGTTCTCCAATCAAATCCGGTGCTTGCTAGTTGTGCGCGTGGGGGAATAATATTATCCGTTCGTGCGGATATTAACTTTCAACAGATAATGTTACCATCCGACATTCAACCAGTAACAGTCGAAATTCGTACGCCAGTTCCACGGGAGTCTCTAAACATAATTCCGAACCGTATTTAGAAACTTTTAAAGTTGCCAAAAAATTCAAACAGTTTCTCCGATTTTTTGAGCTTTACCGCAACTTTGAAGGTTTGGTTAAGAAAATGAAATTCGGTTTCGTTCCCGACTACTAGAGATCTTTCTAATGATATATCATAAGCCCAAGAAAAAAAATATTTTTTTCCAAAATCTCGAGCTTTCGGTGCCCTGAGGGTCCAATTTTAAAGCTGGAAACTCGGATGTTCCAAACTAGAGAAATATACGTGGAAGCGCATATTTTTAACCGTGTTCGAAATTTTTTTATCGGTAATATTCGCGGCGCTAGGGGGGGGACACGTCATTTTTCGCGCTTTTTTGAGAAGAAAAATTAATTAAATCCTTTTTTTATTTATTTAATTTTTATTTATTTTTGTAAATTATTGGTTTAGATTTAATAATATTAATATTAAGGTTTTATGATTTTTTAAAATGTATAATTTTGTTAATCCCAATAGCTATCTTTCTTGAATAGCCGACCGTTAAAGACATTTAATAAATATATAAACGAAAAGACGCAAAAAATATTAATTAAAAATAATATTAATGTTACGTATCACTCTGCTGCGGCTACTAGAATGTTGGTGTTCCCTGCTGGCAGGTTGGTGTACGTTGGTGATTGCATCCTGGATTCTCGGCGCATGGGAGGGAGAGACACGGTAATCGAAATTATAGTTTACGAATTTTGTAAATGTCACTAATTTGAAAACCGAATTGCGAGGCGATTTGGTTACTAGCACCTTGTTGGATCAAACTTCTTTCGGTTGCAAGACGACCTGGTTACTTTACTAAAAAAGGTCGATATAGTTCCACGATGTGACAAAGACTGTCGTTCTACTTAGATGATTTTTTAACAATTCGGTTTTTTCTTTCGACTCTCTCAATACGTTAGACCATTATTAAATATTTTTAAAAAATTTATTTACTAGCATAGCGCGTTAAATTGTTTAACAAATCGAAATACTATTCGCATCTGTTTTTCATCAGGCGGACGTACCACCTAAACAATGATGCGGTGAGTCCGTTCCTTTTATTACAGTTCATAACAACACAAACACAAGCTGTAATAAAAATAACGAAACCGAAAGCTGCGATCCTGTTCCGTTTCTTAGCCCTCGTACAAACACTACTAACGCAAATTATAACAATCCGAACCAAATTCTAAAAACTGCTGCAGTCTCGTACTCCGATAAAGTCAAAAGAAAAATCAACCGATTAACAAACTCGTTTATTCCGTGCATTCAAGAAACCCATTTAAAACAAAACCAACATTTAAAACTAAAAAACTATAAAGTTCTCGAATCAAATCCGGTGCTTGCTAGTTGTGCGCATGGGGGAATAATATTAGCCGTTCGTGCGGATTTTAACTTTCAACAGATAATGTTACCATCCGATATTCAACCAGTAGCAGTCGAAATTCTCACGCCAGCTCCACGAGAGTTTCTAAACATAATTCCGAACCGTATTTAGAAACTTTTAAAGTTGCCAAAATATTCAAACAGTCCCTTCCCTCTAGCGCCGCGAGTATTACAGCTAAAAATTTTGAACGCGGTTAAACATATGCGCTTCTCAAGTTTGGAACATCAAGGATTGAAAGTTTCGTTAAGGAAATAACTTATGGTTTCGTTCTCGACAAATAACGATTTTTCCATCGATCATGACCGGAAAAAAAATATTATTTTTGAAACTTTCGAGCTTTCGGCGTCGAAGGGTCCGAATTTAAAGTTGAAAACCCAGATGTTCCAAAGTAAATAAATAAACAGGGATGCACATTTTTTTAACCTTTTGTTCAGAATTTTGAACTACAATACATAAATTACAAGCGAGGCTACACGTCATTTTTCGCGATTTTATGAAATTTAAGTAAATTTCTAACAGTTTCGTTAAGAAAATGAAATATGGGTCCGTTCCCGAGAAATAGTGCTCTTTTTTTACAAAATTTCGAGCTTTTAGAGCCCCAAGGCACTAATTTTAAAGTAGAAAACCTAGATGTTCCAAACCAGAGAAATTATACATGGATGATCATATCTTATATTTTTCTCAAAATTTTTAGCTATAATACTCGCGCCACAAATCAGTCCTCGCGTTTTTTTTAACTTTTCGGCAACTTTGAAAGTTCCGCTAAGAAAATGAAATACGGTTTCGTTCCCGACAAATAGAGATCTTTCTAATGATATATCACAAGCCCAAGAAAAAAAATATTTTTTTTCAAAATTTTGAGTTTTCGGCGCTCCGAGAGTCTAATTTTATAGCTGGAAACCTGGATGTTCAAAACTAGAGAAATATACGTGGAAGCGCATACTTTTAATCGCGTTTGAAATTTTTTGCTGTAATATTCGCGGTGCTAGGAGGGGGGCACGTCATTTTTTGCGCTTTTTTGAACTTTACCGCAACTTTGAAAGTTTTGGTAAAGAAAATGATATAAGGTTTTGTTCCTGATAAATAGCGATCTTTCCAACAATATATCGCATGCCTGGGGGGAAAATATTTTTTTGCAAAATTTCGAGCTTTCGGCGCCCCGAAGGTCCAGTTTTAAAGTTGGAAATCCGGATGTTCCATACTAGAGAAATATACGGAGATGCGCGTATTTTTATCCGCGTTCAAAATTTTCAATTACAATACTCGTGGCGCTAAGGGGGGAACACGTCATTTTTTCCGCTTTTTTGAACTTTTGGGCAACTTTACATAATTTTTGTACCGTAATTTTTTGATTTTATGAAAGTACTCCTGCATTTTAGTTTATATTTTGAATTTCAGCATTATAGGTTTATCGGGTGATGAGTTGTGATTTTTTAAGTGATTTTTGAGGTCGTTTTATGTGCCATATTATATATTCTGGACGGTTTTTTGGTTTTTTTGCCGCCCAGGGTAATCGATCATCTTTAAGTTATAGATCGTTTTAAAGATAATTTTAATTGTAATTTATGTTCCAAATTTGAAGTTTATAAGTCAAGCCGTTCGTGAATTATTGATTTTTATTTGATATTTTTGTCATTTGTGTACCATCGCATTAGGATTCCGTACATTATATGTACACGGAATCCTAAAAATTACGATTAATCTGACACGCATATATACATATATGTACACGCATACACATACACATACACATATATACATGGACATCTATACACACATACACATACACATATACACATGGACATCTATACGCACATAAATTTTCAAGCATGCAATAGATATGTAATTGAAGAAAATGCAATAAGATGTGTGCAACAAAATACTCAAAACTGCTAAAAATAAAACAATACAGAATCCGATTTGGAAATCAAAATAAATAGGAAAACAACGATTAATCGACACACATATATATACATACAAATACACAGACATAAATACATAGCTACACATAGATAAATGCACATATACACATATGCACATATGTAGTATACATAGTAGAGCGGTGCGTAATCTATATAAACATGCAAGTAAAACAGATTAGTACCGAATGAAATACATCAAAGCGAACAAACGCAAATACAACGTTGTTATGTGTAAATTCAATTTTTACATAATGAAAAATGAACTTCTATTTAATAATATAATAAACCGGGCGAAGAAATTTGGTTAACATAATTGATAATAAACATTTAATTAATAATATAATTTGCAAATTAACGGCAATTAGTTTTTGTTAGGTACATGCACATGCACTGCAGTTCATTGTTTATGTATTCGAGTGCATAATTCCGTATGATATAATCGGCTGATATAATGAAAGGTATAATCTTTGTAGCTGTGAGTCCGAGAAAAATTGTTTTAAATAATGAAATATTAAAGAACTCGATGGCTTTAATAAAATCCAAAGGAAGAGAACAGGGCAGAAATGGACAGATGATCGCAAGAAAAAGCACAGTGAAATAATGAAGAAATACTAGGAAGAACGAAAAAGGAAAAGTTTGCTGTTTTCACGCGGTCCATAGATGGCCAAATTCGAAGAGAAGAAGAAGAAGACAAATAGATAATTCAGTTTTCTTATTTTTATTGAAACATACGCGATGTGTCTGCACCAAGTTAATTTCTGAAGCAAATTAATCCCCAGATATTTAGTCTCATTTACTCTTTCTATCGGCTCATTTACTCGACTTGATAATAAATGTAACAATTTCTACAATTATTAGTAAACAACTTCGTGGCGCGAATTGTTTCCGAGTCATCTAGTTCGTAATTAATAGTAAATTCACGAATCGCTGTTATACCGGTGTTTGTTCGCGATAAGGAGTTAGTTTCGAAAAGAACCGGACCTAACTGACCTGCCATGAAGCATATATTAGTATTCGAAATTCGCCGAAAAATTAACTTGTGCTGGTCGATGAACAAGTTCGAATTCGTTTTCAATTTGTTAAAACCAGCGCATGTAATGAAAAAATAGTTCTTTCTCGGAATCGTGTGAGAACTTTCACAATATTATCTCGCGATATATTTTCTGACGCGTGTGCGACGGATTTCGTTGTTTCTTTCTTCTTTATCATCGGCTATGAAGAAGCGAGACTTACAGCAGATCTTATACAATATACAGCGTAATTACTATACATATGCATTATTAAAGGCGCGTGCGAAACCCGGTCGGAAAATTTATGCAGCCATTTTATTGTTTTCGTGTATCAGAGAAATTTTTAATAATTCGTACTACAAAACCAGTAATACGGCTCAAAATAAGGTGACGTCAGATTTTTGTTCATTTTCTAACACACGCATACTCAATTAGAAATAATGCGAATGTAAATATATACGTATACTATGGGAAACTGTTAATTAGTTATTGTTTTATTTTCTTTATATAGGAAATCGAAAGTTCCGCGAAGAGGAGAAATGTTACGGTTCTATTAATCTGTTCTTGCGTGTGTATGTGTGTGTTTTTTAATGAATATAAACATGTCAGGTAATAGTTGGAGTCATGCGTAGGGATATTTTGATGAAGCTTAAAGCCGTTTGGTTAACATTCTTTAAATCATTTTCTTTCTAACCGTGTAAAGCATCTATTTTGTTTTCGGGTATTTTCAATAAATGATCGGTTACTTTGGAAACTTTCAAAGATACCTCACAGAACTCATTCGATTATTCTCTCTCTTTTTTTTTTTTTACAAGAAACACTAAATATATGTATAAATGATGAAATGAGGCCGTAAGTTTTGCTTGAATTTTTCATGATTCTCTTACAAAAAATAACAATTTTCTTATTAAGACGTTCAGTAATAATAATAATAATAATAATAATAAATCTTCCGTAAAATTGTTTCTTTTAATGAAAATAAAATCAGTTGTTTTTTTTTAAACATTTTACATTTGGTATTGCAAAAACCGAAAATTATATTACACGCAAGTTTGCTTATACCTTGTTTTCAAGGATGTAATTGTAAAGGTATTGTCTTAATATGAAAGAATTAAACAACAAATTTAAAGTATTCAGTTATCCGAAGAGCTAAATAATGGAAAGAGGTATATCATTTTTGGTTCGGGTTGCTGCTTTCTTCTACTCGTTTCTCAGCAAAATTCTCATCTCTTGTCACTGTGTAAAAAAATTCCATCTTAAATTTTGGTTAGATATTTACACTTCTTCTTTCTGCATTCTATATATCTATCCGTACAACCTAATCTTCCTTTTGTTTCATAGTTCCCCGAATTTCCTTCACTTCCCCGTTTTGTTGTTTCTACTATTCGTCTACACTTTAATCATTCTCTTCTAGCATCCTCCCGTTACTGTCTCTGCTTACTTTCTTCTTCATATTCCATCCGAATGAATCAGCGGTTTACGATGATCACGTTCCATTTGAACGTCCAAACCTTTCTTCTGAACGTTGTGTTCTACATTTTCATTGCCGAAGTTCGGGCTTTCTACTTCTTATTGCGCGTCTTACATCCTGCCCTTTCCTTCTCCTTCCATCATCTCAGCTATTAGTTCTTGTATATAACTGATCGAATAAAAATTTAACCGACAACTATTTTCCTTCTTCTTTTAGTTGACGCGCTGAAAAAAAAAACAACAAAAAAAAACTGAATAAAAATATTTTATATTGAAGAGATTAATGCAGTTTCCTTCAAGGTGTATTTATCGTTATTAATAAGACTGTTAAAGTTCTGTAAGTTCAAAGTATAAAAAAGTGAAACGGTGTAAATGGGGAATTTATAGTGGCATTAAACTCGATTACCATTTTAAATGCACCGTGTGTAACCGTTAAATAAATATTTGAAACGAAAACACCTGCGTGCCGAATTAAAATTATCGCAAGAAACTTTCAAAGCTCACGATTAGAAATATCTCCATAAAGGCTAAAATTCATTCAGCACCGCGTAATCAATACTTCTGCTATTTCCTCCCTGTTTGTTGGATTTTTTATTCGGACTTGTCAACTATGAATAAGCTTAGCTCGAACAACGATAATTATTTATTATTTAACATGTATTCGAACTGTCAGCTCCACTCGAACGGAACCCAACTGGCTGATCGTATTTTAAAAAAAAAGTAATAGCCGTGTGGTCATCTACCGACCAGTAGGTATGACATTTCCCTGCAGTTTTGTATGTATTATGTTGAGTGTGATCATCGCGTAATACTATTTCGCTTCAGTTCTTCGAATAATAATAATAATTAGAATAGTTAAATGAAATATTAATTATTATTATTATTATTATTATTATTATGATAATTCTCACTTATACGCAACATTGCGGGAGCAGTGAGGTGAAGAAAACTTATAGAAGACGTAAACAGAATTAAATATTACACGCACAAGCTTCTTGGAACACAGGGGTTAGTGCATGAAATTAAGTAAACCAAAATATATGTACAAAATTTCGTTAGATATTAATTTTTGATAATAAGGAATTGTACAAAAATTTTACAGCTTACTGTTAAAATAAACGGTGTTTATATTATTCGCCAAATTTTCTGATAGCAAATAAGTATACAAATTTTACTAAAATAAAACAATCCGAGTTATATTTCGTATTCTTTTTAATAATTAAATCGGAATAGCCGTAAATACTACATATCCGTTTCTGATGATAAATTATTATATTGAATTTTTTGATAGTAGGTTATTTTGCCAATTTTACTATTAACTTCTCGCAATAAATAATTTTTTATACATTTCACAGATTATTATTAAAATGTAGCCGTTAAATAATTTTTCGACCAACTCGTTTATAGAGCTTACATAGCAACAGCAGACGATGGATATTATTAGGTTGAAAGTAATTTAATAAGTATTTATGGATTTTTTTTTGTTTTTTTTTTTTTTTTTTAATATAGTTTTTAAGGTTCTCTTTAATACCCTTAGGTGTGCAATAGAGCCGAGGAGCACCCGTAGAAAGTACCTGAATTGTAGAGGGGAATTTGGGGAAGTACAACTTATTATCGTGCTAGCCTGTTAAAATGGAAAATTCATTTCTAAATAGAAATAATAATATCCGATTAGTAATAATAATAATGATTCGTTAATTGTATTGTCGGAAAGGCTTCTTTGTGAAATTCTATTTGTGCGCAAAAACAATGTTGAATTTTGTAAGTTTTCATAAAGTTTTGCTCTAAACATAAATCGCTTTTCGAAGTGTCCGAATTTTTCTTTCGGACAGAATTCAATTGTCGGTTTTGCGAATGAACTAATATACGAAACGTCGATCGGGTGTGACTCGGTCAATTAACGTCTCCTGTTATTACGTAAAATGATAGAAATCAGATAATTTTACCTTTGGATTCATTTTCATTTCCTGTCTCTTGGCGATTAAATGGACCGTGTAATCCGGTTGCAAGCGAACAGACGGACGAGGAAATAGGTAATTCATCCTATTTCTTTTCCAGATGTAAAATGGGAAACAAATCTTCGCACTAACAACTCTGCGCAAGCGCTGGCATAGAGGGCAATTTATGCCTAGAGAGATTTGTCGTTGTCGCAGGTAATTTGTCCGCGTTACCATTGTTTCGGATTGAGTCGTTCGGACGCGATTGTTTTGCATACGTTCACAGTTTTACCGTTTTCTACAAATTAGCGAATCGCATTCGTTCTAAATCGTCGCAAATCATTACCAGCAATCCCGTTCACGTCTGTCCAGAGATCTGTTCTGTGCAGTTTTCGGCGCAGTTTGCCCTTTCCTGTCTAGAAATCGATGCGCTTTTCAGCAGTTCTCTTTCGAGCTTCGCTCGTTTTGATAATCGATAATAGACTCGTTCGTCCCACATCAATACCGTTCTTCTTTGTTCCGCAAATATCCGACTAGTGCAACGGCATTCCAAGTTTTCCTACATTCTCGTCGATACATACCGATAAGTAAACACGAAACTGATTAGCTGGAATTGTCGGCCCCGAAAACGAAATCTAGAATGGAATAACAATTGTTTTTCACTGCTTTAGAAAAGTGAAGCTATCTACATTCAAATAATATGTAGTATCGGTTTTGCTGAAATTAGCATGTCTTGCGCAACATTTTTAGTTAGCAACAAAAACCGTCGTGTTCACATCTGCGAACTATATATGACGGCGAGACGAGTTTAGAAGAGCAGCATTCCGTTAACGGCACTGAGTTTTGGATGGATAGGTGTTTGCTTTGGTTAGTATAAAGCAAAAGGGAACTGCTGGCAGAGGTCCGTTGTTTTTTTAAAGTTGGCCGAATGTGTGATGCATGATTTTTAAGTTATCGAGGGTTTGATTAGCAGGTAGTACGAGCGCACATTTGCAGGGAGTGTAGTTAGAGAAGGAGACGATGCGTGCCAAAAAAATAATTCGGTGAAGTAATTGCCGAATAATATTGCTATCGGAAAAATTTATATAATATAGAATAGATGTATTAGAACTTCAGAGTGGAAACAGATTCAAAGGGTTTAGTAGAAGCGCGAGAATCGTGTGCATAATATTTAGGCGGACTAATATCCGGAAGAAGGTTGCTGGAACGTAGGATCTGTTGATGAATAATAGGAGACCATTGTTTTCGAATGATACGTGGTTCGTTGCAGTATAGCGCTCCGGTGATTAAGTGGGAAGGTTTCGATCATTAAGCTGCACGGATAGTACATGAGATTGTTAAAATACGACCGGTAACGAGACGCATTTTTCCGGTTGCAACGAAGTCTCATTATGCATTTTTTCACTGAACTGCTCGAATTGACCTGTTTAATCTGACTCAGTTTGACGACGTCGAATGCCTCTTATCTAGAGAATAGTTGTAAAAAAGCGAAGAACTGCGCCCTTCAAAGAATGATTAATCAAAAAATATTTAAAAGTAACAAAAAAAAAAAAGAAAAAAGAAAAGAAGGGCAATAATTATTTTAAAATGTTGCTGTTTCTTTCGCACGTTAACCGTGTTAAAACTTGACGATAATCTTGGAGCAGGTAGTATTTTTCAAAAAGGGCTAGTCTGGTTTATTAAATGCACCCATCTTTCGGAGATGGTCCTCTTGCGAAGTAAACTGGTCAGTTGGCAGAGTGAATCTTGGCTAGAACAAGCAAGTATCCTTTTATTTTTCCATTCTTTGTTCATTTCCACTTATTCCGTTTCATCAACAAATGCGCGTCAGTGTTATCGTACAGTTATACAGAAATGTGTTACATCTCATTAAATTCGAAATAATTTCGGTCCGAGACAAGTAGTTTATAGTTTGCTAAAAAGAGAAAGTACCAAATTCGGAAGAATATAGAATAATACTGAGATCCGTTAACGAATAAAAGGAGAATTAGCATAGCGATGTAATACGTTTCAAAGAATATGCTGTTTACCGCTGCTATAATTTTTATGTTTTTTGAACATTGTCGTTCGGCTTTAAATGCTACTGCGCGGTATTATGGAATAAATGAGGGAGCAATGTGCTAGTTCATTTAACATTAAAGAGTATATTGATGATAACGTCGTACGTCGCGGCTAATAAGAAAATCCTGTGTAATTGTGTAAGATTTTTGCGTCAAATAAGACATTTCATTTTTCGAAAAACCAACTCTTCTATAAGAATTATATAGATTACACCACTGAGGTTCTATATTTAAATTTATGCGTGTGTATAGAATGTTTTAACTTCTAGATTTATTGTTTCTTTGGTTTTTAAGGTATCCTTAAACATTCGCTCTAACACTGAAGGCGTGTTAGATGGAAATTTTAAGAAATTTTTCGAAAGTCACCTTCGATAGATGCTTTATTCTTTAAGATCGGCGCATCTTGCTCTTATTAATCGTATTCTTTTTTTCAGATGGGCTGTATGCTCGGTGATGACAAGACAAAATTTTATCCCTTCCGAAGAAAGCAAAGCGATGAACGCGCTGATACCGTTTTGGGATTTCTGTAACCATACCGAATATAAAGTATGCGCTTATATTTCTACATCATTAATTATTATTTGTTGTTTGTAGCGTCTTCATATTATTCCGTTTGTTAAATAGCTAGTAAAATAATAAAATTATAAACGTAAATAATAAACAACTTAAAATTAAATGTTCTGGAAATGTCTTTTTAGAGGAACGTCCATTATATTTTTACTACTAGACGGAAGAGAAAACATATTAATAAAGATAAATTTAGTATTAAACGTTTGGAATCTGCTCTAGAGAACCCGTTATATCAACAATATTGAAAAAAAAGCCACTAGCCAGCGGTTAGTGCGTCAGTGACACGTGTACCGACCAACCATCTGGTCCATCGTATCAATCCTAGCCTTATACTTGTTTTAAAATAAAATCATACCCGGTTTTTTTTTTCGTCGTTGGCCCCTGCCTTATCTGTGCGCATGGGTAGACAATAGTATAATAGCTTTACTTTTTTTTTTGGCACTACGAACATAAAGTTACTTTTCCGTGGAATGACCAAAATTCCTCTCTTGATTTTGAAGGCGCGAATGCTTGTGGAATGTACGATTTTTTTTTTTTTCAACGTGTCAATTATAGTCAAATTCCACGAGATTAGATCTTTAACAAGCGACAGCGAAGTAAACAAGGTATCCGTTGATATATTTCTCCCAGAGCCCTTGTACATTATCGCAAAAGATTCTTCACGACTCTTTCACATTTCGCGAACAAAAATGTCTTGTAACGGATTGGTGTTCTCCGCGTCACATACCCGCCATACTTTTATTCCATATTCCGTTCGCTTCGATGGAGTATACTGCGTGAATTTGGCTCTACCGCGAAAAGGAAAAAGCTGCCCGTCAATTGTCAAATTTTCGGTGGGTTTGTACATTGACAGGAGATTTTTCGGTTAATCGTACCTCATATACCTGGCCTAATTTTTTACCTGTACTCAATTTTATGCCTGAAAACAATCTCTTCTCCTCTTCCTAATCATTCCTGTGATTTTACTATTCTCCGCATACGTTCTCTCCATTCGGACTCTCTCTTTTCTTCATGGGATCCATATTGACCTGTTGTGGGTTCCTGGCCATTCTGGCATCTCAGGTAATGAAATGGCTGATTCTTTGGCTCGGGTTGCTGCTTCTTCTACATTCTTCTTCAAAAAAATCCCATCCTGTAATCTCTTGCCTTTGTGTAAATATTTCCATCTCAGATTTTGGTTGGATATGTACCCTCTTCCTCTTTTTCTAATTGTCGCTCTTTTTATCTGTCCGTTCAGCTAATCTTCCTTCAAATCCTTGGTTCCTTCTGTTTCCTTCACTTCCTCGTTCTGTTGTTGTCTCCATTGTGCGTTTGCGCTTTAACCATTCCTTGCTGCCTTCCTCACGCTTTCGCCTCTCGTTGACCTCTTCCCCATGTTGTTCTCTCCATTCAAATGATGCGGTTGTTTGTGACGCCAATCACGTGTTTATTAAGTGTGTTCATCTCTTTCGGTGGAGCGTTCGGCTCTGTATTCCCACTTGCTTGGGCTGGGGCTTTCTGCTCCTTTTTGTGCTTGTTATATCCTGTCTTTTCCTTCTACACTTATTATCCCCTCCATTGTTTCCTAGCGATTGTCTCACTCAATAACTTTCGTTTTCCTTTAATTGTTTCTGGGTAAAGGTCCTTGGTTGACGAGTCCAATTAAAAAAAAAAAAAAAAAAAAAAAAAAGCGCTAAAAGCGTAAAATAATTTAAATCCTTTTACAATATTACCTAAGAATGCAGAGGTGGACATAAATTATTAATTTCAATTCAAAATAAAGCATGGAGTGGTTTTACACCATTTACGTTTGTTGAGAGACTGCAATCACTCCGTGCTTTATTTTGAATTAAAATTAATTATCATATAAAGCATCTGTTTTTAGTTTTTTAAACTATAATTTTATTTGTATCTAGATTTATTTTATATCGTATTTTTTATTCAAATTGTATAGTAACTGGCGTAAAAGTATATTTAACGCGATTAATTACTCAGTTACGGAAATAATTGTCGGGCCGGTGGTGAACCCTTTTATCATTTTTATTAATAACTATTTAGCAGTTTCGTGTTATAATTTAAATAAATAAGGTGTACTTGTATTCCTGTTTTTTTCTGTTTCGAAATAGAAAAGTTCGGCACCGAGCGCGTTTTACAATTTCGAAGATCATTGCAGCGTAGTGGAGGCGCTTAAAGATTTTTCATCTGGAGAACAGGTGTTCATTTACTACGGACATCGATCGAACGCCGAGTTTCTAGTTCATAACGGTTTCATTTACGACGAGCACAAGACCGACAAAGTGCACGTTAAGTTCGGAATATCTCACTCGGATCCGCACGCTTCTCAGCGAACTGCTTTATTAGAAAAATTTAATTTGCCCACGTCGTATGAATTCTTCGTTCAAGATAAGTGCGACGATCCTTTCCAGATTTCTCTCATTACGTTTATACGAATTTTTAAAATGACTGCCGGTTAGTGTTTGTTAATTGATTATTTTATTATCTAGTAGCAACCGATTCATGCAATCGCGGTTGAAAGTCGATTCATGCTCAGCTCGACCGGACAAAGTCGATGGATTTTATCACGCTAAATCGCTTAAATCACTTAACGTGCATGCGCACGTATATGAAAAAATCCATTGAAGACAATTATGTCGAGCTGTATAACATGAATCGATCATAAATTTCCGTTGATAATCACCTTTCTTGTGAGATAGTTTGTTGAGCGGATGACAGTAATACTTACGAATCGATGAAGGCAGTAGTGCGTTCGTCGCGGAACGATTGACCAGTACTAAATATAATCGCATCCATCGGTTCCACATGAAGTGGGTGATTTTATTGCTGCGTTGGTTAAAAGGTATTCCCATTTTTGGCCTGTTTTTTTTTTTTCAATGTTTCAGCAGACACGGGAGTGAATGAGAGAAAACCGTGTACAATTTTTTATGCGTAGATGAAATTTCGCGGCTGAGAATTGTGAACTTTGGTAAGACGTTAGCGAGTTTTCTTCTTTTTTGAATAACCGCAAGGAAATCACGGACCACTCTGTATTTTTAGTGTCGGTGTATTCAGTTTTTCCCCCGATTTTTAACAATACCTTTTTTCTCTCTTTTTCTTTTTTCTTTTTGGTCTCGATAAAAAACATCTAGTCAGTCCAGGTAAGCTATAATGTCTCTGCTGATTAACTCAGTCTGTACTTTTTTTTTTTTTTTGTACGACAATGTCGTTACCGATAAACACTGATCTTAAACGCGTCTAATAATGAAAATTGCGTAATCCGATATCGTATATTCACGCTACAGCTTTTCCGTAATGCGGGAAAAACTTTGTCACACTAAATATGTATCATTTATAACTCTGACGTCAGCCGCTCTGATTTTCACGAAAGTATTCTAAGGAAATATTCCGCCCGTATGTTGTTTCATGAAACATAGATAATTCAGTCAATTCGTTTTAATCCTGAAAATATATTTAGGCCACCTTATACATCAAAAGATTTGTCTGCCGTATGCAGGTCGTTTGTTCCAATTTAGCCGTTGTCATACATATATCTGTTTTCGTATTTTTATAGTCTTTTCTTTCTTCTATTCATTTTCACTCTTCGATGACGTTGTTAAACATTTTCACCATCACCTTTTAAAACTTTAAACCTAACATAATACCAGTTATGGAAAAAAAAAATATTCGCCCTTAAATGTATTTCCCAGAAATATTAATAATCGATATATCTCTAACGTTCTAAAGCACGGCTAAGTATGATTTATTAATTTTGCCCTTCTTTCTTTTTCTTTGATTTTCTTCGTCTTCATTTTGTTTCTCTTTCATTCAAGTTCGTCTTGCGCATATTATATAACTGTTTAACATCAACTTTTCAATATTCCTTTTTATTCCTCTTTGATAACATCGCCTAGTTTTTCTAATGTACTCTTTCTAGTAGCCATTAGAAATGAGAGCCGCAAGTTCATCAGTTTATTTATGAATTTTGTTTATTCATGCGCAGTATTGTTTTGCGGTTCTGTAATAATTTTTGCGACAAAATTTAATTATCAATATACATATTGTTTTGAATCGGGTCTAAAATGGGCGAGTAAAAATCAGAGAGTGATAATGAACAGGTTATTCTGTAATTCATTACGTTAGTGTGACTCCTATAGAAACCCATAATAAGAATAACCGAAGTGCAACTGCTAAAATCATAATATAGTGGTTTCCTGTACTGTTATTGCGTGTAACGTTGCACGACCATCCTTAACTATTGAACAGTAAAGCGTTTCGAAATATTTCGTTATCGAAGTGTCCGCAATAATTTGGGGGGGAGAACTCGATAAAAGGCTTATTTTTTCACTTCAGAAATAATCGATCAGCCAAAGTTAACGGTCGATAACCTTTCGTTTAACTGAACTGCGACGATAGTTACAACAATTGTCAAAGATGATGGTGTGACAAAATGATGACAGTAATAAAGTAATGATGACAGTCCGATTAAAAAAATTTCAGTGGGATAATAACCCCAAGTTCGATTGAACATTTTTCGGCTATTATTAAATAATCGGAGGAGAATTAAAGGTTCGATTATGTTTGAGTTAGCGGTCACTGGAAGATTTTAATTCATCGATCGTGACCGAAGAAACAATCTCATTCGGTTTAGTTGGCCGTCATTTAGCTCATCCGTTCACGGGGTATTTTTCATATCATTCCTTAAAAACGCCTTCGCCTAGCACAATTGTTGAAAGTATTACGGTTTATGATTAACTTGATTAAATATTGTTGTTTAAATCAAAATGAAAAGATAGAAATAACTTTTTTAAATAATGAAGTAAAATAAAAAATATGCTTTAAGAGCGACGTTGGTGATTAAGTAAACAATAAAAAGATAAAAATAAATGTTTTGATAAAAAGCTACTCAAAACCATACATGATGACCTTAGCGTAAAGTATGTAGTTGACGTAATTAAAAGGATGGCAATAAAACATCAGAAGCGGTTATATAATCATACGAACTGAAATGCAGTTGGCCTACTGGACAATTCGCCACAAGCGCAAGTGCGCGGACTAAAAGGAATTAAACTTTTAGATCTGACATAACAAAAAACTTATGAGAACTATTCAAACATAAGTTACTAATGTAAGGACTAGTCATAGGACTACGAACCCTTCACGTCATCATCATTTGTCATACCATCTACTGATAGATTATAAAAAAAAAAAAAAAAACAAGAAAACTAACAATAAATAATGAAAAATAAAAATGAGATTATTAGATAAATTCTCCATTTTAAAAGTTGTTAGTTCTTTTGTTTGAATATGAGAAAACTTTAGCAGTGAATTTTTATATCGGCATAAATAATTATTTACCTTGCGTTTTTAAAACTGGTTTTATCCTTTAAATTCCAGTTATTATCAAATGTAGAAGTTCCCACAGATCCGAATCTGTTTTTACTATACATATTCAAATTACTTCTTTCAGTCTTTAACTTCACAATCCTCGATGTCAAGGGCATGGGCTTACTTTACTTTAGAAACTCTCTACCTTTTCCAAACTTCTTTAAAACTGTCTTCATCCTTTAAATTACATTTATTATTACCTGTTAGGAATTCCCACGCACCTGAATCTGTTTTACAAACAAAGTCAGTTTGTTTCTTTCATTATATCTCAGTAAGTTTTCACTTTTAGCTTATAATAGGCTAGGCCCGAAATCGTTCTTTCGGATAAGTATACCTAGTAATTTACCGTTTTCCTGTTTGTTTGTAAGTTTTTATTTCATTTCACTGACAACATTTATTAGTAATATTTCTTTAGCTAAGTTTTAGTTTTAGTCCATTTTAATCGAGTGTAATCAGTCTTATAGTCTGGCAAAACTTATTATCATCTTAATTACTAAACTTATACATAACTTCAGCTGGCAAATTTTTCCATATATGTTATTCTTATTTAACTTCATTTTAATACACTCGATTTTAAAATATTCCACGTCTTTTTGTTGTTATAAAATTTTGTATTCATAAAGTTCATTACTAATATATAAAAGTGAACATTTTCTGAAGCGTCCCGATCATTTGAACTAAAATAAAATAAAATGACTCGAACATCATTATAATGCACTTCTTATAGTATGGTATTTGATTTAAATTAGAATCAGCTATGATAAAAAAAAAAAAAAAAAATACCGAAGCAGATTATATAGAATTACCAATAGGGAGCAAACACATTTCATTTCTTTATTTCATTTCTTTATTTCACTCTTTATTTCACTCTTTATATGTTCGATGTATATAATTTTGTTCATTTTAGATGTTGAATTTTGATTTATATTAATCTTATAAGATGTGAACTTTAAATACTACTACTGTCAATTTTAAATAATCTATGTTACAGAATCAGTTTACTTTGCCTAAAATAACAATTTAAGAATACATTTTTAACATGCTAGATGATTGCTTTAGAGTTATTAAATACATTTGTGAATTAGCAAACTACTTATGCAATAATATAAACTAAGCTTATGTAAAGGGTTTGGTTTATTTGTTTAAAAAAGAATAGTTTTAAGGTTTCCAAGTAATCTCATTTTTTACCGTGCCCAAAAAGAGACATGACTTTTTTATGTTTGTTTACGCATAACTTATGCCCGTGTGAGCCGATTTCGATGATTTCTTGTTCATTGGAAAGTGTACCGCTAGTACCATGTGAAAAACGATGTATATCGGTGAACAATAACTGACAAGCGAGGAAGGTGGTTTAATAGCATTCAAATATAACTGTCAGAAAACGAACAAGTACAGTTAAAAATTTTTAAATATTTATTGATACTAAAATATTCTAGTCTATATGATATACTAATCCTTTCAAAAATTCACGGCTAAATAGCGGCTGTTTTTTCGATTTTTTTTTTTTTGTAGTAAGTATGTCATTACGTAATGCGTGAAAAAGAACTGGACTAAAAATATTTCTTTTTAGTTAATTATTGCATAAATGTAAATTATAGTAATTCTTATTAAAACTTACTTTTTAGGAATAGAATGCTAAATGAAAAATACAGGATATTGCAAACTTAAAATCAGATTTCTTTGTTTTGAATTTAGTATTATGTGAATATAAATTATAGTTATCTTTAACTTAACGTACGGAATCCTCAGCTCATGAAATATCATGCTTGATTGACCTTATTATAAACTATTGTAGTAAATAACGAAATATCTTTAATTATAAATAGATCTGTAGATTGTGCAGGTCAATCTAATATTGGATAAGAATTATAGTTTTATGAGATTAGCTGATGAGTTGGAGCATTTCGCTGAAAAATGAAATTTCTTCCTGCTATTTTCGGAAAACATAGCTTTTAGTTTATTAAGAGATTATTTTCAAGCAATTATTTTACCATACAAAAAAATAAAATTATTTCACCTTTTGTAACCATTTACGCACCAAATCATCACAGACACTACTCTCATTGGTTTTGACATTATACTTTCATCCCTGGTTAAATTTGCTATAAATACCTTTCTGGACATCAAAATTAAAGTTTTCTTCCATCAAAAAATATAATTTGTTTCGATCTGTTTGCTTCATTTAGCGTTCTCTTTGTGTGAAGTCTAGTTTGCCTATGTCATTACGTTTGTTTAATAGTGGTTTTTTCATTAACCTATTACGGGTAGTAGTTGGTGTTTTTTAATAATTCCTGTACATTATGAAGTTTCGTATTTACATCGCATTCATTCATATTTCAGAAGTAGGAAACGCAGAACTTTTCAATACTATAACCATATCTGTTACTTAATTTTGTTTCTACGCTTTTTTTCCAAGCACTATAAAACCTATACGAAACGTAGTTTAAACGTTTTTATTATTGTTGTTTAACATAACATACATCTTTCGTTTACTTTAATAATATTATTGTAACTTATTTTTATAGAAGAACACAATTAAAAGTTTTATAATATAACCTATTCTGTACATATAAAATTGATATTAATGACACTTTTGCGTTTTTTTTGTTTTTTTTAATTTATAAATGGCATTTCAGCAACAAAGGTCTTATATGAAATGCATTTTAACTATATAAATAAGTTAAAAAAAAAAAAAAAAAAAAATATTTTGTCGAGGTAAATGGTCAATGTGTAAGAATAAAAGATATAATTTATATTACCCTTTAACAAATTTCCACCTTTAAGATAACCTTGAACAGATGTAATTACATAAATTTCCCTTACATTTTATTTTAAAATTTATTTTTCAAAAATTTTATCGTAACATAAACTCAAAACCATGAAGAAAGTACCATTACTGGTATTGGTAGCGAAGTGTATCATTTTAATGACGTAATTATGTTTGAGTTTTTGTTTGGTACATGCAGCTAGACTTCCTGTTTCAACTATTTCAACTATTTCTCACTGCCGTGGGCAGTGTTGCATTTAAATATCCGGTAATCGATTTTTATGAAACACATTACATGTTTCATATTCGTTGCCGCAATGGGCAACGGCCGGTAGGCGCTCGTATTAATTACTTAGATGCACGTGTAATTTTTTTTTAGAAAAAATAAAACTTTACGAGACTGTACGCATTAATTTTTTGAAGTAATCATTTAGCATATGTGTGTAAATTGTTCACTGAAAAAGTAATTACTGGCTATTTCGTGTTGAATGTATGCCATTATTCTATTGTCTGCTATTTTATTTGCTACAAAGATTTTCATAGCAACTAGTAAAAAAATTATAAAGAATTTTTGAAAGTGTGTCAGTTTCACGGAAGAAGAAAGAATCTAATTTTACTTTCATACGTTAGGTATTTTAATTAATTTTCTAATGGTAATTTTTGAATTTTTTTCTAAATTTTAAGCGTAAAAATTTACTATAAATTTCTGAATTTACCGGACGTGTAGATATATTTTAATTATATGTACGCTGTGGAGTAAGGTATGTGCAGTATTTTATAATTTCGATGTAATGCTTTGATCTCATTGCGTACTTGGTTAGTTTGTTTCGTGATTTTATCGTTGTCGTTTATATTTCATATTCATTATTTCAAATTCAAACTGTAACTGATAGCGCGAATAAATTAACGAACTAAAATCACATAAAATATACGTAAACCTTTACCTCGGAAACCTATTTGCGGTAGCACTACTAAAAAGATTGCTACTATGCTTTCTTCAAATTAATAGAAATTTTTTTGCGAACGCTATTACAACAATGCAGCTTTTAACCTATTTTTCCGTGAAATTTTCCGAATAATTTGCCTTTTCTTAGATAAAAAGAAAAAAGAAGTATTTCTTTTAAGTTCGATTTTATCGTACTGTAAGAAAATGGAAATTTTAACATGTGCACAATGTCGAATAAATTAAATTTCAGAAAAAATCTGGATGCGCTAATTCAGACAACGGAAAAGTGGCGATGATAATGTACAGATTAATTCTTATTTCCGGGATACATCATTATTATTAATATCGAAATGCGTGGTTTATTTATTTTTTGCAATTATTTCTTGTTTAGAAACTTTGGACAACTGGCTGGTGAACGAAGAGCTGTATAAGCTGCTGGCTTGTCCGTTATTTTCATATGCTGCGGGAGACTGTAATGTTACTGAAGAAATAGCCAAATTTTTATATACACACGATTTACAGGTGTTGGCTTATTTACAAACACGTATGCTTATTCTCATGAAATCGTATCCTACTTCGATAAAGGTAATTTTCACTTTTCTTAATTAAATTTTGCGCATTTCGAAATCTATCGATATCTCTGAAAGAAGTACATTTTGCGACGTTATGTAATAAAAAATAAGTCGATAAAAATGAAAACATTCAATTAGAGTTTCCTATTTTGATGGAAGTTTTAAAAGCCATTGTAATTAAACTTTCGGATTCTCAATTTTTTTGTGGAAAGTTTACTGACAAATATTATTCAGCATTTTACTCGTAGCTGCCTCTTATACAAATCTTGGAAGTGAAAGGAAATTTTATTTCCTAAAAATATTTTATTATTTTTCAAAAAAAAAAAAACAACAAATATTACTAAATAACTTTCTAGATTTTCTGTTAGTTACCGGAAACAAGAAAATGCTCTCTTCGAATGAATCGAGTAATTTAGTTGTATGCAACACTATTGAATTAATAATATGCACCATTTAACCATTCAAAGACGCTTTGTTCATGTACAAGACCAACACAATTTTGAAAGTATTCTTTGAAAAAAGGGAAAAAATTTTAAATAAAACATTTATTATGCGAAGGGATACGGATAAATGTAAAGACTCAATATTTGAAGGTTGTACAACGCTATTGGTGTATAGCGTTCATCGAAAAAAAAAAAAAAAAAAAAAAAAAAAAAAGTTAAAGAGAATTAAATAAGTTATTTTGATAAAATATTTTGTTCGGTACTAATTCTACGTCCTAAACAACAAGCCTATTAGTAGTTAATGCTACGCGCTTGAACAAGGTACAAGGGACATCAATTTTTAGTTTCAAAATTGTGGATCCGAGTATCAGATTTCGGCTATTGTAACAAAATTCCTAAATTTCTTTTTACATAACTTTTTAAATATTTTTTTTTATTTTTATTTTACGCTAGTCTGCACAATCACGCCTTGCTGTGACGTAATCTGTGGAAAAGCAAAGGAAATAAAATAGCAATTGTGCTTTTTTGAATAATAACTTTATTTTTGCAATACGGGAACTCGTGATTTGTGAATTTAAAAAAAAAGTTCCCGGAAATGTATAAACACAAAGTGTAAATATTAGAGAAAAAACGTATTTAGCTTATTGTAACGCTTTATGGTACACCACGTTTTTCGTACATTTTGTTGAGATAATTTAGATATTAGATATTTAATTTTTAAGCACAATAACGTTTTGTAGCGATGAGCTTTCGTATTGCAGCATAACGTGTGGACATCACCTGCGTGTTCATATACGGGGTGATTAAACAACCTTTTTTGCATATTGCAACCATTTTTCCAATTTCTAAGTCTATATGAATCTGGCTGCGGTGATAGCGAGTGTTTTTTAAAAAAAATTATCGAAATCAGCCCACCCGTTCTCGAGTTTAGCGCTTAGCAACAAAACAATTCATTTTTATTTATATAGATTTATAATATTATTCGTAAAAGCATCCACTAACTTATAACAAAAGCATTTTACTTTGAAATGAACAAAATCATACATTAAAAGTAAAACGTCCGTTAATAAATTTGACACTTGTCATAGTACCACTGCCTCTTTTTTTCCTTTTCGGTATTATAGAAGTTCTCTGAATTTTATATTATTATAATTTGCGAACTATAACATTCATTTGTATACTGTTCGTTGATTTCCGAAAACCGTGAATGCAGGTTTTTTGAAATCGGTAGAAATATATTATGTAGTAAAATTTTTTATGTACAAATCGGTATTAAAACTGAACATTCGTGATTTTAATGAAACGGATTGATTAAAGGTGCGCGAGAATAGGGTATATCAAAAGTATCGAATTAAAAAAAGAGGAAGAGATCAGTAAGTCAGTACGACTGGTATAAAGTTGAATAGGATGAACGCTATTACAAACTAGGAAACCTTGGCGGTATAGTTTCGTGCTGATTAAATTTCGTTAAAAGGGAATGGAGCAATAATGATTTTAGCCGGTAAAATCGGTAAAAATTCGACTGAGTTAAGTTATGTTATTTTCATTGTTTTATATAGATGATTCTACACCGGCGAGTACTTTTAACTAAATTATTTTCATTAAAAATGAAGAGTTCATTACGGGATTCTACGTTATACCTTAGTGCTGACACTAATGCTTTGAATACTGTCTCTGTAGCGGAAAAGTAAATAAAACGATATTCTCGAATCAATGAATATTGAGGCAGAATTTCAGTTGAGCGTGTAATATCAAAAAAGTGAATATTGTTTATAAACTATTCGTATGCAACCGAAAGAAATTTCGTATACTAGTATTTTTTGTACTATAGTTTTCCATTTAAATGGTAAATAATAATATCGTCTGTACGGGGCCTAAGCAAAAGAGGAAACGTTGAAATATGAAAAAAATTAGGGACCACTGGGTATCGTAATGGTTAGAAATTTTGAATATTTCGACAACTGCTCAGCGACTTTTAAAGTTTCAAGGAATTTTCAACTGAAAAACACAAACTTAATAATATAAACAACTAATTTTCTTTGCACTGGTTAAAATTACAGACTGACAACGAACTGTTGGACAGTGGTGAACTTTCCGCTAATCGTAAATTAGCCATAATGTTGCGTTTAAAAGAAAAACAGATACTCAAACGAGCTTCCGACTACTGCTCGATGATGACCGCAATCAACAGTAAGGGGGATTCCCCGGCCGTGAAAGATGATGACGTGATTATAGCGGAAAAATAAAATAAGAGCCAAGTCGTCCTGCTTCGTGCACGATAACAAGGCGTATTTATTATCACCGAAAGCCGCGTGATTTGATCACATTTGATCTTGATCGATTTTTCGGCAGCACGCGATGGTATTTTCGTTAACAAATTTTCATATTTACTTTCATCCCAGGATTTTTTTTTTCTTCTTTTTTCGTATTATTAATTTCGTGTCCCACCGCTAATTGATTAATATAAACAATTCCATAACCCGCATTAGTATTAGGATTTGAACTAATTATGTAACATGTCATTTTTCTCGACGGAATATTCGGTCGGTTTATAATTTTTCGATAGAATTATACTTTTACGATATCCTAAGTCATGCATCGTATATTCTTTTTATATATAAATATATATATGTATATATATATATATATATATATATTATGCATTATTATAGCGAAGATTTAAATCTAGTACGATGGTGTTAAATTTGTGCTAGATAATCTACGCTCCTTATACTATTGCTTTTACATTTTTCATTATCATTAATACATACATTGCCTACAGTCGAACTTACGCGTAACGAAGAAGTTCCAAAAGGAACTGGAAAAAAAAATTTCGAAAGAAAAATTCTACATTTGCTGATAAAAATACTTAATGTACAGGTTTCAGTAATCTTAAAGAGTAGTAATAGAAAACAATTTGTTCCTATAAATTCAGCGCTGAGAAGAATTAGGAAAGAAAGATAGCTAGGTAGAACGATGACCTTCGAATTGAAAATTTACCAGCAGATATATCTTCAGAAAATATGTGCTGTTGCAAATTGTTATGAATAAGCGTGTAATAAGATTTTTAATTGCGGGAAAAATATAACTTGAAAAAAAAATTTAATGCTTAAAATCAAAATTATAAATCTTGTTAACTGAGAGAATTATTTCTTATATTAAAAATCAACCTGTGAACTTGTAAAAATCGGAAAGAAATTAAATGGGGCTCAATTACATTCAATAGGCGCGCGTGGTTTTGCTTATTTATATTGATTAATTTTAAAAATTATTCAATTAATTAACGTAACATTTTAATGATTTATAAATTCGTATTAATTGAGAAATAGTATCTATTTTTAACATTCTAATGAACTTAAACGCTTTAATATATGTGTTATAACTCGATGCTTCGAATTTCGTCATGAGGAATACTGTTATAATTTTTATAGAAAATTTTGGTTTAATAGTTTATGTCATTCTTCGTAAAATGATATTTTATTAAATGCTAAAACGTTACAGATTTCATTACAGGTTTTTCTCATTTTTTCCGGTAATAAGAATGACATAATCAATAATGTGTGTGCGTACGTCTGTAGTTAGATATATACATACATTTTCAAACTATACTTATAATATAACGGAGATTTATTTAATGATGCTATGAAAAATACAAGTCCCGAAATGCACATATTAACCATATTTTTTTTTAGTTGCATTTTGTTTTGTTTTTTAGCTGTAAATTCATTTAGGGAAGTACGGAGACATAAAAATTAATAAATTTCACAAAGTTGTCTCTAAATTCAGATTTTTATTTTTTTAAAAAAAACAAAAATTAGTGAAATAAAATAACTATGAAACATTCCGGTTAATAATTAAATTTATAGAGTTCTTCGAATTTTACAATCACGAGCAAATACTGAATTAATAGATTTTTACTGCAATCATTTGAAGAACGCGTTCCGTTTTTAAAAAAACGGTATCGGAATGCTGTTCCGGCTCCCTGACACTACTCGATTTATTCATTACTTTACGAGGCTACAAATTCCGATGTTATATTTGGAACCTTTTTTACCATAATTAACGATAACAACCCATTAATTTAACAGAATTATTTTTATATTCATTTTGTGATTGTATGTTTCCCTATTCTGTCAATATCGCTTTTAAACATTGTTTTTTATCGTATATTCTCTTCGTATTATTTGTACATTTGCTTTAAAAAAATTTGAACTACTATCAACATACTTTATTTAGACAAAATTTAAATATATAATTTAACGCCCATCGGTTGCAGAGAAAATAGCATTTAAAGCAAATCAAAGGTAGAGCACGTCGTAGAACAGACTTTTAATGTGATTTTCCTGCTGGTTGAATTATGCGGGAGTAAAAGAGGTAAACTATTCGAAATGGTTTAAAAAAAAATGCACGTTTGTTAAGCGCAAAATACATGTTAATAATCGCCCTCGTCTGCTTCTAGATCAGTCGAATGAAAATGCGGAAATATTACAAAAGTTTTATTTCGTTAAAAGTATATCTTTTTTAGGTTCGTTTTTGTTTTTTTTTTTTTTTTTTTTTTTGTGGGAATTCTCGTATTGTAATTTTGATTTGATTTGAGTCAAGGAACGACGTCAATAACAAAAGCAATTAAGAAAAATGGAACCTAAAAATGTTTTTTCCTAAACCGACGAAGTATGCGAGAATTTTTCTGCCTTCAACATATAAGTAAGGAAAAATATTTGTGAATGTATTTTTTATAAATAACCTAATAAACTGAATGTATGATAAATTTTAACTTGTAGAATGGAATGATAATCAAAGGATCTTTTTCTTAAACGATCTTTAATAAAAAAAACTTCGTAATGTGTAAGTTCCACGATATAGGTATACGTTTTATCGTTCACTTATTTTTGTAAGCTATTATTGAGATCTCTTAAGTATTATTACATTAGGAACTTTGGAAACTCGTTACAACCCAGTGTTGGTCGTAAAATTTTATTTGTTAAACTGATGCGTGAAAATGTTTTCGCATTAAAAGTTACCAAATTATTATTTTTAAATAATTATATAGCAAAAGAAATTTTATTATTAAACATTTAAATAATGTTGCTCTTATAAAATTATATTTTAAAGGTGTAAAACCTTTTGCGCAAAATGTATTGTATACGTTCAGTATTAAATGACGATTTGTGCGGTTTTTAATCTACTAATCTTTTCCTATATAGCCGAATCGAGTCGCTTAATGTTTTTTATTAACCATAAGTTTTGGTCTGTAGTTTTTTTGGTTCAAAACTTATTTCGAACGTATTTTTATCGCGTTCTAAAAAGTTTAACTGTTTTTGTATGGCATTTAATATTGATAATAATAATCGAATCATATCGAATAAATTTTGTTCTAATTAACAATTTACTATTAAGATTGTTTATTTAAAAATAATTATTAAGCTATTTTAGATAAGTTATTTTTTAAAGTTTAAATTAACAATTGAAAAATAATCTGCGTCCGTTTTAAAGTTTTTCTTATGTGTATATATTTTTTTTTATATTTTTTATATATATATATATATATATATATATATATATATATATATGTATATGTATATGTATATGTATATATATATATATATATATATATATATATATATATATATGTATATATATATAAACAATATATAGTTCCTAATTTGAGGGGCCAAATTTGTGTACAGTTATCAAAAAAATTTGTCCGCTGATACTTTTTTTGAATACTTAAAATTTGCATTTGGATTGATTAAGCAATTGAGGACAAACCAATGTAAGATTCTCTTGGCTGTGTAAATAATGTTAAATAAGATCAAATAATGAATAATAATAAAAAACAGACATTTAGACTGAATATGAATAGATAGGCTGGAAACATTTTCGGGAATATCCCATCTTCAGCTAAAAAATAAAAGAAAAATATGATTAAAATTGAGTACACTATAAATGGTCTTATACTGAAAAAACTCTAAATCGCAATCATCAATATATACTGTACTCAGCTATTAAAAATAATAAAAAGCACTAATTAACAGAATTACTTTACATTTGATAACTCAGTTTATGTGCAACAAAACTCCTCGACTATGAATTCTGCTCCCTCATCAGGTTCACTTGGAAACATATTTTTACAAAATGCAGATGATCACATAGAAAATTTATTTAAAAATAAAAAAGGTATAAAACTATGATCAAATATGTTGATAGAATGCTAATAATTTTTGAAGTTAAAATACTGCAATCGAAATCAGATGCATTTAACAAAACATATAAAGGGAAATATCTCAGATTAATGTTCTTTTCGTTTTTAGCTGAAGATAAGATATTCCTAATTTTTTTTTAGCCTATCTATTTATTTTAAATGTTTGTTGATTATATTTATAATTATTCATTAGTTAATCTTATTAATTAATGAACAAACAGAATGTACAGAGATACCTTACATCAAATAATTGTTATATTATTATAATTAAATTTACAAGACAGAAAACTAGTTAATTATATATGTAAATAAAATAATTCGCCGATATGTTTCGGTGAAATCAGCCGCATACTCATGGTCTTGTTGACGAATTATTTTCTTTATATAATTAACTAGTTTTCTATGTCTTGTGAATTTAAATTGATTACGATAACGATGTAGTGTAAAACATGTTTAAACATAATTATTTATCAACTAATATTTATTTACATACATTGATCAACGGATATTTAATTTTATTTTACGCAAAGAATAAAAAGAATAAATGTTTGAAATACAAGAGGTAAGTTTAAAAATAAGTTAAAATTCCCCTTGCCGACTATTTTCGGATTTTAGGATTCGCAATTATATGGCACGTTTATTAATTAACATGCAATGATTGTGGATCGTGAAATGCAAAACTAGTCAACGTGTATGAATTAAGTAAATGTTTTTAAATACATTTTTTGGTTTTTATTGTTTTATTCTCTTTGTCTATTGCATTGTTTCGTTAAATTTTCCAAGTTTTACTGACTAAAGAACATGCGTTGATTTGGTTTAATTTTGTTGTTAGACGTAAAAGTATTTTAGTGTTATTTTATTCAGATTAAAATGCGTATAATTGTTCAACTTAAATTATATTAAAACTGCTCATAGAAATAAACGGCAAACAATTTTTAATGAAAGTGTATTTGAAATAATGTTAAATTGCGCTAAATCGTTTTCTAAAATAAATTGCGTAAATAGATTTGTAAGTCTTATCAAATTAACTTTGTTTTATATAACTAGGTGTACTTATTTATTTATTTTTTGATAAATATTGTACACTAAATTTTGCCCTAATTTAGTTTTCTATTAACTTGGTTTGTTATGTGATATAAATTGTACAAATACGTATACGTATGTATGTATGTATACATTTTTTTAAACTATGTAATTAAATGGTTTATTAATTCGTGGGACGGATACATCTATCCCATTAATTTTTTAAATCCTACGCAAAGATGGTAATGTATGTTTTTATTTTAATATATTTTAGCGTTACGTAAAACGTTCTTTAAAATATATAATACTGATGTTATGAAATTATTTACGTAAAATTAATTCGTTTATTGTAAACCATCATAGAAAATAATGTTGGCGGTTGGAGATTTAGGAAGCACCTTCCATAAGAAGATCACGAAATAAAAGCTGAAATGTGCAAAATGAAAATTCTCTGTCCAATCCAAATTTATAAAAACGAAAAACTGTTATTAAATGTTTAAAACTTTCACAGTGAACACAATTTCAGAACGGTTGTGAACGGTGTGAATTAATTTGATAGTCCGAAAATGTTACATTCTCTTCCATAAGGAAACAATTAAACTGCGATGAAGAAGAGCCTAATCTTTCAGAAATGTTATAATTAATTCATTCACGTTATACTCGATCGTTTTGAAAAATATATAAATCGGCTATTTTTAAAATATTGGAATAGAAGAAATATGATAATCGTGCCTTTTAATTTTCTATGCATACCCGTTGCGGCCTAATGTGTAGTGTTTTCAAAACTCCGTTCCTTCGGGAAAAGGATACTCCAGTCTATCGGGCCAAATGAAGGGATTTTCGCATAGTCCTGTTTATAGAAGGGTATAAACGAAAACGATTCTGCTTAAGAAAAATTCGAAATCGCCAACAGCGGTTTATAAGACTTATTCAAAAGACCAGATGAAAGGACTTTGGTTTTCCTTTTAAACTCAGAAATGATTAAAAAAAAAACAGAATATAAGGACTCGTATCCGAGTGCATTATGGTCGTCAACGAATGAATACGAACACTCATCAATGTAATCCCATAAATGGCATCCAAGAAGTTCATAGCTAGCCTGCAATTAAGATATGACAGAAATGATAACACTCTGTTGATTTCGAGTTGCAATAAAGATATAATATCGACAGCAATTTTTTTTTTTGTAAAAAAAGTGATTAAATTCAATAATTATAGGTTAACATTTCTTATAAACTTGTGGTGAACGTATACACTATTATTATTCACATTTTGTCGTGAGTTTTTTTTTTAAATTGTTTCAGAGTGGTTGGGTTATGAGCTTCTTGCGAACGAAATAATTGTAAATAAATAAATAAATCTTTTCGGTACCGTTTCCTATTCTCACTATAAGGAAGAGTATATTAATACAAGTATATGCATGAAACATAAGGAAATTTTTTCCTATTTCAGTATATTTGTTTCTATGAATAAATAAAAGAATGCGAACATTACTTAGCTTTTACGGCTTTTAAAGTTGCTGTTTACAAAATATCATCTTAGCGAATTATAATTTAACAGAAGATATTTTTAATCGAATAGATTTTTATTTATTTATTTATTTATCTATTTGTTTAATTATTTATTTGAATGTTCTATCACTTAGGAAAAAGTGAATTAAATTTTTACATCGAAAAGCCTACATTACAAAATTAGTTCTTAATGATTCTGTAATTTGCATACTTTATAAAAAACTTTTTAAGTATAAATTATTAAGCTATGTTAGAAAGAAAAGCAAACGACAATTGTTTCAATTAATGCTTTGCCAATAAATGGGTTTATCAAAAAGTGTATCAGCAATTTTTAGAAAAAACATTCTATTTATTGCAGCACTAAATATCATTTTTGCTGCCATTATCTGTTTCGGCAGTCCAACTTGAAAAAACGACGTATTTTTACAGCAATATTTTGCAATAACGAGTGTTAATAACCATACTACAGTGTTCGAAAATGTTGCCTCATATCGACTTGATTTCTCAATTTTTCTACGCTTTGTTGAAATTCGTTGAAGCTTTGTTAATGAAATCGCTCAGCGCCTTATTTTACAATAATATCGCTGAATTATAGAAAATTTTTGCTTGTTAAATAGCTGACTATTGGAAAAGAGTATGTATAGCCGAGTAACTGTGTAAAATCTGCCTCCTTCCCTCGATTTGACTAAAATTTGACTCATATGTTTCTCTTTCCAAAAAAAAAAAAAAAAAAAAAAAAAAGATCCTGAAAATTTTGAGCCTTAGGATGCAAATTTGAGCTCCTAACCTCAAAAAACCTGGCTTTCAGTTTTTAGCCATATTTTTGCGATTTGCGAACGGATTTTGAAAAACCCAAGTCGAAGTTAAAGAAATTACGAAACGCAATAACCTAGTTACGAGTATTTATGCAGGCTCTCGAAGCAAAAACATAACCTAAAAAGTTAATTGAAAATTTCAAACTCAACTAAAAATTAACAAAATGAAGGAATTTTATATTGAAGCGTATAAAAACATTTTTTTGGGATGAAAATTAATACTCTGAATTATCAGTCGACTGCACTTTAAAGTTAAATATAAATAAAAAAAAGTTTATTTTTGCAATATCAAAAGACAATGAAATATGAATTAAAAAGCATCTAACGATAATGTAGAATTATGATAAAATATTTGTAACTGAACAATATCTCGTTCTAGAGGTCTAGAATGTATACTTGAAAATTGGGATAATAGGGATAGCTAAACACGATTCTGAGATCAATTTTAGGCATTGTTGTAAGGAATTGTGACTAAACCGACCAAATTGTAGTTTTTGGAGGTTTTTTCTGCGATTCGCGAGAACAAGACACTTTTATTTCTAAATTGGACAAAATTTACTTGTCCAAGTTAGAAATAAAAGTGTCTTGTTCTCGCGAATCGCAGAAAAAACCTCCAAAAACTACAATTTGGTCGGTTTAGTCACAATTCCTTACAACAATGCCTAAAATTGATCTCAAAATCGTGTTTAGCTATCCCTATTATCCCAATTTTCAAGTATACATTCTAGACCTCTAGAACGAGATATTGTTCAGTTACAAATATTTTATCATAATTCTACATTATCGTTAGATGCTTTTTAATTTATATTTCATTGTCTTTTGATATTGCAAAAATAAACTTTTTTTTATTTATATTTAACTTTAAAGTGCAGTCGACTGATTTTCATGAATTAATTTGTAGCTATGTAAGATTTTAAAAATAATTACTTCTATAAATGAGATGAATTTTTTATCTGTGTTATGATCTGGGTCGTTCTGTTGTATGACGGCGAGCCCGCCCTTCCTTGGTGGTAGTCCGCTGTTCTGTTTAAGTATTAAAATATAAAAAACTTGGAATAGGAGTGTTAAATAAATAAACAAAATAAACAAAATATTATAAATAAATAACTAGAGGTTAACTTCAGCTATTAATTATTTGCTTCAGATCAGAAATACAAGTTGACTATATGACTTCTGATTTACGACAGAGTTCCCGAACCGAGTAAGCACGTTTCTTATGTTGACGCTATGCATCGAGATGATTTAATAAAAAATCACACTTCACCTATTAATAAAGAATTATTTAATATTAGAGACGATCAGTTAGCGTTAATATGCGATGGTTCTTATTTACGTCACCAGAAAAGCAGTAATAATGAATACCAAAGGAAATTATATTCTGGTCAAAAAAAAGTACCACTCATTTATACAACCGATGGTTATGTAGTCGATGTACCTGATCCATTTGAAGCTAATATTAATGATATTGAAATTTTAAAATTACTATTATTCAGAGAAGAAGGTGTTTCAAAAATACGTAAAAAGGGATATATTTTTATACTCGATTGAGGATTTTGAGGATGTAAAGAATTGGTTAGAAGAGCAAAAAAAAGGAAAACGTTCGCAATTAACAGCCAAAGAATCGAATTACTTTCGGCTTATGACAAAAATTCGATGGTTAATTAAAGTCTTAGAGCCAAAGAATATTGTTAAATCGCAAATTATTCACACGATACTTTTGGAAAATGTTTAAATTCTGATGAAAAAAAAAACACGTGGAAATTACTGCTCAAATGAAATCCAGAGAAAATGTGACAAACATTTTGGCGACGGAAGTAGAAACAGAACGACGGAGTAAAAAAAATTATCCTTTCAACAACTTACATCAGATAATTAATTAGATTTTCTAAAAATGACAAAAAAAACATTCAACTAAGATACCATGTGAGTAATGATGAAACTCGGTGAACATAAATTAGTATTCGTTAAAAAACATGAAAAAATGTGATTCTTTTAGATAATTTTTTTTTTTTTTTTATTATTTTTTATTAGTATAACAGAGATGGTTGACTTAAAATGCTATCAATTTGTAAAATTACCATGGAAATATAGCTTTGCTTCCGACTTCCAAAAAGAAGGAGATTACACGTTCGTCGCGTTTTTTGAATTACATTGTAAATTTTGATAATTTTATACAAAGTATAGAAACGAAAGAGACAGAAATGTAAGCAAAAGGAGTCGAGCGGCACAGCCCCCTGCGAGGCCAAAATGGCTGGGTTTAATATATATGTATATGTTAAAATTAAAATATATTGTATTTGCTGTATAATTTTTATGAGATAGATTCCTTTTTTTATTTTTATTTTATATTATGAAATTATAATGAAATGACACATGAAGTAAAATTATTTATATTAAATATTTTATTAGGCGAAAATGGTTTCACTAACTTATAATTTCACTTTTTATTTATTTTTTTATTGTACACGGTTGAATGGATGTTAGAGTTTTCAAGTATACAAGGGCAATGCCATTCGTAAATTTAGTTTCGCTGAGTTCAAATTATCAGTTTTATGGTACATGGAAAATTTGTATCAAGGTTATTCGTACGGTGACTAATGAAATATTCGATAAAAAAAATGTTTATTGGTAGCCGGTTCTTTTGAAAATTTACTATCGATAATATATTGAAGGTGGTATGTTTTTAATAATTTTTTTTTCTTTTTTACTATTTCCCTAAAAAATATATCCGTCTTCGGTGGTTGCACCTTACTTATGCATATATATTGAGTCATTATTCACCTGACTGTCGTTTTTATGATGCGTGATTGTTAAAGGGTGAACATTCTGTATTTTTCAGTTAATGTAACGTCAACATTAGCGGCTAATAAAAAAACGTGAAAAGCATCCTTAGATATCTTAAGACAGTGAACTTTTTTTTTTTTTTTTTTTACCTTGTAGAACTGCTGAGGAAATAAATTATTTATAGAAGTACTTTTTTAATTTTTATATTTTTTATATTTTATCATTAATATTAAAATGCGGAATTATAAATAAGGAATACATTCGGAATACATATAACACAACTAATTTAGAAAAGTTTATTTATTATAAAAATAATAAAAATTTAAATCGAAAAATAATAAATTTAAGAAACACGTTGTAAACCATGGAAATCAGGAAAACACTTCAACGTGTAATTGGGCTCGAAAATTTGATTTAAAAATCAAATATTTTGTCACGTGAAATATTATTTGAGTTTAGAGGTGAATTTACATGTATTTTTTTCCCTTTTATTTAATTATGGTTATTTTATATTTTTACATGGATACGGAAAAATAATATTCCCAACGATTTAAGTAACAATTTGTGTTTTAATTATTATTTACTATTTCTTTATCCGTTATAATTGATTTCAATTTTAATTTTCAGTTTTTTCTCCATTTCATTTAAATTAATTACGAATATAAATTTAGATTTGTTACAATAAAGGCATTGGAAATGTGCTAAAGATAATAATAATACATATAATAATTAATTTAAACAAGTATCCGCCGTGTATAAAATTATATAATTTCTCTGTTCAAAGCTCCCGACGAAGTATCAGATGCTGCTAATTGATAGGTATTAGTAAAAGAGCAACAAATTCAGCGGAGTAGGAGCTAAGTGATTTATTCTAAAATGGTCAAAAAATTAGTTAGACTTTAGTTTTCCAGTAATTAGTACAGATTGTGTGTAATAGGTTTTAAGTGCCTCGGTTAAGAAGAATCACGTTTTTGCTTATTGTTAGTTTAATAACGCCGCTTTCAATTTCGGACTCCTTACTTGCTCGTAATTATGATTATTAATTCACCAGCATAGGCACCGACTTTATAGGGCTTGCGTTTATTAAGTTCTCTTTAAAATTGATTTTACGGGAACTGCTCCCCCCCCCCCCTCCCCACATTAAAAAAAAAGTCATTAAATTTGACTGAAAATAAATGTAATAACATTTCTATATTCGTATTGTATATTTTGCAGATATGCAACGCAGATAATTTTTTAAAAACTTTATATTCGCCACTAAAATTTATTCAAGATAATATAAAATAAACGTCAATTTTTTTTAAACTTTTGACGAACTTTCAATTTTATTTTTGTGAAAACATAAATAAAAATGCATTAATGAATACATAATGAATATAACTTGTCTCTTTTTTAAAACAGCATGGATTGCCAAACAATCGACAATTAACAGTAACGTGTACATTTGATTTCGTAAAACTACGTTTGTATCATATTTCTGCGACACTATGTTTTAAAAGGTTAATAACAGCAGAAGAAAAAAATACTTCGAACAACTGGACGAAAAACTATTTCCCATTAGAATTAGTTCGTTTCTTATTTAAGGTGGAAATAAATTGATGCTTATCTGGACAATTCTCTTTATTTTCTAAAGTAAACGTGTCAATAAATATAAAATAAATAAATACCTCAATAACAAACAAAAGTAAGTATAAAATAATTTATTTTAATACATTAAACTCTATATTGTTAGCTGACAATGGGATATGCCTGAAAAAGTTTCTTTAAATTGAGGTATTTATTTTAATTTACTTAAATATAAATTATTTTTATACTTATTTTTGTTTTTTCATTGGGGTATTTATTTTATACGGGTATGGATTTATCTACATTTAAAAATGTTAAATTAAAATTGGTTGTTATATTTTTTCTTATAGTTTCGGCTAAGTAAAAAGTCGCTTGTAAGAATAAATATCACGTAATTTCCATTTATTGTAAGTAAATAATAATCCGTATAAAATATTTATATAATATTAACATTTGTAGACAAAGCCTGATTAAGGATTACAAAGGTATAGGTACAATTATGGCGAAGGTCCCGGATAACTTTTGTTATTCAAAATAGAATATTTAATTATTTATTATTTTCGTACAATTAAATATTGCTCTGTTTAGGTTCTAGCCATCCTCTAATGCCAAAAAATTAATACTATTGGATTTTATATAGCACTACTAAATATTATGCCTACGTCATATATATAAGTAAAAAAATTTAATCTGGAAAAAAATCTCCGAGATTAATTTTTTATTATGATATTCTTGCAGTCAATTTTTTAAATTTCGTAACGACTTTTATAAATGTAAAAAATGTAGTTTTAAAATTACGTTTTTTTTTTGTTTTTTTTTGATACCATTAGTTAAGTTGTCGCGTTCATGATAGCCCGCCCCTAACAGATTAGTAATATTTCAGTGTGCTAATTATTTATTCGTCATTAAGCCCGAATCGTGTATTTTTGCGATAAAACCTGAATTTTATACTAATTATGATGAATTGCTAATGTACTAAATCCCCCCAAAAAAATGTTTTAAAAACATTTCTGGTGCTATAAAATTAAAATTACTTCCAGTCGATAGTATCTCAACTAAAGATAAAATTGATGCTGGTGCTACGGTTAATGGTCTCATTTTTAAGGCTGAATCTATCAATTTTTTTTTATCTTTCTTTAATATGAACAATTTTCAGGCAACGTTGATACCGTTAATTGTGTCTTTCAGAAAAAATCTCTTCATTTTTAACAAGCTTCCGAAATGTTACATTGTAATAGTGACTTTTCGATGTCGTTTTTTTACTGTGGATAAAAATAATTAACATAAATTTTAATTTTACATGCATAGTTGTACCTTTTTTTTCCTATTTTATACAAAAGAACAATAATTAATGATTTTAATTAAAATTATTTTTGATTTTTTTTTTTTCGGTTTTTGGACCCCAATATTTTCTTCAAGTCGGCGTCTAAGTTCAATGACTTGAAAAATTACTAGCGGTTACATACAGGATAAGTTGATGGGTTTGTTCTTATATTCTGTAATAAGATGAGAAGAAGAAAAAATACGGGTTGAAAATGAAATGTAGTTTTTTACGTTTTGATGCAAATTTAAACTTAAATAACTTATATATTTCGAGAACACTTTATTTGAATGCCCTTTCATTTCTTCAGAACGCACGATACTGTATTCCGGTCTTTTACGTCTTGGCCTCCCTACGCCTTACAACGCTCACAGAATCCTTTCTTTTCCTTCTCCCTTGGTTATTCCTTTGTTAGCTTCATTCATATGTTCTATTTTTAATATTTTTCCTTGCTGTTATACCTTGCATTGGGTAACGTCCTTGGCTGACATTCTCAAAAAAAAAGAAAAAAAAAAGAGAACACTTATAACTAGTTTTTGCTATAAATTACATGTTATATATAGAGATGCGATGCTATTAAAGTACACATATATATAATATCAGACTGTGTAAAATGAAATTAAAATTTGGCAAATGTATTAGGAAGAATATTTCAAAAGTCCAAAAAGGTGATTTTTAATAAATTTCATTTTATCAAATATTGAATATCAGGGGAAAATATTCATTCAAAGAATTGTTTATATCTTAACAAGATTCGTTTTAAAAGCTTTAATCGCCTGAAAAATAATATACCAGGGTGTTTATTCAGTTTTTTTTTGTTAGATATTAACCTATATTTATACTTTAATAAATGATTTTATCAGTAACTAATTATTGAAAGAGAAAAAATAAATGTAGCAAATGAATAGAAGAAACCTTGAGATAACCGACAAAATTCAATGGTTAAGATGAATTAGGCAAACACTCGGTAAAAATCGACATCAGGTAGAAAATAAAATAATTTTTTTTTTTTATGTTAAAAATTTCGCAATACATTTACACTTTTCTGAATAAACTCGGAGAGAAAATCGGAATCGGTTTCAGACATGTTTCAATGAATAGCGCTGTTAGATCTCGTAATAATAATTGATAATTTCAACGGCAAAATGTTTACTTTCATCTAACTCGATTACTTTTTTTTATTAATCCTCTTTTCCTGCGCACGAATGGTTTTTATCGTATTAACGAATTGTAAGAAATGAAAAATTTAAATTATTCCTTACCCACAAAAAGGAAATAATGGTTGAATTATAAAAAATTTGTCACGGAAATTTTTTTTTTACAAAAGTAAACCGAAATTTTTAAAGTTTACGCAACCATTTAAAGAAAATATCTCTTTATAAATTTAACCAATTTAGAATTTTATAATTTCAAGGGATCCGTCTTGCCAGACTGGTGGCTGACCTAAGGACGACTTATGTTCAAAGCGGTCTGAAAGTCTCGAACCCGGAATCTCGAATTGGACGTTTGAGCTTTCCGCCAAGTTACTTCGCTTACATCGGAAACGAAATTAGTATAAAACGTTTTTTTCCAAAAAAAGAATACCGACTTCAAGATCTATCCTAAAAATTTAATAAAAATGCACTAAAAAGTAAAAAATAATTACTCCCGATAAGAAAATATATTTCAGAGTGGCATACCTTAAGGTGATATTACCATGAACATTAATTTTTTTGAAGTCGGCATCAAATTCATAGTACAATATCTAGAAACAGTTAAATTAATATTTAATGCAGTTTGTAATTATTATTTTAATATGAATTTGATGCCTACTTTAATTAAGATATTACTGATGTATAAGAATTACGATCATATCATTCTTAGTTTTATCACCGAAATATATTTTTTATAGTTATTTTTAACTTAGTGCATTTTTATTAAATTTTTATAATAAATCTTAAATTAGGTTTTTTTTTTTTTTGGAAATCGGTAAAAAATAAAAGTACGAGTAATTTAACGTATAATAATTATTAGGTCCCATTTATTGTTGTCATTTACTGTGTTATTAGCTATCTGTATAGCTGAGATGTACAATTAGGTTGCCCGCTAACCGATAAGGTTGAGGAGAGAAAGAAGAAGAAGATGCTAATATATGTTTTATTAAATATTGGAGTAATGGAATGAGATATGAAATTCGGCGTATTCATAAAATATTACTTAGCTAATGTAATTGTTACAGAAATAAATCTAGCAATTCCGAAATCTATTACCAGAGCCGTGCATAATAAAGGAAACAAATTCAGCATATTTGGAATTTAAAAATAAAAAATTAATGACAGGAAATGGTCATTATTTTACCTCAGGCGTAGGAATAGCACAAAGTCATTGATACATACGTACTAATAAAATTTTTAAAAAAATCGTTTTTGCGACTATCCCATTAGCAGCAAAAACCGTGTGTGAATTGAAGGACATAATTCAAGTTCCTCTACTTTTTCATCATGGTGTTTAGGTTAAAAAGGTACAATAAAATTTGTGTTCACAGTTTTGAAGTTAATGAAAATTTAGTGATCATATACTGCGGATGAACATAAACGTGCCACGTTGTTATTTTTATTCAGAGAGAGAGAGTTACTTCTCATTACGCACAGCTATCGCTCTGAAAAAATCCTGTACCCGAGAATAATTCTAGAAAAAAATCCCGAAAATTTTAAATTTTCATTAGGTAGGTACGGTTTAGAGGTAAAGGGGAGAAAAAAAGCGGTTTCGTTTGATGGAAGGTGGAATTTTGCGCAAGATAATGAACATTTCTTTTCTTCCTAATTCTTTTCATAAATGAGAGATAAGTTGGCTGCGGCAGTGTGTTTACAACGTGGCTTGAAAAGGCGGCTCTTTTGTTTAAAATTTCGAAACTGTAATATATTACGGACAATAGCGACGGAGCGATATTGTTGCTCTTTCGGTTTTCAGTTCGAAGAGAAAAAATTTTCATAAATTTTTGCGATATTTGTACTAGTAAAAAGTTTGTAATTTTTCTGGCAGATGAGAATGTAGCTGCGCGCTTGCTTACAGGCCGATACCAGATGATGAGAGAAATGTTTCACATATTTCCGGAAACTGATAAATATTCTACGGGATGAATAAAAGAATATTTATATCTTGTATTAAATAATAAAATGTTATTACCAGAAACTTGAAGATTCGCTTTCGCCCAATATTTATTCGTGACAGAAAACATATTTTTGTAACTGTTCTGTTTTTACGGAATAGAGCATACAACAATCTTAAAACCGTTACAGAATTATTTAAAAGAATAAAACGAGCGCGGTCACAATAACAATTTTTTCCTCGTGTAAAACTATATGAGAATCGTGTAAGGAAATGCGTTTTTCTCGACCGCTCATTGCAGCGATTTCGCTAAATGGGAAAATTCTAGTTTCATCAGATTAAATTAGTCAGAATCATTTTTTATTTTTTATAATTCTTAATTTTTAAATATGTGAAAATTTAATAAATGCACAATATTCCTTTATTCGATGTTTAATTAATTTTTTTCGCACTTTCAGAATTTTTTTTTCTAATTACTAAAAGGATTCTTTTTATTATATAAAAATTCATAATTTCCAACAACTTCAGTTAATTTTTCCATTATTCCGTAATTTATAAGTTAAACGAAATTAATAAATAGATAATAATACAAATTAAAGCGAGTAAAGCATAAAATGATGGGGCGATCAAGTCGGAGTAATTTGAATGATATAAAAAACACAATTAAAAATTTGAACTTAATAATTTTTAATAAAAATTGCGAAATACGCTCGGGCTGTGTTCTTTAAAAACTCGTGTTCATCCGGCGATCCGAGGGAGGAATTGAAAATTTTCCTCGCTCGACTCCCGGACTATTTCAGCTATTTTTCGCCACAGTGAGCGCAGTGTTGTATATACAGTGATCGATTTCTGGACATTGCACATTTCCAATAGGTAGTGCGCCTAAATCGGGTGTCATGCCCTCTCTGGGTCACTAATGTGTATATTAATCGTCCTACCGAGAATACCTGTGCGCCTGTATATAACAATACTTAGGTAAATATTTTTTGTTTTTTCTTTTTATTTTTAAAATAAAATATAAAATCTATAATAATTCTTTTCAATATCAAGAATTCCGAAGAACCTTTAGCTGCTCCTTGCCTCAGAAAATCTTACAAAAGAATCGGATTGACAACATAATTCTTGTAAAATGAAATATAAATTTACAGCGTGACGCAAAAATGTTACGGAGTCCGTTACAGCATTTTCGAATGAACGATATTATTAACGTATGGAATTTAAATTCAAGTCCGTAAAGCGTCGTCTGTTTAAGTGGAACTTTTTAACCCTCTTACTGAACTACTTGCGAGTCGGAAAAATTTTAAATAACTCGTATTTTTTAATTTTTTGAATATGTACCGAATAAGTTTCTCCTTTTCTGGGGGGGGGGGGGGGTAGAGGCGCCGTTGTTGTGAGAAAAATGATACTGGGCGACTCACGACAGTGCTGCGTTTGGTGTGGTCCTTGCGATAATAGAAAGGCGTCCGCGTAAGACTAATAAAATAAAAAAAGCTTGAATGACCGCAAGCGAGCCTATAGGCAGGACCGGTTGTAACGCTGCACAGAGCATCGATGGAAAGGGTAGCCATTTTTGATTTTCTATTATTCTGTTTCGGATGATGACTTCGAAATACGTTTTTGATTACTTACATATTAGATCAATGGCCAATAACAATAACGTGTCCGATGAAAGTAATATCGGGCGCAGGTGAATTCTTGGCCATCCTTCTCTGCAACATCCGATACCTTTATTTACATAACCACGTTCATTCGTCGTCTCTATAATGAGTAAGTAGATAATGAACAGTATCTAGTATTTTATGTCCAGCTAGTTAAGAAGAATGCCGAGTGAATTTGTGCTCGGCACCTCTCGATTGACTATTGCGACGACGGTGGCACCGGGCAACAAGACGAAAAAGACGAAAAGCTTCACATCATCATCGATTTTTCCAGCGTATGCACGAAACGAGCGGCGCCGCGACAAAGAATATGCACACGCTGGAAGTTCTGGAAGGCGACTAGCCGATCGGCTGTATGACCTTAAACAAAAGGTAAATCCGTTTTTTCTTTCATCGTTATTATTTTATTTCTTTCGTTTTGCTCGGAGCATAGGGGCCACTTGATCAATAAACATCGGCATCGATTTAATTTGCCGTGTCGTTCTGACCAGTGAACACTTCCACAGGTGCCCATAACCGGAGCATAAATGTCTCGGATGCCGGACGGTGCTCGTTATTAATCGCGACTCTGCCTGTGCTCTTACGAATTCGTTTTCTTTTGAAATCCCGTTTTTTCCTTTTCGCCGCGATTATTTATTACTACCGTTTAACGCATTATGTGTATTTCCGTCTTACACCTGGTGGTAAGCTATTTTTTCTCTTCTTTCCGATAATTATTCATAAAACGCATAAAAATAGTTTGCCGATTTGACCGGCAAGACAACGAGAACTTCGAACCAGTGATGAAATTTTATTTAAGGGGGGAAATAGGTGCAGGACGGTCTTTTTGCAGTGATTTTCATGAATTTTTTTAACACATAAAGAATATATATATAATTTATTAATGCTGTGAGGTCACTTTATACATACATTTAAGAATATATTCTGAAATTTTCAAAAATTTTCCTCGAAAATTAACGGAGATATCAGCTGCCGCACATTGTAGGTCGCCCTCCGACTGAGCAGTTTGTGTACACATCTTGGAGGTCGCAATTTTCATCCGAAATCAATCGCACCAAGTTTTTTATATGTGTCTCTTTTATGTGAACTTCATTCCCCTTAAAAAAATTGAAAATTAGTAATTTTTAGAGGGGTGTAAACATAAAGCATGACCATTTTTTACCATTTTTCCATACTTTTTTTTTTTTTTTAGTACAATAAAAACATACTTTAAATAAGGATATTATTTAGGATTTAGGTTCAAGTAGAGCGTATTTATATTATGGCAAATTTCAAAATGATTGATTAAAAACTTTTTAAGCTATAGTGTACATAAATTCGAAAAAAGTCGTTTCGAGAAAAATGCGTTTGAAAACAAAAGTAGCAGAAAAGGTTAATTTAAGGCAGTAATCATTTACTCGGTTATAGCTTTTGAACGAGTTGATATTTTGTTTTGAAATTTTGAGAGTATATTTTTGAATAGTTTTACAAACGATTTATTGGGGGGAAGGGGGGGGGGGGAATTGAATTTCTTGAAGCCTCTACACCTATTTTCCCCCTTAAGCAGCAAGACCGTGTCCACGGGGAGGGTTTGGGGGTTAAAGCCCCCCCATTAGAGTTGAAATAGTTATTATAAAAACACAAAAATCCGAAAAAATCAAAGATGATTGTTTAGGGTGTTTTTACATTAAAAAAAAAAAAAATATATATATATATATATATATATATATACACTCCGTATTTTTAGGTACTTCATTGACATTTTATGCAATATTTTTTATTACGAGTATAATCAGTAACATACGTAATTTTTATTAATGTTTGTACAGTAATTCATTTATGTAAATTATTAATATATAAATACAAATTATGGAAATTATTAATAGTATGAATATTAGTGAAAAATGTATCGTTCTTTATAAAATAAATGTGCGAAAAAAAATTTCACCCCACCCCCCCACCCTCAAAATTTTGGGGTCGGCCCTGTTAAACAGCATGATCTACGGGAATTTATTTTCTTTCTTCGATGAGTTTCACATTATCATAATTGAAGAATCGGATTTTTACCGATTTTAAGTTAGACTCAAACTGTTGCTAAGATGACGACGTGTAGACTTCGGATCACAAAACCATTTCTGATTTTTCACGGCACTGGATAAAATATATACCTTGTTTCACATTTGATGATTGATGTGTATATTGATGTTTGTCTTCGGAAAACCGTAAGGCAGTAATTATAACTCTTCTTCCATTGTCTCAGAGTAGGCAAAGAACCGAGATGACTTTGTAACATTTTTTTAAGCCCGGAATGAGAGAGGTGCTTTGAAATTTCGTAATTTTTGAAATCTTTCGCATTGCATTTATTTCCTTCGATGTTTGTCGTCCGTCGTGAAAATTTAAAAAACTTCTTTTGTATAGCATTTTCAGGCTTTTTTATGAGATGCTTATTATCTCATCCAGGAGGAGTTTTAAGAATTTGTAGTTTGTAGTTTAATTAGAAATTCGAGTGATCTTTGCGATTATTGCGCTAATTTCGATTATTAATGTATCATAGCTTCGGAGAAATTTTTAGCCTTGATATTATTATATGTCAACGGACTTGTAACGGTGTTTAATTAATCATATAGCATACGTAATATATATATATATATATATATATATATATCTAGTAAATATGTACTAATTTTAAAAAACAACTCAGTTTTTCGGATTCCGAAACCCCAAATACTAGTATTCTATAATTTTTACGGAAGGGTCAGTTTTAATTTTTTGGCAAAATAAAAGAGACGAAATTAATTATTAAACAGTCGAATGAAATTAAACATATTAAGGTTTATTTAAGACTTTGCTAGCTTTTTCATAATAAAAAACTCTGTGATTTTTAAATGTTTATCCCCTATTTGAAAATATAAAAATACAACACTGTATCAAAATAAAAAGTAATCTTTAATTTGAAAAAAACGCAATCCTTGTTTACCGATTTTTTTGGAACATTTGTTATTATAGGTGAACCAGAATTTTATTAAGATAGATATGGGCCAACAAAAAAAAAAAAAGTGGTTTTCGTTTAGGATTTTAGGTTCCGAATATCGTTTGTTATACTTTTGTACGAAATTGGATTCTGTAATTCCAAAAAATTTTCGATTCTTTGACGCGCTACCTATTTCCGAAATACATGTTAAAGAATGAACGCATCAAAATGTACTTCCTGTATTATTAATTTCACGATGATATTCGTTCTGTCCAACTTTTTTCTCCGATTGCCAACGCATTAAGACGTGTTGTTCACATGTCTTCCTTAAAGTTTTCAACCCTTAAAGTTCCTCTCTCAGTCCCACTCTTTTTAACATACTGCTAGTGTTGCTTCTCTTCCTTCATATTCTTTTTCTCTATTCTTCGCTAATGACATCCTGTCGATTTTTCTCTTCCCACGATATTATGGCAGCTATTGATTAATTCGTCTCTGAACATTATTCTTTTTCCTTAATTTTTCTATTTACCTTACAAGTTCTTTTTCTTTTTTCTGCTAAATGTACCCTCTACCTAATAATTCTGCTTTGGTTAACTTATCCTTAAAAAATACGCCCCTTTTTAGGGTTAATTACTTATCTCGGTGTCTTCCTCGATAGTCGTTTGCCGCTCTCTGGATATATTTAGAATATGTCTCGTTTCTTTTACGGAAAGAATAAACTTACTCAAGTCCTATGCCAACTAGATGTGCTGGTGATCTTTTTACAGTCTTATTTTTTTGTACAATTCCGTCAGTCGTTCTCAAATTAACTACTGTTCCTTTATTATGGTTGTGCCTCCAAGACCCGTATTTCCAAATTAGACATATTCCAAAATACTTGCTTTCAGCTCAGTCTTCATGATCTTAAATTCTCTCCAGTACGAGTACTTCGTAATGAATCTATTTATTTGCCGAATTTATTTAGGCCATCAGTGCCTTAACGTCCCCTACTCTTATTCATTCCTAACTTTTATTTTCCAAAAAAAGAGAAAAAAAAAACAAACAAAAAACGACATTTTACACTTACGAAAATTTTTATTTCTTACTAGCTTTACACAATTTCGTTTACTAATCTCCCTTATTTTTCCTCTGGGCTTCTGCAGTGTCCGTCATCCATCTAAAGTATTTATTCCATCTTCATTTTCACAATTTCTTCTTCAATGCGTAATTAAGCAGGAATTTTGCAATACTATCATCCTATTTCCTTCACATGCAAACGTTTCTACAAATAGACTGGTCGGCTAGATTTTAACTTCTCGGAGTCTTTTTGCTTTCCTTCTACTGCGCCTTCTTTCCGAAGAACAATATCTTTCGTTAACCTTCTTCTGCTGCGTAAAAAGTTTCCATTGTAGGTTTTAGTCAGATATTTATGTTTACTGTTTTTCTAACAAACGTATTCCTTTTATCTTCTATTCAACCGATTTTTCTTTTCAGTTCATGATTCTTGTTTCCTTCAATTTGCTGTTCTGCCGTTATCTTTATTATTTGCCTGCGCTTTAACCGTACTCATCTTGTTTTCACTTTTTATTAGCTTTCTTCGCACATTATCCATTCAAATGGCGTAGTTGTCTGTGATGCTAATCAAGTGTTCTTTGAATGTTTTTTGTGGGGAGCGTTTTGCTTTGTATTCCCATTTGCCGAGACTTGGGTTTCAGGGACTGCGCCTTTTATATTCTGTTCCTTTTTTATTCATTATTCCTACTATTTGTTCTTTCGTATTATCCAGTCGGATTAAAATATAACTGACTCCTTTCCCTTTTAATTGTTTCGGAGTAAAGGCTCCAAAAACAAAAGAAATGTAATAAACAAAAAAAAATTGAACGGTCGAGATGGGAGCAGGAATAATAGTGATCGACGGCTATTAACATATTCCCGTCAGCTCTGTTTCGCTAGTTTAAGGTGTCGTGTTTTGGCTAATTTCGAAACATAATATGCCCGAGATTTTAATATCTTTTATCCGCTTAGTTTTTTCTTTTTTTTGCTCGCAGAGTTTCATGTATGTCAGCGGCATTCCTTTTATAGTTAGTCTAACTAACATTGTGTAACACGTATGAGTATTCGCAATATTGAAATGCATAAAGTTTCATAAATGCCGCATATATGATGAAATTTTACGGGGCTGCAGATTTCTTAATCAGTACCTACGATAATACTAAATTGAAAAAATCGGACTAAGAATTAATATAATTTTCCTTTTGGTCTTACTCAAATTTTCTTTTCCCATAATCGTTTTTCTTGCCTAACTGTATGTTATTGTTTCGTTTATGCTATTTAACCGTTGTCAGTTTGCTCTAAGCATCTTCTGTAAAATTATTGGTAGTTTCTCTACAATTGGCTTTAATCTCTTTTCGCCTTTATTCATATTTTATGCCAAGATTTTCCTTTCATTTTTGTCTTTGACTCACCCCACATCTATATGTATGTGCCTTAATTGAAGGTTTCTTGTATTCTTCTTTTCCCTCCTCTCATTACTTTTCTTTCGTTTTATTCTCTGAATTTTGTTGCGACTCCTCTTCAACATGTTGTTGGGTAATCTTTCGAGGCTGATGAGCCCCTAAAATAAAAATTTAGTAAAAAGGGGTAAATCTTACGCCGAAAGTTTTATCTGTTTCCAATTATTCGATTAAAAATATGACGATCAAAATGTTAAAAATAACGAAGAAGCAATGGTAAAACGGGAACGTCGAATTACGACTGTCTCTAGCGTTTTCATTTATTTCTTTTATCTTTTTAAAAGATCTATATAAATAATTATTATTTCATAATCGTAAAATTTTAGCCAAACGATATAAAATTAATCTATTTTTAAAAAATACGCCTATCAGTTGCAAAATAATTCTAGATTGTAATTCTTTTCTTGAAATTTCATCATAGATTTTTTTTTTTTTTTATATTTTATAGGATAAATTACTGATATTTTAGGTAAGAAATAAAATAAAAAACAATAAAACAAATATATATATATATATATATAACATATTCTTGGTTTTAAGATGTGCGCAGAAATTTAAAAAGTCCATTTATAAGCAGACGATGACGGATTTGAAACGCGAAGCTACGGACAGGCTAGTTTATATTATACAGCAATGGTTCTAAATCGACGCTGATCGATCGTTTCATGTGATCATCACTGTATGTGTTTTCAAAAATTGCAAAATTTTTAATTGTTTGTTGACAAATGAACACGATTTTTATAACACAACGCAGTCTGCTAATATTATGGTCAATCCCCTTTTCTCTCTCTCTCTCTTTCTCTCTTGTTTTTTCACTCTTTCTTTTATTCGATCGCTTTTAGTGTACTTGTAAGCTACGAATTAGTGAAATAATGATATCAAGTGATACGCGTACTTTCATTAATGTTATAACCATGATAGTTTCTTAGTCGAGAAAGTACGTAGCTATTCCGATTTAGTAATTATTAAAGTGGATATTCTGAGAGCTTAAAAAAAAATGGGTCCTTCATACACTGTTCAATAGTATTGCTGTGAAGAAATATGTTTATTTAATATACTAATTTTAATTTAATTTAATTTTTTCAAAAGCGGGATTAGCGGTAAGTGAAGCGTAGAATTTTTAACGTCCGATAGTCGATATCAATCGTACGAGTTACACTAATCTAATCAGAGAATCAGTTTAAAGTTAATTAAATTACTCATTATTTATGCACTAAGTTGTTAGTGAAAATTATGTTAACACTTTTAAAAGTAACGTATTTTCAGTGTTAGCTTTATTGATAACTGAATTAATCTGATTCGTTCAATACGTTTATGGTGAAAAATAGGTTTAATAAATATACATAATATGTGTATATATACATATGACATATATGATGTGTTGCACAGGTGTTAGCTGTCGTCTTATCGGTATTCGGTACTTTTGCAAATAAGACTACAGCGGTACCCTCCAGACGGTTTTTCTATCCGACGCATCATAGAAACGGTGCACCGTATGGCATTAAAATGCCTTACCCTAAATTCATTCAGCCTAATCCGTCCGCATTTTCTCACTCGGTCGCCTGGAAAACTAAACAGCCAACCTCGAATTTAGCCAAGGCGGCGCACGACGATCAGCCCCAACAAGATCTAGAGGTGACGCAGTTTCACTCGCAAGACACAAATGGGCAAGTGATATTCGGCTTTAATTCGCCCGACCAAATGCGCCTTGAAACCCGAAATTCGGACGGCAGCGTTCACGGAACATACAGCTACGTTGATCCCTACGGCCACATTATCAAGGTATATTAAAAATAAGGCTAACTCTTTTTAACGAAGGGAAATAAAGTGACTTCTATATATCCTCGATAAGGTATTATCAGGGATTGCAGATAAAATATACCCTTATCAACATAATTGACTTTTATTAATCTTTTACATGTGGCTACTGTATTTTTAGTTTCTGAGTCGCTGCGATTAAAGTTAAACTTTTAATTCTGAATAACTTTTCCTGCTAAAGATAAATTATTAAGTTCTCTTTCAAATTCGCTGCGATAGAGGTTGCATCGTGAAAGAGCCTGCAACCGACAGTACGTAATGTGAATAAGATTAATCCCCCAACGATTAATTATGCGAGATTGTTTCTCGAACGATGTTTTGTTACTCGTTTAAAACTAGCTTATAGCAAAAATAGAAGCTTTCGACACACCGAAATTTTTAAATTTACCACCGCCCCAGGATTAGACGATCCCAACCAAACAAAAATAGACAAAAAAAAAATTAAATATTTCGTTACACTTTAAATCGGATTAATTATTTAAGTCAGTGTTCTTAAGTCCACGGACCCCCGGGAGATCCGCGATGCTCTCACAGGAAATCAGCAAAAGTTCGAGGAAACAGCGGAAAAAACACAAAGTTTTATAGTTATCAAAATATTTAAATTTATATATCAATAATCATATGATAAAAGTGTATATATACTAGAGGCGTTTGAAAAGTAAGTATACAACCCTCAGGAAACGAGAAAAAACGGACAAACCAAAATCGAAAAAATATTTTATTATTTATGAAGTCTTACTCTACTTTTCTACATAATCGTCATATCGCTGCAGGCATTTGTCATAACGTGAGATCAACTTTTCTATTCCAGTCGCATACCATGTAACGTCCAAATTTTGGAAGAACGCAGCAACTGCTTCTTTCAAAGATGATGTATCTTTTACATTACTCCGAGAGAGCATTAATTAAGAAAATAGATCTTAACTTTAAGAAAAAATAGTTAAAATTAGATTTGTAGACAGAAGCAAGAATCGCAGATTTCTCGATTGCTGTAATTAACCCATTGCACCAAATTTGATTGTAGAGTGAAGAAATTTTTGGCCAAGAACTATTATTAAAATAATACAAATGCAGCCGAGTAGACCGAAAATAAGTGAAATATTTAAGTAAATATAGTTACAAAAGTGGTAAACGAACAAAAACGGTATATAATAATAGACTTAAGCGCAATAAGGCGGGCTAGTCCTGGAAACGTTCTTGCGAATAAGTGACCACTAAAAGCAACCCCGTTCGTATTCCTTTTATAAACCGGAGATTAAAGTGAAATTTGACAGCGGTAACTGAACGAGTCCATCTAATAGTTTTTGAAATTGGAGCGTACGTGTGTTTTATTGTGCAGTAATTTAATACTATGTTTAAAGGCTGTTTTCCGCATCTGGGTCCGTCGGTTAGTACCTTTTCTGCCAAAATACTTACCAGAGTCAACTAAGTATCATTTCTGAAGGTTCCATCGCTTTCATCACTACAATTACTTGTTTTTTACTCTTTCTTTATCACTACAATTTCTTCATAACATTCATTTATTTCATAAACTGTCTATCTATTTACTAGTCCTTCCTTTTTTTTTTTTTATGTTTGTTCTTTTTCCATGTGACCTAATTTTAATGGCTCTTCTTTGTTTATTCCAAAGTGGCTGGCCAGTGGTAGTCCTATGTAAGTACTCGATAAGTATCGGTAAACATAACAGACTGAATAGTCAAAAAAAAACAATAAATTTTTAATACAGCCAGACAAAAAAAATTAAAATATTATCAATGCGAATGACCGCTTGAATAAATATAAATTGGAATAAAGAAAATATTTGAAACAGCCATAGCGCCATTTGTCATCACTGATGGAAATATTACGTCCTTACATTACTGCGCATAACTTTTACCATATGTGGACTGACACCGAAGTTATCCTTTGTTTATTAGAAATTGTACCGGTCAGTTGTGGTCTCATATGAGTACCTGATAAGTATTATTAAGTACTGACTGCATAGTCATCAAATAAACTTCCTAAAAAAGGATAGTGCTCTTAGAGAAATACTTTCTTTGCCCAATATGGCCGGGGTAAAAAATGTTTATTGCAATAGAAGAAAAACATGAATCCTAAAAGTTTTTAAATAAAAAAAAAAATTTAATTAAAGGAGCGATGAACGAAAGTGACTTGAAATATTATTAATATGGACGGGTAGATTCAAATAAAAATAATGAAATAGAAACACCCAAAGCGCAATTAACAAGCTCAACATTGACGAAATTTGAACATTACTCTTGAGGGAGTAAGGAAAGTACCAACATTTTTATTATCACTCAAAAATATTTACACTAATAAAGAGGTGAAAAAATTTCAAAAAAAAAAAAAAAAAAATACTAACTTCAAGATTTACTCTAAAAAGCGAATAAAAATGTACTGAAAGGTAAAAAATAATTATTCACTTAAAAATAATGTATTTCAGAATAATACGCATAAGGATATTCTTGAAGAACATTTATACCTTAATGAGAGTGTCGGAAAGCTAAATTCAAATAATAACCAGAAACGATATTAAATATGAGTATGACAATACACAACCATTCGTTTTCTACAAGCCAAGTATTGAAATTATATTTAATTATTGTAGCAATTTGAATTTAGCACCGACTGTAGTATATACGTATTAATGTTGTTTGAGAATAATCATGATATCCTCCTAAGGTATATTTTTTACTGAATAAGATATATTATCTTTCATCGAGTAATTATTATTTACTTTTTATTGTATTTTTATTAAATTTTTGGAATAGGTCTTGAAGTCGGTATTTAAGAAAAAAAAAAAAGTTTAAATTAACAAATTTACCTAAATAAAAGTTTACTTTTTATATATTTTCTTATGAGCATTATGAGTGAAAAAATTGGTTAATTTGATTAAGTAGTTGTCTTTTCTTATGTTGCTTGTAATTTAATTAATTATTATTTAACGACGTAATGGTTATTATTACTGACTCGTGTAAATCAAAAAATAAGAACTTTTATTCATTTTTTAATGAATTAAAAGTGCATATTATATGTATATATATATATATATCGCTAGGTAAACAGATAGGTATATTTATACTTTTGTTATGCAGCGCGAAACTTTTATTTTACAAAATTTAAAGACGAATATCCAAGTACAGTTGACGTATATTTGTTTTCTTCAAACTAGCGACAGTACTGGGATAACGGCGCTGGATTTCATGTTACTAGTAATAGTTACCCGTTAAATAATGCCGCAGCTATTGAAGATCGCCAGTCGCTTCAACCAGTTCAAGTAGCCGATCAACCACAGCTGCAGTCCGCAATGCATCAGTTTACTCCGGAAGTTCAAGCAGCCAGAGATGTTCATTTTCAGCTTTATCAGAAAGCCTTATCTTCCGTTTTACCGAAGAGAGAAAAGTAAAATTACGAATTACCGTTACTTAATTCATTTATTTTTATTCGGCTGCCGAAATAAATGACCAAAATTTATTAGATGAAAATAGAAAAAGACGTTATTCCTCATTTCAATAAAGATCACATTCGAATATAAGCCTATATATGGATTCTGTCCTTTTCAATTTATTAGCTGTAGTACGTTGAAACTGTAATTAGAAAATTGTAAATAGCGACCAAAATATCTCACAACGCACTTATTGATTAACTTATTTTAATCTTTTATAATCCTAACATTACTTTAAAATAGCCTATTTTCAAGCCTGACAGCCTGACAAATCTTCATTATTATCATTGTGACCATAGTAAACGCATATTTACACACACTCAGTTTTCTCATTCTACTCTGAATAATCCTACTCAATCTCATAGATGGGTTCTCTCTAAGATAGACTGGCCCATCTTTCGTTCCTACGTTGACTCTTCACTGTCTCTAATTCCTTCGCATTTAAATCCATCTTCTCAATACGACCTTTTTATGGAATCTATTTCCAACGCCTTAACTCTTTCTTCTTCTCCTGCTCAGCTTCCTACACATAAAAGGTCCAAATTTGTTTCCTCTGTGTGGTGGAACCAAGAGTGCAAAGTTGCCTTTGATCGAAGTTTATCCACCTTTAGAACATTCCGTTCCTGTCCTAATCTCTCCAATTTTCTCGCTCACAAAAGTGCCAATGCCAAAGCTAGGTATACTCTTAAAACGGCAAAAAAGAACTCGTGGAGAAATTTCTGCTCCGCTTTCTCCCGTTCCACTCCTCTCACTCACATTTGGAAAATGGCGAAGACTTTCAAATCTTCTTCAGCTCAACATCTTTCAAATCATATCCTGTCTCCAGACAAATTAATTCCATTTATGAATTCCTTAGCTCCTTGTTACGTTCCTAGCTTCCAAGAATCCTGTCGCATCCCGGTTCCCCTCACCTCCTCTCATTTCCTACTCACTCCTTTTACCTACACTGAATTGGAAGCTGCCTTACGTAATTCTTCTAATTCTTCTCCTGGTAAAGACGGAATTCCCTTTCTCGTACTAAAAAGTCTCTCTGATTCCGCTCTTCGTTTCCTCTTAAATTTATTCAATTCATTTCTCTCGTCTGGTTCTACTCCATCTGTTTGGAATATTTTCATTGTTGTCCCGATCCCAAAACCTAACTCCTCCTCTCTTCGACCAATCTCACTTGCTCCCTGTGCCAGAAAGCTGTTTGAAAGTATAATTAATAGACGGCTAATTTGGTGGCTTGAGTACAATAAAGTATTGCCAAATAATATGTTTGGATTTCGCCCTGGACGCGGCCCTCCCGAATGTATCAGTACTTTCTTGTCAGATGTGTATTTATCTTTTATCAACAAAAAATTCCTCATTGCTTCCTTCGTCGATGTCTCTGCTGCCTTCGATAATGTCCACCTTCCCACCCTATTCGATTCCATGCTCTCCTTGAATATTCCACCCTTCTTCTCTGCTCTTGTCATTAGCCTTTTCCAATCTAGGACTATCTTTCTCTCTTCTCCGCTCGAACCTATTTCTAGACTGGTCTTTCGTGGACTACCGCAGGGCTCTTGTCTAAGTCCAACCCTTTTTAACATTTACCTTATAAAAACTGCTTCTCTGTCAACAATCTCCTCTTCCCTTTTTTTTGCTGACGACATCCTCATTTACTCCACCCATCGTAGTATCTCCACCGCTAATTCCCAGCTGCAACATTACTTAACGATTTTGGAAAGCGCTTTATCTAATATTCATCTGTCTATCTCTCCAACGAAATCCTCTGCTGTTGTCTTTACTCTTCGTCCTTTTGACCCCTACTTAGTTAGTCTTTCCTTAAATAGTAATCCGATCCCCCTGGCTAACCATTTCCGTTACTTAGGAGTATTTTTGGATAGCCGTCTTTCGTTCCACAAGCATATTAACTATATATACGTGTCATCACTAAAAAGGCTCAACCTTATTAAGTCCCTTTCACATACGAACTGGGGAGGTGATCCGTGCATTTTGCTCATGTTCTACAAATCCTGTATCCGTTCTATTCTAGATTATTGCTGTTTTATTTATGGTAACTCTTCCAGGTCTTTGCTCTCCAAGCTCGATCGCGTCCAAAATACTTGCCTCCGCCTCTGTCTTGGAGCTCAGAAATCTTCTCCTATCCCTGCTATTCAAGCGGAAACCCACATTCCTCCACTCTTTATTCGGCGTTCCTATTTGGGCTACCGCTTCCTTATTAAACGTCTTCCTATCTCCTCTTCCTCACTTATTCCTTCTTATTCCCTCATTCTACAGGATTGGCGATTTAGTGCCAATAAAACACCAATTCTGTCTCTTATTTCTACTCGACTCCTTCAATTTTTACCATACATTCACACTTGCGATAAGCTCCCATATTTTTCTTTTAACTTTTCCTCCTTTCTTCATCCAATTAATTGCTTTTACTCTTCTGCTCCCCCTACAGCCGTTCTGCATCACGCCGTTAGATCGGAATTTTTACATACCTTAAACTCCCACTATTCTAACCACGTTACAATCTACACGGACGGTTCCAAGAGCCCAAGTGGAGTTGGTGCAGCCTTTCTTTGTCCTTCATTAAATCACTCTGAGTCCTTTAAACTTCCTTCCTTCTGTTCGACTTTCTGTGCCGAGTCTATTGCTATCCTCCATGCACTTTTCTTCATCAGATCTTCGAAGGTCTCTCGTAATTTCCTTATTCTATCAGACTCTCAAAGCGTGCTACAGGCTGTTGCATCTCCTCTGCCTCCCCACTCTACTGATTATGTAATCCTTTTTATACGTTCCTTGATCCATGACCTCTTTCTTTTTTGTGCAATCGAGGTTAATTTCCTTTGGATCCCTAGCCATCCTGGAATAGAAGGAAATGAGTCAGTTGACTTATTAGCTCGGCGAGCTTCTTCTTCCGGCGGGTTCCTTACTACTTTTCCATCCGTCAATATTAATCTTCTGTCCTCTGCAGCGCACAACCAATTATGGTTTAACTCCTACTACTCCTCATTCTCAAACCCGGATTCCTTTTACTTGTCCATCCAGCCTTCTCTTCCTTTCTGTTCCTGGTTTCTTGACTTCCCTTTTATGCGTCGCTCCAGCATCTCGGCAATATGCCGCCTCCGCTTTGGGCACAGCTGGCTTCCCTCGTCGCTTTTCCGATTCTCTCTCGCGGCATCTCCGTATTGTCCTTTACATCCTCTTAACAGTCAACATGTATGTGATCCTGATCACATAATGTTCGAATGTTCTTCACTTTCATCTGAACAATCTTCCTTTTACTCCTCTCTCTTATCAAACAATGTTCCTACTCCCTATTGTGCTGCATTTATTCTTTCCCTTCCTTCTCCTTCTGTCATCCAGGCGCTTGATACATTCTTGTTGAATGTTTCACGCCTCATAAAAATCTGATTTTTTCTCTATTCCCATTTCTTGGGCTAATGTCCTCGCTGACGAACCCATAGTAAATATTAAAAAAAAAAAAAAAAAAAAAAAATATTTACACACACACACACACACACACACACACACACACACACATATATATATATATATATATATATATATATATATATATATATAAATATTTAATATTACGAACAAGAAATATAGTGCATAAAAAGATAAAAATCAACATTCATGGTATATGCATATGTAGCTTGTTGCTACGAAGCGTGTTGGTTTTTATGTGTTTTCATGTACTAAATAAATATATTTTTTATTCTTGATATTATTTAGCTAGTTCCAATAGTTTAACATATTAGTTATTACGGTAAACGTATGTTACGTTTAGAAATAAAATTAGAAACTTAGAATTTTTCAGCACCATTTTATTTTGTATCCATTCATCGCATATATTATAAACAGCAGTTTAATGCAAATTATTCAACAACTTTTTGTTCACATAGTAAACGCTTTTTTTTTTAACTTTTCTTCTCTACCCGAGTATGATCGAAATTTTTTCTTATTGTTATTAAAATTTTTAATTGATTTAAATTTACGACGTGTTCCATTAGTAGTGTAAAATATAATAATCGAATGATTTAACACCACTTATAACGAGATGTCTATTGTACGATTTTAATATTTAAGAGAAAATCGACGGCTTTGCTGAACGTTACTTTCAAAGAGGATTTAGAACTTACGGTCGAGGGGATTTAAATGTACCTATATATAATTTTTTTAACTAATTTTTAAAAAAAAAACTTTCAATCAGGCTCACTAATAAGTTTGTTTTATTTTTTCGTTTAATGAGTTATTATTATCAAATAATTAAACAGCAATAATGGAGTTGGAGGAAAAACGTAATTTGCTTTTGGGATATTTCCTTAAGTTTTGGGTGTTATCCCTGAAAATGTCACTATGAATGTTGGGGTTGCATAACAGTGGTGGAGAGTGTTGAACAGGAGGTTCTGTTAAATGTCCGTTACCTGACTAGCGTGCTCTGCCAAAGATCGGATAATCAACGGTACATGAACGACCAATGGAACATTGAAAAAGCCATAAAAGAGATAAGAGGTAAGAAGGGGGCGAGTTAACAAAAAGAGTGCAATAGAACCGACTTGATCAACTATTTTGTTCCACGAACGCCAAGAATGAAGCAAAGAAAATCAGTTGTTACTGATCGATGTCGAAAAATAGCATAAAAAATAACCAATGTTATTCTATTTATCCGCGACGGTAATCAAGAATTCGCTGTTAAGGTTGAGAAAGAACATTTACTCGCTGCCTCCCGAAATTCATTGAAGATCAATTTAAAATGACTCTTACTGCAATCGAGTTAATTATGAATTCTCGATCGCTATACCATAGGCGTAGCGACATTAAAGCCGGACACTATTTTCACATACGGCCATTCCTATTATATTCTCCTTTTTTTTTCTTTTTTCTGTAGATTAGACGAGAACAGATCACTGGAATCTGTGGTAATAAGTCCGTCGGAACATTTAGAAGAGAGTGTCGTGAACCGCAACGACGACAATGAAACATTTAATTTCGGCCACGGCCACTCAGTTTCCGGTAAAGCGATCAATAACAAAACTGATAAAGAGCACAGCGATGTTCACGATGAAGGCTCGAACAATAATCGTCAGCGTCCGGAGGCAGAAGTTGGTGAAACGATATCGTTATCTAAAGATCATAATGGGACCATCGTTATAGAAAATCCGGAATTTTTACGTATTTCTTGGGCAACGGATAGCAAGAGGAATCAAAGAAGTGGCAAACGGATGATGAATTTAACCGATACAGCACTGTTCATCAATAATGACGTTCTAAAGGCGCGCAGACGAAACGGTTCTTACATTAACCGTTTTCGCGGATAAGTATAAATGTCGCCCTTCATCATTCATTCTTTGCCATACTTTCAATGCAGAAACAGTAAGAAATGAACACTAAAAACATCAGACAAACATGCATTTAAGTTAATTTTTATACTTTTTTAGATATTTTTATTTATTATTATTTAATAGCAAATTATGTCTAACAATCAAGGTAGTTTAAATTTAGGAACTTTTTAATCGTTTCCTGTAATTAAAAAAAAAACGAAAAAAATAAAATCCTAAAACTGTAAATATTAAATTGCACGTTGTATAATTTATTAAATTGTCGCCAAGTGAGTTAAGGCAATGGAGAGGAAGCGACAGTAAAACGAAGATGAAAAAATGGGAATTGGGTAAAAACCGTAATAAATAACGCTTAATTTCCATTTAATTTATTTTTGAAAAACTATATTTCGAAGTAAATTTGTTTTTCTATTTGAAATTTGCTTCGTTAAAAACCACTGCTAGTATATACTTTAATTTTCTTTTTGATTGCGGACAATCAAATCGAAAATCTAATAAATGTTGGAAGTATTTAATGCTGTGGTAAAAAAATTACCTTTGAATTTAACAATAACGTATTGCTTTATTATTATTATTATTATTATTATTATTATTATTATTAATAATAATATTGTTATTATACCGTGTTCGAGAAGAAATAAAATAAAATAATAATTCGCGCAGGTCTCTTCATCTATCTAATGAAATATGTGAACCACCGGTTTAAAATATGTAGAAAGGAGTTAATCTTAAAATAAATTCGTAAGTTACCCGATCAGCTCCGAAAAGGTTAATTATTACAGCACTCGATTGTTTTTAAGATAACGGCATTACTTAGGATGAGCTTAAAATAATTTACTGATAATAGAGTTTTTGGTAAAAATTTCGCATCGGCAGTTACTTGATTTTAGTCCCAGAAGACGGTATATAGTGCGAGTTTTTGAAAATTCAGGAATTTGGTTTCGAAACAATAATGTTTTTTCGATTTCCACGAACGAAACACGATCAGTTACGGATTAATTTTTGTTAATTATAATTTAACGGAACACAATGAAATTTAATCTTTAACGATGTACGTGTAAATTAAATATTTGTCTGGAAGTATTTTTACCGATTCCCTTTGTCGATTCAATAACCGAGATATTTTAATTCTTCATCGGTTAGCATCTTCGATGTTCGATATGTTTGCTTTTTAAACAATTATATGTTCATCGATTTCCGGTAAATGACTATTAAAAATAAATTGCTATTTAAAAAATTAACATTATTATTATTATTTTTTTAATATAATTTTGATTTTTTGTTTAATAGTATAAGTTGATTGTCATTGCGGAATGAAATAAAATAAAAATTTAACACTTTCAAAAATATAAAAAGAAATTTAAGAATGAAAAGCCGTAACATAGTAACTTCTGACCTCGTAGACACCGGTGAAGGAGCTAATTTCTGCAAACGTAACGTTATTTTACACGTACGCAGACGTATTAAAAATACTTCCGTCTTTCGGTCTGTAGTGATACCCCCCTGGATTTGCAGACGATGTTTTTTTTTTTGTAATACTTATAAAAAAATAAACTTCCGAAGACTACATCTTTCTTTAAATAAAAAAAGACAATTTAACGTTAAAGTTGTTGCAAAACGTGTGCAGAAAAACGCTGCATATTTCATAGCAGTAATTTTTAAAATATTTTTATCATTTGTTCATATTACCTCCGGATCGATTTTGAGGAAGTCTTCAACTCGATTAAGCAGAAATATGTAAAAATAAAAATAATCGATAAATGCAACAACATCATTAACAGTCGGTCAATACACGGGGAAGTCATATAACAAATATCTCCTACAGGCGAGACTGAATAAATTTTTCTTTTATTATTTCAATAAATGGTGTCCCTTAATTAATTTTTCTGAAATTTGATGTCCAGTCATTTACAAAAATTATGGAAATATATCGTAACAACCGGTTTATTAACTTTATTCATTCGGAGGTTAAATTTTTCAACAAGAAAAACGTGTACTTTATTTTCAGTCAAAAAGCTTCGTTTAATATTCTTACGTCGTCAAATCTTTTAGTTATTACGTCGGTTGATATGTGCATTTTCTCACATTTTACGATCTAGCGTGGATTGACAGTTTTGACACTGAGGAATTTCCGTTTTTCTATGCGGTTCTTCCCGAGTTTAGAGAGCATTTAATTCAAACGTATGTCTTCATTATTATCTGGGTGATTTAAATCTAGTCTATGTGTTTTTTTCCCCCGTAATATATTAGTTTCGTTTTGAACAATCCTTTAATTGTTAGCCACTTATAAGTGCTACCAGAATCAAAGGCTGAACATTTTAAATTACTATTCTATTAACTTTTTTCCCGGTAGTTAATAACTATAGTGTTGTTCACTTGTGAATTTAACAATTTGACAACTTTGCTCTATAGTCGTCTGATGTTTTAAGTTTAAACGTGAAACTATTTGGTCTTACCAATTTACTGTTCTGGATTTCAAAATTACAGAAATATTTGTTACATAAATTGTTGGAGGAAGTAGTTGTTTTTTTTAGTAACATTTTCTGAAATTTCTATTTCAGCAGTATTATAGTTTTCTTCACTTAGTGCGCTGAGTCCCTTATAAACCAAAAGCGTACTAAGAGGCTTATGTTTTTTTTTGTTTTTTTTTTAGATTTTCAATCCGGACATAATCCAGGGGGGAATTTTCCATTAGAGGTATACAAATTATAGATGTAATACATATTATAATTACATTAGTTGTGTCATAACATAGTCACCAAATGCAAAAGATTACTATAAAAATGTTGCTGTGCTTAAATACAGTATATACGGAATTAAAATTCAAATTACACATAAATTTCTATATCATTTGATATTAATATTTATTAAAAAAATGGAATTAACGCTTAGTTATAGAATATAAATAGGTTTGCTTAATTATCTAAAGCATAGTTAAATTTGTAATCGCATGATCAGCTAGCTAACCGATGGAATTAAGAACTGAGAATGATATAACGTTTGTATCGCTCTTTTAACTCATTTATAAGTTTTTAGAAGAAGATCGATCAACTGATTTGAATTGTCTTTGGAGTGGTGTAAAAGTCGTAAATTCCGAGTATAAATTTGTTTTTTTTTTTAATTCGCCGATTCGGTACTACAGTCGGTATTCCTTAACCCTTTTACTAACACAAAACTTAAAAAGGAAAGTATGGTATAATTTATTAAAAGGACAATATTAAAAATCATGACTAACTATTAGAACTGTCATATATTTTCACCGTTATTTCATGTTTTGTGAATTAGTGTTTAATAAATGATTTTCTTTTAGAATCGCTGATATTACCGATGTTGATAGTTGATATTTCTTTCTCCAAGAATGTTGAAATAGTGCTGTGCTTTAATAGTTAGTCGTAGGAATAGAATTTATGATTAAATATGCTGTTTTGTTAGTATTGGTAGCTCCACTGACGTAGATTTTAAGATATAGTAATGAGGGAAGCGAACTGCTTATGACTGAAAACGAAGTAAGCAGTTGTTTGCCACGCTTGTTTTGTTTTCGATGATACAACCTTCTTATCGGTGCTTAAATTAATGAAATTCAAACGAAATAATGACGGAGAAATAAATATATGACAGAACTAATTTTAACAAGCCGGAGTGAAAGCAATCGGGGTTTACTGATCTGTCGATATATTTTGTATTAGTGTCAGTTGATGATACCTTAAACAAGGAGGTAAATTGTAATTTTTTCGAAAGTCACTTGTATTTATCTACTTCTTCTTCTTATTATTATTGTTTTTATTCTTTTATCTTGGATGGGGCATTTTAGTCTTTTTATTTATATTCATATTTAATTGTTTTATTACTCACGATTTTGTTTTTATTTTGTTCTTGTTGTAACCAGTTGTTTTTAGTCCTACTAATGAAGTCCTCCTACAAAATGTTTTTTTGATTACGGATTTTTTTGTTGTTGACAATCGCGTTCTTACCTAACTCCTCTAGTACTAATTGCCCGGCTGAAAAAAAATATTATATGCGAAAGTAGCTCTTGAAACGGTGGTAACATTTTCATAGGTCTCCGCGCATGCAGGGAGAATGAGCCGGCTGATTTGGCTGTCAGAGAAATCTGCCCAACCCTATGGATGTAAGCTGTTTCGAGTAGGATGTTGGTTTGGCCGAAATTTTGGGCGGACAATTAAACGGCATATGGAAACATTTTTAAATTTTTGAAGCTTACTAGATTTTTCAGTTTTGATGTATATGAGCGTTTCATCTCCTTTTCTTTTTTCTCTTTCTTTTGTTATTTTAATTTTCTCTTGTGTACTCTTGATTTATAAGTTTATTACTTAAAAGATGTAACTTCTCGGCGTCACAAATGGCCTCGGCTGCCGAGCGACTTTAAATAAATAAATAAATTGGATATTTTTTTTTTTATTATTTTTTATTTGTATAACAGAGGCAATTGACTTAAAATACCATCAATTTTCCAAATTACCATGGAAATGTAGCTTTGTTATCGACTTCCGAAAAGAAGGAGGTTACACTTTTTAAGCATAAAATATGGAAAATAATGCGATAAAAAAATTGATTTTTAGCAAGAAAAAAATTCAAGTATAATGCTCAAAATTGTAAAATAAAATGTTTTTTTTAAAAAGTAAAAAAACACTGACTTTGAGATTTATTATAAAAATTTAATAAAAATGCACTAAAAAGTAAAAAATAATTATCCGATAAAAAATATATTTCAGAGTGATACAACTTAGAGTGACATTATCGTAATTCTTAACTAAAGCATTAACTTTTTATTTGATAAAAAATATATTTCAGAGTGATTATTTACCTTTAGGTGATATTATGGTAATTCTTCTACAACCTAGGTTCCGAACCTGGAGGTAATTACCCCTACCGAGCTAAAATAGCTATTCTGCGGTGGTAATAAAGCGTGTAATAGATAACAAATTTCATAATTTGTAATGTCGATATTTACACAACTGTATGAGCAATGGTACATGAAGGAGACAACAAAATCACGTTTAAAAATTCCGTGGTGCAACATTTATTTGCAATAATCAACTCACTGCAGTAATATTTCCCTGACATAGATAAGCGACAGTTCAACTTTTGTATATTAAGACCATTTTCTACAGATGATAACAAAATCTAAAACAGTTTCTAAGAATTTGTGGTTGAAGTTACATCATATGCATAACGTTAAATATTATGTGATAAAAAAAAATGTTTGAATATAAAACGTGGTTTAATTGCGCAAAATACTAAATACCAAAACAAAAAAATTTTAATAAACATTATAAAAGGCTAAATTTACAATTTGGAATCTGTGGACTACGTTTTCTCATCCTTTTCTTGGTAAAGGTTCCCGTGTAGCTTTTTCTCTTGTGTGGCACTTTTGCTGTTTCTTGATGAAGCGACCAGCAGTAATCCCCTGTCATTTTAACATCCCATTGTCCTTAATTTGGTTTTTTTATCTCGTTAATATCCTGGTAGAAACATTCACTTTGTTTTTCATTTACCGATCCAAGGTTTTGAGAGAAAAAGTCTAAATACGAATTTAAAAAATGAACCTTAAGGCTCATATTGCAACCAGCTCATAAAATTATTTCAACATGTTCTGGACAATATTTTTATAATCAGGGCTGCGCTCACTGCCAAGAAATTTTGAAACGACGTTCTTAAATGCAAGCGGTGCCTTTTTTTCAACGGCAGTCATCACAGTTTCGAAGTTTTGATCTTGCATAAGTCTGCTTAAGTCGGGACCAACAAAGATAGAGATGTCTTCCTTTAATTTCGCTTCGGATAAATGAGGGAATTTTTTACAAACATATCCGACGCAGGTCCCAGCTCTAGGTAATGCTTTGATGAATTGCTTCATCATGCCCAATTTTATCTACAGTGGGGGAGGCAGGATCTTCTGTTGATCAACCAAATTCGTACGCAGAATATTTTTCTTCCCAGGCTCAAGATATTTTCGTAAAGGGCAGTCCTTTTTCGACCAATGTTGATCTCGTGCTCTACTATCCCACTTGCATAAAAAGCAGGGAAATTTCATGTATTCGTTTTGCTGCCTTAATAGCATACTCGATGATACTTTTAAATAGCTGCAAATCATTCGTTCGTGATCAGAGTATTTGATATTTCGCAACGAAAGCTGCAAATTTTCATATGTTTTTTTCAGATGAACAGAATGGCTAATTAGTGACGAGGCATATTTGTTATCATTGCTTGCAGAAAAACAGTTTTTAAACTCGTTTGGACGAATCGATAAATAATCTCTACTCGTCCTTTCTGTACTGGATTCTAAATTTCTCTACCAATCCTGCAACACTAGAGCAGAAAATTAAGCTACTTTCTTGTTCGAAGAAGGGTGCAAACTTTTGTTGGCAGGATCTATAACAACAGAAAAATGTCCCCCCGGTACTAAACGGCGTTTCTCTTTCAGCCTAGAATCAAGAAGTTTTGCTTTCTCTTTTGTTAAACGCAAGTCTCTGACTAGTTCGTCTAACTCGTGTTGCTTGAACAACTGCGATGTGGTACTTCCAAATTCACATTGCTTAGGGAAGTAATATCTTCCAATGATTCCGGTAGATTTTGAACTGGGATATCTTCATTGTGCGGAACAGGACGTAATGCTGATTGCAGGTTCGAATATGAGATCACTTTTTTACTTTTAGAATTGTGTCAACGATCGTCAATTAACAGTCGTCGCTGTAGTTTTTCGATTCTCTCCACACCATAGGAAATCAATACCTGAAGGTGTTTATTTTTCCTCGTGACCACCTCCTCAGTTCTTCCATGCACACATAACACACATCTAATGTAAATAAATTTATTTACTAAAAATTTCCTACAACAATATATCTAGATGTACAAAAAGGTGGTGAAGTAATGTTCCCTAATCATTTTTTTCGTTTAGAAAAACATACCTTATGAGATGCCTAAGACTTGTCTTTTTTTCCCAGTCTTACACCAAAATAAGCAAATTAAACTTTTTTCACAAATTCTGTAATGTTCCTTTGATGTTTTTTTATCATTTATTCTCCACAAATATAACAAAAATTGTTAAGATCGCTGTTACAACCACGACTTGTGCCATTTTACTTATCAAACAACACAAACAGGATCAATAGATAACAACAGACTGCCTCAGAGCGGCTGGTGCCACAGCACTTGTCGGTCGGTTGCCTTTCTTTATCTTGTTGTTGGCGACTTGGTTATTTATAAAAACCGGGTTTGTATTGCCACGCCTCCAAATCGGCACATCGTGCTGGTATATTTGATTACTTAGTATTATGTTTATGAAAACTTCAAACGCAAACTGCGAAAAAGTGGTACGTGATAGAGAAAAACTGAAAAAAACAGTAAGAATAGTTAAAATTTTGAAAAAAGTTTTCATATGGTTGGCCTGCGTAATTATTATGACACCTAGGTTCATCAACCTCAGAATTAAATTCGTCTGCAGTAACGTTGTTTGTGCAGGGATGAATCCAGTGAGGGTTTGGGGGGATGCCTACCCAGAACTTACTACAACCCCGTTTAAGAATGCAGCATTTAATAGGAAATAAAATTAGTTTTATTCGCTTTGTTTACAGTTATGTCAAAAGTTGCTGCCAAAACATTCTGAAATGGTTTAATTTTAGTGGTATATTTTTAAATTTCAAAATTACGAGATTTATTTTTGACGAAAAAATGAAACTTCATAGAACAACAATAAAAAAAAAAATGATCTTTTAAAATTTGACTTTGACGTTTGCTTGTTATTCTATGAAAAAATTGATATGCTTTCATTGCAAATGTGCGAAAGATGTAAAATACTCGCGAGCTGAAAAAAATATTAGCTGCAGTTCGTATTTTTATCAGCGCAAACGGGAACTATCACGGTTCACGTCGATCCATTTATCATTAATATCAATAAATTGTTTAAAGGTTTCTCTTTTCGGTTTTCATTTATTCTTTTAGTTTTAAAGTGACATGATCTATAGATAACATTTCGGTCTCTGTTGCTTTTTTCTTGTTTTTTATTTCCAAGAAAAGTCCATTTAAAACAGCTGAAACACTACGGTGTATTCGTTTATTATAAAAAGATAATGAACCGGTTAGAATTTTTTTACAATATGTTCTTTAATGCTACAATTAGAATTAATAATTTTAAAATCAATTCAGAAAATATTGTTGTTTTTTAATCAGTTATTTTACTTGAAATTTATTAAACGAATTTTGTCCATGATGCTGAAATGTAATTGTTACAAAATTGGTTAATTTTACAATAACTACACATTCAAATTGAGATGATATTATCTAACCATGTAAATTAGGAGCTTTAAGAATGCTATAAATAACAAATTATAGTGGATACATTATTCGAATCTAGTACTAATTTCGCTTGTTTCAAATATAACAATAGTATTATATAATTCGGGCTAAATAAACATGTAAAAATAAACAGGCAATTAAAAGAAAGCACTATTATCGACGCTGTGAGTATAATATCAAAGCATAATTTGAAAATACCGAAAAATGTAAAATGTCAAATGAAGAATAGGTGGCATATTATACATTATATTATTAGGAATTAATGCTGCTTGTGTTGCACGACACTTTATATAACGAAGCACTTGAGATATGTAAAAATATTTAAAAATTAAATAATACAAATTTAACACACAATCAACTCGATCGTAAAACAAAAACATTGCGGAGCAATAGTTTCTTACCGAATTAGTTGTTTTAAATCATAACAGATGGCGTATCTAACGGCACATCAAGATTGTTTTGCTCAGTGCAGAATACATTTCGGAAGGTAGTTTTTTAGTGAAACCACTATGGCTGAAAAGGTTAATGAAAGAAAAGATACTTGTTCCATTTATTGAATGATTTTTCTGCGCAATCGAATATATTAAATTACAGATGCTAATGGTAGCTGTCATTAAAACGAACAAAAAAGGCGAGAAAAAAGCAGGAAGCAGTTGCGTATGATATACATATATATATATATATATATATATGTATAGGTAGTTAAAAATTTTCAGTTAGTAAAGTGCTGTTCGTAAAACCCGATTAGGTTTAAGTAGGTGTTATATGCAGTGGTATCGCGTGAATTTCAGAACTGAGGAAGCGCTACAATCAAATATTTTTTTTACATAAAAATAATCATGCGTAAAATGCAGTTAAATACAGAACAGAAATGAAAATTAATTAAGAGGAATGAAATGTCTCATTTTTTTATAAATCAATTCGATTTTCTGGTTCTTGTTTGTGAAAATGTTTATTACATCGTCACGAAAAGATGGCCATTTCCTAATGTTTGATAATAATTCTTTTTCAATACTAAAAAAAGCTAATGAAGATAGCCACTCCCGATCTTGTGTATTTTTTAAATACGTTTTATTCGTTTTACTGCTGAGGATGATCAAACGAAATGATTGCCAGAATTGTGGTTTGCTAAATGAGAAAGCTTGTACACACTTCTAGAAAAACATCTGTTAGATCTGAAGCGGTCAAGTATAATAGGCATCGCAGTGTCTTTACGTATGTTAGAATCTTGAAAGTACACTTCTTAAACTCGCAAGATCGAAAAAGTTTCCCCTAATTCTGGTTTAAATTTAGAAAGTCTTCCTCCATATAATTTTATTAAAAATTTAAAACAATTTTTGTATTTAAAAGATTTAAAAATTTTAATTTGGTTACATCATTAAACCCCTATTATTAGACATATTTGTTTCCATAACATCGATAATTTTTAAATATATCCTTTTCCATCACAGCTTTCTGTCTTCCTCAAGAACAATCAAATCAAAGATATTTGCATTCCATATATTTTTTTTCTTACTTAAATAAAGGGCAAGCCCAACAGAACAATTTTTTATCTCCTCACAAAAGCATAACCATGACATTGTTGTGTATAAATTTGTTTCAAAATGTCGGTTAAATATTTTACATACATAGAGAAGTTTGATAAATTATAGATGAGAATATTTCAAATACCTTTTGATTTTGTAATCGAATTTTCTAAACTATTACTTTATCATTTTGAATAATATTAATTTTTTCTTGAAAACCGAATGAACTAAAACTAATCAGTACAAGTTTGTCAATAATACAATTTGCATGCAGCCCCAATTTGGGAAATGTTTGCATTTTAACAGACTGGTACATTTGCAAATGCGGAAATAAGATAAACGAGCCGGTATAGCTTCCAGTGTAGACTAAAAAGCGCGACCGACCATTGCTTCCAGTTCCGTTGCTAAAACGATCCAAAGAAAATGTACAGCAAATATCGCACTACCCTATGCTCGTAAAATAGCGCTGTTGATCGATGTAGATGACTAAAACAATTTGACTAAGCACTTCCAGACTGAAGATGCGTGCGCATTTTTTCTTCACTCTCGATACACGTTACTTTGAAATTGAAACTCAAGCTCCCCGCTCCTTATTTTGCATCTTTATATCGTCCATATCTGACCGAATCAAAATTTAACTAACGGCTCTTTTCTTTTTTGTTGTTTCTGGGTGTAGGTCCTTGGCTGACGTTCCCAAAGGGCGGATCTAAAAAAAAAAAAAAAAAAAAAATCAAAATTTGCGCAAATGATGTGATCTCGAAGTGACACAGCCTGGCGCTTTCAAATTTAAGTTGCGTGCGCAACCTTTTTCTATAATCGATACGCAACAGATCGTTCAGAGACAACTCTAGGCAGTAGTAACGTGAAATAGTAAGCGTGTGGGATTATTTCTGTCGCTCGCTCTTGCCAATACTCTTTCATCTGGTGCTCTTTTTTCTAGTAATTTTTAATTTTGGCACTTAAATTCAACAAGTTACTTCATTTTCTTTCTGAGGCTAGTATTCTTTTCGCGGATATTCTAAAAAGCAATTTCATACTAATTTGTTAGGGGAAGCGGCGCTTCCATCGCTTCCATTGACGCTACGCCCCTAGTTATATGATTATCATTTCTTCATTTTCATCGTTTTTATATATACATATATATAACCAATTATAGAACTATTTTACTAGGTGTCATCAAATTTGTTATTAAAAAAGCATTGCTATTTCTACAGAATTTCACGGTATTTAGGATTCCGTACGTATATAATGTACGGAATTCTAAAAATATGGTTCAGAAGCGACAAAAATATCAAATAAAAATCAATAACTCACGAACGGTTTCTCTTGTAAACTTCAAAATTGGATCGTAAATTACAATTAAACTTCTATCTATTACAATATCTATAACTTCAAGCTAACCGATTACCCTGGACAATAAAAAAAAACTCAAAAAACCGTCAAGAATATATAATATGGAATTTAAAACGACCTCATAAATCACCCTTAAAAGTTCACCAGATAACCTTTTAAAAGTGAAATTCAAAATATAAAACAAAACGCAAAAGCTCTTTCATAAAATCAAACAATTACGGTTAAAACATTTAAATCTCCACTTTGAACCAAAGCAGCAAAAAAAAAAAAAAGATGTTCACGTAAGTAATAGCCCGAGTAAAAAAGTTGAGGAAACCAAAACGTATCTCAAACATATCGATGAAGGACCGCTTTATAGGAGAAGTATAGTCGAGCTTACATCTTTATAATTAGTCCCTTGAGACGCTAAAGATTCGAAAGTTTTGAAAGTTACATTGATGGAAAGACCGCTATTTATCGGGAACGAAACTAATTTTAATTCCTTAACGAAACTTTCGAAGTTGTCAAAAAGTTCAAAAAAGCGCGGTGTCTCTCCTTTTTGGTAGTGCGAAAAATTTATATTTCTTTGTTTTGAATTTAGTATTATGTAAACGTAAATTATAGTTATCTTTAAGTTACGTACGCAATATTCGGCGTATAAAACATCATGCTTGATTGAACTTGTTTTAAATTAAGCGCCGGAGAAATATAAAATCAGACGGTGGTTTTTTACATAATAGCCTTTTACTATATCCAAAAACATGAATAAAAAATAAAATAAATCGCTTCTGCGGAATTCATGAAAATTTCAATCTTTTCTGCTTTTGTTATTAAAAAAAAAAAAAAATCGTTGAATTTCAATAAGTTTTATCTAATAAACATAATTTGAATTTCGATCCTTTCAATCCAAATAACTTTTATTGCGCAAACAGTTTAAGGTGAGCAGGGTCCGCGGGATAAATTAGGGAAATAAAAATAAGATATACAGGGTGATTATAATTAAAGTCCAAGTTTCAAAACGCTATAAAAAAAGAACCACTGATCAAAATAACGTCAAATTTGAACGGAATATTATTGAAAAAGAGGGAAAGCGGATGGCATAAAAAAAATAGTTCCATTTTTTTTTTTTTTTGACCCGGCATTTAATTTTAGCAACAGATTGCGCTACCAGTACCGCTTCATTCTGCAAAGGTCACTGTGTGGTGCGGGTTTACAGCATCATTTATCATACGGCCATATTTTTTCCAGGAGACGTGTGCTTTCTCGGTCTTGTTACCTGTACCGTCATTGGTAAGCGCTGCGTGTCTTTTACGCAACCATGTCATTTCAGCTCTTCAACAGCGTGGAAGTGCGATTGAGATCATTTTTATACAAGATATCGGGTTTTAATTGGCCTAAGGCCAAAAACCGCATAAAAAGCATCAATCAAATCGGTTTTTAATTGCCCCAAGGGCAAAAATCGCATAAGAAGCATTAATCGAATCGGTTTTTAATTGTCCTGAAGCCAAAAAACGCATAAAGGGAATCCATCAAATTGGTTTTTAAATTTCATGAAATTGGCGCAAAACATGTTCAATATGCTGTCCACTGTTTTCTGCAACAAGTTGAAATCGAGAAACAGCATGTTCCACAACTGATCGAATTGTTTCCGGGGTCACGTTCAGAATGTGTTGCGCAATGCGTGCTTTCAATTCAGCTAAGTTTGCAATTGGAGCACTGAACACAACAGATAGCCCCACAGCCAGAATTTACACGGATTAAGATTAGGTGATCGGAACGGCCAGGCTGCAGAGAAATGATGGAAGATAATTCTAGCATTTTCGAAATGCTGCTTCACTGGATTTGCAATGTATGGAAGAACAACATCTTGCATAAAAATGATTCCATCCACACAACCACGCTGTTGAAGAGCTGGAATAACGTGGTTAAGCAAAAGACACATAGCGCTTATCAGTGACGGTACAGGTAACAAGACCGAGAAAGCACACGTCTCCTGGAAAAAATATGGCCGTATGATAAATGATGCTGTAAACCCGCACCACACAGTGACCTTTGCAGAATGAAGCGGTACTGGTAGCGCAATCTGTTGCTAAAATTAGATGCCGGGTCAAAAAAAAAAAAAAAAAAAAAAAAATGGAACTATTTTTTTTATGCCATCCGCTTTCCCTCTTTTTCAATAATATTCCGTTCAAATTTGGCGTTATTCTGATAAGTGGTTCTTTTTTTATAGCGTTTTAAAACTTGAACTTTAATTACAATCACTGTATATAATGCACTGACCGTCCATTACAAGCAATTACAGGAAAAAATTTAACTTGCGTTCAAATCGCCTGAAATATTCAAAGTTTTGACAACCTAGAAATATTTAATTCACTACACTTATTTGCACACTTGCTGTGTTTTCTTAATATTGATTCAGCTGATAAATATAAAAAATGTTGTCTTTGTTCTTTATAATTAAATCACTTTTCCGAGGAATAGATTTAACCACTTTTATCCCTTGTTTTTTCTAATAAAGATGGTGAAATTATCTGCTCATGAAACGTTTTATATAAAAAGTATAAACTTGCTTCGTATCTGATATCCCAAGAATAGTGAAATTAAATATCCGGAGAAATAGTGTACTGTAATTCAGCGATTCTCAACCCGGGTTCCGTAATATTCTTGCAAGGGATCCACAAAAGTATAAGGAAATAACAGAAAAACACAAAGTTTGGTTATTATTATAAATTCCATATATATATAATATATGAAATTGTACCATTAAGTATACTATAAAAGTCTATATGCGTATTTTTTCTTACTCTTTAAATTTAATCGATATTTAATTAACAGGTTGAAAAACGGGTTTTAATATGTACTTGTAATTTATTTTCAAGAAAATTAATTTTCATTACTTAATACTTGAGAGAGAAGGAGGGCATACAAATTATGCGATAATTGTAAAAAGGATTAAGAACTATATTGTTCTAATTTATTTAAAAAATAGTATACTGTATTACTCTGGATATTTAATTTCTCTTCTCTTGAGATGCATCTATGTGGGGCGAGTTTGTAATTTGTACATAAAATATTTCATTGATAAATAGTTCACCATTTTTATTAGTAAGAATAAAATGTATGAAATTGTTTATTATACACTGTAAGTCATTGATCGGATGAACATTATACCTTCAATAATCTTTTTTTCCTTTTAAGACGCCTTACAACCAGTGGCGGAGTCAAAAATTTCAGAAGAGGAGAGGTCAAAAATTTACCAATTTTTTCAATTCATATTGTCGTTTTGTAAATAAAAGCAAAAAACAGATATATTTAATTTTGTGATAGTTATATTTGTTTCCTTCATTTCTATTCGTACTGAAGTCTAACATTTCAACTTTTCTCTTATTTTTAACATTATTCTTAGTTTTTGGGTCATTGCTGTTGGTTAATTGCACAATTTTATAATTTTTTTTGTTATCATAATGAAAAAAAATAATGAATTTATATTAAGTACCCAAAAAACATTTTTAAATTTATTTAAGCTTTTGTCAATTTTTTAAAAATTTTCTTCTTCATTTATAACGTAAGCCATGTTTTTATATTCGAGTTTAAAAATATTTATATTTCGCAAAGTTATTAATATTATCGAACTAACTGTCACGTTTTTTTTGATTATTTATTTAAGTAATTATTTAAATAACATATTCAAATAAATATAAATATAATTCATATTGATAAACTAAATTTCTTTAGTTTTCTAATAATACTGAAAAGGTCATACATATAGCTTTTTCTTCGGGCTGTTAATTGTTTACATAATGTTTTTTTGAAACAGAAATATTGTATTTTTTTTTTCAAATTTGAATTGAAGCGCAAATTTATACATTTTGAGCAATTTTACAAAATATATACAAACTATATATAATATAAACATTCCGCCACACATTATATACCGGTTGTTTACAAATCACAGACATATGTCTACGCTGCGAACTCATAAAATCTGTTTGGCGCCATAATATTTTACCACTGCGTCGCACGATCTATAATATCATGTTCTATGTACACATGAGGTTTTACTTGCCGCCATATTATACACTGTACGTCATCCGAGCTATGACGTCTTTCATTTTTTGTTTGCTGGAAGGTTATTTTTTATATTTATTTTTAACATATAATTTTTCCATCTTTTCTGTTACAATAATTACTTGTTTTTTTATATCGTTATTTAACGAATTTTCTTTTCACGTGACAGCTATTTTTAATGACAGTGGAACGGTGAATGAAGTCTACAAGAAAACAGTTAATAGTATATATGTGCCAAATATTACAAAAATTGTTCTACGTTAACAAAGATTTAAACTGTTTGGTACTAATATAGACGTTAAAATTTTCACCAACATTATGTAGACAACAGGTCCGTACCCAGAATGTTGAGGGGGGGGGGGGCTGAAAACTTTCTTCACATATATATTTTATAAATAACAATATATTTTTCACTAATATTCATACTATTAATAATTTCCATCACATAATTTATATGTTAATAATTTACATTAATTAATTACCGTATAAAAATTAATAAAAATTACATATGTTATTGATTATACCCGTAATAAAAAATTTTGCATAAAATATTAATAAAGTATCTAAAAATATGGAGCATATTTTTTCTTTTTTTCTTTTAAAGGTAAGAACACCCTAAAAAATCATCAATATTTATTTTAAATTTTTTATTGTTTACAGATTTTTGTTTATTTATAATAACTATTTCAGTTCTCATGGTGAAGGGGGGTTTAACCCCCAAAACCCACCACACGGCCTTGGTAGACAAAGTGGAATAATCCATAAATAACGAGATAAATACAGAATAGTGTGCGAAAGAAAATTGACTAAAAAATAACGTGTTATTTGTTATGTAGATAATTAAAATACCTCATTTTTTTATGTTCTATTACAAATCTCTTTTACAACTATGTACAAGGGATGAATCCAGTGGGGGTTTTGGGGGAGCAATGCCCTTCAGAACAATACAAGCTGTTTAAGAATACAGCAATTTAATAGGAAATAAAATTCTTTTTATTCGCTTTGTTTACAGTTATGTCAAAAGTTGCTGCCAAAACATTCTGAAATGGTTTAATTTTAGTGGTATATTTTTAAATTTCAAAATTACGAGATTTATTTTTGACGAAAAAATGAAACTTCATAGAACAACAATAAAAAAAAAAATGATCTTTTAAAATTTGACTTTGACGTTTGCTTGTTATTCTATGAAAAAATTGATATGCTTTCATTGCAAATGTGCGAAAGATGTAAAATACTCGCGAGCTGAAAAAAATATTAGCTGCAGTTCGTATTTTTATCAGCGCAAACGGGAACTATCACGGTTCACGTCGATCCATTTATCATTAATATCAATAAATTGTTTAAAGGTTTCTCTTTTCGGTTTTCATTTATTCTTTTAGTTTTAAAGTGACATGATCTATAGATAACATTTCGGTCTCTGTTGCTTTTTTCTTGTTTTTTATTTCCAAGAAAAGTCCATTTAAAACAGCTGAAACACCACGGCGTATTCGTTTATTATAAAAAGATAATGAACGGGTCAGAATTTTTTTACAATATGTTCTTTAATGCTACAATTAGAATTAATAATTTTAAAATCAATTGAGAAAATATTGTTGTTTTTTAATCAGTTATTGTACTCAGGCTCGGATTAAGTGTATGATAGGCCCGGAGCTACGGAAATATTAGGGGCCCTTTTCGGAAGTGACAAAATTATCAGTTTTATAGAATAACGACATTTTCTTTAATTTAATTGAATTATATTATTTTGAATTCACGAATTATCATTTATTAATGTAAACAAAACTAAGTATCATATAGATAATGGGTAGAATTGTTGATGCCAAAAAAAAATTTATATATTTTCTATATATATAAAAATGAAAGTATGTATGTATGTATGTATGTATGTATGTATGTATGTATGTATGTATCTATGTCCTCTACGGACTCCGAAACTATCCATCCGATTTTTATGAAATTTGGGCAGTTTAATTATAGGGTTGGGAGGAACAGAATAGACAACTTCAAAGTCAAAAAAAAAAATAAATAAATTATGGAATTAATAAAAATCAATCGAAAATGCGGCCAACTAGCGCCTAAACACCAATTACCATTATTCCCGACAGATAGCGCCACAGTAAAAAATTATTCCAGTATACGTTATTTAGATCGCGGTCGGGAATTCTGTCGTTCGTCGGGTTTCGGCGAGTTCCTTTAATAGTATTGTATATATAAAAATCAATTGCGCAGATATAACATATCATAACTTGAAATGGCTCGACCGATTTGGCTGTCTTTTTGTCTTTTGTTCTGTTCGTAATTGTCAGGACAAGGTTTGTATGAAAGAAAATTTTAGAAAAATTCATCGAAGAAGTCGGAACATTAAAAGCATTTGGCAAAAATGGCGTCACGATGTGACGCTCAGTTTGTCAGTTCTGCTGTCACATGATTTCATAACAACAACAAATTCCGCATTGAATGTTGATATTTTTTTGCGAAAAAGAATTAAATTGAAAACGATAGTTCAGTGTATTATCGGGGTGGTGTTCATATCATTAGTGCATTTAAAATTGTAAAAGTCATCAATTAAAATTTAAATAAAATGATTACTATGGTAAATGATAAACTCTAAATAACATTTTATTAATTTCTGGTGTAAGTGAAATAAATAATTTATGGTCCGTTACTTTTCTTTTTGCGTTACTGAACACATCAAAACTCCATGACATGATCTACACAAACAAGTCGCACTTCTAGCCTAATTACTGTACTCATTGCAGAGAGTTTAAAAAAAGGTACGTTTTCTATTATTTTTTACAGAGAAATAAAAAATCCTGCAACGGAATTTTTACTATTTGTTACGGGGAATGTTATTCACACCCAAATTCGAAATCCTTACGCAATTACACTAATGCGGCGGTGCGCTACGATTAATGAAAACGGATTCGGTACTAATGGATATAATCAGAAAATGAAAAACAAATTTTTTTTGCACATTTTATGAGAAGACCAACATTTCACCTTCTCTAAACAATGATGATAAAAGCGGTAAAATGAAAAAGGGGGCGAAGAAGAAGGATTTTTTGACTCCAAAATATTAAGACATGAACTGGAGTTACAAAAGTAGGAGAATTATTGCAGGTCGTAAAAAGTCGAGACAAATTTCATCAAATGGTGGAGTCCATGAAAAGTTTGTTAAGCTACATCCAAATCGGGTTGCATGAAGAAGAAGACGCAATGTATCTTTCCTTATACCGTCATCGTAAACAAATCGTTTTCTCTTGACCAGGATATTTCATTTTTCGATTTTTAATGCCTTCGAATAGTTTTCATTGTTCCCCTATTCTTGCTATCACTGACGCATATATTACATGTTCGGTCTATAATATTTAAAGTAGTCTCCGGATAACCGGAGCTACTCTTCTTTCGTAATCTGCACTCATGGTCCACATTTGTTTTTTGCCGCCGGTCCATTACTCGCGTATTATCCGTTCGTATTCGTGGTTTAATGTGTGTTCTGTATTTTCGCAACATTTAGATATGTTTTCATAAAATATTCAAAAGAGAGAAAAAAGGCGAATCGCGTGTCTGCATTTCTCTTAAACACGGTACACCCTAAATCGGGAAAGAGAAAATAAAATAATAAACGACACGACTTCACAAGTACCGCGAGAACTATCAAGAAAAATGAAACATTCACATGTCTCGGCAATCAAGTCAGGAAAGAAATTTAAAGAACACAAAAAGATTGTTCCAACAATGAGACATTTATAACAACTGAAAGGTTCTTGATCCGAAAAATTAGTGACCGGTAGGAAATCGAAAGATCGACTGCGAACATTACAATAGTGCACCAATCATTTTTTGTATGTTTTTCGTGTTCCGAGTGATTCAGGCCACTATCCATTTTCATTTCGGTAAATGTGCGCCCGTTCATTACTCGCATGTTATCTGTGTGTATTCGGTTATAAATTGTGTTCGGTATTTTCGCAACTTTCGGTAATATTGTATGAAAATATTCATATTTGAGCGGCGAGTGACAATTTTATATTTCAGTCGTTATTACGATTTATTATTTATTTTAGCAGGAAAAAATATTTAAAAATTCTGTAAACAAGCTATATATAAAAAGACGCTTATCACATCGACTGCGAAATGCCCGTTGCATTTCAGATCTAAATTAACAGTGGAACGTACAAGCAAATATAGAAAATAACAAAGTATCGTTTCAGGTTTATCCGTAGAAACTCAAAAAACTATCTTATAAAGCTTCGAGAAAAAAAATCATACAGCCCGTTCCATAGTAGCTAGAGAGTTAATTTTTTTTTTTCAATTGGACGTACTTTTTTCGGGAAATCATAAGAAAATTATAAAACCCTCAAAATTTTAAAACTAAATAGTCCAAATTTAAAAAAATGTAAAAACTGAATTTAAAAAAAAAAAATGTTTAAAAAATTCCACAGACAGAGTTCTGTATGAATTATAGTATTGATTTAATTTTTAACCGGCGCACTAAGGCCTTTAGAATACGAAGAAAATATAAAATTCGAAAAATTTTGATATTTAGGGACCGAAATTTTAAAAAATACATCTTTTAAGCGGAAGGACTGAAAACTAAAAAATAGTCTACGGCTCTTTCCATGGTGGCTGGGAGGTCATTCTTTTTTTTAATTGGTGTATTTTAATCGCTAGAATATAGGAAAAATATGAGGCCCCAACAGTTTTATGATTAAGGGGTCGAAATTTTGAAAAATAATTTAAGCGTACAACTTCTGAAATGATTAAAATGATGGTCAACAGTAACTTAATATATTATTGCTTAGATTTTAATAAAGAAACGAATTTCCTTCATTGCATTTAAAAAGCAAATATGCTAATATCTTACTTTAAAAAAAAATTAATATAACATATTCCTATCACATATATTTCTCTTGCAGCGGTTTCAGGTTTTCAGATATTTTAATCTAAATTTCGCTTTTTTGATTGATCTGTTCGTGTAATTTTTTTTTTTTTTAAATAAATATTTGTGAAATCGTTATGAAAATTTACCAAGTGAAATAATTTAAAGTGCGAAGGAACGGGCCGCGAAACGCAAGTGGAAATAAAGGAAAACTAAACAATTTCTCTTAGGATAGAATGAAATTAGATTTTGTAACGAAATAATACAAAATTGTATTTGTATTTTATCATAACAATTTTTTTTAAATTTTCTTTCTTCTGAATCACAGAGTTTTATCAACAATAAATATTTACCATTAATTAAGCGATATCTCCATTATTTTTATGTTTTCACATCATCTCTAACTAACGATGATCAGTTTATCATATTTAATTTAGGGATGTAGCGTACTTCCACAATTAACAAAAAAAAAAACAAAAAAATTACTGGCCGCCATCTGTTACTATCATATAACTGTTATTATATGGCACTCATTCAAATTCCAGCTGTGTAGGCCCTCATTTTACAACTTCATTAAATTTGTGGAAAGAATTTTAATTTTAATGAGAACTGAACGGCGCAAGACAACGAGAAATTGCACTTATTTTTTGGATTTTATTTTGGTCCGCAGTAGAAAATTGGAATATCGAAAAAACGTTTCCTCAATCCGCTAATAGCAGACAAGCCAACGTTCAGGCAGGACAACGTCTGCCGGGTCCGCTAGTATATATATAATTTTAAACAATGAATTTTTGATGCTAAAAAAAAATTTATATATTTATATATATATAATTTTAAACAATGAATTTTTTAGCAAATTTTAACCAAAGGTTTGCATAAAAGGATAGTATGTGGCGTGTATTGCTGTTGTACATATATTCATACAGACATTTCCTAAAAACGTAGATTCCGACTCGTTATACCTTAAAACAAATTTCTGTTACGTTTTTACGAAACTCGAAATTTTACTATTACGAAGTTTCCTCCTGTAGGAGGAAATAAAAATGGATACAAAATTATTAACAAATAAATGTATTAAAAAATGTAGTTGCTCCTGTAAAGTTAATTCTATTTATTTTAAAAAAAGTGGTTTTATATGACAAATGATAGATTAATTTTTTATTACACGTCGGAAGTGGGTGTCTCTTAGGGTCCCCTTTATAAGGCGTGGCCCGGGGTTGCAGCCCCCCTAGACCCCCTAAATCCAGGCCTAATTTTACTTGAAATTTATCGTTCACACTTGCTTTTTCATTAGTTTAAATTACATAATAAATCATGTCTCACATATTTGGTTTTATTAAGGAATATCAAAAAAAATTTCTCAGTAAAAATAAAAAAAAATCTCTGTCCCCCCAAGAACATAAATTTCCCCCCTCCCAAAACAGATTCCTGAATTTTTCTTTGACTATATACATTACTCATTCTCAGCAATACTTTTAGAACGTGACTTCCTATAATGTAAAATATGATTAATATAAAAACATTTTTAATCTCTACTGATTCGTCATAAATTTTAATCACATTTAGTAGGTCTTTTTTTTTCTCACCTTTTTTTTTCAAACGTATTTGACGTCACTAGTAAACATTTAATTACAGGTAATGTATTGTATACACCAAAAATGTTTCTCTGCATCTTCATAAAACAAGAAGCGTGTCAATTTTCAAAAATATACATTTTCCCATTTGGATCAGCTCCTAATAACAGTTTAATTGAAAAATTAATATGTCTGAACTAATTTTTAATAGTTCATTGGGAAGAGCCAAATAATTTTCAAAAGAGGTTTTCTAACTTCCAGGGTTTTATACACCTGAACACACATATAGATAAGCAATTAAAAATATGTTTCATAATTTTAGTTACACATTAAAAAAAACAATACACAATATAAGCATTTTATAATAAATATATAAAAAAAGTACTATTTAGAAAAATACTCAAATTTAACAATTTTAAAAATTGTCCTCATTTTAGTAAAAATTATATGAACTATTCTTCATCAAAGTAAATAATGTGAGCATAAATATTGAAAAATTTATCTTCCGGGATTTTATAGGAAATATTTTCTTGTAAATACTGCTTAGTTTTAGTTGCAAGCGTTCTAAAAATCTTGTTTATATTTCAATAAAAATATACATTTAATAAATTACATCATAGCATGGGTGACGTAATATGGTAATCATGGCGGCAAATAAAATCTTGCTGTATGCGACGATTTTCAAGAAATTTAGGAAATTTTGGAAATTTAAATTGAATTTGTATTTTTTTTCGTTAAAAATTTTACTCTATATAAAAATTAAAAATGAGCTGCTGTCGCTAAAAAGTACTATTAAAAATATTTTCTTGCGCCATTTAGTTACTTTCATGCAGTAAAAATTAACAATTAATTAAAATTATAGTTTTCGGCAAATAAGGAAATGACAAATATTTATACGAAATTGAGATAAATATTTTTCATATTTATTGCAAGTTGGAAAGTTGAAAATTAAATAATTTCTAGATTCTATCATTAAAAATTAAAACATTATAGGTTAAATGTAGAACCGGTACATGCACTGATCTTATAATGCGACGTTTTAATTTTTGATGCTTTCCGTTTCGCCATTTTGTATTCTTAATAACAGTTAGTGGCGTTATTTGTGTTGTAGTTGTGAAAAATTTTCAAATTGTGTTTTTAACTTGTAAATATTATTTAAATTACAGTTAGAATTGTTAAATATTTAACAATTTTTAAGTTTGTTGCTTCAGGTAATTACTTGTTGGTGTAATATTATGTATTTGTAATTTTAATTATTACTGCAACCACGCGGTTGCGGCATATTTAGTTTACTCTTTTATTTGTATAAATACGATACGTTAATTGTATTTAATTTTTTATTTTTTCATATTATTTTTCTTTAGGTTAATTGTGTATTGTTGTAATTTTATTTATTATTTGTTATACGGAATGCTCAATAATTAAGTGACATTTGATATTTTCGGCTTTGTAGTCTAGAGAATGTTTGTTTTTGGTTTTGTTTACGGTTGGTTTCATATTTATTAAGTTCTGAATAATACTATTTGATTTTAATTCTTGTTATATACTGTATAGATGTAGTGTTCGCATATAAACATTTGTGTTTGTATCGTGAAAAGGGGCATGGTATAAAAATATATATTTTCCAATGTCTCAAATTTGAGTTTAATTACAGTTTTATTTGGATGGGATGTTGTAATTTATAAAAAATAAATTAATCCAGTTTGTTGGGCAAAGATAGTTTAAACCCATAAGTTACGTCGCATAGTCTTACAGTTATTTTTTGTAATTATATATAATATATTAAACATAAAACTGGAAAAATTACCGAGGTATATCGATGTCTGGTTTACATTGATAAACAGACTCGTAATGATGTTTCCTATATGTAATTCACTTCCTGTTTATACCAAGTTTTAACTAATACGGCGCTTTTTTATATTTCTTAATTCATTATGTGGTTTTACTTTCTTTTTTTTTTTTTTTTTTGTGTAAACAATAGAACCATACATAAGTATTTTTAGAAGGGGTAGATGTGTACGTTTCTCTAGTCTTATAATTATCAGAAATTTATATTAATTTATATCATACCATATAATTAAAATTGGCTAATTTAGAAGAAATAAAACGCCGTAACTACACGATATTGATTAAGTTTTAAATTACTGCCAGGGTTATATTTATAATTTACTTAAATGATAATACACATGTTTTTAGTAGTGAGCAGTGTAATTACTGCTTAAGAAAAAAAAAAAAAAAAAAGAAGGATCATCTATTTACGAGAAAGCTAATAAAATTATAGAAATTATTTAAATACAATTTTATTTTTAAAATAAATGCATGTAATGAAATCAGTTATTTAACTGTGGGCAGCGGTTATGTAGTCTTCTTGTTTTTGGCGTTCTGTATTTGTGAAAAGGTGTTCAGAATAAGTCATATAAAAAAGTTATTGGGTTTTTTTAATTCAGTTAACTAAATTTATGAACATAAGATTAAAGAAGTTTTATGAATTATCAATTAAAATACGTTAATTTTTACATTTTTATTTCTCTGTTTTAAAATAGTATGAGCGATCGAAGTTCGAGAAGTGCGTCAGTTCGAAGCGGCGACGAAGATAAGGATGCTTCAGTTTCGAGAAGTCCCAGCCCTTCACCGAGAAGATCATACTCGAGAAGTCGTTCGAATTCGAGATACCGTTCACGTTCTAGGTCATCTCGACGTTCGTACAGAAGATCAAAATATTCTAGATCTCGATCCCGATCATACTCGTATCATCGTAGTCGTTCCGGAAGTTTGGGCGATAGGCGACGCAGAATAAGTAACGGAGAACACCCTAAGCCGAACAGATGTCTGGGAGTGTTTGGTTTAAGTATTTATACGACTGAACGGCAAATACGAGACATATTTTCCAAGTATGGTAAGTTGGACAATGTGCAAGTTATTTTTGACGCCAAAACGGGTCGTTCTCGAGGATTCTGTTTTGTCTATTATGACACGGTAGAAGATGCGAAATATGCCAAAGAACAGTGTAGCGGTATGGAAATTGACGGCCGCCGTATTCGTGTAGATTTTTCGATAACTCAGCGTGCCCATACCCCCACACCGGGCATATATATGGGGAACCCAACATATACTCGTGGCGATCGTAGCTGGAATCGCCGGCGTTATTACGATGACGATTACGGACATCGTTACAGAAGGTCTCCTTCTCCATATCGCAGTAGTTATCGCAGCCGCAGATATGATCGTTCCCGTTCTCGATCATATTCCCCGCGTCGTTATTAAATGTGTGCGTACTTACATATATAACATTTAATAGAATAAGTTTTGCATGTGTATATTTTCATGTATACACGCATTTTTTTTTTCTCTTTAGTTTTTACATTTTTTAAATATAAAATATATAATAAATATAGTTTTTGTTTTCTTTTTTTTTTTTTTTTTTTTACATTTAAAAGATACTCCAGTAACTCTGCAAGTTTTTTGTTTTTTTTTTCCCTGCTCTATGAATATTAACGAGATAGGGACACATAAAAAGTTCACCGATTAAATTATATGCGCGCAAGTTACACTTTAATATTTTAGTGGTATTTTCACGTGGAAAATTAAAAAAGGTATTTTAGAACCAGCGGGAAAAATTATTGATGTTCTCGGTTTTTAACACGCGTATAATTTTTTTTCCAATTTCGAAAACATAATATTGAATTTCGAATTTTAACGTATACATTAATATTTAGTAACTTGTTTAGGAGCAAGTTAATGAGATGAACATTCGACGTAAAGACCGAAGACGCAACTTTATTCCAGATTTGTTAAAATTTAAATGTTGATGTAAAACACTCGAATATTTTCAGAAGACAGAATTTTAGAAGAACTTAAGATTTTCTTCTTATAGGTAATAGTGCAAAAATAAATTGCGATAGATTAAAATAAAACGGCGTTAACATTATATCTGGTCCAATACTAACCATACTACAGTATTTATATATGTATTATCGAACATCTGAACAAATTCATAGCTAGTGTAATTTTGATAGATATTTTTGAGGAAGAAAATAAATTAATGAGTAGGATAGTTGGAAAATTTTGGATTTTTTTTTTTTTTTTTTATGGTTTTGGTCTAAGCTCTTGTATATTAATTTTAGAATGTTGCCAATTGCATGCTTTGATACATTTTATAATTCTGAGTAAATTTTTACTAAATGATAATAGTTTTAAAAATGATTAAGCCGTTATATGGTAATATTATCCGTATGTTTTTTTTCATTTTATAAATCACATTTAAAGTTTTGATTATATACACTTTTAAAAATTCATTTAACGATAAATTATTGTGTAAGCGTATATGTATTTTAATATTTGGAAATTTTATTTACACTTTGATATTTCTACATTACGTAAGTTAATTTTCATGATATAACCGGTACGAAAAAGCATACCGGAAAGGCTTTTAAAAATAGCGTATATATAGTTTTTCCGTATGCGCAGCCAAGTAAAAAATAAAAGTATTTTCTTTTTGTATTTGTAAATTAAATTTGCAATATTATTTCGTTTTAGAATGTTCATTATTGATTTAGAATGAATAATTTATAATTGACATTATATTATTTAGCCAATAAAACGCATATATGATCATTAATTGAGTAGCGCTTAATTTATACGATTATACTTCGCTGATATTAATCTTGTTTTTTCTTTTTTTTATGTGAAGATAAAAAAATGAAGTTCAAAGCGAACAAATAAAACAGAAACAAGAAATATTTCAAACAAAAGTTAAATAAATCCGCGAAGGAAACTCGTTGGTAACTGAAAACGAAAATAAGCCCAATACAGATTACAGATCTTACACATTCAGATAATCCATCTGTTATCTATTCTATTAATCAGAGTAATACCTAAAGATCAGAAACGAAATTGCTGCGTCTCAAATTGCAAGTTATTTCTTTAAATCAAAACGCAATTGTGTATTCTGCGCGCGATCAAATTCAGATTAAGTGTGAACAAAGAACAATCAAGATGCTATATAAGTAAATATCATTTTCGTGTCTTTTATGATATATAAAAAAGTTAGTTTTGGGGGTGATTTATGTTGTATATATTTGTTGTATATATTTTATATTAAAGTAATTTTTTTTTTAAAAGTAAATAAGTCGTTGAAATAACGCTGTTTAAATAAGAAATGAATGGTAAAAGTAGTTAATACTCCTCTTTAAACGCACCTAATATTAAGGTGTCTTAAGAATTTCACTATAGTATTGCTACAGTGGACTCTCTTAAACAATAGTAACTCATTTATTATTGTTGAAAATAAATTATTTTAGTGCAGTATAATTTACTTTATATGTTGCGTCAGTACAAAAAGTGCAAGAGTAACTATATGGACTATGCTGGTAAAAAAAACAAGGATAATTCAGGCTTACCTTCTTTCGATCTGTACTGGTTATAATTTCCAGTGAAAAGGAATTTAATTTTAAATTAATTTCTTTGTGTATGGAAATTTTAATTAAGAAACATTTGTTGTCGTATATTAACACACCACACAATTATGCCGTATCTAAAATACACTTTAGAGTGTACGATTTACGTTTTAAAATTGCCGGACTTACAGTGAAAAACAGTCTCATTATGTATTGGATATTCATAATGTTGGGTTATTTTTGCCAGCTATATTTTGTTTTCTGCTTCCTTTTACGAAACAGTTAGTTAAACGAATGGTTTGCTAGTAGAGAGTCCACTGTACGCACGATTATGTAAGATGAAAATTACTCTGAAAATATTGAAAATTGTTTTTTACAAATGTTCGAATTCGATTACATTTGAATTCATTTCGTGTACAAAAATTGCTTTTATAGCTTATATTATTTCACGTGTTTTCATAACCCCTTTCCTTCTTAGTTTCACGTGAATAAAACAATGTGAGAACAACAGATGTTTCGGCTATTCATTCTCTAACAATGATTGTTTCAAGATAGCCGTTATACGTAGGTTCCGTAATTTTTCTGATTTCTGGAAGTTTGTGTTCATAAAATGAAACGCGGATTTCTTTCATAATTTTGTGTACGTTTTCATTGATATTATGTTTACTCGTATCTGTTTATTCGTTGTTTTTTATTTAAAGATAAAATGTAGTTCAATTAGAACACCATTTAAAAGAAAAAATCCACATATTTGAACTAGTTTCCTTTGTATGTATTTTAACAAAACCGAATTAAGATTTCTTACAAACGTATCGCATTTTTTTAAAGTTTCGATGAACGTTACTATTAATAAATTATCGGATATTTCTTGAATTAAAAGGTTTTCTTTCAGATTCTTGCAAAAGGTATTAAAACCTTTTTTAATACGCAGATGGTGAATATAAATTGTTGCTTGCAGTATAAAATAAAGTACGCAGTAAATGCTGCTTTATTGTCTGTTTTTATTTTACGGAATTACGATTTAGTTTATGCCATGTGGGTATGGGTTTTAGACCATTTGGTTTAAAAGGCATGTAAAGAAAAAATTTGTACTTAACTTTTGCTGTTACATTTTTATGCAAACAAGTTTCAGATATTTCAACGTTTAAACACATTCGATCTACGTTTAAAATATTTGTTGTATTATCATGTTACCATTTATTAATTCAGCCAAGTGAAAAAATGACTTTATTATGCTTTGTACATTTAGTTTATTTTTAAGATAATTTTTGAAAAGAATTACTGATAGAGATTCCCGTATTGTATTGAACTATATATTGCAAGAACAAAAAAAAAAAAAAAAAAAAAAAAAATAGGAAAAAATATTCTATAAGGGGAAGACTGAATTATCACTGTATCAGGTAAATATCTTATTTTATGTTAAGTTATTGATAATGCAATCCCCTCAGTAAGCTCTTTGTATTAAAGGTTTACTTGTTTTTATTAATGAAGAAATATTCTGAAATATTTTTTATGAGCTACCATTTCGAAAATTTAAAAAAAATAATGTATTGCAACATTTTTTCATTACTTGAACGGCGAATAATTAATTACGTAAAGAATGCCATTTTATTGTCCGTTTTTATTTTGTAGAACTCCTTTTTAGTTTACACGATGGGAATATGGGTGTTATTAGAACATTAGATTTAAACGAATTCGTGCGAAAAAAAAATTCTTACATATTATGTAAGTAATACTATTAATTTCTATATTTCAGTGCTTATCTTCATTTAATCTACCGTTCAAAAGTATTTGTTGTATTTTCATGTTACGACTTATTAATTCCAGCTAATGAAAGAACGCATATATTGTACTTTGTACATTTAATCTATTTTTAAATTTATTTTTTGAAAAGAATTTTACTAATAGAGAAAATTCGTATTGTATCGAACTATCTGCAAGAAAAAAAATAGGAAAAGTTGATATGCTTTGTCGGTGTGTCAGGTAAAGATCTTTATTATTTTGTATTAAAGTATTGATAATGAAATTCTGTTAGTAAGCTTTTAGTCATGAATATTTTATAAGAGAAGAAATATTTTGAAATATTTTCTATGGACTGCTAGTATTTATATAAATAATTTATGAACGATCAAATTCCCTTAGAAGAACATTAAAAGACATTTTATGAAGTTCATTAACGTTATGAAAAATGAAAGGAAATAGGGTACTGAAATTAAAATTTCAATGTATATATAATATCTGCATAAATATCACGCTTGTGTGTGTATATGTATACATGAATTTTTGTATGCAGGCTTGCTTGCGTGTGGGTGTATTTTTTCTTGAACATTCTAAATACCAGTTTACCATTTGTTTATTTACGGTAAAAAAATGTTATGGCTATTCGTAATGACATTTTAAATAACATTATTCTGTTTATTGTGGATTAAAAAAATATATAAGAGCCAGCTCTACCATGGCGTAGTTGGTTAAGCAGTGGTGTATCGTTCGGGTAGAACTAGGTTTGAATCCCGCTGCCACACATTGATACTTCTTGAAATTTCATTTGTCCTGGACGCGCAAAAAAAAAAGCAAAAAAGCACAGGAAACAAATACGCTAAAATATTAAATACATCATTATTTTCGACCAACTGATTGGTTAAAATCATCTTTCATTTTTGCGGAATATCAGCTCGAATGATTTTAAGACTATCTTCTCTATTAAAATTAAAATTTTTAAATTCAGTTGCTTCTCTTATTAAAAATGTTTATTTGCATTTTACTTCTAGCTAACATTTTGGTGTTGTTAAATTGTGATTTTGTTTATTTTTTTCTTTACGCGTTTGAACGTAACGAATTTTTCTACACATTTGTGTTTACAATTTTGCTTCGTATTCTTTAATTCGTACATTGACTTGAAAGTTATGCTCAACATAACTTAAATTACAGGAATACTTGATATGTACACTTCAGCCGTGTGCTAGTTGAGTAAGTTGCTTTTGTTCTCTAAAAACAATTATTATTCTTTGGTCTGTTCCAAATATTAGCATATTTTATTTTTTTTTTTAAATTTGCTTACGTAGTTTTTACCGAAAATAGACAAATAGTGATCATCAGTATAATTTTTTAATACTTACGGCTTAGTAATTCGTTAGTTTTATACCTATTACTTTTTAATCGTAAATATATAATTAAAAATGTTGGTGGTTGTAAAATTTACAAATTTAATGTTTAAAACCGCTCGGTTCAAGATCTTTTTCCTTTTTTCTGGTCTGTTTGTTTTGCAGACAAGCTACGATTACTGTTCCGCACGCCAGTTTTCATGTCTTGATCGTATTATTTAGAAATGTATATTTCAAAATTCGATACAACTTTCAAATTTTTTTTGTCATTTTTATAGTCACTAGAAATTTTTAATTTTCAGGGAATATTGAAAGTTTTTGGTGTTTTACAGAAAACTTCTACTAGAATATAAATGTCATTTTAAAGCTTCGGCTTTTATTAAGGGCGGGAAAAGGTGTTTTTTAACATTTGAAAAAAAATAGAAAATAATAACTTGAGTTTGCAGGGAACGCTGCTAATGTTTAAATTGCTGTTAATTTTGCTCCTAATCAACAAGCGCACCATTACTGGTCGAGTGACGATAACTCGAGTCAACGATCGATGGTTACCAAATACGTGATTGTTAATCATTGGTTACTATGGTAATACTTTTTACGGATGAACATGAAAAAGAAACAATTTTTGCGAAGCACATACGCTGATAATAGTGCGTTGTGGTATAATTTTTTATTTGGTTGGTTTTGTTAAATTTAGAGGTGTGAATCGTTTATGAATAATTAATATTGTAATCGCGCATTTAAAGAAGTCTGTGTTTAATGTTTTACGCGATAGTTTTATTGTATTTTATAATTTAGTTCAAAAAAGAAATATATGTATGAATTTTCTAATGTTTTTTTCTTTATGATATATAATTGTATATTAACTTGCACGTATGTTTATTTCGATAAAAGCCGAACTTGTTAATAGAACTCACAATCAGTGAGAACAAGAGAAAAGCTACAAGTGTATCTCTAAATTTATTAGCACGGTGTGATAGTGAATTGTTAAATAAAAATAAAAAATTATTGTCTATTCCGTTCGTTTTAATTAGAAATTTTGTTTTGTTATTACGACATGTTCATAGGCGTTTCGGAAAAACTGAATCTGCGTCAAGTGTAATTTTGTTATTACGCTGTATAGAATAAAACATGTTTTTACTACTTTTTTTGTAGGAAATTATTAGAAGTTTTAGTTTCGAAATGTTAATATAGCAGAATTATGTTCTATTTAAAATTTTATACCCATTTTTCGTTTTCCATATATATGTAAATAAGTACTTAATATATGTGTATGCCCTCGCGTATGTTTCCATTAGGTTAGTAGTGTAATTAATTTGTTAGAATTATGCAACGTGGTGTTATTGCTTTAATAATAATGTGAAAAAACAAGTGATCTAATTACGTACATGTTAATGTCTAATTTTTACTTTATAAATGAAAATATGAAGTCTGTAAATTTCGTACAAAAAAAAAATTCTTAAAGAGAACCAACATTTTTATTTATTAATTTCCGGAGTAAATTTAGTTTATCTTTAATCGGTTTGCCTGGTCACGGTGTCTTTAAATATGTTTCGAACTAAAATTTCACTTTCAAATGAATAGCCGTTTTTTTTCATCTGATAATTGCGATTGCGCGTTATTCGAACACGCTATTGTTGGAATTATCTTCTGTTATAAGTTAATTAGAGAAGATTTCCTTCCTACATCGTGACACGTCAATAATAAGTACATAATAAAGCGCCATCAATAATTTCATTAATGTGTGTGTGTGTGTTACATGATTATTTTCTTTTCGTTAAACTTTCCATAATGGAAGTGGTTAGCATTGCTTAGTTGTAATTTATTTTCAGCAAATATTTTTTATTGAACGAAATTGTTGTCCCCGGTTTTCCCTTTTTTAACAGCGTATAATGCCTCTTCGATATACGAATGGACTACACTTGTTTCTTATTTCGATGTAAAGAGTGAGAATTGTTATTTAAAATTAGGAAAAAATTTATGTTTACGTTTTGCGCATTATTTTAAAATGAAAGAAACATTTATAGGCGGATATGTATGCTGTTAAGAAGAATGCAACCACCGGTCTAAGTTTACATTATCCATTGGATACTGTAAATATATCCTACCGTAACAGAATCGGCTAGACCGAGAAATAAGTTCTCATCGTATTATTTGTAACCGTTGGATCCTAGAATTTTAAATTTCTTACTCAGAAAAAATATAAATTCTATTAAAATTTCCTTAATTAAGTTGTAAATGTTGAAATGGGTAGTATCGTTTAACTTTTTCCATAGACAATGAAGGTCGTATATATATATATATGAAATTAGGATCACGTTTCAGTAGTAGGTTTAACATGAAAGCGCTAACGAAGGAATGAATCCCGTACCCGTGATAGGATGTTGGGGATTGCGAAGTTAAGGTTCACAACGTACTAAGCCTAATGGATCTGATGAGAATACTGGGGCCAGTTCTTTTCTCTCGGTCGCCCTTACTTTCACAGATTTTTCCGGTACCCAATTATTTCAGGCTGGGTAAGCCTAGTAGCGATTCGGATCTGGAATGAGAGAAGTCTCGAACCCGCGTCTCCTGATTTAATAGCCAAGCACCTTAACCACTAGGCTACCATGCTATAAAATTTAAAAATGATTACATTTCAGTATTCGAAAATTCCGAAGAAGCTGATTTTCGTCGTCACAGTTCAAAATGCTGAAATAATGTAATGCAGGGTTTTGAATTCTTTTTATCATTTCACTCGAAGGATTATAATTTTTAAAATTAGCATAATATATCGTTACTAAAAACATGAAACTTTTGAAATAGCTTTTACGTGTTATTAATATTTAAATAAATTTACTTTTCGTTGTGTCGAAATGGTAAATATTTCTTTACTGATTAATGGAGGCATGTTAATTGATAATATCCTCTTTGTGAATTTTACATAAACGTATTAGAATACCAAAGAACTGACCACTGTGTTTTGTAAACATGCGGCTTGATGGGTGGGAAGATTATTTGGTTCCCATACTTTTATTGCCTTGCGTTTTTATTTAATCTTCATGTTTATCTTCTATGCTTCATTCCTCCTCTTGATGGTAAAAGAAAGGATCTATTTTGAAATAGAACATTACAATACACACGTACGTTAATTACAGTTGCTGGCGAAATAAGTGGAGGTGTTTCAGTTTTTTATCCAAGGGTTTTATTTTAGGTAAGGAAAAGTGCTAGCATTTTAAAAATTACATTTTTTCTAAGTTAATTATAAGTGATTTTCTTATCGAGAATTATTAAGGTTAGCAGCTAAGCTTAAACGGCACCAATTAGAGCAGAGGGCAACTGCATTGCGGCTATTTTGACTCTTCGAGATTTCTTCGCTATCTTGTTATAGGCTGAGCAGATTTGAGAGCAGCTTGAGTTTGGAATGAAATGATTTGCGTTATGATTTTAATTGTATGAGAAGGAAAGGATAGAGTACATATAATGAAAATTAAAAAAAAATTACTTCATATTTTCCACGGTAGGCATGGGTGATATTTGCAAACAACACATCAATAGAATTAATTACATAAGGAAAAAATAAGTAAAAAATATGCTAGACTTAAACAAAACAAACAAATTGAATTTAATATAGAACTCAAAATTTCGGAATAATACTAGATGACGATGTAAAATTTAGTTTATACGTTGAATAAAATGATTGCATTCTATAATACGTTCGGATTATTATATTATAATAGAAAAATATAACTAACCAAAGAAACGAAAAAAAAGACTAAAAAAGAAAGGAGAAAAATAATAAATATATCAAAGAACATGCACGGAACACATCAATAAATCGCAAGAACGACGATCCAGCGCGTAGAACATTCAGTTTAATTCAAAACAAGTCACAGATTACAAAACAGAAATAAAGCCAAATTTCCATTCTACAATTCTTAACTGGTTACGGTGAATTTGAGGAACAGAGTTGTAAATGTAAAATCATACATGATACTTGTGTATCTATTGCAGTGGAAGTATTGCATATCTTTTGGCCGGGGCCGACCCGTTCAAATAAACGAATTAGGCGACCGCCTAGGGCGCCATCAGCGGCATGGTGAGCTAGTAAAATGTCAGTGACACGACGATGCGAATTGATCAAACGGTTCGAACGCGCATCAATAATAAATTGTACTTTTTTAAAGTAAATTTGAAAATTTTTAGCATTTTATTTCAAACAATTATTATTTACGAGAAAAAATGTTATTGATTTTAATGATCAACAAATATCTTTTCATCGAGTTTTATTTTTTAAACTACATACAAAACATTTTAAAATTCAAACACTTTAAATTTGCAAAAATAAATTTTGAAAAATATTGAAACAATTTATTCATTTGTTTATTTATTTATAATAATTTTTTAAAAATTAAATTGAATATAGTTTTTTTTAAATTTTTATGACAATTTTAGGATTTTAAAATAACATGAAATTTAAAATAATAATAATAATTTATAACTTAAAAATTCATTTCAGAATTTCAATATAATAATAATATGAACTCAAATACTAGTTCAAGTGCTAGGTGCATGATTTAAAATTAAGCAAAACTAAATCTGAATGTCAAAGAAAGCTGAAATTCTGATATAAGTTTGTATATTTTCGTTTAATGTGTCTCAAGACTAAATAAGAATATTTCCAGAGCTTAAATATTTAAATAATATTAATTTCGACTCCGGTAGATATTTTTAAAATAGACTTATATAATTGTTTAAAGTGATATATTTCAATAAAAGAGTTTTTTCTAGGATATTTTTTGAGACATGACAGATAATAGAAAAAAATAGTCTGGAGCATAATTTCGTAAGAGAAAATTAGAGAAACAATTATCTGTAGAAAAGCAAGCAGAGTCATTTAAGAAGTATCTTCGTCCAATTCTTCAAGAATCACAATCAGGCAAATGTACAGATGATGATGTGAGAGAAGAAACAAACAATGACCGGACAGAAAGGTACATGGCAGAAAATCCTGCGTTATTTTCAGCAATAGAAAATATCTCACAACACAGTGAAAGAAGTAAGGATCGAGAATTCGATCAAGAAATCATAGAAATTGTTTCTGGTCCTGTTTTAAATTTCGGTGACCCCGCAACGTGGGGTGACTTGACTGCGGCAAATTCTCATCGAACACGGGCCAGATCAAGTGCAAAATATCGACTTCTTATTGAGTAAGAAGTGAAGAAAGTTTTCTACAGTGCACCATAAGAGAAAACTAGTCAATGGTAAATGTGCGTCTCGTTCATAGCTGCAATATTCAGTATCAAGGGACGCAGTATTTTGCTTTTGTTGTAAACTATTTTCCACAGACGGAAAATTCGCTCTTTGTAACAACGGGGTGAATAACTGGAAGAATATATCTGTGATATTATCAAATCAAGAGAAAAGCGGTAGCCATTTAGAACACTACCAAGAATGGAAAGAATTAGAGCTTAGGTAGAAGATTAATAAAACAATCGATGGGGAAAAGTTACGATTAATAAGAGACGAGGAAAATTACTGGCGACAGATTCTTGAAAGGTTAATTACATTAGTGAGAATTCTAGGAAGTCAAAACTTACCTTTTCATGGAACTCGTGAAAAAATATTTACTCCTGACAATGAAAACTTTTTAAAAATGGGTGAATAACTAGCGTTGTTTGATCCTATAATATATGGAACGTCTTAGAAAAGTTTGTAACAAAGATATTCATATTCATTACCTCGGAAAAAATATTCAAAATGAATTAATCAGTCCTTTAGCTAAGGCTGTTCAGGAGAAGATACTAGCTTCTATTCATTTTGCTGAATATTATTCAATAATTTTGGATTGCACACCTAACGTACGTCATGATGAACAAATATTTATCATCATTCGAATTGTAAAGGTGACTAATGATGATAATAAAGAGCATAATTGTAAGAGTGAAATCGAAGAATATTTTTTAGGTTTTATTCCTCTTTCCGACACCACTGGCGCTGGTTTAACTGAAAAAATTATTGATCAGTTAAATGAGATGTCCCTCTCATTAGAAAACTTACATTGGTAAGGGTATGACAATGGAAGTAACATGAACGGTGTAAGTACAATGGTGTTCAATAAAGGATAACTCATGCGCCTTTTTTGTACCCTGCAGTTCACAAACACTAAATCTTGTCACGGATGATGCTGCTAAATGTTATCTGTCAGCTACATAATTTTTTAACTTGGTCAAAAATATATATGTATATTTTTCTGCTTCAACCTACCGTTGCTATTGCATCATGATGTGCCTGGTTTGACACTGAAACCATTGAGCGATACAAGATGGTAAAGTCGGGTTGATGCTTCACGTCGATTACGTTACTAATTGGCTGATGTGCATGATGGCTCATGGGCATTTACGAAGATTATATTTTAATTGGTTTATCTGGAAATCAAACAGTAATTGAGGCTCAGTCTATTGAAAAAAAAATCGCAGATTTCAAGTTAATTGCTTTTCTTGTATGGTACAATGTATTGTTCGAAATTAATTCAACTAGTAAACTTCTTTAATCAAAGGAATTTGATCTTAAAGCTACTACAAATGCTCTTCTAAAAACAAAAACCTTTCTCCAAAGCTGTAGAAATTGGAATTCGAAAAAGTGCTGGTAGAAGCAAGAGAAATTTCAGAAGAAGCCAACATTCCCGCATCATTCGTATATGAATCGAAGCCAGACCGCTTAAGAAAAAAGAAAAGACACTTTAATTATGATGCAGAAGATGAGAGCTTATACATGATTAGAAAAACCAGTTCGGAATTAATTTTTAGTTTGCCGTGCTGGATACTGCAATAAATTCGATCGAATTAAAACTAATTAAAGCACGTACCTGTGCTCTACAGTGACTCAAGAAAGACTTGTAGCTTTGTCAACTTTATCCATAGAACACGAAATAGCTGAAACGATTGATTTAAAGGAGGTCATTACGACTTTTGCTAAAATCAAAGCAAGAAAAATAAACATAACTTTATGCTTTATTTAGTATTATTTTCAAAAGTTGTCATATTTCACTCTCTTATACAGCAAAAGAAGGTGTATATACTCTATGTAAATAAATCATATCTGTACTAACACATTTAACCGTTTACATTAGTGTTTTATTTTGTCGTGAATTTTCTGAAAAGATCGCCGTTCCAGTCTTTCGTCTGGGGCTCCAAGATTGCTTGGGCCGGCGCTGCTTTTTACGCTAAATGCATTCAGTTATTTTCATTTACATACAATTATTGCCAGTACATCGGTGGTGCGTGTTAAAAAGGATCAGATTTAGTCATGCTTAAAATATTTTGCAACAGAGCATAAATTTTTCATACCATGCGAATCCATTTATAGGGTCGTGGGAAAAATTTCCTAAAATTACACGGTGCAAAATGTTATAATTTTTTTTTTTTTTTAATTTTTAATTTTTTTAGCGGTAAAGCTATTTCATTTCTAGCTAATGACTAAATTAGTGTTTTTCACGAATTACTTCTTTTATTTCATATTCGCTTATAAGTTTATGTTGTATATTTAAGTAATATTTTTCCGTTTAAAATTTAAACGGATTCATAAACAATGAAAATTAAATATCTAAATCAGGTATATTATTTTTTTTAAATTTATTTTCAGCGATATTTTTAACGGAAAGTTATTTTTTTAAATAAAGTTATGGCCAACTTTTGTGTCATATATATGTAAAAAAAGTGCTGATTAGTTTTTGTGTCTAATTTTAATTTAACTATTCATTTCTTCATTCCCAAACATATTCTTATACGTCAAACACTACAAAGCTTTGAATATTAAAAAAGATAACAATTTTTTGCTTTTAAATTTCATATTCATTTAGTATACCTGTACCTTTTGAAGTAAAAGAATAAAAATACTTTTATAAATATTTTTTAAATTCAAGCCTAAGCCAGCAGAATTAATTCTGTACATTAACTAACGTATATATACATATATATATATACAGGGCAGTATCTAAGGGGGAGTTTTCCGGGTTCACCCCCCATTATTGAAATAAGAAAGGTAACATAAATGATAGGTTAGTGCTTCAATTTAGTTAAGGGGGAGGGGGTAAAGTTAATTTCGGTAAAAAAAAGGCTCATTTTCAATAATTTTTCTTTATGCTCCAGTGAATGCAAATATATTTTATTAAGTGTAATACAATAAAGTAACATTTGAACAATATTTTCTGAAATTTTAAATAAGAAATATTAAAAAATAAGCCGTTAGCAGCAAATCTTCGAAGAAAACTCAAAAAAAAGTTGTTTTGCGGTGGACACTGTATCTCACCACTGGTTATGTGAAATCAAAAAAATCAAAATGCTACTGATAGTTAATCATTTTCTTGAGGTAACGCTGGGAGGATTTTTTTTTTTTTTGATTTTTTAATTTTTGTTAACACTTGGAAGTCAAAAACGCGATTTTCGCCTAACAAAATCGACAATTTTTTTATTGTAAAATAAATAATAATTAAAAAAAAAAAACCCTCCCAGCGTTACCTCGTAATTGATGTGCAGAAACACTGTACAAAATTTCAAAAGAATCGGTGCATTAGTTTTTGAGTTACAGTGTCCACGGGCTTTAAAAATGCCAAGTGCAGAAAAAAGGCTTTAAAGTTTTGTGTACAAAAAAATTTGACTTAAACATCGGTACGCGAGTGTTTCTTCTAATATACTTATTCAGAGTCATCGATGCTAAGCCCATAAAGCTCACAGCTTTCAGCTTTAAAATCTAAGGCAGCTTTTTGCGCTTGTCAACGTAGAATTCTGCCTTCTTTACTTTCAAGTGCAGCTTGTTGCTCCACTCTGTTTATGCTCGTTCAATCTACCATGCCTGTCCATTCATGAGAACTTGTCCCTGTACTGATGTTTATCTCTTGCATAAATCAGAGAAAATCAAAACAGCCCTCATTGAACATACATGAAGCCACATGAGCTGTGATTTTAACAACAGTTGAGGTACCACTCAGTGATTTTGGGGTAATTTTCCAAATGAGTTGATTCAAACTCTCACTGTTGTTTTGAGTGAATCCTCCAAGATATCGCTGCAAAAGTGCCCCCTTACTCAAGTCTTCATATATTGGTTTAATTTCTTCAGAAACATCACTTGGAAGTGCAGTGTAACTGTGTTTGAATTACTTCAGGGCATTTGCAGCTGCAGCTTTCTGCCATTCAAACCACGAGTCTTGGCCGCTCGAGCATTTGTCGTGCTGCGGTTTCTCGTCCATCGAACAGTAATGGTAGTAAGTAGCCCAAATGGCACAAAAGTATTCAGTTTTTTTTTTTTTTGGACGATGTACCTTTTGCTTCGACATCGTCTGTCTTGCGTTTCTGTGGAGGTATTACTTTTTTTGACTGATCTAATCTGGAACTGGTACTCTTGCGATCTTCTCTGCTAATTTTCTTCGGCATTTTACTAATAATAAATACACAATCATAGCGAAACTAGAAAATACGAAGTTCAAAAGAGCACGAAACAGCTTCCAGGTAGCCGCGCTACGTAGCTGTCCAGTAGGTGTTCAAAACCGGAGCGGAGCACCGCTCATTCAAAACTGTATAGGTCCGTTAGTTTTGTTGCGATCGATTTCAAATTTTGACACAATAATTTTGAAACGATCTACATTCATATAAGCAAATAAAAAAAAAATGCAAAAAAAAGTTTAAAAATTTTACCCCCTCCCCCTTAATTGAAAATTAGAAAAAGACGTAAATATTTTACTCAGTATTTTTGAATCGATTTATGTACTACAGTACCTGATCAATGTAGAAAAGTGAAAGAACTACTCTCTTGGCTTTGTCTTTAAAAAGATAACGTTTGTTTTACATTTTAATTATTTTATGAATCATTAATTTATGATTTCAATTAATCGAATTTCATTTGTTTTGCTTATCTATACAAAAAGAGATTTAGTTATTTATTTTATTTGGTGCTTCTTTTGATTTTGAACACACGCTTCATCACTGATTATATACATAGTAACATTGCGCTATTTTTAAAGGTTATGTTTTCTTTTAATTTTTTGTTTTGGGGTTTATTAAAAGCTTGCATTATAATTTGTTTTGCAATTTAAAATTTCGTAAACGCAGTGGAGGCGGATACAACGCTTAAAGTTATCATTTGATCATACAAATGTCTATAACTATTGCTTTCGTGGCCGTAGGCAAGGGGTGGTTTTAGGGGGTCCAAACCCCCCTGAACTGCTTTGATTTTTTTTTTTTTATTAAGAAAGAAATTATATTTGATATTTAAAGAAAAACAAATAAAAATACTTTCGGTTCTTTCAACTAGATGCAGTGACCAGTTCCTGGAAGTACAGTAAGCATTTCAAAAAAAACAAAAAAACAGCGGAGGTAGAATTTTTATCATGTTCCAACATGATTTTATAACTTTTGAAACTGAACGGAAGTTTCAAGTTACGGTTGTTCGATAGATCCGCTGCGACTTGCGCACAACAAATAGTATCGAGTGCTTACTAGCGACGCTAAGGGGAAAAAACAACAAAACCTTGGGAATAAAAAGATAGAAATGGTCTGCGTATAGTTGCTAAAAACTGAGTGTGTATAGCTGTTTTTTCCCTTCCTTTTTATTGCAAATAACAGAAAATAAAGAAGAGAGCGTTTTATTTTTCCATACTCTTCTTAACTTCCTGTTTCAACTGATTTTCTCATTTATTAATTCTGTTTTTGCAAAGTGCGGAGGAGACTTTTTTTGTTTCATTATTGTATTAACAAAGTTTATAGTATTTCGAGTATTGTTTCCGTTTTTGAAGCAGTTTTAAAATGCATTGCTTATCTTAAATTTACTTCGTATTTGTTTAAATGCTGAACATTCTAAGGACAGTATGGTCCGGTCTATCTGTTTTAATTTCACATACTTTGCAGTTCTCATTGTTTGTTACTTTGAATCTTTTCAGGTATGTCTGAAAATCTCCATGACCGGTTATGAACCGCGTTAGAAAATAATTCGGTACCAAGTCCTTATTTTGTAATCGTTCTTCTGTCGTGGGAATTAATTTGTACGTTCGCCGTCCTACTTGATCATTATCATATTGTTCCTACCATTTTGCCGTGTATTTAATTCCAATTTCATTGATTCCTTCTTTTAGTTCCTTTTTTATCAAAATTTTTCATTTGTAATGCTTCTATCTCGTTTGCTTTCCCTAATTGCAGTTCTATGGGTAGAACACCTGTGATAACATTCGCTGCACAGTAAGAAATTGTTTTGTAAGCAGATACTACATTTATTATTTTTTTTCCTTTGTTCTGATTTTATTTTGTTTTCGTTCTTTTTATTTAATTTAGAGTGGTAAATAATACTTGTATATTTTACTACTGATCGGAATAAGACTGAATATAGAATCTTTCTCTCCTTAAATTTAAGCCCAAAAGCATTTCTGTAAAGAGCAATCATCTTGCAATATTTTTTTTTGATTTTATCTAAAATATACTTGACATGACTATTAAAATTAAAAATTTCGTCAATTACTACTCCGAAGTATTTCATTTTATTCTTGCAGAATAATTTTTCTCCTTCTATTCTTATGATTCCTTCTATTTCTTCCTTAATTTTAGATTTATTTATTTTCTTAGTCATCAAAAGCATATTAGTTTTTTTTCTGATTTAAACTTAATCCTAACGTCTTTAGTTCTTGAACAATAATCCTGATTTCATTATTGATATTTGCTGTTTCTTTAATGTGCTTGAAGCCCTGCTATGAGTAGAAGATCATCCGCATAGCTTATTAATTTTATGTTAGTTTTGAGCTGTGCTGCTTTATGTATCTGCGCCATAGCTATGTTGAAAATTATTGGAGAGAGGGCTGATCCTTGCGGGACACCAGTTGTGTTTTTCCGTTCTTATGCAACCTGTTCGTTGCTGTAAAATCTTATTATTCTGTTGTTTTAAAAGCTTTTAGTTAAGCTGATTAGGCCCGACTGAATTGAATCTTTTTCGAAATTTTGTATCTTATTATTATATTTATACAAATAATTAAATAAAAAATATGAAAAATGTAATATCATGTTATTTAATGTTACGTATCGCGTATTGTTAGGAATGCCCCCTCCCTACCCATAATTCCTGTCTGAAGTCGTGGTCCAGCTGCACCCCCTCCCCCCGAAATGAATTCCTGGCTACGGCTCTGACTGTTTTAATTGTTGGATTATATTTAATTATATTAACAATTATATGTAATAATGTCTATGATAATAAATAATACCGAACAAGTAACATTCATGAAGAGTGGAAAAATTTGCTTTTTGTTAAAGAAATTAAAGATCTCAATAAGCACATAAACAATTTATAAGAATAAAATGTCTTCAAAACAACAGTAGTCCCTTGCCAAAACTAGTAGATAAATCTCTTACAAAAAAAAGGATATGTGAATTATACCTGCAATATTTATTAGTAATATTAGAAATATTAATATTCTTATCAGCATGCTTAACTCTCATGATACTAAAGAACTAAAATTTCAAAACTTATTTAATTGAAAAGCCAAAGTTAGTTGCAACGATCTAGGCTTGTATAGAAATACTATTGATATATGAACAAAAATTAATAACAATTATGTAACCGAATTGCATGATTTAAAAACCATTCCTACCAATGTGAAACAACTGAACTTTATTGTGCTGTAATATGTGATTTACATCATATTACTGCAATTTAAGATGTTAGAGTAGAGTTATTTAATGCTGAACGTACTATTAGTATAGCTAACAGTTTTTTTTGTTTTTTTTTTTTACCTTACACTATACCAGCACCGAGTGCCATAACCAGCGATGATGATTAGAAAGGAAGTAGAGGAGGAAAACAGGGAAGGGAAGGAAAGGAAGGAGAGAAGAGAGGAATAGAGGGAGATAAAAAGTTAATGCGTCTAAAAACTCCAATGAGTTTAAGTAGCAGCGATGAGGGTGAAAACATCTGGAGCAGTTGCCTTGAAATTGCATAATACCAATGTAGTGCCAACAGGCTGATTACGCCCATTTCATCAGGTGATCGGCAGGGCGTCCCGACACCACTTCCGTTTTTTAAATCTCCTGAGAGGATTTTCTGGTAGGCTGCGCGTGTGCATTCGGTTTATATTTGGATTTGAACTGAACTGCAACTTGTCGAAAAACCGTTGGTATTGCTGGACGTACCCTTCTTTGACGTATGGTATTTGTAAGTCGGTATGAAGCGTTGAATTCGAGATGTATTTTGGAGCAGATGCGATAGAGCGCAGTATCTTGGACTGCTGCTGCTGGATCCTTAGGAGGTTGCTTTTACACGTGCTACCGTATAATTCTATGCCATATTTCCAAATTGGCGCCACAATTGAAAGATAGATGTTCCGCTTAGATTTAAGGTGCAGTGTTGATTTTGCAGACAGCAGAGGGTAAAGTAGTCTAGTGCAAGCTATTATCTTTTTTCTAGTTTGAGCTACATGATAACGCCACGTCAGCCGTCTATCCATATATAAGCCGAGGTACTTGACAACATCTGTCTGCGGAATTTCCGCCTCGTGCAGTTTTAAACTAGGGCACGTAACCTGCTTGGTGGTGAACGTGATATGCTGACTTTTTGACGGGTTAAATACTATACGCCAGTTCTGAGCCCATTCCAATATTCTATTTAAATGAATCTGCGCTGCTAAATTGGCATGGAACGGGTTACTGTTAGCCGCGAGAATGGCTATGTCGTCCGCAAATGTCGCCAGGATGGTTTGACTTGATGCGGGTATGTCGGCGGTGAAGATGGAGTAGAGCAACGGACCAACTATACTACCCTGCGGCACGGATGATGCGATACTGAACTCCTCCGACAGCGTCTCGTTTATTCTTACAAAATATGAACGACCGGACAAATACGCTTTAAAGAACGCATAGAGTTTTTCGGGTAGAAACTGACGTAACTTGAAGAGCAGACCTGGGTGAGCTAACAGTTATAACAAAAAAAAAACACTACAAAATGTATCCGGTAATGCACCTATGAACTATGAAACAAAAACATCCTTTATTTCTGCTTTTTGTTAACCTAGAAACAAGTCAAGTAGTAAGGATAAATACAAAGTTACCCATATTTTGCACTGTAAGGTAACAGTTAAAGCGTTCCATAAGAAAAAAAATATCCCTCAATGTAAACAATGTCAAACTTTTGTACACGCTGCTAAATATTGTGCTAGACAACTAAAGATATAGCAGTATACATACCTATCAGAATAGTGTAAAAAGAAAAAGACGTATCCATGTAAATGTGCAAATGAAATCATTCAGCCCACTGGAAAGATTGCCACAAATATAAAAAGAAACTAGAGTTAGTTATTAAATCTAAAATTACAGCTTTGTAACGATTGTAAAGAAAGGTTGAAACCACACTGGTAACTCAGCTTGGCACTCAGTCTGTCAACATCCCAAAAGATGAAATAAAAAATAATAATAATTCAGCTTCTACAAGTTATTTGTCACTACCAGAGATAGATTCCTCTCTCACTAGAGTCTCAAATGTTTCATTTAATTCATTAAAACATAATCCCAATAAAAGCAATAAATGATGATTAAATCAGATCTAATTATGTCAAAAGCATTTTCTAGCTTGATAATAAAAGAACCAACAACCAGAGTGATATTTGTAGATTACTTCAACAACTAAACGCCAGAATTTCTCAACCGGAAGGTAGATTCAATCAGCAAAAACAGCTTCAGCTAAAAAAGTATCAATGACGAACACACCTCTTAGAATGACCACCTTAAATGCCGACAGACTGCCTAGGCGGAAAAACGAGCGAGAAATTCAATTCAATCATAAAAATATTAATACTGCACTGATATCCAAAACCCACCTTAACCCGGCGTCATTGTTGCCGGGTATCTAATACTTGACAGTTTTTAAAACCCTAATACCCCTTTAAAACAAAATACGCGCGTTATTTGCTGCTCACAGTAGCTGCGGTCGTTGACCTCTTTGAGCGTATTAGCTATTCTATTTAGTGTCACTGAGGCTACGGTGGAGTTTTCACGCCTGTAGAGAGCGCGCAGGTAAACTATACCCGGCCACAATCGTAACATTTATATATACAACGTGTTTATTGTTTTTTGTTGTTTATTGATTAATTGCATATCCTTTTTCACAGTTTTACGAACGATGTCATACGAAAATGAACAAAGTCGACTTCTAGCCTTGTTCGAACAAGCTTGTACCAGTGACAGTGAACAGTTCAGTTCAGACGACGAGTGAGGAAGAATATGGAGAACTTACTGAGAGGTTTACGTATATATGTATTCACAAATAAGTAGGGGAAACCATGACCTGCCCTCCGAATAAAAGTTCAAAAACATATACGAGATGTAAAGACTGTCACTTCTGGGCGATAGCATTTTCTGCGGACAAAATTCCAAGATCTGATAGTTTTTCCTGTCACATAGTAGATTGTAAGTCATTATAAGTTTTAATTTACTGAAACTTCGTCCTCCTTTAGCGACAGTTACAAGTACAGTCAGCAAGATACGAAACGCTGTCCGCACATTCGAGAAAATATCCTGCCAATTATTCGAAGAACTTTTAATGGCTTTGCTAACTGAAAACCTTTTAATAATAGGTTCAGACTCGATAAGTTCCTCAACCAATTTACAACTAGACTCATCACATTTTTCCCATCGATTAAAGTCATTTGCAAATCGGCACAGCTTTTTTCCAATATGGATTTTTCAGGAATTTTTTTCGGGATCGAACTGGCTTAAAAATCGGATCTACCTCAGCCCGGGATGCTATTTCCCCAGCTGTTACTAGGGTAGATGGAAAAGTCTGGTACTGTTTCACAAATTCCATACAGTTTTTCAGCAATCACGATGCGTTTGGTAATTCAATAGTTTCAGACTCCATAGTCTTACTTACAATGTTTACTTGAAATAGTATATCATACCAAGCCACCATAGTAATTATGAACTCAAATTGCTCCATGTCCTGTACCAGCGATAAGGCTTTTGATGCTGCAACTGAATCATTTGTTTCTTCATGAAGATTTAGAAGGGCATCACGAACTGAAGAGCAGTAAAAGCGAACAGCAGCAAAACTAGAAACTCTACTTTCCAAGCGAGTTTCGCAAACTTTTTTCAGCGATAATCCTTCTATTTGTTTGGATATTACTTCCCATCGTTTTGTTGATCCAAAAAATAAAACAAACAGTCTTTGGAGAAATCCAAATAAAGAAACTGATTTAACAGATATTTTGGCTGCATCTGCTATCATCAAATTCAGGCTATGATAGCCACATGGATTAAAAGGTCGAGGATATTGGTTAAGAATTCTGGTATGGACATCTTTGTTTACTCCTACCCTGTTCACACTATTATCGTATCCTTGACCTCAACAATCGTTCATATCGAAATTAAACTCTTGAACACAATTGTATCAAGAAAGAGGCCAGTGAATCTTGCTCCCGAAGAATCACTTACCGGCTTGTAAGCAACGAAACACTCTCGTACTTCGACTGCTTCTTCATCAGTGTTGACAAAATAGAATGTTAGTGATAATTGTTCAACGTGACTTACATCAGAAATGTAGTCCAGTATGGCGAAGATGCTTCATCATTATATTATCAAATTTTCCTAGGAGTTGCACTAAGCCTAGGAAGTTGCCATATTATTAGGAGTGTACAAAGTTTCAGATCCAGAGCTCCCTCTAAACGACTAATTATTGCCCGCTAAGAAAAATACTATGGACATCATTCGTTCGAAGATAGCAACCCGCCGCCGAGATTTCTCGTCTTCAGTTTGTTTTTGCAAGGGCTTGTCTATTCCACTGAAGTTCTTCAGACTAATCGAAGCTTCTATCCACCTGTTCGTAGCGCGTCGGTAATCTGAGGAAGTTCCGGGACTTTTGAGAGGCATTGATAAATACTTTCAGTCGTCAAATCCTCCTTTTCCTAGATTAATGTGGATATTTGTGTTAAATAAACGGCAGCAAAAACAATATACTTTATTCGCCGATTTAGACTATACGAGGCATCTTCTTTTGAGTGTTTCCCTATTTGTCATTACTCTTTCAAAATGCTATTTGAAAAGTGACGGCCGTCATACCGCCTTGGGTAGTTTTCATTGCTCATCTCGTTACATATAAGACTGCGAATAATTATTTCATCTTTTGTAGCAGAGTCAGTAAGCGACCATTTTGAAATATGAATATTATTGTATTCTCTCAAAACTGATGATAATGATGATGCTATAACCGATTAATATTTTTAAATCAAGATGAGGGACCAGGAATAGCTAATCTACTTCATGAGCTTCGTCTGAAAGTCGATAACTAGTCGACGCGTTTCGGTACGTAATAGCTTTTGGTAGTCCGTGGTTTCGATTAATTTTGGCGCCCCCTCCACGACGGCACCCTGTGCGGCCGCACCGCTCGTAAAATAATAACTTGAAAATATCGACTTAATAATATCTGATAACCTAATCCCTTTATAACATAAGTACGAGTAGATCTGTAATTTATAATAACGAAAGATGTGTTGCGATCTTTTCTGATTTAAAGAAACTATGCCCGAAGAAAGCTGCAAGAAATGGAATTTTCATTATCATGAGAAAAATAATGGATAAATCTCGATGTTTGGATTCTGGTATTGCCAAAAGTAATTTTAAATTAGCTGAAATACGTTTCACCGAGTGTTGGAAGAATTAGTAAGCAAAAAGTAGATTTCAGACGTAAAAGCAAATATTATAAAGAAATAATATAAGAAAAATTGTGAAATAAAATGTTTTTTAAAAAAATTATCAATTTCAAGAATTACTATAAAAATTTAATAAAGTTCTAAAAAGTAAAAAATAATTATTCGATAAAAAATGATACATTTCACGGCGATATATCTTAGGTGATATAATAATTCTTATACAATATTAACTTTTTGGAATCGATACGAAATTAAAATTGTAATATCTGGAAATAATTTAACGAATATTCAATGCAGTTTTTAATGATTATTGTAGTGTGAATTTGGTATCGACTCCAAAAAGTTAATGTTGTATAAAAATTATCATATCACCTAACGTATATTACCATGAAATGTATTCATTTTTATTGAATGATTATTTTTTACTTTTTAGCGCTTTATTAAATCTTTATAGTGAATCTTGTTTTTTTTTTTTTTTTAAAATATTCTATTTCACAATTTTTAGCATAAATGATTTTTTTGTTTTGCTGAAAATCAACTTTTTAAAAAGTGGCAAGCGTATAAATGGCGTCATGGCGCTTTAAAATTCGTTTTTTTTTTTATTGGAATCTGTTAATTTACATTGATAATCAATGGCGTGCCAATGTTTTAAACCAGCGAGGGCAAAAACATAAATCACCCCTATACATAGTGAGGCCTAGATATATTCACACATGCACCTACATGTTTAAAAAACGATAGTTACTAGTGATGCTTGATCCTAATCTACGTGATTAACGATATTTGTTACAATAAATATTATTATGTGTACAAATTTTATATTGCAAGAAATGATGTAGAATGAAAATGCATATAAAAATAAAAATTAAAAACTATCGCTTAAGAATTGGGCACATTTCTTTATCTCACGACTACGTGTTCCACAGGATTTCGCCTCCCACAACCTGCCCTTTCTGTTCCCGAACGTGTTATCCCCAGGTCATCATATTTTTTCCACGTGTACTAAATTTGCAACATCCCGCTCGTCATTTAACCTAAATTTTTCTTTACAAAAGATCCTTACCAATGCTCTTGCAATGATCGCCCAAACCTTGGCGTACATTAGAACAAATCAGATCTCTCCGATCATTTAAACTTCGGTAATTGTCGTATGCCGTAATGACTTATTTAGTTTTACACCGCTCATGGTAAGAAAAAAAAAACAAAAAAAAAACGAAAGAAAATGCGATTAACATATTTGAAATGAACGTAAATTGTATTTACTTACTTTTCGTTTAATTTTCTTGGATTTTTATTAAATAACTGTTACATATACTAATATCAGGCCCATGCCTAGAATTTTGAAGAGGGGATGGGGTTGAAAATTTTTTCGCAGATTTATTTTATAAATAACAATACGCTTTTCACTAATATTCGTACTATTAATAATTTCTATCATTTTGATTTGTATATTAATAATTTACATAAATGAATTACCCCGTATAAACATTAATAAAAATTACATATGTTATTGATTATGCTCGTAATAAAAAATTTTACATAAAATATTAATGAAACACCTAAAAATATGGAGCATCCGTTTTTATTTTTTCTTTTAAAGGTAAGAACACCATAAAAAATCATCAATATTTTTTTTAATTTTTAATTTTTTTACGAATTTGTGTATTTATAATAACTGCTTCGGTACTCATCGGGTGGGGGGGGGTACTCCCCGTGAACACGGCCTTGACTAATATAATATATATTTTTCTGAGGGGGCGTCGCCCCACAGTTTTTCCTTTTGTGGGACAATCCCTGTGTCATTCGTTTAGCCCGCCTCAGTTGATAATACATTTATTTTTTCAAATTACGTTTCCACGTTTAACATTGATGATATTTTAAGTTAATCCGGGTCTGTTTTATTAACGAATAAGAAAAATTATCTAAAAGCACCATATTTTTTCTCGTTTTTTGATGATTACTTAGTTTGTGCTCACTGATATTCATCCGCATTCACATGGTACCACCGCTGAATAGTACACTTTCAAATGAACAAAAAATCATTTTTTTTTTTTTTACTATAAAATAATATTATTTTATATATATTTTTTGGGGTGCGCTAGCAGCTTTGATCCAACAACTACAGAAATTATAGAAAAAAGATTAAATAGAGAGAAGATTAGAAATAGAGCTTAGGAAAGATTTTAAAATCGGTCGACATTTGTACAAGTTATGCGTGAACAAACAAAAAAAACAAAACATACGCGACGAACATATAATAATCTTCTTTTTTTTGAAGTTGATTAAAAGACAACTGCTAGAAAAATCAGCTTGTTACAAACTTTGTTATTAACTTTTTTAATGATAAAGTTAAGCATATATATATATATATATATATATATATATATATATATATATATATATATATATATATACATATATATATATATATATATATACATACACATATATATATATCATATATATATACAAAACACACACACACACATATATATGTATTACTTGAAGTGACTTCAACGGCGTGACATTTAAAATGCGAATAGAATAGCTTCAAACAACTAGAAAGTTTGACTTGTATTTTTTTGTTCCTGATAATATTTTATTTGCTTTCTCTTTGGTTTGTTAGGTTCGTGTTATTACCTGAGCGGAACAAGATTCGTTTAAGCTCTTGTATAATTCTAATGACTGGGAAATTGGGAAATTTTGGACCCGACGGGGAATAAACCGGTAATTTAAAAATTATATTTGAGTGACCATGCTGGTATTCATATCAACTTAATATGTTACTGTTGTGTTAGAGGGTATGTGTACAACTATCATAAAATTTGTTTTCAGCCGAACGCATCCACACAGTCACTTATGGTATTAGATTTCACTAATGTGTCTATTGGTAAAGAAGAAGGCAAAAAGTACAAAATTTTAGAACACTGATAGTATTGGTTCTTAGAATGTAACTTCTGCAGTGATCACGATAAATAAAAGGTACACCAGCATTAGGTTGTAATATTGTATTAATATAAAAAAATTAAGATAACGTAATTTATTAAATACGATAACGGACAAAAGTAATATTCGAAGATAAAAATATTACGAAAACGAATTTGACGAGTGACCGATAAGTTGAAAATCGCGGTTATTACCGTTGTAGCGATTAAATTCAGAAAAGGCAGAATCCCGAACTTTAAGTTGTTTACTATATTACTCAGTGGCGATATAGTAATAGTATTTCAGGAATTGCAGCTCTGCGATGGTTACAATAAAAGAATGTGAAAGTCACGATCGCGGTTGATCTTGTATTTTATTAATTATTCTATACAATACCGGGAATTTACTTAAAATCGGATATTTATTCGTGGTCGGCGTGATGACGACACTGGTAGTATTCGAATTTTGATAATTTTCGGTATTCGCATCAGACGGTAAATGAAGTAAAGACAAAGAAGGAACCTGTCTATTGTTGTTGATCGGTTTCGGAAGATTCTTTTTCGGACCGGGATCCGGTTTTAAGATGTAATATTCCATTTCGGAATCGTTGTCGATGACTTTAACCGGTTTCTTGAATTTAAAACAAGTATGATTTTTTTGGTACACGTCGAACGGAACCAATACCAAGTTTATATTGGGCACGCTGTTGACGGTGGCGTTTCTTTGATCCGTACCGGCCGCTGTGGCGCTATTTTTAAATTTGGAACATCCGTTTGGAATTGCCGATTTTAGAGTTTCGTTCGATGACGATGCAGTTCGTTCTTGCGCCAGTAAGTCGTTGGACTGTTCGCACGACGTGATTTCATTTTCCTCTTTGTCGCCCTTCAAATTATCGGTATACTCTTCGACTCGGTTACTATTGATGATAACGGAATAATGAACGTTATTGTTTTCGTCCGGTTGCGAATGAATTTTCGTACCTAGAGGCGGTATCGCGATTGTAGACATTTCGTCGAATGTATCGTTTACGATTGCGTTTTCCGTGAAGACGTGAAATTTATTCGGCGCCGGTTTACAGTTGTTCTCCTTATTTTGCGCGGACTGTGCACAGGTGCCAGTTGTACCTGCCGGCGATGCCTGTTCCAGAATAATGATCAATTTGTTAGCGAGCGTTTCGTCGGTTATGTTTTGCGGCCCCGAACTGTATATATTTACCAAACTATCTTGAACCACAGTTTGGCTGATTGTTAGGCTAGGTTCGGCGAATGAAAGTGACGTTACAGCTATCCCTTGGTCACTGTTGTTCGCGTCGACTGAATCTCCATCGCAGTTGTCGCCGTTTTGTTCGTTGCACTCTTCAGTTGTTGGAGGATTAATTTCATTTTGATCGCATTCGTCGAATGCTTCTTGGAAATCAGTTTCATGACTGGTGTTATCAATGATGGCTGTCGTTTCTTGACACGATGGTTTAGTCGGTTGTTCCGGTGCACATCCCCCTGTTACCGGCGCTGCTGCGGTATCTTGTTGAAAATCCGGGACAGGTGGTCGGTTTTGTTCGAAGAATTGCGGCGGATTGTACACAGAAAAATAATTTTGTACTCTCTGTATAATTCGTTCAATGAACGGTGGTAGCTTTCCACCAAAAAGCTGCTTGTGCTGAGTCGTCGATCTGGATTCTCTCGATATTAATGGCAACAGTTTCGCGCTTAGTTTCCTTATTTCGTTGTATTTATTCGATTCGGAGATTGTGATTGAATCGTCGGGACTTTCCCTGGAAGTTTTAGAATTAATTATTACATTTATCGAGAGAGTTTAACCGTATTAATTTTCAAACAGTTTATAATTAAAGCTTTTTGTATTCGCATTCTACCGCTTTTACGAAAGCTTATAGTTGAAATTTCATTCGAATCGTTAACATGATCGAGCTAGGAACTACTTTAATAATTTTCTAGTTTGTAGAGCTTATTGAGAAGAAAAATTTAATTATGTCGACAAATAATTATCCAGCGGTTATATTTATACTTTGTGAAAACTAAATAGTTGAATTGGCGCGGTTATAAAATGAAAAAAAAAAAACAAAAAAAAACTTTCACGTTCCAAAACCGGTTATTTGAATGGCAGTATATAGGGAAAGGTCAATGGAAGAAGAGGTCGAGGTCGTACGCTGACCAGATAGATGGTCGGATGTGGTTTGTAAGGAGGCTGGCCGTATTTTTCAGGATTGTGTACATATCGCACGGGACCGTAACTCTGATGGGGCAGCCTGATCAATCGGGTGACAGAGATTGTGGTCACGGTACCACCGCGTGATAGGGTGATACAATCTAACGATGATGATACGGGTATAGTACAATGGGTAAATCGCGGGGGAAGTTTGGCGTACAACGTATAGGAATTCCACAGAAATTTCACAGAAATTCTAGCAAGTCCAAAGGAATAACAGGAATTAGTGTATAATATGTACAAACTTTGCATCAACGGTTTGCCTTTCGTTATAGACCTGTCATTACTACATGTATAACATTTATCCCGTTTTTATTTAATTCATTCCTTTTGTGTTAAAAAAAAAAAAAGGAAATATACACTATTCCTTTTTGTAATTCGTGATCATTTTTAATTTTAAACACGAAGTTGTAGTTTTTAGAGAAGGAATTGAAATTATTTTAAGAATGTCGACAATTAAATTTATTTTTAACATGTTTTTCATCGATTGAAAACCCAGTTTAAAGTTTACGAATTTGCGCTAAATTACGCATATAATAAAAGCTGACAATACACTGCGACTAGGAAAGACCAGACCAATAATTAAGGATAAAGTTTATACGTATTAATAACAACGTCATTTTTAGGCCGACCCCCATCATTTTTTTTTTTTTTTTTTCGTCTCAAAACGTAACATGTATATGTTAGAAGACAACGTATGGACAAAATGAATTGTTTCTCTGGTTAATTATGTTATTCCTGCACGTTGGAGTTAATTAAGAAATTCTGCTACGTTCTTGCGTTATGGAAGTAATGACAGACATTTCTATACAAACCGTAAATTAAATTTATTAGTTTTGAATTCTTTCTCGATTACAATGAAAACAAAAAATTATTGTGACAGACATTTCTATACAAACCGTAAATTAGTAACGACAGACATGGAACACGTCACCACTTTTTGTTGTATCAAAATCGGGAAAAATGGCGTTGTCAATTTTCCTTATTCTATAAAAAGTGTAGAAGTGATAGAGCTGAGGGTCTGGAGGGGCACCAGGTGGGGTCAAGAGGTGGAGCCCTACGAAAGGCCAAGTTTATATATATATATATATATATATATATATATATATTATACGTATATTTAAATTTTATCCTTTGAATCTCTCTAAGGAAGAAGTCCCCTAGACCTCCAGATACTAGTAATTCTATAATGCTTATAGAGTACGATATGCTAATCTTTTTTATTTTGGGTTTTACCAAAAAGAGACTGATTTTAATTTAAAATTTTATTTTGACTTTCTTTTTGACTTAATTGCTGGATTCTGCTGCTAACTTTATTCTTGTTGACAGTTCATTAAATCTGAACGATAATTTTATTTTAATGAATTTTAATGAATTCTTCCCGTACATCGTGTTCACTACCGCACGATAGATAACTCAAACTATGGGGGAAAAAGTAAAGTTTTTGCAGGTAAGCCTTTAAAAAAATTGAATTCGATTTACATTGCAGCAGAGCAAAAACATGTCAGATGATTAATGTTCTTCGAAAATCCTAATGATAAATGTGTATTGCAAGCTGTCCGCAAAATTCCTTTTTATCCCTGCATTTTTTATGTTCATTTATTACGAAACGTTATAAAATATCGTCAAATATATTAAATGCGTATTACTCCCGGTGTAAGAATAACGCGTTATTAATATATGTCGTAAACTTTTGTGCGTCGGAGGAAATAACTGGCACACTCAACCATAAACAATTGTTTAAAGTTTTTTTTGATTAAATAAGCTATTTTTTTTTTTTTTTTTTTTTTTTAATGATTGAATTACGGATATTTTGCTTTAAGAAGTTCCGACGAATACCCAGTTATACCGCAGGTTGTTTTGACAAAAGAATTAATGTTTTTTTTTTACATTTTTTTAAATTACCAAAAACCGTCGAAAAAAAATTTTCATAAAATTTAATGGTCTTGATTTTACATCATTACGTATCGAACGAAAAATCGGATGTGAATAACTCGATAGTGTTCTGTACGGCTATAAGCGAATACATATATGCAGAAGCTTGTTTAAAGAGTTTTTTTTCCTGGTTTCCCGTAAATTAAAAATTTTTAATTATGATTTTTCGGGTGATTACAATTTCCATTTTGGAGAAGTAAAAAAATCGTAGCTTTGAATAAGTTTTCCAAAATTATTGAACGTATAATATATTTATACTTGGCTATAGATAGGCCCGTTTCTGCAAAGTCAATTCACACTGTAAGACCCGTCGAAACGTTACGAGACCCAGCGAGTAATAATTTAAACAGGTGACATTGGCATCTGATACCATTCGGTGTGCTTGATTAATATTACATAAAATACATTGTAAAGTTTTGAATTATTACTATTTTGAAGAATCATAACGGGTTCAAAGACTGAAAATTCAATTTTAATGATATTTACTATAAAAGATAATATTTTTAAAATATACCAGAGGGCAAGTAGACGCGATGTTTAATTTTCATAAATTATTCTGGTTTAAATCTAAGTAACTATGATCAAAATACTTATAATTAACATGCGTAATTAATCAAAGCTGAAGCTTCATTTGGAAATTAATGAACAATAATATCTTACTTCTTTGTCATATTTACTAATAAGATATATTTCTCTTAATATAGTGGAAGTTAAAAAAATAATACTAAACATTGAATATTATACAAACTCTTACGCACAAATCAAATTTGGACTCGATTAAATTTTATATTTACACTTTTCTTGTCCCGGAAGTTATCCATTTAGCCAATACTGCCAATTATTTGAATTTATTTACATGTATCTAAACTTTATATTTATTTTCTATACTTTTTTATTTGGTCCTGCTTTTTTCATTATTTAGTTTGTTAGAAAAGACATTAAACCCAACAACGTATGAAAATTAGGATTAGAATAAGTAAAACTTAAAGTGATTTTCATTTTCCTCTAAATCATCAGGTACTTCAATTTCATCAAACTTTTTCTCCTATATTGTTTCCCTTTTTCCGAGAAAATGTATGAAATAGATGAAACAAGTTGAAAATAATTTCTTTTTTATTTGATGTGGAACTAATGAAAACTTTTAAAACAGGAACAACTGAGATGGTAGGTAAAGAAAAAAGTCATTATATAGAAGATCAAGTATTAAGAGTTAAAAACGAAGTAATTCACGTTCAAGGGGTAGACTGGAACATTTAAAAAATATGTGATCTCTGCCACAAACATAATAGGAATAATTTTATCAGGATATAATGTACAAAAGCTTGGTTTAATCAAGACAAAACGGATTAGAGAAGAATGAAGAAGACTGATGAGAGAAATGAAGGCAAGGTAGTTTAGTAGCTATAGATCGACAGACGAGAGAAATTACAGCGACAGTGTGGTAACTAATGAAGTTCACCTGAGGTGCGATAATTGCTAATTAAAGTAGGTTTGGAAATTTTTATTTATTTTTTCTCGATTAATAAAATGTGCTAGTTTAACGAAATTTAAGAATTTTAATTACATTCGAAAATTTCTTCATGCTCAAAAATATTTCAAAAAATCCGATTTAATATATACGTATATTTTGATAAATGTTTCAACCCCACACGGAAAATTAAGCTAAACGAAATTTTGAATAAAGTCATATTTATCATTTATGGATTTTTATAAAAATTATGTTAATTAGAATTCAATATTAAATTTATCCAGAAATAATTGCAATTAATATGTGGTTAAAATTTATTCAATGAACTGTTAATTTACGAAATCATCAGTGTAAAGCTTAATAAAAAAAACTCATTATTAGTTTAAACAGTAAACTAAATACCGTGATTCCTCCTAATACGAAATGAATAATTCTGTTCCATAAATCTTCAGAATCAATGAACTTTTTGGACGTTTTTTTCCCTTTTTAATATAAAAATTCAATGTATTATTGCTGACAAGTCTAACGTCTCAGAAAATTTTTCAATTTTTCTTTGATTCAACCACATAACCACAGAGAAAATGAAATAAAAAAGTTAAAAGTAAATTAAACGGATGAAGCGCATAAAAACAATATTTAGAAAAATTATGATGAAAATCGTTTCAGGATGAAGTCGTTGAAAAAAAGAAAAAAAAAAATATTAAAAATTTAATTTTACGTATTACGTTGGAGTTTATTTCTTTCCAAAAATCTTATCTGGTGTTTGCTAAATGAGACCAAAATATTTAGATCCGCTACGTATAAAAACATACATGTAATTTTAAATATCTATGAATAATGAACTTCCCAGTTTTTACTAAACTCAAAATTATATCTACTCGGCTTTTCATACGAAGCAACAATAAAAAATTCTGCATATAAAAAATCGCGAACACAAAACTTTCGAAAAATGCTTAAACCAAACTGATTTGAGTTTTGTGTAGCGTTGACAGGAAAACTGCGGCGATAGCATCTGCTGAGTAGTATCATGCGGCAACAATGTCGGACTTTGTAGCGATTGTATAAAATCTTAAGGGGTCTCGCTATTGTCTACTTCCCGGGTCTCGCATAATACATTATAAAACTGCAAAATTTGTATATTTTATTTTTAAAATTAGCTTACCCCTCTGTGGTTCCTACGGTTCACACGAATAATTAAATTACAAAAAACATAATTTTGTTATTCTAGCACTTTAAATAAGCCCAGTTCTCAGGCGGTCCGCTTGATATACCAGGTCTCACAACGATTTGGGTAGCAACATACACACATATATATATATATACATATATTAGGTATATTTATGTATGTGTATATGGTATATGTTAAATGTAATAATTATGGACATAAAAGAATTTGCCTTAGCAAATAAAATGTTATTAGTATAAGCTTAATAGTAGAGATACAATAAAAGGGGATTAAAAACTATCGATCTGGCGGTTCGAAAAATAGAAAAAGAAGTAACCCTTTCGTAAAATATTGACAAATATAGAAAAAGAAGTAACCCTTTCGTAAAATATTGACAAATATAGAATAATAGACGCTTTTTGCAGTTCTCTATCAGTCTGTTAATCCATCCAACGGTCGGTATATTTTTATTAATTTAAATTTTTCGTCCGATTTACGGAGCCTATTCTAATATTTGCTTTAATGTTAATTTTTTTAAAATTTAGTTTTATTTGTAAATTATATAGTACGAGGGGCATTCAATAAGTAACGTGACATGTGTTCGAAAATGGCCTTATGGGCATCCAAAAATTAAGAAAAAAATACCGAAAAATCTAGAAGAAATACTCTTTATTTTTCGACATAATTTCCAAAAACATTAAGACATTTATCACACCGAGTTACGAGTTCCGTCATGGTAAAATTGAGCGGTGCATTTAGCAAAAAATTTTGTTATTGTCTCCATGACCTCCTCGTCTGTTACGAAACGTTTCCCACGCATTTCAAATGGGGAAAACGTGAAAATTCAAAGATGTCACACATCAGGCGAGTGGGGTGGATGTGAAAATTCATCCCAATTTTGATTTTTAATTCACGTGCGAACGAGAACAGACGTGTGCGGTCATGCATTATCGTGCAAAAGCACTGCTCTCCAGACTGCAGCCATGTCTCTTCCGATTAATCGCTCGATGAAGTGCCACATGAGTGTCACGGTAAGTGTAGTCCGTTATCACATCCCTCTGTATACTAAATTGCAACAGTAGGAGTCCGTGCCGGTTCTAGAAGATGTTTGCAAGAACCTTTCGGCAGAGCATTCAGTTTTGGCTTTTGGCGGACCTGGTTGACCTTTCATTATTCACACTTTATTCGCTTCCTTTGATTCTGAGACTCGCTTACGCGTCATAATGCTATTTGCATCGTATGCTATTCTTACACCTACAACTTCTTCAGCTGTCAGAGATTTGGCGACCACGCGTGTCTCGTAACTCACTGGCTTGGAAACGTTCACTGGACATGTTTCACATGTGCGTACAGAAGTTCTACTGATCAGATCAGAACGCGGAAAACGGCGTTCTGTTCGTATTTTCCTCCTCTGTCTTTTACATAAATTTTACATAGTTTCGCCAAACAGCGGGCGTGAAATAAGCCGTGTCACATTACTTATTGAACGTCCCTCGTATTTTATAAACTTATGGAAATCGATGACTACATTATGTTGTTCCTTTTTATCCCTTTTAATTCGCTTTAAATTTAATTCCATCACTTTGCCTCCATATCGCTATCAGGATCCGCCTCCCGAGGTCTTAATGTGAAAGCTATTGTGTAAAATTAACTGTCCAGAATTTAAATTACAAATATAGCAAATAAAAATGCTAAGAATATTACGTTTCGTATAATAATTTGGTAAATTCTGTTTATTTTTCTTTCTGCAATTTTCAATTTAATTTAGGGTAACTCGTTTTTACAGCACATTACGATTAATATCGATAAACGGGATTGTATAAAACGATGTTTTACTGTTAATATTATAAAAAAGGCCTTTCGCAACCATTCCAGATGTCGGCTTACTTGAAAGAATCTGCTTATGATAACAATTAATTCAGTTTACAGGTAAAGCCAAGTCATGGTTCTTCACAGTAGTTTTTTTAATTTTGGCGCATTGCACGCTATCGTATTTGTAATAATTTTGCGAGCTTGAGTTCAAATTAGAAATTAGGTTGCCAATCAGCTCTTGTTTTGTGAGGTCCTCATATAGTGACAGCTTCATGAAATGATATTTCAGTGATGCTTCTTTTTTGTCGCGTTGTAAATATTTTTTCTCTTTGCGAAACGATGAGAAAAACTCTTTGAACGGAAAATACGGAAAATTGTGTTGCGCTACTGTCAGGAGACTGGATGATTTATTATGTCACGCTGCGGTGATAGTAGCAGCGTAGATATATTTACGTATCTTTTATGTAAATAGCAAAAATTCTAACTATCGCCTTTCTAAATGAAGAACATTTTAAACGAAATAATGTTTCACTTCAAAAGGCGACCATCGGGAGTCGCAAATAATTTTAAATTGTTTTTATTTGTCAAGCGAGGACACACTGTGATAGTAATAAACCCAAAAAATAATGATACACATTAGCGCCGGGTACAAGATAAGTCATTATGTAATCAACAAGTTTTGATCGGTTGTAGTCTGCAGGATTTTTTCTCAGACAGGGAAAAATTGAAAAAGATATTTTGGCTGCAGAAAAAGCTTCAGTTCCATATTAAAATCGAGAAAACTAATTTTTTAACTAGTTTAAGATTCATTAAAAAAAAAAAAAATTTGACATAAAATTCATAATAAAACTACCAAAAATGACATTAGCGGTGTTATAATTTTCCCGTGAAATTAGTCGCGAATAGTTTTATTTCCACCGAAAATCAACACTTCCGTTTTTTCATTTTATACAGAAATCATAAAAAGAAATGGTGGATTTTCTATATGTATATATATATATATATAAATATATCTGCGTGTGCGTTTAATAAACGAGCATCTAGCTTCAGTTGAAAGTAGTTGCTCTTATGCTGCCAGATTCTCCTCTGATTTTTTACAGCCGAGATTTACAGTTGACAGGAAAACTATTCTGTACCTAAGAAATTGGCGCAAATTTGTCTATTTCCTGTATTTTGAAGATATTCCGGCGCATTGAATTATGTATTATTGCGATCCCTTGCTATGGTTTTTGAAAAACATGCCACCCCAAAAATTTTATCACACAAATTATATAATATATAGAAATATTTTTAGGGATCTCTAATATATAAAATCGAGAAGAAAAATTTCAAGTTATTCTAAAGGTGTCGTTGTGCCTCCATCACTGTGTTTTTTATAATGCATCGTACAGTTATTCCGTTAATCAAAAGTTTCCAGTTTATTTTCCAATTTGCAATACAAGGATTGTTCGGTAAAAATATTATAGCAGACAAGAGCGTACCCAGTATGTGGCAGGGGGGTTATCCCCCCCCTCCTGGCTGAAATAAGATGCAAAAATTGGATCAAATAACACATTTTTTATTTTAGTTGGACACGTAAAATAATTGTGTACAATGCTAATCCCCTTTAAAAAAAAAAAACATGTTATAGACAAAATTATATTATTTAATAAGATTTCATTGAGTGAAATTAAAGAAACGTAATTGCCATTTTTTCTAAAGTTATTTATATTTCAATCGTTATTGATTTTCATTTTTACTAATGCAAAATGTTTTCGTAATGTAAATTAATGTATTTTGTATTGTAAAATTTAAATAATTTATGGTCCATTGAGTCACATAATTAGCTTCTTCATAACAGAATCTTGTTTGCCAAAAGCATAAAGATGTGTTAAGAAATTTCATTATAAATTGCAGAAAAATTTGTAGAGTATTTTCAAAATATTGACATATATTTTTTGCTAAACTTAAACTATTTGTCTGCAGAAATTTTACTTTTTTTTTTTAAAACTGACATTAAAACTGAAGTTTACACACCTCATTTCTTTTCATTGATTATATATCTAACAAATAGGAAATTATAATTTTTCCGACGCTAACTACCGATCAATCTTTTTCTTTTTTGAGAAGAAATACTATGTTTTAAAAATAACTAACAACATTTTTTTTCTATTCTCATCTTTTGGGCAGATTATACGGCACATTGTGATATGCTAAATTTTCTTTCATTGTTTTCTTATAAGCATTTCTTGTGTGCGTGTTTTGTTTAATCCGATAAACGAAAAGTACCTTGGTAACGGGAATTAGGTGAAATAAAAAACACACACATACATTGTTGTTTTCTTGAGATTATTTATTCGTTTAAATTTAATTTCTTCGATTTATGATTCTTATGTCAATTTTCTTATTTTAACCGTCAACTAAGTTTGAGCATACTTTAATCTTCATTATTTTAGAATCCGGTATTTGTGTAGTAGTCCTTGTAAAATGGATCTTCGAAAACATAGGTTTGCTATCAAGAAATTTAAAAGAAATGAAAGAGACGCATCTTCTTCATCAGCTGATAAATCATCATCATTTCTATCGTCTTCTTTATTTTCTACAGGGCAACCATTTCCAGATAGCCATACTACATTTTCTTCACATGTTCTTTCATACGGGACATAGGAAAGTACGTGATTGAAAAACCACAGAATGGCGAATTAAACTTTGAATTATAATAAATTGTTGGAAAGCAAATCAGTCATATACTTTTCGTAAAGATTCTGGACAGTTGAGTCGCCATTTTATTCGTATATAGTTAACACAGTACACGACTTGATTAGCCGATTCACAGCGTTTAAAAGGACCACTATGAGGTTTAAAAGGATTATTTATAGTAAAACTCTGCGATAATTACAAAAAATTCCGTGAATATGTTCAATATCAAATAAAAAGTGTTTGGCATAAAAATGCTTCAAGGGATGCAATTCATTTTGTTGCAGTCATTGAGGGAAAGAAATTATCTATTGACGGCCAGGTAGAGATGCACATGCAAAGCGAACAATAGAAGAGAATCGAAACAAATTATTGTCCATTCTTTCTGCGATTGTTTTGTGTGGTACACGTGACATTGGAAAATCGTTAGAAACTGGTAATTTTATAGATTGGATTTGTTTCAGAGCTGACACTGGGGATATGCTATAAAGGGATCATTTAAACAATTTTACTCAGAATGCTAAATACACATCGCCAAAAATTCAAAATGTCTTAATCAATATTTGTGGAAATATTCCCCCCCCCCCCCAAAAAAAAACAAACTACTAAAATCCAAGAATCGGTTTATTAGTTAATTATAGCTGATGAAACAGCTAATATCTCAGGTATGAAACAACTTTCTCTAGGTGCTTGATATTTTTGCTGTAAATCACAAATGTTAAAATAAGAATTTTTAGGCTTTGTTCAGCTGAATGATCAGAGCGCAGAAAAAATTGTGTTCGTTCGATTGTAACGAACTGTGAGGAATTTGGTTTGGATATGAATTCACTTATCGGACAAGGAAAATTCATTCAAAAAATTTTACATCAAAGAATCAGTTTATAACCGATATGAAAGTAATAAATGAAATATATGAAAATCTCCTTTACGAAGCAGGAAACTGGTATGGTTTTTGGACGATTATTTCAACAATACCTATTTGCAAATATTGAGTAATTGACATTAGCTGATTTACTTGAGTACGCATTTTTTTATCCTTCCATTAAAATAGTCAGACCAGTTGCAATAACAATTCCTGTTACAACGTATACTATTTGAACGTTCTTTTTCTACACTACGAAGGATAAAAACGTGGCTGAAATCAACTACAACTGAAGGTCGATTGAACGGTCTCGACTTAATGAATATACACATAGGAAAAGAATGCATAAGCAGTTTCTGAACGAAGTTATAGACTCGTTTGTTTAAAAACCAAGGCGTCTACAATTTCTTTTTAAACAAATTTTAGCACTCATAGACATTTATCAGGTATTATAAATTTATGCTTTTATCGTCAATAAGTTCAAAAATTCAGTATTTACAAGTACTTCTATATATATATATATATATAGAGATTGGTAAATAAATTAATATTTATGTTTATACCCTGACAAGTGCATAACAGTTATAGATATTGCTATTAAATACATCAGAGTACACTAAATTTACATGTGTGTTTGTATGATTTTATAGTGGAACTTATAAAAAAATTGCCCCCTCCCCCTGGAAAAATTTTTGGGTACGCCCATCATAGCAGAGACTTTTCTAGGTGTGATATGTCATAAAATGCCACCTGTTGTACACTTGTCACTAATAATTTTTAAAGCTTGTGAGGGACGAACGTCGCATCTATGTTTCCCACATGCTTCTCCTGTACGTCTATTATCCTTCAGAGTGCAATTAAAGTAAACTAAGTCCTATATATCTTTGACAGGGTATCATGGATTGCGAAGCTAAGGTCCACAACATACTAAGCCTAATGGATCTGAAGAGATTACTGAGACCAGTTCTTTTCTCTCAGTCACCTTTACTTTTTCAGGTTTCTCTGGTACCCAGTTCAATTTCAAATTAAATAGATACCACACTGGGACAGCGACTTGCATCCGGAACGAGATAACTCCTGAAAACCCATGATACGTCCGTTTGGTAGCCAAGCACCTTAACTACTAGGCTACCGCGTTACCTCGGAATAATTAAAAATTTGTATACTGCTTCATCGTTTGAAGTTGACTTGGACTTTTGACTCTTGGTCGCAAAAATGTTCATTTTTTGATCTTCTGACGAATTATCTAGAGACATAATTATACAAGAGTCAACGAAACGAAAGCAGCCGGGATAATAAAGTCGGGAAGAATTCGCAAAAAAGCATACGGAGGAGAAAAAAAACATCGGTAAGACCATGAAACTCTTACTGTAAAAATTAACCGCGTCTGGTCAAATGACCTACGCCATCCTTTTTACCGATGATAAACTTGTAATTATTTTTGCAGATCTTATTCAGAGCGACTTTAATGTGAAATGTTAGCTAAATTAATCAAAGTCGCGAAACAAAACGTTGCACAGAATGAAATATCGTTACAAGTTTTAAAATGATTCAGATACGTCGCTCATCCGTTCTTCTAGACGGATTACCGAGTCACATTATTATTTCGGTGCCTCGACAAGTTGACTCACACGTATTGTATTTCTTAATTGTGCAAAAACGTATTTTGTCATGAATGTATGCACATGAACTATACTTACATATGTATATGCCGAATGACACTCGTGATTTTTTATTTTGATGTTTTTAAAATATTTTCTAGCCTTTAAAATGATAAACTGTTGCAAACGGAGCACTCCTATAGTTAAATATATATTAAATAAAACTCACCGCGAATTCGATGTGTACGCTGCGATTATGAACGTTTTCGGTGCTAATCTCTTGTATTTCGTTTCTTCGCTTTTTAATTGCTTTACGTATCTACCGTTGACAACCGGTTCTACGTTACTGACTATGTAAATCTGAAATAGAAACTGCTTTAGTTTATTTGTCACCAGAATACGCGGACACTCTGTTACGGATGTAAGAAAACCGAAAATTTTTCCACATGTTAAAACCACTTTCACTGTTAAATCAAACTTAATGGTTCTAAAAAGGTGAAAGTTTTGAATAATTCCGAATTTTCAGTGAGAAAAATAGTCGCGCCAAGAAGTCAAAAAAAATTAAGCAAAACTGACGCCGATCACAGTACTTGGATCACAAGCCCACGATGAAATCAGATTGCGTGGAAAATTCTTTTTGTGATTTCATCTGGTTTTCTGTGCGCAGCATCGTTCGAGTTCATTTTTATTAAATTAAGGGGCCAGCGGATTCAGCGGAAGTATCGAATGTTCAAATTTGCATCGTTATAAATTTAAAATTTTTAAATGCTCATTTATGAAGTATTTACAAATACCGATGAAAAGTTGTCGTCGTGCATTCGGCTACCATAGTTAGAAAATGAGATGTAGCCGACGACCAACTTTGTTGCATATATATGTCGCGATAGGCGAAAATGAATATTATGTACATATCTGACGAATAGTCTCGTAAAAAAGTACGTACCGTTTAAAAATAATTATAAAAGCTAGGTTTACTTACGAAAAATGATAACTGAATTAACTTCATTGTTATGCGTTTAATCGGCTTGTTTATATGTGTTTATATGTCTGTATATAATTGATGAACAATAGTTATGAATAACGTTTTGAATTCATGTCCGGCTTAGACTGGCACCGGTGTCGTGTTCGGATGGTGATAATTGCGAACCAGTCTCCTCGCTCACGTTTTTACCGCTGGAGACGGTGAGATCTGCTCGGAGAACTTGACGAGGACCTACATACGGTATCTAACAAGTGGTTGATAATTGGGCTAGGTGAACACACTTACCTATCCGGTATTATACCGCACTCCGAATCTCTTTAACAGTGTAATATCCTAGTTTTATGGCGCGTATTAATATACCGACGCGTAACAACACTGTATGTTCTTTTGTGCCCCCCCCCCCCTTTCTCTATTATCTCCGATCGAGATTTTGTGAATGAGATGCTGTATCCTCCTTCCGAATGTAAACACAGATGCGCAACAGTGAAACTGAGATTGGAAATTAACGATTTTACTACTAGCTCTGCGGAAAGCGTGTTTTGTTTTCAATATTTGCTTAGTTGTGTAGGAATTTAAAGGTACAATGGCCTCTGGAAAAATTTCCAATTACTGCTGTGCGACAAAACAATAATTCTTTCGTTTTGCGATTGGTCTTTATGCAAAATATTCCCCGAAGGGCTCCTTTTTATGTCGCTTCTGACCCGTTCACGAGGATCTTGCCGTAAAAAATCGTTACGTTCTAAAGTTAAACACGGTTCATTTCTTCAACGTGAACAAAATGCAAATGAGAATAAATAGTGAAATGTTGAGTAATATATAAATTTCCTCTATCGTTGTATCATTGTAAACCTTTGCGACGAGTCCCCTATCCTTAACGTGGACACAGGGTGGTTGGAATTGCGCGAAATTAATATTAATCGAAAAGTCGTCGATCAGTGAAATTAAACATAAAAATGCGCTCGGAATTGATATTTTGTCAGAAATTTTAAAACTAATTGGTATAGTCTTGGAAAAATATTCACGTAATCTTTATAAACAGATCCGGGACTGAGAAAAAGTTTCTATAATAAAAAAACTCCCGGAAGGTAATAATTGTGAATATTTACAAAAGAAAGACAGACAAGTAACCGCGGTATCTCGCGGGTATCTGCGACGGGGAAAGTGCAAACTAGGTTTTAATATATAGCGCCGGATCGCTTTAGCATTTGAACGAATCATTCCGAAATCACAGGTAGGTTTTCCGTAGTTGCGGCAATGTGATTTTCATCGCTAGATAACTTCAAAAGAAGCCTCTAGAATATTATACGGATTAACTTGTAATCTTTGCTGATTTAATTAAAGCATTTTTGATTCGGTGAATAGAGCAATGCTCTCGGTAATACTCGCCAAACTGGGTTCTTGAGAAAAACTGTGAAAATCCATATCTGCTCCCTAGGTGAAATTAAATTTCCGGTTTTTAAAGGAATCTCCGAACAGCTGCGCAGGCGTTGAACAAGAATCTGCTTTTTAACGTTTTCATGACAGCATTGCGCCTCATTATTAATAAAAAAAATAATTACAATCCAGAAGAATTGGTAGAAACTACAGAATGGCTGGAAAATTACTCAACTTATCGCAAACTCAAAACAAAAAATTGATTTTACCACATTCTGAAGCTGAACTGCAGGTCACATTAAACGTTTCTGAAGAAGCATAGAACTTTCGTCGAAGCATCAACACAAACAAGACAAAAATATTATTAAATAAAAATATTACTTTATGTAATATTTCGATTGAAATTTTAGAAGATGTGAAAAACTTCCAGTACCTCGAATTTTAACAAGAATCATATGTTAGGCGAATTGAATGTGATGCGTCAGTGTTCGCGAAACAAGAAACCGGACTATTCATTTATAGAGGCGTAACTATATAGTTAACAAAATCCATAGTTTTTCGTCTTGTCATTTTAATTTTGTAAACATCAGTTGGACGAACTTCATTATCGATCTGATGGTTCTCAGATGTGAGACGCACCGAATAGGATCACTTCGATGGTCACCGTCTGCATAAACGTGTGTATTTTACGGTGAAGTAGCGAAAGGGCACATAGGACCTGTTGAAGATGTAAAAGTCACATAGTTCAACTGTTCCGAGTTGCAGAAATTAGTGTCGGCCCGAAGAGAGCAAGACCAGAAAAGTGAGGGTGTATTAAGGGGGGTAACGCTACTCTAGCGATTGAAAAAAGGACTATTTTTGATAATTTATTGTGGGAGTATGGGAAGCAGAATGGAATTTCTTTTTAGACAGTACATTTAGCATGTGTTTGAGCGTGGAAAAAAAAATTATTATTATTATTTTGTTACAAAATGGCGGCGATGGAGCCAATTTTCGAAATCATGTTTTTTTAAAAAGCCTTGGCGAGAGAAATGATTTCACGCGACCTATGAGACCTGGAATAAAAAACCAAAAATTTTCTTAATCTACATACTATTGTCTACAGAAGTACGCAGTTGTTTTTTTTTTAAATCAATTTTTGTAAAAATGGTGTACTTTTCAAAAAAAACTCGATTTTTGTCCAAAAAGTACGTCTTAAATTGTTTATAAAAAAAAAAATTTACATCAGATCGAAAAACGGCTATTTACTTCTATAGAGAATATAATTGAGAAGTTACTGTCAAAATTTCAAATAAATCTATGCAATAGTATTCGAGTAATATATATATATATATATTATATATGTGACGACGCATGAAGAAATGGTCCTAAGAGTAAAAAATAAAATTTTTCCGGGGAGCAGTTTAAAGTTTAAAATTAATTTTTCGATTTTTACTTCCCGCGCATTTCACGCGCCAGGTGGCGTTACATATCTTGTGGAACTCGTACTTTCGCTTTTTTTTTTTTTTTTAATGGGCTCGGTGTCAACACTGACCCAACTACATGGACTTAGATTACCTACTCAGATTCGGAGATAGAGAGTATAAAGGAAAGAAAGAGGGGAATAACGGCTATGTGCGCGTGTCTTTTACACCAGATTATGAAGAAAAATAATCGGGTTTTTGACTCTTAGCTTTTTTTCCATGCGCCGTCACGTATATAATTGTAGGGATTTGTGTACAAGCATATAAATAACGGCGAGTATTTTGGTTAAATATAATTCGGTATTTTTTTTTGTTTATTTTAATTTTACAACAAAATATAATATACATAATTAGTAATGTTCAAGAAAAAAGAACATAGTTTTTATCTAGAGTACTGGCTGTAGAACGAAATAAATATAAGACAGTAAACAAGTAATGTTGAATATTGAACGAAATGATGAAATTAAAAGATAGTAACGGACAGGTTGAAATGAAATATAGGGGTCGCCAAGTACTTTAAGAGATTTTTTTTATTTTTTATTTTTTTTTGGCACGTCAACAGTGGAACTTACCCAATATAGAGAATTGTACATTATATAAGGCAAAAGATTAGAAATTGAGGAGATAAAGAAGTCTAACAAAGGAACTATATTGAGAGAAGGGAATGTGAGAATGGAGTGGACACTATAAGGAGTAGGAAGGCCAAGGCGCAGAAAATTAGAATACAGAATAGCACGTTCGGAGGAAATAAAGGGGCATTCGAACAAGACGTGATTCGCGTCGCAGGTATAATTGAGCTCTGGAGGGGGGACCGCTCTATCGGGCGCGATCTTTCGGGTGCGATCGATCGGGCGCGAAAAAGCGGGCGCGACTCTATCGGGCGCAGCCTCTTTCGGGCGCAGGCGAACTCAGACCTTTTTACAGACCACCTACGGTATTTTCAGGTATCATCCGTCAAACGTTATCATCTGTATTAGTGAGAAACACGAGTTACCAAATACTGCTATCAGAAATTCCGTCCAAAAAATACCGTTCTTCGTTAGCGATTTGGTTTTTCCGCGCGTATGGCATGTTATATATGCATAAATATATATATAATCATAAAACACATATTTTACATGATTTTATTTGGTTATTCGCTTTTTTAAAATATTTTCTATTTTTTTTTTTTTTTGAAATAACGACTTCAGCGTGAAATACTCATAAACAGACTTTCGCGATGTAAATTTAAGAGTTCTGTTAGCAATGGTGACACGAAACGGATGACAATTATTAATATTAATTATCGGTCAAATGGATTGTCGGTTTTCTTCATTTTTTTTTTTTTTTGCTAACGTATAGAGTCAACCGTATATAAAAAATTACAAACTATCAACTCTAAATCATTTAAAGTGTAACATAACTGGATTGAATTTGCTTCTGATACATATTCCTTATATTATCTTTCTTTTTTATTAGTATCTAGCAAATTTATTTGAGGATACGTTCATTGAAGTTTTTTCTGTTATCTACGATTTTAATTATATATTTAATTCCTTGGCGATTCAACCCTGGTTTCAAAAAAATATCGAAAATGACAAGCAAAGGCGTAAAAATTTTTAAACATAAACAAATTTATGTTAATACTGGGCGAGAAATATGTACGATATTACAAATTAATTGAATTTAATATTATGTAAATATAAATTATGGTAACCTTTAAATTAACTCACAGAATGTTCAGTACATGAAACATCCTTCCCGGCTAACCTCTTTTTTTTTCTTTTAGTTCGTTTAGAAAAATTTTCAATCTTCAAAACACTGGATTAATATTATTTTCGTAAAAATTTTCTGTTTATTAACCGTTGTTCTTGTTTTTTTTTTTTTCTGTTTAGTAACTATTGATGATCTTTAGAGCTATCAGTACACAAAATTTTGGAAACAGTTATACTTTTTTTTTCGTATTTAAATAAAAAAGTAATACAAAATGTGAAAAAGGAAATCGCTGAAGCCAGTAAATCTGTTCTTATTGAAATGTTTTAATTTTTCTTAATAATCATCATTATTGGCTTTTTTACAGTGTACTAAATCTTAAGGTATCATTTAATTTTTGTGTTGAAAGTACATATAGAAGTATCTGTTCTTAAATATATAATGAACTAATGTATAGGAGTGGGAAAAAAATTTTGGAAATATACAAATTCATATATATTTTTCTAAAATTTTTAATGATAATTATGGTCGAATTTGGACCATCGGGGGAACGCTAGTATTTATAAACATATGAATGAAGTGGCAAACTGTAAATATATGAGATACATCTACATTGCAAAATGATCTAATCGATCATTATGCTCAACCACTTTGCTGTATTTGCGATAAAATTATATTTTATTTTTTTTTATTCATTTATTTATTTTTTCTAAAATCTAGTTACCTGAAAAATAAATATTTTAGAGCTAGATATTTAATCATGCACGTTATGTAACACGGATTAATTACTTGGAATCTGTTTTTCTTATTACTGTGAAATATGACCTACATAAACCAGAATTCGTTTTTAAAACATGCAAAAACATTAGTAATAAAATTAACATAACTAAGTAACAAAAATTTTCCGATTTTTAAACAACTATTTGACATTCTTAAAAGTATATATTTGTTTTATAACCGTTATATGTAATTATTTTAGAAAACAAGTAAATATCGATCGCTAGTGAGTATTCCTAAAAAATACAACAGCACTAAAAGCATATATGCGGAAAATAATTTTATGGATATATTGTAAACTGCTCATATTTCTCAAACGGGCGTCAATTTTTTTTGTCGATTCGGTTCTCACCATGGGAGATTTCCTGTGAGTGACTGAATAGACGTAATGAATAGGACCTCGAATATTTTACAATATGCGAATCCGTAGGAATAAAAGAAGAAGCAAAAGTGATAAAATCGTCATGGAAAAAATCGTATATTTTTCTTGGAATTGACTATAAGTTTATTGTAAAGCAGTTGTTATTATTTCGGCGGAAGAAGAATTACTAGAATATTTTTCGAATAGACTATTCTTAATAATGCCCGTAGTACGGAGAATTAACGAATGAAACTGTTTTCTGTAAATAAGTGTAGTGCTTTAGTTTGTTTATTTTACCAAATCCTGAATAGCTTCATAAGAGGTGAAATTTATTTACCTGCATTGTTCATAACCCGTACTATTGGCTATTCGGTTTTAAATTTCTAAGAAAATGGTTAATTTTCCTAACAGAAGAACATAACAAAATGTGCAATAAATGCGTGTGAAACATGCCATTATTGTTATTTTTACTTTTCTGTTCCGAAAAAAAGAAGGATGTTGACATATAATGGTTTCTGTCATTCGTCTATGAACGTGATATAATATCAACAAAATAAAGAAAACATAGTCTTATTGATAAAAGCAACCAAGTAAAAAAAAAGAAATATGTCGATTGCGACAAATGTTTGTTGAAAGTCGAAACAAATTACAATCAGCTTCAGCTTGAAGATTATCTTCGTGGAGTACCACATAATGTAATTAGTTAACTTTAGTGTTTGCATGTATTATAGGTACTATTATTATTACTTATATGTAAGATTTCGAAATCGTTTATTTCTATATTTGTAATTAATGCTATTATTATTATATTATAATTGCAAACTCTTATTTTGTTGGGAAAACCTGAAAGAGGAAAAACATAATTTCTAATTCAACTAGCTGTATGAACACTGGTTGTACCTTGTAGGTATATATAGTTTAAGAAATTATCGTTCCTGTGGAAAGGGGGGGATAATTTTTTTGCGACAGTTTTATCGCAATACATACTATAGGTTTCAAATTGTTGGTAACTTAAATATTGTTTGTGCGTGTTACAGAAAATACCTATTTATTAAATAAAACTGTATCCATTTCATATAAGAAAGATTGATTCCTTATCGAAGAATAATGAAGATATTGTTCCAATTTTTGTGGTTTTTGAAAATTTCAGTTATTACTAAACGACCAAACATTGTAATTTGTGTAGTATGCTGTAAGCTAATTTAACAGGCTCAACTTATATCGGCACAGTTGTGTTTAAGCCGTATGTGAAAAAAAGAAACAAAAAAAACGACGGACTAGAATGTTATTTTTCTTATAAATATGTTCAAAATTTACCCTCTTCTCTCTTTCATGCCTACTTCATGCGACATTTTATGTTTTCGTTTACTACAAAACATACACGCAGGAGCAAGTTCATTTTTTCATAAATATTAAACACTTTTTTCTTTCTGTGCGTTTTACTTTTAGGCCAAATGAGGTTAAATCTGAAAAAGCAACCTAAAGGAATCGAACAAAAATAAAGACAAACATTCTAAGGCTAACTGACAAATCATTCTAAATAAATTAATGATATAACTATATAAAAACAAATAGACGATCGTGCTCATTTTAACAATTACTCATTTATTGTTTAATCACATTTTGCCTCAACGGAACTTTTCTGTTCAGCAAATACAAAAAGAAAACAAGCAAGCGTACGGATAATTTAGTATTTGCAACAACACATTATAAGTATCGAAATGCAAACCGGGTAAAGGTCCTTGATTGACGTGCCCAAATAAATAAATAAGACTAAGATCGAAAAAGGTAATTCTCATTTAGATTGGGCAATCATTACCAAAAAGCAGGTATAGAGAACTAAATATAGCATCTTTCATATTATTCACTACTGTCATTAAAAATTTTTTTTTTTTCGAAATAAAACCAAAAAAACTTTAGTAAAGAAAGCCGATATGATGAGAAACAGAAGTAAAATAAGTTACTATTATAAATATTTAATGTAAATTGATAGAACGATGATTACAATAACGAATACCTGCAAATTATTCCTTTAAAGCTTTGTGTTACTCAAATCAAACCCAGCTGAACTGACCATATTTAGAAAGTATTATTGCAATTTAGTGTGATAAGTTAGTAAAAAAACGAAATTCTAGAAAAAAAATTCGGTTAAAACGCGTTTTGTAACTAACAAACGTGTAAATTACAAAGTGGTTGTAGCCATTGACGGTTCTTTTCCTATTTTTATTAAACACTATTTCACAGTAGAAAATTAATTAATCGCTTCTGTTTCTCAACTTATTTCTTTAATTTTTTCTTTTCCCCTACAAAACACGCATCGAGTATTGCCGAGTCGATATTTCTAATTATTATTATTTTTTTATGAGTCGCTCGCTTTATTATTAAACAAAACAAGGAAAGCTTCTTGCTTATTGGCTTTATTAAAATTTTTACGAAAATAATATTAGTCCAGTGTTTTGAAGATTGAAAATTTTTCTAAACGAACTAAAAAAAAAAAGGAGAAGTTAGCCGACAGGATGTTTCATGTACTGAACATTCTGTGAGTTAATTTAAAGATTACCATAATTTACATTTACATAATATTAAATTCAAAACAAAGATATTTAATTTTTAATCTGAAATATCGTATATATTTCTCGCCCAGTATTAACATAAATGTGTTTATGTTTAAAAATTTTTACGCCTTTGCTTGTCATTTTCGATATTTTTTTGAAACCAGGGTTGAATCGCCAAGGAATTAAATATATAATTAAAATCGTAGATAACAGAAAAAACTTCAATGAACGTATCCTCAAATAAATTTGCTAGATACTAATAAAAAAGAAAGATAATATAAGGAATATGTATCAGAAGCAAATTCAATCCAGTTATGTTACACTTTAAATGATTTAGAGTTGATAGTTTGTAATTTTTTATATACGGTTGACTCTATACGTTAGCAAAAAAAAAAAAAAATGAAGAAAACCGACAATCCATTTGACCGATAATTAATATTAATAATTGTCGTCCGTTTCGTGTCACCATTGCTAACAGAACTCTTAAATTTACATCGCGAAAGTCTGTTTATGAGTATTTCACGCTGAAGTCGTTATTTCAAAAAAAAAAAAATAGAAAATATTTTAAAAAAGCGAATAACCAAATAAAATCATGTAAAATATGTGTTTCATGATTATATATATATTTATGCATATATAACATGCCATACGCGCGGAAAAACCAAATCGCTAACGAAGAACGGTATTTTTTGAACGGAATTTCTGATAGCAGTATTTGGTAACTCGTGTTTCTCACTAACACAGATGACAACGTTTAACGGATGATAACTGAAAATACCGTAGGTGGTCTGTAAAAAGGTCTGAGTTCGCCTGCGCCCGAAAGAGGCTGCGCCCGATAGAGTCGCGCCCGATAGAGCTGCTCCCGATAAATCGCGCCCGATCGATCGCGCCCGAAAGATCGCGCCCGAAAGATCGCGCCCGAAAGAGGGTGACCCTCTGGAGGGTTATAAGGACACAAAAGCCATTCACCAATTTCTTTTGTCGGGATTTCTAAATTATTCGTGAAGTTACATTTTCTTTTGTTCAGGGTTGAATTTTACGAATATTTATTTTATAAGCCTATTGTTAACTGACACCATTTTAAACGTCGAAATTTACCAAAACCGTTGGCGAGATGAGTAAAGGCATAATGGTTGTTTCCACGTACTAAAAAATGTAACATGAATTTTATAGAAAATGGGGGTGGTATTCGAATTGTATTTTTATGTTTTTTAAATTTGCAATTGGAACACTGATGGATGCAGAGAAAACCTTTTCATTTTATAAAAACATATAATAGTAACAGATGAAAGATGTTAATATTGTTCCGAAAGTTTTAAAGATTATATTGTTGACTGCTAATTGTTTATTAATGCAAATCTATAATAAGAACAACTGCTTAATTATTTTATTAACGTGCAGATTTACATAAATGTTTAGGTATATCTCGTAAATTACTGCAAATAGTGCAAACAAAATAGGGAGCCACATTCTTTACATATTTTCTGTTTTTAGAAGATAGCTTTGTGTCATAAATTTCCGATACTTGTTCATTATCTCATTTATTACGTTAATGTTACGATGTTTTTTAAAAATGATAATAAACGGTATTTTTGTTTTTATTAAATACGCTCTTTGTTTGGATTGAAAATGAAGGCACTGACACCGTAGTAAAATGAACAGAAGGAGTAGCTGTTGCCTCTGTTATAAATCTGGGATTATGCCTTTTAAACTTCCAAACTTGGGGCAACATATTTCTTTTTTTCCGTACAAAAAACTGAAATTTGTTTTAATCTGTTTAATTGTTTTTTATTTTTTTACTTACCTCCCGTTATGAGCATTACTGAATGTTTGAATTTCGATTTTGTATTGAATGGACGGCGTCAAATAAAATTGTCACCAAGGCTTTTTTTTTTTTTGAATAAGATTGGGCTCGTCAACCAACGACCTCCATCTAGAAACAATTAGAGGAAAACGAATGTTATATAGTGAGACGATCAGATATCGTTTAATACATGTAGAAGGAAAAGACAGGATGTAACGAGCACCAAAAAGAGCAGGAAGCCCCAGCCTAAGCAAGTGGGAGTACAGAGCCCAACGCTCCACCGAAAGAGATAAACACTTAATTAACACGTGATCAGCGTCACAAACAACCGCATCATCTGAATGGAGAGGACAACATGGGGAAGAAGCCAACGAGAGGCGAAAGTGGGAGGAAGGCAGCAAGGAATGGTTAAAGCGCAAACGCACAACGGCGACAACAACAGAACGAGGAAGTGAAGGAAACAGAAGGAACCAAGGATTTGAAGGAAGATTAGGCTGAACGGACAGATAAAAAGAGCGACAATTAGAAAAGGAGGAGCTGGCTTTATGATTACTAATATTCTAATTAAGTTGTTTTAGTCGACTTTTTTCTTTCATTCACACTGAACAGAACATTATTTTCTGCACCGAGGGGATTTTTTCAACACAAATAATGCAATATGTGTATAAAATTTCTTAACGATATTTATATAAGGCGACATTAAATATTTCACAAACTGGTAGCACACGTAATTGTAACTTTCGTTATTTTTAAATGGCTATGAAACTCTTTAATTGTTCTGCAAGTTCGGAATAAATCTTCGGTCACCATCGGGTACTTAAAATATAATATGTAACTTTTGTCTCAGTGCGCTAGTGTTGAGGTTTTTTTATATATAGAGTAATCAAAACACGCTGTAACGATCACGAATTACTTAGGTAATGTGTAACAAGCTTAAACCCTAACGCGCTAAAGAATTCTGATGTAGTTAAAAATTTGAGTAGTTTGAACGATCGGACGACAAAGTAGTAATCGGTATTCTGGGATTTAGCAGCGATGAGTGGAAATTATTAAAGATAAACCAATAATTAACAGTCTCGTGAAAGGTAATCGCGAATACCACGTGTACACCGTCAAATGCGTACGAAATCGATGTAGAAATATTTACATTTGAACAGAGTATTTGTATTAAAAATGAAACATTTACAGTTCCAAATATGGTTTTTATAGATTAGTATTGCACATCGAAGATCTTTGAAGTTTTCGTTGTATGCTTCTTAGGCTTTCTCTGTAGTCTATCCGATGGTGAGGAGGGCGTGTGATATTATTTCTGGCACGTGTATTAAAAATGTGTATGCATTTAAGTGGCTTGAAATACTTCTTCGATAAATATCCAGCTATATTACCAGTCTGTTCTTTAAATTTATCAATATTAATTTTGCAACTGCAAGAAACAACTATTAATATAGTACGAATTTTTGTAATTAATTCTGCATTTTGAAAAACGCATCTTCATGTTAAACCCTACCAATGGAATTTCCAAAAATCATTCTGACTTTGGTTTATTCGCGATTACAATTTTGCTTTAAATTTCTTTTGGATTCGTTTCTGAAACGAGATATCCACATTATCACTTTAAAGCTGCCGTTTTTTAACTGGCCACTTTTAAGATAAGCGTACTTCATCCATATTGCTCTGTTGTCCGAAACTTGGCTTACTGAGTCCATGAGTATATCCATTCGTGGATTTAAGTTAATCCGTTCTGATCGGGCGGATGGATATGGCGGCGCCGCCATATTGATAAGGAATGATATTTATTTTCACGTTCACGATCACTCCGCTTATTTTCCTTCTGACGTTCGGTCACCAAACCTGGTGCATATCTCTGTTCCTAATATTCATCCTCAACCAGTCCATATTATCTCAACATACGTCCCTCCGCATTTTGATCTCCACAATTTTCCTTTTACATTATTGTCCAATTTTCTTTCTTTTCCCTTTATTTTTGGTGGTGACTGGAACGCTCACTCTCCTCTATGGGGCTCGGTTGGCTACAACTGTAATGGTCGTGTTCTTGAAAATTTCATCTCTAACAATAGCTTCGTTATTCTTAACGATCATTCTCCGACGTTCTTTAGAGGCGCGCAGACTTGCAGTTCGGTTGACATTTCCTTCACTTCTCCCAACTTCGGTCTCAGCTGTCATTGGAGAACCTTGCAGGGTACCTTCGGTAGTGACCATGTTCCAATTATTCTTTCCTTTCACGATCTTCGTCCTCCTCCTGATCCCAGTTGTTCCAGAGTTCCTCATGCTTCCAAATGGTACCTAACCAAAGTTGATTGGGATAAATTTCGGGCTGGAGTCGATTCCGCCCTCCCCAACATACATTCCCAAACAGATCCTGTTCTTCAATACAACAGGTTCATCGACTCGATTACCTCGGCGTTGTCGGCCTTTTCTCCTCCTATCCGCTTCTCTAAAAAGAACCCTAATCTTCTTGCTTCTTCCCTATGGTGGAACAACGATTGTTCGGTCGCTTTTAGAGACAGTTCTTTGAAGTTCAGAGCCTTCCGTTCCTGCTCTTCCTTCGATAATTTCATAGCTTATAGGGAGGCCAATGCTAAGGCCAGATTTATTCTCAAAAAGAGCAAAAAAGATGCGTGGAAGAAATTCTGTTCATCATTCTCTAGATCCACCTCCCTCTCTCATCTTTGGAAAATGGCGAAAGCCTTTCAGTCCCCACGGTCCGAACGTCCCTCCTATTACAACCTTCCTTCGGAGAAGCTCATCTCTTTTCTGGACTCAATTGCTCCCTTATACGTTCCATCCTTGGAGGAAATATGTCCTCCGGCGTTCCCACCTACATCCTCTATGCACGTTCTGTCTTCCGATTTTAACATCAATGAACTCCATTCTTCCTTAAAGAATTCCTCCTCCTCCTCTAGTCCGGGAGTAGACGGCATTCCTTTCCTGGTTATTAAGAGCTTATCAATCTCCGCACTGAATACCTTGCTTTCTATCTACAACTCCTTCTTGCATACCTGTACTACGCCACCAATTTGGAACTCCTTTATTGTTATTCCTATTCCAAAAAAGAATGCTAATTCTTTCCGTTCTATTTCCTTGGCTTCGTGTTTTAGAAAATTGTCTGAACAAATGATTAATAAACGCCTAGTCTGGTGGCTGGAATTCAACAATATTCTTCCCAGTAACATGTTCGGTTTCCGTACGGGACTGGGAACGGCGGACTGTTTATCGTTGTTTTTATCTGACGTGTACAAATCCCTTATTCGCAAAGAATACACTGTCTCTGCTTTCCTTGATGTTACCTCCGCATTCGATCATGTTCACTTACCTTCTCTTCTACATAAAATGTGTTCCATTAATGTTCCTTTACAGGTCGCTTCCTTAATTCTCAAGCTTTTCTACAATAGATCAATTCAGCTCTCCACTCCCTTCTTCTCGGAGTCTAGAGTGGTCTTTCGGGGTCTTCCGCAAGGATCATGTCTTAGCCCTACTCTCTTTAACATCTATTTCCATAGCCTAGCTACTCTTCGGATATCATCTACTTCCTTATTCTTTGCCGATGATATACTCATCTACTCTTCCTCGGTTAATCTTTTTTCCACTGTCGAGGAGCTTAACAACTCTCTTTCCTCTCTTGATAATGCGTTATCCGATCTTCACCTTTCTATTTCTTCTGGGAAATCAGCCGCTATGGTTTTCACTTATCATCTTTATAGTTGTTTCTCAGTCAACCTATCCGTTTGCCATCTTCCTATTCCTTTAGTTAGTTCCGTCTCCTACTTTGGCATTGTTCTTAACAGTAATTTGTCCTTTCACGATGACATCAATTATCTTTATACGTCGGTTCTCAAAAGGGTTAATTGGTTAAAGGCTCTCTCCTCCCGTAATTGGGGTGGGGATCCTTATATCCTTCTGATGCTATATAAGGCCACTATCCTTTCTAAATTCGATTATTGCTCGTTCCTTTACGCCAGTGCTCCTAAATATCTTCTCCTTAAACTTGATAAAATCCATAATATGTGTCTTCGTCTTTGTATCGGTGCCTTGAACTCCTCTCCTATTGCAGCCATTTTGGCAGAAACTGGTTCCTGTCCTTTATTCATCCGAAGACTTTATCTAGGTGAACGATTTCTGATTAAACGTCTTCATATTTCCAATTCCTACTTACTTAATTCCTACTGGTTTATATTCAACAACTGGCGTTTCTCTCCTCGTAAAACCCCAATCCTTTCCTTGATTTCTTCACGACTCAGGACCTTCTCTCCTTTTGTTCTATCCTACAACAAATGCCCTTATTTTACCTATAATTTCCTAGATTTTATTTACTCACCCAGTTTACTTTTTCTTCCTTCGTATGTCAAGTCTCTTCCCTCTCCCGCTACTCATAACGAATTTAACTATGTTTTATCCTCGCTCTTTCCTTCGTATACCTTAATTTTTACAGATGGCTCAAAGTCAGCTTTGGGGGTTGGAGCGGCTTTTACTTTGCCGGATTTCGGCTATTCTGAGTCGTTCAAACTCCCCTCGTTCTCCTCCATATTCCTAGCCGAATCTACTGCGATCTTACAGGCAATCCTTTTTATAGCCTCCTCTAACAACATATCCAAGGTTCTCTTATCTTCTGATTCAAAAGGCGTTTTACAAGCCATTGCTACTCCCTTTCCTAAACCATCCGCTGATCCTATCGTGCTTCACATACGTTCCTTAATTTCACATCTATTTCATTCCCGTTCTGTCCGTATTGATCTATTGTGGATTCCTAGTCATTGTGGAATTTCGGGCAACGAGTTAGTCGACTCGTTGGCACGTTCGGCTGCTTTAAACGGTCGCTTTATTAGGCATTTCCCAGCTCAAAGTCTTCTTACTCTTTCCTCGCGTTGCCATCGTGACTGTTGGTCTGATCTCTATCCTTCTTCTTTTTCCAATCCTGCTTCCTTTTACTTATCCATACAACCCACTCCTCCTCTTTTTCCGTGGTTTGTTGATTTCCCCAACATGAGGCGGTCAACTATTTCATCCATAATTAGACTTCGGTTAAACCACAGCTTGCTTCCTGCTTCGCTCTTTCGTTTCTCCATTACTCAGTCTCCTCTTTGTCCATTTGATCCGTTAGAAGCAAACTTCGTTTGTGATGCGAACCACATTTTCCTTGAATGTCCTTCCATTTCTTCAGAACGCGCGATACTGTATTCCGGTCTTTTGCGTCTTGGCCTCCCTACGCCCTACAGCGCTCACAGCATCCTTTCTTTTCCGTCTCCTTTGGTTATTCCTTTGTTAGCTTCTTTCGTATGTTCCATTTGTAATATTTTTCCTTTATAATTATTAATACCATCATACCGTTGAAGTGAGTAACGTCCTTAGCCGACATGCTCAAAAAAAAAAAAAAAAAAGATAAGCGAAAAACTTGCAATTGATTAATTTAATTTTGCATTTTTATTTTTTCCATTTTGTTTATCATTCGCTCCAATTAAATTGCAACTTTTACATTTAGAACCGTGCACTAGTAGTACTTCTGCGTGTAGATAAAGTGTCTTTTTTTTTGTTTAGCCTAGTCTTTCACCTTTTAGCCAACTTATTCTTGCTCTTAATCATCTGATTTACATGACTATTTCATTGTCTTTTAAGAATTGATATGTACACCATTTGCAATATTGTCATTGGTAATGTTTTTAAATTTGTTAGGATCGCTTTTAATATAGTTTTTCTTTCATGTTCAAATTTGATGCATTTGCCAAACCATATATGCTCCAATGACCCTTCTAAAACTACAAAATTTGCACGCGCCCTCATCCGTTATCCTTAAATGTGTCAGATGAAAAGGAGTACGATAGTGCCCGAATCTAAATTCCGTATATAGTTGTTGTACAGCCTCTATCTCGTAATATCCGAACCATGCATATGAATTGATTTATTAGGCATATGCCTTTATACTGGTTGATATTTTTGTATGATTCATGTGATTGCTGATTTTTAAATTAGTCACGAAGAAAAGTAATGTTTTACCGAAGTAAATTAGCATATTAATTGTACCTATGTTTTGATTTTTTACTCTATTTTTTTTTTTTTTTTCTGCTACAGATACTGGCTATACTTTCAGCAGTTGGCAAAATCTCGTTGATCTGGATTTTTTGGCCACGTTATTTTTGAACCGAACACTAATTGAAACGGCACAGGATTAGTCATGAAAATCGCTGAGCCATCTGATATCATGTAAAGCAATGTTGGTTTACCATTGTGTCATGTGTTCACTTTGAATATATATACATTATTTAATTTTTCGGGATTAAGCAAAATTGTTCGAGTGATCAGTTAACGCTCAATAGTGAATAAATTTGCAAGTTGAAATTGAAAATGAGGAAATTCATAAATTTTTTTGATTTCAGAAAATGTTTTTTTTTTTTTTTTTTTTTTTTAGTTTACTGAATAGTTAACGCATGAAGGAAATATTTCGGGGCTACCATTTTAATTCAATTGGCATTGATGGAGTGTGGTGACTTGCTTAAACTATAAGTGCTAAAGCATCTTCTACCGATATATTATTAGGTTTTAAATTCCCTTTATAATTCTTGGCTGTTAAGGACTGAATGTTGTTACATCTCCGTTATTAATGTTTTTGTACTCATCTATGTTAATTAGGTCAGCTCCAGAAAAACTGTTTTTCTGTTTTCCGGTATATTATGCGAATTGATACTATAGAAACTCTTTTCTTTATATAAACAAGATATCACAAATTGTACCTAACAAAAAATAACTGATTGATTTTGACTAAAATATAACATTTTCTCTAAATTTGTTGACATAATAAAATTTAATGTTATTAAAGAAGGGGAAAATAGCAATCAGTCGATATTAATGTGAAACTACATAACATTTTAGGTTTTAAAAATACATTAATTTACATGGGAAGTTGGACCCCGGAACGTAACTGAAAATTTCATTTTCTGTAAATTTTCAATGCTTTCAATTATATGTAATTCTGATAGCTTGAAGTTAGTGTCATTTATTTTTAATAAAATATATTGTTTTAAACAATAGCTGTATACTTTCACCTGATGATTCGAGTATGATTATATGTAATATTTTAGCGCAAATGTGATAATACAAAACACAAGACAATTTTTGAACTGAAACAGTTGACACATGTGCAAAATTAAACAAGATGCGATACTGGAACCTACAACTTATATCACGTAATCTGCATGCTCTGCGTATCCTCTTAACAATTAAATCATCAGTTATATTTACTTGATTTTGTATTCTGATTTTATGTCATAGTTCCGGTATTCCGCATCACCGAAAAATTCGAAATCTAATAATGTGATTAATAATAAATAATTAAACAATTCTACAAATTTGGGAACTCGATAGACTCTTTTTCCAAAGACGAATCGTCTCTGAGGATGCTCACTTAGATAGAGAAAGGTAAGATACAGGATGCATCGTAAGAAAAATTAAAAAAGGAGAGAAAGTTCGAGCCAAAGAATACGTGGCTAAATCAATACACTATTGAAATATGCAGTCTGACAGCAGTGACCTTTTAGACAATGAAGTTAAGTTTTCCTACTGATAACTCGCGGCAAATCAACAAACACGCGTAACTAAAATGAATAAATATCAGTTCATGGGAGACTAAAGATAAACGCTAATTCGACGAAATGTATAGCTAAATAACGAAATCGTGAAATTTTATAAATTAATAATATCCTCGAATTATTTTATTTCCTCTCCACTATATAATTTCACATTTACTAGACTTCTCTTTTAACATTTCTCAAACTAGAACCGTCTTCTGTATAAGAGTACGTTTCTTATGTACTTCAACAATTAATAACTCTAATAATAAACATTAGAACAATGAAAAACATGTCAGTAATTAAATTTATTATTAAAATTATACGCATTAAATAGAAAACTAGAATAATTTTTAAAAAAAAAGTACGTTTATTTTTACTTTTCGTAAATGCCTTAGAGTCATTCAGATCTACGAACTTCTTGCCCGGTGAATACTGAGCAGCGTCTATATTCGATTTTTCTTAATCGGCGTTATCGTTAATATTGGGGATTCGTTCGATGTTCCAGCTATCGCAGTTGCTCGCGGAGCAGACGAAGCTAAACCGGCATGTCCTGAAATTGCTGTACCCTTTGGTGAAGCACCCGCTATACCACCGATCCCTGCATAAGCGATAGCCTCAGGATTCACTTGTGCTACTAAAATCGAGTCTCCTGTGATATAGTAAGAAAAACAGTAAGATTATACACGCGATGTTATTGAATGCAGAGTGTAGCGGTGTGATACCTCGGAAAAATGTTCAAAATAATTAAATACGATTAAGTCACATGGTTATCGAACGGATTTTACACCGCATTTCTTTCGTACATTTTTTATAGATACTAATACACTTGGCTTTTTTTCTTCTGTTACTGGGGTAATGTCAGTGAAATATCTTTATTAAAATTCCAATTAGAATAGGTGGGGAAAGTAATTGATGGACGAAAGGAAACAAAGGCCACCGGAATCGATGGAATAAGAATAGAAGATATAAAAACAGTAAAAATTTATATAGTGAAGGAAATTACTAAGCTAATTAGTCAGACATTAAAAGAAGGGAAAATACCAAATGAATAAAAAATATCGAAAACGAGACCAATATATAAAAAAGATAAACACAGTGAATATGAAAACTATAGGCCAATTGCTGTAAATAATTCGATTGCAACAATATTAGAAAAGTACGTGGCAAATAATCTAACGAAGTATTTACAAGGAAATAGGATAACTGACAAAACGCAATACGGGTTTCAAAAGAGAAAATCCACATCGAAAGCAATCGGTGAGCTTACCGAAAAAATAAGAGATAGCTTTGAAGAGGGAAAGAAGGTGTTGATAACGTTTATAGATCTTACTAGAGCATTTGAAGCGGTTGATCACAAAATACTTATAAACGCATTAGCGGAAATAGGAATAACGAGTATATTTAAAAAAAATGGCTTCAAAGTTATTTTTAACCCGGAGGAAAACAAGTGTAAATATCTTAAATGTGCAAAGTGAAAAAGAGGAGATGAATGTAGGAGTACCGGAAGACAGCAACTTGGCGTCAATACTGTTTATTATACGTACAAATGGTCTATATAAGGAATTAATTTACAGTGAGGTAGTCTCGTTCGCAGATGATATAGCAATAGTTACGTCGCATAAAGATGTTCAAGAGATGCAGAAAAATAAGGATACAAAAAGGTTTAATAACAATAAGTAAATTGGCACATGATAAAAATCTAAGAATTAATGTAAAACCAACTAAAGCACTGGTACTACGGGAAAAAAGAGTCAGCTGCGATTTGTATTATCCAAATATAATAATGCATTCAAATGAATTTGTATGGTCGATTAGGGAGGAAGAAATGAATGTGAAATTAAAAACTGTCAGAAATTAGAGATGGTAACTCAGTTAGTAATGATGGACCAACATTTAAGATAGGACGTACATATGGAATCCATTGCAACGAAAATAAGAGCAGTTTTACCAGTTTTGTATACATTAAAGAAATACGCAACGCGTGAAACATTAAACGTAGTTTATTATGCGCTAGTAGAGTCGAGGATCAGAATGGAATTCAGGCATAATAGCGAGAAAAGTATACTTGGAGAAAATAAATAAACTACAAATTAAATGCTTGAAATTTATAGGAAATCCTTAAGGGAGAAACTGAAAGTGAAATAATTAAAAAAAAAGGACGTAATGAGCATAAGAGGAATGTACGAAGATATGGGAATACATATCAACAGAAAACGAAATCGAATTGGAGGAAAAAATAAAAACAGAATACGAGTTGAGTAAAAAACTAACGTACTGTCGTTAGCAAGAACAAAGATGGGGGAGCAAATGGACAAATATATTATAACAACTCAGATGTTGAATAAAATACCCAAGGAAATAATAGAAAAGGAAAAAATAGAGAAAAGGAAAAGGAAGATAAAGGAATGGCTTCAGGAAGAAGGAAATGTAAAAAAAATAATAAACGTAAAATAAAACGACAAGGCGTAACAAAAAAGTAAAGAAAAAATAAATCGAGTATAAAAGATAGAAAATAGACTTATATAATGGTTCGCAAGAAAAGTAACTGCAATCTGCTCTTGGCAGAATACAGAGAATGTGACGGTAACGATGATAATGAAGCATCGAATTAAGTTCGGTAGGAAGCAACTAAATTATTACTTAATACAATAATTATTTTTGACGGTGAACTATGTGTTTAAAAATTAATGGTTCTTGACGTTTATAAAGGACACACTCTGAATTCTATAAAACTGGGGCGTGGTCAATCGTTATTGATAAGTTATGCCAAAGTAAAAACTACTTCAAAGTCTAATGCGCAAATACGAGTGGACTATTCATTAATTTCAAATTCGCACGTAACAAGCAGATTTTTTTCATGTTTATTTGTTATTGCAAATACGTGATGTATTATTTAAAAAATTCCTCTTTGTCTGCCAGTTTTCTTTCCGCTGAGAAACTGCTAAACCGATTTGAACAAAAATCTTTAGGTTAATTTTTATATTTCTACTTCTTTCTAGGCTGGGGATTGCAAAAAATTAAGCGTTCAATTTTTTTCCTGCTGTTATTATTTTTTAAAAAAAGAATGCACTGCAAGAATTACTGTTGTTGCAAGCCGAAAAAGAAAGATTACTTAGAATCATCTTGAAAGTGATTAAACGCGTGTCTAAAAGTTACCAAAATTTCACAGGCGTACTAACTGTAGCGAACAGATTCTTAAGATCTGTAGAGGAAAGGTATATTTACTTATTATAGTGTTTTCCACCGCGCCACTTCTATTTGGCTTTATATCAGCTAGTTATCTCACAATGAATAACTTTTTGGGATCAAAATGTCATTTTAAAACTTTTAAAAATTCGAAATACTGCAATACTGAAAATTGTAAATTGTGGTATGAAAATTATTTCACTTGCTCGCTAATTAAATGATATATACATATACATATATATACGTATACATATATATATATATATATATATATATATATATGTATATATTAATTACAACGTAATTCTTAGGCTACCCCCCATTCGAAAAAATGTCCCAAAAAAATGTCCCAAAAAAATGTCCCAGAAAAATGTCCCAGAAAAATGTCCCAGAAAAATGTCCCAGAAAAATGTCCCAGAAAAATGTCCCAATTTTATGTAACGCTAAATGTCCCAAAAAAATGTCCCAATTTTATGTAACGTTTGTTATATTTTGTAGGATTTTTGTTATTGTTATTTAAAAAATGTCACAATTTTATGTAATGAAATATGTAACGAAAAATGTAACGAAAAAATGTCTTAATTTTATATAATGAAAGTTAAATGTTAGGATAGGATTTTTGTGGTTATGTTATTTTTTGTGTGTGTTGATGCCAGTAAGAATTATGTTGTAAATTTTGATCATTTTATAGAAAGTATAGAAGAGAAAGAGACAGGAATGAAAGCAGGAGGGGTCAAGGGGCACAGCCCCTTGCGAGGCCAAAGTGGCCGAGTTATATATATATATATATCTATATATATATATTCTTTACCATTACACACTTATGCTATGTAAAAACCGACAGAGAAAAACTTAATATTGCTTTTAAACATGGATCGATAAGAGTTTCTGCGAATTACTGTGCCAATGTTCCCAGATATTACCACGCTAGAATGAAAATAAAGAGTACTTTAGAGTTATATAACTGTTTGCTACTAAATAATTTACTAGATAATTCCAAACAAGGGCGAAAATCACGTTTAACGACTAATTACTGAATATCGAAAGTAACAAAATTAATCTCTTTGCGCTCAACTACAGCGTATAGAGTGTATTGTTAAAATATACATATATATTATATATAGGGGTGTATTGTTTACGTATAATTTTTAGTATGTATGTACGTATTGGTTGGTAGTATTCTATAAATCCACATATATTAAACTGTCGAGTATTTATCGTATATTGTGCGTTCGTCTATAAGGGATTATAACGGATATTAAAGTCTTGTGTCTATGTATGGTTTGTATAATATGTGATTGTCCATGCGGGAAATTATTACGCGTATAATTCAAAATCAAGAAATTAGTTTATTTGTAAAATTTCGTATACTTTTAATTACATTTTACTGCACGTGCTAATTTTGCTCATTACATAAATGTAGATAGGAATTTGATTTGAATTACTCACCACATTCAATTATGTAGCGATAAGAAGAAGGGTTTACCGCGCTCTTGCTGAGCTACATTTGAAGTTATACATTTTGTTTTTTACATAGCCAATTATGACTTGCCAACGATTACCGGCTGATGGTTCGGCACATACTCTATACTGAACATGGGACTTATCGACACGGTTATGCGTTGAAATCGGTTTCTTCATGATGAAACTCAGTGTACGTATATGGTATATTTGCATATATTCAGAAAATCTTCGCAACGTTGTTTTCACTCGAGACTGAACTCGTTGACATCTTCCAGCGATACTATTTTTTTCGCTTATAATAATGACATTTTATTCCATACCCGTTTGGATGGCTCGGGAAGCTACAAGCGAAGAAGGCGCCATTTGTTTGCCGAACCTTCCTGAAGTGCGTTAAATCCTTCATTAAATCTCAGTGGTCAACAGAAAAAGGTTCTTGTAGACACTTTTGAGCGCGGTGCATGAGGTCTTTCCTTACCATTCTCTGACCGCTATCTTCGTACGAAAATTATATTTCTTTCTCTACTCTCAACTAACTTCCTACACTAATACTCCTTGCACAGCGGATACGTTTCAAGAGCGAGGAGACACACGGGCCCCGCTATTCTCATTGCTCTACTTGACAATTACTACATGTATAACAATTCCATGAAGACTGCCAATCGAACATATTTAAAAACAAACGAAAAAACTAAAAAATGAATCCGCCACTACTACCGTCTTTTGCCTTTATGAAAGAAAAGGTAAATCGTCAAATAAATTTACAGTTCGATATCATAATTATCGAGAATAAATGTGACTCCTTTTTTTTTTAAAGGCTTTATTTGTATTCTTACAAATTTTGGAACGCTGCGATCTCGAAAACGGTAAGATCAATTTTCATGAAAATTAGCAGATAGATCTGAACCGGTAACAGGTGTGCGGAAAAAAGTTTCGGAAAGAGTCGTGTTTTTTTTTTTTTTATGGCTCGGCTTTAGTTAACTATCAAGCCATTTGGTCCGTGTTGCTTCTGATTATTCTATTGCAGTGGTATAGGGTTTTCGGTTGGAAAAAACTGATAAGAAAGTGCAAATAAAAATAAAAATGCAACCGATTATTTCATTTTTGGCTGTTGTTTAAATCTAAAATCGTTATACAAACATAAAATTCGTACAGATGATTTTTTTTTGGTTTTTCTTTTAGGTTTGCATTAAAAATTCTAAAATAAAACAATATAAATAACATTTTATAAAAAACGGCTTTTATTTACTCGTGAAGTGGAAACGAAGAAATCAATTTTTTCAGGTCCATCAGATTGAGATATTTTAAAAGAATGAAATAAAATCATTGGTCTAAAAATAACGTTTCATATCAGTTTCCTTTCAAAAATTTTCAGATTTCACGACGGACCTACAAAAGTTATTTTCCTTATTTTTATTATTATTTTATTTGCGAATAACTTAGATATGGAAACTTCCAAAATTTCTAGACATTTTCAATTTTACTAAAAGTATGCGTCAAAAATTATTTACAGCAGCGCTCTTACATTATTGCTGGTCAGATGAAAGAGAACTCTATTGACATCTTCTCGGAAGTGCTCTGAGCTTCGATTTCAAGTAATTTACTTTATTATTGTTCGGATTTCTGTTATCGTTTTACATTCTTTCACACCGTTATTTTTATGCTGTACTGCGATTGTTATATTTGAAAAAAACGAGAGGGGAGAATAGAATATGATTATTAAGTATATTTATAATATCCGAATTGTTTAATAGTTATTTATTTATGCAAATACATTTTGTTTGAAGTTGGGTTTTAGGAGTATAGTCTCGTTTTTTTCATTTTTCTTTTCTCATTAGAATTCGTTTTTAGAATAGCAACTACGCATTTCCAAAATTAACTCGTTTATATATACTGATCGACATATACTGTAAAAATTTCTGTAAATTAATATGTCCCCTGGAACAGGTGTATATTTAAATTCGGACAGAATCCCACGTCTTCGGCGAAAAATTTTAACACCGTGGCTTCAGCGACCAGAATAAACGAGCGGAACAAAGTCTTATGAAAATCTTTACGTAAATTAAAATAGAAAATAACGTATTTTCGGCTTTCACGGTGATTTGAGTGCGAAAGTGTACGGAAATATTTTAAAAGGGAGGAAGAGATTTTCGTGATAATTCGGGGGGAAACTAAAAATTAGTATTTTCGAAAATCTGAAAAAATAGGTTTCACGGTTGTGGCATCACTATTTCGCGATCAATCAAGCTCCCAATCACGAGAAGACGGAGAGACCTCTATCTACTTTTGAAAAAAATTTCGAGACTTTTCCATTTTCGCACGCTCGTATCGATGTAAAAAAAAGCAAAACTCTCCTAAACTGTGAAAATAGAACGAAATTCTGGGAATGTACATTAATATCGTATTGTTATGCGCGTATTCGGTTGATTAGAAAAAATATTAAGATGTTTCTTCGGGGGAAATGTTCGCGACACGCGACCGTTTGGAATATTGCCGTTTTTATGATCAGGGGGATTTTTCAGATATTTTCAAATTTACATCAATCGTTAGTTGCTCAAAATGGTAAAATTCTAAAGTTTAGGTTTTTGCCATGAATTACTCTAATTGAGTACCAAAAATAGAAGATGGTGGTGGTTACTTTTATTTTTTTCGGCGTCTTTACTTTCCAAAATTGCTTTGCTGCCAAGTTCGATTTTAAACTGTGATTACCCCCATAAATGACTGGAATCCCGTGATGATTTAAACAGGACTTCAGAGAGTCGAACAACTTAACTGTATTGTCTCAGGCTACCGGGTCCTAACGCGGCATGTAATGGGTTACCGAAATGGATAGACAACCTATTCATACACGGGTAAGGCGCCAGAAACGGCGCCACTCATCATTTGCGTTGCCGAACCCCTATCCACAGCCTTCTCGTGGCGGACCTGTTAAGTCAAGCAACATTGTTGGACGACAATAGATGTGGAAGGAGGTAAGTGGACAACTATCTCCACTTGTGCAATACACAACAAACTTAAATAATCACTTGGAAACAATATCTGAAACAAATTCATAAATCAACTTCAATACCACAATACCATATCAGCTCATTATAGTTCATATCATCCAAATTAATTCTGTTTCTCCTGTTCAGTTGACTAACGTCCACCTCAATCGTCTCACTTAAGTGTGACATTGGATTAGGTGACGTTTTTCCAGCGGGCGTAGATGTAGGTGTGCAACTACATTTCCGATAAGCACACACACTGCAAGATGCACATCTAAAATCGCTGAACAAATATATATGTATATATATGTGCATCTGGACTAGGCGGATACGAGTTTCAGCTATGATGATCTCAGGCTAGCATCTACAGAGATTCAAAAAGATATCTGTTTAACGATGAATGTTCTTTTCGAATATACCAAAAAAAAATTCAAAAACGACAGTTTGAAGGTGGTTCTTTAAACAATTTTCAAGTTTGTGATTCCCCGATCATATAATGTTCGGTTGTTCGTAATTATCAACTGAACAAGTTTCCCCTTTTATTCCTTCCTCTTACAAACCGATATTGCCGCTCCATACTGTGCTTTATTCATTCTCTACCTTCCTTCTCCTTCTGTTATTCTAGCTCTTGATTCCTTTCTGTCAGCTATCTCTGATCGTGGAAAGATCTGAGTCTTTCCTACCCCTCTGTTCCATTGTTCTTGAGCCAATGTCCATGTTGACGAACGTATAAAAATAAATAATAATAAAAAAAAAAACGATTTTCAAGACAACGCTACTTCCAAAGAGACATCTCCCGTAACCGTATATATCTTTTTTAATGTAATAAGGAATGCTTACACTTTCCGATAATTTCCGGAGAATGCTTTATTTACAAAACTAGAATATTTAAAATTTAATATTGTTTAATTATTTTTATTACAACAACAGCTGTGTTTCGAAAAATAAAAATTATAGAACTGTGTAAGAGCGAATTTTTGTCCCGGATGAACTTCTTGAGTTTAAAAAATAATTCGAAAATGGATATATTCGTCAATGAGATTCCGCACTCAGTCGTTTATGTTAAAACAAATTCCTGTGACGTTGAAACGAATTAATCCGTTTTGTGTATTTTACTTCATTGTTCCGGAATAGCTAATATTTTACCGGTCGTTTGATGCTGTTATTTAAAAAAATCGATAATCACATTTTTTCACTTCAGAAAATTTAATGTGGCGTACAATAATGATATTTTAACTTCGAATTTTGCACAAAATAATCTTATTCTATACGTGAAAGTATATATTGCTTTCTACACCATAACAGTCGACCAGTGTTTTTTGTAGTCGAATTTGGTACAAAATCGAGTGGCGATTTTCTAGACCATCATGTGACGGCACGGAAATAGCAGTTATTTTTGATTTTGCGCCAGCCAAGCATATGGAAGTTTGTGTGTTTCAGTTCCCCCGCGCCGTAACAGTCAATATAGGTGATCTGGAGTGCCCGCAATTTTGTGGCATATGGATAGGACCGGTATTTGTAAGCTGATTCTTTTTGAAGATTTACTTTTTTTTTTTTTTATTCTGGGTTAATCAAAAATGTAACTCGGTAAGAGGAATTTAATTTATAATTTATAATTTACAAAATCCAAATACCCCACGTTCTACTTGAAGAAAACACCACTGTCTGATCTGGTGGCTGAAGTTTTGCTTGATTGCCGATACCTTTTCATTTTTTTCACTGATTATTGCGATGAGATAGTACTTTTTGTGCGAGTACGTCCTTAGGTAAAGAGCTTTCGTCTGTTTCACATTTGGCAATCATTTTTTTTTTTGGCAATATTACGTGGTTTCTTTCGAGATGACTAAAGAGTGGTTTTGTTTTCGTTTGATAACTTAAATATTCCGAGGATTGCGGATGACTTAAGTTAAATGATATTTCGTTGCGGTAGAGTTTTTTGAATATTATACGGCAATTGTCAATATTTGACGCGCCCAAAAACGAAAAAATAAAAATAATCTTCACTTTAACCAACACTGTTCATCAGCATGTATCCTGAAAGTCACAACTATTTCCTCGGCAGATAATATTATTTTATATTTTTTTGGGCGCGCCAGAGGCTTTGACCCAACAACTACAAAAATTAAAAAAAAGGTTAAATCGAGAGACGATTAGAGATAGAGAATAGGAAAAATTGAAGTACAGGTATTATAGCTGGAGATGGGAAGGAAAGGATAGAGCTAGAATTATAAGAAGCAGGGAGAGCCAGTGCTAAGATTTTGGAGTAGAGAACCAGAGTGTTCAGAAGCAAGGGCGGGCCATTCGAAGAAGATGTGGTTTGCAATATATATAGAGAAGTAGAGATAGAACTGTTACTTGCGAGTATGCTGGCTTAAAGTTTACTAACAAGCATTTTCCTTCCTATTATTATAATCCTGTTATTTTCTTTTCGCATTCTCTTAGGTTTCCTCTGCACATTGCTTTCCGCATCCGAATAAAGCGATAATACTTGTAATGCCGATTACATCTTCTCTAATATGCCCCTTATTTATGAGCTTATTCCTATTTACACATTTTATTTCTTCCTTAACTGTCCATTTACATCTGACAGAATTATAAATATATAACTGATAACTGATTTCTCTTTTTCTGTTTCTAGTGCAGTTCCGTCGTGGTTGACATGGCGAAAAAAAAAACAACAAAATGTTTCTGATTGGCGAGTTATGTGATTCTCCCGGTTTGGTTGTTACAATGCAGATTTATAAATTTTATTTAATTTTCTCTTTTGTTTCTTACCCCTTTAATGTTTTATTATTAGCCAGACAGTTTTCACGATGGATTCCCAAGAGGAAAACAAGATTAGTCAAGCATGATGTTTCATGCGCCGAGGATTCCGCATGTTAAATTAAAGATAATCATAATATTCATATTTACATAATACTAAATTCGAAACAAAGAAATCTCAAGGAGGAGGAAGGACACGTGATTTTTCGCGCTTTTTTGAATTTTTCGCCAACTTTAAAAGTATCGTTAAGGAAGTAAAATACGGTTTTGTTCCCAACAAATGGCCATCTTTTCAACAATATATATATCACATGCCTGGGAAAAAAAAATTTTTTTCAAAACTTTCGAGCTTTTGGCACCTCGAGGGCCTTAATGTAAAGCTCGGCTATATTTTTCCTGTAAAACGGTCCTTTATGCGCATATGTTTGGTATACGTTTTGGTTTCCTCAACTTTTTTACTTGGACTGTTACTTTCGTGAACTTTCTTCTTTTTTTTTTTTTTTACTGTTTTTCGTCTAATAGGGGGAGGGTTTAAATCATTTTTTAAACGTAATTTTTTAATTTTATGAAAGGGCTTGTGCGTTTTGTTTTATATTTTGAATTTCACTTTTAAAGGGTTATTTTATCTGGTGATGAGTCACGAAATTTTTAAGGATGATTTTTGAGGTCGTCTTAAATTCCATCTTATATATTTTTAACGGTTTTTTTTGTTTTTTTTTGAGGTTTTTTTCGCCCAGCGTAATCGGTTAGCTTGAGGTTTTATAAATATTGTCGTAGATAGAAGTTTAATCGTAATTTACGATCCAATTTTGAACTTTATAAGTGAAACCGTTCGTGAGTTATTGATTTTTATTTGATATTTTTTCGTCATTTCTGAACCATTTCATTTCGATTATTCCGTACATTATATATGTGTGCGGAATCCTAAAAAAGAAATAAACAAATAACTGTCGTCGGATGATGGAATATATTTAATTGCTAATACAGTATAATTGATTCCGCTGTTGGGGTTATTTTTCTTCTTTCCTCAATTTCTAAGGACTGCCGTATCGCTCTCGTAGGTACACATAGACGAGGATTTTGAATTTTCACCCATCGAATAATATTAAGCGTTCGCTGAATTTATCCGGATCATTTTTCTAAATGAGCAACTTTCGCATCGAATTCATCTTAACAGTAGCCGTAGGGTTCTTAAGGTGTAATCGCGAATTTACCGGTAGTGTATGCGACGTTTTTATGTACTTTTCAAAAACGCTGAATGTAAATAAACAGAATATCAAAGTTATACCCGCAGAAATTGTGAAGTTCTTAATAGCGTCGAATTTTATTCGTAGCCTTAACCTCTATCCACAAAATTGTAGAAGAGCAGAGTTTTGTTTCATTTTGTTCAATCTAAATTTGTTATTATTATGATTATTTTTTTTTTTATCATTTCATCATTTCAACTTCGTGATCATACCGATTTTGCTTAAATTCAAAATTGTTCGGTTCCATGTCTGTGGTTGTTTTTTTTTTGTATAACATTTACGGAACTCTTAAGTTTTACAATTGTTGTCGGAAATTACAAGGATTAGCCATGTGTTAGGCGACAGAATTTTTCGATTACTAACGCGAAATGACTGCTTGGCGTGGGAGAGGATTTGCTTCAATTATTAATTGCGGAAGGGTAAAGTTAATTTACCGCCGTATTTCAACATTTTGGGTTTTACCTCATCCTTTCCTAGGGCTTCCCCGCATTTCATTCGCTATCCCCAATTATTTAATTATTACAAATACGTTTACTTCTGAGTAAAATGTTTAACTTTTAATCGAATTTTATTTTTAACGGGATATCCGATGGTGAATTATTTTTTTGGTCGTTTTGAACTCTATGTAATATATTCTTTCTGATTTTTGTTGTTATTCTTTAACAAATTTTTGACTTAATCGGTTATCTCAAATTAAATAATTTTTTCTCAAAATCGAATCGTCATTTATGCGTACACAAGGTTACAAATTAAACTGTTTACACTTTATTAAGTTTTAATTTTTTTTGCTTTTTTTAGACCATTTTATCAGAATTCGGAATACTACTCTATTCGGGTGCGAAGTTCTAAAAACCGAAAAAATAAAATTAATCAAAGTAGCTAATATTTCGGATTCTACCTCATGCAATTGAAACTGATTACAGAAAAATGTTTTCTTTATGCTTTCGCCAAAATTGATGCGAAACTTACTAACTAATCGATTTTATGTGTATTTTTTGATTTTTTTAAATTTTATAAATTTTTCTTAAAATGAAATATATCTTGCGTAATTATTAGATTTTCATTTAATGTCACCGGGAATTAACACGGGGCTGCTTTATTTGTTCTGTTTATATTTAACTTATCCTACCTCATTTCTGTTTTTTATGGTTTTTATTATTTTTTTTATGATTTTTATTTTTTTTTTTTATTTTATCATGAGCTGGGTGTTATTACGGCAATAGCGATTACTAAAGGTTAAATAATGGGGCGATCTGATTTGTTTTAATATACGCCAAGGTTTGGGTGACTGTTGCAAGGGGTATTGGCGAGAATCTATTGTAAAGGAAAATTTAGGTTGTAATCATGAGACAAAGAAATGTGCCTAATTCTCAAGTGATTAATTATTGCGTAACGTCACGCCGAGGCATATCCTCCCGTGGCCACCAAGACTCAATTGATGGTTTTACGGGTCTTAAAAAGGTCTGTTGAGAAGCTTAGTTTGACCTCCATTCCTATTTAGACTTATGCTGGAATAGTCTCTTTATTGCCGGTGGTTGGTCGACATCTGGGCCATAGGACAGTAACTTGCTACTCGTGCGGCCACGTTTACCCCTTTATTGGTGGAAATCCAAAAGTGTGACACTCCGCAGTTTTCCTCCATGAGGTTAACCATGATACGTTGGATCTGACAAACCGGTGGAAGTCTTTGGATTTGCGAGCTGGGAGATGGAATAAAAAGATGCAATTGAGCCTGTAATTATAAGGATTTTCTGCGGATGGGAATTGACTAGGTAGATATGATGTAAACGGTACAAGATACTGTATAATCAGTGTGGAGTATTGCGCACCAATCATCAAGTTTAAATTAGTCGACCGAGCCACAGCTTTGAAAGAACACTTTGCTGCCGCCCGGGGTAATACTGTATCTGCTTTGCATCGTAAGTATCACATTGTTATGTTCAAGAAACCATTGGTTTATATAAATTACAGAAATATCAATCGCGAGGCTTACTAGGTGATCGGATCGTTGACAATAAGATATGTAGGAGATGGGTTCAGCAGTATTGCACACGATTTTTTTAGGGGGGGGGGGGATTGTCAACAGTGGACAATTACCCAATAACAAAGGTAAGATTTATCCAAGGAAAGGAGATTTAGGACACAGAACTGCAAAGAAGAAATCACACAATTTAAAACTGCTGATTTTAGTTTGTACTGATTTTAAGTATACGTATAAAAACTCCTCTCATTCATAGTCACGCGAGTGAACTAAGTGAATTTCACAGCTAAAGCAAAAAAACCGCATGCTTTATCGTTACTGAATTTTTTTACCGCCACGTTCAAGAACAACATCGCAATCCTATAAAGGTGGACTGAGCGTTGTCAGTAGAAGTGTGGTTGACGGTAGGAGGCTTAAGAAAGCAAGGAAAAATGACTGAGGAAGTTTAATGGGAATTAGACTATGTGTAACGAGGATAATTTATATTAAAACTATGATAAAACGACAGAAATGACGGACAAATTTAAATGTTTTGGGCGAATAATAACTGTTTTTTTTTTTTTTTTTTTTTTTTTGATTGATTGGCTGGATCGCGAAAACAACGGGAATGACGTTTGATACTTTTTTCTTCATATGTTTCAAAATGTTCCGCGGATGATTTGAATATCTTCAATTCTTTCTTTATATACAGAATAACTGGAAACGTTTATATCACTTCAACTTAATCGCCAGTGGAAAAACGTTTAAATCAGCTGTCTCGAACAGAAAATCAATAAAAATCGAGTGTTAGGTTTTTTTTTTTAGAAACTGATTCATGCTAACCTATCGCGGAGGAGGTTTAGTATTTGTTAATTTTTCGATGCAAATATTATTCTTATTTTTACCCGTTTTACTCACATGGTAGTTTTAGAAAATCGATAAGGTGTTTTTAAACCTTCTATCGCCGAGTAGTTGCTTGCATATTTTAGGAAACGTAGTGTTGCGGCCTTTTTTAAAGTTCTCAGTAAATATTATATAGACATAACATTAATTCGAGGAAGTGTTCATTTAATTATTATCTGCTAATAGACATTATCTTCGCAACGTTCACTAAAACTAGCAATGTTCGCTACCGTTTCAACATTACTATGGAAACTAATACACAGAATAATTAATTTTACGAAAGTTTCTGAATTATTATTTTTCATAGCTGTTGTTTTGGGGCAGAGGTGCGTCGTTGCTATAAAAAGAATAATTAGCTCCACACGTTGCTTTTTTGGCCCACAAAAGAATTGAAAATATAAAAAATATGTTACAAACCTTGATGCAAGGGATATACCATAAACGAAAATTAGTTCAGACCGGTGGCTGGTAGTTTTTTGCGAACAGACTGATAATAACTTTAAATATAACAGATTATGCACGGTATAGAGTATCGACTTTTTCACAAAAATTCGAAAATAACAGACAGAGCTCCGTTTCTCCATTACTCATTGTCAGTCTCCTCTTTGCCCGTTTGATCCGTCAGAAGCAAACTTCACTTGTGATGCAAATCACACTTTACTGGAATGCCCTTTCATTTCTTCAGAACGCGCGATGCCGTATTCCGGTCTTTTGCGTCTTGGCTTCCCTACGCCCTACAGCGCTCACAGCATCCTTTCTTTTCCTTCTACCTTGGTTATTTCTTTGTTAGCTTCATTCATATGTTCTATTTCTAATATTTTTCCTATATAATCATTAGTGCTGTCATATCTTTGGATTGAGTAATGTCTTTAGCCGACATGTTCAAAAAGAAAAGAAAAAAAAAATCTGTTTTTATTTACATATGTATTATTTGTTGAAATTTTATTTTTGTCAAATTTTAATGTTGCGTTTCACTAGCGTCACCTATGTTATGTATACATATTTTTGTCGGAAATGGTCGTTTAATGCACTAATACAGAAATTTTATTTTGAGTACATTTTAATCTGAATTCTTAAACTGCAGGGTCACTGTTTTAATTAATGTCCCCCCATGCACACACATGCACACATATATTTAAATTGAATACATGAAAATATTGTGTTACAACTTTCGTTCACATATGTCAAATGAATTATCTACCGTTGTTGCTCCTTCATCTTGTCTGCAATTAAACCAACAATTATTTTGTAAGGAAGCGCGTTTCTGATTTTTTTATGAAATTCATTGTGATCATTAATTCTTTGAATAAAAATGTTTCTTTCAGAGTTCGGCGCGTTTACCTTGCTGCTGTTAGATAATATTGATCATTTTTGAAATTTATTTTGAAGATGTTGACGAGCGTGTTTCAAACTATTAGAGTTTTTTTCTGATAGTTACGTGCGCAGCTAACTTAGCCAATAGTTACGACTATGTCTTTTTTACGCCAGGGATAATATGAAAAATCGTGTTTTACTCCACTTTGCATACGTACATTATTTATATTAATTACAACGTAATTTTTAGGCTATCCCTCATTTGAAAAAATGTCCCAATTTTATGTAACGTTTGTTATATTTTATAGGATTTTTGTTATTGTTATTTAAAAAATGTCACAATTTTATGTAACGAAATATGTAATGAAAAATGTAATGAAACAATATCGTAATTTTATATAATGAAAGTTAAATGTTAGGACATGAATTTTGTGATTATGTTTTGTTTTTCTTTTTGTGTTAATGCCAGTAAGAGTTACGTTGTAAATTTTGATAATTTTATACAAAGTATAGAAGAGAAAGAGACATAAATGAAAACAAGATGGGTCAAGAGGCACAGCTCCTTGCGAGGCCAAAATGGCTGAGTTATATATATATATATATATGTAAACGTTTTTTAGAAATTTATAATTGATACCATAAGCGTACTTTTTATTTTTAATTTATTGAACGTAAAATAAATTGGGCTCGTTTACAATATCGATGTCCTAGTTCATTTGTTTTTTCGCGAGGGAGTTATGATTGGTTGTTTTGGTGTAGGTAAAAGTTTTAAATTTTTTATATAATGCGGAACTGATCCCAGATTCACATTTTCTTATATCTAGAATTAATCGGTAGAAAAATAAATTAATGAATAATGTAAGATTATAAATTAATAGTTTTGTTCAGCAGTACTAAGTTTAATTTTAACATTTACAGAGTTTCGTTTATCGGAGAAAAACATAAAGAAATATTATTAGTACAAGTAATTTAAAAAAAGAGTGAAAAAAGGTTTTGTACATCTGATAGAAATTTGCGGACCTACAGGACACAATCTTGCTTGAAATATGAATGAGGTATGTGACGATCAAAACGTTATTGAGCCATAAACTGATCTGTTCATCTGCGCGAGCACTGTATATTTTAGGCACCACATTTTCATTAATCGCGAGCTAAAAATGTTGCTACACGCTGCAATTTTAACCTACTCTTCTTAAGTGTTATGTAACCGGTTTATAGTAATAAGCTGGACAATTAATTTTCATTAAAAACTATCTGGTTTAAAATAAATATGCGATTTTATAAAATTACGATAATTTAAATATGTATATTCTCGCGTAAGTGGGAGTTTCTGGTAAACTTACTTCGGTCGCTTGGATCAGACATATTAACTTTCTCCTTTCTCCTCTGAAGAAGCACATATGTATATCCAGGATCTAGAGTGTTGAAAAAAAGCAAATTGCATTAAGCTTTGGTAACTATAGAGAGATGTTGTGGTTTCTTCGTTGGAAGTTGGAATCGCGTTATTTTTTTTTAATTGACCGATTTATGGTTACATAAAATGCTTTTTTACAAAAAATAAATACCGATACTTGAAAGTTTATTATAAAAATTTAAAAATGCACTAAAAAGTAAAAAATAATTACTCCCGATGAGAAAATATATATATCAGAGTGATATAACACTTAAGTGGTGATATCGTAATTCTTATACAACATTAACTTTTTGGAGTTGGAATTAAATTCATGTTAGGAACAATTTAATCAACATTTAATGCAGTTTTTAATTATTCTTTTAATATGAATTTGATGCCAACTCCAAAAAATTAATGTTGTATAAGAATTACGATATCACCTTAAGTTATATCACTCTGATATATATATTTTATCGGGAGTAATTATTTTTTACTTTTTAGTGCATTTTTAAATTTTTATAATAAACCTTGAAGTCGGTATTTATTTTTTGTAAAAAAGCATTTTATTTTTTACTTTTTAGTGCATTTTTATTCAATTAAATTAAAACATTTATTTCCACGGTAAAAACACCAAAAGCTACATTTCCATGGTAATTTTGCAAATTTATAGTATTTTAAGTCAAAAATCTAATCCGACGGTGAAAACAATCATGAATGAAAAGCATCCAAAAAGCTTCAATCTCCCGCATTATTAAGGATAACTCAAAAACTATCGGTCGGACCTTGATCAAATTTAAATGGGACCACATGACAAACGCCACCTTTCAAATAAAAGAAGAATCGTCAAAATCGGTTCATCTAGAAGAAAGTTCTGTGGTAACACACATAAAAAAAAAAAAAAAAAAAAAAAAAATACAGTCGAATTGAATACCTCCTCCTTTTTTGAAGTCGGTTAAAAATGAACGAAATTCTTGCTTAAATTTGTCGTATTAAGAACTGTGCATAAGGAAAGTTATTTTTGCCAGTCGCTTCCTAATAGTGTCCTATTTTTTTTACAGATTAGAGTTCGTTCTATTCAGAATTTTATCGTACATAAAACTATAACTTCGATAATGGGAGCTCCGAAGCTGGTTCTTTGTAATGGTCGGAGAAAAAAAAGTTAGCGAGCTAATACGAGAGATGTGATCAAAAAGTAACGAGAATTTTTAATTTTTTTAAAAAGGAACTTATCTAACAATCAGTGTTTATTCCACGGCTTCTTCAAAGTGGTTCCTTCTGATTACGCCACCGTAGTTTTGAGAAACACTGTTGAAACGCTTTTTTAGGTATGTTTTAGAGATCGTTCTACGATTTTGCTTAAATCTCATCTATTGTTGAAAAATATTGCGTCTTTTGCGTGTCTTGTTGAGTTCGGGAAATAGGAAAAAGTCTCAGGGTACCATGAAGAATAGGGTGGTTGCGGAATTACAGCGACATATGTTTCGTCACGAACTGCTGGATAAGCAAAGCGGTATGTGCCGGTGCGTTGTCGCGATGCAAAATCCACGCGAGCTGTTTTTCCGAAATTCGGGTAATTTTTTTCGGATTATCTCACGCAAATTGCGTACAAATTGCAAGTAGTACTCCATACTGACTGTACGATCAGAAAAATTTGTAATGAACTATTCCATTCCAGTCAAAGCGCGCCTATCACATTTCGTAAACGCTAGTTCGCTAACTTTAGACGCGCTTTCCACGAGTTTCACGAACTAATCAAAAAACGGTGAAATCCGTTTTTGTTTTTTACCGAATGCTACCAACTGGAAAAAGTTGGACCAAGTCAGTGATCCACACTTCTGATGTTTCCCTTGTTAGTATTACAGTTATAGTCCAAGTCATAACTGTAGTTGTGATACCATCATGGCACTACCTCTCCTTGTATAGCTCTTTTTCGATCAATATTTTAATTACAGGTAATTTATTCTATTTCGTTTGTATCAATTCTGATGTTAATGAATGTGTCTATGTGTATGCCTTCTCATCGCACAATTAATATCTACGATATCTTCGGTAATTCCAGTGTGTTTATTATACGTTCTTTCCCCGTTTTATTAATCAATGCTCTTGTTGACGACCACAAAAATGTTGTACAAAAAATCGCGATTTAAAAAACGATATATACATACACATACATACATACATACATATATACATATATATATATATATATATATATATATATATATATATTCAAGGGTATGGAACTCACTTTACTTTTACTTTTATATATATATATATATATTTGGTAATAGATTAATTTCAGGCTAAAAATGATTATTATTGTCAATAATGAGACGTGGATAAAACTATTCCTACTCGCCAGTTGGTCATGTAACGTTCCTGGACTGGCATCACAGTTAGTTTTACAAACTCATATTATAAGAGCAATGAATTGTTCACGCTACTAAATTTGACTGTTACTTATCTCTGCTATCGTTGTTTGATGCGCATTTTTAAGAAACTACGTAAGAGACTTTTGTAAATCTTATTATTTGGGTAAATTCTAAACTACGGCGGGTAAAATTTTATCGTCTTTCCTCGGATGCAGTCAAATAGAGGGACACTAAACCAAAAGCTGAATTATACGGGAAGTTTTTAATAAATGCTGATCAGGGAATGCGAGATGAAAGAGAGAAAAATTGGAAGAATGAATAAATGTAAAGGGAGTTTTAAGATATGCAAAATGGCGTGAGACGCAGAATAGCAGGGCGTGATGTTCGGAATAATTAGTAAACTACGACGGAAAAAGGATTATGCAAAAAACAAGAAGATGAACAAAACGTGTACTGGTGGAGTTCTAAGAAATCAAAATTCCAGTGGCAGTAGCGGCAAGTGTTGAACTGATAAAGGCTGTATTAAGACAAGACGACCGAATCTTTCATTTCTGTCAATACCAAAATACGTTTAGCATCCGGAGAAAATAAATCTGAACACGACGGAACTAGAAGGGGTTGGAGATAAGGGAAAGAATACTGGTAAAATCGTCAGAAAGGTGAGTGAAGAAAATTGAAATTAATTCTAACTTCTAACACACTTTTGCTATCAGGTATAATCAGAAGTTTATTAGAGTCCTGTATTGGGGAGTACAAAATGAATAGCGTGAATTGTTGCAACAGTTTCTGCAAAAAAAAAAAAAAAAAAACTGAAGAAGATGGAGAAAGTTTGACGTTTTTAGAATAAAGCTCCGATTAACTTTCAAACTAAATTACCGATGATTCAGAACGTGTGTAAATTTTGAGGGACGTTCTGATGTTGAAAAGAACGCGCTCTTATAAAGTAACCTGCACCTTTTGTGTTCTTATTTAATATTATTTATAAAAATGGTTTTCGTTGAACTATAGAAACAAGGTATACGTAAATGCTATATTACATATACAAACACAAATGACGATACTTTCGGGGTGTAGGTTTTTAATTTTAATTTTCCGGAATTTTTTTAAAACTGATTTTGAAAAAATGAAATGGACCCTGCCGTCAGGTTCTAAAATGTATTTCTTCTTATTTTTCCGCCCAACTAATTACAAAGTACGAATACGTTAATTGAATAAAACAGAATTATAGCCAAAATGTTGGAATTAAAGAAGAAATTTCGGTGAAAGGTCATTTCGAACATACGTATTTTTATATGGTTTTTTTTTTTTTAAAGAAATTATTTCCTAGATTTTCCATATTCTTCTTGTTTGGCAATGAATGTGATAATGCGAGATAAATTATTATTATTATTATTACCTTCAGAAAAAATAATAATAATTACGCGCGCAAGAACATTAATATTTATATATGTCTAAAAAAAAAAAAAGATAATAAATATGTAAAAATGTATATATATATATATATATATATATAATAAATTAACAGTTATCGTAAAAATATAACTAAAAATTAAAAATTTTGTTTGAATTAAGACCTTATCAGTCTCTGAAACCGGGACAAGTTAAAATTATGGCGAACCTGAAGATTTCGTTTGAGTCGAATCCGCAGCTGCATTGACGACCGACGACTGATTATTTTCGTATTGAGAGGATGGGTTGTTATCTGTACCCGTCGCGCTATTTTTGACCAGTTCTTCGTTTCTTTGCTTCGAGAGCAATAAGTAACGTTGATAGGCAACTTGAGCCGAACCGAGATTAACCGGTGAATCGGACAATTTCTAAAGTCAAATAAAATAAATAATAAATATTTTTGAGAATTTTTCTCCTAAATTTCCTTAAAAAAATCAGTTATTGGATTACATTTAGTATAAATGGTATAAAAAAGAAAAAAGAAAAAAAAAATATTTTGCATTTTATTTTATATTTTAGAAAAAAACGAACGAATCAGATTAAAAGGAAAACAGAAAGATTCGTTTTATTTTTAATTTTTGTTTATAATCGGAAAGAGAGAGCACCGCTTTATTTATAAATTAAAAATTATAAGAAAAATAACTTTATAAATTAACAACACTAGTCTAGTTATCCCGATGATGCTTTTGAGTTAATTAATAGTTACTGCATAATTCATAATTAAATTTAGAGTACTTAATTTTTTGGAAGCGATTATTTTTCTTTTTTTTTTATAATTTATCTTAGGTATAAATAAATTAAAAAAACAAAGTAGAATATTCTCTCTAACATACTTCGAAGAAGATATTATTCGTGTTTTGCTTTGGGCTGAGTGCGAATAAATTGATCCTTAATAAGAAGTGGATTTCTAATGGATTTGCTTCCGGGCCTGTTCTGATATACAACTGGTTCGTTCCGGTAGATTTTTTTGTTTGCATTTATATAACTTGGCCTTCCTACTCCACATTGCGCTTCTTATGCTCGATCTTTTCCCTCTCTACAGATTGTTCCTATTATTTGTTCCTTTCTCCTAACAATATTTTTGACCGTATCAAGATATAATTGACTCCTTCTTATTCTAATTGTTTCTGGGTAAAGGTCCCCGGTTGACGAGGCCCAAAAAAAAAAAAAAAAAAAAAATACCGAATAAAAGAACATGGTTTTCCTTTGTTTTCTTCAAGATTTTCCAGTATGAAATAATATCGGATCGTCCTTAATCAGTTTTTTCTGAAAAAAGTAAACTTGATGTGGTATGAGTGGAAATTTCGCCATTAATTCTGTACATTCGTTAAAAATTTTGCTACGCTTACTGCATTCAGGTGTTTTCGTCCTATCGTAGAAAGTTTTATCCTAATTATTAATTTCTTATCTCGACATTTGTTGACGATAATTGGTCACTCTGATCGAGCCCGTTTTTCTCGCCGAATAATTGTCGGTGTTTGTTACAAAGACTTTATTACGAAAGAAGTTCTTACTATTTTACTTTTTAGTCTTAAAATCGGATCTGTGCATTGCAATTTCTCGTTTAAACAATACTACCACTCTTTCTAGCGAGGGGGGTAAAGTAAGTATGCCAGAGAAAATCCCCGGGATGCACAACAGAAACGATTAAACTTTATAAAACCGTGACGGGTACTCTTAGAGTACCCCTTGGGCCGCGGTATAAATAAATTCGCGTTTGAACATAAAAATTCAGTAACATATATTGAAAATAATACCAGGCGTAATATCAGTAATTTGAATCCCGCTATTGAAAATATCGAAAATTATCATCGTTTTCTCTGGGGTTAATATGTTTGTATTTGACCGGACCGAATAAATTTAAAAAAAGAAAATAAAAAAAAAAACAATTAAAAACAAAACCGACGTAACGAACAATTTTAATAACGTATGTTATATACTATGTGAAACAAATTAGAAGTTGTTAGATTTCGATAAATCAATTGCACCGGCATTAGTCGTTAATTTTTTTTTTTTTTTAATACTGGAGACGGAATTAAGTTCAGTTTATTATCATGGAATGTTCAAAATTCGTTTATATAAACTTAAAATAACGAATTTGGGATATCACGTAAAATGCAATTTTCAATGTATCGCGAATTAATTTTAGATAATTCAGAACTGCCACGTGATCAACATTTTTATGAATCTGATAAATTTACTGCAAGAACAATATACACAACCACGCGTTGATAAACTCTTAATTACAATCGTGAAATAAAGTTAATGCGAATAGACGGATTTAATTTTACTATTATTGTAGCAATGTAAGAAATAATAGGGCGAAGGTTTTGCAATATTTTATGTGATTGGGCAATTAATAAAAAAAATCAAGTTGCCTTTTCGGCTGTAGGCCATGTTGGGAAATTTATCGTTTCTTCTAAAAAACATTCAGTTTGATATTTATGATTTTTTACCTTATTTCGCATTTCTCCCATTGTCAGATTCTCTTTTTCCCATCATTTCATCCTCGAACAAGCTCCAAAGCCAAATACCTGCCCACTTTGTTCTATCGATGAATACCCATCAGTTTCGCACATCTTGCTGAAATGCACACGTCGTAATCGGTTTCGGCGCGGCCAGATTACATCACTCGCAGACATCCTCTCAAATACTTCTGCCGCTCTGAACAACTTCATGACTTTCGTTCTGTCTAACGAGCTGAGGAGTCTGATTTAAAACGTGGGTCCATTCACTGTGATACCTAGGTAGTTACATGCAGTTTGTGGATTAGTACCTCTCCTTAAATAAAAAAAAAAAAAAAAAAAACATTCCACCAAGATCTCTGCACCGATCAACTGTTATTTCGGATCTTTATTAATTCGATCGGAAATAGCTGAAATAAAGGAACGGACCGATGGTAAGGACAGGATATAGGAAGCACAATGTAATTCTGCTTAGCTTTCCTTTCTTTCCTCAAACACAATCCTCCGTTTGTTTCGTTATTTCTCTTTTTTTTTTCGTTTTCAACCTCCTCCACTTTTTTTTCTATTTACCCCTTTTTTACACCTTATAATCCTGACATGTTTTTGAATAAGTGGCAACTTTTTGCTAGTTGAATATTTTTTTCGTCGACTATTTTATGTAAGAAGTTTTTCGCGATATCTAACATTAAACAAATCGATTAAAAGTGAATATAGAAGTTGATTAATTGAACCGTCGGAAATACATGATCTGAGTGTTTTCGTTTGCAGGGCGAAGAATTTTAGAAATTTTTTTTCTTCTTCGAATGTTTTATCTCTGAACGATACATTTTCTATCACTTCCTCGTGTTAAGTGTTATTCTTATTAAATTTTATTTCAATAATGTTAATTAGCATGGTCCCTTACTTCGCAATTTTCCTGCTTCGGACATCCTCCTTCCTTCCTGACATTTATCTTCTTTATTTTCTAATCGTGCCTTTCATTATCTTCAAATACAACCGGTTTCCTGTCATCAGCCGTGGTTTCAATTTATTTCTTATCACGCTACGATTTAATCACTCTTTTCTCCTCTCTTCACGTTTTCGTTTTGCACTGCTTTCCTCTCCCGATTGCTCCCTTCAAACTTCCATCACTATTCCCGTATGTGATACAAACCACATCTTCTTCGAATGGCCCGCCCTTGCTTCCGAACACTCTGGTTCTCTACTCCAAAATCTTAACACTGGATCTTCCTGCTCCTTATAATTCTTCCTTTATCCTTTCCTTCTCATCTCCAGCTATAATCCGTGTACTTCAATTTTTCCTATTCTCTATCTCCAATCGTCTCTCGATTTAACCCTTCATTTTAATTATTCTAGTTGTTGGGTCAAAGCTCAAAAAGCAAAAAAAATAGCCTTATTCATGTTGGATTGTCGTTAAAGTGACGAAGAGAAGAAAAGGAGTATAATCTCTCGGTATATGGTGAAAGAGTAAAGGCAAGATTGGGAGGTAGAGGTAAAATTCCAAAATTAGAATTGGAAATTTTGGATGATAATCTGGAATGAGAAGATTTTAGAAGGAGAGAAGGTTGTAACATAAAAATTTAATAATATCGGGGAATTCACAACTAAACTCATAATTAAGGGAAAAACGTGCCAAGTTGTAGCCGAATAAAAGAATGTGACCCTAATAAGCTAACTCATCACCAAATATAGCCCCGGTTCAATTCTTTAAATTAGTAATTCTCAAATTTTCGAATGTTTTTTTTTTTTTTTTTTTTTCCTTGTAAAAATTGATAAATTTATTACTAAAACATATAAAAGGAACCTTAGACAATGAAAATGTAGCAAAATTGGGATCTCTTTTTTTTTTTTTTTGTATTTTTTTGCTCAGCAACATTTTTGGTTGTAATGAATACCCGTTGAAATAGAGATATCAATATGTATTTGAATTAAACGAAAAAAATAAAAAAAAAAATAAAAACAACTACGAGAACAGTATATTTTTATTTTTAAAACGTAGAATAAATGTTTAAAAGCTAAGTAGTCAGCATCTCGTAGGGATTTTCTCAGTCCCAGCGTCAGATTACAGCAACAAAATTACATCATGGTCGACGAAGCATCTTTCAGATTTTCTGCCCTTGCGTAGCATCTCAAAACATGGCCTAGCAGGTAGATAAGTCATACAAGCTGGGAAGTAGTTGTACTTACGTATTGGATACTCTCGTTTTACACATGATTTTCTCACATTTAAGTCGGATCCACCGAACTGTAGAACATGCACTATCCAGATAACAACTAGATTTTTCTTAATTGCCTCGGTTACATTCCGTACACACTTGTCGATCTCTCTTTCTGAATTCTGTTAATGAAAATAACATATTATCCTTCCTAAATCGCTTGCAACTAATTAACAGCTACGCGTAATATCCGCGCTCTTGACCGTAGTTGCAGTACGCGGCATCTTTTTCCTTCTCATGCACTTGTTTTTACTGATGGCTCTAGAGGACCCGGTGGGGTCGGATCGTCTTTTATTCTTCCCGACTCCAACTTCTCCGAATCCTTTCGCCTCCCATCTTTCTGTTCTATTTTTACAGCCGAATTGATGGCTATCCTTCGTGCGATCATACATATCTCGTCCAAACGTTCGTCCTCCGACTATCTAATCATTTCTGACTCCATGGGTGCTCTCCAGTCTATCAGTTCACCGCTTCCTCCTCCCTCTTCTGACTTCTTCATTCTTCGTATACGATCTCTCATTTATAATCTTTCTTTCCATCACTCTGTACACATTGACTTACTGTGGGTTCCTGGTCACAGAGGCATCGAGGGTAATGAAATGGCGGATGCTTTGGCTCAGGTTGCTGTTCGTTCTCGCTTCTATTTTAAAAAAATCCCGGCTGTTAATCTATTACCTCTAATTAAGAAGCTTCACTTCAGATTTTGATCGGATGTGTACCCTTCTTCTTTTACCAACAATCGTTCCTTCTACCTTTCAATCCAACCTACACTTCCTTCTCATCCATGGTTCTCGGAGTTTCCCTCTCTTCCACGATTTATAATTTCCTCTATTGTCCGCCTGCGCTTTAATCACACACTGCTGCCCTCTTCACGCTATCGTTTCTCTTTGCTTCCCTCTCCTCATTGTCCGTTGCATCCAGATGAAGCAGTTGTCTGTGATGCTGATCACATTTTCTTCGAGTGCTCTGCTCTTTCTGCGGAGCGCTCCCTTTTCTATCTTCACCTTATAAAGCTGGGGCTTCCCACTCCTTACTGTGCGTCTTACATCTTGTCTCTTCCTTCCCAGTCTGTTGTTCTTGTCCTTGGTTCCTTTATTTCAGCTGTCTCCAATCGAATTAGGTTCTAGTTAGTTGTTTCTTCTTCCCATTGTGTCTGGGCAATGGTCCATAGTTGATGCGCCCAAAAAAAAAAAAAAAAACAAAAAAAACTGATAATAATAATGAAGAGACGATCTTCATACTGTTTGAAGGATTCCCTCAACTTATTATTCCTGCCCTTGTTCTAGATTATACTCGTATTTATCGAAAAAAATAGCAATTTTTTTTTACGTTTTTTTTAAAAAGTTTTATCAGATCTTTATGTTCCGTCTTTAACTGCCCGCAGTATTGCCAAACATAGGGAATTGTGCGAATTATACACGTACAAATGCAAACTCGGTTTCCATCGGAATTTTGGCTATGGCGCCAGGAGTGTCGGATAGGATCCCGTGCACAGGGACCTCTATATTACGCGCTCTCTGACGCGCTGTGCGAACTTCTTGTCGTTATAAATCAGATGTGTCAGATGTGTCACAATTGGCTCGTTCGGCATCCTAAATGTGGCATAGTTCATTGGTGGAAAGCTGTTTTGCCGGTAATGATGTCTCTTTAATTCAAGACGCCAGATACGGTACGTGATTTCACATAATCTAGCCCCCGGGGATGTACAACCATCATTTAGTCGGACCGGGCGCATTAAGTTTTCGATTTGATGGGCGTAGACTGCTGGGATGAATTTTGCTTCATCACTGTATACATTTATTAAATTGTATGTATCGTGGGAGAGTTTACAGGTAGTTCTGTTCGCTTTTTTTCACCTGATTCGCTAATTGCTGAGCCGGCTGTTGTTGTTGTTGTTGCACCAATTGTTGACTTTGTTGTTGGAATTGCGCTTGCGGCTGTAGTTGCAACTGCTGTTGAAACGCTGCTGGCTGTGGCTGATCCTTGTAGAATAAATAGCTGGAAATGGCGCCTTTAGTAGCCGCGTTGAATGATGCCGGTTCCCTGTCTTGTGGAAAAGCGGCCGGGAAGTTGCCGAAAAATTGCGGATAGCCTACCAAAGTGAACGGAGGAGTTTGTTGCGGTTCCGGTTCGGCGACAATTTTCTCCGATTCCAGTTTGGCAGCTTCTTGTTGCTGTGGCTCCGTGCTGGATTCCAGTTTTTCTGGTTTTTTATTAGGGTTATTAGCTGCGGAACCACTTTGCGAACCACCTAAGCAAAAACATTTATTACAAATTTTTACATTGCTGTTACTTAATAAACTTCATGGCTGCTATTGCGAACCGGCAGCTACTCAAATGAGGAATTTTAAATGTTTATTACCTTCCGCCGCCGCTGCTGGGGTAGTAGCTTCGGCTTCACTCGGATTTGGTCCTCCAAAGGAAGGGAAGTAATTACTGATCGCGGTGGCCCAGTTCGGGAAGTACGAGGCAATGCCACTGCTAGGAGGTCCAGGTTGTTGCGCACTTTCGTCCGCTCCGAATTTATTGAAGAACACTATCGGACCGCTGCCCGGTGGATTATTAATTCCGGCGGCATGAGGAGGATAAAATACTTGATACGGAGACGGTATCAGAGGAGCCCTGGAAGCATGGAAGTGAAATGATAATGTAGAAGAACTGTCTACATAATGCGACTCAGTTTGTTAAAACCCGGCAGTTGTATATATTTAGCATCGCAATCAATTCGAAAGCGCTCACCGGTTCATTAGAAGTCACATGCAGAGAAGTCTATCAACCGACGTCACTATAATTTTTTTCGCCGGAAAAATGGAGCAATTATCGATATATGTATATTTTTTGTTTTTACCGTTTTTAAAATCTTTTTTTTTTGTTTTTCGTTTTTTCTTTCTGGACTCGCTATAAGAAGCAAAGAACTACCTGCAAAGAGTAAGAAAGGAATTTGTCTTCTCGTCAGAGTTTTATATTTTTTTTTTGACATGTTCAATAATTTTGTCTTCTTTTATTTGAAATATTTTATGTATATATACATTAATTACAACGTAATTCTTAGGCTACGCCCCATTCGAAAAAATGTCCCAATTTTATGTAACGCAGAATGTCCCAATTTTATGTAACGTTTGTTATATTTTATAGGATTTTTGTCATTGTTATTTAAAAATGTCACAATTTTATGTAGCGAAATATGTTACGAAAAATGTAATGAAACAATATCTTAATTTTTGTATAATGAAAGTTAAACGTTAGGATAGGATTTTTGTGATTATGTTTTGTTTTTCTCTTTGCGTTGATGCTAGTAAGAATTACGTTGTAAATTTTGATCATTTTATACAATGTATAGAAGAGAAAGAGACATAAATGAAAACAAGATGGGTCAAGAGGCACAGCCCCTTGCGGGGCAAAAATGGCCGAGTTTATATATATGTATATAGGTTTTTTTGGTTCTTTTTCAAATCAATTTTCAATCTATGACGAATATAACCCAGTTAAATGTAGCGCACGGGGTTAACGAATTTTTAATATTTAAACTAAATTAAGTGAAAAAAGTGTTAATGAACTATTAGAGGAATTTTGAAATTTCTTATTTCGTAGTGTAGTACGATGACGGGGAAGTGTCGGATGTATCTGTCCGATAGGCGCAAATTGTTGCCGGAACACAGATTTTATCGAGCTAATTACGATATTTACTTTTTGTCGACGTGTTTACAGTCGGAAATTAGTGTGCGCGTTATTTGTAGTAAAGGAAGTATGAGAAGTCGTGTAATTCATAAATAAAAAAAAAAAAAAAATAACGATAAATAATAATTTTCGAATTACTAATAAAATTATTAATTAAAGTAATTAAGTTTCCTCGCTTACGCCATGTTTAATTATAACCTAATGAAAGTGTAAGCTGGGGATGATAGTATTTGCAAGGGAAAAAAAGGAAAAATATATAATGAACTTAATTTGGCCGATTTTTTTGACTAAAATCATCAGTATTTCATCTCTACTGATCCGCAAGACCGAATGAAAATTGTACTTAAGTTATTAACTCCCCCAATAATACTGGCACGTGTTCAGGGAGGTTCCAGTAAGTGAAACATTCGTTAACATTTTTCGTAGTATTATTGGAAACGGAAAGATGCGAGCATTTTATAAACTGTTAATGTTTCATTGTTGAAGGTGAGATCAAGCGACGCATAATCCAACATTTTAATGCGTTCATAGTGGTCGTCGGTTGTCTTAGCATTATACTGTTGAACGTGTTTGTATTTTTCTAGCGCCGGTTAAGCTGGACCGAAACTGCTATTTTAGTGTTCCGGAAATTAGTAATGATGACTGTATCGTTTTTTTTTTTGTTTTTCTTTTTGCGTTTCTTTATCGTGTGGTTTATCTGTAATTAGTTAATTAGTTGTTTTGACGTTGTTATCTTTTCGAGGTTATTCTTTGTTGTATATTTGGAATAGCTTTTAAAATGTATCATCGTCCCTGGTGTTGTTAAAAACTTCATAAAGGAATCGACGGAAAACAATAAATTTTATGTTTGCATCGATATAATAACATAACGGGGATTTTATTACAATTTTGTAATGTCTAAAGTACATAAAGCGTCCGATTAAAATGGTTTAATTGGTATTTCATTTAAAAAAAAAATTATAAAAAATTTCATTCCTGCAGTATTGAACCAACATTATCAGAGGAAGCAAGAGTCCATTTGTTCATAAATTCGGCTGTTTGCGATCGTGGTCGTGTTGTTTTCTTTCTTTCTTCTTTTTTTATTTTTCTGTAAATAGTCTAAAATAACTTTTTTTTTTTTTTTTTTTTTTCCATAAATTTTTTGTTGGGCTTGTCAGCAGCGGAAAATGAAAATTGACTAAAATAGGAGCCTAACCAAAAACCTGTTGATTCGAAATTTTAACTTGGCCGTATACCTAGCCTGAAATTAATCGGGTACTAGAGAAATTTGGGAAAGTAAAAAGAAACTGGCCCCGGTATTCTCTTCAGATCCATTACAAATTCTTAAGTACACTGTGAATCTTAATTTCACAATTTCCGACGCCTTGTCGAAGGTACGAGACTTACTTTAGCTTTACTTTACTTTGCAGATATAATTTTTTAGATTGCTTCGTATAGAATTCGCACTAAGAAAAAGACTAATTCAACCGTATTTAATTGTAAACTGTAAATTAAAAATTAACTAAACAATTTCAAATTGTTTTTTACATAAAATTCACTAAAGAAAACAAAAAAATCTTTTGCTTCAAAATTTTAACTTGGCCTTAATTGCAAATAGTTTAAAATCCTTTTGCATAAAATTATGGTATACTTTAAACGAACTGTCGGGATAGCTGTGAATCACGATACATTTCAGATGTTTGTTAATTCTGTTTGACGCTTCGCGGGGTTAATCATTAAAACTTGTATTGGTCAGTTTATATCGCCACTTGATGGCGTAGGCAATAGCGATCGATAATGGCCGAAATTTGACGAGACATTCGCGATCATTTTTGTGCAAGTACTATTTTGATGACTTATATCGTAAATGTAATCTCTACAGAGGATTGATATAAAATTATAAGAATGCTAAAATTTTACGTGCCATTCGAGGTTCAATTATTTTTAAAGATATGAACGAAATCTTTATGAAATTATATTTCATAATAAATTATTTTGTCTACGCAGATAAGATGGCGTAGACATAAAATTAATAGTGCTTACATGAATGAGAATATATACTTTTAGGTTTACATAAATATGTGAATTTTTACTGCTCTGGGCATAGTATATTTAAACGGTGAATAGGACTTTTTTTTCCCCTTGAATACGTATGTTGTTGAAAAAAATGTATTTCGTATAATGTTTAGACACGTTTTATACAATAAGCGCATAGTACTAAAAATTTTGCAAAAAGAAATAAATTTTTATGCGTTGTTTAAGATGAATTTACAACTAACTAAAACAATTCAGTTAAATTACATGTGTATAATGAAGAAAAAGTATTGATTAAATATTTATTTTTTCAAGTATATTATTACCTCAAACTATTAAATATCTATATATAAATAGGCAAAGACAAAATAGTTAAGTACCTTTTTCTTCTCTGTTTGATAACCGATTTTCTTTTTCTTATTTTTTGTTTAGTAGCTATTGACGATCTGTAGTGTTATCAGCACATAAAATTTTGGAAACAGTCATTCTTTTTTTCTCATTTAAATAAAAAATGAATACAAAAAATGAAAAATGAAAAATGAAATCGCTACAGCCAGTAAATCTGTTCTTATTAAAATGTTTTAATTTTTCTTAATAATATTCATTATTGGCTTTTTTACAGTGTACTAAATCTTAAGCTGTTATTTAATCTCAATAAATGAGGGTTTCTTGATTTACTGTTGTTTTATTGAATTTATTATTCAGTTATAATGGTACCGAACTGTTTTGTTAAGTACATATAAAAGTGTATGTGTTCTCAGATATACAATGAGCGAATGTATAAGAGTAGAAAAAATAATTTTAGAAATATGCAAATTCGAATATGTTTTTTCCTCAAATTTTTAATAATAATTATGGTCGAATTTTGACCAATGGGCGAACACTGGTTTTAATCAGTCGTTCTACAACTTTTTCTCTGAAGCGTTGTTTTTGTTTAAGAATGATTACAGACAATAAGCTCTTCTCGCATTTTCATATAAGCGTACATAATTGAAGTGTCTGCAATTCTGTTTTTAATCACTTCTGTTCCTTTAGCTTTTTTTTTTTTTTTCTGTTCTTTTTTTGCGTGTGGAAGAGGTGATTGAATTTTTCAAACAAAAAATCCACACTACATTATTTCGTTTTCGATGTTTACAGGTATATCGAGTAAGGTTCTATACCGAATTACTTACTGCAAATACTGATATTGCTGTCTGAAAGCCTGTTGAGATGGTCCCGAAATCGCTGGCGCAGCATATATCGAGCCGTAAGGAGCTGCGGCCGTTAAATATTGTCCGGCTACTGGATAAGTTAGCGGAGCAGCGGCTACCAGCTGCCTGGAGAAGAATTTATCAGCACCTGGAGGGGCAAAATGTGTAAACACTTGCCTCTTTGTGTCTGCTTGGCTGAGGTGAGCCGTTTGCAGAAGTACCGCAGACGCGAATAGGATGTAACATGAATACGATCTGGTTGCCTAGGAAGTAAAAAGTCGTTATTAGATTCGAGGTTATTTCTATTATAGATTAATCTGCAATTTCAACTTTATTATCTAACCGTATATACACATATGCGGTATAATAACGGTAGCGCTAAATTTCTTGTCAAAACGCCTGTTATTAGAATACACAAATTCCCGCACCCCCACCCCTGTTAAGAATGCCCTTTCATTATTATACGTAAAATATTTTAGCTATTTCGGTCCTGTTTTCGTTAAATAGTTTTATAATCGTCTGCTGCGAAATCATTTCGCCCTTTTTGAAAATCCATTTGACATAATGTTAAAAATAATAATAACTTCTTTAGTTTTAGTTCAGTTTTTGAATTTTCTAAATACAAAAAAAAAAAAATTGAAAAGTCAAAAAAAGAGTGAACAAAAATTTAAATGTTTCTGTGTCTTTGTTACTACGAATATTTAGTTCGAATAAATCCTTGGAAGATTCATTGCAACGGAATTTTTAAAATTTTACAGATTTTATTTAGCCAATTTGCACATGCCGGATTTTTCTATTCAGCATTTTTATTCTAAAATCTTTACCCCTTTTCGGAAGTTGATCTTGAGAAATCTCAAAATTTGTCGTTGCTTCCTTTTTTAGGATGTTCACGCATCTTCAGTTAACTTCGTGCTTACGAAGATACTATTACGTTTGAAAGATTCATAAAAAACAGAAGAATTTTTTGGTCATACATGTAATTTTAAAAGAAGCTTTATTATTATAGTAAATAACTCTTTTCCTACTTAACTGCTCTCAAACTAACGGTTGATGGTTGAAACCTATGAACGTGTGTATGAACGTTCATTTCTAGTCTTTTAATATTCAGTTTTTTTTTTTCGAAATTTAGGCTAGCCTGAACAGAGAGGTGAACGAACTACCGATTAGAAAGTAGGGAGGGTACTGCGCTAAAATTCGCCGAAAAAGTTTCCGAAAAGAAAATTGATGTTGGTGACAGCTAAGTTTTGTAAGATTGATAAGACAAAAGTTATACTCATTGTCAGTCGAGTTCACAAAAAACAGATAGGACTATAAAGAAACTGCTCGACATTTTCTAATAAAAAGATGCATGTAATGCTAGTTTGATATAATGCTAATGTGTTAAGAACAATAAATTTAGATTAAAATAAGCGATAAAAGTGAAGTTGACAATTATAAGATAAACTAATCCAATTATGTATTTCATTTACGTCTAACTGAATTAATATAGAGAAATTAATGTTCGAGAGGAGCAGGAGCCTCGTCATTGGCCACTAGAATTTCTCATGATTGAGTATAAACGCACATTGTCCGCACGAAAATGTACGAGAGGAGATTAAAGAGGAAATTGACGTTGCGGATGTCAAGATTAAAAAGAGAAGGAAGAAGACTATGAAACATTTTGCAACAATCGAAGAAAAAGGCATTAGTTTGAAATTACGAATGAGAGAAGTGGTATACGGGTATCGTGGAGAGGATTTTTTTTTTCTCGAACGGTACATGTATACCGTCAAATGCATTGAAATAGATGGATGAAAGCTGTCAAAATTGGTTTTTTTCTCGATGAAGGACCTCTTCCGGGAACCATTAACTGCATCAGCAGAACCAAGGCCGAAACTGCAAATATATCAGCTGGAAAAAGATAACTGCGTTTCAACGAAACATGTTCGTAAATAGTTTGCTCAAAACGATCTCTGTTATTTTTTTGGATTTATTCGGGTCTGTGCTACCTATGGGGCAGCATAGAAAGCGAAAGCAAATTCACTTCCATTAAATTAGAGCTCTATTTATGTGTTTTTTTTTTTTATATATACTACACCGTCAGATTACATTTTAATTTATTAAATCTACACGCGAGTAAAATCATTTTTTATTTTAAAATTTCAACATTTATTTAATTTTTTATACACGTTCGCGATTTATTTCGAACTGTTAGCGTTAGTGGTTCCGTTATTTCGGACCAGCAAACACAGTGAACAGTACTTGGAGCGCACTTTGGACTAATCTGAAAAGAACACATTAGAGCACTCAAAAAGTCGCGCTTACCACGATTAAACCTAATCGAGAAATTAGCGCTCACACAATGTATCGGGCAGCCTTCAGTTTTGCCGTGTTACTCTGTCGAGTTCTCATCCGATCCAAATGCGATTACGGCGTAGCTACGATCAGCATCAACTTTTGTCACTTAACGCGACCGATCATGCTGAATTATGAGTAGCGAGCGGAGCTTTCCACCTGGTATAAATTTATATTTCCTATGCCATGAACTTCTGACCAGGCCTGCACCGTGCAGCCCGACCTTTGCAGTTCCCAGCGCGCATTCGATCGCCGGAACATACGCTTCTAAATAGAAGCATAAAACCAGCGTGTTTGTATTCCGCCAAGTGTATAGAAGGGGCCCATTGTCGTCCGTTATTTTTGTCGATGAAATTGAACCGGAATGATGCCGCCGATGGAAGTAAGTATCCGGCAATATTCGAAGTCCCATCTCAATTCAGCATATTTACGGGCTGTCGGCAAACTGACGCGACCGACTTCTCCGTCTTTTTAGATAGCATACCTCGCTTAGCCACTAATATTTATTATCTAAGAAACCTTCTTTGCTACTCTACCCTTGTATTATTCTGCATACTCTTCTCGAATGCTCCTTATCTCTCCGAAATCGTTTGCCTTCCCACCAACACTGCAATCCATCCTCCTCTACACTTTTTATCATATTTCGAATTCTTAAAGGACGTCGGTCTAGCATCGAAACTATAACTCTGCTGTGAGCTACCCCAGTACTACTACTGGCCATTGTAACCGTTTATAGTACGGGTTGTTGTAATTGAATAAATAAAATAAAGTCCGTACTAATTCTTTTTTGCCTAACGATTTCCCGGTGCTGCGGGGTCCGCTTGATTTCACTTTCTTCGCCATTTTCTACGGTCCTCGGCGTCCTCTATCCCAATACCGACTTCCATCATGTCGTTGTCGATGGAGTCTATTCACCGTCTTCTCGGTTTTCCTCGTGGTCTCTTTCCTCCAGGGTTATAATCCATTAACATCCTCACAGGGCTATTGTCTGTTTTCCTCATGATGGGACTGTACCGTCGCATCCTCGCTTCCCGTAATTTCAAACGTACAGGTTCAACTCCTATACGCTCCCTTATATCCTCGTTTTTAATATGGTCGACGAGTGTGTGCCCGAGAGACCAACGTAAAATTTTCATTTCAGCCACGTGAAGTTTTTGTTCCATTTTTGTGGTTGTCGCCCAGCATTCAGCTTCATATAGCATTGCAGGTCTGACCATCGTCTTGTAGATCCTCCCTTTGCGATATATTGGTATTCTCTTGTCGCATAATACCCCGGTTAGCTGCCTCCATTTCATCCATGCTGTTCGGACGCGGGAATCTATGTCACATTGTGTATCTCCATCTGAGGTAATATTATTTTTCACTAACTTCTGCCATGTAAAAACGTTACATGTTAGTCTTAATAACGCAAAAACTTTACGTAATTTCTGAATAATGCGACAATGTTACAAAATTTTCATATTACCTCGAACGTGTAAGTATATACATATATATGTAATATTCGATGCAATGGACCCGGGGAAACTTCCCGAAACGTCAAATAGTATTATAGTCTTCTATAAATCTTTTATTTTAAAGTCCGTACTAATGTTTAAATAGGGAAGAAAAATTATTTTTTACATTTTCAGAAATAAGAATCTTAGCCATCATCATAAAAAAAAGTCACTTTTCAGCCGGGGGGTGGGGGGGAAGTTTTTTCGACCGTTTTTAAATATTCTACTGTTTATCGGCATGAAACCGCATCCGTAATTTTTGGTTTTATGGTAAAATTACAAAAAAAAAAAAAAAAAAAAGGGGAAAAAAACCTATTTTTTTAAAAGCGGCACTGTATGGAGATGCTTCGAAATTGCGACTGGAATATGGGACAGCGAGCGTATCGACGAAGATAGTGACATTTCGGTTAGAACAGAAATGACGCAATAAGATTATTCCAAGTAAAAAGAAGTAGACCAATGTGTACATATCAGATGATGGTCGTACAATTCATCTGCAATCGATGTCGTTGTTCTGTCTGTACATCGGTGGCGGTATGCTAGCGGTATTCTGGTTATTTACAGTTTTAGACGAACGGTACATCCTTTTTAGTAGATGCAGTCTTGTGTAACAGCCTATAATTATTGCTAATAAATGACGGGGATACTTTAAATATAGAGACGATATCGGTTGAACACAATAAAAATTGCATCGTTACGTTCAGAATCGGAGACGCCGTGTTGTTACTCTACACTCGTTCATTTATAGTAGGTCATCGTCACGTGACTGCTTACTGATTTGGAAACTTACGCACGTATATGTGAACAATTCGGAATGCAAGTATACGAAGCCTCAAAAAAAAAAAAAAAGGAAATAATAATAAAAGAAAAACAACAGGAAAAAGCATCAACTATATTGAACTCAGTTTGAACGGAAAACCACATCAATGAAGATATCGAAAAAGAATGCTGGAAAATATTTGAAGGATTGGTTTATAAACATCGAATTTTTGAAATCGAGAAGAATAAATATGGAAATGTTTACAGAAAAGGAAAATCAAAAGTATGTCTTGAAATTTTAATCTGAACAGTAACTTTTGGCGTTTTTTATTTGTTATTTTCCGCATCTTTAATTTTAAAAATACCTGGAATTTTCATCTGTCATCCAGGGGAAATATATATGTACGTTAGAGGCTCTCTCGGTAATTATTTGAAAAACAATTCAGTACTGAATAATCGGGATCGGAGAAACGCTTCAGCTAATAAATTATAGCTGCAAGGTTATGTTTAGAAATTATCGCATGTCGAAGCGACGACGTAAATTAACAGATTTGCCTTATAGAAATTGAAACATTATTAATTTTAGTAGTAGTTGGCGTTTCGAGTTTAAAATTCCAGATCTGGAATCTACGCGTTCAAAATTACCGAACTCCGGAGCAGACGATTATTACGTGTGTCTGAAAGAAGTTGCACCATGTACGAACAACCGGAAGAGAATTTTCGTGCTTTGTATTAACGTGAAAATCACAATGTTCGGTAAACACCGCGTCAACATTAACATAACTATTTAATGTTTCGAACATGTTTACACGGTCCATCATCAGAAATTGAACTAAGAATCTAACTCGCCTGTTTCAGCCGTAATGTGTTCGAAACGTTAAATAGTTGTGTTAATGTTGACGTGGTGTTTACCAAACATTGTGATTTTAATATTGCACCGTGTACATTAAGCGAACATGAAAAACATTGGAAAAGAATTCGACATAAGCTGTGAGGCGGGAAAAATTTTATCGGGCTGAATATAATACGTAATGTTGAATAAAAGAAAAAAAATCGAATGTGTAAAACCAGGCCAACCTTCCTCGGTTTACATGATTACAGAAAGAAAGCGAAGAAGGAAACTTTACCGGCTTAAGCCATTGAGCGTAAAATAAACACTATTTTTTTTTTTTTAAAAAAAAAGCAAGTAAAATAATTCATAGAAAAATAATTAATAATCGTTTTTGTTAATTGTATAAAGTGTCCGAACGTTAAATGTAACGTCTTTTTCTTCGCGACATCATCGCATGTTTATATTAATATGTACCTACAGATGTATGTCGGTGTACTATTAGCAGATCGAAGACCAGACAATTGGTTGCGGAATACGTTTTATTTTCGCACGTCTTTAGTGAAGGAAGAAAAGAAAACTATCATACACGTCGAAGATGCAAAATTTGTGAAATGTAGGATCAATTTCAGCAGAAGAAAATTGAACGAGTTATATCCAAGTGAAATTGTATAATCACAGAAAATTTCATCGAAAATTACGGAAATGTAAACGAATAATTTGTTATTAAATGACGGGGGGATTATGGTTATTATTGTAGGGGATATGTGCGATTTAATTGATTTTTTGAAAAGTTCAAAATGAAAATGGAGAAATAATTTTAGTAAGCATTTTTTGTTTAGCCTTGGCTTCGCTACTCCTTACAGTACCCTCTACGTTCTCGCTTTTCCATCACCTTCTATTGTTCCGCCTTGTTAGTCTCCTTCATTTCTTCGGTCTCTAATCGTTTTTTGATATACTAAACCTGTCGCTCCACATGTCTTTCTATTCTTTTAATCTTTTGTGTTGGGTGAATGTCCTTTGCTGACGTGCCCATTAAAAGGAAAACAACTAACTTTTGTATTTAGAATTGATCATTTAATAATGTACGTGCAAAGTTAAATGCAATAATATATTTCACAAAGTGCAATGAATGTCGAAACTAGTTGATGGTTTTTTTTTTTGTTTTTGTAATATGTTTAATATGATTTTTGTGCTTTTTATATACTTTTTACGATACCTTTTATTGAATTTATTACTTTATGAAATATGTAATAATGATATATATATATACGTATTAATCGAGCTTTGCTCGGATCTGATAAATCGATCAATATCTATTGATTTCGCACGCAGTCAATATTTAATACTATTAATATGCACACGATATTCTTTTTTTTATACATTTCGTTATAGATGTTTTCATGTTGTGTTTGTTCTCAACTTAATAAAAACACAACTACTATTCGTAAGCTAGAAATATTATATGTTGTAACGGTGTCGCCCGGTATATATTTCGAAATTGATATATAATAGAAATTTAAACCCGTTGTGTGAAGCGTGAATATAAATGTATTTCATCGCGAGTCAAAGATATTAACGCGTTTATCTATTTTTAATTAACAATGTAAATAAATTTATCATTTTTTACACTACGGTATAAATTAGCGAATTATTTACTTTTTAATAAACCCTAAAAGTACGATGATCACACTTGGACGTATTGATCGTCTCATTCCTATTAAAATTGGTTTTTTTACAGAATTTTCTAGAAAACTCAAGACCTCGTCTAAGCGATTTATCTAAATCTCGACAAAAACTTCCAAGTATCGTCAATTCCATCAAAACCGTTAGTACATATACACATACATACGTACATATATGTAGACACATATATTCAATTTGTACTCAAATTGTAATGTGAAATATTAAAAATTTTACATTTATGGTGTGAGTTATGAGCCAAAACGCAATAATGTATCTGGCAATAATGAAATTTGTACTAAAATAAAATCAATTGATTCCGAATTTGTTTGCTTGTAGAACTTGTTTAACCCTTATGCCTGGTTATAATAGTATCTTTTTCATCTTGATCTGAGCATCGTCAGATGATCTTCGATAGTGCACAATGCATCTGACTCATGCGTAATGCACCGCTTGTCTGAGCAAAGCATAGCATTTATTAGCTGGTTATATATACTCTTTCTGTTTTGTTTTTTCCCCTTCCGTGATTAATCAGGTCATAATACGAACGGCTGTAATATTTAAGGGGGGATATGGTTACTGCACCGCTGCGACATATCTTCGGCCGGATTTTGTCTAATATATGCATATTACGCGGTTCGCTGCAACGTTCTCCTCCAATAAATCATCTGAAAGGTATATATCAGTTTGAAGATTTTCATTTCGGTGTGAGGCAACACACACGTTATTATTAAGCAGCGAGTTTTTTCAAATTTCTGTTAGCTGCGCGAGCGATGTTTTGTCCGATCGACTGGTTGACCTTCTTCTTCTTTCGTAATTGTAGGTTGCATTAGACAAAGTGAAAAAGAAAAGCACCAAGTTTATCACTGTCTAGCTTAGTTTTCTTAATCCGTTTTCGTTTTTCTTTTTCGGTTCGTTTTAATCGAGTAAATGCTACCAGTACACACGTTAACTATATTGGGCGCCAAAATTTGGTGTTATCGATCGAGAGCAAATTTTATGTTTTAATAATTTTTATGAAATAAAAAAAAAATTAAGCAAAAATCAGCATATTGGAATATGGAAGAGGAGAAAAATTAAAACTGATAAAAGTGCATTTGTACGTGGTAATACACTAAAAGAAAATGGTAAAAGCAATTTCGAACTCTCACCCAGCGTGCGTTTTTCGACAAAAACCAGTTGTGTAAAATCCGGTTTCACGGTTACAGAAATTATTTACGATGATTTTCCATTAACGTTAGAGCGCAACCAGTCAAACCGATATGAAGAGTTTAAGGATGCGAGCGCATCCTCCGAATATTATTACTATTATTATTATTATTATTATTATTATTATTATTATTATTATTATTATTATTATTAGTGTCATACATATAGCGTGATTACGCAGGTACATATTTGAGTAATGATGAGTGTGATTCGTGTGAACCGGCCGTTTTATTCGACCTTCCAGCAAGATAAAAAATAAAGAAATAAAAATCAAAAGAAAAAATATCGAAGGCGCGATGCGAGGTCAGTGACCGCGGCCATCAGATCTAAAAAAAAAAGGAAAAAAAAGCCAAAAAACTAAACTGTATTAGTGCAAAGCGGTGGGATAAGCGGGAGGAGGTCTTGCTCGAACTCTGTACACACGGTAATGGTAAAAAATTTTTAATTAAACTCTTAAATGGGCCCAGTTCCCGGCGAAAATTAGTAATTATCGAAGATAATAATTCCCTATAGGGCGCACGCAACACCGATTCCTCGTCAGATATGCTGCATAAAAACCCGTTCGTCTTCGCATCTTTTGTCATTACACGCGGCCGTGTCTGTTGGTCGCGCTGTTTTGCACTGCTAGGAAAATAAAAGTATCGGCCGATCCCACACAAGCTGTGTTACAGGTGAGAGATAGAACGATGATGTTACGCGGACACAATGTGTAATCGATTCCCCGGTTACACTATTAACGTTATATAACGCAGAAGTGTCTACCACCTCCGACATCTTTTTTTCTACCGTTGCAACTGGATGGCGCATTTTCTTTTGAAGATGTCTTTGTAATTTCACCGAAAGAAAAATAGAAAGAAAAAGAAAGAGAAATCGATTATTAACGACCTCTTTAATTTTCATTCTGGCGAATTTTCACGCGGATTTCGTTTTTTATTTGTTCCCCCGATGATAAATCAGATACGGTGTGACTATAAAAGTTGTATCGATGTGGAAGGATTTTTCAATAAGGTGAGGAAAAACCAGTTTTCGAAAGTATCTTGAACTCGGCCGTAGCGATTTAAAAGTTCATTGCTACGATGGTCAGCAGGTGTTTGAACTAAAAAATTTTTCAGCCGAGAATATTCTCTCTTCATTAAACAGGCTTAAAAAAAATTTCACGCCTATAAGTGCTGTATGTGGTTTCGCTTTAATTACCGCATTTGCGCCGTAGAAAGTTTCGTCACTATCGGGGTCTAGTAGCGAGGAGGAGAAGAAAAGTCCCTGGACCGAGAAGCCGAAGATAAAAAAAAACCTTCGATAAAATTTTGTACAGATTTCAAAAGAAATAAAAGTGTGTCCTAATGACCGCACTGGTACGGAAGTAGCCGGATCAATTTTTGATTGGCCACTGATATATTAAGTAAACGAGACAGGAATATTTATAATACGTACACAATCACCAACGATAAGAAATGTATGTAAAACTTTATTAGTAATTCGGTCTCATCAAGATTGAAAACTTACTTTTATTAATTTTTAAAAATTCCGGAAAAAATTTCTCCGAATTTTTGAATGTTTTTAGCGAAGTCACAGTCTTTATCGGGCAGCGCGAATTTCTTCACTATTACGAATCCTCGTAGATCACTTATTCTACGCTATTTCTTTCTATGCTAATGTTTTCGTATTCACCTAGATTTGAATACAAGGTTGTCATTTTCCATTTTTTATATTTCTCTTTATCCCGCTGTCGGTAATTTTGATGCACATTATCTGTGCTTTGAGTGTGCTCCCTGTCTGCCGAATAATCGTTTTTTTTTCTGCACTCAAACCCTTGCTCGCACGAGTAATTTCTTTTTTTTTTCCCCCTAAATTTTAGAATATATCGGCATCAAATGAGACGCTCTCTGTTATTTCTCCGACTTTTTACCTTGAATCCGGATTTTATTTTATTTTAAAAAATATGCTCATTTTTGGTGTGTGTGTGCGTTTGATGCTCAATTTTCAATAGTAACTAAACTACTTCGTTTGATATTAATATCGCTGGCCAAAAGGGGAGTATTTAAAATAACCCCCGAAATTTGTAAAACAAAACAAAAAAAAAATTATATCGTGTAATAAAATATAAAGATCTATTTCCGCACATTATTTATTCTATAACGGTTTATGGCATTCTGTAATCTTTTCTATAAACAAGTGAACGGATTATTAAAGCGCGTATGCGAAATCATGAATTATGCAACAATGAAACAAGTAGTAACTTTTGCAGCGTTGCCATCTTATTAAACTCGTTTAATCGAAATTTTGAACGATTATCGATGCCTTGTGGGGGCTACCAGTGCACTGACCCCTCACGAATTTTAAGGATCAGAGCTAGTACTAATTAAAGAACATCAAAAACAACGAACTTCCGAGCTGTAAAGAATCAAACGTATTCTCTGTTGTAATAATCTTAGAAGAAAAGCAAGGGGAAAAAAACCCCTATTTATTGACATATATAGAACGGAAAATAATCACATATGAAATTGAAAAAATGGTCAACAACTACGATACATGTTAAGGCAAAAAATAATTTTACAGGAAAATTCATAGACAGGTTCAGCGTGTAACGTTGATATGTTGATGTAGACTTTTACTTTATTAGGACGATAGCACTCATGTTGGTAGTGTTTGTATTTTAACTGAATACTATGCTAAACAGTCGCCTGTATTTTATTAGTAGTTGAAGACGGATGAAGTTGGAAATTAACAGTAATTCCGTGCAATACTCGTATGAATATTTCAATGTAGAATTGTTTATCTTCCTGTTTTTTGAATATAAATATAGTAATTTGGAATTAAGATACAAGTATAATAGACGAATTAAAAGTGTAATTTGTGTATACTATATAGAAAAGGCATCGCCTGAAAACGTTGCTGACTAGTACATACAGATTATATTTTTAATTCGTTTTTTTTTTTTTTTTTTTTATACTTGTATTTTATTTATTTTTTTAATCTATAATTTATACTGTAAGATGCCAATTTTTTTTTTGTCGCGTTGTATTTTTCCTGCAAATTAACGCTGTATTTATTTTACTTAACTATAAATGTTGTGACACGCTAATCATGCACAGTAAGGTTGGTAAAAATGTTATAATATGATTTTGATCCAATCTTACAATTGCCCTTAATTACACTTAATTAAGCGTCTACATAATAGTTTTTTAAACAGTTGTACACCTAATATAAAATAAAATTGAATTAACATATTATTTAACACGATTATTAATATAAATAAGATGTATTTGTTATAACTGCAATTATTTCGGACCACCCCCTTTTATCGCACAATTTGACGGTTGATGGAACTATACATCTTGTCACCATCCTTAAATTAAGTACACATGCAGGAAACGACTACACATAGGGAAATTAATTTTTAATTGAGCTACGTAACACTCACGGCTCATTTAATTTTTAACATACTCTGTGTGCGGTAACAATACGATTTTTCTAAATAACAGGGTCTTAAAAAAAAAAAAAAAAAAAAAAACCGTGATTTTGATAAAAGTTTCAATTTTTTTTCTTCCGTCTCTAATTTTCTTTCTTGTCTACTTTATTCGATCGGTATAGGTAAGCGTTTAAGTGGGAGATCTAATTATTACACGTTATTGTGGCACTCATGTCGAAAAAAACATTTTATGGAATTCTCACTACTGACGCCAACCCGACTCTGTTTCTAAACTGAAGAATAGAAATGCTTTTTAACGTCTGTCACTCAAACTCCCTACTCCTTATTGTGCCTCATATATCTTATCGTTTCCGTCGATCATTCCTATCCTCAGTTCCTTTATCTTATCAATAGCTGACCGGATCTACATTTAACTGATCCTTCTCCTTCCTTTCGTTTCTGGGCGAAGATCCTTTGTTGACATGCCCAAAGGAAAAAAAAAAAAACAAAAAAAAAAAAACGTTGAATTTATGGTGGTTTTCAATTTTATTTGTATTTTTTCTAAATTATATCACGAATTCCGTTAACGGCTAATAATAATTAACGGTTATTTTTGATAAATAATATTTCCTCTTGACCCAGTGCTGAACATATTAGAAATAATAAATGTTTAAAAAGTTGATTTCCTTTAGTTATATAACCTTGTCTTTCACGACTCTTATTCATTGCTGCCGTATTAGTTCGGAAGTAGGAGGTTCCTTCTATAGTTATTCGTTATCCGCGAAAGAGTTCCCGTTCCATATTTGCACCGTAGTAGGCACATACGGAAGAATGTCAGCCGCATCTCGGACAGATTAAAGAGCATGATATAAACTGGAAATGAGAGATTTCTCAAAGTCAGCGGGGTTGCATTCGTGTAAAAGAGAAAATTAAAAGGAGCAAACAGATTTTAACGGAACGGTAAAAAATTACAGGTTCAACGCGTTCGGTAAATCAGTTTAGCGCGGGGGCCGATGCCCATTCATCGTTTAGCGTACAATCGATGTGTGCATAATCAGCGGGAGATATGTTGACATATCACCAAGCCCTCTCAGGAAGCTGGACGGCAACTGTTCGCGCCATTACCGGTTCAAAATACGATCGAGTAAAGTTCACGAGACCACCGGTCATTAACCGTGCTCCTGCGAACTGCCGATAATTTTACCGAACCTAAAACATCCAGTTTTCTCGATAAAAAGTACATTGTGTGTTTTTCGAGAAATATTGTTGTAGATTTTTCGTGAAAGATCCTGAATTTCACACTTAATTTTGCGAGAAAAAAAACTGTAAATGTGAGAGTTATTTTTCTTATTACCATTAGTATGAATTAAAATATCTCTCATTTTGCGGATAAATGAAATTTTACTCATCTTAGGAGACGCAATAGTCTGCATTGTTTCAACGGTAACAACAGGTGCTGATTGGCATCATTCCCCTGGAATCGAAAGGGGGGAAAACCTTTACAATTGCCACCCACAGTCTCACCTCTTGTTAATCTTTGCTTTCACTATGACATAATTTTTATGTCTACTCGTCATCGTTATCGTCAAAAACGTTCGATTTTCGATCATTCATTCTCTCTTCAACCGACCTATTGTAATAGTTTTTTTTGTAAAATAAGATCTCGTCTTTAGAATAATACGTTTCAAGAATTTAATCCTATTATCCCATCGTGCTTCTCCAGCTGAGACGATAGTGCGCACGGCTCGCTAGAAGAAGCAATTTCGAAACGCCGTATAAAACTTTACTGGAGAACAAATCTACCGAAACATTTCGAAGAGAATTCTACAATGGTGTGTGATAAACTGAACTTGTCGACATGTGTAGAAGTTTTAATGTCATTACTTATCGGCACTTCTGCACACTGCTCCAGGACCAATCAAATCAGGTTGCGGATTTAAAATAATAACTCGGAACTAACCGCAAGTGGTGATTGCCGAATTCGATTTTCCATCGTCAGTGCCCTCAAAACTCACAAGTTGATCGCAATCGAATCAGGTTGAGCGACCTAATGTTATCTAAATCCGTGTAAAATCAATGCGAGTAACAACTCTGTTTACTGGCGCCGAGTTGACCGATTTTAAAATATTTTTCTACTTTTCTCGTTTTTGTAAAGTAAATTTCGTTTGCCCGTTTGTTCAACGCAATCCGCTCTTGTAAACCGACATTTTCTATAGTTTTCATTTCTAATACGCTTTATTTATTATGTATTATTGACATTTTTCTTCAACACTTTTAATGCGTCAAGCATAATTGATCACGTCACACGCAGGAGATAATTATGGAAATGAAGGTTACCTATATTAGAGGTCAGCACGTTTGGCCGCAAGCACGATTTGCCGAAACACCGTTTAGGCGCCGGCATTACCATAAACAGTTCTGTATTCACTTCCACATGCCTTACAAACAATTTTACATCCGACACAGAAAATGTTATATAAACTATTACCGAGATTACAGATCGATTATTTCAAGTATCTGTCACTTTATAATCTCGTTACGCACCGGTAAATTCGATAAATAAAATTATATTTCTCGGTAATGTTGACTTTTGAAAGGATTCGTTCGCTATTTAATAATCAACGCTTTTAACAAAAATAATTTTTAGTTAATAAAATTTACCAACTATGAAAAAAAAACTTTGTTTTTTTTTTTTAATTTTTTTGTTTTGTTTTTCGTTTTTTAAGTGATAATATTGTTTTGAACGTTTTCACACGGCCCTTCTTCGATCGAAGATTACTTTTGCACAACAAACCGTCACGTACTTTAAAAATTTTGTGAAGTAGTTTTATTAATATAATTCGGTTCCATACTTTTGTGGTATGTTATAAATCTCATTGAAAAGTAAATAAATTAAAACCAAAAAAATTGTTATTTAATTATTTAAAATAAAAATAAAACATCGACTAGTTTCGGATAGTATTATCCATCTTCATGGTGTATATATATATAATATATACCATGAAGATGGATAATACTATCCGAAACTAGTCGATGTTTTATTTTTATTTTAAATAATTAAATAACAATTTTTGTGGTTTTAATTTATTTACTTTTCAATGAGATTTATAGTAGTTTTATTTATGTATATATAGTATATATTAAGATTGGTATTTTTAACGATTTGGTCTTTTTTTATTTCTAGTTTGAAGTTAACAGCCGTTGTCTGTAATTAGTAAATTCTTTTTAGCCCTTATCTTAATTTAAAGATTTACTATTTCTCCGTCATTGGGAACTACCGCGTTTTTTTTTGTTTTTTTTTCGCGTTATTAGTTGAGCATTTGAGGCTATCCCGTGGTGGTAAAAATCTAAGCTATCTATGAGCAGCATATTTCTATTACAAAATGAATTCGGAAAGGCATTTATGGATCGAGCCAAAATATAAATCTCTTACTGTATATTGTCGTTGCTGTAGTAACCCCATCGGACTTATGTGTATGGTTAACGCATGAAATGTTTTGAAAGAATGTTCCGGTAAAATATGAAAAAACAAAAACGTGCAATTATTTTAGTAATGATTCGACGAATACTTTTTTTAATTTTGCTTTTATCTTCTGCTTACGAACTGAGAGTTATCCGATATACATTATAGCGGTGAAAAGAGTAAAGTGGAAGGATTTTAATTTAGCACGACTATTGGGGATTAAAGGAAACGGGTAATAGATGAGTTAGGATATGTAAAAAAAAGAAGAACTGAAAGAAAATTACTGCGATAACGTCGCAATCATCATATTACGAAGAGAATGAAAAAAACAATCGGGAAGTAGACTGCGATCGAAAGATAGCAGACGGACACGAGATTGAAGATGGAAGAAATCACGATATCGAGATTAAAAAGAAGGAATGAATTGAATGCGAAGGGTGGTGAAAAAGTATCGCATTAAAAAAGAAAAAGAGAAATGATAAAAGGAAGAAAGGTAATTTAGGAGATTTTATACGGATTGCAACTTAATATTTAAATACTAGAAATTTATATATTTCTTCTTTAGGAGAACATGTTTTCTAATGGGAAAGAAGTAACCAGTTCGAAATGTAGATTAGGCACCCCCGTTCGTGGTTATGTCAATGTCAGTATGATTTTAGATCTACAAAAAATCACAATCTGGTTCGAGTAGGAGTAGCGAAAGCAAGAGAATTAAACATTAAAACATTACCCGGAAATTACTAAATTAATGAATAAAAAATCGAAACAGAAAATAGAGATTTATTCATTGAATTCATTTCCTTTGCCGGTTTTTGGTTATAAAAAGCGTAATCTACCGTACAATAAAAGATAGGCTATTTTAAGATAAGCAATTTACCAGCTTTTACGAAAATCTCGTTACGGATATATACGTGGATATTCTACATGTACGTGTATTAAAACGAAAAAGGAATAAAACACGTATAGCGAGACGCTAAGTAATTACCGGATTTTGTACGGAATTTCAAAAATCGATTCCGGTCCAATTTCACGTAAGGACCGAATAAATTGGGGACAAATATTTTTGGCGCGATTATTTTTCTTCTTATTACATCCGTTCGATTTCACTCGAAATGAACAATAACGCCGTACTTACCGGAAAAGTATTTAGCCACCAGGGAAGGGGGGATTAGAGGTTAAATTTACTCGCAGATTAATGCTTTAAAACTTTATATACAGTAATTTAATGTTAACCGCGTTGTTAATTCAAAAATATTTTAGAGTCGAAAGAGAAAATTTGATTTACAACTTACGAAAGAAAAATGAAAAATTTAACTACTCGTTTTACTTAAAATTTACATGGTATAAAACTTACTTTTTTTGGGAAGTATCAGAAATTTTAAATAGTTCGAGCCGGTTTTTAATAATTTCGATGTTACATATACATATATATATATACAGTGAAAATCTGTTATATCGACATTGGGGTTGTGACGTCTTACAAAGACGAATATTATTGTTGGAACCGACAGAGATTAACATGAAACTATAATATCCGTTAACCCGATCGGTTACATCGATTATAATGAAAAATCGATTATTGCAACCGAGATTTTGGTACACAGATAGAATATTGACGTTTATAATGACGTCGTGACACAAAATTTAACTTTGAACGATTTTTGCGGATAAATTTAATAAAAGAAAAAAAAAAACAAGAATGAAAAAATAAAATTCGCACGGAGCAGATAAATATTTATTTCTTGTTCTACTTATGTTGCTCATTAATAATGCTTCTGAAAACCTTACATTTCATGACAAAAAATATTAGAAAAATGCTATACTCTACATGTCGTTGTAATAAAAAATTGAAAATTACAAATTACTTCAAAAACAAGAAACTACCGTTGCATAGTGATTTTTTCCCATTTTTTTCACACTTGTTTCTTACTGATTTAGAGTTGTTCATTGTGAATCGTAACTTCACAATTTCCGACGCCCTGTCAAGAGTATGGAACTTTACTTTTTAGATGTTATTCATGACTGCGTACTTTCATGTATAAAGGAAAAAATGAGTGGTGTTTACATTTTAGAATTCATTTACAAAAATTATTGCTCTGTGACTGTAAATAAATGATTATATGTTTAATCATTGGAAAAAGTTGCTTTGTAAAATGTTTTACGAAAGTTTTATAGCGGAATAATTCTTCCGTAATAGTAAATCTTGAGCATTAAAAGAACAGAGTACTTTACTTGATATCGGGATATAACGGTAAATCGGTTATAACGACTAAATTATATTCATTTAATTCAAAGTCATTATAACCGATTTTCACTGTGTATAATATATGTACACGCACATATATTAATTACAACGTAATTCTTAGGCCGGCCCCCATTAGACAAAATGTCCCAATTTTATATAACGTTTGTAATATTTTAATTTTTACCGACTTCCAAAAAGATGGAGATTATATATACGTCGCGTATTTTTTTGTTTGTTCGCGCATAATTCATATTTATACAGACACCGATTTTACCGATTCTTTGTCCATTAGAAAAAATACCCTATTCAACGTAGGTACCCCATGTGAGTAATGATGAAAATCGGTGAACATAAATTGAGTATTCGTCAAAAAAATGTGAAAAAATATGGTTCCTTTGGATAATTTTTTTTTCTTATTATTTTTTATTAGTATAGCAGAGAAGCGGTTGACTTAAAATGCTACCAATTTGCAAAATTACCATGGAAATGTAGCTTTGTTACCGATTTCCAAAAAGAAGGAGGATTACACGTTCGTTGCTTTTTTAGAACTACGTTGTAAATTTTGATCGTTTTATACAAAGTATAGAAGAGAAAGAGGCAGAAATGTAAGCAAGAGGGGTCAAGGGACACAGCCCCTTGCTAGGCGAAAATGGCCGAATTATATATTTATAATAAAAGATATAGAGGGTTAATTTATACTTGTTATTCATTAATATTATATAATATATAATAAAACGTTCGATAAATGTAGCAATCATAACAAGTTAATGTGATCGTCGCGGAGTAAAATACAAGTATTTAGAAAAATGCTGAACAATATTTTCGCCGATTTGGATTGTTTTCGTAATCTCTTTGAAGGTACAAAACGTATGGCTCTATGCAAAGATAAAAAATAAAGAGATGAAAAGTAAGTAAAAGTAAAATAAGTCCCGAAATCTTGGAGGGCGTCAGATGTGAAGTTAAGGTTCATAATGTAAATAGAATAAAAAAAAAAAAAAAAAAAAAAATCGACTCGTTCCTTTTATTGAAATATAAACCTCTAGCGTATAATATGTTTAATTTCGCACCCTTAACTTCGAAATAGTCTATTTTTAGTTTTATTCAAATTTTATCAAACATTTTCCAAGTTAATTGAATCGATCGGTATCTTACGGTCGATACATTAAACGAAATCGTTGGGGTGTGAACTTTGCTGATTAATTTTAAATAATTCTGACATTTTAGTAAGCGTTGTAAACGGTTGCCCTATTCAAGAGTGATTTATGCGGTATCGAAAAATGGTTAAAGTTACGCCCGACGTCGTGGTCGGCAGAAATGTGGGCTACGAGAAATCATTTAAAAAATTGCGAATCTAACTGGTAATTTCTGAGGTGTGATAGGCATCCGGCTATATTCTGGAAAATATTTTCCGGCCGTTAAATTCGAAATTAATTCGTGAATTATTAATAATTTTTACCATTCGTGGAAATGAACGAAATTCAAAGTGTATAAAGTTAAATTAACGCGCACTTACTTTGAACATGTTGAGCGAGCTCTGTATTCGTTTCGTCTGCAGCTGAACTTTTCGTTATGTAACAAAAGGTCTGCAGTCTCTATATATGTCTGCACGACAGTGAGCGCTAAAGTTTTAACACGAGTGTCCGAGCTGAACGGTTTTCCTGTCGAGAATGGACAATAAGAATTTTTTTCTCGCACTATAACAATCGGGCGCAGTGACTGGATCACGGTGGTCGCTGTTCTGGTAATACGGGAATATGGAGCGACTACGGCATTCTTTATAAACCTGAACCTGCGCTAGGCAACGGCCAAGGCTCTCATCGGTCTCCTCGGGACGGAACCGCCATCGCCTCCATCTTAGTCATCTTCTCTTCCATCCATTCTATCGCTGTTCACCCGTTTTCCATTCCGGTGTTTTGCCGTTTGTGCTCCATCGATCTTATTCCGTTCTGCTAATCTCGCGGCACTCCTTCGATGGCCAGTCAAGAACGCGTACGTGCACACATACACCGACAGATCTGTATAGGTGGGTAGCAGTCCTATGCACAGTGCAGTAATCACGTGCAAAGGAGCAGTCTGTGTAGTTGCAAATCTTTTTAGCGGCGAACTAGTCTTAATTTTTGTCTCGCCAATAGATCTTTGGTCGCATCAGCGTGCGTTGTTGCGTACACATCAATCGATTCAACTCACATCACGTCTCGAGCTCGTCTTCTTGACAGCGGGATACATTGTCCAGGTCGCCCTGTCTTGCACAAACCAATCTTCGGAGCCGCCGGACACAATCAGCCGAAGCAGACGTCATTGACACTTAATTCTTATCACGTTTAACGCGCTACCGTGCTGGATTAAATCGATTTACATTATTTACACATAAAATAAAAAAAGCTACATTTCTTTCTATTTTTTTTTTTTTTTTTTTTTTTTTATATGCTAATCACGGTTCTCTGGATGGTTACCAACGTTCGTAAATACAAGTATGTAGAAACGCGCGTGTCCCTTTGTTTCTTCGACCTTTTTTGCGCTACCATTCCGTTTTATGAGATTCTGGAAAATCGTTGCTAAGCTGCTTGAGGATTTTGTAAACGTTTTCTAACTAGATAATTTTAAACAATAAAAATATTTGAACGGCCTCCTTCCGTTTTTTCTTACATAAGCCAGAACGTGATGCTTATTAACGTCGTCGGTAGTATGAATTTTTCTCGAATTTTTCATTAAATTTCTCCGTTCCACCATTCTTAGCCGAATAAAAACGGAAAATCGTTTAACGTAAGGAGTTTTTTTCTCGAAAGATTGTCAACTCGAAAATATCTTAAAAGTACGCCAAACTGCTTTTATTTGAGGTGGTTGCTATGTACGAATGCTATACCTTTGCTGGCAGCGTCATTCGCAGCTGCTAAGCGTTATGTTGGAATATATTTTTCGTCACGTGATCTATAAAAACAATGTAAAATATACTAGTTTCATTTAATGCCATTCGAACAACTGTTTCTGGCTTGCTTTTCTAGTTCGGCATCACACACACTTACCTATGAATGATGTGCCTTAGGGAAAAATAATTAATTTGAAAAGAATGTGTAGGCTTTAAAAATCGTTTTTTGCCTTTTTCAATATCATATTTTTTTCTCCTTTTTTTTTTTTCCTTTAACGTTAGTACTTTTCTGTAAGGCTTCCAGCGATACGGAAAATCGTTTTACAAATCGTTTCAAAACAAATTATACATCAAATCATAATACTGAAATACAAAGCAACTTGCATTTCACTATTACAGTTTGATACATAACTATTTCTTAGAAAGTTCAGATTATTTGACTCTAATTATCTGTGGCAGCGGTTCGCGGGCAAACGACTTTTGACATTATTGACGATTCTCATTACACGGGACACGATAACCGATGTGTAACGTCAAGAACTTTATTCGTTAATTTTTTATTCTAAAGAGAAACGTTGAGCTTTCTGTGTAAACTTGAAAGGAAGTAAAATAATGTGAATTGAAAGCGTATAATCGAGTTGTTCAAAATTTTAATCTGGATTAACGAGAACTTGATGAGAACCTGAAATTTTGTTTCCTAAAATAAATTTAAAAATTTTTCGTAAATTTTCTAAAGTTTGTCCGTATTTATTTAGTGTCGTGTCAGACTTGTTGCATGATCATCCAAGGTTTTCGCATGGAAGTTCATTCTGACATGTTTTTTTTTTCTCTCTATTTAGTCCCCCCCTATGAATAGATTTTTGCCGGATCAACAATGTGGGTATATTAATTTGTGAGACAAATTTAATATTTAATGATATTTATCAGTTAATAGCTTAATAATTAATTACATTAATTACGGGTATTTTAATAATCCAATGTCATTTTTTTTTTGTCTTGCATGAGCGTTAAATATACATATATATATATATATATATTAATGATGTTATTTTTTTTTGGCTCGTCAACCATAAACATTAACCCAGCGTAAGTAAAATTTTTGTATATTTTCAATGTGCAACAACGGGATTTGAACGAGGTCAAGCACCACTGATTAACCAATTACGCTACGGTAGTGGGCTGTGTGTAATATGAAAAAAAAATCGTTTTGAAGTACGTAACGCTTTCTTTTCTGTTACTTTTTAAAAACACAGTATTTTACATTTGAATCGTAATAAATTAATGACTATCCCCGATTTTAAAAAATTATAATAAACTCATTTATCATAAGAATGACTCAGTCAATTGAAACAACTCTTCTGTAAGGATTATAGAACTAGTACCTAATGGTTTAGGGATTTGCCTCTTGGCGACGTTCGAGGAGCAGAGTTTATGTATACAAATATATATATACATATATATATATACATGTGTATAATGCCCTGCTGGAAGCCAGTATTTATAACGGATTACTCGATCTTGTATAATATATCTCGGTGTTATTTTTGTAGCTTGGCAACAATTTAAATAAAATAGGGGCTGTATAATTTCTAATGAAACGGCAAGCATATGCAAAAAGAAATAAGTTCTCTGTATATTGTTATCGATTAAACAATAACGCTTATTTTTCCAGCCTTACTAAAGCTGCCCCTGAAAAATGGGTAATCGGTGGAGAATATTATTTTTAAGTGTCAATTAACATTTTACGCTTATCTTGTCTTAAAATGTCTGGGATTATATCTTATTTTATATTTTTATACTTTGTATTTTTCAATATTATCCGATAACTCGATCTGATTTAGAAGTTAAACATGATTCAGACCAGTAATACGATTAGACTCAAAGAATTATCGCCAATTTATTACCATATGCTTTATTTGAACTACCTATGCTGTTATTAATCTCCTTCCCTTTACAGTATTTAATTTCGATGAATGTAACTTCAACGAATACCTTCAGCGTAAACACAGGGAAACATTCAGCTCTTTCCGAACGGCCGTTTGTTTAATAATTATTCGAGTAAAACAAGATAGTAGTTTTTCTGCTAACGGCACACAGTTCATGCATATTATTAGCTGTAAATATAGCAACGTTGAATCTTGAGTTATTCGCGCTTTGAACTTGCATTTAACTTAGCATATATATGTATATAAGACGAGTCGTTATGAATATGGCTGGAATTCTTGACTGCTGACATCTCGAGATCACTTATGTACGACAGTTGCAGGACCGTGACAAAACATTAGTAAACTCGAAGAAGTATATGTAAGAACTACCTACCTATGTTCCTTGAGCAAATGGACAACTGTGAGAGAAAAAGATGCATAAAATGAAAACAAAAATCAGTTTTGGGCGAATGAATTATATTTAATTTATCGAAGCTATACGATTGCGACGGTTCAGTTGACAAATAGTTAACTAAAATACAAAGTTCAATTTTACATAGGGTAAGAAATTAAATCCTTTAGAAAAACATGAAAGCAGGAACCTAAGATTTTACTATGATTGTGGAGCGGTGTCTCCGAAACATGTCGATGTGTTAGTTCTAAGCAAAAGAATTGACCACTTTATTATCTTTGATGACGTGGTTGCTACAGTAAATTAATACGAGCGAAGCGAGGGGAAGAAAAAGCACGAATGAGGGAGCATACAGGAAAAATTATATGGTCACAAATAAAGAGAAAATTAGGAGTTAATGAAGCTTGAAGGGACTCGGAGAATAGGGGGAAAAAATAATTGCGAAAAAAAATGATTAGACAAAAACTAAGAAACGGAACGTAATCATATCAGTCTGAACTGGGGGAAAACGAACTGAAACGATTGCAGAATCTTTATTTAGGATCAAGGTTAGGAAGGTAAAATCAAAAAAGTTCTAAAAAACGGTAAAGTTGAAAAAAATGAAGATTGTTGCGGCATATTTTATAAGGCGAAATGGGTAAGTTTAAAGCGTACGAATACGGTAAATATTTAAACAGAAAAAAATGTGCACGGCTTAGATGGGATTCGAGGATTTGAGTTTGACAAGAATTGCCGTGAAATGGGAGAAATGGTGAAAATTTCGTCACAATTTAGAAAAAAGAGATTTGAGGCATAGACGCGAAAGCTCTATACGAAGAATAGGAATGTAGAGATCGTCTCTCTATTTAGTTGACGGTGGTACTCCAAAAAGTTGTATTTTTTTAATAGCGGAGTTTGCTTCAATAACGCACTGAAAACAGTCTTTAGCAACTGAGCAGGAGAACTCTGCAAAAATGCAGAATATACATCGAAGCTGCGAATGGATGTGACCAACTCAGTAAAGTGTAACAGGATGTCTACTAAGTTCGGGAAGAGATCATACACCACATATCGATATTAAATTGATGATATTTTGACGCGAAAACGGTATTTATTTAATAAAAATAAGGATTGGAAAATGTCCCCCCCCCCTCCCCATAATACGTAAATATTGCCTTTCATTTCATACTTGTTGGTTTCGTTTGTAAGCAGTTTTATTTTCTAGGTTTGGTTTTTTATTGTTCAAAATGATTTGAAAACTATTCAAATCCGAATAAATATTTCGCCGAAGTACAAGTCAAAACTAGTGGCTTAGCTCTGATAGTTAACTATTTAATATCTCTATTCTGGAATAAGATTTAGATTCCAAGTTATTTTCAAAACAGGTACATTGTAGAAGTGTTAGTTTCGTTAAAATCGCAGTTTTTTCTTTCTACTTTTTTCTTTTTTTCATGAAGACGAAGTTAATATCGTAAACGAATTTAAATGTCGTCTAAGCGAACCACTCAAACCGGCAGATTACGATGTTATTCACGTTTAAATTACAGCTCGGCCTATTTAGATTTTTGTATGATCCGTTTAATTCCCATCGTTCATGTCGACTGTCCGTTGGTACTGGTCGTCGATGAACTTGTTTCTGTTTGATTTGTTTGATGAGACATGTAATGCACATATATATTATGTTGCAGTTATAATTGAGGTGCTTTGTACGTGTTTTGTATATACTAATGGCAGGTGATTGACCTGCGCTATATATATATATATATATATATAATTTACACGCAAATGTGAGAAAAAACCATCCAAAAGTATCATCGGGTCGCTAATAAGCAATCTTTGCCAACTGAGTTTATCATAAAATGACAACAGTTTGATAAGTAGTGTCGGAATGTGAACAACGAAAACAACAACGAATACGGTATCTTCAAATTACATATTTAACAATTAATGTACGCGTTATTTGTAAATTAAGGCGCGATCAAGCAGTGAATTTTTCTGGAATATTATTAAAAAAATCAAGTTTAAACGCTCTTTAAACAAAAATGCGGTTTCTTCAAAGTAAGAGAAATTGAAAATAAGAAAACGAAAAAAGCCTATTTTCAAATTAGGATTTCTTAATACATCGAAATAAGCAGATAAGCAAACAGATATACAAATTATTTAATATATTTACTAATTAATTAAAGTTTCCTATATTAGCATGATTTCCCGTTTATTTTAGTGTATTAAGGTGACAAAAAAATGTATGCGTAGCGAAGATTGTAACTTCATGAAGAATTTCTTACTTGAAATTGAAACAAATTCCTGCATAATCCAGAAAGCGAATGACATAATTGTTGTAATTATTTCTCACAACGAAAAAATATAAACATGAAATATTAGACGAAAGATTCAATTTATCGGCATTTTTATTAGCGCTTATAAAATTTGTAGTTGGTAGGTTTTTTAGCATACATTTTGTGAGTTGCAAAAAAAACATAAAATTACTTGCATTTCTTTTCTCGATTTAGAAACAAAAGTGTTTTTTTTTTTTTTTTTAATAAACGAAAAATTGACTGATAATCTTTCACTTCCAGTTATTTTTCTCGATCAGGATTATGCTAGCGTAAGGTAAAATTTCGTTAACTGAAGAGAACTAAAGAATGCGAATCACGTTATTAAATAATCTTTCTATGAATTCCGGGCCATAGTGGTATTCCAAGCAACGAATTAGTGGACCAAGCTGCTAAAGAAGCAACATGCTTCAACCACATACCGAATATCGCAATACTGACAACAGATTTGAGAATCGTCTAGACAAAAAATTCCACAACGCTTGGTTGGAGGTTCCCTCTTCTAATAAACCGAAAGGAATTAAAAAATCTTCAGAGTCATGCTCAACCTCAGTAAGATCTAACCGTAGGGAGGGAATTGCTCTTTGCCGTGTCCGCATTGGTCATACTTCAATTACTCATTCATACTTTTTGAACAATGACTTACCACTTTACTGTTTTCATTGCAATGATCTATTGACTGTTCAACACTTCCACATTGACTGCTCGGAATACAAAACGATTCGCTGAAAATTTTCATTCCCTTCATTACTTGCTGAGTTTCTCGGTGATGATGAAAGAATAATTTCTCGACTCCTCGGATTTCTCAAAGCGACAGATCTCATTACTTTATTGTAATAAAACTTTCCGCCATGACTCTAGCCTAGTCGTTGTATATGGTACGTTAATATATACATATACATATACATATACATATACATATACATATACACACACACACACACACACACACATATATATATATATATATATATATATATATGTAACGCAAATAAAAGAAAGAAATAAATTGTTAAGACAATGAAAATCCACGATAAATAAGTTAAAATCGAGAAGTCGCTATCAGCCACTCGCATTGCAATGCATGAATAATCACTAGAAGAACTCAATAAATAGTTATATTATTATATCGATATATAACACTCATTGTTTTACTTGCTTATGAAATACTATAAATAAATCTACATAAAAAAGCAATTGTAATTATTTAACATTAAACACTGACGCGTTTTGAAGTCAAAGTTTTTCGTAATCATGGAAAAACATTCTGTGACCATGAAGCTTTGACTTCGAAACGCGTCGGTGTTTGATTTCAAATAATTAAAATTGCTTTTTTACGCGGAGTAAATTGATTTAGCATAGTTATATATCATATGAAAAGTAATGACAATTGATAAGGAAACTAACGATTAAACAGACACGATCAAACTGATAACAGCTATTAAAACTGATTCGTCGATTACGAAAAATCGAAAATAACTAGCACATTTGTCAACTTTTTTTACCAAGTTACATCGATAAAAATTACTCGCGGTGAAACTACGAAAAAGAAGATAATGTGTTTAGTTCCATCTTGGATACCGAACAAGGTTATAACGACGATATAAAAAGGATTCGATGCTTTTTAAAAATGAAATGCACTCAGCAGCAGTCGGTCGCGGTAGCATCCATAAGGACATGATGAAATATTTAAATTCCGAATCTAAAAACACTGTATGCCGCCCTCCTTTAATTCATCGCGGAAATTGTTTTTTCCCCAAAAATTGTGGTGAGGGTTCATTCGATTTCCATTTTAAAATCAAACCCGCTAGAACCGATTAGTTATAGACGTGTCTCGCGCTACTATGTAAATTATTCAAATATAACCACGAGATTGCTCTGGACCTGGAAAACTTGCCACCTTCTTGATTTCTTACAATCTGAATTTAGAAAGCATCGAAGCACTCGGGATTTATTAATTAAACTTACTACTTTGAACGGCCGTAAATTTTGACTTGGAAAAGGAAATTGAAAATTAAAATTATTGTGGCAGCGGCGGATACCGAAGGACATTGGGGGGCAGGATTATGTGATTATGTAAAATTTTCTACGGTAGGCAGTAGATTTGAGAAATAGCCCTTGTTTCATAAAGAAAATCAAATAGCGACCTTTTTAGAAATTCATAAAATTGTTTTAAAAATACATAATTATTACAGTACTAATAAAAATCGGCGAACTCGCCAAAAAAAGGTGAAAAAAAACGGTCCCTTTGGATAATTTTTTTTTCTTAAGTATAATGGAAGCAATTAACTTTATTTATTTATTTATTTTTTTTTTTTAATGGGTACGCTAACGAAGAGCAACAGCCCAATCAACCAAGGAATCTAAGTAATAGCTCAAAAGGAGCATAACATATCAGATTTTAATCTGGTACGAGATAGAATGAATGAAAGAAGCTAGAATAGGAACAACTGACAAAGAAGGGAAAAAAAAGGAACATAAAAGTGATTGTATGGAGTAGGAAGACCAAGATCCAAAAACTGAGAATAAAAGAGGGAACGTTCTGAAGAAAGTAAGAAACATTCGAAGAAGACATGATTGACATCACACGGAAGAAAAAATCTTCTGGGCGAAGAGGATACCGAGGAGAAGAGACGGGGGGAAAACGAAAAAGTGACGAAGGGAGAAAGGCATGACCGAAACGAAGACGACATATGGCAGTGATCAGGGGACGACAAACAGAAGGAAACCTGTCAAACCAACTGGTCAGAGAAGGTAAAGGCTGGTCGGAAAAATTAACAGTAATTCGGATAGAGTCGATTAACTTAAAATACTATCAATTTGCCAAATTACCATGGAAATGTAGCTTTTAATGTTTCTATCGTGGAAATTCAGTTCAAAATAAAGAAATCGAGTTTTTTTAAAGCGTAAAATATGGAGAATAATGTGACAAAAAGAATTTTTATTTTTCGTATTTTTATTCTAGTGACCGGCTTGGAAGAACTTTTGATTGATGACGATTCACTGCAAATTCAGTTAATCGCTTTTGATGATCATAAAAGATCGGACGAGGCTGAGGACGCGTCTACGTTCTGTCAACAGCTGCAGCAAGAAGAAGAAGAATATTCAAGTATAATACTAAAAATTGTAAAATGAAATGTTTTTAAAAAATACCGACTTCAAGTTTTATTATAGAAATTGAATAAAAATGCACTAAAAAGTAAAAAATAATAATATGTACCAGAGTGATATTATCGTAATTCTTATACAAGATTAACTTTTTATTCGATAAAAAAGATATTTCAGAGTGATATACCTTAAGGTGATATTGTCGTAATTCTTATGGAACACTGATAGCTTAATTAGAGTAGGTACCAATATTACAATAACAAGTAAAGCCATTGTTCCTAGATATTGCAATATGTAATATGAATCCTATTCTAATTGTATTAATGTTGTATAAGAATTACTATAATATCACCTTAAAGGTATATCACTCTGAAATGTATTTTTTATTGAATAATTATTTTTTACTTTTTAATGCATTTTTATTGAATTATTTTTAAATTTTCATACATTTTTATTAAATTTTTATAATAAATCTTGAAGTAGGTGTTTTTTTTTTTGTTTTTTTTAGCTTATCAACCAGGGATCTTACTTAGAAACAATAAGAAGAAGAGTTAACTAATTAAAACTTAATTCGATCGGAAATGGCAGAAATAAAGGAACCAATGGCAGGAACAATAGACTGAGACGGTACGGACAGGATATAGGAAGCACACTAGGGGGCAGGAAGCCTTGATTTTAAAAGGAGTAAATAAAAGGAAGAGCGTTCCGCAGAAAGAGCAGAACACTCAAAGAAAATGTGAATAGCATCACAAACAACTGCTTTATTAGGATGTAGGGGGGGGGGGGGGGCAATAAGGAGAGGAAACCAAAGAGAGACGATAACGGAAAGCGGGCAATAGAGTGTGATTAAAGCGTAGGCGAATAATAGGGACAATAACAGAACGTGGAAAAGAAGGGAATTATGAGAACCAAGAATCAGTAGGAAGGTTAGGTTAAATTGAGAGGTAGAAGGAACTATCATTGGTAAAAAAAGAAGAATACATATCCGATGAAAATTTAAAGTGAAATTTCTTACTTAAGGACAATAGATTAGAACTAGGGCTCTTTTTAAAGTAAAAGCGGGAGTGGGCAGCAAGCTGAGCCAAAGCATCCGCTATTTCGTTACCCTCGATGCCTTTATGACACCAAGAACGCACAGCAGATCAACGCGGATAGAGTGATGAAAGAAAGATTGTGTATGAGAGATCGTATACGAAGAATGATTAAGTCTGCTGAGGAAAGGGAAGAGGTAAACTGATAGGGCACTCATGGAGTCAGAGATATTATCAGATAGTGGGAAAAGTTACGATTGGAGAAGATATAAATAATTTCACGTAGGATAGTCATTAATTCATTTGTGAAAATAGAACAGAAAGGCGGAAGACGAAAGGATTCGGAAAAATTAAAAACGGGGACAATAAAGGAAGCCCCGACACCATTAGGCCCCCTACAGCCATCAGTGAAGATGAGTATATGAGAAGGAAAGAGGGAACAATGCTGTGAAATTCCTGTTTAATAATCGCCTGAGGCATAGACTTGGACGAATTAGGAAGAAAATATACTTTGGAAAAAAAAACATTTTATTGGACCTAATCTTTTCACAGCAATCCTGTATGATGAAAAGATCGTTTGAAATATAATAAGGTTTATAGAATAACTGGTGTAGGTACTTCATTTATTTCGTAAGCGCAAATTCGGGTAAAATTAGATACGAATGCGCATATAATAAATATAAATATTATTAAACCGGTAATATGTAATTCATTTTTTTCAATCGACCTACTGTCGGCGCCACTTTAAATTTAATGGGCTAAATCAAGAATGAGATATATAATGTCAATTAGTACCTCGTACTAAACTAACTATAATATTTTGTTATCTTGACTAATGGATGATTTTAGAGGTCTCATTTTCCTTCCTTTTTTTTTGCGTTTGTTGTTTTCGTATTTAGAGTTGTTTAGATATTCGTTTCATTTCGTTTAAATGTGAAGTTTTTTGTTTTCTGTTCTGTAAGTTTTATGTTGACGGTTTTCGACCGTTTAAAATTCCTGTATAACTATTATAAATACCTGGCCAAGTAAACAGCTATTTTCTTAAAATTTCCTCGTTTATTGAATTTCTGTTGTTATTAATTTCTTACTCGAATAAATATAAGGAAGTGATAACTCGTGTTCGCCCTTATTGTCTGTTCGTTGCGCATACATGTATGGTGTAGTTTATTGTAAATTTCCATTAAAATTATGAACTTGCAAATCACGATATCCTTCCTACAATCAATTTTGTGCTTGAAGTAGATATGATGGTAAATAAGTTTATTGTTTGTTTAATTCTAGGCCAGGAAACGAATTTGGAATACTATGCTCGTGTTCGTTACCGCTGGAATGTAAATTTAAAGAAATAGTTATAGTTAATGATTCATTTTAAGGAAAATTAAATTTAATATATTTTCCTTGCATACATTACCTTGTTAGCAGTTTTAATGTTTCAGATATTTCAATCTAAAATTGTACTTTTTTAATCGAATGATTTTTTAAAAAAACAATATAGGCGCAGCAGTATCTCTTAATTTAAAAAATTCATAATATAAAATAGTTAAAAATCTAAAGGGTTAGGCTGCAAGGTGGCTGACGGAAGATATCATCACGGGCTCTAGACTTGTCTCGTTCTGGATTTTCAAACCTTTGGATTTTTCATTATTTTAAATAATGAGTTTTAAAATTAAAAGATATTGTTAAAAAACGATACGAATGTATCGATTATAAAAATAAAATTTGGATTAAAATATATTAAATTAAATTTTCTTTAAAATGAAACATTAACTATAGCTTTTTAAAAAAGAAATTTACATTCTAGTGATAACGGAAACGGAGATAGTATTCCAAATTCGTTTCCTAGCTTGGAATTAAACATAAGTAAACTTATTTATTATCACATTTGCTTCAAGCACACTAATTTGACTGCAGGAAGGATGTTGTGATTTGCAAGTTCATAATTTTAATGAAAATTTACAATAAACTACACCGTACATTTATACGTAACGAACAACAGACAGTAAGGCGAAAACGAATTATCACTTCCTTGTATTTATACGAATAAGAAATTAACATATATATATATATATATACATAAGTACGAAACTATTACTTTTTTAAAAATTACATTAATTTTATAGCTTTAAGGAACAATTGAAAATTAATCCGAAATTAATTTTGATTGAATAACATTGCTTTTATTTAGTACTTTTCTTTTCGTAATACAATGTTTGTAATTGTATTTTGTCAATCGCCGCACAATGTTATAATTTTATTGGTGGCCCTGCTCCTTATGTAAAACAAAACATGCTTCGAAATTAAATTTACAAATTAAAGGTGTAAACGTTTATTTTTAATTTTGAATACTCTACCCGCGTGTTAAATCGGAAAACAGAAAAGTTTACAGGTAATTCCATCCGTAATAGTAATTGTAGAATATATGCATTGACGAATATCACACATTTCTACAATTTCATATGTAGCCTTAAAAGTGTAATTAAAAAATAAACAGAAAAATAAAACGTTTTAATAATGAATTTTTTAAAGCAAAAATAAGATGTTTAATTTCCGCTTTCCGTTAAACTTAACGTGAAAATAGTATTGTTTATAGGTATGTGACAGCTAAGAAGTACAATGGAAAAAGGTGCCCGATTAGATCCCACGTCTTTCTCTAACAAACTATCTTTTTTCCTTATTTACAGTCCCATTTATTCAACCTCCAGCCCCGAATAATTCTTGGTTCTCTTGTATTCCTTCTATTATAAGTTCGTACTGTCTTCCGCATGTCGCTTTTAGTGATCGCACATAGCTTACTTCCTTATTTTCATTCTAAATGCAGTACTGGTTTCCTTCCTCTTTGCTCTTTACATGTCGACTTGTCTCTTATCTGCCATGCCGATCTGATTTGGAATATTTTCCTTAATTAAACATTTAAAACTTATAATTGTGGATATAATTAGGAAAACAGTTAACGGTAGATACCATGTTTAAAAAATTAATTTTAAAACTTTAAGTTAAGCTTAAATCCTTAAAAGCTTATACACTTACCACCTTTAGAAGATGATCGCGGGTGTAAGCTTTCCGAAACGTTATGTTTTTAAGATTAATTTTAAGTTTAAAGATTAATTAAACATGGTGTCTACCGTAAATTGTTTTTTCCTAATATTCCTTTTTTTTACTCTAATTTATCGCATTCCCACTGCGCGCAATTCCTTATTCTACCATTTCAATTCCCAGTCTCATTCCTGAGCTTCCATCGTGATACATTCCATAGCGGCGAAATTTAAATCGTAATACATTTTTACACGTTAACTTGGGCCCACGTTTTTCGTAGCCAGTCGAAAAGAAACGAAAGCGAAAAAAAAAACCTTTTTCGGGCTAATTTTTTGACAAATGCCGAGAAACCGGTTTTCTAGTAGTAGAATGGTTTTATCTGATAGCCGACTGCTGAAGTATTTCAATAAAAGACATCTGCATACATTCGAGTTTATTTATCTCACCACGCGACGAAAATGTGTTTCTCGTAGAGTAAAATCAGTACTTGGCTGCATCCATGCGTAAATCGTTCTTGTTTTTTTTTCTTCTTTTCATTATAATTTATTATTATTATTATTATTATCATTATTATTATTATTATCATTATTTTCAGTATGAAATAAAAGAATAATATCGCGCGGTATATATGAATGTTTCGTACGTAATCGCAGTTTCCGTATTATGCATACAATTACGTCCGTTAACGTATTGCAGACGAATTCTGCTTTCATATTGCTGCGTTAATAAAAATTAAAATTTCACATATCTCGAATAATTAACTCGTGAAAAGTAAGATAATAATTGTCATTTTAAGTTTTTCCGTCGCTGGTTTTCGAGGAAGAACATTTTTTAACCAGGAACAAAATAACGACATTAAAATTTTTAACCGCTAGGTATTAAGTTTAACCGATTTCTAATAGGGAAAGAGTATCAAACAGGTTAAAGCTGTAGAACTGGATGAATTATAAGTCTGTCAAGTGTATAAGAACTCTAAAAGGTACCAGAGGAATCGTTAGTAATTTATGGGGGGAAAATTAGTTAAATTATTATCAAATTGGTATAAAAAAAAAAAAGTCGACTTTTACCTCAACTAAAAAAAGAGTTAAAAGAAAAAAAAATAAAAAAAAAAACCGAAAAAAAACACGTATTATAAATTATAACTATTGCTTAGTGTATGAATTAAATTTCAATCGTACCGAATTTTTCTGGAACATATGCGAACAGTTATTAAAATGTGAATGCTTATATCGAATACGTTGATGGAAAATGATATTTTAGCGAGTAAAAATTGGGAAGAAAAATCAAAAAAAAAAAAAAAAAAAACATGAAAAAACAGAAGGGGCTACTAATTATTCATAAAAATTATAATCATAGAAAATAAAGCATATCTCAGTTCTATTTCAAGATAGTATGTTTAATTTTAGTTTTTTTTTTCTTTTTTTTTTTTTTTTTTTTTTGTTAATTTTTGTATTTGTGTATTAGCAGCTGATAATTATGAATTTCTGATTTTATTTAGGAATTTCGGATTCTGTGCATGCGTTAGAAAATTTTTTAATGTTTTTTTTAAATACTTTTCGGTATATTAGGATTGGATTTTTTTTTTTTTAAATTATATTAATTTTCGTGTAGCGAGGCTCAGGAATATTTTGAAGGCAGTGATTTTACACCTTTGATGTCTTTGGCTATTGACAAAGCCAGTGCCTAACTACACTACTGGTGCAGTATACAGTATCTTGGGTAAATTATTATTCTTTTTTATATCTCTGATTTATTTGCTATTAGAAATTTTGATTTTTGTTGAATATAAAGAACATTTTGCATATTGTTTGTTGAGGTTTTAAAATACTTTCAGTAGTTTTTAAAGTTAATCTTCAGTCTAAAGTTTTATTCCTCGGTATTTTTTGCTATTGACTTAGCTTTAAGTAGTGAGTATCCGACTATAAGTAAAAAAAAAAAGCTAAGTGTGCTTCCTTCTGAAAGTCTTGTAACCAGATCTCTTTCATAATGGATTTATGGTGCCCTAATTTGGCATAGAACTTTTTGTTACATAGGTATGATTTTATAAAAAAATGAATTAGCCATGGAGGAAATTTATAATACCATGCAGTTAGACTGAATCCTAAGCCTTTTCAGTTTCCATCGACAGCAGTCCGTTGTGTTTATTTTTATTAAAGTTTCCTGTTATGTCATCGTAATATTTTTACCGGCTGTCTTTGCATCTAAAATTAAATTAATGGTCAAGAAAGGTTATTGATTTTATCGCTAATGGATTCTGAGCAGATGTGAAATAGTTCCTACAAAGATTTTACCGTTTTTGTTCAGTAGCCTAGTAAGTCTGAGTTTCAGTAACGGGACAATAATTGAAATTTCTAAACGAATAGAGCAATACGTGAAACTTGTACACGAATTAAAAATACATAGTAATACCATAACCCCTACCTTTTCTTTAAAACTTGTCTACATGGACAATGCAACAGGGGAAAACGAAAAAGAGTGGTATCAAATGCTTACACGATCGGATTTGGAGGTTAGAAAGGATTCAGCGGCTGGAATAACTGAAGGAAAAGGTAAAGAGAGAATAAAAAACGCATAATACGGATTTGGAATACTAATTAATAAGGGCGAAAAGTAGAAAAAGTTACGTTCGGCAGCGATTTAGGAGTACTCAAATATAAAATGTAATCCATTAGAGTGGGAAATAAGGTAAAGCGAAAGATAAATCTACCGGCAGAAGGAGACGAACGAGTTAGAATATCAGCTGTGTCATTATCATCGATTCCAGAATGACCAGGAATTCGCATTACGTCAATTTTGATAGAATGAGGGAGGAAGATGTTGTGGATAAGCGAGTGTATGAGAATAATTGGACACTCAGTAGAAGGAAGAGGAAATTGAGTAAGGTGGCCTGTAGAGTACCGTGGGAATCCGACATGATGAGGACCTAGAAAGGAAACAATAAAGAAAATGGTGCGCAGAATAACAGTCGACTTAGGAGAGAAAATTGAACAGAAGGAGGAATAATTTAGGAGAGAATGGAAGAAGGCCGAACTAACTTTATTGGGTTCTTTGGAGGCATTAGTAAAGATTGTAATGTGGTGACGGGAAAATAGAGTACAAACTATTTACAAATTCTGTTCTATAACATGTTGAAGGTCAGCATTAGTTGGGATAGTCGGTAAAGACAATTAGTAGAATGTAGGGAGCTGAAAAAACTACTGAAGGATAACTATGGAAGCTTATCGTGAGAATAAGTAAATGGTGAAAAATGACAAGAGTCGAATGCAAATGAAAGGTGGTATTGGGGTTTTGAAGAAAACGCCAGTCGCGATAGATAGGAGAGTAAGAGAAAAAAATAAGACTTTTGGACGAAAAGAGGGGAGATGAGAGATTCGTTATGTAGAACAGGGATCGGAGTCGATTTTATATTTCCCAGACAATAAAGGTAAGTGTTTTGAATACGACTGAGTTCGGCGAGCAGGGATTTGGAGGAATTACTACAGACAAATCAACAGTAATCGAGGATAGAACGGATAAAGGATTTGTAAAACATTAGTAATGCAAGGGAGAGACGTTATTAAGTTGAGCCTTTTAAGAGAGAACAGCGATAGCTGATTTGATTGTGAAACGAAAGACAGACTGATCAGAAAATACCGAAAGAAGGAGGAAAGAGGGATTGGATCATTATTTGAGATAAGATTAATTAAAGAGAGGTGAAAAGGACAAAGACTAAAGACAACCGCAAAGAATTTAACCGGGGGAGAGATGATGGAAAGATGGATGCTTGATAAAGAGTTTTCATTGATGTTCAAAAGTTTCAGAGCTAGGAGCTGGCGATAAATATGTCGTGATAGGAGGAGCAGATGAGAATATTGCCGGCAAAAAAAATGGAGGAAGAGTTTAACGGCAGGGATGCAGTGTTGACGACATACAGTTAAACTAAGAATATTGAGAAATATTAATCTAGTGACGGTGTAGAAAGGACAGAAAAGAATGACGGTTCAATAATTCAAACGAGAAAGCCGTAGAGATGTGAAAAAAGAAGCAAAAATTATTTTTTTGTCGATCAATACCGAGTAAACGTCTGTCAGAAACGTACTAATGATTTAGTGTCGTTCAATGCACTTTTAGCCGCTGTCTAGAAGTTGTGCAGGGTAGGTTTATCTCTCCCGTCAGACGTGTCCGGATACAACACTTAATGAAGGAGAGAAATTGAAATATCGATTAAACAAAACGAAGCTATGACGGTACTAGAAATAATAATAAGCATAAAAATAGAGATAATTCCGCTTAGGGGGTAAATACTTTTTTACGTGGCACATTTATTTTATCGCGTGTCTTTTAGAGTTTTTATTTAAAAGTTTCCCTACATAGGTTTTTATTTCATCGCAGCTTATTAGATCTTTTTTTTTTTTTTTTTTTTTTTTGGGCTCGTCAACCGGGGACCTTTACCCGGAAACAATTAAAAAAGGAAGGAGTCAATTATATCTTGATACGGTTAAGTATTGTTAGGAGAAGGGAACAAATAATAGGAACAATTTGTGCAGGGGGAAAAGATAGGATATAAGAGGCGTAATACGGAATAGGAAGACCAAGTCGCAGCAAACTGAAGTAGAAAGCAGAATGCTCGATTAAAAGAGATAAATACTTTTTTTTTTTTTTTTTTTTTTTTTTTTTTTTGGGCGAATACTTAATAAAGATCAGCATCGCAAACACGTTCTTCGTTTGACTGGAGAGGTAATCAACGAAAAACGAAAACGGGAGGAAAATAATAAAGAGTATGGCTTAAGAGTGCAGATGAATAACGGAGACAACAACAGAACAACGAAGTGAAGGAAACAAAGTGAACCACGGATTGGAAGAAATACTAGGTTGAACAGGCAGATAAAAAGAACAATTGTTAGAGAAAGAGGAAACATACATATCCGATACCATAATCTGAGTTGGATACTTTTACACAGTGGAAGAAGATTAGACGATGGGACTTTTTTAAAAAAGAAGTGGGAAGAGAAAGCAACCCGAGCCAAGGAGTCCGCTGACCAAAGATGCCCGAATGGCTAGGAACCCAAAGAAAATCAATTTGAACTGAATAAAGGGAAGAAAAAACGTGGATAAGTGAGCGTATGCGGAGTACGATAAAATCACAGGAGCAATCAAATCTTGTGTATGTATATTTACTTAACGTATACATCTATATTTATCCGTACCTCTAGCCGATAGTTTCTGTTAGTGGCATATACATTTGAATAAATAAAAAATTACTGAAGTAAGATGTTTGTTTTTATTTCTCTTCCATCCGGTTTCTTATGAATGTAGACAAACGTTTGGTTTGTTGCGGTATATCATTGAAATATTTAGCCAAGGCTTCCCCTTTTTCCTCTACGGTATAGAGTTATAAAGAATCTTATCGTGAATTAAGATGCCAATGTGGAACTATTTTTAATGAAATATTGATTTTTTACATTTTTATGTTTTTGTTGTTTCCGATATATTCATTATATTCAGTTGTGTGTTTAACTTCTATCCATTCAGTGTGTTTCCCGATTTCATCTCGGTCTGTCATTATTTTTCTATTTCCTTTGGTTTTTCTAGTTGAAGAAGGGCTATGTCCGAAAACGTTACCGTTAAGATAAGTATAATGTTATTTATTATAGAATTAATATATTTTTATCTAAATATTATTTGTGTTGACCAAATTTAAAAGTACAACGTTGGTCCGTTTGATTTGCATTTAAGTTCTTCGTTGTTAATACTTCGGACCGGATGTTTTATATTTAAACATCAAGTCTGAGGTATTAACAGTGAAGAGCTTAAATGCAAATCAAACAGGCTACACGTATTTTTATTCTGAGAATTTCTATTTAAATATAATGTTCGGGATCTGATTCGAGGATTGCGGATGTTGTGGGAGGACTGAAAATGTGTATGTAGCACAACTCTTCATTGCCTTTTGATCAACTGCTTTTGTATTTTTGATTAATTTCCTAACTATTCGTATTCCTAGTAGAAAGTGCGTATTTTTGATTTTTGTGAAGCTCATCTGAGGACGAGACCGGTAATGATGACGGTTCAGTTTGCGGAACTCACCTTTAGCTCTCTATACCAGAAATTCAGTAAATACCATTTATGTGTGGTGGGAAGATTTTAGAAAAACGTTATTGGCCGGTGTGAATGGTAGTCCAGAGAGATTTATGGAACCGTGATAACGAATCTACTATTTAAATAAATTTTGGAAAATTTTTACTGCATCATTTTGATGATAATATGACGCGCGTTATAGCGTTTCAGTACTAAAAAAGCGTCTGGTATTATTAATCTAGTATGTTTAGAATTAAAATTATCTCACCGGTTTTAAAATTAATCCGTTTGTTCCTGAATGCACGATGATGTCATCTATAAAGGACAACGATTTATCAAAAGGTTTGAACGATCCCATATTACTGGGGGGTTAGTGTGCCGATTTTCACGATGCAAAAGAATTCTGGCTTTTATCGAGGCAGTTGTTTTAATATTAGGAAAGTGTTTCGACGATTTTTTCGGGAGAAGTTATTTTTTATTCATTACCGATTTCTAGCGGTAAATTTCTGTTGAATATTAAGGCAGAAGATTTTTTTTTTTGCATTAATGTTCTACTAGTACAACACTGAAAAATTGAGTGCTTCTTTTTAAAAAAGGAAGTCGAAAATTAAAAATCAGGAAGCTTTTTTGTTTGTAATTTTACCTCTGCCAACAAAGGTAGTGTGTGTAATTAATAATGGTGGTTTTCTCAGATTGTTGATTTAGTTGGAGTTAATTTGGAGATATACGTTCGGAATGAGTCGTTTTTAATTTCAAGTATTCTTTTTTTTTTCTATTTTCTTAATTTTGTAAGCGTAACTTTAATTGGGGCTTCTGTTGTTTTGCCATATGTTTTACAGTCGTCGTTTTTTCAAGACCTGATTTATTAGCGACCTATTCTTCTCATGGAGTGGCTTTAATAGGCGAGTCTTGTATACATTCGTTTAGCTATTTTTCATTGCCAATTCATCATCTTTTCCCGTTTTTAATTAAATCTTTAGATTTATTAGATTTATCTTCTGTTCAATTGGCAGCTCGTTGTTATACCAGCTGGTACGAGTGTTGTATAAAGCTGGTTGTATCTGTTTATGTAGAATTGGAATATTAAGTATAATTTTAACATAAAAATTAATACGAAAAAAATGTAATTAGAGAAGGAGAATATGCGATCTAAAATTTAACAGTTGAAGGTCAAACAGTTAGCAGATGCAATGCAAACTAGTCAACAAATAATAAAGAACAATGAAATTTAAATCAAGGATTTAACTATAGTAATTAGAACTATTAAAAAGAAAAACTGAATTTACAAAATTCAATCACAGTAAAAGTTAATGAAGGTACGAATGTAATTGTAATTTAACAAAATGATCTCGTTCGTAAAATAGACCAATTCATTAATGAAAATGAGATAAACAAAATAAATTTCAAATAAAACAAACAAATATTAAGTAATACTATGTAAATTACTAAAAAAAAAATAATAAACCAGTAATAAATCTGAATTTACAGAAAATTTAATAAACATGAATCCACGTGCTCAGTACCTAATTCTTTAATAAAATTCATAAAAATAGTAAACCAGTAAGACTATTAATAAACCGTGTGATACCAGTTAGAAATTATCAAAATCTATTACAGACTTATTAAAAAAAAAAATACTATACTAAACAACACATAATATACTATTACTAACAGACAAAATGTTTTCAATAAATCAAAAATTTCCCACGTTATAACCAATTTATACACCACTATACTTATAACTGGGGCATTAAATATTGTCCAAAAATCTTCACACAACAAATGTAAAACCCAGAATAATAAAAAACATTAGTCAACAAATCAAGAATCCATTTTACACACAAGGAAATAGATTGACTGTAGATTCTCTTCACGTTTACTCAGCCAAGTATTTTTGTAAAACGTAGAAGATAATAGTATGGAAAATTTAATTAAAAAATATAACATAACATACGTGTGAATGTAGACGATGGTCATAATAATTTTCGATAAAAATAACTAAAAAATAATTAAAATTTTAAACGAGTTTAACAAAATATAAAAAAACATTAAATAGGTACGCAATATAAAAAGTTAAAAACAGCAAAGTTTGGTTGATAAAATAATACAAAAAAATAATAGTAAAATTTTGTATAGTATATACGGAAATATCAGATACATTAATTCATCGAAGCTTTGATCACATGGTAAGCTACTTAGCCGCCAGGCCGTAAAAAAAAAAAAAAAAAAAAAAAAAAAAAAAAAAAAAAGCTTTGATCATCCACAAATTAATACAAATACACTTATTTACTATTAAATACAACTCTACAAATAGATACGATAAAAATATCATCGAGACAATATTATTCGAAATTAAACAAAAACTGAAATACAAACTTAATGACTCATCAGCCACTTTCATTAATAATAAAAGAACAGTATTTTGAAACAAACAATAATTTGAAAAACAAATTACTCAATAGATAAACAAGAACAACTTAAAGATATACAATATGTTTGCAAAATAAACTGTTTAAATTATGGCGGGTATTACACTGAATAAATTGGCCGAAAATGAGCAAACAGTTAAAATGAACTTGTAAAGTCCTTTAATAATGACGAATCTCAAAAAATCTATTTACGCCGAACACTTAGAATATCGGCAAACCGAACACAGTTAAAAAATCTATTTAGTTACACTAAAAACACTTCAAATAGAAAAGAAATACAGCTGAAAACTACTACATAAAATTGAACGATCAGATACTACTTACAGCAAATCCGCTTTCTGGCATAAAATTCTAACATTATTTACAATTCGGTATTTTTCAATAGTATGGTTTTTTTTTTAATGGTTCATTACACCAGCACACCTGTTTCATTATAAATTTTATTATTTTATCGCTATTGGTTTGTTTAAAAAATGGTTTCACAGGTTCAAGTAATTCCGCTTCTCCACATGTTTAACCTCTTAAGACATTTTATTAAAGATTTTTCTCACTGTTTAATAATTCACTCCGATTCGCCATTCTTAGCTAGAGCGCGGTATTTAATTTTCAATATTGACTACAGAGAGCATCTTTTTATATTTTTAGATCCGGAATTTATGATTTCGTAAAATTAAAATATTCGCTAATTGCTATAGAACGGCTGCCAAGTTCAAAATTTTTAGAAGTAAAATCATAAAATCCGAAATTTAGCTTGCAATTTCGAGCGAACCAAATCTCAGCTAGAACGATTCGAAAGAAATCATCGCGATCGTGACATTGTGTCGTGTATTTTCTGTATTCAGCTAAAATGAGACGATTAATTATTCTGCGCTAATAAGTTGAACTGCGGTGACCGTGAAATTGTTGCATCATATTGCTATGCAACAAAGTAAAACTCTCTCCGTGACAAATGATAACGGTAATGATGATGTGACTTGTTTTAATGTTACTTGTAACCGATAATGCTCGATGTGATTTGTGTCGCGAGCACGAAATTCAGCCTGTATTCTTACCGGAACAAGTGTCGAAATGCTACGTCGAAATCAACTGATTTCGTATTAATAGAAAATTTGTAATATTTTAAATTTTGAACAATTTTGTTCGTATTCATTCTCTGACTACTGCGGCAAGAGACAAACATTTCATTAATACGGTTTTTTTTCTTCTTTTCGTTTGACATAAATAGGTTTTGTGGTTGAGGGTCGTTTGGCAAAATTTGTAACTCATGCAAAAATGTTATCCTCATTTTTATAATCTGAGCAAAAATTATATACGTAACTGGGTACGCAGAAATGACTCTAATGATTTCGATGAAATTCAGAAGTTAAGGATTTGTGGGGATTTAAATGAAGTCTTATCGTTGAGAAAGTTCTATAGAACGAGCAATTTTAAAAGAGAAGCGACCCATGGTTTTTTTAAGGTTAATTAAAAAATAAGCAAAACGCTTATTTACATAAGGGTGTAAAAAATAATAAATTTATTTACACTGCTAATTAAAAATAAATAAAGTCGCATCTTTTAATAAATATCTTTTAAAACACAGTTGTTTCCGAAAATTATTTATTATGAGTAATCACTGTGAAAGCTTTAAATAGTCGCATCTTTGTTTCTTGATGAAACACATTTATATTATTTATGCTTTACACAACGGATATAAATATTATGTTAATTCCCAAATGTATGTAGGTCGTCGTTATAGGGTTATACAGACGATAATTTTTAATAATATTTTTAGTTGATTAATACTCGTTTTTATCGATTTTAAATCGAGAATACTTCGAGAAATAAAAACGATAATGCAATGTATACAAAAATGCAGTTTTCGTACATATATTATTGCTAAATTTTTGACCATGGACGTCACGAAGGGGGAGCAGGGGAGGACCATTGCTCCCCCCCACGTGAAGCCTCGAAACTTTTTAATCAACTGGCCATAATGATTCATAAGCGCGTAATCACGGACAATTTAGAAGACCTTTATAATAAAGTAGTAGATCAATTATTTGCCAGAAACTCACAAAAATTATGGTTTAATTAAGATTTTATTCTTGTTTAATAAAATATTAAGTCTTTTCAAATTATAAATTTTATTTTTCCTATAACTCATATTCTCTTTCTATCATCTTGCCACCCCAGGCTCATCGGCTGGGAACGACTTTGTGTTTGACTGCTTGTGAAACTTAATAATCGGTTGATTGCGAGTTTAGATCTGAGCAAAGCTCAGTTAATATGTACATTATTAAATGAGTGAATTCTTATATGTACATATGTTACTGGGTTCACGGAGTGGTTCTAACGATTTTGATAAAAATTCACGAATTAGTATAAGTAGGTTTTAAAGTATCGATTTTTGTGGGAAATAGAAACAATCAGTGTCCGTGTTAGTGATTAAACTTGAATTTTGAGTTTAATAAAATATAAATAAATGATAATTCGCCTATTTAAATAGAAAATTGAAATTTCGCGATGAAATTCACGATATTTACATGCGGCGCGATTTGAAACATAAAGCAAACTAAAATACACTTTCAAAATTGAAAAATAGAATTACCCAATTCTAACTGTCGTATTACGTACATATTATTGTTATATTTTTCCTAAGAATACGCTTTAATTAATCTGCAAGTTTAGAATAAATCCGAACAAAGTTCGACAAAAAGATACGTTATATTTACACCGTGGTATAATTATTTAATTTGTGAGCAACAGTTTGAGTTCATGACTAAACCGAAACTCATAGTCGCGGTACACTTTATGCACCATCCAAAATACATCACAATTCTATACAAAAGATACGAAGGTGCTAGTTTTTAACTTTTTTTGTCTGCATCTGCAGATGAAGATATCCTCGAGCACGTTTCCAGACCTTTTTTTTTAAATTTCTATTCTTCAGGTGTTTAGTTATGTCTTTTACTTTATCTTATTAAATATTGAATGTAGGTGAATACATCCTGTTTGTTAAAATGGTATAATAAAATAAACTTTAATAACAAACAATATAGAACAATAAATTAGATAAATACCTATTTAGAAACGTTTTCGGGCATAACCCATCATCAGCTAACACTAACTTAAAGGAAACTTAAAACATACTGAAGATGTATTCCCTATATTCACTTCAGTATGTTTTAAGTTTCCTTTAAGTTAGTGTTAGCTGATGATGGGTTATGCCCGAAAACGTTTCTAAATAGGTATTTATCTAATTTATTGTTCTACATTGTTTGTTATTAAAGTTTATTTTATTATATTATATTATTAAATATTGTTTTATAATAATCGCGAGAGATTTACGCTTTTAATTTTACCGGTACAAGTTTAAAGTCAAAAGCTGAAAAAAGTTATATTAAAAGAAATTATATAATTGTTTTTAAATGATAATATATTGTTTCTTCGGAGCTGTTAATTTTTTGAGAACTTTTCAATTAATTTTAACGAAACGTTTTTGAAGGAAAAGGCGAAAAAAAGTTGTTCAAATAAAAACCGTTAACGAAAGAGAATATCCTTAAAATCGTTTATCGTGCTGAACATGCACGAATATTAATATAAGAAATTGTAAACGGTTTTTGAAAAGCACGGAAGTTCAAAAGTGAAAAATATTAAACGAAATGAACTGAATAATACTGTACTGCTTTTAAATTGATTTCAGTCACAACTATAATCAGACTCTGTTAATTCATTCGCTGACATTTTTTTAAAAATTTAATTTCGATAGTTATACGCAATTCACAGTCTCTTCGGTATTAAAGAAAATAGGTTTTTGGTCAGATATGCATCGCAGACTTGGATCATGACGAAGACGTTGGAAAGAAAAACTGAAGCGTTCGAAAGGTAAAGTGGTTTTGAAGAGTGAGTTGAACGATATTACGATGGCGAACGAATAAAGAAAATCTAGTAGAACAATTGTAAAATGTCAAATGGTCGGCGGTAGAAGATTAAAATATAATTAGAGTAAAATTCTATAATGAAAAATTGCATCAGCATTATAGTCATGTAAATTAAGATGTCGAATGTGATAAATAAACTTTTTATTTTATAAAAGATGTAAACTGTAAACGCTAACCGGTTTAAGGAAATTATTTGAGAGGGTTTTTTGAATAGGTGTTTCATTTGGTGGTTGATACGAGACAACTGTTTTTACAGTAATATGCCCGGCTTTCATTCTGGTTTCACTTAACGCAGTTAGTTCAAACAAATTACCATTGCTTCCTTTACTGACGTTTCTAACGAATTTTTTACATATCCGCTCCAGTACAGTTCTTTCATCTATTCCATTAATTTTATCCGTCCAACTTATTCGCTACAGTTTCCGCCAGCACCACATTTCAAATGTTTCAAGTATCGTTTTTTACCCAACTCGTTTCAGCACTCATGTTTCCGCACCATACAGTGCGATTGACCGAATGTTTACATAAGCCGCTAAATGCATTGAAATTGCTCGCTGTGTTAGTAGTGAGTATTTATCTTTAAATGCTTGCTTGCCCATAGCTATGATTTTACATATTTCAGGCGCGCAGTTAAGATTAATCTGTCCCACATATTTAAAAGATGTTATTTGCTTAATTCAATTTTTTTCTTCAACCCGATATAGTGATTTTCTTCCGTATTCTGATTATTGCCATCACTTTTTTTCCAGTAATGTCGATACTTATTCCACGTTTCTTTCTTATTGGGTCTGTAATTCACTAATCCTGGCTGTCAGCGCTAGTTGATTTCATTCTATTTCCAGCAATCTTTACTCGGTATCTATGTTCATTGAATGTTTCCTTCGAAATCATTTCCGCCAAGCCATTAAACAAATCAGGCGAAAGTAAGCATCTCTGATTTCCTATCTTTATTTTTTTTTGATTGCATTCCATTAAAACGTACTGTGGCTCCTTTTGATTTATATATAGATTATAGATTATTGTTATTAAGCTTTTGGGACAACCAATTCGTTGCAAGAATATAAATAAATCTTGCCATGGTACTTTGTCAAAAGCTTTCTCATAGTCGACGTAAGTTGCATAAAGGTACCTTACCGGGTTAGTCACTTCTCCCGGTGTGCGCAACATTGCTATTGCATCGTGTGTAGAGCGGCCTTTTTTTGAATCCACATAGTGTTATCCATCAGCACCTTTATTTGTTTTTTTAACTATTCTGAGCAAGATTTTTGAGGCATGAGAAATCAAGCTGATAGTGCGTAATCTGCTCACGTTCTCGGAGCTTTGCTCTTTTTGGGATGGATATAATTACTAAGATATTATTTTGGAGGTAATTTTAAATAAAATCTCTTTAATTAGGGAGCCACTGTTTTTCCACAGCTCTGCTGGAATATTATCAAATTCACCGGCTTTATTATTCGGTGGCAATTGTAAAGTTGCAGCAAATTCTGCACGCAGTATCCTACCCTCATCTTCTACCTAGTTTTCGTTTCTCCATCTGCAGAACCGATCTGGCTGCTTGTAGAGGTTTTCCACATAAGTTTTCCATGCGTGCCCTATTTCCTGTTTTACCTGCGCCGGTAGATCACCTTGCCTATAAATTATCCAGCTACGTGTATAGCCCTGTATATTTTCGCGAATTTTATTTTATTTTCCTATACGCTATATCTGCAAGTCCCTGTGCCATGTCTTTTTCGATAATTTTCTTCTTAATCACTATAAATTTTGCCGGTATATCTATCCTTCTTTTTTTGAGACCCTCAACCGTTTTACTTCTCTACTCGGCTTTTCCGGTTTTACAGATGACGGTACCAATTTTCTCATCTCATTCTTTCTTTTTCTTTCATTTGTAGGCGTATGAGGGAAAAAAAAGAAGAAAAAACGATTTTAATAATTTTCCAAGTTTTTAGTAATATTAATTTTACTACTAGAGTTATCACGGTGAGAGCTGCCTAGGTTACTTAAAGTAATTTTAATAACAGTTTTTGACAGTTTTTAATTTCGGTCTCACCGAATCGTTATAACTCCGGTAGATATTGGGGGGGGGGGGGGAAATCTCTGTCAATAAAAAATAAAAATTCTACCTACTTCTGAAAACTTCCATTTACAGAATACGCTTGAAAAAACGATGCATAAAATATGTATCTGGAAACAGAAGGCAGCTAAATTTAAATTTGAAAATTCCACTTAAGAGCAAAGAAAACATCGAGAACACAATGCAGTACCTTACTTGTGAAATACAGACAGCAGCTACTTTAAACACACCCTATAGTGAACAGAAAAAAGTAAATAACAGATATCCAAAAATAGTTAGGGATCTTGTATTGGAGAAAAGGCGACTACGAAAAAAGTGGTTTCTAACCAGATATCCGAACGACAAAACCTTATTTAATAAAAGAGCTAAGCAATTAAAGAAATTACTAACAGATATAAAGAATCAGACATTTAAAGATTATTTATTAAAACTGTCGCCGCTGCCGGAAGATGATTACTCGCTGTGGAAGTGTTGCAAAAATATTTAAAAAACCGGTTAAGAGCATACCGCTGATAAGAGATAATAATAGTGGATGCTAGGGATGAAAAAGGAAAAGCGAACTTATTTGCTGCTTACTTGGCGAATATATTTAAGTCTGACGTAATGTCAGATCTAACAAATTCCACATCGGATACCAGCTCAACATATTCAGCGACACAATTGCGGTCATCGTCGCTAATAAATCTTCCGACAGCGTTTACTTCGCCGCTAGAGGTGAAAAGCGTAATAAAGTCGTTGAAGAACAAAAAATGTCCAGTCTATGACCCCTGATTACAGCGAAGTTACTCAAAGAGCTGCCACATAAAGCTCTTATGTTGATTACATTTATTTGTAACGCTATTTTTCGCCTCCGGTATTTTCCGAAGCAGTGGAAGTTTGCGCAAATTATTATGATTCCTAAGCCCGGAAAAGATCCACATAATGTATCTTCTTAACGGCCTATATCGCTACTACCAATGTTGTCTAAAGTAATGGAGAAATTAATATTAAATCGGTTACGGCCATATTTGCAACAAAATAATATAATTCCAAATCATCAATTTGGTTTTGTTAAACAACACTCCACAGTGGATCAGTTACATAGGGTAGTAAATATAATTGAAAATCGTCTAGAAACAAAGCAGGTATGTACGGCTGCGTTTATTGATGTTGCTCAGGCCTTTGACAAGGTGTGTCACGGAAGTTTACAGTACAAATTAAAACTACTTCTTCCGGGGAAAATTTATCACAATTGATGAATTCAGAACATCAATGACCGATATTTTCAGGTACGCTTTGAACATGAACTTTCTGAGATTCATCCTGTGTTAGCCGGGGTGCCCCAGGGTTCAGTGTTGCGACCCACGCTGTATTTACTTTACACTGCTGACTTTCCGGTAATGGACAGTGTGCATGTAGCTACATTCGCTGATGACACAGCCTTGCTTTCATGTAGCACGGATCCTGTCACTGCCAGTGGTAATCTACAGAATGCATTACACAAAGCGGAAGATTGGTTCAGAAAATGGAAAATAAAGATGAATGAAGAAAAATCGGTTAATGTCCACTTTACCAATAGAAAAGTTACGGTTCCATCTGTTAAAATCTGTAATAGAACTATACCAATCCAAACCAGTGTGAAATATTTGGGTATGCATTTGGACAGGCGACTAACCTGGAGGCAACATATTGATAAGAAGAAAAAGCAAATTAACATTCGAGTTAGGACAATGAACTGGCTTATAGGTAGAAATAGCGTGTTGTCAATGGAAAATAAGCGCTTGCTGTACACCACTGTCATCAGACCAATATGGACGTACGGGCTGCAGCTTTGGGGCTGTGCTAAGCCAACAAATATAAAAATAATTCAAACAGTACAGAATAAACTCGTAAGGACCCTAACAAATGCACCATGGTATGTAACCAATGATGCTCTGCACAAAGACTTGTGCATTCCGTACGTAAATGACGTTATTAAACATTGCGCTCAGAGACACGCATCCAGACTGGAAGGTCACCGAAATAATCTGGCTGTACAATTGCTGAATACCACCGGTAATATACGTATATTAAGGCCGTCATAAACCCCTAGACCTTTTGTAGGATTACAGATTGTGGGTGAGTGCCGGTGGGTGCTTTTCCCTTCACGTCAGTTCAGGGTCAAAAAATTCGCTAAATGACCACTTTGGCCACCGATCGTGATGGAAAAAAAAAAACAAAAAAAAAAAAAAGAAGTTCATAGAGTAGAGGTCTTTTTTAGAGGGCGCAAAAACAAACGACATTGGGTTGGTGGCGGAATTATTTGGAAAATGTAAATGCTGAAAATCAGGGATTTAAATCATTTCATTTTTTTTTCGTTTGTGGGTGTCTGAATTTTAAAATCTGATTTATCTTATTTAAGCTAAGAGGTGGTCAAATCTGATTGAATTAATATCATGCTGTCTATTATAACCGCATGGGGCGGCCAATATGAACGCAGAACTCTTTTCTTCATTAAATTACCACCCGCTGGACAACAAGTTAGAATTTCTTTAAGATGAATGGTCTTTGTTACCATAAAACATTCCGGTTCATGTTATGGATTTGAATATTTTAATTCGTATTTCACTTTTTTATAAATTAATTTGAAAAAGAAAACTGTCTGGTATAAATTTAAAAATTCAAACATAAAAAGACCTTTCGATTGCTCCTTTTTTACTAATAATAATATGTGGCGGAAATTTCCGTTACCTGTTCCGGAAACAAGAATAAAAATAGAAGTAGAGCGCGGTGGTGTAAAATTAATAAACAGAAATCAACTTTCAGATGTAGAAATAAAATCATGCCGAAATATGACAAGTGTCCACGCCCAATACCAAATTTGAGAGATATAACGTTGTTGTTCATCGTTGAGTTTATGTTTTCCGTTCTAAATAGTACGTAGCGCGTTGATTTATAGGCGAATCACCGGAATTTGTACGGAAAACCTACGTTCAAGTTCATTGCTAAATTTAAACATAAACAACGGTGTGCGCATGTTATTTAGAAGAATACTGGTTTTTAGCGAGCAGCAACCGAAATCTAAGAATACATTTGCCACGTTAAATCATTGCACTCACGGACATGTTTTCAGATTTGTCTTTTAAACGTTGAAGTCACGTTTGAAAAATTAGTCTTGTTGGATCATAAACTTCAACTGTTCTATAAAAGATAAAAAAAAAAAAAAATAATCAAGAGATATTTCAGTGAATTAAAAACACAATATATGTATATATTAAACACGCGCGCAAACATACATATTTATATATCTGTTATGTATCTTTTTTCAATTTTTAGGATCGCCGGCCGAGCGCATTACCCAGCATATCTGTTATGTATATAAAATTAACCAGTTTTGCTTCTGTCTGTTTCTTCGTGGGCGCTAATCTCAGGAACTATCAAATCCATTTTGTCTTTTCATCAGTGAACAGTTCTCGAGTGGAAGGTTTTAGTGCGTAATTCATGAGGTAAAATGCCCCGAATAAAACCAAAACAAAAAATGAATAAACGCTAATGAAAAAAAAAAAAAAAGAAAGATTAATAACATTATTTGTTAGTTCGATGATTAATTTTAATTATTTTACCGATAAAATTTGAAATATTAACTTTTATTTTCATATGCCGAGACGAAGTATCGCGCAGTGTACCAAATGTTAATTTTATAATTACAAAAAAGAAGAGAATCTTTAACTGACAACTTTCGATAGATCGTCGAACCCTAGGTCTCAGAGAAGCCTTAAGGAACGTGGGACCGTTTATTGTTAGACCGCAATTTTCACATTCCGAGTTATTCTGTTATTTTTTTTTTCTTCATTCTCAAAAATATACATTTCATATTTTTTAATTTAATTTTTGATTTTTGATAAATCGTATCACTGAACTGCTGGGTCACTTTTGTCTGCTGTCCTATATATGCTAGTGGGCGCATTCGGTTTTAGTTGTAAAGAATCAACTATAAAAGAGATTTTATAGAAAGTTTTTTTTCGATAAAAAATGAGAAGAATAGATAAGCATTTATATGAAGATAGTATACATATAATATATTGTATATACAATATATATGTGTATATGGGGTAGTGTATAAACTTTTTAAAGAGCTAGAAATAATGAAATTCAATTTCTATTAACTTTTAATTATGTAATTTTTAAAACTGAAGACAGATATATTTATCATCAGCCTGTCATAAATTAAATTTATTCGAAATAAACATTTTGAGAGATATGGAAGTTTTGCTTATGTTCAAACCCCTTATTACTATGTGCCTCTAAATAGAAGGTTTACGCGCTGATACGAACGGGGATAAAACTGAAACAGCGTAATTATCATCTTTGGTGATGAGATAAAAAGGTGTTATATTTCGCGTGCACATTCGAAGCGATCTCAGCAATACGCGCCACGGAAGTGCAAAGAACTGTTAATTGTGCAGAATAATGTTCAACATTATTCAAGTTAATATAAATATACATTAACCGAATGCTATGAGCAAGCCGTGGATGAATATATAGTAATTGTAGGCGGGATTAAGTTTGCGGTGATTTTCAATTTTCACATAAATAAACTTCAGCGATTTTAAAAATGTTTTCCGCTTAAAATAAATTACATTTTTATGTAGGCCAGCAGTTTCGATTGTATAATAATTTTAATGCACAAGTCAAAATTATTCAAAGCCCTATTTTCCCGATTTTTTTTTTTTCTTTTTAAATTAATAATTAAAAATTATCACTGCAAGAAAGACTGCGACTATAGGAAACAATTTGAAAAATTGATTTTTTAACTTTTTTTTGTCTAATTTTTCCAAGATCAATAAAAAGCCGGCAACGCGCGAATGACTCCCTACATATATATTATATATATGTCTAAAGCTTTCTTTATGCTGGCCAAAAAGACAGATTTTTTTCAGACTACATATTTGTAAAAAAATGTAAATTTCGTTATTTTTATATGTCTAAATTTGATTTCCTTCAAAATTAGTTTTAAGTTTCATTTTAAATGATTGCGTTATTACGTGAAAATTAATAAAATCAATAAAAAATCGCGAGCTTTCCGAAAGCTCAAACATATTATGATCGGATCTCGTTTCGTGTTACATAATTTTGGTAAACGGATGAGAATCGATGTATTCGACATAGCTTTTTCACAGTAATTCCGATACAGTTCATCCAGTTTCACAATTTGCAGTTGATAATATTTGTTCGATTCATCTTAACGACCTATGTACATAATAGCTTAAAATTTAGTTCCTGTTCTTATTTATGCATTGGAAAAGAAAGAAGGTTTTTAACTTCTAAAAACCACACAGACGCCAAAAACTGTTGCTCCTCCGTTCGTTTATAAATGCGTCATATGCGACTTCAGTTAGGTCTTTGTGATGTTCGGAATACTTCCGTTTTGTCACTAAACGCCTAGATCTTCCGCCGTTGTATCGTGCACAAAAATCGATTTGTTTATGATGCAGACGTCTATCGTTCTAATAGGTCATTAAATGGTCTATGAAACAATTGAAGCTTCTGGAAAATAATTTTCTAAGAATTCAGCAGCCCATTTCTAATAAAACTTTTTAAGAAACTCGTTGTTGAGCTAATTATTTCGGAATGGCAAAGACGATGGGACACCGACCAACTGGCAGGAAAACTTTTGAGAGTTCCTGCCAGATGTTTCATTGAGGTCTAAAAATTAAAGATATGAAGATCAATTTTTTCAATTCACAAGTATTATCTGTGGGCATGGCTAGTTCCAATCCGATTTCGTTAGGTTTAAGCTTGCTGATGCTCCATCTTGTACTCTGTGTTCATCGGGTGTTACTGATGATGTTAAACACTTTTTTGTTTGAATGTCCTGCCTTCTCCGGCATTCGTAAGGCTTATAATATAGCTTCATTTCATACATCCCCTGCTCCATAAATCATGCGGTCTCCCTGGAGTATGCTGAAAGAGCTGTGCGCCTTAAACTTACTTTATGTAATCAATAGCTTTCTCCACACACTAATTCAACCGTTAACCCGATGGTGTCGATCTGCTTGAGCGGCGTGGCTTTTTCGGCATACTTAATTTACACCGAGTTATATTTAAGAACATATTTGTATAGAACAGTATTTATGTGTTTCTGCTTTTATAAGCTCGTCCTTTTATCCTTTCTTCATTGTTGCTACAGACAACTTCACATTCAACCTGGTCCCCTGACGGGACTATGTTCTTCATCTCGTCCTCAATAATCTAAGTACATTTTTCAGATTGCACGCACCACCTTTAAATTTTTATTAAAGGAAAACAAGTGCGTTTCTGGCGGGATTGAAGTTAATAATTTAATAACAGTATTTTTCTAAAAAAGCAGCTGATTCACAATTATTTGAATGAAAAAAAATTAATTATCACGTGAGTATAAATATAAATTTACCGGCTAGTTTCAGTTACAGGCAACCCGTAGTTATGGTATTAAATTGATTAAGTTAACCGTTTTAATTCCATGATTATGATTGTCTGCAACTGAAACAAATCGGTAAATTTATATTTATACTCGCATGATAATAAATTCGGTGTATTCAAATATTTGCGAATTATATAATTATTATTCAAAATAACGCAACTGGTTTACATGACGGAAAAACATACACGCAGTATTTTTATTCTTTAGACTGTCGTCAAATACTATTTCGTCACCGAATGAACTTTTTAAGGAAAGAATAAAAAAATTAATCTACTACGTAAAACATAAAATTCAAACAGAAGAATAGCTCTATTGGAGGATTTTTTTTTCTTTTCTTTTTTGTCGTTCCATTCTCTCTTTCTTCTTACAGTTTCTGTATAGTGTCTTTTTCCTATTTTCTTCTTTGCTATAATCCTGCTGTTTTTAATGTTTTATAATGGTACTATGCTAGCTTTAGAGCCACTAAGACATTATTTGTTGCATATCTGAGTGTCAGTGTCACTTTGATTTCTGAAATATGGCTACGATCGGAAGCAAATGTTTACTTCGATATCTTTCTTTCTTTCCTTTTTTCGAAATCGCTCAATGCCGAGAGCATCGTGACTACACAGAGGCATCATGGCAATTGTAATATGAACGCAAGTGTACATGCAAAGCTACGCTTGGAACTGATTGTAATCGCTTATCATTGCGCTACAAATGTAGTCCCAAGTGTGTTTGTTCGTATATTAACTAGCGCGTATGACTGTCAGCGATTATTTAATTATTTTTGTAATAGTTTCCGAAGTTGCCTGGGATCGAACTCAGTACTTCTGTAACGGAAGCTAAATGGACTCTAGTCTATCGCGAGACTACTTTAAAGTATACAAGCTAATCGGATGTGATCGAGGTTATGCTGGATCCGCAATCGTTATTGCGAACGACATTTTTTTTCATCCCCTTATGGGCTCTTCTCGTCTTGATTATGTGGATTTTTAATTCCATCCCCTTTCGGTTTATTATTCGTTAACTGGAATACTCGAGCTTCTTTGTGGCTGTACTGAAATCATAATAACAGTTCTTGAAGATTTCGTCCTTTCCAACAATCTTTCAATGATTCTTCTCCTACCTGCTACAAGAATCCATCTAACTTTGGTTCTCTCGAACTAACATTTTCGCTTGCCACTATATTGGTTTTAACTACCGCTGGTCAACCTTTACCGGTTTCTACAAGAATATTCCTAATTGACCTCTGCAGAATTTTTTTTTCCAACTTATTTCAAACCCCTTTATAAAACAAACTAGGTTTTTTCAATTCTTCATATTCTACGCTCTCTAACCCCCAGATGGCTCTTATCCTATATTTGTCATTATAACTTATTCCCCTAAATTGTATTACTAACGTTCCATTGTTCTCTATGCTCTTAGCTAAGCATCGCTACTCAATCGTCGCGGTACAGCCTCATTTTTCTGTAACGGTGCGCTTAATTACAGCCGCGCTACTTTTTGAGCATTCACTTCGAATCCTACACCTGAAAATTTACCTCAAGCAAGAGCCAGATATATACTCTAAGGTACTCGAAGAAGTTTTCCCGAAAACAAAAAAATTTGCTCTTTCTCTATACTTAGCAAAATGGTACGGCGCCTTTCCAGTTTTTTATATAATCTAATCAGTCTGAACTGTATTTAAAACTATAAATCTCTCGGGACATCGGAAGGAATTAGTACAAAAATCAGGAAGAAAATCTGTACATGTTGAAATATACAAATGATTTAAAAATATATCAAGACCAAAAAATACCAGTGTTCTCATAGAAGCCAATAAAAGGCCATAAATATAGAGACGTGTAAATTATCGAAAAGCAAAAAAGAAATTGTATCCATACACAATGAATCTCCGGAAGAAATAGGAGACAAATACGAAATAATTCGAACTACATATAAATTCTAGAAATCATTATATACGAACGATACGAATACTCTCTCATATGAATTACCGTTTTACTACGAAATAATCTATCGATACAAATGATGTGCCGGAAATATTTGCAAAGTGAAACAATGTTTGCAATGAAACAAATGAAATGCGGCAAAGCACCAGGAGAGGATGGGGTAACACTCGAAATGTTGAAATACGGTGGTAGGTGCCCGTTGTAAACTAGTTGACGTGCATGTTTCACCGTTGCATGCAGGAGCAAAAAGTATCAACATCGTGGAGAAATACGATCATAGTCTTGCTGCATGAAACGGAAGACAAAAGAGATCTGAAAAATTACGGACCAATAATAATTGGTCTACTATCAGCAGTTTACAAATTATCGACAAGGATTATAACAAACAGGTTGAAATAACCAATGGATGGATCGCATATCACAGAATAAAGCATGTGTTCAAAAGTAAAATTAGCGAATAAAATAGAGGAAAACTATTTATTCAATGTGTAATGCCAGCAATAACATACGTCGCGGAAACGTGAGGTATTCGACTTGAAGATAAAATAAAATCAGAAAAATCAGAGGAAAAACAATGTTTGAAGATGACGGTGAAAGAATAGCGATGAACAAACGGGGCTGGGCATATTGGCCGACAATCGGATGGAAGATGGACAAATGGGCACCATACGGCGGAAAAAGGAAACTGAGGGGAAGGCCAAACAGGAGATGAACCGATGATATTGTTTTTATACAGCGAGAACTTAACGGTTTCGGAAAACGCAGGATAGAAGTGGATGGGAAATATTAAGGGAGGTCCACATCAATACAATGATTCTCCTCTCCCATATTCCAGACCACGAGAAGTTTTAATCGAGATTCTTAGTCTTACTCTTTTTAATATTTACAATATCTTTGTTGCTTCTCTTTCCATCGATTCTTGCTCCCTGTTTTTTCTCCGATGACATACTATTTTTTCCCTCGTCCCGTTATATTTTAGATGCGATTGAGAAAGTCAATTGCCTTTAGCTTTTTAAAACAATCTCTTCATTAAACGTTTTTCTTTCTCCATCGAAATTTTGCTTGTATAATTTTTTCTATACTACTCCTTATAATCCAATAGTCCATTTAAACACAAATCGCTCGTAAAGTTTGTTTTTGCTATCTCAGTATATCTTCCGTAACAGATGCTTGTCTTTCTATGAACGTATTAATTTTCTTTATATGTCTGATTTTAAAAGACTGAATCTGCTAAAAGTATTTTCCCCTATAAAGTGGGAAAGCGCGATACTTTTCTTCGTATTTTCCTATATACTCGTACAAATAATCCGTTCTGAATTAGATTGTTGCTCCTTTATCTGTAATTACGCTTCTAAATTAGCTTCTTTTCAAACTGAATATTATCCGAACTCCTCGCCGTTCTTAAATTCCCCTAGCATTGATAGTTCTTGCTAAGTGAAATTCTTCCTTTCATTCGCAGATCACTATTTCGGCTATTGTTTTCATTCTAAACATCTATATACCATTGAGATTTCTTATCTTTTTATTTTGCGAAACTTCCATTTCACGCTTAAGAAAATTCCTATCTTTTTACATAATTCTTTGTATCTCACTTTTTTTTTTTTTAAATCTTTATTGTTTTATTTAAAATTTTTCTTACTTTTAACTTGGCTGACCTTCCCTATTTTTTCTTCCAAATCTTTTCTCATTGCAACAACGGTCCGGCAAGATTCCCGTAATATGATTAGGCCCCTATTGCCTTCTTGTAGGAGAGTATTTTTATAGATAGTTCACGGGGATCTAATAAAGTTGGTGCCTTTTTCATTCTCGCGACAATAGTATTTCTGAATCTTTTTGTCTTGCTTCTTTTCGCACTATCTTTACAGCTGAATTAATGGCTATTCGCTAATGCGTATATTTGCTCTTAACGGGGTTTTTCCAGCTATTCTCCCGACAATAGTTCTCGCGCTCCATTTTATTCACGCCGATTTCATCTGGGTTCCTAGCCATGCGAGTACAGGGGGGTAAAGAGTGGATTCTTTGGATTGAATTGTAAATACCGGTTTCTTGCTTTCGCTATGCGAAAGTTCTATACTAAACTCTGGTCAGATGTCTTCCGTTCTTTTTAAAAAGAATTTTGTTTTACTTATGCATCCAACCAAGCTTTCCTGTCTCCCTCGTTGGCTTTCTGTTTTTTTTTTTTTTTTTTTTTCATTACTCCCTTCCGTTGTCGTCTCTATTTGTTCGTTAAAGTCCGTAATTATACTTTTTCTACCCTCTTTACTTTCTAACACCTTCCACCAAATTATTATTCTAATTGCCTAGCTATCTTTCAACTATTTTGTTTGTAATACAAAAAAGGCAGTTCAAACTCTGTAGGGGAACACGAAAGAGACAAATTCTGTGACCTTTATTGTTATTTTCTCTCGGATGATTGCTTTTTTTTCGCATATTTTTTTTTTTTTAAATGAGTAACGAAAACAAATATATCTTGTACAATTAGTTTCAGTAAAAATTAAAAACATTTCTATCGATACATGCTTTCTACTGTTTGTTTTTGTTCGCACGTGTCGTATACCCTCTTTCGAAAGAAACTGAAATTTGATACATCTATGCAACATGTTTGATGGTTGAAAAAAAGCTGAAGTGACCTGTATATTGCGTTTAGAAAAAACCAGCGACACAATAAATAATTACATAGTAGTATTTTCAGGGTGGTAATATTGTGCGGAGATCGAAGGTTACTTATTTGGAATTCACGTGAAATATATAATTCATCGAAGTACAAAGTTTATTCCCAGTAAAAAAATAATTCACTGAAAAAAATTAACTTTTTATTTATAAAAATGTTTTATTATAAGTGTCGCTTGTTTTTTTGGATTAAAGTTTGAAAATTCAATTTTAATGGACTACAAGAAACGCGAAATAAATGGTGTCCGGTTATTTTCAAATTAAGCACTAGATTTAAAAAGTTTGTCTAATTTATTACGGTTTTCATAAGTTATGTAGGTGAACACCATTAAGCATTTTTCGAAAACTATGATTTTGGTGAGTTTCTTTTTGTAAAAATGTGAGATTCTTCGTTGGGAGAAGGCAAGTTTTTTTGTTTTTTTTTTTTTTTATAGCAGATCACTCGACGCGTTGTTTTTAGTTGTAAAGGTTATTTCAATACGCGGATGTATGATAGTGCCTAGAGATACGTAGTTGATTTAGTAGATTTAATAAACTAGAGGGAATTAGCAGGGATACTTGTGATAAGTGTCAGAGCTATTGTAAAAAGTTGAGGGACGGAAAATGTCGTGCATTCGCTGTAAGGATGGAGTTCGTTGAATATAAAATCGTGGGACAAGGCTATATATTTTGCCCGCAGTTGACCAAAACCGCAAAACTCTTCTCGGGAAATGTTATCCGTGGACTATCATGATTCAGTTGTAGATTTGATGCATCTTAATTTTGACAAAAAGTCCAGTGTTCTTTTCACGAGGACGAGCCAAAACCGGCAAACATAGCGCTGAAAAGGGCAATGTTGGAGCGAGCAGATATATCGACTCGCTCGTTTCTCGGAATTCCAGCATGGCCGAGCACTCAATAATCGCGCAATTGAGCATGCCTCTTCTTGGAGAGCCCATATATGAATCATTGTTGGGTGTTTGTTACGGGAGTTTGAAGGCGCAGCTAAAGAGGTCGAAGAGTTTTGTTACCAACAGCGCTTTTTGAAGTATAGGTTCCAGAGAGAAAGAGAGAAAAAGTACTGATAACTGCGCAGTTGTCATTAAATCACACTACTTGCGATAAATTACACGCCTCGAATAAACAGGCAGTGGTCGGTAACTCATCAGTTGGGTAGGCTTTTGCTGCGTCCGTGTAGAATATTAAATGGTCGGGATATATTTCTGATTTGTAGCTTGCGTGAGTTTCGCGATGTTTAGATACTGAAGATTGTTGTATTTCAATAGGGAAAAATCAACATAGATGATCAGCGCGACCCATGCCGGTATCAGAGTGTTCAGAGTCTGTTCCGGGAAATTAATTACATCCATTCTTCAGTCTGACATGAGATTGAGAATGTGTTTGGTAGGGAGTCATTAGGGAAATTTCTAGCTGCCCTGAACATCGGTGGTAAAATGAAATTAATTAGTACTTCGTTGACGACATCTAAAAAGTTCAAAACGAAAAGTATTCGTTATTAGTTTAGCAAGTGCATCGGGCAGAATTCAAGGGGGAAAAATTTCTTTTCTTCGAATGTGCCGTATAAATGAAGTACCGTAATAGTTATTTTTGAAAATTATTTATTAACTACTGAGAAAACTGATAATTCGCTTTTTGTACAAAACGTGGTTATTGCTGGTTCGGTGGCGGAATTGGTAGATAGAGTGGTATGAAAATTACACCAACACCGTCGTTGGCATGGTCATCAGCAGCTTCGTACTCGTAATCGTTAGTTACTTCATTGTAGCTTCTTCCATTGGGTTGTTCAATGCCTTTATCGGCAGTGCTGTTTGCTACGTTGTTGGTGGAATTATTTCGGACAACACTTCCGGCTGATTTAAGCGGACGGCTAGCGTGTTTTTTCTTTAGTCCGTGGATACCGATCAGAGCTTCCGAGCCTGGTATACCGGCTACAGCTGTTGCTATCGGTTTCGAAAGAGCCAGACCACCTGGACCGACAACGGCTGTTCCTACTGGTCTGGAGGAAGCTACACCTCCGGGTCCGGCAATAGCCAAACCGACCGGCTTGGCTTCTGCTACAGAAGTATTATCCGCAGGCAAGCCAACCGATACTGATTCATCAGGACCCGGTCCGGTGGATCCTTCGGTAGAATTTGTACCTTCAGTTTCATCCGTATCCCCTCCGTCTTCCATTCCGACATCTTCTTCATCTTCATCTTCTGCTTTCAAGCCGTAATAGGACGGATCTCGACTGGTAATTGTAGTTCTTCCGGACGGATGAATTAATAAGAATTTACCTTTGGCTCCTCCGTAGAAATATAAACTCTTTATCGGCGCATCCGGGTCTACTGCAGATCTATGTTCCATTCTAAAGAATAAAAAATAAAATTGAATAATGCATTAAATAATTTACGACAATAATGATAATCTCGCCTTAAGGGTATGGAAGAGGAAAGTGAGAAAGTGGTTGAAAGAATGGTGCAAAGATTAAGGAATTTTGCTGCGTCCCATTTTTCATTTGTTAGGGCTCTTTTAGACCATTTATTTCCCTGCGTTTCCTTCCTTTCTCTTTCCTGTACGTTATAATGTATGCGACGTCTAATATGTAAGCGGCCCTTATGTATCGGTGTATTATTGTACTATTTATACATATACTTCTGTGATTGATATATTTTTTGCATTTATATGTTCGTTTTAGATAGTAAGAATGATTAATTGTAAATTTGATTACCAGAATAAACGATAATAAGAGTGTTGGGCACTCACGCAACGGGCAAAATTAACCATGCAACACCCACAACTTATTTATATATATATATATATATAAAAAAAAAAATGAACTATCTTACAATAATGAAAATTAATACTTTGTGCTAGTACATAACGTCCAAATGTGTTTTGTTTAAATTTTATTAGTAGCGTATCATTTACAGTCGTTACACCGGCTGGCCAGATTTCATATTATTTCAATTATTCAAATTTTTCTCGAATTAAATAAACATTCTCCGCAAACCTTAATCTGCGAATTCTAAATTTCTTGCTTGCACAATTGAGCAGCTTTTTCCAGTTTCAAATTGCGTATCGCAAGAATAAGTTCGAAAATGCCCCCGATTAAACGTCACATCATATTTCGAATTCGGGATATTTGCAAGCGGTTATATCAGTTCCTTTCATTCGTTAATTTTTCAAGTAGGCTTCAGACTTCACATGCTGCAATAATGTTTTCATTTTCGTTAAACAAATCCGGGGACAATGGCTAGCCGAATAATAATGTAAACTTTAGACTACGCAGTTTATTTTCATCGTTATATATTGACCTGATATAATAATTCTTTAGTACTTAAAGCGGAACTTGCACTAAAAAATAAACAAATAGATAAATAAATAAGTAAATAATTAAGTAAATAAATAAATAAATGAATTAATTAATTAATTAACAGCAAGAGAGAGAACATTTTTTAAAAATGTGTAATATTTAGCTAATATAGGATGGTGGGAATTAGAAGAATAATATTCTTTACACGTGGACGCTTCGCCAGTAAGAAATAATTTTCAGATTTTATTACACATTGAACCTCGCGGTAGCTCTGTTACTTTTAAAACACTAATTAAAATTTTAGGAGCATTTTTTTTCTTTTTGCAGATCTTCAAAGCTGACAATAGTTTCCATTCTTTTTGCGGATAAACGGTTGGCGGGGGGAAAAAAAAGAATATCCGAAAATCATAAAGTTTCATGAACAGGGATGTATAAATGTATCGTGCTACCGAAATATAACGAAAGTGTACGGTGCTTTTTACATTATCTTGGTTGTTTTTTTTTTTTTTTTTTTTTTTTTTTTTTATATAAATAAATAAGTTGTGGGTCTCACTGGGCAAGTATGCCCGTTGCGTGAGTGCCTAACACTCTTATTATCGTTTATTCTAGTAAACAAAATTACAGTTAATCATTCTTACTACTTAAATCGAACGTATTAAACCAAAAAATAAAATATATCAATCGACGCAAATATATATATATATAAATAGCACAATAATAGACCCATACACAGGGGTCGCTTACGTATTAGACGTCGCATACATTAACGTACAGGGAAGAAAAAGAAAGGAAACTGGTAAAGAGATAGTCTAAACGAGCTTTAAGAAATGCATCCCTCTTCCATACACCAATTTTTTTTTTTCGTTTATTATGTGACTATGGTACTCATTAATTTAATTAGAACCGAATCATCTGTATTGTCGATTCGTAGATTTACCCCTCTAGGATGAATGTAACAGGTATTATTTTGATTCCTTGTTAGTCGAGTTTTTTTTTACGTTATTGCATTTAAATCCAAGTAGTCTGTAATAATAATAGTTCACTTTTATGTAGGGTTCCCGCTTGAATGCCGGTTATTTAAGTTTCGTATTATTCCAATTCAATAAGTCACTAAAAAAAAGTTTCCAACTCTCTTCGCATTTGAAGAAAAAAATAAATCACTTCCGTAGGTTTTTTGGAGAGGAGAGGGGTACGTCGACAGGACCCTCGTCTAGAAGAGATCAAAAGATCCAGTTAAATACTGATAAATCCAAATTAGAATACAGAGAACAGCAGCGCGCATAAAAACCAAAGATCTAGAGGTTTAAGAATGGACACGTTAAAAAAAAGAAAAAAAAGAATAGACACGTTAACTTATGAAAATCGACGGCTTTTTGAGTTGCAATTAGTGAATACCAATCCAGCACAATTGAGTAATGAGAAATAGTTTTTAATGTATTTCTATTAGTCAATATTCTGCACTGATTTAAATCGACTAGAATCCGCATCGGTTTGTAGCTAAACATCTCCAGATGCAAATAAGTAGAATGGCTGGAAGACGAAAAAGATCGTAGTACGATAATTTCGATTTAATTAAAAGGGTACGTTTGCAAAGCAACGTGTGATAATGGTACCCATTTTTGCTGGTTGTAACATTAGGGATTCAGCGCTCGTATTTGGGTTACACTATATCGTTGTATTACTTAATCACGTTTCTTTGTCGAACATTTGGCATCATATTCGTTCGAGGTTAACATTTCCAAGAACTAATTTCAATTCAAAACAGTTCTGTCCGGTGCAGTACATGCGCGCATTTAATACACTTACGATAGATGTATAATTTCATTCGATAATAATTAAGATTACTCTTAGCGCATCGCAAACTATTCATTAAACGGAATCTTTACCGCATTAATTAGTGCATTTTTTGTCGTAATTTTATGTGTCTTTCTCGTTTTCTTCGCCGACGAATTTAAAAATTTTGGAACATTTTAAAAAGTATGAAAAAATGCGAATCAAGGCTTGAAAATAACGATTGCGGATAAACTGTCTCAACTGTTAATTTTAGTAAGCGAGAAAATGTATTTGGGATGGCAGAAAAGTTCTAGGAGATTAGAAATAACTAGAAACTGTAATTACAATATTAGTCGATTTTTTTTTTACCTGATTATTAGCAGTTAATAATATAATTTGAATTTAGAATTAATAGAAAACCCGAAACAGATGAGTAGAAATTATACTCAACTTGAACACAAATACTCATATGCGTATTTACCGAATACCAAATACTCACTTAGCACTTGTAGAATACGATTACATCGTTTAAAAATAAGATAATGTCGTTAGCATTATTGATAAATTTTGGATATTCCGAGAATAAGTCCATTTCAAGGAACATTTTAGGAGTGTAAAACTCACAAAGTGAAATAAAATGTGTGATTTGGCGAATTTTGCTTATAAATCGATGATAAAATTTAATTAAAATAAAAATAACCAACGCATTTCAGAAAGTAGTATCGTTCGGAATGTAAACTACTAAAAACTATTGTAATCTTGCAGGAAAAACATGTAGACATGTGTAAAAGTGATATTGTTTAACTAATTGCGGAGACTTTCCGTTGAAAAAGCACAGTAGGCAAAAATCTCGAAATGGTTGCAATATATTTATTGTTTTAATGTTTTAGGCCCGGCCCATGATTAATCGCATTTTCGAAAAAGATATAAACATTGTGCAGCCTATAAGTAATAGAAATAAGTTTGTATAGTTTAGAAATACACTGAACTGTTAGGAAAGATCCTATAATAATTTTTTAATGAGCAAATTATGGCAATCGCTGACTTTAGTCATTAGTGACTATTTTAGCAACTTGTTGGTTTTCTAATTTCCTATTTTAAAATAAAGGCATTTCTCCGAAATTTATGCGACATATGAATGACGAAACCGGTCGGACTATTTTATTGCATTTATTGTGTTCTATATATATATATATATATATATATATATATATAAATATTAGAGTCATTCGTTTTAATGTGTTTGAACAATTTTAAGTGTATCGCAATTATTAATGTTATACATTTTTTGTGAATTGTACGTGTCGTTCGAGTAATATAAACAATATAACATTGGTAACCTCATATTAACAACAGTCATTTTTAATTATTTACATTTGTAATATAAGGAGCTGTTTACGGAAGGAAAATATTTATAACAAATGTCAAAAAAAAATGAACCGATCTAAACGAGAATGGACTTTGAATCCTGAAAAAGGTAATGACGACTCGACTTTCAAAGAATAGCTTATTCTCCGTTAAGAGGTACATCTTCTATGGGGAGTGTAAGTAAAGCTCTCAATGTTGATCTTAGCCCACATTTTTTTCTATGTCTGCCATTTCTCTGATCGCTAAGACTATTTTACAAATCTGTACAGTGCATGAATTCAGCCAAATATAATGATAAATACTTGTACACAAAGTCAGAATGAAAACATTGAAAATATCCATCACGACGAATAAAAAGAACATAACGAAAGCGGAAATAACAAGGAGCATACCACTGTTGTGGGTTGCGTTTGGAAAATTAAGCGGGATATTCCAGAATGAACAAATACCGATTAACTTGAAAAGGAAATTGTATAACCAATGTATACTTCCGGTCCTGACATAAAGTTCGGAAACGTGGCCTTTCACAAAAACTGGTATAAAAAAGATCAGAAAAATCCGAATTGCGCGTGAAAGGAAAATGCTAAATATAAGGCAAGTGGATGGTATTCGTAATATATGGATACGCAAACAAACAGGGCTAGATGACGCAGTGGAACGGATGGCCAAAATGAAATGGAGTTGGGCTGGTCACGTAGCTAGAAGAAACGATAATAGATGGTCGAAGCGTGTCTTGCAATGGTGGTCAAAAGGCAAAAAGAGAAACCAAGGAAGACCAATGACACGCGTCGGCAGGATGATATAGTAAAGGTAACTGGAAAGAACTGGATGAGGAATGCACAGAACAGAAGTGGATGGAAGTTATTTTTATTTCCTTACTTCTTACTCTCATCCGCAAGAGCCACATTTCATGTGTCGCGCAGTATAATACTGAATTCGTTTGTTGCGTTTTTTCGTGTGTGTGTATTCGATGGTTTTCTTTGTTACTAACGTATTGTATGTGTGTGTATATACCAGTATTTTTAACGTTGTTCGCTGAAAGAAAAAGAAAACCAAACGTGTTTCCGACTTGCTTGTGGCAAGCAGTATGTAAGATTTCCGGCACTTACTAGTTATTTATATTACGATTCCAACAATAAATTTGTAACGATAAACACTGACTCTCGATGCTAGAGTCTCGATACGTACTACAAGTTAGGGTGGCCCATCTATAGTATTGCTCCCTGTGAGGTCAACCATGAATGCGAGATGGTTGAACTAGTAACAAAAAATAAAGCGGAGTTTGAGCTGTAGCTTAAAAAGAACAGCTAAAGAAATAGAAGAGACACCGTGTGAGCCGTAAAAACATGATGAGAAATCTGCTATTGGAAAGGACGAGGTAATGAATCTCTGCTCTGAAAAATCCTTTTCACCGATAACTGATTGGTTAGAAATCTAGAAAAGATCGATTTCATTTGAAAATAGAAACGTTCGAAGGTGGTGTGAGAAGTAGGGGAAAAGGGACTCGCAAGGGAAGACGAGACAGCTTGCAGGATGCTTTTAGAATAATTAAGAAAGAAACCTTTTTTTTTTTTTTTTTTAGGCTTGTCACCCGGGACCTTTCCTCAGAAACAATTAGAATAGGAAGGAATCAATTCTGATGCGGTCAGATATTGTTAGGAGGATATAAGAGGCGCAATAGGAAGTAGGAAGACCGAGTATCAATAAAATGGAATAGAAAGCAGAACACTCGGCAGAAAGAGATGAACACTTAATAAACACGTAATCAGCGTCACAAACACGCTCTTCGTTTGAGTGGAGAGAACAATATGGAGAGTTAATCAACGAAAAACGAAAACGGGAGGAAGATAATAAAGTATGGCTTAAGAGCGCAGGCAAATAACACAGGCAATAACCGAACAACGAAGTGAAAGAAACAAAGTTAACAGAAAGACTAGGTTGAGCAGACAGATAAAAAAAACAATCGTTAGAGAAAGAGGAAACACGTACATATCCGATAATCTGAGTTGAAGACTTTTACGTAGTGGAAGAAGATTAGACGATGGGACTTTTTTTAGAGGCATCAACTCGAGCCAAGGAGTCCCCGCCGCTTCATTACCGAAGATGCTCGAATGACTAGGAACCTACAGTAAATATTAATATGAATGCAAAGGAGGGAAGAAAGAACGTGGATGAGTACGATAAAATAACAGGAATGATCAGATAGGGGAGAATGAATTGAAGGGCGGTCATGGAGTCAGATATAATCAAGAATTTAGAGGAAAGGTGAACGGAGGAAATGCAAATAATAGAACGTGGAATAGTCATTAAATCGTTTATGGATATCGAAGAGAAAGGAGGCAAACGAAAAGATTCTGAAAAGCCAAAATCTGGGAGGATAAAAGAGGCACCGATACCATCCGGCTTCTTCGAACCATTTGTAAACACGTTTGCATGCTAAAGAAATTCGGAATTGATAAAACTGTGGAATTCCTGTCTAATTAGTGCCCACGGAAGAAACTTAGAGATTGCAGGTATAGTAAACATATTTGGAGGATGGCAGAGATCGGCGAAATTAAAAGTGAAATTTTTCTTAGGTACGAAACGCCAGTTCCTGGAAATGGAAAGATAGGAATGGATAAGAGTAGAGGACGTGAGTGGGAGACGCTTAGTAAGAAAACGATAGCCTAAATAAGATCTCGGAATAGAAAGGGGTAGTGTATTAGATTCGGCAAGGACTGTTGGAACTGGAGAGGATTTAAGAGCACCGAGGCATACACTAAGGCAAGAGTTTTGGATTACATCCAATTGTGAGAGTCGGCACTTGGGGAGGCATTGTCATCCAGAAATGAACAGTAATCAAATTTCGAGCGGATGATAGATTTGTATAGAGAAATAAGTACATAATGATCACCACCCTATTTGGTTGGAGGTAACGCCTTCAGTAGGTTTAGCCTTTTGATTGCTGAAGAGGAAAGATACTTGATAAGGATAGCCGACTGTCAAGGAAGGTACCAAGATAACAAAAACAGTTAACACGAGAAAGGAGCGTAAAGAAACCTAGAGAAGAGCAAACTAAGAGAATGTGTTTAGTCCTGGGCAAAGCATAATGAAAACCGCACTCAAAAAAAAAAAAAAAAAAAAATTCCGTTTTCTTATTTATTGAAATTACGCAGTGAAAATTAAGGTAAATGAAGTTCACATGAAATGCATAAACAAATTAATAACAAAAAAAAAAAAAAAAAAAAAAAAACCAACAAGAGAGAGTTCATCACGAACAACCAGTACGTTAATTTTTTAAAATAAAAATTGAAAAAATGACAAAGGATTGTGTGAAAGTGTCAACCGATATTTCTCAACGGGAAGTAGAACCGTGTAGAATAATTCGGGGTAAGTCATCCAACTTTGAGCAAACAAATGAGAAGAGGAGGGCCAAACAGAAGAATTTCCTTCGTCATATTATTAATTCTCAGAGGCGCGATGATGTTTTTTATTTATTACGAATTGTGGCAAACTTGTAAAAATACAATTTCAATTGCAACTCGAGATAAAATAATTTAACCGTATAAAAACGTCGTTTGCCCGATTTTCATACAGCACGTTGGCGCTCGTTAATATTCGAATAATGTTTGGAAGAAACGCATTAATTATAAATTACAATATGGTTAAATTGAATTGAATTGAAGCCAACTACTCGCAAGAAGATAATCATTACGTAAACTGGCCTCAGCGGTTTTAATATCGATAAAAATCTTTCCGTGCCTCGGTCCTTCCTACCAGTTTTTAATTAAATATTGCGCACATTTCGTGGAAGTTCGCCCACAATACGCATGTTGTTACGTAATGTCGTCGAGGAATTGTTCCTACATTTTGTTTTAAATCAATAATTTCTGCTTAAAATCGCTAAATGTGTAAGCGTGTGCGTACCTATAAAGTAATTTAGTTCTGCTTAACAGTTTCCGTATTCAGTAGTAATAAACAAATATACAAACTCGGTAAGAAATCTTTTTTTTTTTAAATTAATATCAACAAATTCGAATGGAACTAGCGCAGAGCGTTTGTGCGAATCTGTAAAGCTTATGCTAGAGTATCCAGCGACAAGCATTTATATTGTTTTTCGCTACGCAAAAAAGATTGACAAAACACGTTAAATATTAAGATATGGTCTCATTTATAAAAAATAACTTTTTTTTTTTTTTCAGCCTGTTTATTCATTTGTAGAATTGCCGATCTAATTGACAATATATATATATATATTTTATGATATCAACTGGTTTGGGTGCAGCGTTTGTGGTTGTACAAACACGTATTACGTTGGTTTATTATTTAAAAAGAGACGCTTCCTCACATAGCGTGATTAATCAACTAACGCTTTACAATTAGATATGCAATGAAATTAAGTAATATTTCGAACGTGTTACTTCTTAGCGAGCAGGCAGTTTCAGAAATAGAAAACGACAGATGGTACCGGGAATTCATAAAGCTCACAATGTTCATAGTTTTAAAACGTTCAAAATATGTACCTAGGCTGCCGTGACTGTTCAGCTTTAATGCTTGACTATAACATAAACGATTTCTTAAATTTAGATCTTTAATATCGCATACAAATTTTGTAAGTCAATCTACCAATACCTCCTGACTGTTGTTCCATTTGTCTTGCGAAATATTTATAATGTCTTTAAAATGTTTTAACGAGCATGAAAAACGTTCGTACTGTAATTTTGAAACTTTTGTTAAACCGTTTCGCACTTATTTAATTTATTATGAGTAATGAAGGACACTTGAAACATGTTTCGTGTTTTGCTAATAAAGCAGCTTGGTATATACTCGATTAGTCGTTAGAATTCCAATTAGTCGGAAGCGGTTTTCTCCGAGTTATTACCTAATTTTAATTCATTATCAAATCTTAAATATTTTTAAATATGCTTAGGACGTCGGGAATTGTTAAGCTTTTCATATTGCACTTAGCTTAACGGCGCTAATGAGGGAGGGGGGGAGGGTCAGTTCGTTTCTCTCGGTCGCCTTTACTTTCTCTAAGATTTCTCTGGCACCCAATTCAATTTCAGATTATGTATATGCCTGGGATGGGATCCGGAACGAAACAAGTCTCCATAACCCATGACACCTCTCATTTGATAGCCAAGCATCTTAACCACTAGGTTGCTGAGATTTAGAATATATTAGTACAGTTTTGTCCAATTTAGAAATAAAAATGCCTTGTTTTCTCGCAAACAGCGGATTCCAAAAACTATAATTTGGTCGGTTTGGTCACATTTTTTTACGACAATGCTCAAAATTGATCTCAGAATCGTGTTTAATTATTCCAATTCGTAAGTATACATTCTCTAGACCTTCTCCAGAACGAGATATTTTTTAGTTTGACATATTTTATCATAATTCTACACTATCGTTAGGCGTTTTTTAATTTGTATTTCTTTATCTTTTGATAAGGTGCTTGGCTACTAAATCGGACGACACGGGTTCGAGACTTGCCTCGTTTCAGATCCGTTCCAAAGTTTATCCAGTCTGAAATAATTACACGACACCGGAGAAATCTAGAAACGTAAAAGCGGCCGAGAGAAAGAAATCAGCGCCCCTTTTATTCTTATTAGTGCCGTTTGGCTTAGTACACGGTGAACGCTAACTTTACAATGACGCCCTGCCGAGTGTATGAGACTTACTTTACTTTACTTAATTAACGCCACAGACTAAATTCCGTATGGACAGCCAGCGCCACCTATCGACTTAAAAACGTACTGGGATGAATATTTGGTTCATTATCTATCGTTCAAGCGCTTGACCGGATTATTTCGTTGCAAATGAGCTGCTGTAAGACTGTGTAAAAATATGTACTTATGCGAGCCCCTCTGAGATTTTTAATAACGGAAAAAAAAAACGAATGAAATGATACTAATTTTTATTCGGAATCATTATCAGTAAGTAATCAAACGTATTTTTTTCAAAATCTTCGCAGTTAAAAATGCGCCCATTAGCCATTTAGTGAACCTTTTTCAATAATTCATTCTCAGCTATTGCTATGAAAGACAGCTGCCGTTACTATGACCACTTCTTCGTTTGCTGTGAAGTTACGACCACGTAGGACGGCTTTAAGCTGCGGAAAAAAGCCAGAGGTCGCACGACGCCAATGGCGAATGAAGGAAAAAATTGTTTGATTACTTACTGGTAAAATGATTCCAAATAATAAAAATTGGTATCATTTCATTCGTTTTTTTTTCGTTATTAAAAATTTTGTAGAGGATCGCGTAAGTACTTATTTTTACACAGCCGTATAGCAGCAACTTGTTTTCAACAAACTAATCTCGTCAAACGCTTGATCGATAGATAATGAACAAAATATGTATCCTAGCACGTTTTGATCGGTTGCGCTTGGCTGTCTGTACTGAATTTAGTTTCACCATTTTTACAACAGCCTATGTAATATTTCTTAACTTCAGATTATTGATAGGAAAAGCTCGCCGGTATAAGGTACCTGCGATGATATGCTTCATAAACTACCAAATGCCTTTGAAAATGTTCAATAGCATAGATCATAATGAGTGCATCAAAGCACACCATATATGTCTCATAAAGAAGAGGTTATATGGCAATGACCGGAATACTGCGCGCATAGATAATGCAAAATCAGACGAGTACAATGTTTAAAAAAGAAGTCGGACACAGGGCTGCGTTTTGTCGTCCATATTCTTTAACTTGTACGGGTAATAGTTCTAGAAAAGTGAAATGACGGAGTAATGATAGGAGGCCGGAAGATGACAAATTTCATAAATGCAGATGATACGACTTTAATAGTGGCAAATATGAAATGGACTGGAAGAAGTCAGCACGCAATAGGGATTAATTGTAAATAAAAGCAAGACAAAAATAATGATAATAGTTATCGAAAAAACGTATAACACTGCCCCTAATGAAAGAACACTCACCGGTTACGAAACTGTTGGAAGTTTTGTACACTTAGCTTCAATTTTGGAAGATAAAGGAGGCTCCGAAAGTGAGATAAGACGAAGAATTGAAATCGCCAGAAGTAGTAGGACAAATCTAAACAAGATTTGGAAAGATACCTCTACTCCGTGAGAGAAAATGCGGAAAGCAGATTTATTCAGACGCTTGTATTTTCCATGATGCTGCATGCGGCGGAGATCTGGACATTAATGAAAATGGGTAGAAAAAGAATCGACAGTTTCGAAATGTAGTGCTGGAGAAGATTCCTACGAATTCTACGGACAGCGAAACGTACGAATGAATCAGCATTACAAGAAATCGGCATATTATGAAACTTTTTGGACATATAATGCGGAAACAGAAAGAAATAGAACGTACGATGGTCATGGGAATGATTAAAAGGGACCACTGGGAGAACGCATACCTAAAAGATGGACGGATATTGTCCAGGAAGTGGTGGGATTGTCATTCGCAAAATGTCACAGGATCCAGTTGAATGACGTAAAATCATAAAATTACTGGCAGACCAAACGTTAATCACGATACCTTATCTAGGGTAACGATTGTTGATGATGATGATGATCGTCGCGATAGCCTAGTTGCTAGAACGTTCGACTTCTGTTACGGAAGTCTTCAGTTTCATCCTAGGGGACAGCAAAAATTATTACAAATAATTTTTAATAATCGTTAATAGAATCATATGCAAGGCAATGGCAAACATGTATACCGTCATATGCAAGGCAATGGTAAACATGCATACTGTCCACGCTTGGGGTTTTTAGCGCGATGAATCAAATATTTTTTTTTTTTTTTTTTTTTTTTTTTTATGGCCTGGCGGCTAAGTAGCTTACCATTTGGCCACTTCCATATCAAAATAAGTTTAAATTATTCCACTTCTCTTCTCTTCTCCTCTTCTTTTTCTCTCTTTTTTTTTCTTTTCTTTTCTTTTTTTTCTCTTTTTCTTTTCCTTTTTTTCCCTTTTTTCCTTTTTTTTTTTTTTTTTTTTTTTTTTTTTATATATGAATAAAGAAAAACGTATTGGAAAAATGAGCAAATGAAAATCTAATGACAAGGACAATTCACCAGCCATCTATCCGGACCAACTGAGCAAGATAAATATATTTTTTTTGAATTTCCGGACAACTATGGCCGTAAATGAATTAACATTACCCACAGCCTGTCTGCCTGGAATCATTTATCAATAACCTGACTGTTCTGGTCAGTACCCGGGAACTTGAAATTCCAGACTCAACTGAACAGCCATAATATTTTGCTCGTTAGATTAAGATGGTACAAATTGCACCATATCTTCGTGGTCGGCGATGATCATATCTTCTGGTTGAATTCAATTAATATAGGACGCACTTGACAGAACTATTATTATAAATACTTGTGAATAGTAAGGATAAACAAACTCCGGGAGCGAAGGAAAAAATAAATAAATAAATAAAAAATAAAAAAAAATAAAAAAAAAAAAAAAATAGTCCTCCATACAAATAAGTTAAATAACAATCTTGTTTTGAAAAATAAACCTAAAAATCAAAAATTGAGCCTTCTCTCCGCATCCTAGCAAATGATGCAAGGAATACGGTGGATACCTTCCGAGGGATATCAATTTATTAAAAAAAGTATGTCTACTGCCTTCAAATTTCTCGCAATTAAACAAAAGATGATTTATGTCCTCCAAAAAGTTAACAGACGAATGGTTATTGCATTGTCGCTGGTTATCAGCATGCATAAAATTATGTGACACACGAGAATGCCCCATACGCAGTCTACACAATATAGTAACATATCTGCGGAGGAGATGAGGAGGCATTGAAATTGACACGTGGAGATACCATGGGTGTGTCGGAATAAAAGGTTGAACGATATTAAAGTATGAACCCTTCCTGGCCAATCGCCAATGCTTATTCCAGGACGTATAATGATTGCGGTTAATTACAGAATTTAAATCACCAGCTGGAATAAAAGGAAATTCAATGCCCATTGAAGGCGCATCCTTGGCGGCCCTATCGGCCACCTCATTTAGTTCTATCCCCGCATGACTTGGAACCCAACAAAACTCCACAACACCGCCCTGTAAAATGATAATCGAACATTTCTCTCTTATCTCCCAAACAGTGGGATGATAGTTGGGTTTAAAGAGGCAATTTTGTAGCGCTAAAAGGGAGCTAAGGCTGTCGCTGCATATAACATATGTGCCCCTGCTACCAAGTACATTAAGTATATAGTCGCAGGCCTTGGCAATTGCCAACAGCTCGGCTGAGAAGATAGATGCCAAAGGTGGGAGTTTGAATTTTTGTACAGTAACTTCGTCAACAACAAAGGCAGCACCAACAGGATCGGAATTCCGACCGGATTTGGAGCCATCAGTGAAGATTTTGGAATATCCAGAAAATGCTGTCTCTAATGCGGTTGTAAGATCTGCTTCCCGACCGAGAAGAGTATTCTGATTATGTCTAATATTGTCAAATAATGTTGTATTAATGTTTAAGTTAATAAGGTTAATTTCGTATGGAATTCTGAAATATTTAGATGGATATTTAGGAATTAGGGCCGGACAATATTTATAGTATTGAGGAATTCTGGCTGATAATAACGGTAGTTTAGAGGAAAGAAATCTCCAGTTATTACTAATACTATAAGTAATATTAAGCAGATGCGGATAACTATAATTACAGTACTTTAATAAAAATCTATCCGCCAACATATTTCTTCTTAACTGTAGTGGGGCAATCTTCGTCTCCGCTTCAAGACCCGCTACTGGAGCGGATCGAACATTTCCTGTTATAAGTCTAAGTCCGATATTCTGTAGAGTATCTAGTTTCCTAAGGTTCGATTTGGAGGCTGAGCCATAAAATATCGAGCCGTAATCAATTCTGGAAAGTATCAGTGATTTATATAACAAGGCTATAATTACAGGGTCGGATCCCCATGAAGCGTTTCCAATAGCCTTCAGGGGGTTCAGTGTTTTCAAGATTTGACTTTGAAGTATTTGGATGTGACGAGCCCAAGTAAGCCTTGAATCCAAATACAATCCCAAGTACTTCACATAAGATTTATGCGCGATATTAATCCCATTTATTTTTATCTTAATACATTCTGCGTTGTAGGGTCTTAATGTGAATATCACAACAGTGGACTTAGCAGGGGAAATTTCCAGTTTAATTTCCTGAAAGAATTTGCCACATAAGTAGACTGACTGATTGCTCTCTACTGTACATTCCTTTATCTCTTTATTTCTATTCAGTATGATAAAATCATCAGCATAGGAGAAAATTTGTGAGTTATGTGGCAACCGTATGCTGAAGACTGAATGTACATAGATATTAAACAAAACCGGGCTTAAAATTGATCCCTGTGCCAAACCCGTGTAAGCAACTCTACCAACCATTTCCTTGGTGACCGGGTTCAAAAATTTAAGTTTTCTGTTGAGAAACAAGTTGCTGATGTACTTAGCCAAGACTGTTGGAACTCCTATACTTACTAGCTGCTGATGTAATGTCAGAATACTAACATTATCAAATGCCCCCTTGATATCCAGAAAAATGGCCGAAAGGAATTCCTTTCTCAAAAAAGAAGCATAGATTTCGTTCACTAAATGAGCAGTGCAATCTAACGTTCCAAGGCCCGGTCTAAATCCGAACATTCCGGCTGGGAAGATTTTTTTATTCTCTATCCACCAAACAAGCCTATTATTAATGACTATTTCGAATGTTTTTCTAACACAAGAAGCCAGTGAGATCGGTCTGTAAGACGTAGCTTCTAACGGAGATTTACCGGATTTTAAAATAGGAATTATTATGAATTGTGTCCATTCAAGAGGAGTGACTGAGTTGAATAACAATTCATTAAATATGTGTACCAGAACGCTTTTCGCCTTGTTCCCTAAATTTTTCAGAATCGAATAAGTAATACCGTCTATCCCCGGCGAAGAATCTTTACCTTTATTCTTTAATGCCAATCCTAGTTCCTCGACTGATATGGGATTGGACAGAATATGAGATTGTTGATAATTGTTTTCAAGCTCGATTCCATATATTTCCGAGATGCAAGGAACATAACACGGGGCTACAGAGCAAGTAAACTGGTCGAACCAACAATCACTTTTTAGAGATGTGGAGTGGAAATTCTTATTCTTGAATCGTTTAGCTAAAGACCAGATAACTTTGAGCGGAGTGTTTCGATTAAACGATGAGCAAAATCTCCTCCAAGAGGCTCTTTTGGTGCTTTTGAGAAGTCTACGTGTTTCCGCATTAATCCTTTTATATTCAAGGTAAGCTTGCATCGTACCACTTCTTCGAAAAACGTTTAGTGCCTGATTCCGTTCTTTGATCTTTTCCCCGCATTCCCTGTTCCACCAGGGAGAAGCCGGTTTGTTACCTAAATATGGAGATGGTTTCGGAAAAGATTGATCCAAGGCAGAGCTTAACATTTTTAGAAAAAGATTATACTGTCCCAATGGGGTAGTTTCCATCTGGATTTTACCTACCTCCTGTTCCATAATATTTCTAAATTTTCCCCAATCACCATCTAAGAGTTTCCAGCGCTTCCTTTGGTCGACTTCCTTGATTTCAGGGAATGATGAAGGATTTCTATGTGTGTTATTGATTTCAAATAATATGGGAAGATGGTCGCTACCAAGAGAATCGGGAAATACTGACCATGAACAATCGAGATAAATATCGGGCGACACCATCGTCAAATCAACCGGATTCATAAACCGAGATGGATGAGGAATTTTAGTCGGTGTACCGTCATTTAAAAGGCACAGATTAGATTCAGAGAGAATTTCTATGACTGCTGCTCCCTTACTATCATTGCAATTGCAGCCCCACATCCTATTCAAAGCATTAAAATCTCCACTGAAAATTATAGGCCACGAACTTAAACTGGCAAGAGTAGCTGAAACAGATGTTGGATTGATAAGATGTCCCGGGGGAGAATAATATGATATAAAATAAAATGAAGAATTACAAACATTTACCCTGATGGAAACTGCATTAGATTCCGAATTGTTACTAAATGATTTTAAATTAGTTTGAATCAGATCATGATCAATGTCATTTCTCACTAGTATGGCGACGCCGCCGTACCCGTCGGCTCTGTCATCACGATAACAGCTGTAATTTCTTAAGTGGAACTGTTTATCGGGGGATAACCAAGTTTCACATAATAATATTATATCAAAGTTATTATTAAATACAAAAACCTCAAACTCGCACAAATTACACAAGATGCTACGGGCATTCCATTGAACTACCCTAAGCAATGTGGAATAAGGAAGAATAAAAATAGAATAGAATTAAAAAAGGTTAGGTTCGAGGCTGATTAGTGTATTCAATTACCATAAGTAGCTATTTTACTAAACTTAAATGAATATCCCAGTTATTTTATCTTGTAGGAAAAAATCTATTTAAATAATACTAATTAATTATGGTATAATACTGTGAATGAACGGAATTTAAAATTATTATAATTTAAAATTAGTTGTATTATCACGATAATTATGAATGTTTATTATATAACTAATGGAAAAATAGAATAAAATAAAATAAAATTCCCATTATACAATATTAACGGTATATAATATTTACTTTTTATTAGAGATCATAGGATTTTTCCGAATACTCTGTTTATTACCCTTCGGGTCTACGATATTGCTTTTAATCGAACTAGTTTTAGATCCAGACGGACCTGGTTTGATCGTTTTATCTAGATCAGATTTCTCCATTATTTTAACAGTTTGGCTTTTCGGAATTGTTACCCTTGCCGTATTCGTTCTTTTCGTTGCTTTCCCGTCTTCATCAGAAGAGAAGAATGAAACAGACCGTTTTAAATTTGAGTCTACTAATTGATTGGAATCGTGAAATCCTGTGCGTTTAGAAATCGGTTTTGGCTTAAAGACAGGGACGCCTGCTGGATGATCCTGTGTAGGCCGATCATGAACAAGAGCGGGGAAGCTGTCATCATGCGGCAGCAATGAAAATCTATTATAACTTAATTTATTAGAATAAAGATGTTGCTGTTTATACGTTTGGGGTATTTCAATAGCTGCTTCATGATAACCTAGATTGTGATTGGCCATTAATTCGTTAATTAAAGATTGAAATATTTACAATCAGTTTCGAGTGTAGTCTTTACACTCGCGTTGCATATATCGCCATAAACACTGTCTGCATATAGCTGTACAGTTACAATGTAAAAATAAGGGGTCACGACATTGAGCAGTATGAAAAGAAAGAAAAGATATAATATTAGGCTGAATTTGTAACATTACATAAAAGGTTTTGTTAACTTTTTATTTAATGATTTACATGGATTAGCTAAAGTTAAACCTAATAGTGACCGTTATTACTGTGAAGTATTTAAAACACTTAAAATTTTAAGTTTTGCTGGTGTCTTTCAATTATTTTGTTACTGATTATTGTAATTTTGCTATTTTCGATAGAAAATTCGAAATTGCAACCACTCACTGCTAAAAAATTGTTACGAATGCGTTAGCGAAGTTATCAACGACAGAAACTCAAATTTTGTCAGCTGCGTAACAAGAATTTTAAGCAGATGGGTTTTTTTTTATTTTATGAATTACGTAGCTTTATACTCGTATTTCCTTTTTAAAAAATTTTTCAATCGAGAAAATTTTATAACGTAAATATATATTTTTTCTACAGTTCTTAAAATATGTATAAAAAGGCTTTTGTTTATTTCATGTATCGTATATGTAATTAAAGAAATACAAAGTAAAAAACGATTACTACTTAATTTTTATTAGTTGAAACATAACATTGTACAGCATCAATGGTCGATAATAATAACAAGTACAGTTAATAAGCAGGTAATTGAAGAAAATTATTATAAGATGAACAGTGCGCAAATGTAGCTTATAATTTCCTTCACTTACTCGCTTATTAAATCCACTTGTTATTATTATCGGCTACTGATTCCGGTGCAGTGTTGCGTTTTACATAACAAAAAATTAAATATAAAGTAATCTATTTTACTTTGTATTTCTTCAATGATATATACAATACATGAAACGAACAAAAGCCATTACGCATATTTCATGAATTGTCTAAAATTCTGCACATTTCACGAGAAATGGGTAAAACGTATTTCGCGAACTGTGCGATTTAATTGTTTTCAAGTACCTACATAAACTTGACCTGCCTGCAATGGAGACATCCCCCCGGACTCCCTATTTATACAAGAGTCGCTTTCAATTAACCATGTGCCATTTTTTGTAAAATGAAATAGATGTTACAAACGCGTTGTAAAAACGTTCTAGATTAAAGAATATACAGATTTCGTTAAAGGATTTTTTCATATTATTATTCCTAGTGTAAGAATGACTACTTCATTAATACATTGTAGGGAAAAAACATGATCCTTCGGACCTTGTCATGGCAGCATCTCTTAGGCGATCGATTTTTCTATATTACTTATAGAAGAGAAAATTTCAATTGACTACAAGCATTCTTATTATTACAATTTCAGTAACGGAATTTCATATACATATAACGGTTGTTCATAACGTTTTTTCGATCCTTGGCAGAAGAATGAAGTTTCCATTAAAATTGTAACTACATATGTACATACATATGTTTTTGTTAAAAACGAATAAAAAACATGTCATAAATTGATGGAAAAAAAATGATCAACTTTTGTTAATCATAGCAATTTTTAGTAACCTAAATAAATGCGACAAAATGAGATTTGGAAACTAAAAAAATAAAAAAACAAAACAGAAAGTGATAATGTTAGACTTGATTTTCTACGCACGTAAAATTTGTACATGCGGTAACGCTTTACGGAAATCCTCAGAACAAAAACTCCTATGACAAACCATAACGAATGTACAAAAGAGAGACGAACCAGAACTTTGATATTGTCCAAGGGGAAAGAGCATAAAATATAAATCGTTGAATTAAGTTTCATTTCTGACTGTAGGGTTTAAAATTTGTAGTTAATTTCAATAGACATGATATTCTTTATTTATTTTCAGATTTCAAAGATTCTTTTCCCGAGACTTCTTTGCTGTCGTTACCCTTTTTTCGTCCTTCTTACTTGAGTAGCGATTTTTTAAGAATACGCTATCTGCTTCTTCTCGGAATTCGAAAGTTTGCGGTGGATTTCTTGGCTTTTAATATTTGCTTAAATTTTACGGTTCTGTATGGAATGCCTTTGATTTTAAGAGCGCAAATCCGTTTTTTTTCTTTTTTGTTCCATAAGCAAAATTTTTTTCCACCATTTGTTTATTTTCGATAATTTCACGTGACATCTCTCGTGGTGTAATTAGGTAGTGGTGTTTCGTTCGAGTAAAATCGGCTGGTTCGATTCCCGCTGCTGTACGTTGACACTTTTAAAAATTTCACTTGCGCTGGAGGTAATGTCCTTAGTTGACGTGTCCAAAGAAGAAGAAGAAGAAGAAGAAAAAGAAAAAAGACATCTCTAGTTGTTGAACCACTCGATTTTTCTATTCATTTTCATTTCCTGCGCCTTAATCGATTCCGTTACGGTACATTCCTAACGTAACAACTTACAAACTTCGTCTATAGATTTAAAAACACTTTTTGTACTCATTTTTTGTCTTTCCTCTAACGAATATTGTGACCGTAGGTTTTATTTCTGTTCTTCAATGTTATCTACATTGAGCCATTAGTAGTGATGGCCCAAAAATCGCAGCGCCGCCTTTTTGTCGCTGCTTCAACAAATAAGTGGCTGCGATTCGGAGCAGTGATCAACAAAACTCTGTTCACTGCTCCGGAAAATTCTCCGACTATTGCACCGGCGACAACTGTTCTGACTACTGTTCCAAAGCAGCGAGTGGGAAAACAGCGTTGTTTCTTCTGTTGAATGTTCCCCTGCCTCTTCTACTTGTCCAAGCGCACTACACATGTATGCACACATCGAAACACATAGCCAGACAAAATGTGCGCCATTGCTGGTACTTGCCGTCTTTTTTCTGTTACACAATTTTCTTCATAATCACGTTTCATTTTATTTTCTGGGAACTAAAATGAACGAAATATGAACCACTTGGAATTTATCGCAAACATTAACATGTGTCTATACTTTTTTCCGTTATTTTTACGTGTAAGTGCTATGGTTTAGTTGTTTTTTTTTTTTTGTTTTATTGCTATTATAAGTACAAATAATGTCTGTCTGAAGAACAAAACAAACCAAATTTCTAATATTAATAATTAATTGTTTATCCTAAAAAAGATTTTTTTTAAATTTTATTTTAAATTCTTAGGAGTTACCTTTCATTAAGAAATGTAAAAATATTGCAGTTAGTTTTTAACTTTTTTTTTTTTTTTTTTAACATTAAAATGCGTTATAATATGAGTTACATTTATTTCTATTTCTTAAAATCTAATAAATACCGTTTTCAAAATATTTTTGTATTTTTAATTTCATTGTAAAACACAGAGTTTCTTCTAAAAAAAATCTGGGCCGCAGTTAACATAAGTGATTACATTTTTTAATTTTTATGTGGTCGCGAATTTGAATAGCAATATTTTTAATTACGCAAAAAAATATTACGTCAGTTGCGGGGGTAAAAAAAATAATTTTGTTTTCGAATCCGTCTGGCGGAGCAGCAATAAATCAACACTGCTCATTTCGAAGAACTGCTCCGGCTAATCGGTTGCCGGCACATCTCCGGTCACTAGTGCTATCTAAAACTTTATTATTTTCAAAATGTTAAAACTACCGAAACATTATTTCTTGATGATTTGGGGGTCCCATACATAAAATTCTCTATCGCTATTTTTATGATCTGTTTTTTTTTTTTTTTTGATTTTTTTAAAGACGTAAAAGAGATATTTCAAAATTTCTTTAAATTTGAGGATCCAATTGCGCGTATTAAATAAAAAAATAATCGTTGTAACGTATAAACGATATCAGCGACATCTGAAGTACCATTAAAAAATTATTAGTACTACATTATCGTGTTAGATGGCGGTAGACTGCTCGTAATCTATATTTCTTTGTAGGCGGATATTTCAATCGATCAGTAATTCTATTTCTTGTGTACGTTGCGTGATCAGGCACTAATTTAAAACTGGTGCCTTTTCTTCTGCGAACGGAAATATGTGAGTCGTTAAATTAGTATGTTTATATGAGTTGTTTGCTATTGTAATTTTAATTACATGTTCGAAATATTTCGGTACTTTTGGAAATTCCGATGTCGCGATATAATTAAAATTAATTCCGAAATTAAAGTAATTCTTAAATTGTAAAACACCGGCGCTGTAAGTTAATTACATGGAATAGGAATCGTTTTATTTGATATATTTCGATTAAGTAACTCTAATTTATTATTTAAGAAATTACGCGGCGAAATTAAAAATAAGTACATTCAAATAAGACAAAATGTGCTATGAAATAAACGAATAAGTACCGCATCTGAAATAAGTTCCGTTAGGAAGCTAATTTTACGTCAGCACCGTTGCAAATTTAAATTGGAAATAGCGTGAAATTCCCCGAGGATAAAACGATATTTTATATCCATATTTGAAGAGATGCCGGAAGAAGATATAATTTATTGTCAAATAATGAAAAGCTGTTTTTACATTTTATCAAAGTAAAACATGAAAATTATACGATAAATACAGTAGAGCTGCCTGATTACGAAAATTTATAGAGTATTTTAGGGTTAGCTGTTATCTATGACACATCTCGAGCGATCGAATTATTTTCATTATCAAATAAATTTAAGCGTAAAGAGCGCTAGTTTTTCGAATTCGTGAACTTTAGATAGAGGTAAGTTAACTCATTTCTTAGTCTTCTATTACTGAAAGTCGTGTGTCTTTAAAATTATATAAAAACTAATTTGAAAATACGTTTTATTCGAATTTTGTTACATTATAAAAATCTTTATCGATCTGCCTGCAGTACTGGGGGAATTTCAGAGTGAATCGACGGATCATTTTGAAAATATTTTCAAGCGGATTTTAGTACAAACGGTTCGAAGTCGATTTCAAAGTTTCCGTGCACGACCAATTTTTAGTTTTGAGTTTTAAAAATAATTTATCGCGAACACGTTTCCGATATTGCGCATGCATCCGACTGTCCTACTGACTAGTCCAGAGCCAAACAAGATTAAATTTTATTCTAACTAGTGACTTTTTTTCTAGTTAAAACCCAACTACTAGAGAGTATAACGAATTTACTCGTTCAGTGCCGGTGGATTTTTGTAATGTCGTGTAGGCAACTGTAAAGAAATTAAATTAATCTTTTCTTCCTAAATCTACCAAGAATAGGAAATGCGCTTTCTATAGATGGGCGAATTTAAGTCTATTTACTTTTGGATGTCCGCAAAATTTACAAAATAACAAAAAAAAATCACGGGAACAATTGTTGTCAAATTTAAAAGTCATAAAGAAAACGAAAAAAAAAAAAAAAAAAAAATGAAAGGACCAGTTTTATTAACGTTTTAGGAAAAATTTATTGGACACAAAAATTTGTATGGAAATTCTAATCAGGTACTAATCAACGTGCATTACGTATCTATTGGTTTCCTGTTTTAGCTTATTTTTATTCAGTTATATAATAATACCTGATTTTGAAAATACAACGAAAATACGTAATACGAAAGATACAATTGCGTACGTGTACTTTATCAAAATCTTGTTAGAGCCATTCGCACTCATTTAATAACATACATGTTAACTGAGCTGTGCTCGGATCTGAAAAATCAATCAATGGATTAATACGTTTCATAGGCGGTCAAAGATTTAGCAGTAATATGTACACGAAAGCTATACTTTTTTTTTTTTGTGTACGTTGCATTATTTTCGTTTGCATGTTGAAGTATTTTTGTGTCACAAAAAATGAACACAAATATTCAGAAGCTGGAAATACTATTATCTACATATCACTGTAACCATAGGGGTACCGAGGGGGAGATTTAGGGTTCAAACCTCTCCCGAAATGAATTTTTACATTGCTCTATTGTCACTTTACGCCCGTAAGATATCTTGCTATCAGGCATTCTGACAGTACAACTAACTATGGATTAGCGTAAATTATTCTCAAAATGAAAATGAACAGAAATAATCCTAATCTTTACGCATTTAGAACTATTTTACAAGAGATTATTAATAAAATATAATTACTAAGTAAAATCCTTTTTTCTGTCAAGTTTTTTTTTTTTTTTTTTCTAAATGGATCGACCGCTCTCAAAAAAGCTGGCCTGGGTACGCCTATGACTGTAACGACGTTATACTATATTTGGGAACTAGCATAATATTTAAATCTGCTGTGTAAAGCATAAATGCTCTTCATCACGATGTAAAAGATGTTATACTTTTATCTATTTTCAATTATCATGGTAAATCAATTTATTATAATTTATCACGGCAGTAAATAAGCGTATGTATTGCTTGCTTTTTAAGGAACCTCAAAAATACGGTGATCACTAAATTAAGCACTGGTGCCCTCCTCTAAAAATTTCTTGTTTCGTCGAATTTTCTCGATAATAAGATCTAGACTAATCGATTTATCTAAAAACTCGTAAAAACCCCTGATACGTGAATTTAACAAAAATTATTAGAGTCATTTTTGAGAACCTTTGTCAACACAAATACATATATGTATATATATATATGTGTGTGACGGTGGCTGAGAAAAGCTACACATAGAGTGTCAAAAAGCAATTAATCGAGAAAAACGTGTTTTAAGTTTCGCAGTATAATACCTTAAAGGTAATTTTAAGCCTGCAATTACGACTTACGAAACAGGTAAAAATTTATTTTGTCACCAGTTTGTTGACCTCTTTCTCACGTTTATAAAGAGCATGCTGAAAAGGTGTCCAAAATCATTATCAAGTCAAAACCGCATTTTTGACACACTACGAGTATGTACCTTTTCTCAGCGACCGTCACATCTATATATGAAATTCTTGCTTATACTATAAGATAAAATATTCTGAACTAAAATAAAATTATTTTATATGAACCTTTAAAGGAAAAAAAAGATGAAGAAAAGAAAAGCACTGTAAAGTAATTCAAATAAGCTGGAAAATAAATAAATTTATTTAGGAAGAGTAACTTTTTTACAGAATAATAGTTGTTCTATTGTAGATTTTTTCGAAAGTTGAGTTTCAGATTATTGAAAGTCTAATTTTTGGGAGCCCTAAAGTATTAACTAAAAGTGTCAACGAAAACTAGAATGTAACAATTTTGGAAGAAGAACAAAAAATTCCCTTTTAAAATCTTTGTTCGACAGAGAAAAAAGAGAGAGCGCAATTCGGATTTATTTGACGGAATTTGTTGTAAAGAGAAATTTGTCTGCAACGTTTAAAAAAAAAGAGGGTTTTAAGTTAGAAGTATACGCAACAACATTAGGGGTATATTTTTAACCTTCATACTTGCAGTATTATTATTATTTTTAATTTAAGTACTGCTGTTTGTTTTATGTTCTTAATTCTGAAAAAATTGAAATAAATTCTTAATGATCGGATTACGGCTTAATATCTAAAAAAAGATATATATTAATATATATATATATGTATGCTACAACATTAAACTATTTTCTTCTGTCGACGAAGTATACGATTAATTGAGGTCTAGATATTGAAAGCCCTTCAGCTCCTGATTCAGCCGACACATTCGGTTGATATTCAATTTCCACTCTATCTCCTCTTCTGACGTAAGCGGTTGATATAGGGGACGATATGGCTGTTCCGCGGTCGCCGGCTTTAGCCGTAGATATCGGTTTCAGAACAATTTTGGTCAGCGAGCTAGTTGATGAGCTGTTGGATGACGATTCGTTATTTCGATGGAAAGTACGGAAAATCATCGGGTATGCAATGTTTAGGACGTTATCATTTTTCTTCTCTTTTTCCGCGTTTTCCACAACGACTGCGTCGTCGTTTTCGAAAATATTGTTGGCCACCTTTATCGATTCTCGCCGTTTCGAAATTTCCGGAGAATCGATTTTCTCGCGCAAATCGGCTAAATAACTTTGCGCGTGGACGGAATCGTTCGCGATAAACGATTTTAGCGTTGACAGATTACCGCTTGTCCATTTGTATTCGGCCAATAATCGATGTTTATCGGCGATGAACGACGTTTCGACGCCGGTCGATGGTGTCGAAATTTTAAGCTCGGAATGGGAATCGATAGAACTGTTCTTCGAAGAATCTGAATGGTAATTAACGGTCGAAGACGAGTTAAGTCGACCGTCGCTAGAAGATCGTTCGTCTGGTGCTGCGGGTGGAAACATTTCGGGTGCACTCTTCATCGGATTTAATTGCCAGCTTAAGACCGGGCGAGCGGGAAAATTATTGAAATACCTAAAGATAATAAAGTCGTCGAGATAATACACGTTTTGTTAGTATTCGGTCACGAGTGTCTGCAGCTTAAGAGCGTTTGGGCCCGTGACATAAGGACGATGTTGATCTCGTATGACGTTACAAAGTTGCTATATGTAAATTGAAAATTCCCGTTGCATGTGACGCATACACTGTTAAAATTAGTAGTAAAATAATATTTTTACTGGCGCAGGCCAGTAGAATTTTCCTTAAAGGGGGGAGATTGAAGAAGATACTTTAACTAGATATTGCACTACTACATTAAAACTGGGGGAAATTAATTTTCATTTAAAGATTTTGATTTTTAAAAAAATTTTCCGCATAAAATTTATAATGAAAATATGAAAAATTACCATTGATAGTGTTATTATAATTCTCGCAAAATTTTAGCTGCGAATAACTTTTTTCCCGCCGAAAATTAACACTTGAGAAATTATAAGGAGGGGTGAATTTTGTTTAAATTTCTATAATATTCCGTTTTTTATATCTAAATGGAACCAATCTTATTCTTTGCCAGTCTTCCGGTTTTTGGATTTCTTTCTTGTTCTTTTCAAATTCTTAAGGGGCGGCTCTACTGGCTCTTCTTCTGCGGGCACCCATGTTTTCGATGGAGGTACCTTGTCTCATGGTTAAATTAAGTATTACATTTCTCTTTTATGTTTTTCTTTTTTTTTTTTTTATCAAAATTCTACCAATGATTACAGCGTCACTTGTAATAAGAAAATATCGAATTTTTTCATAACTGCAAGAGTACAAGAATGTTTTTACGATTGACTGCTAATTTTACTGAGCATTAGTATTTTTAAAATAAAGTGATTTAATCGCGCTCATTAAGGTTTTACAAAGATATTTTTAATAATACAAGATTTTTTTTTTTAAATTATTTAATAAAGATTCTCTTTATTACAAATAAGTTTGTAAATATTTTCTTCGCAAAACAGTATAAATCTGCGTGAACAACGGTATTATTTAATTGCAGAAAAGTTTAAAAAATTCCAAAACACTTTTTCAATCGAAAAAAAAAAGGAACATTTGTTCCCATTTTTGAACTTTATTACTTTTTTTTCTTTTTTTTTTTTTTTTTATTTTAACAATAATTAAAATAGGCGATTTAAAAGATTAAATTAAAAAAATTATTATATCGAGATTTTTTTTTTTTTTTATCCGTCAGTTATTGTAGAAGCGAATCTGAGCTGCCAGAAACACTTTCATAAAAAATATGCTTGCAAATATTATTAATAGTTTATATTAAAAAGTATTAGAGAAAGGCTCTTATAGGTAGGCTTGTTAAAACGTTTTTTTTTTTTTTTTTTGAATGGAGTATATCAAATCTTAAAACTTCAAAATTATTCAGTTTCAGTCGCCGGCCAAATTTTTTAAGTAAAACGTATATTGTATAAATAGTTAAACGTAACCTTTTAGGATTTCTAACACCTATTCACTTTATATGTTTTGTGCTGAGAGTTAACGGAAACGGTAAAAACCGAATAGGTTTAAAATGAAACTTGTCGCATAGCTATATTTTGTTTGTAACTATAATTTTATGTGATTCCGCACATTTTTAACAAAATAGATATTTTCCAAAACGATTAAAATAAAGCATTGCCGTCAAAGTATATTTCAGTGACTGAATAATGTCGTGCAGTCGCAATAAAAATATGATTTTCATGCAGTGAATTAGTTCTTAAACTGGAGACACTCGTGGTTACTGATGTGGTTGTAGGGGAAAAAAAGATGGAAATGGAGCGTGAGGAAATAAATACTGGAATAATAAAAAATATTTATTTTTCTCTTCGATAAAGTTATTAATATCTCTAAATAATTTTTAGGCAAGAATGAAAGTTGCATTTTCGCGATTCTTATAATTTCTAACGATATTTACAATAAATAACACGATATAGACTAAATGCGTTAAAGAAGAATCAGTAATTATAATTTAATGTATCAATAATGGCAGTTAATACGCGTTATAAATTAGTTTCTAAAAAACTTAATAAAATCAAGTCGGCGCATATTTGAGTAGACAACGTTCGATCCATATTTAAAATAAAGCAGTCATTGGCTGATGTGCCTTCTACGAGCTTCATGCACCGAAATAATATTCAAATATTATTTCGAATAGAAATTTTAATCGAGCTTTGAAAATCTTAAAAAGTGAGAAAAACTGATCGGATCAGGGAAAGGAATAATTATAACAACCGCGGCGTAAAGTGTTATGCACTCAGTGGGTGATGAAGTCTTTTTGTCTCGATCAATTGGTAATATTAGTAAAACTGACTTTGTTATTTTTCTCTTTCGGTAGTTTAAAACATGAACGCAGAAATATTGAATTTATGTATAATTTATAAAAAAAAGAACGTATACATATATGAAATCACTGATATGGTTGGGAAACAAAACTTCATAATCATGGTTTAATGATTTTTGATTATACCATCTCCTAAACATACCTGTGATTTTTATATGTAAAATATATATACGTATATTTCATATAGGGGTATAATAAGAATTAAAAGATTCATTTTTATTAAGTGCTTCACTTTAACAAAAATTCCCAAATACCAAGCTGTGAGTAACGCTGACAGTTGACGTGATTTTTTTGTTCAGAAAGGCTAAAACTATCATTAGTGTAGTAGTTTGCCTTTTTTATCGGTGCTAGTAGGAGAGAAAAGAACCCAGGTGACTCCATAAATACAGTCTACTTATTCTTTTTTCTTTTTTGCGTTTATTTCAAAAAGAAGACTTAATTAATTTGACGGTTTCCTAAGTTGAGAGGTATGAACGTTGTTCGTGTTTACTGCACTATTTTTTAGTTATTTCGATTTACGTTAATGCATAATATAGTATGAAATAAAGACAAAGTCTAAATTGAAAAAGGAATTTAAAAAAAAGTCAGTTCGTTATGTAATACATTTTTTTTTTTACTCTAATATTCTTTAGTCAATTTTATTTTCATTTTTTTTTTTTTTTAATTTCGTGACGATAATTATCTAAATTTTTATTATCGCCTAAAATTTTTCTAACAGTTATTTTACTTTTTATTTTTTTCCGATACCGAAAAAAAAAAAACAACTTATATCTTTCTCGACATTCTTAGTGAACATTTTAATAGTTATTTTTATTTTCTGCAGTCTAAATCTTTAACTCCGTTACCCCTACGTGCTAAAAAATTTATTTTCCCTGTATCATTATTTTATTGAAGGATGTACCTAAAAAATGTTGTACATTGATTTCTTATTGAATTAATTGTTTTTAACTTTTAAAAATTTCTAGTACGTTTGTAGTTTGACATAGGATGGAGAACGAGTGAATTTAAACGATTTATTTTTAAATGTACTTCAGAATGAGATATTCGAATTTATCTTCAGAATCAAAAATAATCCTATAAATATACATTACGATTGTAAAATGTTAAGATCAAACGTGTTTTTACGCTTCTTATATAGAAACTAACACAGTTTTGTTTTTTAAGCTAATTTAAAAATAGTTGATTAATTACTTATATATCTTTGAAAAATATCAAAAACAAATAAACGCGAATTTTATGCTGTAATCAAAGACCGAAGAAGAAGAACTGATTTAAAAGATAAGAAAATTTACCTCTCCTATTTGTAGAGCTGGTAGTTTTGTTTTTTTTTGCATCAAACAATTTTATACGTTCTCGTTTTTTTCGGGACTATATGAATAATATGCGCTATCGTTGGGGGGACCATTCGAAAAGTCTTTGGGCCACGCCGGCGGTTTTCCTGACTCTGTGACTTACGAAGAAATCATTTTCGAGAATTCCGAAAGTCATGTTTAATACTTATTAATTTATTGAAAAAGTTCTCGAAATCCACTGCTTCGAAAAATGTGACAGGTCGCTGTTTATTTGTTTTAAGATCGAAAATTTTCCCCTCTTCAATAGCATTCAATACGTTATATTACGTACCGCGAGGGGCTCGGTCCGAGCTACACGTTTGGATTACCTACATCGCGTAGGTAATTCATTATTCCCGGACTTCCACTGAAAACTACGTATATGATCAAATCTATAGACGAATATTACATAAAGAGCGGTTTGCTTTGTCGGTGGGGATTCTTTTTTGTGTGAAAATCGCACGTTAATACAGTGTGCTTTGTCGTTGTTTCATCGTTAAATTTATATTGCGATAGGAGCACATTTTCCAACTGTACCCTCACGCGAACTAGTTGAATCAGCAATTCTATTCGAACGGAGATGTCTCGTTGGGACAGAAATCAACTGCGCCAAATTTTTGATGAATGAATTAAAACCGATTGGACATCGCCAGTCTAACATCATCGACTGGGGAGGGGGACACCAGACTTATTAGCCTGATTGATTTTCCTATTTTTATCTTAGTTATTTACTTCCTATGTTACTCGCATCCGTTAATTGGGGAATATCCACTGCATCACTTTCAAACTTCACATGTTCTCTTCTAGTGGCGTCGACTGTCTTACACTTATGAACTTCCTGAAAACCGATGAACGTATATTTATATAATTTAAGCGTAGAAGATTACTTTAATATAATAATTCATTATGTTTTTAGTAGCGATACATCGGAGTATGGAAATAATTTAAATTAGGAATGAAAAGAGATCATCCGTAAATTATAGATTATTGAATGGTATAAATGCGGTTTTTGTTTGAGAAATAATAGGGCGCAATAAGCGTGCGTTTATTTAAACAAAAATATTTTTAAAATCGAAAAGTCAAACAATTTTTTTTTTTTTTTTTTTTTTTGGTGCGCTGACTATAAACATTATAATGCAGTACAAGTTAAATATGCCTAAGTTTTTAATGTGCGGCTGCGTTCTCTACCCGAATGGAACAATTAAACGGTAGCTGGCAACGGGAAACAGTTTAAAAATATGTTTTTTTTCGGAATTTCGAAAATGAGAGGCCTAACGGAGTATAGAAAACTGATTAAAATATCAAACACGCCAAAAGTTCGATCTTGCATCGGTCGTGCGTATATTTTCTTCCTACTTGCTGAAAATTTTCTGAAATTAAATGGCTAATTTAAATTTAGGCAGAAAAAAGTCGAATATTATTTTTGTTTTCGTTACTCGTGTATTTTATATGTTATAGGCGATGAATTTTTGTCCAACTCGGTCTACAAAGTTGTAATTTCGGCGATATAATATTTCCTAAAATTTATTATTCGCGCAGCCGAGAGTAGCCAGCACGCTATTTTTCATGTTTTTTTAAACGAACGATGGCTTTGCTACTTTCGAATAATGAAATTTATAGATTTGATGTTGTTTTCTGATTTCAAACATTCCTTGGAAATTTTTGAAAGCCGGGTAATATGGGGGCAGTTTTTACTTTTTTAACTGTTTTTAGGTCGGTTTGATGGAGTTAAACAATCTGATTATTGAGAAAGTACGTTTTAAGGATAAAGAATTTCGAGCTTCACTTTTAACGAATGTTTTTTCATTCTTTTTAAATTTTTCGTTATGTTTCTTAGTATTTTCTTTTTATGATTATTAACGTCTGTAAATGGTTGTTTTAAATCAGACATGAAATTTAATAGATGTTTTGGATTTTTATTTTTTATTTTTTTGTTCAGTTCTCCAAATAATCATCTTAGAAGAATTTAGGGATCGATAACACATTTAAGACTTCGAAAAATGTGGGAACCACCTCTCTGGAGGAACCAGTCAAGAATAGTGCTGCTAAAAGTATACCGAACGCGCGATAATCAGAGTCGATTCGTATTTAATACGAAATTCGAGCAATTTAACCGTCAGTGCCGCGGGTTCTTTTAATGCTAGGTTTTTTGTTTCTAAGTACGTGTTATAAATAATATGTGCGAGTATATTGGATATAATCGTTGGCCTGTTCGCGGACGTGGATGGGGCGTATCGTAAAAAAATTTAACGCGACGATTCGTTAATTTAGAGAAATACCCGCGAGACTAGTACGGAGTTAACGAGACCGCTGAAATATGCGCATCGTCTAGAGCCGTATGTTGCTTTTTTTTGCTCCGGATATCTTCATTTGGTACGAGGGTAAATCGGATTGTAGTAGATAATGGGTCCGGTTGTCAGCAGTCTAGCACCGGCCGGAACAAGAATTTCTTTCGTAACGTTAGACTTCGTTTGGCCGTCATGGTCGGACTTTGTCAGGTCTTCGTCGGAAAAGTTGGTAATTCGACCTCCGGGACCGACGATGGCCATTCCGCCGGCAGTATCAGACGAAGTGAATACCTGTCCGTCCGGTCGAGTGAACGTATTGTGTCCAGCTCCGGTAGCTACCACCGGCATCTCGTCCGCTCTGCCGTACTCGAGCGTATCCGGAACTCGCACTATCTTTCCACCCGGTCCGACCATCGCAACGCCGCCCGCTTGAGCCGGAGTCGTGTAGGCCGTACCCCCCGGCCCAACTATAGCCGTTCCCCCGGATCCGGCTGTAGCTATACCACCGGCTCCGGCTATAGCTACGCCTCCTTTCCGTACTACCAGTTTACTGATTTGAGGGCCGATGTCCGGTATCCGATTTTCGTACTCCGGACCGCTTCTAGTGACCGGCTCGCTTTTGAGCCGATTTTCCAGCAGAGCGTTGATTTTCTTAACGGTGAAATTGTCGTAGGCGGAAGCCTTCTTCTTATCTTCCCGCGGCATCATCCGTCTGTGCTGTCGTTTTCTTCTTCTCGGTACCGTGCTGCTAACTATGTCCCTGTATTCGTCGCCACTTTCTGCGTCTGCCGGTTCCGTGTCGTATCTCCTTCTGCCCGGTATTGGGACATATTCGATGTTACTTTTACTGTCGTTCTCCGCATCTTCCGTCGTCTGTGATGCCGGGTTTTCGCCAGTACCGCTGCTAGTCGTATGTTTCGTATCTCTTTTTCTCCGGTGCAAAAATTTCGGTGCGTACAACGTTTCGTAGGAGACCGATGGAGTCGCTTCTTTCTCGTTAGCTGTTTTCGTTACGACTGACTCCTTATCCGGGCTATAGAATTCCCCTTTAGCGTGGCCGTCGTTATCGTCCGTCTTACCTTTACCGCCACACACATCCGCCGAAGGCCCGTATTCCACCAGCCCCGAAATGTAGGTATACGCCATTTGTATCGGATCGTTTATTATAATCGGAAAGTACTCGGAAAACGGAGAATTCCACTGTTTAAATTGCGCTCTGTCACCACTGCCGCTAGGCATTAACATCATCGGCGATATATTATTCGTTTCCGTCAACGTGTTATCTCTGGTTGGTAGTAGACCGGGCGTTGGTATGGCGCCGAAGATGCGACTGATTATCCAGCCGAAGAAAGGCGGATAGTAGGAGGAGACGATTGGTAACCTATTTATCACCATCGGAATTGCCGATAGGGGACCTTTTGTCTGTCCGAACGACGTTGCACTTTGTTGCGGTAGCGCAGTTTGCGAAACTAGATTCGGGTAGGCTATTGTCCAAACGATGCGTTTGACGGTTGCCGGTACTTGCGGCTGAACCTTTCCTCCCGCGGACGGCGCATTATTGACACGGTCCTTCGAAATGGTCACCTTTTGATTTGTAATTTGCGGGATTTTACTGTTGCCGCTTGAAAACACGTTTCGCCACAATAAATATTTATCTTCAAAGTCCGGATCGAACTGTTGCCTATGAAAAGTTAAGTCTTCATTCGATTTATGCTCCGGTATGAAAAGAAGCGGCCTAGTATTCGACAGAGTCAGTCTTGAATCTGCGATGTTCGGAAAAGTCAAAAGTTTTGTTTGCCGAAAACCGTTATCAGCGGCTGCTGACAGTTCGTTGTCAACGATGCTTGAAGTTTCATCCGTTATCTGAATGTTGGTGGCTCTGTAATATGAAGAAAAGGAAAATATTAAACCGAGTCGTGCGGAACGTGTTTTGCATTTTATAATATTATTCAAAAACACGATTTAAAACAAATAACGAAATGAATATAGAGACTAACACACGTCTGTAATCCTGACAGCTAGCAGCGGATCTAATAATTAAGTACACACCCTGAAAAATACTCATCTATTATGTCATACGCAGATAATGGAATTGCACCATTTACGAACGATAAAAAAAAATTGCGCATTCCGTGAAACACTGCCGCACAATTCGTCAAATACAGAATTTCAAACAGTTTATGAAATCCGCCTATTTGGAATTTAGAAATTTTGTATAATACACATATATGTGTATGTATGTGTGTGTGTGTCTATATATATTTTTGTTCATACAGTCCCCGCACAATTTATTTACCAGTTTTATTTTTTCACATTTACTAAAGGAATATTGCGTTTTTTTAAGTAATAAAAAATAAATACGAAGTAAATTATGTTATATTTCGTTTTAGTTATGTAAACTGTACATGAAATGAGCAAAGTCGTGATGCACATTTCACGTTTAAATTGCTATACATCTCATGATTTCTAGTATTAAACAAGATATGTAATATTTTGCTTATTTCCATAAAAACCGTGTAATTTCTAGATCTGCGCATAATTGTATAATGGTATCTTAATATTCGGTATGGTTATTGTTTGCCGGCTACCTTTAAAATTAGCTTTCATTTTTATTGTGCTAGTATACAAGGATTAATCATTTTTAACCGACTTCAAAAAAGGAGGAGGTATTCAATTCGACTGTATTTTTTTTTTTTTTTTTTTTTTTTTATGTGTGTTACCACAGAACTTTCTTCTAGATGAACCGATTTTGATGATTCTTCTTTTATTTGAAAGGTGGTGTTTGTCATGTGGTCCCATTTAAATTTGATCAAGGTCCGACCGGTAGTTTTTGAGTTATCCTTAATAATGCGGGAGATTGAAGCTTTTTGGATGCTTTTCATTCATGATTGTTTTCACCGTCGGATTAGATTTTTGACTTAAAATACTATAAATTTGCCAAATTACCATGGAAATGTAGCTTTTGGTGTTTTTATCGTGGAAATAAATGTTTTAATTTAATTGAATAAAAATGCACTAAAAAGTAAAAAATAAAATGCTTTTTTACAAAAAATAAATACCGACTTCAAGGTTTATTATACAAATTTAAAAATGCACTAAAAAGTAAAAAAAATAATTACTCCCGATAAAATATATATATCAGAGTGATATAACTTAAGGTGATATCGTAATTCTTATACAACATTAACTTTTTGGAGTTGGAATTAAATTCATGTTACTATATCTAGGAACAATTTAATCAACATTTAATGCAGTTTTTAATTATTCTTTTAATATGAATTTGATGCCAACTCCAAAAAATTAATGTCGTATAAGAATTACGATATCACCTTAAGTTATATCACTCTGATATATATATTTTATCGGGAGTAATTATTTTTTTTACTTTTTAGTGCATTTTTAAATTTGTATAATAAACCTTGAAGTCGGTATTTATTTTTTGTAAAAAAGCATTTTATTTTTTACTTTTTTTTCTTTCTTTAAGTTCATCCGCAAACATCCGAATAGGAATTTTTTTGGACAGCTAGTACAATGGTTTGTTGCTAGGCAGTTTCCTTATACATTTTAAGCGATTTAATTTGTAAAAATTCATTTAAATATAAAAGTTTGGAGGTACGTAATAGAATGGCTGGTCTCTTTTATCGCAGGAATGAATATCGAAGTACCGTCATGATTTTTGTTTTCTTCTAGGCAGCATGAACTATAATATATATTGTTCCGATTGGAATTAGATTCAGTGTAATGCCCGAACGGTAATGAACTCCGTGTTCTAAATTATGAGGAAGATTCTCGTTCGTATAGAGAATTTAATTAAACTCGGAGAACCTGTATGCGTATGAATCCAAATGTATGAGAGCATTGCGCATATAAGTTGTTTTCCTTATTGTGTTCTTCATTACCCTCTGCTTTGATATTATTTATTTACATTTATTTTTATTCGTCTTTTGTACGTATATATGTAAGTTTTCGTTCGCAAGTTGTGTATTTCGTTTTCATGCTTCTGTGACAATTGGCTAAACTGTGTTGCGTAAAACTATAATAATAAATAAATGAATAAATAAATTTCAAACGCTTAGCGTTTTCTAATAAAAGTTTTCTTCCAGTTCTAGAACATAAAAAGGAAACCAAAATTAGGGCTCATTAGACTTTTAAAACTCGCGAAATGGTGCGTGATTTATGATTATATAGCTATTATTATTGTTATTATTATTATTATTATTATTATTATTATTATTATTATTATTATTATTTTAAAATAAAATAATTTATCGGCCGGACCAAATTCCGTCTAGGGAAGTTATAAAAATCGGTTTAAAACTTTGTCTCTTTCAACGATTTTAAGAAAGAAAGATTTTAATGGGCATGTATTAGGCATAATAATCCCTGATTAGTACGACTTCCCTCGGGAATGTTGTCTGTAATTTTGAAATTTGTTGAAATGCTAGATAATCACTATAATGTTGCGCGTAAAACAACCGTCAGATTGTCATGCAGCGGCAAGAAAGTCTTGCGACCTGTTTATTTTTTTTAAAGTCGGTGTAATTCAACGTGACTCGAAATTCATTTGTTGACGTAATGTAATTTGCGACATAAATTTAATTATTCGTAGTAAAATTTATATTTCTCTTGCGATTTATGTCGGGAAGGCAAGAGATTCTTGCTGCTACGCCGTGGCTTTATTTCTAATCAAAAAAACAAAACAAGAGTTCTCCACTACATAGGTTAAAATACCAGTTAGTCTTTTATCCGTAAATACGGAAATTAATTATTCTTTCTTGTCTCTATGCCTTTGTCCAGTCGTTTAAAAAAAAAAATAATACCCGATTCGAATTACCGGAAAATCTGGAGAGCGCGGAAGAAGAAAATCCAGTAATGGAAGAAAAAGTATAATTGAACGAATGCATATTGAAACAAACAAACGCTGAACTTTAGTCCTTTACTTATTTTCGGAAGCGAGTTCTTCTCTACCGCCAATAAATTTAAACGCACATTTTTCTTTCACAAAATCCTTGCCGTCAATTTTTGCGATTTTTTAGCTAAATTCTTCATCGAACGCATACTGTTTTATTAAAATTGATAGTGGCCCCCTTTCATCTCGTTCAGTCATTCAGACCAGATCAAAAGTTCATGTTTCTTCGCACTTAACTTTTTGCTGTAATACTTCCTTGTTACGCTTTTGTCGTAGCGGTATTTCAGCAGCTACACATGACCGAGCTTGTACTGGTCTAGAGCAGACATTATACTTCTCTGCTTTAGATTCTATCCTTATTCTAGCTTACAATGTTCGGACATCACACAGACCAAATTGAAAAGAATTCCCGATACAGATGTGAAGCACTTTAGCCTGTAAAGATTTCCCCAAATTAAAAGATGGAATTTTGCTTAATTATTTTTAATAAATGCAGAGGTTGGTAAAGTCGATTTTTTTTTGTTTTAAATTTAATCCGATAAAGTCTGAAAGTAAATTACGGTGAAATATTTTTAAGGCTAAATTAATCAGCTGAGATAGCAAAAAGCCAAAACCAGTTTTATGCCATAGTATGAAAAATTAAAAACTCTACGTGCACCAAGTTCATTCGCAAAGCAAACATATAGTGCGTGGGAGAAGAAAATATATATGCACACATAGAAATAAAATATTTTGTTTTCCGGTTTTTAACTGAAAAAAAACGAAAATGAAAATAAAATCCGTTATTTATCACCGTGTAGGTTTTTACTCTGGTTTAAAAGGACAAGATAGGCTGGAAATCTGAACAAAAAAGACAACAAACAGAACCAAAAGATAGCGCACTAGCACGAAATTAGCGACATTTTACAAGGCTGGTTTAATGTTTCCCAGGAATGTTATTCGTGCCCACTTAGAACTCCACTCCCGTTTGCACCTTCTCATAAATACATGGGGGTTAATGTCGGCGAGAGGGGAAGATTCTGTGGAATTCGTGCGTATATTGCAGAGCGTGGTGCGAGGTCAACTTCGTCGCTCTTACATACTCCGGCATAACTCGGAATCTATAGATTATATAAATCCGTCTGGATTCTTGCAATTACTGGTCTTTTACTATCTCGGCGGCATATGAGATACAAAAAAGTCAGTGAGTTTGTGATGAGTAGCATTCGCCGGTAATGGTGTCTATTTAATTCGACATGCCGGATACAACGATTCCACATAATTAAAGATGTGTTGCCGTCATTCAATCGGACCGCGCGCACCAAGTTCTCGATTTGATAGATGGCGCCAGCTGCGATGGAACATTCTGACAACGCACATAGATTTACAGAAGGTGAGGAAGGGGCATTGTGAGGATTGATCGAAGCGCAGAATGGTGGATATCATATCTAATGATTTTAGTGTAAGTCTATTAGCTGTACACCAGTCACCCGTAATTGGTCCTTGAAAAGATTAACGATTTACATATATTGAAGAGGAGATTTGATGTTGCATTTAGAACTAGATAAATATTTTACGATTGAGAGGAGTTTAATACATTTTTGTTTTACTTTAGCTACATGGTAACGCCATGATAGTTTGGAATCAAATAGTACTCCTAGAAATTTTTACTTTTGTATTAACGGTTAATGAAGAATTTTTTAAAATTCGGAAATTACATTGGAAAGTGATAGACGCTCTTTATGGAAATCGACGCATGAAGATTTGCAAGTTGAAAAATCTGAAATATAGTATTTTGCAGGATTTTTTGTGCATTGGATGGAAAGTTAGATGACAAGGATATATTGAGGTCATCAATGTATAGCCGGACGGTAACAGGCGGCGTAATGTAGTTTGTTATATCGATTATATATAGCATGGGCAAGGTTGTGCACTGAGTGCAGAGGCCTGTGCAACACCGTTCTCTATTTGAACTGCTGTTGATGTCGAAGATTCGCACTTGGAACGTTTGGTTTCTTAAGAAATTGCATAGATAGTTTGCCATGTTACCAGTTATACCAGCGGACTTTAAGTCCTTTTCTAGGTTAAAAAAAAAAAAAGCATAAAGATGCGGTTTATTCTGTTATGCTGATAATATCTGCCTGTGTAAGCTAAGCAGGTGAACAAGATCTGCTATTGATCACCTGCTTAGCTTGCAGAGGCAAATATTATCAGCATACCGGAATAAACAGCATCTTTATGCTGTCTTTTTTGACGTAGAAAAAGTGTTCGATCGCTTTTCACGGACTAATGATGAAGATATATATATTAATTACAACGTAATTCTTAGGCTACCCCCTATTCGAAAAAATGTCCCAATTTTATGTAACGCTAAATGTTCCAGAAAAATGTCCCAAAAAAATGTCCCAGAAAAATGTCCCAATTTTATGTAACGCTAAATGTCCCAGAAAAATGTCCCAATTTTATGTAACGCTAAATGTCCCAGAAAAATATCCCAATTTTATGTAACGCTAAATGTCCCAAAAAAATGTCCCAGAAAAATGTCCCAATTTTATGTAACGTTTGTTATATTTTGTAGGATTTTTGTTATTGTTATTTAAAAAATGTCACAATTTTATGTAATGAAATATGTAACGAAAAAATGTCTTAATTTTATATAACGGAAGGTAAATGTTAGAATAGGATTTTTGTGGTTATGTTATTTTTTGTGTGTGTTGATGCCAGTAAGAATTACGTTGTAAATTTTGATCATTTTATAGAAAGTATAGAAGAGAAAGAGACAGGAATGAAAGCAGGAGCGGTCAAGGGGCACAGCCCCTCGCGAGGCCAAAATGGCCGAGTTTATATATACATATATATATATATGTATATATATGCGTATATTAGAAAACTTCCGAAAATTCAGGATTAGTGTAATTTAAAATAAAATGTTGAAAAAGTTATGCATAATTAAAGTGTAGCAGCGAAGTTTTCACGAAATATGGGCAAAGTTTCTCGGAAGTAAACAAGAAAGGGTATGTGAAGGGTGAATTACAATTAAAACGACCGTAGTGTATGTAGGAAGATAATGCTGAAGATCAGGAAGGAGATACAGATATTAGTCTAAAAACTTAGAATGATGTCGAAAAAAAAACCGGTATACCGGAAGGGAAAATTTTTAAGAAACCATACTGCGCGGTGTCAATATCGAGCCTGAAATTCGTAAGAAAAAAACAGATTTGATAAGAACAAGGATCTTTTCGGGAAGAGTTCATATAAGCAATTAATAAAGTCTATGAACAAAAATCGGGAATTGGTGAATACAATAAAAAGGAGGAAACTAGAATATACGGGACATATAATACATGGCCCTAAATATCAGCTACTGAGGACAATTTTACTTGGGCAGATCGAAGAAAAAAGATGGATTGGCAGGAAGAATACGGCATGGTTTGGAAACATAAAAAATTGGACAAACCATTCAACAGAAGAAATAATTCATACGGCCAGGAATCCGGAAAAATGGAAAAGAATTATCTTCATGTCAACAGCCTGAAATCCGATGAGGATATGGCATCTTAAAGAAGAAGAAGATGAAGGATGTGGTGATCAGTGGAAAGAATACGTTTGGAACTGAGAGCTGATAAAAGATAACCTCGATGGTGGACACTCGATAGTGGATGTAAAACAGTAGAGGAGACACGTTTTAAATCATAAGATGGTTTCCGAGCGGATAAAAACGGCTAAAATTTGTTTTTGACGAGGATACCAGCTAAGGTCAAATGAATTACAGATTAAAAATGAGAAAAAATCAAATTTTTAAATATAAGTAGAAATAAAGGAAACGAAGGTGGCTAACGCAGGAGAGCAAATGAGGGAAGAACGAGATTGTATTTCGCGCATTTTACGAAGTAGGAAGGCTGTACTTTGAAAGTTTAGGATTGAGGACCGGACCGAGAGTACTCCTGAAAAAGGAATGATCACTCGAAAAGAATGTGATCGGCGTTTGCGATCTGGGAGCCGTAGAATTTTTTAAAATAAAATCATACAGAAATCATTTATATCCCTTCTACAGGTTCTAGCCGCGCAAACGTACCGGAAAGTCTCGTGTTTGGATTTTCCCGGAGCACCGAATATTAAGATTTCACTTTTCCGAGAAAGAAACGAAAAATCTTTTTTCGGAATGTGTTACGGCAGAACTGCCAACAAAATCCTTATCTACACATTCAGTGAAGCTATTTCGCAGATAGAATATTCCATCGGAACGTTGGCAAAACCTCCAGTCTATCGAACATTGAATTTTTTATATATTCCAACATCTTTATCGATTTTTGTCGGAAGTCCTCTAGATTTACTCCGTTTTATCGCTTTTTCTTTTTTTACATTAATCAAATTACTAAACCTATGTGTCACACAATCTAGACATGAAGCCGCGTCTCCAAGTTGCCGCACACAGCACGAAGATGCAAAAGAAAGTGATTTTTTTACCGGTTTTTGAAACCAGTTGGTAAAGAAATAAACGTTATGCACGGTACGTAGAATTGTAAAAATAAAAAAAGCAAAAAAATATTAATACAGTTTAGTTTTTTTTTGGGGGGGGCGGGGGTGTCGCCAGCTGAGGACATTACTCAGCATTAGACGGAGTTCTAGAAAATGTGAGGAAACTGAAATGTCTTTATTAAACTAAACGGTCGTCCCAGTATGTTTGCGATACGAATTACGTGCTCTTCGAGTGCTCCGGTTTATCTCGCGAGCGTGAGTTACTTTATCATCTTTTAAAGCTTGGTCTTCCTGCTCCTTTCAACGCCTCTTATGTTCTTTCTCTACCTATTTTCTCCGTTGTTCCTGTCCCAGGGGTGTTCCTTGATTCCATTGTCGACAGAATAAAAATATAATTTCTATTCTATTTCACGTATCTATTCCTTTTTGCTGGGCTAATGCTCTTTGGTAGCAAACCCGGGGGGGGGGGGAATAAACGATCGAATAGAACTAGAGAATATTTCTTGCATAGTTTGAAGATTTATTAATTGAAAACATTTGACACAATATTACGGACGCAAACAGGAGATTTGGAATAATGAATAAAACTATATAACAGCTGTACAGGTTAAAAAATTTATCAGTAAATGTGGACGAGCGAACCGAAATGGAATTCCCCATCAATTAAAGATGGATTCAATGGCCTATACACCGAAATGCTAAACATACCGTTTACATTAGGAATTTTAAACTTTACCGTACAGGATTTATTATTGCGGAAAGGGAAAATTTTATGAGAAGTAACGGATAGGACAATATATATTTTAAACGGTTGTAATGTATTTAACATACAGTAACAATGGCAAATTACAATGAAAACTGATAATGGAGAATTAAAGTACCGGGAAACTAGTGTTAACCTTTCTTAAGAATAATAATTTACATAAATATTAAAGACTGTACAATGGGGAGCAATCTCCCTAATGAAATAATTAAATAAAAATATACGATCCTAATTAGGAGGGATCGTACGATGCGGTAAGAAAAGAAAACGAAATCGAAAAAACGGAAAAAAGTAAAAGCGATTCGATAAGAGACATTCGTAAAATCATATTTCGATAAAATTTAAATATATCAGAAATAAAAATTGCTTCATTATTTTATAACTTTACCTTGCTGCTTTATCCGTTAGCGGTGCGACGTCATCAACATTCGCTCGCGATTTAAGCTGTTCATGCAAACAACACTCTGTGGCGGTGATTTTACACAAAAAGTGCCTTTAAAATTCCGGATCCGATTTATTTTGTGCTATCCCTTTTCCATTAGCTCGTGTATCGAAGCGGAGCCATGTTATATATTTACATAATTTGCGAGTAATAACACAGATTGCAGAAACTACGTAAAATATTACACTGAATTAACCGAGACGATTACGCGCGCTCGTCATAAAACACCTGGAAACGGTGTGTTAGTCTGACGAAGATACATTGTTAAAATAATACCGCATGCGACAAATGTTAAAATTGCTTCTAATTTATTACAAAATATCTACAATTAAAATTACGCAGGTAAACATTGCACGATCGATACGCTTTATACGTCTAGTCTACTTCTATATATTTGTTAGTTATCTTTTCTGTGAGATGTGACGTGAATACAGCAACAACTACATGTGTATATATATATATATATATATATATATATATATATATTATGCATATATATATATATATATATATATTTTATGCATATATATATTTTATGCATATTATATAGTATACATACACACCAGTTTTGAGTGTTATCTCTAGATGGCTCGAAATTGTAAATGGTTTTCTATCCCTTTCGGACCGGCTATTCCGATTATTTTTTTTTACTTTAATTTCGGAAAAATAAATAAAATTAAATGAATATACGAATATTAAAGAAAGCCGCGTGCCCTGATTTCTTTTTTTTTTTTTTTGTTTAATATAATATACTATTACGAGCTGTCCATCAAGGACATTTAGCAATACGTATGAATGAAATTAAGCATGAAGGGAGGAGTACCACCCCATGGTACCTACCCGACTACCCTAATCATCATTAATTATTTTATATATACAACTTTAGGCTATATGTTTATTTTTCAATTATTTTTCCTATTTTCATTTATTTATTTATTTTCTCTTAGGTTTTACTTTCTTTTTTTTAGCAGAGATAAATTTTAATAAATAGTCCCGAGTTCGAACCGATTTTATTTATAATTCGTACTACTTAATCGTCTATTGGTTTACTTTTGAAAATTAAAGAAATCCCGTCGATATTGGTACTCGTATTATTAAAATCAAATTCATCGTTAATATTCGAGCAGTCTATTGGATAGATATGCGAGAGCGATATAAAACTACAATCTTATCTACGCTAATAAATCTGATCTAATTCACCGCACTGATTTTAAATCGTAAATAGATCGCACGTAAACAATTAGGCGAAACAAATTCCGATATACGAAATACAAGAAAAATAGATTTGTCAGTGTCCGCAGTTAAGACAAAGTTCCGGCTTTTAAAAAGGTTATTAATAAAAAAAGATAACGCAAAATGATTACTTTATTTAGAAGTAGTAATAAAAATCATTTTCTTTAATAGATTATTGCCTATTTTTAAGTGCATAAAATAACAATATTAAAAATCTTTAAATTTAATTTCCACAATTACGCCATTAAGTTGTGCTACCGTGTCTGTTTTTTTTAATATTTACCGAGGATTGTGCAGTTAAGTATTACGTGTGTGCTATTTTATATAAATTTTATATTTATCGTATTGGGTGCGCAGTTAATTCTACTACATATATATATAGGAATATATTATACAATTTGAAATAATTTAATCTTATTTTGTACATATTTAAAAGGCTCGGTCAAATTATTAGATAAGTCGTTTTATCGTGTTCTAATAATGTACATCAATTGAATTTTCTTATTTTTTTTTATAGGGGAGAGTGCACCGAAAACCTTTTGTTTATTTTTACTCAATTCGAAGAGAATAATTGCTTTTCGGATTATCGAAGATGTACACATTCGCAATTGTTGTTAGCTCAAAATTGGACCGGTTAAGTAGTGGGAAATTATTCGAAAATAAAATCATCACCCTATATTAATTTCTAACGATTTCTTTTTTAGTAGCGCACATGTCAATAGTTTAAAAATGAAATATGTACCGGAGGTTATAATTTTAAGTTCACCGATTGTACAAAAGTAATAAAAGTTCGATCAGAAAAGTACATATATTCTGGACCAGCGGTTCTTAACCCGGGGGACCATTGGTTTTCATAGAGAGATCTGCAAAAATTACAAGAAATATCGAAAATGCATAAAGTTATATTATCAATAGATCCTCGCCAATACTCCTGCAATGATCGTCCAAACCTTGGCATACATTAGAACAAACCAAATCGCTCCAGTTATTTAAACTTTGGTAATTACCGTATGCCGTAATGACCTATGCAGTTATACACGGCTCATGGTAAGGAAAAAAAAAAAAAAAAAAAAAAAATTATTATTATTATGAATTTTTAATTTCCATGAAACTATATCAGTAAATCATAAAAATAATGTGTACATTTATTTATTTTCTCCTACTCTCCAAATTTGTCGGATATTTGATTAATAATTTGAAATAGCACCTCGCAATATGTATGTGCCTTTTATAATTTATTTTCAAGAAAAAAATTTTTTTTTATTTATTTTTTTAATTTTGGGCTATTAATCTAGCACAATTGAAATTATTATATATTTTCAACGTGCGGCAGCGGGATATCCTACCCGAACGAAGCAACATTGCCTAACCAACTGAACCATATGGTTATTTGCCAAAAAAAAATTTCATATTACTTGATAGTTGAGGAACTGCATGAAAATTTGTTTAGAAGGGTTCGCACCGTTGTTAAGATGCGCTGCTCCAGACTTAATATTAGAAAAAGATAAAAGTGTAACTTACGATAGTGGAGAAGCCACACTTTGACCGTTAGCAGATTTCCAGGAAGCGCCCTCGTGATCCGTCGGTTGGGCATCGCATTTAAAATAGACGATCAGAATGATCATAAGCGAAAGATGCAGCTGAAAGAATGGAAAAAATAAATTATGTAATTTGGAGGAAAGTAAAACATGGAAATATATAACGAATATTACAAAAAAAAATCTCCTCGTCCGGCATAAATAACTTATAAAATCAAATCGAGGAAACCAAATTAACGTTTTGACTTAAAAATTAAAACTTAGAACCCGATGTTCTCCTTATTAGTCGCACTAATTTCGTGCGCCGTGGCTCTTTACTCGTGCATTATTGTTGTACACATGTTGATGTAGCGTTTATGACGTCATTTGCGAGCGTAGCAAAAAGACTATTACAGTGGTATTTTAAATGTTCGCTTTTTAATATAATCGTATAGTCTGCTTGTGTATATCTTTGAACATACGCGATTGTAATGTTTTTGTTCATTTCCTCGTAACTGTTAACGATTGTCTCATTTACCTTCATTTGTTATCACTAGTCGATTAGGGATTCTAATTAGTATTTGATAGCTCGATTTTGAAACTTCAGTTATCTACATAGTATATTTTCCTACGCACGCGTAAAGCCTATCGCACATTGAACCCAGTCCGCCCACAGCCCACGTATAGCCCACGTATAGCCCACGTATAGTCCACGTATAGCTCAGGTGGGTTTTATTTTGTAAAACGTGTACTTAAATGGAGTACCGCATATTGAACCCAGTGTCCACGTGTGGGTCGCCTGTGCGAAGAACATAGTTTTCGTGGGTACGTGGGTTGCATGGGTTGGTTTAAACTTTTTAGTTGTTAAAAGTTTTGACTTATTCGTCATGTTTCACATGTTTTATACACAAAAGCGTGGGTTGTGCGTGTGCTGTGCGTGTGCTATGCGTGAGCTGCGTTCAATATGCGGCTTTTAGACTATCAAATCATTTAACTAGGAGTAACACTTTACTCGAAAACTATGTCTTAACAACATATTTGCTGTTTACACTTTTTTTTATTTTTTATTATTTGTTGTTGTTTTTTTTACGCCATGTACAGCCTTATGGCTAGAGGCGTGAGAACTGTTTGGATTTAAATTAGGGAGTAGAGACTGGTAGCTGTTTACACTTGTTATTAAGGGTGTGATACAAATATTATTAATGACTCTACATAGTTTGTTGACGGATTTCAGTTGGTACGTAGATATCAAAAGCATTCTTTTAAGAAAATTCTAGTCTTGAAAAGATATTACTGTTGTACTATTTTTAATCGAATAATTATTTTTTACTCATTAGCGCATTTTTATTAAATTTTTAGACCAAGTCTTAAATCTCGGGAAGGGCGGGGGTACTAGTATTTCATTTCATTATTTTTTGGTGTAAATATTTTGATAATGCGGATAAACGAATCCAAAATAATGCTACTTTCGGTGCGTAAAAATTGCGTATTCGTTTAAATATACCATGTTCGAATTCTGTCGGTAATGAGCTCGATTTTTAATTTTTATCTGGTAATATTAAGTAAAGAAAATACTTCTCTCGAGGGAATTTCTTTTTCGAACGTTTGTTTTAATGACTACCGAGTATACTCACCGGTACTCATCATATTTATACGGGCCATCACTAATAAGTATAATTTGTAATAAACTAAGGATATCGTCGGAGTCAGATGTTCAAAAGTTGTAAGCAGTAATGTTAAAACAAGTAATATTTCCGTAAGCGATGAGCTTGTACATACGGGGGCTTTAAAATCGTTTTCTTTATTCGCATCTATATTTATTCGTGGTAATTAACGTTGATGATATTTTAATTTATTTGTCTTATTAATTTTTTCTCCTCTGCGATGGTAAATTAATAATCTATCGTCGACATACTGTCGAAAATTTCTTTAAATTCACGTTTTCCGATGACCAGTCGGTTTTTGTTCATCGATACGGTGTCATTGACTAGTTTACTTTCCAATAAGAGATGGATCATCAAAATCGGTCCATATGGGTACAAGTTACGCGCGATTTAACATAAAAAATCAAAAAAAAAAAACAAAAACATACGCATCGAACTTCCATAATCTGCTCGTTATCGAAGTCAGTAAAAAAAACGCGAGTGTTGATTTTCGATGGAAGTAGAATTATTTGTAAACTAATGTCGCGTAAATTATGACCACCCTATTAATGTCATTTTTAATAATATTATTATTAATTTTACGGAAAAAAATTCTTTACAAATTAATCGAAAATTAATTAAAATAATTTATTTTCACTTTTTAGTAGCAAAGTGTTTTCTAACGACCGGGTTCTCAGCGATGTATGTAAAGTATATATTGCAGAGGAAAGATTAGCGGATCTAACTCAGGTCTTCTTCTGTAGAGCTGAAACCTTAACTTCATTGGTTCGCTATTTGAACTATATAATAGTTCAAATATCGAGCACAGTGGCCAGCTTGCCATACATATGTGTTTTGTACCGGACACGATGCGCCAGATGCAAAAAATCAGAATTTCTCCCGGAGTCATTGCAATAATAATACTCCAAAGGGCAAAGCCGAGCAACAGCAGTCCTTGAAGGAAATTTTGCTCTCTCGTAAACCGAGGACGATTGTTTTAATTTCGAGAGAACTAACGCCTGTCCTTCATTCCCATTTAGCGCGCTAATGAAAAAGGAGTGTGGCTTCACATGTGCTCCATAGTCTAGCAGTCTAACATTGATCGGAAGCTTAACGACAATGTAAACTGAAGAAAACAAACAGATCTGCTCAAATACTTGCTGCCGATCTTGAGCGATCATGCAGTCAGCAGCTTAGACGACACATAATGCCTACCCCGATACACAAAAACATTTGCCCGGGCGATGGGAATTTACTAGAGTCTAATATCCATTTTCAGACGAAACGTTAAACAAATATACCATAGAGAGAAATGGTACTAATCAAAAATAGGTGCAACTCTCTGGCACATACTCGACTGAAAAGTATTTGAAGCACGTTTTATCGGTATGCATTGGATGTTGACATAACCGTTTATGACGTCGTATCTTTCGCGCACACATTTGGATTAATGGCTATTATTTAATTACCATTCTCCGTTTAATATTCAATCATCAGTCGTTTTTGAAGACTAGTCGAACAACTTCGATTCCATAGAAAAAGTTGTAACCTTTTATCTGGTGTTACGAGTTCGAATCACGTTTGTAGTCGAGCTAATAATGAACGTATAAAAGGTGAACTAACACCGTCTCAATTTTTACACTTGGGCGCGGTTGTGATATCGGTTTAATTCACTCGAATAAATCAGGAATTTTAAACAGCTTTCGTACTAGTGCTTACGGGTGGTGCGAGTGGTGGGAGTGGTGAAGGAAGAGATAAATGATTTTTAATATCAGAATTGAAATCAACTAAAAATTATCAAATGGATATTTGATTTTAAAAAAAAACGGCATAACCGAAAATTTATGCGTCGTTTTTCCGCACATCGCATACGAGTACGTTGTTGCATATTATGTATCTGGATAACTCGCATACCTGCGTATTTTTTACCAGCGCAAATCTTCAAATTTGCATATTAAAATTATGAAGAGAATATTATAATGTAGAATGTATTCTTAAACGAGTCACCTGTGTCAATGCCCTAATCTGAAAATCATGTGAAAAAGCAATATCGTTTGCAAAACCGGTTTTTTGTCTGCAAACAACCATTTTTGACAACCGACAGATGCATCGACCGCTACAGCTGATGGACTCGTATATAGTTATGCATCTGTTGTCGGTATTCGAGGGCGCGTAAAATTATTTCACGCTAATTACTTCCGATAAATACCTGTAAAGTGTTCTTCGAGAACGATTATTAAATATTTGCAGTAGCGGAAGAATCATATTCCTCTTCCATATTTAAACTGTAATACGCAACTCGTGTAGAGTGCAGCCTCCCGTGTCTAATAGAAGATGAGATTCCTTTTTTTTTTTTTTAGATTTTTGTAATGCGTTTAAAATCTCTTTGCATATTTCTATTTTTTAAATTTAGAATTACTAGAGAAATTCGATTAACAGCGAGATATATTTTTAAGCATTTGTAAACATTTGAAATTAATAGAACAGAATAAGGTTTTTTCATTTTTGGACTGAATAACGCCTAATCAATAATTAAACAACGTATGCGTATATATTAATCACTATGCTATTCTTGCGCTGGGAGTAATAAGAAAATCCTGTGTTACGAAATCTCTACATTTTTATGTTTAATCCTGTTATATTTCTCCGATTTTTTTTTTTTTTTTTTTTTTTTTCGTTAAGAATGACGTAGTTAACTAAAATCGATTTCTCTGCAGATGAACTAGCATCTGTGAGCCAATAAAATTTCTCTTTGAAATAAGACACTCAGTATATAGTGCTTAAAATAGGAATTAGATTCTGTTATGAAAAGAAAAATTAATAAGTAAATGATAAAAAAGTTTAGTGTGAACTTTGGAAATCCAATTTCGCCATTGATAAAGAAGCAAAATTATTTTTTTACGCAACCATTTCGAATAAAAACCATTAAACACCGGTTAAATTTGAAATATGATGTGTCTATATGTGTAACTGGTGTTTCATTTAAATAAAAACAAGAATGTATCAATTTTTTATTTTGCTTGGCAATCGTCGGATATCGATATTTTTTTTCTTTTTTTTTTTTTTTTTTAGTTTCATTTAGCGCGAAAAAGGCAAATTGGAAACATATAATTTTACTGCACTATAACTTTGGGTCACATTTCAGTCGAAAAACACCAATCTCTCGGTAAAACGAGTGTGCCGCATACCGTGAGACCAATACGCTGTTTAAAAAATTAACAGTGTTACTCGGATACTCCTATAATATGTTCTTATTTGCACACTGGTGTTCCTGGTGTATATTGACTCATCTTCAACTGCATGCATTTAGTCAGAACGCCTTAATCACTATTTAGAAAGGAAGAAATTGTAAGATGTACCTGTATGCATGTAACAACAGGTTGCAGAGATAGAAGCATTCTTGTCAGATGTCCGGTTAAATTTCGGCCGGTACCGGGGCTATCTTCCATGATAATGTGAATTTATCGAAATCGCTTTCTTCATAGCGTCCTCTAGGAGTTGCGTTACCGCTTTATCAGTTGGAGGCGTTCTCCTGCGAGCATTTGAAGATTCATTTTTTTTTCTTCAAAAAATATAAAATCAACAACTGGGCGATAGTTCCTCAATTTCCACCTCACGTGTAAAGAGCAACCCTAAACCGTTTACCGATTTATCATACCGCGATTTTTCACGATTACATAGTTCAGAATTTGGTCTTTTTGTTCCTTTTACAGAGCATTTATAACAGCAATGAGTGTGATTGGCTTACTCTCGTTTGGCAATTTCCTCGTGCTCATTGTCTGTTTTTTTAAAATGACTCTGATGAAATATGTACTTCATTTGGTTTTCAAATAGCTTGGCCAATGCCGCCTGTTTGCAAACGCAAAGAGGGGGGAAAATGCGCTGTAGGTAAAATTCAAAGAACTTTTATCCTAGTTCATGCGGAAGGCGGTTGGTATCAATCATATTCTACGAACTTATAATCTGAAAAAATTCTCGATTAAATATTTTTTTTATTTATTTTTTTCATTCATTTATTTTTAGCGATAGCTGGTGTACTCTGTTTAGGCGTTCCTTAAACTTTTGTCGGTAGAACTGAGCTTTTTTGTGATAATTTTTTACAAATAGACCTTTGTAGAATCTCGTAGCGTAGGAAAAAACAGTTATAAACCTTTTTCAGTTGCTGTCTTTGATGAAATTAATGCCTATTTTGGTACAAGTGGTCGATTTAAAAAATTACGTACTAAGACAAACTGATATTTAAGTGTAATAGGTTAATTAAAATAAGCAAAAATTCTCCTATCCCGAGTCATTTTCCGTTTCATCATGCTATTGAGAAGTTCATCGTGTCAAAAAAAAATTCCGCGCATACTTAATTTAAACGTGTAGGAAGTTGAAGCTAATGAAAATAGGGGGAACTAAGCACGATGAAGGAAGACACATAATTAGTAAGTTACAAATGAAAACAATAGCCGGGTTCGTAAAATTAAACGGAAGAATCACCTACTCTACACAGCGGTGATTATCAAGAACAAACAGAAAAAGAAAAGATGGACTATTAGTTTTAGCAGAAAATGGTCTATTAAAAAAGAATATATTAGCAGTCTATACAGCGAGAATTCAAACTGTTCACATCAGAGAACACGTCACATGATCCAACGATTGCGCAGATATGTTGGGAAAAAATATAATCGTGTAATTTAAGCATTGTAACAATGGTTTGTTTTTTTTTTTTTTTCTTTTAAAAGGAGCAAAGTTTACGACCTACATTTTGCATACCGTTAAAGCAAACAAATGAATAAAAAAAAAAGCAATGCCAGACCAGATTAATGTAGAAGTGATTTGCGTGCACAGCAGCAACCGTATTCGTAGGATCGAAAGGTTTTATTTAATTCAACGAGGAAACTAAAGAACTGATTAAAAATGCAACTACCCTCTCAGGTTTTTCCCCTGTGTCATATCAATTAGGGAAAATTTTCTAGGGCGCAGGAGGGGAGTTTGCTCACGCAAGAATGATTTTCGTATTTCAAAGTGAATGTATGAAAGAAAACGAACTCTACACGATAGCAATGAATTTAAAGAGAAATCTACCATGCTGTTAACATCTAGACACGCGGTAGCGTGTCAAGCCAAGTTCAAGCGAAGAAAAAGGAACTGGCGACGACGCAGAGGCCGTGTGTTATATTACACGAACCATTTAGAGTTAACCCACCTTAATAACTTAATATTTAATTAAACATATGAAATTCGGTTTATTTATTAAAACCCTCTTAGATTAACTAGAACCTCAAATTTCATAAATACAACTCAAACGGTTATTGAGATATTAACGTCTCGAAATCGGCATTTTTATCACTGACTGACATATAGATCAAAAACCTAATTCACTTCCAGGTGACCTAGAAAGTTGAAATTTGGCCTCCAGCTGGGTAATTGTGTGTAGACAAAGGACAACATCAGGAAAACAGTGAATTTTTACGATTTGAGGTGTTTTCCAAGCAATCGATTTTTTAAACGCCTATTTGGAAGACTAAAGTGATTTGAATTTGAATTTGAATGAATAATAATAATAATTTCTTTACAAAAAAAAGTAATGATATCCCATCAAAAACATAAATGTAAAAATGGGAGCCAAGTTCAATATTAAGAATACGCGTGGTTGTCGACTTTGCCGACAAAAGAATTGAGATTTAAATGGGTGTCAAGTTCTGTAGATAATCCTGAAATTTACTTATAAGAACATACGACATTCTAAAATTAAAACACAATTTCTTATTTTTTTCATAGACAACAATGTTTCCTATTTAAAAATATGTAATATCTTAAATTTGAACAGTCGAATTATTTTGCACAAAAAGCAGATAATTTAGGATACGGAGCGCTGTCTCTTAATAAGTTCGTATAATACCTGCTGGCTTCGCATTGCTACATGATGTTTGGTGAGGCGATTAGGGTATGCCATTAAAGCCGCGGATGAATCAAATACCAGCAGGGCTTTCTGTGATGTAGGCTCTGTAGAAAGAAAATATTCCAAACAGAAAAATACTGCGTATATTTCAGCATCCAGTACCGAACAATTGTCATTCAGTCGAATACTTCGAATCACGTCGCAGACTTCAAACGAACAGGCGGTTGGGGATGAAGTAGCCTCTGGGATAACTACAGAACTATTTAGATCTCAATTCTTTTGTCGGCAAAGTCGACAACATATTCTTAATATTGAAATCGGCTCCTATTTTGACATTTATGTTTTTGATGGGATTTTAAACTACAAAAGTAAGTATAATTTTACAAATGGACCAAACAACAAGAAATTGCATATACTTATTGTTAGTTCCTTAGTGATGTAATTTCAGGCTATGATCGGCCGAAAGTAAAACCACTAAAGAAAATGCGACAGGTTGATTATGTATAACTGTAAATTCTTTACATTGGTTAAAATAATCTATGGAATTTAAAACAATTAGTTAAAAAAAAAATTAGAAACGTGGCGAATTCATCACTGGTGTTTTCTAGGTGGAAAATTTACTTTAAATTTAATTTTTTCCTATTTTATTTTATTATTGCCTATTTAGACGTTATGCCATTAAGCGCGTTCTATTGAAGTGCGTGTTTTATTTAATAATATTTTATATTTAGTTTTAAGGAAATAAAACTTGTACAAATCAGCTGCCCCAACAATGTAATTGTTAAATGTATTTTTTTTTTTTTTTTTTTTTTTTTGGGGGGGGGGCTCGCTGACAAAGAGTATTGATCCAAATTATTTAGATTCGTATGCGTTCAGATATCGCATCAATAAAGGATACAAGGGGAGCGACAACAATTAACGAAGGAAAGAAGAGAACAGATGCAGCACTATAGGGAATATTAAGTCTCAGAAGTTGAGAGTAGAGAAGTAAACATTCAGACGACAGAACATTCGAAAGGAATGTGTGGGGTTAGAATTACATTCGTGGATATCATCTGGAGGATGTAGCGGACAGTAAGGAGAGTCTGAAAGTGAAACTTGATAAAATGTAGAGAAGTATACCATCCTTTTGCTGAAATTAATGTGATTGAAAATACTCCGCGAATACAGTATACTTCCTTTCATCATCCGAATAATTAGAAGTAATCACGGATGATCGGAATATCCGATGAAATATGGCATTAAGCATTTTTCATGATTACAATACTTTCTTTACTACGTATGTATAAGAAAGTAAAAAACCATTTTCGTTCATCTCGATTAGTATTACAGATCAGCAGGAAGTGCATTATTTAAATTACGATAAATTGTCAGCGTAAATTACTACGCAACATGTTCTTACGTTAATGTAGCTAATATGTTTTCTGTTAATGTATTTTCAGTCAAAATTGAAACATATTCCGTTCGACCTATTCATGTTAACCAAGATTTGTTTGTTCGGCCTGCGTACTGCTTGTATGCTGTGCCGTCACGGCGCGTTATGTTATAAATCGTGACGGCACGCGGAATTGAAAAGAGATTAAAGAACATTTCAAGAACTCGGTAAATTCTATTCGTCGGCAGACCGTGTGTCTGCAGAGAGAGGCCGAAGCGCACGCATTTATTTGTCTGTGTCACGGCTCAAGTAGCATCCAACGCACGTATGTCCAGCAGTATCTTCGACCGGGTATTTCCATAAACGGAACAGTCTGCACACATGGCCGATTATTTGTCATCTGTCGACTGTCTGCGTATTTCAGCGCTTACGCGACAATGTAATGTAGCCCGCGCAATACACTTATGTACACACGTTCAGTATCGATTATTCATATGTATGAGGGTCAAGTACGAGTTCAACAACGGCACGATGACCTCTTCTAGTTCCATAAATTTTTCGGTTCGACAGCGGAAACGGGAATTCGGTGGCAGATCTAAGCTCGAGAACTGTGTACATTCTCTCAGCCATCGATAAGAGTGTGTGGTCAGCGCAGTCCAAATGAGGATTTTGGACGACACTCCATTACCCGATATGGTTTAGAACGAATTAACGATCATGAAAAATAGTTTTCGCTCGTCCCTATCGGAAATTAAAATACCGTTATTTAATGGCGTCACGCGACATGATCGAAATTAACATACGCAGGAATTAAGTGAAACGGTCAGTTTACAAAATAGAGTAATAACGATTTACGGCCTAGCAATTTCTGTTACCGCTTCCCTAATGCACTCCTCGGCTAAAAAACGGAACAACTTTCACATGTAAAAACGTTTACGAAAGTTGTATCACATTTTTACCTAAATGCATTACGGAGATTGTGATAGAAATTGTCAGGCAAACCTGAATTATTTTATTTAAAGATCGTAACGCAATTAACTCACGACCTATTAACGAGTCATTAGTATTCTGCTGCAGATGAAACGTATTTTTCACTTCGTATCAATTTTTAAACTTTTTTAGTCTTTTAACATCAGCATTACGTTTAATTCTATTTATTTTACTACTGCTCAGCACTATTTTTGTTTTTTACGTTACTTTTCCTTTTTCGCTCTTTACCTGTATACATATTTGCCTATCTTTAATCCGGGATTATTTTATTTTGCGTTTTCCAACGATTTATTAATTTACTTAATTTCATAGAAATATGATTTCTATTGATAAACTAGACACTGTATGTGTGAGATAGTTTTGTGACCTCATTCTTCCCTTCCACACGTCAGATTATTATTAATAATTCACGTGTCGTAATCGCTCGGGCGTTAGATTATTATTAACAATTCACGTATCGTCGATTAGAAACAGGAAATAGTTGTCGATAAATTTAATTTTATCAACAGTTATTCAGTCCCATTATTGTGTAGAAGTATTGGTAGAGGGTTGAGTATTTTTACTATTATAGTTATTCTAAAAATAAGTTGTTTGTTAGATTTTTTCTAACGGCGCGACTTATCGCGGGTTATATTAATATTTTTTTTTAGGTGTTATGTACTGCTATGGTTACCGGAAGCACACATGAAAGAGACGATATATTGAATGGTATTAATTTGCTTCAAGAATCGGAATACTGATCTGGTTGTTTTTAAGTTATTAAGTTCTTTTAAAGATTTTTTGAAAAAATTTATAGAATGATACTGTCTGTAAGATGGCGAGCTAAATTAAGTTGATGTGGTCCACGCAGTGTCGAGACATAATGACCTTTTTCATTTTTGATTAATCATATATATATATATATATATATATATACATACATATATTTGTATTCAGATACTGGCAAACTGTTTAAAGTATAAATTAGGTTCCAGGGATGTTCAATGTGTTACAGATGGATGTGGGGTGAGTGATAAAATAGGCAGGATGATAAAACTCCGCTTCTTTTACTGCTTTAAGAGCAAATTCGTTTGGAAGAAACCCTGTGCGACTTAGTACCTGCAATTTACTGTTATAGTTGGTACAAAATGTTTAAAATTTCGGTATTAATAGAATGCGAAGTGGTTTGTGTATGTGGCTGAGAATCAGATACATATGTGTCGTGCAAGACAAATAAAAGAAGTGACTATTAGAAAAAGAGGAAGTGTGTATACAACCGTCCAAAATCTAAGATGGAAATTAATACACAATGGCAAGAGATTAGAAGGTGCGGGACTTTTTTGAAGAAGAAGGAAGAAGAAGTAGCAACCCAGTTATATAGCTGGTTGTTATTTCGAATTTTTTGTACGCCTTGAATAGACTGTATAACACAATCGAGGTGGCGAACAGCTAAAAGATTACCTTCGGCTAAATGAACGGTACAGATAGTAGCTTATTGGCGGTCGAATTTTCAAGGCAGTTTATATCGATAAAAGCTCGAGATGCTGTTGGAGCGAAAAAAAGCTTAACGATGAACTTTTGAAAAGGACGGGCCAGACAAAATACGAATATAATCTTTATGCATCGTCCGCATACGAAATTTGAATCAAAGCAAAAATAGCTTAATTAACACTTAAAAGGCGAAAACGTTATGGGTAATGAACTAAATCATTTATAAGCCGTTCGGTAGCTGTATATGTCAACAAAATGTGCGATAAGAAATTTAAATAATAATGCAAAAGTTATATATATCGAAAATAGTAAAATCGAATGGAATAACAATGGTATGAGAAGCGCTCCAGTTTTGTTTAACATCGACGTGAATTAAAGGACCATCGCGTTTTGTCGCGAGCACGATTTGTCGAAGCTACGTTTCGTCGCAGTTTCGTTTTGCCATCGACAACATCATACCAAAAGACACGGTTCGTCGCCGACATTATAATGAACATGTGCCTGTTTTTAAAGACGAGGGTTTGACAAATATTTGCGATAAAGTAAGTGGAATTTTTATTGTAGCGCATCGGTGAAATATCGATTTCACAAGTTCTTCCGGGGCCAGCTGGATTTGTTCCGAAATGGGGGGGGGGGGGGATTCTCAATGGATACGGAATTCAAGATAAAGGTGTCGTGAAGACTACGTTCTGATGATGCTTGAGAAGACGCTTTTGCTATTATTTAATTTCACAAACTATCGAACATGCTACTAGAATTTGAATTGCATATCTTACAAAGGTTATAGAAGCGGTATACAATATGAGGTATAATTATAAGAAGCGAAAAATATATTGTCTGATGCGTACATAATTAATAAAGATTTCAGACGAGGGTTGCTGTATTCCTAATGTTCTACAAATATTTATGGTCGATCGATTGGGGGCGAATGAATTGAATCAGTATCTGCGCCGGAAGAAGGTAATTCTAAATAATCTGAAATTTGCAATCGGCACAGTGTTGATAACATCGGAAGAGACTGAAGAGTATTTGAAATTAATATAGTTTACGTATTGGTTTAAAAAGTTATGATCATTACGGTATTCCGGGAAAAAAAGTTCCTCGAAGCGAATATTGCTGGACGCGAAATAGTAAATCATTTGGTTTATTTTGAAGTGTTGATAGAAGATGCTGCTACAACGCGAAACTCGAAATAAAATGTTGTAGCTCGAATTGACTAGTTGTAAAAGATAAAAGCGTCATAAAGAAATTTTTCGGATAAAGTTGAGGAAAATACATCTCAGAATCGTGGCTGATCAATAAATCGAATCTGTACTGATGTTTTTGAAAAATGTCGTTGGCGTCTTATTATATATAGCAGCGAAAGCTACGATATTTAATAACTTAGTGATTAATTCGAAATATCGGAGAATTCTTAGATCAATAAGAACTAATAGTAGGCTGCAGAAGCTAATAAGAATAAAAGCATCAACAGAAATGGACGATTAGAAAGCGAATGGTACGATTATAATAAAGACTTCAGATATTAAATTATAGCAGCCTGAGAGGAAACAGATCATGTGTTTATAGCTGAACTAGCCATAACATTTGTACATTGCGTATGGTTACCACATGTTGTATATGACTATGGAAGAAGACATTTTTTATATTATTTCATCAGCTACAATAGCGCAGAAGTATTCAGTTTACTTCTTTTTTTTTTCTGACGAGGGTTGTAGAATAGAGAAGTGAGGTTACAATAACAGACCTATGAAGTAGCCTATAAATATGCAGGCTGGCAACTCTCGCTAATCCGAACCACAAAAGTCACGTAAGTATCTTATTCAAGGGCAAAAAGTAACCCCAATTCTTATTCCGGAGCTCAAAATTCACCTAAGTTTCTCCCGCTTCCCCCAACTTCCGCACTAAGTTTCCCCCACGGTTCTGCTAATCCGAACCCTAAAACTGTGCCCGCAGGCCGAAAATTCATCTAAGTACTTTATTCGGGGAGCAAAAAGTAACCTCAATTCTTGTCCCTGCGTCCAAACATGTTTCCCTAGTTCCTTAAAATTTCTCCTGGATTCCCCGCCCCGTGTTTTTGTAGTCTCGCTAATCCGAACACCATGTCCCCCAGAAAAGGGCCCCTAACCCCAGTTCTTGTTTCGGAGCTATAAAGTAACCTATTTTTTAAGTTTACTTGTATATAATTAAATTATAACCCAATTTCCCGTCAGCGGATCCGAAGTTCACCCATACCGTTACGCTTTGGACTGGGGGCAGTCCTGAAATCCAAATACCTGCCCGGAGAAAAGGCTCCAACCCAAGTCCCCCGGGACTATAATATGTATTATTTACTATATCTGTTTATTTCACTTATTGTTTCTATTATGTTTTACAGTAATTAATTTTAAACACTAATTTAAAACAATTATTTAAATAATTGTTTCAAATTAGTGTTTAAAATTAATTGCCGTACAATATATTATTTACTCTTTTTTCTTATCCTCTCGATCATCATAGCCGCTGTGGAAGTCTACCATCCAATTCCACGTACACGAAGCCGCCGCTGCCATTTTCGTATCTAATATATTGCATTCTGTTTGCCTTTACTATGTCCACCGAAGCCCCGAACGATGCCCCCGCCGCCCCACGGCGTTTCATATTGAGTGGTAATTTTTTTCTGCGCCCACTGCCAAAACGCACCATCAGTTCCCACGCATGCATACACTGCTGCGAAAGCCAGTACCAAAGGACGCCGTTAATTCCCACACACGCATGTGTCGCTGTAATAGCCGTCGCAAAAGCACACCGACCGTTCCCGCGCCCGCTTCAGTCGCTGGTTGCCTCGTCGTTCATAATAACTTTTTCCAAGCTTAAGTATTATAAAATTAGCATACGGATATTTTTTACACTTCCGTACATTTATTCCGATCGTTCATGATTTTTTTATTTTTTCTCCAGCTCTAAGAGTAAATCCATCCACGCCTTGACCACAATGAATGCGCACCGCATGTTCTCGTGCACATATCTGCTGTCGATAATTTCCCTACTGGCTGTAATAATTTATTACAAGCCTAAGTATTACAGAATTAGTCTAAGTATATTTTTATTTTTTCACATTTACGATTACTGTACCATCCGTAAGTATTTTTTTTTTTAATGTTTTCCATGGTTCTAAAAATTAACCCGCAGAACTTCTCAGCCGCTATGAAAGCGCCCACCAACTCCCACACAAGTTCATTGTATGTAATCCTATCATGAGTTTTCAAAAATTAATTCTAGTATATTTTTCATTTTTCACATTCCAAAATATTCCTTCTTCCCTTCTCGACCTCCGGCCAAAATTACTGATCATTCATAATATACTTTCCAGAGTCCACTAAACCATCAACCGCTGCAGAAGCGTAAACGCAGTCTCCAACACATATTTTACTATCAATTATTGTATATTATTTTTCCAAAAGCCTTCTGAAAATTTTTCGAGGTTCACGTATTTTTTTATTTGCACGATATCCATTTTTTCATGCGCATTCGTTCTCATGTATGCTCTGCATTATACATTATCCCATTATGAATTTTCAAATTAAATTAACTATATATGCACTGTCGCAAGTTTATATAGAAAGAGATCGCAAATGATCGCACTACAGATATCATTTTTTTTTTAAATTTTTTCTCGAAGAAAAATAATACGCGCTCGGTTCAAACGTGCGATTACAACATATGTTATGCTTTCCATTACGAAATAAGAATAAACTGAAGGATTCACCGAAATTTTTTTGAAGTTTAATCCTTTAAATTTGAGGTTCATTAAAAGAATAGAAATCGAATAAAAAGTATATATACTGTTATATAAAGAATGATATATTATAATTATATAATTTCTAACAAATGCAAATAAATTAAAACTCTTCATTGTGAACTTAAGTTATATGTAACAGACGTGAATAAATTCTGTCCCCATTTGGAACAATAAAATTCTACAAAAAAACTCGGTTTGTCCAGTTGAAAGATAAAATCGAAATATTGCTTTGAAAATGTTAGACGAAGAGTGTAAATGAACAAGAAATTTTCGAAAATTGGAATTTGCCTTTTTGGCATTTTTCTTCGATATAATATTAATATATTATAGTCACCGAATGAAAATGGTAAATTAAAAAGCAGAATCAATCGATGATAAATTTTCATTTAAACGGAAAGATCGAATCGCATAAATTTTCAAAAGTAAATAGATTTTATTTTAAACGTGACTTGAAAAGTTTTAAAAACAAAATTCTCGTGTTTTTAGTTTTGCTAAATTGAAATACAATTGAAAGAGCTCTTCCATGCAGATTCAAAGAAGTATTTCTTTTCTTTTTTTAAAGTTAGTTGCTCGTTTTATGTGTTTGAAATCATTTCGTTAAAAGTATATTCAATTAAGCCTGAAACATAATAGAACAACAGCAACTGATGGAGAACAAACCAACTCTGAAACTAAACTACTTCAACATGGAGAGGATAATGACCGAATTAAGATTCTGCTACGGCTAATGAATCGAACGTGATTAATTTAAAGTCGAATGTAGCAATAACAATGTTACGTATTCGAAACAAATGGTAGAAAATCCATAACGGAACTTTTCATCGGAAAGAGACGTTTCCATAGTGATCTTTTTTCTTTTTGTTTTGGGCGTCGAAAATTTCTCCCATCTACACTGTATTATAAATACATATACCTAAACGAAACCATAAACTACCTTACACAGGAATATTACGCTTAATTATATAATTAAATAATAATTTGTATATTGCAACACTACCGGTGACCGAGAGAGAGTTAACACTACATGAGAAGGAGATTTGGAAGTGAATTATTGAGTTATATAAATTAATTCTTTAAGCCGTGTGTAGGTTACGTTTAAAAATGAGATGATCGGCATCTATAGTTTTATCTGCGCGCAGAGGATGCTAACAATAAGGAAACAAGATTAAGCTCGTTAAAAATAGGTGGACGGTTTACACCAAGCCGAAGACGATATATTGCAATGATGAACAGTTTGGTATTAGAAGAGACAGACGGGATCTAATTAAACTGGGGAGTGTTAGGAATACTGCGTTGAACAATTTTCTATTTGTAGGAATTTGACCACAATGCTTCGCAATTTTTCTTGTGGGCGTATTTAAAAGGTCAAGAGAAGATGATCTCTGGTAGAAAAGTATGGAACAAAAGTTTGGTATCTGCCATTTCATTATTTTGGATGCCGGTATGCATTGGAATCCAAGCAAAATTAACCACGACGCCAAATTCAGCGAGGAACACTGCTGAACTCTTAATTTTATAAATGTATGGATGTAATTTGTATTGAAAAATTCGTGCAGCTTCCCACACACCAGAAGACTTCGTAAATTTCAAGTGAAATTTCTTCTACTGGTTTCTTAATGTTTGAATTAACTTTCCCTTGTTATATGCTGCCCCTCACCCAGAATTCGATAGCTTAAATGCACTGCGAATGGTGAAGAATTTCCTTTTCCGGTTACTAATAATAGAAATGATTAGAATAAAGATCGAAATTTCATTAGTGATCGCAGATGGCTAGATAGTAGAAGCTTTAATCATGAAAATGCAACAATCGTTTATTTTGAATCAAATATTGAAGGAATAAATGGCATAGCGATAATTCTCGACAAGAAATTCATAAATGTATCAATAAGTACCTCAGCAATATCCGATAAAATGATAGCATTTCAATACAAAATCTCCAACGGAGCATAAACTTAAGTGTATAATAACGAAATTGAAAATGTTTACAGTGATGTACATAATACAATAGAAACCCTAAAAATGAAGATTTAAACATAATAATGGGGGCACTTTCTTCAATACGAGGTATGAAATACTCAAGAAATTTCAAGAAAAAGAACCTTACCCCACTTCGAGATAATCAGTGGAAAATAATATTGAACCACAGCAACCAAATTAACCAGTGGAAAAGATATATTAAAGAACTACTTCAAGATCGAAGAAATCAAAAAACAACACTAATAAGTTATTCTAGTTCTAAGATCCTACAATCTGAAGCAGAGTGCGAAAAATCTAAAAGCTAACGGGTAAGATATTTCAACGGCTGAAGTATTAAAATATATTAACGCCAAGATAAATTAATAAAATCTTAAAAATTCTAAACAAATTCCAAGGAATAGACTAAAGTTAACATTTATATTCCTGCTAAAAAGATCAAAAGCAAAATCACGCGGTGAATTTCGATTGATTTCACTTATGAGTTACACGCTAAAATTATTTTTGCGAGTAATAGGCAACAAAATTTAGAAGAAATGTGAGGCCCAAAGCGGAACGAACTATACAATTTGGATTCGAAAAAGGGAGTGTGAACTAGCGGATTTATTTTTTTCATGAAGACACTCTTCCAAAAATGTTATCAACATCGAAAAAATGTTATAAACATCGAAAAAATGTTATAAACATCGAAAAAATGTTATAAACATCGAAAAAATGTTATAAACATCGAAAAAATGTTATAAACATCGAAAAAATGTTTTTGTCTACTTCGTGGTTTACGAGAAAGCTTTCGATACAACGAAATATGAGTCACCCATAAAAATACTGCAAGAAATTAGACTTGGACTGAATAGCGGACATATTAGGATTATACAAAATTTATGTTGGAATGAGAATGCAGCAGTTTGATGTGGAAGAAAAACACATAAATATTCAATTTATACCTTGAAAAAATATTTCAAGCCACGGATTTTAGCTTAAGGAATGCGCTGATGACACTGCAAGAATCGTGCTGAATTTGAATCCCTTTTTAAGAAATGTTAAAACAATTAGAACAAGCTGGTCTAAATTGCGAACTAAAACATCCAAAAAACAGTAAAGAATACGGGACCAGGTCTTTGATAAATCAAAATTGAGCTGCGATGAAGAAATAAGAGTGAGATGTGGCATTGCATAGGGGACATTCCAAAAGCTACAAAATAATTTAATTATGAAGGGTAAAGAATAATGAAAATATTAGAAAAGTTAATGAGATTTTAATTAATTATCGCAAAGAGTGCGCCAAATGTTAATTTTGTTTAACGATAATTCTTAAGTAAATTATTACTACAATATCTTCTTGTTCAGTAATTATTTTTTGTCCTTTTTGATTCGTTTTTATGAAATTTTTAGAGTAAATCTTCGAATGGTATTTTTTTTTTAAACAATCCTATTTAATCATTTTTAGCGTAAATATTTTTCAGTAACAGTATGGATAGACTAAACTTTCTATACTCCGTAGGGCTGTTAGTTAACGAGTACAATGTTCGAATATAATACTTCTGTCAGTAACGAGTTTATAAACCGCCCTGGAGGTTTCAAATTCGGGATCTTTACTGGATTTCACATCGGTAGAAACTAAACTTAATAATACCTTATTCGTTGTCCCGTTTAATTTTAAAACTTTGGGGATCTCTAAAAAAAATATTTTGGCTAATTTTTGTCTGGCTATATAAAAAATCTGTTTCTTCTTCCAATGTAGAATAACATTATACATCAAGTCAACCGCGTTTATTATATTAAAACTTTCTCCAAAGGGACCTCCTTTTTTCACATTATTTCGTGACCACTCGGGAAGAGTAATCACCGACGTTTATCGGTACTCGTATGGAACCGTTGTGCTTTATAAACAAAGAACTGTTGAAATCGGTCTAATTAATCAAAAGTTACGCGTGAACAAATATTAAAAAAAAAAAAAAAAATTAAAAACATACACGATAAACATGTAACCTTCTTTTTTGAAGACGGTAAGGAGGAATAAGATAGGGGGAGGTACATTATCTTTCAGCAGCGAAAGATATTTGCTGAGTTAATCTGAGCCGACTAAAAATAGATAACAAAATTATCTCATTCACTTCAGATTTGCAATTGACATTGTTTTGATAGAAAATAATGTACAAGATCTCGAACATCAAATGCACTTAACGGTGTTAGCAAAATAGTACAGATTTGAAAATTAGTAAAGATTTAACGATTTCAAAAGGAAAAAAGACATTACTTTAGAAGGCGAATGTATATAAAAACAATTAACGAACTTGTATAGTTTAACAATAAATTCCACTCCCTAGTTCCGAAATAAACCTCCGAATAAAGCTCGGATGGATAGCGTAAAGGAAAAACCAGATAAAGTTAGTAAACTTTTTAATGTATGCATACATTATGCGTGGTGGAACGTGAAAGAAAAATACAAACATAAATTATGAGTAGCACAAAGAGCCGTGAAAAAGAATATGTTAGCGACAGTAAGAAGAGACCATACATAGTAAGTTGCAGGTATTAAAAAGAAGATCATTAAAATGTAATCGGACGGGCCACATAGCTCGAACAACAGGTGAAAGATGAATTGCAAGAGTTATTATAACTGGTAGCCTAGAGGAATCAAAGGACCAACAAAAAAAAACAAAAAAAAAACGGAAGCAAACATGAGATAAAATTACGAAATAAAGAGGAAATTGAAAACGACACAAAATCGGGTGCAAATCTAAAGACTGGCAAAAATCCGATCAAATACTGATTAAATATAAAGCAAACTGCAGCATGAAAAATCGGCTGATTCAGCTGCAAACAATGACGAAATAATTAAATGGCTCACTAAATTATTCGGCAAAGGTATATCATAATAAAACAACAAAAACATCGACTTAAATGATTATTTATAAAATATTATAAACACCGACATGTTTCGTAGTGACAAACGACACATATTCATGGTGTAACAATTTAAAATGTAAACAAAAAAGAAGCAGTATGAAATATAAATTATATTTTATAAATAATAATTTCCGTCAATTGTATTGTTTTTTATACTATTATACACGGAGAAGGAAACAATTTCGATACTTAGTAATCGTAACATAAAAGAGTATATTATTCCGGTACATTAGAAATTAGTTAATATTTGCATTCGTAGCCATACTAAAAAAAGTATATGCTGTGAATTTCGCTTCAAATAAGTAAAGTAAGTCCCATACCCTTGAAAGAGCGTCGGAGATTGTCAAATTTGGCTTTCCATAATGGTACTCTAAGCCGAACGGCACTTTACTTAAAATATTTTTGTCTGAATAATTCACAGAAAAGCGTGTTTCATATAGAATGTAAACAGAATATAGTTTTGATTCGGAAAAAGGAAAGGGAACTCGAGAGAAATTTTTATTTGGAAGACAAAAAAAAATAGCGAACCTATGCTACTTCATCGGTATATGACAGATTTCGAAAGAAGAAATCGTAGTACAGCGTACACCAATAAAAAAGGCTTATAAGTAACTAAGAACTTACGCTGAGTTCGATACAAATTAATCCAAGACACTTTTTAAAAAAAATGCTCGTCACATCTATTTAATTAATTTATTTTGGAAAAAATTTTTAAACGAGGATCTAAATTAGTAAATAATATAAGTACAAGAAATACTGTAAACCGGTTTCGAAACATAAAATTACAATATCAACGGCGTACAAAAACTGATGACGATCTATAATCAAAGAATCAATTTTTAAAAATGCGGAACAAATAGATTAAATCAAAATCTTGGTCAAAAATCTGAACTGATACGCAGACTTGAATTAAGGGAGGAGTATAGAATTGGCTGGAAAAGAATTTATTAGTTTACGAAACAATTTTCGAGCTGTGATAATATCAGTACGGGTAGAGAGGGGTAAGCGGGCACTAAAATCATATAAAGAAATTACAGAAGTATTCAAAATGCTACGGATGAATTCTAAACAAATATTTTGGGCAGAATAAGTAGAAGAAGTGTAAGTATTTAAAAAAAAAAAGAAAAATGAGTGGATAAACAACTGGAAATATTAACGGTAATTAGGTGTAGAAAAACATTGTATCTGGATATCTGGAACGCATTTCGCGAAGAGAATGTAATGTGTAATTTAGAAAGGAAGTAATGAGTTGAAAGATGATAACTAAGATGAAGAGATGGGCTAATATTTCAGATGGAGCATCATTCCAGGAGACCGAGAAAAAACCCTACGAACTAAGGAAGAGACACTGCATGTGATAATAATGACGAGATGCTGATGACAGTGATAGTGATGTTTGTACATTAACGACTATATCGTTTTACGCAGGTGCAGAAAATTCTTTTGTACTCTGTTAATCATTTTTACGCGAAGGGGGCTTTTTTTTTTTTTTTTTTTTTTTTTTTTTTTGGGCGTCGAAAATTCAACCCGTCGACAATACGAGTAGGGTTAATAAGAAAATCCTGTAACGACATTTCTATAATGTAGGTAATTATTATTATTTTTTCTACGGAAGGGGAGATGATGTGACCGGTTGAAACGAACTCTTCTACAAGAATACTAAAGTCAAATGAAACACTTATACGAAATTTCCAATGAAGATGTCAAGTGACACACATCGACAACTGAACAAGTGTCTCTGTTGCCTGATAACTAATTTAATCTATTGCAAGCGGAGATCGGTTTTGTAACGAAATTCGGCTTTTTTTGTATAAAACGTTATAGACTTTGTCAAAATCGAACTACAGAATTACGACTTTTGAAATATTTATAGGAGCAGAATGATTTCTATTATTGCCGATAATTAAAAAATATTTAGGCGATTTTTTACCTCGTTTTACATCCGACTAAAATCTGTGTACGTCCAAGTAATATTAAGTTCAGAAGAGCAACCTAATGATATATGCATCAGTTTATTTGCCATACGGAAGCTTTTTTTAGCTGAATACCTCTATATTAGGACTGTGATTCTCTAATAACGTATCGTCATTTATATTATAGCCTAAAATTCTGACGTCGATTATGATTTACGCTTTTATTTGTCTATTTAAAAAAAATACTAATGGCCAGTCGAAGTCTCTTAGGTTGTATTATTAGAATTTATTACAATAGTTTATGTACCGGCTTCGAGCGTTATAAAATGATAAATGGCGTCTCTAGCAGCACAGTCGAAACTCTCGTTGAAACGGGTAATTTACATTTTACGACAGTAATTAATTGCACCATTGTTAGCCGAAACGAGGGTCGTGGTTAGAGATGGCGCTGTCGTTAGAACGATAATAATTTTTAACAGTGTTCGGATTATTGAAAAGTAATTACGATAGGAGCGAGTAGGATACCGCGATTGGTGGAATAACCTTACTTTGAACTTTACCGTATATATCATAATAGTATGGTACTTCCGGTGCAACAGCAGGAAAGTAAGCCATTAACGATTCGGACGTTTTCTACGCAGGATTCTATGTTGTATTTTTTTTTTTTTTTTAATGACGTCGTTATCTAGAGACGAAGCATAGGGACATTAGCAATTGCCTGATTATAGAGTTGGTAGTAGCGATGATGTTAGCAGGAGTAACGATGAGAGAAGGCCCTCCTCAGGAGCTAATAAAATAAAAGTCTCTTACCCGATGTTGATGTGGTGGTCGTTGCGGCAGCATCGTTCCTCGCATAATCGCGCGCTGTGTGGCAGACCAGATGAAATCTAACGAGGATTAGACCGGCACGGCTGCGGATCTGGTTCTGGCTCGTTCGTTTCAACTTCGGCGCAGGATTATATTGAGATCCAAAGTCAAGGTTAACACGTACGTGCACGTATGGACACAACGGTGGCGAGATATTTAGGAATAATAGTTAGAACAACGCAGAGTTATCTACGACGATGGGTACGGAGATAATGGAATTGACAGCACGAACGCGTCTCGCTGGAACCAGACCGAGATCGGTGTTTGCAATTGTAGCACGACGGCGTTGAAGGAAGAAAGGTCCAAAACATAAAGAATAGCAGAATCGAAGAATGATCTCGTCCGGCGATTCTTCGGTACCTCGATAATGCGGCGATGATACTCCTCTGTTATTTACCTTCATCGAAGTACACTTTGAACAACTACATCGCCAGCTACAATGCTATTCTATCAACCGGTTGTCTGCCTACGTCTTCACACATGCGCAGCTCTATCGATGCAAACCAGTTTACAATTTGTTTATTCCCTATCATCTCATTTTATCTAATTTATGCTTTGAACGGTATTAAATCACCGACAGCCGTATATAGTTCTTTGACCTCGTAAAATTTAAATATACCTACACGAATCTTATGGAACTAATAAAATCTAACGGGAACTGTCGAAATGTCGCTCTGTTTATACTTTTTCAGCGGAAAAGTACTCGATTATTTTTGCTTGTTATTTTTATCGTTTTCATGAACGTAATTTTCGTTTATTTATCTCGCCTGTTACATTTACTTTTCATTACCATTTTTACACAAACGTTTTTTAACCGGACATTTTAGTGAAAATAAATTAACGAAATAATCGCAGAAATGCGCTCCTAGCCTTTATTTCGCTGTTCACTACACCTACCCTTTTAATATATACATCTCTAGGTTTAAAGCTTTTGACAGAAATTTATTCCTACAACATGCCGCCCAGTGGTAATGAGTCATTCTGGAGAGTTTCGCCAAAATGGGTGGCGGCGGTTAATTTTAAGAGCACATTATTCAATCGCGGGCTGCTCATGCGCTCAGAGAAACAGCAGAGCGACATAAGAAAATGAAGAAATTGTCGTTTCAGAATTAAATAAACGTAGAAAAAGAAGCACATTATATATTCATCGCGAACTTTTTTTTTTTCTTTTCATGTTTGCATAACTCATATTCACATGGACCGATTTTGCTTTGTCCATTAGAAAGAGTACCAATCAGTTTAGGTACCATGTGAGAGCAATGATGAAAATCGGTGTACATAAACTGAGCATAAATTGTGGTCGTCCCTTTGGATAATTTTTTTTTCTTCTTATTTTTTATGCGTACAACAGAGGCTATTGATTTAAAATACTATCAATTTGCCAAATTACCACGGAAATGTAGCATCGAATAAGAAAAGCAACTACTCCATATATTTTGATGTCAGACATCGTGGAAATTCAGTTTACAAAATAAAGAAATCTTTTTTTTTTTTTCAAAAAAGTTGATTTTCGGTCAAGTATAATGCTAAAAATTGTAAAATAAAATGTTAAAAAAAGAAAAAGAAAATACCCACTTCAAGATGTGTTATAAAAATTTAATAAAAATGCACTAAAAATAAAAAATTATTATTATTCGATAAAAAATATCTTTTAGAGTGATATAACTTAGGGTGATATTATCGTAATTCTTATATAAGAGTAGGCACAAAATTAGAATTATAATATCTGGGAACAAATTAACGAATAGTGCAGTTTTTAATTATTATTGTAATATGAATTTGGTGCCTACTCTAATCAGTATTAATAGTCCGGGCAAAATATCATTTGAATTTGAAAATTCTTATAACCTGGACTTCTTGGGTTCAAAAATTTAGCTAAAAATCAATGGAATGCAACCCTAAATTTGTGGGTATGTGGGAGGTGCGGAATCATTATTTATATCGAATTTTTTAAAAAAAAAGTGTTTAATTTTAGTTTTTTGCAATTATCTTGACAAATAAGCCTCAAGTCGAATACTTGCCGATTTTGTTCCCTTAGTAAATTTTACACAAGCTTAGGCTATTGCGAAAATTTAAAAAAATTATTTAACATCGCAAAATTAGCGATGAAAATAAAAACGGGCAAAAAGTTCAAATTGTTACCATTCCGTCAATTTTCCTCAAAACTCAATGAAACTTTCGGAATATGTAGCTCTCGGGGTGCTCGAAATAGGTACCTCCAAGTCAAACTGTTAATAACAATATAGGGCGGCCTATTGCAAAATTGTAAAGTTGAAAACACGATTGCGTGTATAACTACCGCCTAGAGATATGGCTAGCGAAATAAGACAAAAAGTAATCGTAATTGTAATACCTACGTCTTCTTCCAATTTCAGATTTTTAAATTAACAATTGGCTAATTTGCACAATTTTTCCATTAAGTTGAAATTTTCGTTAGCGCCATCAAAAAGAACGGAATAAAATACGCAAAATGAAAAAAAAATATCGTTTTCGTAGGTGCATTCTAAGCCGCACAATCTATTTTGCAACTAAGAACTTCGAGGAGCCGTACGCGACGTCACAGTGCGCCCCTCTATCGACCGTTTCTGTTAATAACAAAGCCAATTTGAAATTTGAAGAGAACGTAGGCATTGTAATTACCTTTCGATTACTTTTTGTCTCATATCGCTAGCCATATCTCTAGGCCGTAATTATACGCAATCGTGTTTTCAACTTTACAATTTTGCAATAGGCCGCCCCATATTGTTATTAAGAGTTCGGTTTTGGGGGTACCTATTTCAAGCACCCCGAGAGCTACATATTCCGAAGGTTTCATTGAATTTTGAGGGAAATTGACGAAATGGCAACAATCTGAATTTTTTGTCTGTTTTTATTTTCATCGCTAATTTTACAATGTTAAATAATTTTTTTAAATTTTCGCAATAGCCTATCCTTGTGTAAAATTTACTAAGGGAACAAAATCGGCAAGTATTCGACTTGAGGCTTATTTGCCAAGATAATTGCAAAAAACTAAAAATAAACACTTTTTTTTTTAAAAAATTCGATATAAATAATGATTCCGCACCTCCCACATACCCACAAATTTAGGGTTGCATTCCATTGATTTTTATCTAAATTTTAACCCCTGGAAGTCCACGTTATAAGAATTTTACCAAACGAGCATGTTTTTTATCTATTTTGCCCGGACTATAATGCTATATAAGAATTACGGTAATATCCCCCTAAGTTATATCACTCTGAAATATATTTTTTATCGAATAATAATAAATTTTACTTTTTCGGTGCATTTTCATTAAATTTTTATAATAAATTTTGAAGTAGGTATCTTTTTTATTTATTTACTTTTTTTTTAAACAATTTATTCTGCATCAGGTTTGTTTCCCCGTTCTGTTGGTTAATCAGTAATTGCTTTTCGCTCTAATTCATCTATTTTTTAATTCTCGAAGTAAATTTTCTAATAACAGTTCGTTAATTAGTTTAATATTGTTATTTAAACTCAGTATCTCTGAAAATTATTTAAAATATTCAACACTGTTTAACTAATTTTACTGATACGGTAGAATAATAAAGTGATATTTACTCCGGCACTTCTGTCACTAACCACGGACGTTTCGCTGCAAAGATGTACGAATTTTAAACCATTTTGATTCAAAAAAAAAGGTGAAGTTATAATGGAAAGGACAGCGAAAATCCTGGAAGAAGTAATTTCCGTCTAATTTTCTTAATTATATTTCGGAAACCGGTTTTTTCAGGAAGCCCTCAATTAAATTTCTTCCATTATACACGCCCCCTGTTAGAAAAGTAGTCAAACGACAGTAGAGAACAACATCTGTCGATGCAACCTAATCATTATTACTGTCATTATTGTCAGATTATTCTTCAAGTAGAATAATATTGGTAACAAATGTGAAAGTTCCAATACGCGTAAGTGAAGTGTGTGTTATAAGACCTGCTGTTATTATATATGTATGTAATCATTTCGGTATCTATCTTTGTACCATTAGCAGACTGTTCGCACTTCATTATTATTATTATTATTACGTATTTGTATAGAGGTCTTATACACTGCTCTTATTTAAACTTGACATTATGTGTATGCATGTATGCGATTAATTTTATTATTATTTTAAAATGCCTACGCTAAATTCACAAAAGACATTCTACATATGGCAGCTACGGTATTATTATACTTATCCGATCATGTAGATCAAAGAGTGCCGTGTCCCTATTACCTACATTTATCATCCGCGTCATTCACACGTTTTGCCGCTAACACACACACCGTCCGGATAACGGTTATATCAATCAATGTGTGCAACCTATGGAAAGGATTATTGAAATTCAGTGTCAGAGTTAAGATTTTCATAGAGTAGAATTATGTACAGGACAAAATTTTACAATAGCGCGCTTCCATAAGTGTGACATTTTGCATTATACGAAAATCACAGCGAATGCATTTAAAGCTATAAAACCGGGAAAAAAACTCGATGCAACAATTAATATTAAAACAAAAAAAGAAAAACCATAACGAGCGGCGAAAGACAAAAATATGTACAAAATTTCATTGCTTGACTTCAAAGCGACTCTTATATTGTTATGATGAGAAAGCGACATTTTTCCGTTTAAATTGTTTCCTTTGTCTCATTTTTAATAAAAATTTACAATCTCGCAAATTTTAAAAATTGTCCCAACTCTGTTTGGCTGTATTAATTACAGTCGCAGTAAGAATAGCACAAAATACTTTAGATTTTCCAATAAAATAAACCATGTCAATAAATGGATTTATTTGTTACTTTTTTTTCTAATTTATTTACCCCCTCATCTACTGTAATAAAAGCCAGCTAACGTAGCGCGGTTAGTTGGGCAGTGGTGTTTTTCGTTCAACCTGGTTTGAATCCCGATACCGTCGAGTAAGAACGCAGAAGAATTCCTCTTGCTCCGGGTTAATAGGTGACGACGAGTACAAAAAAGAAAATTAAAAAGTGTTCAATTTAAAATATGTTTGCACAGCAACATCTTTGTATGTTGCAGATACAATTTGTAATTAATTGTTTCAATCTGTCGTATGTTCAGAATCTTTTGATTTTTTTTTTTTTTTTTGTGAACTACCTTCAAAACATAGACTTTTCCGATACCGCCAAAGCCTGATGTAATGCAGAAATTTTACTTTTTTTTTTTATAAACTTAATAGTGACAAAGAGGACGCGAGAATAAAATTGACGAAAAGATGCTATTATCAACGTGATTTTAAAAAAGACTGAAATCAGTGAATCAAACGCAATATTTGGGATAGGTGTATTTGAAGAAACAGTCGAACAACGAAACATTCGATGGAAGATTCTAAAAACGAGTAAACATTTTGTCTAAAATGGCAACCATTAAAGGTTACCTTTAACATCTTAAATGAATTTAGCTTGAAATTCGTAGTAAGAATAATGAAAAAAAAAATTTACGCAATAATTTTGTATTATTTAAAGAAATGGTACGTTTCGGTATAACCAAAATTTTAATTCAAAACCAGACAGATCATTTCCGAAAACTGTCAAAGAAAACAAAGCAAAAGGGAATGTCTTTTTTTTTTTTTTTTTTTTTTTTTATGGGTACGTCAACGAAGAGCAACAGCCCAATCAGCCAAGGAATCTAAGTAATAGTTCACAAGGAGAATAACATATTACATTTCAATCTGGTGCGAGATTGAATGAATGAAAGAAGCTAGAATAGGAACAACTGGCAAGGAAGGAAATGAGAGAACATAAGAGTTATTGTATGGAGTAGGAAGACGAAGATAAAAAAGCCGAGAATAGAAGAGAGAACGTTCTGAAGAGAGTGAGGAACATTCGAAGAAGACGTGATTGATATCACACAGAAAAAAGGAATCATCTGGGTGAAGAGGGCACCGCGGAGAAGAGACGAGGAAAAAACGATAAAGTGACGAAGGGAGAAAGGTATGACCGAAACGAAGACGACATATAGCGGTGATCAGGGGACGACAAAGGGAAGGAAACATGTCGAACCATCTGGTCAAAGAAGGTAAGGGCTGAACGGAAAGATAAAAGAAATTCGGATTTGAGAAAAGAGAAAAATAAATATCCTTCCATAATGTAATATGGATTTGTCTGGATATATGATTAATATTGTGAGCGGAAAATTTATGAAGAGGATGTCCGTTGGAAGCTTCTGAGCGAGCCAAGGAATCAGCCACCTCATTACCCTCAATTCCAACATGGCTAGGAATCCACAATAAATCAATTTGGATCGAACGGAACAGGAATAATTCGTGAATTAGATTGCGAATAAGGAGAATGAAAGGATCAAAAGAGGGCAACGGTAAGGGAGAAGAGACCGCCTGCAAGACACTTTCAGAGTCAGTTATTAAAATAAATTTATCCGAGAGGATAGAAGAGGAAGGTTTAAATTTATAGATTATAAAAAGTGAGATAAAAGTTCGTTTTACCGCTGCTCATTGTTTTTTTTTTTTTTTTGCTTTTAAATTAGTCGTGTAATCATTTAAACAAAATACGTTAGATCGCAGTAAATTATTCACCGCCGTTTGAAAAATTTTAAATCGAAGGAAACCGCTTAATAATAAAAGATTGTTTTAAGACATAAATTACAACCGTACTACTCGTAAATTACATAAATAAATTTTTTTTTAAATATCTTAATATTTCACTGTAAGTATATCCTTGTTAAGGGGTATCATGAATTCGAAGTTATGGTTCACAATGTACTAAGCTCAACGATGATGAGAAGAGGGGGCTGATTTTTTTCTTTCGGCCGAGTAATTATTATACAATTTCTATATTTTGCTAATCGCCAACGTAACGATCTCACAGAACTATATATTAGAAATCTAAAAATTATAATAATACACAATTTAATCCGCAAATTCTCTTTAAATTTAATTACTAATTAATCTAAGAACAAGAACCTCCTTTTTTTTTTTTTTTTTTTTGGTAAAATTGGTTTATTTAGAGTTTTAAATTAAAAAAAAAACAAAAAACTTTCGTATGCGACGTTGTTTGTAAGAATAAACGGGGATGTATATGTAGTGTTATTTCCATTAGTGATTAAAGTAATTCCCTGCAATGCCGATCATGTTTCCTTTGAGTGTTCTTTTTTTCCCGCAAAGAGTTTTTCTCGCATGGTCGACTGCTGCAATTTGATTTTCTTACTTTATTGCAAATATTTACACGAATCATTTCGAGCCCTCTTCGATCTCCAAGGCTAGTTGCGTTAAAAGGCCGTACTTTCTCCAGTGGGCTCGAAGTTATACAAAAGAAGCGATATTCCGGGTTTCATACGTCTCAGTAGCATAGTTGTCGAGATAGGTGTGTTCGAAAATCACAATTTTTGGGTTTCTCTGATTCACTCTGTTTGAATGACAGATCATCACAAATCTGGGATGCTTATAATCACGCTAGAGCTTTTTAAATTACGAAGAAGATCAAAATCAATGAAAGTCCAACATGAAGGATTCTCAGAGAGACCAGATTAAAGATATTTATCGGATGCGGTCTAGAACAGAAGCTGATTTAAAACTTTGCCGCTCTGTAGACCGACATTATTTACCGTCCATGCTGTACTTTCGAAATTTATGTTAAATTATAATGAAAATTTTAATTTCTACGTGAAATAGGATCAAAAGTAATATAAATAAAAAAATTAGTGTAATATATTGAAAAAAAATTATTTACGTAATTAACGACGGGCTGGATCTGAATTACTTACAGTATATTATGATATTAAAAAATTTTACAATCGTTTGCTATATTCGTAATTATATTTATTTTAATACTTTAGTACATAATTGGTAGAAACGCTAACAAATTTATTTACAAAAATTCTTTTATAAATAATTCGAATGAAAGAGATTTCAATGCGACTGATTCGACCGCCAAAATGGCTAAATTATTCACTGATCTAGTTGAAACGGTTCTCAATTGTTTTCAGACAGGAAAATGATCTTTCCAAAGGGCAATTGGTTAAAGCCGTCGTTGTGAAGATTCTTAAAATTATGTCAAAATTTGGAAAAATGTCAGAGAAATAATTAAATAAATAGAATAATTCGGCCGGTGAAAATAATTGTTTTTGTTGCAACATTTTTGCAAAATATTTCCCGTTAAAAATTTGCCGTCCTATGGTCTAGATTGCTTAACCTATTATGTAATCCACTGCCGATCATTAAAGAGTTTAATGATGAAATTTGAAGTATTGGATATAGTTTTCAATATGTCTTTGCACAGTTACAGTTCATAAAAATCAAGGTTTGAGTCTGGACAGTACAGCCATTAATAATGATTCCTTCATGTTCTTTAGTGGTTAGAGTGTTGTCTCTGGAGTTGAACATTTAGACGAATCTTTTTTCTCAAATTTTAATTGTTTAAAAACAAAAAAAAAAAAAAATCGATTTAAACTGTTTATGTAGTGTTACTATTCTGCAGTTTCTTTAAAAACTTCCATCAATTTGAAAATCGTTTAAATTTTAAAATTTTAATAATGTTCAATTTTCATTTTTTTTTTTTTTGAAGGATATTATATACGCGCACACGCACACGGACACCCCCCCCCCACACGCGCACACACACATGTGTATGTATATATAATATATGCGTGTGGGCCGGTGTGTGTGTGTGTGCGCAGCGCGCGTATCTATGTATGAATAGGCAAAGATAAAACAGTTCAGTAACTTTTTCTCCCCTATTTATTAGCCGATGTCATTTTTTATTTTTTTGTTTAGTAGATTGACGATCTTCAGTGTTATCAGTAAAAAAATTTTGGAAACAGTTTTTTTTTTTTTCTTTATTTAAATAAAAAATTAATACAAAAAGTGAAAAAAGAAATCGCTATAGCCAGTAAATCTGTTCTTATTGAAATGTTTTAATTTTTCTTAATAATCATCAACAGTAGACTGTCATTTAATATTAATAAATGAGGGTTTTTTTTGTTTTTTTTAACACAAAAATCCTATCCTAACATTTAATTTTCATTATATAAAATGAAGATATTTTTTCGTTACATTGTTTGTTACATATTTCATTATATAAAAATGTGATATTTTTTAAATGCCAATAACAAAAATCCTATAAAATATAACAGACGTTACATAAAATTGGGCCTATATTGTCACCCCAATATTATCTTACCTAAAGGAAGATTACTGCAATTAATCGTCGGCTTGGAACCTAGAGTCATTCTAGGTGGCGACTTCAATGCCAAACATCTAAGATGGAATTGTAATCGAACAAATCATCGAGGTCGAATGATAAACAATTTTATATCAAATTACAATCTTCAAATCTTAAGTCCCAACGAACCAACCTGCTGGGCTCCACACATGTCTATTCTTAAGCATAGTTGCATGAAATCCTTGTCCATCTTGAAATGTTTATCCAACCACAAGTACAATAAAGATCCAAAATTGCTGTTATCAGTATACAAAGCCCTTATCCTGAGTAAACTGTCATACGGTTGTCAGGTGTATTCTTCGGCTAATAAAACTCTTCTAAAATCTATCGATCCTATCCATAATACTTCTTTACGTATCATACGAGTACTTGGGGCGCACCGAACTTCTCCTTCGTTGGGCGTTTGTGCTTTGGTGGGCCTTCCTCCTTTATCTATTATTCGCGATTATCTCACCTTTCGAGATTCTTTTCGTCATTCCTTACCAGATCATTTTTCCACCAGTAACTTCCAAATCCCATTCCCATCCTTTCTTGGCGATCCATTGGTCAAGGCTTTAACTTTTCTTTCTAAGATAGGCATATAAATTGGAGCGATCCCCATGTTAATCCGACCGCTTTAGCGCCCTGGATTCATGTCTCAACATCTATAAACATATCTTTAGCAGATCCCTTAGGAGCATCTAACCTTTCTATACCCATGTCTCAAGTAGTATCAAATAAACTCGTCTCGTTCCCTAACTATATCCACATGTACACAGACGCAGCTAAAGCGAGTCCTACTAATTCTCCTTCACCAACTGTATGCGCTTATGAAATTGGAGGTGTAATGTACGTCGAGCGCCTAAACGACTACTGCTCTACTTTAGAGGCAGAAATGTTTGGGATCCTTCTTTGCCTTGAGACATATTCTTCCAACCCAGCGTCTCAAAATGCCCTTCTGATTACAGACTCACTTCAATCTATCAAAGCCATCCAGAGCCCAAACAGTTGCAACTCTCTAATAATTAAAACAAAAAACCTCCTATTCCAACTTTCACGATCTGAGGTTAATGTCACATTCTTATGGGTCCCTGGTCATGTTGGGGTTCCCGGCAATGAGCGGGTTGACTTGGCTGCTAAGGCAACTCTATCTAGCCCGATGCCGTTTAACGCTTTACTGCCTCGTTTGGGCGCATCAGTCTTTCTGATGCACTTTGCTGAGGAGTGGAGCAAACTATGGTCAGAACAAACAACCTGGCTCAGGTCCATAAAGTCGGACACCGACCCAAGGTGTCCGCCGTTCCCCGTCACACGTAGGGATTTCTCGATCCTATCGAGAATGCGTCTGGGGCACACTGCACTGTCACACAATCACGTCTTTGAAGGAGCTCCTCCTCCGGTCACTTGCCCTCTGTGCGGGTTCATGGCCTCACCAACTGTAGAGCATCTGCTGAAATGGTGCCGGCATACTTTCCGTACTTCTAGTCATACCTCACCCCACCGTCTGTTGTCGAACTACCCGGATTGTGTTCGGGCAGTGTTGAATTTTGCAGCATCGAACAGACTGCATCGCCTTCTGTAATTTCCAGTGAGTCTAGGTGCCGTAATAGCCCAGGTAGTTACACACGGCGCCTAGATTTATATTTGTAAATTTATTATTAAAAAAAAAAAAAAAAAAAAAAAAAAACCTACTGGCCAACACACGCAAATAGATTTCCGAGCACACTTGATTTTTTCATCACTAGAAACCTACATCATGTGTATAACACTTGTAAAACGGTACCCGAACTAAGCTCAGACCACACCCCGTTATTAACATGCATCTCAGTACAACCAATAATAAATGAAAAAACGAAACCATTATCAAACAAATATACAGATTGAATGGAATTTAAGAAATACATGGATCTGATTACGGACTTAAATATTTGACTAAAAACGAATGAGGATCTTGATGGAGCGGTTTCTACATTAATTAAGAACATCCAAGATGCATGTAAAACAGCTACTAAAACTCCAGCGCATAAAGCTATTAAGTAAAATCACTTTGATGTTCCAGTAGAAATTAGAAAGTTAATAATACAAGTGACAAGAAGAGCACATACCAATTGGCAACGTAATAAAACATTGACTGGTAAACAACTATACATTTCACTACAGAGGGAATTACGCAAAAATATACAGATATACAAGAGCACTAGGTATGAAAACTTCTTTTCACAATTAAATCCGCAAGATGACTTTATTTGGAAAACAACAAAATCTTTCCTAAAATAACATCTAAAATAGTACCCGGTCAAAAACAAAAAATGGGGAATGGACCAAAACTGATGCTGATAAAGCTCAAACTTTTGCTCAGAATTTGGTACAAATATTTAAACCACACAATGAAATACAGGATTCCGCGCATGATAAACTAATAGAGACACATACGGAGGCCTCTTTTCAACTCACACTGCCGACAAAGCTTATATCACCTAGAGAAGTTTAGGCTAAAATTAAGGTGCTGCGAACCCAAAAGGGTCCAGGTTTCGATAAAATAGTAGGTGAAATAATTAAAATGCTGCCACCGAAAACGGTCACTTTAATTGCTTATATATTTAACACGATTCTAAGAATTAAATATTACCCTGAAACTTGGAATAGATCAATAATTTTGGTGATCTTAAAGCCGGGAAAAAATCCAATATATCCTTCATCGTATAGGCCGATCAGCCTTTTAAGTGTGCTTTCTAAAATATTTGAAATGCTAATGTACGATGGAATACTTTCGATAACAACAGAAAATAGGATCATTCCGAATCATCAGTTCGGTTTCCGTGGAAGACACTCAACTATTCTCCAGGTACATAACAGACAAAATAGCAGCTACGTTAGAGAAAGGAGAATACTGCAACACTATTTTTCCGGATATTGGATAGGCCTTCGATCGCGTTTGACATCAAGGGTTACTTTGTAAACTAAAAAAAAAATTTACCAAACGATTTAAATGCAGTTATGGTCCCATGTTTGACAAACAGAAGTTTCAATGTCAAGATAAACTCATCATTATGTTTGTCAAATAAGATAAAGGCATCAGTGCTACAAGGTAGTGCACTCGGCCCGCTCTTGTATTCCACCTATACAGCAGATGTGCTAGTACTAAAGTCGACAGTAATCGCTACCTTTGCGGATGATATCTGTATCCTTGCTCGGTACAAAAACCCAGTGTACGCATCCTTGTTAACACAGGAGCATTTAACCGCTATCCAGCAGTGTGCGCTTCAGTGGAAGATTAAGCTAAACCACCAAAAAACCAGACAAGTAACTTTCACTTTAAACGTGCAAAACTGTCCCCCTAATACAATAAATAGTCAGCGCATAATTCAAGAAAATCACATCAAATACCTGGGCATGATATTAGATCGAAGATTTACATGAAGAAGTCATGTATCGTTCATCCGGCAAAAAATGGCTCCAAGAACTAAAGCTCTCAACAGCATATTAGGCAAAAAATCACCAGTGAGTTTGAAATGCAAGAGGCTAGTTTATCTTTCAGTCATAGCGCCAGTCTGGAGATGAGGATTAGAAGTATATGGAGCCACTGCGAAGAGTAACCTAAATAGGGTTCAACAGTTCCAATCGAAAACGTTGAGGTAAATGGTAGACGCACCGTATTATGTATCGAATCACACTCTACATACACACTTGTGTAGATGTTCTATATGTAAACGATTTATACTGAAACAATACAAACACTTTTATGAAGCATTTCAATTCAATCAAAATCCAGAGATATCGAACATTAGTAGCTGAGATCAACCAAGGAGGCTCAAAAGAACATGGGCCGGTGACGCCCTAGACGTTAGATAACGTCATTAATACCTCAGCCGTAGAACGAACAAAATCCAACTCTGTAGCAAACAGTATTAGATATCAGAAGCAGAAGATAACTCTGCTCTTCCTTCCTCTCGTTTTCGCCTTTCCCTTGTTTCTTCTCCAAATTGTCCTCTTCACCCTAATGAGGCGGCGAATTGCGACGCCAATCACATCTTTTTTGAATGTCCATCTCTTTCTGTTGAACGCGGTATCCTATATTCTTGTTTGCTAAAACTCAAGCTCCCCGCTCCTTATTGTGCATCATGTATTCTGTCCTTCTCTTCACCATCCATTAGTTCCTTTATATTGTCCATATCTGACCGAATCAAAATTTAACTGACGGCTCTTTTCTTTTTTGTTGTTTCTGGGTGTAGGTCCTTAGCTGACGTGCCCAAAGGGGGGATCTAAAAAAAAAAAAAAAAACTCCGTCGCTAACATCTCGGATGTAAAATGAATGTGACGCGCCCAAAGAATAAAAAAAAAAAAAAAACAAAAAAAAAAACTCTAGCTCTATAGTAATCAGTTTTTCCGATTGACTAATGCTTATGCTACCGCTGGGGAACTGAGCATTAAAAAAAAAAAAAATTGCCTGGTCAATTATGGTCTTAGGACCGGTGTGATGTATAAAAAAAAAAAAAAAAAGGGAATATTTTTCCTAATGGGGGGTAGCCTAAGAATTATGTTGTAATTAATATATGTACAAACTTTTCTAAATGAGCTTAATTAATTCGGTGATTTCTAAAAATTCCATTAATTTTAATTTAATTTCCAAATGCTTCCTCTGCGAACCTTCTAGAAATATCATCCATATTTTTAAACCGCATAGTTATTTTTGATAGACATATTATTACTGGAATTTTGTCTGATAAGAGCAATTCATTTCTTCAAGACTCTTCTTCTGACTCCCTAACTTCAGCTTTTTGGGAACATGGCCAAGTATCTGAATAATTTTTTAACAAACAGAACGTTCCATGTTAAGATTGGTTCATCAACATCGAGCACCATTCAAACTGAGAATGGCTTACCACAAGGATCTGCACTTAGTGTAACCTTGTTAATTTTTTATATCAACGATATGAATGATTGTATTGCTCCGCCTGTAAACGCCCGGCTCTACTTTGACGACTTGAACATTTCCCTGTCTTCCAGTTTTCCAGCAAATACTCAAAAAATCCTACAAAAAACTATTTCAAAACTACAATCCTGGTGTAACAATAACGGTCTTGTGTTTTCTCCATCTAAGTCTATCTGTGTTGATTTCTGACGTCAAAACTCTTCCAGCATCCGCCTCAATTTAGAAAATTCCTCACTTCATTTCCAACCTACTGCTACTTTCCTTGGACTACTGTTCCATCATAAGTTAACTTGGCGGTCTCACATATCCAATCTTAAAGTTAAATGTTATAAATTCCTATCTATTCTTAAATATGTATCAAACACAAAGTATAATGTACCTCCGAAAACTCTCCTCTCCATATACAAATCTTTAGTCATTTCCAGAATAAACTATGGGTCCCAGGCGTATTCGTCAGCCAGTCCTTTACTTAAATCCCTTCATTCAATACACCACACGGCGCTTCGCACGATACTTGGCGCACATAGAACTTCCCCGTCTGTAAGTTTGTGTGTCTTGTTAGGCACTCCCCCACTAAAGTATTTCCGAACCATTTATTACCACCGTGAGACCTTCGCCCTTTTCTCTAGTAAACGTGCCTGTCCTATTGACACAAATGACCTCCCTAACACCTCAGAGTTCCCTAATGACCCTCTCCCAGAAACCCTGGCCCTCCTATCGCAGCACAACGTGAGCGTAACCCCTTTCCCTAACCTAGCTCCTAACACCGTGATTCCTCCGTGGGCCTCTTTAAACATTGATGTTAATTTTTCCCTGACGAAGTATAATAAACCCTGCACCCGAATATCGTTCAGTTGACAGTAGCAACAATTCAAAAATACGCCGACCACCTCATTTTCTACACGGATGCTGCTAAGGCTACCCTAGATTCTACTTCATCCCCAACCGCCTGTTCCTTTGAAGTCTGCGACGTGATTCGAAGTATTCGACTGAATGACAATTGCTCGGTACTGGATGCTGAAATATACGCAGTATTTTTCTGTTTAGAATATTTTCTTTCTACAGAGCCTACGTCACAGAAAGCCCTGCTGGTATCTGATTCATCCGCGGCTTTATTGACATACTCTAATCCCCTCACCAAACATCGTGTAGCAATTCGAACCCAGCAGGTAGCATACGAACTTAATAAGAGACAGTGCTCCGTATCCTTTCTGTGGGCGCCCAGCCATGCTGGGATTCCTGGAAATGAACGCGTCGATACATCCGCCCGAGCAGAAATATATTGCCCCTTGCCAAATAATAGCCCTCCTCCACCTTATCCCTTCAACATAATCTTCAATAATCTCACGTCCTCATGGGAAACCCATTGGTCCTCGTGTCAGACTTTCTCGAGGTTAATTAAACCCTCAACTGAACCATGGTGGCCAGGAAAAAGCATTTCCCGCAGAGATTTCTGTACACTTAGCCGCTTGCGCACAGGCCACACGGCCATGTCGCATAATTTTATTTTGCAAAGAACCCCCCTCCTATGAATTGTCCTTTCTGTGGCCCAGATGTTGCTCCCTCAACTTCTCACATACTGTGCGACTGTCCAGCACTCTCACTCCACCGGCCCCCTTCAATTAATAACAAAACAGTCACCAACATTCTTGAGAATTCCCCTAATGCAATTTTATCTGTAACAAAATTTATCAGAACTAGCGGAATAAGCAGATATCTATAAAAACAAACTGCGCATCTTCGTACTGTAATAGCCACAGCAGTTAAACAAACGTTATTTATGGCTCAGGAGGAATACAGTTAATAAATGGAATAACGAGAGAAAAAGAACGGATTGATAGAAGTACTCAGTCATGTATAGACAACATATTTATTAAGTATAATACAAATGAAATTACTTCGGGAATTATTAACTCGAAAATATCGGATCATTACATCATTTGTTGTGCACTTAGGATCTCAAATCGGAGTTTTCAATCTATTAGTAACCCTTTGAAATATGTTTTCGATGAAAAGGGATTGCATAATAAGATAATTAATCATAACTGGAATGAGGTAAGGATCTCTACAGCGTCAGGAAACATATATGATAATATACATTCAGTTTTTAAAGGCCTTTACAAAGAATGCAAAATAGAAGTACGGCAGAGTAAAAAGGTGACTAAATACTGTCCTAAAAATGAATGGATGAGTCAAAAAATAATCAATTTTATGAAAGTCAGAGATCAGTACTTTAAACTTAGTAAAGGGAACAGAACCAATATTCGATATAAAAACTTATTTAGAAAATATCGAAATATGGTTACAACTGAAATAAGGAATGCAAAACAGAATTATTATCGGAGTCAAATAGTTAAAGCAAACAATGATTGTAAAAAAGTATGGAATGTAATTAACAATATTGTTAATAAAAACAATAAAACATCAATCGATGATTTCATCATAAAACATTTTGGAAATACTGCATCAGTTGCTGAACAATTTAGTGATTATTTTATATGTTCAGTGGAACATCATAGACACGAATGTCACATTCAGTTATTGAATTAGAATTTTGATAATCGTATTTATTCTTCCTTTTTTATTCCGCTAGCAAATAAATACCAAATAGAAGCAATAATTAATGATCTAAAAGTTTATAAGGCACTTGGATGGGATGAAATTAGGGTTAAAGATGTAAAACAAAACTTAAATATTTTTGTTCCTATTTTGACTAACATGGTTAACTATTCTATAAAGGAAGCTATTACTCCTGATGGGCTTAAAAGAGGTATTGTTAGACCAATATATAAAAAAGGAATGAAAAATCAGTTTGAAAACTACCGTCCAATAACAATAACATCTGTGATAACTAAAATTTTAGAACACTACATTGATAAACAGTTAAGAAATTATTTGGAAAAAACGATCTACTCTATGAAAACCAATACGGTTTTAGAGAAAAAAGATCCACGATAACATTATTGAGAACAATTGTAAATAGGATAAATACGGGACTGTCGATGGGGAACCAATTTTTAATTTCATTTATTGACCTCTCCAAAGCGTTTGATTTAGTTGATCATGAATTACTGATCAAGGACTTAGAAAATCTAGGCATTAAAAACAATCAACTTGAGTGGTTTAAGAATTATATAACAAATAGGAAAAGCATGGTCAAAATTGCAGGGAATATAAGTAATGAAAAAAATATTCATTATGGAGTAGGTCAGGGTACCATATTGGCCCCGATTCTTTTTCTTATTTATACCAACTCGTTACACAAACATATTAAAAATGCAAAGGTATATGTTTTTGCTGATGATATTGCTTTGTTAATCGAGCACAATAATTTTGAGATGGCGGAAAAATTACTACAAGATGATGTAGATAATTTTAGTAAATGGGCACATGATAGGAAGTTATGTATAAACATAAATAAATCAAAAGTATTACACATTCGGAATAGCTCTAAATATAAAATACGCGATCCGCGAATTATCCTCCATAGTAACAATTGCATTCATGAGCTTCATGTAAATACCAATACCCATTTATGTCCTTGTCCACCGTTAGAAAACGTAAATGACTTTAAATATTTAGGTGTATATATAGATAAATCCCTGAATTGGAAAAAACACATTCTAAGTTTAAACTCAAAAATAAGACAGACAATTCCAGCTTTATATAAAATAAAGCAGATACTATCATATCGAACACTACGTATATACTATAACTCAATTATAATGTCTAGAATTTTATATGGAATTCAAATATGGGGCGAGGCTAAGAAAACTGAAATAAACAAAATAAGTAAAATACAGGAGAGGTGTTTGAAACTTATACTCCCCCATTGGAAGCAAAGCGTCCCTGGATCAACATAGTAGACGGAAAACAATGAAATGTCCCCCAAGATGTACTATTATTATTACAGACTACTAGAATTTAACGTCAATAATATAAAATTACCATCTAGGCAAAAAACTCGATTGACAAGAAATCGAAGTAATACATACTACATCTATCCTCGTGGGGTAAATCTGCGAATTGATAATACAGATGATTCGGTTTTAATTGAATTAATAAGTACAATCCCGAATCATATGTTAGAGGAAAAAAGAATTGGTGTGTGGAAAAAGGAGGTGGAGAATTGGTTAAAGGAACGGTGCAAAGATTGAACAACAAGCTACGTTCTGAATCTCTCTACCTTTTAATGCTCCTTTCTTTATACGTTTTTGTTTTTGACTTCCTAGTGTCTTTACCAGACATTAAGTCGTAAAGAAGATTATGTTTCCCATTTTAAATATTGAACTGTCGGCATGTAATAATGTACAGATACATATTACGGGGCGTGTTACGTAGTTGCATGCGTATATATATTTATACTTAATCTTAACGCTAGAGTTCTAATATTATGAGTGTAGAATAAGTTAAGATAAATTATAAGTTTTGTATTGTATACATTTTTTGAATAAACGTTAATAAGAATGTCGGGTACTCACACAACGGGCATATTTGTCCTGTGAGACCCACAACTTATTTTAAAAAAAATAAAAAAATGGAGTAATTCTAAATTCTCCCTGGTTGCACCGCTGACAATGCAGTGATTGTTCTATCGAACGAATGGTAATTTTAATAATATTTCTGGTTCACGAATTTTGATTTAATTTTGTCTAACATGAAAAATACTTTAGTACAAAAAAAAGGGTACTGTGTATACGAGCTTTCACTTCACGCGTACGTAGTAATTTTTTTAACTGTTTACGAAATTCACTGTGATTGAACTACAGCAAAACTCTACTATGCGTACCGTTGTAAGACGAGAAGAAACACGAAAGGAGTGAGTTATATTTCTATCGGAAAATAGTTTTATTCAGTTAAAGGATAAAGACAACGTATTTAAAAGTAGTTATAAAATTCATAATCGCCGTTTTTTCTCGCATTTTGAGGTTTAAAGCTGGTAACGTTTATGAATTCTATAATCACGTTTGAACTTATTTTCTTTTCAAATTTATCTTTTTAATATTTAAATATTTCGGTCAGTTTCTTTTTTTTGCATTTAATATGGGATTTCATTTATTGATTTTATGTGCATATTGATTAATTAATCATCGTAAAATTTGAAATTCTTTTTGCCAAGCTCGATGAATACGAAATTACGAACACGCCCTCGTGCTTTTTCCGTTAATTATCCTGTGCAGTCGCGGTGAAACCATTAATTATGTGAAGAAATCGTCGATTTTACATTTATTTTTTAAAAATTACCTTCGCGACATTTCTTTTTCTATTTTAGTTTGAGTTGAAAGCGGATGTTTGTTTTTAAATTTAACACGCTAACCTACAAACTAAATCGTACACTATTAACTCGACTTGTTTTTCCTTATTTCTTAAATTTAACAGAATCGCCCATTTCGGAAGTGAATCGAAGGTGTGTTTTTAATAACGGAATTTTCTCAAATTTGAAAATTTTCAAGTTTGTTTTTTTTTTTTTTGAATCTATTGCAGCCGGATCTCTAGCTATAGTAGTGATGTTCCCATCATTTTCGAACTTGGTAAAAAATAAACTAGAATTATATTTCGAGATGTCGACCAGCTTTTGCTTCGCTAATTGTTTTTGTGCAACTGAACGACAAACGGTACGTTGTTGTTTATTGTTCGTAGCATTTCTTTACAATGCCGTATCCGTGATCGGTTTCATAGTACCGAATATCCGTACTATGTACGATGTCGTCGACGGCGTGATGCACTGCACGTACCCGCTGTCCAGTTCCTACTGTTTGCTTATGTGGTATAAACGGGACTCGATGCGAACGTTGCTTTAGTACGCTCGCAACGTATTCAACTACGACCGATCGGATGACCCGCACCTGCAGGAATTACTGGAATTGTACCGATCCTTCTATCATCAGCAACTTCGGCTGAAATTCGTCACAATCACGTTAATTGTACACGGCGGAGTTTTATTTCTAATGGGCTTGCCGTTGATTTTGGTTCCGTTACTATTGAAGTGCCACATCTGTACGTTTTCATACGAAGAATTTTTCATAATCAATCTGTGGAAACCATTCTTGGTTACTACACCGACGAAATTCGTAGTGGTTTACACGATTCAATCCTCCGCCATCCTGTTGACCCTCAGCGGACTCTTCTCGTTTATTTGTCTGTACTATTATCAGAACGAAATATGCAAATCCGAAACGGACTTGTTGGTACGACTGATCGGAAGTACTGATCAGTTGATTGACCTATTGCACGAAAAAAAGTGCATGCCGAACTGCCGGTGTACCAGCGAGCGGGCGAATCGAGTTCGAGACGAACTTTACCGCAAGTTGATGTGGAACTTTTTCCATCATCATAGAGCTTTGCGAAGGTACACGGTAGCTTTAATCGGGGCCTACAAACCGATAATTCAGTCAGCAATAAGCATCAACTTTTCATTCATGGTTACATTGGTATGTATCGTTCTCCTGAGGCCGAAATTGATGCAATCGGCTATATTCTTAGGCGCCACTCTTGTTAACCTCGTGTTCCTGTTCCACGTTAGCCGTTCCGGATTATACTATAGTAATGTGAACGATCGTTTCAGGAGTGCTCTCTACGAGACCGAGTGGTACTCTAGATCCGTATCGGTGCAGAAATCGGTTCTGTCTATTCTGCTGATGAACAACTCGGAACTGCGCATGTCTGCTACTCCGGAAATTTACCTGTCTTACACGTTTTACACCGGACTCCTTAGAAAAACCTATACGGTAGCTAATTTCTTAATGAGCGTGGTAAAATGAGCGGCCTAATTTTCATTTGCCCGTGTATTTTGTTTAAAAATTGCTAACAACGATCGAAAGAAGTTGTGACACATCGATTAAGAAATTTCACACCATTTTGCTTATTGCGTTTGAATTTTGCCATTACATTTAGCGAATCTCATTAAACGATGAATATAACAAAAACCGTTACGACATTATTTACTCTATCTATCTCATATATACAGGAGATAAAATTCGTAAATACTTGAGTAACCTAACAGTTATTAATATGACAGTGAAACTATGAAATCTGAAATCTTTCAAGAGCTGAAAATTTCCATCTCTTTACGATGCAATATACTTATGCTTGTGTGAAAAACATACAAAAAAATTCACTAATCGTTTTTTAAAAAACTGAAAACCTTGTGCCAGCTGAGACAACATGCCAAAAATATGAAATGAAAAATGTTTTTGATATTTAAAGAACGGTAAAGAATTGTTTTGTAAAAATTACATAATGTATGATATCTTCCGAACAAAGATGGTTTTAAATTACAACTTTGCACAAAGATTGCTTACATCAAGATTTGCTAAAAATGTGTGAAATTTTTAAAACTCCACCAAATTTTACGAGTAAAAGAGGGTTGCTATCCTTTTTTGATAAAACAAAGAAAAAACCCAATAGTCCACGCTAACGGTGCTTATACTGTGTGTGAAATTAGTATATTTGCATTAAATTAACATGTCTTGAAACAAGAACGTTGTACAGTTGTACTAGCCCATCGACGAATTGCCTTGTCGCACAAATAATACTTAAATGAAAAAAAAATATATTATAAGTACAGTAGGAAAAACACTAAAATTAAAAGCTGACGAGCAAATAGAATAATTAAATAACGTGAAAACACATATATTGAGAAGTTGCCTGGAATTCCAATAAACGGACTACTATTAATTTTTTTTGGAGGGGGAGGGATTGCCAGCGGAGAGCATTACCGAGCATTAGATGATATTAGTGAGAGAGAGGAACAAACCAATTAGAACTGAATACTACTAGAGACAGAAGCAATGAAAAATGCTATAATAGGAATGATCGCCGGGGATGGAAGAGAAAGAATAAAGGAAACATTATATGGAGTAGGCAAACCAAGATTCAGGAGTTGTATATAGAAGTGGGAGCGTTCTATAGATATAGACGCGCATTCAAAGAATATGTGATTTGTATCGCAGAGTAAATCAGAATCATCTGGATGGAAAGAACAAAAGGGAGAAGAGGACATAGAAAAACGATAAGAGGATGCAGGAAGTCTATTATGGTCAAGGCGAAGCCTGTAGATAGAAGAGATAAGAAAGCGTGAGACATGAGGGAGTTGTAGTACCAAGGATAAAGAGGAGGATGATTTTGAATATTTTTTTTTTTTTTTTTTTTTTAATTGGTTCGTTCACATGGACATTTTCCCAAGAACAGCGGAACAGAGAGGAAAGAGAGACTCAGATCCTTACACGATCAGAGATAGCCGACAGAAAGGAATCAAGATCTAGAATAACCGAAGGAGAATGAAGGGCGAGAATGAATGAAGCACAGTATCGAGTAGGAATACCGGTTTGTAAGAGGAAGGAATAGAAAGAAGCTTGTTCAGTTGATAATTACGAACAACCGAACACATTATGTGATCGAGATCACAAATACATTGATTGCTGGGAGGGTGCAATGGACAATAAGGAGAAGGCACGAGAGAATAACGCAACAATGAGGATGGAGCAAACTATGCCCAAAACGCAGGCGGAAAATCGCAGAGAGATTGGAACGGCGCATAGAAGTAAAGTTAATAAACCATGGAAAGCTCGGAAGGGAAGGTTGAATAGACAAGAAAAAGAAGTTCGGGTTGGGGAATGAGGAGACGTAGGAGTCAGACCACAGTTTGGAATGAGCAGCTGCAGACAGAAGGGTAATATTAGAAGCTGAGAAGCCAGGAAGAAACCTACCAGAAGAGGAAGATAATCGAGCGAATAAGTTAACCAACTCATTTCCCTCGTTTCCGGCATGGCCAGGAATCCAAAGGAAATCCGTTTGGATTAATTGGGAAAGGAAAAGATCGTGAATTAAGGAACGAATAAGGAGAATGATGTAGTCGGTTGAGTGAGAAGGGAGAGGGGATGTAACAGTCTGCAGCATGCTTTGAGCATCCGACAGGATAAGGAGATTGAATATTATTATAAAAGGATTCAGGTTTTGGAGAATATAAAGGGATAGACATCGTGCCATCGCCTGCGATGGCATTTCCAGGAAAGAACATTAAGATCAAAAGAAAATTGTAATACAAATTGACCAGTCTGAACGGCAGATCGAGCTAATGAATCAGCCAGTTAATTTCCTTCAATGGCAACATGGCTGGGAAACCATAAGAAATCGATTTGTATGAAACGATCACTATAACATCTAGTGACAAGAGAACGAATTGAGAGAATTATGAAGTCGGAAGAATGACAAGAAAGAGGAGAAGCGATAAATAATAGCACACCTTTAGAATCCGCGACTAGCAGAAAGAGTACAGTTAGATAAGTGTGTAAAATCGGCCCCTCGCGCGATTTGGCTGAAATTTGGCCCATATGTTTGCCTTGCCAAAAAAAAAACTACGGTCCTGAAAGTTTTGAGCTTTGAGACTCAAATTTCAGCCCCTAAGCTCAAAAAATATGTTTTTTTAGTTTTTTAAACATATCTTTGCCAATTATGAATGGATTTTGAAAAACTCAAGTCGAGGTTGAAGAGAATTATGAAGCGCACTTGACATGGTCATCTATGGAGCCTCTCGAGGCATAAACATAATCTAAAAAGTTAGTTTAAAATTTCAAACTCACCTAAAAATTAACGATGTGATAGAATTCGATATTGAAGCTTATAGAAACATTTTATAGGATGAAAATTAATACTTTGATTTTCATTATTACTTACACGGTAGTTAAATTGGTACTCTTTCTAATAGACAATAGTCCGGTCAAAAAGACAGTTCAATTTATATTAATTCGCATAGAGCCGAAAATTGGTACAGGTCTTAGGCAAACTATTACAAATAAAATATCAAAAATCTTCACCGTTTTTGCATTTTTGTGGTAAATGGTTAGTGTTATCATAAAAATAGTTCAGATAAAAATTGCAGATTATACAATTATCTATAAAATTTGTTCTTATACTTTTTTCCCTACGAATCACTCTATCCCTGAAATATCACCATTTGAAACATTTTTTTTTTTTAAATGGGTTCGTCAGTATGGACATTAGCCCAAGAACAGCGGAACAGAGAGGAAAGAGAGACTCAGACCCTTACACGATCAGAAATAGCCGACAGAAAGGAATCAAGAGCTAGAATAACCGAAGGAGAAGGAAGGGAAAGACTGAATGAAGCATAGTATGGAGCGGGAATACCGGATTGTAAGAGGAAGGAATAAAAAGAAGCTTGTTCAGTTGAAAGCGACGAACAAGTGAACATTATATGATCCGAAAATAATAATATGTACTCTTACGCCGCCTATATACATCATCGGTTGTTTGAAAAACAGAATTTTATTGATTGCACAAGCGTTTTTGAAAAGATTGACTCTTCTCCACAAGACATTATCACAAACGGAATTCGGTATCTTCTTGCTCTATACGGAGCTCCAAAAAAAATTAATTGTATAGAGAAGTAAAAATATTTAAGTTCTGTAAAAATTACTCGGAACAATAAAATAGTGCAACTATCTTGTCTTCCTCCGACATCTGCATCTGCTTATCAACACTTATATCGAGTATACTATGAAGTTCAAGTGTGGCTAGGCAATCAACTGGACCCAGAAGACTGCGGTTGGAAACTAGCAGATAAGAACTTTCTCCTAGGTGAACCGATGTTGATGATTCTTCTTTTATTTAAAAGGTGGTGCTTTTCATGTGGTCCCATTTAAATTTGATCAAGATCTGACCGGTAGTTTTTGAGTTATCCTTAATAATGCGCGGGATTGAAGCTTTTTGGATGCTTTTCATTCATGATTGGTTTTACCGTTGGGTTAGATTTATTGACTTAATAAATTTGCCAAATTACCATGGAAATATAGCTTTTTATGTTTTTACCGTGGAAATGCAGTTCGAAATAAAGAAATATCGATTTTTTTAAAGTATAAAGTATGGAGAAAAATGTGAAATAAAATTGATTTTTAACAAGAAAAAAATTCAAGTATAGCGCTAAAAATTGTAAAATAAAATGCTTTTTTACAAAAAATAAATACTGACTTCAAGATTTATTATAAAAATTTAAAACTGCACTAAAAAATAATTACTCCCGATAAAAAATATATATCAGAGTGATATAATTTAAGGTGATATCGTAATTCTTATATAACATTAACTTTTTGGAGTTGACATCACATTCATATTAAAATAATAATTAAAAACTGCATTAAATGTTCATTAAATTGTTCCTAGATAATGTAACATGAATTTGACGCGGACTCTAATAAGTATTAATGTTGTATAAGAATTACGATATCACCTTAAGTTATATCACTCTGATATATGTTTTCTAATCGGGAGTAATTATTTTTTACTTTTTAGTGCATTTTTAAATTTTTATAGTAAACCTTGAAGTTGGTATTTATTTTTTGTAAAAAATCATTTTATTATGATAACACTTGCCGTTTACCAGAAAAATGCAAAAAACGTTGCCCTTGAATAATTTTTTTATCAGGCCTGGGATCGGTGGAGATTTTTAATATTTCATTTGTAAAGTGTAGCAAGGATCGGTACCAATTTTTATTTCGTAAATTGAAATGTCTATTTTAACCGGACTATTTGACATATGGTGGTACCTATTGCGAGGATATTTAAATTACACTAAAAGTGAATAATAACTTCTTTAATCTATATTGCTGTACTATAGTATGTGTAGGATTTTAATAATTATGCTAATATTTGTATAAAGAGGGTCCCGAATACATGTTTTCGGCAAGGCATTGTCTTTAATGTTGATTTACGTTATTTTTATTTTTTGAATTTATTATCCATTTTAGTGCCCATATATAAATTTTTTAAATTAACTGACAAAAAATAAAACCTAGACTGACAATTAGCTAAATGTAAATATAATCCGAATAACTTAAAATCGGTGAACTACTGGCTAACTAAAAACTGACTGATTCGTATTTCCGAAAATTCAAGTTTTGACCCAAAGCCTCGGCTGATAATACAACAACTTAGGCTATGTACAGATCGCAAAGAAACAATTAATCCGTTTTATTACTTTTTTTGTTTTTCGTTACACCTTGATTTTAACATATCTATTTTTCCGCGTCCATTAAGAAATTTATTTTGGCTCCGCTTAAGGCACCAAATATGTTTAACAATGTTTAATAATGTTTTTAAGGTATCCTACAATCAGTAAAATGTGTGCTACGAATTAAACGCTTTATTTCTTAGTTATCGAATTTACAGTTTATATTGGTACTTCTGTAGGGTAAAACAGGACTAGGGGATTATCCGTGGAATAAATTTCGGTTTGGCCCCATTAGGGCTAATTTCCATTTCGTCTAAATTTCGGATTTCGTTTAATGCAAAACAGGCCAGCTTGTGGATGATTTCGTATTGGCACCAATGCGTCATAATTGTCGAAATTCAGACCGAAGTCGAAAAAGGTAATTCTGAGTCGGGTTCCATGGTCATTTAAGCAAGTATAAGAGAATAAACGAAACATTTTTTTCGTACTATTTTTTTTTTTTTTCATTTATTATATTACAGTCCATGTACCGTCTGTAACTGCAAGGCTATCACGGCACATGTACATCTGGTTTATATGAACTGTTTGTTTGTTTTAATAAATTTGAGTGTTCGTTTTAGTGGGGCAGGGTCATTGGACAACATTGCTTTAACGGGGTCGTTAGATAAGTTCGACATGTTCATGTGTGAGCAATGTTCCTAGTATATGATTGACTTCTGGAGGAACAGGCTGCAAGCAAAAATGATACGCTGCAGGAGGAGAGGCACATTCAAAAAGGTAATCGTGTGACACAGAAGTATGTCCGATTTTAAGATTGCTCAGAATTGAAAATTTTTTGCGCGTCGTTTCGAATGGAGGCAACCGCGGCTCTATGTTTGATTGTCTTTAGTCACGCTGTCTGTGACAGCCAAAGCTGCTCCCAATTATTTGAATAATATATATGCAGGGATTTGGATATAATGCACAAAGGATGTCAGCATTTATGTTAATGGGGAGTGGACAGCATTCCTCTAACAGCTAAATCTGCCCGCTCATTCCCTAGCACCCCAGCATATGCAGGGACCTAAAAGAACACTACCTCGCAGCTTAACTTTGAGAACTGCTTTATTGTATAATTTATCTTTGCACGCAGAATACTTTTGTTGGAAAAAATGAGGAAGAACTTGATTGCCATTAACGAGATAAGAGCGTTTTAAGGTGGTGTTCCTCTAGGTATTATGGATTTGAGGCCTAAAAGAATGCCATACATTTCAGCCTCTAGAACCGTGAATAAACCGTGAAGACGAACTGCATGGACTCCATCATTTCTTGCGTAGGGACACGAAGTAGAAGAGGGCTGACCTTGTAGATTCACCTTGTCTCCAAATTTTTTGTATTTCCTATTGTAGATATTGCTCTTTGATTGCTTTTTGCATGTGATTCAATTAGTGATAAATCGACTGTTACAACGCCGTTTTTTCAGGGAATTAGATACGGCGGCTATGTCTCCTGTGGACTTAAATTAACACCACAACTTTTAAAAAGGGTTACCACTCTTAGTAATGTATCATAAGGACAGCGTGGACAAGGATACAGATACAAAACAGAAGAAGAGTGGTTGCTAAGGGCCCAATGAAAAAGATCGCGGTAAGTGTGAAATTACAAATGTACCAATACTCAGCGAGGAAGACGTTCGATGTACTTCGAGAATGATACGTAAAGTTGAGTGGTGGATAAGGGTTTAAGGATTTCAAAAGCAATCTGCTGACCGTAGAATAGGCGTGGCACCCGTATATTAGCTTAGTAAGTATTAATGCCTTATAAATTGCTAATAATAATTTAGGATAAATATGGCATTTCCAGTTGGATAGACATTTTAATATAGAAAGGGATGTTATGCATTTGATTTTGTGATTGGATACGTGCGAGACTCAAGACAATTTGGAATCAAAAATAAGATCAAAGAATTTAACGGACGAACAGAAAGGGTATGAAGAAGTATCGACAAAAAGAGAAATATCGGTTTTGGGATTTTCCATACGGTTTTTGCGAAGTTTTACACAGACAGACTTAGTTGCGGAAATCTTCAGTCCATTGTTATCAGCCCATGTATATAATCTGTTTATTGTAGATTGTAGAATGGATTGGGTATTAGATGGAAAATTAGAGGAGAGGGATATGTTTAGACTGGTGCACTATTCTTTGTATTATTATTAAGTTGATAATTTAATTCGGCGATCGTAAATGAGGAATTAAAAGATTGAGAATAATAAGAGGAAAACGATATAGGCTGAGATTCTGCTTTAATTTTTGAAGCTAAAAAATTTTTTGAGCGGGATGAAGAGGAGAATGCATTAGCGAGGTGAACAGCGAAACCATCTATCACTGCCGACTCATTTGAGACTAGCGATCCGTGTATCAATAGAGTAGGAGTTACAGGAGTATTTACAGCACCATTCAGTGTTTTGATTCTCTTCCACTTAATATCAGAGGGTGTATTTTTAGAAATCGAAGATACGAAAGATGGCCACGATTCTCTTTTTTAATTCGAATTAGAAGGCGGGAGCCTTCGCGCTTTGTTTTTTGTATTCAATTAGGTCTACAGACGTCTTGGTCCTATACTACTTTCTTAAAGAACCTTTTATATGGGAAATTTAAAGAACATTTTTTATGGGAAATGGATTTTAAGGCACAACCATGGTACGCGCCTTTTTTTCTGCTTCAGTGTAATCCTAGGTATAGTTGTTAATGCTGCCTCTTGAATGGAGTTGATAAGTGTTTTTAAGTTTTCTTTTACAGAACAAGATGGCTGGGAAGGAATTCCAATTTCCATAGAGTACTCTTCCCATTCTGCTTTATGGAAAAGAAATTGCCTTTGCATACTATTTAAATATTTATTTGGAGCTTAGCTGATAAAGATAGAGAAATGGTCACTAGAGCATACATCTGATATACCGAAATATTCAGATGCGGGAATAGTTGTGATGAAGCAAGGCAAGATCAAATTGTGGAAAAGGTGTTGTGCGTGGAACTGAAGTGCGCATGGGAAGGTTAATTCCGCTATTAAAGTTTTTTTTTTTTTTTGAGAAAGTAACATTTATACGAAAAGCAGAAATGAAAAAAGATTCTAAAACTATATTGAATGTCAAATATACAAAATATACTTCCAATAAATGGCCATCCGTTCCAAAATTTTCCTGCCTCAGACATCCTATTTCTTTCCTCAAGTAACCATTCAAGACTATGGGTGGACATCTACCCTTCTCTGTTCTCCAACCGTTCTTCCCATTACCTCCTACTATAGCCCCTTCCAAACTTTCAGCCTTGGTTTCAAGCTTTTACCTCTTCTCGTTGTTCCGCTTTTATTTTCTTAATTAGACTAAGACACAGTCACTCCCCCTCCTTTCTTCCCGGTTCCAATTTTCTCTTTCTCCTTATCCTTTTTGTCCTCTACACGTTTCAGGTCCTCCTTTTATTTGTGACCCCAATCATGTCCTGTTTGAGTGCTGTGCTTTTTGTACAGAATGCTCTCACCCCTACTCTCAACTCCTGGCGTTGGGACCTCCTGCTCCTTTCAGTGCTTCTTTTGTCCTTTTCTTCTCAACTCCTGCTGTTATTCTTCTGCTACTTTCCTTTGTGCTTTCCATTTCTGATCGCATAGCCTTTTAACCTTTTAGGTAGTTGTTCCTGCTTCTTTCATTTCTATTTGTTTCTGGGTTAAGGTCCTTAGTTACGAGCCCCCCCCCCCGGGGGGGGGGGGGGGAACTCCAATAACGGATAATTACAGTTTATTCTATTCGAATATTGTTGCAATACAAGAAAAAAAAAAACTTTAATCAAAATGAATCAAAAAGAAAAGAAAAAAAACTGACTTCTTGAGAAAACTGCCGATTAATTTTTCTAGGCAAAAGTTAATAAATCGTTGGGGAACTATAGATTTTTTGATGAGTCTAAAAATTCATAACCCTTCTTCGTATTCCGCAATTATTTAACCTATTTCTATATTTATTTATTTTTACTAGTGTTCGCCCATTAGTCGAAATCCGATCATAATTATTATTAAAAATTTAAGGAATATATATGAATTTGCATATTTCCAAAATTTTTCAACACTAAAGATCGTCAATAGCTACTAAACAAAAAAAAAAAAAAAGAAAAAAAAAGAAAATCGATTAATAAACAGAGGAGGAGAAAAAGATATTGAACCGTTTTGTTTTTGCCTATTTGTATATCGATATTCGTTTGTTGATGTATATTTTTCAATTATCATAAAACTGCATAATTATGGTTTTAATTTTACATTACTTTAACAAACTACGAATTTTAATACTGAATCAGTTATGTAACGAATAAAAAAAAATATTAATATGCCACCCGATCCGGCTAACAGTCGACGCCAAACAACGTCTATGCTTCTTGATGTAACGTAATATTACATTTACCGAGATCCCTTTAACCAGAATCGGTGCGAAATGGTCAATCACATACAGTTTACAAAAAAAGTTTAAATTAAAAAAAACTATAATAATCACACGATGTAATATTTGTCGAATTACAAAAAAATTAGGTAATAACAGAATAGCTCTTCTGCATATCAAGAGGTATGTGGGCGGTATTATGAACCGATTAACAACGAAATAATCGAAAAAGTAATTTTTACTAAATCTATAAGATTCCATATTTTACAGTAAACGAAAATAAAAAAGTTATATTAGACAATGGTTTGAAGGGAAAAAATATATTTCTCATAAAATATGCTTTATAAAGGAGGATCCCCTTTATATCTAAGATTGTAATGTAATGCTAGAAAATTCTCCAAAAAATGAATGAATAAATACTATATTGTCGTCCTAAATAGTTATTACAAGATCTAAATGTGAGTGAAGCTGTGCTTCCCAAGAAATGTAAAAGTTTTTGATCAACGAGTTTAAGCATCAGATTCGAAGGCTAATGGAGATCACAAACGCAAAGAAGATAGTAAAGGAAAGAATATGTATCGGAGGTATTTTGTTAAGCCCAATGAACTCAAAACTGTGAAAAATAACTGATGTTACTTTCTTAATAGGGAAATTAATTGAAAAATGATGTCGACCATATGGTCACCGTAGCTTTTTTGATGAAATGCATCTTAAATGTCTAATTCTGGGCTGCTATTTCTCGAATATCTCGCAATCTGAAATTCTTTTTGCCAATTTAAGACTTATAAATTTTCATTTCAGTTCATTGTTTAATAATATAGAAAAATCAACTATTTTGTTTGTTAAAATTATAAACTACATTAGATAAGAGTAAAGAATAGCAAAACATGATAGAAATTGTGTGTTAGCACGAGTTTATAAAACCGCTTTGTTGCTTTTATCGCGTTTTCATATTTTTTACTTTTATCTGTTAACGAACTAAACTAGAAAATATTACTAAAGATTATAATATTGTTCTATAAACTTTTTGTTATTTTCTGTATTTTCAATTTCATCTATTTTTTTTTTTTTTTTTTTTAAATTTTGAGCATGTCAGCTAAGGACGTTACTCAATCCAACGGTATGACAGCATTAATGACTATAAAGTAAAAACGAATGAAGCTAACAAAGGAATAACCAAAGGAGACGGAAAAGAAAGCATTAAGCGCTGTAGGGCGTAGGATAAGATGCAAACGACCGGAATACAGTATCGCGCGTTCTGAAGAAATGGAAGGACATTCAAGCAAAATGTGGGTCGCATCACAAACGAAGTTTGCTTCTGACGGATCAAACAGACAAAGAGGAGACTGAGTAATGGAGAAACGGAAGAGCGAAGCAGCAAGCAAGCTGTAGTTTAATCGAAGTCTAATTATGGATGAAATAGTTGACCGCTTCATGTTGGGGAAATTAACAAACCACGGAAAAAGAGGAGGAATGGGTTGTATGGATAAGTAAAAGGAAGCAGGATTGGAAAAAGAAGAAGGATAGAGATCAGACCAACAGTCGCAGTGGCAACGAGAGGAAAGAGGAAGAAGACTTTACATCTATTTCTAAAGTTTAATAATAATACCGACGGATTCCAAAATATTAACTGTTGCTGGTCTATTAGCATAAGCCATGGATTCGACTAACAATAAGTTCTGTAGGAAATAATCGGTAAGGATTATAATCTTACGAGGCCAGTTACGGGTCTGTTTCTTGAAACCAATTTATCTCTGAATTTTGATTTCGATAAATTAATAGTTACGATTGTTTTAACGTTGTGCCGTTCTTTTTTTATATTTTTATACAAAATGTTGGCAATGATCAGTGACCGTAACAGGAGCTCTGACCTTGTTTTTAAAGAAATAAAGTCTGGTATTGTCACCAATGTACGAAAGTCTACATGATGCGGTACATAATTGTGGATGTTCTCTTAAGATTTGATCTCAGCCGAAATGTTTACAATTCCGTTAAGTAAAAAATAAGTCCTATCATCACGATAAAACAATGGGTCAGTTTCCAACTGATCTGAGCCCGATCGGAAGAATAACGTGTAAAATGGTCTCATGAATTTCTACTCTAACTGAACCTTATATAAAAAATAAAAAATAGTGTTAAATTTTATACATGTTTACCAGAAATTATCAATAATTAATAAACTAAATAAATATAATATACTTCGGGCACAATTCACCTTCAGCTGGGAAAAGAAAAATAAAATAATTATCACGGAAAGATAAAAATTTAAACGCGAAGAATAAATTGTGTATTTCCACATAATAATGAATGGATAGAGTTTCAATTGCTGCGTCTAACAATGAATTGATAACTTCAAATCATTTTTCACATTCTGGTTTACAAGAGCCAACTTCAGTACGAAAATTCTTTTGGTGTGTTGTGATGTTAGTGAATCATTTAAAGAGTACGCGGTACGGAATGTATCTACAGTTTAACGGGAATGGCTTGTTCAGATGGACGATTATGTACGCTATAAAAATCACGAATTTCTCCTTAAATTATACGAATAGAGGACTGGTTGTTAAAATAAATTTAAATAATTTGATAAAAATGTTAAACGTGTAAGTTCATGTCGGTTTACCAGACAAGACTTATCGATAACATAAAAGTGTGTAGCAATTCATAGATTCCTCCTAAGCTAAAAAAGAAACATTTTATTTATGAAGCAATAACTATGTCACTTTTACGCCGAAGTTGATGTGAAAATTAATGTAACGGGTATAAAGTTTTTATGTAATGAAAGTGTTTCGTTTAAATTACTAATAGAATCCAAGAAATTATGACTGACTGATCTGTAAGAATTGTAGAAGCCTCTGGTAGTCTAGCAAATGTCTTTATGGTATATGGTCCGTGGAATCGGGTTAAATAAAGAAAACTTTCATATATTTTATTACAAAAAATCGAAAAATAATTTTATTAAAAATAGAAAAATGGAAGAAGCTATTTGTAAATTCGGAAGTTGAACTTTTCAGAATCAGATGTGATACCGGGAGAAATTCTGAAAGCTGTTGGAAAACTTGGTATAAAAGTGGACACAAATTCATTTCTTCACCGCATAGAAATGAAATATATATGGTCAAAAGTTTACTGATTTTCAGAAAAGGTTGTTCAGATAAGTGCAATAACTAAAAGTTTCATTAGAGATCATAACAACAAACACAACTGCTGACAGTGAAGTGCATGCACAAGGTAGAAGACCGAATTGCGTGCAAAAAAATTACACATCAGTTACCACATCAGATAAGCCACGACATTTCAATCGAATAAAGACCATATAATGGCGATGATGAAGCACTTAAGGCTAACCAAAGATATGAACTTACACTTATGCAACAAAAGGTATATTTATTGTTGCTCAATTAAATGATATTTTTTTAATGTAGTTTTGAAAATATGGAATTTTCGGAATTTTTTTTTTTTAATTTTTTGTTCTGCAGATAAACTGAACAGATTCGGGTTGAATTTGTAAAATTTTTAGAAAAAAAAAATATTATTTGTACAAGTTTACTAATTTATTTTTATAGATTTCCCCTTAACTCTATAAAATAGCGAAGAAACGGATGTTAAGATTAATTGAGTAGTATTAGGTGTATTACAAAAGTGGAATTTATTTTTTATTTTTTGTTTTTATGATACCCTTTTTTTTTTTTTTTTTTTTTTTTTTTTTATATATATATATATTTAATTGAAACATAGCCATGAGTATCTCAGTTGAATGAACACCTCATGGATTGGAAACAATAAAAAGAAAATGAAAGAAACAAAAATTAACCAATATAAAAATTAAAATAAAATTATACATTAAATGAAAAATCTTCAACATCCGAATATTTGGAAGCCATGATAAAATTCGCCGCGTGCAGGAATTTTGATAAATTATCGTTGTTTAATGGAAAACAATTTACGTCTTTAAACAAGAATTTCCATTTGGCGCACTCATTAACGATATGGGTGACAGTTTCAGGAGCATCTCCACAGGAACACAAATTGGTGTCTGCTAGATGGAAACGGTGCAGATAACTTTGAAATCTACCATGTCCAGTGAGAAATTGCGTGTCACATACGTATTAATATTATTAATTTTGATTGGATTGGTTTTAACCTCGGGGACGAAACTAAATGTTAATCTTCCAGTTGAGCTATTGTTCCAGCTATTTTGCATTTCAATAAATCTATTGTTTAGATCCAACTCCAAATTGAGATTACTTAACCCTTTGAAATACAAAATTTTATGCTGCAGTATAGAATAGCAATTGTCCTGCTATTGTTCGCAACGCATCAGCGGAAGTAGTTCTATGCGCACGGAGAATAAACAAAAGAAATTTCCTTTGGGATTTAACTAGTACTTCCTGAATGCTTTTACGCTTTAAAGCCTCTTCAAACATAAATACGCAGTACGTGAATAATGGAACAACTAGCATATTATAAATTATTAAACGGTGTTTAGTGCTCATCCCATACGTGCGTCCAGACACGGAGTGCAATTTATTTAGAACCGTTGTAGCTTTACTGGACAAATTTTTGAAATGTTGATTAAAACTGTAGCGACAGTCTAATGTAATACCAAGATATTTCAGTGATTCGACGATGTTAATTTTAAAGTTCGGTATAGAGAGATGTAGCGAATTGTAGTAGTCCCTTTTTCGTTTCCTGTGCATGATTAATAAATTAGTCTTGTTTTCGTCCAACTGTAGAATATGTTTTTCCATATAGGTTAAAATACTGTTGATTGTAATCTTGAAGTATTTACAAATGGAGGGACGATGGTTAGAAGTGACCGCGAATGCTAGATCATCTGCATAGAAATATCTGGTTACTGCCGACGGGAACTCCATCAACGATAAGTCTGAAATATACAAATTCCAAAAAATCGGGCCCAAAATCGATCCTTGCGGGCATCCGCGAGTAACATTTCGAAAATATGTTTGATGTTCGTAAATAAATTTAATAGTTCTGGAATCTAAGTATTGTCTTAAAATTGAGATTATTCTATAATCGAGCCTGAGTGCTCTAATTTTGTGGAATAAGACTGGCCACGAACAGTTATCAAAGGCGCCTTTAATATCTAACGTCAGCAGGCCGATCGCAGTCTTTTTACTTAACGCACGCTCAATCTGCTTAGATAATTCGCCAAAAAGTGTTGCCGTGGAACGGGACTTAGTAAATCCAAATTGCCGATCATCGTGAGGTAAAACCGGCAGTATACGATTCAACAAAACATATTCAAACACCTTGGCTAAAGCGCTTAACAAGACAATCGGTCTGTACGAAGATGGAAGACTAGGACTACGTCTGGGTTTTAGCACAAAAACTGTCCTTCCTGCTCGCCAGGCTTCCGGGAAGACTCCGAACCTCAACAGAGCGATGAATAAGCTCTGAAGTAAATTAGGATAGTGGAAATTCAAGATCTTCAAACATTTATTCGTCAGCTGGTCTAAGCCAGGAGCTTTATTTTTAGTCTGGCGAAGAATATCCTTAATTTCCGCTTTGGAAATAAATAGTTCGCTGTTAAAACTAAAGCCGCTAAGGTTAAATCTCTGGAATTCTTGCAACTTGTATGCGAAGGTTTCGTCCCCATTTGTGTTTGAGTTTACTTGATAAAAATGGAATAAGCGTATACGTGAATAAAGTGTCTAGTTGTGCATCACGCGTTATCACTCGCTCGCTGATAAGAATCCGATTACAATTGTCTCTGGTTAGTCTGTCTTATTTATTTATCTTCGATTTTCGTTACACTAATCACCTCCGAATAGAATCGAATTCTTAGCTGTTGTACTTAACGGTGTTACCAGTTAGGAAATGTTAAATTATCGGACTTCTATCGTAACTGGCTGGGATACGGGTTTCAATGGCTATCCGACAGTTATTAGGTTCCACTATTTTACCTTTTTTGGTAGACTTAAGACCTAAACTTGGAGCTAAAGGCACAAAATATGTTGGAATTAAGAAAACGATTACGGACCTTGTGTCAGAAATTAACACAGCGTTAGCTGAAGACGTCAACCCAGTTAGTTCGAGCATAGACATGAATGAAATTACTAAAGTAATTCATGAAACAATTTATCCCGTTTTAAAAAGATTCGAAACAAAAAATAAACCGAGTTATTCGCAAATAACTAAAAATGATACCAAAAAAAATATTACTTCAATTCAGAAATCGAAATTGGACAAAACTATTAAAATCTCCATTTCCGATGATTCTAAGAAATTAGATAAACTGAATAATATCGCTCCGGGTAGTAAAACCTCTTCTGAATTAGTAGAAAAGGTATTTAAACAAGCTATCAAGCCTAAGGATCTTAAAGACATGCCTATTTTCACACGTAAAAAGGATAGTTTGATGATAAAAACCACTAACGAAGACAAGGAAACAATTATAAACCGCTTGAATAATTTTGCTGATAAAGATACATTTACCTTTTCAGAACCGGCAAAAAGAATGCCTTACATTAAAATAACAGGGTTACCTTTTTCCTTTCGTTCTTATGATTCTGACCAAGTCAAAAACGAAATTCTTACTTCAATTCATCGGTATACTAACCTCTCAATCGATCGGAACGCTTACGTCAAAATTATCAAGAAGCAAAGGAAAGAAAATACTTACTTGGAAGCGATTGTTCAGGTATCACCGGATGTATACAATTATCTAATTAAAGATGGATTTGTTCCTGTAGAATGGCGCTTATGTCGGGTCTACAAACATATTGATATTACGCAATGTTATTCATGTGGAGGCTTCGGGCATAGAGCTCGGCATTGCAAACTGGATAATGAAGAAAGAGGTAAAATTAAGGAAATCATTGATCGTGGACATTGTCCAAACTGTCACTTTTCAAATGTAGAAAGAAAAACGAACTTCAGTCTGGACCATAAGTATTACCAGCTTTACAAATGCGAAACTGCGAAAAGAATTCATTCAATTTTAGATAACAACACTTGTTATGGAGAATAATAATTTCGATTTCCTCTCTGTAATGCAATTAAACCTACATCATTCACGTGCTGGTAATAATTTGCTACACTTCGATTTATTGAAGGATAACAAAGATATTGTGTGTATCTTAGAACCGTATCTTATTCAAAAGGTAATCCCAGATATTACCAATGCTTATACTCAAACTACAAAGCAGTTCGTGTCAATTTTAGTTAACTCAGCATTACCATTTAAAGAGGTAGAATTCTTCGAACGTTGCGAATATATCGTGGCAGTTCAATTGGAAGAAATTTTTATTATCTCCTGTTACTTTCCGCCTTCACAAGATCTAACTAACTTCTTAGATTTGTTATAGCAATTTATTACTTTCCACCAGAAGAAATCGATTATCTTATGCGGTGACTTTAATGTCCGAAATAAGATCTGGGACAGTCGGGCTTTTCACTCGAGAAGATCTAACATTTTTGAACAATTTATTCTTAGTAATAATCTTTTTGTCGCCAATGAACGAGATGAAATTACTTTTTCTAACGCCTATGGTTTTAGCGTTATTGACTTGACTTTGATCCACGGTCGACCTAACGTAATCAGTGACTGGAAGGTAGATAATAAAGCAATTTATTCAGACCACAGTCCGATTCAGTTTAAATTATCAGTAAAAATGAATATTATTAATAGCTTAACGCATCGCATTATAAATTATAAGAAATTTAATAAAATCGTTGTAGAACATTCGCACTTAAACTACGATTTTAAAACTGCTAATGATTCCCACCAACTGAAAATAATGTTAGAAAATTTCCGTAACACACTTCATGATACTATTAGTAGCAGCACTGAAACGATTCAATTAAATAGGAATTCGTGGTGGAATATTAATTTAGAGATTTTACGAATAATTCTAAGGAAATTGCGCAAACGGGTTCAACGCTCACACAAGCGGGGAGCTAATGATCACAATGCGCGCCTGGTTATGAATTTGGTACGAAAAATTTTTAATAAAGAAATGCGAAACGCAAAAACCAAAAATTGGAAAAAATTCTGTTCCGATTCGAAACTATGGGGCCTTCCTTACAAGACTATTTTCAAAAATAAACGCCAGTTACAGATTCCTTCGTATTTTTTAGATCAGAATAATCAAAAAATTTTCGATAAGGATTCAAAGATAAAGGCCCTTCTTGATCATTTTTATATTACCCTTATATTTTAGTACAATCATATTACAGTAAATAAATTAGCACTACTTTTAAAACAGTGTTACAACTTAATCTAACAAATTTATAACATGAACAGAGTAGAAACTCTTAATGTATAGATATATAAATAATCATAAGCGCATATAAATATTTACACGCACGCACACCAAGTATATGCACATATCCGCAAAATACATGCATACGAATATATTACAGAATAAATTAGGTGACTAGCTCATAAAGGCGCCTTCAGTCATCATCGGAAAGTAGCAGTTCTAAAGCCTCTAGATTTGGGTGACTGTGAAGTCGGTGTTTGTGCGCTTCTGCAATATAACGTATGACTTCATCGATATCCATGGAATATTTAAATCGGAATGAATTTCTTCGTTTCGTCGGTACCAGAAAGCTCCAGTGATGTTTCGGAGATACTTGTTTTGAGCGCGCTGAATAATCAACCGATTGAATGTCTTTGCATAGCCCCCCAGAGTTGAATACCATACATCCAGATCGATCTGATGATTTGACAATAAATCATACGTTTATTAGACAGATTGAGTTTGGAGTAACCCCCAATCAACCAAACGTGGAAAATGAAAAATATAAATATATTCGTAAATTAGAAATCGGTAATAACCGTAGTGGCGTTATCTACAGCTCAGTGATATTCATCGAGCTGCTTGTATTTTTTAAAATTGATTATAGATAGCGCTACTATACGATACATATTCATGGACCAGATAGTGCGAAAAATAAACGTTATAAAAACAGAAATATGAGTAGAGCATTTAATAATTGGCATCGACATATAAACTTTTTGAGGAGCAATAAATATAAGCTAAATTAAAAAATTACATAATTTGTAATATGAATAAAATTGCCTACGAGTTTAGAAATTAGTTGAAGTTCGTATTCAAGCCGTTCGTACGCACACACCTAATTTGCAGGTCTTAGAGGAATTTCTGAAAATAAATACGAACAAAAGGAAAAAAACTTCAACTCCTACTTATTTCACTACTACCAAACTTGGAGCATTAACAATCGATGCTTCAATTCCGTCAGATGTTACCAATTTTATTCTTCATTGCGTTACATTTCTCTTTTATCGTTTTCTTTGATAAATCTCTTCCCTCGCTTTCAACTACTATGAATTTTTTAATTTTTTTCTTCGGTATATTACATTTTTTCGTTATACATTTCCGTTATTAATGAATTTTACACTATGTTTCCCTTTCCACGCCGCAAGTTATACTGATAAATCTGAAAAACTCTTATGTAAATTTCAGACTTGAATTATTCGTAGCCTTACACTCTTCCCACCCTTTCCGGTACCTTCGTTGCCAAATTCCTTATTACATTACACACCCACATGCCTCATTCCTTTTATCTACTGTCTCATAGGATATACAAATGTTAATTTTCGAATTCAAAACTATTTTTACTAATATTTTCTTTTTTATATAATTAGTTGATATTTGCATTATTAATTTCGTGTCAATTTATTACGACTAAATGGAACACTTTAAAAATAATGTATATATTAAATTTAAAAATATCTATACTTTTCGAAATCCGTAATTTCATCTACAATATTTCCACATTTTCAATCATTATTTCCATTCGCTTCCTTGTCTGCGATCATCGTTTACTTCGTTTTATTCAAATAAATCTACTACGAGCCTAAAATCACTGCAGCATGCTAAAGACATAGTTTACTCTGTGATTAATTTTGCTACTCTCGTTAATGGTCTATGTAAACTCTTTTTCCCGTAATGTTTGCTGTTTCAGTTATCAGTTGGCATTTCTGATTTTGAAAGACACCTATCCCATTTCTATCTCTAATCTACTTTCCTTTTTAAAAAAAAACCGTTCAATCCACTCTACTCACTTGCTGCTGTTGCTCTACTTTTTTTATCATCTTAGTTTTTTCATCACTTCAGGCTTAATTCGTTTTAATTTTGCTTTTAGCTTCTGTTTTCGTTTTGTACTTTTTATATCTTATAGATCCTAATTTTATATGAGATGCTAATGATACCTTCGTGATATGTTTTGCCGCTTCTTTCAAACGCAGATTTCTTTAATTTTGCCCTCCTCATTTGGGTTTTTTTACTACAACGTATACGATTAAAAGATCGCATTTATCCTCGTAAACATTTATCAATATCTTAGAGGAACCTTTTCACTTACATTACGTTTAAAATTTGACTGTAAATTTAAAAATACTCGTTACAAGTAAACATTACGGAATTACATTAAAATGTGCAAATAAGTTTTAACAGTTTACGCATTCATGGTGGGCACAGATAGATAATTACACTAAAACCTTCCGGTCGAAGTTTCAAAATAAATTCGAAAAGTGGTTTTTCAATAGTTTGATAAAATTTAGAACAACGTTATAAAAATAAATTTAAAATAACTGAAGATGACTTAATATAAATAGAAATACTTCACTGGCATATATTTTTAGCATCACTTCATTTCCAATTGACTCCTTTGAATTATTTAATACTTTTATACCGTTAACTTGGTTATTTTCTCCACTTTTGTAATAATACTGTTTTTATTTTATCAAACATTATTTAATAATTTAGCAATGTGAGATACGTCAAAAAAGTAAATTATTAGCACGCCGTATGTCAGGATACCATATGAAACAGTTCTGATATGGCAACGGGAAGCACTGTGACCACATATTCGAAAGCTGATTTGCTTAGTTCCAACACTGTGGCGAGTAATACGAATGTGATAAGAACGCCGTTTCGATTTATTTCTGGCGTTGTTATTTGATTTCTAAGAATTAAACGATTTGATTTGTTCGAGATTTTTGGATTAGTTGACAGAGGTGTAAGACAATCAATGCACAAATTATTCGATGAGGACAGAGTGAACCGGAAATATGGGGTTACTGAAAGAATCAATCGATGTAGTCAACGAAAAAATTACGACAAAATTATCGGATAAAAATTAGCGACTTGCGTGTGAATTTTCTCCATATTTCATACGACACAATATTTGAGGTTTCGAAAATTGTTTAAGGTATCGAAATTTGTTCATTCTGTCGATACGAAAATCTAAACAGCAGATCATCCATTAAAAAACTGGCATCCCGTTTTGATTTTTTCTTTTTTTTTTCCGGCTGGTCAACCGGAAACCTTCACTCAGAAACAATTAGAAAAGGAAGGAGTCACTTATATCTTGATACGGTCAGATATTGTTAGGAGGAAGGAACAATGTGTGGAGAAGGAAAAGATAGGATATAAGAGGCGCAATATGGAGTAGGAAGACCGAGTAAACGGAAATTGTCAAAGAGCATTATGTAAGGACAAAACGAACTAAACCGATTGAATTTTTAACGTGTTTCACAAGCGAGGAAATGATTTTCTGAGTGGTATTGTTAGATCAGTCTGGTTACATAAAAAAACGAAATCGGGTCAAAGCCATGAAAGCAAGTTTTTTAGACTATTACAGACACAAACCGCAATATTACATTAGCATTAAGATAAGTTAGTTCTTTTTTCATAAACTTTTTGGGCTTGTCAGCAGTCGACGATTATCCATCAAGAAAGAAGAACTCGCTGAATATTTCCTACTCTCTCTGGTTTAAATCTTAAGTTTTGGAACGATTTTATCGTCATTCCAATTCCTAAACAAAAACAGTGTTCTTTCCGTCCTATCTCCCTAGTCTCTTGTCTGCGCAAATTCTCTGAAGGCTTAATAAACAACCGTCTCGTCTGGTGGCTTGAGCATAACAATCTAGTTCCTTCAAATATGTTTGATTTTCACCTCGGGCTTGGCCCGGTAGATTGCACCAGTCATTTCCTTGCAGATATCTATAAATTTTTCTTATCAAAGAAATTTACTGTCACTTCTTTTGTCGATATCTGCTCTGCATTTGATAATGTGCATCTTCCTTCTTTGGGCTCTAAACTCCTTTCTCTTAACTTCCCTCCGGTTTTTGTCACTCTTATACTCAGCGTGTCTATCGTGGTCTTCCTCAGGGTTCCTGCCTTAGCCCCACTCTTTTTAATATTTACTCCTTTGATATTGGTTCTCCTCCTATTCCCTCTCTCTCCTCTTTTCGCTGATGACATTTTAGTTTACTACATCTCAGATGATCTGTCCTCCGCCACCAATGCGTTAAATCATTCACTGTCCCTTCTTGCAATTCTTTCTCTTGTCTTCACTTCGCTTTTTCCTCTTCCAAGTCTTTCTGCATAATTTTTGCTCTCCGCCCTTTTAACCGTGCTCTTATAAACGTCAGTGTATCCAGTATTTCTATTCCACTGTTAATCACATATGTTACCTAGGTCTTTTCTGACACAGTCGCTTTACGTTTCATAATCATATTAATTATATCTATAATTCTTCGGTCAAAAGACTTAATCTCCTCCCAGATGGGGTGACGACCTGTCTGTTCTTTTAATTCTTTACAAATCAATTATTCGGACCAAACTCGACTACTGCTTCTTCATATATGGCAATTCGTCCAAATCTCTCCTTTCCAAACTTGACTCAATTTAAAATTCCTACCTGCGTCTATGCATTGGCGCATTCAAATCTTTTCCTATTCCTGTGATTTTATCCGAATCTGCCACTCAACCTCCATTCATTCGTTGTTCACTTCTCGGTTATCGCTTTTTCATAAAATGCCTCCCCAATTCTTCATCCAATCTTATTCCTTCTTATCTTCATATCAAAAACCACTGGCGCCTAGCGCCTCATAGAATCCCGATTCTATCGCATATAGCTGCTAAGGGTTGAAGGATGGAACCATTCCGATTTTGGGATGAGTAACCCCAAGCGGGGAAGCAGGCGTTCCAGTCTCCGCTGATAATAAACGGATGAGGAAGGGAACCAAAAAAAGATGGTAAATGAAGATCTTTGAGGTTACATAAGGGAATAATATATACAGAGACCAGGTTAAGAGCGTGACGTAATTTAGGGAATGAAGAAGGGATAGAAATATAAACAAAATTTGGAGTATGGAAAGGGCCAGACGTGATTGGAAGGTTAATTGGAATGTCAATTTTCTAACCGTGGTGGTAACTCCATCATAGTCATTCTCGCGAGTATCTAATTATATGAAAGCCTCTGACGCAGAAATCTACTGAATCTGAGAGTCAAGTTTCAGATATAAAAGCTATATGGATGTCATGTATATCAAGCAGACTTTCAAGGGCTAATTTATTTGCCGAACACAACGAATGTTCCATTGAAGAATTTTAATCGTGGAATTTATTATCTAAATTAAGAGAATAAAAAAGTAGAGTTGGAAGAAAGAAATAAGGAAGGAGAGGTGACTGAACCGAATCAAAAAAAAGAAAGGAAAAGAACCGAATTTGAGAAAAACACATCCTTGTGATAAAATGAAAGCGAGAGATTATATGGAATTCAAGGATTAACCGCGAGATGGGAATGAGAAATTGTTCCGAAGAAAAGACAGCAGGAAAGTTTCAAAGTCTGAAGATAAAGTAATATTATACTCAGCAAGCAACACCATAATACTGGAAGACATGTTTCTACGGACAGAGAGATTCCTGTTCTTGGACTGAGGTTCAAATTGATTAATGCTTGAATTTTTTAGAGCCCAACCCCCCTCCGGGACTGGCTGATGATTGACTGGAAAGGGAGGAAAATTTGGACGAGGTTTAGAGATATGTTTGATCGGTGATAAACGACGGGGATATATCTAGCAATGGGGAGGAGGAATGAGGATTAATCGGAGAGAAGATAGAAGGACAAGTGGCTGTGCGATCCGAATAAGTAAAAGCGGGAGTTACAGCCGAAATATTCTTGAATTTTTTGGCCTCGGAGAAAAGAATATTCTCGTAGGCCATTATTTTTTTAATATCCCTTTAGCGTAACCATTCCGGGCACTGACGATCAGTAGACAAGTGGTCTCTTTTACAGTTGCGACAGGTAGGTGCTGAGGATAACTGGTTGCAAGCAATAGAAAGATAATTTCCGGAGTACTGTGGGCAAATGTCTCGCGATCTCCGACAAAACTTAGCTGTGTGCCGAAAAAGGAAACATTTACTGCACTAAATTGGCGAACGGATACTAGATTAGAAAAAAATGTTGACTAGCAAGATCTCGAAGACTGCAAAACTTAATATAAAAGTTTCATCGGTATTTTTAGTTTTAATTGAGTATACTCTGTATTGTTAGCTGATGGAATAGCCCGAAAACGTTTCTAAAATAATTTATTTTAATTTAAATTTATTAAAATATAAATTATTTTACACTTATTTTTGTTCGTTAATCGGGGGTATTTATTTATCTTATATTTATAAATATTAACAGACAGGAATGGATTTGTTTACATTTAGCCGTCTTAGATGTTTCATAATACAGAGAGCAGAGGAACAAATAAACACGTAAATTTAGAACAAAATTATAAAAAGAAATAGAGGAATTCAAGTGCGTATGTTTCCACTTTTTCTTTAATGATTTCAAGAGAATTTAACTAAAATAAATATTATTTGAAAGGAAGCAATAGAGAAAATGGCTAAATGAAGATGAATAGGCGGTATTAATGAAAGAAGGTAGCTCCATGATAGCTACGTGGAGATATTTTCAATGAAGGTGAAGAAATCTGACAAAGAAAAATCAGAAGTAACCAAAAAGGTTGAATTGATATGATATTAAATTCTTAGTTTAAAAAAAAAATTAAAACTGGAACGGAAGAATAATATTGTTAAACATCCGTTAGCGATAGATAGAATGCGATTAAATAGGGGGCTAGAAATTAATGGAATTTATGAGAAGTCTTTGAAGTACTGATTTGCGAAGAATAGAAAATTTAGGGTGGAAAAGAAAATTAAGAAGTAGAGTAGGAAAAGGAGTTTCTGATTTAGAAAAAGTATTATGTGACAAGTGTTAGGAATTGAAGCTCGGTTGGCATACGAAAAAACAAGAGAAGCTAGATCGCGAGTTTTAAATGTAGGAAGCATCTCGAAATGCTAAATAATCTTATTGGATTAATTTAGAAGATGTTTTTATTACTGTTACTAAAATCTATACTATTCGGTAACGTATAGTACAAAACTGTTTTTTTTTAAATAAATAAATTAGTCTAAAATGCTGGTCATTCTTATGGGAGGATCGTGTTAACTAAAGACCTTCACCTAGAAACAGTGGAGAGAGGAAAAATGAATTAGATTTCAATTCGATCGAATGTTGACAGCATGGGAGAGCTAATGTCAGAAATTACGAACAAGTGGGGAAAGGACAGAAGATCATAGTAATTGGAAATACAAAGATTCAGTGGAAAGAGAGTAACAGTGAAAAAATAAACAATCAAATATGCTTTGAATGGTTCGAAGTTTAAAATAAATTAATCCTTTTAAAATGTTACAGAAACAATAAGAGAATATTTCTTTCCTTTAAAATGACCACACACGCGAAAAATTCGTAGTAAATAAGAGATCTAAATTGAGAACGAGAGTTTTATGATGATGAAATTATACTCTTTAAGTTAATTAAAACTTTCCACTAATAACGACTGACTTCAAAAGGGTTAATTTTTAATGAAGGTTTTGCTTTTCTAATGTATTTTTGTTTGTCTATCGTGCACATCAGTTCAGCGCAAGTGATAACGATTTCCGATTTTATCCATTAATAGTTAGCTCTAGATTCGAACGAAATGCTGATGTCTAATCAACTACGCGCTACCGTACTTTTGCATACATATATAAGTTATACGAAAATTATATATGTAAGAAAGGGAGTAATTTTGTGATTTAACGTTTTATGGCTTATTTTTGTTCGTTAATTTCAGAAACGTTTTTTCGTTCGTGTAATTTTTTTTATTCAAAAATTCTATTGACTATGCTTTTCATAGTTATGTATCAGAGTTCAGAATTTAGTATTGAAAAAAAGACAGAAAGGTTTTATACTTTTCTTTTTGTATTTTCCAACAAATGTTACCTATTACTATTTGAACAACATCAAAATCGATACTATTGTCAAAAATTTTATTAGAAATTGATGGATAAAGATTGTAAAACATTTTTGTCGAATTCAACTACTTATCAAAACTGCTCAGAATGCAGTTTAAATATGTTCCATGGTGGTCGTGAAATAGCAAAAACCGTAATTAGAGACAGGCGCAGAACACTGAAAATATTAAAATCTAGTTCAAATATTCAGGGTCAGCTGTATTACAGAAGTAAATGCATCAGAGCAAGATGGATTTTTTAAAAAACCCAAAAAATAATTCTTGGAAGACATTTATTTCAATAATTAGTTCAACTCACACACACCGATCATATCAACGCACGACACAAGCCTTATCAGCAACTCCGACAAAAACCAGTTCACCACACAAACAAACCCGCAGCGTTCAGCTGATTTATCTCTCGTGATAAACTCGCGCAGCCAGCCGTCTGCCGATTTTAACGCTGATAGCTCCGCAGCGACCACGGTAAATGATAAAATCCAAAACAGCCCCTCCGATGCAACCCTCCCGACCGCACCGAGTGTACCAGCATCCTTCTCCGAAAAATTAAAAACTATAAAGAAAATAGCCCCGCTAACCGACTTCAATTACCCAACAGAGGAACAGGGCGTAATATTCCCGTACGTTCCGACAAGCAGCAACCGCGATTACTTCTTGGCATTAAAAGATTTAGTTGGCGGACCATCTAACATAATAGCAGGCTCGAAAATCAGCAGAGACCGAGTGGCAATATTTTTTAAGTCGAAATCCAATGTCGAAAAGCTATTCGAACATGGAGGAAGAATTAAAATAGGACCGCAAGTGATCACTGCCCGACGTTTAAAAAATCCATCGAATAAACTAATCATGTCAAATGTCTCTCCTACTATCCCGAACCAGCTCATAGTCTCTCACCTTGCCTTAGTGTTTTTATTGAAATTAATCACCCCTATAGCCATCCTTCGGGTCAACCCAAACGACGCCGAATTCGGACATATTGTCAGCTGGCGTAGACAAGTCTATATAGAGCAGGCCAACTGTTCCAACATCCCTGAGTCCTTTATACTAACCCACAATGAACACGAACACCGCATATTCCTCCACTTAGACGACCACTCATGCCACAGCTGTACAAATAAAAAAGGAAACACTAGCCAACCAACCATGCTACCTACTCCCCCCCCCACAACACCTAGACATCGGCAGAGCAATGGAAGTCGACCAAATAATCCCAAATGCGAAACGCCCCCACCCAGCAACACCAGACTCTTTGCCCGACGATCCCACACTATCAGCGACATCTCAGCCTGCAACAAAGAAAATTAATATCCCGTTACCAGAGGACGACATCAGCCATACCGCACTACTGGAACAAACAGATAGCTCCCCAATCCAATCAGAGCTGAAACATACTTTGAAATCACAGCCAGAAGAGAAGGACTTTTTGCAGCAACAGGCACAACAGAAAACCGATTTCAAAACACCGCCAGACGTGCAGCACATCACTGAGTCAGCTAATCGGAAGCCAAAACAAAAAAAAAAAATAAACATCGACGAAGCAGTTGAGAAGGTCAGACCGATGTTTGATAACGATCAAGCCAACTTCATCATTAACTTCGACAATTACAAAACCTTCATGAGAAACATAACTTCTAAATCTGACTATATAACCTACGCGCACAACTTTACACAGGTTAAAGACGGACTGATTCACCTAATTGCAGCAACCAAACCACACCTGAAGAACTCGAGCTTAAAAAATAAATGTACCCGCATACTAAAAAGTCTGAGCTGCCTATCCACAGATGGCAATACGTCAGAAGGGAGCTCTACCCACTAACACACGAACCCCATGTGAACCCCAATATTAAAGACCGACTAACAACAGCCACTGGCTTCACGAAACAACATAGAAACACCCAGCATGGCGAGCAACAATACAATTATGCAGTGGAACTGCAGAGGCTTTATCAATCACCAAGCCGAACTGGAACAACTATTAGCCACATATTCTCCATCGGTAGCCTGCTTGCAGGAGACGCACTTGCGGCCTGGAGACAAACCAAGAATAAAGGACTACAGCCTATTCCGATGCGATAATATTGGTGGCAACCGAGCAAGCGGAGGAGTAGCAATCCTAGTGCATACGTCGGTCTCAGCTGTATCAGCCAGAATAGACAAACCTCTTCAGATGGTAGCGATATCTGTATTCTTACACGGTCCTCCGAGACTTTCATTAACGATCTGCAACTGCTACCTTCCCCCCAATACTATGGTACATTCGGTAGACCTTCAAAACGCCATATCCCAAATAGTAAGCCCAATGGTCATACTCGGAGATTTCAACGCTCACTCCCCACTATGGGGAGCGGCGTCAACCAACAGACATGGATCAATCATCACTAATATATTAATAGAGTACGATTTGTGTATCCTGGTCCCACCTGACCACACACATTTCAACCTCTCCCATAACACCTTCTCGACTATTGACTTAGCACTGGTATCCCCATTACTCCTCCCGAAACTTAAGTCTTTTATCCATGACGACCTTTGCTCCAGTGATCATTTCCCAGTATTCTTACAGTTCGCGGGATACCATCCATCACCGCTAATTCCAAGACCCCCACGATTTTTGTTCCACAAGGCGGACTGGGCGGCATACGAGGCCGGAATCAAAATCCCAGCTCCTAGCGAGTCCCTATCAGACAATTTAAGCACGTTTCTTAATGCCATTCTACACACCGCCTGCTTATCAATACCCATCTCTCACAATTCCCGAGCTAAGAGAGTACCATGGTGGTGCAAAGAGATTCATACCGCAATCCAACAGCGCAAACGAGCACTCAGAAAGTATAAAACGTCTCGGTCGCTACCTGACTTAATAGCCTTCAAAAAGTCCCGAGCTCTTGCCCGTGCTCTTATTCGCGGCAAAAAACAAGAATGCTGGGAACAGTTTATCGCATCGATCTCTTCGTCAACGTCAAATAGGACCATGTGGAACAAAATAAAATCCATCAGCGGAATCAACAGCGCCCCAAAACGCGTTCAACTAAGAATCAATGGCAGCCAGATAACGGATGAAGCGGACGTCGCCAAAACCTTTGCCAGCTACTTTGCCGCAGCACCGTCGTCAGAAAAGTACCCTCCCGCCTTCCGCAGCAAGAAACACCAAGCAGAGCAACAGCCAGTGCACTTCCCGTCCGAATCCAACGAAACATACAACAGTAACTTTACCATCTCAGAATTAAATTTCCAACTCAACCACCACACATCCAACACTGCCCCTGGCCCCGACTGTATCCACCCGTACATGCTAAAGTATCTCCCAATTTCCGGCAAACATTTTCTCCTACATATATTCAACCAAATCTGGAATTCCGGAAACATTCCGGCACAATGGAAATCAGCTAATATCATTCCAATACTAAAGGAAAATAAAGATCCTACTCTTCCCGAAAGTTACCGTCCTATTTCATTGCTTAGTGTCATTTCCAAAACGCTGGAGAAGATGGTTAATAGGCGCCTCATGTTTTTCCTAGAACAAAAATGTCTTCTATCTCCTAACCAAGCCGGCGGGCGAGAGGCAAGATCGACAGTCAGCCAGCTACTTAGCCTGCAAAGGCAGATTTTATCGGCGTTTCATCGCCAACAGCACCTCTACGCAGTATTTTTCGATTTAGAAAAAGCATTTGACCGCCTGTGGCGTCATGGCTTACTACTAAAACTGCGAACAGCGGGAATCGCCGGAAAATTGGGTAAATACCTAAACAGCTTCTTAGACAATAGAACGATCCAAGTTACGACTGGTTCGTCAACGTCTGAACTGATGCTGTTGGAAAATGGTGTGCCACAAGGCTCTGCTTTAAGCGCAACCTTGTTCATATATTATATCAATGATATAACTGACTGCCTTGCCGCCCCAGTAACGTCCCGGCTCTACGTTGATGACCTGAATATATCCTTATCGTCCAACCATCCTATAAACGCTCAAAATATCCTCCAAAAATCCATTGAAAATTTACAAAAGTGGTCCAATGATAACGGTCTGACCTTTTCCTTAACAAAAACAATATGTGTTGATTTCCACAGGGGACGCCAAAACCCACTTCCCAGCGTATTCCTGAGTCTAAATGGTTTTCCTATCCCAAATCGTCCATCAGTCAAGTTTCTAGGCCTAATATTTGATAAAAAACTTTCCTGGCGCTCTCACATAGCTGAGCTCAAAACCAAGTGCCTAAAATCCTTGTCTATCCTGAAATATCTATCAAATTACAAGTACAATATAAACCCAAAATTACTCCTTACAATCTACAGATCGATTATCCTTTCACGAATTAATTACGGGTGCCAGGTGTACTCCTCAGCCGCTAAAAGTGTGCTAAGATCCTTAGATCCTATACATTCTGCTGCCCTCCGGTCTATCCTTTCTGCTCATCCCTCTTCTCCGGTTATAAGTTTGTATGCACTGGCAGGTTGTCCCCCGCTGTCCTACTATAGGAAGTACTATAACTTTAAAGAAATGAGCACCCTCCTTAGTAGTACCAAAACCCTGACAATATCTCCTAATATGAGGTTTGGGAATGACCCAGTGCCCGAACTTTTTTCGGTTATGGGTCGTTTCCAAATCTTTTCAATCCCAAGAACTCTGCCAGACTTCGCAGCAACCGCACCACCTTGGAGTTAGCCAATCACAAACATCAACATATCGCTGACAAAATTTAACAAAGCTCAATACCCCCCAAACATAGCACAAATAGCAACAAATATCATAGCGAGCTACACAGACCATGCATGCCTCTACACAGATGGAGCGAAGGCAATAGGTTATCAGTCACCGGCGGCATGCTCCTTCGAAGTCTCAGGGGCAGCAGAGTAAGTTAGACTGCACGATTGCTGTACAGCACTGGACGCTGAAATATACGCGATAGTCTTTTGCATCCAACACTATACCGATAGCAACCCCCAGTCCCAAAAGGCCCTACTCATAACTGACTCTCTAAACTCCCTTCAACTCATCTCGGGGATTAAATCCAACAACCCTTTGGTAAGGAAGGTACATTACCTATTATACAGGTTATCACATTTAAACTCCGAAATGTCCTTCCTATGGGTGCCGGCTCATGTTGGGATTCCAGGCAATGAGCATGTCAATCGAGCAGCTCAGGCGACATTGTTCTCTCCAATGCCACACAACCCCCCTCTTCACCCTACATTGGCTCATTTATTTATGCGGCAAACTGGAGAAGAATGGCAACAGGAATGGAGATCTTCAAGTACATTTCTCCGAAGCATAAAAACAACCACGGAGCCTTGGTGGCCCACAGACGGAGTTTCCCGCAGAGATTTTTCTGTCCTGAATCGTCTCCGAATAGGACATACAACCCTCTCGCACGGCTACATATTCACGAGCCAGGAACCCCCAAATGTCTGCCCCTTTTGTAGTCAACCGAGCGCCCCATCTACCAATCACCTACTTCTCGAATGTCCCTCTTTTGCAGTACCACGATCCATGCACTTCACCACTTCCTCTACTTCTACGATACTGTCAAATGCTCCGCCCGCGGTCGCAGCTGTATTAGCTTACATGCGGAGCAACGATCTGTACTATCGCGTTTAATCCCCTTAAGTAGGCTCCATGTGCTGTAATAGCCCCAGTAGTTAAACACGGCACATGGAAACCCTCATATACAATCTTAGGGGGGAAAAAAAAAAAAACTACAGCCGCAAACATCAATTGACAACAAATTAAGCGAGTCAAAAAATGTTCCACTATAGCACCGCAGTTAATTTGTCTACCTCAGTTTCACTTAAAATCGTACACCCCATCGCTGAAGACATTGTCTTGTCTCACAAATTTTGTGTTATTTCCTTTCCCCATAAATAACCAGCTGCGCATAAAGATGGAAAACGAACTGATCGACTCCGCTACGAAAGAACATGCTGTATATTTCCCCATTCCAGATAATCTCTCCGTTACATTGTGCAATGTTGGCTAAAACATCGTTGAGCAAAATAAACGGTCAACAGTTCAGCATAAGCTTCATCAAATAAATTTGGTTCAATTCAGTGCTGAGAACAGAACCGTAAAATGTATCGCTGCTGACTAAAATAGAGTAGAATAACTAGTACACTACGACAATTGTGTATGGTACTGCTTATGACAATTTCTATTCAGCATATATTTCTAGGGTGTTATATTTTCTCATATCTAGTCTGGTCTACTCTCCATCACTCTTTCTGATATTTTCTTCAATACCGACTAATCTTAAGACCTTTATTTTTATTTCTTAATAAATGTAATCTTTACAAAAGTTTTTAACCTAGGAACATCTGGCCAGTGTTGCGGCACGATAATCGGCAAAAGTAAAGTAAAATTTTGTCAATCAGTTTTTTTGCAGGAGATGATTGGATAATTGTTTCATTTTTTTTTTTTTTTTGTCCGGTTTTAAATTGTTCCGATCGTTATTATAAGGTGTGAAAAATTCGAAAATGAACCGGAAGAGAAATTGAACTAATGACATTAATAAGAGTGAGAACTAAACTATAATAAAATTAAAAATGTAGAAAGCTCTAAGTTGTACTTAATCAGACTGAGACTTGGTCATTCCCTCCTTCCCTTTTCTCGTTTTTCTTTTTCTCTTCCACCTTCTTCCTTTTGCCCTCTCCACTCCACTGATCCTCCCTTCATATGCGTCCCCAACCATATCCTTTTTGAATGCCCTGCTCTTTTTCCTGAGTGCTCTCATCTATACTCCGAACTCTTGGCGTTGGATCTTCCTACTCCTTTCAATACTTCCTTTATCCTTTCCTCCCCATCTCTAGCCGTTATTCCCCTCCTTCTTTCCTTTATACTCTCTATCTCCGATCGCCTCAGAATCTGAGTAGGTGTTCTAAGTCCATGTAGTTGGGTCAGTGATGACACCGAGCCCATTAAAAAAAAAAAAAAAAGTTGTAAATGTAATAAATTGATAATAATTCAGTAACAGATAACTTTATTATTATTATTTTATTTTTAGCCGCGTATAGGCGGCACAGCTTCGGCTCATGATGGTTATCACTCCACTAGATGTAATTGACTACCTCGCTCTCTTGAAGTTTCCAAGCAAAGATGCCTAGTTGCCAAGCCCCCCCTCCCAAAAAAAAAAAATTGTATAAAATAAAAAAGACATAAAAAATAAATATAATTTTTATTATTATGCTTAACCGAAGAAATCAGCTATTATAAGAAAAGCTATAACAGCGTTTAGAAAGCTGTCGCAGTCCGCCAAGGTAGATCTCATTAAAGACACAGATAATTGTAAGATTAAGAACAAACCGTGAAAAACTATCCGATCGAAAAACAGAAAAAAAATCAACCCAAAAAGATTATAATAAATAAGTATAAAAGACACTATAAAAAGATCGGCGTAAACGATAACGATAATAATTATAAAAGCTTATAGAGGTACGCAAAAGAAAATAAAACAATTAAAAAGTGCCTACTGAAGAAAAAATAAACTGAATAAACCAACGGAGAAAAGAACTTTACGTTATTATCGTTTAGTTTGGCAGGTGCGTGAAGGTTGGACAGAAGAATTTTCACTCATGAAACGCTGTTATCATTTGCATAAGTCCAGGCAACGCATCTCTACATCAATACCCCTTAAGCCTCCTCCGTGGATTTCCAAGATATTTCGATATTCTCTTTGGATAAAATTTACTGCATCGGCGATGATGGTAATCCTGAATGAACGGTATGCTTAAAAGAGTTCTATTTGACACAAAATAGAAGGCGTTAGAGATTTTAAACTGAAGCTACCGTAATTGTTTCTGAATATTGAGTTACATACCACAATGCTATACTTCCGTAAATACAGAAGAGGTGTTTGAAACTTATACTACCCTAATGGAAGAAAAACGACTCTGGATCAACATGGTGGAAGGAAAATGATGAAATGTCTCCCAAGATGTACTATTTCTATTATAGATTACTAGAATTTAATGTCAATAATATAAAATTACCATCCAGGGAAAAAATTCGGTTAACAAGAAACCAAAGTAATACATATTACATCTATCCCCGGGGGGTAAATTTACGAATTGACAACACTGATCATTCAGTGCTAATCAAATTAATAAGTACAATCCCTAATCATATACTAGAGGAAAAAAAAAATTGGTGCGTGGAAAAAAGAGGTGCAAAAATGGTTGAAGGAATGGTGCAAAGACTGAAGATCCAAGTCTCGTCCTTTATCTCATTACTATTTGATGGTTCTTTTCTGTTTACGGTTTTGTTAGTTTTTGACTTTGTCGTGTCCTTCCTGGATTTTAGGCTCTCACTGATCATGCTTTATTTCGATTATAAATATTAAGCTGTCTGCATATATTGGCATTTTTTTTTTTTTTTGGCATACATATATATGCTATTACTTTAATATAAATAATGCTAAGTCTGTTATTATTGTTAGTTTCGAAATAATTTAAGTTAGTTTTAATTTATTGTACTATATACCTATTATAATAAACGTTGATAAGAGTGTTGGGCACTCACACAACGGGCATATTTGCCCTGTGAGACTCACAACTTATTCTAAAAAAAAAAAAAAAAAAATTAGTTTTTAAGCTCACGTCGAATTTTCTTTCGGATAAGAGTTTAGTTCCATCTCCTGTGCCGAGTACAGTAGTATTTTTATTTTTTCTTCTTCTTTCTTCTTCATTCTGCCGTCTTCGTCCGAAATTGGGCGATCATCGTGGCCATTGTTGATTTTGATTGTACGGATTATTACTTATTATCCTGTATATCGAGTTAAGTTTCGCCACTTATTATTCAAAAAATTATATATAAACGACTACTTTTGTATGAAAATTTTAATTATCTTCTTTATTTGTCTTTTATCGAAACAGCGGTTGACCCTAAGACACTTCATAATAAATCATAAAACGCGTTTTGCTCCCTATCTTGTAAAATTATTCGATGTGTCCTGTGTAATTAATTGATCTAAAAATATTTATTTTTCTAACGCATAAAGATAACTGAAATGCTACTTCAAGGTCCGCCGACTTAATTTACATTTCCGATAGGTAATAATAACAGCTTTGTTTCCAAAGCACTGGAGAATCGCGGCTATAAAGAAGACTGGTTATGCGTGCAAACCGATTCCAGCTGTGTTTATCGGAGAAAAAATAAAAAGCACATCTGGATAGCCTTGGTTCGCCGCATCTCTGCAGTTGTTTTTGTCTGTATTTCTATGACTGCTATTGACCTCCAGTACGTCTACCGCTGCCGTGGAAAAGCTATACTCCAAGCGTCTAAGCACATATGTATCATCAATAATCCTCCAGGCCGATTATAGTGGATTTGCAAGATAACGCGGCTCTCATCATACTTTCTCATTATATAATCCAGTAATTTCAGTTCTCAGTTTAAACGAGTTTTTATCATCTTCTTCATCGCTTCTTCTTCCCCTTCCCTATATATCGACGGTGTAGATTTTAACACATATTCTTTTTTGCCAGGCGTAATAAATACGTGAAAATTATCAACTTCCGACAATTACGCGAAATGAGAATTTAATTACAACATTTAGCAACTTACTAAGTTTTCTATGCAATTTATTTCATCTAGATATTAAAATTCGTACAGACGTATGCACAAATGATATACAATATTTTAAAGGTTTCGGAAAATAAAGTGCATAGATGAAAATATCGCGAAATTGGATAAATTCCAATGCAACGTTATAATTTGAACATTTCTGGAAAATTAATTTTTTCAATGTTTTTGTCGAAACTACATAATTAAGATAATTCGCCGATTTGTTTGATATGTCAAACCGTGTTTTTCTTAATTTTAAATATTTTTTTTTTTTAAAAATAAATTACATTTTTACCAATGAGACGGCTTCGAGGAACGAATTTATTAATTTCATTATAATTATTTTAAAAACTCACAAATAACGCTAAAACCATGAAGAAGTACGGCATTTTGATTTAATTGTAAACTCATCCATGATCTATTCCGAGCTCGCTGTACCCAAATCGAACCTTTTTCGATCCTCAGTTAAATTCGGATGGAGCGTAGCAAAGCAGCCGTCTTTCTTGTTCAACTACCCTCAAAGTGGATACTTCCTTCGGAACTTTTCGGAAGTTTCTTCCTTGGAGCGAAATTTATTTATCTTTCTAATTTTTCCTATTATTTAGTCCATAATTTTCTTTGTTTCCACGATTTGCCTTCATAACCTCGTTCCCTAAGCATTGCTGTAATTTCTACCTCTATTCATCGTTTTTTTCTGTTTCCTTCCAGAATTATTCTTTTCATCTTATTGACTAACGTAATTCCTTGCAATGCCGATCATGTTTCCTTCGAGTGTTTTTCTTTTCCCAAAAGATTTTTTCTCCTATGGCCGACTGCTGCAATTTAGTTTTCTCTTACTTTACTGCAAATATTTATACGAATCATTTTGAGCCTTCTTCGATCTCCGAGGCCAGTTGCGTTAAAAGGCCGTACTTCCTTCAGTGGACTCGAAGTTATACAAAAGAAGCGATATTCCGGGTTTCATACGTCTCAGTAGCATAGTTGTCGAGATAAGTGTGTTCGAAAATCACAATTTTGGGTTTTCTCTGATTCACTCTGTTTGAATGACAGATCATCACAAATCTGGGATGCTTATAATCGCGCTAGAGCTTTTTAAAGTACGAAGAAGATCAAAATCAATGAATGTCCAACATGAAGGATTCTCAGAGAGACCAGATTAAAGATATTTATCGGTTGCGGTCTAGAACAGAAGCGGATTTAAAAATTTGCCGCTCTGTAAACCGACATTATTTACCGTCCATGTTGTACTTTCGAAATTTACGTTAAATTATAATGAAAATTTTAATTTCTACGTGAAATAAAATCAGAAGTAATATAAATAAAAAAAATATGTGTAATATATTGAAAAAACAATTATTTACGTAATTAACGACGGGCTGGTTCCGAATTATTACAGTATATTATGATATTATAACATTTTATAATCGTTTGCTATATTCGTAATTATATTTATTTTAATACTTTAGTACACAATTGGTAGAAACGCTAACAAATTTATTTACCAATTCTTTTATAAATGATCCGAATGAAAGAGATTTCAGTGCGACTGATTCGACCGTCAAAATGGCTAAATTATTCAGTGATATAGTTGAAACGGTTTTCTATTGTTTTCAGACAAGAAAATGATCTTCCCAAGGGACAACTGATTACAGCCGTCGTTCATCGTTGTAAAGATTCTTAAAATTATGCCGAAATTTGAAAAAAAGGTCAGATATGTAACTTAATTTAACAGTTTTTTAAATGTTTTTAAAATTTCATAATTTCATTTAATAATTAAATGAATAAGAAAATTCGACTGATGAAAATAATTGTTTTTGCTGCAACGTTTTTCAAAATATTTCCCGTTAAAAATTTACCGTCCTATGGTCCCGATTACTTAACCTATTGTGTAATCCACTGCCGGTCACTAAAGAGTGTGACTATGAAATTTGAAGTATTGGATGCAGTTTATAATATGTGTTGCATGCACAGTTACAGTTCATAAAAATTAAGGTTTGAGTCTGGATAGTACAGCCGTTAATATTGATTCCTTCATGTTCTTTAGTGGTCAGAGTGCTGTCTCGACTATCTGTGGGTTCCCAACATAATTATATCGTTTATTCGTACAATATAATACCAACTTAAATAATAATTTCTTTTACATCAATTTAAATGTTAACTTAAATATTAATATAATACAAAATAATTTACACTATTAACACTTTTGCTATCACCACACTCATTAATTTATCATTTATGTTACAATATACCATTGTCTGAAGTAATATTTTCTATTACAATACCTTAATATACCTAATTTGTTATATTACAATATAGTACAATACAATTTACACTATAATATATTATAACACAACTATCACTCTTTCATTAGCAAACTTAAATCTGGAGTTGGTAATGAGTTTCATATCAACGTAGGCAATGTTATAAGTGGTTATTATTATGATTCATTTTGTTACTATTTCGATTACTCTTTACACCACGCTATCAGCCTAATTTTAACCTTGAGTAAGTTTTATCGTAATTTCTAATCCTGTACGTTCTTGTTCTAGTTGGTAACTCCCTATTTAATCTTCTTTATGAACTAATCTCTTATGCCGACAACTTGTGTATTCAATTTCCTGTTCATAAGCATTATGATTTGAATATTATTGAGGTTATTTGTAATTATAGGGTGGGCCAAAAGAATATCCCGAATTTCAAACGCTCGTTAAAATCATACATTGTGAGTTAGCGTGACGATTGTAACGCCATCTGGCGCTAAATAATATGCCGTTTAATATAAATATAGTTGGTTAGTAGTCATGATGTCGTGGACGCGTAAACAATGCTCTTTCGTTGTCGAGTACTTTGTGAAAAACGGTGAAAGTGTAATCGCGGTACAACGCGCGTTTAAAAAACAATTTGATTTAAAACGTCATGACAATCCCCCCGACCGTAAAAGTATCCTCAAATGGGTAAAAACTTCCGAGAATACGGTAGTGTGGTGGCGGTCAACCATCAAGGTCGCCGTCGATCGTCTAGAACCCCGACAAACATCGAAAAAGTGCGCGTAGCATTGTCGCGAAGTCCGCGCAGATCCGTTCGTCGCCAGGCTTCCGCTTTGAAAATTCCCCGTACTTCACTCAGAAGAATAATTCGAAACGACCTCAATATGCACCCATACAAGATACAACTAACCCAAGAATTGATACCAACAGATAAGCCAAGAAGGTTAGAATTTTGTAATAAATTTTTGGATATGCTGGAGGAAGAAGACGTCGATTTGGATTATATTTTTTTTAGCGACGAGGCGCATTTCGATTTAAATGGTAACGTTAATAAACAAAACATGCGGTATTATGCTACTGAGAACCCTCGAATCGTTCACCCGGTACCCTTGCACTCCCCTCGTATCACGGTATGGTGCGTAGTCAGTGCGAAAGCGATAATCGGTCCCTACTTCTTCGAGGAGGACGGAGCGAATGTTACTGTGAACGGCGACCGCTACATCCAAATGTTAAACGAGTTTTTTCTACCGGAGCTCAGACGGAAGAGGATTGCATTATCTAAAACGTGGTTTGAACAAGACGGGGCCACACACCACATATTCGTAACGATGTTTTGCGGTTATTAAGAGAGAAGTTTCAGGACCGCTTGATTTCGCGAAACTGTGAGCTGTTTTGGCCGCCGCGCAGTTCGGATTTAACACCGACAGATTTTTACCTATGGGGCTACTTGAAAAGCAAGGTGTACGAGGGTAAACCAGCAACAACCGACGAGATGAAATTGGCCATTCAGAAGGAAATTGCGGCGATTAAAAAACCAACTCTTAAAAAAGTAATGCATAATTTTGAATGGTGACTATTCATACGGAGTAATAGTGTATAATAAATGGCGTTCTTTTTGAAGTATTTCAACGTTTGTTTCATTTCCGTAAGTATATTAGTCTTTATTTGACGAGCATTTAAAATTCGGGATGTTATTTTGGCCCACCATGTACCTTGAAAACGTCATTAATGATCTGGGTCTCTATTTTTCTGTTCCCAAATGTCAATTTGTTGCGTTTGGCGAGCAGGGAATAGTAGATAAGGGTAAAAGGTTTGCTCACATAGCTAATGAATCGATTTCCCATACAAAATAATTGAAATACTTAGGTATCTTAATTGATGACACACTTACATTTATTCCCCATGTCAAATATATACAGAAAAAATGTGATGATATTTATTATAAACTCAAAAGGCTACAACCGAATATTTATGGTCTGAAGTACAGGGAGAGAGTGATCCTATATAGAGGTTTCCTGGAGCCCCTGTATAGATACGGCTCGGGAATTTATGTTAATAAGAGATCGATCGCTGATGTTAACAAACATCAGCGTAAATTTCTGCTTAATATTGCCTCCTTATATAGAACGTGTCGTAATTCGGCTGCCAATATAATTTCTAATATCTTATCATTGGACCTTTTTATCATTGGCAGTGAATATGGACTCCAAAGAGATGCCTCTAAATTATTAAACATTAAATTCTTATCAGTTAATTTCGGTAGTCTAGGATTACATCCTAGCTTAAAAATTTTCAAAAATTTCATACATTCATCTCTGCTTTCAGCTTGGAAAGCCAGATGGGATACGGCCCTGATTGGTAGAAAAACGTATTTGTTCTTTCCACTGATTAGTGAACGGTTTAAATTAAAGAAGTTAAATATCATTTTTTACAATTCACAGGTGTTATCTGGCCACGGAAAATTTGGATCTTATTTATTTAGGTTCCAACTCGCCGGGGGGCAGAGTGTTCCCTGTGTGATACAGGTGAAGCCGATGACATTGATCATTTCTTTGTCCTACCTTCACAGATTTACGTTTGAAACTTGATATAAAACCCAATCAGTCTCTTATTATCACTAAAGCTAATTCACATGATATTTTGCTGTATATGGAGTCTGATATGATCGGGATGTTTAAGTGCACATAATCTTAAAATTGTCACTCCATTCACTCTGAATTCAAACTTTAATCCTAATCAAGGAGTGTGTACGTTGATTCCCACGTACTTCCTGGTTAGATTAGATTATCGGCAGGCTGTATATGATTGTGTATGTATTTAGATATAGAAGTATATGTATTTATTTATATCTATACTAGCTTTTAACCCGTGACGTTGTCCGCGGAGAATTATTATTTCAAGTAAGCTGTTTCGACGTGAAAACAAATATAAATGAAAGAGATTTTATTATTAAATTATAACTATAGGTTTTTTTTTTTTATTATAATTGTTTTTTTTTATTAGGTATTTACTTCTATATATTTTTTTTATTATTTACTTTTATGTAATTATTTTTGTTTATTTACAATTACAGTAGTAAAATTTTAATTCAACACATTTTTGTAAACAACGTTTTTCAGACGTTGTCCTGCCAGTGTATATTCATTTACTATTAAATATATATATATATCTCAAATGGATGGCCTTTATATTTAAATGAAAAGCTTTGTCGTAAAAAAATCAGTTAAGCGGTTTAAGCGTGAAAAGGTAACAGATAGACAGACAGACAGACACACAGAGTTACTTTCGCATTTATAATCTCGGCAGCCCTTTGAGAGGCGTGACACTCAGCGTCTAAAGCTTGCCGTGCCTGAGTCTGTTCTAAGGTCTCTGAAACCTTTTGAGAGGAGTGACGATCGGCATCTAAAATCTATCTGGTCTGTGTCTGCTCTTGAGATTCCTCAGTTCTAGCTACTTCCGCAGCTCGAACTCTGTTAGAGTTACGCGCTAGATCAGATTTACGCCTGCGAGGCATATTGACAGTAAAAATAATAAGAATTTTTTTTTTAAAATCAAAATATAATACGGTTATGTAAATGTTTTAAGGAAATCTCCGGCCTACTCACTAAGTACCTATGTAACTATCGTTATGATTTAATAATAAAACCTCTTTCATTTATATTTATATTGACGTCGAAACAGCTTACTTGAAATAATAATTTTCTGCGGACAATGTCGCGGGTAAAAGCTAGGAACGGACGAACGAATGGCGACTATCGAAGATGAACAACACGTTAATAAAAGCTAGCTAGTAATTTTGTTTACATAACGAAACCGATTTCTGGCGTTCTGATGTTTCTTAGAATTTCCGAACAAAAACATCTGGCTGAATAAAATAATGTACACTAACGAACGAATACGTAAGAAATAATAAAATTAATATAATATTTCCAGAATAAAAACTATCCTATGTTCTTTCCTTGACCTCAAACTATCTCCATACAAAATTTCATCTAAATCGGTTCAGCGGTTTAAGCGTGAAAAGGTAACAGACAGACAGACAGACAGACAGAGTTACTTTCGCATTTGTAATATTAGTAAGGATTAACTTTCCTTGGTTCCTTTATTTCAGCTGTCTCCAATCGAATTAGGTTCTAGTTAGTTGTCTCTTCTTCCCATTGTGTCTGGGCAATGGTCCATAGTTGATGCGCCCAAAAATAAAAAAATAAAAAAAAAATAAATAAAAAAAACTTTTATTTTCTCTCTTTTTTTCTTTTTCTTTTAAAGTATCATTGAATTGCTCTTTGTTTTTGTTTATATAGTAAAGTAAAGTAAGTTCCATACCCTTGACAGGGCGTCGGGATTGTGAAGTTAAGGTTCACAATGTACTAAGCCCAACGGCACTAATGAGAGTAGGGGGGCCAGTTCCTTTCTCTCGGCCGCCTTTACTTTCCCAGATTTCTCTGGTACCCAATTATTTCAAGCTGGGTAAGCTTGGGAGCGATTTGGATCCGGGACGAGACAAGTCTCGAACCCGTGACCTCCGACTTGGTAGCCAAGCACCCTAACCACCAGGCTACTACGCTGCCTTTTTTGTTTATATATATATATATACTTTGCATTCCCACTACTACATACACACTTGACGACTGAGGGGACTATGTTGTTCATCTCCTATTTCACCACTTAACTTAAGTACACTTGGCAAGGAACTATCCTAGTACCTTGCCCTTTATCTACATTATAATATAAAATATACTTATCCTATCGACTTGTTGGAATTGGGGAGAATTAAAAAAAAAAAAACTCCCTATCTTCGAGTTTAGCGCTCAGTAATTTGCTGTAATAATATAACATTTTTGTTGACATTTTGTTATTCTTGTTTCGCCAAGTGATGTTAGGTAATTGCTTTTGTAGCGTAAGACCAGTTTTTTTGCAATTTGTTAATTTTCCTCATTTCTGAAATTTTTTCCTCATCCCAAATTCTGATTCCGTATTTAATTCTGGACATTATTACTGCTTTGAAATATAATCTTAGGCTTTTGTACGTCACACCTTGTCTTAATTTATATAGTGCTGGAATAGTTTGCCTAACGTTCCCCGCAATATTGTCAATGTGGTTTCTCCATGTTAGACCTTTATCTAATGTTATTCCAAGATATTTAAATTCATCCACATTTTCTAATTTTTCACAACCACATATTTCCTTTCTATGTAAACACTTTGTATTGTGTAAAATTAATTTGGGGGCGAACGTTCTAAACCGGCTTGGCGTTCTTATATGCATCACTTTTGTTTTTTTAGCATTAATTAATAGTTTTTTGTCATGCGCCCATTTGCATACATTATCGAGATCTTCTTGTAACACTTTTCAGCACTTTCAATGTCAGAGTGTTCAATAACTAGTGCGATATCATCTGCATAAACATACACTTTAGATTTCTTTACATAAGCGAATTCGTATATATCAAAAAAAGTATTGGTGCCAATATTGTCCCTTGTCCAACTCCGTAATTCGTTATTTCTTTTTTACTATTTTCATTCCCGATCTTTACTAAAAATTCTGTTCCCCTTATGTAACTCCAAAACCATTTTAGGTACCTCTGTTTTACAGCCATTTTGTTCATGTCCTTAATTAGTATTCTTTGGTCCACTAAGTCGAAAGCCATAGTGAGGTCTAGAAAAACTAACAAAAATTGTTTACCCACTGCTAATCCTTTATTGATGTACGATATTATTAGTGTTTTAAGTAGTGATATCGTCGATTTTCCCTCTCTAAAACCAAATTGATTACTATTTATCATCTTATTTCCCCCAAAGTAATTTTTAAAATATTTTCCTACGTACTGCTCAATTACTTTTGCTATAATTGAAATTAATGTGATCGGTCTGTAGTTTTCGCACTGTTTTCTATCTCCACTTTTATAAATTGGCCGTACTATACCAATTTTTAACTCCCTGGAAAATATTTCTTTTTTCAAGGAGTAATTAATCATTTTCGTTAGTAATGGGGTTAGGAGTTTTGAGTGCCTTCTAATAATATCTTTCACCCTTATTCCGTCATATCCTTGGGCTTTATCCGGATTAAGTTTTTTTATTACGGATTCTGTTATGACCTCCGTAGCTCTTGGAATATATAAGGATGTACCAGTTTCATCGTCTATTTCGGTATTCAAGAATTTATTATCACTGAAGTGTTTCATTTTACCTGTAATGGGCAATATGTTATTTAAAAAAAAACAAAAAAAAAAAAAAATGAAGTCCGAAGCATGTTGCTTATTTAATTTAATTTTACGGTTTACTGTATTTCTGGTCTTTGTGTCAATGTTAATTACATATATTGTTACGGAAGAAATTGATAAAAAATAATTCGCTAAACAAAAATACGCAATTTTTAACAAAAAATTATTTATAAATTGCGATATCATGTTTCAAAGACTAGCTTTCCACTATCACAAATGCGAAGTGGAGTTTTGGTTTCAGAAATATATTAGTGGAGTTTATTAATAGTTAATTTTAATGTAACTTTGTCTGAAAAATTAAGTGGTAATTTTTATCGACACGATTAATTTGCACCTTATTAAGTGAACAGTATTGCTAAAAGATACAACTTTAACTTACATTTTTATCTGCTGAGAACTCTCTTAATAACTAATTAATAATTATAACATATAAGCCTACGGTGTTAAGAATACAAATTATTCAGGTTTTTTTGAAGAATTATTAGTGCTGTGTTAACGAGTTTACCAAAATTCAAAAAACAAAATAGCCAATAACATTATATACATAAGTTTTTTTTGTTAACTATTCGATTGTAAGTAATTATTTCCTTTTGCCAATTCCGGGTTTGAAACTTGATTATTAAGGAGAAATTTGAAATATAAGGAACCGATTTAGAGAGAATCCTGAACCAGGTAAAGCATGATTTTGCTAATCATTATATAATTTTTTTTTTTTATATATATCTTGGGCTCGTTAACCAAGAACCTTCACCCAGAAACAAATAGTAAGGAAAGAAGTCGGCTATATTTTAATCCGATCAGAAATCTTTGCTAAAAAGGAACAAATAGCAGGAATAACTAGTGGAGAAGGAAAGGAGAGGATATAGGCAGCAAAATAAGCCCAAGCCTCAACAAAAAGGAATATAAAAAAGAACGCTCCACAGAAAGAGATGAACACTGAAAGAACACATGATCGGCGTTGCAAATAACTACATCTTTCGGATGGAGAGAACAGTGTAGGAGGGAAATTAGAGAAAAACGAAATGTGGAGGAAGTCAGCAGAAAATGGTCAAAACGCATACGAACTACGGAAACAACATCAGAACGTCGAAGAGAGGGATACAAAAGAAACCATGAATAGGGAGGAAGAGTAGGCTGAACGGAAAGATGAAATGAATAATTATTAGAAAAGGAGGGAGCGTAAATATCCGATACCGTGATCGGATATAGAAGCTTTTACATATTGATAGGAAATTAGCGGATCGAATTTTTTAAAAAAAAGGCGGGAAGAAGGAGCAGCCCGAGCCAAGGAATCAGCCGTTTTATTACCAAATATGTCCAAGTGGCTAGGTACCCGCAGCAAATCAATGCTAATGGAATAGAGAGAGGGAAGATTATGAATGAGTGAACGTATACGGAGGACAATAAAGTGTCATACGAATTGATCAGGAAGGGGAAAAGATATGGCCTAAAGGGTACTCAATGAGTTAGGGATAATTAGAAAATTGGAAGAAAAGTGATTCAAGGAAATGAAAACAATAAAACGTAGGATAGTCAATAATTCGTTTACGATTATGGAACAGAAATAAGGAAGATGAAAAGATTCTGATAAGTTAAAATCAGGAAGGATGAAGGAAGCTCCGACACCACCAGCACCCCTCGAACCGTCCGTGTAAATGGTAACATGAGAGGGAAATAGGGAATTGATAGTTCTGTAGAATACCTGTTTAATTACGGCTTGGGGAAGGTTTTTAGGAAGTGAGGGAAGAATAAATACCTTAGCAGATGGTAGAGTTTAATATAGTTGAAAGAAAAATAAGGGAGATTATTGAAGGAGATAGTGTGAGGCCAAAATGAACTAAGACGATGTGAAATAAATGCCAGAATAGGGATTTTACTAGGAGTAAAGCGTCAGCTATTATAAATCGAAAGGAAAGACTGAACAAAAGTAGAGAGCACGAGTGGAAAACCTTTAAGAAGGAAACGATAGCCTAAATAGGATCTAGGAATGGACAAGGGTGACGAATTAGATTCAGCACAAAATAGTAGGGATTGGAGAGGATTTAAGTGCGCCAAGACAAAGACGAAGGCAAGAGTTTTGAATTACATCTAGTTTAGAGAGACGGGACTTGGACGCACAACCGTAAATAAAAGAACAATAATCAAATTTTGAACAGATAATAGATTTGTAAAAAGAAATAAGAATCTAGGGATCGCAACCCATTTCGTTGGCGACAGAGCTCTCAGCAAGTTTAACTTTTTAATAGTAGAAGTTCATTAACACGAGAAAGAGTGTTGAAGGATAGATTTACCAAAGCAAGGTTATAGGGTCGGAGGGTGAAAATAGTATAAGAAGACTTAGAGGGAGAAATCGAAAGATTAACTAAGGAAAAAGAATGTTCCAGCACAATGAGCGACGAATTGAGTGCTTCATTAGCTGCTAAAATATCTTTAGACGAGGTAAAATGGAGGATATCGCCCGCAAAGAATAAAGAAAAGGAATTTAACGAAGAGATGCTATACTGATAGTATGGATGTTAAAAAGAGTAGGACTGAGAGAGGAACCTTGAAGAAGACATCGGAAAACTTTTCTTGAAGCGTCGAGAAATGGAGAAGTGAAATGGACAGAACGATTTGACATGCGATTAATAGGAAGGGAAGAGAATCTGATTGGGATGTTAATTGCCACCATTTTATCTTTTAAAGCGGGGAAGATGAACATTATCAAAAGCAGAGAAGATATCAATAAAGGAAGCTAAGGTGAAATGTTTTTGGATAAAGGACTCATATAAGTGAGAAATGAAAAGACTAACACAATCAGAAGGGCCATTAACAGGCCGAAAGCCGAATACGTGGTTAGGAAATATATTATTATGCTCCAGCCACCAAACAAGGCGCTTGTTAAGCATACGCTCAAATAGTTTTCTAGTGCAGGATGTCAGAGAAATAGGACATAGGGAATAATTTTTTTTAAAAACGGGAACGACGATGAAAAAATTCCGGAAGAAAGTAGTTATACCTTTCGAAAGGAACGAATTGAAAAGAATGTTCATATTTAACACGTGATTCTTCCTCATCCATTGCGACGAAAACCGATTGAACCTATTCTGCGGGTTACATAACAGCGTCTCATACTTCTTTACATATAATGTATCCAATTTTTTCGCACCAAAAACCCTTTAACGATTCTGGCATTCAGTGCTAGACATAAACAGACTAAAATCAATTAAGAAAACAGTTGCTCCGTGGAAAACCTTATTCCAAATGAAGTCCATGTCATGCCGAACTTTCCGTTTAGCATTTCGGCTACCGGCAGCTTTTTTCACTTCTTTCATGATTGCAATTTCTAGGTAATTTCAGATTTGGGATGCACTGTGTTCATTATAATTACACTAGCTTTTTCCATCCATCAACTCCTAGCAATATTTGTGTGATTTCGCTGCGATTTCTCGTTTAAATATTATTACTCGATCGATTTTTGACTTTAAATATTTTGGTTAAAACTGATTGTTTCAAATAATTTTCTCATTTCAGAATTTTTGTAGTGACTTTCTATTTCTTTGCAAACATCTATATAGTAGTTTTTCTTCCTTTTTCTAGAGTGTGGTTGATTTTTTCTAGTAAACGTGTACCTCACGGTCGAATAATTATACTTCCTTCCGATGTTTTGCCTTCTGCTAATTAGCTGTCGCGTATTTTTAGGTGGATATGTTTATTTCGATTGGCGGTGCTTTTAAATATCATGCCAGTTGCAACGCGAGCAAGACTAATTTTAATGAAAATGTATTAAGATGCTTATTTAGCATATTTCTACAACGCGTATTTGGCAATATCAATGATATTGAATGCTGGCTGTATAAATTAAATTTATTAGGATTTCACTGTGTATTAAAAACAACATCGTTGTTTCTTTAAATGGCATTACAAACACGTTTTAAGAATCGTAATGGAATAATTCTAAATTCTCCCTGGTTGCACCGCTGACAATGCAGTGATTGTTCTTTTTTTTTTTTTTTTTTTTCATTGTACCGACAGCAGTCTGCCATAAACAATGGTGATATAAGAATATAAGGAAAGGGGGGAAAAATTGGGGAAAAGTGGAATGAATAGAAAAGAAAAAGGAAACGAATATTAACCTGACAGTTCCAACGAAATGCCCGATTCAGGTCTTAAGAAGAAAATGGTTTATTTATCCTTTTTTTTTTATTTATTTATTTATTTTTTTTTTTTTTTTTTTTTATTTTATTAATTTATTTATTTTCATACTACATAACGATTATGCGTAGTGTCTCCGAGAACAATATAATAGCGCTTAAGTTATCGGAAGTGCATCCCGGCACCACTTTTTCCTTTTCAGTCGCCGGCTGGATCTGGCTGGAAGATCAATAGTGAACATTCGGTATATAAGTGGATTCGAGCTAAACTGAAGTTTCTCAAAGAACTTTTTGTACTGTTCCGCATAAACATCCTTCACGTATGGAACATTCAAGTCCGCATGCAATGTGTCGTTGGATACGAAATAAGGCGCAGATACCATTGTGCGGAGAATCTTGGACTGCTGTTGCTGTATCCTAAGGAGGTTGCTTCGACATGTTGTTCCATATAGCTCTAATCCATATCTCCACATTGGAGCGATAACCGATAAATATACATTCCGCTTTACGGCCAGGTTTAGAACTGATTTTCGTCCTAGCAGCGGCCATAGCAACCTAGCCCTAATTATTATAGATTTTCTTGTATTTTCCACGTGATCACGCCACGTTAATCGTCTATCCATATGCATTCCAAGATAGCGCACGGAGTCTACTTTTGGAATTTGCGAGTTCTCAAATTTCAAGTGTGAACATCTTAGTCGTCTGTTTGTAAATAAAATGTGACGACATTTAGTTGGGTTGAACGATATGCGCCAGAGGCACGCCCATTTCTCTAGCCTATTCAGATGATTTTGAACAGCAGCGTTTGCATACGTAACATTCGTATTAGATGCGAGTATCGCAATGTCATCAGCGAATGTAGCTAGTAACGTTAGATTAGAAAATGGTACGTCCGCGGTATAGATGGAATACAATAAAGGCCCTAGCAAACTGCCTTGAGGTACTGACGATCTGATTGAATGTATTTCCGAGAGTGAATCCTTTATTTTAACTACAAACGAGCGTTCGGACAAGTACGATTTGAGTAATAGATAAATATCCTCATTAAGAATTTGCCGCAATTTATACAGCAATCCTGGATGCCAGACCTTATCGAATGCCTGCGTGACATCTAGAAACACCGCGGAACATACCTCGCGTTTCTCCAACGTTAACGAAATTGCGTCAACTAATCGGTGACACTGAAGAATCGTAGAGTGATCCGTGCGAAAACCAAATTGATGATTTGGTAGCACATCTCGGTTACTTATAACCGGATCAATACGATTTAAAATTAACTTCTCCAAAACCTTTGATAAAGAGGAGAGCAAGCTAATCGGTCGATATGATGAAAGCTCTGTCCGCGGTTTCCCCACTTTATGAACCATTATTATAGCCGACTTCTTCCATATTTTAGGGAAGTACCGCATCCTTAGAACCGCATTAAAGATGTAACAAAGAAGAATAGCTGCTCTCCGCGGTAGTCGCGAGATTATTTCCCCAGGTAATTCTATCAAAGCCAGGAGCCTTACGTAGTGGTATATTCCGAAGGCATACGAGAACTTCTCTTGGCGAGAAGACCTTAGTAGCTTGTTCACACCGACGAGGTTTTTCCAATGCTCTTTGTATATAGTCAGAATGCTCCTTGTTGCGATCAGAGTGTGGTGTAAAGACCGTGTCAAGATGGTCCGCAAAAGCATTTGCCTTTTCCTTGTCTGTTTTAACCCAAGTGTTGTTCGATCTAATATTATATGGTTCTTCTGATTGACTTAACAGTTTTTTAACTGACGTCCATACAGGCTTTTCCCCATCGTTAATGGACTGCGTGTAATGGTTAAAAGTTTTATTTTTGTACTCCTTGATACTGATCTTTAGTTTGTTTTGCAACTCTTTGTATCTGTTGTATAAGGATGGGTAACGACCACGCTGCCATCTCCTTCTTGCTGACCTGGTTTCTTTTATTAATTTTCTTATTTCTACGGGTATATACAGGTTTTGAAAAGATTTTTTTGATACATAATTGGTAGAATTATTACACGCATATTCTATGAGATTAGAAAAGTTCTTGACGGCTATGTCAATGTCATTTGTGTTCTTTAGTTTGATCTTCAAGTCAATATTATTTTCAATTATACTTGAAAAGATATTCCAGTTAGTGGTATGATTTGTAAGTCTCTGCTGATTGAGTACGGTTTTAGGACTTATACCTAAGGTGGCAACCACTGGAACATGATCGGATGACAGATCGATGATTGTTCCACATTCCCTGTCGTATCTTTGAATGCCACGAATGATAAAGAAATCTAAGACGTCCGGAAGCCTATTGAGATGCCGCGGCCAATATGTAGGAGTCATTGGAGATAAAACGGCAAGTGCGTTGTTCTGTATTGATTTGTACAGTATCTTTCCGGCTGGGTTTGTTATTCTCGATCCCCACATACTGTTTTTGGAATTATAATCTCCACCACATATGAATACATTTCCTAATTTGTTGAAAATTGTATTGTAGTCCATTTGTGGTATACAGAAACCTGGGTGACAGTAAATTGCGGCTACTGCTTTTCTTTGCAAACATCTATATAGTAGTTTTTCTTCCTTTTTCTAGAGTGTGGTTGATTTTTTCTAGTAAACGTGTACCTCACGGTCGAATAATTATACTTCCTTTCGATGTTTTGCCTTCTGCTAATTAGCTGTCGCGTATTTTTAGGTGGATATGTTTATTTCGATTGGCGGTGCTTTTAAATATCATGCCAGTTGCAACGCGAGCAAGACTAATTTTAATGAAAATGTATTAAGATGCTTATTTAGCATATTTCTACAACGCGTATTTGGCAATATCAATGATATTGAATGCTGGCTGTATAAATTAAATTTATTAGGATTTCACTGTGTATTAAAAACAACATCGTTGTTTCTTTAAATGGCATTACAAACACGTTTTAAGAATCGTAATGGAATAATTATAAATTCTCCCTGGTTGCACCGCTGACAATGCAGTGATTGTTCTATCGAACGAATGGTAATTTTAATAATATTTCTGGTTCACGAATTTTGATTTAATTTTGTCTAACATGAAAAATACTTCAGTACAAAAAAAAGGGTACTGTGTATACGAGCTTTCACTTCACGCGTACGTAGTAATTTTTTTAACTGTTTACGAAATTCACTGTGATTGAACTACAGCAAAACTCTACTATGCGTACCGTTGTAAGACGAGAAGAAACACGAAAGGAGTGAGTTATATTTCTATCGGAAAATAGTTTTATTCAGTTAAAGGATAAAGACAACGTATTTAAAAGTAGTTATAAAATTCATAATCGCCGTTTTTTCTCGCATTTTGAGGTTTAAAGCTGGTAACGTTTATGAATTCTATAATCACGTTTGAACTTATTTTCTTTTCAAATTTATCTTTTTAATATTTAAATATTTCGGTCAGTTTCTTTTTTTTGCATTTAATATGGGATTTCATTCATTGATTTTATGTGCATATTGATTAATTAATCATCGTAAAATTTGAAATTCTTTTTGCCAAGCTCGATGAATACGAAATTACGAACACGCCCTCGTGCTTTTTCCGTTAATTATCCTGTGCAGTCGCGGTGAAACCATTAATTATGTGAAGAAATCGTCGATTTTACATTTATTTTTTAAAAATTACCTTCGCGACATTTCTTTTTCTATTTTAGTTTGAGTTGAAAGCGGATGTTTGTTTTTAAATTTAACACGCTAACCTACAAACTAAATCGTACACTATTAACTCGACTTGTTTTTCCTTATTTCTTAAATTTAACAGAATCGCCCATTTCGGAAGTGAATCGAAGGTGTGTTTTTAATAACGGAATTTTCTCAAATTTGAAAATTTTCAAGTTTGTTTTTTTTTTTTTGAATCTATTGCAGCCGGATCTCTAGCTATAGTAGTGATGTTCCCATCATTTTCGAACTTGGTAAAAAATAAACTAGAATTATATTTCGAGATGTCGACCAGCTTTTGCTTCGCTAATTGTTTTTGTGCAACTGAACGACAAACGGTACGTTGTTGTTTATTGTTCGTAGCATTTCTTTACAATGCCGTATCCGTGATCGGTTTCATAGTACCGAATATCCGTACTATGTACGATGTCGTCGACGGCGTGATGCACTGCACGTACCCGCTGTCCAGTTCCTACTGTTTGCTTATGTGGTATAAACGGGACTCGATGCGAACGTTGCTTCAGTACGCTCGCAACGTATTCAACTACGACCGATCGGATGACCCGCACCTGCAGGAATTACTGGAATTGTACCGATCCTTCTATCATCAGCAACTTCGGCTGAAATTCGTCACAATCACGTTAATTGTACACGGCGGAGTTTTATTTCTAATGGGCTTGCCGTTGATTTTGGTTCCGTTACTATTGAAGTGCCACATCTGTACGTTTTCATACGAAGAATTTTTCATAATCAATCTGTGGAAACCATTCTTGGTTACTACACCGACGAAATTCGTAGTGGTTTACACGATTCAATCCTCCGCCATCCTGTTGACCCTCAGCGGACTCTTCTCGTTTATTTGTCTGTACTATTATCAGAACGAAATATGCAAATCCGAAACGGACTTGTTGGTACGACTGATCGGAAGTACTGATCAGTTGATTGACCTATTGCACGAAAAAAAGTGCATGCCGAACTGCCGGTGTACCAGCGAGCGGGCGAATCGAGTTCGAGACGAACTTTACCGCAAGTTGATGTGGAACTTTTTCCATCATCATAGAGCTTTGCGAAGGTACACGGTAGCTTTAATCGGGGCCTACAAACCGATAATTCAGTCAGCAGTAAGCATCAACTTTTCATTCATGGTTACATTGGTATGTATCGTTCTCCTGAGGCCGAAATTGATGCAATCGGCTATATTCTTAGGCGCCACTCTTGTTAACCTCGTGTTCCTGTTCCACGTTAGCCGTTCCGGATTATACTATAGTAATGTGAACGATCGTTTCAGGAGTGCTCTCTACGAGACCGAGTGGTACTCTAGATCCGTATCGGTGCAGAAATCGGTTCTGTCTATTCTGCTGATGAACAACTCGGAACTGCGCATGTCTGCTACTCCGGAAATTTACCTGTCTTACACGTTTTACACCGGACTCCTTAGAAAAACCTATACGGTAGCTAATTTCTTAATGAGCGTGGTAAAATGAGCGGCCTAATTTTCATTTGCCCGTGTATTTTGTTTAAAAATTGCTAACAACGATCGAAAGAAGTTGTGACACATCGATTAAGAAATTTCACACCATTTTGCTTATTGCGTTTGAATTTTGCCATTACATTTAGCGAATCTCATTAAACGATGAATATAACAAAAACCGTTACGACATTATTTACTCTATCTATCTCATATATACAGGAGATAAAATTCGTAAATACTTGAGTAACCTAACAGTTATTAATATGACAGTGAAACTATGAAATCTGAAATCTTTCAAGAGCTGAAAATTTCCATCTCTTTACGATGCAATATACTTATGCTTGTGTGAAAAACATATAAAAAATTCACTAATCGTTTTTTAAAAAACTGAAAACCTTGCACCAGCTGAGACAACATGCCAAAAATATGAAATGAAAAATGTTTTTGATATTTAAAGAACGGTAAAGAATTGTTTTGTAAAAATTACATAATGTATGATATCTTCCGAACAAAGATGGTTTTAAATTACAACTTTGCACAAAGATTGCTTACATCAAGATTTGCTAAAAATGTGTGAAATTTTTAAAACTCCACCAAATTTTACGAGTAAAAGAGGGTTGCTATCCTTTTTTGATAAAACAAAGAAAAAACCCAATAGTCCACGCTAACGGTGCTTATACTGTGTGTGAAATTAGTATATTTGCATTAAATTAACATGTCTTGAAACAAGAACGTTGTACAGTTGTACTAGCCCATCGACGAATTGCCTTGTCGCACAAATAATACTTAAATGAAAAAAAAATATATTATAAGTACAGTAGGAAAAACACTAAAATTAAAAGCTGACGAGCAAATAGAATAATTAAATAACGTGAAAACACATATATTGAGAAGTTGCCTGGAATTCCAATAAACGGACTACTATTAATTTTTTTTGGAGGGGGAGGGATTGCCAGCGGAGAGCATTACCGAGCATTAGATGATATTAGTGAGAGAGAGGAACAAACCAATTAGAACTGAATACTACTAGAGACAGAAGCAATGAAAAATGCTATAATAGGAATGATCGCCGGGGATGGAAGAGAAAGAATAAAGGAAACATTATATGGAGTAGGCAAACCAAGATTCAGGAGTTGTATATAGAAGTGGGAGCGTTCTATAGATATAGACGCGCATTCAAAGAATATGTGATTTGTATCGCAGAGTAAATCAGAATCATCTGGATGGAAAGAACAAAAGGGAGAAGAGGACATAGAAAAACGATAAGAGGGATGCAGGAAGTCTATTATGGTCAAGGCGAAGCCTGTAGATAGAAGAGGTAAGAAAGCGTGAGAGATGAGGTAGTTGTCGTACCAGTGATAAGGAGGAGGATGATTTTGAATATTAATATAAAAGGATTCAGGATTAGAGAAAAAAAGGGGATAGATATCGTGCCATCGCCTACGATGGCAACTCCTGGAAAGAACATTAAGATCAGAAAAAGAAAATTGTAATACAAATTGACCAGTCTGAACGGTAGATCGAGCTAATGAATCAGCTAGTTAATTTCCTTCAATGGCAACATGGCTGGGAAACCATAAGAAATCGATTTGTATGAAACGACCGCTAGAGAACGAATTAAGAGAATTATGAAGTCTGAGGAATGACGTGGAAGAGAAGAGGCGATAGATCATAGCACACCTTTAGAATCCGAGACTAGCAGAAAGAGTACGAGTATAGTTAGATAAGTGTGTAAAGTCGGTTCCTCCCGGCGATTTGACTGAAATTTGGCCTATATGTTTGCCCTGCCAAAAAAAAAAAACTACGATCCTGAAAGTTTTAAGCCTTAGAGCTAAAAAAATATGTTTTTTTAGTTTTTTAAACATATCTTTGCGAATTATGAATTGATTTAAAAAAACTCAAGTCGAGGTTGAAGAGAATTATGAAGCGCACTTGACATGGTCATCTATGAAGCCTCTCGAGACATAATCATAATCTAAAAAGTTAGTTGAAAATTTCAAACTCGCCTAAAAATTTACGCTATGATAGAATTTGATATTAAAGTTTATAGAAACATTTTATAGGATGAAAATTAATACTCTGAATTTTTTCAGATTTTTTGAAGGGGTGTAAAGTGCTCAAAATTACAAAAAACTAAAATTTTCAGCGATTTTTGATGTTCTAAGGACTTTAATGTACACCAAAGACAATTTTAGTCTCGAAAATGAATTCTCAGCGACCCAAAAGACCTTCTAGTATACATACTTAGTTCACTTTGTCACGGTATGTGGCTCAAAAACAGAGAATTAACCTCAAAAAGACAAGTTTTGTTACAACGCACACGGTTGTGCGTTGCGTGTTGCAATAATTTTTATTTAATTTTGCAGTGTCGTAAAAGTGCGTTTCATCGATAGAACTATTAACTGACAAATAAGATCGTTTCATTTATTTTTTCGCATATTTTCGTATTTATTCCGATATTTATTTATATTGTATTGCGCGGTCGTCTCTTGACACGGCGCCCCGTCGTGGCAACATGGCGGACAGTCAACCAACGTACAGAACTCGATTACACAGAATGAAACCTTTCCGAGTCACGATCAGGCGATGATATTACGTTCCGTAGATAACAGCAAATTACGGGAATACGTCTCCGCTATCAGGGAACTCGTTCACCCGTCTAATGTTATCTTTTTTTCCCGAATATCAAACAACCGTATCCGTGTGTACCTGGAAACAACAGATATTGCCGATAACGTGATAAAAAACTACCCTATTTCTCCATCAATAATATCCTCATTCGCATATATGAAAATTGATCAATCCTTCCAAACGTCTCACACATGTCTCCCCTCATATTCCTCACTCCATTATCGGAAAAACTCTATTAACCGCTAATTTGAAACTGTTTCCCCTAATCATCTTCTTGAAAGCCAGACTAAATGATGAAGAATTTAGGACACATATTAAAATTCAACTTCCCAACTTGTTTATTTGTAACATTTTGTTTATTTATTTGACGTCCCTATTCCAAGTTTCTCGATATTTGAATATTTAAACGGATCGACGAACCCACACCAGGGAAGGACAGGCTTGCCGCTCTATTGCAGAACGAACCAGATGTAACACACTAATAAAAAATTCATATCATTTGTAGTAGTCATTTTTTTTAATCTTACATTTTTGCATATTAATTCGTGAAAATCAGTCGGTCATGCTTTAAAGTTAAATATAAATTAATATTTTTTATTTTTGCAATATCAAAAAATAAAGAAATGTAAATAAAAAAGTATCTAACGATATTGTAGAATTATAATAAAACATATCCATTTCGTCCAGGAGAAGGTCGAGAATGTATATTTGAAAACTGGTATATTCGGGATCGTTAAACACGATTCTGAGATAAATTTTAAGCATTGTCGTAAGGTATTGTGACTAAACTGACCAAGTTGTTGTATTTCGAGGGTTATTCTGCAATTTGCGAGAAAAAGATATTTTTATTTCTAAATTGGACAAAATTAGTTGAACAAAATTTTACTTATGTACTCTCAATACGAAAATTTTTGTCCAATTCGAAAATAAAAATTGTTTGTTCTCACGAATCGTAGAATAACCTCCTGGAAGTATTTTTTAGCTAAATATGATTTTAAGGTTTCTTTCAACTCTATGTATATTGCTCAAACTAAGGTAGAAGGTGAATAGGTTTATGTAAATATTTATTTGGAGCTTGTCAACAAAAAATTTTTGAGGTTAATATCATAGCTGAGTACAAAAAATCGTGTTAAATACTCGTACGTCAAAACATAAATATCTGGATTTCTTTAGGCCATTAAACTTGATTTTTTGGTGTTAATTTGAAGTTTTTGAGCCATATGCTGCGACAAACTGAACCAAGTATGTATAGATTTTTTGGTCGCTGAACTTATTTTCGAGATTAAAATTGCGTTTGCTATGCATTAAAGCCCTTAAAACATCGAAAATCGCTGAAAATTTCAGTTTTCGGTAATTAATTTTCCAGAACCGCATATACAATAAACAAAAAAAATTTAAAATATGATGTGTATGCATGAACAAATAACTTATTTGTTAGATTAATTTTCTTTAATAGCTATGCTGAATACTCAGACCAAAAGTTTAGTTCATTAGGAAAAGGCCGGTTGCAACTACTGATTTTACCGTCAGCAGGTAAAGACAAAACAGTTTTTTACTTGGGGGAGGGGGGCTTGGCTTTAATCCTACCACTTGAATATACTACGTTAAGAAATTAGATTTTGGAGCAATAGGAGATGGAAAGAACAAAGGATTGAAGTAAGAGAATAATTGATGGAGATGGGAAGGAAAAGATGAAGGAAGTGCTGTAAGGAACTGGAAGGCTAAGAACTAAGATTTTTGAATACAAAAGGGAACGTTCGCTAATAAGAGCTGGGCATTCGAAGAAAACATGGTTTGCGTCGCGTACAAAAGGAGAATCAGAGCTGTGGAGGGAACAGAAAGAAGGAGTTAGAGAAACACAAAAGCGAGAAGTGAGAAAAAGGGAATTATTAATTCTTATTCTGATTAAGGAGACAATAGTAGAACGACGCCTGAACGGATTGGAAATAAACCAAGTCTGAGGACTGGGTATCGGATGTGTGAGAAGATAGTGTGAAGCGGGATTAGAAAATAAGGAAGGGTATCTATTCCGCTAAAGTCCGGAAAGATTGATTGTGGAAAGGAGGACTAAGTCGGAAGATGGAAAGTGGCAGAAAAAGGACCATTGAGGGCGGTTGACCGAGCTAGAAAATCTACCGTGTCATTTTGCTCTCAATGTCAGAATGACTGAGAATCCATAGAAAGTTTATTAGAGTAGAACGAGATGATAGTAAGTTGGAGATAAGGGAAGGAATTGATAAGATAATACTATTAGAGGAATTAGTAGAAGGAGAAGAAATTGCTCGAAGGACGCTTTTTTGAATCGGAAACAATGAGGAATTTAGAAATTCCGCTAGTTGTAAAAATGAAGGATATTGCACGAAAAATGGAAACTAACTCAGCTGTGAAGATAGAGAAGAAGAAAGGGAGCCTGAAAAATTCAGTATAATAAAAAGAGAGGGAGGTAAACGCACCGTCTACACCCCCCTTCATTTTAGAACCATCAGAAAAAATAATACATGAGAAGGAAATGAGGATTCTGGCGTATGGAGAAATTCAGATTTATTACCTCTTGAGAAGTGGAGTTAGCACAAGGAGGAAGAAGAGAGAAATTGATTGGCCGCTATATGCTGATGAAATCGTAGTAAAACTAAGAGAGCTAGTTACAGAAAAATACAAATGGAAAAAACTCAGAAATCCGTGCAGCTTATGCGAACAAGGATCAGAGTTTTATTAGGAACAAAACGCCAACGTTTCTGAATGTGAAGATAGGAGGGAATGAAGTTGGAAGCGAAGATAGGGAGATGTTTCATTAAGGAAACAATATCTAAGCGGAGATCGGCGAATATAAAAGAGATGCATATTTGTTTCAGAAAGAACTGCGGGATAGGAGAAGAGTTTAAAGCACCAATGCAAAGTCGGAGGCAGGCGTAGTAGATTTTGTCACGTTTGGGTCATCAAAAAGTCTATATATGTATTTGCTATATATTGTATATAAAATAAAATCGCTTTTTGCTGTCCGCATGATTGTACGCGCTAATGTCAGAAATTATCAAAACGATTTTATTTCGATTTTTACCAGTGGATGTAGTGTGTAATTTATAAGTTTATTAGTTTTTGGTGCAAATCAAATTTTTTTTTTTTTTTTTTATAAAACAGCCCCTTAAGGGAACTGTATGGGGTTATTACAATCTTAGAACTATTTCTAAATAAGTAACATTTATAACTAAAAGTAAATTAACATGTTGCAAAGGAATATAGTCCACTATATTTATTCTTTGCTATTTATATACACATACATACAATAAAACAATAAAAATTTACAACACGAATAGGTCGCTCGGTTTAAATCGTTTAAGCCATCTTGCATCTTCTGTAGTAAGCAAAAGGCCCAATGCTTCCAGGTTCGAATGAATATGGAGTCTTTCTTCGTGACGATGGGCAAAGTCTTTAATGACTTCGTCCACCCATTTGATTCTTAAATCAGTATGTAAAGATTTGTTCCGTTGGAACCATCGAGCATTGGTTATAACACGAAGGAATTTATTTTGGGCTGCTTAAATAATATTTCTGTTTGATGTTTTGGTACATTTTTTTTTTTTTTTTTTTTGTTTAAATAATTTGCGGGTCCCACAAGGCACTAGCCCGTCTGTGGGTTCCCAACATAATTATATTATTTATTTGTTTAATATAACATTAACTTATGTGCTACTTTATGTTACAATATAGAAATTGTTAGCTTATATCTTACTACATTACAAAGTCCACACTCTCATTATTTATCATATTATATGTTACAATTATACCACCCCATCTGAATTGTTACTTCTTATTATAATGTCTTAATATATTAACTTATATATACAATGATACAATATAATTTTTATAAAACTAACACACTCTCATTAGCAGCTTAAAGCTGGAGATCGTAGCGAGTCTCATATCAATGTTATCAATATATATGTGGTTATTACTATTATTACGATGACATTTTTTTTTTTTTTTTTTTTATATTTATTTATTACTATCATTATTACTTTTATATTTCTATTGCTCTTTACACCATGCTATCAACCAAATTCTAACCTTGTTTTTCCATCTCTCTAGATTTTTTCATTTCGAATTTCTTTTGGTATGTTCTCCATTAATTTAATTAATACCTCTTCCTCTACATTGTCTATTTTACTGTTAATCCCCCTAGTTCGTATATAACAAGGTTTATCGCAATTTCTAGTCCTGTACGTTCTTGTTCTAGTTGGTAACGCCCTATCTTCGAATTTAGCGCTCAGTAATTTGCTGTAATAATATAACATTTTTGTTGACATTTTGTTATTTTTGTTTCGCCAAGTGATGTTAGGTAATTGCTTTTGTAGCGTAAGACCAGTTTTTTTGCAATTTGTTAATTTTCCTCATTTCTGAAATTTTTTCCTCATCCCAAATTCTGATTCCGTATTTAATTCTGGACATTATTACTGCTTTGAAATATAATCTTAGGCTTTTGTACGTCACACCTTGTCTTAATTTATATAGTGCTGGAATAGTTTGCCTAACGTTCCCCGCAATATTGTCAATGTGGTTTCTCCATGTTAGACCTTTATCTAATGTTATTCCAAGATATTTAAATTCATCCACATTTTCTAATTTTTCACAACCACATATTTCCTTTCTATGTAAACACTTTGTATTGTGTAAAATTAATTTGGGGGCGAACGTTCTAAACCGGCTTGGCGTTCTTATATGCATCACTTTTGTTTTTTTAGCATTAATTAATAGTTTTTTGTCATGCGCCCATTTGCATACATTATCGAGATCTTCTTGTAACACTTTTCAGCACTTTCAATGTCAGAGTGTTCAATAACTAGTGCGATATCATCTGCATAAACATACACTTTAGATTTCTTTACATAAGCGAATTCGTATATATCAAAAAAAGTATTGGTGCCAATATTGTCCCTTGTCCAACTCCGTAATTCGTTATTTCTTTTTTACTATTTTCATTCCCGATCTTTACTAAAAATTCTGTTCCCCTTATGTAACTCCAAAACCATTTTAGGTACCTCTGTTTTACAGCCATTTTGTTCATGTCCTTAATTAGTATTCTTTGGTCCACTAAGTCGAAAGCCATAGTGAGGTCTAGAAAAACTAACAAAAATTGTTTACCCACTGCTAATCCTTTATTGATGTACGATATTATTAGTGTTTTAAGTAGTGATATCGTCGATTTTCCCTCTCTAAAACCAAATTGATTACTATTTATCATCTTATTTCCCTCAAAGTAATTTTTAAAATATTTTCCCACGTACTGCTCAATTACTTTTGCTATAATTGAAATTAATGTGATCGGTCTGTAGTTTTCGCACTGTTTTCTATCTCCACTTTTATAAATTGGCCGTACTATACCAATTTTTAACTCTCTGGAAAATATTTCTTTTTTCAAGGAGTAATTAATCATTTTCGTTAGTAATGGGGTTAGGAGTTTTGAGTGCCTTCTAATAATATCTTCCACCCTTATTTCGTCGTATCCTTGGGCATTATCCGGATTAAGTTTTTTTATTATGGATTCTATTATATCCTCTGTGGCTCTTGGAATGTATAAGGATATATTGATTTCATTATTTATTTCAGTATTCAAGAATTTGTTATCACAGAAGTGTTTCACTTTCTGTGTAATGAACAAGTAATAATTTAGGAATGCGTTAACTGCATTGTCATAACTAGTTAAATTCCTGAGTATATCCTCATCTACTATTACTTTTTTCTTTTTGCTGACTATTTTATTTATTATTCTCCAGGTTTTCTTCATGTCATTGCCTGCTTTTTGTAATTCCTGTATGTAATATTTTTCTTTTGCTTGTCTTATTTCGTATTTAACTAGATTTCTGTAATTCTTATATAATTCTTTATATCGCCTATTTGAATGGTTCCCTTTGCACCTTTTATAATACACATGTCTTATATGAATGTAGTTTAATATTTTCCTATTCATTCATTCATTCCTAGGGAAATTTCGCGTTTTCTCAATTGTTTGTTTTGTATGCCTACATTTCTCGTAACAATTTTTGAAAGCGTTTGCTATGTTTATTGAAATTTGCTCCGTACCTGAATTCTCATGCATGCTCTGCCAATCATATTTTTTTATTTTATCATTTAACACGATTTCGTTTAAATAACTAACATTCCCATATTTATACCCCATAAGTCCAAATCAGTCTTACGATGCTTTCATAAATGAGACGTTTATTTTCAAGCTTCATTTTGGAATATCACCCGACAAGCCAATACATTTCACGTGTTTTTTCTCGAATCTGATAAGCTTTTGACACAACGTGAGCTTTTCAAGTCAGCTTTGCATCTAGATGCACGCCCAAGTATTTTGCTGAATCAGAGATTGGCACTTTTCGTCTATTTATGAACACTACATGACGCGGATCTCGTTTACGAAAGGCGAAAGTGGTGTGGATAGATTTTTACTCATTGAGCTTGATTTTCCAATTTACCGTCCAGTTTGATACACGGCTTAAAGCATACTGAAAGTTTTTAGTTGCCTTAGGTTGTGAGCCGTTTACTGACGGTATTGCTGTATCATCAGCGAACATTGTAATCGCAGTATTTGGTGTTGTTGGTATATCTATTGTATACAGAAGATACAGAATAGGTCCGAGGACGCTACCCTGTAGTACGCCTGCCTGTATTGGGTGGAAGGATGATCTCGCATCTCCATAGGCTACCTGGAATCGTCTGTCTGAGAGGTATGATTTCAGGAGACGGCACCAATTAACAGGCAGTCAAGGATTACAACTCGTGTAGGAGTCCTTGATGCCAGACTCGGTCAAATGCTTGCTCAATATCCAGAAAGACTATCGAACAAAATGTTTTTTCTTCGAACACTATTTCTAATATTGAGGTTACTCGATGTATCTGGTCAACAGTAGAATGCTGACTGCAAAAACCAAATTGATAGTCTGGTAAGCGTATTACTTGAGTCGCTTAAGTAATAACTTTTCAAATAGTTTAGATATTGATGGTAATAAAGATATCAGTAGGTAGGAGGAGACAACGTCTGTTGGTTTTCCTTGTTTTTGGAGCACATCAATCTGAGCTGTTTTAAAACTTTCAGCTACATGTACCAAGCATAAACAGGCGTTAAATATGTATGTTAGTAATATTATTCCTATTTTCGATAATTCTTTTCATACACACTAGGTGCTATTTCATATACTCCTGGTGATTTTTTTTTGATTAATGTTATCTATTTCTTTTGCTACTTCAAGTGGAGTAATAGGTTTAATTGTTTGTTTATCTATTTCTACAGTGCTTAGCTCAATTTGTGATTGAATGTTGTGTGGCTGGAATATTCGTGACAAATGTCTAGCGAATAAATCAGCTTTTTTTTCATCACGTCGTAACCAATTTCCAGTTTCGTCTTTTAGGGGCGGTATTCTCACTGATGGTCGTTTGAAGCGTCGAGGCGCTTTCCATAGGGAACATTTTTTGTCCTCGGTTGCACTTTTTTTTTTTTTTTTTTTTTTTTTTTGGGGCTTGGCCGACTAAGGGCAGCTACCCAGGACAATTGGACTAGATTAGAGATTACATTTTAATCCGGTCAGAAATCGATGACAGAAAAGAGACAAGAATAGGAACCACATTGGAAGACAACAAAGCTAAGATATAGGAAGCACTATATGGAGTAGGAAAATTCAGCTTTAATAATTAAACGTACAGGATATTACGCTCGGAGGAAAGACTGGAACATTCAAACAGCACGTGGTCAGGATCACAAACGAAGGAGCAGTCGGCAGAGTGCAAAGGACAATAAGGGGATGGGAAAAGAGCAAAACGATGCCGAGAGGATGGGAGCAAAGAATGATTGAACCGCAGACGGCAGATGGCAATGATGAAAAAACGTTTAAGAGTAGGAAAATGATAGAACCAAGAACAAGAAGGAGGTCTAGGCTGAATAGAAAGGTAAAAAGTATTAGGATTGGAAAAGGAGCAAGGATACACATCCGACCAAAGTCTGATATGCATTCTTTTGGAGAGGGGAAGTATGTTGTGACCAGGAATCTTTTTAACAAAATGTGGAGAGTGTAACGCTAAGCGTGCGAGGGAATCCACCGTCTCGTTACCATCACGCATGACTTGGAACCCAAAGCAGGTCGATGGAAATGGAATGGGAAAGGGAAAGACTATAGATGAGAGAACGTATACGGAAAACAATAAAATCGAGGGAATATGAGGGAAAGGGAGAGGATATAGCCTGAAGAGCACTTTTGGAGTCTGAAATAATTAAGTATCTATCAGAAGAACGAGTTGAGGAAATAAATATAGCGGCTCGAAGAATGGCATAAAGTTCTGCAGAGAAGATGGAGCAAAAAGCCGGGAGCCTGAAGGATTGAGCGGAATTATTGGCTAGAGAGAAAAAGGAAGCAGCTACTCCTCCTGAACTCTTGGAGCCATCAGTAAATATTAAGGAATGAAAAGGAAACGAGGAATTAATAAGAAAATTAAATTCTTGATTGGCAACTGCGGAGCCAGAGGTTTTGGATGATGAAGCAAGAGAAAAGAGTTTTGGAGGGTGAAAAAACACGAAGAAGTTAAAAATAAAATAAGGAAGTTTACTGTGGGAAATAGTATAGGAAGAGAATTTGTCTAAACGATGAGAAACAAGGGCTAAGATAGGACATTTATTAGGAGAGAAGCGCCATTTATGAAAGATAGAGAGGTATGTGAAACGAATCTTAGAAAATGAGATGGAAAGTCTTTTTACAAGGAAACTGTATCCTAAATGTGATCGTCGGATGAACAACGGTTTTACATTCGATTCAGCAAGAAGAGCTGGAATAGGAGTGGAATTAAACGCCCTTAAGCAAAAACGAAGAACCAAATTTTGTGTTAAATCCAGTTTGGAGAGGAAAGATTTTGAGGCATTGCCATATATGAAAGAACAGTAATCTAGTTTAGATAATATGATTGATTTGTACAGCAGGATTAGGATTTGAGGATCATCGCCCCATCTCGTATGTGACAGGGCCTTGAACAGGTTGAGTCGTTTGCGGCAAGAAATATTAAGGAAATTAATGTGCTCAAAGAAGGACAAGCGGCTATTCAGAAATACTCCAAGATAGCAAAAACAGTTGACTAGGGAAATAGGAAGATTATTCAGAGAAACATTGACAGTGGCTAAATTGTAAGGACGGAGAGAAAATATAACGCAGAAGGATTTAGAAGAAGACACAGATAGATGAATAGAAGAAAGAGAAAGTTCCAAGACGGACAGTGATCTGTTAAGTACCTCGTTGGCGGTTGTAATATCCATAGCTGAGGAGTAAAGGAGAATATCGTCTGCGTAGAACAGGGAAGAGGAAGAAATAGGAAGAGTGGCAACATTGAGCATATAGGTATTAAACAAAGTGGGACTGAGACAAGAGCCCTGCGGAAGACCACGAAAAACCTTTCTTGAAGGAGAATCTGTTGCAGAAGACAAACGGATAGACCGATTCAGCATAAGGTTGAGAACAAGATCAACTAAAGTAGGAGGAATACTAATGGATAACATTTTTTCTTTAAGGCAGGGAAGATAAACATTGTCGAAAGCAGCAGAGATATCAATAAAGGCTGCCAAGGTGTATTTTTTGTCAATAAAGGATTTATATATATCGGATACAAAAAGGCTTATACAATCAGCTGGACCAAGGCCCGGACGAAAACCAAACATATTGCTAGGAAGGATATTCAAGTTTTCCAACCACCAAACGAGACGCCTATTGAGAATACTCTCAAAGAGCTTTCTAAGGCAGGAGGCGAGTGAGATAGGTCGAAAAGAAGAGGAGTTCTTTTTGGGAATGGGGATGACAATAAATGTGTTCCAAGAGGATGGAGTATTGCATGTATCAACAAAGGAATTAAACAACGAATTCAGGAACTGAAGAGTACTGTCAGAAAGATTTTGGAGAACAAGGTAAGGAATTCCATCGATTCCAGGTGAGGATTTAGACGCCTTATGTAAGGCAAGTTGGAGCTCATTAATATGAAAAGGAGAGGTAAGAAAATGAGGAGAGAGGATAGGAGTAGACGATAACATCGTTTCCTCGAGGCATGGAACATAAGGAGGGGCAATTGAGTCGATAAAGATAGAAAGGTTGTCATCAGAGAGGAAGTGGTTAGAGGAATGACCGGCAGACGAAGATTTAAACTCCAAATCCTATGAGACGGAGGAATGTAGACAGATATTATGTGAAGAGGATCAGAAGACTTGGAAGGTATTGAAATGTGAACTATGTTCAAGGCATGGAGTGAGGAAGAAATAGGAAGTTGAACATTATGTTCAGTAAATTGAATGTCTTTTTTAATAAGAATTGCAGCGCCACCGTATCCATCATCCCGATCAGACCTGATCGCATAATAGTTTTTACAGGTGAAATTAGTATTCTGTTTAAGCCATGTTTCTGAAAGCAAGGCTATGTTAATCTCATTGTGACTGAGCAAAGCCTCTAAGGACCCTTTATTTGCTCTAAGGCTTCGGCAATTCCGCTGTAAAACTTTTAAATTAGAACACCTCATTTAACAAGCAGAAGAAAAAGAGGGGGAAAAAACGAAACGAGAAAGAGTAAATAAATAAATGTAAGCGAATAAATAAATAAACAGATTAATTAAAAGTGAAATTAAATCTATGCGAGAAAAATCTGAAATTCAGACACGACGAATAACGAAAACGTGATTTATCGTGTTCAGCGTGTTATAATTAAAATGTAACCGATGAACGAGTGATAAGAAAGACAAAAGGACGAGTTAGCGGACTTTTTAGCCCGCTCGGCCGCCCGCGATGGTCCTTTATTCTGCAAAATTCCTACCTCGGACATCCTCCTTCTTTCCTCAGCTAATCATTCCCGACTATGGTCGGACATCTATCCTTCCCTATTTTCTAATCCCGCCTCTCATTATCTTCAAATTCAACCGGTTCCCTCTTCCCAGCCGTGGTTTCAATCCTATTCTTATCAACGCTCCGCGATCATTTCCTTAATCAGACTGCGTATTAATCACTCACTTCTACCCTCTTCACGTTTTCGTTTTTCCCTGACCCCTTCTCCCGATTGTCCCCTTCATAATTCCATCTCTCCTCTCATATGTGATGCAAACCACATCTTCTTTGAATGCCCTGCCCTTGATTCCGAGCGCTCTGTTTTGTACTCGAAAATCTTGGCACTGGGTCTTCCTGCTCCGTATAATTCTTCTTTTGTCCTTTCCTTTCCATCTCCAGATATAATCCCTGTACTCCAATCTTTCCTAAGCTCTATTTCTAATCGTCTTTTTATTTAACCCCTTCCTTAATTTCTGTTGTTGTTGGGTCAATGCCGCTGGCGCGCCCAAAAAAATTAAAAAATAATAAATAAATAAAAAGTAAAATTGAACAATCTCACCGCTGTTGATTTGCCGACGATAAACGCGACAACGCACTACATGTTCCAAAAACGCACAAAACTAACTCGGTTGCACTTAATTCTTCCAAGTAGTTGCCAATACTCTTTTTTTTTTTATTTCAGATATCAATCTATTCAATTTATTGCTTATTCGATTGAACGTATTTTTGTCTTCTAGTCTTCGGGTATTATATCAGATATGTCTTATTTTTCTTCTCTCTTTAACCGGTTGCCTGACTTTCCAGAGGATAGCAGTTTTCACGACTTATGTTAGTTTATAGGGACTGGTGTTGCGTCCTTGCAGCTTCTCGAATTGTTTCTATGAAGTACTGACTTTGTAGGTTCAACTCTTGTGTTGTTTTTAGTCTCATTCTGAAATCAATTTTGTGATCAAGTTCATCTGTCAATCTGTCCCAGTTTGTATATTTATTTGTAAGATTTAGACATTTTTGTTTTCGTATAACCGTATTACTAAGGGTAAGAAATATAGGAATATGGTCCGAAGTCAAATCATTGTAGCTCTTTACTTCCATATAATTGCATGAGATTGCTTTTGATATAAAGATATCTAATAAGTCTGGTGTCTTGTTGCGATCAGTTGGCTAATATAGGTTGGTTCTCCTGCGGACAGATATTTGCAGCCTGAGATATTACATGGTTCAAGTAGAGTTTTTCTTCTTGTATTATTTATGCGGGATCCCCGTACCACATGTTTGACATTGAAATCGCCGCACCTATAATGAATTTGTTGCCTAACTGTGTAAACACCGTTAGGCAGAGTCTTCTTTGGTTATTTTAAGTCCTCTTTTACTTGACGGGTAGTACGCTGCGGCTAAATTAATTTCGCTGTTGTTATATTGAACAGTAATGACGGTTATCTGCATATTTTTCTTTTGTATTTCTTTAATATAATTTTTAACAATTACTGCTGTGCCACGCCATCCTCCCCCATCGGGGGTGGTGTGTGGTATACTATGTAATTGTTAATTTTCAGATTGGTGCCTAACTTGAGATGTGCTTCCGAAATCAAGGCAACGTCTATGTTTTTGTAATTTAGTAGGTGTTGTTTTCTCCTCACGAGACCATCAACATTCCAAGTAATTATACAAAGTGATGACTCAGTCATTTTTAATGTTCTTTGACTTAGTTTTCTGAGGGTGGTTTGATGTATTTTCTAGGGTTCACGGACAAAAGCACACAAGACAAAAGCGCACAGGACAAAAGCGCACACGGATAAAAGCGCACACGGATAAAAACGCACACGGACAAAAGCGCACATGGACAAAAGCGCACATGGATAAAAGCGCACACGGACAAAAGCGCACATCGATTTGCAGAACAGAAGCTAATTTATTAATTTTTCCGTTCTCGGAAGTTGCATCATTTGTGAAAGAGCAACAGTTGCCCCGCAAAGAATGTAAAATTCAAAAAAATTATTGGTAATCAGCGAAAACAAAGTAAATAAAAATACAACTTTTTTTACGATTCACTTAGTCATCTTTCTGTGTTTTTTTGTTTTGTTTTTTTTGTTCTTATATGTGTATTTGTTTGTTAATAATCATAGTGTCTATTGACTATGACCGCTAGGAAGTTACCCTATATACAAAATAAAATTTGTATCAATAATGTATTCAGGGGCGACTCAATCATGTCAAGTTGTGGGAGGGGTGCATTACCCAAAATACCGATTCATGAATTCATATAATTTAAAACTAATTATTTTTTATATTATATAACTTATGCCCCGCGAGGCACAGGTTGTTGTAACTAGAGCATCCTTCTCTAGTAAGTAGTCACTCTATGTCTGTAGTGCTAGTCCCATTGACATAGATACGAAACAACAACCTCGTGAGTTCTGTACGTTCACGTCGTGCGGGGTGGAAATTTTCTGTTCGATGGGCTTAGAATTGATCAGAAAAGCTAAATCAGAACTCACATTATACGCTGGTAGGAAAACGGAAGGAGGTGTAGATGCCGATAATACGTCTGCTTTTAAATACCGTTAAGCTTTTTCTGCATATATATCTGGCAGACTACCAGAAGCTCGCCCGTGACTATGTGCCTCAGTCGAGTTGATGAATATCAACTCAGGGCGAGTAGGCGAGCACCCGGCGCCTTATAACCGGGTCCCCTCGTGCTAAGAGAGACAACCGCTACAGAAAAATCCGGCGGAAGGCAAGAGGGAAACCACCGCTGTAATTTTCCCAGGTTATCATATATGGCAGAACATCACAAGAAAATGGCCCTGAGTCCAGTGCGGCCCTTTAGGGGGCACAGGGTGCGAAGAATACCATCGTCTGCTAAGGATAATACTAGAAAAACACAACAACAGATAAAATCGCCACATGGAACATCCGAAGTTTATATCAACCGGGAAAATTAGAGAATGTGTTAGAAGAAATGAAAAGAATGGAAATTGGCATACTTGGAATAAGTGAACATCACTGGCCTGGAAATGGTGAAATAAATACAAGAGTAGGAAATTTCTACTATTCCGGAAATAATAATTTGAAACACATAAATGGAGTCGGAGTGATTATCTGTAAACAATATATCCCCTTCGTAATAGGATTTACGCCATTCTCAGAAAGACTGATGCTAATTAGAATGAAATTCGGAAACGTCATCATGAATATTATACAGGTGTATTTTCCAACTGCCGATCCGAAATATGATGAAGAGATGGAGGAGCAATACAACCATATAGAAAAGCTTAAGACAGTCACCAAACCAAATGAAATTTTGATAATAATGGGTGATTTTAATGCGAAAATAGGAGAAGGCAGACGACAAAATTGGGTAGGACCGTTCGGATTGGGACATCCCAATGAAAGGGGAGACCGATTATTTGAGTTCTGCAAGCATCACAATTTAGTAGTAAGCAATACGTGGTACAAAATGCCCAAAAGGAGATTATATACATGGGAGTCGCCGAGTAGTACTGAAAATAGGGTAATAAGGAACCAGATCGATTATATTATAATTAATGAAAGATACAGGAACGCAATTAAAAGAGTAACAGCGTACCCAGGTGCAGATGTAGGATCAGATCATAACCCAGTGGTGGCAAGGTTTGAACTACACTGGAAAAAAATGAAGAAGAGAGGAACAAATAACAAACCGGCAATAGATGTAACCAGGCTACAAGATGAAAAAACGAAAGAAAAAATGCGTATGAAGATAAACGAAACATTTACAAAAGCATATGAAGAAACAAAAACAGATGGAATAAAAGGAAGAATTACGAAAATCACAGAACAAATGGTTACAATATGTAATCAAAATATATTAGAAGAACCACTGGTAGGAAGAAAAATCCATTGATGACTGATGAAATCCTAAAATTAATGGAAGAACGACGGAAACAAAAAAGAAATAAAATAATATACAGAGATATTCAGAGAAATATAAAAGGAAAAATACGGACAGCAAAGAATAAATGGATGTCTGAACGCTGTCAGGAAGTGGAAGATCTGGAGAAAAAACACGATGCTTTTAATCTGTATAAAAAAGTTAAAGAAATTACCGGCATCTACAAAAAGAAAGTACCCGCAAAGTTATTTACAGAAGAAGGCACATTAATTACAGATACCGAGGATAAAATAAAGGTATGGACACAATACATAGAAAAAGTATTTAGTGATATAAGGACGGAGCAATCAACTGAAACGATGGACGATGAAGAACATTTAGAGATACTAGAGTCCGAAGTAAAATATGCTATACAACAAGCAAAAGTAAGAAAAGCAGTAGATCCCGATGCTATCCCAGTAGATATAATTAAATTATTAAATGATGAGAATATTGAAAAATTAACGGAAATCTACAATAAAATCTACAATACTGGCGAGATACCACAAGAGTGGTTAGAATCAACATTTATTACATTACCAAAGACAACAAACTCTAATACTTGCAACAACTATAGAATGATTAGCTTAATGAGTCATCTTCTGAAAATTTTACTACGAATAGTGCACGCCAGAATAAGAAATATATGCAAAAGAGATGTGGATGTCAGTTCGGCTTCAGACAAGGATACGGTACTAGGGAAGCATTGGTAGCAGTAAATATAGCTCTACAGAAATGCTACGATCAACAAAAAGATGTATTTGTATGTTTCTTGGATTACGAGAAGGCTTTTGACAGAGTCAAGCACGACCATTTAATAAGAATTTTAAAAAACAAAGGAATAAATCAATATGATATGAGAATCATCCAGAAATTGTATTGGGAACAGAGCGCCAAGATTTTAGCAGAAAACAAAATGTCAGAAAGCGTCCGTATAAATAGAGGAGTCAGACAAGGATGTATACTGTCACCGCTCCTGTTTAACCTGTATGCAGACAGTATCTTTGAGCAAGCGTTATGGAATCTCAGAGCTGGGATTCGGATAAATGGAAAGTACATAAATAACATCCGCTATGCAGACGACACCGTTCTTCTGGCTGACTCTTGTGAATAGTTAGAAAAAATTATTAACGAAGTTAATGAAGCAGGTAAAAAATGTGGACTAGGGATAAATGAAAACAAAACAAAATTTATGGTAGTCAGTCGCAAACAACATCGAAACACAACTATTCGGATTAATGGGAAAAACATCGAAGAAGTTAAACAATTTAAGTATCTATGATGTTATGTTACAGAGAAGCTTGATCCAAATACTGAAGTTAAAAGAAAATGTGGGCAAGCCAAAACAACGTTTGAGAAGTTTAAAAAATTGTTAACGGACCAATCACTAAGTCTCTGCATAAGACAGAACTTCATAAAATGCTATATATATCCGATTCTAATGTATGGGGTCGAAGCAATGACATATACCGTAAGAACACTCAAATATTTCGAAGCGTGCGAAATGTGGTTATATAAAAGAGCCTTGAAGATATCTTGGGTACAGAAAATGTCTAATGAAGAGGTGCTAAAGAGAGCTAGAACGGAAAGGAGAATAATTGAAGAAATAAAAACAAGAAAAACCCTAGTTTATTTTGGTCATATTATACGAGGACAAAAATATGAACTATTACGGTTGATCATTCAAAGAAATATAGAAGGGAAACGAGGAAGAGGTCGAAGAAGAATATCATGGACCAGAAATGTCCGACAGTGGACCAAAAAATCATCCATAGGACAACTGATGCAGGCGGCAAGAAGCCATAATATATGATCGTCTACGCGCAGAACACTGCGTACGACACGTCGAAGAAGAAGAAGATTATATAACTTATACAACAAAATGTTATATGATGTTTTTTAATGATTTTTTTTTGAAACTTTCACAATGTGAGTATTTTATTTTTTACTTCTGCAGTCAAAACTGACTTAAATCAAACTGTGGGGATTAAAAATATTTTTTAAATAGTTTTATTAAAAGAAATCTCATCTTTTAATACATTCTATAAGACTTTGTAATAATGCTTTACTTTGTCAAAAAATGAGAGTGACTTTTATTTTACACTGTTGTATACTAACCGTTTCTTTATAAATTGTTTCAACTGGTCTGAATTTTCATAAAAATGTTGGTTTTAAATTTTATGAATTCATGAATCGGTATTTTGGGTAATGCACCCCTCCCACAACTTGACATGATTGAGTCGCCCCTGAATACATTATTGATACAAATTTTATTTTGTATATAGGGTAACTTCCTAGCGGTCATAGTCAATAGACACTATGATTATTAACAAACAAATACACATATAAGAACAAAAAAAACAAAACAAAAAAACACAGAAAGATGACTAAGTGAATCGTAAAAAAAGTTGTATTTTTATTTACTTTGTTTTCGCTGATTACCAATAATTTTTTTGAATTTTACATTCTTTGCGGGGCAACTGTTGCTCTTTCACAAATGATGCAACTTCCGAGAACGGAAAAATTAATAAATTAGCTTCTGTTCTGCAAATCGATGTGCGCTTTTGTCTTGTGCGCTTTTGTTCGGTCACCATTTTCTAGCGTAGAAATTCGTTTCTCCAGCTTCTGTAAATATTTAAAAATATCACCGAGGGTTGGTTTCTTCTTTTCAAAAGGTTTAGGTTGTTGTTGAACATTTCGTTTAACTGGTGTAACAGGTTGACTTGCAGTTACTTGCGCCGTTCGGCAAATCAAATGATGAAATATTTCTCAGGTTTCATATTTGATAACAAAACCGTTTTTTTTTTTTTTTTTAGTGAGAAATTACAATCATTATTATTTTGTGCCGATCCCTTATAATCCTATGAATTGGTTTTTTACACAAATTTCGTATCTGGTTTGTCCATCTCATTGGGCGTTTTCCACGGAGTCGTTTGCTATCTATTTTTCCCAGAATTGCTAGTTTCTGTAGACTATCGTTTTCTTCGTTCATGATGTGCCCAAAATATTTTATTATCTGAAATTTTCACATATTATTTAATCGTTGAGTTGCACCAATCTCATTAAGAATGGATTCGTTGTACATTTCGTCGTCGAAGGAACGCGAAGCACTCTTCTATTTTTTTTTTTATCTGCTTTTCTTAACGTCCAAGTTTCTGTTCCCTACAGCATTATAGGATGTATTAACGTGCGCACTATCCCTATTTTGGTTGTTTTTTTAATATCATGGCTTTTCCAGATGCGTGACAGCATTTTTACTGCTTCTCTAGTTAATTACGATCTTCTCCTAATTTCCATTTCACTGGAACCAGACGCCCTTTCCAATCGTAAATATTTCTGATTCTGCATAATTCACGTTGATTACGCAGTACTGCCTTTATATAAATTCTGCATAAGTCAAGATGACTAGGAAGCCCATTTCTTCAAGTATTAAAAACAGTTTACGTCAGGCAACGTTATCAAATGCCTTGGCATAGTTAAAGAAACAAAAGAAGACACTGGTTTATTGAATTAACGGGTCTTTTCTATGATCAGTCTGTCTTTTAATATTCGTGCCCGGCAATGCTAATGAGTAAATTTTCAGCCTTATGCCATTAAATGTAACAGAACCATATTTTCTTATACTAATGGGAATTATGAGTTTCAAACCTGTAAGACACTTTAAGGTGTATCTGCTATTACATGATGTGTATCTGCTGTGTACTAACTAACGCGCATATGGTGGTATGCATGTTTCCATTGCCTTCCACGTGATTATTAGCGATTATATTATAATTTAATTTTTCGAAATAATTTCTGCTGTCGCCCGGGATTGAACCTGAGACTTTTGTAACGAAGCCAAGCGCTCTAGCAACTAGGCTATCACGACATATACAAACTAATTTATTAACATCGAAGTTAATAAATTGTATCAGTCCCCCCCCCCCTTAAAACAGCTGAACTTACTAAATAATTTATGTCGTTGACTTAAGCAACAACATAATCATATCATGCATATCGTTAGATATTTTCATAATTGTAAAACATACAAAAGATATATAGGGATATTAATCATTCTAATGTTCCATGCACAAGATGAAATCACATTCAAATCATTTAAGTGGAGATATGAGCAGATGTTGTATCACAGTTATTATCTTTACAGATTTTACACCTTTTTATGTGCAATGTAAAAATCCAGACAAAGTATATAGACAAATATTCTAATACTTGCGATGTCAATGAAAATTGTGTGTTTTTCCCAAAAAACCTAGTACTTTACCTCAAACTGCTAGTTTTTGATGATTAAAATGAGACTTTTGTTCTAAATTTACAACTTTTTATTTAATATAGTACACTGAAACGACGGTAGAAATTGTAAATCATAGCACTCCTCTCATAACAAATCGACAATTCACACTAAAGACAGGGTTATACGCGTGAATAAGTCTATTTGTGATGGGTTCTTATTCTGCAACAAATATGTACATATTTTAGCATGCATTCATGTAATGTTTTTTTCCCATTAAATTTAATTACACACATGTTGAAAGCAACAAGTTCATTTTTTTCTTTCTTCGAAATGTACTAAACATACATACATGGAGGCATGTTGATAAGGCAAATATCATCCGCAATTATTTTCACATAAGTTAACTGATTAATTAATTTTCCAACAGACACTATTAAAATAAATTTTTGCAATGCCTCAAAAACTTAATCGTTGCTTATTATGTTATATACGGAAGTTTATGTATGCACACACTGAAAACAATAAAACTAATTCTTTCTATGTTCTTCATGTACTAGGGTATATACATATATTGTCACATTAGTTCAGTAAACATTTATGTGTTGACTTATCATAGTTTTTATTCGTTGGTTGATACGACATCACGCATTAGTATTGTAATATCCGGCAACAAAAAATGATCTTTCATAGTCATTAACGCTTCAGTACACATTTTATACACGTCTACATGCACAAAAATCATCTAAAAAAAAACAGATTAAAGCATCATTCTAGTATTATTTTTTATCATTTAAAAAAAAAAAAAAAGACGGGAGTGTCAAGTTATATTACCATAATACCTGAGTTGTACATATGTGCGTGGCTATCACGTGTGTGCGGATGTGTGTTGTAAATAAACACATTTTTACATCGCTCATTTTTACGCGATATAGATGTAGGTTTTGGAATTATCTATAGTAAGAGATTAAGAATTTGCTTGTATTTGTGCACATTTTTTAATCAAAAGCGATATAAGCATAAGTTTAACATTAAAAGTAATGATAAATAATCTTTAAGTTACAGGCAGATTTGGATTCTTTTCAGTTCGTTAATAGGCACAACGCTAGTAGAGTATTCAATTCAATAATTTCAGACTATTGGCCGAATTTCCAACCGGTTTTTACTGATGGTTCTAGATCTTCGAATTCCGCGGGTGCTGCTCTTTTTGTACCATGTCTTAACTTAAACAAAAAATTCTCTCTTCCTCCTTTCACCTCTGTGTTTAGCGCCAAATGTATTGCGATTTTCAAGGCTTTGTCCTTTCTAAATTCACATATCTTCTCTGAAAATATCATTATCATGTCTGATTCTATGAGTTGTTTATCATCTTTGAAACTCTTATCGTTCAACACAAAATCCCATCCAAAATCAGAAACTTAGTAGTGTCCCTTTCTGAATCTGGTGTAGTAGTTAACTTTGTTTGAAATTCCAGGACATGCGGATATGTATGGTAACGAAGTGGCAGACATGGTTGCCAAGGATACATGGATGAATGGTTGTTTAGTTCTATACTTTCCAAACAGAGACCTTTTCGAGCTCATTAGATATGCTCATAAAGAATATTGGGAAACTACATGGACAAATAAATTTTGCGCGCAACAGTGCAAAAGAGTTCAACCCAATATTCCTAACGTTGCTTGGTTCAACTACATTACGACTGTTTCGATGAGTATCAGATCGTTCATCGTTACCTTATGTCGTCTCCGGCTGAGGGCAAACCGCCGCCCTGCTTCTTTGTACAACACAGGTTTAATCTCTTCTTCCTATTACCAACATCCACTAGACTCGGACAAAGTGGCGAACGCTGATCACTTCATCTTCGAATGCAATTTGTACACGACGTAAAGAATTATTTTGTACAACTCGATAATAAATTTCCAGATCCCTCTGCCATGTAGCGTCAATTCTCTCCTGGCCACCGGGAGAACTGCAATATACATGTTATTATTTGATTATATAGTTCAATACAATATTACTGTGTGGCGTTAATTAGTTAATTAATTATATTACACGGTCGATGGGTTGAATTTTCGAGGCCCGAAAAAAAAGTAAAATAAAAATAATGCATCGTTTGGAGATTCAAAATTCTTAAGAACACAGGCATGAACCTGTGGAAGTGGCGGAGTTGGAAAAATATTGCATACGACAGATAAAAAGGACGCAGAACGGAGTGAATCAACTTTTCGGCATCAAGATAGTATACTTGGATCAATTTTGAATGTTTATTTTCAGATTTTGGACACATGCGCTGTGAGTGGAAAAGGGAGTGGAACATTAATTTTTGGTAGCCGAATAATAACATAATTTCAAAACGTCATGATAAATTATTACAGGGTGCGCGTTTTCGTAGTTGTAGCAGTTTTAAGATGTGTACGGAGAAATAAAAAAACAATATATTAAAAAATTAAAACAATAACACATGGCTTGTACAAAATAAATTTAAAAAATTGTATTTTATAATACAATTATAAAGATTAAAATCGTCATGCATGTAAATACTCATATACTTTTCGTAGGTTAGAGTATTCAGCAAATTCAGAACAAAAAAAGAAAAGATGAAAAAATTATGTTTGTTAGACGAAAGTGAGAATGAAAGGTGTGAACGGGTTAGTTTTTGATATTGCAATGCTATATGTAGGTTTATTTTTAATCCTTATTTTAGAAATTTGGAAAGGAATCGCTGGATAGGCTCAGAGTATGAGAGGCAAGGATTGGTAAGGTATCAGGATTCCACGCAGAAAAAATAAAAATAAATATTATGTGAGATTGGAAAAAAGGGATGGTGAGAGGTAGGGGAAGGTTAATTTTGGAAATGATAAAATATACTTAGGCCAATTCTTCAATGTTCGCATACAGCCGAAATTTCGGAAACAGATAACCGAATAAGTATGGAGTGAAGAGAATTTCTCTGTAGTTCCTCAAAAAACAAAGTTGTGGTGGTAATGATGACAGTGATTACATGTACAGGTATATGTACTGTAATGAGGTGACAGTGGTACGCGACATGAAGCTCTCTGGTGGACTTGGAAAAAAATTAAAGAAAAAAAAAATTTATGAATCATAGGGAAAAGTTTGATGGTGATAGCGGTGGAGGTTATGGTGTGCGATCGGGATTGTAGCGGCGCCATAATGTGTGTACGCGTATACAGTTGGTACGTTTTGATATCGATCGGCGCTATCGGTGTTTTAATTACCGGGATTAGGGCAGTATACTTGGGTTAATTTTGAATTTTAAAAACAGATTACTGGGAATGTATGGCGTTAAGATAATGGTTGGTAGCCCTTCCTTGAAGCGGACGTTCGGATTAGCGGTTGGGGCAATCTGAGGGGCTTCGGACTGAAGTGAATTTTGGACCCTGAACATAAATTTTTAGTTAAATTGAATACTTATGCTCGGAATTTTTAAAAATTATGCTGGCATAAAGAGAGGTAAGGGTTAGTTTTGTGGTTTTCGTCAAAAAAAAAAAAAAAAAAAAAAAAAAGAAAAAAATTACGTTAGTTTTGAGCCATAGACCGAAAAATTTTGGTTAGATTCAATGGTTTTTAGTATCTATGACGGTTAGCTTCTATGCTATCGTACTAATTGAGAGATAAGCCAGCTCGCCTCTTATTAGACTACTCCCTAATAAGTATTTTGCCGGAGAAGGAACAAATTTATGGTTGAAGCTGCAGGAAGTGGCTTTATAACATTGGCATAGAATTGAATTACTGCATAATTATTAACTATTGAAAAATCATTACATTAATATAATTTTTTTTGAATGATAATATTTGTTGATTATTTTTAAATATTTGGGAACGCAATGTAGTTAATACGCTATATACAAAAATAGATTTCATTGAAATATTTGAGGAAATAAAATACACGGGAATTATTGAATAATCCTGCACGGCACTTAGTTTCAACAATAGTACCAAAAATCTTTACACTACCCTCCTCCCGTGTATTTACATTAACATTTGTTTTTGAACGGTTTACGATTCTATGGCTGTAATTAGGATCATTGGAAAGGAATTTACAGCCTACATATTCGTCGAATTCGGTAATAGAACCAGGAACAACAACTAGGTCGGATTAGTTCGAAGTAGGGTTCAAAACGTTCATTACGAACAGGGAATAAATGAAATTACCAAACAAAATATCGGTAACACCGAAAACTCACAAATTAAACCCATGTCGTGAACAGATAAATATTCAAACTTCATTCTGATCTATTAGGCTTCATCAACTTGAACAAACGACTCTTACTTCCTAAAGGAGTCAAATGTTTCTGTGTACCATAACTTCACGACAATTAGAGAAGTCCAATCGGTGGTAATTATTATTGAATCGATAATTTCAATTCGGTAAGTAAATTTGTAGGAAGATTACGAACGCACGGAACCGTAATAGCGGAGAAATACATTTTTAAGGCTGATATCTTACAGCCAGAAAGTTACGTTCCAACTTTGGCAGAATTTTGATAATTATATTCCCAACGGAAGTAAATTTTTAAGAAAAAAAAGGAGAAATCAAAGCAATTCATAAAAATGAATTGCCGCAATACGGAAAAACGCCTAAATAATGTGCTTTTTTTTTTATTTTTATTTTTTTTTTTTGCGAATGTAGGCTCAGTAACAGAGGAGGACTGTGACCCATGTTCAGGAAAATTTGTTCTTCTGTAAACCTGATTTAGTCGTAAAAGAAGGAGGGCTTGCCAGATGAGCCACGCAATTCGGGTTCTTTCATATTTTATGATCGTGGCATAGTTGGTTCGGCAGTGATTTCGTTCGGGTACGACTCGGTTCAAATCCCACAAATATACAAAAATTTCACTTGCGCTTCGTTAACGTCTACAGTTAGTGATCCCCTCTTCCTCCTGTAAAACAAAAAAAATAAAGAACACAATTATCAGAAAAAATAAATAAATAAAATAAAATAAAATAAAATAAAAACAGAATTTAAAATACATCGTAAGCGGACGGAGCGGCGATAATAATTGGTGGCCAATATTTCTCCTTATCAACGAAGAGCAGCGTCTCCTTGAATAATTAAGTAATTTGCACTAAAAAAGAAACCAAAAAAGTAATCGAAAACTTCGATTATTTTTAAATTTTAAATTAAATTTTGAAAAATTGGTGCGTATATTTTTTACGTACGAGTACATGCGTTAAAAATTGTATTTCTTTTGTGAATTGTGAAAAGCTAAGCTTACATAACGGTAAATAATACGGATATAATTGAATAAACAAAGAAAATCAATTCCGAATATTTTAAAACCAATTATTAACAATTTTCTAAGCAGTTTTTGATAACACAAACATTTTCTAAAAACAAAAATCACGATAATATAAATATATTTTTCATTATACATTTATTTATATCAGAAATTTTTATAGAAAATATATCTAGAATTTCGTGATGTACCCCACATTCGGTACACGCTACGCGTGTAACTTGCGTCACGTTCAACGCGCTTAAAGAAATGGATAACTTCAAAATTTTGGAAAATCATTATTAGAGTGTATATCGATTTAACTAGAACGAACTGTGAGTTCCTGAACTATTATTATTTTTATTTTATACTCCATACGTTTTTTTTAATTTACGCACTCCTCATTATTTTTTTCAAACTTTATTTTCCTATTTGTACTTAAGTAGTAGTGTGTTTGTGCTACTCTGAATTAACTTCATTCATTTATTGCTATCGCGTATCGCTTGAGTTTGAGCGAATTCGAGTTTTGGCGGTAAATTGAACGAAATATAATCTTGGTAAAAGTGAACTAGCGCGATTAATACGATCGCTTACCATAATTTTCAACGATATGCCATTTTCTAAGCCAATACTATCTGTTTATGTAGGAGACTGGAATAAATGACACAAATAAAAAATAGCCACCTCGTCAATTGTACATCTAGCATTCCAGTAAATTATGAAATTAGTTAATACACACACACACACACACACACACTGGCTTTTTTTGTTTATGTAGTAATATAAACTAGTTATGTACGAGCGAGGATATTTCTCGTATCATTTTAAAATAAAAAGCTGAATTAAAATCATGAACACAGGGGTGAGTTTAGAAGTAAAGTTCTCTATAGTTTTATATCGTTTCTAGTTGCAAGATCGTATACCATCGTCATGGCAACGTAATATAATTTTATTACTACTGTCATTGATCCTCTTTCAGGTTTTCCATAATTCGCATTATCGGTACTTATTTTTTTGTTTAATATTACGAGTGTTATATTTCTTTGTTTCGATCGTTCTTATATTTTATGAAAATACTTACACCAAGATAATATTATAGAATATTATGTTTGGTCTAAACGGTTTTTCTTCATTAGGTTACATTAAAAGCCTAATTGATAAAGTAACGAAAAGCGACAATCGATAGAGTTTCGCAATCCCTAATTTAGATGATAAAATGTTAGCCTTATGTCAAGTTTTTCCAGTCTTAGTGACTTTATCGATCGGCATTTTCTTTCATTTCACTTTTATCTCGTTTTATTTTAATGCGCATTATTCTTTTATTGCTTACGCATTCTCTTTATTTTTTCTCGGCATTTTTCTTCTGTTTATATGCTTTGGTTTCTTAAGGTCGTTATTATTTTTATTAGTTCTTTCCTACTTCTTGTTTCTCTTTTTATCTATGACGATTCTTAAAAATGGTTATAAAAGTTATTTACATATAACTGTCAATGGTATCCGTTTCTTCAGTTTCAATTTTGATTTCGTAAAGGTTTATTTTACTTTTGTTTTTTATTATTACTTTCCTACTATTTGGTTATATACTTTACGCAATGCTCTTTTTCTTGGTGTTGCTTGCCTTCTTAAATTAGGTTGGTTGATCCGCGGCTTGTACACGATATTTATTTGAGACGTGGAAACTCGGATTTAACAACTCGTTAGAATATAAAGCGAATAAAAACGACAACATAAATAACAGCGAATTTTTTATAATTAACATGAATAAACTATATAAAAAGCAGCCCCTACTATAAATTATTTGTTTAAACTATCCTGTTCTCTTTACTTACCTGTTGATCGGATGGAAATCAAGTTGTACTGTGCTGGTGGGGGTACCTTGTAATCTTTACGACTCCTGTTCTACACTTGCCCTGTGTGGCTTTCATTGTTCTTTTGTTATCCTGCTATATTAATTCCGGTTCCTTGTAGTCCTTTGATTTTTCCTATTTCTTGCTTCTCTTTTCATTTTGTCTTGTCAACTTAATATATTACGGTGGAACCACCGCAGCCTTAAGGCGAATAGAAATTCGCTTGAAACTTGCTCTGGACCCCAATATAATGTAAATATTTACACTATTCTCGGAAACTCGGCTAAAAAATTTTCCTGACTATATTTAAGGGTTTTCTCCGACCAGTTCCAATCGCAGTGACGAATATTCAGCTATTTTAATCAAAAATGATATCTCTTTTCTACTCACAATGTTTATCCTCTACTCCATCTAATACATTTAATTCGGATCCTGTGTTTACGTCTAAATTTCTAACAACTCGTCAAGACCATTTCATTTCAGCTTACATTCCTCCCAACTAAAAACTGCGAAGAAAAATTCTGGGAAAAGCTTCGACTCTTCTTTCTTTCAATAAACTACTATTTCTCACATAAAATGGTTAAGATTTTTAAATCTTCTCCCCTCTCCCAGGTCCTTCTAAAGTTAACCTCCTGAAAATTTATCGATTCTTTAGCTCCTAGCTAAGCTCTAGCTTCCAAGAATCCTGTTCTTTTTCTATTAATTCTTCACACTTTCTTAATTCTTCTTTTTTTGCCCTTAATAATTTCCTCTAATTCCTCTTCAGGTAAAGATTGATTCCCTTTTTCCGTTATTAAAAAGTTCTTTGATGTTTCCTTCAGGTACACACTTGTATGTACATTCATTTCATTTCTCCCGGCTGGTTCTATTTACTTCTTCTTTTTGGTACACTTCCATTATTATTCTCACCCGAAATGTTGTTGTTCTTCGTTATTCCCTTGCTTCTTGTTTTAGGAAACTCGTCAAAAGTTTCATTAACAAATGCTTCGTTTGTTGACTTGTGTATAACAATCTGCTCCTTAGCCGTATGTCTGGGTTTCGTCTAGGGCCTGATCATTTTGACTATCGGTACGTTTTACTGAACTTTTATATGTCCTTTAAGAATAAAAATTTTTTTAAATTGCCGCTTTTGTTAATGTTTCATCCGCTTTTCATCTTCTCACATTAGCATGATGCTCTCATTTAACATCTCCGCTCACTTTTGTTTTCTTATTAGTGGTCTCTTCCAAAGCAGAACTGTAATTGCCTCTTTTTTTTTTTTTTTAACTCTGCTACAAGGTTAATCTGTCGAGAGTTGTCTCCTGTCTTAGTACTGCGGTCGTTAATATTTAATTAACATTGCCTCTTTTCTTCTTAACTCTACTTCCCTTTTCTTTGCTGATGATGTTCTTCTTCACTCCTCTGAATGCTATGTTAGCGAACTCTCAACTAAAAACTCTTAAATACTTGAAGAAAATACTCTTTCTTATATTCATCTCATTATTTCCTCAACTAAATCCTCATCTGTTGTCTTTAATTTTCCTTTGATTAGTTTCAAATACTGGTCTAATTCCTTCTGTGAATTATTTTTGTCATGTAGAAGTCTTTCTTGACAATCGTCTTTCTTTTCGAAATTACCGAAGTTCTTTCAAAAAGTTTAACCTGTTAAATTCCTCTCTCACACTATTTAGGAAGGTGACACCTGTATCTTTCTTAAGACCTATGACGGCTTTATCTGCTTTTCTGACTACTTTCATTTATCGGAATTCTTCCAGGCCCCTTTTTGCAGGATTAGATCGCGTTCAAAATATTTGTTTTTGATACTCTGAGATTTACTCGGGTCCCGATCATATTGATTCAATTCCACACTTCACTTCGTATCATTCAGTGATATCCTATTATGTAACAGACCATCACTTTCTGAGCAAATGGTTACCCCTACTTCGTTTTTTTTTTCGCTTATTTCTTCACGCTCCTCCATACTTCATTAATGACGATTTTTTTCTAATGAAACTCCAATTTTATTCCGCTTATACCTCTGCTCGTCATTTTCACTCCACACATTTTCGATAAAGATAAGCTTTCTTATTTCTCTCGCAGTTTTTGCAATTTCCTGCGTTTTATTAAATGTTTTTCTTCACCGATTAGCTTTAAATCTGTTCTTCAACATATCGCCAAAATTTGAATTTTTTCCATGTTCTAAGCTCGCTTTTATTTATGTTACCATCTTCATCCAAAGAGAGTTTTGTTCTTTCCGTTTCGGACCCTGATGTATATATTCTAAGTCCTTTAAACTTTCTCGCCCTCCGCTCAATTTTCTACGCGGAAGCTACTGCCATCTTACGCGCTATTCTCTTTGTTTTGCGCTCTTTAATTTTTCACAAAATTCCCTCGTAACGTCTCAGAAAGCAAAAGTGTCGTTCTACAACCCATCTCAACTGCTTTTTCCTTTCCATTTTCAGATAATGCTTCTTATACGATCACCTTTGCTTTTTAACTCGATCGAAATTGATCTTTCGAGGACTCCTGGCCATTCTACTATTATTGTATTTAACATCTCTGTTTGCGATATACTTCTCTGTCTGCTCGTTCACTGTAGCTAACAGCAATTTGGACATCTGTTTCTTCCTTAGATCGTATTCTATTTTTATTTTTTCCTTCAATTCCATTTCCTTTCTTGTTGTTAAGTATGCCCCCAACTTAATCAAAAAATACTTTCCTCTTATGCTCGGTATATCTTCTTTTTCAATTATTTCCCGTTCACCCCCGCCTTTGTGATTTCCTATTAATTTCAACCACTTCAAATGCAACTGCTCGGTACTGGATGCTGAAATATATATGCAGTATTTTTCTGTTTGGAATATTTTCTTTCTACAGAGCCTACGTCACAGAAAGCCCTGCTGGTATCTGATTCATCCGCGGCTTTATTGACATACTCGAATCCCCTCACTAAACATCGTGTAGCAATTCGAACCCAGCAGGTAGCATACGAACTTAATAAGAGACAGTGCTCCGTATCCTTTCTGTGGGCGCCCAGCCATGCTGGGATTCCTGGAAATGAACGCGTCGACCTTGCCAAATAATAGCCCTCCTCCACCTTATCTATCGAACATAATCTTCAGTAATCTCACGTTCTCATGGAAAGCCCATTGGTTCTCGTGTCAGACTTTCTCGAGGTTAATTAAACCCTCAACCGAACCATGGTGACCAGGAAAAAGCATTTCCCGCAGAGATTTCTATGCACTTAGCCGCTTGCGCACAGGCCACACGGCCATGTCGCATAATTTTATTTTGCAAAGAACCCCCTCTCCTATGAATTGTCCTTTCTGTGGCCAAGATGTTGCTCCCTCAACTTCTCACATACTTATCTATAAAAAAAAACTGCGCATCTTCGTACTGTAATAGCCACAGCAGTTAAACACGGTACAGGATGTTGCTTTCACAAAAAAAAAAAAAAAAAAAAAACTTGCTAACTTTTCCCAAATATAGAGTTTTCTTATCATTCGCCATGTCTGAGTTCCATTGCTTGATTCTACTTGTATGTATTTTTTAAGTGTATATAAGAAGCTCTTTTTGCAATGCTGTTATAAGTGTTCCATCTCAAATGTCGATCCATTATTACCCTTAGATATTTATACCGAGATGTTCTACCGTCGTCGGTTTTCCGTCTCGCATTTGTCGCTTTCAACCATCGAGCGGATGACAGGTACATTTATTGGAATGTGTCGTTAGATAATACGACTGCTGACCACTTTTCCCCCTTTTTTGCCGTTTTTTACATTAATTCTTCGATTTTTATCTCGCATTTAGTTATTTATTATTAATACGTTTTTTTTTTGTTTTTTTTTTTTTTTTTTGCGTTCTTACTATCGTGGGAAAATTAAGCAGCATACTTGCGTGAGTTGCGTGATAGGAGTCTAAAGCCTTTTGTAGAGAAGTAATTTATTGCTAAAGTTTAATCCGGATTTGGCTAAAAGCTGAACTCTTATTCCGTGCTTATATACTCTCAAGTATTTACTAAAGGGCAGTGATTTATTAAGTATCATTACTAGGTATTGATTAGGCCAGTTAATAGCGGAGTCGAGCAGTTAGATTTTTCTTATCGCCCGCGAGTAAAAAATACCGTCTCTGTTTTCGAGGAATTAATTACGATTTGCTGTTTAGTAAAATATCTACTCTTTGCGCTTCTATACTAGTTTGCAAATTGTTATGACTTTGCGTTTACGGGCAGCGGAACATCGCATTATGATCCGCATATAATGTAATAATTCTTTAAAGTTGTTGAAATCATCTGTATAAATGTTTAGCAAGAATGGACTATAAGTAGGCGCTAATCCGTTGAGTCACTTGCATTTTGAGTATAATAAATATGAAAAAAAAATACGCGTTAAACAGTCAAAAAATATTCTATTATTTTTGTTGGAGAAATCATCAGTAGCATAAATAACACCAAACTTGTGTGGGGTTGTAAAATGAATTTTCATAAAAACATTCGTTTTTTCAACCCATTATTTACTAAAGGATACTTAGAATGGATACAAGGTTCGTTTTAATAATGCATTACTGTAGTATGATGAAAATTAAGAAAAACTGAAGAAAAAATAAAATTGCGAACGTAATAATTAAGCAATTTCGAGGAATCATTTTGAAAGGGGGCTGCAGAATTAGAGGAATATCCCTCACAAAAAAAAAAATAGAGAAATTAAAAGTAAATCTGACGGTGAAGTCGATCATTTTGATTTTTTTTTAATTTTTTACATTTCCTTATATCGCGGCCCGGTGTAAAAATAAAACAATAAGCGATAAAAATACTTTTTCGCTTCAGCCTACCGCGGGAGAAAGTGCGATGGATTTCATCTCATCATCTCCGTTTTAGGCTGAACGCAACCATTTCACGTTTTACATGGAATTTTAGCGCACAGAAAGCAAACATACGGTTCCATTAGCGCTAACGAATTCAAAGATCTGCCGATAAATAACATAAAACGATGTATAACGAGCGGACTGACCGCTCTGGTCTATACCTGCAGCCCACATTAATCAGTGGCAAGTTCAAAGAATGCTAACGCATCGATAATTTTATGCCGGCCTCTGACGAACAACAATGTTGTGTTTACGATTTTATGGCTCGTACGAGCACTTGGACCGGGACACTATTTTACGGGAACAACACAAGAGCTTCACGGAACAGAACTGTCGAATTGCTTCAATGATACGAGAGTCCGCTGTAAGCTGAGAACATCCTCGCTAGCAACAGCACTCTGCTCGGGCTTCTTCGTCGTTTCCATTCAACTATTTATCACATTATGCTGCGCAACCACTTCTTCTTTCTACACCTCTGCTTCCTCTTCGATGTTTTTTTTTTTATCTTTCTCCCTTTCCTACCACTTTCTAATCGCGTTCGTTAACATTCCGGATTCTAGTTTTTCTGTTCTACGTAATATCTGCGTATGACCTTGAATTAAGGTTCGTTGACGTTAAACGTTTTCATGAAATTCCATTTGAAAATATCTTCGCCCTAGAGTAAGCGTAAAAACTGGACAAAATGCCGTCTCGATAATTGAAAATATTACGCCATTCTAAGAGGATACATATATGTATATCATCATTAGTTTTTAATGTTAACAAAAAAATAAAAATATCCAGGTAATATTCGGCTTTAACCGACACTAGTAGATTAGAAAAGAAAAGAAAAAGATTTAATATCTTAACAATATAAAAAATAAAAAAAATTCAAAAAAACACGTCCCAATCTCCTACTTTTTATAGGCTTGTTCATACGATGACAATATGGTTTTTCTAATGTTACTTGACACCATTTCCATAACATATGTAGATGAAGGTGTGGATATGTTTACAATATGACTTTGAAATTATAACATCGACCATGTTAAGTCTTTCAGAAACATGAAAATTAAATTCAGTTTCGATCTTATATGCGAAAGAAATTTGAAATATTTTTTGTTTTTTTTTTTTTTCTAAAAGATTCTACGCTCCAAATCAGGCAGTCAACGTGTTCTCTGTAAATAATGTTTTTACTAGCTGCCGAGAAAGTTTTAGCAGTATGAAATAAAATATAATTAATTCTTTATTTTATTTTAATGTCGAAGTGTGCTTTTGTTTGTAGAAAAATAATATTGTACACATTTTGCTGTATACAAAAAAAAACAACAAAAAAAAAAAGCAAGTGAAACACGTTCTCTAAACAGGAGAAATACCTATTTTTTTTTTGTTCGCCTAAGTTTTGAATACATCTAGAGTATATGGTCTAATGAAATTACAAAAACCGATGAATGACAACGTAAATCTCAAAACAACCTTAAGCTATAAAAAAAAGTCCTAAATGCAATGAGACGTACAAACACAGTGAAGTGGAACTTACATTTCCGGAGTGAGCCAAATGTAAGTTGCTCTCGGCAAACGGCGAAACTGCGCAATAATACGTTAAATCTGTATAAACATAAGCCAGAGTTGTATTTGAAGTTTTTGACGTAATTAAAAGCCTGTGTAGGGAAAGATTTAATACACCAATGATTTTAATCGCTGTTTTTTTGGAGGATATGCTTGGAGGTACTCAAGCGAGAACAAAATATTATTAGTAAAACAGTAACATTATAAACACGATAATAAACACTTTAAGATTGCATATTAAATAAAATATTCCCTGGGACCGTATTTTCGGGCGAACCAAAAGCAGAAGAGAAAAGAGATACCGATAAAGATAAATTTGGTTATATGTTATTTGAACATCTAAAGGAAGTTTATAATTAGTCTTCATTCAGGAAAGATAAAATTAAAGAATATTTTTAAAAATGAATCGAATTTTTCGATTTTTAATTAAAAAAAAAAAAAAAAAATTATATATACACATAAAAAATTGTTGTTAAACATTTAGGCACATTTTTAATGATATTCTTTCAATTTCTCTTTTCTTAATGAAAATAAATTCGGTCTCCTTCAAATATTCAAATAACATAATACTAAATTTATCCTTATTTTTATCTTTTTTCTCTTCTGTTTTATAATACTAAAGATGTTCCGCCGAAAGGACGTTTCTAGCATATTATGTTTAATATTTATTCTTAAGCTGTTTGTTGTTTTTATGTTTATAATTTTATTATTCTATTAACTCTATTTAACAAACGTGATGTACGAATATAGATATTACTATTTAAAAGTATTACTTACCGCCCATAAGCAGGGGCGGATTAACAATTTACGGGTTCCGGAGGACTAATCTTGACTGAGAGGCCCCTTCGAACAAAAAACAATGATGAAAGAACTCAGTATTATTATGTATACGCAAACAAACAAGCAAAAAAAAAAAAAAAAAGTTGATTGCGTACGAATGAATGACTAATAAAATTAAAATTATGCTCTCTTTAAAATATCAACTTTCTTACCATTAACAAACTGAATACTGCATAAAAAACGTCAAATAAGGAAACATATGTGTATATTACTGTTTATCATTTTTTGTAATAACATTATATTTTTTTTTCTAAAAAAAAATATTTCTATATAAAAATTAAATATTGTGGGTAGAAAAAAAGTAATGGTTTTTTTAATAAAAATAAAAACTTTATTTATAATGCATTATCTACATGTTTCTGATCACGTTCTTTTCTTTATATAAATTAAACACGCGTGTTTAAAATTCCATAATTGTTCATTTGATCAGAAAAAAATGAATGAAACGCAGTACGATTTATTCAATTTCTCGAAATACAACTGTATATTTATAAAATGAATTTATGTATTATCTTTTTATATATAAAAATTAACTGAATTATTTTTAAGATAAAGAGCGCAAATTTAAGATCTTGTATTTTTATAGTGTTGAGTATTTTGGGAAAGGAAACTTCAATTTCGCACGTAGGAAATTAAATTACTTTTTTTCTGTTTGGAAGCGCGGAGCCCCCTGGTGGCTGGGGTCCGGGGCTATAGCTCTTTCTAGCCCCCCCCCCCCCGGTCCGGCCCTGCTCATAAGTATACTGAAAAGGCTCCTACTTCGAAGATTGCTTCCAGTAATACAACAAAGCGAAATTTTGCCCGCTCATAAATTTGACTTTCGGAGAACACATTCTGAACAATGCGATCGTGTCATTGATGCTATTTCATCTTGTTATCAAACCGGACGATACGGCTCAACAGTTTTCTTAGACGTATTCTGCTAAAAAAAAATTCAACTTTAATCATCGCACTTAAAAAACAGAAAGAGTACTTGCTTTGATATAAATCTGATTTCTTTGATTAGTTTTCAATAACGGTCATCACAGTATTCTCGACCTAATTTTGTCTCCTCGATTTACACAGTAAATATTTCAACAATATCTTATATAACATTTCTAACTTATGCAGCAAATACATTGACCATAACTGTCGACAAAGCTAACCGTCTCGTTTAATATCATTTACATGCATAGAAAAGTCGTGTACTAAATGGTGAATCAAGGTAAACTAGGAAAAATCTGCAAATATAACCTTCACCCTGAAGATAGGTACCGGTCCAACTGTTTAGTATAACAGAAACGGATAGTTACATTCGATAAAATACCTTGGCTTGTTACTGGATTCTTACTTAGATCTCGTATATTACCAACCTCCGTAAAAAACTTGATGCCTGTATATTTCAACAATCTCATGTTCTAATTGTTTTAATATAAAGGTTCACATTAAGAGAAACAAAAAGAAAAACCATAAACAATAAGTCCAAAAATTTCAACTTCTGTGAGCGCAGTGGAAAAGAAAATTCTCCTCAGGAAGAATAACTAAATGTTTACCGTTTTTATGAATAAAAAAAGGGTTACACAAAGAAACGTTCAAAGAGATAAAGAATTGTTTGTTAAAAATAAATATTAACCGATTTAATTAAAATTTTTTTTTATACGTCATTTCTGGGCAACTAAAAGTGGATTTTTTAAATAATTAAACATTTCTTCGCTTTTTTTTTTTTCGTAGCAAAAATTCTAAATTCTTTTAGATTAAAATTGAAGTTTTTTATTTTAATTCTTCACATTTTTTGCAAAGATCAAAATTAAATTGCCTACGTGTAATTTTTTAAAAATGAAATGCAGTTTTCAAAAGAAATAATAATAATAGTTTTTTTAAAATTTCCGACCGCTAGACAGCCTCGCTTTTAACTTATATGAAATTTTTAGGAATTATTAAAGCAAACAAAAAAAAAAAAAAAAAAAGAAGGAAAGAGCGGATTACACATAATGTATATAAAAAAAAAAAGTGAACTATCATTATATCAAAGGTAACGTAATACGGAAATGTGTGTTAAACTGAACGATTCATAAATTTCGGGAACTGTATCCAATTAAATAATGTACTCATTTCACCGGAAAAAACACTTTCAAATATTGATACTTAAGTGAAATGCTTATTTCTGGATTTTTTTTTTTTCTTGTTTGGGTTTTTCCCTGGGCATATGAGCAACGGACGATACCCCCTGGATTTTAATATTTATTATAAAGCTACATTTCGAAAAGACGATATTTATTCGTATATATGTATTATACGGAATAAAAAGAAAATCCGCTACTAACGATTTGCATTTTCATATTGAACGTTTGATATTAGAAAATTTTGGTGTGTTACAAAATTTTCTGACACATAAAATTTATTTAAAACTACTTCTTTTTCATGTGCTCAAGTAAAATTAGTAAGACATATTAATAAAATTCTTCATCTTTAATTATCACCGGCAGTTCACCGAGTACTTCGAATGTTTCTTTTGTTTTTTCCGGGTTTATCAACAGGGATCATCGAGACCACAATTGCTTATTTAAATTCAAAAGCGATCGGCCAATGAGCGAACTTTTTAGGTGGGGAACAATAGAGGGAACAATGGAAATAACACGAAAATAGCATTGTAAGAAAATTGGCAGTGGAACAAGAAACCCTTAGCTATTTTTTTTTTTTTAGGCTTTAAACTCAAATTCCATCCATCGTCTGTAACCCACAGCATTCGAGTGAGAAATTCAATCAGAAGTACATTTTCGATTATCACCGACAAAAAAAAACATTAGCGAGACGAGGGAAGTGCCGGTCGTCGTATAAATAGTATTTTTGATGCAAAGGCGGAAAACCGGAAAAAAAGAAAATTTTACATTTCACCTAATTGATGCGCTGATTTTTCACGTTAAAAACAGTATAGTTAAATGGTGTTCTGAGTTAAAACGAGGTTCACATCGATCGGTTTTATTCTCATGTAAGGTTAATGAAATGACGATGCACGCATTGAATTACATTTTAAGGTTTTTTTTTGCAATTAAATTACTCTCTCATCATCACATTTGGCTACACATATTCCGAGGGGTTACGAAGTTGGAGTAGTTTAATGGGTTTTGCGTCCAGAGATTAAGAGAAAAATTAACCTTCATGATTCGTATTTAATTTTGTATAATTTCTAACAGAGCGCGATGATGTCGGAAAGTCCATTACATGCGCGAGACAGGCGGTCAAATCCTTTCATTTCTTTCTATATCAGCATCGTTCGAGATCATTCGAAGGAAATCAGTTAGGCTGGAAAAGGCTATCGATACATGAAGTATGGTAAGATTGAAAGAAGACGTTGATTGTATAACATTTTTATTGTTATCCCGAATTTAAGATATGAGAGGAATCGTACGGATAATGCCGCGGAAGACTAAAGGAAAACGAAACAAATTGGGAAAAGTATAAAATTTTCAAATTAACCAAGGATGCTTCGACACTCCATGAAAACCGTTTGAACGGCCAGAAAAAGGGAAAGGGATCGAAGAGAAAATGAAGAATCAGTAGTGATCAGGAATTCATGAAAAAGATTGTGGGAGATGGGATTTAGGATAAAAAGATAATCACCCGATTTATACATTAAACTCTCTTTAGTTTTCCCCTTGAGTCCCGTTTCACCACTGATCAAAACACGCATTAGTTAAAGACTTAAAAAGTAAGACACAAAAGTATTATTAGCGCAAACAGGGGGGCATCGGATCGTATCGCGATCAATGGAAATCCACCTGATACTCGTTTGCCGTTTGCATAATAGAAAACGTTCCCCAACAAACAAACGTTCAAGAGCTCGTCTTCGAATAAATTAACATTGCTTGAAGAAAACATCAATCATTTTCATGTTCAAATAGAAGATTTAATCATACTATGCTACCGCAAGCTCAACATATCAATTATACTCATTTCATAAACCGTTTTCGCTCCATCACTATACAAATACGTCCTGTTAGAATTCGCTGTAAATTTATTCCTGTTCGCGCTGTGCCACATGCATCTTCCTTATAAGAATTCTTTAAAACACCATTACTCAGAAATTATTCCTCCGTCTCATATCTAATATATTTCATCAGCAGGTTGTAAACCCTAATTACTCCGCGTTTCCGATGCTTTGTCGTATTGGCATACGAAAGCGAAAACATGAAAACCTAAAACCCCGTCTTTTTAATTTCTCAAGAAATCTACGATTGCCTAATTTATTATTTCTTCTATCACTTACTCTCTTTTTTAGCATGAAAATGTTTTATGCCGAGATATCATTTAAAATTCTTTAACGTCAAAAAATCGTTAAGAACATCAAAAAACAAAAAAAAAACCTAAATACCTTTCCGATACATTTTCTTGTAAGTTTTTTTTAAAATAATACACGTTCCTTATCACAAACTATTTCATAAACTGCGAAAATCCCGAAATAATCTTTTGCCTAATATTAACCATAATTTTTAAACTTTACTATAAATTATTTCAAAAATTTCACTTTGAAGATTTCATCATATTCCAAACGAATTAAATATTATAAAATAAGACGGAGTACTCGACGATACTTCAAAGTAATAAGAATCAGAGAACGCGAACATTTTAAATAGGGATTTCGAGATTTTCCAGATCAATGTTTCACTTCCGTCGACCAACGTTGACGCTCAAAAGCACTAATTTGCAATGGAAAAAAACGATCTAAGAAGATGAAAAGAAACTGACGAGAGATTCATCGTCTCATCAGACATGCTGTAATAATATTCCGATCGAAAACAATGAAGATACAGGGAACGAAAATAGGAACGATAAAATCTAGAGGTGATGATTTTTCTGATCAACAGAGTCGTTCGCGAAAACGGGCACTAGTTGATTCCGATCAATCTTTTAAATGTCAACCTAAAGGTACCTTGTATTTAGGATTGTGTTTACTGAACTCATGTACGAGACGTTCTGTATAGCGAAACAACCCATTTCTACTGCCCATAATAATATTCTTGTGTATGCGTTTAACATTTGAAACTACAAAAACACATGTTCGTAAATTACCATAGACCTTTATTGACTGTTACCGATGTACAGAGTATTCGTATTTGTTAACAAAAACTGACCGACACTTCACTTAAATGTTTCATTTTGAAAACAAAAAAATTTTACTCAGCAAATAAAACTGATTCTGTCAAATGTGTCTACCTTTGAATAATGTTCATTCGTTAATAATGCACACACGAAACGCGAAACCAGAAAATGTGTTCCTGAAGATTACATGTTTCGCTGTGAAAAGAAGGCAACGTTATTTTTCTTAATATCTACGTCTAGCGCGAAAACAATTGCCTGTTTCTCTCCGAGATTTCAGTAAGAACTTGCTTCCCTTATTATCGTGTGGGCGATAAGAAAATCTACCGGTCCAAGAAACGTTTCGGTAACTTTTCCTTCGGTCAATCTCAGACTATTGACCTGGTTATTTATCTTTACATGTTGCATGCGAACTGAGCAAAGCTTCATTTTTATAACATTTTTACGTAATGATGGGTTGCTTAGAACGTTCAGTTGTCCTAGTGTTATGTTGTTCTCCATTTATTGTCTTCAGTTACTATTATTATTTATTTATATTTCTTTCCTTTATATTTCGCCTTATTGACGCAGATTCAATCTTATTTCTTTGTCTTATTTCAGATAGACTCACTACTTTTGTTGATCAGTTGCTCCCTCCTATGTGCCTTCCCTTGAGGAATCTTGGACTCCTTCCCATCCTATCCCAAATTCTTCCCACTTCCTTTCTTCTAGCTTCAGCATCAATGAACTTTGTGCTTCCTTGACTAGTTTTTCTCTAATTCTAGCCCTGGTATAGACAGCATTCCATTCCGTCTCCTTAAGAACCATTCTGAATCAGCACTTAAAACCCTTTTGTCAATCTACAATTCTTTTCTGTGCATTTTCGCAACTCCACCGCTTTGGAACTCTTTTATTATTATTCCTATTCCGAAGGAGAATCCCAATTTCTTTCATCCTATTTCTCTAGCTTCATATAAGAGAACTTTTCGAACGTACGATTAATAAACTTCTTATCTGGTAGTTAGAAAATAATAATATTCTTCCTGATAACATGTTTAGTTTCCGTCCTGGCTTTGGTGCTTCTGATTACATATTCTTTTTTCTCTCTGATATCCATAAATCTCTCATCCACAAAAGATGTACTATCTCTACGTTCGTTTTTTGAAAAGGTCCACCTTCCTTCTCTACAGAATAAAATTATTTCCATTAATATTCCTCTTGAGTTTACTTCTTTAGTTATCAATCTTTTTCGGAACAGAACTATCCATCTTTCTACCCCTTTATTTACTGATTCCGGGACAGTTTTTCGAGATCTTTCGCAGGGATTGTGCCTTAGTCCTACCCTCTTTAACATTTACTTCCATAGTCTTCTTTTTCTCTTTCTGTTCCTTCTAGTTCGATATTCTTTGCCGACGATATTTTCGTCTATTCTTCTTCATTCCGCTAATGAGGAGCTTAACAACTCCCTTGCTGTTTTCGAAAATTCTTTATCCTCTTTTACATTTCGTCCTTTTGATAGTTCTTTGGTGTTAACCTTTTCATGTGTCAGGTCCCTATTTCTTTGCTCACTTCTTTCTCCTACCTCGGCGTCATTCTTAATAGTACTCTATCCTTTCATGATCATATTAACTATCTCTGCACGTCTGCTATTAAAAGACTCAATTTTTTGAAGGCGTTGTCTCCCTCCAAATGGGCAGGTGATCCATATATTCCACTTATGCTGTATAGATCCATTATTCTTTCAAAATTTGACTATTGTTCTTTTCTTTACGCTAGTGCTACCGTTTCCCTTCTGGTCAAACTTGGTCGCATTTAAAACTCTTGTTTTCGCCTCTGTATTGATGCTCTCAATTCTTCTCCAATTTCAGCTCTTCTAGCCGAAACTGGTTTCATTCCTTTTTGTATTCGAAGACTTTACCTTGTTGAAAGGTTCATGATTAAACGTCTGCAGATCTTTCCTTCCAAACTCATGAATTTTTATCAATATATCCGATCAACTGACGTTTCTCCCCTCGTAAGATTCCAATTCTTTCCCTCATCTCTTCTCGACTCGTTCCACTCTCTCACTTCGTCCTCTCCCAAAACAAATCTCCATACTTTACCTATAACTTCTCTGAACTCTCTCATTCCCCTAAGCTATTCTCTTTACCTTCTAACATTAAGTCTCTTGCACGTCTTACTATTCACGAAGAATTTAACTACACTATTTCCTTGCTATATCACGATTTTTACGAAAGCTCAAAATCTGCTTCGGGGGTCTGTGCCGCTTTTATTCTTTCTGCCGTCAACTATTCTGAATCATTTTAAATTCCTTTCTTCTGTTTTCCTACCCGAATTCATGGCTATTTTACGCGCGATCCTTTTTATATTTTCAACTTCTAATTTAGTGAATTTCCTTCTATGCTCCGACTCAAAAAGCGTTTTATTAGCTACCTCGTTTCCTTTACCCGAACCCTCTTCCTGTCCTATTATTCCTTATATTCGTTTCTTGATTTACAGTTTATTATCTTCCCGTTCTATACAAATTGACCTGCTTTGGATCCCTGGACTCTGTGGTATCGCCGGTAACGATTTTGTTGACTCATTAGCATGCTCAGCCGCAGTAAATAGTTGTTTCGTAGGCAAATTTCCTCCTAAAAGTCTTTACTCTCTCTGTTTTCGTTCTCACCGTGACTACTGATCTCTATCCGTCTCTTTTCTCCAACCCTGACTCTTTTTACCTTGTCTTACCGCCTTCCCTATCCTCTTCTCCTTGGTTTAACAATTTCCCTAGTATCAGCCGTTCTGCCACTTCTTCCATAGTTCACCTTCGTTTTAATCATAGTTTGCTTCCGGCTTCTCGTTTCCGTTTTGCTCTTGCACAATCTCCTTTGTGTCCCTTTCATCCTCCCTCCTTAAATTTCACATGTGACACAAACCACGTTCTATTCGAATGTTCCTTTATTTCCTCAGAACGCACGATCTTTTATTCCACTTTGCTTAGCCTTGGCCTCCCTACTCGTTACAGTGCCCTCTACATTCTCGCTTTTCCATCTCCTTCTGTTGTTTCTTTGTTAACCACCTTCATTTCTTCTGTCTTTAATCGTCTTTTGATGTAACCTGTCACTCCATATGTCTTTCTATTCTTTTAATCTTTTGTGTTGAGTGAATGTCCTGCGCTGATGTGTCCATAAAATAAAATAAAAAAAAAAAATCATGTCATTTTTACTAATGCCTTTTTAGAAATTCGATTATTCGTAGTTTTTTTTTTCATTTTTTCTTAACTATAAATGTTCAAAACTACTTTAACTAATAACAATTTGCGTTACAATATCTTTTTTATTTATATCGATTTTTCGCCTCCAAAATCGGTTTCCTTTAGAGCTGCGATTATGTAAGGGTATCATTCGAGTATTTAACACTTAATATATTTAAAGTGAGATAAACAGATAATTTTCAAATTGAAATTTCGTTGACAACAAAAAAGGGGGGACACCGGTTGAGAAAATCTGTACACCACAACGCTAAAATTTCAGAAAATTCCAAATAATTCCAGACAATCCTAAACAATACCAGAAAATTCCAGATAATTCCAAACAATTCCGAAAAATTTTAAATAATTCTAGTACTGATATATAACTTTTAAGCATTTTTAAAGCATTTTAACCAATGCTAATCATGCCAGAAATTCCTTCTTGAAATTTCCTTAGTATATATATTAAAATTGAATGTAATATTGAAATGAATTCCTTAATATAGTAAAAGTTACTTAACGTAGCTGAATTTTAAGAAATAGGATTAAAATAAACATGTGACCTCATTGAAATGACAGTAATTCTAGATAATATGATGCCGGATTTTAAGTTTTTCCATTTTAACCTTACATAAATAAAATCTATTTTTAAAATTAACGTTATGATCATATGGAATAAAAATTTTAATAAAATTATGTAAAAATTTATTTATAAAAACGTGTTGTAAGCAGAACTATAGTACAAAATAAAATTTAACGTTATAATTTTTAAACGCTTTACGTACACGTGTATATACTCTCGTATATGTATTTGTACAGGGAGGAGAGACAAACGGGAGATAATTCTTAAACGTAATAAACTAAGTAAGCATAATTAAAAAAATTTTAAATGCAAGTAACAAAATATTTCACAAAATATGTTTAAATAAAAAAAATGTATTTCAGAAATTAGATGTAACTGTCTTTTTTATCTATTATTCCTTAAAAAAATATAAATGAAAAAAAAATTTGAAATTATTGATATTATAAAAGGATTGAGTATTGTTGCTTCATGATTTTGTATTTTTAATTTATGTTAATGAGATCATATTTTTGTATTTCGAAAGGTCCATCACCGATTAGATTAATTGAACCATAAAAAATATACTTTTTTTAAATTTTAGCCATATCGTCCTTTTTAGGGCAAATTTAAAAATTTAATTGCAAATTTATTATTATCGACATTTATTACTCTTCTGATAAAATGATTCTGATCATCTAACATAACTAGTAGTCTCAATAAATATGGAATTTTCCAGATTTTGCAGTTTTTTATTTATAACATTCTTTAATCGAGTATATTTTTCAAAAATTTTATTCACATATACGCAATTATACACATCCTGTAAAAAAAATAATAAAAAAAAATTATCTACATGAAGCCGTCTTGTTTAATACTTGCAAAGCGATCCTGCCGCAATATTTACTATAAACTACTATCATTTTCATTTAATATTATTACGAAATAATCTACTGAATGAGCAAGGTTGCACATTTTTCATATTCACAAAAAAAAATCAGTTCAGCAGATTTTTTTTGCCCTAAAAATTACTTGATTTTTTAATAATTTCTTATGTTGTTTAACATTTCTTATGACAACATAAATTTAAATTAATTTGTGAAAACTACCTGCTAAATTCAAATATGACCCGGAACAATATTTCCTACATTTCGGTAAGACGTATTTTTTAATTATCCGAACAGTGGAAATTAAAACTATAAAGACGTAACTATTGATCGATTTCTTCTAATTTTTATTTTTAGGTTTTAAAAAAGGTCACGCGTTCGAGACTTGTCTCGTTGCGGATTGAAGTCGCTCTCAGGTTTACCCAGCCTGTAATTAAGTCCCAGAGAAATCGGGGAAAGTAAAGGTGGATTCCAAGTAGAAACGAACTGCCCCCCCCCCCTACTCTGATCAGTGTCGTTGAGCTTTGTACATTGTGAAACTTAACTTCACAATCCATGATACTTTATCAAGGGTAGGTGACTTACTTTACTTTTAATAACAATAAATTTTAATCATAAATAAAAAATTAATAAAAGAAAAAGTAGCTAACTGTAATACAGAAGAAAGATCGGAATTCGCGGGAAATAGACAAATAGGAACTATTAAAGATAATAAACGACTGGAGTAAAGCTGCAGATGGAAAGGAAATAAAAATAAAAGTAAAACCATAGATCGGTGCGAATTTAAATCTGTTCGCTTTCTTGGGTTTATTCACTCGAGCTAATAATGTTCTTTTCGAAGGCTTAATACTCCGGTGAATGAGCTGAACTAAGATTCACTCAACGCTGATATGGACGGATGGAGTATAGTTGAAGGTGAGAACATCCTAATTATCGTCGTGAACAAATATAGACTGTAACGATATTATCGAACAAGTCACTCGCAATCGTTTACTAGATTCTGTGAGAGCGTGTATATATTTACATACTTTTTATCTATATACGGGTTGAAATTTCGATCAATCATTCAAAAACTATATCGTCGTAGTGCTTAATGGACATTGACTAGAATAAATCCCTAAATCATTATATACATTAGATTTGAAATATACATTAGTGCCAAATTATGCGTAAGATTTGTGTCTGATATCCTTCTATGTTATTGTTATTAATACCGCCATAATTTTTTTTTTGCACCGTATTTTTATATACATATATATATACATACATATATATATATTTGAATTACGCTTATGATACATTCATTTTATTTTGTAAAGAATGGCGTAATCAGTTTTTTCCACTCCTCTCGACAGTTTAATGAACGAGTTCTTGGTCGTGAATTCACTCTTGTCTATTCATTGTTTATAGACTTTAAAAAATTTACCAAGTTCTAACAATTTCGCGCTCAAATATTAATAAAGTAGTATGAAACAGGGGCGGATTATTAACAGGACCCGGGACTAATCTTGAATGAGAGACCCCACTTCGAAGAAAAAATTGTGAAAAAATTCACTATTATATATTTGTAAACAAACAAGCAAAAAAAAAAAAAAAAACTACTGCGTACGTATAGAATGACTAGTAAAATTAAAATTATTGCAAAATAAAAATTAAAAATAAGTAAAAAATACAGCAGCCCGACGACAGTTGCTTTATAAACATAGCATTAATAGCAGTTTTGTTAGAAAACAGTATTAAATATTAGTTATAAAATCCATCGGTAACATTTATACAAATCGTTTATAATATAAATTAAGTTACTCAATTGTAATCAATTTTTTTATCAAGGTTTCGGTTCTTTGGGGAGGATATCCCCCATCCCTCCCCGTTAATCCGCCCTCTGAATTTTATTAAGAACTCATGTATTATTTTTTTATATATAAAAATTAACCGAATTCTTTTTAAGATGAAAAACGCAAATTTAAAATCTTGCACTTTTTTACAGCATTGAGTATTTCGAGAAATGAAACTTCAATTTTGCACGTGGAAAATTAATTTTTTTTCTGTTTGAGATCGTGGGGCCCCCTGGTAGCTGGTGTCCGGGGCTATAGATCACGCTAGATCTGGCCCTCTGGTATGAAGATTGCAAGGGAACGTAGATATATCTTTATGTGGTATTTTATAAAATATAAAATATACAAATATAAATATATGCAACTGAGTACAGCTGTTTTATAATTTGTTATACTTTTATATTTTTACATAAGTATTATAATTACCAATATTTTCAATAATTGAAGTATTTCAAAATCAATTAATATATAGATTTTTTTTAAATATAAATAATCTTTTCCCTAATAGAATGCGATTAAACCAGCAGATATAGAGCGGTCATAATGTAATATGTATATACTGAAAAATATGTGAAATTTAATTTTAATTAATTAATTTAGTTACAATCTAAAAGAATTTCGGCCTCTATTATACTTTGAAAGAACTAAAATGAAACAAACAAGATATTATTTCCTAACAATTCGTCTAATTCAAGATGATTGGTTCTATGAGTTTCCCAGTTTGCGTCGGTCCATAATTACTAAATTATCTCGCCTCCGTTTCTCGCATAGTCTCCTTCCTTCTTCACTAAATCGCTTCTCTTTGGCTGCATCTCATAATTATCCATTGGATCCTGAAGGTTCCACCAGTGTATGTTTGCGATGCGAATCACGTGCTCTTCGAGTGCTCCGGTTTATCTTGCGAGCGTGAGTTACTTTATTATCATCTTTTAAAGCTTGGTCTTCCTGCTCCTTTCAACGCCTCTTATGTTCTTTCTCTACCTATTCTCTCTGTTGTTCCTGTCCTAGGGGTGTTCCTTGATTCCATTGTCGATAGAATAAAAATAATTTTATTCCATGTATCTATTCCTTTTTGCTGGGCTGGTAGCAAACCCAAGGGGGTAAAAAAAAAAAAGATGATTTTTTATAGTGACAAATTTTTTTTAATAGATGAAGATAAAATTTGATCTGTGTTTGTACTTTTTGATGTTCTTTTATCTTGGTGACCACAACAGTAATTTTTTTTTCTTTTAGTCTAAACCATTTGTCCCCTAACAAATTAGTATGGCTATAAACTAACGTAAGAGATGGTGCCAAATTCCGTAGATATTATGAAGGCGTAGGGGCCGGGTTTATTATAGAAGGTATCATTGAGCAGAAATTTAAATTAGCTCCAGAAGCTTCGATTTTCACGGCCGAGCTTCTTGCAATTGAAAAAGCGTTAGAGTTTGTGAAAAACGTGTTGCAGTCCAAGGGGGAGTTTGTAGTATTTTCGGACAGTCTTAGTTCTCTCTTGTCGCTTCAGAGAAGTAACTTTGAATGTAATTGCCATCCAATTATTTATGAAATTAAGGAAAAGTATTTTAATATTTCCGAACTTGGAGGAGTCATTAAATTCTGTTGGATTCAAGGTCACTGTGGAGTACTACTTGGTGACCGAGTTGATTTAATCGCAAAAGAAGGTGTTAGATCAGGTATTAAGTTTCCATTTATCACATCCTTCGATCTTCTAGATAAAGCCAAAAGAGATAATCATGCGGATTGGGTAAGCCTTATTTGTAGAGAGCAAGGGCCTGGTAAATATGTTCATATGGTCCAACCATCTCTGCCGTCCACACCTTGGTTTTATCGCATTAGTGTCCCAGTTAGTTTGACCCGTAGGTTTGTGACCGTTGTGTGTAGGCTCCGTTCCGGCTATTGCCGTTTTGGTTTAAATTTTTCAAACACCGGGCACTGCACGGGTTGTAATATCTATTGTCGACAAAATTTTAGAGAAGACACTAACCACTTGTTATTTAATTTCGCCTAGTTCGATAACACGAGACTTGCGTTTTCTAAAGACCTCATGTCCTGCGGTGTTTATCCTCCATTGTGTATTTTTCATCTTCTCTGTTCCAGTGATAAAATTTTATTTGTTCTTTTTAGGTTTATTGAAAGAAACAGGATTGTTATTTGATTTTTTTTTCCCATTATTTTTACTTATTTTTTCTTACATTGTAGTCTTTGTCCAGTGAGGCTGTGACTACTTCTTTTTTCTCATAATGCATTGTGAGCATTGCCGGGCAACTGTGGTCATAATGTAAGATAGAAATATTTATCTATTTATCTATTTTTTCTTTTGCTCCTTTTTCCGAAATGAAAAAATCTTGTTTGTGTTTGTTATGTTTCATTGAGCATTGTGGGCACTGCTAGCAGTTGCAGCCATAGTGTAGAATGAAATTTCTCTTCCTGAATTTTCTATTATTAGTAATTTTTAATATCTAGTCGTGGCGTAGTTTGCTGGCCAAATTAACTGTTCTGTTCGGGCAAAAAAAAAAAAAAAGATTGTTTTTTCTCCCCTCTTCTTTCCTTTTTATTTATTTTTATATTTTAACATAATATGTTAACCAAATTTGAACCAAATCTTGAATATCGTTGAGAAGAGAGAGAAAGAGAATAAAAGAACAACTGAAAACATTTTCTATCAAGGCTCATTACAGTGGTTGATATGTTTTCTTCGGCTGTTCTATTTTTCCTTTTTTTTTTTTTTTTTCTTTGGGCGCGTCAACACAGGACATTTACTCAACGCAAAGGACTAACAGAATGATGAAACGTAGGGATTTGTAAGTTATATTAGAAAGCGACTAGAAACAGAAGAAATGAAGGTAGCCAATACAAGAACAACAGAAGGAGAAGGAAGAGCAAGAATCTAGTGGGCACAGTAAAGGGTCAGGAGGCCAAGGCCAAGCAAATTAGAATAAAGGACTGCGCGTTGTGAGGAGATAGAAGAGCATTCGAATAGAAGGTGATTTACATCAGAGGTAAAATTTAAGATAAGGGAATGGAACGGACACAAGGGAGACTGAACAATATTAAAACGAAAGAGGAAGGCAGAAAGCAGACTGTGATTAAAGCGGATTGGAATTATGGAAGAAATAACGGAACGGCTGATGCAGGGAAAATTATTAAACCAGGAAGAAGGGTGGGGAGAGGGTTATATAGCAAGGTAAAAGGGGTTAGGATTGGAGAAAAGAGACGGGATCAGTCCAAAAGTCGCGGTGAAAACGATAAGAGAGTGGACAGAGACATTGGGAGGGGAATCTGTCTATGAAATGGCTATTTACTGCAGCTAAACATGCCAACGAGTCGGCAAGATTGTTACCAACGATGTTGCAGTGGCCCGGAATCCAGAGCAGGTCAATTAGGATAGAACGGGATGTTAATAAATTATAAATTAAGGAACGAATATAAAGAATAATAGGATCTGACGATGGTTTAGGGAAGGGAGACGAGATGGCTAATAAAACGCTCATGACGAATTTCGATAAATTGGATGTTGAGAATATAAAAAGAGGATAGCACGTAAAATATCCATGGATTCGGCTAAAAAGATAGAAGAAAAGGAAGGAAGTTGAAAAGACTCAGAATAGTTGATATCAGGAAGAATAAAAGCAGCTCCGACACCTGAATCAGATCTTGAGCCATCCGTAAAAACCGTGCTGTGAGTTGGAAAAAGTGAGTGTAGAGTTTGGTTAAATTCGTTATATATTACAAGAAGTGGAAGAGATTTAATGTTAAGAGAAAATAGCCTAGGAGAAAACGAAAGTTCTAAGAAGTTATAAAGAAGTACAGGGATTTGTTATAGGAAAGGGTAAAGTCAGAAAATAGAACGAGTCGAGAGGAGATCTGTGAAAGAATTGAAATTTTTCGTGAAGAGAAACGTCAGTTGCCCAGAATATATTGATAGGAATTCACAAGTTTCGAGTGAGGAATATGAAGACGTTTAATCATAAATCTTTCACCACAATGAAGTCTTCGAATACATAAAGATAGCAAGCCAGTTTCGGTCAGGAGAGCTGGAGTTGGAGAAGAATTCAGAGCACCAATACAGGGGCGAAGACAAGAGTTTTGAATGCGATCAAGTTTGGTAAGGAGAGATTTGGGAGCACTGGCATAAAGAAAAGAACAATAGTCCAATTTACAAAGAATAATGGATCTATACAGTATGAGGAGAATATACGAATCGCCACACGTTTTTAGGAAATATAATTTCTTGAGAGCCGATGTACATAGATAGTTGATATGATCGCAAAAAGATAAATTACTATTGAGAATGACACCAAGGTAGGAGAAGGAGTTAACTAGAGGAATAGGGAGTTGACACAGGAAAAGGTTAACTAAGGATCGGTTAAAAGGACGAAATGTAAAAACTACAAAGGCAGGCTTCTTAGGGGAAATAGAAAGACAAAGAGAAGACAACAATAATTCCAAAATAGCAAGGAAGGAACACTGAAATAGAAATTACAACGAGGGGAAAAAATAGAATAAACAAAAATGAAATAAAAAAGTAACTAAAAAGATAAAAATCTTAGTACATAAAGTTAAAATAAATTTCTACGTATATAAAATATTTATGTAGAAATATTAGTATGCGAAATAAACGTAAGAATTAAGAATAGAACTTTTTCTTCATACCACAGCAAGTAATGTAAGGAATATAAATACCAAGGGACATTAGTTTATTAAAAATACTATTTCTATTATTTTGAAATGTTTCACAATTACATAAAATACTTGTAAAAAATTAACAGACGTATGGTAATTGCATTGTCCCTGGTTATCCTAAGGAATACACAGAAGTGCCCCTATGTAGCCTACACACCGAGGTGACATATCTACGGAGAAGATGAAGAGGAATTGAAATTGATATGTGGAAATACCACAACAGTGCCGGAATGCATGGCTGAACAGTGTTAAAGTACGTAACTTGTTTTGCAGACTGCTAATATTCAGTATTCAGGAAACATAATGATTATGTTTAGTTTCAGTATTCAGATTCAAAGCTGGAATGTATGAAAATTCAATACCCACTAAGGATGTCTCTCTTGCAGCAATATTAGCCGTTTCGTTAAGTTTCAGCCCTGCAGGACTTGGTACCCAACAAAATCCCAATACATTACCCTGCAAGATAATTGTTGAATATTTATCCCTTATACTACCACACAGTGGGGGACCGCTCTTTCGGGCGCGACTCTATCGGGCGCAGACTCTATCGGGCGCAGCCTCTTTCGGGCGCAGGCGAACTCAGACCTTTTTACAGACCACCTACAGTGATTTTCAGGTATCATCCGTTAGACATTATCATCTATGTTAGTGAGAAACACGAGTTACCAAATACTGCTATCAGAAATTCCGTTCAAAAAATACCGTTCTTCGTTAACGATTTAGTTTTTCTGCGCGTATGGCATGTTATATATGCATATGTAATCACAAAACACATATTTTACATGATTTTATTTGGTTATTCGCTTTTTTAAAATATTTTCTATTTTTTTTTTTTTTTTTAAATTACGACTTCAGCGTGAAATACTGATAAACAGATTTTCGCGATGTAAATTTAAGAGTTCTGTTAGCAATAGTGATACGAAACGGACGAAAATTATTAATATTAATAATCGATCAAATGGATTGTCGGTTTTCTTCATTTTTTTTTTTTTGCTTATGGATAGTCAACCGTATTTAAAAAATTACAAACTATCAACTCTACGCCATTTAAAGTGTAACATAACTGGATTGAATTTGCTTCTGATACATATTCCTTATATTATCTTTCTCTTTTATTCGTATCTAGCAAGTTTATTTGAGGATATGTTTATTGAAGTTTTTTCTGTTATATACGATTTTAATTATATATTTAATTCATTGACGAATCAACCGGTGATTTCAAAAAAATATCGACAAAAACAAACAAAGGCGCAAAAATTTTTAAACATAAACACATTTATGTTAATACTGGGCGAGAAATATATACGATATTTCAAATTAAAAATTAAATATCTTTGTTTCGAATTTAATATTATGTAAATGTAAATTATGGTAATCTTTAAATTAACTCACACAATGTTCAGTACATGAAACATCCTGCCCGGCTGACCTCTTTTTTTTTCTTTAGAAAAATTTTAAATCTTTAAAACACTGGACTAATATTATTTTCGTAAAAATTTTAATAAAGCCAATAAGGAAGAAGCTTTCAAACCTTGAATTTGTTTCAATATTCCCGATAAATGCACTGTGGGAAATTCTATTTTAAAAATAATGGATAATCTTCTTCTGTATATAAATAGGCAAAGACAAAACAGTTCAGTACCTTCTTCTCCACTGTTTATTAACCGATTTTCTTGCTTTTTTTTTTCTGTTTAGTAACTATTGACGATCTTTAGAGCTATCAGTACACAAAATTTTGGAAACAGTTATACTTTTTGTTTCGTATTTAAATAAAAAAGTAATACAAAAAGTGAAAAAGGAAATCGCTGCAGCCAGTAAATCTGTTCTTATTGAAATGTTTTAACTTTTCTTAATAATCATCATTATTGGCTTTTTTAAAGTGTACTAAATCTTAAGGTGTCATTTAATTTTTGTATTGAAAGTACATATAAAAGTATATGTTCTATGATATATAATGAACGAACGCATAAGAGTGGGAAAAAATTTTTGGAAATATACAAATTCATATATATTTTTCTAAAATTTTTAATCATAATTATGGTCGAATTTGGACCATTGGGGGATCGCTAGTATTTATAAACACGTGACTGAAGTGGCAAACTGTAAATATATGAGATACATCCACATTGCAAAATGATTTAATTAACCCAGAATAACATTCCTACTGAATAGCATGGACTCATCAAATTAAATGACGAATTAAAATCACAGTTTTTATAATCTTTTCGTATTTACCTGAAATTGCTTTGGTTAACCGATTTTATAGAATACTAAAATTATAAGCACAATAACGAACAACATAAAAATGAATAGTAAATAAAACATGTGCTAGAAATGTTTTATTCGGAGAATAGTATCTCATCTTTAGTACTAGAAGACACAAAAAAGAAAATCAATAAAGATAAATTTAATATTAAACGTTTGAAATCTGAAGGAGACGTAAGTAGTTCATATTCATTTAGAAAAGTTAATGAACGCCGTTAAAAATGAAATTAAATATTGGATTTTAATTTCAAAAAAATAGGATACAATATTAAAAATATTCATTTATACTAATATTCTTTGAATTTCTCTCCTAAATGCAAACAGGTATAATTCGGATTCTAACATGATATAAACTAAATTTATCTTTATTAATACATGTTCTCTCTTTTCTAGTATTGAAAATGAAATACTATTCTCGACACATAACGTTTCTAGCCTATAATTTATTTAATTTTTCAATCTTCAAATGTTTGTTATCTTGTAATTTTATTATTCTATTAGCCATTAACAAAACGAATGTTTGAATACATCACGTTTAGCCGATTTTACACGTACGTTTAAAAGCTGTTCTTAAAACATTATTTAGCGTCACCCTACGGAAAAAATGGCAAACAAAGTAAACAGCTACGTGATGCGGACTAGTCGTGTATTAATTGCAAAAAAAATTCGGACCCCCATTAAAAAAATTTTTAAACCGGGGTTAGTGACCGCTGATTTCGATATCTTTCCAGCGGTGAAGTCAGCGGTTGTTCGAAATATTAGCAGCGATCTAGAAAAGAAAAAAAAAAGAAACAGGTTCATTAGGTTCTCCGGATTAGCGAGTTGCCCTATATGTGCGAATACCTACCGAAGAAGTGTGAAAATGTTTACCGGCGAGTGTTACTGATAATTATTGAGCTATGCGTTTCGGAATTCTTGAACTGTCGTTCGCTTTGACTTTTCCGGTCAATTAACGTGCGCCGAGGACCGCTAGAGAGGTCAATTGTCTTATTATTCTATCGCGTTACTATTAAAACGCGGTAAAAAATGAACAAGAAATAAAACAAATAATGTATTAAAAATAGTACCGAAAAAGAGTAATCTTCCATCGATGTCGAAGACATCGAGGTTGTCTTTGTGCTGCTTCATTGGAGTTTCACGGCTACGATCTGTAGTTCGTAAAATTTTTACTGAAAATAACCACTTATTGATGCACTGTCAAGGTTCATGCGCGGTAAATAATATTTCATAGCGCTCCGTTTTTGTCGAATTAAATCAAATTAGGCCCATTCGCGTTCGAAGCTCCCTCTTAATTCGCAGTTTATTACGAAGAAATCGAAGGTCGTGCTAATTCGTTCAATTTCCACAGTTCTCGTCCAGTTCTCTGTGCGGATAATTTGTAACAGTTGAAAAAAACGTCTATGTGCATGCGCGTTTATAAACACACTTCTCTCTACAGGCGGCATTTCTGTGTATTTTGCCCGGTTAGCCCTTGAAGGTTATACAATGACAGCGTAATAGCGTCTGCGATCAGATGAAGTGCATTAATGTGTGCATGCGCTTTCGTATCATTGTCTCCTCTCGTTTCGATTAGGTGAGAGGCTATAAAATTGAGATGGAGAGGAAATAAAACGGACAAAAACAAGCGACATAACTAGCCGGTTAGTTCAGCAGTCTGCACGGAAAGGAGTGAAGAGTAATTGTCCTGACCTTTGATGATCCGACTCTGCGCTAAAGTGTGCAACTGTCCAGCGCGTCCAGCAAGCAACCTTACAAAGTGTGTCTTCTTGCAGGTTTCATCCGGTTTTCAGCTATTATTATTTTTCTTTATCATCTCTTACTTCCTATCTTTATCCTTATTTTCTCTCTTTATTGAACTCTGATCATCGCGTTTTCGTTTTCCCCTTTGCAGCCGTGCCCTTCGTCGACACCGGCTCGTGAATTCAACCGGAGCGCCATCTATGCACTCTGACTGCTACTACAAATCTGTGCAAACGTGCAAGCGCATATGTGTACGTATCTATATATATATATATAAGACCTGTTAATCACTTTACATAGGATAAAACCGATTTGTCCGCTGCAACGACTGTGTTTTTCTAATACGTTCTACTTCGCATACGTTGATTTTCTACAACTCACCATGTGCTCTTACGTAAGTTTTTATTTAGAATAGCTAACTATTTGGAATTTTTCATTTTTGAAATAATATTATCGTGCCATTTTGTTCCACAAAATTATCCAAACTGCTTTTTTTTTTTTTTTCTTTTTTTTAATTAATTTTTTGAAATGTAAGAAAAAATATTTCTTGAAAAAGTATCTTAAACGAATATTAACGTAGAATAATTTAATAGGAAAGTAACATTTATTATTATTATTATTATTATTATTTTTATTACTATTTGGTCCGAGATTAAATTACTAATTAGTTAAAATTCTCCTTCATTATTATTATCTATCGTTCATTTTTCATTTTCGTCGTTACCAGAAATCCAACCCAACAGGGGGGAGGAGTGCCATATTGGTTAAGTGTACTTTTTTTAATTTTTATTTTTTTAGTTTTAGCACGCCAACTGAAGTCATCAACTTAGCGCTACAGTTGAGGAAGGAAAGAAACCGATTTTATTACGACTGCAAATTGAGAATAACAGGAACTGAAATGAAGCTCGTGAACGAAGGATGCGTGTAGAAAGAGACAGGTCTAACAGCTAAAATTAGAAGCATGAAGAACGTTCAAAGAAAATACAATTGGCATTACAAATGAAGCTACTGTTGTCAGCATTGGAGAAAAGGACGGGTTGTTAGAAAAATATTAAAATTATGGGAGGAGTGAAGACGACAAACGGAATGAAAGAAGCACTGAGATAAAGCATTTATGGAACTAGAAAGGCCGATAAGAGATAAATAGAGAGGTATAGAGCAATGGAAAAAAGAGAAGGAGATCATCGCCATAATTTACAGTGACAATTATCGAGAAATTACTATTATTGGCTGAGAACTGGGAATTTGATACGAAAACGAGTGCCCAACGGTACATATTGAATTAATTGTGAAATTTGATTAACAGTAGTAAAAATCCTAATGTAATGTACTACATTTTTTATTTTGATTAAGGTTTTTTCTAAAAAAATATTACAGTTAATATAATAGTAGTTTTCTAACAGTTGGCGGATTAAGGTGCGATTTTTCGATCAAATTAATATTTCAAAGTATTCCGATGACGTTGAAATGAAATCGAATATTAAACAGAAAGAAACAAAAATTACGCTCAAACGGTTAAAAGTATAAATATTGAACATAGAAACGAGTTTTGTTTTCATTCCGTTTGTCTTATATCGGCGTTCGAGAGAAGTACAGATTTTTAAAATTTTTATGAAAAATTTGAATCAAAAATCACCCGAAGAAATTCTACCAATTTTTTGTAGCGAATGAGTGTGAGACTATACCGATGTTTATAGAGATTAAGTCTAGTGATTTAAGGGAGTACATTGCTAGAATAACAAAAAACTTTGATAACAGATTTTGTTAGCTGTTGGAGACGATGTTTAAGTTATAACAAATTAGCAACTTGGGGTATGTGCTATATTGCAGACAAAAAATTGACTATACACGTATATATATATATATATCTATATGTATATAAAAATCCCGTGTCTTTATGTTTGTGTAGGATAAACTGGGAATTTACTTAACTGATTTTTATAAAATTTTGAAAGTACGTGCAATTTGGTCCAACTTAACAGATAGGATACTTTTTGTTTTAATTATTTACATAAATATTTCTTATATTAAATAATTTAATCAATCAATTAAAAAAAAACAAATTTAATTGTTGGCTATTACTTTTTGTTTTAATTATTTACATAAATATTTGTTATATTAAATAATTTAATCAATCAATTAAAAAAAAACAAATTTAATTGTTGGCTATTACTTTTTGCTTTAATTATCTACATAAATATTTGTTATATTAAATAAAACAAATTTTGACAATTTTATTATTTTTTGAGCACCAACTACTTTTCGTGGCGACTTTTGTGTATCGTGCGATGTTAATCGAAATGCAACCATGTTTATCGCTGGCGCATGGCGTTTTTATCGATGAATGATAAAATAAACGTTTTTTCGCTCTTGTTTACAAAAAAGTTCATGGAATATGTATGTATGAATGTAGAATTAATATGCGTGTTGATGATGCAATAGTTCCCCATTATGTAAAATACATAGATAGGGATGGTGTATCTTTGTTTTCGTCTCTATCTTATTTATTACATAATAATGAATTATTAGGAGTAAAAGAAAATGTATTGTACAATATGTTTGTAAAAACTGGAAGAGATTTAAGCAATATACTATTGGACTTAATGGGGAACATATCAAAATAAAATAGAGTATTTAACTGATATGTCAAATATTCGAACTTTTAGGCCAAAACTGCCGTATAAATTTTTTAAATTAACCGTTTAACTTTTTTTTTAATAATTTTCTACCAGAAATATTAAAATCTTTACTCAACACTGTTATTTTTATTTTATGATAATATATTAATTATAATAAAACGCTCGAGACAGAGTGGTTGAAAGATATGACTAAAGATGTTCTCTTAAACGTGTAATTATGGGAGATCACCGTGTGAATAACTCAGCCTCTTCAAAACGATGGCTGTGTGTGTTGTTTAGTTGAGCAAAACTTTTTGTTAGATTACACGACGGACAGGTTATAGAAAAATCGACAATCTTCAGCTAAACGTGAAACATGAAAACTACTTTTTTGTTAGACGGTGATAAACATCTTTCACCCAAAAGAGAGAGAAAGAATCTTTACGTAAATACAATTCCAGATAAAACAAAAATTTTTTAATGAATTTCCAAGTACAGTTTTAAACGGGCATTAATACACGGGCGAAGCCGTGGGGCACAGCTAGTATATATATATATATATATATATATATATATATATATATATATATATATATTATATAAATACATATATACCATAGAAATGGGTGATAATGAAGGGGATGAATAATTTGGTCGTTATAATTAGGTTGTCTGTTGGATTCCATATCAAGTAAAGTACTTCCTGGCTCTCGTCTTTGTTTCTTCCTTCAACTCCTCTTCTGTTCCAACAGTTCTTGTGCAATCCATTATGCTTTTCCTAACAATTTGTACAACTTTAACCAAATACCTCACATTCGTCTAAATTTGTTACTTTGATTTTTGGTATTTCCCGTTTTATTCCTAGGAAAAAACTACAATTTTGCCCGTATTTTTCATCGGTCTTTTCTCCCCTTATACAGTTTTCACGATTAATTTTCATATTTCTCCTTCAAATTCACTGAACTTTTTCCGATTCGATAAATCTCTTACGCTGCAACGAACCAGAAAAATTTCGTAACATTATATGACACCATCTTTATTGATGGCAGGCCTGCCTCATATTGCCTGTGTCTGCGTTATGCTCTCCACGCTTTCAGGTTTTCAGAATCATTTGGTTCTTCTCTTAACTGTTCAATCTTTACAGATCAATTGATAATCATCCTACGATGTATGTTATTTGTATTTTTTCTAATCTTCTTACGATTATTCATTATTTCCCATTCCGTAAATGTTCTCTTTAAACTATCGGCTCTTCATTTGCTAATCCTTCCTGTGATTTTCTTTGCATACGCTTTGTAATTCATTCTTCATTTTGTGTTCTCCGTTGAAATTGATTTTTCTGGGTTTTTAAACATGTACTTGTCGAAGGAAATGAACTAGTCTCTATTCCTTGGATGGGGTCGCTGCATTTTTTTTTTCTTCTGAAAAAATACTTGAATTTCTCGCCAAACGCTTTTATGTTTTTCCTATTTTTAATAATCCTTTCTTTTATTTTCCTATCTAACATGTACCCTTCCTTCCAAAAAAAAAAAATATTTTAATCTTTCAACTTTCTGTCGCTTTCTAAAAGTCCTCATTATAGTCAACTACGTTTTGGTGCCAGTTAACTTTCGTTGCTGTTTAGTCATGTTTTTCTATTCTGGCCTCTAGGTACTGCACTTATTTTTTTCTATTTCTTTCTACCGAGTCCTCCCTACTTTACTCCCATTCATCAGATTTCTGTTGCGCTCCTTACAACATCCAGTATCCTTACTCTCTCTACCTATTATAACTTCTGCTATTAGCTAAATACCGAATTAAAATCTAATGAATATTGTTTCTTCCTTCAACTCCTCTTCTGTTCCAACAGTTCTTGTGCAATCCATTATGCCTTTCCTAACAATTTGTACAACTTTAACCAAATACCTCACATTCGTCTAAATTTGTTACTTCGATTTTTGGTATTTCCCGTTTTATTCCTAGGAAAAAACTACAATTTTGCCCGTATTTTTCATCGGTCTTTTCTCCCCTTATACAGTTTTCACGATTAATTTTCATATGATATGATTTTTATAGTAAATTTACTTCAGTAGGTGTGTAAAATTCTTCTAATGACATAACGTTTTCATTCTACTAATTTCTTCTTAAGCGCTATGCTTAGCATGTCTATCGTGTCAGGCAACACATTCTAGTATCAAGGGAACCTGCGATGTATTGTATTATATTTCTTTTCAGGTAGGATGTTTTGTTGCGATTCTTTTCTATGTAAAGTTGTTTTAATAACGCCGTAGCTAATTTTAAGTTCTGTCAGATTTTAATCTACGTAAGAATTTAATAATCGGAAGATCGAAGATGTATATACATTTTTTAAATAGCCCGGCTTTTTCCTTGCGCTTTACCAATTGAAGAAATAGAGCTTTCGTGAGATTTTTTCCCCTGAAACTAAAACGGAGGTAATGTTTAGGAATTGATTTTTGAAATTTTTACACTCGCAGGTATCTGCAATTTTAGCTGCTCTGCTCATCTCAAATGTATACGGTCAAGTACCGGGATCGGGCAACTTCGTGAAAGCTCCTTCCGAACACGGTGACTACGTTCAAAAATCAATTTCCAGCTCCGGCCAACAATCTCATCACGACGGCTCGTTGCAACCGTTATCACCTCAAGGTCAACATGTTGCACAGCATTCGATCATTCCGCAAGAAAGTCTAAGCGGCGTACCAAGTCATGATGGTGGAGCTGTTCCCGTTCAAGTTCCGCATTTTCCGTTCTTGCCGAAGCCAGCCAATGTCGCCGGAGGACGAGCCATCGGTATTTATCGAGTTTTTACTTGTTTTTTTCTTTTCCAATCGATTTAAAGTTTGCGATTCTCTTATTACGGGCCCATTAAATTTCGAAAGTTCACGTTTACATTCAAAATATTACACGATGTACGGATAGACAAAACTTTTTATACCAAAAAGTGTATAAACAGCTCTTACACGTGGTCATTATGCGGTAAGTAAAAAATGACGTAAAAGATAACGCAGAATGCAACCGTGGCGAACCGAATCATTTTGAACAGCAGTTTTTAATTCATTTTTTAAATAATTACATATTTCTGGGGCGACAGTTTGTCGTATTTTTATATAATTCTATACGTAAGAGAGAAATATGTTTTATCGAAAATTCCCAAGTTGTCGTTGAAGAAAGTAAATAAATACTGTGTTTGGTAAACTCTGCTGGAAGTGGGAAAAAAAAATACGAGTACCGTACAATTTTAAATGTAATACGCATACGGTCCGAGTGAAATAGAAGTGAGTCAGGTTTTATATTATTTCGGTGATTCTGTGTGGACCGTGCCTTATAGCAATGCAGGTGCACGAAGCTCTGCTGGAAGAAGGAAGGATAATGAAAAAGGTCAAATTCAAAATTTATTATTACATGGCCGAGAGAAAGGAACTGACCCCAGTATTCTCATCAGATCCATTAGGTCCTTAAGTACCATTATGGAAAGCTTAACTTCACAATATCCGTTATACCTTATCAAGAATATACCTATGTAGGACTTAATTTACTTTAGCGGATTTAATATAATCGGTCTGTTCTGATTTCTCTTTCAGACTAGATGAATAATATTTTTAATAAACCGCTTCATTACGTGCAAAGCGAATGATTATTACACAGCTCTTCTTCATCAAATTAAAAAAAAAATATGGTATTTAATAAATATACATTACCGCGAATGTGATTAAATTAATAACTTCGCCCTTCTTGGGAACGTATTGCATAAAGAATCAAATATTATTCATACTTAGATGCGAATTGTCAAACAAATGTAATTAAAACGTCAATTAAAAATAATGCTACAAAACTGTTAATACTACGTCCATTTTTACGAAGTGATAAGTATTTTTTTGCCAAATTTTCTATTTAAAATTCTAAAAACAGCGAAGTATTTTTGTTTTCCTTTTTTGCATTACTAATTACGTATCTTTTACATAATAATAATATATATAATGAAACTTTTTAAAAATAAAATACAAACTTATATGCTCATTCTTCCTTTTTTGGGTTACTCGCACTTTTTTAAAATTCTATACCCAGTGTATATGATAGTACGATAAATAAAATTAAGTTGTAATAATTTATATACATATATCTATTTAATTTAATATACTTATTGTTTATGTCTATTATATATTAAGTAAATTAAACACACCAATAAAAAAAAACAAACACTTATTTAATTTTTATTATATACCCGTCGCGTTTCGAAGACATAATAACTCCCTTGATCATGAAGCTTTGTCTTTGAAACGCGACGGGTATATAATAAAAATTAAATAAGTGTTTTTTTTTTTTATTGGTGTGTTTAATTTACTTAATATATAATGATTTATACAATTACACATTTCTGTAGATGTTTTATGATAAACAGATCAATAACAAATCAGAAAAATATCATTTGCATACAAGAAAACCAACATATTCCATTAATACATTGAATATGTACGTAACTCTTGCTTCAAAATAGGTTCATTTTTATATTTAAATAATGGCGGCGGGTCCATCCATTATAAAATTGAATTAAATTACATACCTTGTTCCAGTGAAGAAATGGCGTTGTATTAAGCCACATATAATTGCTTGCTTTGTTTTTTAATCCATGCATTTGCGCATTAGTGAAATTATCTAACAAGCCAACCACTATGCAATCTGTGGAATTTTGTATAAATGTGTGCTCTCATGTTTGGCACTGAAAATTATTTAATTATCCGTTTGTTGCGTAATTCTGTCTGAAATTTGATATTAGTTATACCAGAGAAGTGTAGAAAAGTAAAGGCTTGTCCCATGAGAAATCGGATCCTTAAGTGAACTGTGAAAAGCTTAATTCCACAATCCCTGATAAACTATCGATGATATTATGGGATTTATTTATTACTACATGTATCGATTTATTCTTAACGTACTACAGAACTTGCGATTATTGTCTACAGTGACACGTTTTATAATATCTATAATCGCTTTCGATCTTTTTGCGTTACAATTCCGCGGTTCGCAACCATACTTTCGCACTGAAGCAAATGTACCCGGTTGTATAACATGTTATTGGAGAAAGATGTGATTGTTTCCCTATTCTACTGCATATAATAATGATTACGCTTTCTCAGGAAACCCCACCGAAAACGTATTCAAATAAATCGACGAAAGTGTAAAATTAAAATAACAAAAAACAAAAAAAACTAATAAATTAGTATACAGAACAACTATAGCCGAATTAACACTGTTTTTTTTTTTCCGTATCCGGTACTTCACAAAACTGATTGGAAAAAGTTATGTGCTGTTTATAGAAATAAAGACAAAGCTGGTAAATCTGAAGGACCTCAACTCGCAACAAAATTATAATCCCCTAATAAGCAAGAAAAACGAAAAATTTTTAATTCTAAAATTAAAAACTTTAAGGGGTATATTATATTATGAAATATCATAAGGAATATTCAAAAATGCTTAATTATATTCCGTTAAAAAAATAAGAAGAAAAATCAAGATCTTTTACGAAAATAAATAGATATCCTGGACCTTCATCTATTAATAACCGTTCGCTTAAAAAAAAAAAGTCAATTGGTGTCGTTAGAAAAGAAAAAAAAACTTCACGTACAAATATTTTATTAAAACGAAATAAAGATTAACGCGTGCGTCGGAATTTTAAGTTTCCAACAGATGCATATGTCAGAGGAGTAATCGTAGGCTTTGATTCGGCATATCGCTTAGCATTAAACTAATTGTTGTAGATTAAGCTTCGTGCGATTGGATTTCACACTATTTTTGTAGTCAGTTCTTTCGAGGTTTTAAATCGAAAACATTAAAAATTCATTAATTGTTCTAATGTTTCAGATGGCCCCCAAGGACAGTATTCTCATCAGACTAAAGCATCTGGCGTAGTGCCATACTACGGATACCCGTACTACCCGCTACCCTACGTGCCATATCAAGTGCAGCCGTACTCTGCAACTCCTTACGCTGCAGTTCCTTATCCTTCTGTTTCTCAAGCTGGAGTACCACGCTCAGGTGCTATTCCGTATGCGGCGACTACTCCATATAACGGCCCGGCCACTCCTTATTCCTCCGCAGGCGTTGTTCAAGGATACCCGTACTATCCTTACTACCCGTACCACTACAATTACGGCTACCCACCAGTACAAGCTTACTACCAGCCGTCCGTTGAAAATCAGTCGTCCCCTAAGGAGCAGTAATTTTATAAAATTACTTTTCTTTAGAATAGCGCGCATACGAAAAGTAATAGGTTAACACAACCGAGTTGGCATTTATAAAAAGAAAATAAATCTACACGATCTTTTTGCCTGTTTTTCATAGTATCAGTGCCATACAAACGTTATATTTTTACTTTGCAACGAGAAGTTCTAATTATACTTTAATATTATTATTTAAAATTTTAACAGACGAAGCATTTATTACAATCATTTGTACTTTGTAAATTTTAAATATATATATAATTTTTTAATTTATACATGTATATTTTATCGTAAAGAATATTTATATGCCGAAAAGTTGATCAATTAGTTTTATTACACGCCGACGCACAGTTATGTAAGGTGTTATTTGGGAATATGCATAGCTTTAGTAAATAAATTCGTATTTCATAGCTGCTATTTATTAAAATTTCTTCTTATTTGCAATTTTTTGTCGAAAACTTTTCGGCAGTACTAATTTAAAATGGATATTGTCGTCGCAAACAGTGGCGGACCCTCGAGAAACTACAGTGGGAACATTCCCGTTTTCAGTGAAAATAGCCTAATTAACTTTTTTCGTGATGTGTTTACGGCTTAGTTAATCTCTTCGTTGACTCCCTATATTGAAATCTAAACCCATCGAAAACATTAATTTTAAAAGTGGGATCCAAGTTCAATATTAAGAATATGCGTGATTGTCGACTTCGCCGACAAAAGAATTGAGATCTAAATGGGTGCCGAGTTCTGTAGATAATCCTGAAATTTATTTATAAGAACATACTACATTCTAAAATTAAAACACAATTTCTTGTTTTTTTCATAGACATCTTAAATTTGAACAGTCGAATTATTTACACGAGGCAGACAATTTAGGATAAATTAAAGCTCACGATTTCACTTGACTAGTTTTTACCAGCAAACAAAATTTTTAAAAAAGTCAGATATGTTGACCTTACAATATAAAAACAGTAACTCGCATACAACATAAAAAAGATAATTTGATTAGCCAAAATAGAAGATAACTTCTTGTATGTGAATCTTAGACAGTAGGAATATATTATTGGCAGTGTGCGACGGGGGAGTCCATTAACAATTTTATTTCACTTCCCTGTATAGCAATATGATTTGGGATCGCAATCAGTTTGAATACAGTCTGAAAAAGGCTACAGATAACTGAACAAATTCTGAAGATGATGGGATCATAAAAATGTATAAATAAAGATGTTGATTATAAAGCGTCAGATATGATTAGAAATTTATTGTTACCCTAACTGAAGATAAAAAAAGAATGGTACGTAATATCACAGCGGACTGTACGGAAAAAATTATAATACGTTTGAAGAAGTCGAAAACTTTTAAGGTAACAACGAATTTGATATAAAAAGAGGATAGTCCAAAGCGCCCCGTCGGTAAAAAAGAGAAATGTAAAGAGAATAAAGAATTATCACTGTTAAGGAATTATCGATTAGCCAAACATTGTGGAAGAGATTTAAAGTAAGAGAATAACGAGAAAATAAATTAGAACGAAGAAGAAAGTTTGTAAAATTATAAGTAAAGAAGGGAAGCTTAAGATGAAAATTTAGCAAATCGATTAAAAATATGAGAAAGAAAATGGCCAAATTCCGAAGTATGGGCAAGTAAGAAGAAATAATTTTTGAGGAAGAGACTAGAAGGCGTTTTCTAAAAAAAAACCGGATAACCTAAGTGAGACTTATGAATTGACAAGAGAAGAACGTTAAATCTGCTGATCCGGATTAATGATTTTTTTACTCTTTCGATAATTAACCAAGCGAGTGTAGATACCGGCGCTGAAAAATAAATAATGCCTACTAAGCTTTAAATAATCATAAAAAAATTAATTTCAAAACTATTTTCGCTGCAACTCAGTGATTCACAAAATATTTTTGACCTTCAGTTTTTGTGTTCCACTATTGACAGTAAGAAATTTTCGAAACTATTCTTAGCACTGCATATATTCTTGTAAAACTGACAAAGTTTTGAGAACCATAGATGAGAAATACATTTAATACGCCGTGGCTGATACCCTTCGGAATGATAGCTAAATCTTAAAATTGCTCACCGTGCTGGAAATATTAGACCTGTGTAATTTCTACGATAAAATAAGAACAAAAAATTAAGTGGCAGAGGAAAAAGAAAAGCCTTTTCTGTCTACCGAAAAAAAAATAAAAAAAAACAATGTTCACAGTCAAATTATTTTGAACCGTAATCTTATATTTTCATGGGTTTTTTTACGTTTATTTTCGACATATGCCAGCTCACAATTATTCACAGCTAACATTTCGAGTAATCGGAACGTAGTTTATACCGAAAATAGACAAATAATGTATTCTGGACCAACGTATCTCAATCTTTCTGTCTCACGATCCAACATATTTCTTTGAAGCAGTACTACGATCCAGTTTTTTATTTTATACTTTACAATATAAAAAAAAAAAATGTATTATATTAGCACGATATTTCGAATTTATTTAAAAATACACTTTGTCTGTAAGCAAATAAATTATATATAATTTATTTATTTAAAGTCGCTTGGCAGCCAGGGCCATTTGCAACGCCGAGAAGTTACATTTTATACGTAATAGACTAATAAATGAGAAGTACTAAAGAGGAAATTAAAATAAACAAAAGAACGAGAAAAAAAAAAAAGAAAGGAAAAGAAAGGAGACGAACGCTGCTGTACACCAAAACTATGTGAAAGGGAAAAGTCGGGTAAGCTTTAAAAATTTAAAAATATTTCCACACGCCGTTTCATTGTCCACCAAAATTTCGGCCAAACCAGCATCCTCCTCGAAACACGTGGCTCTCTCTTGTCGAAATTTGCGGCACGAGGTGAGAAGATGCTCCACCGTAATCTGCACTCCACAAATCTCACATAATATAGGTTTAAAACAAATAATTTATAAGTTTAACACATGATTTTTTAATTTAAAAATTTAAAAATTTAAAAATTTAATTCCTTTAGTTAATTGCCGAAAAAGTAATGAAAACAGACATTATAAAAATAAATTATTCCGAATTTTTTTTAAAATACGTATAAAAATGTTTTAAAAATAACGTTTTTCGAAATATTGGTAGATAGTTCGGTTTCATTATTGTACTGCATTTTTTATAAAAAAAAAAATTCCAAGTAGCAAAACAGAATCGGCTGTGTTAATAATTCTGAAAATCAAATTTAAATTATACTTATCAAAAAAGTATTTAAATTAAGAACATACAATCAGGCCCGGATTAAATGTATGATAGGCCCATGGCAACGGAAATATTAGGGACCCTTTTCGGAAGTGACAAAATTATCAGTTTTATAGAATAACTAAATTTTCTTTAATTTAATTTAATTATATTATTTTGAACTCACGAATTAACATATAATTATTAATGTAAACAAAACTAAATATCATATAGACAATGGGTAGAATTTACGATGCCAAAAAAAAAACATATATATAATTTTAAACAATGAATTTTTCAACAAATTTTAACCAAAGATTTGCATAAAAGGAATAGTGTATGTGCGTGTGTTGCGCATGTACACACGCGCTCACATTCATACAGACCTAAAAAAACACAGATTCCGACTCGTTATACCTTAAAACAAATTTCTGGTACGTTTTTACGAAACTCGAAATTTGACTAATACGAAGAGTTTCCTCCTTTAGGGGGAAATAAAAATGGATACAAAATGATTAACAAATAAATGTATTAAAAAATGCACTAACTCCTGTAAAGTTAATTTTATTTATTTAAAAAAAAGTTTATGTATATGACAAATGATAGATTAATTTTTTATTACATGTCGGAGGTGGGCATCTCTTGGGGGCTTGTTGACTGGGGCTGAAACCCCCTCTAGACCCCCCTCAAGATCCAGGCCTGCATACAACGTTGCAGTTGCTCATTCCGGACTGTGGTCTGACTCCTACGTCTCCTCATTCTCCAACCCGAACTTCTTTTTCTTGACTATTCAACCTTCCTTTCCACGCTTTCCATGGTTTATTAATTTTTCTTCTATGCACCGTTCCAATCTCTCTGCGATTTGCCGCCTGCGTTTTGGGCATAATTTGCTCCCTTCCTCATTGTTCCGTTATTCTCTCGTGCCTTCTCCTTATTGTCCTTTGCAGCCTCCTAGCAATCAATGTATTTATAATCCTGATCATATAATGTGTTCGGTTGTTCGTAATTATCAACTGAACAAGCTTCTTTTTATTCCTTCCTCCTACAAACCGGTATTCCCGCTCCATACTGTGCTTCATTCATTCTCTCCCTTCCTTCTCCTTCGGTTATTCTAGCTCTTAATTCCTTTCTGTCGGCTATCTCTGATCGTGTAAGGATCTGAGTCACTTTTTCCTCTCTGTTCTGCTATTCTTGGGCCAATGTCTATGTTGACGAACCCATTAAAAAAAAAAACAAAAAAAAAAAAAAACATTCAGTCGGTTTTTAAACTTATTTTTTGTACCAGTTATTTTTGAAAGTTCGCTTCCAGATAACGAAGTTTTTATAAAACCTTTTAATCCTTTCTCTCAAGATCGGATGTTCGTTCCGAATTTATAAGCAAAACTTTCGGGGAAATTCCGTTTTTTATTTTTTATTTTTTTTAGCCCCAATAACCAATCCATCGACTCGGTATTCTGGTTTCCTCTAAAGCTTCCTTCCAAATAATAATTTAATTAATTTTCTTCTTCCGATGTATTTATAATAATAGGAATAGTGCTGTTAAAATGAATTTATGATCCATCTTCCATAGGTGTTACGTACTGAATAAGCTTTTCCTTTTTCATTTTAATAAGTGATTCTGCATGATTTTAGATTCATATTTGAAATTTTATCACGAACTATCATTTTATTCTCAGCCATTTGTGAAAATGATAGAAACACATATCATTTAAATCGGGCTTCAAGTTTTTCAATGAAAGCTTTTATTTTACAACGAGAGCTAAAAGGAGTCATCTGATATCCTTACATTAACAAATTTAAATAGCGTGTCAGCTAAGTAGGCAACTGTCGAAAGTAACACATTACTTTTGAACTATATACTCCACGTTAAATTTTAATCATTTAGAAATATTTCAATTTCTATACGAAGTGCGAATAATCGATTATCTTTTATGAGAACATAACAAATGTTGAACTAATTTCATCACGCATTACTTAGCCCACTTAGTGCCCTCTTTCGAATGTACTTTACTATTTCTGCACATTCATTGAAAATGACAAGTAAATCTGCTTATTTTTAGCAACTGGTTGTTTTTGGCGAAGAAAACAACAAGTTATTATTAAATTGGAATGAGAAATTCCTTCGTGCACCATATTAAACTTCTATATTTTCCTGTTATGTCGCAGTCTCATCAATTCAAATCCTAACCATCTATTGCAAGAAGTATTTCTTTTGTTTGGAAATACGATTTGATTATTTTTTAAACTGTTCTGAAGGCAACAATTTAAAGATACATAGGAATTCTTCCTGAACAGCTTTACGTACGAGAAGAATGTATTTTATGTAAACCAGTATTTGAAGTGACTGTAGTCCACCAACTGAATTGCATATTAATGAGAATTTTTGATTTTTTCGACTGACTGTAATTTCGCAGCATCGGACAAAACGATTGTTTGCCAATTTATCGTGCCGTTCAATAAGGGAATGCGGCCTATTTCTGATCTATGTTCGTTGCCAAGGAATTTTTAGCAAAAGTCTTTCATTCAATTAAAATCATTCCTGCTCTGGTGTATTTTTTTCTACATTCAGCAATATATTATGCTGCCGAATAAAAGCGTTTTAAAGCATTTCCGTTTGTAGAAACAAATTTCGTTAAATTGGATGAACTCGTTTTTAATTCGTCTCGTTTTCTTAAAAAGAAATCGGTAGGTCTATCTTTATATTAACTACAACTTTTTTTCAAATGTTTTGATAGATTATTTCTTTCAAAAATCACCCAAACTAGATAGACACTTTTTTTTTTTTTGTGAAAATGAAACCGTAATTAATACATTTCTTTTTATAATTAAAAATAAAATAGTGTCAATTTTAATTTTTTTACTATGACCCGCTTAAACTGTTAGGGATTCATGTACTTCAAATCAGTCATCGGCAGTAATCCAGATATAATTGCGGGGTCTCGTCGAGACCGTGTAATTATTTTCCTTAAAACGGAAACAGTAACAAACGATTTTTTTGCCGAAGGCGGAACGATTACATTAAGAGAATCAGGCAGCACGAATTAGACAACCAACTAATAAAGTTGTTCTATCGGCCACCATAACGAATGAAACAATTTCGTCATACCTCATTTCAGCACTATCCCTAAAGCTACTGTTACCAATATCAATATTACGTGTCAACCCCTCAGACCAGCAGTTCCAAAATGATCGCGGAACCCTTATAAAATCAATTTTATTTTATGGAACCCTTGATGCCAAATCTAATATCTTTAAACGAGCAATTCTTGTATATATATATATATATATATATTTCGGCTATCCCGGAAACGGCTCTAACGATTTGGATGAAATTTTCACACTAGGTGTATTTTGAGTCAATAAATCGATCTGGCAAGGTCTAATCCATGGAGAAATTCGATTTCGCGAGTTCTAAGTGAATTTTAATGTTTTCAATATGATACGCGAATCAGGGTTGGTGGCACGATCTTTCGACGACGATATAATTGTTTGTTCTGCCTTTAGTATTATTTTTTGATTTTCGAACGTTATTAATTATCAGCTCTGGTAGTGTCTTTGTGTACGGGGCGGTGATGTCAATACTGGTGGAGCAAAGCAATAAAACATATGGTCGGCAAAACTGGTGAGGGGGTAATTTCAGATACCTGGAAACGGCGGAGAACGAATAGGCAAAGACATCGGTCTTCGCTCTCAGACGATCAGCTGGCGGTCAAATAATGGCGATTCGAAAATCATACGCTACGCATGCAGTAAAAATATATGTATAACAAAAAAAAGACATAAACGAATAGAAAATATCGTAGCGAACAGTTCATTTTTTATTTTTTTTGCCTTAATTTTATATTTAAATAAGAAAAAAAAAAACGCTTTTTAATATCTACTAAACAAAAAAATAATAAGAAAATCGGTTAATAAACAAAAGAGGACTTTGCCTATTTATATGCAGATATTAAATGTTTTGCGTATTTACATATTTATTTGTGAAAATGAATTACTAAGAATATGTTGTGCACATCATTTTAAAAATCCCTACCCTCATTACACTTTGCAGTGATTTAGTCGGAAATTTTTTCTAATTTGTTGAAAAACAGCTGATCACAGGTAAAATTACAAAAGGCTTTTTATTTGTTTTTATAACAAATAAACCCCGATAGAGATAAAGTTGACGACCCTACATACCTAAAATATAAATGTTCTAATAAAAAACGTATAGAAAGATATTCATAAAAATCAACGCGTGCAGTCATTGAAAACATTTTCCAACCACCTGGAAAGCGAATTCGAAGGACCTCTACATTTTTGTTGCGTTCAGTATTGAAAAGGAAAGTTGTATGGAAAGAGGCTTTACATTCTTCATAAATTAGTTTCGTAAATATTTCACGTTTTGTGAATACATGTATCTGAGATTAAAATAAAGTTAAGAAGTTACAAAAAAAAATACCGAGCAAGGCTCGGTCGCCCAGGTACTGAAAACTTAAAAGTAATTGTTGATGTGTAAACAAAACTTGATTGTTTTCTTTTTACTTACAACTTTTACTACGATTCCATATTCTCTATTAACTTATAATAAAATGTATCGCAATTTCAAATATTTAAATAAAAATTACTTAATAAAAATTTTTAAACAAATTAATTTTAATGAATGAAATTGTTTCACTGTTTTGCTAATGATGGTTTTAAAACTTAGTTTAATATCTGACAGTTATACGCGTACATCCGGAATAGCATCCAGTTCGCTCCTAAATTTGTTTTTCGTTTTCCTGTCTGGCATCTATACGTAGTTAGAAAACGGAGCAGAGTTAAAATAATCTTTATGGCTATTTCAGGGTATATATTCATTTTTAATACTAACCCAAAACTCGTTGAGTGACACGGATTTAAATGTGTATTTTAAAGCAGCTGAACTCTGAATATCAATGAGTAATTCATATTCCAACATTGATAAAGTTTCAGATTTATCTTTATTGATAAATGGATTTCGTACCCGGTCGATGTCATTATCGATAATCGGAAAATATTCTGACAAAGACTTTAACAGGTTCGCCAAATGTTCACCAATGATGTTTTGAATTTCAGTTGGTAATTCTATATTATGTTTTCTTGTAGAATTTCACTTAAAAGCGGAAAACATTTAACATTGTTTTTTTTTTTTTCCATACAAGAAATCCAGAAATTTAGTTTTCTTTTTGGAGCTGTTATTTTGTCTCTCGCAGTAAATATGGTTGTTGCTTTTCCCTGTAAAGATTTTGCCAAGGTAAGCTAATTTTATAAGCCAAAGTAGATCCGTTTTTATAAAAAAAAAAAAAAAAAGTTGCTTTAAGCGAAAAAATAGACACCGAAACATAAAAAAGGAATGCAGTTTTTTTTTATGACTACTACGAAGGCTTATCGACAGTGTATTTGACGTAAATAAGGGGAATGGCTTCATAATTTATTATTGAACGAAATATATTAAAACCACAACGCCTTTATTTATAATTTAAATGTTTTTCTCTTATCGAAAATATCCCCCTCTTCGGCTATTTCTATTTCTTTCCTGTTTTACGAAAAATTTCTGGCTTATTCTCTATTTCCCGGTTTTACCAGTTCGAAGGCAACCCTAATGATTTTCTTGCGGAACCCCAGTGACCCTTTCGCGGAACCCACTATGGGAACCGCTGCCTCAGACGATGAGTTTGTACACGTAATAAGCTGGCGAAGACAGTGAATGTCGAGAATGTGAACCGTGAAAATACGCAACAAATCGTAGAATTTTCATCAAAATCGAAGACCACAGTTGTCCAAATTGCAGAAAAGAGAATAGATCGGTGAACATACAACAAGAGATTGATTCCAGCTGTCCAGGCACCACGTGCCAACCTCTATACGTCTAAATAAAAAAGATATGTATTTTACATTATACTTTTTGTTTAAGGATTTAGCGTTTCAACCATTATTTCGATTCTTTATATCTTTTCTTTAGGTTTTTTTTTTAACAATATAATTGGTCAATTTAAAAAATAAAGATTTTCAACCAAAAACTTTCATTACGAATGTATCAATAACATTGGAGATCCATTAACATCCAATTGTCTACTTCAAGTATCGCGGGCGAAGTCGTGACGCTAGTATATATGTATTTAATTAATATGAATGCGCGTGAATAAAATAGACACCTTAAAAATTAACTTTCTACAAACGGAGGAGTTCAGACCCTTTGGAATGCCTTTGGTTCCTCTCCGATATCATTGTATTTAAATATTCCATAAATTTATGCATACTTCCGTGTTAATTAGTTCAAATTTATTATGTATTTAATATAATAAAAAAAAAAAACGGATACTGTTTATTTAGTCTAAAAATGTTGTCTAATTTCCCGTAGATTAAATGTAAGGACTAAGATTTCTTTAATGCCTTCGTCATCTATTAAAAACTAAATGTTATCCAAAATTGAGTCGCGATTCCAAGGTTAAGAAACATTATTCCGGATCAATTTTATGTAACAACATAATTGTCCGTAAATTGTATTTCTCTGTAAACGCAAACGACTGGAACTCATCGATTAAAAATTAATATTCACGAAAATGAAATACTGAAATAATACAGCAGTCTGGTGATAACAGATGTAACTTTATTTGTTTATATTTATAAACATTCGTTTTCAAAACTATTCTTTTTTGCCCAAATTTTTTATTTTTAACCCTTCCCTTTTAATTTTTACTTAAGTATTTCTATTTCGTCATCATTACTGAACATAATTTAATATCAACAGTAGACAATTGAGATCAACACGCGACCAATTCGCAGAGTGTTAAAGTTGTAATTTGGCTACTATTACGACTAGCGGAAAAAAAGAACTCTATCGGATAGATTACGGGGAATATTTAAAATAGCAGATTGAAACTAACGTGAGAATGCATTTTAAAATACGTGCCTTCTTGAGTATTCTCAGTGGACAGTTTTGTCGGTTAATCAGTGGTTAGTAAACCCTATTGTAATATAATGTTTACGGTACACAATGAAAGAATACACAGTGTTGTTAATAAAATGTATTTGAATAAAAAAAAATTAAAAGCATTTTTAAATACACACGGGAACGACAATTTTCCTTGTAGCGGATTTTAGATTTTGTTCTTCGATTTTAGAACTCTCATTTTCGATCTGATTATGTCCCAGTCCATGTACGCGCCGTATACGCACCTGTCTGAACTGTAACCGGTGCGTCCGTGTAGTATACGTAAATTATCAAATGCAAAGATATTTCCTAGATTTAAAAAAAAAAATAAAAAACGATTCAGCGCTAAAATAACTTTTTGAATAAAACAAAACAGTAATTATTTTGTTGTACTGATTTTAATTTACAAGGTATATGTGTATATTAATAGCACAACGTTATTCGAATTCCGGGGAAAAAACCGTTATGTGAACGTTTATTGTATTTTTATGTGACACTTTTCTGTTACACTTTGATATAAACGTACAACAAAAATTAAAATAATGAATAAATTAATAAAAAATTTAATTGAATATGAAATGCAGTATTTTGTTATATATATATCAAAATAAATACGTGTACCGCATATTAACTTCCCTCCATGCGAGTTTTTACTAATTTATTATATGTTTTATTTTTTATTTTATTTTTTCTAGGTGACGGTAGATAGTTCATAACAAAACGTTTCCAATCCGTTCACTGGCATGTTTTATATTTAATGTATATTCAATGTTTGATATTTATGTTTTTGGTCTTTTATTATTTTTTTCCTATTTCTTTAATTTATGAATGTCACAAGGAGTGCTAAATTCGTGTTTGCTTTTTTTTTCAATTTTTGTTCAGTGATTAGAGAATTCTTTAACACTTAGTTTGAACATCTTTACACTTCACTTTTTTCCCGGTAACATACGTTTTCTAGAAATGAGGGTAATTCTAGTCTAAAAATTTAAAGAAACTAGTCAACCAAAAGATAATTAAATTAATTCGGAACTTAGAAGGCGTGTAAAAATGTACCTTTATTTTTTATTTATTTGAATTATAAATTATTGAGGCATAGAGAACAAACATTTCAAATTATATCCTTTTCCTTTCCCTCATATTCCTTTGACTTTATTGTTTTCCGTATACGTACTCTCGTCTATAGTTTTTCTCTTTTTCATTTCATTTCCATCGACCTGCTTTGGGTACCAAGTCATACGGGTGTGGATGGTAACAAGACGGTGGATTCCTTAGCACGCTCAGCGTTACACTCCCCACATTTTGTTAAAAAGATTCCTGGACACAACATACTTCTCCTCTCCAAAACAATGCATATCAGACTTTAGTCGGATGTATGTTCCTTCCATCCTCCTATTTTAAATTTGACCTGTGATGTAAATCACCTTCTATTCGAATGCTCATCTATCTCCTCAGAACGCGCAGTCTTTTATTCTAATTTGCTCGGCCTTGCCCTCCTGACCCCTTACTGTGCCCACTACATTCTTGCTATTCCTTCTCCTTCTGTTGTTCCTGTATTGGCTACCTTCATTTCTTCTGTTTCTAATCGCTTCCTGATATAACTTTCAAATCCCTACGTTGCATTATTTGTTAGTCCTTTGTGTTGGGTAAACGTCCTGTGTTGATGCGCCCAAAGAGAGAAAAAAAAAAAAAATCTAATATTTTAGATATTACAGGTGTGTAATGCCTCTTTTCAGTCCATCAGGAGTGTGTTAGCTATTCTTTATAGAATAGTTGACCATGCTTGTCAAAATAGGAATAAAAATATGTTTGGTTGTACAATAAGCAAAATTTAAATACACTACTATAAAAAATTAAATAATTCGTTTATAGTGGTGTATTTAAATTTTACTTACTGTACAATAAACGTAAACAATATGTGTAACTAACAGATATAATGAAATATGTTTGGGTTTTATTTAATATCTTCAACCTTAATTTCGTCCCATCCAGGTGCCTTATGAACTTTTAGATTATTAATTATTGATTTTATTTGGGATTTATTTGCAGCTGGAATGAAAAAATAAGACAAAGTAAAATTATTCAGTAACTGGGCGAATTATTCCTACAAGAAAACTTACAACAGCCATATATCATTTTAGACTGAATACAAATTGTCTTTTTTTTTTTTTGTTGGCCTGGCATCTAAACCATTTGACCCCTTTCAATATAAATTACAAATTGTCTTCCATGTCTTTGTTCGAAATAAGCATAATTTCTATTACATTCTAGATGTACACTGCAAAGACGATCCTAATCATTTCTTTTTTTGGTGCAACTTGTTTTTTAACAGAGGCAAAATTTGTAAAGGCCTCTCTTCGATTTAAAATTCTCTTTCTTCTACAATTTCAACTGTTTTGGCTACTGTCAAAACTGACCTATATGCGATCTTCAAAATTTGTTACTAACGGGTTAGGTTGAATACAAGAAAAAAAATTAAATTTTCTAGCATTTTTATAAGAACATCTGAAATACTAAACTATTCTAATTAATATCATTCAAACATTACTGTTTTATCCTCTCGAACTGTCCCTTTCGACAATTGCAAAATTATTATAGTTCTCAGAACCCTACTTTCTACTTACTAAGAAGTTGAAAAATTGATGTTCCAAAATCTCTCGAAAAATAAGGACAAACGTGTTAAGAGAACATTTGAATTTTCTTTACCTTGTTTCATTTTGACTTCGACTAAATTTTCTTTATCGAATAAAGTATTTACAAATACTTTCAGCGCTTTGTACCATTTTACGGCCACATCCGGCGGAACAGAGAAATGCGAATCACGTTGAGGGTGGTTGAAAAGAATTCTCGTTACTTGCCCGAACATGTCTTCGCTATATAAACAATTTAGATCAATTTATTCGTATTTAGATTTATTAATTTTTTTTCTTTTCCTACTCGTCTTCGTATTGTTAAACTGAAAAAGAAAAAAAGGAATAAAAATAAATTAACATACATATACACGTATTTGTAAAACATTATAATAAAACATTCGGGAGGAAATAAATAATATATAAATAACAACGATCCTCTTCTTTCTTTATGTTTGTTAAATTTTTCTACGAAAATTATTAAGAGCTGGGAATAAATGTAATAATTCATATTTCAAGGAACAATTTAAAAACATGGATCGTTTTCGATTTAATCGAAGATACAAACGGTATACGAATGCTTGCAAATGATAATGATTCTCTTGTGCGACCAAAGACTGTAGACTAATCACTTATTACAGTAGTCAACCCCTCAGTAGATGTGGTACCAGCTTTGAAAACCGTTTTTGTAACATTTGTTTATTAATAGTCAAACAGAAATGTGTGCACGTATATATTTAATAAAAAGTATTTATAAGATTTAATATTATTTGTTTTCGTACGGGTATTTGAGGTACATTTTGTTTTCGATTTAATTAAATTTTTTCTTGTTCTTTTCCTTCATTGTACTGACGGAAATCTGCCATAGAAAATAGAGATCAAGAGAAGCTAGATGGGAAAGAGTGGATGAGAAGATAAAATGATAAGAAAAGGGAAAATTCAACGAAGCGTAAATTTGATACTTGAAGAGGAGAGTGATTTATTTGTATTTTTTTCAGTTTATACGGTTACTTGTAGTATCACTGAGAATACAGTTTAAAGTACTTCGGTAATCGGAAATACGTCGCGACACTTATTTCTTTTCAGTTGCCTGTTAAATCTGGCGGGAAGATCAACAGTGAACATTCTATATGTGAGTGGATTCAAGTTAAGCTGAAGTTTCTCGAAAATCCTTCTGCCCTGCTCGACATAAACCTCCCTCACGTATGGAACGTTCAAATCCGTATGCAGTTATCGTTGGATACAAAATAAGGCGCTGATGTCATCGTCTCGCCAGCTAGTGTAGCTTGTAAAGTTAAAATAGAAATTAGTATGTTCGCGTTATAGACGGAATACAATAATGGTCCTAGCAGATCGTCTTGTGCTACTGACGATCTCATAAAATATACTTTCGAATATGAATCATTTATTCTAATGAAAAGTATAATTTAAATAATAGATAAATATCCTACGCAGTTTGTACGGCAATCCTCGGTTATTCTCCTGTGTGACATCGAGAAATATCGCGGAAGATACTTGGCTTTTTTCTAAAGTTAACGAAATTGCATCAATTAATCGGTAGCATTGATGCATTGTAAAGTGCTCCTTGCGAAAATCTAATGATTTGGTAGCAGGTCACATTGTTTTTTTTATAATTGGATCAATACGATTTAAAATCAGCTTCTCCAAAACCTTCGACAAAGAGGGAAGCAAGCTAATTGGTCTGTATGATGAGAACTTGGTCCGCGGTTTCCCTGTTTTATAAACCGTGTCATAACCGACTACATTGTGGGAAAGTATAGCGTTCTTAGAGCTACAATGAAGATATAGCAAAGGAGGATATCTGTTCTTTGTGGCAGGCTTGAGAATATTTTTCTGGTAATTGTACAGAAGCCAGGAGCTTTACGTAACGTTGTACCATGGAGGCATTCGAGAACATCTCTCGGAGAAAAAACCTTGATAACGTGTTCACATTGATGAGGCCTTTTTCATGTAATCAGAATGTTTTGAATTTAAATGCGAGGTAAAGACCGCGTTAAGGTGGTCTGCAAAATCATTCATCTTTTCTTTGTCCGTTTTAACTCGAATATTATTTGATCTAATATTTTGGAGTTTTTCCGATGGGCTTGGCAATTTTTTTAGCTGAAGGATTGAAAATTTCATTTTTCTACTCATCTTATTCTTTAGTTTGTTTTGTAACCCTTTAAATCCGTTTTTTAAACATGAGTAACAATTACGTTACCATCTCCTTCTGATTGATCCGGTTTCCTTTATTAATTTTCTTATTTCTATGGGTCACATTTTACGAGTTCAGTTGGGCTTCTATTACAAAGTTTAGTGTCATGTATCTCAGCACGACGCAGCGAAACGGAAGGTTATAGCAATTTTCCGCATGGCCGAATAATTGACATCTTTTGCATTATTTGAGCGGTAAATCTTTTTTCGATTCCTCAACTATTACTATTGCATTTAAACTGTGATTGATCCTTAATATAATTCTGTTCCATACTGTTGTGGTATATTATAAATCTTATTGAAAAGTAAATAAATACACTTTAAACCACAAATTGTTATTTAATTATTTAAAATAAAAATAAAACACCGACTAGTTTCGGATAGTATTATCCATATTCATGGTGTATATATATATATATATATTATATATAAACAACTAAAATTATAAACAACAAATGTAACTGTCAACATTAATAAAATCACCATTAACTAATAAAATTCGAATCAATGTAAAAAATCACAGCAAGTAATTATTACTTAGTTAAAATATAAAAAATAATAAAATGTAAATTTTAATAAATTTGAAATGTAAAATAAGTAAAAAGATGAAAAAAATCAATTAAATAAATAATTTAAAATAAATTAACACGATGAATATTAAACGTTATATAATGGATTATTGTTAGGTAAGTTGTTATTAATGACATTATTTTTGTATTTCTGAATATAATAATTTTCGGAAAAATCTAAGTATTTAATGTTTTTAATAATTTTTAAAATAGTTAGGTCTTCTTCTATCTTATTATTCATCACATGTTTTTCTAAGATTAAATGTTTGGCAAATGTAGATTTTTCAATATAGCCATATTTTAAAGCAATCCCTCAATATATAAAATAACAAAACTACTACAGCATAATAACATCAACATATCATACTGTACAAATAATAACTTATACAATAAATTAATTAACATCCATAGCTTAACCAATTTAAATAATGAATTTGAAAATTCTGGCATATACATGCCAACATGCAAATCATGTAAAAAGGTGTATATAGGACAAACAAAAAGATCTTTCACAATCAGATATAAGGAACACATGTATGCTTTAAAATATGGCTTATTGAAAAATCCGCATTTTCCAAACATTTAATCATAGAAAAACATGTGATAAATAATAACATAGAAGAAGACCTAACTATTTTAAAAATTATTAAAAACATTAAATACTTAGATTTTGCCGAAAATTATTATATTCAGAAATACAAAAATAATGTCATTAACAACAACTTACCTAACAATAATCCATTATTTAACGTTTAATATTCATCGTGTTAATTTATTTTAAATTATTTATTTAATTGATTTTTTTCCATCTTTTAACTTATTTTACATTTTAAATTTATTAAAATTTACACTTTATTATTTTTCATATTTTAACTAAATAATAATTACTTGCTGTGATTTTTTACATTGATTCGAATTTTATTAGTTAATGGTGAATTTATTAATGTTGACAGTTACATTTGTTGTTTATAATTTTAGTTGTTTATATAGTGTTTTAATTTTGTGATTGATTCAACAACAATTTTTTTAACATTTTTTTCAACAATTTCAAGTCTGCAAAGATCACAAGGGGGAGGGGTTGTTTGGTTTGGTAACCTATAATGTTATTAATACTTTTCACTCAAAATCTGCTAAACTCGATTTCCATTTTGATATCCGTTACATTTGTAGAGTGGTGTAAGTTCTTATCACTACCTGAGCAATCTCTGCTCCGGTGAGGAGTATGTGTAAAAGAGATATTTATTTTCTTTTAAGATTTTAATAATTTAACGGTAACTCATTTAGTCTTAATAGTGACACCAGATAGCGCAGTTTTTTATTAAAATTCTATTTCTGGAAGGAATTTTCCTGGAGGCCTTGAAATTGGTGATATTTTTAACCATGACACTGGTGGAGGTTTATTTAATATCAACGGTTCACGAACCACATTATTATGGTCAGTCGGACAGAGTTCGTTGCTTATACTGGTTTCTTCGCTGACATTTTGCCACTGTTACCATTGTTGTTACCGTCCTTCTCAGTTGGTAGAAATTTAAAGATGTTTCTTTTGGGCTTCAATACAGGGTTGCCGTCAGCAAGATTATCATCGGCAACTTGTTTTACTTCTGCTGTACGTTTAAACGTATACAAATCTTCACTATACTACACACTTTTCGCTATATTCCAGAATAACGTATAACCTGTTTTTGAATTTTGTAGCCTGATTTATCAGCTCCGTTAGCTGCGGACGAATTTGAAGGCCGTGAAAGGCGCTGTTGTTTATCCAGTAGACGTCCACGTAGGGTTGATTGTCGGATTTTGCACAGTCATAATTTTACTCGTAATTTTAAAATATATAATATAACTATGAGCTCGGTCTGGTAAAGCCAGCCGATAAAGGAAAGATCTTACTTGCTTCCTCAGCGGTCGATTGTATATTTTTAGTCGATCGAATAATAGGATAAACTGCGATTTCTGCGCAGTACTTTATCATCGTTGTTTTTGCTATTGTTTTTAACATATTTATTTCACACCTATATTTTACTGAAGTTTAAAGGTGTGCCTTAAACTGGTAATTGCATGTGTGAACTATGCGTATTACGTGCCAGGCAGAATGAATCGTTTCTAAAATTAAACATTTGATATGGATTTTTATTGTTTGTCGTTAATTTTGGTACGAGATTCGGAATTTGTGGTGCTATCTTTTGACGATGTTTGAGGTGGAAACTATTTACTTGATTTCGTTTAATTTTTGATTTTTCGGATATCGGCTGTGTTATTCTACCAGCTCAGGTGTGTTCAGGAATGCCTGCTTAGCCGGAATCCGTATTTTTCCGATACGTTCGGTCTGATATCGGTCATACGGCAGAGTAGGTATCTTGGCGTAAACAGGGTGATAGTAGCCGGTTGCAGTAGTTTGCATTAGCGCGCTGCTATGACACCTGCCTACATGCTACAGGTTTCAGTGAGAACAGATCCATAATAATCACGGTAGAGTACGCGGCTCGATTTAATTGTTAAGTAGTATATATTGGGGGGGTTCGCTAATGCGAAGATAATTCTCGCAACGGCCGATTTTAATTGTCTAATTCGTTAACGTTTGTTCACTGTGAGAAAGCGATCGCCGTTATCGCCCTTGCAGTAATATTGCCGGTATTGATCGAATCGCGTTCATCGAAATTTTGTATCTTTTGTTATAGCTGTAATACACGTTTTATTTCGTTAAAAAAAAATTTTTTTTACCTAGTCAAATTCGTAATTTTCATCTATTATTATTATTATTTTATTAGCTTCTCTTATAAAAGAGGTTGCTCCGACCCAGAACTTCTACGCTAGTCATCATGTTAAATCTCTTGCGTTCTCTCCCCGCTTTTCCGAGTACTTTCCCGCTGGAAGCTAGTATGAATAGCCGGTCTAGCCGTCAGATATTTCGTTTTCCCAGCCGTGATCTTTTTAAACAATGACAATTCCGTTAAATTCAATCTACGCAGCACTTCCTGATTTGTTAATTCACCCATTTTATCCTTTCCATTTTCCGTTAACACCACCGTTCGAACGCGTTTATCCAGTTTCATATATTTTTCGTGATTGTCCACGTTTCTGAGGCGTATCTTAGTATTGACCACACGTAACTTTCCAGTATTTTCATTCTTGTGGATTTTTTTATCGCTGAGCTTCTGAGTGTACGTTCTATATTATTAAACGCACTACTTGCCTGCCCTATACGTATTCTGATTTCTTCATTTTCTCGGCCATCATCTGTGATTCTTACTCCCAAATATGTATATTTCTTAACTTGCTCGAACTTTTTCCCATTAATGATTACATCCAGCGGTTTCATGATTTCTTTTGGGCTTTTACTAATTTTCATTATTTTGGCTTTTTTCAATGTTAATTTTTGCATTCCCAGTTTGCAGCTTTCTTTATTCAGTGTAAGTACCATTCGCTGCAGCTGTTGCAACGTTTCTCCGATGGGCCATTTTTCTTGTTGTTCTTTGCATCGGTACGAGGAGGATATACTGCGGTAGGGTCTCCAGTCCTTTTCCGTAGGCTTTGTTTAAGGTGTGCTCCCCTAGCCGAGAGATCCCTGCTTTAGGGCGCCGGGAACCCGCCTTCTCACCCTAGAATGACATTCGTCATTCTGACCTGGGGTAACGGTCGCGGGTGAGTCGCTGACAGCCCGCTGTTGGAATTGCGGCAAAATGCTTAACGGTATTTTTTAAGAAATCGACACACTCGGCATGCGTGACTCCCACCGGTTTCCTGTCAGCTATATAATCGTCCGAATTAAATTCTAATAAAAGGTCATAATCAAATTATAAGCAATTTCACAAGTAAAATTTTTTCTAATATCTCCATAACAGCAATTCCTCCGAGAAGAATCCCGTTTCCGGAGTTTTTACCGTAGCGTTGTCCATTTCGAAAAAGTTTTACAGAAGTCTAATGTCCCCAAAACCACTTCTCAATAAGTTTCAGTTAGGGTCAACTGGTATCGATTTATAATAAAGCAACATATCCCTAAAAATTGGCTTCTCGGAATGAGGACGAAAGTTAATTTTTATTAACTAGCTCCCGGAACATGGATCTTGGTAAGAACTGGGTCTATATCAATTTTTCCTCGTTATGACACAAATTAAAAAAAAAAAGAGGAATCAGCGTCGTGCAAAGGGTAATACAGAGATGCGAACAGAGAAAAGCGGAAACACGGTAAGGGGAGAAAAGAGTGCTGAATCTCACATCACAGAAATAATAATGAAACGTCAAAAAGAGGAAAGAGTGAAACTAAAAAGTTGAGGCTAGGAAAAGATTGGATTAGGAAGTAATTTGAGAAGAAATTCGAGAATAGCAGACTACAGTCTGGAATGGCAGTCTAAGGTTAAGAATTGACCATTGATATCGAACCATCAGAAGCATTGGCATCGCCATAGTCCTCCATACCGGAAGAACTGGGAATTCACGAATAAAGGTGGATTGAAAAGAGAATAGATCAGGCGTATGGTGGAACGAATTGAAAGAATAATACTGTTGAAGGAATGAAACGATGGACCGGAAAAGAACATTTCTACAATTAAATACTACGAAGAGAATTTGGAGATCCGACTTTAAACGAAAAAGGCGAAATAAAATGAAATACATAAAATAATGTTCGATTTACACTACTGCTTCATTCAGAATAGGCAAGGCAATATAGAAAAGAATCTATGGAAAGGTAAAAGAGTTAGGCGTGTAATGAACTATTATATTTGGAACGTAAACAAATACAGAAAGCATGACAGAACGGATATACATATAAAGAAAACTCAAAAGAAAACCAGCGAATGAAATAGTTTAGACAAATAGAATGAACATAATTGCGAAAAGAAAAACTATTCAATAAAGTGAAATCTAAGATGGAATAGGTTTTGGGAGGTTAGAAAGTCAAATATTTTTAATAAAGAAATAGCAACCCGTGCTGATTATTAACAACCAATGTATTTCTTATATGACGTTTATGATTTTTATACGATAAAACGTTCTTATCAAGAAGCATATATTTATACATAAACGAAATTTGAGTAGCCTAAAAATTAAATCAAAAACGAAAATATACGGTTAAAATGAAAGAAAATACAAAACAAACCAAATAACCGGTGCACGATATATATTGTAATACAACTGTCCTTTCTCCACTACAATATCGCACCATTCAACTGGAGTTTTCGTTAGAATACGATATTCGTTAGGATATTGTTCCTTCAGAATATTGGAAACGTTCAGTCCGTCTACTAATTGATTGGCGCCTTCATTTTCCATATCCGCTTGAACAAAATAATATAAAATGTTTACCTGAAATGAAATTCAATTTGCTTTCAAAAATAAAACCAAAAAAAAAAAAAAATAACAAAAATAACGCATTTTACCGATCCATTAATGGAATATACTTGAAAATTGTAAGCAACAAATGTGACATAATTCAGAATAAAGAAAAATATAAATTTAAATTAAACAACGATACTTTGCTACTCTAATATCGTGGTAATTTAGAGCATTTACTTTATTAACCCTTAAACGTCCCATGTGCATTATAATGCACATTAACTTTGAAGTCATTTTTAAATACTTCCCCGTGTTAAATTGATAAAGAAAAAATTATAATAATATACAATATTATATTTTGTTTTAAATATATTCAAGTTTGGGATTTCTGGGCATGCCCAAAAGCTTTCAAAATAAAAAATATACAAAATAATTTTCACTTTGCTTTTTCTACGTGGGGGCATTTAAGAGTTAATAATGTATAGAACGTTTTCTAATACATCATAAACTCCTGAAATAAACCTTCAAAAATGGTAACAGGAAAAGGTCAGCGCTGTGGCATGCGTCACCTACTTGTAACCTCGCTACAAATTTTAACGAATTACACCTACTGTTCCGAAATGTACTTGTTTAAGTCTGCACTCGAAATTTATAATTTAAAAAGAGACCTCTTTTTCTCGAGTTCCCTTATTGATTTCCGCTTCCTTAAGTGTTTAATTCATCGGTGAACTTTCATAATCTAATTATAAGCAGCAATTTAGAAAGTTAACTCTAAGCGATGAATGTATTTTCATTAAATTTAGATTATTTTCATCACTTACTCCAGGTCCGTATTCGTAGTACGGTAGATCGAGGTGCAAATGTAAATTATCTGACAGATAGGCTACGTTTGTGGCATCTTTTTTCGCTTCAACTACGAAATAATCCCTGAAATAAATGGCTGAAGTTAATGAAAATTCGATGAAACGTAATATTCACACGAATATATGTATTATTAAAATTATAAAACGTTTTTCTTTTTTTTTTGTTTTTACATAGATTTAAAATGGAATCAAGTTGAATAGAAAACGTATTTAAATGTTGTGGGTTGTTTTCCCGAGGGTTATTTGAAATACCCAAACAGCGTTCGGTTCGGATGTGTTACAGTCCAGAAACCTTCGTTTCATTACACACATGTTCTTCTCATGTATCTGTCTGCAGAGTTTCCTTAAATGTTGAAACATTATTCCTTTTCAGTTTTGTTATATGCGGCTTTCACGTATCAATCGTGGAATCAAATATTAGACTGAATAGTTTTGTCTGCCGTCATTCGTGAGGATTGACATAAAGTGATTTTGGAGAAGGAAAATCTCAATTTCAACCCGTAATTGTAATTTGTTAATCGCGGATTGGGCATTGTATAGAAAATTCAAGGATTTAATATTACGATCATCTACAAACGTTCGGACTGAGCCGCATGCGATAGTGCACTATGTCATTCATGTACAAAATGAAAAAAACGTAATCTGCGTTATTTCATTATCCATTGTAATTAAATTTGAAATAAAGAATCCTATTCTAACCACTAGTGTCCTGTCGGCATGGAAATTACGAAGGTAGTTTTACTCATGTCTTTGCTAATTCTGACGCTTTTTAGTAAACACGAACTCAAAACCTTTTTCGATTTAAAAAAAAAAAGGAAGAATAGAGTTGTTGATACTTTACCTTTGTAAGCTAATTTAGCGACTAACCGCTTATTTCGGGGTTCCTATCATCGGACCTTTCCGAGATTGGAATTTACTATTTTCTTAGATTGGAAAATAATTTTTTTTTTTTTTTTTTTTTTTTTTTGATGGGTTCGTCAACAAGAAAATTAGCCCAAGGATTGTGAAAGAGACAAGAATAAAGTTGTGTTTTTAAACGTTTAAGGATGGAGGATAAAAATAATTCGAGGGCAGAAATAACAGAAGTAGAAGGAAGTGAAAGAATATAAGAAGCAAATAAGAGTGGGAATACCCGAGTTTTGGTAGCGACGAGTAGAAGAATGACTGTTCAGCAGAAAAGGTCAAACATTCAAATATGATCAAAATCGGAAGCAATGTTGTGGAAGGGGTATGAACATGAAAAAATAGAGTAAACGCAGATGAAAACGGAGTAAATGATGCAGAAAGATAATTAAAACAAAGATGACAAATAGCCGGAATTGTGTAGCGTTTAAGAGAGGATAAGTATCTAGAAAACCCATGAACGAGAAGGAAGAGATAGTTGAACAAAGGGCCAGAATTGGATATTGAAGAAGAATAGGAATAGAGCCGTAATTTAGAATGGTTTTTTTTCCTTTTTTCTCAAGGCAAAAAAGAGCAATATTATGAGTTGGAAATGTGCCCAAAAATCTACCACTGGAAACGGAAGAACGGGCTAAGTAATTCATAATTTCATAGCTCCCAATGCCTTATATGATCAGGAATCCAAAACAGATTGATCCCAATCGAGTGAAAGAGAAAGAGATCATAGATGAGAGAACGTATAAAATTATTACCATAATCAGAAAAGGAAGCAGGAAGAGGATATGTGATAACATCTAGAATACTTTTAGAATCCCAGATTATAAACACATTATGTAAAACTAGTGATGGGGAAACGAAGAGAACAGTAGCATGTAGAATAGCAATAGATTCTGTATAGAAAATTTAGCAAAAGCGAGAAGTTTTAAAAATGCAAAATAATTCAAGGCAGACCAACTATATTTGGTTCTTGGGAACTGTCAGTATAGGTGATAATGTGCGTGGTAAAGAGAGAACCTATTGGAAAATTCATTTTTCGTGACTGAGCAAGAGATTTAGAAGAGATCGGTCCGGAAATCATTTATCACGATGAAGAAAATTGGAAAAGGTGGAAGAGAAATAAGGAAGTTATATATTGTTACGTATTCGGTACGCGTAGCTCTATCTCTTGACGACGTTTGAGTTAGAAATTATTCTCTGCTTGTTCAACTATTCACGATTTCTCAAACGTCGTTCTAGGTTGCATCGCCGCTTTGTCCTGTTAAGAGTGCTTAATCGGCCAAAACCAAAAATCCCCATGTTCGGTTGCGAGTCCGGTCAGTTGAACGGTCGCGTCGAGGTAGAGACGTAATTAGTGTCTGGGTGGTAGTGGTCGAGAGCTGCGGCAGTGACTTGTGCTTGCGGCGAAAGCGCGGGATACTGTGTGTGTCGAGTAACGCTGAGCTACAGGCAGACTGAAAAATCCCGCTAAAATCAGGCAGGGTAGTATGTGCGGTGATCTACGCAGAAGTGTTCTTCTTAAAGCTTCTGCGTAGCCTTTGTGACCGTCGCACTAAGCACACTGTGTTCGATCTGTTGCTTTGCTGTGCGAGTCGTCGTCTTCATCGTCGTTGATGCAACGTGTTTCTAGTCTAGTCGTACCGTTATGTGCACCGAAAATCAGCATGTCGCGGATGTAACCGTTTTGTTTTGTTGTATTTTTTCTGCTCCAAAGTTATCGTAAAAAGTCGTTCCGATTTGTTCGTCAGTACGTACGATCTTAGTCAATCTTTTTTGTTAGTCCGATTTTTATTTATGTGCTTTAGCTTATCTACAGTGATCAACTTTAATATTTGGACACACGTAGAGTTCACTTATAAACGTAAAAAAAGTGGTATTTGAGTAAGATTTTCGATTAAGTAACGACGAAATATGTTTGCTGTATTTATCAACAATGAAAAACACTCAAATTAGGAAAAAAAATTTATTTAAAATTCATAAATTTTTTAAAAAATTGAAAAATGGTAAATTAAATAGGTAACAAAAATATTCGGACACTTTCAAAAAAAATGAAAAAAAAAAACGTTTAACATTTGAAAAAAACCCATTAATACTTGGTAGGTAAACCTTTCTGTTCTATCACAGCAGCCATTCTTCGTGGCATCGATTCGACCAATTTCGCAGTGGTATCCGGCGAGATACTTCTCCATTCACGTTGCAATACTTCTTTCAGCTCCTGTTTATTCGAAATTTTATTTTCGCGCACTTTCCGATTCAAAATTTCCCACAAATTTTCGATTGGATTCATGTCTGGTGACTGGGGAGGAGTTTCAATCACCTTCGGGCAATTATAGAGCAACCAGTTTCGAGATATCCACGATTTTTCTTTTGGATCATTATCTTGATAGAAATGAAAACAATTTTCGATCCCTAAATTGGCGGCGCTTTCTTTCAAATTTTTTTTCAAAATATCTACATATATCTCGGCATTTATTTTTCCATCAATAAGTGCCAGGTTCCCAACTCCCGAAGCTGCGAAACACCCCCAAACCATCACACTTCCGCCACCATGTTTTACTGTAGCATTCAAGTTCCATTTTTTCAATTCTTCGTTTTGTTTCCGCCACACCGCCGATCGTCCATCACTCCCGAAAACGTTAAATTTGCTTTCGTCAGTAAATATAACGGATTTCCAAAAATTAAAATCGCGATGTAAGTTTTCTCGAGCAAAATGTAAGCGTTTTTTTCGATTGCGTTCGTTTACAAGAGGTTTTCGTATAGCAGCACGCGAATTATAACCATTCTTTTTAATGTATCGACGAACTGTTTGGGGGGTAACGTCCAACTGGAATCGTTGCTTAAGCTCTGAAGCCAATTTTGATGCGTGAACCGTAGGAGTTTTCTTTCATCTCCTTGATGAGGAATCGCTCGTCACATGTTGACAGTTTTCGTGGTCTTCCTTTTTGAGGTATAAAATCCAACCGATCTTCACGTTCCAATCGTTTACAAATATCATCGTATGCCGTACTTTTTTTAACGTTTAACAATTTCGCAATTTCACGGTAAGTTTTGCCTTTCGCACGATGAAAATGAACTAACTGGCGCAAATCAGAACTCGTATTTTTACCTTTACGTGGCATTATGTGCTTTTTATCGAACTTTACAGGAAGAAATATTGACAACTTGCGACGAGCGATCATATGTAACAGCAGCCTTTGAGTGAGACAGCTATGAGTCATCCGATAACAGATAGCGTTAGATAAATGAGTCATCGCATGGAAAATACGTAGTATGTAACAGTATGATAAGAATGTCGTCCGAATATTTTTGTTGCCGTGAAACGTTTAATTTTTTTACAATTTGAATTTTTACGGGATGACTGTGGTAGGGTGAACTTTTTTTTGGCATGTTTCAGCTTGGTAATACATACAGCAAACATATTTCGTCGTTACTTGATCGAAAATCTTACTCAAATACCACCGTTTTTACGTTTACAAGTGAACTCTACGTGTGTCCGAATATTAAAGTTGATCGCTGTATACGTTTTTTTATACAAAGTGCAGTCCGTTGGACACGTGGTGTGAGATCTTCGTGATATCTCTCCAACGTGGGGAGACCGGCCGCCGCGATTCGAGGGCGGGATCATTTTCGTAGTTATTTAGGAAAAAAGCCTAGTGCCCCGTGAGAGGCCTATCCTAGTGCAACATCACGTATGTTGCTGGCGCCGGTTATTTCTTTTTATTATAGATTTTTTTTTTTTGGCATCATCTGTTGGAGAAAAGTGAATTTCTAACAAATGGCACCACGAAACAGGGATATTAAAAAAGCTAGTTTCTAACATTGGCTTCCCGTAAAAGGGACAAGAGGGCTAACCCTCAATCGTAACAATATGTAGATGAGGAGTAGGAGTGGCTCGAGAAGAAGAAGAGCAGATGCTTTTCCATGAGTTTTTCTTTGCTGTTTTAAAAATAAATTTGGCTTTAGTATTATGCGCTAAAACATTACAAATAGAAGGACAGAAACGAAAGTTCTATACGCAGACATACTTAAATTAAAGGCTGCCTCCACTACAACGAGGAGGACGTCCTGGATTTTTTGTGAGCAGCTAGTCGGAAGAGAAGAATAAGTTAAGGCAGAGGAGATTGATTCAATAAAGACGCCAAAATTAAGAGGAATTGAGGAGAGCAAAAAAGTCAACGAAAAAGCGGAGATGGTCCAGTTTACTTTAGAGAGTATCCATTTGGGAGAGTGGAGAGAGTTTATAAGCAGCATAAGAAGGAAAGTCATTAATAGAAATGATAATGGGACTATAATCACTTCCCGAGGTATCGCGTTTAGAATGAACTACAAAAAACACTCAAGACTGAATTTGGAGAAATATCAGGTCAATAGAAAGATGAAAGACTTTTAAGGTAGGATAGCCAGCAATAGAAAACAGTTTCGTCATATGATAGTCAACCTCCTTCGAGGAGAAGGCACCTGAAGAAGAAGAAGAAGTCGAACCATCTCGTTAAGAAGGATTATTAATGTACCTGAAATACACAAGTTTACGTTTAACAAAAAAAATCTTTACACATTATTATATATAATTATAATTAGTTTCTATTTTAGGTTAATTATATATTTTGCAGGTGTTTTAAATAATTGTTTGTTTTTTTTTGTATAATTAATGTCTCTTTTTGTAACATATTATTTTTTATGGTACATGTGGTGGTTTTTAAAACACAATATGCATAATTATTCTGTTTTACTATTAATGTCGATTATATATAATCATATTTAATTTAAAATTACATTCGATTCTGTTGAGTTTTTTAAATTAATAATGAAACTCTATGTAGCAGTAATTAATTTCGATCAAAATACTGTTAATTGGTGGTAACATCATAATCCGTCCTAACAATTAAAGCTATAGGCGGAATAAAAGTTTTCACAGGAAGGTCAATTTATGCTCTTGGTAATTTGATACAAATGCAATTTTTTTTTGTTGTTGTAAATAATAAAAAATGCGCGAACAAAAAGGTTAAGATGCGTGCACTACCTATTCTTATATCTAATTGTATTTACCGAGTGCGTTTTAAGAGGTAAGGAAGAGTAAAATGTTTCAACTTTTAAAATGTTACTTTACCCGTATGAGGTTTCTTTCAAATGACCGATGCGTTTAATGAATTTCTCGAAATTTTCACGGCTCTTACCGACATTTTCAATTACCGCAACTCCATAGGTATCTAAATTGGTCAAAAAATCCAGCAAATCATCATCTCTGTAATGAATCATCATGTAATTATACTTAAATTCGATTATTAAAAGCGGAAAATAGCTTCCTCTATACACTTGATACTTTTCTAATTGAAAACAAATTCCATAGCACATTTATAAAATTGCCTGACTAAAAGTTACAATACCCGATAGGTGTTTTTTTGTATTTCTACACTGGTAATGAGTGTACCGGCTGCTGATGATGGTTTAACAAACGAGAGCGAACCGTGTTGCTGAGATAAATACAGTTTGATAATTTTTACCTTCCTGTTTTCAACTCGATTAAATAAGAATAAACGAAGATAAGAAACGTTTAAATTCGGAAAGCTTCTACTTTGTGGCAAGTACTTTCAAGAGAAAAAAGTTGGTGAGGTTTGTTAAGAATTGCATGACTACGACTTCTACGTGTGCATACTAAACGATATACAGTAAACTTTATTTATTACTTTCAACCGCTTGATAAAATATTGAAAAATGTAAAAAAAAAAAAAATGTTTTTATTTTATAGTTCAGTGAATTTCATTTCTAATAGGGTATTATTTTTTAACAGTCGGTCGAAAAAATGTCAACAAGGCGTGACGTTTTAGACGAACTACTCCGCTCAAATAGAGAGCTTTATGTACGCGTCGTATACGGTATCAGACACAAATACCCCAAACACTCAAGCACGTTATGTAACATAAACCAGAAACCGATAAAGAAATAAATCGCACAGTACAAATCTAGTAGAACTGTCTATCCAAGTGTATATTTGCGTTTTTATTTAAATATTAATTCTATTTTTTTTTCTCTTTTCTGTTGGTTGTATCAATTTCAAAATGTTAATGTTTAAAAATACGTTTTGATCATCGTCACTTTGCACTACAGTCAGTTTTACAACTGTTTTATTAAATTTCAGACTTGTTAAAGTTTTATAGTTTTCGTAAATTTGTCCTTATTAAAAATTTTACATCATTCTAAACTTGTTTTCATTAAGCCTTCTTACACGCTTGCCTTATTGTTTCATATATAAAGAGAGAACGAAATCTACATTTCGTAACTTTAAACGTTATCGCAGTAGTTTAGATTTCTCTTATTAGAGTGCGTTAAAACAAAACTTACTGTTAAATGTGCTTTAACGTGATGTGTGTGTATGAAAAATAAGTCGTATTTGCGAGCAACCTTTCTATAAACTCGAAATTAATACTAGAAAATGATGCGGTAGACTAGCTAGTTGAAGACGCATCACTACCCTTTCTTACATATTAATAAATGGACAACAGGCGCAGATGTGGAAAAATCTGCAAAATCTAGAACAACTATAGATAAACTGAACTTTTTGTAACAAAAAAAAAAAATCAAAAACAAACTCTCGGTGTTGAACATTCTTTTAGTCTGTAGCCATAAGAGTAAATGCTTCTAATCGTTCGGGAATAACCTTAAGTGTATTAAGTTTAGGTCACACCCCGTATTATAGATAAAATTACATACTAAAGAATCCCTCTCTACATAATGAATTTTTATAGATGAAAGCGTCCTTTACGGAAAGCGTTATTAAAAATGTTATTAAAAACTGCTAGATTCTCTCCCACGATTTATTGGTTTCAAACCCTCTATAAATATAGTTACGAAACGACGTTTTATATTACTTCATTCAGGTGCGACTGGGACAATAAACGTATATACTTATCGTTAATCGCGATAATAAAATATTATTCGTCAAACTCATCGATATGTTTTTTCATGTTTCGCGGCATTTATTGTATTGCTTTAGAATATTTATTAAATAAAATGTGTGCAAGAAGATAGTAAAAAAAGATTTACTTTTAAAAAATTGATTTTAAGATTTAATTTGAAAATTTAATAAAAACGCACTAAAAACTAAAATATAATCCGACAAAAAAATGCATATTATGTAGTAAAATATACCTTAAGGGAGGGATATAATAATTATTTATAAACAACATTTACACCTTAATTAGAGTCTCGGCACATCATATTTAATTTGTAACAATAATTAGAAATTAAATTATATAGGCATAATAATACGATTATTCTCGTTTTCAATAAGCAAAGTACTGGAAATAGCGCGAATATTTAACACAGTTTTTGATTATTGCTGCAATTTGAGAATCAGGTATACCGACACCTTAATAAGTATTAATGTTCCTTATGAATAACCATATCTTTTTTTTTCTTTTTTTACTTTAAAAATAATTTGTAGGTCCCACAAGGCAACACTGCCCGTCTGTGGTTCTGACATTCTTATCATCGCTTATTCGTAAAATAAAATTACAACATTACTTAAGGATTAATTAACACAATACGAAAACAACGAAAGTAAAAAATAATAAAGAACAAAAAATAACTTCTTAATACCATTGGCGAGCTCTTAATTGTATGTATATATATATATATATATATATATATATATATATATATATATATATATAACTCGGCCATTTTGGCCTCGCAAGGGGCTTGCCCCTTGACCCCTCTTGCTTTCATTTCTGTCTCTTTCTCTTCTATACTTTGTATAAAATGATCAAAATTTACAACGTAATTCTTACTGACATTAACACACAAAAATAACATAACCACAAAAATCCTATTCTAACATTTAACTTCCGTTATATAAAATTAAAACATTTTTTCGTTACATTTTTCGTTACCTATTTCATTACATAAAATTGTGACATTTTTTAAATAACAATAACAAAAATCCTATAAAATATAACAAACGTTACATAAAATTGGGACATTTTTTTGGTACATTTTTTCGAATGGGGGGTAGCCTAAGAATTACGTTGTAATTAACATGATCGATTCCCAGCCAACAAATCATATACCATTTAGCTTTATGTAAACGCACCCATTTATGTTCTCGACCAGCCACTGTTTCACTTGTAATTTCCAACGTTCTAAAAGTTTCTCGGCTGTATGAATGTTATGATGCTCAATTACCAGCACTATATCATCAGCATAAGCGTAAGCCGTTGAGTTTTTAACATATTTATGAAGGAAGTTGGTATAAATCAGAAAAAGCAGCGGAGTTAAAATAGTTCCTTGCCCTACCCCTTGTAATGCTATATGCTTTTTTTTTAACCTCCCTTTGGGCATGTCAACAAAGGATCTTTGCCCAGAAACGAAACGAGGGAGAAGGATCAGTTAAATGTAGATTCGGTCAGCTATTGATAAGATAAAAGAACTAAGGATAGGAACAACGGAGATCGACGGAAACGATAAGATATACGAGGCACAATAAGGAGTAGGAAGTTTGAGTGATAGCAGATTGGAGTACAAAGAAGTGCGATCGTTCACGAGAGATGGACATTCAAAGAGAATATGGTCAGGATCACAGACGGCTTTGCTGTCAGAGTGAAGAGGGCAACAAGGGGAGAAAATGAAATGAAAACGAAAACGTGAGGAAGGAAGAAGAGTATGATTCAGACGTAAACGGATAATAGGAACAATAACGGAGCGGCGAAGCGAAGGAAAATCGTGAAACCAAGGCCGCGTGGGAAGATTAGGTTGGATGGAAAAATAAAAGGAAAGTTGATTAGAAAAGGAGGAAACGTAAAAATCTGACCAAAATCGAACATGAAACTTTTTACAGAATGGAAGTAAATTAGAAAGCGGAATTTTAGAGAAAAAAAGCGGAAGGATACAGCAATCTGAGCCGAGGAATCTGCTATTTCGTTACCCTCTATCCCCATATGACTGGGGACCCAGAGCATTTCAATGCGGATAACGTGAAGTGAGAAGAGAGTGTGAATGAAGGTCAGAGGAGTGAAAGGGGAAAATGCTATATGCTATTTTCTCCCTGCTTAATTCTTCGCCAATTCTAACTACCCTCACTCTATTATCTAAATCATATTTAAACTATTCATTCTGCCTACCTGTAATTCCTATGCCTTACATGTCTCACAATAGTATTTGATGATTTACCGCATCAAGGACTTTACTAATGTCAATGAAAGTTATAATAAACTTTTTTCCATTTGTCAATCGTTTATTGATGCTACTAGTTCATTTTTTTTAACAAGGAGACAGTTTATTTCCCTTCTCTAAATCCAAACTAGTTGGCATGTCGCAAGTTGTTATGCTCCAAATAGATTCTTAGGTGAAACGCATTGCAACGTTCCAAAATTTTCGCCGTAACCGAAATAATTGTAATAGATTGATAATGCCACAAACCCTCGCCGTACAACTTTTATAAACAGGTCTGATAATACCCTTTTTTAATCCTGTGGGAATTATACTTTCAGTAATAGCGTGATTGATTAATTTTGTCAGTAGTGGAGTAAATGTTACTACATTATTTTTAATATCTGAAATTCTTATTCCATCCCAACCAGCTTTATAATTTGGTAGTTTAGTAATTATCTGCTCAACTTATATGTTCCCAGCTTTTGGTATATAAAATTATGTGAAAATTCAACAACTGTAAATTGCAAGAATGATTAATATGATTAATATTGTGAGCGGGAAGTTTATGAAGAGGATGTCCGTTAGAAGCTTCTGATCGAGCCAAGGAATCAGCCACCTCATTACCCCCAATTCTAGCACGGCTAGGAATCTACAATAAATCAATTTGGATCGAACGGAACAGGAATAATTCGTGAATTAGATTGTGAATAAGAAGAATGAAAGGTTCAAAAGAGGGTAACGGTAAGAGAGAAGAAATCGCTTGCAAGACACTATCAGAGTCAGCTATTAAATTTATCCGAGAGGATAGAAGAGGAAGAGGTAAAAAGAACTGCATGAAGTATGGCAGCAGATTCAGCAGTAAATATAGAACAGCAGGAAAGACATTTAAAAGATACAGAGTAGTTGTGAGAAAGAAAAACAAAGGCGGCACCAACCCCATCAGTAAAAATAACGAAATGATTGGGATATAAAGAACTTAAAACCATGTGAAATTCAGATCTAACTATAGAGTGAGGAAGGAATTTAGCAGAACTTGACAAGTGAAATACGTGAGGAGGATGTAAGAGACTGAAATAATTAAGAGAAAAGTAAGGAGATTTATCATAGGAGAAAATAAAGGGAGAAAAATTTGCAAGACGAACAGTAATGAAAGATAAAATTGGAATTCTGTTGGGAGTAAAACGCCAGTTGTGAAAAATAGAGCAATAAGCAGCTATAGTCCTAGGGGAAAAAGAGGGAAGACGTTTAATTAGGAAACGATAGCCTAGATAGGATTTGCGGATGAACGAAGGGAGTGATTTTGATTCGGAGAGAATGGCAGGAATTGGAGTAGATTTACGTGCACCCAGACAAAGACGAAGACATTAATTTAGAATGCGGTCAGGCTTTAACAGAAGAGACTTAGAAGCGTTGCCGTATATATAGGAACAGTAGTCCAACTTAGAAGGAATGAGAGACTTATACAATAAGGAAAGAATGTAAGGATCATCACTCCACCTGTGCGATGAGAGTGATTTTAAAAGATTAATCCTTTTAAGACAAGAAGTATACAGTCGACTAATATGCTACTGAAAGGACAGACGGCCGTTAAGGAGCACACTTAAGTAACAGAAACACTCCACAAGAGGGACAGGATAATGACTTAAGATTAGATTGATTGAGGACGGATTATATAAACGGAAAGTAAAAACCATGCCCGCGAATTTATGAGGAGAAACGAAAGATGAATATTGGAAAGAACATTTTCTATATTGGCTAATGACCTATTTAGATCTAAAACAGCATGTTATGTTGTGAGAAGAAGAGTAAATAAGGATATCATCAGCATAGAATAGAGACGATGAATTTAATGGAAGAGAAATAATATGAGAAGTATAGATGTTGAAGAGAGTAGGACTAAGACAGGAACCCTAAGGAAGACCACGAAAAACTTTTCTTGAAGTGGAATAACAAGAAGTGGATAGATGTACAGTCCGGTTTTGGAAGAGACTAATACTAAGGGAAACAACATGGACCGGGAGATGCAATGACAGCATTATATTTCTGTGAGTAGGGAGGTGAACATTATCAAATGTACTGGAAACATCAATAAAAGCTGTGATAGTAAAATTTTTGTTTATATAGGAATTATAAATGTCAGAAAGGAAAACACAAATGCAATCAGGAAGACCAAGACAGGGACGGAAACCGAACATATTGTTAGGAATTAAGTTATTGTGTTCGAGAAGCCAGACAAGCCGTTTATTTAACATGTTCTCAAAGAGATTCATTAAACAGGGAGCAAGTGAGATAGGACGAAAAGAAGGGGAGTTTTTCTTTGGTATGGGTATAACGATAAAAGCATTCCAAGAAGGATAAGTGGAACAAGAAAGAAAAAAAAGAATTATACATATTAAGAAGAGTCTCAAGAGATTGAATAGAGAGGTTTTTTATGATGAGAAAAGATATGCCATCAATACCAGGAGAGGATTTGGAGGAGGAATTACTTAAAGAAGCACGAAGTTCATTAAGATTAAAGCTAGAAGATAAGAAGTGAGAAGTAGAATTAATAGGAGGAGGAGATTGAAGCTTTTCGAGGCTGGGAATATAGGAAGGAGCTACGGAATCTATGAATGAAATGAGACTATCTTTCGGGATATTAAGATAAGAAGGGCTTTCCGATAAAGCAGTTCTAAACGCTTTAGCCATTTTCCAGACATGTAACATCGGAATAGAGCGGGAGAAAGAAGAACAGAATTTTATTCAAGCGGCTCTTTTCGAGCGTTTAAGGACGAACCTAGCCTTAATATTAGCTCTTTTATGTGCAAGGAAGTTGGGAAAAGAAGGACGGGAGCGAAAAGATCTAAAAGTGGAAGTACAGAGATCGAACGCAGACTTGCAATCATTATTCCACCACAGAGAAGAAGCATATATAGATTTATTTTTTAATGAGGAATGGTATGGAGGTGCAAATAGGGAAAGAGCAAAAGAAATAGATTTAGTGAATGACTGATATTGGGATATAGGATTCCTGCCAACTTTGATGAAAAGAAGAGATGAATCGACAATACAGCAAAACTTTGACCAGTCGGTTTTAGGAAGATACTATTGAGGAGTATGAAGAAGTTCAGACTGCACAGGAGGAGAAAAGTTGTTAAGGGATATGATTATAGAAACATGGTCGTTTCCAAACGTGCCATTTAAGGTTTTCCACGAACGGTTAAAACCGAGGTTAGGAGATGTAAAAGTTAAATTGAACTAAACGTAGTCGGATCCCTATAAAAGATAGGAGAATTCTCATTCAGCAGAATAAGATTATTACGGAAAAAGATGTCTTCAAGAATAGCACCGTTATTATTATAATTGGAGCAACCCCAAAGAGGAGAAAGAGCGTTACAGCCTCCTCCTACAATAAAAGGGGAAGGAAGCGAATTAAAAAAAAAAAACAGAAAAAAAGGAAAGTTGCGAAGAGCAAAATTAGGAGGAATGTAGACAGAGATAAAGTTAAGAGGACAAGGAGAGTTGTTAGAAATGGAAATATGAATTAAATTAGGAAGTAGAGAGGAGGATGAATTAAATAGGCGAATATGTAATTTCTAATCGAAATAGGAGCTCCTCCGTAGCCGTTATTTCAACAAGAACTGACTAAGGTAAAACCTCTAAAGTTGATGTCAAAAGAATCCCTTAACCATATTTCAGAAAGTAAAGCCATTTCGAATCTGCGAAGGTCCAGCAAGCCCTCCAAAGCATCCTTGTTGGCTCTAAGACTGCGACAATTCCATTGCAGAATATTAAGTTTGTAAGCCATTATGAATATAGATCAGGAGTAAATTAAGATGGGCGAAGACATGATGATAGTGAGGCTAGGTAAAAAAGTACGATCGCAGGCTGCTGCATATATCAGCTGAAAGGCTGTGTATATTATTAAATAATTTAAATTCTACTGTTATTTCTGGCTTATTCTAAACGATGTGTATTCAGTTATTATTAGCGGCTGATATTTTTGATACTAAGGTACTTGACGTATTATTTTAATTTTATCAGTTTACATTATACATTATGTTATTGTGTTATTACGCTTATTACGGTTTTACGTTAATATTACTTGTTCGTTCGTTCTTCATTGTGTCGTTGAGTTATCGTTTTTGATTCACTTTATAAACCATTAAATGAAAATATATTATTTCATTAAATTTATAAGAAACGATATCTTTTTCAAGACTACAGAATAATAATAATAATAAATGTTAACACTTTATTGGTTCTTCGGGCCAGATTGCTGCGTATTATAACATTCGGAAAAGAAATATTCACCTTTAAATGAGTTCGAAGCACACCTTCGGTATTACAAGAGATTTAGTTCAATTTTAGTAAGTCGAATAAATGTGAATTGATAAAGAAAATGGATGGCATTGAAATTGGAGATAATAAAATTTATATTCACGTATGTATATGTTATTAAATATTATTCTAGTTCACTTGTTTGAAATGATTTTAATAATCACTTGCAACAACTACCGACTTCAAAGAATTTCCTATATACATATTTTTGTGTTAATTGCTTGATAATTAACAAACCATCACATATATCATAAAGTTACGTGGTATATATTATATATAAAAAAATTTTTTTTATTATTTTCTTTATTGTAATTAGAAAAAATAAACAGAAAAATTTATCATCATAGAAATGCGTTAATAATTTTAAAATTAGCACAACTATTTATCTACTTCTACTTCCGCGTCAGTTAACTAGTCTATTAACAGTAACAGTTATTAGTTTTTTAATTAGAAAAAAGAAATACATATATATAAATATATATATATATATATATATATATATTGTTTTCAGGGCTAGCCGGAAGTGTTTTAGCATCATTTAATTAAAAATGTGGTCTGCTTACTTTTTGCACACGTACGCATAATTTTATACTTTGAACGCAAAAGAAGTATTTTTTAAATTTTATTTAAAAAAAATAAAATGTTTTAATGAGGCGTAACTATTGTGTAGATAAAAAATGTTTAACAATGATGTTGAAAAAAGGAGGTATATACTGGCGTCTTCTGTATATTTTAGATCGCCGTTTTCGACCTTCATCAAACGCATTTCACATTTTTCGCTGGGTCTAAATGGGCGTAAATATATGTGAATTGACCACTAATGGGGAGATGCTTTTTCTAACAATCAAGATATTATACAAGAGAGGGGAGGGATCATATTTGTTTTTTCCGGTTGCAGATGCATTTCAGAGAGCGCATTGCTTTACATCGTACATGTTCCCCGTGTGGAAGTGGATAGTAGAATACCCCCACATTATTTAAAGCTGATCGTAAAAGACACTAAAAGAGGAACATTCAGGAGTATCCAACATTCACATTTTTTTCTCTATTCTTAATCTTACAACGCTGTTTCGCTCTGTCACATTTGGCAAAATTAACGTTTTAAGAAACATATTCGTTGCGCTGGTTCTTTTTTATTTCTCTTTAGCCTATTTATTTTATTACAATCTGGCCATCTAGGCTATTTAGTAATATACTTAACAGGGGGAATATTGAGCATGAAGGAAGAAGTACCCAATGGTACACCTACCCGTGTGCTGGTGCGCGACATAAAAATTCATTTGCGTCATATATTTCCTCTCTGTGTTGCATATCCCTATTGTAATTGTCCAGTCATCACCCTTGTGTGACTGTATACAGCTCGCCGGGCACTTCGATTGACGATATTGAAGATTTCTTCGAGTTAAATTTATTGGCATACACACTCAAAAGAGCAGAAATTGTTGACATAATCAAGAAGAGAGAATACGATAGAATACCTATATTTCTATCAGGGGATATCAACGTCGATCTAAAGAAATCTGAAAATCGGCGATTATTTCGGTTCATGGAAGAAACCTTTGAATTAAAACTCAAAACGAATTCAACTCTACCAACTACTCGTGGAGGATCGTGTATCAATTTGATCTTCGCACGTCACATTGGCGAAATTGATTCTAAAAATTTTGTAAGTTACTTCAGCTATTATAAACTCATATTGTACTTCTAAGGATCACATGACACAAGAATGAAAAAATTTTAAAATAAAATCGTTAATTATTTTCTTTCGAATTCAAGATGTTCATTATCGCCTCTTCAATTTTAACATATCGTATAGAAACAGTTGAAAGTATGAAAGATATTAATAGACAGAAAGCGGTTGAAACATGTTTCATGTCTTTTGTATTTTAGCCGTAGGCTCTAAACAGTGAGCATTGGGAAGCCCGGGGGTCCCCAACGAAAGGGCTCCCAGCGCCGATTTTTTTAGCTTATTTTTAATAATTTCCGTGTTTCTTTTATCGTTTAATTTGACCCCCACCGTTGACCTCTTCAGTATATTCTAATGTGCTATTTTTTCTCATTCTATTTCTAGTTAGTTTCTTTTAGTTCCGCTTTTCGTTTCCTGATTCCTATTTAATTACTAAAACTCCTACAACAGCGGTGATGTCACGGCAGTGTTGTAAATTGGCACTTGTTACGTTAAAAATTTTTAATTACACTTTTACAGATAAGTAGACGCCTTCAGGCGTTACCTTTAAAACGGCTTTATAGTGGGGTAGGGCGACGAAACTATTTCGATAATCTTAGCTAGCGAAGCGAAAATACTAAGAGAAATCCTTTATACAAAATAGATTACCGTATAACGAGTTATTACTTCACAATAATGGAATTACCCGCGGTTACACAAAAGAAAACTAAAAAGTTCGTATTACTTGATCATTTTCCCAAAACAACAGCTGTGTTCTTAGTGAAAAGGTATTTAGCTGTATTTGGAAACGCCCCGAACGTTTAGTGCGAAACTCTGTTTGCTAGACCGGTGTCGTAAGAATACGTATCTGGTTGAACTGCGTTTTATGAATATGGTAGACGAAAAATTTAAACTACCGTAATTGACGATTAATAGACGGTAGAGACGAATAAGTTTTAATGGAAAAACGTGAAATAACGTAAATATCAAAGGGATAAGGGAGAAAAGAGGAATAATTACTAGGGATAGGTAGAAAACCTATTAGTCCGGGAGCCAGTAACAGATTTTTGCGACCAATTTCCTCTCGGCCAATAATTCGTGGAATGCTTCAGACAGTTGTGTCATGAAGTCTCGTGAACGCCAGCTGCAGCACCATCAGTGGGTGGGTTAACGACAACTGCCAAATCACGTAAAAAATAAAAACATATTTTGTGATTTCTTCCCGGTTGAAAATTTGTGAGATGATAGTTTGCATGATATTTTGAATAAAAAAACAAACGTCAGCTTGCTGTACATCGACAGAAAACCCGTCAGCTGACGCAGTGAAATGTATAGTGTGGAAAGTAGTGCTAATATTTTATCGAGAATTATACACGTTGCATCAATACTCATAATATTAGCGTTGTGTCGAATAACTTGAAGTAAGTTATTTCCTCCCGTTTGAAAAATAGTCAGATAACGGTCGACATAGTGTTTAAAGTAAACAAATAAATCAGCTGGCTGTATGCCCGCGGAAAACCCGTCAGTTGACGCGGTGAAACGTGTAGCGTAGAAAGTAGATGTGAGCGCCGCTCGTCTATTTAAATACATCAGCTGACGGGTTTTCCGCGGGCATACAGTCAGCTGATTTATTTGTTTACTTTAAACACTATGTCGACCGTTATCTGACTATTTTTCAAACGGGAGGAAATAACTTACTTCAAGTTATTCGACACAACGCTAATTTTATGAGTATTGATGCAACGTGTATAATTCTCGATAAAATATTAGCACTACTTTCCACACTATACATTTCACTGCGTCAGCTGACGGGTTTTCTGTCGATGTACAGCAAGCTGACGTTTGTTTTTTTATTCAAAATATCATGCAAACTATCATCTCACAAATTTTCAACCGGGAAGAAATCACAAAATATGTTTTTATTTTTTACGTGATTTGGAGGCTGCCGTTAACCCACCAACCGGATGACGCTATAGTTGACGTTCAGGAGGCTTCATGACACAACTGCCTGAAGCATTCCACGAATTATTGGCCGAGAGGAAATTGGTCGCATAAATCTGTTACTGGCTCCTGGACTATATAGAGGGTTCCAGATGAATTAATTTCTAAGCAAAAATGTAATTTCGGTCATGAATTAAGAAAAAGCCTTGATTAATATGACTCGCAAAAAAAAATTACTGTTAAAAAATATTTTAGGTACATACATATATTCCTTCGTTAAGGCATTTGAATATAAAAATGTTCCGGATTTAATAAGTACTGCAAGTACCTTTGCATTATAGATGAATAAGAAAATTGTGATATGATTTTTTTATAATCGGACGCTTTCCACGTAGTTTTTTTTAATCTATAATAGTTTGATAACCACTTCGATTGATTTTCTTCGTCAAACGAACGTTCTAATAGCCAGTCCATTTGAAAAGTGCTCTTGTGTAAATCCGACCATTCAATACAGAAAGTATCAGATCCATTTTCTTCTATTACCTATCGAAAAGAAACACATAAACACATTTCTATTGCTGATGTCTTAAAAATTTTCCCGTATTTTTTTTTTTTTTTAAATATCGTAGGAGGAGAAAGTTATAGTATAAACATGGGCCGGAAATTTTAACACAAATAGCGTATAATATTTTTAATAGTGGTGTTAAATAAATAAAAGAAATTTAAATGTTGTTTCTTAAACATAAGAATACAGATATATATATAAATGCATTTGGTACTGATATGTCACCGAATGCTACAGCTACATCATTAAATGCGTTCAGCTCTTCCCAATATTCTTAACAATTGGATGTTTTTCAAAAATTCTTGCCCACTATTTGCTGGTTTAGCTGAATTATTTCTCTTAATAATTGATTTTCCTTCAGACTTCCCAAAATTCAATTTCACGTATTCTTTCCTACTTCCATCCGTTCACTTGGGACATGCAAGTATTGGTCAAGTATTTACTCAATGTCAAACTTAATCCACGTCTTCTTAATCAAAAAGATAAGTGGCTTTCTTTGTCATTTCGATTAGAAACATAACAGAAACTTTTAAATTACTATTGGAGTGCTCGATTTTTACGTCTGAAACACTTTCGACCTTACGAAAGCTCTGTAGTTTATTTACTCGTCTGGCAAGAATGATAATATTTTAATTATGTTCAATTCCTTAAGTTGTCTCAGTGCCGTCTGTTACTTTTCATCTACCAGCAGGAATTATATAGAAATGGCGGATTGTGGATTTTTACCGGGTCCCGAGGCACTCAGACATTATTGACAATAAATTATTTTCTTACCAGACGGCTAAAACAGCTTCAAGCAACGAAAGGGTACGCTCATTCATATCATTTAGAGATTTACGTATGAAAGTCAAAGAAATAATTTACTCGGATTGGAAAACAGTTTTTCAAAACAACGACAGTATATTTTGTTTCAATGCCCGTTTAAAAAAAAGAAAAAATTCATACCCGTACAAAAATTGAAAGTATAAAATTTATTTATTTTGTATAATTATTCGAAATTTAAAAAGATCCAATACGGTATGCTCAAAATAAACAATTTATACATTTTTGTATTGATTGTATATAAATGAATAATTTTATTCTTAACTAATTAACATTATAAAAGCTATTGTATTACTATTAATTACTGCTAAGCATTCATCCTTTTTCGGTATTAACTTTTCTTTTTCTGTTTTTATTCGAATATTGTCTCATAACACTTCTTTGTATTTCAATCCATTTTATAGTTATTTTTTTACTTGATTTAATTATTTTTTTAAACTTCAAATAGAAAACGGTTATTATACGTTCGTCGAGTTACTTTTTTTTTAATGTTTGTTCGAACATATTTGTACCCATGCGAATCGATTTGGGTGTGTAGAAAGCACAAAAAGGAGTAGACAGTTTAAGAAGAGCTTATTGTTAGTGTAGAGAAGGGAGCGCTCCTGAACAAGAAGAAATCATTTAAAAAGAATATGATCTGTATCGCAAATGCAGTCGTGATCCGAGGGATGAAAAATACAATGGGGAGAAGAAACAATAGAAAAACGAAAAAGAGACGAAGAAAGACAATTATGGTTGAAACGAGAACGTGTTATGGAGGAAATAATGGAGTGACTGAGACTAGGAAAATCAGCAAACCAAGACCGTAATGAAGGAAGAGGCCGTATTAGTTTGTAAAAGGTTTGCTGATTAGAAAAAGAGGTAATGTAGATATCCGACTATAATTTCAGATGTACTTGCTTAGATAGAACCAAACAAGGCGCCGATTAAGCATACTCTCGAATAGTTTTCCTAAGCAAGGAGCCAAAGAAATTGCTCGAAAAGAATTTAGGTTTTTCTTAGAAATAGGGATAATTACAAATGAGTTTTAAATAGGAGTCCAGAAAGAAGAAAAGAATTAAAAATTTCGGGGAGAATTTTCAGTGAGAAATTAGAAAGATTTCTAAGAACAAGGAAGGAAATTTTAAATTTCCTGTTAACAGTGTCCTTTTTGTCGGATAATTAGTGTCTTTTTAAGTGATGTTACAAAACATTCTTCAAGAATGATATTGACCTGTCACTTTTATTGTGCGTAAAACACGATGATTAATCGAATTTTGAAAAATTTTTCGTATAACATTGCCTGTGTGCTTTTGTGTATACCTAAATGTGTTGTTCGCCAAAGAAGAAAAGGTAAGTATAACTTTCCGGTAGTGTATTTTCGTGGTATAGTTTAAGCGCATAATATTTTCTACACTCTTCGAGTCGCTAATTGTTTACATTACGATTCCGAAAATAGATCAGTAACAACGCCATTACAGCAAAAAAACGAAACGTTAACTGGATTATAGCATTGGAATAGAGTTAACTTGCGCAATGTTCGACTCGACTCTAAGGAAATCGACTTACACACCTACGGAGTCGACATGTAGTACCAATTAAGATCACCCCTTTTATGCGAAATAACAACATGCCAATTTTTATACTCAGATAATAAAATTGTGCAACACATGCGACACCCTTTTGCTTTTAACTTGAATCTTTAAATTTATCTTTGTTTCAAATTTGTCCCTTAATTCACACTAATTTACACTTTTAAATGTATCGTTCTGACTTTATTTACTTTACTGATTCTCATTCGTTTCCTATTTTTGATTATTTCAGAAGGGTATGATCACTCTATAGCTTTCGTTAAATTAGGACATTTATTTCACAGAAATTTTTAGTGTTTTTCATATGATCCATTAGTTTCCGATAGATATTTGCTCGTTATAACTGACGTAATGTCCTTTGCTAGATCTTACTTATTTCAAATAACATGTAGAGAAAAGTACGCTATAGTGAATGTTTACTGCAATAATAAATTTTACTGTTAATACAGCTATAAAGTGTACTTACAACGATGTTTAAGAGCCGCACAAATACAACATGATACACATATAAACGCATAAATAAGCATCGATGCACAGTTATATGGTCATATGTACACATACATAAATACGTGAACGGGAATTACCATTTATTTTAGAATGTAAAAAAGTTACATGAAAAACGCATTTTGGACCGAATGTCGACTGTTATTATTATTCACCGTGAACGAACTCATTTTTCTAACATTACAAGAATTGCAATAAAAACGTTTCTTTTTTCTTCGTAGACCACGACGCGCAACATACGGTTTGTCAAAAAACTGATAACGATAAAATTGTTTTTGTAGCCTTTGACGATAGTTTTTTTTATTTTCATTCAATTTCGTAAACACGAAAACAGTTTTAATATTTTCAAAAAATAAAAGGAGCCTTGATCTCTCCGGGTTTAGTTATCATAGGTGCGTTGAAAGTTTGCGTTTTCGCTAGTTTCGAAACGGACATTAAAAATAGGGTACCTCGAATGAAATTTAACATGTGAAAGTTACTTATATTTTCAAAATTTTAACAGTTTTCAAATTAAATGACAATTTTAAATACTTCGAACGATAATAATTTAGTAATAATGAACTTAATTTCACCTGACAATCGTTAGGTTTTACGTCGACGTCGAACTTGATCAAAGGTATTATTCGTGATTTAGAGATCGAATCAAAACATTTATCGCATTGACAGTTATCACGAAGCCAAATTAAAGGGAACCGCAGCTGATTTCCAGATATCGAGTTTTTCAGTTCAAGGATGTCGCTATTGTTCGATATTTGCGCCGACCAGCACAAATTTCGCGCTATGGTCTTCGATATACCCGTCCATCGCCTTATCGAAAACATCGCGTTGTAAACGATTAGCGGCTAACACTTCATATAAACGAACAACAAATTACCTACTGACTGAATGACTCTAATATAATCACAATTAAAAAGAAAGTTTACTAGGTTACACTATGTAATTCTTCCTGGGCCCAACAACTATGGACATTAACCCAGCACAAGAGGAACTTATCTATATTTTAAACTATGTATTTCTCTTATCTGTTGTAAACAGTAGTAATGTTGAATTAAATGGTACGTAATTTAGTACTTTTTCCGATAACGCATTGTTTATGTAAACAAATTACGAGATCAGTTTGAAACAGATTAAATAGATCACCACGTAGAAAAATATTTTCGTTTAAGCAACACCCTTAATGAACTGGTTTTTCCGATTTTGATCAGAATTTGTTTTTTTAAAAATTATTATTTCTTTTAATAGTTCGTCTTTACGTTGTTTTCGAGATAATCTAAATTTTCAAAAACGAAGCGTGAATAGATGCTTCTTTTATTTTTTCACTTAAACAAGTTATTTGTTGCCAAATAATTAGGTAACTATCAATTAGTTAACGAAAAATGTAATAAGAAAAAGTGTGCTTTTGGGGATATTTTTTAAACTTTAACACTGAAAGGAGAGATCATTCCTCTATCATTAGGAGTCTACTGATATCACAGAATAAGGTTTAGATTAAAGATCATTTTAGTAAGTGATAAATACGGACGTAGGAAAATCCTAAAATTACGATTTAACTAATCTATCGTTAGAAAAAAAAAAAACCCCAAAAAAACAGAAAGATAAAAGTTAAAATTTTATTTGAAAGAAGTATTTTTAAAAAAATAATTTTTAATTGTGACCGATTCCTTAAGTTCCTTAGTTTCTTTCCAAAACACTTCTAAAAACAATCCTCTTATTTAGAAAATATTCAACTTATACAACATCTTATTCCAATCATAAATAAAAATCAGCTTCATGTATATCCCGAGTCACATTGGCATCTCCGGTAACGAAAATGTTGATAATCTTGCAAAAACCGCACACCGTTCTTCTCCTCTCCTTCCCTTTATACCACAAGACCTCCAGTCATATATATATATGTGTACAAACTCAAAACAAATGGCAATTAGAATGGTCCCAACAACACACCAACAAACTTCATACTTTCAAAAAATCAATTGTTCCTTGGAAATATTTATCAAGCCTCAATAGAACCGACGAAATTATTATTACTAGAATTCGTATTGGTCACACGAAAATTACCCACGGTCACCTATATCAAGGAATTCGACAAAATTCCACTTGTACCTACTGCTCCTCAGATGTCATGACAATAAAACACCTTCTTTTCTCCTGTCCTTCCTTCTCTGCCCAACGATTACAACATAAAATAACCCCTCAGTCAATATCTGATGACCCGGAACAACTAAATTCATTAATCCCCCGTCTCAAAAAAAACCACCTTTACTCCCTAATCTAAAACCTATCCAATGGGCGCAATAATCCTGGTAATTAAAAGCGTCTCAAAAAAAAAAACATAAATAAAAAAAAACAAACTATATCATCATGATCATTTTACTGCTGTTATTTGTTCCTTTCAATCGTTTTCTTGCGTAAACCATTATGTACAGAGTGTTCTGAAACTAATTCAGAAAATTTGTTTTACGCTATAAAGCTTGTTAAAATGAACAAAAAATTTCTGAGGGAAAAATCATTTGGACGAACAATTAATTAGTTATAATTTATTTAATTATTTAATTTAAATGAGAAAATATTTTTTTTTATATATCAATATTTTGTAAAATAAAAAGAAAATAAATATTTAATAGAATTAAAATACGTATTAAATGTAGTCGTAAATGTATAGTCAACAATGATTTGCTAATGGTCTAGATCAGGGGTGGCCAACCCAAATAACCTTGCGGGCCACTTTGGAAATGCATCATAACTCCGCGGGCCGCATATAAAATCATATATCCCCATATTAAATTTAGACCCACTATAGACATTTTTTTATAGTAAAAAATTGAAACGTAATGAGTTATTATTATTGTGTTTACTATTATTCTTACATGTAAACATATTGACTTGCGAAAATTTCTTTTATCCTCTTAATCGCCTATCCTTATTAATTATCTCGTTCGACATTTGACACGAAAAAATTCATTATCAAAATTAAACCAGTTTTATTTTGAAAATATCACGAATTATCATCACTCGCGCTGATGAAATGGTAGACGAGCCGAAATCTGGAAAAAAAAAAACATTTTTTCTTTTTTAAAATTTAAATAAAACTTAACCGCTATATTGAAGTGAATTTGGAAAAAAAAAACCAAAACTGAAACCAATTTAAATTCGTCCGTATAATTTTTTGTGCTGCTGCATCTTTTGCATCAGGAATTGACGAACATCTTCTTCATCCTAAAATCGTTCTTCTTCTAGTTGTCTCAATTGAGTCTTTCAGCCTACTATTACTACACCCATTTCATGTCTTCTTCTTCCTTTGATTCCTGATTTTTAACGTTACTATTCCGTTTCCTTCGATCAAATGCGTTATAAAATTCGTTTTCCTATACTCTGCTTTTATACCATCACCTCTGCTACAAAAAACCAAAAATAACCAGTATTTTTTGGGAAGCATCGCATTTCAAAAGGTTCTAATATCTCCTTTCAGATTGTTTCAGAACCATGTTGCAGTATCATTGTGGAATCTCTTATAACGAGCGATTCTTTTAATCGCGCGTGTATTCAATTTCATATTTCGTAATACATATTATTATTCGAGTTTTTGCCATGCCGAATTCTTGTTCGCGTATTTATCTTATCGTCCCCGAGATACTTTCAAACTTAGGAATGTATTTAAATGTTATTGACCATCATTACTGATATTATATGTGTAATTCAGATTAATCAGAAATTTCATTGTAACAAACTATTCACGGTGATTTTTTATTTTATTTTAATAATGTATTTCGATTCGTGTTTTATCATTAATTTAAATTATTCAGGGACATTCTCAAATTAATTTTGTTTTCCAGCGTGTAAAATTTACACTGGCATTTCGTGCGAATTTTCTTTACTACGTAGGTGTAGATTTTTCTTTTGACACGTAAACAGCGAAGCTTCGACTCAACTCGCGGTACTGTAACTTATATTAGAAGAAGATTTAAAATTAAGAGAATACGTTAACATGGCATGCGCACCGTAGAGAGTAGAGAAAGGAAAGAGCGCAGAAGATGGAATTAACGAATCACACGTTCTGAGGAAACATACGGGACATTTGAATATTCCGATAACAATTATAGTTGAGCTTTAAAGGGTTAAATGTGGGACACGATGAACGAGAGAGGAACGTAAAAGAGAAGATGGAATTAGACTACGATTAAACCGAAGGCGAAAGGATGTGTAATAGAGTGGAAAACGTTAGGGAAGAGATTGAAGCAGAGAAAAGAAGAAGATAGTTGTACAGAAAGGTAGAAAGAATGGAGGTTAGAGAAGAAGAAAGAGTAGAAACCGGTCCAGAAATCATGGTGGAAATGATAACGGTATCCTAACGCTACGTGCTTATTAATTTCATTTAAAACGGTCTACAATTTTGTTGTCATGCTCAACTAGGGGGAACAGAGTCATTCTTTTGATAAAACACGAAGAAGTATTTATATGAGTACATATAATGGATGAGAAAAATATTAAAAATAACATTGCAAATATTTTAAATGATGTTGTAAATATTTTTTTAAAAATCCCCATAGAAAGCTGCTGGCCCCTTCTACTAATGATCGTTAGCTTCGTCTCACTATAGTCGGTGCAGCTTGTCGAATGTATTCATTATCCGTTTATTTTTCTATCGCAATACAGTGGCAGGTTCTCACGTTTTTATCCGCTATTTCGCGCTTTTCGTTGCTTTTTTTCCCGCATTACTCCTGGTTTTTTTTTTCTTCTCATCTTTTTCTGCTGACAGAAGATTGTGATACATAAAACCTACAGATTACGACAAAGCCTGTATCTTCAACAGCTCCGAAAATTACATGCAAAGTTACTAACAGGGAAATTATAATATTTTTTTAACTGAACAAACGTCGAAATTACGCGGCAGTTAAAACATTAAAATAAACTTTCGACTGATCTAGTGAATATACTTTAAGAACGACCGAGTTCAATCGAGCAATGCAAAATTACACGCGGCAATTTTGTTATCGTTTCGAAATTTGAACGAATTGCCAATTTGCGGTACAGGTAATAATTTTCGATATTGCTACAAAGTGTTTTCGTTCTGTTTTTGTTTTTCCACGCTAGCTACAGAAACTTTGATAAACTTACGGCTGACACTCTTACGTAACGCGTACAACTGATTAAATTTCCTCCGATTACACGTTAACATGTGTGAAATATTTTTCTTTTTTCAGGTAATATTGAATTTTGCTCTTGAAACTAACAATTAATGCTAGTGCTCATGACTCGTTATTTTTCGTCATTTAGCAGTTTTTAATGGAGCTTTTACATTTTAACAAAATGTTATACATTGTTTTTTTTTTTTGTTTTTTTTACAAGATAAACACGTATATTATCGAATATTTTAGAAGGCGGAAAAATCAGGGGAAAAAGTTTCGTTTTTATAAATAAAAAATGTACAGTTAATAATAGTACCAGTAAAATCGTACCAAACATGTATCTTCGTAATTGTTAATTACAAAAGCTGTGACGTAAAATTCAAATTAATTTTCCTAGAGTAATAAAATTAACCATCAATCAATATGTGTTTGAACAAACTATAAAAATATCGTTTATAAGTTGTGCATTATTGAATAAATTTAATGTAAATAAAGATGGGGGGAAAAAAATCAAAGATTCGATTGCGAAGTTTAACCGCTGAATGTGTAATGTGACTTTTTAAAAAAGCGAGAACTTTCAGGTTCATTATAAATAAGCAAAATACAAAAACAAATTTAAGAGCCAATTGCCACTGAAGTTTTCTCCATTTTCGCTTAAATAACATATGTATATTTACAATTCGGTCAATATTTTTATAGGTATATACCGAGAGGAAGGAACTACTGGCCCTAATATTCTCATTAATGCCGTTGGGCTTAGTACCATTATGGAAAGCTTAACTTCACAATCCCATGATACCTTATCAAGAATATCCATGGGACTTATACTTTACTTTACTTTACTTTATATATAAATTACTTGTAATGATTCGCTATATTTTATCATTAAAATATAATTCCTAGGCGCGATTTTAAAAATTCATTAAACTGTCAACAAAATGACACCCGCCCGGTTAGCTGTAGTTGAAATTGTGTGTTTCAATTACTAATCTCTATAAATTATGCCGAACAATCACAAAGGACCAGCATAATTAATTAATGATGTCTACGGTTATTTCGTATGATGAGTAATATCAATATCTGAGCAAAGAGTAGGCGGTCAATTTATAAATTGTTATGCTTTTCAAACATTTCCAAATGCGTCAAATTACATTTTTGAGAATCGAAACCCGGAAATTAAACATATTTCACTAATCAGTATATAATCTACTAATAACGAAAGAACTAGTTTTATTATTCGGATCACGTGTAGAGAATTATCGGTGCACATTATTAATTATTCGATAAGGCTTTGTGAAAATTTTCCGGTTCATAATAGTTTGTTTTTTTCTCTCCTTTTCAACGAAAAAAGTAATGACGTTTTGAAATCGGTATTTAATCTTAACATTCAGTATAACACTTCTGTTAGCAAATAAAATAGATCGCGTTCGACTGAGACATATGTATATAAAATTGACGAAACTTGTTTTTATAGAAATAGTATGGAAAGTTCGTAATTGATTCTATTGACGAAATTTTGCCATCGAGAATTAATTCATCAAATAGTTGCATTGCGTGTATACTACACAATTACCTAATCTATACTATTCTCAACTATGGAGGAATGAAATTAAATGCGAGAATCTATAATTTCCTAAAGCAGAGTTGCTGGTTACACACCCATTCGCAAATTATAGCCTGTCAAACGACAGAAGTCCGTTCGAGTTTCGTCGCCGAGCGTGAGTGTTGTTTCAGAGTAGTGCACTAAAAACAGGGCACGTATTTTAACACTTGATACATATTTCAACATCATTTTAAAAAATTATACTGCCATCCTCTCCTGTTATTCCTCCCTTTCTCGAAAGCAGTAACCTCGTTTTTGTTTCATCTCTGTACGTTCATCCGTTCCTTTTTCCGACCTTTTTATATCCAGATGGACCTCACAGAATAAGTATTATATTCGATACGCAATGAACTGAAGGTTAATGTGAGGTCCCCTGATTTCGTGACGTCAGCACGTTTCAGCTGTTTTACGAACGGACTTTTTTCGCTTGTCAAGACTATGTACAGTTAATGGCGCTGTCTTGTTAATTTTTTTCTGCTTTCTTCGATTTTATTTTCACCAACCTGTATCAATGTGTCTTTAGGCATATATATGTGTAGATAGAGAGAGAGAGAGAGAGAGAGAAAGTAAAGATACATACTTATAAAACGGGGCAACAATTTAAACCACTTTATAAAGCCAGAAATTATACAGCTGAACTCGTTTCATCGTCAAATCAACTTTTAAAATTTATTTAGTTTTTTTTTTTTTTTTTTACTTTTATGTAACGATTGACCACAGAAACTATATGAAATAAATAATATCCGAAAACGAAATAAAAATTACTGCACAAATTTACAAAGCACCATGCCATTTTGTAATGGCTCCGGATTTTAACACTCCGATCTTGGATCTAATAATACTCCAATCCATGCAGACAGCGTATATATATCTGTCTGAATTGAAACCACTACGATCGTGCAATATGTGTAAATTATATCAAATGTTAAAATATCTCCTGATATTGAATCAAATTCAAAAAAAGAACACAACGTCTGAAATGAATGAGTTTTAAATTTTTATATTTATTATTTATAACTGCTTTTATATTTTATTTGACTATGCATATATATATATATATATATATATATATATATATATATATATATATATATATATTAAATGTGGGACAACCTGCTATCGATATTTTTGTTTTATAGAATTTAATTTCTCCCCGGAGCGTAGTTGTTTGTGGCTAGAATCATCTGACTGTCATAAGGTGCAAGTCCCACCAATAGAGAAACGAAGCAACCATAAGTGAGTTCTGAGAGTCCACGTCGTGCGAGGTGGTAACTTCCTTTTTAGTGGGCTTAGCGTTGATCAGGAAGACTGAAGTAGAACTCACATATTTCACTGGCAGTACTACGAAGAGAGATTTTGCCGGAGGTGTTTTTAACATAAAATACCGTTAAGCTCTAACTGCATTTCCAACAAGCAGAGTGACAAAATGTCCCAGTCGGATTGGTGAATATCAATCTAGAATAAGTAGGCGAGTGTATCCGGTGCATTCAAACTGGGTCTCTTTGGCTAAGGGAGTAAACGCCAAAAGAAAATCCAGCAGAAGACAACAGAGAAACTACCGTTGTATTTCATCCCCAGGTTATTATGACATTAAAGCATAAAACAATGGCTCTGAGTCCGGTGTAGGTCTTTAATGGGCTCGGGGTGCGAATAATTTCACCGACTTCTAGCGATAACAATGGTGCAGTAATAACTAAATTACAAGTTAAAACAAACTCGCAAATTAAAATAGCTACACAGAACGTCCAAAGTCTATATCAGGGTAGCAAATGGGATAATATTCTCTAAGAAATGGAAAGAATGAAAATACAAATACCTGGAATATACAAACATTATTGGCTTGGTACTGGGAAAATTAACACAAAACAAGGTAAACTAGATCATTCCGGTGATCAAAACTTAAAGTACATTAGCGGTGCCGGGATAGTCGTTAACAAAGAATATATTGCGCGTGTAATAGGTTTTGTAATAGATTAGCGCTCATTAAATTTAAGATAAAAAATAATATCATAAATATTATACAAGTTTATATTCCAATTTTAGACCCAAAATATGATAATAAAATTGAAAGAATTTATAGCGGTATTGAAGAATGTAAGAAAACTGTTAGGCCACATGAAATTTTAATTATAATGGAAAACTATAATGCAAAAATTGGCACAGGGAGACGCAAGAATCTGGTTGGATTCAACGGATTATTATTATTATTATTATTAGCCATAAAGATTTAAAATTACCAATACTTAATCTGTTTTATGTTATATACATATATATATATATATAAAAAAAAGAAAAAGCAACAGGTGCAGATGAAATCACAAAAGAACAAATAAAATATGCTGGGAAAGAAATGATTGACCCATTAACAAATCTATTTAACCTTATATTACACCAAAGGCCCTACGGGGCACAGGTTGTTGTAATTAGAATCATCTTCTTTAGTAAGTAGTCACTTGACCAGTCCCACCGGCGGAGAAACGAAACAACAGCCACGTGAGTTCCGTATGTCTAAGTCGTGAGGGTGGGACCTTTCCTCTTCGGCGGGCTTAGAACTGATTACGAATGCTAAATTGGAACTCACAACTAAGCTGATGAGAAAACGGAGAGAGGTTCACCTGCTGAAGATGTTCCTACCAGCAAATACCATTAAGCATTTTACTGCATTACAACAACAGACTATCAGCAACCCGCTCGCGTCAATGTGCCCCAGTCGGATTGATGAATATCAGTCCAGAGCTGGTAGGCGAGTTCCGGCACCTTAAAACTGGGTTCTTTTGGCTAGGGGAGTCAACCCCGTCAGAAAACATACGGATGGCAAGGTGAAACCACCGCATTATTTTCACAAGCAAAATCACCATGGAAAACGTCGAAAACAGAAACGAGTTAGCCAGGACGGCAATTACTTTGACGTTGGTGTCAGAGGGAGCAAAGGAAGACAACGGAGGGGGTTTCCTGGATCTACAACATGCGAATCTCCTCTTATGCTGTGCCCACAATGAAAAAGTTAGGAAAATTGGCCAACATAAAAAGGGAAATGGAACGTTATAAAGTCCAAGTTTGGATCTAGCAGAAACTAGATGGACTGATGCAGGCGAGTTCATATATGAAGGATACCCCGTCATTCATTCTTGCTCCGATGATGGACAGCGTGGGGTAGCGCTAATGGTACATGGCACGTTCAGTAAAGCTCCAATTAATACAGAGCATAAGAAGCAGAATAGTAATAGCGCGGTTCGCGATAACACCCGTTAATACGACAATAATATAATGTTACATGCCGACGGCAGATAAGGAGGATACGGTAATGGAAGAAATGTGTCCGCGAATAGAAGATATTTTACTGAAGAATACAAAATCGGACGAAAACGTTATAATGGAGGACTGGAATGCAATTGTCGGCGAAGGAAGAGACGGAACCACGGTGGGGCTTTTGGCTTAGCGGAACACGAGAGGCCAGAAACTAGTGAATTTCTGCAAACAGGATGATTTCGTAATAATGAACACATGATTCAGAACCCCACTCCGCAGAAGGTACACCTGGAAAGATCCAGGAGACAGGAGAAGGCTACAGATTGATTATATCATCGTCAAACAAAGATATAGAAACAAAGCTAAGAAATGCATGGGGTATCCATGGACGGAGGCGGATACGAATCATAGAATGGTAAAACAACACACGAACTTAAAATTTAGGCGACAACGAAAGCCAATTTTGAACAGAAAATGGAACGTAGGAAAATTTTTGGAAGCTGGGACAAAGCAAAAATTTGAATACATGGCAACAGGTAAATGCTCAAAGCAAAATCCCTGCAATAATGTAGAAGTACTTTAGCAAGATATAAAGAACGCCGTGAAAGACACAGCGACACAAGCGCTGAGATACGAACATGGGAAAGCCAAAAAGCCATGGACGACGCAGAATATATTAAAATTAATGGATAATAAGCGAGCGTTCCGGCATGCCACGAAGAAAGCTTATCGAGCGAAGTACGGAAAACTTAAAAACGATATCACAAAACAATGCTGAATAGAAAAAGAAAAGTGGTGGAGTAAAAAATGTGAAGAGTTAAAAGAATTACACAGGAAAACCCAAAACATATCCGTTTTGTTCTGCGTCTTCCAATCTCTCCGTTGAGCATTTCAGAAAAATTAATTTATTACCGGAACAGCAAACCGTAATAGGTGAGCAAGTTAAAGTTTAAATACAAATAATATTTCCCAGTTGTACCTATTAAAAATTCTATTGCCGTATTTCCAGTTTCCATTTGAAAACTGACAAAGAACAACTTTTATTTTTCTTCATCTCCATGTCAGCTTGTGTATTTAGATCCTGCTATAGAGATTTAATGATTTGATAACGCAAACAGGGAAGGGACGGAACACGGTGTTCTTACTTGCGCCAAAAATTAATAAAATAAATGTATCTCTGAATACCGGAATTTGTTAGCTGGTTTGAAACTTTTAATTGTAACATTAGCGTAGTAAGGGAATACGGCATCTGTCACACTTTTTTGAACGAATCGAAATATGGTTTTGTTACGATCAAATAACTTTCATCAATATATTACACGCTGAAAACAAAAATTTCCCCCCATAAAGCCGTTATAAATTGTCGATTTCGAAAATTTACAGCGGACTGTTATAAAATTATTTTACGAAAACAATAAAAGCAACTCGAAAAAAGCATAATTTTAGATTATCCAAAACTTTTCAAACTGATTACGTTGAACTAACCGATGATAAAGTTGGTCATAAATTTTGGGCAAAAAAATCCAGGAAAAGTGTAATGTCAGAGAATGCAATACCCTAAACCTGATACAGCGATACGCAGTGAATGTTCAGTAAGTTTTAAGTATTCTCTCTTTTTCTGACTTCATTTATAAGTTGAGCATTTTTCAAAATCATTAAAAACATCATTCGTTGAAATACACTTTATTATTTTACATTTAAATATTACAGAAAATTGTGTTTTATTTTAAATACCGTTCAAAACAAATTTATAAGTTTAATAACAAAATGATATACGAATTTACATTTGGTTTTATGAATTACAATAATTTTAATATATAAACAAATAAATACATACGTATACACACACACACACACACACATATATATATATATATATATGTATACTACATTCTCTTAATCGTTTTTATTTTTCAGTAAAATTCATTAAAAAACCTTTTTCGACGAAGAGGCAAGTGTCACCAAGAATTAAAGTATAAACTGCGCTACTGTTAGTCGGTTAAAAACTTAAAGCAATTTATGGATACATAGAATTATACTCGTGTGCCTTTAAATAAGAATTATTTAATAATTCGTTTTTGTTTTTAAGATTCTGATTTTTGTCGTTATTTTTACCTCTACTTAAAGTCACATTCAATCTAAACATTTAGAATTCTCCATTCTTTTATTTTCATTATTAGAGGATAGCTGCTGACTCTGTCCACAATACCCGGGGCATAATCTGGTTTTGAAAATAAACAAAATCATTTAGAATTTCATATAGCGCGTTATTTTGTTCCAATTTTCTGATATTTATTCGGAAAAATATTATATTATATCAAATGAGACGTTCGTTGATTTAACGAATCCGGGGTAAACCAAACTGTTAATGAAAACTTTTTGTCTATAAGATGCTAATTTTTGATTTTATTCAGTAGATTTTTACTGGCGTTCATTTGTAATGTAAAACCCAGTAAATACTCTTCTTTAAAAATAATTTAAAAATAATGTAATTTTTTTTTTTACGAACGAGTTAATAAATATCTATCGAACTGTGAATTACATCTACAAATAAACTAATTATAAATTACCCTTATCGTAAACAAAAATTTACTTATAGTAACACACAAAGAATACTATACAATATATCAAAAAAAAATAAGGGAATGAAAAAATATAGACGTAAGAAAAAAGCTTATTTTATGCCGTATTCAGTACTATGAAATATGTTTGGAGAATTATTCCAACCAGACAATTCATTGTGCTCCTGCGCATCAATCGGTTTCTTCCCAATAATAACTGGAAATACTTTCAAAGAAATTTTAGAGTTTATAGTTGATACAGAAGATAACTTTTCCTCCACTAAACGGCAGTGATTATAGCACTAACATGAAAACAATAAAAATTAACAAAAATTAAAAATCAACATAATTTTTTCTTTTTTAATTAACATATCATTATTCACCATACATATATAATAAAAATTAGTTTATAATATAAATAACCGCAATAAAACAAATATTTATTACAAATGCAGCACACACACACATTTTGGAAGGGCTACTGAACATAAACACCTCAAAGATGGAGTACTCACTCTGAAACATGCCGATATTACGTTTTTAATACATTTTTTCTTTTTGCTCGGTTTATTTTATAAGAAGACTAATCATTTATTTTTATTTTTTTTGTTACTGTTATTAATATTATTATCTATTCTACTATAAAATATAATGGTTAATACGCTGATAGGTTATGTTGTCGAAGCCTCCCCACAAAAAAAAAAAAAAAAAAAAAAAAAAAAAAAGATTTATTGCAGTATTACTGCGTAACAGTGTAATTTAACGACATACATATTGATACGGATCACGCGGCCTCTAGCCTAATGGAAATAAATTAATTTTGATTTAATTGATCGATTCAAGGATCGAGAGATGGCGCCAATTACCTGTTTTGAAATGATGCGGTAGGTGTGCGCCGACAATGGCTAGAGATGATTACGCGGTTATCTACTGACTTTGAAAGGCGGGGCGGTATGCGGTTCGCTCGTTGTCTATATTCTTTGATAAAATGATAACGGATGACGAGCTATCCGGTTTTATTCCGGTAAAAGGTTGATCGTTCTCACTGTCGTAGGTAAATAGTTTTAGCGCAGCCGCGTTATCAATTTTTCATCTTAGATCTGGTCTGATTAAATTTTAGCTGTACGAGCTGCGCCGTACGAGTTTAATACAATAGCGGAATAATATTTGAAATTTGTTTTATAAATTTGTCGAATAAAATGTTGGCTCCTTGTTATCATTGATTGAAAAACGCGCATTACTGTTAAATTTGATGAGGATAAACAACGTCTTTTAATTATCGCGTGGAGCGTTTCTTCACTGGCGCTTGGAAAATCGCATTAGTACGAGGAGCGGAGGAGACAATAAAAGAAGAAAAAATCCTCCGCACATAGCCAAATTCGTTACAATATTTAAAATATAAATTTTATATGACAAAATTTTCACGAAAGTTACTAAATTTTTTCATTTTATTATACACTTTTGTAACTTAAATCAAAAAATGACCTACAAAAAAAGTACTATAATTATACATTTATCGATGAAATTCGAGTAATTTTATTTAATTAGTGATAATAACGCCCCAGTGTAGCAAATGTGATTTTACATCCAACTTGATCCAAAAAATTTTTCACTTACTCCTTTTTTTATTTAATAGTAATGATTTCGCTGTAAGATAGTTAATGAAACTCCTAACTGATAGATCTTCAAACATATCTTTTCTACTACCTAATATACAATCAATCGTGTACATCCACGTCAAATACACAATTTAAGGGACATTTAAAATCGTCTGTACTATCCATTTTACCAAAGTACGAACTATAATTAGTTTTTCAATTTTTCATATTAATAATGATAATAATAATAATAATAATAATAATAATAATAATAATAATAATAATAATAAAAGTACAAATAGTCAAAAGTAATACCTGTTGATAATAATCATATAATTCCAAATTTGTTGGATGAAGATTATGCTTTTGACCGGTATCTGTTAATACCGATACAACTCCATTATTATCAGTCAAAGTTATTCCTTTTCGAGATCTCGTAATTTTTTCGCCTAATAATCATAGTTAAGTTGCTAGTTAAAAACTGATTTAATTATATAATAGTATTACACAATTCCGGCTTGATTATTTAACATGATTTTTTTCTATCAAGAATAGAAAACAAATTAATTTTTTTCGCGAGAAAAGATTTTATTAAATAATTATGAACTTCAGATCTGACATATTTTCATTATCGTCATAGAAGTATCATACGCGTGTTTAGTTTACTTTTTTAAATATTTACTTTAACCCGCTTCCCTTTATTGGGAAATGTTTCTTTAAAAATTTTCCTTCGAAATACAAGTTATGAATTAGCGGGAGGAACTGACAAGTTCCCCTTTTTACCGTATTTAGTTATTCGGGATATTTTTATATTTGTCGTTTAGCTCCAATGTAAATTTTTAATCAATTTTTAATTATTCCTTACAATCACAAAAAGAAATTATCAAAAATTTCCCAGCCGAGTAAGTATTCAGTAAAGAACAAGGTAGGTAAGTGTCTCTACAATATAAAATAATGTTAATGTTTAATTTGTTTTGTTCTTTTTTTTTAATAATTTTTTTATTTACCAATTGCCGACTTTTATGCGATATTAAACTCAACCGGTTAAAAAAAAGTTTTCGTTAATAGAAATTTTTGAATTTTTCAGATATCCATGAAATTTTAGAAAGATACATTTCATTTCATATACGAGAAATAATGACGAAAATAGTGTTACTTTTTATTCTTTACACAATTAATATTTTCTCTTTTGAAAATGTGTAAATATAATTAAAGCAATATTCGTTAATTTTAAGACCAACAATCCGGGATTTTCAGATTTTGAAAAATAAATTCCCTCGGAATGAAAAAATATCAACGAAAGGATAAAATTCAAAATTAATCGAGCTGTTAATATTTTTATTAAAATAGCGGCAGCCGTGTTATTAAGAATTTAATTTTTGCGTAGAAGGTTTATTATTCATATAGATACCTCGATAAAAAGTAACTTCGAAATCTGGTTCCGGTCTATTCTCCATAAGAATACACTTTGCACGCTCTGTATATAAAGTAATTTTCGGCGTCTTCGCTTGCACCATTTCAACGAAACGAGCTGCGTACATATACTTTTTCCAATTTTCTTTTGACAGAGTTTCGCAATTAAATATCGCATCCGGTCTGCTAAATGGAATAGTAACAGGAACGTCACTTAATGGTACACCTTTACCGCTGTTCGGATAATAGATTTCCATCTATATAAAGATTTATACGAAAATTACTACGAATAATATTTAAAATTTCACAATTATACTCGATCAACTGGAATTTCAAATAAATTTAAATAATCTACCTTTTGTAATACGCGAATTACATCTTTTCTGAATAAAATATTTGTGTAAATTTAATTTAAAAGTATCAATGCCCAGTTCTTATCGGCGAATATGTGTATACATTTAAAAAAAGACAGCTGCGATAAATTTTTACATTTTATCGTACAGGTTTTAGCGAACACTGATTAAACATTTAATAATAACCTATAATAATGATACGTGCCAAATATGAGAATGTAAACTAAACAAGTAAAAACTTTATAGATGCTAAACTTTTTTTTTTCTATTTGATATTGTATTACGTGAAAATTAAAAGGTCATTTAAATGTTTCATCACTTTGCAGTTAGACAGGGTATTGCGATACGGTCTGATCAGCGTGTATACGTTCAATGAAACAGTGAAAACAAACTAGCTTGAATTTACCGCTCTGTTCGATGATAAAAGTTCTGTCGTGATTATTTTTTAAAATATCACCGTAGCTGTTTTAATAAAAATTCATCTGCAATTACATTCGATGTTTTACTTCCGTTTTCCCTGATAATATTTTTTGTTGAGCGCATTGTGTACTTAGCCTAAATAACTGAATTAGCCGATGTCTCTATCTCGAAAATGTTTCAAACACATTTAACATTTAAAATAAATTTTTGATAGATTTCGTCCTCTTGTAATGTATGCACAAGTTAAATTTTAAGAAATTGTGTAACATAAAATTTTGGGTCGTTGTATTTGTTTTACCTAGATTTACTAGCGCTATATTTCAAATTTTAGTATTTTTATTTTTAAAGATATTTAACACAATCTGATTAATTTGTTGTTAAATTCCATTTAGCTGCTTTATCAGTGTTTTTTTTTCTCAACAAAAAGTTGCTGTAGATTTTATTTGCTAGAAAATTACTTCTATAATAATAATAAATTTACTTATTTTTTGTTCCGGTTTATACTCGACCATGACTAATTCATTCGACATACGGATATGCTGTACTTTTTAAAAACATTTTACTAACTTAATTTATCACCAGAAGGTATTGTATCTAATTTTGTAAACTTAACTAATTATATGACATATGAACAACACAGCACACGCTATTAGCATAAAAAGAAGTTTCAGTTAACCTTTTTTTTTTTTTAAATTTTATTTCGAACTATCTATGGACCACGAAAAACGAGTCAATCTGCATTTGATGCTTAACTGTTCATTTATTTTCTAATCGTCCAGTACAGTTTCATTCCTGCACTTTGTTCTATTCTTCTTTTTCCATTTAGCTGTTTATTGTTTCTCTTTTTTTTTAAATTTTTCACTATTCTCATGAAGGCAGATTTATCAACAATTCTCTGCCCCGATTTCTTCCAAATCTTTCTTTAATCTTTTAAACTATTGGTTGCTAATTTCTTTTTTGAAAATATGTTCAAATATTTTCTTTATAAGTTTACAACCATCTATTTTTATTAGATGTTCAAAAAATTTAATTCATCTTTGTTTTCACATAAAGAACTTAATTTCTTCTTTTTCGAAATTCAGCATTTCATATTTTAATACGTCCAATGATTATCCTTTTCCTTATCAAATTCTTCCATATTCTTTGCTATTATGAAAAATATACACTCTGCAGCGTAGAGACATTCTGGCTTTACCACTCTGTTATAATGTTTAATTTTCGTTTAAATTGAGAGATTATTTTTATTGAAAATATTTTTTAATTCGTACATTTCTTTCATCTTTTTGATTGAATCTTAAATGCTTTTTTATCTAGTCCATTCATTTGCATCATTTTTCTGAGATACTTAAATTTATCTACTACATTGATTATTCAATACTTCATTACTAGTTCCTTTAGGTAATTTTTAAGGTCAGTTAAACATTTAGTTTTTTCAAAAGAAATCTGAAGTCCAATAGTTTCTGTCGCTTTTAATTAATTAATTTGCTATATTTTTACCTCAATTTTTTCCGAAATTATTGCAACGTCATCTTCCTATTCCTTCATGTTTTGGTCCTAAGTGATTTCTTGCGTTTTATTTAAAGTTTTTCCTGCCATATTCTTTTTACTTTTTTCAAATATTAATTACATATTATCGGGAATACACCATCTTGTCCTATCCCTGTTCGTATATTTCGAAAATCTCCCCCATAAATTTAACTTTTGATTTAGTGCTAGTTATTTTTTGTTAATCATGTTAATAGTTTTTACGCAATTCTGAATTCTTCTAAAACATCGATATTCTATCTATGAATCATGTTTTTTGAAAGTCAATAAACACTACAGCATATTTTTAATTTTTTGTTGATCAATTTTTTATGATCATTTTGAAATTTGTTCCACAGATGTTTTATTTTTTTTAAATCCTTACTGATATTCTCCGATTTGTTATTCAACTGTTGCTTCTAGCCTATTTTGAATAGTACTTTAGAGGTAACTGGCAATAATGATACACCTGTGTAATTATTTACATCTAGCTTAACGTTTCTTTTATACAATAGGTATATTAAAACGATTTTCTAATTTCCTGGAATCTTCTTCGTCGGACGAATTTTCTCCAATTTTTGTTTTAAAACTTGTTTGATTTGTTTTTCAGTCGTTATTTCTTTTGAAACTCAATCTTCTAGGATGCTTTATTATTTTTAAAGTTATCGGTAACATTATCAATTTCTTTTTCACCCGGCGGATCCGAATCGTTAATTCTTTTATTTTTATTAAATTCCAATCTTATTTTTGATTTTTTTAGTATTCCATAATTTTTTGAGATATAAAATTATTAAAAAACTTTCAATAACTCAAACAGGCAAGAAAACATTCTTATTTACCTGCAGGAAGAAGTACATTAAACTTATTTCATAACTAGTAAAACTTATCGTAACTCGAGAGCAAAACACGAGGAATAAAACTATTACCTTTTCACAGAATTTCCATCTCATTCGTCAGAGTTTGAAAAAATATTTTTCTCTCTCCTTTTGCGCCCGTTGTGTCTTTTTTATGTTTTTTAGTTTCACTTCAGTCCCCCAGCAGGGACCTGGTTTTAAGTAAAACTTCACTGCACACAATAAGTTTGCATATTTTATCTATTTCACATTTTATTTTATCGCAATTCTTTTGATTGCTGTTCTGGTATAGCTATTTTCAATATCAATGTTCAAGTAACTGAAATATTAACAGTTTTTCTTTAACACTGTAATTAATAACGACCCCACGTTTTGCATTTATATGTCCCCACATTTAAACATGTTTTGTAAATGCAGCTATTTTTATAAATATTCTTTCTTACGTAGATTTTAGTATAGCTCGTTATCGTTATTACTCTAAACATGTATAAAAATGTTTTAAATACAAATTTACAGAACTGTGAATAATCAAACATTTTCGACTCGAATAGTTGAAATAATGCTATAAGAATTTCCAACTGTGATACTCTTTGAATGTAAACCGAATTAGAGAGTTGGTTTATACAATGTTTGAAATAACCTATTATGGAGGTTTTAATGTGAATGCGCGTTTAGTATTTAAATAAGTTTAAGTTCATTTTGTATGTGTTGTAATATATATATACATATATAAGCAAAGACAAAACAGTTCACTTTTTCTCCTCTGTTTATTACTCGTATATACAGGTAGCGCGGTAGCCTAGTGGTTAAGGTGCTTGGCTACTAAATTAGAGGACGTTCCAAACTTGTCTCGTTCCAGATCCAAATCGCTCCCAGGTTTACCCAGCCTGAAATAATTTGATACCAGAGAAATCTGGGAAAGTAAAAGCGGCCGAGAGAAAGGAACTGACCCACCTACTCTCATTAGTGCCGTTAGACTTAGTGCACTGTGAACCTTAATTTTACAATCCCCGACGCCTTGTCAAGAGTATAGGACTTACTTTACTTTACTGGTATATACGCATACACATACACATATATATACAGGAATAAAAACTCGATCCTTCAGGCCCGCCACAGGTTGGTTATGTGAACTTATGGTTAATAGCCTTCTACAGTTGTTCTGGAAAAGCCGGTTTTTATTGACCATGTCATTCTTCGCAAAATTAAATATTTTATAAGCGCAGCACAAAATAATTCTTTCGTTACAGGATTTTCGTTTTTTTTCTTTCTTTTTTTCTTTTTTTTATTTTATTTCGGGAACGTCAAGCCAGCGCAAGTGAAATTCTAGGAAGCCGCAATGTACGGCAGCGGGATACGAATTCGATTCTACCCAAACGAAACATCAATGCATAACCAACTACGCCATGGTAGCTGACTTAGGATTTCCTTATTACCCCCAGTGGAAGAATGACATAATTATTAATACAATAGAAATCAAGATTTTATTATTTAATTTTCATTTCAGTTTCATTTTTGGATTGAAATTTTTATTTTCAGACTTTTTATTCTATTCGTATTTACCAAATTTTTTTTGAATATATTAAAGCTAATTTACAGGATTTTCTAGAACTAAAACTTCGAAAGAATCCAAAGGAATTTTACTGATGTCTACTCCGATGGTGTCGATGTCCACAAAAGGACTTAAAAAATGCTACCATTGACAAAGTGAAGATGACCTTACTGATCACCAAACTTCGATCAGAGACTGCGTAAATAATAATAAGAAGAAACGGTTACGCATGAAAAGTGTAAGTTTTATAACAGTAATTAAAAAAAAAAAAAAAAAAACAAACAAAAAAACATCAAATTTTTTTGATTGCACATATTACCTTAGAACCGTCTCCAGATATCTGGCACACTTCAATCACCAGTTCTTCCTTCGTCTTGGATCGAACTTTTAAAAATTCAACGACAACCTGACCACTTCTCAAAATAGTTAAAACAACATTTTTACTTCGCTGTCGAATTTCTTTCAAGCGTTCTGTATTGAATCGTTTAACTTGTATTCGCTCCGATACATTGGAATTCGGCGAATCACATTTCACATTGGATCCCATACATTCCATCGGTGAATCATCTGTTTTTTTCAATTTATTTTTATCGCCGCTGTAGTAACGCTGAGAACAGCAGTTTTTAATTTGCTCTTTGCAACCACTATCTTCAACATTATTTTTTACTGGATCGCAATAGCGCGGAATAGGTGCACTATAACCAAAAAGAGGTGAATTTTTATCAAGCGCATTTGTGCAGTAATTAAGCCAATTCCCGTTTTCCGTCCTTCTAGACATCATGCCGCAATCATTTTCATCGCTGCATAACAAATTATCATTCGAATGAGCTTTTACTTTATATTCGCTGGCTGACTGAGTAACTGGTTTTTGACAATGACGATGTTCGAATGAACGAAATTTACGATTTTCACCAGACGGTAGCTGTGGCAAACCTTTACTGAACGACATAGCGTCGTTGAAGACGCGCATTAAATTATCTTGATTACCATTTCCATTTTCATTCAATATGCTTCGATCAAACGACCTGTCGCATTGAAATAGAATAATTAAGTATATAACAGATGCGAAAGACGAATAAATTTAATGAGGTAAGTTCAGTGATTTAGTTTAATTTAAATTCATAAAACGTAACATAATAAAGAATCTATTCTTTCTTTCGATTTAATTTATTATTGGTACATATCAAAAATTAAAAATAATCAATAGAAACAGCTATTAACAACTATGTGTTTTCCGATGTTTTCACGATTAAGAAATGCCAATAATTAGAGTAATTTACACACTGACCAGTATGACGTTATTACGACACAAATATTATTCAGTATTTAGACATGCAGCAGAAATTTAGGCCATCACGAAAGCAGGAAAAAAGCGCATTGAAAGCTTGCGAATGTAGGTAAGAAGACACAAACCTCGAATACCATGGACCGCAACACAGACAAATGTGTTTTATAAGAACTCGATGTAAAAGAAAGATTGTATAACTATTTAATGAAAAGTAGATTGAAATATTTTAACCATATTGTGCCGCTGGATAATAATAACCTAGCACGATGTTTAGTACAGAGTAGGATCGAATGCACGGCCGACTGTCGGCAAAACAGTCTTAATAACATTTCACAACTCGTAAAGAAATTGCCTCGAAAACGCGTAAGATAATCGGTAGATAGGAATTGTTTGCAAACTCGTCAAATTGGGTAAATCTGGTCGCAATGTTCCTGCAGGTGACTAATAAAAAAAGATAAAGAAATAAAATATGTTAATTAACGTGACACATAATTGAAAGCAGAATTCGATTTTCTAAAATGCCGGCTTTTTTAATATAAATTGTAGTACAGCGCGAATAATTAGTTATATTTACTTTATGATGCAGTTTGTGAACAAAGCTGAACGGAATTAATTTACACAGCTAGCAATTATTTACGGCTAGAAAAAAGCCAAAAGGCAAGTAATTCAGTATAAACAAGATGCCATTAGGAAATAGGAAGTTATAGATCGGTTACCTAGATCGTCTACTAGTATATTTTGGAGTGCCCGTTTGCTTCTGCAATCCTCCTCGTTCACAATAGTCAGAACATGAATTATGTGATGAATAAATCTTACTACTATGAATGCTGGAATAACTGGTTACCGTTTCAACTCCACTGTCTCTGGATTCATCATAAGACCACTTCTAAAACAAAAAAATCGACAAATTTTAATTGTATTACGACCCATAAAAACTGTTTCTGCGTTTAATGAATAAAATTTAAGCAGGAATTCTATTTGGTTAAAATAAAATAATAAAAAACATATACCTGATTTCTTGATTTTTCGGTACTTTCTTGCATAAACGGATGGTTTAAAATGTCAGTTAATTCCATACGGTCGTAAGGATTTTTTCTTAAAAGACGTTCTATCAGATCTTTAGCATCTGAAGATAAAAAATTTGGTATCTACAATAATTTGAAAACATGTAAGGATTACAGTAAGATGAAAGTCAATTTTTTCAAATTTTTCTTAAAAAATATTTAGAAGCATAAAACAGTACGTACATGATAATCACCAATAACAACCTTATTGAGCGTACCGCTAACTGTATCCATCTCAAATGGTGGTTTTCCAACAAGAATAGTGTATAGGAGGCATCCTAATCCCCACAAATCAGCCTGTAAACCATGGGTTTTATGTAATGCAACCTAAAACAATAAATGCCAATCATCAATTTTAACAATTCTATAAGGATTAAAATGCACATTTATTAGCTGCTACAAAACTGCACTTAAAATGATAAAATTTTGTTTTACTAGTAGCAGCCGAATAATGAATATAAATTATTTAGTACACTTTACATTCTATTATTTAATTAAAATCAGAAATCGTTTAATTGATGACGCGCATAATACAATGTTAAATTAAATATAAATTACATACTTCTGGCGAAATATAATTGGGAGTACCGCACATAGTGATATGACGTTCATCTGGATGTTGCAATTGTGTAGCCAAACCGAAATCCGCTATTTTCTTCAATATATTTATACGAGAGAAAAAAAAATAAAAATGAATATTATTAAATGTATATATATATATACACCTTATAATGTAAGCAAAAATTTTACACATGTATATACCTACTTTATTTCCCGCAAACGGTTATTTAACGATTTTAATGAAATTCTTAAATAATGGAGTTTTTGATCAATAACTGACCTTTTAAAAAATTCTATTGAATGAACAATTCGTATATGGAGACAAACGACATTCCTTTTAATGATCACACTTTTATTTAGAATTTACTAAACAGTTATTAAAAATAATATGCTTATTTACTATGGTAAATAGCAAATTGAAAAACACAGAAGTATGTATGATAAAATATTTTTACTCATTACATTTATGTGGTTATTTTAAATATTATACCAATTAAAATACAATGGTTATTGCAGAGTTATACGAATGATAATTTGTAAAAAAATTTCTGGCTTATACGTCTTTAATGTTTTAATTTGCGCAATGCAAGAATACTTTGTTCAACCAAATATAATGCAGTGTATACAAAAATGTATCATCGTGAGCATATCATTGCTATATTTTTAACTACTTACAAAATTTATAAATAAACTAATTGATTTGCAAGTTCAAAGTAGATTCCAGAAAAGTTCAATCTCCGAGCTATACCGCATGTAACGAATACGTTTTTTAGCAATCTACTAACTATAAATCTTTGTTTTATCTCATTCATAAATTTATACTTAATGTATAGTATTTTTCTTAAACTTTAAAATCAATTACGAATAACACTAAAACAGAAATACGAAGACATGTTTCTGAATCGAACTTTGAAATGTACGAAAATAAAATTTTATGTACATAAAATTAAACAATGTACTTACAATTCGCATGTCATCTGATAGAAGGATATTTGATAATTTAATATCGCGATGCAAAATATTGAACGAGTGAAGATATTTCACGCCATCAACAACTTGTTTCATAACGCACCTAGCTGAACATTAAAACACCGAATTATAAACAACTTAATAGTACAGGTCGCACCAGATTTTTAAATTTAGAATTCATTTTTTGACCGGATAAAAAAACAAGTACATTGACAACAAATGTTTTCATGGATGTATTGATAATTTGTTATAATCTTTAATACACGAAAAACTGTATCGAAACTGTTTCTATATATGTTTATATCCTTTGTAAATAGTCACGTTATTAGTTAAATTTCTTTTAAATTTTTAATCCCAATATTACTGTTTATTTCGAACATTTTAAGTACATTTTGTCATGAAAAATTGGAGATTTTATTGTAAATGTCAGCTACTTGAATTTATTCTCATTTTTTAACATTCTGTTTCAAATCTTTATGGAACAAGAATGATTATTTTAGAAAAATTATTAAAACGCGTTCTCGTTTAACTTATCAAAATTTGAAACATTCAAAATTACTTGTGATAACAAAATTTTGAATACTAGAAGATAACATCGCGTATAAATGACAAACACTTTCATTAGTAATAACTTATTCAATAAATTCATTGACTCCGGTTAATATTTTTCTCAATGACTAGAAATGTTAACAAAGACTGGAGAAAATACAATATACTAATTCATGATAAAATATTTTTATAAAAGAAAGAATTCCAAAAAAAAATAACCTAAATAAAAAACAACGTATTTTAATAAAATCTAGAAAGTGCTTTTACCTTCATTTTCTGATAGTACATTTCCTTTTTCTTTTAAATAATTTAATAGTTCTCCATTTTTACATAATTCTAAAACTAAATATACGTAATTATGATCTTCGAAAAACGTATACAGCTCTAATATTGACGGATGTTTCAAACGAGAGTGTATAGCTACTTCCTGCCGAATTCTTCCAATCAATCCTTCCTTTTGCATTGTTTTCTTTTCGATCTACAAGTTTTCAAAAACAATTTGTAATTTTAAAAGTTTAGCACATCTTAGAATTTAGTGAATAGTTAAGGTTCAATAATAAAATTAAATTAAAAAATATATAAAAAATCCTATTATAACTTTTAGTATATTACAAAACAAGGCAATTACGGCAAGCTATAGAAAAATTAATCTAATTTAACATACCATCTTGATCGCAACTTCCGTTGATGTTTTGCAACATTTTGCACGGTAAACAGTTGAAAATCCTCCTTTACCTAGCACAGTCGAAACCTCATAGTCCTATATGTAATTTCGAAAATATCTGACTTATTAAACTTATAATTCTAACTATATTTAACACAAATACAAATTAATCAGCATAGCGAAATTTATAATTTAAAAAATTGTATAATTATTTAAAAATAATATCTGACGAATTTTATTAAAAAAATTAGATTCGAAATGTAAAAATAAAGATGTAAAATATAGTGATACCCGTATGTTATCGCCAAAAGAGCTGAATATCATTGTAGACATAATTAAATACTACTGATACATATTTAATGCACTTGAAAAGTACTTTAACAGTACTACGTATACAAAGATAACTACATCAGGATATGATTAAACTGAAATTATTAAAATAATATGAATAAATAATAACTGTAAACAATAAATGAAAATTGTTACTGGAGTGTAAACAAAACTGAATTTAGGCGGAATTCAAAATCGTAAACCGCTACATTTCATTGAGGAAAGAATTAGAGTAAAACATTTAGGAAATAAAAATTTATATTGTAATTTATTTAAGTTATGAATTTAAATTTACTAATTTTACTTTAACATAATCATTTAAATGTATTGTTATAAATTATATTTAATAATTTGCAGTAATGTAATATTTGAATTGAAATTATTTGCAGAAGAAATGATTTTGAACTATTCATTTTAACAATCGTCTCAATAACAAATCCAACAAATAATAAAATTTTTATAAATAAACTCGGTGTATTCCGCAATAAATACAAGTGAAGTATAGTTGAAATGACAGATAAAAATAATTCGGATAGTGAAAATTTAATTAAAACTGAAATTTCTGAGGCAAGCAAAGAATGCAGTAAAGATGATTTACAATTGATAACTGGAAATACGGATAATGGAAACTCCAAAACAAGTTCTGAAACAAACGTTTCAGAAAATATCCGGTATGAAAATGATAAATGCATTTATAAGGATCCAGATACTAATGTAGAATATTTGTGGAATGAGAGTAAAAATTCTTGGGAATTAAAACAATCCAGTAAAAGTGGTGATACAAATTATTGCTTTGATGGGCAAACTTATAAATATGTCGATAAAGAATCGAGTAAGTACAACTGTATTTTTATTTTTAACAATAATAAACTATTCCGTAAGGTTAAAAAGAAAAAAGGTTCAATTGGAACTGGAACAGTACTGTGAATATTGAAAATTATAACTAGACAATTTTTAAATTCGGTGATTTTCAACGCTCACAATATTTTTGTATCTTGAAGTGTGCACAGTTTGTTTCCTTTTCAGCTAAAAATAATTTTTTTTGTATATTTGAAACAAGCGCTATTTTCCTATTTCTTTAGAGTTGGTTTAAGTTTCAAGTAAAATAAAGTTAATTAACCGTACATGTTGTTCAGCTTTCTTTTATTGATAACAATTATAACAATTTGTGGCGATTATCAAGAGGAACACCTTCAAGAGACGTTTGTAAATTTAACAAGAAGATATCGATCTTTAAAAATGCAACAATCTGAAGTAGTCAGTTTATTTCATGATAAAGATTGATATAATAAGGTTTTTTGTTCGCAATGTCATTTAAGTATTTGCACGTACTTAATAAAAGTATGCTTGAAAACATGGACAATTCTTAACAGCGACAGATAAATTAATTCTTCCAAATAAAATAATTAAAAAAAAAAAATTGAGTAGAAATGTTTAAACTAGTTACAAACCGAAATCTACTATTGCAACGATTTAGTTATATTTTATTTTTACCTAATATTTTGAATCTTATATCAAATTTCTTATTCATCTAATTTTCTTTTTCTGCTCTACATTTGAATATTACAATACTATTTTATTCTTTTATTAATGCGTGGAACCTCGGATGACTATTAAAACATTATAATTAATAAAAGAGCAAAACTAAGAAAAATAAAAAAGATTACTAGTATACAAAGTTATATTATCAATTTAAAAAAAAATGTATACATATATATATATATACTAAATATGAGACTTGATTATATAATAAACAATTTCTACGGATAATTAATATAAATATATCATGGTTATATGTAAAAAAATGATATATTACGAAAAGGCATAGAAAATAATTATATGTATATAAAAAAACGATTATTTAGAAACCTCATAATAATATAGATATTAAAAATAAATTATAGTTATATTTAACCCCAAACACATCACTGGGGTATTTTTGTACCGCGATTTCAAAGTTGCAGATAAAATAGGTATTGTCTAATATCAACCCAGGACCCTGACCATAATTCAGCTTAGAGTTTTAAGAGAGGGGAGAGTCGACGAGAAGCGTCAGTTTGCGGAAGGGCGCGAAGTGAGTGTGAAAAATACCCCAGTGTTATGTTAACGTCGGCGCTTTGTGCGATTCTGTGAAAGTTCGTATTTTTGATTTTAAATTTTGCTGCAATAATCCCGAAATGACTGCATTTTACAATTCTACAAAAAGTACACATTTAATCAAATGTGTTACGAATACACAACAGCATGTAAAACGCTAAAATGGCCAGTGCGCGTCGTTTTTAGCATGCTGGATCGGGGTAACATAAATGCAGCAATAATTTACAATTTTAATGGTGCACACGGCTAGATTTTATTAAGTCGCTAGTACGAGATCTGATACAGCCGCAACTCCAAAGACGTCGTCAAAAACCGACGCTTCGACATAATGTTTTATTATCGATTCAGCAAATACTGGGTGTAGATTATATCCCGACTGTCAAACAGCCAGGTAAATTGCTTCGCTGTCAGTTCTGCCCCGGAAAATTCGACAGAAAAACGAGAGTTACGTGCTCAAACTGCAACGCCCCTGTCTGTGAAGGACACAGACGAATACAGTGCGATAAATGTGGAATTCAAAACTAAAAAAATGTTAAATTTTTTTTTTTATAATTTCTATGAATTATTTTATTAATGACATTTGTAAAAAATTTTATTTTTTCGTGAATAAATTTTTTAATAACATTTATATTGACGTTTATCTTTTTTTGAGGATCATCAGTTTTTCAACTTTCACTTTTTTAAATAAATATACTTTTTAGAAAAAATCGAAATTCTTTTTGTCCGTGTTCTAGATAATTGTTTTAAGTTTTCAAATCTTTTCGAATTTTTAAAATCGGATGAAAATTCGAAAAGTTACGCTAATTTTTTCAAGCAAAGTCAAATTACCATTTTTTGCGACTCTTTTTTGCTTTAAACTAATTTTTTGCAATCTTTTCATAACTTTTTGCATTACAATTTATACTATTCTCTTCGTCTTGAAAAACGAAGAAAATGGTGTGTTGCAGAATTCATTTTTACAATAAATATTTGCGCAAATCGTGTTCTTAGACGTGAGGAACAAAAATACCCCAGTTTTGTGTTTAGTAGCAAAAAAAAAAAAAGTGTGTTCTAGAGTTAATAATATTTTTAAAACACTTTTTTTTTTTTTTTAATAACAATGACAAAAATAAAAAATAAAAACGGAACATCAACTTTATGAACTCTAGTGCGACAATATAAGTCTGCGTTAATATTTTGATCTGAGGCGAGCCAAGTTGCTGTAAATATTAAAGAAAGGAAAATTTTTAATTATATGGGATAATAATTAACTGATCCTAAAGAAATAATACATTCTAAGCGGCAGACATGCTTTAAAAATATTTACAAAATGATAGTGAATATATAAGTTTATTTAATATGATAAATATGAGTAAGGTTATTTTTTTACAGATCAAATTTATGTAACTGAGTTTACAGATTTTATTTTTTAAAAAAAGAAAAGAAACATTGAAGTTTATAAATTGTTGATTTTTTTCATTGTTATGTATGAAAAAAAATATACAGATAAAAGATATGTATGGAATGCTGATAAGAATTCGTGGCAAGAGGATACGGACAAAGACGTTAAGCCTATATCTAATAAGGATACGAATCCAGCAGAAAATGAAGATAACGATGAAGAAAATGAAGAAGAAGATGACGAGCAACAAGATGAATCAAGCAAATTAAATAAAAACCGAAAACAGCTTATACATCAGGATATGACTAAAGGATATTATGGCTGTGACGGTGATACACATACCTATACTGACCCAACAGATGGTACTGTATATTTTTGGGACAAAGAAAAAAGTGCATGGTTTCCGAAAGTAAGTGAATTACGTTAATTTTCCAGTAGTTTTTTTTATTATTATTATTATTTACCCTGTACCAGTATGTATTCATACCACAAACAGCGATGTTCGTAACATACTATAGAAACCAAGTTTATACAACTAGAGTACAACCCAATCTATTCATTGTGAGACTTGGATATGCAATGATTTATTTCTCTCTTACTTATTACGTCTAATAAAAAGCAAGTTATATAATTGGAACCGCAACTCAGCACCATTTACTTTTTAGCCTTTTTGCTAGATTTCCTGGCAGAGTAGTTCTATACATTTTTCTAATGTTTGGGTTATAATGTTGTAATTTTTTGAAAAATGTTTCATACTGTTCTTAATGGGTTTCTTCGACGAACAGCATCTTTAGATCATTATGCAAGGTCTCGTTAGATACATATTTCGGAGCTGCTGTCAACGTGCGCAAAATCTTAAACTTTTCATTGCATCAGCTGCAAGTTTGATCTGCTAGCACTGCCATACAGCTCAATTCTGTATCCCCATATCGATGCGATATAGAGTAATAGGTTAAATATGTTTGTCTTTTTAACTTCAGACTTAGTGGCAAATGACGACTTAGTAGTGGATATAACGTCCTGGCATGAACCATCATCTTCATTCACACATGTGCTATATGATATCGCCATGTGAGCCGCCTATTCGACATGGTTCCTAAGTACTTCACCCTTTTCGATTGTTGTATTTCCATATTGTTAATTTTTACTCTGATACATACTACCCGTTCATTTGTAAACATAACCTGTTTGCATTCCTGCTCATTAATCCGGATACTCCAATCTCTGGCCCATTGTTGAATCCCGCTTACTGATTGCTGTGCCGCCGTAGTCGCGAACGTGGGACTAACATCGGAGGATAAGATAGCTACATCATCAACAAACGTAGCTAATATTATTTGGTTTGATATAGACATATCAGTTCTGTAAATAGTATACATCATAGGAGACTGCCCCGCGAAACAAATACACGAATTATCCTTGCCTCAAAGTTTGAGTCATTGACTTTAACTATAAACGTCCGGTTATTCAGATATGAGACAAACAATAGGTACAAATCCGGTAGAAGAATTCTTTTTTTAGTTTAAGAAAAAGTCTAGAGTGCCAGAAATGGTCGAATGCCTGAGACACATCCAGGAACAGCGCCGAGTAAACTTTCTTTCTAACACCGTTGATATTGCATCTACAATCGTATGACATTGATGCACTGTCAGATGATGGGTCCAAAATCCAAATTGGTGAGATGAAATTATGTTCTTTTCTTCTAGGATTGGATACATTGTATCCATAAAGAGTTTTTCCATGACTTTTGACAGTATACTAAGCAAACTGATAGGCCTGTAGGATGATAAGTTCGACTCAGGTTTATTAAGTTTATGTATTATTAGGATAATTGCTTTCGTCCACAACCTCGGGTAATATCCGCTTCAAATTATTCGAACAAATCATGACTGCGGATTTTTTCGGGAGCTGCGACAAAATCTCTCCTCTAGTAGTTATAGAGATTTCAGAACAGGCATGTAAAGTGTATGTTGTGGGTGACTATATCTTAAAAATTTTACAATTTAGTAAGACAAATACGATAAAAGCTTTAAACAATACATTCATACTTAATAATTTATTGTAAAGACTGATAGATTATAAGGCGTTTATACGATATTATTTGTTCAAAAGCAGATTTCTATCTGTTTATTTAAAAAATTAGTTCAACTAGTTTTGTTAGCCGATTATCTATTGTATTTAGCACAGAATGCATCGCCATCATTAAAGCCTTTGTATTACCAAATTAATCAGTTACTAAAATCGTTGTACTGACCGATTCTAAAGCTGCCTTAAAGCTCTTAATAATCCCTGATGCAACTATCAGGCACATCCCTTTATTTATAAATGATAGCACGTATTAATGCTACTCATTAATTCGGGTTTTTTGGTAATCGTATAAATTCCCTCTTACGTAGGAATACTCGGTAATACAGGGTGGCCACCCAACCGGGAATTGAAAATAGCCATAAACGATAATTTTAATAAAAAAAAATCATTTGATGCGAAAAATAAATGCATTTTTTACTGCACTTTACTTTAAATAAAAATTACGAAGTTCCGTTTTATTCATATAAAATATTCTACGGCGGTCAAATATTACCAATAGTAACACTAAAATCCCACTCTTCTTTTTGTACGATTCTACTAATCAGAAAATCGGTAGGATTTGGACTAAGAAAACCGGGAATTTAAAAATTATATCCGAGTGGCCATTATGTAATAGCATCATCGATGAGGCCGCAAGTCGGCGAGTCAAGGAAGAGGTTTTGTTTCTCAGCTTTCTCGCAGTGATCTTTTATACCTTATTAAGTATGCTCACAAGCAATATTGAAAATCTTCCTGGGCTAACCCGATTTCGGCATCTTATGCAGCCTAATATTTCAAATCTCTCGTTTTGTTTTTAGATTCAAAAAAAGTCCCGTATTTTAAATTAAAAATAGTTAATCGTAATTCATCTCGTAAATAGATAAAAAATGCGGAAAAGCGTCTTGTGCGATGACTATTACATTATTTCGAACAATTATTTTTCTTAGTTTCTCAATCTATACGAATAGATTGGTGGACAACCATGTTTTAGAAGTTCCTTAAATAATAGAAGGAAAGAAGGAAGAGCAAGCCAGAAATATACAAAACAAATACAGGAAGACGTAAAGGCGGATGGATACGGAGATGAAGAAAACGGCTCTATTCGAGAACTTTTAAAGCATAGTTGTACACCAATCTATTCGTATAGATCAGGAGTTCCCAACCAATAAACTCATTTGCAAGCGCTGGAAAACGAATTTCACCGATACTATCGAGATATTAATTCAGATTTACCAATATGTCACATGACCAGAAACTCATTTGTTGTTGATCTCTTATAATTACCAGAACAAGTTCAGAAAGAATTTCTAGAAATGAAGGTTGATTCGACAACGAAAGATGACTTTCATCTCTTGACATTGGAGAAATTTTGAATCAAACGATTCCTTGTTAATTGCAAAGTTGCCTCTCTTGCTTTGTGAATACTTGTTCCTTTTTCTTCGACTTACTTATGTGAGACAGGGTTTTCAGCTCTGGTTTTAATTAAAACTAAGCAGCGAAATCGTCTTGCCATTGATAGCGACCTGACGATAGCTCTGGCAGAAACTGAACCTAGAATCAACCAACTGGTGCAGAACATGCAAGCTTAAGTATCTCATTAGTACTTCAATTATAATAAATTATTTCGATAAAAACGTTTTAAATTTGGTTAAAGTTTATTTTCTACAACTTCGAATTAAAATAAATAAGTGTCATTAAAACAATATGCGTTTTTTTTTTTAATAAAAAAATTAAGGGGAGCATAAAAATGTTATTTATAATTCAGGGAGGCTCGACAAAAAAAAAGGTTGGGAAACTCTGGTATAGATTAAGGAATTAAAAAGAAGAATCGTAGATGAAAATTTGTAATGAAGCGATGTCATTGAACAACACGCTTTGTCGCATTTTTTGTTTTTTTATTTATATACGATATGAATTGCGATTAATCGTTTCGAAATTTTAATAGTAAAATACGGAACTGTTTTCGAAACAAATTAGGTTACAATAATACCAATTCACTTTGTTTTTAGATATTTTATGCGTAGGCGATTACACACATTATTTTCCAATTAAATATTTTAAAATTTTTTTTTTATCTTACTCGTCGTTTAGCTTTATTTTATATTATTGACAATGCAATAGGTTTCTGTGGGCGCTCTTCTTAATTAACCCTATACTGCTTCACCATGATTCTAGTTGAACTAACTCATTCAAAATGTTCACATCTTATGAAATGAAATAATGAGTGTTTTTTAAAGTTTTATGGAATTTAAAATTGTTTAAAAAAATAGAAAATTTTGAATTTCATCCAGTTTTATATGTTTTTTTATTTTATTTTTTTTTTAGAAAGATCAGTTATAGAATTATCATTTAGAAACGAATACTACGGCTTTTTTACCGAAATGTATTTAGGCTGTCCAATTTTGGACAATTTTTTTGAACACTTGTATGTTACGAGTAATATCATTAATGTTGACTTCTAAGGCATTAATTGTTGTTGATTTATTAGCATAAACTAATGATTTCATTACTCCACATAAAATAATCAGTAAGTGTTAAATCATATGATCCTGAAAGCCAGTGAACAGAATAAATTTTTCGATTTTTGAAATAATTTTGATTGCAGTTGTTACACGGCATGTAGCACCATCCTGCTAAAACCACATCTATGCCGAATCAATGCCATCCGTCTTTTCAAACAGAAGACCATTAACTATAGCCAAATAAAGATTTTCATTGATCTTAACATGAGCTCTAGTCTCATTTGAAAAAATATAAAATTCGGTAATGCTAACCGCGTGTAAACCGCACCATGCGATAGCCTGTGGAATCTTCTGCTGATTTATCTCAATTCAAATATTATCACACTCACTGAAAGCCTTCTCGCCGTTTTATATAGCTTTACGATAAAACAATAGATAAGTCTCCAGTTGGCGAAAGGACGACTTCGGTTAAGATATTAAAGCAAAATTTTCGACATATGTACAAAGTCCAAATTGCTGCTACCGATGCTTAATCGATAACTCTGAATCCTCTTTGCACTTTGATTTACAAGAGCGATATTTTCTTCAGTACGCGTACGCTTTTAACGTGCTGATGTTTTTGCATCATGTAGAGAATGTACGATGCGGAATCTATCTACATTTCGCGAAGGCTTGCTGAAATGCACTATTAAGTGTGCCATAAAAATTACGAAGTTGTCTCTATAAGTTGCACAAATCAGGAACTAATTTTCAAAGTAAATTTAAATAATTTGATAGAATCGTTCATGTTTAATCAAGATTAGTCAGAAAAAACTGATCGAAAATATCAAAGAATGCTGTAGTCTGACGTCTTCGTTTGGGATTTAACTCTTTCTTTTTTTTTTCTACACTTTTAGAACCATATTCAATTAACAAGATAAGAAATTTTTTTTAAAAAGGTACCAAAAAATTGCTACAATGTTACGTTACATTAAAAAGTTTAAACATTGTAAAATGTAGAAAAGAAAGAAAAAATAGCTAGTTCTAGATATTTGGAAAAACTTCTTGGTTTCGGTGTATATAGAACATCTATTCTGTTAGTTACGCAGAATGTTCTCAAAAATGTGATAGATTTGGGTATTCCACATTTTGAAAGAGTAATTAAATATTAATCGCAGTTAACGGAGATACAGTTGAGCAAAGGAAAGTTATTTTATTAACTCTTATGTGCACACCCGGATTTACCTACGCTATTATACGTCCGGGGTACTCGTGTACCCACTTATGGATTTTATTGTTTTTTTTAAATTTTTAAACAACAATAAGAGGTTTTATTCACATATGTATTTTATATTAGATATTTATAAATGTAATTAGCGCATTTTCGGGTATAAAAATAAGTACAGGTAAAATATCAGGCTAGGTATACGAGGTAGGGATAAATCGTTTTCGATCATTATTTCGTTTCATACGTTTTAATGATTATCAAACGTGCCAACAACGCTTGCGCGAGGACAAAGCAGCTCCTATTTGAGATACATGAAACATGCTCAATAAAAATCTCTCGTCAATGTACAAACTCACTGAAAATCTGAGATCGACGAGCAGCTTTTTCCTTGTCATGGTAGGACAGAATTCACGCAGTATATTCCATCGGAGCCTGCGAAGTGTGAGATAATAAAAGTATGGTGGATATGCGACACGAAGAACGTCTACCTTTTACAAACCATTTTGTACACGGGGAAAACAGGGAATTTTCGCAAAGTAAATCAGAATGAAAAAGAGTCGTGAAGGATCTTGCGATAATGTGCGAGGGCTCTAGGAGAAAGATCTCGATGAATGATAATTTTTTGACTTCGCTGCCGCTTGCTAAACATCTAATCTCGTGGAATTTGACTATGGCTGGCACGTTGAAAAAAAATAAATAAATTGTACATTCCACAAGCTTTCGCGCCTTCAAAATCAAGAGAAGAACTTTCTTCATTGTTTGATTTCGACGAAAAAGTAACTTTAAGTTTGTACGTGCTAAAAAAAGAAAAAGGTAAAGCTGTTATATTATTGTCTACGATGCACACAGATAATGACAAACGACGCGAAAAAAACCCCCCAAAAAAACGGGTATGACCTTATTTTACAAGTATAGGCTGGGGTCGGTATGATGAACCAGATGGTTGGTCGGTACTCATGTCACCGACACATTAACCGCTGACCACTGGGTTTTTTTTTCAATATTGTTGATATAGGCTTGTCTAGCTTCGTACGTAATTTATTACGAGAATAATAAAATGATACAAAAAAAAAAAACTCACGAAAAGAGGCTGTTTATAAGATAGCTGAGTGAAGAGCTCGCTGTGCCTTTAGTTGAAGATAGATCTTAAAATAGACAAGTTATTTGGAATCATTCGTCGAAGTTAGGCATAGAGAGTATCTTAGACAGGCAAGTTTTACCTCCGACTGAGTTTCCGGCTGAGCCTCAACCTGCGCCAGACCCAAAAAGTGGCTGCCATCTGTGTTTGTGCTATTTGTGAAAAGGCAGTATGCGATAAACACGCGATAACGGTAACAAAATGTAAAGAGTGTGTGGAATAAGTAATGATCTATTTTTTCCATTATATACGTATGAATAAATAAATTTTACAACCTAATAATATGTTATTATTTATTTAATAATTATTTATATTTATTATTTATACAATGATTAATTTAATAGCATGGTATCTATGAAATAACAATGAAATTCCGCTAAAATCATGTTTTCATTCGAGGGGGTGTACTGGAGTGTGTCCAGCGTGTTGTTTTTTTCAGAATTAAAATTTTCATTGTTAAAAATTGAAACAAAATTGTTTGATATCACCATTCGATAGAAAAAGGATCAAATCACGAGGGGCCGGGAGGATTTGGAAAAATATTGAGGGGGTCGTAAAAAATTTTCACAAAATGTCCGCCGGTGAGTACCCGTTACCAGGGTGTGCACATAAGGGTTAAAAATAATAAAATGATACATATTTAGTTAACATGTACTTTAAATTTTTTTTTTTTCCGTATTCAAAGTATGAACTACCGCCCTTCAAATACATACGCGTACCTTTTTGTATAGTCTCTGTCGTCATAATTTTTTTGATCTCATTTCTTCTTTAATTATTTTAAAGCTGTCACGTATTTTAACATTCAAACAGTCACTGCTTCTTCTCTATGAACAAGTTGCTTTGCACGTCCTCATGTGAAAAAGTCACAGTTGTTAGATCTAAAAATCTGAAGCAACCACCAGTTTGGCCTATTAATTTACTCATATATGAAGAAACACTTTAATGAGTCTACAATAATATATAACCCATCCGCCATTTTGGAAATTTGTATTTTTTTTATAGTTTTAATGTGTTTTATCAATAATTTTTAAAAAAGCAAATCATTAGTTCCATTTAATTTGTTCGCCAAGAAATTATGTCTGGTTAAATTTTTATTTATTACGAGTACCCGTGTATTAGCGCTAAACTTGAACTACAATTTTTTTTTGTTTCTTCATATATAAGAAGTCTATCTCTCCTCCAGTTTTGCAAACTGATAGTATCTTCTCTAGCAACATTTTGATTTGTCAATGTACGGAATTTTGATATAGATGTTCAATAAGCAACAAGAGAAAGGATGTTTGACATTAATGTACACTATCGACTACACTATCCATATAGATAAATCGTTTTCTATTTTTACAGTTTTTCTAAAATTCGTATTAAAATTGGCAACAACGACGTCTAAAATTTTTAAATTCATTTTATCATTGAAAGCTGGTTCATACATCGAACATGAAAAAAAAATGTCTACCGTTAATCGTTAATTAAGTATGTATATTATTTTATTAATATTGTAGCAAATAAATTCATTTTGCTCAGTTTTATCTTCTAGTAATTGCCACTAATGCTTTAATTAAGGTACTTTTTAACAGTATAAAGTACTTTAATCTGCTGTATTTCTTGGCATTTCAGTGTGTACTTGTGTTGGGGATATATATGTATATGCGTGTGTGTGTGTGTATGTAATTTATAAGCCTCTCTGTGATTTGAGTTTTCATTTTTATTTAAAACTTTTAATAGATTGATGATACGTTCATGGCATATTATCAAATGAGTTATGGATTCAATGAAAGTAGCAACGCATCCGCAGATTCCGAAATGAAAATCGAAAAAAACGACGAAGACAAAATCACAAAAGCGGAAAAAATTAGTGAAACCGATAGTGCGATACCATCGGCTAAACGGAAAGCTCCTCAGCCGACTAGTAATTGTTTTTACTAAAACAAATTTTTTTAAAAGGAATTTTTTATTGGTACTTTAACAGTTTAAAGAAAAATTTACAAACGTAAAAATATAACTTCTTTATTAGAACAAACAAAACGTAAACTAAGTTAAGTTAAAGTGTAACAAAAAAAAAAAAAAAAGAAGGCCGTCACGGGACGCCCGGCAGATGTGAAACATCATAATAGGTGGTTAATCAAAGAATCTATAATTAATAAAAATGTGTAATAATAAAATGTAAAATAAAAGTATCAATACCTGACTGGTATGATATGTCTCAAATTAGGTGTGTTTTGGTAATTGCGAGTTTCAATTATAATATCACCTATCGCTTGTGTCATGGCCGTATCGGAGTGGGTTCAGGATTCACCCGGCGCCCCCCGAAATGTCGGCGAAATAATGACTACTTGAATTAAATGGACCGAAATTCAGAATAAATTTATTTCTTTTCAATTTTTGACAAAAGAAAAGAAAATTGAAATTTTTATGAATTCTATGGAAACGACTATTTTTTACTTGTTTTTATTGTAGTGTTCAAATATTGCATATACAATAGTTGACTACAAGATTTTAGTATACTATTTATAAATAAATATATTTCATGATAATACACACACACGCACACACGTATATATATATATATATATGTCTGTAGTGACTACCTTCCCAGGAGCAGACATTAACTCTGATCACAATCTTTTAGTCGCTAAACTTAGGCCGGATTTTAAAAAGATCCAGAAGAGTAACAATTGTGGAAAGGATATAGATGTAAACAAGTTAAGATCAGCAGATGTGAGAACTAAGATAGCTGAAGAGTTGAATGCCAATCTTAAACAAATAAATACGGAATTAACAGTAGAAAGATTAAATAAAGCAATTTTAGCTACCTGTCAAAAATATCTGAAGAAAGATAACGTCAAGAAGAAGAAGTGGACGACCGACGAAATTATGGACTTGATGGATCAAAGGAGAAAGTACAAAAACGCGAATCTAACGGAGTATAATAGGCTAAATAAAGAAATAAAAAAGAGAATTAGGCAAGCTAAAAATAACTGGATGAAAGAACAGTGCAAAGAAATTGAAGCATTAGCAAAAAAACACGATGCTTTTAAGATGCATAAACTAATTAAAACAGTGACAGGTAAAGGTTTTCGACACAAGTGTACTAGGTTAGTAGATAAAAACGGTACACCAGTTATTGAAGAAAAGGACAAGGAGGAAACTTGGAAGCTCTACCTAAAAAAACAATTTTTTGATACCAGATCTAACAATTTCAACAGCAATAAAGAAGGAAACTTGCCGATCTTAGAATCTGAAGTAAGACACGCAATTAAACTGATACAACCCAGGAAAGCAACTGGACCGGATAAAATTCCGGGAGACATAATCTAATTTCTAAATGACGACATTATCAAGAAACTAACTGCACTCTTCAATCAGATGCATAGCTCTGGAAAGATTCCGATTGACTGGCTCAAATCTTCATTTGTGCTGATACCAAAGAAACAATACCCAAAAGAATGTGGGGATTACCGGACTATCAGCTTTATAAGCCACCTACTAAAAACCTTTTTGAGGATTATTCATTAACGAATCCGATCTAAATGTGAGATCGATTTCTCAGACACGCAGTTTGGATTTCGCCCTTATGTTGGAACTAGAGAAGCATTAACAGCAATGCACATTTTATTGCAAAAAAGTAGAGAAATGAATAAAGATACATTTATTTGCTTTATAGATTACGAACGGGCATTTTCCAACATGATAAATTAATTTAAATACTCGAAGGTACTGGAATTGATAAAAATGATATACAAATCATTAAGAATTTATATTGAAATCAGGAAGCGGATTTGATAAAAATCGAAGTCCAACGGGGTGTCAGGCAAGGCTGCATTCTTTCTCCATTATTATTCAATCTCTATGCTGAACAAATTTTCAAGAAGTCTATTTCAGATTTACCATACGGAATCCGGATAAATAGAAAAATAATTAATAACATCCGTTATGCTGATGAGGCTGCTATTTTGGCGGATGACATTCAAGATCTCCAATATCTTATTAACTCAATCTAGTTGGGCAGACGTACAACCTGAACATCAATGTTAAGAAAACAAAATGGATGCTGGTTAGCAAGAAACAGTTCATTCAGGCTACAATCACTGTTAATAATGAAATTGTTGATAGAGTTGACAAGTTCAAATAGCTGGAATGTTACATCACAAAAAACCTAAATTTGGATATCGAAATAAAAATGAGATGTAACTATGCTAGGACAGCCTTCAATAACATGAAAAATTTACTCTGCGATAGATCTTTATGCCTAAGTATAAGACAGTACATTGCGCAATCTTACGTTTTTCTAATTTTGTTTTCGGTATAGAATCAGCGACGCTTAATAAAATACAAATTTTTGCGACTAGAAGCAGTGGAGATGTGGCTACATAGAAAAATGTTAAAGATTTCGTGGATAACCAAAACATCCAATAAAAGAGTACTAGAAATGGCAAAGACTGAAAGAATGCTGGTTAAATGGATAATAGATAGAAAATATAAATATTTTGGCCACATCATAAGAGGACAAAAATTTGAGATCCTACAGCTGGCGCGCCATTAGATGTTTCACATCAAAAAACAACTTAATGATTATATTTATTTTAGCAACTTTAATAGTGTAAATATGGAGACCAAATTACGTATTCATTTCGTAATAAATGAAAATGTTTATTATTAATTTAAATTTAGGTTCGTAAAATAATATTCTAACTTGTAAAACACAACGATTTGTATAAATTGGAGATTTAATATTTAGTAAACCACATAGGGTATACTGACTTTTAATAATGATGTCTTTACACAGATTGGTTTGAACCGGACGAAAAGCAGAATACCAAAGTATACGTAGATAATCTTCCTCTTGATATAACGGAGCAAGAATTTGTGGATTTGATGCAAAAATGTGGTTTAGTCATGAGAGATATCGATACAGGTAAAATGAAAGTAAAATTGTACACCGAACCCGATGGAAAACAATTAAAAGGAGACGCTCTTTGTACCTACATTAAGGTAAGTATTGCATTTACATAGTACAAATATTGATTATTTTTTCCGATAATTAAAGTTTCCATATTCTTGGCGCGAAAATTTTTACATCGTTTGATTTAAAACAAATAGTTTCGAAACTACAGACCACTACTATCAATGTTTCCTAAATTTCTCGCTAGTTCTCAATTATGTGCTGTCGAATATGAGTCCCCGTATCGATTATTAATTTCAGTTCAGAAATACATTGTACAAAACCTGTGTAAGCTAATTCTGCGATGTCGACGCTGGGCTAGTCGATAAAGATTGATTGTATTGACTTACTTATGAGATGGAACAAATAAGAAAATTTAATGTGAAATTGTTAAGAAATGTAAACATTTTTCAGATTAAACATTTCTTTTCCAAAATATTTTACCAAAAACATATTACGGTAAGTTTTTTTTACCGACTTCCAAAGAGAAAAAAGTTACGTTCGTTGCGTATGCTTTTTTTTTTTTCTTTAGTGCTTGTTTGCACATAACTTGTACTCATCTGGACTGATTTTAATGATTCTAATGATTCTTTGTTTGTTCCGAAATGTACTATTCAGCGGTTATACCATATGAGTACTGATGAAAATCGGTGAACGCAAATTGAGTAGTCAGCAAAATTTTAAAAAAATGTGGCCCCTTTAAATGATTTTTTATTGATATAATAGACACGATTGACTTAAAATACTATTGGTTCTTCATAGAAATGTGATTTGATAAAATTAAAGTATTAATAGTGTCTATTACCATGCAGCTTTGAAATAATAATTATCATATCACCTTAAGTTATACCATTTTGAAATGTACTATTTTTTATCGAATAATTATTTTTTACTTTTTAGTGTATTTTTATTAAATTTTTATGGTAAATTTTGAAGTCAGTATATTTTTTTTTTAAATTTTATTTACATAATCAATAACTTATTAGTTCCTGTTTCTATGAAAAATAAAAAAAAAATAAAAATGTTACCAAATCTATTAAATTACGAAATAATTTTTTCCATGGATAGAATAAAAATTTGTGTTACATGTATTTGTTGATGTATTAACCCAAGTTTTTTAATTAAATTTTTAAAATATAATAAAGTATTATTTTTAATAAATTGCGCTATGATGGGAATATATTCGATTACAAAAACAATTAATATAAGTGGCTAATTAATGCGCATGGAAATTATTCCAAATATAATAACAAATAAATTCTACGAACTTATTAAACTATTTTTTTTTTATATTCTTATCGTGCTAACTTAATTTAGATTAAAGATATGCAGAGTGCTGGTTAAATTAGTAACCAGTTTTACAATAAAATATATGTGAAATGTGACAGGTAAACTATACATGTTTTTATTATTAAACAAATACTGGAGTCAGAATCGTTGTTGAAAATTCGTTTTTATTAAGTTAGTTAAATGTCTTGAGTGGTGCGATCTGTTGTAGTGGAACTGTATTAATATATGTATAGAGAACCACTTTATGGGAAAACCATAGCCCAGCATACAACTTTATATTTAAGCCCTTGTTAGAAATTTTTTTAAAAAAAAATATTTTTTTCCGGGCATGTGATATATCGCTGGAAAAATCGCTACTTGTCGGAAACGAAAATATATTTTACTTTTTTAACGAAACTTTTGAATTTGGATAAAAGTTCAAAAAAACGTTAAAAACGACGTGTCTCATTCTTTTCACGGCGCAAAAAATCTGATTTCTTTGTTTTGAATTTAGTATTATGTAAATGTAAATTATAGTTATCTTTAACTTAATATATGGAATCTGCGCATGAAACATCGTGCTTGGCTGAGACTTTGTTTTCATTTGTATTGATTGATGTGCTTATTATACAACATACGTGGTTTATCTTTTTCGCTGTTATTAATGATTATTTACGTAATTTTAAAAAATTTTACGTTCAATTTCATGTTTGCAAACAATTTTTTTTTTTTTTGTTTGTTTTTTTGAATGCCGTGTACCGGGCGGATCTATTACGACACTATCACGGTAGGATTGCTAAATAACGCAGAACAAACGAGTTGTATAGAGAAATTGGATGGTGCCTGCGATATTCAAAGATAAATTAGTCAGAGATGACCGCAGAAACACTATGCGGAAATTAGAGCACTAAAGAGCAAAAGAAGGACACTCCAGGAGCAGGTGTTTTATTGAGGGAGCAGGAGGGAAGGAACAAAAGGGGCATTCAATAAGAAGCTCGAAATTAATTAAAAGATGATTGTATGTCAGAGAAATATGTTTGATGCCGAGCCTTGCAAAAGCAACAAAATGAATTCTACGAAGGTCAGAAGGAGGGAACCAGGAGTCAATACAACGTTTAATCTTCCTAAGAAAACAACCTTGCTGGGAGAACCAATTTAGCTTCCATCGGGATTGTATAAAAATATTTAGGTACTTTATTATGTCAGAGCGGGAAAAAAGAGAACAAGGCATTGGGCACATCAGAGTTGACTTAGCAGCAGTTTCAGCTAATGAATTACCTGAAAGCCCAGTGTGGTCCGGCACCCACAGGAAACTAATCTGGTAGAAGAATGATATCAGCTGTAGGATTAGGGATTGGATTAAAGTAGCTATACTGTTTAAAAATTTTGTTGAAAAAGGGTATCCAAAGCTGCACTCGAATCGGATACAATTAGAATGTGACCACTGGGCAGAGGGGATTTAACCATAGATTCAAAGGTTAGGAATAAATCATAAAGTTCCGTTTCGAGAACGAAGCAATGATCATGGGGCCGAGACGACGGCGAAACCAAGTTAGAGTGAAAGGTACGAGCAGTAGGAAACGATTCGAAACCGGGCCAAGATTTCGCACCATCAGTATACTAGGACCGATGATTTGAATAGCACTGTAGAGTCGAGAAAATCTTGGCACGGAGGGTGGAAGGGGAAAGATTTTCCCTGGAGAACTAATCAAGGAAATAATCGATATCGGCTGGCAGAGTAGCGCAAGGTGAAAGAGGAGGTGGTATATTAATATTTTTTAAATGCTGGGGGGTCGATGTTGAAGTCTAATAGAACTTCTGAAAGAGGAGACACAGCACCATTAGAAAGTGAAGGGTAAAGATCGTGAAGTCTGAGGAAAAAAACTTTTAGGGAATTACGCAAGGAGTGAAAGAATCTTTAAAAGTGCATGGGTGGAGAGCCCAATAGTGATTGAAGGCTATGGGCAGGGGACTTGCAGTGTGCATCTAGTGTTAATCGGGAAGAGAAATTCTGCAAAGAATTTAACATTTTAAAAGGGATGAAAAAACAGTAGAATACAATAAGCATCCGTAGGAGAGACGACTGAAAATGAAGCTTGGAAGAAGAGCTGTGGCTTCTGTAGGATGGGTATTTTAACGTAGTGATATATTTACTGCACTTCTTTTTAACGGATACCAGATAATGACACCAGAATAGTTTGCTATTAAAATTAATAATCGCCCTACTTATAAAACACGTTCAAGTTAAAGAAATCGAGCGGATAATTTAAGGTTTATTTAATCGATATGTATGCGTAAAGTTGTTGAATAAAACGTTCGTTCAGTATGGGCCTGATGTATTTCCGTTGTTTGCAAAAACTTGTTTATACAAAAAGAAACAGAACGTATGCAGTAAAACATAACATAAGGCCATTCTTTAGAGGACAAAAAAAAGAAAATAAGGAAAATTTTTATTTAATTTAAAACTTTGAAAATTGTACAGTCAATATTACCTTCCAAAATTTTGTTTGGCATTTTTTCTGATATGTAAATAAAAAAAAATTGAATTGCATTTTACATTAACTGTCTATTATAAATAGTATTATTCGGCTTTGGTTCAGAAAAAATGAATTTAGATGTTAAAAATAGCATCGGCATTACTAGATGTTTAAACAGTTAATAATCAAAACTGGTCTCCTTGCAGGGTTGCTGTTTGGCATCATGGTTAGTGTATGTAAAATTGAAATTTATATTAAATGCAAAAAAGAACTTGAACAAAATCGCAATTTACATCACTTAAAGATAAGTCAAATGTAACTATAGTTTTTAAGTAACTTTCCCCCTCTTTTTAGCTGTTTCGCTGATTATTCCCATCGTCATTTTTACGGGTAGGATTTTTGCGCTCACATCGTCGAAAGGAAAAAGCGAGCACTTGAGTAAATTTTCATTCTTAAAGCGAATTAATTTGGCTGATTTTCTGTAAGAAAATTGACATCTTATATCGTAACGTTTATTTCTTTCCACCGTTCGTGAAATTTTTAATGCAACTATAAATTACCACTACTCTTATGCAATTTTCCTGGAAAAATTAATAATAATGTACATTGAAGGATAATAATAATATATATATATATATATATATCGAAAATTATTAGAATTTGTAGTATCTTTCTTCCTAACGTTTTCATTTTATCTGGCTTTATTAAATGCTAATAAAAATTCGAAAAGAATGATTTGGAATAGAGTTAGAAAAACAAAATTCGTATTGTACTTAAGAAGAAGTGGTAGCGCTGTAGCCTAGTAGTTAAGGCGCTTGGATACTAAATCAGAGTACACGGGTTCGAGGCTTGCCTCGTTCCAGATCCGAATCGCTCCCAGGTTTACCCAGCCTGAAATAATTGAGTACCAGAGACGTCTGGGACAGTAAAGAAGGCGGCCGAGAGAAAGGAACTGGCCCTCTTACTTCTCATTAGTGCTGTTGGTCTTAATAACATTAACTTCGCAAACCTCGACGCTCTGCTAAGGGTATACGACTCAGTTTATTTATTTAAGAAGAAAGAATTTTGTTCTTCCCAATACTATCATACTTTAGAAAATATTTTCAAAAATCGTAAAAAATTTTGACTATTAGATACCGCATAGAAAAATGTGATTAAACCAGTATGTCATTTACAGAACTATTTTAGATAAATTTTAAACTTGTTTATGGCACATTCCATAAAATAGAGAACAATAATGAAATAATTATAAATTCGTGGTGTGCTTAAATGTCAGGTCAAAGTTATATTTACATTGGAAAATGAACATTTAATTACTTTAAATTATCAGAAATTTCTAGAAAATAGAATTTAAAAAGAAAGCAAAAAATGCATAATATTGTTTACAATCCGTTTTGAAATATGCGCCAATCATTAGTAAAGAGCGAAGCAAACCGAGATTTGCAAAACGATTAAGCAGTGATAGTTTCATTTGTTACGCTACTTAATGTTTAGTCAACGGAGTAAACGTAGATATAATTACCGAATTTCAAACACGCATTTTGTCAGAAACGTGTGTTAATATCAGTCGATGAGTTTACATTGTCACGTTTACTTCTGGTTTTCATCGGGGAATAGACTGATTTCTGAGGAAAGTTTCGGTACATCATTTATACGTTTTTTATGCAATTTAGTTGACCCATGAAAGTTTTTGCAATGAAATGAGAAAAAAAGGAAGGTAAAATACGCTCGATAAAGTGAAAAAAATATATTGATTTCCGACATAAGTATTCGAAACCGTGAACAACGGTTAGTATATACACACACATATATATATATTAACCGTTGCTCGCGGCTTCGCTCGCATATAATTTATTATAATTTATTTATTTCGCATACTTAACACATGAAAGGCACCAGGTGACTGATACAGGAATCAGATAGACTATATCTTGATTAGTAAATTATTAGTGCTGGAACTATATGGCAGAATAAAATCGTTAAAAAGCACATCTACGACCAAGATTGATTGGTGATTTCGAATAAAGAAGGATTCTTACAAGAATTCCGGAAATTATCATCGATTACAGATGCTCCTGAAATATCTCCTGAGGGACAATGGAAAGAGTTTAAAACTTGGAAGCCCGAAAATCGGAAAAGGCTCAGCCGCGAATACAAAGAAGGAAACCCCACGGCTATCGGAAGAAACAATGGAACTTATAAACGAACGTAGAGATATATAGCTAAACGCCCGAGAGCGGAAGAACACCTTAGGTTAATCAATAAGAAAATTAAGAAGGATAAAAATAAATTCGTTAATTCCATTTGCGAAGAAATTCAAAATCATGAGGAAAAAAGTGAACCCAAACATCTACATAAGAAACTAAGATTTCTAAGTAGCGACTTTAAAATAAACTCATGGGCAGCTGAGAACAATCAAGAAATTAAGTATGATAACGAAATTGCAATGGTATGGAGAGAATATTGCCAAAATTTGATTATATAATTCTATCTGTGGAACTCGGAAAATGGCCGAAAGAATGGTTCACATCCATATAGTATGTCCCGTTTTACAAAACAGGGAAAAGGACAAAGTGCGATAATTATAGAACAGTTTTTCACTCATTCCGCATGCAAGCAAACTAATGCTGCGCATACTGAACAGCCGAATTTATAGGTTAATGTATAACCAAGTTGCGGATGAACAAGCAGGCTTCATGAAGGGACGTGGTACCCGTGAACAAATAATGAACCACCTGAAACTAATAATAGAAAAGCTCGAGAATATGAGATATACCGGTGTAGTTCTATGTTTTGTTGATTTGAAGAAAGTTTTCTCGACAATTTAGTATGGAGTAAATTATAGCCAATACTTACCGAAATCGGAGCGCCCATGCATATGGTTAATTTAATACAAAGCCTATACGAAAATAAGAGTAACGTCGTTAGGATAAATTGAGATGATATACAAAGTAAAGAATTTCATACGAGAAAAGTGGTTCGACAAGGATGTATTCTGTCACCAGTTTTATTCAGCTTATACTCGGAGCACATCGTGAGAATGGTGTTGGATCAGGGGACGGGCGGACTATTAATAGGAGGATGTAAATACTCAAATCTACGGTATGCAGATGATGTAACATTAATCGCCGCAGATATTGATGAAATGAAAGAACTACTGGATGGATTACGAGCTATTGGTCTCTCATACGGCCTTGGGATAAATAATGGTGATAGACAGTGGAAATGTATCGACTGTGGATGAAGGCAATGTATCCGGATATGAGATAGTGGATAAATTTGTGTACTTAGGATCGTTAATAGGAAATAACGGTGATTCGGAAGGAGAAGTGAAATGCCATATATAAATCGCTCGTGGAGCTATGTCGAAATTAAAGAAGATATGAAAAGATGGATCCATAATGAAATGTACTAAAATAAAGCTAGTCCCTACGCTAATTTTTTCAATTTTATTATATGCGACCGAGACATGGAACTTAGAAAAGACAACTTTGACCCGAATAGATAACTTTCAGATGTGGTGCTGGAGAAGTGTCCTCAAAAATTCCGTGGACGGCGAAAAGGAGTCTGTATTACATGAAATTTGCCTCAAGAACGGTTGTTGTCAAATGTGGTACTTATTAGAAAACTGAAATGTTTTGGACACCTCATGCGTAAAAGCAGTGAGATGGAGCGTCGGTTAATACAAGCAAAAATGGAAGGCTTAAGACCGACCCAAAGGAAGATTACTAGCACGGTGGTTTTTAATGAAATACAGAAAATAACAGGTTTCAGTTTACAAATGTGCAATCATCAAGCCATTGATCGCGAACAATGGAGGAAATTAGTTAGATCATCCTTGTCGATATAATCATGGTCATGACACCGCTGAACAATAATCGATCAAATGATGATGATGATGATGATGATGATGATGATGATGATGATGATGATGATGATGATGATGATGATGATGATGATGATGATGATGATGATGATGATCAGGAACACAAAAGCAATAGAATCACTGACGATAAAAAAAAAGGGAAATTTACTAAAAGAACTAAACAGAAAGTGGAAAGTTGAATAATGTTTATGGGTAATAGCGGACATATAAAAAAACAGCGGACCCAACGGTTATTGCAATTTACAAGATATCTTCAGAAGAGAAGATTAATGATTGTGATATAACTCTTAATACTGTTGAGTTTTGCAAATAATTTCAATAATGTACAACGAATATCTCATTGATAATAAGAAACGCGCATTTTGATCGTTTAACAGTTTCGAATTTCATTTACTTTTTTTTTTAAATTTTCACGGAATACAATCTAAGAAAATTCTTGAACTTTGAAGACGGTACCACAGAAGAAGTACACACATATTAGCGATGATTTAGTTTCACATCAATTTAAACAGAAAACTGAATATGGCATGTTGAAGTAGTGCGTTTTGAATTTTCATCGTGAGCGACGCGTAAATTTAGTAGTAATGCTTAAATGGTTTTAGTAGTGTATTTACTTAAAACGCTGTTGAATTTGGTAAAAATAGAAATAAGTCAGCTTCGTTCCTTAAAATACAGTTTAATCGTAAATATCTTATTCGCGTCCAATGCGCAAGCTTTTTTTTGTTAAAAAGTTTACAAGTTTAGAAAGTGAATCAAACTTGCACCTTGAAAGTATTTTCCAAAAACGTAAATTTATAAAATTAACATTTACCGATGAGAAAATCTTAATTTTTAATTTACATTAAAAAAAAGAAATGATTTTTAAATGTTTATAATTCCGATTTTGCTGCGCAACTTACAAAACACGCAAATTAAAATGTCAATTTTTTGTTTTATTTTAATAAAGAATTAAAGCTGCAATGTGTTTTTAGTACTTCGATGCCATGCGGGACAAACCGTGCAACATAATGTTCTATAAATAAATAGTTTTCGCTGAAATGTATTTATACGCTAATTTTATAAGAAGAGCGCGAATTAAAACGAGAGAAAAAGAAAAAGAATAAGATGAAAATAAAGAGGAATGATTTTTAATAATTTTTATTTGTTTAAAAAGCTACTTTTTAACGTGGAATGTAAGCGTTCCTAATAAATCGTTATTTACTTGTAAAATGCGTTACGTTTACGTAATGAAAACTTGTGAATGTCGCAACGTGGAAAATTTTTTCTAAATAAAATGTAAATTTCATCAGGTTTTATGTAATTATTATTTGAGCTGTGTAAATAATATAAATAATAGCGAACCTACTGATGAACGATTCCATTGGAAAAAAACGCGCTATATGAGACAAGTTGCGATTTATCGGTTAACGTCTAAAAAGGATGTACATAGTCGTGCAAAGATGAGATTTACGCGATAGTGATCATCGAATCGTATTATATAATGCGCTTTTTATGGGAAAAGAATTATGTTAAGGTAATGAACAAGGCAGTCATTTTTTTTCTTTTTTTTCTTTGTGTGCGTATGTGTATGTCTTATTTACGAATATTTAGTATGATTAATTGAGTATAATCGATGACTTGGCGGGTGCTTCACAAATAAAGTAATTCTTGCGCGTACAATCATCCGCTGACCATCGATGGTAATTATTCGGATTCATAAATGTGCACTTCCACGGTTGATCATCTTCTTTCCTCCGACGTGAAAATGCCTGATACTGGATTTTTTGGCCAGTGCTGCCCCAGATCCATTTTAGTTGCTTCCAGTCGTAAATTCCACCGATCCATCGTTTAATTTGAGCTGAAATAAATGCAACGTGGTTAGAGATTATTTACTTTTTTGGGATTTGTTTTTTTTTTTTTTTTTTTTTTGAAAAAAGAAATTAAACGAGTGAAAATTTAGCGAACATTCTTTGACGAATCAGGTGTAAAATCTAGGCGTAAAATCGAAAACTGCGAAATTAACATTCACAATATACCGTTAAGCCGACTGAGGATTGAAGTTTTTAATTTCCCGTTGTAGTTATATATTTGCAAGTTGAAGAGATAACGGTTTTACTTTCAGTCCATAACGACCGACTTTTTATGGCTAAACATCTCATTTAAATATAAATGTGTTTGTAATTTTGCTTTTATTTTTAAATTTAATTTTTGGCTTAACAACAAGTATATGATTTATATCTACAAAGCTTTCGATGCGGTAAATCATCATATTTTATTGCGCAAATCATGAAGTAATGAATTTCGTAACAGTATTATATATATATATATATATACATATATATATATATATATACACAGTTATATTGATGTTATGCGATGCTTAATAAGGGGGTTAAAATTTGTCGTTTCCTTAATGAAAATCGTGTAACTGCAAACTTAACTGAAAAGAAAATATTTTTGGTGTACAACAATGCTACAGAATGCTATTGGGATAATCTTTGAAAAAGATATAATATTAGAGTCAGAATATATGAACCGTGATTGGCCAATAACAAATAACTAAACTTCTCTCAACAGAAATCAAGTCTATGGTACATTTATTCACTCTTAACAGTTTCTTCCATTTTAATGCATTAGGACAAATCAACATATCGCTTAGAGATCCTATAGCAACAGAACTGCGCGATAAATATGAAATTAACCGATATTTCCAACTCTTATGAAATTCAACAACTACGATAGGTTTGCAGAAATAAATAATGACTTCTCAGCATTACTACGGAACATTGAATAGCGGAAAATTCAAATCGGAAAAAACAGTGACTTTACCATCGTTCGATAAGTGTATATAAAGATTTTCCTCGTACGAATATTTTAAATTCGAATTCACATAAATTCAAGGTCTTACTTAGAAAACCGTAATTTCTTTAGGTCCCTTTAAAGTTACTACATTTCTCCGATTTGCCAATACGGAATTAATCTTAGTTACGTATAAACATTTTGGATTTTTAATCGATATATTTAAATTCTTCCGCTCCTCTCATAAGCATAGTAAAACCTATTAATAGTTGGTTGAGATTTTTGTACAGTGCGATGCGGTCGTCCCGGATAAAGTGTTCTACGCTGTCCGTGTAACATAAAAGCTGCAAATTGTTGCAAAAAAAAATGAAATAAAATTATATAGTAACGGGGGAAAAAATGTTACGTGATCGTATTCTTAAGCGGATCTATTGATCGATAGTGTTCCCGTTATCAGAAAATTAACGTTTAGAAACTTTTACTTGCCTCCGACACCAAATCAGCGGAGAAGAAATGACGAGGAGAACAATTTACATGGGCCAATGTTAGTTGGATATGCACGCCCCTAATGTTTGTTGATTAATTAATCAATTAAATATGTTGAATTTCATGCGTGTCTTCGTTTCTACACTCTTTTCGCTAACGCATCGGAAACCATGCAAGAATATTCGTTAAAATAACTCCGAAAATTATGAGAATATCTTCTTACGAATGCGCGCGTTTAATTGGTAGGGCTGAACCAAAAATAATAGCGGCCAAAATTTCAATCATCCATAAGGTCGCGATGAAAAGTTTTCGCCTATTATTATTTTGTTTTCGAATTGTAAAGGTTACAATTGGTAACAATTTAAATAGGCATTCGTTTTCCGTCCGTCCCCGTGAAGTTCAAGGTGAAGGATCGTGTGTATTGTTTATTATCGCTCACGGAAGCCCAAATTATATATTTATGCTAATAAAAACAAATTGACCCTCACACATCGTCATCTCGTTTAGCAACTGTAACAATTTAATTTCTACCGAATTAAAAACTCGATCGGGCAAATTACAAAAACTAAAAATTAACATGTTAAAAAACCTCGGAAAAAGTTTTGTCCTATAATCACAGACTTTTTCCATTCAACCGCCGTAACTGAAGTTACGCGCTCTTTTCGGTTTTATTTATACTTTTTACACGGCTATAACACCGTTTCATTACATTTTGTACGATCACTAAATCATTCTTATCAGTGGTATTACTCGATATCATTGCGATATTATACCTCTATTGATACATTCTCGATGCATAGATTGTAGGTATCATAATAACAGCTTATGCAATATCTCGGAGAGACTAACTAAATGTTTTATCAGTAGTAATGTATACATCGATATCCGCGTGCGTATGATGGTATGCGTGTTGTTGTTCGTTGCGTTCCGCGCGACTATTAATCATTATTTCGTTTCTAATCGTTTTTATTCGTTTGCCCCGGCTGGATGAAAGAACTGCAAATAGAGTTAATGGGTCGATAATTCTCCCGCTGCTCAACTATCTTTGCAACAAAAAAGATAGCATAGTAAAAGTTTAATAATAACACGAAATTACACAATCTACACTATGAGTTTAATGATACTTTACAGTTTTCGTTCGGTGTTATAAAAAGAAAATTTAAAAAATTACAATTATTAATTTTCATAAAATATGTATATAATTATACATGCTATTCCGATTATTAATGGCAACGTCACTCTTCGATCCCCATCACTTTTTTTGTCTCAAAACGTTACGTCATTCTTGACCTCGCTCCCGCTACTTTTTCTGTCACAAAAATTTAGATTTATTTTCTTTTGAGGCGCATTTTAAAAGTTTATATGATAAAATTTTTGTGTTTCGAAGATTTTATTATCGCATTAATGAAAGTGAAATGAGAACTAAAGTTGCATCTAGTTAAAATATTTTTTCTCACGGCCCGGTTTTAGAAAGCCCTGCTGGTTTCCATGCGCTCGCATACATGCTGAAATTTGTTTATTTTTAATTACTTTTTTTTTCTCCGGATTCTCCGCACTTAAAAGCGTTTATATTATAAAATTGCCCGTTCTGATTCTCGGGATGATTGCAATATTGTTTTTAAAACGATATTTGTGACAAAATTACCGGCACTTAATATTACGAAGCCATGCGCGAATGCATTCTTGACTGGTATTTTATATTTCAAATACTACATTATATTTCTCGAATCATTTTTAATCGATTTAAGCTTAAAAAGAACGAATATTTACGATATATTTTTTAAATCCGTACTGTTCAAAAGAAAATTCGAGTTATCCCTTGCCTTGTATGAAATTTTATATTTTTAAGAAGAACTTAGTTCTGATTTCGCAACAACACTGCCTTATGCTGATCATGGTAAAATATACTTTTTGTAAATTTCAACAAGATTCACGTGTCTTATACCTTCTAAACATCCATTCTTTAATCTCGCTTTGTTTCCGTAATCAATTTTTTTGGCTTCGTTGTTTCGGTTTCTGTTTTTTTTTTTTTTTTTTTTTGACACTGTAATGGTAAAGCACGGAAGCTCATAGTGAAAAAAGAGGAGTGTATTCAGCTATTGTGTTACGACTGTATTATAGTTGTTGTGTTTCTTACTTTACCCTTATAAAGGGCGTCTGATAATATTTTTTAATATGTAACAAAAGTCACAGTTGGCGTGAGTACCTGTTATCGTGGTACATTTTGTATGCATATTCAAACCGTAGTTGTAGATCAACGGAATATTTTCGTGAATAATTCCATTTCAAAAACTACTCTTTAGCTATAGATTAGAACATGCTGTGAGCAAATTCTTCGTTCAGTATATTATTTACAAATATTTTACCGTCTATATCGAGTTACTTAATTTGCCGTGCTCTTAATTGTACTCTTTGCATGTCTCTAGATCCTCAGGTATTGACAGCCCACCGTTCCTCTGTAAGGCGAAGGGAAGAATCCTACACATTCCCTGATTTCCGTCTCAGGCGTTGTGCAGTTGTACGCCACATGTCTTTTTTCTTCAACCGACATAGGCGCGCTGTTGATACTAATCCAAACGGTTGCTCTATAATGCAGATTAGTGTTGTAGCGGGTTACCCTCTTTTAGGCGGGATATTGCAGGTGTGAATCTTTTTTGGGGCATGATAGCGAGTGAGCGTTTTTACTCAGATCTTTTTACGAATTATCTGCAGTGATTTTCAAGTATTATCCGCTAAATATTATTATTTGTGTTAGTGAGAAACACGGGTTACCAGATTTACTTCTATGTCACTAACGGTATTCTTAAATATACGTCGCAAAAGTCTGTTTATTTGTATTTTACACTGAAGTCGTTATTTCAAAAAAATATTAAAAACATTTAAAAGAAACGAATAATCTAATAAAATTATGTAAAATACGTGTTTTGTGTTCGAGGAACGGTATTTTTTTTGCGTGGAATTTCTGATGGCAGTGAATGGATGATGTAGAACTAAATTTTGTAACCCGTGTTTCTCGCTTACACAAATGATAACGTTAGCGGATGATATCCGAAAATCACCGCAGCTAATTCGTTAAAAGGTCTGAGTAAAAACCCTCGCTCGCTACCGCCTAAACGATCCACGCTCAAAATGGTCTCCGCCAAAAAGATCATGCCTAGAAGATCCCACCTAAAAAAACTGACCCCTATTGTAGCACCACCAGTACGAGCTTTAGATACTCGTTTAAAGTTTCAAACAATTTCTCGCACGACACGTTGCCGCTGGGAAAAGTAATCCTAGATTTGTTACCAGGCCAGTAACCGGGCACACTGATACCCGAGAGTACTACTAGCGTCCTGCATCCGGGCCATGGGGAATCCTACTTATTAATCTGGCTACCAGCAACGGAACGACTATCGCGCACCAGGGCAATTACTTAATTCACGCCAACAATGTCAATGGTATCTAATAGAAACAGTGGCGAGGGACTTATCAAAATAGAAAACGTTATAGGCATCTACCTACTTGTAGCTGTGTAGACATAGCACATAATATACTAGGCAACTGTAATATACAACGCTAGTGTAGACGCAAGACTACACTTGAAACTGATATAGTGATTGTTTGATTTATCGCGCTACAAATTCAATCCTGATATTGTGTCTACTGTATACTAACTAGCGCGCATACGATGACATTCGTGGTGATTTTCCATTGTCTGCCACGTGACTACTAGCGATTATATAATTATTTTTTGTAATAATTTCTCGCCTAGGATCGAACTCGAGACTTTCATAAAGGAAGCCAAGCACTCTAGCAACTAGGCTACCGCGACAACATAGGCAATATTATAATGTGGTAAATGTGAGATCTGTAATAACACGGTGTGAAGTGGATAAACGAGGTCGGTGATCACCATGGGTGGAAGAAAAGAGGGAACGCTTACATCCAGCAGTGTATTGACATTAGCATATCGTAATCGTGAAATGTAAGATCTCATCGATTTAATTTAAAGTTTTCCATTTTACTGTCGAATTAGAAATTAACTAACCGGAAAAACATTTAAAAATATCTCGATCAACTTCAAAATAGCCACGACTGGATTTTATTAGACAAAGTCAGAAAAGCAAGGTGATGAAAATATTTGAAAAAAAAAAAATTCCTTGACAAAGTATAAATTTACTTTAATAAATTGAAATAAATACCTTAGTTTAAGGAAACGTTTTCAGGCACAGTTCATCATTAGCTAACAACAAAGCGATTATAGATTTATCTACATTTAATTTAAAAACGCCTAATAAAACTGCTGAAAAACGAGAAAATCGATAGCAGCGTATCAATCAAAAACGTACCGTGATACGTGCTTCGGAGAATTGTTATATTTTTGATTGCAGCTATTCTATCGATGACCTTTCTTTTCTTTGTCTAGTGGTACTCGTCAGTGTTGACCTTGCTCTCAGTCTTTTCCACGAGAATTTTCCCCTGCTAGAATACAAGTAATTGCTACCTTCTTACTATTATATGTCTTAACTGTTTTATTTTTCTTATTTCGGTATTATAAATAGCTCTTTTTCTTCATCAATTTCAACCTCTTTTCATCGAACTTTCTTTCAGTCCGCTGCTGTTATTCTTTGTTCAGGACGCAGTTCTGTAGTTTGTACTTCGGCCATTTCTTCTATTTATTAATACGAAGATGTAACGTTCGCATCTGCATTCCAAATTTTATGTATCGAGATGTTTATTAGTCACCGTTATTTCAAAATCCTTTCTTGCGTTTATTTACGATTTGCACAGCGATCAGTAATTATTATGCTAATCTCTCAAAAATATATTCACGTTTTTTCCGCGTAATTCCAGTTTGTAGTTGTGATCGTATCGAAATTTATTATGCGAAAACAAGTCATCTTGCAATTAGTATGCAATAAATCGGTTTTGCAGTTTATTTTTATTTCTTCTTTAGGTCACACTGCTTTTTATGAATAGATTAATTAACGGCTGACAGTGGAATCCAGAGGTTTTTTCTACTACTTTTATTATCATCATCGCAAGTCGTTGAATCCTTCGGAGGGATATTGTGTATCGGAACGCAGTCTATCTGTGTCATGTCATCTGTCTCTCGTGCTGCACCGGATGGAAATTCGAAAAATGTGTTCGGAAGAAGCAGTTAGTATAGAAAAGAATCTCTGTCGATAATGTTCAGAAACGAATCGGATGTTGAGGAAATATTGTGGGCCATTTTTTTTTCTTTCTCTCGCACGTTGTCACATTATTCTAGAAACTTCACACATGATTTCAAATAGACCGGAATAATGAATAGAATAAACACGGAAATAGGAATGCGGCATAAAAGTAATTATCTCTTCGGGAATCCAGATTTTTAGTTAAATATGGCAGCTTTTATCATCCAGTAGTATTAGAAAACTTTATTAAATTCTCAAACGATGGAGACCCGTCCAATGTAAAAAACCGCTCTTAGCTAAAGAGGTACATCGTATATACTGTCTAACCCTTATTCTTACGCTGCCATTGAGTTATTTTACTCTTCCTTATAATATTGATTGAATTAAATTAAGCGTAAATGTGGACTTCTTAAACAGCTGAAGTAGTGACTGTCTTCCCTACGAAGTGTTTTATTCTTACTTTAGATAATTAATAGAATCCAATTATCCTTCTTTCTTAGGAATATTTACAGATGACGTTGAATTCACAGAGTCAAGTAGGATGGTAGGCGCCGCGTTTATGAAGAGAAATAACTTAATATTTAGGTTCAACCTTTCTCCTGAGGATTTTTACTGCCTAGTTGCTCGTTATTGGTACAAGGCCTGTGTGACTTTATTCTAAATACTACACATACGTCAGAGGAAGAACTGCAATGTGTTCAGATAGACTAAGCAGTCTTTCGGCTGTCATTAATAGCAACTTCAATTATCATAGTCACCCGTCGATTTCCGAAGTTAAATTAAAACTCTCAAAAATTCTGGATAAAAAGGGTATGATAAAGTTTTATTGGATTCCTAGTCATCGCGGGATCACTTTTTTAACGAAGTGGTGAATCAGACGACTAAAGACACTCCTACGTGTCCCATCCACCGATCTTCTGTATAAAGTTAAAACAGATAAAATCTGAAAATACTCACTGTCATTTTTAAATAGTCTTCTTTTCCAAAATCGGCCAATTTGTTTATTTTATGATAAATCAGTTTTAAAAAATTGAAAAACACCAAAAAGGGTGAAATAATTTTAAATTTTCATTTTCTGGGTACATATACGATAGTGTTTAGGAAACCTGCCTGTTCTTATCGTATCAAATTTTTCCGTTAACATTGTAATTAGTTGGCCTATAGTTTTTTTTATATCTCTCCTTTGTCGACTTTCTTGAGAACTGACGTTGTTTGCACGTCTTCGCACATTTCCGCTATTTGCTTTTCCTCCTGGCATTAGTCGAACAGAAAAGTCGGGGTTATTCGTAATTTCGTAACTACTTTTTGATTTCAGTTCTATCTTTATACCTTCCGTTGCGATTGGTTCGAATGTGTACCTTCTCAGAATTCTCTCGTTAATTTTATATCGTCGTGGCGCCGCCGTATAATTTAAAATTAATCGCGATTGTTCTTATCATCGTCTTCTTATAACTTAGCTCTTAAACTTTAAAATGTAGGATCTCTTTTTTATATATAATTTCCTATTTTAAGATTTCTTTCCCTTTCACATTTTTGTCATTCTTGACGAAAGTTTCCCGAGAAAAGAACTTTTAAGATGACAATTACTTTTTTCACCCGGAACGTGGTATAATATGAAATAATAAAATTCATGAAAATTTAGAAATAATTTGAAATACGTTTGCTTCACAGTGTAATGTAATAAACCTTTTACGCGAATTGAAAATAATTTCCCGTGAAACAAGTTAATTTCTCTGGAAACCAATCTGAGTAACTTATAAATAACGAAACCTTCAGCTTTTGGAAACAGAAAAACAGGAAAGAAGAATGACAATTATTTCTGTTGATACATAACAAACAGTTCACTTGGTTAATTGTTTTCGCGCCTTTTTCTATCGACGTTATTTATTAATGACTTCAGTTAACCTGAATGACACCGAAAGACGCAGTCGACACTTGGATATTCTTATATGGATTTATATATCCTAGTCTCGCTTGTGTGCTTATTTAATAGCAACTGAACCTTACTATCCGGTAGAGACGAACGCGTGACATTAATATAGTTGTTTTGGCGATAAATAGTCAAGTTACGAAACTTTTACTTCGAATTAAGTGCAAACTAAAAACTAAACTACAATTACCATTCTGTCAGCGAAGTATGTTTAAGCGTGACGAATGTTTTTTATTACTGGTGAACAGTGGTGTAGACACAGCCTTGACTGGAAAAGAAAGCTGCGAGCATACTGGTATTAGCATCAATGGTATCGAGAGTTCAGATCTCTGGCGATTTACGAAAAGAAGCCGATGTTACCTGCCTTCGAACAGTCTTCCGGACTGAATAATCTCAGTTGCTCAAAGAGTGTATTGTTTAAGGTTTTCTTAATTATTCTTCTCGAGTGAGGTGTGTTTTTTTCAAACGTTCCAAAAAAAAAGGTATTTGCTAGGTTTTCGGACTTTAATAACATTCTGATTAATACAATACTATCGTTCAAAAAAAATTTATACAATAAAAAATTTGCGTTATTAAATCACTGAATTAATAAATATAACATAAAAACGGATAAAAATATAACCATTTTTTTTTTTTTAACGGTTTTAAATAACTCATATCACCGGAATTGGTTTGTGTTTATTTTTCGAAAATTTTCAAATTTCATTATTTGGTTAAATTATTTTCCTTAATTTTAGCTTTATGCTTAATTTTTTCTTCTTTTTTTCCTAAAAATTCAAATGATTTCGGTAAGGTTCACAGTGTACTAAGCCCTACGGCACTAAGGAGAGTAGGAGGGCCAGTTCCTTACTCTCGGCCGTCTTTATTTTCCCAGATTTCTCTGGTACCCAGTATATGTAGTTATATATATATATATATATATATATATATATATATATATATATATCAATCTCAAGTGCCGTACGCTACATAGCGCGTTGGCGCAACCTATTCATACATTTAGCTGTACCGATATAGGTTGTGTACCAGGCAATTGTAATATGCAACGCAGGTGTACACACACACACACGCAAGACTACATTCGGGACTGATTGAAGCCGCTTGTTACCGCGCTACAAGTGCAGTCCGTCCGGTGTGGGTGTGCTGTGTACTGACCTAGCGCGCATATGATGTACGTGGTGGTTTTCCATTGCCTTCCACGTGACTATTAGCGATTATTTATTTATTTAATTCTTGTAATAAGTTTGTCGTCGGTCGGGATCGAACCCGTGACCGCCATATCGGAAGTCAAGCGCTCTAGCAACTAGGCTATCGCGACGACATATATATATTTATATTTATATTTATATATATATTTATATTTATATAATCAGTGGCAGATCCACAGAGGAATAGGAGACCCCCCCCCTCACACACACAAAGAACTAAAACCTCTATGAAAAAATTTGTTACAACAAAGAAATTTAATTTACACTATAAAAGATTTGTATAAATATTACCTATGGATTTAATTACAACTAATATTTAATACTGTTTTCTAGTAAAACTATTAATGTTTGTTAAGTTTTGATTCTATTTTAAACACAACTGTTATCGATCTTTTACCTTTTTTATTTATTTTTAATTTTTATTTTGTAATGTAGATGACAATAGTTCAATGAGAAATATATATATATTTTTTTTTTTTTACTTGCTCACGAACAAAAAATTACTAACAGAAGTAAAAAAGAAGTAAAGTCTAGTAAAAGTACTATCTTTCTATTCTTTCTAGTAATTTACTATTCAAATTTTAAACTACCATTTTAGCTACAATTTTATAATTTTTTTTATTTTTCACCTAAAAATAAAACAAAATTTTAATTAAATTGTAATAATTCAGTATTTTTCAAATATTTTTAAATTTTTAAAGAGGTCGCTATTTGATTTTCTTTATGAAACAAAGTATTTTTCAAATTGTCTACCGTATAAGGTTTTACATAATTATATAATTTTCCTCCCCAAAATGTCTCTCTGGATCCGCCCCTGTATATATATATATATATATAACTCGGTCATTTTGGCCACGCAAGGGGCTGAGCCCCTTGTTGACCCCTCTTGCTTACATTTCTATCTCTTTCTCTTTTATACTTTGTATAAAATGATCAAAATTTACAACGTAAATCTAAATCGATCCATATGAATATAATAACAATCACAAAATCCTATAAAATATAACAAACGTTACATAAAATTAGGACATTTTTTCTTAAGCGGGGTAGTCTAAGAATTACGTTGTAATTAATATATATATATATATATATATATGTTCACATATATGTAGTATATACACAAATAACACCTTTTAAACTGGAGCTCTATTACAGCTTCAATTCTTCCCTTACGGTTTGTGTTATTGTTTCAAAATCGGTTAGATTTGATTTTTTCGCTATTAATATGATCATAATTCTCTTTAAATTAAAAAAGTGAAGGACTTTGTATTGCGATATTTTTTCTTTTTGTGAGATTATAAAAATTAATTGAAAAAATATACGTGTCAGGTAGTTCATTAATTATTAGAGCTCTTTACTTATTATTCTTATTCATAACTAATTCCTTGAATCGGGATTCGGATAAATAATTACTGTTTTCGTAAAATAAGCGAGTAGAAGGATAGAAAAAAATCGCCATTTACAAAAAAGTGAAGTTATGAATTATCAATTTGAAATGAAAACGGATTTTTCGATTTTTTCGAGTATACTTTCGATAAATCGAATCTTATTCGCTCGTTCAGTGCAATATGGGAAAGTCAGTTAAAAAACTTGAAAAACAAAAAGACGAATTGCATAGTCTGTTGTGTAATGTTCATTTTTTAAGTCGCTTGATACCTTCCTTTAATTATAAATAAGCGGCAGATTTTATTGTGTTCTAATTTATTCATTGCTTTTTAACTATAGTACATTTTATTCTTCTACGATTAATAGTTAAAGCCTAAGTGAAATTGAAGGTTACCGTAACAATTCTCCGTGAATAATTGAAAGCTCGCTTAAAAAATTTTAAGCCAAATGTCAGTTGCTTATCACGTTTACCTAAATTGATGTGTATACAAGATTGTTCCATTTCTTTAAGTCTTTAACATCTTCTCGAGAATAGATTTTGTCTTTCAGTTTTTTCGGAGCAGCTTTTTTATTATGGCAATGAATCTATTCATCTTTATAATAAAACAAACTTTAATAACGAACAATATAGAACAATAAATTAGATAAATACGTATTTAGAAACGTTTTCGGGCATAACCCATCATCAGCTAAAACTAACTTAAAGGAAACTTAAGTATGTTTTAAGTTTCCTTTAAGTTAGTTTTAGCTGATGATGGGTTATGCCCGAAAACGTTTCTAAATAAGGGGTATTTATCTAATTTATTGTTCTATATTGTTTGTTATTAAAGTTTGTTTTATTATACAGTTTTAACAAACAGGATGTATTCACCTACATATTCATCTTTCCTTGTCGTATATGAATTTCTTTAATCCGTTTATATTTATTTAAATCCGGGTCCGAGATTAAATTTTTACTCGGGCCTCATAAATTATGACAACCCTAAGTGGTGTATCTTTGCAGCAAACGGGTTGGAAAAGAGTATGAGATCCGTGCGGATACTTACGTAAATGAGGGTTCTGTAAATAATCGCGTATGTTCTGATCTTTCCATTTATTGTCGAGAATAGCCAGATTACTGTTGTGAGCCAGATGAGTGCACTCGAAAAAAGCCTCTTGCCATGAAGCGGTTTTTCTGCTTAAAAAGTAGCAACTGTTACCGCGTCGCACAAACTCGTTTGGACAGATGAATGATGCATTGTGTACAATATTAGCCGATACCGCACCTACGATTAATAATGTATAAAACGCGTGTTATTTTCATACCGACAAACAGCCTCAAGACTGATAAAAAATTATTACGATATTTATACGATTAGAATAGCGGAAGATGGCGAAGGTGCGGAGTTTCCCTGAATTACATTAGACGTGATCTAATCCGTTTGTAATTTATCACATGACAAATTAGCGGTCGATTACGTGTAATGGACTGACTTGGTCGCGATGAATACGGCGTTGTTTTTTCAAGATATTCCGACTAAATCGCACAGTTTGTTCCGCCGTTATTGCTTTACGCGAGAATAAATCGACTGCCGCCGCCGAACTGATAAGCTGAAACGTTGCCAAATATTAAAAGGGGAGCGTGTAACTGATACAGAGCGTTAAGTTATCTCCGCCGAGCAAAGAATATTGTGTTGATGCTAGTTGAATTCAGATGATAAATGGCACATTATGAAATGTTGTTAATGTGCGACAAAATCTCTATTCTAACTTGTACAATTAAACTATACGCGATGGTAATTTTAACTTGTCGAATACAACCGGCGGCGAACAAAACTAAAAGCAATTTTTCTGTGTAAAATGAAACAAAAACGTATAAATTTCGCGAAATAAACTAATTTCATTTAAATGAAGAACTGCTTTATACAAATGTCGTATATGTTGCGATGATAGAAAATAAGTCGAAGAACAAATTTCGAAAAGTTAAAAATTTGAAATAAGCGGTAATACTGATTTTTTTTTTTTTGTTTTTTTTTCGAAAAACCACAACGTTTTATAAAGTGATAACGAGAATTTTCAAAACTGATTGCGCAGCGTGAAAATGTGCCCACGTGGCTTTTTGCGTTGAAATCATTATGCGTTTGTAAACGCCTACGGATAAATTTTAACAACTTAGTAAGCATGAATATCTGAAAATGTGAATTTACAATTCAACGCTATTCAGTAGAGCAAAGGGAACCACTTTCTGTAACTCGGTAGAATAATAAAATTTAAAACATCGAGAAGAATAAGAAGGGGCAGCATGTATTTATAATTAATTTGCGACAATTTAAGTAGACTATTAATATATTCCACTAGACGAAAATATTTCAATATTATTATTAATTTTAATTCATAGAGCTCTATTTAGCTGAGATTAGTCCTTTTTTAACTTGTGGTGTTGGTCATACGACGAATATAAATGTCTATTGTACATAATTTTTCGCAAATTCGATTTGATAACTACTCATCTTACAGGATTACTGTAGCGAGCCTAAGATATATTCCTGATCATCATCGGGCGTTACATTTTTACCGACTTTAAAAAGAAACAAAACACAAAAAAAAAACAAAACAGGTTACATGTTCGCGTTCGATTTTAATGATTCTTTCGTTCGAAAGTTTATCAGTTAGTGGTAGTAGCTAGTATATAGTTGATGATATCGGTGATCATCGGTGAACACATGTATTCTTTCTTTTTTTTTGTTAGGGGGGGGGGGCAGCCGATGGCATTACTCAGCATTAGATTATATTAGTATAAGAGAGGAAGAAACAAATTAAAATTGAATACTACCAGAGATAGAAGAAATGAAAGACGCTTTAATAGGAATTATCGCCGCGGATATAAATGAAAGAATGAACGAAGCATTATATAAAGTAGGCAAACCGAGATTCAGGAGTTGTCTATGAAAGTAGAAGCGTTCTCTATAGATATAGACGATGTATTCAGTAGTCATCGGAAAATGTGGAAATAGAAGGTTTCTTTAGAGAAATTTTTAGAAATATAACAAACGCTACTGACTTAAAATATTACAATTTATTAAAGTATCATCAATGTTAATTACCGTGGATTTAAAAGAAAACGAATTTGCAACCGGCATAGTGTCATTTAAAAACTCGTCACTGGCGGAAATAGTACTTATCTTAACATTTATAACATGATATTCGCATGGTATCCTTTGTTTATTAAAAATTGTAGCGGTAACTGGTTGTCCCACATAAGTGTACCAATGAATATTATTTTTTCTTGCTAAATTTTCGTATCGATGATGTTTACACATATGTTGAAAAAAAAAGTTTTTGATCGCGCGCTATCTCTCCTATTGCGGTTTTCTGTACAATATTCGTTTACTTAAAAATCTGTTCCTTCAATCGATTTTCTACTCACTACTGCAGCGATTTATAATTTTGTCCAGCTCTAATCTTTTCCATCGATGATGGTTTCTATGTGACGATGAAATTAACAGAAATATTAAAAATAAAAGTAAAAAGTAATAATGAAAAATTAGTGAAGGTCATGATAAAAATAGGTTTTTTAAAAAATATACTAATTCTTTTTTTTTTTCTTTTTTTTTGCTAATTCAGCTAAAAATATTTTATCATTTATGTAAAACACAAAATCCGTATCAGATTCTAGACTATAGAAAATAGAAAGAGGGAGAGTGCGTAAGTTATGTGTGTCATAGCAGAAGTAGTCAACCTGGACTAAATGGACCGAAAAATGCTGTAATATACAGGGATATGAAGGAAAATGCTAACCGTGTGGACAATAAATGTTGGCATTATCTGAGTTGGGGCGGAACAAATGCCGCCCAACAAAAAACTTGACTTAATGGAGGTGATGCTTTTGGAACAAAGAAGTTAAATGGATTAGTAGCGGTAGTAGGTGATGTAGGAAGAAAATATTTCATTGAGTTTTTAAACGCTATTCAAACGAAATAATAACTACAAAACGGATTCAAATAAACGATGTACACGTATTAATTTGCTGAATTTAAGTTCATTCTGAAATAAAGTCTAATAACGAAAAAAGATTAGTCGCTTACATTTTTGTGGTTAATTTTGTTGAAAAAAAGGTAGATATATATTTACCGAACTAATTTTAATAATTTTTTTACTTAAAAATAATCGATGCTTTTGTTAACTGTATGAATGTTTTACTTCTAATTACAGCTGCTTTTCCAAGCCTTCTAAATGCTGAATTTTGCGTAGATTTTTTTTATTTAATCACTTCGAAGTTTCTTCCTTATCTATATTAAGATTTCAAAAATACAAGAAGGCCTCTGCAAAATATAAAAATTTGGCAAACTCTTGCAGTCGGTGAACGTTTTTTTGTTTTTTTTGTTTTTTTTGTTGTTTTTTTTTTATAAACGGATTACTTTTATTTCCTATTTATTTCGATTATGTACGATTTATATTTCTCGGTTAAAAGTAAACCCAGCAGTATGAAATAGAATATATAGAATAATTCTCTGTAAAACTTACATATTTTTTTATTATTAACACCCGAAAGAATACACGCATACAAGCTGTGTACCTTTTGACTATCGGTTTATGTAATTAATTAGGCCTTCATTTGAACGCATGTGTAAAGTACATTCTTCTAACTATCGTAAAAACCGGGCTCTTGTTTCGTCGACAAACGACTAATGCGTTTTCTCATCCGCCATATTATATGTACAATAAAAGTGTGCTAAATTATAGGAAATTTATATTCCGGTTATTATGTTACTTGTGTATGTACACGTGCGAATGTATGTACGTGTTTATGTATATATTTATGCATTACTTCGATTTTACTATTCACTGGAAGTGTTTCAAACTTTGTTGTTTATTTACATCTTTATACTAATTTTATTTATACATCGTCTACGCTATAATTGGCGATAAATCTGTTTGTGTCCACTTCTGCGATAATAAATAAATAACGATAATAATTATTTTAAAAAATACCAAAACTAATGCGGCGAGATTATTTTTCAAAGTAATCGCTAATGTAAATTGAATCTGAAAATTATTGCTGTCACAGTTCTAATACGATCATAGTATACCGTTAGCGTGAGGAATAAACCTGGTTGTGCTCGAAAATGTAATAAGTTGACTAAAAATTGTAAAAGTCGGGTTATTAACAGTAAGCCTTAACGGGCGTATAATTCAGAAAGAACAGAAAAATAAAGGAAGCATGAAGGTCATCTGCAAGTGATCAGGAATTTTATGAAATAAGTAGTTCTATAGCTACTCAGCTGTATTTTTCAATCACTAAGTGTAATAGCAGAAGATATATATATATATATACACCCTGTCAAGAAAGTATCGGGAATTGTTAAATAAAACGAACAATTTTTAATTTTCATCCAAATTTATTTTGTCACCTTCAAAATAACATCCATTCGAAGCGATGCACATATGCCAACGCTTTTTCCACTCGGCAAAGCACTTCTGATAGGCGGTTTCCGGGATGGCCTTTAGCTCTCGCGTCGCATTCGTCTTGATGTCATCAATCGATTCGAAGCGCATTCCCCGTAGCGGAAATTTGAGTTTTGAGAATAGGAAGAAGTCGCAGGGTGCTAAATCTGGTGAATACGGCGGTTGTTCGATGATATTTACCGAGTGTTTGGCCAAAAACTCATTCACAATTATGGCTTTGTGAGACGGCGCATTATCGTGATGGAGAATCCAAGAATTGTCGACCCACAAATCGTTACGTTTACGACGGATAGCCTCTCTCAAACGTCTCAAAACACTTAAGTAAAACTCTTTGGTGACTGTCTGTCCGGCTGGCACATATTCATAGTGTACCACGCCTCGAATATCGAAGAAAACAATCAACATGATCTTCACTTTCGATCGGCTTTGGCGAGGTTTTTTCGGCTTTGGCGCGCCAATTGGCCGCCATTCGGACGATTGCTGGTTCGTAAGCGTGTCGTACTCGTACACCCATGTCTCGTCACCAGTAATTATCTTTTCCAAGAAGGTAGGATCCAAATTGGCTCGATCCAGCATGTCTGCAGCTACCTGTTCTCGGTACTTTTTTTGAAAGAAATTCAGGTCTTTCGGAACAAGCCGAGCCGCAACGCGTTGCATACCCAATTTTTCGTGCACAATCGTACGTACGCTCTCGTGTGACATGCCCAATCCATGAGCCATCTCTCTCAAGCTCACATGACAATTTTCAGCAACGATTTCCTTGATTTTATCGACGTTATCATCGGTCACACTCGTTGAAGGCCGTCCAGAGCGAGGCATGTCTTCGACCGTCTCCCGACCATCCTTGAACGCTCTGTACCACTCGTAAACCCGCGTTTTTGATAAAGCAGATTCACCAAAAGCCTTCTGTAACATTTTCAGTGTATCGGCACAAGAAATTTCGTTCGAAACACAGAATTTAACACGAGTACGTTGTTCAATATTTTCACTCATTGTAAAACTTCGACAAAACACTTCAAGGTCGACTGATTTTAACAGCTGCTGTAAACACACTGGTTGACAGATCGCGCTAAAAATAGGCATCACAATACAAAACAGTTGTACCAACCTGGAAAAAAAAAATTATCTGCCTAGCTATTACCCGGGAGATTTAAATTGACAATTCCCGATACTTTCTTGACAGGGTGATATATATATATATATTACTATAAATATAAGCATAGTAAATCGGCTATGAAACCAGAAATCGTGGTTTCTAGATTCAAGTCAGTTTTATATCTGGTACCAAAGAAACATGAGAAAGTGACTGTTATTGGTTTCCTATATTGCGAATTTTAAATCATAGAATTATTAACTAATATGAGTCCTGTTTTGTATTATCGTATACGTATGATAATGAATAAAGGGAAGAACAAAAGGGATAGTTGATGAAAAAGAAATATTCAAAGAAATATGTGACAGAGTGCCTGTATTATTTTTTTTTTTCTGGTAGGTATCATACTTATGGGTTCTTGGGCATACCGGAGTGCTTGGCAATGAAAGGGAAAACGTGGCCGCACGGGTAGCAATTTACTGTCCTGTGGGGGCCGAGATGTCGCCCAAACATCGTCAATAAAGACAATATTCTGGCATAAGTTTAAACAGGAATAGAGGTCACACCGAGCTTTTCAACAAACTTTTTTAAGATCCATAAAACCATCAACTGAGTTTTGATAGTCACCGCAGGGTTTGTCCCGGCGCGACTTTGCAATGATTATTCGCTTGAGGATTGGGCACTTTGTTTCATGACTACACTTTTTCTATAGCACTTCGCCTCCCACAACCTGCTCTTTCTGTTCTCAACCATGTTATCCTTTAGTTCACCATGTACTTTCAACTTGTACTAAATTTGCCACATCCCGCTTGTTTAATTTTCCTTTACAAAAGATCCTCGCCAATGTTCTTGCAACGGTCGTCCAAACCTTGGCATATATTAAAACAAATCATATCGTCCCAGTCATTTAACCTTTAGTAATTATTGTATGCCGTAATAACCTATGTAGTTACACACGGCTCATAGTGAAATTAAAAAATAAGTAAAAATTATTCAGATTTCTACCGCAAAAGAGTGGCTAAAATATTACCTTCTAAGGTATATATTTTTTTTTTTTTCAAATTAAATTTTTCAACATCGTAGTGGGTCCTAAATAATAAAGGTTTTTTTGTTGTTTTTTTTTTTATCAACATGGACATTGGCCCAAGAACAATGGAACAGACGGGCAAGAAAGACTTAGATCCTTACACGATAAGCGATAGCCGATAGAAAAGAATCAAGAGATAGAATAACAGAAGGAAAAGGAAGGGAGAGAATGAATGAAGCACAGTATAAAGTAGGAATACCGATTTGTAAAAGGAAGGAATAAAAAGCAGTTTGTTCCGTTGATAATTACGAACAACCGAACATTATATGATCGGGATCACAAATAAATTGATTGCTGGAGGGGTGCAATGGATACGAGAGAACAACGGAAAAGCGAGGAAGGGAGCAAAGTATGCCCAAAACGCAGACGGCAAATCGCAGAGAGATTGGAGCGGCGCATAGAAGGAAAGTTAAAAAACTAGGGGAAACGTGGAAGGGAATATTGAATAGGCAAGAAAAAAGAGTCCGGGTTGGAGAATGAAGAGATGTAAGAGTTATAGTCTAGAATGAGCAATTGTAAACAGAAAGGTAATATTGGAAGCTGAGAAAACAGGAAGAAACCTACCGGAAGGGGAAGATAATCGAGCGAATAAGTCAACTAACTCGTTTCCCTCGATTCCGGCATGGCCAGGAATCCAAAAGAAATCCGTTTGGATTAAGTGGGAAAGGAAGAGATCATGAATCAAGGAGCGAATAAGAAGAATGACTGGTTAAATGAAAAGGGAGAGGAGATGCGATAGCTTGCAGCACGCAAAGGTTTGCGGAATATGTCAATTTTTTTGGTGGAAGTCACTGCTTTTCGCGCTAGAAATCGGAATAAAATTGTTTTTCTAAAGGTGAATAAATTTCGAATTTTAGAGTGTTAGCAGTCGTAGGCAGTATTTATAATATAATTCCTTCGCTTTTTCTTTAATTGGTAATTTTGTTAAAGTAATTCTTCATATAAATAATCAGTTTATTTTAATAGATGAGCTAAAAAGGATTTTTTTTCTAAATAAAGAATGCAAATTCTCGAAGCAGTTAAACACTGATTATTAAAATCAACTTCTTATATCCACTTTTAGTACAGTTGAAAGTTTAAACGAATATAAATTAACGTAAGTTTTTGTATATTATTAACGATTATGTCACCCTAACGCCGGAGGTAACAAAGAAATCCTGTACAAAATTTGTATTGTTTTTTTTTTTTTAATTACTCTTCTATAGTCTCCATAAAGGAGTTGGCTCCAATGGACTGTTGAAACCGACTCCTGCATAAAAATTATAAAAATCTAATTTCACAGACATTACAGATTTCGTTACGGGATTATTTTTTACTTCCGATGTAAGAATGATATAGTGTATTTTCATTATGGTGAATACGAATACTTCATATTCACAACTACATGAACTACGAATATACAAGATGACCCTGCTGATAGATGGCATTTGTCGTCAAAACTGTCATTAGAGTTGTTACCGATTGTCACCGGATAATTTATTATCTTAAACATTAATTATCGATTTATTTGAATATTTTCGTATAAAAAACTAAAAATCAAACCTATAAATTGAAAGTTTTCCAAAAAAATCAGTTTTTAATTTTTCACAATGTTGCACCAAATCGAAAAATTTGATAAAATTCCTGAGTATAGCATAAAAGACGTTTACTATTAAAATTTGATGATTGTAATAGTTGAAAAGAATATTTCGGTTTTATTTATTTTATATTTAAGAATCGTAAAAATATTTTATTTTCGTTTCTTTTATTTTCTAGTATTTGGAAAAAGATCAAATTTTCATTTTTACTATTGAAAAAAAACCAACTAGAAATGACGTTTTTTGTAGCAAATTACGATTTACGATTTATAAAAGGGGAGTCATTGACCATCTGAGAATTTAGAAACGAAAGAGTGTACATGAAGTTATTTGTATAATTTTATCTTCCGGCGACATGCATAATAAGCGGTGGAGAACTAAAGACTTACAAAAATACAGGAAACGTTAAAAACTAATAGAAATGTTTTCAGAATAAAACGGTATTAATATTAAAATATTTACACGAGGCAACAGAAAAAAATAAGTTGGTGAAAGATATTATATAGATTTATGTATATTTTTTTTCCCCCTTTTTGGTAAAATATCGAGGAAGTAGTGACATCAAATATTTTAGAAATGACAACCGCCTGACACCGTTCTAAGATGATGCGATGTTTTTGGCAAAGGTGTTTGGAAATGTAAACCATTAATTACGGAACGGAAAAAAAGGAAATTACTGGGACCGCACATGTAAATTATATTAAGCGGGTAATAAATGTGAAATGGCTGACAAAGGACGAAATAATCGATAAAAATGTTCAAAAAAGCTCTTAGATGATCATACACGGATAATTATGTGATCTATAACCGAAATGATATTAGAGAATTTTGTCCATTATAAATGTTTCTCTAATTCGGGCATATCGGAACAGCTGAAATTTTTGTTATGGTGCTTAAACATAACGTGAATTCGTACGGAATTTATTCAATCAGTATTCGGCAATCGGAAATGTATGATATTAATGGAATAACGCGTTCCTTTTTTTCGCTTTTTTTTTTTTTTTTTTTTTTTTTGCAACGATGACGATTAAATAAATTGTGCGGGAACCGGAATAATAAAACCAGTTCATATTTCTATGAATACATTAAAAATAACAGTGCGATCATAATATAGGAAATATATTTATAACGAAAAAAACCTCGGGAGTTAAATTGGCAGGATGACGAAAGCTGGTCCAAAAAGAAACCCGCAAAAAATGAAATAAAATGAAGTATTACACTTCAAATGATAGCGTACAATGGATTAATTTTTTTTAAAAAATCCATATAAAATAGAGAATAATAATTGAAAGGATGAGCTAGAACATTTTCTTCCGGGAAATGCGGGGCTACAGCAGTTTCTTATTTTAAAAAATTAATTTAATTACCGATATTATTTTTGTGAATTACGAGTGTGGTGGGAGAGTGGAAGTGAAAATTTCTGTATCGCCGTATAAGGCTCCTTCCCCAGTCTTATTGTTATCTTGTTTATTCTCGATACCTCGTTATAAGAGATCAAACGAATATGTTAAAGAGTACCGAAAAAGAAACAAATCGAAATAGAAGAAATTTTCATTTTCGTGCAAAAGCCGAATTTCAAGATACTAAATTAACCAATAATAATAAATTGAGAATCAGACCTCGTATCGGTTTCAGTGTTGTCGGATTGTCCCCCTCCCGTTGGGCAAATTAGCGATTGTCTTGAAGAAATCAAATAAACAAGCGTTTCTTTTTGAAGAGAGCGTAGTATTTATTTGTTCACACAGTAATCCGTTTAGAAGTTTTTTTATACTGCTTAAAATTGGCCACTGAAAAACGCGTCGTGCACATTTCGCTTGAATTATTTGGAATCAAAAATCCGAAAATTCCTCAGTTAAAATATAATAATTGAGATATTCTAAAAGATTTACATTAACGGAAACGGGAGAATTTATAAATGCCGATTACGAAATATTATTATTTTTTTTTTTTTCTAATTTTCCGACTCCAGTAACAAGTGTATCGCTTATCTTTTTTTTTTTTTTTTTTTTATCGCCACAAAGACACGGAAAGCGTTTATTTTGTATAATTTATTAAAGAAGCAAAATTAAAAATCAAAATTATCTCGGAATTTCGAGTTAGATCGTGGGAGATTATAAAATTTTTTGGCCAAAATCGATCGTTGAAAACCGAACTGATTCGAAGTTTTTATTAAAAACTAAATTCGCATTTCAAGATTTTCAAAAAAAAAAAAAAAAAAAAAGGCCAGCTAAAATGTACTCTCATATCGACACGTCAATTGTACGCTTTCCGTTAATCAGAGATTTCTCTTAAAAAGGTCAAAAAACTTTCTCGAAAAAAAGTCGTGATAGTTTTTTTTTTGTTTTTTTTTTTTTTATTATTATAAATACAGGGTTAAAAACGTTATTTTAATTTTTAAAACGCTTTTAGAAAACAACCGGAAAAACATCTTTCAAGGAATGTTTTTCGTAAAAAATTGCGTAACAAGCGAGAATTTGCTGAAATACATTTTTCCGGGGTAGATCTCGGTCATTTCTGTTCAAAGTGGTGTCCGTCGCCACCTCTAGACGGTAACCTAATCTGAACCAGAAAAAGAAGAAACAAAAAAAAAGGTTAATTTTACTGGAAACCTCCCTTTTCAAAGAAGATAATGAAAAGCGGACAAAACCGCTTCACTGCTAAATACCGTTAATTAATTTCGGCGCAGCTCCGCCACTGTTAGCGGTGTCGAAGTGTGGGGAGGTCTGTTTAATGTTAGTAGCGTAGTTTTGTAATTTTTTAAACGTATTAATAATAATTATCCGAGCGGAACGTTTTGCACTTACAGATAGCATCCAGAAATGCGAACAAAAGGAACTTTCTCGTCATCTTATTCAGGACACACTGCCGCCTCCGTAGCAGATGGAGAAAATTACACGAAAACGAAAAAAGTAATAAATAAAAACGATGAAAAACTGCGAGAAAATCTAAAAATGACTACCAAAAAACCATCACTTGCTCTTGTCGCCAACCGAAAACTGTGAGTTGTACCGGCGAGATTGCGAACAGTACTCGTGCGGCGATCGCGATCGAGTACTGGTCCGTGTTCAACTTCCCTACGACGACTCATCGCTCTTGAACCTTATTTTTCGATTCGTCCGTGACGGTCTGTGTGCGTGTGCTGGTGCGGTGCCCTACGTCGTCCACGTACTTTTGTACTTTTTATCTATGCAAAGTTGTGTATCTTCGCTCGTTTCCGCTGCAGCATGGTTTCGAAGTATCGAACGAATTCCCGACTGCCGTCGGCGATCCTGCATCGGAGTTACGCTTTCACAGTTATCCGCTTCAGTGTATCTGCAATATCGTTGCCTTTTTTCCGAACGAATAAATTATTTGACCGATTAATATCTCTGTCGATGCGCGTGTTTGTGTACGTCTAGAGATGGTAGCAGTTTAAAAATAAAATACAAATTAAACAAAAGCGTCATGTTTCGCGTCGACTGTAATTTCATATGTCAGAGCGTCTATTCGCCAAATGTAATTTATTCGGCTTCGTAAAATGAGAACGTTGTAATTATTTTTCGCGGTGATGTACAGTCGCGAAAATCTCAGCTGAGGTCGACGGCCGAATTCGCGCATAGCTGTACCAGTTGAGCAATTAATAGCGTTAATTATGTCTTTCGTGTTGAGCGTTGTGTAAATGACGATCTATAATTTTTCATCTTCGATGTCTTTTTTTTTTTTTTTTTTTTTTTTTATCCCGTCTATTTTCCTTAGATCTGACAATCTAATACGCCGCTGGTGTTCAGAATCTGAAATTAGCTGTTCCTTCTTTCTCAGGGGTGCGTGACGACGGCAATTAGTCATGTTCCGTAATACCTCGGTCGGTAGCTGCTTAATTTTATTATCTATGATACCCGCGTAAGAGTGGCGACATGTGAACAAAATTTAAATCTGGAGCAATTAACAACAGCCGGATTCGAGTTTTTATTAATTTCAGATGTTAATTTCGAGTTTTAAGGATAACGATTACATTGAAATTGCAGTTTAATAATCACATGCCCAGGTATGTAAAGAGTTTTAAGAATAGACATATGCTGTATATTTTACTATTCTCGAGAGTGATCGGAGTACTGCAGGGATTTGTTGATGCGCAGATATTGTGAAAAATTTATAAAACTATATGCTTGTTTCTAAGAAATATGTAAGCTCTGATGATTTACAACGCTTCACTCTGAACTCCCCCAAGTCTGCCGAATCTATCCGGCTTTAATGGCCTTCAACTTCCTCTTTCTCAAGCATTTTGTCATTTCTGTTATTTGTCTTCTTCGCTTCGAACGTACTTTTCTCCGGCCATCTTTGCTTCATAACTACATTAAGGTGATCCGATCTTTATTTGTGATCGCACTTTCTTTGAATGTTCTTGCTTACTCTCTGAATGCAATTTTCTTTACTCCGAAACAGCTTGAACTTTCCACTCCTTTCAGGGCTTCTGACTTTTTTTTTTTTTTTTTACTGGTTATTTCAATCTTGTCTTCCTTTTTTATATCGACATCTGAGCGATCGTTCTGATTTTGGATTAATGCCTTTAAAAAAAAAAAGGGGAAAAAATTATCTAAAAATGTTTACACTCGTTAGTTTTATAGCAATTTCAGTAGTAGAAAAGGGGGGGAATTAAAATATGTATTCGAAAGTAAAAAACATATCCAATTTGTACTGAAATTTTCGTATCACTTTTCTTTCTACATTATCGAGATCCAAACCTAACTCTATATGCTATTCTATAAAAAAATTTAAGGATAAACTAATCTATTTCATTTTACTATATATATATATATATATATATATATACATATATAACTCGGTCATTTTGGCCTCGCAAGGAGCTGTGCCTTTTGTTGCTTACATTTCTGTCTCTTTCTCTTCTATACTTTATATAAAATGATCAAAATTTACAACGTAATTCTAAATCGGTCCATATGAATATCATAATCACAAGAATCCTATAAAATATAACAAACGTTACATAAAAAATTGGGACATTTTTTCTAATGTGAGGTAGCCTAAGAATTACGTTGTAATTAATATACATATATATTATTTTTTTTTTTCATATTAACCTTTTAACAAGTCTGACTCGAATACTAATTTATATTTTACCGGTCACTTATCCATATTACTGCCGTACTCAAAATTAATACAAACGCTAAACCCTAAACTAAATCTAGAAATCTATTACATTTCGTAGGACTCTATCCAATTCCTCAAAGTCTCGCGATATTCTCTCTATTTAATAGGTACCTGTAGTACCGTTCGTGGCTCGATGATCATTTGTACCAACATATTTTAAGTCGGTTTTTTTTCCACAGTCGTATTGATCCGATTGTATTTAATATTTTTCAGATGTTAAGGGATTATTTTTCAACCGCACAGCGGATACTTTTTATGCTTACTGGAAAACAATGCGCGATACTCGGTTGTAAATGTTGGCATGCGAGTCTGAGTTTTCGATATAAATGTACGTTCATAAGAGACTGCAGATGCGAAATATCAGAATAATCTTTTACGAAAGGTGTTGTAATAAAAATGCTCATTGTAGAATTTCTTATAATGACACAGCCCCTGACGATGCAGAAAATATGGATATTGACTGGCTAATTGTGGTAAGGAAAGGTCCTGAACATTTATCATCTCACGATTCTAAAACGTCAGAAGAATACTACTGTAGACAACAATTTTATGAAATTCTCTTTTTAGTAATAGCGTATCGTGGACAGATTAGGTTTAAGTTAGGAGCTGTATTTAGAACTTGAAGAATGTGATGTACTAGTGGATGAAATAATTGCGTTTTACAATAAAGACAGATGTAATCTGAGAGCGATTAATCTTACATTTTCGAACAATGGCGTATGTTGACGTGCGAGTCTGAGTTTTCGATATAAATGTACGTTCATAAGAGATTGCAAATGCAAAATATCAGTATAATCTTTTACGAATCTAATATGGGTACACTTAAATGGTTTACGTTCGAAGGAAAGAACAAAGATACGTATTTATGCGATGCACAAACGTGTATCGTTTAGATATTCTTGAGTAGCGAAATCGTTAATATGACTTATCCGAATTCGGTACTTTTCCGATGTTAAATTTTATATATGAAAATTTTTTCTCGAGAAAATAATACAACTTCCTTCTACACCGCTGTTCGGAATGTAAGATTAATCGCTCTCTCTCTCTTAAATCTGTCTTCATTGTAAAATACAATTATTGCGTCCACACTAACACGTCAGATTTATCATTTAAAAACAGAATTAGCAAGTTTTAAATATAGCTTCCGTCTTAAACCTAATCTGTCCATGATACGTCATTGCAATATCGAGAATTTCATAAAATTGTTGTCTGCGGTATTCTTCTGATGTTTTAAAATCGTGAAACGATAAATGTTTAATAAGTCGAAAAATATCCATCTTTTCTACATCGTTTATGCTGTGTCATTGTAAGCAATTCTAAAATGATCATTGTTAAAACGCTTTCGAAGAGAATTCGCTACTGTTTGAACGTGTGAATGCGATTCTTGAAAGTGAACATCGGATATTTCTCACAATGTTTCATTTAAATTTATCGCTCGCTCGAGAATAAAACTCAAAAATCGCAAATAAAAATGAAAGTTATTCTTCATCGTGATAACCCTTCCCAGCAGCAGCAGCAGCTACAATAAATGTGACAAAGTATTCAACCATAGTGTCCTGCTGTTCCATTTTTTTTTTAACATAGATGTGTTTCCGCCTGAGAAATCATTCTAAATTTTACGCGAACCGTTCGCGTAGATAGTTCCGTGACATCGACACTTATTTACGATTTGCACATTAGCCAGTAATTTTTCTCAAAAACACATCTCGAATTGTTTGTTTCTCTTTTTAACGGAAAAAATATACGTTTCGAACTATCTGTTTCTTAAATTTCTGCGCAATAATTATTACGGCAAACTATTATTATTACTTGGGGGGATATAAGGTAATAATCCGAATTAGATGTCCCCAAATTTTTCAAACTGAAAAATAAAAATAATCCTAATGTAGAGCCGAAACAATAAAAAAGTAAGCCAAACACTATTATTTTTTTTTTTTTTTAAGAAAAAATTGCAAAATCACCGTGTAATCTTTTTTATGAATATCAAAATTAATCGTAAAATTTTCTCGTAATGTTTTACATTAATTCTATAGAGTATAAATAAATTCTATTTTGTTTACGGTCTTCACTTTTTTTAATACATTCAGCACAGCCCTCCTCCTCTTCATGGCTACGGACTCGCTTCCGGTAGCGCGCAGCGGGAATATTATGCATGGCACGCGATCTACGTGAATATTGGAAAAAATTTGTTGATCTTCATTCATGAATAAGCATATTTCCGTGTTGCTTCGGAATATTTAGTCGAAATTCCTACTTTTTCCATATTGTACTTGAGCACTACGACCTCCACGTATCCAAGTTGTTGTTAGAAAATATAATTTAGATACAATAAAGTCGGCTTTTTTGGTTTTTATTTTTTTTTTGTTCGGACTACGCCAGAAAAATAATCATACAAAATTCAAATTTTACTGTTGTTTATTTATTTATTTATTTTTTTTTTCATTTAGTTAAATTTTATTTAATTAATGGAAAATCCTTTCTTTTTTGTTTTTTTTTCTTCTTATTATCGTATCCTGAAAACACCCCTCGTTATTTCATTATCATTTCTAACAATCGATTTCAAGAAAATAGCACAATCGCGTAAATATCACATTCGGCGCGCAATTGTTTAACTTTAGAAATTATATTATTATTATGTAATGACAGTGACAAATGATGTTTTCGAGTGCATATAAATTTTCGATTAATAAGGTATGCGTGCAAAAAAGGTGAATTCAAAATTAGTACATACTTAATATAAAGCTGTTTAAAACAAAATATTCATTCTTCGTCCATGCGTTTGTTAATTAATTATTTTAATATCTTTACGTTTTTCTCGCAATGCATTTTAAGAAATAATTAATGTCACTCGTCTTGCCAAGAATTGTCGTGAATCAGATTTAATAGTTTAATGCGGGAAAGAAAAGACGACTTCTGATGTACGTGTGTGTGCGCATACAGAATGACGGTAAACTCTTTGTAGATTCCCGTTGAATCTGTTCTATAACCTCATTACCAGTATGACAGATAAAAATGTTCAAGATTATAACAACGGAGAGGTTCATATCAAGCGAATAATTCTGTACGCGGAACGAGAAATGTACTTATAATGCTGGCGTTGATATTTTTCATTTCCCTCTAAAGCTTCTTATGCATTCCATTATTTACACTAATTACTTATTTATTCCGGATGTTGACTGAACCAAAATAAAAATTATTCGTGCTCTAATTCTGCTTTGAACACCCTAACTATGAACTATATTCGGTAAATTATTATTACTTTTTGTGGAAATTTCGTAATTATATAACCTAATTATCGGTTATTTGGTAAAATACGTCAATGGACTGTAGCCGTTCAAATGTTGAGTCTGAGTTATGTGCCCAAAGCGAAAACAAAAGGAAGGGTATTTTTCACCAGACAGGACGCTAGGTCCCTGTTATACAATAGCGATCTTGCGACAGCCATTCCGGCTTCAATCGCAAATATTTTAAAAAATTTTCATGATTTTTATTCTTTCGAAGCGTGATTTTATACCTTTTCTTTTTAAAAGGCAAAACACAACCTTTGACGAGTATAAATGCTCTACATGTACAGTGCAGGAAATCACAATGGGGAGTCAATATGAGAAATTTTTTTCTGCCCCATACCCGCCGCGCTGTCCGAATATTAAATCTTCCGTTCGCATTTTTTTATTACGTATTAAAAATGGTGTGTTCATGTAAATTACGAAATTGACCTTTCATGATAATTGTATACCGCCTTCACCTTTATTTACTGAGATATACATATATAGTACAACCAATCGGCAACATAATGACTGAGAAAGAGCATACATAATTTAAACGTAATATTAATTATTCACTATACGAAGCTATATTATTAATTAAGTAAGAATGAAAAGAAGGAATTCAAAGGAAGAGAACCAACACTAATAGTGTAGATATTAAAAATAGTAAGACTCGAGGAAGAATCGTGAAAAAAACTGCGAGAAATATTTCTTGTAACCCAAACAAATAGAAAAGAAAGGCGAATAGAACGATTTATCTTTAGATTATAATTAGAGCAAAAAACTGAACTGAAATGTTAATTATTAATATTTCTCCCGTAGAGTTGGCAACATCGATAAAGACAGCTAAGGTGTGATGGTTTTGGATAAAGTATTTATATGTGTTCACATATATATATATATTAATGGCTACGATATTTTTCGCCAGGGGTCATCAGGAAAAGTGTCCTGTCACGAAATGTGTCCCAAAAAAATGTCACAATTTTATGTAACAAAATATGTGACGAAAAAATGTCTTGTTGTAAATAAAGATTTCTTTTGTCGAACGGTGTAGCCAATGAAAAAGTTTACTCTTCTATATGAATTATAGAAGAACTAGACCTGGCGGTGAAGGGGGCTTGCCTTCTTCCAAGTCCCGAAAGGCCGAGTTTTTATATATATATATATATATAGGTAGCGCGGTAATCTAGGGGTTAAGGCGTTTGACTACCGAATTGGAGGTCACGGGTTCGAGACTTGTCTCGTCCTGGGACCATATCGCTCCCCGGTTTACCCAGCCTGAAATAATTGAGTAGCTGAGAAATCAGGGGAAGTAAAGGCGACCGAAAGAAGGGAACTGCCCCCCCCCCCCTACTCTCATTAGGGTCGTTAAGCTTAGTATTCTGTGAATCTTCACTTCACAATCCTCAACGCCATGTCAAGGGTATGGGACTTACTTTACTATATATATATATATATTAAAAACAAAGAGATTAACTCAATCGGCAGAGCCAATGCTAGGCCGAAAGCCAAACATATTATTAGGAAAAACATTATTTTGTTCCGGCATTAAACAAGACAGCTGTTTAACATACTTTCAAATAGGCTTATGATACAGAATGTTAAGAGAATCAAATGTCAGGAAGAACCTTTTATATGAATAGGAATGGTGATAAAAGAGACTTGAGAACCGAATAAATAGACTATTACGGGCCAAGAGTGAATTTTTGATTACAAGACAGCTTATCTTAAGTAATTACCTTTTGTTCAGAGTTGCAGGACAGACTACAATTAGAAAATCTGAACTAAGACTGAAGTCTATGACAGTGAAAAAGGATATTCTCAATAAATGGGAGCATTTAGGTGCAACAATTTTGGGGATCGTCGCTTTACAACAAGTAGTTGTGAGACAGCAATCGTTTACTACCTAGATGTAGGCGGCTAACCACGTGAAATTCTACCGGAAGGCCACCTGTCTAGACAGACGTAGTTTAGAGAAAAGAAAGGGTCAAAAGATATTCTTGGCTCCGATGATGTTCTGTGGAATATTATAATACATCAGAAAAGCTATAATAGCCGAGTAAGTTGCTTTGTCAACTATTTCATTCCTCGGATATTCTGTCATGGCTCGGATCCACTGCAAAATTAAATTATGGCCATTCATCTTTAGTTACAACGCAAGCGAACATACAACCAGAAACGCCGCTTCAACCTCTTAGCTGCCACCAATGAATTTCCCGAATCGATACTGTCGAAACAAATAATATTTCCTAGACTAAAGCTAATTGCTTCAGCACGTTTAGATTGTAATAGTAATCGTTGCTAAGATGGAAGCGGATACCAGTTGCCCGCTTCAAAGGCCCAAAAAGTGGAGAACCCTTAAAAGGGTTGCTGTAATGTCAGTATAACAGAGATGGCATCGCGATGATACTACCGTATTGATTCACACGCGTCTCGAATCAGCTAATTAGCTAGTTTGAAATTCATTGAGACTTAAACTTCTGCAGAATTACAAAATTACCTACTACAGTAGGCTAGTGTTAAGCTGGTCTGCGACACTATATTGTTAATAGAGGTAAGTAACTCGGTAAATGAAAGGGGAAAAAGAGACTTCGGAATGACAATGAGAAAAATTTAAAAGTGGAATAATAAAGATGGGTAGGATTTTAGCGGAAGAACATGAACCAATACGTAGACTCGGACGCACGGTGAAGTATAAATGGGCTCTCGAACTGTTTCCTTGTGTAAAGGGGTAGATGACATCCAATTTTCTTACAATATACTAGAAAGCTAAGGATACAGCTGGCTTGAGTCTTTTTAACTTTGGAGCACTGATTTCGGATGTTGTTCTGCCGTTTGATAACTTATTATTATTATTATTATCAATGAATTTATAAAATTATTAGCATTCTACCATCAAGATACTGATTATGCAATGTTCGTGGGCAGAATAAGAAATCTAGGCTATAATGTAAACTTACGAAAAGCTTTCATTTTTCATCATATTTCTCGCACTTTTTCTCGGCTGTGCGCAGTTTAGTTTGGGTATTTAACCGAGTATTACTTCAAAACGCGTGCCGATTGTGACTGGCACGGAGATGGCGCTGTCTGTACGGGAAGAGATCTAAAAGCAATGTACGAATTTTTCCTCGTCGTTTCCACGTCGTTTCTGTATTTTTCGAGATTTGTTTTTATTCATCGAGCGTTAAGGCATTTTTACGTAAGTCGCTGTGATTATTTTCAACTATTTCAATATAAAATTTTCTGCGTCCCGTGTTGTTATTATTTATTTCGCTTTATTACCAATAGAGAAGATGTCGAGGAATGGCCCAGTCTCTGATGTCTGTAAATATTGCACGCATTCGGATGACAGCAAACCGTCTGCGCAGAATAAGCCCACGATAGAATAAAAACAAAGTAGAAAGAAATGGAAAGCGTAAGAGCGAATGATGATCCGTCGTTGTACGGTACGCTATCGATTATTATTACTTTTAATGGCATTGTTACGGCCGTGTCTGGAACAACGTAATATTATGGTCAGCGCGTTATCCGTTTTATTTTCTCTGCATGGCGCGTTTTACCGAGAATTATTTTCAGCCCGCATAATTACGCCGTGTAAAGATGGTCGATTTTACGCTGTACCGGTGTAAACATGCGCAAATCGTTGTCGATTAACTTTCTAGCTGTAACGTTACAACAGTGCCGATAGAATTTGAAGGTTAATATAAATAAAGCAGACGATTTTAATGGAGAACATTTCTCAATAGCAGTGCCATAAAATAAAATTAAAACGAAAGAGAAAAATGTCTTTTCTTCTACCGACTTGAGTGTCTGCATCCGCGAGTACAAAACCAATCAATACTGACAGCAGCATGCATTGCTAGAATGGTAGCGGTTCTGTCTGTCTAGCGGAATTATCTCGCCGTAAGTTATAAAATTACCGCGATACCAAGCCCGCCGCAGTTACACTGCACGGAACTCTACGTATGAGTGTCTAGAAGCACGAAATATTCCCCTTAAATTTCTGTCTCCAATAACTTTTTTTTGTTCTCTGTCGCAGATAAAGTATTGCGCCTGCGGTGTGTTTATTTTATTCTGGAGTGCTAAACAAAGTTGCTCCGTTGATAGTAGAACAAAAGTAAAAGCGGTCCGTCGGAAATTAACTTTTCTTTTTTCTATTTTTACCTATGTTCTCTTTGTTGTTTTCTGATATTTTTGGTCTTTTTTTTTTTTTTTTTTTTTTTTTTTGTTTTTTCTGGCATTGTAACGTGAATTAAATCAAGCGGAAATTTCGAAAATTAAGAATCGAGCAATGAATCTGGCGCATAAATTACGATTTGCCAGACTTAACGTTTGCCTGATTCTATTCGAAGCACGATCGGACGAACGGAACGATAAATTATATCAATTCCGGATTCAAGGCTTCGCGTATTCTGTACACGCGGACGTTGAAAACCTGTAGATATAATTTAGACTTTTAAGTAAATCTAATTTATTAGGGTTTTGTCAGAAGGTATGCGCCGTGACATGCGGTTTTCCGTCGAGCCCTCCCTGAATTACAAAAAGTTGAAAAAAGAATATAGTAGCGAAGAAAAAATTTTGCCTGCCTGTCTTCAGTTCGATATTAACACGGCTCAGTAACTATATAATATATAGATATTAACAAATTAAAAATTTTGTCGATTCTATTTTTCAACTAAAATTAACCGTTTTGGAATAAGGGTTTTATCTACGAGTATTCATCTTTTACCGTTAATATATATGTAACTCCTCTTATGCCTATTAATTTTTCGTAAATAATTTTTCCTACAACTTCTTAACTATTCCAAGTAAAATGACGCGAAAGAAAGACAATTATCAGAAGTATTACCAAAAATTATCAATAATAAAATTACAACCCGAAAATGTTTCAGAAGACTAGCTTCCATTATACCATGAACCGATAGTGAAATGGAAGTTAGAGCTTTAGAACATTATATGTGGCAATGTACCAAATGCACTGGAGGAAGAGATGGTTTAATACATTTATATGCTTAAATAATTGGAAAGCATTATCGATTTCGACAATGTTAATCATTAATGAACCACTGTCAACACTTAGTGGAGAACTTGATAACTTTATCAAGATCAATCGGATAAATATTTAATAGTCTAAAAATTCGAACATAGAGCAAAGATTTCGTACATTTTTAAGTTGCTTAATAAATTAATGCGCGTATAATAAATATACAAATTTACAAATCGTAATTTATTTAAAAAAAAAAAAAGAAGCAAGAATAAACTCGATTCTTCTTTACATGTTTGCCGCGGCAAAAATTCGTCGATTCCCCCGTTCTGCAATAATAATTCGTTTCTGTCGCAATTACGGGAAATTGTTTTATATACAAAGGTATTAATTAATGGGCTGTCAATTTTACAGCGAGAGTAGTATAAAAATTCTGTGCCCATTGAAAATGTTCGCAATTTGTGTAACAAAAGTGAAATGACGGTTGAAATAGCTAGGTAAACCGTAAGCTAAAAAATGTAAACTATATCTACGCTACATGCAGATACATCGCGGTACATGGATATGTCTTATTTTTCCTCAGTTAAAAAATGTCCAATGTAAAATTCCAGGTGGCCTTCACTCTCCTGGCTCCGATACTCCTTGATACTATGGTAGCAGCAGTTATTTTGATCAGCCATATATAATTAATATCACACGGTTCAGTTGACATAACTCATATGTTTTAATTAAATAGCGTTACAGTTTTTGCTCCTAAAAAAAGCGTGACGAACAATTTGGCTGACCTCCACCGGTAAGACATATCCACGTCTAAATGACGTATTAAAACCAACTCTTTCTGTGGAAACTATCATCTGGGAGTCCGGGGAAGGTCTAGCATCCGAAAGATCAAATTTTATAAATTAATTTGATATACGTATGTATGAAATTCAATCGATTATGTGATGAATATTCTTCATCGGAATGGGTGTATACGGCACCAGAAAATTTAACGCCGGCGAAAAACAAAACGTTACAATACCTTCGAATTACTGTTCTTTTTTATGTAAGACATGATTATAAATGAATTTTAGGAATAATTAATTATACCTTTATTACAGCAGAAAGTGCGGAAAGATGAGTTTGTTTCCTTTTAGTTTTCGATGTAAACAATTTCTCTGACGGTGTACAGTTAATATTCAAACTTAAAAGTAAACAAATATTTAACGACACATGTTCCTCGTCGGATATCACGTGCTGTCATTAATTTAAGTTAACAAAGATATATATATATATATATACATATGTTAAAGTAAAATAATCGAAACTACTCGTAAGATTAATGTAATTTTCAAAGAAATTAATCAAATTGAAAAAAAAAACTCATGTATTTCAGTTATTGGTTTCTATCTGTCGTCGTTCCACTGTTGTTTCCTTAATTAGACTTAGAATCAATCACTCTCTACTCCCCTCTTCTCGCTTTTGATTCGCTTTGCCCCCTTCTCCTTTCTGCTCTCTTCACGCTTCTGAGCCTTCTTGTATTTGTGATTCAAATCGCATCCTATTTGAATGTTCAGCACTCTCTGACGAACGCTTTTTACACTCAACTTTTAGTTTTGGGTCTTCCTACTCCCTTTAACGCTACCCATATTCTTTCCTTCCCATTGCCTTCAGTTATTCCTTTGCTCCTGTCCTTTGTCCTCTCCATTTCTGACCGCCTAGCTATTTAGTTATAACTGTTAATTTTTCATGTTGTTGGGTCAAGGCCGCTGGCGCTCCCAGGGTAGGGGAAAAAAAAAAAAAAGTTATTGGTTTCTCTATTATTTTCTTCCTTTCTCTTTCATTTTCAAATTTTTTGCATGCAACAATCGAAAGTAGTCATCAATGTTCTCTTCTTTGCAATCCTTACAAACGTTCGAATTGGTCATTTTAAAACGTTTTAAATGTACTCCATTAGCGTATGAAGTAATAATCTAATAAAAATGTTTCAATTTTAATAATCTTTCTGGAATCTTTTTATATTACTCTTCCTATTTATGTTTTGTCGTGTACCTGAGGAGTTGTGTACTGTTCAATGTTAATCTGTATTCGCAATTTTTTCTTGTCGAATATTTTTTATTCTAGTTTCGATATCTTGATATTGTTTGCCATTTTTAACCGTAAACCTGTATTTATTATTCCTCCTATGTCATTGACGGAAGTATTTGATATTGCGCGTTAACCGAAAATCGTTCCTATCAGTATTTTCCTAGTTTTTTGATCTCTTTCTCGTAAAACTGGGAATCCAAAGATAACCTTGTAAAATACTATTCTATGTTTGCATATTTGAATATAATGATTTTAATTTAAAATAGATTTTTTTTTTTAATCTTGGCTATTACACATTCCCATGTGTGGTCATTGAAATTTCTAATCAGTAATTAATCCCAAATATTGTTATTTCATTTAGAATTTTCACTTTATTTTTATTTATAAATGAACGCGGTTCAATGTCATCTATTTCTTTTCTATCCTGTTTTCGGACTTATTAGTAGAGTCGGCTTTATTTATGTTATAAATCCAGACGTATGTTTTTATTCCATTTTTTTTTTTATTATATTTATTTCGTGTACGTCTTCGTTTTATTAATTCCCGATGCTCTAACATTATATCGTTTGCATAGCTGATCATATTGCAGTGTTGGCTGAATTGATTACTATGAACTTCAGTCTTCGCTACATTGAACAGGCCCAAGAACCGATTCTTATGCTACACCCCCCCCCCCCCCCCCGAGTTGATATTTCTGTTACAAAGGATTTTATTTCCTTGATTAAATGAACCTGTTCTTCGGTCGGTTAAGTAGTTTTCAATAATAGTTTGTATTGTTTCTGAAACCGTTTTCGTTTTCATCTGCTACAATATAAACTATTGTTCACGGTGATAAGTCGATTTTTTTTTATGCATTTTTCTAAATTGAATCGAAAATTGTTGAAATTTAAATAATTTCTTTTCTCGCTTTCAAAATCATGTCTTTTCGGATTTATCCACTAGAAATACTAAAAACAGTAACCCTTTATCCAGATTTTATGTGTACCGCTTCTGTCCGTAATGGCCGGAATAGTCCAATCGATGACGATTCTGTGCACACGATAGTGTAAAAATACGTCGCATCGATCGTTACTTTGTCCGTTGACTCGAATCCGGCCTGTTTATGATTTGAAGAAAGAAAAATCAACAGTACAAGCATATTCGTATTAATGTGCCGCGAAGCTTTATATGTTAATTTTGTTTTGTCGGATTAAGTTGTTTTCTGTGTGAAACAGCATAGGAGGAGGAAAACCTTGAACATAAAAATGCGTACGCTTCATTTACTGTCTAGACAGCAGCTGACCAATTTCGAAATTTTCAATTTTATGACGATCGTCGAAAACCATATAGTTCCCCGTGAGCATGACAGACATCTCCTTGACATGTTGTATAACTGATTTAAGACGAATTATTTGCACTACTGTTGAATGCACCGGTTGTTCTATGCCTACCCCTTTTTTGATAGCAGCTCGTACGTTTGATGCCACCAAGTACTAGATTATAAGGAAATAATTGAGTTATTTTAGCGAGCTTATTCCGGAATTACAGGAGATCCAATTAAAGCAACACAAATTGTATTGCATTAACGGAAGCAATAAATTTCGACATTTGTAGCCACTTACGCTATTCGAAGTGATCAGATTTCAGTTGAACGGCTGCAACGAAACGGAAACCAATATTAAGAATGAAAAAGATTTTTAATGAATTTCTAAAGAAAAATCATCGGGATTTCGACACTTCACATACAAAATCATTAATTATGTTTGGAAACGTTTTAATAATAATAGTAAATGCCCGTACGCTTATGTGCATTTTTTTTTTCTTTTAGAAAAAAGGGTTATTCTTTATGCTTATTTATTTTTTAGCATTCATTGTATAGTTTAATATGTGGTGCTGCGTGTAAATACTTGCGTTTAATTTCTACTGTTAAAGTGCTAAAAGTAACGTAATATATGTAAAAGTACTATTTAATAAACTTATACCGAAGGAGATTAAGTACAGTAGACGCTCGATTATTCAACACTCCATATTATCCGACACTAAAAAATCTCTCAGGGAAACGAATAATCATGCACAACACACATTTAATATGTGATAGTTTTGATTTTCCCTCGATTTTTTTAGCATCAACTATGCATTCCAATGATAATGTAACACGACTACAACACACTCCGAGAGATATAAAAATTTCCCACGATTAACCATTTACTTTCTGGTCCACTTAAAACTGTCGACTGAAATCTATTTCGCAGCGTCGACAGCGTTAATTTTCCGAAAATGGCGAGATTATGCAGCCCAACAACGAATAAGTAAGGTGAAACAATTGTCGATGAATACCTTTTTAAAAAAATAATTTTTATGCTGAAATTTTTTCTTAACTGTAATTGTTCTTTATAAATATGTAATAAAATTAAAAAACAAAAACAAAATTGAAAAAACTCCGTATTATTCGACTTTTTCAGTTGTCCGACACATTCAATTCCCCAATTGTGTCAGATAACCGAGCGTCTACTGTATTTATGTCTCCAAAAAAATTTTAAATTTTGATATACTTATTATTTTCTCAAATGTAATTTAGATAATTTACACAAATTGAAAAGAAAAAAAAAAAGAAATATTTTATTTGATCAGATTTAACCGCTTAAATTATTATCCGAATTCAAATAAAGTAGCGACAATACAAATTCCTCTCTGAATTACTTTTGTATTAATATATATTTTTTTGGAATCTTAATTTTTTTTTTATTTGGCGCGAGTTGGAATTTTAATAATCGAGTTTTTATTAATGCTTTAAGTTTTGGCTGTTTTCCCAATGTGTTAGGCGTAAATTTTAATTATTGTGACGCAGCGAACGGCAGTTCAGATGAAAAAATTCTAATTTCACTGGCAATTAATTTTTTTTTATTTTTTCTTGCAAAGAAGTAGACATTTTTGCACTCATACACCCGTCTATGACGCATGCCAGACACCCATGTCAAAAACTTGCATAACAGTACTTTTTAGTGACAGAGTCACTTTGTCACTATTTTACGCATATCCGCTACAACGAGCCATCCTAATTCCATTCGCAGTCTATCTGTACGTTTGTTTGTCTTTCCTTATAGAGCTGAATTTACGATAGTAATAATTTTGTTTATCCCATTAAACGAGAGCATCCTTTTCGGTCCTAATTTACGAATTTTAGAATTTAGCTTATTTTTAACATTAACGTTTTTGTGAAAATCTTTTTTAAGCGCCTAGTTATAACCCCAGAAGAATTAAATTAAAAACTGAATAATTCGAATTGGTGTTTTAAAAAATAAATATTTTATTATAAATAAACCAAATCTTTATAAAATTACTAATAATTCTGAAAAAATGAAAACTCGAAAAAAATATATAATTTTTTAAAATGCTTTATTATTTATTTATGTTTCTATGTAGATCTTTTATCGTTTTCGCTGTTCATTTTATTAATTACGATTTATTATTATTATTATTTTTTTGTTTTTTTCTATCTATTATTATTATACAATAGATTAATTAGTGAGCTTCGCCCCCTGCGCGCTTCACGCACCAACCCCCGGATTTATAATAAGACATTTAAATAAAAAAGTGTTTATTGTGAAAACTTTTATTGTACTCCTGAATACGTTTCAACTGACTGGAGTTTTGCCTTATATTTTCCAGTAGCTTTTTTCCGTTGATCTTGTAACCGTTGTTTTCTTCCTTCTTCTAAAGGTTGCAATTTCGATCTTTCCATTGCGCTTAAAAATTAAATTAGACTAACATAAAACAAGGAAACAATTAAAACTAATCAGATCATTAAAATAAAAACAAAATGGCGGTGCAAATGTATTGCGTCAGATAATTAAGAAATGTAGTACCGTCTAGATAAAATTATATACAATTATGAAAGAACATATTTTATATAATAACAGTAATAATAACAGTAAGAAAAATCAACAAACGAGAATTTCTTCGTGGAATGTTCAAAGTTTTTAAACAACGCCATGCCAAAAGTAAGAAAGTTTAAAATTGGCATACTTGAAAGCAGTACTGGCGCAGAAATGGGGTAAGACCAATACGTACCTTTTGTAACGGCTTCAAACGGATTAACACTTATCAGATTGTAATTTTGAAGCATCGCTATAGAATATAAGTTTATGTGCCAACGCTTCTGACCCAAAATACGATGATAAAACCGAAGGCCTATATGCTGATATTGAACAAAAGAGTGAACTAACAATTACGAGGGATTTTAACGCAAAAATCAGCGCAAGTAGGCTGCCGAATATATATAGTTATGGGACGCAAATGAAAGGGAAGAAAGACTATTTCTGCGGACAACGTCAATATTAGAAATCGCATTGAAAACATAATCAATGAAACGCTTAGAGGCATTTGAAATTTGTATAATTCTAAAATGTTGGAGATATCACGGGTACGGAAGCTGAAAAGTTCAACGATTCTCGAAATGGCTAGTGTTGAGAGACAGCTAATTTCTAATATGAAAAAGGGAAAGATAAATTATCTTGGACACACTCTATGCGGAGAAAAATATTCATTACTGCGTTTGATGTTAGAAGGAAAAATAGAAGGAAGAAGGCGTGGAGTCGGTCGCAAACCTATGTCATGGTGCCAAAACATCTGTAACTAGACAGGGGTGTGTCCAATTTTGGAGAGCTACGGCGAGAAACACGTTCTCTCTGCTTTGTCCTATAATATTCGCCTTATTATAATTGCCAGCGCTCAGGGAGTACCGCAGCACGAGAGGAAAGTGTAAAATTCTAAAAACAAAAGACCGTACACACGGTGTTCCTCTCTTGGTGGACTCATAACACGCAACGAAATGGATTACATCTTGATCAATAATAGATACAAAAATATCATAAAACGTGTAGCAGCACATCCAGACACTGGATCGGATCGCAACAGCAAAGTTTACACTGCGCCGAGAAGTCATGAAAAAATTTTAATTAGCAAATAAAACAGATGTTAGCAGACTTCAACGTAAAAAATGGAACAAAAAGAGGTTTTTTCGAATAAGAAAGGAAACTTCAAACGTTAAATGGTAAAAGTAGGAAAATAAGTGGCATAATGTCTGGAACGCGCTAAAGTGCATTTGTAGCGATTAACGATGACAAAAATGAAAAAATAGTAACCGACGCTGAATCAAGGAAAGTACTGTGGGAAAACTACGTAAAAAAACTGTTCGGTGAAACAAGTAATAAAAATAAAATAGAAAAAAAAAAAGAAAAATGCGAATCGGGACCGAAAATTATCGAGTCGGAGGTACGAAACGCCATTTTGAAAGCGAAAAATCGTAAAGCTCTAGGAGAAAACAATATTACATCAGAAATATTTAAAATACTAAAGACAAGAAGTGTAGAAATACTACAGACTATACAACAATATATACGAGACTGGCAAAATTCCTATAGAGTGGCTTCAATCTACCTTCATACCGATTCCAAAGAAACCTGGAGCGAGGAAGTGCACCGATTTCAGGCTGATAACCTTAATGAGTAGCGCGTTGAAAATATTTCTGCGAATCATTCAAAAACGAATTTATAAGAAACTGGAAATGCATATGGGGGAAACACAATTTGGATTCAAAAACGGTATGAGCACACGTGAAGCAATCTTCTGCATCCGAATCCTACTGCAAAAGTGCTATGACCAAGATCAAGAAATACACATATGTTTTATAGACTTTGAAAAGGCATTTGACAAGGTTAAGCACGATAAGATGCTAGAAATATTAGAAAATACAGCAATAGATAAAAAGAACTTGAGATGTATTAGAAACCTGTATTGCCGTCAAAAAGGAAAGGTTCGACTAGGAACAAACGAAACCATGGACATAGAGATTGGATGTAGCGTAAGACAAGGATGCATCCTGTCACCAATGCTATACAATATCTATTCCGAACAAATATTCCAACAGGCCATGGCGGAATCCAAGGAAGATATACGAGTCAATGGGATACTGATAAACAACATCAGATTCGCGGATGACACTACTCTCATAGCTGGGTCTCAGAAAGGACTAGAAGAATTAATACAAAGATTACATAGAGACGCTGACATGATGGGGATTAAAATTAACGTTGGAAAAACAAAATACATGAAAGTAGCTAGAAGAGAAGACAGCAATACGGATAAAATAACAATAGACGGAAAAAACATAGAGAAAGTCACTGCCTTCAAATATCTAGGAAGTTGGCTAACAGAAAAAGGGAACTCAGACAAAGAGATTAGGTGTGTAGGATAGAAATAGCGTGTAGAACATTCCAACAATTCAAGAATATACTATTTGGTAACGATATCGGTATGAAATTAAAACTACGACTGGTTAGATGTTATATCTGGGTAACACTAATATATGGAGTGGAAACATGGACCCTCACAACAGCCGCATCAAAGAAAATTGAAGCGTTCGAAATGTGGGTTTATAGACGATTGTTGAAGGCCAGTTGGACGGACAAAATAAGCAACAGAAAGATACTACAGTGCTTGCAGAAAGAATGCGAACTATTAACAACTATAAAAAAACGCAAAATAATATACCTGGGACATATCATGAGAGGAAATAAACACGAAATACTCCAGCTGGTACTTCAAGGAAAAATAGAAGGCAAACAGAAACGTGGCAGACCGAGGAAAACGTGGATTCAGAATATAAAATGTTGGACAAAAATTAATGAAATGAGAAAACTAACGGATATGGCTAGAAATCGAGAAATGTTTAACCGTTTGGTCGCCGACGTCCGTTAAACGGACATGGTAAAGGAAGAAGAAGAAGAATGATTAGTTAATGTTCCTAAGAAAATATCCGGTTTTTACATATACTCGTACAGGTCGCAGTCGTACTAACATACTAACGATATATTTCACCGTCCTAGAATCAGTGACTGTTGGTTCCCAGCAGCAATTTTCAGCTTGTTACAAAACCAGTATGGGTATCGAAACTTTCTTTCGATCGTATAACACACTTTCTGGTACGTATATCAATGAAAAAAGAAAAGAAATTAGGTTCATTACTTCCGAATTTAATGGTAAAATGACGAGAAACTTAAATGCTTTGACTAGTTTTGAAAGTTAATGGAGTTTTTGGAGTAGTAACGAAATAAGTTACGTAGAAGAGGTTACGTATAATGCGAAAATAATCCTGGCAAAAAAACTGTGCTAAAATCACACGGGTAGGGTATTATATTTTCTCTATAGAAGCAAATGGAATACATAATATCACAAACAATCGATAATTTGTTTACACGTCTAGTTGTAAAAGAAGTTTAATTATAAAGAATATAAGCGGATAAGTATGCCGAAACTGTTCCCACGGCATTTTCTATCAACTCTTGGGAGATTAATTTAGTATTAATAAATAAGAATAAACTTCTTACACCATATTTCAGCTCTTAATCCCAAATATTTTCCGAATTATTTTTAAAACAAACCTTATTTTTAGTTGTTTTTTTTTTTTTTTCAATAGGAAAAATGAAAATTCGTTAATAGTGATTTTTTTCAAATACTAGGAATATTTTTTCGATTCCCAAATGTGAACTCAATTTTTTATAAAACAAAACTAAACTATACACAATCACCAAATTTTGACAGTAAACATCTTTTATGCTATACTCAGGAATTTTTTCAAATTTTTCGATTCGGTACAACATTGTTTTGTTTTTTTTTTGTTTTTTTTTAACTTTTTAATAGCTAAATTGCACCTAGCTGACGATAGCTATTTAGCAATTATTTTTAATATCTTGTGCACATAGCTTCAATAACAGCCTACCTAGTGATAGGTGCTAAAAAAAAGTTTTATTAGAACTTTTATCTTAGACTAGATCCATCGATTTGATTCTATCAAGCCGCCGAACTTCTAGTGAATTGTCCAGCAACGCAATTGCCTTGTTGTTCGGGTCCGTTTCCGGTACAACATTGTGAAAAATTAAAAACTAATTTTTTTTGGAAAACTTTAGGTTTTAATTTTTTATGGGAAAATATTCAAATAAATTTGGTAATTAATGTTTAAAAAGTAAAAACTATCCGATGACGATCAATAACAACTTTGGTGACAGTTTTGACGACAAATGCCATCCGTCACCAGAGTTATAGTTTGTATTCTTAGTTCATATACTTATGAATATGAAATATTCGTATTCGTCGCGACTGATACAAATGCTGTATTCGTGCAAAGTATTCGTAAATACTGCACAAAATTAACGAAAATGCATCATTACATTTTTTTTTTCGTTTCCTTTTGTTTCCTTTCGTTTCTACCGTTTTTTCTTATTCTATTAATTCCTCCCCCTTTTTTTTTGTTCTTATATTTCACTTGTACTTTATTTATAATTTGTAACAACATCTCTCCAAGCATACACGGAAATTGCCACAAGAGGTTAATTCTTAGCTAATACAGAATTTTTTTTATTATTAATTTACGTTAACAATTTCTTTAGTTCCAATTGTACTACTATACCTTATAAATAGATACAGTACTAGACATTGGTTAAAAATTGTGAAGTCGAAATAAGTTTCGAGTCGTGTTTTCAACAATACAGGGAACTAGGTTGTGATTGTAGAGGATAGTGACAAAAATAAATTCTACGTATTTTATTTTATGCGTTTATTAATCTTATTGACATCGTGGAGATTTTAAAAAATTATTAAACGTATAATCTTTTATTAATACTTACGTGTAAACCCGAACTTTTCCAAAAAAAAATACATTTTAATTTTTTTCACAGTGTTGTAAAAAATGTCTGAGTAAAGAGGAGCTTGAAAGACGTTTACTGTAAAATTTGCTGACTGTATGTCTCACAGAACACGGTTAAAATAATATTTTATTTTTGGTTTTTGAAAAAGTTGGGTTGATATTTCAGAATTGTAAAAATATTTTATTTTTATATCTTTTACTTTTGTATTTAGAAAAAACTCACCATTCGTTAATTTTCAATTTTACTATTAAAAAAAAAAAAAAGAAAGAAAAAGAAAACTAAAAGTATAGTTTTTTAAATAACTCGGGAAATATTTGCCATCAAGGGCTGAAACTGATTGTGTTTTTTTTTTTGTTTTTTTTATTTGGTAAATATCTAGTCTATAATAATATCCTTTATATATATATATATATATATATATATATATATATATATATATATATATATAACTCGGCCATTTCGGCCTCCCAAGGGGCTGTGCCCCTTAACCCCTTTTGCTTTCATTTCTGTCTCTTTCTCTTCTATACTTTGTATAAAATGATCAAAATTTACAACGTAATTCTTACTGGCATCAACATAAAAAAAAATAACAATCACAAAAATCCTATCCTAACATTTAACTTTCATTATATAAAATTAAGACATTTTTTCGTTATATTTTCCGTTACATAAAATTGGGACATTTTTTCTAATGGGGCGTAGCCTAAGAATTCTGTTGTAATTACGACATGTGTTTATATAAATATGCATGGGGAAAAATAATATTAAAAAACAAAGTAATAATAAAAAATGCTTAAGAGTAAATATGTGTATAAGTGTGATCCTGTAGTCAGCTAAGGTGTGTGCACGATCGTTTATCGATGCAAAAAGATCGTCCAGTTTAAATTAGAATTGTCGAATTTCAAAGCGGGGAACGGAAAGTTAGGAATCGATAAAGAAAAAAAAAGGCAGAAAAAAAATAGATCAGTTTTAGATCATCAGTCGTCGAGGTCGCCAAGGAAAAAGATCAACTCTTACCTCTTATACTGCAACGGCTACCTGGTGGAGCAATAATCTAGCGGTAAACGTGACAAGGTGAAATGTGAAAAATGTTATAATACTTCTATAATCCATACAATGAAAGGACTGTATGTTATGAAGCTTGATTAATTTCTGCAACACTCAATTGTCAGTAAAATCGCGTGTCCTTGGGTTTTAAATTAATACAGCAATGCTATTATTAAACAATGCTGCTATTTTTTCTTTCTGAATAGAGTTTCTGAAAATTGCCGTAAACAATTCTAATTTCAGATTGTACTCATGTTTTTCTAAGATGTACGATAAAATCGCAAAAAAATATATGAGTAAATTATTTTAGCAACATGTTTTCATAATTCTCTAAACATTATTATTTATGTACGTTAAATGTTTTGTGAAGTTATCGGTGTGCAGGACCTGTTTCTTATTTCCGTTTCCCCCCTACTCACTTCTAACTCGTATTGTAAATAATTCCAGGAATTTCGTTGCTACATAATAACCTACAGCGACAAATTAGCTATTATTCAGTTGTTAGCGGTGAGATCGGGCTTTCGCAGATGAAACATATGCCGTTTTTAGTGTTTTATTTTTCGCATATTTTTTCATTGATCACCATTTCTTTGTCTGTGTAATTAGTTTCCGTACATTAGAATGTGAAGAATTACTTTTTTGGTCATTGCCTTGCGATATTTCTCTTGCCAGCTGTTTTGTATTGTTGAACAACGTCTACACAGTCCCTTTACTGGTAAAAATATACCAGACAGATAATACCACTTTTTTTACCGTAAACTTAATGATGTTTTATTGTACAGTACGTCTATCTGTGCTCTCCGGTTTTATTTTCTTTTTGAGGCACAGGCCAATTTAACCGTCAAATTTACTACTACAAACGGGTTGTTATAAAATGTGCAGTTAAGGAGAGGTATAATTAAAAAAGAATAGTCGAGAAAACTAAAGAGGAAATTATGTAGGAATTTTGTTGTCAATTATAAATAACACGGCTAGAGTGCACCACAAAAGAAAAGAAAGGAGAAAAAATGGAATGGATACAACACGCGCGATATTTAGGTAGAATTTATGTGTGCTTTCATCTTGCTTGTACTAAACTTTACTTGTCACGCCTTTTATTCCTTTAATCAGTTTGATTTTTAATTTAAAAAAAACAAAACAAAAACGGCTTATACATATATAGTAGAACTATACTTAAAAACCTTCGAGATGTTCATCAATTTTTTTTACCTCCTACTTATCAGTTTTAGCAAGTTTTTTTTTAGATTCGATTGCAACTTATTTCTTGATAAAAATAAATTTAAACGTTGAATTGTGTGAAAAATTAACCGTTATATTATAGAACGCGTAAAATGGTCCATACCATTGCTATTGTATTTTCTTGTTGTGGAGAATATTTAAATTCTTATTTATAAAAGGAAAAAATTATCGACAGCAACCTTTAAATAATGTCGCAGTTAATTTATTATATTATCCGTTTACGTCTCAATCATACTCTTCTTCCTCCCTCGCGTTTTCGTTTTCACCTCGCTCTATCTCCTTGTTGCCCTCTTCATCCTGACGACGAAGCCGTCTGTGATCCCGACCATATCTTCTTTGAATGTCCATCCCTCGTGAACGAACGCACTTCTTTGTACTCCAATCTGTTATCACTCAAACTCCCTAATCCCTATTGTACTTCGTATATCATATCGTTCCCGTCGATCTTCGTTGTTCCTATCCTCAGTTCTTTTATCTTATCAGTATTTGACACCGACTCTACATTTAACTGATCCTTCTACCTCGTATCGTTTCTGAGCGAAGATCCGTTACTGACATGCCCAAAGGGGGTTTTTAAAAAAAAACAAACTTATCGGAACCTTTCAGCCATCTGTTCTTCACTTGATACTCTCTTTGTGATTTCATCATTCTTCTTATGCGCTTCTTAACTCTTTTATATTCGCCATTCGCATTGACGTGTTTTAAGCTCCTAATCATATGAGTGCTGAAGGAAACAAACTAACCGAATTTCTCACTCGACTTGCTACTTACATTTAGTTTTTTTTTCCAATCCTTACTCAAATCTCTGACCCGTAATTAAAAAATTCCTTACCAGTTGTTCACGTGTTTCTTCCTTTCTTAATTTGTCCTTTCATCTGCCTATCCACCACACTTAGTCATGCACAAAACTTCTTCAATATCATTCTTTTTTTGTCTTTTTTTTTTTTTTTTCGGCGCTTTGATTATCCCTCCTGTTGCTTTCGCCGGATTTTCGTTTCTTCTTTTGGTATTTTTTCCCTATTTTATTCCCTATACTTCCGTAATGCCTATTAAATGTCCCTTCTTCCTTATTGAGCGCTCCCATTTATATTCCAATTTGTCGGAATCTGCCGATCTTCCATTTGGCTGCAATGTCTAAGATTTTTCTCCTTCATACCATCAATATTCGACAACCGAATTAAGATCTGATTAATTTTTCTTCCTTTCAAACTTCTGTTTATGGGCTACGATTTTTAGTTAACGAACGCAAAAATAAGTATAATAGTAAAATAAAAAGTAACTTCCTGTTGAAAAACTCTTATTTACGAAGTATATATTAATTTTCCGAAGCTTATAATTTATGATTTTGTTTCCTTTTTTTTATTTTCAGCGGGAATCAGTTGACCTAGCGTTACAATTATTGGACGGATATAGCTACAAAGGACGTACGCTAAAGGTGGAATTAGCTAAATTCACTATGAAGGGCGCTGCGTACGATCCTTCTTTGAAGCCAAAAACTAAGAGGCGAAAAGACAAGGAGAAAATGAAAAAGGCACAAGAACGGTATGTATAGAAAAAATATACATCTATACTATATATATTTAATGTATTCGAAAATATCTTAATACTGTCTGGCACAGAAGTATACACATGTATAAATGAACGATATGGCATTTATTATTTTAAAAAGATAAACATTTCAGTAGATGCTAATAATCATCGAACCTTGCGCATTTACAAATTTTATTGTGATATAAAACATTTTTTGTACAGAAACTTTGACAACAGTCAATGGAGTGGGGTATGGCGTGCAGCACTGTAAGTGTGCTGACATCGTTTAAGCAGAACCTATACAGTTAACGAAGCCATGCGCCCGCAGAGTTTCCTCAAAGACATATTTGTTAAACAATGCCGTATGTCCTAACCGCAATCTCGACAGAATTGAGAATTTCCCGTAAGAGATAGAAAGCGGGACCACCACGGATTGGTGCCCTACTTTACGAACCTAAGCCAGGTCGTTTGATGCAACCACATTTTACTTCATTCTTCGGAAAAGTACATTTAAAAGACCGACGGTCCCTATCGAGGTAGTACATGATTGAACGGCATCGGTAGATAGAGTTGCTCTAGCAACCAAACTGTTTGTTGCCTGGAATCCCAACATGTCCGGGAACCCATAAGAATGTGGCATGTACATTGAATAATGAAAGTCGGTATATCCCGTCTTTTATTTTAGCTGGCGCTGGTTGCAACTGTCTGGACCCTGGATAGCTTTAATAGACAGAAGCTAGTCTGAAATAAGAACATTTTGGGGCAATAGGTTAGAAGAATATACTTCAAGACAAAGAAGAATCTCAAACGTTTGTGACTGAAATAGAAAGTAGTCGTTTAAGCGCTCGGGGTATACATTACGCCTCCAGTTTCGTAAGTACATGCAGTTAGTGAAGGATAATTTGTGGAGCTCGTTTCGACTACACTTGCATACATGTTTATGTGGTTGAAGAAGGAAGTGGAATTTAATACTATCTGAGACATGTGTAGAAAAAAGTTAGGTGTTTTCGGGGAATCTGTTAGGGTTCAGTCTATGAATATTAGGGTATGATCTCAGGGCGCTATAGCAATGGATTAACATAACGGGCGCTCCAATTTACGGGAAGGTTAAAGCCTTGACCATTGCATCGCGAAGAAAATATGGCAATGGGATTTGGGAATTATTAATAGAAAATTGGTACGGTATGGAACGACGAAAGAAATCTCGCAAGATGAGTTAATCACAAATAATAGATAAAGGGCCAAAGCACAAACGCCCAAAGAAGGAGAAGTTGAATGCACCTCAAGTATAGTATGTGAGGAAGTGTTGTAGATTAAATCGATAAATTTCAGAAGTGTGTTATTAGCTGAAGAATACACTTGGAAACTGTATGACGGTTTACTTAGAATATGGACTTTGTATACTGATAACGACAGTTCCGGATCTATATTGTGTTTGTAGTTGAATAAACGTTTCAAGGCGGGCAAGGATTTTACACAACTACTCTTAAGGATGGATCTCATCAAACGTTAGACCCAGGAACTTTATAGTAGGAGGGAATATATTAAGCACATATTCTAGGTAGGGGGTGATATCGGCATTGGAAATTTGACAAATGCAATTTTCGAGGATGGGAACTCCAAGCCATCTGTATTTTGTTAATTGTTGACTGTAGGGTAGGTATCACATTACCGGGGAAGTTTAAGGGAAAAGATTTGTTGCGATCATCAATGAACAAATGGGATGATTGTTTAACCGATAAATTAAGATTGTATTAATTCTATATCTCCTTTTGGGATTGTTAAAAAAAAAGTAATGCATTATTACTAAACGTTTGAAATGGTGATATTTTCAATTGAAATTTCACAGACTTAAAATCAATAGCGGAATGTTCTTTTTTTCTCGAATATTCTACTTGCTTAAAAATACTTTTAACATAATTTAAGAAAATTTACCATTAGTATATTTTTTTATCGTTCTTTCTAAATTTGTTTGCAGTTTATTCGATTGGAGGCCGGATAAATTGCGTGGCGAACGATCGAAACACGAATGTGTAGTTGTTGTTAAAAATCTGTTTGATCCTAAAATATTCGACGATGATTTGGGTCTAATCATAGAATACAGGCAAGACATAAGGGACGAGTGCAGTAAATGCGGAGCTGTACGAAAAGTTGTCATGTACGATGTTAGTATAAGTTACGGGTTTCCCATTTTTTATAATCTTAAAACGGCGTAAAATGTTTAAAATAATTACCCCATAATTGTATGCATAATTGAACACTTTTTTTTTAAAATTAAAATTAAACCTTTAAACGTTATTGAAAGAATAAAAAAAAAAAAAAAAAAGACTTGTTTTTATCACATGATAAGAAAAAGAGTATTTCAAAAGATTTCTTATTATTAAGTAATATTATGAAGTTTAAATAAAGCTCGACTGATGGCATTTGTACGAATTTAATCTCATAAGGGGAGGGTACGACTTCAAAAATTCATTTCGGGACAAGACTTTGTATAATAGTAGTCATCCCTTAGGGTGTTCACCCTTTAATAATAATAGCGTCGAATGGACAGTCAATTCGGAGAAAAAAGTCTTTGAAATACTAATAAGTTTATTTATGCTCGGCTTGGAATATCATGCTCGACTAACTTTTTTTCTTTTTAATTCGTTTAATTAATCATGTTTACAATTAAATAAATCTGTTATTTACAAACATCAATAATTTAAATAAAAATTATTATATTTTATTTAGAAAAAAAGGCTTATTAAATATTAAATAATATTTTAATTATAGTAACTAATTAAAATATTATTTAATATTTAATAAGCCTTTTTTCTAAATAAAATAAAATAACTTTTATTTAAGTTACTGATGTTTATAAATAAAAGATTTATTTAATTGTAAAAATAATTAATTAAACGAATTAAAAAGAAAAAAAGTTAGTCGAGCATGATATTCCAAGCCGAGCATAAATAAACTTATTAGTATTTCAAAGACTTTTTTCTCCGAATTGACTGTCCATTCGACGCTATTATTATTAAAGGATGAACACCCTAAGGGAGTACTACTATTATAATGAGTCTTGTCCCGAAATGAATTTCCGAGGTCGTGTCCTCCCCTTGTCAGTTTTAGTTCATTTGCCAAATCTATAACAGAATAGAAAAAATATAACCGTTGCACGAACGAATTGTTTTATACTTTTTTTCCCACTTAAAAAAAAAAAAAAAATTATGTATCACACAGAAACATCCAGAAGGTGTAGCACAAATCTGGTTTAAAGAAGCGGAAGCAGCTGACGCGTGCATAGCATTACTGAATAATCGATGGTTCGGTCAAAGGCAAATAACGGCTGCAGCTTGGGATGGGAAGACGAAATACAAGTAATCATAATTTTTTGTAATAATTTTTACGATATTCTATAATCAAAATGTTATAAATTCCCCAAAAAGCGTCCTTTCTGGGTATTCCTGTTCGAGGTAACCTCGAAAGCTGACTAGATAGATGTACCGACTTTACTAAGCGAGCTGTTTTCCGGGGTATGTTTTAATTCTACCCCATACCGTCATGAAATATAAGGTGACTTGATGCGATCAAACTTTAAAAAAAAAAAAGTTGTAAATATGATAAATGTATTTTTTTAAACAAATTATTTTAGAATATTTCGTAATAAAATTAAAATGAGTTTACGGTAATAGAAATCTATAATTAAATAGGCGTCTAGGACGAATGTGGCATTTTATAACTTTGTGAACAAAACAATTTCTTTATACTTTTACGTTAACAGGTTTATCGTGTTATGTACGTACCTTTAAATTTCTGCAGTTATACGTAGTGCCCCTATACTGATCCTGTTTGATTAATTGTCAAAAAGTAGTGTGTAATTCACAAACCTAACTAAACGTCTTAAGAATAAATGTTTAAATTGAATGTATGCCAGTAATATTTTATTCAGGAATATTTCAAATTTTGTGCTAGAAAAGACGTATTAGGTTAAATGTATAGAATATATATTATATCTGAACACCTAAAGGAGACCTGAATTTTAGAGAAAATTAAAGAACCATATTAGTGAAGATGAACGCAAAAGCTAAATTTAGGTGATTTTTTTCAGATTCCAAATGCATAATACTAAATTTATCTTTACTAATAAATTAATTTTTGTTTTTTAGTGCTAAATATAGGGCATTCCCGACAAAACGTTTCTAGAATATTTACTTAAAATTATTTAATTATTTTTATTCTGAGGTTATTATTTTACAAAGAAAAAAAAATTAAAAAAATAAACCGGATTTGACAGCTGGTCGAATTACGCTTAAAAAAACAGTGTAGCTCATCCTTTTTTTACACATATAAGTCAATTATTACGATACGAACTAAATTGTTCAGTGCTTATGAACACAAACATTTTTTTTTTTTTTTTTTTTTTTTTTTTTTGTAGGTATGTCGGCTAAGAATGTTTACCCAATCCAAAGATTTTAATGATTATATAGGGTAAATTTTCTTTGCTTAATATAATCAGATGAAAATTAGAGAACCGAAAATTTTGAAATTAAGGAGCTGATAAACAGGAGTGACTTAAAGTATTATTAATAAAATTTGCCATATGGAAATGTAGATTCAAATATAAACATAAAATAAATTTGAAACACCCAAAACGTGATTTACAAACTCATCACTGAACCAATTTAAACGTTCTACACTTTAACTAATACCCAGCTCTCTGTAGAGTACCGAAAGTAGGATCACTTTAGGTTGGTTTATCCATATTACCACTCAAGAATATGTACACTAATAATTGCGAAATGAAATTGTTTAATATATATATATATATTTCAACTTGAAGATCTACTCTCAAAAATTTGATTAATTGCACTAAAAAGTAAAAAATAATTACCCGATAAAGGGTAATTAACAAACAAAATTCTTATCAGAGTCTCGGTACGCCGAATTCAAATTACAACAATAATGAGAAATCGCTTTAAATATTCCTGATTTCGCCAATACTTGACTTATAGAAAACGAGTGATGTATTATAACTATTTAATATAGCTTCTAATTATCGTTGTAGTTTGAATTTAGTGTACGAAGACTTTAATAAGTGCTAAAGTTGTTTAAGAATAATCATAATATCCCCTTGAGGCATATTTTGCTGTATGAGTTATATTATCTTTTATCGAGTAATTATTTTTTATTTTTCAGTGTATTTTTATTAAGTTCTTAACAGTAAATCTTAAAGTTTTTTTTTTTTTTAAACTAGTTCATTATTAATATCGCTATTGTTGCATTATGTCTTTCGTTTCTAATTTTAAAAACCATGCAGCTTGATAAATTAATGTATATGCTTGATAAAGACTATTGTAAATTTAACGATATACGAAAAAAATAGTTGTTAATAAATAGATAAATATGTCGGCTAATATAAAAGAGAATTATGCCGTATTTACATATCGATTAGTGTGGACAAAAATTTGTACATATCTTCGCGTACTTCTTCAACACATGCTTGCCAGACATATTTTGTCCGTGTCATTAACACCAATGATTATGTTAAATATTAGACGTACGAATTAATAATAAAAATTGAATAAAAATTTTCGATAATACAGATTTCGTAAATTAATTTATATAATGTCGTTAGAAAACTGGGAAAATTACTTTAATAATATTTACGCGTAATTTTTTAAAGAGGTGTTAAATAATTAATAAATTGAGTGACTGACATATATCTAGAACTTTTCGGAAATGATTTGTCCGGAAAAAAAGTTTTAAAATCTAAACGTAATGGAGATTAAAATTACTGCCGTTGTGTTTAAAATTATGTATCGGTCGAGGTAAAAATCGGACATTCGGAAACTTTTTTGGAATAAGTAGGATTTTTTTCGTTTTTATAAATTTATTATTTCTACTTACTTAAATATTAGATCTTTAATATCTTATTAAATCGCCCTGCCAGTAGAAATGAAACTTTCCATCTTTTTAGCATTTTAAATAAAATCGGAAATAGGGCTGTTTCGATATTTTCAACGTTCTGTAAGCCCCGTTTATAGAAATAAAGAGGCATTGTGGTGTTTATTTTTGCTACGCTTTAATTTTTTCTTCGGTGATAAAAAGTAAAATCTCGTCTTGCGCAATTTGTACAGGCGGATAAATATCGTAAAAAACACAAAACGGTCCATAATAATTGCGATATCATCAGGTGTAGAAAATGTATTCTGCTTGAGCGCTTACTGCTAATATTTGTTTTTATGGTGTTAGCGTTAAAATACAACTCTACCATTCGTAAAGCTACCTAATGAGGAACGGTCTAATTTTAAAGTTGGAAACCTAGATGTTCCAAACCAAAGAAATATTCGTGCATGCGCATATTTTCAACCTTGTTCGAAATTTTTAGCTATAATACTTGCGTCGCAAAGAGAAAGCTACACATATTAGATCTCGCGATTTTTTGAACTTATCGTAAACTTCGAAAGTTTTATTAAAGAAATAAAATATGGCTATGTTCTCGACAAATAACGATCTTTCCAACGATATATCACATGCCCGAAAAAGAAAAAAATCCAAAATTTGGAGCTTTCGGCGCCCCGAGGGTCTAATTATAGAGCTGGAAACACAGATGTTGCATAATATTGTATTGACATCTATAACAAGCATTTCTGCAAAAGGACACTTTTAATTCATCGGGAAGTAGATGAAAAATCGTTCGCAAAACTCTTCCCAGACAGACCAAATGACAAGCCGAGTTAAATAAAAGCCTATAAAAATTTGAAATATATATCATAATTGTTTACAAAATTATAGGATTAAAATTTCATTTTTTCAAAAGAAGGCAGTAGTAACCTTCTTGTGCGCACTGTTATGTACTAACTCGTTTTTTATAAATTGTTCCAATTGGTCTAAATTAGTTTTGAAAATTTTTCGTCTGAATTATCATCAGAAAAACCTTTTTTTTTATCTTTTTACAACCAAATAACCACAAGACTTTAGTATATAAATTTATTTGAAAATATTACATTTTTTGCTTTTTAAATTTTGTAGTTAAATGTTTAAAACTACTCATCGGTCTGTCATTTTAAATAATACTAGTATTATTTTCTCTGTGAATTCCTTTTTTATAAAGTGAAAGTAGTTTTTCACTTGAAAAATATTTTTTACGTAACTCGCACAAAATCATTTTCAAATACCGTATTCAAGTATATTACTCACTAAATAACTTTAAATTTGAACGTTTATTAAAATCGTAGTTTCAAAATAATAAAGAATACAACGGTGACGTCATTAATAAGAATTGATTCCAATTGGAAGTTAAAATCGGAGCTAGATCCGCTCGTCATCATTAGACCTAACTTTCCAAGCGTCCGGAACCATTAAATTTTTCCATATTTGTTTGGGTGTCTACACTCGTATCATAATTTTTCTCGATTTTTTAATGCTTCTATTTTCAAAGTAAGAAAAAAGGAAATTCTGTGTTTATTATTTTTGCGATATAAACACTTAAAATCAGAGATTTGTTTAACATTTTCATTGTTATTATTATTACTTTATTTTATTTTTTACCAACAAAATATATGCAAAAGAAATATCCGAAAAAAAAATTGTTCTGATAGCTTTTTAATATTTAATTCTTTTACTTACCGAAGTCCCGCACTGCAACTGGAATTGTTAACGTATAGAACATCCATTGATTTTATTTAGATTTACAATTATGATGAAGGTGTTATCAGTTATGTATAATTGAGCATAGTGAATTACAACAAAATAAAATTTCTCCATTTTTTTTAAACTGTTAATTACATATAATATTGATTTTGTTGTTTTATTGTTAATTATCATGTACACTTGTATTTTTTCTGATGATTAAATATTTTTGTCCGTATTACGTACAATTAAAGTTTCATAATGACTTTGAAGGAAGATTGTATGACGATATCGGAAACATATGCGCGATACAAATTATAATCGTTTCTCGCATTTATGTTGGAAATCATGTACACATCCTAATAAGTGCTTTCGCCGGCAGGGCTAAATACGTGTGTAAATTTTTTGTAATTATTTATGTGTCCGTGATTGCAGTATTTAACAAACAGTTGTATCCAGTTTAATATATGTGTGTAAATTTTGATAGAGGAATCAAAAAATTGTTATTAAAATTTCCATTTTGAAGTTTAATATATTTGTAAAAACTGTTTTATATATCAGTGTCAATTTAACACGGAAATAACAAAATACACGTCTAAATATGACGCTGATTTTATAAATATCGAATATTATAAAAAAATTGAAAACCCGATTAGAACATTTTTCTTTTTTGTGAGAAGGGATAGCAGGTTGTATTTAATCGCACCTTACAGAAATTTTAACCGACTAGTATATCGTATGATTGATCATTTACGACGTTATCTAAGTCTTCTGTATAAAAAGTAACTATGCTTTTTTTTTTTTTTTTTAATTTTCTAAAAGTACATTTTAAAGTTGTTGTTTTTTTTTGCTTTCTACGAAATTTTGATTAATTCCAATTTTAAACTTAATGTGTAACCTATAAATTACAGGTTTAACCAGGCATTGTGCATGCTACTGATCGACTAGTACTTTACATATCAACAACCAAAAATATTTCTATCGTCGTTGATGTTGATATTTTCAACATTTGCGCTAACGAAATCATATAATTTGTAACACAAGTGCTTGTGACTTTGTTTAATCGTTGTCGATTATTTTCCTTAGAATTTCAGAAACCAAAGAAGAAACTGCAGCTAGACTGAAGAAGTGGGAAGACTACTTAACGGCCAATAAAAGTAACGAAAATAAAAGTAACGAAAATATAGGTAACGAAAATAAAGGTAACGATGATAAACAAGCGAATAGCGAAAGTTCATCAAAATTGGAAATTACACAACCGACTGCTGCGGACACAGCAGATTCGGACGGTACACGAAGTAGCGCTGGCAGTGAAGATGAAACTGATGAAGAAAAGGTAATTTGAAAAAAAAAAAGATGATTTTTTCGATATAACCGAATACGATGTAATAAATTCCGACACTGACGCCAATTGTGCTGGTCGAAAAAAGAAATTAAAATTAAAAAGAAATTACTTTTCGTCTATTGCGTAATCTCAACGTGTTGTTCGCATGTCACGCTTCAAAGATGCTCAACAGAGCAACAAAATGTCAAATAAATTTTTGAATTGTTTTGAACTCATTCGATTTGCAATATTTACGAAATTGATATTTAAAAATTAAACGCTGTTCTAAAATGCTGTTTGTGCTCATTTAATTTCGAATCTGAACATGATATTAATTCTTTGTCGCCTTCTAATCAATTTCACTTCGCAGGACAGAATAACTTTATAAGAGAGATCATCGTTCAATTTAAATAGTGTCATTGAGATACTTTCTCTGGCATTACAAATAAGTTGCAAATTTAAAAAGTATCCTATTTCCCCCACCAACAAAGACACGGTACATATGCGTTTTCGAAGTAATTTCAATTCACACCTTTCTTTTTTAATTCATACTGCTAGAGAGGGAGGCATTATAAATATTGCATATTAAATAAAATATTCACAAATGTCCGAGATGATCCAATAACATGAAAAAAGTGGTGCCAAGCAAAAACCGGTCATTGTAGAACAAACGATTTTTGGTAAATTTATGAAAACAAGTAAACTGTTAAAACCACAATCAGTGTCTAAATAAATATTATTGATGTATTAATCTTGTGTCTTTTTAGCTGCTACGATGTGTTGTTACATCAACAGAGTTCTTACTTTAACTAACGCCAATTTGTCATAATTTCAAAATGTTTTTCAAAAATTAAGATACCAAAGGCAACTAAATCTGTGCTTAATGGAGACTTTAAAATTATAAAATACAAGGATGATTTTATTATGTTGTAAATCATTTAGAGTTTGCGGTCCTCTGAAATAAGAGGAATTATAATTATGAATATAGAAAAAGAGCATAAAGTATATATAATAATATCCTTATTTTAATAATGCTTTCAGGTCCAACTTGTCATCGACTAAAAATAAAACCTACTGAGGCATATTCGAAGAAACATGTTAATTATATATAGTAGAAGCAGATTTAGAAATATGGGAATTCCTAATGTATTAATGAGCGAAATTTATTGACAAAGATAATTAATTTTTAATTTATTTTTGGGCGGGGTCTGCCAGCGACTTTAGTCGAACAACACAAAAGACTAGACTATGCATTTGGATCGTAAGAAGATTGGAGAGAGAAAAAACGAAAATTAGAGGTGAAGATGGGAACGAAAGAATGAAGAAAACATTCAAAGTATTATGATGCAAACTTCGAGCCAAAATTCGGGGCAATAAAAAAGAAGCGTCTACTAGCGAATACAGAGCATTCAAACAAAACGTAGTTTGTATTACATATGACAGGAAGATCAGTATTGTGGAGAGAATAAGAGAGAGGAAAATCGAAAAAGAGGAGAAAGAAGCAATGTTGGAACGGTGACGAGAAGAAATAGGTTAAAACCGAGATTCAGGACTGAAAGAAACAGATAATGTGAAGCGCACAAATAGAGAATAGAGTAGGATATATGTTAGACCAAAGTATGGACTATTTGAAAATAGGATGTCTTCGGCTCTATTTTAGTGCGTTAAATCCTTTCCAATTCTAGCAGTTCTTACTAAATTCAATGCACCATCTTTGTCTCTTCACAGATTTCATTTAGTATATCATTTTTCTCACTAAACTTATTTCACTCGTGTCCCCTTTGCTCTTGTTCACTCCTACATTTTTATTTATAAAAACTAGCTTTTTACGTTTAAGTCAGTCCCTATTTTAGCTTTTATTTCTCTTTGTCTTTTAGTCTTTTTTGACCTTACAAAGTCTCATGTAATAATTTTCCATATTTTTTTTTCAACTTTGCCGCTTCTAACGTATTTTTTTTACCTTCACTTTCCAAGCTCCTTTCGCGATCTACAACACTATCAATTCCTAATTCTATCGCATGAAACAATTTTTATTGATAGCTCTAAGGAGTCTGATAGTGTTGAAACTTCTTTTATTCTTCCAAATTTTAACTTTTCGAAATCATTTTGCCATCATTCTTTCTCTCCTATCTTTATAAACGAATCAATATCCATTCTATATTTCACTATTTTCATTTCTTCTAATTACCTTTTTTTACCTAATTATTTAATTATTTCTGACTCCATGATCGCTCTTCAAAATGACTTCCTCCTCTCTGATCACTTTTGCGATTTTACCATTTTATGTATACGCTGCCTCATCCAATTTTCTTTCTTCTCTCCACTCCACCTGTATTGATTTTCTGAACGTTTCTAGCCGCTTAAGCATTGAATGAAATGAAATGGCGAATTCTTTGGCTTTATTACTATTTCCTCCCGTTTCTTTTCTTCTTTTTATCTGTCTGCTCAACCTAATCTTCCTCCTGTTTGCTAGTTCTTTGAGTTTCCGTCATTTCTATTGTTCGTCTGCGTTTTAACTATTCTTTTCTGTTTTCTTTTCAACCGAATAAAGCAGTGATCTGTGACACTAATCGCATCATCTTTGAATCATTCTGTCGAGCATTATGCTTAATATTCTCATCTGCTAAAACTCAAGCTACTCCTTTTTACGTATCTTATATTCCGTTTTCCCCCTCTATACGTCATTTTAACTATTGGTTTCTTTAAAATTTCCAATCCGACCGAATTAAAATTTAACTAATATCTCTTTTAAAGCAAAAAAAAAAAAAAAAGAACAACTATGGCAGAGAAATTGTTGTGGAATGGACAAGCGTCCACCTTTTAAAGCAAATAGAGTTAGAAATGTGGACAACCCCTTACAGGTTTTATTTTCTTTGAAATTAATTACATTTATCAATAAATCCTGCTCACTAATATATGTTAAGAATTTCTAATTTCTAAATCTGTCTCTGTTATATATAATCAATTTGTTTCTTCAAATATATCTCAGGTTTTATTCTTTGCTAATAACAAGCTGAACCCAAAAACGTTACTTATTGTTGTACACAATTAATAGTTGTTTGCTATATTCGTAATTAAATTTACTTTAATAGTTTGAAACTATACGTATATATAAAGTATTAAATAAAATAAATGCAGTTGTACTTGAAAGAGAATCTGTTAACGGTTTTTTTTCTTAACTACATTTTAACTCTGCGAATAAAGGTGCTTGTATAATCTGCTTGGCGAATAATGACCATGTTTCGTTTAGTAGAGCTACTAAATTACCGCATGAAAGTTGAATGTACCTAGTTCTTAAGTTGCATTGAACTGCCCACATTTATGGGTATACAAATCATCGAGACGATTAACTGCGTGCCTCTGCCGCAGAACGTTGTTGAAGTTCCCGGGTTCATGTCATAGAGGTGGACAGTATCCATCAGTGAAATTAGCATCTGTGGCAGAGGATTTTGAACAAGTAATTGAAGTTATTAAAGTTTGTTGCACACATTATTTTAAATTATTTTTATATTAAATATAAGCAGATACTTTTTATAAAATATATTTAAATATTTACGCTGACACGTTTCAAAGCTGATAGCTTCAAGATCCCAGCAAATGTAATAACGATAAATTCAAAAACAAACGAAGTTTGAAACAAACAATATATCGATTTTTACATAGGTCGGAAAAAACGAGAATAATTATTTATTTTTATCTATATAACGAATATAAAAAAAATATAAAAATGGTTAAAAATTGGTAAAAAATTAATAAAATAAGATAATGATAAAAAAATTATGGAAATTAAAAAATATAATGTAAAAAGTGAAAATAAAGTAAAAAATAATAATATAAATATGTATTAAGAATACTGATTTAAGTGTGGTATCTTTAATTTTTCATATTCTACTTTACAATTAATATAAAATTAAAAATACCACACTTAACTCAGTTTTCTTAATATTTATATTATTTTTGACATTATATTTTTTAATTTTCATAATTCCTTTACCATTACCTTATTTTGTTAATTTTTTACCAATTTTTAACCATTTTTATATGTTTTTTATAATCGTTATATAGATAAAAATAAATAATTATTCTTGTTTTGTCCGACCTATGTAAAAATCGATATATTGTTTGTTTCAAACTTCATTTGTTTTTGAATTTATCGTTATTACATTTGCTGGGATCTTGAAGCTATCAGCTAAATATTTAAATATATTATTTTATAAAAAATGTCTGTTTATATTTAATCTAAAAGTAATTGGAGACCGTTGAAAGTGGCGCTATAACATTGATTTATAGGCGTTTGTTATAATATCGACGGTAACCAAGACATCCGGTAAATTAGTGCACTCTCCGCGGCAAGAATAGGGTAGAGCACAAAATTCGCTCCTGTTCATTAAAAATTGTCTCCTCTCTAAAGTACTATTCACTATGGTCGGTCGCTTCTTCGAGTGATGAGCTGTCAGTATCCGAGGATTCAAAGCTATGTAAAGACTGACGTCGGAAGTATATTGGATGTTGATGAAAGGAAATCTCACTAAGCTACCTCCACAATATGTTGATGATGATTTTTTTTCCAATTTTTTATTACAGAGTATTTCAAAAATTCTGTATCTAGTTATGGAACTTCTACAGTAGTTCCGGGGGAATAAACAAAAATATTCAATAATTTGAATTTTGACATACATAAAAGGGTATAAACATTTTGGAGATTTGATGTTCTTGAATGCTACAAATATGAGGCAAATTCAAAAATGATTTAACATTTCACAGCACTCAAACTACATGTCAAAAAGAAGTAAAATTGAAAATATACATTGAAAATCACAAAATTCGATTTGATGTTTAAAATTTTTTAAATAATTTATCATTTTTGAAAAAATGATAAAAATAATATTGTTCCTATGCCCCGTGAATTACTTAACAAAAGTGAGAAATTTTAAAAATATTTAAATTTTTTATTTAGACAACAATTTTACTGAAAATTATAACGGGAATTATAATCATAAAAATAGATTCCTGACAACTAAGTATCTTGCATTGCTGAAAATGTTTCTTACCCAAATAAGTCAAAAGGTACGATAAGTATCAACAATCCTGTACATTGTTTTTGCCGTTCAATACCAAAAATCGTAGTAGGACTGAAAATTAAATTGCCAACATTCAATAAAGCATGCACCAGTGTACTGAAATCATCATTGGTCAAATTTTACAATTGTTATAAAAACTAGGAAAAAAGTCAGCAAAAAAAAAGAACGAAAAGTATTTGACGTTTCTATTTTACAAACGTTACGTTGTTAAATTTTCAATAGTTTTTATTTAATAAAATAATTACTAAAATAAAAAAAATGTCTGCATCAACAGATTTATTGTGAAAAAATTATCTAAAATAATCCTTAGACGTGGTTAGCAAAGACAAGAAACTATACTGTTATTGCTGCTGGAGTTGATCTAAGAACTTGATCACTCATTACAGTAATGTTCTGGTTTATAGAAAATGCAACTTTTAGACTAAACATTAAAAAATTTTGCATTATATTTATTTTTAAAAATCTTTTTAAATAGAAATGTACGCTTTTTAATCAAGCAATAAGTGTGAGGAATAGTTTAAATACATTTTTAATGCTTGTAAATTAACCTAGATAATAATAAACAAATGCTAACTAATATATTTTCATAAAAATAGCATTTTTATAATTTGTTAAAAGTCTAAAAAATGTTTTTAAAAATTCTTGGAAAATAAACTCCTTAAGTTTTAATTTCCATTGAGATAGTAAGAAACTGTCAGACATAAAATGTAACATATTTTTAGATAAGTTCTGTTTTACGACTCACTCCCATTATATTATACAATCATAATTACGGTATTGTTAATAATAATGAAATCCTAGTATAACTATATCCCAAAAATATAACTATGTAAACCTGTTTCTGCCTGTAGATAAGTCACAGTCTCAACAAATACGTTTTCCTTAAATATACTATTCATATTTAGGCCTATTGTGGTATGGAACAGCTTGTTCTCCACAATATGTTTGTATGTAAGCAGTGATTTTTTTTAAAAATATTTATTAACTTCTCGGGAAAAAAAACGATACTGCAATCATTCTGAAAGTCGAAACTAAAACTTTTGTAAATATCTATATTTTTGTATACAGTGAATCCAAAAAAAACATTTTTTTAAACAAATGCCTGTACATGTGTGTCACGTGCATATATGTATGTATATGTACATGGAGGCTATAGACAAAATTTTGTGGCACTTTTGCGTTTAGAAAAGTGATGCTATATACTTATATTTCTTGTCTTTGGATGCGTGTGAAATTGTGATCATTCGATTTCGAGCAAGTTCCCGAAGTTTTTGTGTACTTTAGGAAAATATGAAAACAACTAATTTAGTTATTTCACAAAAATTAACCATAATATACAATTGAATATAATATCAATCCACACGTCTTGAAGTAGACTATATATAGTCCAACTGTGAAAGAAAAAAAAAACAGTAGTTTAAAAAACTACAAGAATTGTTATTAAATTGTAGATATTCGTTTAAGTTTATAATGTATTTCTGGTGCAAGTAAAACTTTGTGACAAATATCTATGTAATCAGAAAATAATTGGTATAACCTTTACCAGTCACAATGCAATTAACTGATTTATAAAAATATAATAAGTTAATAATAACTAATATAATAAACAATTATAACAAACAATATAAGAATAAAATAAATTTCTTACTTAGTAATGTTTTCAGGCATAACCCATCATCAGCTAAAACACAATTCACTATGTGTGATCAGAGACAATAAAAAATACCTAGAAATGAATATAATACCAAAATATATAACAATAAAAATAAAAAATAAATCTCCAGTATTAATAAAAATAAAAATACAAGCAGAAAAGTCATGGATCAAAAATGAAATAAACCATTTATATAATAAAAAGAATAAAATCAATTTACAAATCTTAAAATTACATTTATATTTAGCAAATAACATAAAATATGCAATTTTAAATTTATATTTTGAAAACATAAATAACAAAATTAAACCAATTATCAACCAAAAACAACAAATATTAAACAAAAAATTAGATGCATTAAGAAAACAACAAATACCTAAACCTATAAATAACAATAAATTTGATTTTTATCTAAGAACTGTAAACTTAACTAACATACAATTTACAAATGATGAATTAAACACTTTAAATAAATACAATTTAAACACATTTAATAAAAAACAATATGAAAATTTAATAATTAAAAATGAAAATGCAGTTCAAAAATTACTAATAAATGATCAAACAGTTATTAGAGCTGAAGCAACACATGCCATTTTGAACATTATAAAGAAAAATAAGATAAATAAAGCCAATCTAAAAATACAAAAAACCATTAAAAATATAAATAAAAATTGATCCCACAAATAAATATCAGGCAAAAATAAGGAAAATAATAAAAGAATCAGATTTAATAATAAATAATAATATTTCCAAATTCTTCATAAATATGAATCCAAAAGCTCCTATACTCAACCCACTATTAAAAATACATAAACCTGATGCACTAATAAGACCTTTAATAAATTATATAACAGATCCTGGATATAAATTAGCCAAATTTATAACTAAAATAATAAAAAATAATATAATATTAAATGACAAATATGTAATCATAAATAGAAAAAATGTATTTGAAAAATTACAAAACATAACAATAGATAACAGAACTAAAATAACCTCATATGATACATCAAATTTATATACTAATGTACCAATAAATGAAACTTCAGAAATAAATGAAAAATCAATAAAAAATACATCAAATGACAATATTTATAATAACCAATTACTTTGCATAATAAAAACAGTCACTGAACAAAACTACTTCACTTTTAATAAAGTTACATACACTCAAAATAATGGTTTAGGCATGAGTTCTGCTTTATCAGGAATTTTGAGTGAAATATTTTTACAGCATTTAGAAGAAACATATGTGGAAAACCTAATTAAAAAATATAACATAAAATTATATATTAGATATGTAGACGATACTTTAATTATCTTTGATGAAAACAATAATAATACTGAAAATAATATATTAAATGATTTCAATCAAATACATATAAATACCACTACATTTTTGCTCTTCCTTCTCCTTCTGTTGTTCCTGTATTGGCTACCTTCATTTCTTCTGTTTCTAATCACTTCTTGATATAACTTTCAAATCCCTACGTTTCATTATTTGTTAGTCCTTTGTGTCACGTAAATGTCCTGTGTTGACGCGCCCAAAGAAAAAAAAAAAAAAAAAATACAATACACTATGGAAAAAGCAGAAAACTATAAAAGATATCATAATAACCAGAACAATTGATAAACTAATATACAACATATATAGGAAACAAACAACTACTGACATTATAATAAACAAAACATCAAACCATCCATCCTAATCAATGTAAACACTCATACTTCATACATGCTATAAATAGATTAATAAACACTCCTATGAATTAAAATAAAAAACAAAATGAAATAAAAATATTAAAAACAATCGCAATAAATAATAGTTACAATGAACAAATAATTGAAAAATTAGCGCATAAAATAAGATCAAAATTGAAATATAAACAGAAAAATGATATTAACAACAAAAAAGGATTGGTAATATTTACTTTTATAAATAAAAATATATGCAAATTAAGTAATGTTTTTAAAAAACAAGGATTAAAAGTAGCATTTGAAACTAATAATAAACTAAAAAATAAAATAATTACCATAAATAAAAGAAATAATAATATATATGAAAATAGTGGCATGTATAAAATAAACTGTAATGACTGAGAAAACATACATCGACCAAACAGGTAGAAAAATCCACTTATGTCAAACATTTAATAAAAAATCAACATAAACCAAATTCTATGGAAGGAACAGTCACAGTCTTAGCTAAATATAACAAAGGTAATGCCATGAACATAACTGAAAATTACTACATAAATAAACATAAAAGTAATATATTAAACAACCAAATCCCAAATAACAATAACCCACGTTTTAATATAAAATTTTAAAATATGTTATTTATTTTTATATTTATATTATTATTTAAATTGATCATTAAATTTCTTAAATATTATATGTTATAGTCTATATATTGTACATCTGTTTTAATAGTTATGACCATTGACTCTATAATTATTGTTTTAAACCTATATATAAACCATTTTATTCTCTAGTTGACCTTAGTGTGATTTAGATTTTGTCTCTGATCACACATAATGAATTGTGTTTTAGCAGATGATGGGTTATGCCCAAAAATGTTACTAAGTAAGAAATTTATTTTATTCTTATATTGTTTTTGTTATGATTGTTTATTATATCAGTTATTATTAACTTATTATATTTCTACATTTAACAAATAGAATGGAAAACAATTCTTTATTAACTGATTTATTCTATGAAATTTCCAGAAATTGACCTTACTGGTGGTTGTTATTATCCACACAATGAATAAGGCTCACGATACAATGAAATCTATATTAAAACATTATGGAATTCCCTAAACATGTTTGTTGTGTATCTTCAGCTGCTTCCCAATCTATATTTTTTCAAAGAACTATGCATAACCACTTAGTAACTGTATGCCAATGAATATTTCCATTTAATTTATTGTTCCATTCGCCACTTCCTATTGTTATTTATTTATTTTAATAACATTTCCATATACCATATATAACTATGGAAGCTATTACAACATGTAGAATGGTAAGTACTGAGATGTGAATGAACAGACTACACATTCTAATGAACAACAAAACTACACATAAAGCAGCTGAAGAATTGGACAGCATACTCTGTACAGTGCTGCTTTGCATTTGACAATTTACCCCTGCTGTGTCACAGACTGTCCAATCTAACAAAATTTCAGAAACAATTTTTAGGTTAGCATATAGTTTTTTATTAACCACATCACTTATAAATTAAGTACTGACAGGTTTTCTATTACTAAAACTTCACACCTTCAGTACTATTTGGTTTAGATGATATTTTGAAGTTTGTTTTACATTATTTACTAATTTTAAATATCAGATTTTTTATAGTCAGTATACTTTCAGTAATGAAATTACTTCTTTGTTAGTAGTAATTTCCTTGTCACTGTTAATTTCAGCTCCAATAGATGGCTGTTTCATAAACTATTTATGTTTACTTGATTTTCATGTGCAAAATTGTTATCTTTTAGTTGTTCATAGATATTACTTGGAGGCAAAAAAAGATATTTATTCAACTTTTCTGATGCAGCCAATCTTTAATGTAGAAATTTAAAGTCTACAGAAAAAAAAAAAATGTTATATTAGTGCCAAAATTGTTATATCAAGAAAATATATAATATGTTAATAGTAGTATGTTTTATTGATATTCTACAAATGAAAGTAGGGTAAATATGCCAGTTTTGGGGCAGTGGATGAGGAAACGACAATCAGGAGAGAGGCAAGCAATAACAAATACCATGCCACTAAGCCATAATCTGAAGTCACAGACTTTTATACCAACATTGGGCCATCTTTATCTTTGTGCAACTGCCCAGCCATCTGGTTGTGTCCTATCCACCTCCTGCCATCTGCTACTACCCTCTACAGCCCTCAGCAATCCCTACCTCGCACAATCACTCAAGGGTAAAGTAAACAATCAGGAGCCAGTAGTCTATCAATGGTCACATGTATTAGCTTAGTGAGATCTATAAAAGGGCATGCTCCCCAGTTGGAAGCAGTTGTCTACACTGTAGTAAAGTAATGTCAGGTTTAAAGTGGTATTAGCTATTGTTTGGTGTTAATAAAGTAAAAAAAAAAAAAAAGAAAATGAGTACTGAATCAGTAAACACCTCAGAATTTATTCAACAATTTTTCAAGGAGTCATCTATGGACACTGCAGTGATAAATGTTCCAGAGTCTATTTCACCAATATCGACTACACCACAGCAAATCAAATTTGACACCCAAAATATATTTTCTTACAATAATAAAAATACAATATCTTAATAGAAAAAAGATGATCTTGACAAAATGATATTATGTATTCAGTGCGCTAAACAACTGCAGCCACTAACACTGCTGGAGAAAAGGCCTATGGGGCTTGAACTGCCTAGAGAATTATTAATCAAATATGGAAGACTTAAGCGACCCACAAAATAAAAGAAGTTTCCAGTTTGCAGTCCTGACCAAGTTCACAATCAACCCATTCAGCATGTGGCTGTATGGAATTCTACAAGAAGTATATGATTTTTCGTGTGTAGAATTTCCAATTCAGTTCCTTATGTATATCAATGTTTTCGAAAAAAGTCAACGGCCTGCCCATCAATCTGTATAAATTAATCAAAACAGATGAGGTTAAAACAAATGGCAGTAAATATAGAATAACAGTTGTATCCGCTTTTAGAAAAAAACTGTACATCAACAATTTCCAAAACCATATATCAATATTTTGTATTGAGGAGCAGAAGGCAATTTCTAGTTTGCTTGAATAAAAAAAAATTACACAATTAATATGGCTGCAGTTGCCGAGAGCGAAGTTTGCCTGTTGAACATGTGCAGAGTCCATGAAAGCAGCTTGAAAATATGTATAATTCATAAGAGTGTATATATTCCAAACTCTTTTCATTTAATTTTCGTAAATTTTGTTCCTTCAAATTTTGTAATTTTTTGTAAATATTTTAAAGTGTATTCGTCATCTTTGTAATTTTCATAGAAATTTTAATTTATTTTCATTGACGTAATAATTGTAATTCATATTTGTAGTTGTAAATTTTTTGTAAGTACAAGCTGTATGATAATATATAATAATACACAAAGTGTTATTGAAATTAGTCTCATTATTTTCGTCCCATTCATATATAATTTAGAGTTATTATTTTTCCTTCTTAGACACTAAAAACTAAATAACCAAGCGTGTGCATGAAAATATAAAGAAAGTTAAACCCTCTTTTCATAGGTAAAAATATTAGCTTTTTTTTAAAAGAAATCAAAAATTTTATTCACAATTTAAATGTAACAATTGGTAAAAGTTTTTGTGTACCCCTCATTGCCTACCAGATAGTAACATGAAAATCACCAATTAATGAATTATGCGAGTACTATACCCATTAGACTGAGGGCGATATATAATAATTTTATTCTATTTGTTATATAATTATTTTTTTTTTACTTTTAGTACATGAGAGGAAAAAACTTACGTCTTAGTAAGGTAGATAGGGTACTTTGTCCTACTTGGAAAAAATTCTAACACTTGTAAATAATAATTTTTGACCAGATGTGAAAAAGAAATAAATGAAAATTACATGCGGCGTTCTATTAAAATACCTGATCGTGTACTGGGACTAAAAATAAAAAAATTGATTGAGTAAAAAAAAGAAACAATGGCGTAATAATTAAAGAATCATCTTCAAAAAACGTGCATCAAAGTAAATAATTTACACATGGGAAAACAACTTCTCCAAATGAAAAAAAAGAAAATAGATGAAAATAAGTAACTTTGACAAAAACACTGACAGTTTTACTATTGCAAAAATTGGCAATCGCCATTGCTTGAATAGAAACTGAAAATGATGCAAAAAAAATTTTAGTCGGATGTGAGAAACGCTTAATATTTTAATGGGCAATTAAATGGCATCAGTGATAACGATTTTAGCAAAGGAATTTGCAGATAACTGCACTGGGTCGTTCAGGTCTTTCATATAGATAACAGTGCAATGGTTAATCATTTCTCTAGGCAGTTCAAGCCCTGTAAGTCTTTTCTCCAGTAGTGTTGGTGGATGTGGTTGTTGAGCGCATTGAATATATAATATCATTTGGCAGTGTCATCTTTTTTCTGTTCAGGTATGGTGTTTTTATCATTGTAAGAAAATATATTTTGAGTGCTGTGGTGTAGGCAGTATCGGTGAAATTGGCTCTGGAACATTTATCATTGCAGTATCAATAGACGTCTCTTTGGAAAATTGTTGAATAAATTTTGAGAAGTTTACTAATTTGGTATTCATTCACTTTTATTTACTTTATTAACACCAAACAATAGCTAATATCACACTAAACTTGACACTACTTTGCTACAGTGTAGACTACTACCTCTGACTGAGTAGCATGCCCTTTTATGGACCTCACTAAGCTATCTATGTGACCACTAGGTGGACTACTGACTCCTGATTGTTACTTTACCCTTGTGTGATTGTGCGACTACACGTTTGCTCCTGATTGGTTTGCTTGGGCATGGGATGAAGATAAGCTAGTACAAAGAATGTAACATAGGGTGGGAATGCCAGGTTTAATATGCCATTATGCAATAAACATGTGTAGCTGGATGCTGATCAAGTTTTTGTAGTAATTTAGCCCTTGAGCAGCAAGGTCATGCTGGGTTGAGGGGTGTAGAAGGCAGCAGGGGATGGTTGGAGGTTGCTAGGACACAACTGGACAGCTGATCAATCGTACAAAGATAAAGATAGCTCAATAACTGTGTAAACGCCTGCGACATCAGATAACGGCTTGGTGGCATAGTGCTTGTCATCACTTGCCTTTCTCCCTACTGACGTTTCCCCATCAATTTTCCCAAAACTGACATATTTACCTTACTTACAAAATATTAATATTTAAATTCACAAAAATCTATATGAATAATTTATAACAAATAAAAAAGATGACTATAAATTATCTTTGACTATTTTGAAACAACAATTTCATCACAGAATTTATAACTTCTAATATAATCTAAACAAGAGATCACCAAAATGAACTAATATTATATAACACCTGCATTGCTACCTTTTATAACTGCCTTTTGTATTGGTATTACCTTGGTAAACTAACAAACATAATGATAATATTGGTGGTAACAATTTGCAAAAACATTATTTATTTTTATAAGTTCAAAAATATATGAAAATTTTTTTATGGACTAATTGCTATTTCTGTTACTGTATGTATAAAGAGTGTTAATCAATAGTAATCAGTTTATTTAAAATATTTGTTATATTACATTTTCCAAATATTAAGACTGTGGTTTATATAATACATTAAAATTTGTGAAATATATGTGTGTGTGTGCGCGCGCGCGCATATATATATATATATATATATATATATATATATATGTATGTATGGGTTTGTGAGTGTGTGTGTATATATATAAATGCACTTCATAAATGTATACTAAATATTTTATCAAGGGGTAATTGGCGGATATTGAAAGAACATGAAAATTATGATACAAAGAAATTGAAACAGATGAAAGCAAAACCAGATCTGCAGGTGATTAAACTGACGTTCATAGCGCTATACAAAATTATTAATTTTTGATATTTTATATTATAAGTAATAAACTTTCTACCAATTTATACTAGTATATTACGAGGTTAATTAATTTGATTACTATGAGTTTATTATATTTTATCAATAATAAGTAGATCTTTTAATTTTTGAACAATACTGCGAAAAAAATCCATATTAAATATGTCAGTGCAAGTTACTGTTTAATGACAGAATTCAGTATATAAAAAAGCAAAAAAAAAACAAAAAAACTAATACAAATGCACGCTAGGAAACTTTTAAAATTCAAATGTTTACAAATAATTGTACTGATAGATTTATTATTTTGTGGTGTTGAGATATTAGATCATACTTTTGTAATTAGTAAAGAGATAAGAAAAAGAAAAGTATTATAGTATTAAATTATTCCGCGACGGGATCATAATAATAATTAAACTTTAAAAAAAAGGTGTTTTAGTTTTCAATTTTTGAATGTAAATAAATGCAGTTTAAATAACCACATTGCCTGATTTAGTGGAATATGTTAATAACTCCAAGATTTATTATATTCCTTGCTTGTTGTTTATTATAGTTTTAAAAGTAATTTATAAATAATTTGAGGTCATTCTTCTTTTATCATGTTCGATCCGTATCGTTTAATAGAAATTTTATATATTTTTTTTCCTCTATTTGTATTCCAAACATTTAAAATACCTTTATAATTATGATTTTAATATTTCAAATAAACAAACATGCAAACATTATAAATAAAAATTTAATTAAATGCAGACTGCATCTAATTTCTTGAGAATCCAATGGAATATTCCGAGGATAGTCAAAGAAAATAATGTTGGCGGTACAAATGCTCTTACATACGTCCAATATCTGTAAAATAATGGATAATTTTAGGTGTTTTTGTTCTATCTTTTTCAATCTATTTATAAGCAATTTTACTTTTGTATTCTTTTCTATTTATATTAATAATATTTCAAATAAACCAAATAAAAAATACAAAATATTTTTAAAAAATTTTAAAATTAAACCGTTATTAAAACAGGTAAGAGTCTAGTACTTATGTATATACAGGGTGATTATAATTAAAGTTCAAGTTTCAAAAAAAAAAAAATTCTTATGCCATTCACTTTTTCCCCCTTCTTCAATAATATTCGTTCAAATTTGACGTCATTCTGATCAGTGGTTCTTTTTTTATAGCGTTTTGAAACTTGAACTTTAATTATAATCACCATGTAATATACATGAAAGTTTTAAATATTTAATTACAATTTAGTTAACTTCTTCTTTTCTTTTGATTACATTTCATGAATTGTATACCAAGAGCTTTTTTGTTATTTGTTTACTCATTTTCATTGTTCTGTTTGATTATAACAAAATTAAGTGAACAAATAAAAATCTTTGATTCATATTTTTATTGTAATATATTTGTCATAATAGCACACTACATAATAATTTTCATCGGTAGTGATTGTAATACTTTGTAATATTCTGGATTTAAGAAAATTATAAAAGCTAACATCAATAAATAGACAGAAAAACAAAGTTAAACAACAGTGTGTAAAATAGCCAATTGAGAGAAATGTTTAGATATATTATCGTTAACATAATGACAGACATAAATGAAAAAATATCATTTGATTTTAATTATAATTAAACAAACTTTAAAAAAGTCAAAAGATTATATAAATTACGATAATTAATTATTATTTCTGACAGTAATAGGTTTTAAATATGTAAATGTTTAATGTGAAAATAAGTTAGTGCTTGTATTTATATAAAAAATTCCATTTGAATCATTTTTACCTGCTTCTTATCATTTTAATACATTTTTCTCATTTTCACTTTTCCTTAGCTCGTTCTTCTCCATCTAAATTATGTAGTTTCTGTTAAATATTCTATTCGTATTTTCGTCTACGAATTTCCTACTCACTATTGCGCCTCTTGTATCTTCATTAGTTTTTTCTTATTGTTTCCGGTCGAAAATTTCAGGTTAACATGTTTAAAAAAGAAGAAGAAGAAGAAAAAGAAAGATATTTCTAATACTATCTTTTAAAATTGGGAAAGAAGTTACCGTGATGGTCATACTTTTTTTATAGGCATACATAAGAAACATTAAAGCCTGTTTACTTTTTATTTTCTGCCTAATTTGTTTCTTTAGTAATATTTCAATTAAGATTGTGGTAAATGAAGTAGCGTCCATAATTTTCACAATTAACATTTCCAAACTTCTCACAAACATATCCAAACAAGAAGCACTCTTAATTATAGGGGAAAAATCTCTTTCGTATAAATGAATTTTTTTTCTCTTTTTGTCGAATGCCGATTAAAATCTTCGTTCACAATTATGGATATTTTATTGTAATCTTTTTATGTATAAATTCGATGATATGTCTAACTTTAAAGACATGTAAACAAGTAGGTTAAATACAAAAAGAAGTTTTTAATGTCGAATAATAGGTGAAGTATAAAAAGGGGGGTCTCTTTGGTTTTTTATAGTCGAGGTTCTATTGCGCACACACATCCATTCGCCGATAATTAAACTCCATTTCGTTTTCGCTGAATTAATTAACGAACAGTAAAAGCAAATGATCATCGTCTTTTTCGTATATATTACAGCCTCTTCGACTTTAACTTCTCTTTGCGATGCATTTCTATGCCTATAATATAATTTTTTTGTCACTGCTCAACCAAACTTCATACATCATGATCAGCCAAACTTTTAGGATCTGTAAAGCCAAAAGGTTCCGATTTGCTGAACGATGGTTTTACACGAACCAAGAGTAAGGTCCCGAGGACATTTATTTCAGGTTTCTTGAGGTAAGGCAAAATAATGCTTCGCATTTAAATTTAAAAAGATTAAAAAAGGATAGGAAAATAATAGAAATTCAAAAAAAAAGAGAAAAAAAAAGAAAAAGCTCGGTAAAGAATTAAAGAGTCGGAACGTTACATCGGTGATTACTAATTTATATATAATGTTCAAATAAACTTTATAAAACAAAAATAAAAAATTTTATTTGAACTATTATTTATCTCCATTACTTTGAAACTGGTCATAACGTTTGTAGTAATTGATAAATCTATAAGAGATACAATGTTTCTTGATTTCCGTGTAATAAAATTCTGCGATAAATAAAATTTTCTGCAGAGTGATTTGTAAAACATTAACCGGATTAAAAATTATCCTTTTTTTCAGCGCTCGATATTAATAATACAAAAAGTAATAATAATAATTCTAATTATCCAAATCCATAACAGTTTAAGTAGTTTTCGAATTGTTCTTATTCGTCGCCTTCAAAGCGGTAGCTTTCAAAATTTTTTGCTGCCTCAAAACGACATTCTAAATTGTTTAGATTTTACTTATATGCCTTGTTTGTGTATGTATTTTGATGAATTCAATATAATATTTACTTACGTGTACGGATAATCCGTGATATAAAATGGTTTATTTACTGTTAATTGACCGCTTTGTGTAATTACAATTGGTTTTACCGGTGAATTATCGTAATTTGACTTCAAAAATTGCATTTTGTAAATTAATTCTTCTCCTTCTAGAATCTGATTACAACAACATAAGTACACTAAAATTATTATATCTTATCAAAATGAACAGAAATAGATTATACGTCCTTGATGTTTCATGTTTTATAAAGTCTTAACGAGAATAAATTTTTAAAGATATTGAGAGCTAAAATTTGAATAAAGCGAACTAATTAAATAGGCAATTTATAAAAACAACAATACAAATGTTAACAAAATCAATCGCTAACGATTACCTATAGTTTCGATGATTTCGGCTATAGGTGTGCACAAACAAAGTGAATAATTAATAAGTGTAATAATGCTTGATAATCTTATAAGTTTGCTGAGGCTTAAGTAAAAAAAATTGTTTTTTGATTATATTTTAATTACCTTCCCGAAAACCACATGTAATCCATCTAACGCTTTCAGCTCTGCTGTGGTAATGAAAAATTGACATCCATTAGTGTTAGGACCTGTAACGTTTTTTACATTAAAAATGTGATGTATTGTTCGCGTGCGCATACGCATTTATTTTATTAACACTTGCTTATATTTTACAAGTTATAGAAAAAAAAAATATATATATATATATATATATTGAAATAATTTTTTTTCAAATTTCAAGTTTACCCGTTTTTATAAATAATGAAGGTACTGTAATGATTTTGCAAGTTTTTGTTCTAACTACTTTAATATACTGGATTATTTTAGTTTCTGGTGAGAGCATAATTTTATGTTACATTTGTGTATAATACCAAAACGCATGAAAAAAGATACTGTACAGAATAATCTTACCGCAATCGCAATAATACTTAAAAACAGAAATCGTCTCTTCTAATAAAATGGACTTGATAAAACATAATATTATTTTAAGCATTCGAAAAATTCAACGAAAAACTAGTCTATATTCTGCACATTTTCTTGTCAAGCTAAAGTCTCTTATCATCCCAGCAACATTTTACATATTACACAACGCTGTTTTAAATAATTATTATGCTTCAAAATACTTTTGACAGAAGGCACGGTGTTTTTCGAGAAAAACTTTCAGTTGACTGAAAATTTTTAAAGTAAATAAGTCGAAAAATGTCCGTTTTCCCGTGTTGAATATGCAACGAATTTACTTCCTTATTTGTTGAGATCCGAATACCTTCGTCGTTCGATGTATTTTTTACTTTTTGCCAAATTTTTGATAATAATGACAGTTTGCTCGTCGTTTTGTCATTTCAGTGTCTATTTGTCTGCAGTTTTAAGGAAAAATTCATCCACAATTAGACATATTAACATAGGTTATGTTTTTCAAAAGCACATAACTTCCCTTTTGCTAGAATTTCTACATTGCCAGATATATGTACAAATAATATTCCGAGACTCCCTCCCTTTCTTTACATTACATTTTTCATGTATTGGGTGTTTGTCTCTTTACGATAAAAGGCCGACTGCTTCACAGTATTCAGTTCTCGTTTCTGTCGCTTTAGTTTTTTTTTTTTTTTTGGGGCGTCGAAAATTCAACCCATCGACACTTTAGTTATTTAGCATTTTATGAATTGAAAATCAGAAGCCTGTTTCGTATTTAGTCTTAGATCATGGGCGCGTATATTGTCCTCTCAGTCTGGTTAATTTATGAATATTCTTCGTTCTACCATCATTATGTTAGTTAATGTACGTTGTCTTATCTCTGCAATTAACCTAAAACATTCTTTTGCATTTGTCAGATTTTGTCGTAAGCTTTCGGCCACTTCATCCACAATACATGCCAGTTTTGAGTTGCAATCTAATCGCAGGAATTTTTTTTTTTTGATGTTCACCTGTAATATAATTTACAATTAGCACATGAACTGAAGATGTTTAGCAGGACTCAATTGTGGTCAGAAGTCGGTGCTTTGAACGATTGACTGCATATGAAGTTATTTGAAATTACTCTGGTTGCTAGTTTCTTAGTACGTCTACGGCGCGTCCTTTTTTTTTTTAGCCTTCTGCGTGGTCTGTCTAGCAGATTCATCGTGTACATCCTTCAGACTAGTTTTACTGCGTATGTGCGAACTTATCAACCCGTTACTTTTAATGTGAAAGTAAGATGGCAATTCTACTAAAGTGAGTGTAGTATATTCTGTGCTGGAACTGCCGTTGTGATTAACCGGTAAATGTCTTCATGCTGCATAATTGTAATAGAAATATTAAAATCGTTAGGGTGCGCTTCGCATACTCAACACTTTTGAGGAATACGGTAATCATGTCGGAAGAAATTAACTAAATTTCAGCTCGGTATTTAATGAAAACAAATATACACGGCACAAACAATAATCCAAGTAAGACACGTAGCAGTTAAACCAATTACAAGTGTCATATAATAATTATAACGGAAACAAAAATTTCAATGAAACTGCGTTCCATCTCGAATTCGCCACATTTGTTTGACGATTAAAATGTGGACTCGGACTTCATAACCCAGATCGTTCCGAAATATTCATTTGGGAGAGGTTGCATTTAATTTTGTTCCATTTACTCGCCGAAAACAGTTTTTACTGTTTTCAGAAATGTTTAAACAAACGTTGAGATAATTGATAAAATCATTAGCTCAATATAGTCATATTTTAGTTATATACATAAGTAGGATGATAATAATATTTATGAATATTATTAATGTAATGAAATAGTTTTTCGCGATACCACTTTTTCGTTGCTAAGCAACTGGGCTACTACAAACGGTCAACGAATGAAGACAACGAAACCGTTACCGTAATCGCCACTAAGCGTTGTCACGAGCAACCAGATAGTTCGATAATAATAATATGTATTTCGGGAATTAATTACTGGTTGGTTAAGATGAATATTGTTATGAGTTTGTTATCGCGCGCTGAACCGATGGCGAATGACGATATCGTAAAAAGAAAAATGACGAGATACGGCCTTCCCGGTCCGCGTAATGTCCATTATTATTCGTTTTATTTTTATGGTTATGCTGCATAGGAGACCCTAAAAAGCGAACTAATAATCGATTGAATACTTATAATACCTAATAATAAAGTTTGCAAAATTAACATAATATTTTGCATCGTGAAATTCTGATGGTCTATGAAAAACGCGACATTGTTCGTATTCCACGTATATCGGTTAACTCGAAAAACCACCTCGATATTCCTTTTCTCTTGAAAAGATTAACATTTCCCGCACGTTCAGCCTTCGCGATGACCATCAGTGTGCAAATGTTCCGGAAATCGGATTAATAGCGAAAGTTGAACAGACGATTTTTTCGCATGGACGATTTTATACGTGGCATTTTTGCGATACGAAGTAAAAAAACCAAATTCGTATGCGGAGTTCGTTTTAAAAATTAAAGACTTTATTTTCGAAGAAGCGCTATAATTTAATATCCGTACGAAGTAAATGAAATACAAGTTTCACATTCGATATTTTTATTGCGTTTAAAATTATGTAGATTACTGTTGAATGCTTACGTTCGAAATATAGTATTAAATTCAATTGCAAACGTTGGGCAATCAATAAAAAATATTAGTCGATTTCTATTTATTTATTTTTTTTAATTTTTCATTTGTCTTAGCGAGAATGTTGAGCAATTTTGAAGATTTTTATTATCACATTGATTTTTTTATTCCACTACGTTTGAAATTTATTTATTTATTTTTTATTGTTCGACGTTTCACAATTAAATTTTTTTGTTACAGTTTATTATTTAAAAATGTCAGAGTTAGAGACCCGAGCGAAGACCTGAGCGAAGCGAGGGTCGCTCGGGTCTTAGGGGCGGAGTCCCTAGTATTTATGTATTTTTATCTTCCGGCCATATATAATTATAACGTACGTCATTTCATCAAAACAAAGTTGCCTAACAAATCTGCTATTTTGAATTTAAAAAAAAAATAAATAAAAAAGGAAAAAATGATAGTTTATCCAAAGTAAAAAAACATTAGTTGGATTGTAATACGTAATAAATTTAATATTACAAGCTGCATTTAGTTTACGTTAAACTATTACATAGGGCCACATATACTAAATAATTCAGTTATACATATTCTTTATGATTGATCATAGGAAAATTTGTTAGGCAAGTCGATTTCAATAGAAACGAAATGATAATTAAATGACCGCCAGATAAAAATAATAAATATATATATATATATATATATATATATATATATATGTGTGTGTGTGTGTGTGTGTGTGTGTGTGTGTGTGTGTGTGTGTGTGTGTGTGTGTGTATGTGTGTGTGTATATATATATATATATATATATATATATATATAAACCGAAGAGACCTGAACACGCCAACTCGTACAACGTTGTACTCGCGGTTAAAATGAGTGCGCTTGGCCCTTTTTTATTTTTTTTTATTTTTTTTTTTTTTTAATCCTTACTATTACTTAACATAAAAAAGTAGTTGTTGAGCGAACGATGCAATTAGTAGTTACGTAAACAAACATTTTATGTGAGAGTGCAGTAACGGCGTTATGTACCGAAAAACGTGCTTTCATAAGTGAACGTTATTTTCATTCTCGATCGTTTACTATCATTATCACGAGTTTTCGAAACAAGTTTCTAGATCGTATAGCATCTAATAAAATCGCATCAAAGGAACTGTTGATAATTTTCAAATAAATTTTTTTGTGAAACAAAAAAACAAAAGTGAATCCAAAAAACGAACTTATGCCGACAAAACTCGATAAAATTTTTGCAAGAATTGCATCTAAATCTAATAAATTCGTTCGAAAATGAACTTTTTAAACTGAAATTCATCATTCCACTGCTCATCATACTCCTAAAGCATTTAAATTCGTATCATGGTAGTGCAATAATTAAAATGCCCGATCTGCCGTACTGTTTAAAACTGGGCTACTTGACTGCAAGTTTGGTACGCCAGAACGACATTAAACTTTTAAACAACGTACCCTTCAGCCGGCGAAGCGTGGATTTATCGCGCAGCATACATTAATGTACCAAACTACCGACTTTGAGCAAATGAAACTCCCTCATTTTCAAGACAACAGTCTCTGTAACCAGAAAAAGTCGGCGTTTGGTGCGCTATATCGCGGAAAAGAATTAGGCCACTTCTCCTCTTTTTTACTACCACAATGGCCAAAGCAGTGCACCATAATATAATTTTCTAGTTTTGCTACCGTACCTCGGCATTAGAATATTTAAAACAATTTTTTTTTTGATGAAAAGGTTATAAATATTGGACTGTTACTTTCATTCAGTCCACTTGTTGACTCTTTTTTCAGGCAATGTTTATATTTCAAGAGTCAGTTACGTCAACAGAAAAGATGAAATAACTCTGTAACGTCAAAAACTTTGTTGTCAGTATTCAAAATTCTGGTTAATCTTATCAGGGAAGAAGTATTCTTCAAAACATGGAGAACAACATTTTTAACACCTTCTGTAATGTTTTTGATAATATTTCTAATATCTCTATAATTAAAAATTAATTTATTCGTGTGCTTATTTTATCGGTTTCCGAAAAAAAATATACACTTTATATATGTATATGACTATGTTATTTTTACGCTGGGATAATAAGGAAATACTCTTACGAAATCTGTCACATTTTCGTGTTATTTAAAAATCCTGTAGGAATTCGAAATAAATCGAAAATGAAATAATCAGAAATAAAACAGATATTTACTTATATATAGTTGGCTTCAATACTATAAATGGAAAAGTTGGTTAACTATTTGTCTTATTTTTCTCACGTGGCTAGTAATTTAATTAATCATTAAGTACTAAATAGAAAATAATAAACATTTATAAAAAAGTAAATTTAAAAATCCTTCCTTTACAGCGCTGTCATCACTACAACCGATATTGTTCGCTCAATCTCCCCTTTTTATCATACTGCGATAAAACCTGTCTCGCAAATAACTCTAATTAATTTGCGAAAACTGCATCTTTCGAGATTATCGCGAAGTGACAGACACATTTTTCAACTTTTATATCCTTGGTTCAGATTGCTGCATCTTCCCGCTTTTATTTCGCAAAAATTCCTGCTCCTAATTTGCTTCTACTATGTAAAAGGTTTCATACTAGATTCTGGTCAGATATTTATCCCCCTTCCTTTTCCAAACAACTTTCTTCCTACCCATTCATCTAACCTAATCTTCCTACTCGACTTTGGTTTTACGATTTCTCTTCGCTTCGCCGTTCCGCTACGGTCTCTATTATTCGTTTACATTTCAATCATACTCTTCTACCTCCCCCATGATCTCGATTTTTTATCGCACTTTCCCCTAGTTGTCCAGTTAACGATGAAAAGCCGTCTGCGATCCTAACCATATTTTTTTTTAATGAGCCTGCCGCTCTATATTCCGATCTGTTATAACTTAAATCCTTTTTTTTTTTTAAATTTGTTGGGTTTTTCAGCAGCGGACAATTACCCTACTGTGCTTCTTATATCTTACCATTCCCATCGATCTCCATTGTTCCGAGCCTTAGTTCTTTTATTCCATCAATATCTGACCGACTCTGTATCTAACTGATTCGTCTGCATCATATCGTTCCTGGGCTAAGATCCGCCGTAGACGTGTCCAAAATATAAAAAAAAATTTTATATATCTATATAGATAGATATATTTATACTGATGATTTCTATTATTACACTGCAGATAAGAAAATCTAGTTATGTATATGCATTATTTAAACATCATTTTCAAAATTTATTTACATCACGTTTAACCTTGTTACGCTTTTATGTGCAGTTTATGGGACCCCTATTTTTTCTTTCTGTTGTTTATCACCTCTAAACGGTTTTTTGAGTATTATGGAAAGAAAAACATCATTCTCATGTTAAAGGGAAAAAAAGAAATCGGCAATAATAAAATGTTTCTTTTTTTTGTCAAGAATGCCGTAGTCAATTGAAATCGATTTTTGTGTAAGCATAACGGAGGAACTAGCATCTAGGGGTTCGAGGCATTACCACTAAACAAGCTCTGAAGGACTGAGTTTATATATATGTATATATATATATATATATATATTAATTACAGCGTAATTTTTAGGCTACTCAACATTAGAAAAAATGTCCCAATTTTATATAACGCAAAATATCCTAAAAAAATGACTCAATTTTGTGTAACGCAAAACGTTTGTTATATTGTATAGGATTTTTGCTATTGTTATTTAAAAAATGTCACAATTTTATGTAATGAAATATATAACGCAAAATGTAACGAAAAAATGTCTTCATTTTATATAATGAAAGTTAAATGTTAGGATAGGATTTTTGTGGTTATGTTATTTTTTTTGTATTGATGCCAGTAAGAATTACGTTGTAAATTTTGATCACTTTATACAAAGTATAGAAGAGAAAGAGACAGAAATGAGAGCAAGAGGGGTCAAGGGGCACAACCCCTTGTGAAGCCAAAGTGGAGGAGATTTATATATATTTATATACATGTATATATGCATGTATGTGGGGAGGGGGAATCTCGTCAACCAGGGACCTTTCCTCAGAAACAATTAGAAAAGGAAGGAATCAATTACATATTGATACGGTCAGATATTGCTAGGAGAAAAGAACAAATAATAAGAACAATGTGTGGGGAAGGAAAAGATAGGATATAAGATTTGCAAAATGGAGTAGGAAGACCAAGTCGCAGCAAGACCAAGTCGCAGCAAACTGGAGTAGAAAGCGGAACACTCAGCAGAAAGAGATGAACACTCAAAAAATACATGATCCACATCGCAAACAGGCTCTTCGTTTGAGTAGAGGAGACAATATAGAGAGGGAACCAACGAAAGACGAAAACGGGAGGAAGGCAATAGAAAATGGTTAAGGCGCAGACGAATAACGGAAACAACAACGGAACCACGAAGTGAAGGAAACAAAAACCACGGATTGGCAGGAAGACTAGGTTGAACAGATAGATAAAAAGAACATTTGTTAGAGAATGAGGAAACGTACATATCCAACCAAAACCTAAGATGAAAACCTTTGTACTGCGGAAAGAGATTAGACATGAGACTTTATTAAAATAGAAATAAGAAGAGGCATCAAACCGAGGCAAGGAATCGGCCGCTTCATTACCAAAGATGCCCGAATGGCTAGGAACCCACAGCAAATCAATCTGAATGCAATGAAGGAAAGAAAGAACGTGGATAAGTGATCGTATACGGAGTATGATAAAATCGCAGAAATGGTCAGGTAGGGGAGAACAAATAGCCTGAAGGGCGGGCATGAAGTCAGATATAATCAAGAATTTAAAGGAAATGAAAATAATGGAACGTAGGATAGCCATCAATTCGGCTGTAAATATGAAATAGAAAGGAGGCAGGCGAAAAGATTCTAAAAAGCCAAAATATGGGAGGGTAAAAGAGGCACGACACCACCCGACCTCTTCGAACCTTCTGTAAACACGGTTGCATGCGAACGAAATTGAGAATTAATAATACTGTGGAATTCATCTCTAATTAAGGTCTGCAGAAAAAATTTGGAGAGCGTAGGTATAGTAAATATATTTAGAACATGACAGAGTGTGGCGAAATTAAAAGAGAAATAAGGGAGATTGACAAAGGGCATTATGTAAGGACAAAACGAACTGAGCCGAAGAGAAATGGAGGATAAATAGGGGTTTTCCTAGATGCGAAATGCCAGTTCCTAGAAATGGAAAGATAGAAATAGATATGAGTGGAAAACGCTTAGCAAGAAAACGATAGCCCAAATAAAATCTGCGAACAGAAGGGGGTGTTGTATCAGCCTCGGCAAGGACTGCTGGAACTAGAGCGGATTTAAAAGCACCAAGCCATAGACCAAGGCAAGAATTTTTGATTACATCTAATTTAGAGAGTCGAAGCTTAAAGATACAACCATAGATAAATGAACAGTAATCAAATTTTGTGCGGATGATGGATTTATATAGAAAAATAGGAATATAAGGATCACCGCCCCATTTGGTTGGAGATAGGGCTTTCAGCAGGTTTAGCCTTTCATCAATTGTTAATGTGATAACATCATCTTCGATTTCTTCGGCATTATTGGATATAGTCGTAACTAATAAAACCGATGAGATTGTTTTGATTTATCTACTCTGCGTTCATGTTTAGCCTTCTCATTTTAATATTTTTAATTTGTCTTTCGTTACTATAGACGATTGTAATTCTATTACTACGTACTAATAGCAATTCATTTTGTTGTTTTTCTCTTTTTTTTTTCTTTTCTTTTTTCTATTTAAGTTAGTTGATCGATGATTTCTTCTAGCGGGGACCGCCCAGCGGCCTCCTCCAAGGATTCAAAATCCGCTAAATCTAATATGTCGCTGAACTTAATGGAAGTTGACACTGTCGGAAAGCGGGACACCTTTCGGACCTCTCTCGTCGCCCACGATTTTACCAAGCAAGGATCTGCAGCTTTCACAGCCCGATTTACCTGATCTCGTTAATTCAAATAACATTAACAACAACGCCATTAAAACTATTAAATATTTTAATATCGATAAAAGTAATGATAATAATAAAAACAACAATAATAACATTGATCATCCGGGCCCTTTTACCGTCCACGCTGAAAATTGCTCTATGGAAAGAAACCTGGATCATTCACCTCCCTTGGCCCTTGCCAAGATAATCAGTTCCGTTTCCTTGTCGCATTCATGCATTGTCCCTCAAGGCAAGGATTGTATCGCAATCAAATTTCCATCTGTTACTTCCGCTAACGCCATTCTGGCCCATCCGAATTTTTTCGCGCAACACAATATCAGAGTATACCAATAGCGTTTTATTCAGAATGAGCGTCATCTCCGACGTGCATCTGCCCTTTTCCGAAGATGAAATCTTGAAAGGAATTAAATCGCTAATCCCCATTGCTTCTATCTACCGTATATGTCATTCTTCGGATGACGTTAAAATCCCAAATCGTTCAGTCGAACTCGGATTTCATAGTACCACTCTCCCGGAATTCGTTTCGATTTTTCAAGATGCGATTTTCTGTTTCCCCTAGTGTCCGATCGCCTACGCAGTGTTCCAAATGTTTTCTTTTTGGGCATATCGCGAAGCACTGTCGCAGTTCTTCTAACACCTGTTCGCACTGTACTTCTAAGCACCCAGTCTCAGAATGCAGCAACCTACAAGAACCGCTCATCTGTCGTAATTGCAAAGGCACACACTCTATCTTTGACCGATCTTGCTCTGAATTGATCAGGCAGAAAGATATAAAACGCATTATGGCATTTAAGGATATTTTATTCCAGGAGGCCTCTCAATTTAAAAATAACAATTTAATATCTCGTGCTTTTTCATATGCCGACCGAGAGCATCAATGTCCAGCTCGTTTCCTAATAATTCTTTTAAGTCTCCTTCATCACGTCCTCCTTTTTTCTCTAATTCTTTCCCGCGCCCTAAATCTCCTACCTTCCATAAAATCCGTAACTTCAAAGCGCCTTATAAACCCTCTCCGCAGTTTCCTCCTCTTTCATCTAACCGTATCCCATCTCCCTCTAATGGATGGGCTCTTAGCAAATCTATTCCTCTTCTGCCGAACTCTATTTCAATCAATAATACTTTCCCAAATCCTGCTGCGGGAAACCCTGCCTCCTTAGTTACTCCTAATTCCTCTTCTTCCATCTCTCCTCCTTTAATTGACAGTATTTCAATACTTTCTTCTAATAACACTGCTTCCTCTTTATCCTTTGTTGACTCTTTATCCCGTTTTCTTTCCAGTAACGTACAGCTAAACTAATTCCTTTTTCTATGATTAAGAAAAAAGGGAAGGAAAGCAAGAAGATCCATGGTTGGACTTTCTTCTTTCTGTTCTTTTCTGTTTTCTTTCATTATTCCCTAAATCTTCTTTACTTCTTTTTTATCTAATCTTTCTGCTTAAAATGGAACATTTAAATCAGTTGTATAACTGTATAATTTTAGTGCTCAATTTCTTCTCTTCTACTTCTTACTTATTTGTAAATCGTACAGTCGCTGAAGCGTTCAAATGGTTCAGCGGTGAGGTTGACGAGCGCATATAGCAAAAGCTATGTTGCAACAAGTTTTGCGCGGTATAATTTAACCTCAAAGGTTACCATTGCATTTATTCAAAGGTTTCAAAATCTGTTTATACTGATCAAAAAAATTTTCTTTGCCTCCTACAATTTTCTGCATAAATATCCTCTTTCTCCATTCTTTTCATTACTCTTAGAATTCCCTTCTAATTTGTTAGCTCAGACTTACTTTCTCCTGATTTCTAATCGTTACAATTTACTTTCCTTCGTTTTACTTCCATCCTATCTCAATCCTACTAACACAAATGTAGTTGCTTCTCTTTTCACCTTATATAAACTATTGTGCCCTCTTACTCGTATTGTTCTTGTCTTCTCTCTTCGCATTTCCTATACTTCTATAACGTTCCCTGTTTCATCGTGATGGCTGCATTCAATATACTAATGACCGCAATAAAACCTCATCTCTTTGGTGGAATGAGGAATACAACCGCATATTCCACCGTAGTCATGCCACTTTTAGAACCTTTCTTTTCGATCCTACAACTGAAAACTGTCTTGCTCATAAGCGAGCGAACGCAAGAGCTAGGTATAAACTTAAAGTCTCAAAAAGTTCCTCCTGGAAAAATTTCTGTTTTTCATTCTCTCAGAAATACCCCTCTTTCCCATATTTGGAAAATAGCTAGAGCTTTCAAATCTCCAGGCTCTGAACGTCCCTCCAATCTCAACCTTTCTAAAGATAGCCTAGAATCCTGTATCGATTCCGTTGCTCCTGCTTATGTTCCTAACGTTGATGAACTATATCTAACACCACCTCCGCATAATTCCCCTACACACTTCCTAACTTCTTCTTTCAATATTTATGAATTGATTTCCGGGGACTAGCATCATGACTGCTGTGTTAGACCTTGGTCACAATGGAATCGAATTCGGCTGTCTTTATTGACGGATTTTTTTAAAATACACATAAATATTACATCGTCGTACTGGGACTGGCCGATTTCCGAAAATCGACCCAATTTCATTCCAAGACAGGCGAATTCAGATCTTTTTTTCCAATGATTCATACCATTTTCACATGGATCGATATTAGTTTTGTTTTGATAGTCTACGTCGATTATTAGTTTGTTAACGTGTTTATATTTTTATTTCATAACAATAATTGATACAGAAAAATTAATTGATTTCGCACAAAAAAACGAAGAATAATTTATGGGATATTAGTCCTAAAATGCGTGTTAATTAAAAATAATTTTGTACGCGACAAAAAAGAAAAATAGTTTAATGGGATGCCTAATATACGTAATCACTGTGTATGAAAGATCGAATTCAGTATACGGAATTAATAATTTTTACCAGAGAAAGTATAATTTCACTCATTCTAATTTTCCAGAAGAACACCGTTATGTATTCTTATATTTCTTTCCAAAATATGTATATATCAATTGCACAATGTAACTACTTGAAAGATTCATCGCATTTAAACAACATCGCTCTAAGTCAGATATAAATTTCGTCCTTGTTCTAAATAATTATAATTATTTTTTATGAAATATGAAAAAAATTAAGTTGTTTACACATTTTCAATTGGATAAAATTTATGAGAATTCAAGGAAAACGTAAAAGACCTAGGAATATCCTACGAAAAAACATTAGACTCAGCAACAATATATCGTACTAAAAAGTGCTACGACGAAGTATCGGTGATGTTGAAAAAGTATTATCGTAGCAACAGACCAGTCTTAGGATCGCGTTACAAGACAGATAAATAGATTTCTTTTTTGTATGATAAAATCAGAATTACCGATAGGTACGATATTTTTAAATTTAATTTATTTCGAATATTATTTTTTAAGTAGCGCGGTAGCCTAGTAATTAAGGTGCTTGGCTACTAAATCAGAGGACACGGTTTCGAGACTTGTCTCGTTCCGGATCCGAATTGCTCCCAGGTACATACCTAATCTGAAATTTAATTAGGTAAACTGGCCCCAGTATTCTCATCAGATCCATTAGGCTTAGTACATTGCGAACCTTAACTTCACAATCTCCGACGCCCTGTCAAGGGTGTATGGTACTCGCTTTACTTTTTTATGTTTTACACAGAGAATTAAATGCGCTCTACAATATTCAGCTAAACATACTCAACCCGTATAAACCACGTTATTGCGCACTCTAATCGTGACCCGGTTCGTGTATTCTACTTAGTGTGAACTTTTTCGTTTTCGTCTCTGTCTTTACCATTGATAGAAGATGATAGTAGAAAAATTATATATCCGTGATATAGCTTGAAAATTTTAACGAAGTTGAAAACAAATTGTCCTATATTAGTAATGAGAAAAGAAACAGCTGGTACATAAGTAAAATTTCGCTAAGAATCGACATCACTTTTGTTTGTTGGTTGATTACAGAGTCAGTTGCGCTATAGCGATTGTAATCACCGGTTTAGAAAAATTCTAGATTCATGAAACAAATTAATATTGTAAACAAAAATAACTTGTTCAAATTATTAAAGAAATGTTTTCCTTGGATTTTTTTTTCTGCTTTCTAATCTCTCAAAAAGAGTCGTCCCCCGATGACTACCAGAACGATTACCGGATAATCCGAGTTCTGAGTTGTTAGAATTCAAAACACGAAACAACGGTTAATACACACATAGAAGGCAACGGACAAAAACATGCATACTATCGAATATATTAGAGCGCCGACATGCAGAAGTATGTACACGTGGAGTGTCCGAAATAAAACAAGATTTCAATCTGTTTTCAAAGCTCAGATTACTTACAGGTACGTTTCATGTGAAATATTGGTCACAAATGCAATAATATCCTTATAAAGCTTCTGAAATGCAAGATAGTAGTAAACAGGGAACAAGTCGTCCACTTTCAAGCTGCCAATTTGCAAATTTTTAATATTTTCATTGAGATTACTCGCTGTTCGTAATATTACGGAAAATAGCACTCATTAAAATAATATATAATTGCGGCGCGTTTATTGCGAAATTTGTGTTATTTCAGCATTATTAATAGTGAAAATAAAAAGTAATCGCGGTGAAATATATTAAAACGTTTGTGAAATAAACATTAATCCGGGATCAAAATAGGAGAATAACCGTGTTGAAATTCGCTAGGTCAAGAAAAATAAAATGATGCAATTCCGTGATCATGAAGAAACTTCAAAAAGCATCGGAATTATGTATAAATATATTAGTCTGATAAATGTTGTTTTCGGTGTTATTGCAAGTTACTTATAAACTGGATTTTTCCAGCGTAATCAAATTTCTGAACGAAGTAATGTCGTAGCGTTTGGTGCATTTTTATTTCGTTATTACCACCACAGTGTGCTATTTTCATTCATTTAATTCATATTGCGAAAAATAACTCTATTGCGTTCGCTTGTTTTTTTTTAAATATTTTTAATATCCTTACCATAGTTAGCCATGCTGAGAAAACCGGGATAAGTGTGATTAATTAAGAAATTTTCGTCCGGAAAGTATTTTCCGTAAATACTGATTGAACCAGTTCCGTCATCATTTACTATATCACCGCCTACGAATGTAAATATATGTATATATATATATATATAAAAGTTTCTTTCAACTGTTACCGATTATAAAATAAAATCCTCGGATTAAGAGCACGAGGATGGTACAAACCGAAAAATAAATGTAAAACTTTTGCCAATCATGGTTGATCAGAAATTTTGTATTAAGTATATTATAATTTTTAAAATCATAGTATAGTGTGAAAGGATAACTATGTTTCGGACACGAAATAAATTCACGTTACGTTTTACCTTGAACTAACATTCTCGGTAATATACGGTAAAATTTAGTTCCCGCGTATGTTCTGCCTTTAATTCCTTTGGTAGCTATGGTTAGAAAATTTTTTACTGTACGCGGTACCGTCTCTCCGAATAGACCAATTACAAGTGTTCCTAGATGATTTCCATCGATCGATATATCGAAATAAACTTTATGGGTAACTTTTAAATCCACTGACAACTAAAAAAGGTTCAAAATAGAAAATAGAAAATAAATAAATAAATAAATAAATAAATAAATAAATAAATAAATTCGCCAGTTAATGTATTTCTCCCAGCAGGAAGAAAATCGGGTACAACACATATGCATTTCAAAGCACTATTAACCGGATATTTTAAATCACTTAATTTCCGCCATGATTAAGGAGTATCAACCATTAAATGGTTGGCACTGTTAAGCGTCTATCACAACTAGAATCTATATCATCTGATTGAGTCAAACATTAATAAATCGCTATTTAAAAAGAAACTTGTTATATATGAAAGTTGGCTTCCTGTACCGCTCGCAATGCGTTTATTTCCAAGTCTCATTCTGTAACTTACACATTTCTTAATAATTTGCGGACTTTAAACTACAATAAACATAGTGCCTGATTATATCTTTATTACTACTTGTTATTTTTCGTTTACGCTATTTTCATCCATTAAATATCAACTTTATTTAGACGTCTAACCGCCAATTATGGGCTCGATGTGTGTAATACGTAAATAAAATAATTACGGTTTTAATTAGTTAACAAGTTGAACTTAAATTTTCTTCTATGCATAATGATTCGTATGTTCTCCCGCGTGGTACATATTCTCTTTACATTCTGCTAATTATTTGCTTTCTTGCAGACAGAGTAAATAACTCCGGATTTATTATTCATTTTGTGAATTATTATATTCCTTATAATAAATAGACCAATGAAATACATTATGTAAAAATATAAAACCAACATGTTCGGTAGCGAGAGTTATATATCTATTGTATTATTTCTAAATAATATATTTCTCTGGTTTGTTACTGGCCGATTCATTATAAAACATATATAGAAATGCTCGTTAATTATTATAATATATTTCTATTCGTGTGTGCAGGGTAGTAACTGAGGGAAGGTTTTCGGGGTTTAACCCCCTCCCCCGAAATGTCTCCGAAATAAAACTGCTTGAATTAAGTGGACCAAAATTCAGAATACATTTATTTCTTTTCAACTTTTAACAAGAGCAGAACATTGAAATTTTTATGGGTCCTATGGAAACGACTGTTTTTATTTGTTTTTACTATAGTGTTCAAATATTGCATATACAATAATTGACTACAAGGCTTGGTGAATTCCCATTTCGCCTAAATTTAGGGTCGGGTTACTCAGGTAATAAAAAAAAGGTCAGACAAACATACGAATGATTTCGTGTTGGCAACAGCGCGTCATCATTATCGAATTTTAAGCAGACTAAACGCATCATTTTTTTTGCTATTTGATTCCACTGTTAATCTTTTCTTTCCAAAAAGCAACAAAAACGTTCATATGAAAATGAGAAGTGAAAAAATACCGCTAAAAATGTTTAATGTAAATATACGCGAAACGACGACACCGATTAATATTTGCGAGTTATTCCATTCGAAGTCCAGTGTCGTATAAATCCCACCCGCCTTATCAGTCAGTATATAGGAAGCCCCTTATTGATATTTCGTGTGACGTGAGAAATTAAGCTTTTCGGAGTTGCAGAAAAAATAATAAAAAAGCTAAATTATAATTAGGTGTAGTTTCGAAGTGGTCGCGTTTATGTAAGAAAAAAGGAATAAAAATCGAATAGAATTAACAATAATGACATGACATCGAATGATTATTACAGCGGTAATTTTATTATTGATTATTAAAATACAATTATAAGTATATACAAAAAGTAAATGTTAAAATTAGGAAAACATAAATAAAGCTCCATTTAGTTCACCCTGCCTTTTTGCCTTTTCTAGGCTTTTTATCAAAATAACTTCTTCCGGCTCAACGTAGCTCGGTACGCATTTCAAACGCCTATACTGTCAGGAAGTGCTCTATTTCCGCTTCTCGGTCACGCGCAACGAAACTAGTTCACTACCCCTGCGTAGCAGGCGTCTTTGACAAACAATGCTGCGCTTGCCCGCTGCCGAGACCTTCCGAGAAATTGAATGATTATTACCAAAATTTTAATATTTTCAATGATCGTAAGAAATGCCAAATCCATCTGAATATGCGGAAAATCACCGCATACTGACTGTTTTACGCTATGAGATCACAATTTGTTCTGGGTTGAGTGTTATGTGTATCAACGTTCTGAAGGAAACTATTCTTCTATCTTCGAATATTTAAATTTTCGCTTGTGAATAAACCAAAAATTTAGAGTCGGTCTAATATATGTAGCAATGGATATATCATTTATAAAAATAAATCGAGCAGGTAAATAATACATATATCTAATATTTGTATATTGAAATATTTATTGCTAATTACGCTTTAAATGTAATGGTATTTAATTAGATTTCGGCAACAGAGAATAAAAAAATATGTCATCCATTAAAAAATTATTTTCGCTTAATTGCTATAAATTTTTGTTTTGTACGTCAATAAAATATTTAGTTAATTCAATAGCGTCTTTTTATATTCTCTTTCTTTTTCCTTTTTGTAATGTTGAATCGTAATATTTTAGCAATTTAAAAATAGAATGTTTTTTTTTCTTTTTCTTTTTTTGGATTTACCGAAAAATGGCGTCTGAATCAGTAAAATGGTGGATCCACATGAATATGAGTTATGCGCGAAAAAACAAAAAAAAAAAAAACATATACGCGACGAACACATAACCTCTTTCTATTCGTAAGTCAGAAAAAATTAAAAATTAAAGACAAGTTTATTGACATAAAAAATTTTAAGTATACTATTAGATTAATAAGTCATTTTTGCTTAATATTAAATTTTACTTTTCATTTATTAACTTTTTAAATCTAACTTCTTTTTGATGGATAATCGTCCGCTGCTGACAAGTCCAACGCAACAAGGAAAAACAAATAAACAAATGAATACATTTTCTGCCCCTTTCTTAAGATTTAAAAAGAAAATATTCGAAACAAATTTCTGTCCAAAACGAAAAAATTAAGAAAAAGATAAAAATTATTCTGTTTGTTTTTTGACGAGGAACTTAGATAAAACTAGCATAAATGTGCATTGTTTTCAATTTGTAATAAAGCATTTATCCGTTTACAACTCTTTATGCTGGAGTATTTTTCTTTCTTTTTTTCTGCAACTCCGAAAAGCTTAATTTCTCACGTCACACGAAATATCAATAAGGGGCTTCCTATATACTGACTGATAAGGCGGGTGAGATTTATACGACACTGGACTTCGAATGGAATAACTCGCAAATATTAATCGGTGTCGTCGTTTCGCGTATATTTACATTAAACATTTTTAGCGGTATTTTTTCACTTCTCATTTTCATATGAACGTTTTTGTTGCTTTTTGGAAAGAAAAGATTAACAGTGGAATCAAATAGCAAAAAAAATGATGCGTTTAGTCTGCTTAAAATTCGATAATGATGACGCGCTGTTGCCAACACGAAATCATTCGTATGTTTGTCTGATCTTTTTTTTATTACCTGAGTAACCCGACCCTAAATTTAGGCGAAATGGGAATTAAGCGAAATGATACCAGACCCAAGGCTTTAGTATACGATATAAATATATTTCATGATAATAAACACACGCACACACACACACACGCACACACACATATATATATATATATATATATATTCGTAACCCCTCCCGAAATTTTGGTCTAAATATGGCCCTGCGTGTGTTTATATTACGTTTATTGTCACTACGGAAATAAGCATATTTATTAATATTGTCTTAGAATGCGTACTTCATTTTTTTTTTTTCATTTGGGTATTTTTGTTATTGTTTACTATTATTATTGTTATTATTATTGTTATTATTATTGTTATTATTATTGCTATTATTACTATTATCATTACTAAGGGTTTATGGACCCTACTCGCTCCACTCGCTTTCGCTACCATTTATATACATATATAGAGGGGGATTCTTCTATTAGAAAAAAAAAATTCTGATGATGCTCTCAAATTCTAAATTTTTAATTAATACTGAAACAACTTTCAACTTTCTAAATCAATCGTAAATGACTGCGAAAACTGCTTATTATTATTATTATTAGTATAAATATATATATATAAACATAAATTTATATAAACTACTGTTATTAAAGTCACAGCTTTTCATTTTATTTATAATACGGTTAATAACTTTTTACCGCTCCATCACTGTAATTTTAAATATTTTAAAGTGACTAAATATTCTTTAAACACGGTTACAAATGCGCATTAAAAACCACTATTCTTGATGTAATATTAAATCAAAAACGAACGCTGTAGTACCATATAACTGTCCTTTTGTGAAACACTCCACATATAATCACGTCGAGATAACTGTAATGAACATAACTACAGAGATCCTCCTCCCTCGTTTGCATATTCCAATATGAAATGGAAAACCAATAATCTATTTGGATATCGAATGATTAGTATTTTTTTTTTTCGACAACGAAATATATAGTATTTATCCAATATGTAATCTAAAAGACAATGAAAATCGTAAAAAAAATTGCCACATCCAAATAATAACTATCTTTGAAAATTATAAATTGCACTTTGAGTATGTAGATATAATGTCTTAAAAAATATTTACACTACAAATTCAGAATTAATATCTTTTTCGATTACCCTAGTCACGTTATTATTAAGTTAAAAATATGATCGCACCATTGAAAACGAATGCAAAGAATCTAAAATCAGGTTGAACTCTGCTCATTTCGCGCATTTAAGCAATTTTATACTTTATGAAATACCGAAAAATCGCCAAAATATTTCAGAAATAAGTGAATAGCAAAAGTAAAAACCGTGATACATTTTTCAGAAAAATAATAATGAAAATTATTTTTTTTTTTAAATTTATAACCGCTAAAAATAATACTTACAGCACATTTTAACGAAAAACAGAATAATAAAAATGTATTACTAAATTTCATTGTAACTACATTAGCACGCGAAAAGATGTTACTATGCAAAATGTAGCTTGTCTGTGTATGCGCAATGCTCCCGATTTTTTTCAAACGCTTATGGAGTGTAATTTAATTAATGTAATCTCATTGCACTTGTACGGTATATTGCCAACGTTATTGTATCGGTTAATTATATTACTCTGACCTGCAACATTTAATCGATATTTGCAAAAAATATTAAGTTTTTATCATCGCTAACCTTTGGTAAGTATCGTAACTACAACTGAAATCACATCGAACTCCGCTTCGTAATAGTTTTTTAGGCGTCGTATACACTTAATAACTTGCAATTACACTTCGTACCGTTATATCCCCGAAATTTTTAGTGGATTAATATACTTTCGGAATCGTTTATCGTGTACAATATTGTATACGATATTTTGAAATGATTATTATGTGGGGGATAGTTTGAAACCTAGCAAAATCACCACTCACTCTATTCGTGTAAGATGGTAAAAAGAGTTATGCGTGGAACTCAATAAAAGTTTATTTAATAAAACTTCCCACAGCGTTTTTAACGATCCTCCCATACTTTTGCATATTATTACCTTGCAAATGGAAAAGCAGCACTATATTTTTCCCGTATATTTAAAGGGTTTTTATGTAACCCGAAATAAGTCGAACGTATAAATCTTTCATTTGTTCAAAAACAATCTTTTTAAATTTCGTTTTAACATTAAATTTTCGAACTTAAAAGAAATGTTTTGTAAAATATTGTTCTTTCAAAAGATTCTTACATATAAGTAGTAGTGCCAAGAAGAAAGTCAGAAGAAACTTCTTACGATCAAACATGCATACTAAAGCGCCCTTCAGTGTATCTCCTCTCCATATGTTCCTTCCTACTCTGATCCTATTATTCTACGCATCCGATCTTTGATCCTCAGCCTTCGCAGGTTGCACTCATTAACCATCGACTTTCTTTGGATCCCTGGTCATGCCGGGATTGCGGGCAACGAAAAGGTGGATTATCTTGCTCGTTCGGCTATTTCTTCTGGGCGGCCAGTCGGACGGATTCCTTCTCACGAATTATTAAATATAGCAAAAAGTATCCAAAAGGCCAATTGGAAATCTTTTTATAAATCATCCTTCTCCAATCCTAATTCACAATATTTTTCCATTCACCCCAATCCACCTGCTCAACCATGGTATCTACATTCCCCGTTTCATTATGTCTGCTATCTGTTGTCTTCGATCTGGTCACGTCGGCTTCCTGCTTCATTGTATCGTTTCTTCATAGTGTCCTCTCCTATTTGTCCGCTGTGTATCGATAACACAGTCGTATATGTATTCTTTGAATGCTCCTCTTTATCATCGGAAAGGACAGCTCTATACGTGGAGCTTCTCTCATATGATGTTCCAACTCCGTATTGTGTGTCCTTTATTCTCTCTCTACAGTAAACGTTGATCATCCCAATTGTAGCATAATTCCTATCTTCTGTACTTCATTATATTAAGATCTAATCCCTTCGGTAGTTCTCTTTCACTTTGGCATTCCTGACTTATCGTGTCCAGTTATTTCTAATGAACTCCTCTCTAAACGAAGAGCACGCACTGATGTTGCAGTTACAGTTACAAACAGGCACAACTCGCAGTTAATTTTACGGGCTCGCTGTCGCATTTGCGACCCTAACGGTAAATAGGTGAACTCCTTGTCAGCCGGCACTGCGGGCGCTGCTGTTGCAGTGTGGCCATAGTGTTGGGTGTAAATTCTGCTCATTTCCTTTTAACAGGATGGTAGGCGCTGTTTTCGCAGTCGTCGCCATAAATATTATTAATGTTTCATAATTAAGAACTATAAACTTTGCTTTATAGTGATGGAGAAAGTCATTGAACTTTCGGATAATTGTTTACGGACGCTAAGCGGTGTGTTTTGGTGCTTGGTGGCTCTAACTGCTTTTTAAACATCCCGTGTTTCTTCTTCCTTAATTATTTATAGCCAGATTCCTTTGTCCGTTTGTACTGTGGGCTCTGTAGTGGTAGATGTGGCCATGGTATGGGACAGCTAACTTCTTTTACTTTTACCTTCGGCAATGCCATTCCTTTTCTTTTCAGGATGCGTATGTTTGGCATTTTTCGACGTTGATTGTCATTGTTTCTCCGCCCTTGGTATAGCGTTCTTTGTCAGATTCCATTCCTTGTTACTCCTAATTACTGCTATGTACCGCGTTGATGGGTAATCGTCCGTTGCTAATAAGCCCAAGGAAAAACTTAAACAAGAAAAAAAAAAAAAACGTTAATTTTGAAGAAGCTAATCGCAAACATAAGAAAAAAGTCGTTGTTATTAAAATGTTGTAACATAATAATATGCATTCAGAGCCGGATCTAAGGTGGTAGGGTAGGCTATAGCCCCGGGTCCCAGCATCCAGGGATCTCGCGCTCTCAAACAGAAAAAATTTTAATTTTTCATATGCGAAACTGAAGCTTTCTTTCGCAAAATACTTAATACTGTAAAAATGCAGGATTTTAAATTTACGTTTCTTAAAAAGAATTTAGTTAATTTTTATATATAAAAAAAAAAATAATATATGAGAGTTCATTAATAAAACTATATAAATACTTCTCTACAAAATTTTCTTTTTTTTTCTTTCAATAAACTAAATAGCTACATAAAATGATTATTTATAGAAATTTTCTACGATAAATCGACTTTATTGAGTTTAATAAAAATAGGAACGAGTCACCTTTAACGTACCTTTTAAATAATAAATAAACATTTGATAAATCAATTAATGACAATTCTATATTCAAATATTGATGCGCATGCAATCGTTGTAAATTTTTTTATGTAAAAATGTTTTACGATCTGAAATATTCTTAATTTCAACAATATTTTATTTTTCATTGTTATTGTAAATACGTTTTATTTTGAACTGTATAAAAATCATTTAAAATAAAAGCGAATTTTAATCGACTGCTGATTTTATAAATATATTTGCATCTTGAAAATTGTAATAAATCATATTGTGTTTCATTCACTTTTAGCTAATCACATAAACAATTATGGGATTTTAAACATGCCTGTTTAATTTATATAAAGAAAAGAACATAATATAGATATTCTTTTACAGAAAAAGATAGCATAATGTTATTACTAAAAAATTACAGATATTAACAAATACGAGGGGTGTACAATAAGTAACGTGACATGTCTTCGACAATGGCCTTCCAGGCATCCAAAAATTATGAAAAAAAAAATACCAAAGAAACTAGAAGAAATACCTTTTATTTTTCGACATAATTTCCAAAAACATTAAGGCATTTATCATACCGGGTCACGAGTTCAACAATACCGTCATGGTAAAACTGGGCGGTGCATTTAGCGAAAAATGTTGTTACCGCCTCCATGACCTCTTCGTCTGTTACGAAACGTTTCCCACTCAGATCACATTTCAAATGGGGAAAAACGTGAAAATCTGAAGGAGCACATCAGGCGAGTAGGGTGGATGTGAAAATTCGTCCCAATTTTGATTTTTAATTCACGTGCGAACGAGAACAGACGTGTGCGGTCGCGCATTATCGTGCAAAAGCACTGCTCTCCAGACTGCAGCCATATCTCTTTTGACCTTTCATTATTTACACTTTACTCGCTTCCTTTGATTCTGAGACACACTTACGCGTCGCAACGTTGTTTGCACGTATATTGTGCACAGTCTGCAATCAAGTTTTGTACCTACAACTTCTTCACCTGTCAGAAATTTGGTGACCACGCGTGTCTCGTAACTCACCGGCTTGGAAACGTTCACCGACATGTTTTACACGTGCGTACAGAAGTTCTACTGATCAGATCAGAACGCGGAGACGGAGTTCTATTCGTATTTTTCTCCTCTACATCCCGCATAAATTTCACTAAATTTTACCAAACAGCGGCTGTGAAGCAAGCCATATCACGTTACTTATTGAATACCCCTCATATATATGTATACATGAAATTCCTTATTTGACATTTATTTTATGTAGTATTCAGTTTATTAGAGTAAGAGAAAGTTGATTTTGTAAAGAGAGCATAATTTTAATTTTATTAGTCATTCGTGCGTACGCAGTAGGGTTTTATTTGCTTGTTTGGGTGCACGTATATGTAATACTGAATTTTTTCACCGTTTTTTTTTTTTTGGAAAGGGAAGCCACTCATTCAAGATTAGTCCCGGGCCCCGTAAATTTTTAATCCGCCCTTGTATGCTTATTTAGACTGAAATGATTGTAACAATTCTGAAATTAACACTTATTAAAATAATATATTTGTGTATAATTGCGACGCGTTTCAAAACATAAGGCTTCATGATCAAGAAAAAAAGTTTGTAACATTCTATGATCGTGAAGTCTTAAGTTTCGAAACGCTTCGAAATTATACTTAAATATATTATTTTAATAAGTGTTAATTTCAGTATTATTAATATCGTGAATAATCAATAATCAGTAAAAATTGACAACATCATAGAAACCTGATGGGGAACGGGCTTTAGGACGACTGAAAAAAAAGCTAGATAGATGAAATTCAAAAATTTAGGGCAAATTGGTGGGAAGAAGTACAAGATCGTGACAACTCGAAAAAATTGGTGGATGCTTTTGTCCAGCAGCGGACTGATAACGATTGAAGAAGATCGTGCATTATCAGTATTCAACGCTGAGGCATATTCTTTTTTGTAACGAAAAGGGAGCAGAGGTAGAGATTAGACCCTTGACGACACGCAAATATGCTAAATTTTTAAGGCATTTTACTTCCTCTTTGTATCCTACTTTACTGCTCTCGTCTTTCCTTTTCCTTCTGCCATTATCTTACTATGTCGCAGTTTCCCTCCTTAAACATTATACAACGGAATTGTAGTTCACGACTCAGGGCCTTCTCTCCTTTTGTTCTATCCTACAACAAATGCCCTTATTTTACCTATAATTTCCTAGATTTTATTTACTCACCCAGTTTACTTTTTCTTCCTTCGTATGTCAAGTCTCTTCCCTCTCCCGCTGCTCATAACGAATTTAACTATGTTTTATCCTCGCTCTTTCCTTCGTATACCTTAATTTTTACAGATGGCTCAAAGTCAGCTTTGGGGGTTGGAGCGGCTTTTACTTTGCCGGATTTCGGCTATTCTGAGTCGTTCAAACTCCCCTCGTTCTCCTCCATATTCCTAGCCGAATCTATTGCGATCTTACAAGCAATCCTTTTTATAGCCTCCTCTAACAACATATCCAAGGTTCTTTTATCTTCTGATTCAAAAGGCGTTTTACAAGCCATTGCTACTCCCTTTCCTAAACCATCCGCTGATCCTATCGTGCTTCACATACGTTCCTTAATTTCACATCTATTTCATTCCCGTTCTGTCCGTATTGATCTATTGTGGATTCCTAGTCATTGTGGAATTTCGGGCAACGAGTTAGTCGACTCGTTGGCACGTTCGGCTGCTTTAAACGGTCGCTTTATTAGGCATTTCCCAGCTCAAAGTCTTCTTACTCTTTCCTCGCGTTGCCATCGTGACTGTTGGTCTGAGCTCTATCCTTCTTCTTTTTCCAATCCTGCTTCCTTTTACTTATCCATACAACCCACTCCTCCTCTTTTTCCGTGGTTTGTTGATTTCCCCAACATGAGGCGGTCAACTATTTCATCCATAATTAGACTTCGGTTAAACCACAGCTTGCTTCCTGCTTCGCTCTTTCGTTTCTCCATTACTCAGTCTCCTCTTTGTCCATTTGATCCGTTAGAAGCAAACTTCGTTTGTGATGCGAACCACATTTTCCTTGAATGTCCTTCCATTTCTTCAGAACGCGCGATACTGTATTCCGGTCTTTTGCGTCTTGGCCTCCCTACGCCCTACAGCGCTCACAGCATCCTTTCTTTTCCGTCTCCTTTGGTTATTCCTTTGTTAGCTTCTTTCGTATGTTCCATTTGTAATATTTTTCCTTTATAATTATTAATACCATCATACCGTTGAAGTGAGTAACGTCCTTAGCCGACATGCTCAAAAAAAAAAAAAAAAAAAAAAAAAAAAAGAATTGTAGTAGCCTGCAAGCTAACAAACAAGCTTTAGGAGGTCTACTTGACTTCTATAACATTCATGTCGCTTTTCTGTCCGAAACGTGGCTGAAATCATGCTCCTCCATCTACTTCAGAGGTTTTTCCATTGTTCGAGCTGATCGTGTGGATGGGTATGGTGGAGCTGCCATCCTAATCAGGAGCGACTTATCATACCAATCGTACACTATCCCTTTCCTTCCACCTCCCTATCCTAACTCTCCCAATATGATCCATATTTCCCTTCTAAATCTATCCCCAAAGCATTACCATATCGCTTGTGTCTACAAACCTCCCACCTCTAACCTTCTTAATATTCCGCTTTCATCATTCCTTACAACTCTATCAGAACCATACGTCATTGGTGGAGACTGGAACGCTCATTCTCCCCTTTGGGGCTGCACTCGTTACAACTCCAACGGCTCAGTGCTGGAAGACTTTATCCTGAATGATAATCTCTTCCTCCTCAACGACCATTCTCCCACCTAATTTAAAAACGTTTTCTCCTCAAGTTCGGTGAACCTTTCCTTTATCTCTCCCAATATAGCTCCTAAATGCTCCTGGAGAACACTTGACGGCACTTTTGGTAGTGATCATATTTCCATTTTCCTATCCCTTAATGACGTCTCTCCTCCTATCCAATCCAAGCCTCTCCATTCCCCCTGCTGGATTCTTTCTAGAACTGATTTGATCAAATTTTGTTCATTGATGAACGCTTCTCCCCTCCTATCCTGGCGAATTCTAATCCTATAGCCCAATACAATTTATTTACTGAATCACTTCATTCGTCCCTTGTTTCCAACAATCATCACTGAAAAACCCCTTCTGCTTCCTCACTCTGGTGGAACGAAGAGTGTAAACGAGCTTTCAAACAAAGTACTGTAACATTCAAATCATTTCGTTCGCGGTCTTCAATGTCCAACTTTCTGGCACACAAAGAAGCCAATGCGAGGGCTCGATTTGTTCTTAAAACGGCTAGGAGAAATTCTTGGAAACAATTTTGTTCCGCTTTTTCTAAAGATACGCCCTTTTCGCAGATTTGGAAGATGGCTAAGGCTTTTACATCTCCCCTTTCCAAGCGCCCGGTACATTCCTCTCCCTCACTGTAACATCTTCTTTCCTTTCTAGATTCTATCGCGCCCGCCTTGTTCTAGCTAAATTTTCAATTTTCGATAAATTTACTTTACCTTTCTCTAGTAAGTGTTTTCATAGTTCTCTGCCTTCTATTATTTGATCGTTAATAAATTTTTCTTTTCTATTACCATACTCACAACTTTTTACTTGCTTCCTTAACCTCGTAATGAACTGATCTATATTTTCATTTTCCATTTATTTCACATGCCGGAAAATAAGACGCTCATAGACTGGATTAGTTTTCAGTATGAAATATATAATCTAGTAAGTTTATATACATATATTAGTTTTTTCATCTACCGTCTAACAGTTAAGTTGATTAAAATAAATACTGTTTAAATCCAGACTACCAAAAATTAATAGTTTGACTTATTTCTGTTTAGCATTGGTTATATTTTCTGCTATAAAGTACAAATTTATACATTTTTCCCCATTTCGTCCAGTTATTCTTTTGTGTCATTAATTTTTACATTGAATTGCGATATTGTCGATTGTGACACATCTATTTTACTTTATTTACAAGTTTATCCACAAAAATACTTATTTATTAAATCACATACACGTTCTTATTGATCTGTTTCTAACTTTTACAATTTCTATATGAACTGCTGCAAATTCTATTCATAGTTCTACAATTACTACCATTATTTCAGTTTTAATGATACAAGAACGCATTCGCTATTTTAGTTAAACATCAACACTATTAATTTAATTCAATAATGCATTTGTGAACTTAATTTATTAATTTATTCACAAATTTAATTACAATTTCGCCCATATATGAATTTCATGTAAAATACAAAATCTTTAAAATTTTATCCTCGTCGCCACTTTTATAATATCTTTTTTAAAGTATTCCTCCATTACTGACATATAAACATTTATTTAATCGAACAAAATATGTACAATAACAAACAATAATGATTCCACCGCTGAACTATGTGACTCAGTGTTACCAACAATTATCTAATATACCTACTACAATGTAGTTCCATGATTTCTCTGCAGTGTGTTTTTTGTTTTATTTGAGTATATTCTGTGTTGTTAACTGATGATGAACTATACCCAAAAACGTTTCTAAAATAAGGTATTTATTTTAATTTATTAAAGTAAATTATTTTATACTTATTTTTGTTTGTTAGTAAGGAATTTATTTATTTTATATTTATAAACATTAACAAACATGTTATGGACTTGACTACTTTTTAAAAAATTGTTGTAGTTCTATAAATATACGACAATGCTAAATCATTACCTCTAATTTCTATTTCTTATTTCATAAGTTAAATTGTTTTGTTTTGTTGTGTTTTAACTCTTTTTTTGTATTTCACCATTGATGCAAATCACTTTAATATATGTAGTCATACATCAATTTTTGAATTTTCACACCAAGATTTCTCTGATTTTTCAATTTTTCTTATTCTATTGTATGTGCACCATGAATATTTAATCTTTTAATTTAGCTTAGGTGCACCAAAATAATTTTTGTTCATTCTAAAAGCTCTTTCTCATATGCTTTATTTTATTAATTTTTATCTTTATAATTAATACTTAAAATATTTCATGTGTATTCATAATATAGTTTTCTAATTTTTTTCATACTCTACTTCGTTTTTATTAAAATTTGAATCCGAAATGTAAACAATCAATTATTTATTGATGAATTAAATTTCGTTAGTCGGATTTTAAATTTTATTATAAATGCAGCTGTGAGCATGTCTTGCAAAAGACTAATCTATCTATCCATACTGGCGCCAGTATGGAGGTATGGCGTCGAAGTATATAGCGCAACGTCCAAGAGCAATATCAACAGAATTCAGCAGCTTCAGTCTAAAATACTCAGACAAGTTGCCAACGCTCCTTATTTCGTGTCCAACAGAACACTCCATCACGATTTGAAGATCCCATTCGTGCAAGACTATTACAAACTTCGATATAGCAAGTTCTTTAGTAAACTTGAACTCAGTGAAAACATAGAAGCGTCCAGCATGTTCTCTTCGTCTCTTCCTGGGAATCCGCGGAGAAGACTCAAGAGATATTGGTGTAAAGACTCATTACCCGGATAATCCTAAGCAAATTGCAATAGCATCCACGGAATTAATTTCACTTACTCAAACCTAATTTGTGTTGAACAATGCCATAAAACGGACTCAATTTGTAAAAATAGTTTTTTTTCTACTGTGATTAATATTGTTTATTGTGTGTAACGTAAACTGATAGTTAAAAATCATGTCTTTTTTTAATGAGAAGAGACATGAGGAAGTATTTACTTAACATAGAAAAAGTCAAGATTTAGTTAACCAAACAGCAGCGTGGTCCTAGAACCGAAGTGGTGAAAAAAAAAAAAAGTCGTACAGGTTCAATAATGTAGGAAATAAGTAATAGAATAATTCTAGCATTTTACTGTTCATTCTACTCTACCAGTGTAAACTAAGCCTGAAGAATCATTTTACAACGCTGCAACTATAAATCATAGTAAAAATTTAGAATACACAGATGTTCATAATTTTTGTAGTATTATTTGCCTCTTTTATATTATAATTTTCTTTAAGCATCGATTTTATTTTTATTTTTTAAATTTGCAATAATTTGTGAAATGCACTTTTCGACATTGTATTCATTTCACATAGCAAATAAACTTATTTTAGGGAAATAGCACATAAAAAACTTGACTATAAGAAAGCAGCGGGAAAATACAAAAGCTATTAAAATAATTTAATGCTGTTTAAATAAATAAGTAGGTAAATTGTAATCGTATCCGGAAGTTAACAATATGATATTGAAAAAATTATTTTAAAAAATAATAAATAAAGCCTTATTTATGTAATGAATTTAATAAGATTTAACAATATAAATTAGAATAAAGCTGAAAAAAAAGTGAAATAAAAAGAGTTTGAATACATTTTCCATTTTTAATCAAATTAAAAAGTATAAATTTTTTTACTCAATTTTTAAGATTTTTATAAAACAAATAAATGAAATAAATAAATCATTTAAATTTTTTCTTAAATATTTCCACAATATATGATTAATATGTTTCATAAAAAAATACAATTATACATTGAATACACTACTTCTTTATTTTTTAATCGTTTTTTGATAGGTAATTATATATTTTGCGAATAATAAATTAAAATTTTTATAGCGAATTTGTAATTACAAAAAAATAATTTCTTTCACACACTTTTTATTGTGAGTATAACTTTTACAGTTGTTTAATTTATTTCTTCCATGATTCCGAGTAAGTAAAGATGAATTTTAAGTTTTGAAACCCAAAGTTCTAATACAAAGGTAATGATGAAGTGCAGAAATTGATTTTGTGTATATATAAAGGTATATATATATTTTTTTTAAATCGGTAAGTAGTATCATTTTTTTATAAGGTTTAAATATTTTAAATTATTTCAATAAATAGTACATTTGTAGCTTTATTTTAAGGACTGAATGAATCAATAGTAACGTTAAAAATGTTCTAATTTGGTTTTTACTGATATAAACATTTTTTAATATTTAAAACGTAATGAAATGTTGAATTCAGTTAAAATGGTTTTAGTGTTGTAGCTTTAATAATTTTAAAATATTAAAATATACATAGAGTATACCATGTTATGCCAAAACCCGTAATAAATTAACATTTTCAGAAAAAAATTTATCTTTAGTTGTGTAATATGTATTTACGCGGTAATTCACTTACTAAATTATGTTTAAAAATTAATTTTTATATATAAATCAAGTGATTTTTAATATAATTACCAATTATTTGATGGATTTTTTTTTTTTTAATAATCATTGTAAAAATAAAAAAAGTTTTTAAAACAATAGAAATTTGAAATTCATATTTCGAAAAATACTGTGTATTTCTTTTCATTTTTTTGTTGTATTTTGAAAACTAAGGAAAAATATAATTCTTATTTCCTGCTAGCGTGTAATATTTAAAATTTTAGGTAGGACAGTATGATTTCAACGATAGAATTTTCTACAATTTTTCATAGTTTAGCCATAACTATGACAATTCTCATTGTTTTAAATTTAATAGAAATTATGTTTGTTTTAATGTTTCGGTGTTTTTAGTTCGTGGTGAAATGTTTGCTTGTAAATTACTATGTCGATGACTATATATATACATATATGTATCTTTTTTTTTTGTAATTTACACATATTATTATGGTTTCGAACAACCAGTTGTTATAGTTAAGAGAATCTCTTTCTGATAGATTTTTATAATATAGAAAAAAATTTTTGAGTGATAATCAGTCACTCTAGGACAACATGTAATTTCTTTGAAAATATCTGTAAATTAGAAATGTGTAATAAAAATTATATATTACGAAATTAATTCAGTTTTAGAATTAAAACATTTGTACAACGTTAATATGACGAAATGTTCAAATAGACTATATTGACTGATAATAATGAAAAAAAGAATGTTTCGTATCTGAATAATAACCAATAAAGGTTACTATAGTAGTTTTAAAAACTATACAAAAATAGGGAACCGGCAAATTTTATTATTCTAATGTTAATTATTTTCATTTTTTGCTTTAAAATAACACGTGAAATTTGCAACCGCTGTAGAGGGTCCGTTTTTACAGTTGAAATAATTTATGAACAAGTTTTTGGTGGTTTTCTAACGAAGAACTATATTTTATTGAGTTAATTTATTGCAAAGCTGAAAATTTGTTGTCGGAACCAAGTATATAAATTATAGATTTAATCAAAAATGATTACATTTTTAATATAGTTCATTATGTTTTATGTTTCAGAACATAAGTATTGATATCAAAAATGTTCTTACAAAAAAAAAAAAAATTATAACTGAATGAAATTGTTCTGATAATATTGGTAAAGATGTACACATTTTCTAATAGTACGAATCAATTATTTGATCGAATTTTCAACTTTTTAAAAACATACATTATTCTTTCGTAGGAGTATTCGTGTTGTAAATTTTTTTAGCGATGGACGAAGAAGGCGTAACACCAACCTATATGAAACTGGCTCCTATTCGATTTTGTCTCTCTTTGCCGGTATTCAAGAACAATGTTGAATTACGTGAACAACTTCTTTCCGGTATTAAAGAGGGTAATATGGCTCCGTATTACAAAAGCGTATGCGAAGAGTTCGGATGGCCAGTAGATACGGAGCTGTTGACTAAAATGACCGAAGCTAACACGACTCGTTTGAAAGAGTTGGATTTGGAGCATGATAAAAATATGATGGATGAAGAAGATCAAGTAAGTGGTATTTGGCAAGCTAAATTGGATTATTTATTTTCAATTGGCGATGAAGAGCAAGCCAGTGCGCTCGCGGAATCGAAATTTAACGATAAGACTACTCCTAAAAGTCATCGAACGGACGCCATATTTGCTCTGTTTCGATTAGCTTATTTTCACGGTTGCGATATTAAAAAGATGAAGAACGCTATCGAGAAAGCTACCGATTTAATTGAGGGTGGTACTGGGGGCGGAGGTGATTGGAGCGCTCGAAATAAATTGAAAGCTTACGAAGGTATCTGGTGTTTGGCTATTCGAGATTACACAAAAGCCGCATCTTTATTTGTTGACGTTGTACCTACGTTCGAATCGTACGAATTGGCATCGTTCGGCACAATTATTCGTTATACTGTATACGCATGCATGTACGCATTGCCGAGAAACGAATTGTTCAAAAATGTGATGCATCACGGTGTAATGGCGCAGGCTTTGAATTCCGAATATAAAGACCTGAAGGAATATTTTACTTCTTTGTACGAAGGTCGATATTCGGAATTTTTCATCTGTTTGGCCAAAGTCGAGTTGGATATGAAACGTGATCCGTTACTACATCCCCACTGCCGTCATTACGTACAAGAAATGCGACTCCGAGCGTATAAGCAAATTTTACAAGCTTATCGTTCCTTAAGTTTAAGCTATATGGCAGAAGCGTTTGGTGTAACGAAAGAATTTGTTGAAAATGAAGTTTCAAAATTCGCAGCGGCTGGTCGTTTACCGTGTAAAATAGATTCGGTAGCCGGAGCCGTTGTTACCAGTCATTATATTCACAGTAAAGGAGGAAGTTTCCAAGCGGAAGCTCCGGAAGCCACCCTTGTTCGAGGTATTTTATACCAGTCTACCGTTAAAAAGGGAGATATTTTGCTAAATCGATTGAAAAAGTTGGCTCGAGTTATAGATTTTTAAGATCGTGTTATTTAAAATGACACCACATAGTATTAAGGAATATGAAATTTATTTAAATTCGGTAACAGTAATTTTTCATTCGTTATTAAGATTTAGTATTTTTTGTCGCAAAATATGTTAACAAAGCGCAATAACGTTCGAAGTATATTGCGCGAGTTGTACATGATTATGAAATAATGTTTTCTTATAAGTTCATTATGATCTAAAAACTATTAACGTACGAAAAATTAAATATAACTAAGCAAGTGTATATACGAAATTTTCTCGATTTTCCTTTTTTAAATATTTTCCATTAAATAATTATTTTATAAATATATAAATATTTGTAATTAATTTTTGAATATAACATTTATTTTACATTTATCTGTTTTTCTTTAACTCACTAAAAGGAAATTGTAACAGCGATATTGTAATTTAAAATAATTTAAAATTTCATATTAATTTAAAAATATTTTTGGGTGCGGCGTTTTTTTTTTTACATATTTAAATTTTGTATACAGGAATAATCAAATTGTTTTTTAGCGAGGAATAAAAGGCTGTAAATTTAATATGCGTGGGGTTTTTTTCAGTGGAAAATTTTAAGCGTTATTAATCATTTTGCTGTAAAGTTAAATTTGTTGATTCTGTTTCTGTCTGATGGAAATTTTTTTACAAGTGCTTAATAGTTTACACTTTTACTGTGTAACATTGACGGAAATATACTCATATTTTCAACGCTATTAGTTTTTAACGAATTTATGGTGTTTCGTTGATCCAGGGTATTAAAAATTATTTTGCCTCATTTGAATTCATCCATTTGTGATGCTATACGTGTGCGAAGTAATACTTTGGCAGAGAATATACGAACTGATTTATTGAAGTGGACAATATCCCCTGATTTTAGATGCACATTTAAAATCGTGAATTAGGTTTATTTTTATTATCGAAAGAGATATCGTTCATTTCGTTATTTTTAATCATTTAATTCACTTTATTTTACACTTCCAATGAAGCATCGAACGAAGGATAGTTGTGCAGAGGAAACTTAAATAACAAATTATTGGTATTTTATTCACTTTTTTTATTTATTTATTTACTTTTTTAAGGCCTGGCTTCTAGGTGAAAACATCATCAAAATCTTTAATAATTTTATAATCCTTAAAATAATGATTTTTTTTTTTTAAGTAATCAAAATTTAATGGTCATTTAATCACTAATAAAATGTGTAAACAACGTGATTAAAAAATAATTGATGTAAGTTTTAAAAGCAAAAGATATAGAAAAATGAAATGTTACATAATATATAAATTACCTCTTAAAAATAAATTTTATTTTTATGTATAAAATTAAAGGTATTAATATTTTATTTTTACATTTAACGATTGTAAAGTTGATATTTATATTTTAATAATAGTGTTTATACGTAAGCCGTGTTGCATTTCCTAAAAAATGAATTATATGCAAAAGTCAATAATTACTTCACTCGTACGGAGTATAAACGTACAAAAATGAAAATTTTTATTTTGTAGTAGTTGTATATGAGAAAGCTTAAATGAGAGCCTATATTTATTTATCTATGTGTAGTGTGTTCGTATAAATAATTGTTTTAAATTTATTTGTGATAAGTCGATAATTTTGTTTCTCAGTTATTGTTCATAAATGGGGTATTTAAGAAAATATATTTATATTCAGCTCGCTGTTAAAGAACACGGTTCATTTTCCACATTATCTGAGAAAATTAATAATTATTAATTTTTATTAATGCCCCTTCCATCAGATTTCATTCGGAAAAAGTTCGTTATTATCTTTTTTTTTTTTTTTTTTAATTTAATATAATCTAAAACAAAGACAAAATTTATGCGTTCAATATAAGTATTTTTTGACTATTCTGATAAGATTGTCCGGAAGGAGGTTAGGTCAGTTTCTTGCTTCCATTAATACATGTTTAGAGATAAATCTAAGTTCATCACGTGAAGAAACGCGTGTTATTGTTTAATATAACTTCATCGTTCATTAAATAAATGTATCTAACTTGGTCTACGAAAAGGGGGCTTACGTGCGAAAACAGGTTTTTGAGAAAACAGCTGTTAAAATTAAACAATTCGTTTCATCAGTTTCTCGTTAGTTGTTGCCTTTTCGGTGCGTTTGCTTGGGGTCTACCTATATTCAAGGAGGTCAAGTGTTGTTTCTGCTCAGAATATTATTGTAGTTAATCGCGTAAGCTGCTAGTTTCGGATTACTAAACGAGTAGCACTGAAGAAGTGAGTTGGCAAATGTTATCATTGTTATCACAGCGGCTATCTTTTTCGTTTCCGTTGGTCTTTTGCATCACAAAATAAAGAAAAATGAGTGTTGATGAGGAGTTCAGTGCCGTCTACAATCAATATTTTCCTGAAAACGATTAAGGCAATGATGGGTCCGGTGATGACGTTTGTTCAAATCGCGATGATGATGAACTACATTTGTCTCATTCAAAAGATGATATGGAACAAAGTTTCGTTGAGATGGATTTATCTGCTGTCGATGAAAAGGAACAGGAGCTGGTAACCAAATTTCTCTCAAAAAATTGTTGTAATAATAAATGCCAAACAATTATACCACGAAAAATGATCGAGAATACGAGAACCAATTATTTAGAGTTATCAAAAAATGAACTCAATTTGGTAATACTAAGTATTAGTAACATCGACACTTATGAAGATTTACTGCAGTGCATTGTGGAATCATCACCTCATGGTTATAATAAAGCTGTATCGGCCGAGAAAGTTGTTTGGTATGAATGGGACAGCTATCTTAAACCATTCTATAAGTTACTGGTCGGCATAACACAATTTCATTACTTTGTAATCTGTACCAACTGTGTAAAAACGAAGAAATTCGCAGTCGTTTCATCTTCTATTAAAACCTATCGATCATCAAATACCAGGAATTACAGAGCCTGTTGGTTTATCTTTGGAGCTTCATTTTTATATTTATCGGAATCTACGTAGCTCAGTTTCAGATATAAGTAAAGCAGATATTGTGTGGCTCCATTACCAAAAAAAGAGTTATCATCAAAGAAACGAAAGGCGAAAGTTATTCTTGAACTAGATGCGGAACAAGGTCTATCTTCCTCACAACTAACATGTAAAAAGGTCTCAAGAAAGACGACGACGAAGAAAAATATAAGAATATGTTTCTTTTGTGTAAAATATATTTTTCTGGCATATAATAATGTTTTTTTAAATCTTATGAATCGATGTATTTTCCTTATTGCAGATTAAAAAAAAAAATTAGTTTTTTTGTAATTGTACTCTTCTTTTTCTTAATTTTTAGTAAACTTTTCAACAAATTATGACATTCTGGTCTTCACCATGTGAAAAAGTGTCCCAAACTCTATCCGGATTGGCAAAAAAGTGCAAAATGATTTTTTGACACGTAAGAAGCCCCCTTTTCATAGACCAGTCACATATATTTAGTTTAATTGATGAAGCGATTACCAACAATAATATAGAATGTTTATAAAAAATGTGATTTTAGTTTATTTATGCTTGCGGTATTTTAATGTTATCCCAAGAATATGAAAACAAAATACATTTATTTTATTGTGTTAATTACCCGATCAAAGTTTTTAAACTTTTTATATTCTTTAAATTTTGTTGGTAAGTTTAATATTTTTTTTTGTTTTTATTACATAATTTATTTTCGTCATAAATTACTTAATAATACCTATTTGTTTTTACTCTGTGCGTTTAAATTTTTAATAGTTTATCCATGTGTACAAAGTCAGTCTTTTTACAAAGTTATTATATCCTTTATCTTTAATTTACAATTACTTTATCTTATTTAACAATAATTTACAGGAAATATTACGTAGGTACACACTTGTTTACAGGTAAGAAATTAAGTAACAATGTAATTCATCCGAAGAGCTTGGTAATGTATTTTGATTTTCATATTGTTGTACGCCTTAAAGTACGAAGTGTCCTATATTTTGAATATTCAAGGAAGTGCACAAAGTACTAATTTTTATTCGAATTTAAAACAACTGCAGTGTCACTATGTTAAAAATGAAATTTCGAGCTGATGGAAAAGTAGGAGTTCTGAAAAAAGGGTAACAGCTCGAGTGGGCAATAGGCAGAAGTAGTGTATCCAAAGGAGGAGTTTTGGGAGTAAAACCCCTTTGCCATTTTGTTTCTTTTTGTAGCATCACTTAAAAAGGCAGCGATATTATTTTTAATCTAACTCCGGTATTAACTATTATAGGTATTAATGTTATTTGTATACAGTATTTCCTTATAACTCCGTGTACACGTTTGGTGTAAATCCAGATAAATATTTTCATATATTAAGATTATCCCCTACCCACCCCAGCCCAAACCCGTTGATTGTTTTTGAATACGCTGCTGATAAGCGAGGGAGCGTGACATGAATTATTTTCCATCTTTAACGTTGTTCTAATTTTGGTAAATAAGTTTCAAAAAAATATTATTTGTCCTACTTTTGAAATATCAGTTTTGTTACATAAAGCAAAACACAAATTTTAGCGTCTTTTTAATTTAATGAAAATTTCGCTTATTGTTTTCAGTTGTAATTTAATAAAAATATACAATTTATTTAGTTTAACAATTTAGATATGTGATATAGCTACGAATTTTGATCTGCAATCAAAAAGACGAGTAAAAATTCTGGTATTTGATGTATATTTTTTTGTTTAAAAGAATGCAGTATTAATAATATAGGTTGGGACAAAATTATGCAAACAATTAAACGGTTCGTGTTTTGTCTATGGAGAAGTTATTTTAATACCAGTTAGGTAATATTGGTCTGCAAATAAAATGTGTTTGTTCGCCACGTACATTGTAAGATTTTGTATGATTCGAGCGTATAAATAGAAAAACACTTAAATAATTCATTGCGATGGTTAAGAAAGAATGTGCGTCAAGTATAAACCGATGAATTGTATTGAACATAAGTCTACAGAAAAAACAAGAAGTAGAGGTTGTAATTCGCAAAAGGACGTATTAACTGGGCACAAAAATAATGGTCGAAAATAATTTTTACTCTTACTTCGGTTCGTATGATAAAACTTATTAGACATCGAGCAGGCGAGGAGTTTCAAGAAAAACGTCTGAATTCTTGAATAAAGGGAAAACGTGATTTCGCAGTAGTGTGAGCGCCTTGAGTCAGAATGGTTCAAGATGTACACGTGAGTATTTTACAGCAATATTTTCTTTCAGATGATATGGACAATTTTCCTGAGGACTGGATTTTTTAAGTTGACAACTTCGAAGTCAACTTAACATGTTCTGCGAGACAACAATGTTAGTGTTATAAAATGGTTTCCCGATCTCAGTCTGGTTGAGATACTTTGAAATGTCTTTGACAAATTTATCAGATAAAAAAAAAGTGGGGTCCAATCTCAATCAACTTTATTGACTTGTTGAAAAAAGATGGAGAAGAATTTCTGTTGTTCAACGTATCTGATTGAATCCGTGTATCATAAATTTCGAAAAGCAACTGAAAATAAAGGGGGCCTAACACGATATTAATTTGTTGATAGAATTGAAGTTTATTTCCTGTTTATTTTCGATTGTACAAATTTCCCCATTTCTGAATTCGCAACAATCATCAAATTTCAGTTAATTAATTTTTTAAAATACAATTCGCTTCGCTTGTGTTTAACTAAGCAATGACATGCCTGTTTTACTTCATACGTTTGTAAATTCTTTTTTTAATACGATTTACTTTTTTTTATACATCACATTATTTTTCAATTTCTCTATTTATATGATCACTGCTATTGTATATTGCGATTATCTTTACTAATAGTTCTTTCGTTTTCCTTTTTCTAATTAAAGATAATTAGGTGTCCTTCGGAAAACCACAATATATACTACATTTATGTTTTCTCTTTTGTGGCTAAAGATAGGATATTTCTAAAAACGTTTATAGAATATTTATTTACATTCAATTTAAATGTGGTTTTTAGAATTTCCATTATTTGTATTAACCAGTTAGTTAAACTGCTTTTGAAATTTTGCAACTCCTTTTTCTGTCTAATCATCCATATAACTTGTGATAAAAAATGTAATTGCCTGGCGTTCAGTTAACAAAATTCTAGTTGTATTTGTGGAAAAAATTAAACTTTTTTTAACTTCGATCATATGGAAAATAAATTACTAGCTGCTTTACTTAAAACCCGTACACTGCAACTGTGAATTCTGATAGTGTGAAATGGAAAAATGAATATACAGAAGTATATATGAATAAAGGTTAAAACAGCTGAGTTTTTTGCAAAAAGAGGGTACCGAGTAGCGCTCGAAGAAGCAATAATTTTTTGCGAGAAATTTAAAATTCCTCGTAATTGTAATTAATAAATACATTTATTATATCTTGAAATTTTACTGTAAGACTGCTATATAACCAGAAAACAATAATCTTTACATACTTATTGGCAGTTGTATATTTTCAATTTATTCATAGAAGGGGTAATCTCTCTCCTATAATATATATATATATATATATATATGTATATATAACTCGGCCATTTTGGCCTCGCAAGGGGCTATGCCCTTTGACCCGTCTTGCTTTCATTTCTGTCTCTTTCTCTTCTATACTTTATATAAAATGATTAAAATTTACAACGTAATTCTTACTCGCACCAACACAAAAAAAATAACATAATTACAAAAATCCTACCCTAACATTTAACTTTCATTATATAAAATTAAGACATTTTGCGTTACATAAAATTGGCACATTTTTTCTAATTGGGGGTAGCCTAAAAATTACGTTGTAATTAATATATATATATATATGTATACATATATATCCGGGGTGGTCATTCAACCGGAAAACCGGGAATAAGCCGGAAATTGTCGTAAAACCGAGGAAAAAAGTAAAAATAGTCAGAAATGATATTTTTAATAAGAAAAAAATCATTTGAAGGGAAAAAAGAATGAAATTACAGAGTTCTGTTTTATTCATATAAAATACGCTACAGCGATCTTATATTATTTATAGTAACAAAAAGTTCCATTCTTTTTGTAAAATTATAGTTATCTGGAAATCGGGATGATTTGGACCAGGAAAACCGGGAATTTAAAAGTAAAAATAAGGATCCCGAATTACTCGGTTTTGAAATGATTGAATTAATAGTTTAAAGTACACTAAAATTTTTATTATCAAATTAAATTTCGAATGTTGTATTTTATAGTGTTTGGACTAAAATAATGAAAGTACCTATATCGGTAACATTTAATATCAAAATTAAATGCTTTGAACGAAAACTGTTGAAACACTTGGAAAAATACTCCACTTAAAGAGCGTCTTATCAATAACAATTACCGCCCAAAATTATTTTTCAAATTGGCATCCGTGCAAACGCCTCATGCACTATTAATAAAATAAAAAATAAAGCACTCTAAACTTCTATTAAACGTGCGGTTTTATAGATCATTTTTTTGAAGTAGGTTGTGATGTGGTTCAGTCAATTTATCAAGTTAAAAAGTAAGTTGAATAGAGGGAAGTTAAAATTTTGTATGACTTTGATAAAAAAATTAAGTTATTTTTATTTTTCCATTTTTTTGTTCGGGCGGGGTAGCTTTGGCAGATCTATTTAACCGGAGGTTTAGAGGTTGCAAATATCTGACGAAAGTGAAATAATAATACGATTCGCGTACCGTTCAAATATTTAGGTAATAGATGTTTTTTACTCTTTTTTTTTTGTTTTTTAAATGTAATTATTAAAAAAAAACACATTTTTAGTAAAAACTAATGTAGTTTTAAATTCATGCTTTAAAATAGCAGTTCTTATTACCCCAAAGAAATTTAAAGTAACTTTAACTCTGAATTTTTGAGGTTCATTATTTATTTAAATTTGAAATATAAATGTTCGAATCAATTTTCTGTTTATCACTTTATTAAACATATATAAAAAATAAATTATGTTGATCGTTTATGTATACACCTTAATTTTTTTTTAAACATGAATATGTTTGAAGGATGGGGATCGTCCTAAATTTTGCATGGCATGGATAGTTTTGTGAAAACCAAAGCTTTATTTAATATTTAGGGAAAAATTACAAAAAAAAAAAAAAAAAGCTATACGAAGTAAGTGTACAAAAAAATTTATGAAGGGATAAAGTGAATAATTGAAAAAAAATTAAATGTAAGTTTTAACTAAAGTATAATAACCAGTGAGAAAAAGAAATAAATGTTTTTTCGGAAGTAAGTTTTCAAAAAATTCACGAATTGCTCAGTGATATCCCCGTTTTGGATTAAATAGGGGTAGGTTGGATAGCTTCAGAGAGCGGGTAACCGCGGACATTTAAATTTCTAAGAAACTAAACTCGTCACGTATGTAAAGCGTTGTTGTGAATATGCGTCTTCTAGAGTAGAAGCAAATTCACCTCAGTTGCCGCATGGTCACCGAGTAAGTTAACCGCGAGAGAGTGTTTTGTTCCCGCCCAAAAATTTGCGTCATTCCTGGCAAACTTAATTGAAGATTTTCAAGCACAACACGTAAATATGTTTAATTTTCTTTTGTTCAATATTGTTGAACAATAGTATAAATTTACACCGGTTTTAATAGTATTTGTAACATTTCTTGTACAATTTAAGAGATGTGTTTTAAAATGTTGCATGATAACGATCGGGTAGCCTCGGACACGATAGTGTCGTGTACCCCTGGACATCTTTTTATGTTTAGAATGTTGCAATATTATTTTAACAAACTTCAATTGTTTTGTCAATTTACTTATTTATGGAAAGTATTTTTAAAGGGTGTTATTACTGTTGCAGAAAGACCTGAAATATGCCGAAATTTAAGGGAAGAATAAGTGAAAGAGGAAAATGGGACGACTATGTCCGGTGCTACCCGCCGTTTAATTTATATCGGCAAAAAAAAATATGACCAAAGTAAAATCGTTATATTTCTTTAAGAAAAATATGATATGATTACTAATTCTTAATTAATATGATTAAAGAAGTTTCTAATTATTTTTTAAGTTCATAATAAGGACGTATTTTTTGTTTATTACTATTTGCAATTCTTTTAAGCGTCCGGGGCTACCCGACCTTTCTCTATAGATGTAAAAAAGAATAGATTGATCTGTGCATAACAGGGAGTTACAAAGCAGTATAAAAATAGTAAAAAATGCGTAAAAAACAAAATCGAGAATAATGGAATAACAAAAATTTGTTTTTAAAAGAGATTTACGACGTAAACATGAAGCAAAAATTATATTAAATGGTGTAGACAAAGAATCCGTAATATGCTAACGAGATTGGAAAATACCGCAGAGATGTCGAAAAGGCTGGAAATAATATTATATAATACGTACAATTAAATTATTTTATGGACACAAAATAAATTTAAAATAAAATACTTATGTTTCAAAAATTAGTTATGCAAAAGTATTTTGTTTCAAAATTTTAGCGATATTCTGACATTTCTTTTTATGTAGCCGAGTAAAATGGAAATAGATGCGCAAAAATAACTGTTAATGAATCGACCATTTTTAAACATCGTAAAGACCTGGTTTATTATCATTGTAATTAAATTAAATTAGCGCGTCATGTGTAGAAAATATTACAGAAACACAGAAGGAGCAGGGGGAATAGATTAAAGAATATAAACCGGATTTATGGAGGAATAGGATTCAGTAAGACAGAAAGGTGTCTTTGAAGAGGAGGGGGACATGCCGTATGTAAGGAACATAGAGAGTACTCGACGAGGATTTGATAAATGGAGAGGGGATAATGCCGCATATTTGAGGACTTTAGTTTCGTTGAGTAGTTACGCATACATGAACCGTGTAACACAATCGGAATTTAGCGATGACCACGTCGTTTCTTTAGTTTGAAAGTAAAGTTTCCTAACGTTGTATATTATAGGTTTCTGTCCAACGAAGCTTATTTGAAGGCGAAGTTAACCGGTACTTTGCCATAATACTTTAAATTCTGATTTTATACATTCCTCCATGTCAGATAACGGAATTGCAGCATTTGAAACTGACAGATCTACGACCGCATCACTCGAACCGAGAATTTTAGTGCAATAGAAGCGAGAATATACGGTGATTCGAATCGAAGAATCAGCCATTTCGTTAAATGATGAAGTAGCACCAGTGAACGGGGAAAAGAATCAACATTTTGGGGAGTAGTCATAATATCAGAGAAAATCAAACGATTTGGAAAAGAGCGATGAATGGAAATATTGCCTATGGACCGTAAGATAGTTCAGTGGTAACGATAATAGGTAAAAAGGACAATGAGAATATTCAAAAGAATAGATGATTGCCATGAATGAAAGAGACTTCATCTTTACTAGCTCCCCTCGAATCAACAGTGAAAATGGTCCTGTGTAGAGGAAACAGGGAACTGATAATACTGTGGAATTCTCTTGCATAATTACTTTGGAAAGAAATACGGAGGAAAGAGATAGCGCCAAGAGGATGCGAAAGATTGACAAAGTTGAAAAATAAGTAGAAAAATTATTAGAAAAAATTGTACAAGACGAGAAATGGCAAATATGTAATGTAAACTAGGATGGGAACTTTGCTAGAAGCAAAACGGCAGTTTTACAAAACGGTGAGGTAAAAAGGTACAAGTCTAAAGGACGTTAACGGTGGTAGACGTTTAGAAAGAACCCGATAGCCCAAATACAGAGAAGACGTATTTGATTTTTAAGAACTGCCGGTATCGGGGAAGATGAAACAGCACACTATAATATGGCAGACAAAACGATTTCGTAACGTATAACGGATTTATAAAAAGAGATAAGGAGAAAAAGTTGTTTTTACATTGAAATTAGAATGGAATAAATTTTTGAAGTTCTAGGGTGCTACTATGTTATACATGTGTTACAAATTCAGCAGATACGAGTACGTCACTAATAAAACTAAATGGCCTATCTTGTTGTCTTTCCTTGTCTACACGGGTGTAACAACATCGCATAATTTTGTAAACAACGTTGGGTTTTATTACAGGTTTGAGATAGTTGTTTGGCTGATTGCCTTATGTAATGGAAAACATACGTGTGTGATGCTGTTCACGAGGTTTCCGGTGCATTATTAAAGAGTACGAAAACGCGAGTTTACGAAATTCATGAATTATTCGCTTTATAGTCTTTCTTTAGCCCTCTTTAAATGGAACCCATTTTCCTGTTTCTACACATGTTCTTTTTAGCCCAGTTATTTTCTTTGGTACTCTTCGGCATGACTAGAGAAGTTCCGTCGGATTCGATATTCATTTATATGTGTGTGTATGTGTATGTATAAGAATGAAAATGAACGAGGAAATTAATGCTCTCTCCTCAAAACATAATAAAGAAAACTTGTTTTCACTTTAAACAGTTTAATGTTCTTAAATAAACGATTTGAATAAAGTATTGCCTGGAAAATATGATGAAATTGAATAACTGATTCGTTGTATTTAAAATATGATTTAGTTATAAACATTAAAAACGAAAAACTGAATAAATCGTATTTCATATGTCAAACACACGTTTTAAGAGTTCCGTTTTCAGTGTTGGCTAACATTTCTTTCTGTCTACGCTTCTACAGATGTAGGCAGATCGATATCTTGTCTGGTGGGACGAAGGCTATGTTCGTAGTACTTACATTGATATATAATAGGTGTGCGTAATTTGTTTGCATTCACCTTCGCGTGGGGAAATTCTTGACGCTTTGCGATTTTGGTCAACTAGAGCAGCTAAAACTAAACGAAGCGGAAGACTTAAAATTAGACGTATCCGATGGTAAAATATCCCTACATTCTTATTTATGTTATATCGTATTTCCTGCCCCTTTTTTCGAAGTGCATCTATGGCTTATCGTAATAAATACTTTTTGCTGATAGATAATCGCTGATAGATAATCGCTGATTATTTTTTAAAATTTAGTTTAAAATCTATTCTTGAAAGTTTCAACAGAATCGGCAAAGAAGTTGAACTAACGTAATTTCGTTAGAAAGAAACAAAGAAAGAAAAATCAAGAAACACGTTGCTTCGTACTGGATTGATACCGGCAGTTTCTAAAGTAATATAGTCAATTTATGCGTGTATTTTTTTATTTGCTACGAAGTAGACGTTACAAATTCCAAGAGAGCTACCTATACAATAATTTTACTCTTAAAAATAAACAGAAATATTTCCCCCACACTATGTTTTCTTCGTTACACGCTGTTAAAAACACTTAAATTGTACGGAAGAAATAAATTTGCAGAAATCAACTCTTCAAAAAAATTCGCTTCATTTGTTGGTTAATATCTTCACATATCCCGATGGCACATGTTGATTGCATCTGAAGAATCGCTGTTCAAAAAATTCATCTTTATTCCAGCATGTTCTATACGCAGTCTACATATCGCGATCACAAATTTCCTTGTTAGCCATATCGGGTGATTCTTGAAAATTTTCTAATACCGTAATTATATTTAATTCTAGCGTTAAAAATTAGGTTATACAATTTCCCTCGCTTCTGACTGCTTTTAAAGTCTAACCGGCTTTTTAGATTATATTAATTCTAGATCGTAAGTGTTTCACAAAGATAAAAGGAAAAAATGTATGCCATTTAATACCGCCACCTCGGGAGCCACGTCGGTGTTATGATTCTTATTCATTTTACAGTAACTAGGCGCCCAACAGAACCTTACAAGTTGTTTTCTGTCCGTTATACGTGAATATTTCTCTTTAATTTCGTATATTAATAGGTTGTAGCCCCGCGGGGCAAATGGTTGTTCCTGCTAGAGCTAGTGTACTCTAGTCAGTAGTCAATACTATCTTCTGGCCAGCCCCCATTAGAAGGTAGTATACGAATTGGAACAACCAGGAGAGTCTTGTACGTCCACGTCGTGCGGGGTGGTAATTCTCTTTTCGGTAGGCTTGGTACTGATGGAGAAGCTAAAGCAAGACTTTCCAACTAGTGGGTTGGTGGTGGGACTGTACCTGCCAAGTACAGATCTCATTAAATGCCACCCTTCGATCTCATCTGCAAGAAGAACAGCAGACCACTAGCAACTCACTCATAACCCTGGACCCCGGGCAAGTATTAGTACTTGGAGTGAGTAGGCGAGTATCCACCAGCGCCTTAAAACTGAAATTGGCCGGCGGAAGGCAAGGAGAAACCACCGCTGTATACTTCTCGAACATTTACGATGGAAAACAAGAATAGAACAATGGCCCTTAGTCCGGGGCACCCCTTCAGTGGGGCGAGGGTGCGAAGAATATCCCCGTTGCTTCCCATTGTAAATCAGGAGAGAACAAATCAAGAAAGAATAAATGTTTTTAACGATTCAATTAAAATTGCAACATGGAATGTCCGGAGTCTATTGCAAGTGGGAAAATTTGCAAATGCAGTCAAAGAAATGAATAGACTAAACATCAAAGTTCTGGGCCTGAGCGAAATTAGATGGCCGGAGACTGGAGTCCTGAAAGCTGAAGGAGTCCATATGTATTTTTCTGGCAGTACTGATGGCACAAATAAAAATGGAGTTGCAATTATTATTCCAGATAAATTAGCACCTTCTGTTATCGACTTCATACCACTGAACAACCGCGTTGCAATACTTATTTTAGCAACATCTTATCGTCGTATGAATATTATCCAAGTTTACGCTCCGACTGCAGATAAGTCAGATGATGAAACTGAACAGTTCTATAACCATCTTCAAGAAGCTATCGATATTACAAAGCCTGGGGAAATTACAATTGTAATGGGCGATTTCAATGCAAAGATTGGAAAAGGTGAGGAAGGAGATCTTATTGGCAGACATGGGCTTGGCACCAGAAATCAAAAAGAGGAGATCGACTATCGCAATTCTGCACCGATACACAGCTTATGGTAGCAAACACCTTCATGAAACATCATCCAAGAAGATTGTATACCTGGAAATCTCCAGCTGATAGTGAAGATAATACTGTTCGCAATCAAATTGATTTCATACTCTTAAATCGCCCATTCAGGAAATTTGTTCAATCGGTCAAAACCTATCCTGGTGCAGACATTAACTCTGACCACAATCCTGTTGTTATGAAACTCAAAATGGAACGCCAATTTATTAAACAGAAAAAGGATTTCAAGGGGAAAACGGATGTAGGAGAGCTGAAAAATCAATCATTCAAATCTGAAATTGGACACGCTATTAAAGAAAAGATTGAAATCTTGCAAGAGTCGAGTAAAAGCGAATGGGACGAAGTAAAAAGAGCTATTTTAGAGGTGCAAAAAGAAATCGGTTTGACGAAAAATGTCAAAAAACAGAAATGGATGACGGATGAGATTCTGGACTTAATGGAAAAACGAAGAAAGACAAAAAACAACCCTCCCCAATATAAAAACCTGAACAAACTCATCCGAAAATTGTGTAGAGAAGCAAAGGAGGAACGTTACTGGAGTGAAAAATGTGCTGAAATTGAAGAGCACGAGAGGAATCACGACCTGTTCAACGTTCATAGATTAGTGAAGGCAGTTACAGGTACCTATCGAAAACAGGGTATGGGTTTTCTGCGCGATGAAAACTCAAAACCAGTCATTGGGACAGCGAACAAGCTAACTGTATGGAAAAATTACGTCCAGCTTCTGTTCAATGATACAAGGAGTACTACTGCTCCAAAAGAGTATCTCGAATTCAGCGATGAAGGACCACCAATCACGCAAGAAGAAGTACGATATGCAATCATGAGGCAGAAGAATGGTAGAGCAGTTGGGCCAGATAACGTACACGCTGAAATGCTAAAAAGTTATAGCTGAATATAGCGAAAAAGGGCTGCTGAAAATGACCAGGGCCTTTAATCAAATCTACACCTCCGGCTGTCTACCTGAAGAATGGGTCAAATCAACATTTGTACCAATCGAAAAAAAGAGTAATGCTAATTGCTGTGATGAATATCGTTTAATTAGCTTGATGTCCCACGCCTTAAAAATCTTTCTTCGCGTTATACATACAAGAATTTATAAGCGCTGCGAGGAACAATTGAGCAATACCCAGTTCGGCTTCAGAAACGGTTTTGGCACCCGTGAGGCCTTGTTTGCAATTCGAATACTAACTCAACGCTGTCGTGACATGAATGTTGATGTTTACGCATGCGCCATCGATTATCAAAAAGCATTTGACTGCGTAAACCACGAAAAACTGTTCGAAATTTTGAAAAGTATTCCTATTGATAGGAATGATCTGGGAATAATAAGGCACCTATACTGGAATCAAAACTGCCGAAATTCGCGTTGAAAATACCATGTCAGAGGAAGTAGTGATCCAAAAAGGAGTGCGTCAGGGCTGTGTCATGTCTCCCTTACTCTTCAACGTATATGCGGAGGCAATATTTCAAGAAGCACTAAACGATAATATGGGAAATCTTAAAGTAAATGGAGTCACGCTGAATGATCTACGATATGCGGATGACAGTTTAATTCTTGCCTCTAGCGAGAAAGAACTACAACGGATGTTGAATAAAATTGTTGATAAAAGCCAAAGTTACGGATTAAAAGTGAACATCTTCAAAACAAAAGTGATTGTTTTTTCAAAAATCAAAAACCAAATCAGATGCAAAATCAAGATAAAGTTCAGTGTATTAAATACCTAGGAAGTATACTAGAGGAAAACTATACATCAACTCCGGAAATACGCAGCAGGATTGAGCAAGCTAGAAGAGCTCTCACCAAAATGAAAAGCTTATTCACCCATCAAGACCTGAGGCTCGAACTTCGAATCAGACTGCTAAGGTGTTACATCTTCTCTATTTTGCTTTATGGTTACGAGAGCTGGACCCTGAATACACCATTGTAAAAAAAGTTTACCGCATTTGAAATGTACTGTTATCGGCGTATTCTGAAAATATCATGGGTGAAAAAAATTACTAATATCGAGGTACTTCAAAGAACGGGAAAGACCCTTGAATTAATGCTTACCATCAAGAAACGGAAGTTACAGTACCTCGGACACATCATACGAGGCCCCAAATACGAAATTCTGAAGGTCATTTTGGAAGGAAAGATAAATGGGAAGAGATCGAGAGGAAGACGACAAAATTCATGGATGGACAATCTTATCAACTGGTTCGACTGCCCTTCTATACAACTCCTCCGATCGGCCATTGTAAAAGAAAATTTTCAATCGTGGATCGCCAACCTTCAATTTGGAGACGGCGGATAAAGAAGAAGAATAGGTTGTACTGGAAATCGAATGAACTATGATGTAATGCAGATAAAAAAAACACTTAAACTATCACTGCATATTAAGAACCTTTTACTTTTATCCAAAATGTTCGGTACATTTTCACACGCCTTTTCTGTAGTCAAAAGTTCGGTTGCATATTCGGATGCTTCCGGAAGCCATTTAAATTTCTGTTCCGATACATTATCACGAAAGTAGCTCTTCCGTTTTTATTATCTTAGATTCGCCGGTAAAAACAAATATGCAATTTTTATAATATACTTTGGTCAGATCTGTAACATAATTATTACTAATCATACTGAAACATGTTACAAACCAGCAGTATTTTTCGGTAATATTACGTGTAACCGAAAAGTATATGAATGATTAGGATGGAAGGAGGACTGTAGTAATTTTAACATCGTACAGCCCCAATGGTATTTTATTTATAATAAATCTCCAAATGCCTGAAATGGTTAGAATCTTCCCAATACTTCTTGAAGTTGACAATTACAGTATTTAATAATAAATCTGTCCGTTAGAAGATTTCTTCGCGGAAAGAATGCAGGTATATATCAGATTACAAGAATATAACAGGGGCGGATTGAATATTTTCGGTAATAATTTGTAATCCTATATTTTATGGTGCTTAATTTTTTTAAGATTGGTAACAGAGGCCGACCAATAAAATATTGAAATAATTTAATCCTAATAAAATTTTCAGAATTATTGGATCGGAGTTTCATGATGTGATGTGGATCCTATTCCCTTCAAAAACGGTTAGAATTTTTGAAATACCAGTGTTAAGAAATTGAATATGAACACCTAAAGTTGTAAGAGGTACATCCCAAGTACTTAATACGAGAATATTTATTAATATTTTGCTTACTATAGTCTGTGTGCGAGATTTTACATAATATAGTCTAGTAGTAAAAAACGCGAGAATATTTAAGTGCAGAAACTATGTCCAATCTTGTTAGCATTATTTGTACCAATGACTTTTTCTCGAATACAATTGAGTGTCATCGCTTTTGAATTAGGCTGGCTGGGGTCTCGACCAAGAAAAAGTTTACCCGATTTGCTTTAGTTACTCTTATTAGTTTAATAATATTAACGTTATCAAAATGCCGTTTTTATGTAAAGACATGTATGCCGCAGTGCACCTGTTCATTAATCTATTTGAACTGGAACAATTAATCGTATTTTTCCAACGGACCGTTATATGTCTTCAGAAAACCTCCTTAAAGTCGTTCCATATATCTTTTACGTTACACTATAATCGTTTTCGACGGTGCAGCGGTTTCGCTACCCCAGTTCACATTTTTGACACATGCCGTCAAATTGTATTTACCCAATCATTGCTTCAGCCGGTTTTAGTATTCGCTATTATCATACTGCTCAGTAGAATAACACATTTAATTTGTAACTGTCACTTCTTCCCTAACAGGAAGATATGATCATGTTAGCTGGATGTTAATGAACTGAAGATCCTAAAAATACTTCTTGGAGGGTCTTCAACCGGCATTCCTCAATATAGAGTTTTACCTATATTAACCAGTATACAGTGTCATACTAATAGGAATTTTAGTCATAATCCGTTTTTTGTGCCCCGTTACTCACCTTAAAATTGAAACCCGGTAATTGCATAATCACTACACTATTGCCATTTCTTTTTGTTATCAAGCTGTTCCATTTTGTCAGCAATTCCAGCTGAGTTTCACAAAAAGTAAACTGAGAAACGTAATTAATTACCTTACTCCTTTTTCCTGATAACGGAAAATATGAATAATTTCAGAACAGTGGTATTACAGGTCGGCGATACTGGCGTATATAAGTCATATTGCTCGAATGAATACCAAGAATTCAGAATTGCTAAAACGAACATTAAAGAAATATAAATATACGCACCTACTAACATTTTTTTTTTGAAAATACATTTATTTACACATTTCCTCGTAAAGCTATATTATCGACGAGTTTTCTTACATCTAATGATTCTACACTATGCTACTTATATACTATACTATCTTATCGCCGCGCAAATCATTTTATTACAAACTCTTATCGTATTTTTCCTTATTTCTAACTTAACTATAACTAATCTACTATTTATTTTATTTTTTCATTTTATTTATTTTTTTATTTTATTCCGTCCCTTTTCATTTCCCTTTTTTTCACTTTTGTTTATCACTATTTTCGTAGCCTCTTCTCTTATTTAATGCTTATTATTGCCCCTATATTTCCCTCTTTCTGTAACTATTCCTTCATTTTCTTCTTTTTCACCCCATTTTCTCCTCCTATATTATTTCTTTAGGCACTTTATTTAACAACTGCGTTATAACGTATTTGTCTGTTTGCTACCCCATTTTTGTTTTAGCTAACGGCAGTTCGTACAAATAGTTTTCCCTCAGCCCGTATTCTATTTTTCTTCTTTCCTCCAGTAGTTCTATTTTCTGATCTGTCACATTATGTATTTCCATATATCTCCAGGAATAAATACATTCCTCTAACGCTCAGTACGTCTTCTTTTTGTATTATTTCACTTTCGGTCTCGTATTTGTAATCCGATATTAATTTCAAGCATTTTATTTGCAATTTACTTATTTTCCCCATGTATATTTCCCTAGCCATTTCCCATGCCTGAATTACATATCTGATTCTCGATTCCACTAGCTCATGATACACCACATTTTTAATGTTTTATTTGTTGCATATTTCTTTAAAATGTATAATGCTGGTAATGTTGCCCTAATTTTCTCTGCAATATATTATCCGTACGTCCCACCTTAAGTGTTGGTCTACCATTACCCCCAAATATTTTTATTGGGTCACTACTTCTATCTTGCTGCAGTTTATCTTCTCACATTCATTTCTTTCGTACCACTCATGTACACATTCATTCGAGTGCATTATTAAATTTAGGCAATATATGTCTTGCCTATCCCTTTTCATTCGTAGTACCATTGCTTTAGTTTTCGATACATTAAGTCTTAGATTTTTATCATGTGTCCAACTGCTTATTGTGATTAGATCTTTTTGCATTTTCAGTTCTGCCTCCTTAATATCTTTATGTGCCGTAACTATTGCTACATCATCCGCGAACAAGTATATATCGCTATATTTTAATTCCTTGTATAACCCGTTTGTATATATATATATATAATAAACAGAATTGGCGCTAAGTTACTCTAACTTGCGGAACTCTCACATTCAACTCCTTTTTTTAACTTCGTGCATTCAGTACATTTACACATGTTTTCCTTTGGTTTAAGTAGTTTTCGAACCACTTTTTAACACTGCGCGATCTCTTCTAATTTGGTTATAAGTATATTATGGTCAATCGTTTCGAATGCTCTAGTTAGATCTATGAACGTTATCAGTGTACTTTCTTCCCTTGTTCAAAATTTACCCTGATTTTTCCTGTAAACTCACCGAGCGCTTTCGATGTTGATTTTCCCTTTTGAAACCCGTATTGCGTTCTATCAATTATCCTATTTTCCTGTAAATATTTCGTTAAACTATTAGCTACATACTTTTCTAAGATTGTTGCAATTACATTACTTACCGCAATTGGTCTATAATTTTCATATGTATTTGCCTTTTTTATATATTGGCCTCGTTTTCGATATCTTTAGTCCATCTAGTATTCCTCCTTCACTTAGAGTCATATTTATCAGTTTGGTAATTTTTTTTACTATATATGTTTTTATTGTCTTCATATCTTTTATTTTTATCCCATCTAGTCCTGTAGCCTTAATTTCTTTTAATCCCTCAATAGTTTTCCCCACTTGCTCTATGTTTGCTTTAGGTATATACATATTTACTTTCGGTTCATTCTCTTTTCTTTCCCCTAATAACACTTTGTTACAATTGTGTTCTAGTTTTTTTATACCGTTTTTGAATTCTCTGCTGAACCTGTTCGCAATTTCACTTCCTTTTTGCCCCTTCGAAAAGTGTTTCTCCCTCATCTTATCTACTCCTAAATTCCTTTCTTTTCCTATGATCTTATTTATATTTAACCATGTTTTCCTGATGTCCCCTTGTACTCCCACAAGAATATCTTTTTGCCGTCTTATTTCTGCATTTACTTGATTTCTTAACTGCTTGTATTTATTTCTTAACTCCGTATTTTGGTTGTTCTTTTTTACTTTTTTATACAATTTGTCTCTGTTTGTTGTCATTTCGATTATTTTCCGTGTTATCCATTCCTTGTTCCTACGTGTTTTATCACTTGCTTGCATATTTTTTGTTTGGCTACATTTTTCATATATTTTTTTGAAATTTTCCTTTATGTCTCTATATACTTTTTTAGTTTCTATTTCCTCTCTTTTTTCTTCCCACTTTATCATTTTTAGTTTATTTTTTACTTTATTTTCTATAACGATCTTTCTGTTTATTTCGCTTGATTCCTCTTCGTTTTTTCCCCTCTGCATTATTTTACACATGATCATGTTGTGAACCCCGCTATTTTAATGTCTGTATTATAATGATTAAAATCAATATTTATTTTCTTCTTTTTGGTGTAAATGCGGTCTATTTTCGTATGCGTTAGCCTATCTTCCCTCCATTCTTCCTTTGTATATCCTTCCAACTTATTTCCATATCGTATTCCTGCCATCGTGTTCTTATATTTTGTAGCTAATGAATTATCTTTTCCGATATCTATATTTATATCTCCTATATAAATTGTCGCGTCATTATCGAAGTATTTTTTATCCATCTCTTTTATTTCCTTTATGTATTCTTTCGCCTTTTCCGATGGCGATCTATATAACGCTCATAGTCCCAGCTTTTTCTCGTATCCTGTTACTTCTAGTATTATACTTTCCGCATTGTCCATACTTTTACTTATCATCCGAACTTGTATTTTTTTTCACCCCCTTTTACATATATCACAATCCCATGTTTTACTCCTTCTACATCTAAATTATGCCATTTTTCGTACCCTTCTAAATTACATAAATTTATTTCCACTTTCTTTATATTAATCTCCCCTAATATTATTAGGTCGTATTTTTGCTCCGCCCCTAGAATTTCTACTTCCTCCCATTTTTTCCTTATTAATCTGATATTTATGTATACTATGACTAAGTCTGCAATGATTTTATTCCTTTCTTCCGTCATATCGGGCTTGCTTTTATTTATTCGTTTTCACCCAGTTTTTTTTTTTTTTTTATAAATATATTATTATTATTTTTATTATCTAAACGAACGCCACAAAACTAATATTTAACATACCGTGATAATTTATGTATATCATTTTACATATAAAATAATTGACCATAGCTTTCGCTTATCTAAAATTAACACAAACAAACTAAAAATTAAAGACATCATTTAACATGATACTTTACCTTATAATCCATAATATGTATTACATAAAAACTATTTGTCCCGTGGTTAGCGAGGTGGAAATATGTCAACTCCGTCTGCCTCTTTTCCCTTGTCTTTTCACGTTTTTGTTCATAATGTGTCACTTCTCACTCCATTTTTCGTACTTCCTTTTCTTTTATACCGTTTTGTTTATCTTCTTTTTACTCTCTCTTTCTCATCTATCATTTCACTTTCTGCTTGTTTAACTTGCTGTCTTCTCTATTCCCCCCTCGCTGTTTCTTCCACTAACCAACACCGTTAGTCACATCATGCTACCCCGTAGCACGTGTACGCACGCATCCCTCCAGCACGCACTCTCATATTCACCATACACCCGTACTCGCATACTTCACCCGCACTCTTACACAACCACACACTCTCCCACATCCCCGCACACACTCACACGTCTTCCGACGATCGCAAAATCACAATTTTACCGTTTCCGCCGATATAGCGATATACTGGATCTTTTCTCTATTGTTTTTACCACACACACACACACATCATAATTTCGCTAAGCTTTCAACAGTACTACTTCGACGTCATCGTATCGATTCCAAAATTCTACCGCTAAATGCTACCGAGTATTGTATATGCCTTAGGGCTAAGACACACGGAGCGGTTATGACCGAAGCGTTTACCGAGTGGAAAAACGAGTCGGTGGGTCGTTCATTTGTGGTGACTAGGTGATGACAGACGGGGCTCCGCGCGCCGCTTGGTGGTTTTGGAACCGAGTCGGTGGCTGATAAACCGCCAATCGTGGTATGTTAGTGTTGATTCGAATGTGTCGTGTCAAATGTAGCTGCTTTCAAAGCATTTCGTGTCTGTTGTTTCTTTAGCGAAATGGAAAAAATTGGCATGGAGGCGTCCAGCTCTGTGGGACATGAGAACCCCGGATTGATCTGGATGATTCCTCAGTTCGAAGTATAAATTCGTGAAGTGTCCTTTTTTCCGTCTTCTGTCTATAATCGGCTGAATTCACGTCCTTCTATTTTTTCTCGTTCTTCTCCATTGGTAATACAGCAAGGACACACCATAAGTTCTTGTTCGTCACTACTAAATAAACATGACTGAAATATATTTAGACAATTTACACAACAGCTCTTTGAACGAGACTGGCAGATTAGCCCGATGGAATGGTGAAACCGACCACATAACCGCCTTGGAAAATCGCAGCGTCTATGAGCTGCGAAAAAAACCGCGGCGTTAAACGCTTCGATCAAAACGCCGATAAACCGCCCCGTCAGTCATTGCCCTTAATGTTCACCTATGATATTTCCTCATGTTATATTTAAACTTAAAGCCGATCTATTCGTTCCGGCTACTCTTGCTCTTCCTATATTATTTTTTCTATATCGTCTTTATCTTTTATTAGCATTGCTCGTTGCTGCGGATTTTCTTTTACGAATATTTTCCCTCGTTTAGTCCATGCGAAGTTGTAATTTGCCGTTTTTGCCTTTTGCTTGGCTTCCCAGAGAAGCCCTCTGTAATAACTGGATAGATTTTCTTTCAGATATACATTCAAGTTGTTTTCGGTATTTTTTTATCCCATATACTCCTTTCTTCTTTTCTATCATTTCGTCCACTATTCGTCTGCTGGCTTTTGCAATTATCGGCTTTGGCAATTTGTTGTTTTTTGTTGGTAATCTGTGTATCGCGCTAATGTCTTCCTCCTTTATAATCACGTTGATTTTCCCTGCCGTCTTTATCAGAATTTCTTTTAGATTTTCATCGGCTTTTTCGGTTATCCCGTGTATTTCTATATTTTCTCTTCTTCCATATTGTTCTAACTGATGCACTGTACATGTCAGTTCTTTAATTTTCTCGTTTTTCTTCTTGGTTTCCGCCGTCAGCGTAATAGTCACTTGCTCATTGAGCCCTTTTACCTCCACTATCGGCATTTTGTGCATATTATATATGTCATCATATTTTTCTGAGAGGAACTCAATGAACTTTTTAATTTCTTCCACGACCTAATTTAGTACAAAAAAGTTCTCCGCTACTGTGTGACAAACAAAAGTTCTGGTGGTATGCTATATCCTCAGTCCCCCAGTCCACTACCAAATAGATAACCCTGGAAAACAGTTCCACTTCTAAAATGAAGATACTTCTCGTCCCAACAAATACCAACTGATAACTTTACTAAGCGTTCAAAGATCCTTAAGAAAAGGATCAACAAACGTTTTCATTATTTTGAACAAAACCTAATTCGGAGGACGTCAGACAAAATCAAACAGTTAATTGACTAACCTGCTAAAAGCAAATTTTATTACGCTCCAACCACCAAAAAGGATTTTTGTGTCATCTTGAAGGATCTAACATGGCGCAATAGTTTTGGCTTTGGCTGAAAGCAGCGGCAACTCAGCAATGTCTAATTTAAAATTTATTAACAACTTAATAGTTCCACCCACCTGTACAATACCCAAGCATTTATTCCTGATTTCAAATACTGTAGGGTCACTTTTATAATGAAAATGACAACCTTCAATAGCCAAAAGTGAGATGGAGTATAACAAAATACATTTAGAATATTTTCAATTTTCAAGAGCTATGCTGTAAATAAGGCCTTTTGAACAACCTCTATGCGAAAATATTTGGGGGTGATATACGCAGCATCCTTATCGTGATTGGATGCTAGAAATTTTGTTCAACTAGAGGAGAGATACTGGCTCTGAAAAAAACGTTATTAAATTTAAGATATTTTTTCGCATCAGTGTTCTCGATTTTAGTAAATTTTCAAAATAACTTCTGTTAAAAAATAGCGATGAAAGCGAATCGATAATACATATATATATATATATGAATGTATGTATGTATGTATATATGTATGTACATATGCATTTGAATGCTTTAGTCGAACCACGTGCAGAATATCAAAGACGTGGGAGTGGGTTGTTACTAAAACCGCGAGAAGTAATTTAATTTGCAGCTAGCAATTTCTGTCGTAGAAATGAACATTTTCCTCTTTCGTCACTTGCGTTTATTTTTCGTCTGTCACAAAATTCAAAAAAGTCCGGCGGAAATTTTACACTGACTTCTCGTTTAGAATTTAAATGATTTAGAATTGGAAATTAACTGTAAAAACATAAATTACTGAAATAAAAAAACAGGCCCATGGGCAATTCAATTTGGTGTATTTTTATTTCATTTTGTTCGTAAATTCGCTTTTATTCGTTAAAAAGGACTAAAAATAAAATCGATACCCCTGCACTTAGCTCGCCTAAATTTTTTTATTAAATAATCTTATTTTTGGGCGCGATGTAACTGTTGTGGTAGTAAATTTATTTTAGCACCGAAAGAAATTATTGCAAATGTTGAACAGCAAGTTTATATACTGCTTTTGGGATTTTATATTTAAATTCGCCTTTTTGCTATCGTACGATATTCGAAGATTGGATAGCTAACGCTTGGCAGAAAATCGTTAGAAAATATGAACGGTAACTGTACTGCAGCAATAACTGCATCTTTTTAAACAAGCTCGTTATGTAAGGAGGGAAAAATTATATGTGAAAATTACGTTTAATGAACTATTTGAAACGAAATATTAGCTGGACGTTAAAATTCCGATTTCTCTGTTCGTTTTGGCAGACTTTGAAAGCTGATTACTTGTCTGATTGCGAATTATTATTAGTGAACATTAAAAACATTACTCGTAAAATGCTCACCGGAACTGCTGATAGAGTTGTATATCTTCGTTGTGAACGAAAACAAATTTACAACAAACTTAAGTTACTGATTTAGTTCATGTTCGGGAATGTTATTGATTTCGGCCAAAATTTACAACCTATTCGAAAAACTTTTACTTATCGCTCATAAGTTATAACGTTTTTCGTAAAAGAACATACATTCGTACTGTAAAGATATAGGTTCGCAGAGTTCGGATGAAAATTATTCTTTTATTTTTCATAACGTTAATGGCTCCATTTCTAAAAATACAGAATGTTTGCACGTAGTTCCGGATGCGAGTACTTGCGAAAATGAAACTTATCAACCGTTTTTTATGATATTTGCAACGGTGACTGAATTGAAAGGTTTCTTTATTTTAATCATTTAGGGTCGCCAACTCTGGATATTAATCCGACGCAAGAAAAAGTTTTCTGTGATTTCAATGTGTAGTAGCGGGATTCGAATCAGCAGGTTCCACCGGAATGGAACATTGCTGTCTAATCAACTGCGCTACGATAGCTGGCTAATTAAAAAGATTTAAAATTATTATTATCGTTTAAATTTAGTGTACCGAAACGTCACGCTTGTTAATTAGTTAACAACGTGCACAAACGAATAATCACAAATATAATCAACAAAACTTTAAATAAATGTTTAATGTTTTCTGGAAGACAGCATGTTAAAATGTAAAGGTTTTCGCTGCTGCAGAATGCGAAAGTATCTATAGACTATTGATTCTGAAATTATGTGTTAGAATGAAAGCTCTAACATTAAAATCATGTACACGGCAAAAGAGAGCTAGATTCGTACAAGAATTTAAGAAAATTACCTCAGGTGCAGATGTCTACGGCAAGCCCCAAAATGAGCTATGGAAATAATTTAAATCGCGTGTAATACGTACACGTCGAAAATCCAAGGGAACATAATTTCCCATAACGCCACGAAAACCATGAAAACTGATTGTAGAACGTAGAAATATGATAATGAAAGACCCAAGGATAGAAAAGCAATTAAATATGATTAATAAAAAAATAAAAAAGAGCTTTATGAAAAATGAGAACAGGTTTATTACCACGGTATGTGAAGAGATTTAGAAACATAAAGAAAAAAACAAACCTAAAAAGTAAAAGATTGTTATTAAAAAAAAAAACAAAAAAACATACTCTTCAAAATTAAAGATTTATTTTTAAACAATATTAAATTTTTGTAGTCGGAACGAATTTCAAATTACAACAGTAACTGCGAAATTACTAATAAGTATAACAATTCAATCAGCCGCTTTTAAATGCGAAGTATTGAAAATACCGTGATTAATTTTAATTTAATTGCGCTCATTAAATGGTTTCCAGGTATTGTCGTAATTTGAATTTGGTACAGAATCTGCAAAGAGGTTTAAGAAAAATCGTAATATTACTTTGAGATATATTTATCTTTTATGAAATCATTAAGATCTTTCTATAGGAATATCAGATTTCTAAATGCAGAATTTAAACCACAAAATTGGGTAATAGAGAGCAAACAAGGACAACTTAAAACGGAACGTAGCGAAATATTGAAATATAGAAAAAATACTTGATGTCAAGATTTGTATGATCATTATAAAAACACGTATAAGATGGCAGTAAGCTTACCCATGGGCCAGAAGCCGGAAATCTTAAAACCGGAAATATGGGAAGCCATAAAGTCATTCAAGTATAACAAGGCAGTTGGTGAAATTCCAGAGAAATGTATAAAGTTAATGGAAGAATCAGGAATTGATATTATAATGTAATACCACATGGAAAACTGAGAAATGACCAGAAGAATGTTGTTACTACTGTTCAAAAAACGGAAAAGAACGCGGCGCAAATATTACGGAACAGTATCTCTCATCTCGCAAATTATAATGTTGCATATAATTAGACGTATATACGGATCAATGAGTAGTCAAATTGCGAACGAATAAACAGTTTTCATGGGAGGACGGAGTTCAGGAACAGATGATAAATTTAAGACCAATGATAGAATAGGCTCGTGGACATGAGATACCATTAAGACTTTGCTTCGTCGATTTTAATAACGCGTTTGATAATGCTGTGTGGAGCAAGTTGTGATCAGTGTTCACACAAATCGGAATACTCAAACATATGATTTTTTTGTTTGGGTTTATACGAAATCGATATGAAGGTAACAGTGACATTGTTGGAATAGGCCAGAATTTATAGACTAAAAAATTTTACACGAAAAAAGGAGTTTTGAAAAAAGTGCATTTTATTGCTCATGTTATTTAATTTATATTCGCAACACATCGTGAGAATTGTAATGGACCTCGATGGATGAGCAACATGTCAACGGAAGGACAAAAAATTCTGAATTTGCAGTATGCAAATAATGCGATGCTAACGCTGCCAGGAAGAATGAGATGGAAGCCCTACTGCAGAAATCAATAACTACCAGCAATTCATATGTCCTCAGTATAAATCACACAAAAACGAAAATTATGCTGACAGATAGAGGGAACGTGATACCATCAAATCGGAAAACTGTATTTGCGTATGAAACTGTAGATTGCTTTGTGTACCTGGGATCTTTGATAGATAAAAATGGTAGTTCAGAAGAAGAAGTAAAACATCGTGTACAAATCGTCCGTGGCGCTATGTCTAGATTGGATAAGATATGGAAAGATGGATCTGTAGCGAAGAACACGAAAATGAAGCTAGCTAGCAGCTTAATTTTTATCATAATGCACCGGAGATCTATACACGTAAAAAAACTCAACGTTATCAAATGTAATACTTACTCGCCAGATGAAATATTTTGGAAATCCTATACGTAGAGAAAATGGAATAGAGTGTTGGCTAATCCCGGCGAAGGTGGAAGGTAAAAGCCCAAGAGATCGGCCACCCACACGTTGATGCGAAACAGGAATGCTATTAAGAGGAGAACCGGGAACAGTACCGGAAAAGTAGTGAAATCATCGTTGCCTTGATCGCGGCAACCCTTTGGGGTAATCGACTGAGAAGAGATTCATATTTGTAGCTATTCACTATTTTACTCTATTATTATCTCTTAAACCATATAATTTCATGCTACTAGATCATGCATATAAGTCGAACTTATTTTCTCTTCCGGTGCTTGTATCTTGTAACAATGGCGATACCTGAAATAATGCTGAACTTTAAAGAATGGGAGCGTCTCTCTTTAAAATAAAATGCAAGTTCACTAGAAATAAAAAAAAACCCAACAGAAACAATCTGAATAAGTTGTATTACAACCAGATCAAAGTTTATGCGCTAGAGGTATTCATTCTATGAAAAAGCAATAATACATTATAAAAAAAATAGACGGATTAATGTGATTATTTTTATGTAAAATCGGTAAATTGTTCTGATTTGTTTCCGTTGAATTTTCCATTTAAAATCAATCTTGGAAACTTCATTGTAGGTATCAGAAAAATTGAGCAAATAATGTATTTGCTGAAAAAATTAAAATACAAGTATTTTGTGAACAGACTTAAAAGTAACACATTTCCTTTATGATATAATTTGGTTTGTTACTGTAGGATTTTTAAAAGCGTTATAAAAAGTTTATCATTTGCCAATGTAAAATATATAAATATTAAATATTGATTTTTTAAAATTTCCTGATTACTCTTTATTATAATAGTTGCATTACTTTTTGTTTATCGAAACGCATCTAGGTGTCTTCTTTTAAAACTGAACAGAATTCGGTATTCCTGTCTACATCTTTGCCTTGGCGTCTCCTAAAATCCTCTGCTTTCCCGCTATCCTTCCAGAGTCCAATGTTCTTCCTCTATTTTATTCGTAGATCACTCCTCGGTTATCGCTTTCTAAATAAACGTCCTCCTAACTCGTCTTGTAACCTTATCCAATCGTATGTATTAGTTTTTCGTAAGTGGCGATTTATTTCTAAAAAAATTCCTCTTTCACCACAAATCGTCTTACTAAGTTCTCTTACTATATTTATTCTTACGCAAAGCTTCCATACTTTTCTTTCGACTTCTCTTGTATTTTTTACCTTTTCAGTTTATCTTCTCTTCTTGTCTCTATACAAAGTTTCTCTAAACAAAAATTTACACACACTATTCACAGTCTATTTCGCTCTCATATCCTGATTTTTACACCAACAAGTTTAAAAGCACTCTTAGTTTTAGTGCCTCTTTCGTTCTCCTAGTTTCAGGCTATTCAGAGTCATTTAATGCAATTTCAAACCCAAAACCAAACCCCCGCTAAACAACCCAAATGGCAAATAAACAAAGCAAATTGTAACCTTTATAGAGACTTATTTCAACAATCAGAGTTTTCAAACGAAATTCTTGATTCTTTTGAAATGAACGAGATCGAAACTATTGCTAAAATGTTTACTGTTTCCGTTATAAAAACAGCCCAAGTTGGCATCCCAAAATCATCCAATAAAACTCCAAAAAAAAAAAAAACAGTGCCATGGTGGTGCGACGAACTAAAAATAGCAATTAATGACAGGAAAAAAGCTTTACGTAAGTTAAAAAAAATGCCTCACAAGAAAATCTAATAAACTTTAAGCAAAAACGCGCCCTTGCACGCCAAATATATTTACTCGAACAAAGAGAAAGCTGCACAAATTTGATGAAGTCAGTTGCACAAAACTCTAACATTAATCTTACGTGGAAAAAAATACGTATTTTCAAAGGTTCCTTCACATCTTTAAATATCCCATAATCCAACTGGAAAACAACATTTTAACTAGTACAGATGATATTGTAAACCACCTAGCCCAAAATTTTATACCATCCCACATTCCAACATCTCAAATCGTCCATAGAATCAAGTCAATTAAATTTTCAGTCAAATAACTCAGGAGAATACAATGCTGCCTTTTCCATTGAAGAGCTTAACACGGTATTAAATCACAACATTAAAAACTCCTCTCCCGGTCCAGACGACATCCATCCGTTTATGTTAAAAACTCTGTCAGACCAATCGAAAATAAACCTTTTAAATCTTTACAATAAAATCTGGACGTCTGATTCCTTCCCATGAACAGTTACAATGCATTCCGACACTGAAATCTGGTAAAAAAAACTCCCTTGCGTCTAGTTATCGTCCAAAATCCCTAAAACCAGTTCCGTGCAAAATATTATAAAAAGTGGCCAGTATACGCCTAATCTGGTACATCGACAAAAATAACGCGTTAAGCACCTGTCAAAGTGGTTTTAAGAAAAAAAAAAAAGGTCAGTTATAGATCATTTATTCAGCCTACAAAACGAAGTCCTGAATGCATTCGATAGCAAACAAAGCGTACGGGCTATCTTCTTCGACCTCGAAAAAGCCTATGACAAAGCTTGGCGTTTGAAAATTATCTAAAAACTTTATCTTATTGGAATAAGAGGACACCTCGGATTTTTCATTTTAAACTTTCTCACTGACCGAACTTTTAGAGTAAGAGTTAATAATATATATTCCCACTTGCACACTATTGAAAACGGTGTTCCACAAGGATCAGTGTTGAGCACTATCTTATTCATACTACTTATTGACAGTATCAAAGAAATCGTGCCACGTCTAGTGTCACTAGGAATATTTGCCGACGACATAAACATCTCAATACGTACAAATAACTTGAACATTGCTCAAAAAGTTATACAAGACATCTTAAATCTCATCCAAAAGTGGGCGGATATAAATGGATTAGTCTTCTCAGAATCGAAAACCCACTGTGTTTTCTTTACTAGAAAGTATACATCCCAATAACCAACTCTTAAACTCAATTAATGTACTCTCAAAGTTAAACCATGTACTAAATTTCTTGGGCTAACCTTTGATAGTAAATTATCTTGGACTCCCCACTATTTAGGACTGAAAAATACTTAATGAAAACCCTCAGTATAATTAAAACTATTAATAAGTCCAAATAAGATCTGTCCAGAAAATTACTAATGCAAATATATAGATCCCTCATTCGGAGCAAAATCGAATATGGATATCTAGCTTTCTATAACGCATTCGACAAAACCTTAGACATCATAAAGTCAATACAAAACGCAGCCATACGAATGTGTATCGGAGCTCGACCACTCTCACCAATAGATAGTATATTCTGCGAAGCAGCCGAACTCCCCTACAATTTAGGAAAAATTTGGTCACAAACGGGTTCTTCCTACCTGCTGTAACTAATCCAACAAATCCAATACAAAACTTCGTACGTTAAAAACCCTTCGCGGTAGGCCGAAAAACCGATCACAAATTTCCTGTCTTTTCTAAAAAATAATGAGCTTAATTTTTCAAACCTGAACCAAGAAAATCCAAAATTTCCATTCTGGTTATTACAAACCCCAGACATAGATTTTTCTTTAATAAACTACAGTAAATCCGAAGCCCCTCGCCGTATAATTAAAAATCGTTATCACGAAAAGTTACCAATTTTCCTAATTACGTACCATGGTTTACAGATGTGTCAAAAATCGGAAATCAATATACAGAGTGTGTTTTTTCTATCAATGCAAAAGTTAAAAACTTCAAACTTCATAAATTCTCTTCCAACTATACAGCCGAATTAATAGCACAATTCTTCACTGTTTGAAAAGCCTAAAAACGAAAGAAAACAGCAAAAATTATCTAATCCAAAGCGACATTATAAGCTCACTAACATCTATCCTGAACACTTTTTTCAACTGACAAATTTGTCCAACATATTCACCAACAACTAAACAAGTTAAAATCTCGAAACATTAATATCAAATAAACGTATATACTCAGTCATATCGGAATCCAGGGAAATGAAATAGTAGATAACCTGGCTAAAATCGCCACTACACCCTTTCCTGTAACTTCCGCCACAGTCACGAACATCAAACATTTACTAAATCAAATTGAAATATCTAATTGGCAAGCATTATGGAACACAAAATCCCAAAACAAATTATTTCAACACAAAAAATCCATACAACCTTGGAAAAACCTCTCCCAACTAAATTGACAAGAAGAATTAATAATCATCGGACTTAGAATTGGACATATGAAAGTCACCCATAATTACCTCTTCCTAAAAATCCATAAACCCCCTTATCAGTTCTGCAACTCCACCCCCATCACAGTTAAACACCTTCTTTACAAATGCCCTAACATCAATCAAATCCGTCTAGAACTAAAAATTTGGGTGTGGCTGTGCTGAGGCACAGGGCCGTCGATTTAACGTGAAACGTTTATATCGGTTTAACTATTTTTATATATTAATTACAACGTAATTCTTAGGCTATCCCCATTAGAATAAATGTCCCAAAAGAATGTCCCAATTTTATGTAACGCAAAATGTTCCAATTTTATGGGTTTTTTTTAAATAATAATTTGCGAGTCCCACAAGGCACTAGCCCGTCTGTGGGTTCCCAAGATAATTGTATCATTTATTTGTACAATATAACATCAACACTTAACTTAAGTACTACTTTCTGTTACAACATAAAAAATATTAACTTATATATTACTATACTACAAAATCCACACTCTCATTATTTATCATTTATCTTACAATTATACCATCATCTAAAATAATATTTCCTATTACAATACCTTAATATGATAACACTCATATATTACAATAATACAATATAATTTTTATACAGCTACCACTCTCTCATTAACAACTTAAAACTGGAGATAGTAATCTCATGTCAACGTAGCGTCAATGTTATAAGTGGTTATTACTAGTATTACGACACTTTTTTTCTTTTTTTTTATTGTTACTATTTCTATTGTTCTTTACATCATGCTACCAACCAAATTTTAACCTTGTTTTTCCATCTGTCCAAATTTTTTTCATTTCGAATTTCCTTTAGTATCTTCCCCATTAATTTTAATAATACCTCTTCCCCTACATTGTCTATTTTACGGTTAATCCTCCTAGATCGTGCATAGCAAGGTTTATCGAAATATCTGGTCCTGTACGTTCTTGTTCAAGTTATTAACTGCCTATCTTCGAGTTTAGCATTGAGTAATTTGCTATAATAATATAACATTTTTGAACGCAAAATGTCCTAATTTTATGTAACGTTTGTTATATTTTATAGGATTTCTGTGATTATGTTATTATATTCACATGGACCGATTTAGAATTACGTTGTAAATTTTGATCATTTTATATAAAGTATAGAATAGAAAGAGATGGAAATGTAAGCAAGAGGGGTCAAGGGGCACAGCCCCTTGAGAGGCCAAAATGACCGAGTTTTATATATATATATATCATATATATAAATATATATATATAAATACAGGGTGTGCCAAAAGAAAGTTCCACACATATATTTTACAAATATTACCACTTACAAACTAAATACATGTTCATATACTATTTCAAATATTCAAATTGGGCTCCATCAGCATTTATGCAGTCCTGTAAACGATCTGGAATACTATTGACATTTTGTTTTAAAGTTGAATTTATTTCCAAGTCATTGAAAACACAGTATATTGTGAACTTTCTTTTGGCACACCCAGTATATATAAATATATATAAATATATGCGGTGAAAAATAATAATTGTTGCGTTGCGCAATTTCGTTTCACAATTTCGTTTCACTATTTTGTTTCACAATTTCGTTTCACTATTTCATTTCACGAGCGATTTTCAAGACGTTTCACGCAAACATTCTTGACAACCAAGACAAAATTTAAAAAATTCTCACTCTGATTAGAAAACTAAACTTAACAACCAGCATTTAAAATACCTACCTGACACTGGGTGTAACAATCAAAGCAATTAAAAACACCCAGTATAATAATAATAATAATAATAAAAAGAGTGATTTAAACTGCCGTCCTTTTGACCGGTCTTTGCTGCGAATAACTGTAATCTTATATTCAATTTTGTTTATTTCGTTACAATTCTCGTAAATACTTAATAATACTTTACTCTGAAAGTCTTCTATGTGATTTCCTTTATTATCGAAACTCGTTTTATGATACATGATCTCCTTTCTAAATATTCTATTCAAATCGATTTTATCTGGATAGCTGGTCCCGTCGGTATTGCTGGAAACGAATTAGACGATTTTTCAGCTCGAACAGCAGCATAGAATGGTCCTTTTATCGAAAAGTTTTCGGCTCTTAATTTTTTCTTCTTCTTTTTCGTTCGCCATTGGCGGTCGTGATTTTTCAGCTTTTTCTGATTTCGTCTCGTTGCACCTTTCTGTTCAGCCTTCACTTCCCAATCGTCCTTGATTTTATAATTTTACATTTTTTCGTCGCTCGGTGATTTCCGCTATTTGTCGTCTCCGTACTGAATACTTCTCTTGTATATATTCTAATTGTCTGTTACACTCTCATAACTGCCATTTAGTATGCGACCTTAATCATATCGAATGTTCTTCCATTTTGCCGGAGCGTTCATGTTTTTACCCCGAATTATTCCGTTGAAACTAAGAACCACTATTCCGTACAATACTTCTTTCATACTTTCGCTTTCCTCGTTTCCTGTTCTCCTTGCTCTTGCTACCTCTATTTCCCTAGTATCTAATGAATTAGGCTTTGATATTTCTGTAATTCCTTTTACAATCTATTAAGTTCGCTGCATTAAAGCCATTTTTCGGCAAATCCCAAACAAAAAAAAAAAATAAAGTCTTATTACTTAAATTGTTTACCAACGCAAAATTTGAAAAGGAAAAAATTTTTATGGTATAGTTTTTGAACGGGAGCAAAATTAAAAATCATTCTCTTAATTAAAACCCGAACTGAACCAAAAAGTTGATTAAAAATTAAATTTGTATTTCAAAACTTTTTTTTAAAAAAACCGTTTGAGATATCCAGGAAATTTTTTAGTTTAACTTTCGCCGTCACGGTACTTTGCCAATTTGTTACACGTGCGAAATTATGAATTTAGGCTACTTATTTATCTTTGAATAAATTACGTTGTGTAAGTGACTAATGGAAAAAGTGATGAGGGATTTTACAAAAAGACGTAAAAATAATTTCGTAGGCTAATGCCACATTGCAGGTATCACGCTAGTCATCTGGCCGCTTCGTGATTCGCCTGGTTCCTAAGTATCGAAATGCTTAATGGCCCCATCAAAGCTTCGACGCTCGCTGGTGTTTTGTTAATTAATCACAATTACGAAATGTCTTAACCGTAACACTGATTTATGAAAAATGTGACGATTATTAAAAATGTACAGATTAAATTATTAATTAGGATTTTTTCTCTGACTGAAGAAAGATGTTGTCAAATGCAGGTTTTTTTTCGATTTTTAAAGAACAAAATGTGAAGTTGTAAAATTGTATCTGGTTCAGAAGTTAGTGAGCTTCCGAGTTGTATAGTTTTTAAAGTTCTTTTCCCATCATTATAGAATAGAAAAAAAAACAAACAAATTAAGCCAAAATTAAAATTAAAAATAATAATTCATGCGGGTGATGAAATCATTGCAATTCTTTAATACAAAAAATTAGAATAAAAAATAATAATATCGACGTAGGCGGCTCTGTACGCTGTTGGCCTAACTGATCGCAGTCCTAATTTAACAGGCCGTTTTCAGTGCGCTATTTTTGGAATTTCGAAAAATTGTATGAAAATAAAAACGTCTCCATTTGTAAGAAAATCTTACAAAACTTCTTCCCATACAATATTTTTTATGTTTTCAAAATTAAAATTTTTAAGCCTATTTGCGACCGACATCTTGACAATATAGCATACATCAGCTCCGCCTACGACTAAATAAAGAAGTATCGGGGGTGTAGTACTATCCAACGCAGTCAAAAACTCCTTTTCTTTACTACTTATTAACGATTGTAACGAACGTTAAGGTTATTGAAAATGGCCAACCTGCTTGGAACGGTGTCACTTGAATCTAATTTAATTCATGAAAGGGGGGAAAATTCTGCGTTTTAATCAAAGATCAAAATTTTTCCGCTAATTAAATAATTTGTAAACGTACATCATTTCATACTTTTGTTTTGAATGATGATGACCATATTGATCTTGTTTCAATATTTTTCAGATTTGTATAAAGATGAAATTAATAATGGCGCTGTTTCTAGTTCATAATTTTAAAATACGAAAAAAAAAAAAAAAAAGGATCGAAATTCCAACAGTATTGTATTAAAAGTATATAAAGTTGATTTGTTTCTGGGTAAAGGTCCTTGGTTGACGAGCCAAAAAAAAAAAACAAAAAAAAAACCAAAAAAACAAAGCCTTATTATGTATAGGATAATTTGATAAACATATTAAAAATAATAAAACTTATAAAGCAAATGGTTCCCGAAAACGAAATGAAACAAAATAGGTGTAGTGAAAAAATTGTATTAAAACATATTAAAACGGTTGCACTATGTGTAACTTCAGAAGCTTAAATCATATTGAACAGCAATCAATTTTAAATTCAAGGGAAAAGTTTATATATGTGCCGTTCGCCGAGAAAAGGGACCTGTAGTGCAAAAATATGATACTTGAAAGTGTGTAGAATAAAATGCAATTTATTTAATGTCCTAAAATGTACAAAACTGACTAAAGAAAATCGGAAAGAATTGGAAAAATATTAAAAATTTAAAAAAAAATCTTTAAAATGTTTTTCCCTAGTTGTCAGTTTTTTTGTTGGAATTTTTTAATGATTTTTTATTTGCTTCGGGTATTTTTTGAATCATTAAACCTTTTTTATTTTTCGGAACTTCGGTTTTTTCTTTTTCTTTGTATGTAGTTTCATTTTTTTCCTTTCTCTTTCGTGTCAAATTTGCTACAGACTCTTATACAGTTACATTTGTTGCATTCGACTGTATTTTCAGCTTAGGTTAGTCAGGTTTAGGAGTTGTGGAATTGCGTTTTTTGTTTTTATTGGTGATACGTTTCGCTGATCATGTAAGTGAAATTTTTCCTCTTTTGAGTCGACAAATTTTTTGTAGGTGATTTCATTTTTTCTAAACTAGAAATGGTGATACTTTGTTATACCTATTGTGAAAACAGTACTGAATTAATAATGTGATAAAATTAAAATTTGAGAAATGAAAGTAAGGAATTACGACAATACACCTGGTAATTGTTGATCAATAAAAATCTTGAAATTTTGTGTCCCACCTTCGCTTTTTGATTTTGCTTGCATTCACAGCAACATTGAATTTTTTACGGCTGCATCGATTAACAACTTCTTCAAAATCTTCGTAGCAATCGAACGTTTGAGCGACCAAATTCTGACTTAACCAGGCCCAACTTAGGCAACGATGCTCTATTGAGTGGCATCACGTTACATACAGGAATGCGTAGTAGGCTAGTATATTGTGGAAGTATTGGTTCGCGCAAACTTAAAACGCGCTTTTCTCAAAACTAGTTTTCGTAGCAAAGACCCCTTTTTTCGGAGAACGTCGCATATACGAAATACCCAGAAAACTACACTGATAACAAAGGGAGTACAATTTAAAAAATCTTAAAATTCATTTTCTTGTTTGTTTTATTTCTTCCTGTAATCGCTTGTCTCAATAATATGATAAGTTATAAATATTATATTTTAAAAACCCTTAAATTACGTTACAAATGTTATATATTTTTTTTTTTATATATTTTTTTTTTTTATATATTTTTTTTTAATATTTTTATATTATATTACAAATGTTATATTGCAATATATAAAAATATATAACATTTGTAACGTAATTTAAGGGTTTTTAAAATATAATATTTATAACTTATCATATTATTCATTTTCTTGTTTGTTTTATTTAATCGAACATATTGATAAAAATGGACGATATATCTTAACTTACTAATGTGATTTTCCGGTCGAAAATTTCTCTTTGTAGTATTTCTTTTAATAAAGTATTTATTCTTTTCGTAGGAACTGAATTAATTTTTTTTAAATATTCGAAATTTTATCGGTAACTTTTCATTGTTATTTTCTAATTCCTAAATAATGAGGTCGTAAGAGGTGCAATCTAGGTATAAAATATTGCTTACGGAGAAATATAAGGATAAAATAAAATTTCAAAATGTTATTATGAAAACAATTTTTCTGATTTTTTAATTTATGTTTTACTTTGTTTTGTTGTTTGTTAAAACATGAGACATAATAAAATGGTTGCGAAAGTTTCATAAGTTTTATTATTTCTTATTCCAGTGCCTCTGTAACGTTTTCTGTAGTATTGCCGAAGATGGTAATTGTTCAACGTGCTATGCGTTTTTAGCCTGAATGAACAACATACTGTTAATATATTTTTTTCCTGGAAAAAAGAACATACCGACACTTGAAAATTTGAACTAAAAATTAAAAAAAGAAAAGTGCATTAAAACTAAAAAGTAATTATTTGATAAAAGATAATGTATTCACGGTAACATAGTTAAGAATATTATGATTATTCTTAAAAAACATTCGCTTTTTGGATTCAGCGCCCAATTCAAATTGCAACAATAATATTGGAAAATATTGAGTACATTACTGTTAAATATTTCTGAGCCATACATTGAATCTTGTCATCAATGATCTGAACAATGTCAGTAAAGTAAGAAATACTGCTGCGACTACAAATGACATTATAAATTTTTTTAGAGAAAGTACATTGCGGAAAAATAAAATTCCAAATATATGTACTTCCCTTTTGTGAAACGCGTTGGACAGCAAAGTACAAAAGTATCAGAAAATTTTCTGAAAACTTTCTAACTATTTTACGAGTTTTAGAAGAACTTTCGCGCGACGCACTGAACTCTTAAAAAAGGAAAACTAAAGCATATCAGCTATAGACGACTGTAACATACATTGTGACACTCCTAGCTATTCTGTCAAACTTGAACCCGTCTGCTGCAACCAATTACAAGAAGTAAATATGAATATAAAGGCGATACACGATCACGTAAATAAATTAACGGACGTGCTTCAGTCTCACCGCGATAATGCCTCCATGGAGTTTTCGGTCATTTTCGAGAAAGCTCAAAAAATTTTCGAATAATTGGATGTTGAATTTAAGCGTTCTCGAGTAGCGGCAAGGCAGGCTCAGAGATCAGATCAACTATCTGAAAATGTAAAAGAATTTTTCAGAATATCTGTCTTCAACTCATATTTAGATTCTATCATTTCTTTTTCGAGAAATCGATTTTCTTCAACACACAAAAACGTATTTTCACTTATGCAGCTCCACCCAGAAAATTAAATAAATCTTCATTTTTAGATGTAGCAGAAGATATACAGAATTTTTATGGAGATTTTCTACATAATTTTGTTGCCGACGCTACCACGTGGTACGAGATATTGAAGACAAATGAAGCAAGTGATGCGGCTTTAAATGAATCCATTTGTTGAATACGCAGATTTGATTTCTTGAGCCACCCCGTTTTACCCAGCGGTATGTGAGGCAATCAAAATTGGTTTAATTATTCTAGCAACAACATGTAGCATTGAACGTACATTTAGCACGTTTCGACGTGTCAAGACTTAGAATCGGTTAACGATGGGAGACGCAAGGCTAAGCGGCCTGTGCATGCTCAGTGTTCACTGGAAAAGAGCAGAGGACACTGAATTTATCGACAAAGTGATGAGCAGATTTGGACAGCAATCTAGACGCCTTAAGTTTTTATTCAAACGATGACTTAATAAAAAAAAATTCTTAATCTTTTTCTGTGTATTTTCCTTCCCGATAGAGGGGTGCAAGTGCACCTTCTTGCACCCTCCTCCCGGCGCCCATGAACCGGTCCTTAAAATTCCAATCAGGTGACGACTGGAATAAGTATTATTCAATCATAATATCCCTTAAGTATATTATTCTCAAATATATTATCTTTTATTAAATAATTATTTTTTACTTTTTAGCGGATTTATTATTTTATTTTTTGTTGCAAATTTCGAAGTTAATATTTATCTTTTAAAAAATAATTTAATTTTATTCAGTTTTATGTTTTGTTAACTTTTTAAATTGTGTTAGCGGTATTGTTGTAAATTTTCATTATCATTTGTAACTGTATCGCTCGCGCAAATTTTTGCATAGATAGAAATTGATGAATAATAATAATAATAATAATAATAAAGAATTTTGGATTTGATTATTATTATTATATTTAACCATACTATGTACAATGACAAAGGTTAAACGCATGGGAGGTACGGTTATTTTTTTGTTACAAAAATAAATAAATAATCAAATTTATACAATAATAGACATTGTAATGTTATATAATCTCGTTTAGAATGGTTCAGTCGGTGAGGAAGTGGATAAGAACAGCTGACACGCGTTACCTATTCGCGCAATTTTGATGTAGGGAGACAACTCTCCGCGATATATTCCGTTTACAATTCGAATGTGTACAAAAAAAAAAATTACAGCACCGAAAACTGATTGTAATCACTTAACTTTTAATCGCTATGTGAGTGTAATCTAAATATCTTCGTACATCGACATCACAACCTATGCACGATGGTGCGCATGTTTGCCTTATTTGCTTTCTTGTACGAGACTATTAATGATTATTATGAAAAAACGGAAAAGAAACTGAAAGAAGAATTTAAAAAAGTGGTTACAGATAGAGAAGGAAATGTAAATAAAATAATAAAATGAAAGAAGAAAAAATTGGGAAAAAAACCAGAAAAGAATATGTGGATAAATGAATGATTTGATTAATTTCAAACACTCGTTTAATGTAGAATAAGAAATCTGTTGACCAGCTTAGGCTTGACTGGTCTAAATTTAAGATTTAAAGTTATAATAAATTTGTGGTTTTATTGGAGAAAAAAAAAAAACATAACATTTTTCACTTTACTTTTTTTTTTTTCTTTCTACTGTATCAATGTACGCCGAGTAATCCCCCATTAAGCTACTGGTTAATTATTTAGAGAACTGTTCACCGCCTAAGATATTTACACGTCTCATTTATCCCATACGAGAATGATATTACTAACGCAGTTTTTATTTCTTGTCCGTATAACGACATATTTACATGTCAACATTTTAGCCAGGAAACGCCGCATATTATGGAATAAATAATTAGGTAAATCGGAAATCGACAATTCTACAATTAGTACACAGTAAATAATACGCGTTGTCGACTAGGAGGAGACAAAAAGGGACCTATCTCTCCCGCAACAGATACGGAGATGACAATTTGTTTAGTAAGTTCTGAGAAAATGGCTCGGAATTCGCATTTCTACACAGACGGGGAATGAATTTGAATTTGAAACGGAAAAATTTTACTCGTCGGCTAACGTTAGCAGCGATTAATTTGAAAAGTATAATTCGAGTTATTTCTTAAACGGGACGCGGCATTCGAAACGCGCCACTAAAACGCTATTCATCCAGAACCGATGCTCAACTGTGGAATTATGTTCATTGTCATTTATCTGTACGACAGCAGCGTCTGCCGCTGTAAAAATCTCAGCGTATGCTATCCGCCGAGAAGAACATGTTTGAATATTTCTTTCATTATTCTCTGGTTCTGATTTATCGTCACACAAACAATGACTATACTCGAGCACATTTTATCTTTGAACAGTTCCTTTTCAGTTTCCTTTTTGTTTTCCTCGTAGGAGCATGCCCACCATCCGCTGCTCCTACGTACGGTCCTTTTCTGTTACAGTGTCTTGAAACGACTCTAGTTTGATATAAAATCGATATAGTACGCATAAGCCGCGACGGGGTTCAGGAAGAGTTGTACTCAGAGTGCGGAGTGTGCCTCAACTAGGAGGACCGTATGCAGCGGTAAGCCACCGTAGCAGCGTTAGCTGCTGCTGTTTACAGAGGCTACAGGGTAAATCTGAATCGAAGTTCATAGTGTTCCTTTCTTCGCTTAGTTAAAATGTTTCACAGCGGACACGTGGTATGTGCTCCTATTGCGGCCGCGTTTTTCCGACTGACGAAGAATTAACGTTCGACAATTCGTTTTACTACATCCGAGTTTTACTAGCCGACACCTGTCCGATAGCGGCGGTATGCAGTTAAAACCTGGAACCGACTGAAAAAAGGTATGGCCCGGCGTTGATTATTTTTTTTGCTTTTTGCGGAATTTGCGCTTTTTGCTCGCCTTTGGTGTAGGCTCACTTTTCTTTTAAAACGAGCGAAAAAATTCAATAAAAATGCAATACGGTCTCTAGTAATCAGCGGCGCCGCGATTACGGTTTTAGCTTCGTAAAATAAAAACGGTCGCAGTTTTTCGATACTTTGTTTATTCTACAAGTCTGCACGACAAGCTGTACAGTAGATTAGAAAATTAATACGGTGCTTCGGCCCTACCGGTGCTTTGCAGAAACCAAAATATTTTTCGCATATCGGTGTAGTAATAATCGTAAACGGATTAATATCTTCTATTATTTATTGAACCCGAATAATCGGTAGAGACAACTTGTTGTTTGGTTTTGTATTGAAAAAATTTCTAGTTTTTAAAAATCTTTCAATACAGATGTTTGAAATGTGTATACGTGTCATTTGATTAGGAAAAATATTGAAAACCTACATAATCATTTAGCGGGGTTACAGAAGTATCTTTCGCTCTCGGCACTGACTTTAAGTAATGTAATGTTTGCGAAATGAATGGCACAACTATAACTTAAGGCAACTATACACTCAGGCGTTGTCGACTTTTTAAATGTAATAACATTGTTTGCTGTAAATATATTGCTTGATATCGACGAGTGCAACTCTATATGCATCGAGAAGTTAACGCAGGTACTTTTATAAAAGATTAATTATGTATACAATTTTTTTCCAGAGAGGCATTTTCTATAATAGGATTAAGAGGGCTAGAGAAGCCTTCCATTTCAATTTTTAGAAAAATGTTTGTAACATCATTTTTAAAAAAAGGTCGCAATATTATTTATAATATATTTTAAAAATAAAATCCGATTATAATACGAGCAAAAAATTAAACATGTACATGTAAATACGTGTAAATGGGTTCTCAGAAAGGGCTCTAACGATTTCGATCAGATTTACGAATTGCGAGTTTTTGGGGTATCTGGAAATCGATTGTTAGTCTAGGGGTTTAAAATTCTATGAAAGGAGCAACGGTGAAAAGGGGACGGCTGATGTTTTTTTAAAGGTTTATTATAGAATAAACAAAACGTTTATTTAGCAAAAAATAATAAATTTATTTAAATTTGAAAACGTAATGTTTCGTTTCGTGATGAAATATATTTGTTTACGGTTTACGTTTTACATTTAAGTATTACGTTAATTTTCAAATCGGTGCTGCAGGACGTGATAATTTATAATAATACTTCTGTCCAGTGAATTCTGAATGTTTTTTTATTTTTGTAACAAACGAATAATATACAAAACTATGTAGCTTTCATGATGTGTGTTAGTGTTAAATGTTTGACTGCTTTTAAAACTTTTGGATCGATCGATTGATTTGTGCGAAATCAGATCCGAGCAAAGTTTGGTTAATATGTATACTATTAAATAAGCAATTATTCAATATATACATATGTAACTGATTTTCGGAAATGCCTGCGGTAATTTTGATAAAATTTACAAATTAGTAGAGAGTTTTGAGAGAAATCGATTGTTCTAGAAAAATGGGACTATTTTCGTGTTAGCGATCAAATTTGTAGTTTTGGGTTTAATAAAAAGTAAATTTAATAATTCGCTTATTTACCGGGTTAAATAGAAAACTGGGTAAATATCGCATGAGGCTACGTCAGCTGTTTCCACTCCTTTCGTAGTCCATATTGATACGTACAACATCACATTACTTTATACTTTGTTTCTGTTTCTCTCGACTGACGAATACTAACGTTAATTTGGATATCACACTTGAAATTAAATAAATAATAAATTTGAAATTTTTGTGCTACCAATGTATTACAAATTCCTCTTTAAATTTATAGATGACTCTCTGGAATCAACTAAGATTGACTATCAATAAGTCTATTCCAATAATCTTCCAGTTTTGTTAATTCTCTATTTTTTTCTCATACTGAATTCACATCTTCGTTTACCTTTCAAACGACATGCTTATCCTTATCATCACATTCCCTGCGGAAAATACGATAATCAACACGATCTTCACCAAATGTGTGTAGTTTCATTCCAGCTGGTTTTCTATGAAACAAGTCAAATAATTCTCACTCTTAATTTACCAGTCATCGTTATTCTTTCTCATTGAATCGGCAATAATATCTTCATATTTCATGTCATATCGGCATCGCAATTTAAAATAACATTTCTTATAACTTTGGGCCTTCCTAACATTTGATAGTCACTAGAAAAAAAAAAGTTTAAATATAACTTTACGCTCATGGTGAAATAGATCAAAGAGCAACAGGCTCATATGTCATTGTGTTTTCTCATGAAATATTTCATACCATTCTAAATAAAGCCGCTCAACAAACTATTATTCCAGTTTGGGATTCACAAAACTACCCTACGAGTTTGAAACAGCAGCTGCCACATTTCTATATGATGATTAATTTCTTAAGTTATTATTTCAACCTCCATGAAAAGCTTTCTCCTCATTAAAAATGCCCGGACTCCTTGCGATGATTTATTAAATTTTACGTAAATTTTATGTAGAATTGGGTGATACTTTTTGATTCGTACAGACAATCTTTTATATTGTACAGCTTCTAGAAGGAAAGCTCAAGTTTTGTGTTAATTAAAAAGCTAATATTAGATAAACACATTTAAGAAAAACCTGGATTTTTGAAAATTGTTCTTATGACTTTGGAATCTCGCCTATAGTTATCAGTGCAGTCTTAAAGAATGAGGTAATATTTTATCGATATAAAATTTTCTCTATGACTGCTACGTATTTCGCGTTGCCAAAAATATGTTCAAATCTCGCTATACTATAAATTAAACATAAACAGACACTCATAAAATAACATATTTAAACGCTGACGTGTTTCGAAGCCGATATTTTTCCGAAAAAATTATTCAATATTGTTTCCAGTTTTTTTCTTCTTTTGTATGTGTTTTATCTATGACGATAAAGAAACTAGAATGTTCCTATCGCTATCATTTTTAGCAGCGTCGGCTTGTAGTCTGCAAAAAAAAATGATTATTGCATTATTTTTCTTCCTTCTTTTATATCAACCCGAGAAATAGAAAGAAGAAAAAAATAAAGTTATAAGTCCTTCATCCCCTTCTTATCTTAATTATCTTAATATTCTGATTCATCCACCGCCTATACCTGGTGCATTGTGGGTCTCCTTGTTCGGATGGTGGCCATAGTGGTAATAGCAAGGTGGTGTGTATCTTCCTGGGTCAGTTCTGTGCTATCTTTTAGTAATCATGCTGGTCTCCTCCGATGTAGATTTGCATTCTTTATTCTCATTAATATTTCGTAAGCTTGTCGTCTGTAGCTGCCGTTAGAATGATGGATAAACAATCACTTGGCTTTTCTGGACTGGAATTGCGAGCACTCTTTGCAGTCGCAGCCGTAGTGCGAAATAGCGATTTCGTTTTTCTTTTCATCGCGCACTCACTGCTTTGCAGTTGCGGCCATATTGTTTGACGGAGATCTTTTTGTGGGCGCTGCCCAGCAATCGCAATTGTGGATAACTTCTTCTCTTTTGATGCTGATTACATCGCATTTAGTTTTATATAGATAAGATATATCATAAAAAAACGGCCAGTAAGACATGAAAGCTTCCCTTTCCTCTAGCACATTCCTCATATTTTTTCTCTATACATTTTTTCCCTTTGCACTATTTTGTTATCGATCTTTTTTGACTCTTTTGTTATTTCTTCGTAGTAGTTCTGACCGTCTCCTTCTTTTCTGGATAACTCTTCTAGTGACCTCATTTTTCTTTCGTCCTATGTTCTTCTTTCTTGATAGGTAATTGCACATTGCTGACAAGTCCAACAAATTTTTAAAAAAAAGCGTTTAAGGATGGGGGATAAAAATAATTCGAGCAACAGTAGAAGGAAATGAAAGAATATAAGAAGCACCGATAAAAGGAGGGAGACGACTATTGTTCATCAGAAAGGGTAAAAAGTTCAAACAAAATATGATCAAAATCACAGGGAATGTGGAAGAGGGATGAACAGGACAATATAGCGTAGAAGCAGATGAAAACCGAGGAAATGATGCTGGAAGCAGAACGTGATTAAAATGAAGGCGACAAATAGCCGTGACTGTTGTGCATTTAAATAAAAGGAAGTCTGGGAACTACAGGCTAGGAGAAAGAGATGGCTGAATAGAGAGGTAAATGGTTGATTATTGTTCAGGAATTTATTATTTTATGTTTCTTATTTTTTTCAATTTTGAAAAGAAAGTTGCATGTTTGTCTAGTATGTTTTTTTCTTTTTTTTTTTTTTTACGTTTGTTTTTTGTGTATAACTTATGTTCACGGGAACCGATTTAATGATATTTTGTTCATTTGAAAGTGTACCGGTTAGTGACGATAATGTTATAAGTATATCGGCGGTTACCGGTGAACGTGGGTACTTTAGATAAGTTTTTTTAGGAATCCAACAAATAACATTGCCCCTTAAAATATTATTGAAAAAAACTAATTTTTAATGCAGAAAAAAAAACTAAAATACTATCAATGTTAATTACCACGGAGAACTTAGGTTGGAATAAATAAAACGAATTTTCAATGGTCGTAGCGTCATTTTTTAATAATGTTCATCTTCCTACCTTACAAAATAAAATGCTTTCTATTAATCTTCCATCTCAATTTATTTCAATTGTTATTCGGTTGTTCCAGAATCGTGCGATTCATCTTTCTACACTTCCTGACTCTACTTCCAGAACTGTGTACAATGGTCTTCCACAGGGCTCCTGTTTAAGTCCTACGCTTTTCAATATATATATATATATATTCTTAATATAGCCTCCCTCCCGATAGGGTCATCTTCCCTTTTCTTTGCTGATGACATCCTTCTATATTCTCTGCAAACGAAGAAATGAATAATTCCTTGTTATTATTAAATGATTCACTCTCAGATCTACACCTTTTTATGTCACCGTCTAAATCCGCTTGTATTAATTTTACTTATCGACCTTTTAATCCTTCTTTAATAAACCCTTCAGTAAATAACATTCCTATTCCCTTAGTTAAAAATTTTTGTTATCTCGGTCTGTTCCTAAATAGTCGTCTCTCCTTTTTCGAGCACATTAACTATCTTCATATGTCGGTAAATAAAAGACTAAATCTCTTTAAATCTATTTCATCAACAAGGTGGGGAGGAGATCCTAGTACCTTAATTGTCCTTTATAAATCTATAGTACATTCCAAACTAGATTATTGTTCGTTTATCTATGGTAACTCCTCCAGATCTCTCTTTTGTAAACTGGATCGGGTCCAGAATTGCTTTCTTCGTTTATGTGTAGGAGCCCTTAAATCAACTCCCATTCCTGCAATACATGCTGAATGCAATGTTCTCTCTTTACCAATCCGTAGATCTCACTTGGGATATCGCTTTCTTTTAAAACGGCTTCCAGTTTCTTCCTCAAAACTTATTTCATCCTACTCTACCCTACTTCAGAATTGGCGATTCACTTTCAAAAAAATTCCCTTTCTTTCTCATATCTCAAATCGACTTGTTAAATTTCTTCCACAAATTATAATACATAATAAACTTCCTTACTTTACCTTTCATTTTACAGACTTTCTCTTTCCTCCTAATCTATCTTTGTTGTCCACCACAACCTAATCAAGATTTCCTTAACACTATTAACTCTCTATTTCCTTTTCATTCTCTTCTTTATACTGACGGATCGAAGGGTCCTCACGGCGTTGGAGCATCCTTCCTATATGCTGTTCACAACTCTACTTTGAAAGTTATAAACTTCCTCCAACTTGCTCTATTTTCTTTGCAGAATCGGTTGCGATATTAAGAGCCATTCTTTACATATCCTTAATACGAGACAATAATAAATTCCTAATTATCTCTGATTCTAAAAGTGTTTTACAAACTATCTCATCTGTTTTTCCTCATCCTTCTTGTGATCCAATCATTCTTCGTATTCGCTCGATTATCCATAACCTTTTCCAAACTTACCACATTCAGATCGAGTTCCTTTGGATTCCAGGCCATGTTGGTATAGAAGGAAACGAAAGAGTTGATCAGTTGTCTCGTGGTGCAGCTGTTAATGGAGTCCTCCCATTAATAAGTTCACTGCTAATAATTTACTTGCATTATCTAAAAAATTCCATTATAGGTTTTGGTCAGACTCATATCCTTCCTCCTTTTCTAACCAATTTTCCTTTTATCTTTCTATTCAGCCATATATTCCAGTTAATCCTTGGTTCCATGAATTTCCGTCTTTGCAGCGCTATTTTATTTCCTCTTTATGTCGATTGCGTTTCGATCATAGTTTGCTTCCTTCATCTCGCTATCGAGTTTCACTTTCAGACTCTCCTTACTGTCCGCTACATCCTCCAAATGATGTCCACGAATGTAATTCTAACCACATTCTTTTCGAATGTTCCACACTGTCGTCTGAACGTTTCCTTCTTTACTCTCAACTTCTGAGACTTAATATTCCTGCTCCCTATAGTGCTGCATCTGTTCTCTCCTTTCCTTCGTTAACTGTTGTCGCTCCCTTTGTATCCTTCATTGATGCGATATCTGACCGCGTACGAATCTGAATAATTAATTCAGCAATACTTTCCTGTCTTGTCGAACATGGGTCAATGCTCTTTGTCAGCGAGTCCAGAAAAAAAAAAAAAAAAAAAAACCTTTCACTATGCGGATTGATGTTTGTATGGTATCCTTTGTTCATTAGAAATTATAGCGGTAAATGGTTGTCACACATGAGCACTGATGAATACTATTAAGTACCGGTATTTAGTGGTCCTTAAAATAATTGTTTAAAAAGGGAGTACCTTAAGAGAAGTACTTTCATCGCTTAATATAACGAGACAAGAATTAACCAAAAAGATTTTCATTAGAATACGGGGAAAATACGAACACGAAAGATCAACAAGAGAACTTAGAGTATTGTTAATAAAATTTACCATATGGAAATGTAGATTCGAATTATGATAATGAATCAAAGCGCAATTTACAAACTCATTACTGACTGAATTTAAAATTTACTTCTCAACCAATACCGGGCTCTTTATACAGTACTAAAAGTGTTATTATTTGAAATTGGTCTATCCGTATTTACCAGTTAAAAATAATTGCATTGAAAATGATGAAACAAAATTGTTAAAAGATATATACCGTTGTTTTCAGTTCTAAAAATTGAATAAAAATGAGGTAAAAGATAAAAAATAATTTTACTCGATAAAAGACGATATATTTTACAGTAAAATATACATTAAATATATTCTTACACAAAATTTATACTTATTGGAATTTAGGCACACCAAGTTCAAATTGCAACGATAATTAGAAACCATGTTAATTGAATGTTAGGTGTTGAAAACATCAGGAATATTTAATGCGGTTTTTTAACTGTTGCAATTTAAATTTGGTGTACCGAGACTCTAATTATAGTATGAATTTTGTTTACAAATAATCATAACATCCCTCTTTCAAGGTATATTCTTTATCGTATAAGATATATTATCTTCGATCGAATTATTTGTTTTTTACTTTTTAGGGCATACATATTAAATTTTTAGAAGAAATCTTGAAGTAGGTATTTTTTTTTATCATTTTAAATTGATAAATTCTCCGCTTGAACAAAAAATAGTCTTAAAAGCATACTAAACTGCTTGTAACGTTCGCTGAATGGCACAGACCGCGGCCTGCTGAGTCCGAATGATGACCTCTACGTGAAAGCCGTGATAAGGACCAACCAATACTGGCGTAGCGTTAATTCTTAATGAGTGATTGTTGTTAAGACAACGAATTTTCGTGACGTTCACTTTCTGAATATTGTAGACGTTGTCACGGAAAAATATTTAGGGCGTGATGCAGACTAACATTCCATTTTTCACCTGTTTTTCGGCATGTTTTTTTTCATATTTCTAATTTAACTCTTACATAATGCTATCTGGTCTTTTCCTACTACCATTTCTATTTTAACTTCCTCCGTCAACTATTCTAATCAAATCAAATTCATCGATAATACTTGTTTTAGTTAGGTTCTTAGCGAAGTCGATTAAAAAGAGAAAAGTTCGCACGACCTTTTAGGGATATGATATTACAAACGACCATAACATAACCCACGATCGTAAAAATAGCCATAAAAGCAGCGTATAATTTAACGAACTTTTAAATAGAATCCTAATGGGAGATTTTTTTAGTGTCTTTGAATCCCACAAACATTACATTTCTCCCTGTAGCTGCTCTATCTGAATTATGGATTCCTTTTCATTTTCAAATCTTGGCTCCTATTTTTCTAACCAACCGGATCTATTGCGTCCTTCTCAGATTATTAATTTTGCCTTCTTTGCAACGTTCATCTCTCTCTGTAATCTGTACTCTACACTTTGAATGCAGCTTACTTCCCTCGTCACTGTTTTTCTCATTTGTATCTTTTCCATTTTGTCCTCTCCGCCCTTTTACTTCTCTTTATGGCCCTATTCTTTTTGCATGCTCATCCATCGTTGCTGAATGTTCCTCTTTCTACTTGTCACATTTACTAATAGACCTGCTCTTTATAGCACATCCTTCATTTTCTTCTTTCTTCCTCATATTATTATATCGGTTCTTGTAACCTTTCTGTCTGCTGTCTTTGATTACGTAAAGATCTAATTACACTTTCCTTTCTTTCCCTAGTTCTTGGGTTGATGTCCACATCAACGAACCCACAAAAAAAAAAAAAAAAGGAGTGTCTGATTACTATTATTTTTTTTTTGTATAAACCACAATTCACTTTTTATTCCTACGCGGAATAAATTATTTTCTACCTCAGCTTCTGTCTCTTTAAATTCTTTTTAGAAGAAAGAAAGAAGAAAAAGAAGAAAAACATTTATTTGTACACCTTCGATACATAATGCAATACAGAAATTTAATAGAAATTATTATCCGTACCGAAAGAGAAACTGTTTTTACCGGATCCATGGGCATATCGGTTAATAATTTATTTAAAATTAGTTAACAGGATTTAACTTGCAGGAAAAATTACAAAATAAAAAACTTGCATGCATGAACAACCGAACTTACAATAAAATGATTAATTAGTCTTTTTTTTTTTTTTTTAATTTACACGAGCTACTGCCAGATGTTTCATTACGTTTAAAAATTAAAAATATGAAGATCAATTTTTTAAATTCACAAATGTTATCTGGGCAAGGCAAGTTCCAATCCTATTTATTTAGATTTAAGCTTGTGGATACCCCATTTTGTACTCTGTGTCCATGATGCTAAACATTTTTTGTCCGAATGTCCCGCCTTCTTCGGCATTCGTAAAGCTCATAATATTGCTTCATTCTATACGTCCCGTGCTCTTGATAAGAGTAACAATGCGGTCTTTCTGGAGTTACTGAAAGAGCTATGTGCCTTAAATTTACTTTATGTGATCAGTAGCTTTCTCCACACACTAATTCAACCGTTAACGTGATGATGTTGATAGCCTTTTCGGCATGCTTAATTTACTCTACGTATTATTTCAAGTTATATTTAAGAACATATATTTGTATAGCACAGTGTTTACATGTTTCTACTTTTATTAACTCGTCTTTGTATCCTTTACTGTTGCTACAGACAACTTCACATACAACTTGGTCGGTGACGGGACTATGTTTTTCATCTCATCCCCTTCTAATAATTTAAGCACATCTTGTAGATTGGCTACCAAGTCGGAGGTCACAGGTTCGAGACTTGTCTCGTCCCGGATCCAAGTCGCTCCCAAGCTTACCCAGCCTGAAATAATTGGGTACCAGAGAAATCTGGGAAAGTAAAGGCGGCCGAGAGAAAGGAACTGCCCCCCCCCTACTCAAATTAGTGCCGTTGGGCTTAGTACATTGTGAACCTTAACTTCACAATCCCGACGCCCTGTCAAGGGTATGGAACTCACTTTTACTTGTAGAGAACTATTGCATACACCGCCTTTATTTTGTTTTGTTTAAGCTGCACATTCATTTGCACCCATTATTCCTTTTTAGGTACACTAGTTTCCTGTACATCGAACACACATATTATAATAAATATATTTCTCCATCCATAATTTTGGAATTGGGGTCTAAGAAGAAAAAAAAAATCAGTGATATTATTAACTAACGTTAAGTCAGATGCTTTGCATGCGTCAACATTTTCTGCGTGTTCTTTGTAATTATTTCTTGAATATATGGCATTTTTAGGTAATCATGCATGGAGTTGATGCTGGTGTATCGCGGTTTATTTAGGATTATTCTTAGATAGTGATTCCGAATTCTTTGAAGTTCCTGAAAACTAATTTAACTGGTAGGCGACGAAATTATTACTGCATATGATAGTTTTGACAAAATAATTTATTTATAAATAATAAGCTTGTTTTGAGATGTTAAACTTTCTATTAAACTAGATAGACAACAAATCGTTTACCTTTATTCTTAATAAGTTTCGTGAACGTTAATCTTTCATCATGTGATAGACATTTAAGTATTGGATTTCATCCTTCCATTCAACACGACTATTCTGGATATCTATTTGTTTTCGTATACGCGGCCGTCTTCTAGTGAATAAAATAGCTTCTGTTTTATTATCATTTATTTTAATTTGCCACTTATTTAAGTATTTTATTATCATATTTACTGTTTTATGAAGTCTATTTGCTGTTGTGTTCGTTCTGTAACATGTCGCTAGTATCGCAGTATCGTCTGCATATAGGTACGTTTCAGACCCTTCAATTTTGGGTATGTCCGCCTACGTTTGCTATAAATAAATATGGTCCTAAAATGCTCCCTTGCGAAACGCCAGCAGTTATGTACTCCATGGGCGACTCAAAATCATTTATTTTAATATAAAATTTTCTATTTAGTGAAATATGATTTCAATATATATATTAATCCTGCAGGATACTTGAGCTGAGTTCTTATACCTTCGATCCATGCGGTGTCAAACGGTTTTTCAATATCAATTAATAAAGCACCTGTGCATGTTTGTTTAGATTAAAACCGTCAATAATTTCGTCACAAATTTCAATTAATTGAATGATTGTACTTAGTTTAGGTCAGAAGCCACATTGATTAATCGGATTATTTTCATCACTGTACTTCCTTAATCTAAATAGTATAATTTTCTCGAATAGTTTACTTAAATTACTTAATAAGCTAATGGGACGTATGTTGCCAAAGAAGCATTTTTACCAGGCTTAGGTACAGGTACTATCTGCGAGATTTTCCATTTTAGTGGGAAATAACTTAATCTAAAACACGAATTAAAAATGTACACAATAACCATTATCGCTTTAGTTGGTAAGTTTTAAAACCATTTTAATGCTAACTTAATCATGTCCTAGAGAATTTTTATTGTTTAAATTTTTTATGAGTTTGACAACTTCCTTAGGGCTAGTTGCGTAATTATTTATTGTATTTTTATTGTAGCAAAATACTTATTGTTCTTTTGATGTTTCTAATATGATTGTGAGTAGATAATCCTTGATTTTGTCTTTGTATTCTATTGAAATATTCTGCTAGAATTTTTGCTTTATTTTCAGAATCATACGCAAAATCGTTGTTTATATTCGGTATTTTCATTGTTGGTAGTTCAGTATGGTTTTTAAAAAAATATTTATTTAACTTCCATAAAGAATTATCTTTAGGTGTTAAATTACTTCCTACTCCTCATAATACTTCCCATATTTTAATCTTTCCTTCTGTACTAGAGCCATTCCTATCATTTCCTCCTTTCTTATGTCAGTATCCGATCGAATTAAAATTTAAACCTTCAACTAAACCATAGAGTCTAGGATAAAGATAGCTGATGTGATCGTGAAAGAAAAGAATACTTTTGAGAATAATACTGTGGTAAGAGCGGGAGTTAACTAAAAGAATAGGGAAATTAACTGCGAAACGATTATAGGGACTTATCTCTATACTCATTTTTGTACCCAAAAGAGCCAATCTACTAAAAGCTCTCTTACCTTGCAAATGAAGTGACCTATACATCCTACTGATGCTATGTGTGTCCATAATCCTTTCTAAATTTGATTATTGTTTGTTCTTTTATGCTAACGCTCCTAAATTTTTACTCCTGAAGCTTCTTCGAATCCAAAACTCTTATCTTTATACTAGTGAACCGAAGTTCTCTCGAATTACAACCGTTTTGGCAAAAATTAGTTTTTATCCATTATTTATTAGGAAGCTTCACCCAGGTGAACTATTTATAATTAAAACGTCTTCGTATCATTAATTTCAATCTCCTTAATTTTTACCGATGTATTTTCTCAAGAACTGGCCTTTCTTCTCTCGCAGTCTTGTCCTTGATCTCTTTTCGACTAATGTGTTGTTTTTCTTTTGTTTTCTTCTACAGCAAATATCCCTATTTCATCTATAATTTCTACAAACTTACTAATTTTCCTAGTTTATTAAAGCTGATTTTTTTGAAGAATGGAGATATACAGATAAGATAATTTTCCAGAATGAAAAGCGAATTGTGAAATTCATCATAGGCGAAAGTAAGATTGCCAGACGGAGAGGTAACAAGAATGCCGTTGGTGAAGAATGAAGATGTAGAAAAAATGTTTAGAGTTGGTGATTGAAAAAGTTGATGTTTCCTGCGGGATACCTTGAATATCCGACATTACATTAAACGCTACTCGGTTATATCGGTAAACACGGAACGGTCTTGTAATCTATTTCCAGTAATACAATTTTAGTATGGAAAAAAATATATTAAACTTTTATAGTAATAATTAATAATACAAATTATTAATCTGTTTTTTTTTTTTGTTTTTTTTTAGTATATTTGTTTATTTAATAGGAAAGTTATCAAAAATTGTTTCTTTTTTTTTGCATATTTTACTCATTTTGCGCATATTTTGAAACCTTTTTTAAACGTATTTGCACACATATTTAATCTCTTGCTTGTTGCGCATAATTCACTCTTTACTAAGAATAAAACAAAGAGAGAAAAATGTCTGAAGAAACTGTAAAAGATAGAATAATATTTAAAAAAAACATCCAAAGTCAGTTTGCAAGTCGACCGATAAAAGAAAATATATAAATAATTATTTTTCGTATAGGACTACAACTAAAAAAAGGAAATATCTAAATGCAAGTTTTTTTTTTTGCCCCGACTTTCACCCTTTGGCCAGTTTTAACCAATGCAAGTAACAGAGGCGGTAACAATAGTTTGCTAAGACACAGGCTAATAATTATAAAAGAAAAAAAGAAAAAATTCAAAATGAAGCTTTAAGTTTGAACAGAAAATTGTTCAACACATCGTATCGTCCGGTTCTGTCACAGCGCTACGAGAATATTTGTAAAAGCTTTGTTGGCGAGTTATTTACATTGGAATATTTGCAAACCATTAAGCTATCAGTAGTAAACAGTTATCAATATGACCTAACAATGGAATCCCTCGAAACCGTTTCACGAATACCCAAATACAAATAAAGTTATTGTAAGTAATAAGCCAGATGCATGTAGGTATAAAAAGAAAAAGCCAAAGAAGATGTTTTGCAAAATAAATGCGGCTATTTCATCAGATTACAATATGATACAAAGAGACGCTGAAAAAATCTGAGGTATAAAAAATTTTGAAAAAATGTAAATATGACTGTAGGAGCAGCAGTAGGAAAAATTTAATTGCTGGTATTTATTTACCTAAACCGCGGCTTACAAAAAGGCACACTGATTTCCAAGCTTTAATTAGCGTAAAAAAAATTCAGAAGAAGGAAATAGCTGACTAGAACCGTAATATTTTTGCGACTTATAATACGGCGTGCCTTAGAATTGTTAACTACTGTTGATATTTTCAAATGCCTAATAGATGGCTTTTTTAATCATTCGTTTGTATAGTATTTTTGATAAGTACTCGCGGTGTATATTAATTAAAAATAATACACGATTTATATTAAGAATAGTCTTCGAATAACAGTTTATTTTAAAATGATTTAGAATATGTAAAATTATTTAAAAATATTTGGGTTCATTGGGAAACAAATGTTACCTTCAATAAAGAATTATGATGATATTTGCATTCATCTAGAAGTAAATTTTTGATTATAGGAAAAGATTTTTTTTTTTTTATATCTCTCACTCCTAGTTAGACTCCGGGCCGTGTACCATATTTAGGGCGGTCTCACCCCAACTACTTGTCCGTTCTGTCGCGCACAAGAGTCACCGACCGTAGATCATATTCTCATAAATTTCCCTACATTGCAACCTTCCAGAACAAGACACGGATTTTCTGACTTCAGCCATGTCTCCTCTTGAATTCAGAAGGGAACCAGAACGCAGTATTTCATATCGTGAGGGACAATGGCTCAAGGGCAGTTCTGTCACCTGAGATTCTTGGGCCGTAATAGTCTAAATACTGTACACGACCCGGAGTCTAACTAGAGTTGAGGGGTATAGAAAAAAAAAAAAAAAAAAAAAAAAAAAAGTCTTTTCCTATAATCAAAAATTTACTCCTGATTTTTCTAACTGGCCGGTTTACTCGTAACGGTCGATTAAGTTGAGTGCGGTACATTGTTTGACACCAGAAATGTTAAAAAGATTTATTACGATGGAATCAGATTTATGTACTTGTGGGCTCTGTTGAACGCATGATTTGGAGTTGCAGATTATACAATAATAATAATATTAATAGGAGTGTGTTATACAAGGAACTGTGTCAAATTTATACTACATTACCTGTCAGTATTCCACAAAAATGAGCGGATTAAGGCTCTGAAGTGGTAAGTCTGGATTTCGGGAACTTGTTGACTGCATATAACCTCCTATATTAGAACAAAGATCAGTTAAGCGATAAAATGTTTCAAGATAATTGAAGTAGACTGGCGTAATGGTTCAATCCGCGCCAAGAAGAAAAGAAGAAAAAAAAACCGAATCCAGGAGCTTTCTGCAGATTTAAATGTCTTTGTATACATTTATTTACTTCCATGGGAGATACTGGTTTTATCGGAAAAGAAATTTGATGCGGAGCCTGTATGTACGTTTCTACTTCTGCGCCTATAGCGTCATCTGCGTTAGTTTCATGGGGACGAAAAATATCTGTTAAAAATATTCAGCATATGTTTCAGTTTTTTTCTTTATCTTATTCACCGATTAATTTTCTCTATGGGTGGACGTTGTAGTTAATTATTTCTTTTTAAGACAGCCTTCCATGAAGAATAATCAGTTACGTCAGTTGGTGTTGTAGTTTTTTTTTTTTTTTTTATCTTGCTATTTTATACCTAGTTTTATCAACTATTTGATAATCTATAGAATAAGTTAAAATAACATGAATAAGCAACCCATCCAGTGAAGGGTGCTAAAATTGACTTATTTATGTATACACAAAATGCATACACACACACTGTTGCATTTTCACGTACGCTACATACCATACATACACGCACCCGCACCCGGGCCCACACATACACCCTCACACATCACGCATACACACATATTATTTATACATTTATAATTTATATGAGATCTTGAAGTCGTTTCCTATTCAGCCTACGTCCCTCGCTTGGGTTACTCAGCAGTTCCTTTGTTGTACTATCAGGATGTCCTTTCAGTCTGGCAGCATATCGTCGAACAGCAGTTTCTATTTCATTCTTTACAAATTTAACTCCAAGATCTTCACGGATTATGATGTTGGTTATGTGTACCATGGAGCAGAGATGATCGTGCCTAGTAACTTATATTCTGTACTCTTTGCATAATTGAAATGTTGCTGTTTTCGATATAGCCCCATAACTGGCAGCCGTATTGCCAAACGGGTTTAAGAATTTGCTTATAAAGAAGCAACTTGTTTTCAAGAGATACTCTATTGGTCTCTTACCCAACAACAGCCAGTACAGTTGCCGCAGCTTGATGTTCAACTCATTTCGCTTTGTTATAATGTGTTTCCTCCAAGTCAAGTTAGTCAAGATATATATATATATAACAAGATACTTTACATCTTCTTTCTTAAGAATCTCCATTCCATTCGTAATTATATTGCCGGATGGATCGATTCTTCTTCGGTTAGTGAAAACTACTCGAGATGATTTACCCTCATTGGTTTTTATCTTCCATAATTTCCACCATGATGTTACTTTATTAACTACTGTCTACAGGTTTTTACGCGCAACTTTTGGACATTTATTTGAACACAAAATAGCTGTGTCATCAGCGAAAGTTTCTATATCAACGTGCGATATAGTAGGAATATCCGTTGTGTAGATAAGGTAGAGAAGCGGTCCAAGTACACTCCCCTGAGGAACTCCTGCTCGAACCGGATATATACTTGATTCGTCATCATCATATTTAATGTAGGAATATCTTTCGTTTAAATACGACCGGAATACTTCAGTTAGCTGATAATGACGTCGAAATTTAATGCAATAGACAAGCGTACGAATCTCGATTGAATGCTTGACTTGCATCTAAAAATACGGTATTATCGCAGACTATTTTCTCATGCAGGTATTTTTCAATTTAATCAACAATCCGATATGCACTTGTTCTGTCGTACTATGTTTTGCTCGGAAGCGAAACTGGTGTTCAGGTATTATTCAACTATTGGCATTATTCTTTTTAACGGTAATTTTTCGTATAATTTAGAAAGTAACAGCGAGATTGAAATTGGTCGATACGATGATGGTTCCGTTGGAGGTTTTTGAACCCAAGACAATTTGCGACAATTTTAGTTGTACACGGGAAAATATGTTAATCGCAGTATTGCATTAAATATGTATATTAATAGCACCAGTCCTTTTTTAGGCTATTCCTTTAAAACTTTTGCTGTTATTAAATTGTAACCTAGTGCTTTGTCATTGTCCGTATTATACTATTAATTTCACCTGATAAGGTCAATTTTACAGGTTTTGATACATTTTGACAACAGGAGTCAGAAATTAATAATGTATCAACAGGATGTGACTTGAATCTGTTGGCAAAATATTCGCCGAACAGTTCCCAACATCAGCACGAACCAAGCTACGATCCGGTTTCCTCATAGGGCAAACAGTTGGTTTTGGTCCTTTAAGGTTCTGCGCATCCCATGCCTTAATCTTCTCGGATGGCTCCAAGAGTGATGGGGGCGTGGGTGGTGCGTATACGTCTCCTACGTTCCTACACTCTGAGTCCTTCAGACTTCCTTCCTTCTGCTCTATCTTCTCGGCCGAGTCGATCTCAATTCTTCGTGCAATTCATTTCATATCCTCTACGAGTGGAGTTCACAAATTCCTGATTGTCTCTGATTCCAAAGGCGTTCTTCAAGCCATCTCCTCTCCTCCTTCTTATACTTCTGACGATATCATCCTCTCTGTCCGTTCTCTTGTCTCCTCTTTGTTCTCGTTCCGCTCCATTTCCATAGACTTTCTATGGGTCCCTAGTCATTCCAATATTGAGGGAAATGACTCAGCTGACTCTTTAGCTCGCTCAGCCGCCCGCACTGGTCCTTTCCTCGACTCTTTCCCTTCCTCAGACATTCTTTCTCTATCAAGCTCTAATCATTCCAGACTTTGGTCTGACATGTATCCATCTATATTCTCAAATCGCTTTTCTCAGTACCGTCTTATTCAACCGGTTCCTAGTTTCCTGCCTTGGTTTCAATCTATTCCTATCTGTCGTCGTTCCACTGTTGTTTCCTTAATTAGGCTTAGAATCAATCATTCTCTTCTCCCCTCTTCTCGCTTTCGATTCGCTTTGTCCCCTTCTTCTTTCTGCTCTCTTCACGCTTCTGAGCCTTCTTGTATTTGTGATTCAAATCACATCCTATTCGAATGTTCAGCACTCTCTAACGAACGCTCTATTCTTTACACCCAACTTCTAGTTTTGGGTCTTCCTACTCCCTTTAACGCTACCTATATTCTTTCCTTCCCATTGCCTTCAGTTATCCCATTGCTACTGTCCTTTGTCCTCTCCATTTCTGACCGCCTGGTTATTTAGTTATAACTGTTAATTTTTCATGTTGTTGGGTCAAGGCCGCTGGCGCGCCCAGGGTAGGGAAAAAAAAAAAAAAAAAAAAAAAAAAGGTTCTGCGCAGCTTTCCCCAAAGAGAAATTTCTCGTGTACGCTAAAGGTGATAAATTGATCCATTGAGTGATTTATTCTTTAAATCCTGCAACAAACGTTTAACGAGTTTCGTCTAACGCGTAATTTTTTTTAAAGCGATAATTTCTATTTCACGAACATCATTTTTCAGCCCTTTGTTTTAAATGCTGTTTTATCAACAAGATTTCTTCTATTCTGCCAAATACGTCTTAGCCGTGTTTTCTTTCTTGGATTATTATATCCTTTATTATTATTATATTTGGGAATGATTTAGCATTTTCTTCTAAAGTTCTCTGTTGGTGTCACTAGGTGCCCGGCTTCTTTTGGACACATTTGGTACAGTTATCCACACTAATTTTTATATCCCCTACCGTTTTTTCAAAGTAATATTCAAATTTACTTTCAATTAATTGTTCAAAGACATCCTAGTTAGTTTTTATATAGCACACTGGTTTTTTGCCTGAATATGTACTACTGATATCCAGAATTACAGGTGAATGATCTGAGATACTATCCATTCATGCTTCGACGGACACGTGACTGATGCTGATCCCATTATAAAGTGTTATTCAAGGAAGTTTGCTAATAAGCCCTTTCCGACACCTATATGTTTTGTATAATATCGACATTAAAAACATCGAAAGCAATGTATATACAATTCCTTGACGATATTTGTTATCTATAATTCAGCGGCAACGTTAACGCTAGTCAATAAAAGAATACGAACTGAATACATTAAAAATCAGACTGTTAACAAACGTAGGGAATAGTTTTATTATTCCCCCCACTCGAAAAATCCGTTAAATTTTTTGATTAGGTGAAATATTGTAGGAATAATCTTCTTCGTCAATAAGTTAACCACGCAATAATGTAATTAAATGTATTTGGGCAAAGTTCGAGAAGAAAATGAGAATGTATTGGGAACATTAACATAATGTAAATTCCCATCCGATAATAGGTCTCATTTAGAATATGCGCCCTCGTGCTCGTCGAAAACAAATTGCGGATTTTGCACAAAAAAGGCATTAGGAGATAATTCAGTTTTATATCATGCAGGCTCGCGCCCTCAGCCGCCGGAGAACGTCGGATTTTAGTTAAGGGGTTACACCGCTGTAAACTTTTTGAAAAATCGATTTTTTTTTTCATCGGCTTAAAATATACTTTGAACCTTTTTGAATACGAGGAAATGTTGTTTTACCTGGAAAAAAATAATTTTCTTAAAATTTCGCGCTTATTCCCGAGCGCGGCAGGCTGCTCCAAAATGCCTACTCGCTACTACTATCACCTTATGTAAATATTTGTTCAAAAGGTGCCCTAATGTCTTACCTTTTGACTTATAACATCCCTAATGCATCAACGGATGCTGATAGAAGATATTCATGTTAACTTATAAGCTGGTTAAAAGAAAAGTATATAGCGTAAGTGCATGTATAAGGCTAAACACATAGTGACGCAACGAGGAGAGCTATGGTGTAAGTAAACGAACCTAACAAAAAGGAGTATCGACTAGAGAATGTTGACACATAATGAAGTCTGAAACATAACGAATAGGAAACGATAAAGCGTTTCAGACGGCGCAGTAGTACTCTCGGTCGATAGATATAAATTAAAGATGTAATAAAAATGGGGTTAGATGAACATTTCTTCCAACAATATGCGCGATTATTTATCGGATTTTAGGGAATTTTTCTCATTTGGTAAACGCGTCAGTGTCACGGTATGCTGGAACTGATGATCTAAAGAAAACATGGAATGGAATTAAAGCAATGCACAGACGAAAACAAATCAACTTGAAATCTCTGCTTTGCTCACCAATGAAAGATCTGTCGCAATCATTTTTCAGAATCGTGTCATGGTTTAGAGACAAAATCGTAGATGTTGAAAAGTAAAGTCGAAGTATTGTAAAGCTTGCGAACGCTGGAAAAATAAATTAGAAACATCCGAGTATGAATCCTGGTATGAAGCACACGTCGATCAATGTCTAGCGAACCACGAAATGGAGGTAGACGCTGATGTCGAAATGTTTGTACGCTCCGAAAATTTGCACGGCCTGAAATACGCAAACTACATTGGCGATGGTGACAGCAAAACATTCAAAGGCGTAATGGGTAAAAGGCTATATAAAAATTTTGAAGTAAACAAACATGAGTGCATTGATCGTGTACAAAAGAGAATGGGTACTGGATTGAGCTGAAAAAAACAATGAAAGGTCTCAGAGGAAAAGGTAAATTAACTGGTAAATTAATTGATCAGTTAGTAATTTATTATGGCTTGGTGATATGTCGAAATCCGAACTCCTTGGAAAATATGAAAAACCAAATTTGGGCGACCTTATTTTATAAAATATCAACCGACGAAAATCCGCAACACGAGAAGTGCTAAGAGTCTTGGTGTCCGTGGAAGAAGGCGCAATTAGCGGGTTCCTTGGGGATACCTTTCGTCATAAGGAGCCGCTTCCTTAAGAAGTTTTTGAAACGATCAAACCGATTTACGAGGACCTGAGCCGAGATCTCGATTTGCTAACCCATTGTTTGGGAGGCTACACGCAAGATAGCAATGAAATTTTCAATGCTACGGTTTGGAATTTAGCTCCAAAATCGTATTTAAGCGGAAAAAAAGTCTTGAATATAACGTTCGATATTGCTGCATGCAATTTTAATGATGGTCTCATGAATATGCTACGAATCGTGCAAGTTTTGCAAATGGATGCAGACACTACATATTATTGTTGAACCATTACCAAGAATTAGTGAAAAGCTTTATAACTTCATAACAATTAGAAATTAGTGAGACAAATATATTTATTTATTTATGATTTTTGTTTTTTTTTTAGCCTGGCATTAAACGCCATTTGGCCGCTAGCTACAAATATATTTAGGTTGTAGAAGTTTGAGTAAACGGCCAAAAAAGACAAAAAAACATGTATATAGATATATACATATACATAGCTTCCTTCGTTGCTCTAAACGATGGGGTTAAATTAGTTATCAGAAATATTCGTATTCATTCCGGCGTTTGATGTTTGTTGCACATATTTTAAATTTCACGTTTAACGGAAGTTACCTAGTAGTCAGTTGTAATTTCACGTTTATAAATGAAAACTTCCGTAGTTGTTGAATTGCTTTTGATTTCTGAACCAAATTAGCAGGATTATTCGGTATCCGCAGGACACTTACGTATGTTCGGTGAAAGTAGAATTTTTTTTAATAATCGAAAATTTTTAATATTTCAGAAGTTTACGTTTCTATACCATTTATGCACACATGCATAATTACAGTGTAGTAAATATATATTCGTACCGATTCTATTAAGCCAGAAAGCATTTGAAATACTTCTTTTATATATAAGACGAACGAGAATAAACATGTTTAAACGCTTTCTTGAGTATACTACAAGCGTGGGGGCGTGCCGATAATGGTGTGTAGGGGATGTTCTTAAACGATTTTTTCAGTTTACATTTTTAGAACGTTTTGAGATACAGGTTTAATTTTTTGATCAAAAGTTTTTGCTCAGTTCGAGTTTTGTTTAATTTATATCGAAATTTCGGTTCCGGCCAAAATAGTTAAAATTTAAAATTTGGGTTATAAAAAGAATTTAAGTAATACAAGTGTGTTACAATACTAGGTTCGCGAATTAACAAAAAAAAAAAAAAAAACAATATTTGTAATCGCTATCACAAATTTTACCCTCCTGCAACCAAGCACATACGATTCGACACTTAAACATTTTCAAAACATTAACTTTAAAAAGACTGTGGTTTACTTTCGGGTGGGAGGAGGATTTTAAAGTTACTGGTTTTTTGAACAGAACAGTTTAATAAAATTATTCGAATAACAAACAAAACAACTGAGATCCGTATTATTAAAACCGCCAGCAACATTAAAAATCATTATTATGATTAGTTTGAAAATAAAGAAAGCGGTTTCATGGGAACCGAATTACATTTACTACTTTCCGTTGAGAATAACGACAATTATGGCGACTATCAGTCTCGCCGCTCTTATAACGCTCTGGCGTCTCGTGACATATTTTAGTACCGTTAATCAGGGTTCACACTGATACATTCTCCGAAACTAGAGACTTAAAAATAATGTTAATCTTATCGTAAAAAACAATTAAATTTATTTTAACTTTTTTTTATTTTTATTTTATCGAGATCCTCCGTCGACCTATTTAGGAAAAAAACAGTTATTAATATAATTTAAGAAGTACACTTTTTTAGAATAAATTTTTCAAATAAAAAAAAAACGAAAAAATATTGGCGATTGAAATATTTCTTTTTAAATAATAATTTTAGATGGAGTAATTCCTGAGAGTATCTACAGTTTGATCGTTGTTTGACTCATGTGACTGAGAGACCGTAGTAAATCAATGCAAGCAGAATGCGAAGAAATAGAATTACGAATAGGAAAACATGCGCGAAAAGTATTCCAGAAAAGGGAGAAGAGATAGCTTAAAGAGCGTTCATGAAATCGGAAAGAATCAAATGAAACGACGAATTAAACAGATAGAAATTAGTTTTGGCGGTAAAAATTGAAAATAAGAAACACGGATGTCGGAACGATTCGGAGTAATTATAATTAGCGCAAAAGAAGCTCAAATATCATCGGTTCAATCATTCGGGAAAATAACGCTTGTTGAAAAGAATGGAAAAAAGTGATCGTATAGTTTTTAATTCTTGCTTGAGGAAGTAATTCGAGCGGAAATCACTGAGCGACAAAGGAATGCGCATACGCACGCACACAACAAACAACATAGTACAGGTTGGAAAAGAATAATATTGGTTAGTTAAAGCCTATTCTTAATCTTTGCTGTTGTTAAATGCTGGTAGTCTGCTGTTCGGTTGGTGCCTCTGATATTTTCTATCTACTTGCTTATACATATATACATTTAAATACATACATACATACATATATATGTGTATATTTGTTTGTGTGTGTGTGTGCATGTGCACACGCGTCTTACTGTTGAATTATCTAGTTTAGTTTTTATTATGTGCAACTTCAAAGCTATTGTTCTTATCGATGCAAAAGTTTTTTTTTTTTTTTTTTTTTTTTACACCACTCCGGTCCATTGGCCAAATAAATTAATAATAAACAACGTTTATTATTAATTTATTTTTACTTTGCATAAGGCTTTCTAATTTATATTGTCCATCCCCATTGAGGTATGACAGCATTTGGATGGTTAATTACGAGGGATACTCCAAAAGTAACTACACACGTTACCGTTCTCTGTGTCTACTTACACTGTCCCTTCAAAAATATGAGAATATGTGTATGAAGGTGCTAGCCACTTGTTGTAAAAATTTCAAGACAATCGGTTGTGTTGCGTGTGTGCTGTTGTGCTTCCAGTATGGCTGCGGTGAGTACTCCGCTGTCCGATTCTGACGTGTGAGCCGTTATTCGGTTTTTGACGATCGAAAATAAGAGTGGTGCCGAAATTTAATGACGTTTGTGCGCGGCGTATGGTGAAGGCAATGAACAAAGCAGGCATCAAAAATATGGAAGAAGAAAGAGGAAGAGGCGCAAAAGAAATTCAAGACTGGCGTTTCAGCGGGTAAAGTTATGGCAACTTTACGAGTATTTTGGGAATCCGAGGGCGTGTTATTGCTGGAATTTTCACCGACAACGAAGATGGGTGGGAAACGACGGACGATGAACGCTGACACCTACTTCGATACCCTGATGCATTTGCGGAAGGCAATCAAGGCTAAACGACCTGGAAATTTGTCAAAGAAAATTGTTCTGATTCGTGATAACGCAAGGTCGTATACCGGCGGCCTCACATGCTCCCTAATCGCCGATTTCGGCCGGGAAGTTTTTCCTCATCCTCCTTATTCCCTTGATTTAGCCCCTTTCGACTTTCACGCATTTCCAGTTTTGAAGAAGTGGCTAGGCGGACGGCGTTTTGCGGATGATGTGTTGGCTGCAGTCCGTGGTTCGCGATTTCTTTTCGAATTTGAACGGCGCTTGGTACGCGGACGGAATAGAAAAGTTGGTGCCGCGGTACATTAAGTGTCTGGATCGGCCGGGCAACTACGTCGAGAAATAGTGTGCACCTTCATCTTTATTTGTTATTTTTTTTGAATTTTTCCAATAAATTTTTATATGATTTTTGTGGGGGTGTGTAGTTACTTTTGGAGTATCCCTCGTATAATAATTTATCCATCTATATATTTAAATTATCCTTAAGGCTTATTACTTATCTCCGCTGAAGCGATGACAACATCAATTCTACACTACTCACGCGAGTCAGGTGAGGAGAGCCGGCTTATACTATTATTAATCAACAGCTTTGATATATGCACCACCGTTAGCTATAATTTAGCGTATCCCGACACCATGTTCTTTTTAGTCTTCTCTCTAGATTTCCTGGAAGATATTGGTGGTACATGACAGACTCGTTGATGTTATCACTAGATGACAGCTTCTCGAAGAATTTTCTGTACTGCATAGCGTGATACTCTTGAACATATGGAATATGAAGATCGTTGTGCAGCAGCGTGCTATTCGAAACGAAATAACGAGCCCCAACTATTCCACGGAGGATCTTAAACTGCAACTGTTGAATAGTCGAAAGGAAGTTGTAATATATATTTCTAAAAGTCCGATATGATCTATAGAATTTTTAAAGAACTTAAATGCATAGGAAAGTTTTAAAAAACAAAACAGTAAGACGTGTGTTAGCGTATATTTGTGTATTCAAAATAATTTGGCATCTGTAATTTTCGCATTTAGTAAATGGTATACTGTGAAATATTGAATTAGCGCGAAAAAGGGTTGCGCCAATGTGTGATACTTTCATAAATGATAATAATTTGTTCAGAGTATACAAATTCAATAAGTGCAATACAAACATTTTAGAATATACTTTTGTAACTGTACAGAATGTTTATTGAAAATTAATTTGTTTAGCGCAACTCAGAGATTAATACGTATTTTGTTTATTGAAATGAACGATTTTTTGTGGTTTTTTTCTTAGAAGAAATGAGTTGTAACGCATTGCGTTTTTGTTGTATTTAATTTGATCATCGATTTATTAAGATAACTATTTTGATATTTTCGTAATGATATCTGTCCCATATATGTAGCCGTGTCGTTTAAGCTTGCTAAATTTAATTATTAAACATTCATCCCCATAAACAGTAGAAATCGGAAAGGGCCAAGTATGGCTGAGGCACTCAGTCTGGATAGCCAGTCTACCGGTTATTATTATATGTGTACAGTGCTTTGAAAACTTACTTGTTCTGTTTCAGCTGCTAGTCTTTTGATGGTTGTTGTTGCTTGTGCCTAAGGTTTATGTATTTTTCAAATAAGTAAAGGTACAGATTTAAAACATGTAAACTTGTTCCTGTTTTACAAGCTTTTTGATAATTCTTTATGCCAAAAGCACATCACACGAGGGCCGGGTATCATTATTATGGCATATAGTTTTTTTTTATACATAACGAATTGTTACAGAGATGTAACTGACTCGGAATCTGAGAAAAAATGTACAAATAGATTGTACTCTAGAAGGATAAATTTTTGTACGAAATTAAAATTTCCCAATATAAATTCTTTTCGTCCTCTCATTGTCGTGTAAACTTCAGTAGAGAAATGTAATTTTTTTTCTTCCACTTCAAGTTTGAAAGTACACTTATCTTGTATACCTTGCGCTACATTTTACAACTATGACCTGAAGCATCAGTTATTGCAAATGATGAAGGAGTTTTGCCGAAGGTTAGTGAATAAATTAATTTCGCGAGCAGCAGCGGGCATTTTTGTGTAGGTGAAATTGGAAGGCTCGATGAAGAGAAGTGGAGGAAGCGAATAAAGAGCTATTCGTAAATTTATTTCGCCGGGAGTTCGAGAACCGTTTAACAGCGCTATAAGCTTGTTAAATAACGGTAACAAGTTTCGCGCTTATAGAAAAATATATCAGTACCGTGGTGAACGAAATTGTTAGCTGTTACAGTTATTCCGTTATAGCTGCTCTTTTTGTTCAGGATAGATTTTTGCCTAAGGTCTAATTCTGATGTACCGTTACTTTTATCTAGTATACAAATTATTTCAGATCTGCGATTAAATTGTCACAATGGCATAGAAGTAGCCGTTCTTTACCAATCCTCGATCTTTTTACCTTGCTGTTCAACCCTTCCCTTCCTCTCTTCCTTGGATCAATCTTTTCCCCTACCTGAGCCGTTCGATTATTTCCTCTATAGTTCGCCTGCGGTTCAATCATAGTTTGCTTCCAGCTTCTCTTTTCCGTTTTTCTATTGTTCAATCTCCTTTGTGTCCTTATGATCCTCCAGAGCTCAATTATACCTGTGATGCGAATCACATTTTGTTCGAATGCCCCTTTATTTCCTCCGAACGTTCTACTCTGTATTCTAGTCTTCTGCGCGCCTTGGCCTTCCTACTCCTTATAGTGCCCACTCCATTCTTGCACTCCCCTCTCTCAATATAGTTCCTTTGTTGGCCTTGTTTATCTCCTCAATTTCTAATCTTTTCCTTATATAAGGTACATTTCCTTGCGTTGGGTAAGTTCCACTGTTGACGTGCCCAAAAAAAAAAAAAAAAAAAAAAAGTAGCCGGAACAGACCGTCGCTAATACACATTTCTCGCGGCTAACCACGAAATCGATATTTTAAAACTTCGCTAACATTCACAAAATCTATCTATACAGGTAAAGAATAATTTCTTTACTGTTCCAAATTTTTCGATTATTTTTGACTATTCTTCGGAGACGCGGACAAGAGAAGTTCCGAATTAAAAGATAGTTGAGTACTAATTTCAGCGGAACATGCCAATCATAAAACAAAAAAACACGGTCAAAGTGAGCGAATTGAACAATCAAACGACAAAACCAATATTAAACGCCGTTTCAGTAAGTATAAATTTTGAGTCACACTGAATTTATGGATGCCTTTGAAAATTTACAATAGTTTAATTGAAATGGCGCAAAATTCTGCCCTAAATTGAAAAATCTCTGATGATCTTAATGATGTTTTTTTTCAAATGACGTGGAAGATATCCGTATTTCGTGCCTTAAGAATTTTCTTTAAATCGAGACGAATATTTGTAATAACAACGCAAAACTATTTAAATGGAGATTCGGGCTCTTGATAATTAGATCCGATTGAAAATTTGTTCCAGAAAGAAAATATAGATTCTTTTATAATTAATAAGTTTTCATAAATTAATGTAGTAATTTTCTTTTTTTTCTTTATCTTAATAAATTTAAAATTAGTACATATATAATCTTTTTAGAGAAACTCTTCCGTTTGTGCAAAAACTTCATGATCTTTTTTCTCAGCGGCTGTGATCCGCTAGGCAAAAAAATTCATCTGGCTCCCTGCTTTGGGCAAAACCTTATATCCAATCTAATTGTCGTCGTTACGATGAATATTAATAATTTTGGCCCAAAAGTAAGCCAATAAACGGTATTAGTCGTGCGACCATTTCCATTTCGTTAAATAAAAACGGTTCCATAATATCTGACTCGTTAGAGGTCGCAAATGCTTTTGCGAGTCATTTTTCCGTGCAGTCATCCTCGTCATCATATTCTTCCGCCTTCTCTTCAATAGAAATGTTCCATGGAACAACAACCAATAACTATCATCTCTGACTCATCACTTCCTTACAATTGCCATTTCACCGAATCCGAATTAAACTATCAACTTCAATACCATAGAACAGCGCACCTGGATGTCCAATTCTATCCATCCTTTTATGTTAAAATACTTACCTGCTTCAGCGAAAAACTTCCTTTTTCATATCTATAACCAAATCTGACCCTCCGGTTCTATCCTAAAACCATGGAAGTTAGCAGTCGTTATTCCTATCCTAAAGCGAAATAAAGATCCTCTTTTTTCACAATTCTACAGGCCTATATCCCTCATAAGTGTTCTTGCAAAAACGCTTGAAAAAATGGTTAATCGCCGCCTCCCCTTTTTTCCTTGAGCAGAATAATCTCCTATCCTCGTCACAAGCCGGAGGGCATAAGATGCGTACTACAGCTAATCATCTGCTGGGCCTACAAAGGCAAATATTTTTCATAGACGCCAACATGTATACTCCGTCTTTTTCGATATAGAGAAAAGGCGTTTGACCGAATATGGCGGTACGACCTCTTATCCAAGCTGACATCAACTGCTATAATCGAAAACATGGCCAATTATCTGAATAATTTTTCAACAAATAGAACGTTCCGTGTTAGGATCGGTTCGTCAACATTGAGCACCATTCAAACTGAGAATGGCCTACTACAAGGATCTGTGCTTAGTGTAACCTCTTGTTTATTTTTTATATCAACGATATAAATGAATGTATCGCTCCGCCTGTTGTCAGGCTCTACTTTGACAACTTGAACATTTCCCTGTCTTCCAGTTTTCCAGTAAATGCTCAAAAAATCCTACAAAAAACTATTTCAAAACTACAATCCTGGTGTAACAATAATGGTCTTGTGTTTTCTCCATCTAAGTCTATCTGTGTTGATTTCTATAGGGGACGTCAAAACTCTTCCAGCATCCGCCTCAATCTAGAAAATTCCTCACTTCATTTCCACCCTACTGCTACTTTCCTTGGACTACTGTTTCATCGTAAGCTAACTTGGTGCCTCACATATCCAACCTTAAAGTTAAATGTTATAAATTCCTATCTATTCTTAAATATGTATCAAACACAAAGTATAATGTACCTCCGAAAACTCTCCTCTCCATATACAAACCCTTAGTCATTTCGAGAATAAATTACGGGTCCCAGGCATACTCTTCAGCCAGCCCTTCCCTACTTAAATCTCTTGAATCAGTGCACCACACGGCCCTTCGCACGATACTTGGCGCACATAGAACCTCCCCGTCTGTTAGTTTGTGCGCCTTGTTAGCCCCCTCCCCCCACTAGAGTATTTCAGAACCTTTTATTATCACCGTGAGACCCTCTCTCTTTTCTTTCGTAATCGCTCTTTTTCTCTCCACATAAACGCTTTCCCCATTACCCCAAAATTCCATAATGACCCCTATCGCAGCACAATGTGAGCGTAATTTTTTCCCCCGATCTGCCACCTAACACTGCAATCCCGCTGTGGGTCCCTTTGAATATTGATTTTTCCCTGATGAAGTCTAATAAACCCCTGTATCCGAATATTGTACAATTGACAGCAGTGACAATCCAAAAATACTCCGACCAGCTCACTTTCTTCACAGATGCTGCCAAGGCCAACCCAGAGGCTACTTCATCCCCAACCGCCTGCTCCTTTGAAGCCTGCAATGTGATCCGAAGCATTCGACTGAATTACAATTGTTCGGTACCGGACGCTGAAATATATGGAGTATTTTTCTGTTTTGAATATTTTCTTTCTGCAGAGCCTATATCACTGAAAGCCCTGTTGTGTTATCGGATTCACCCGCGGCGCTATCGGCAATCTCTAATACTCTCACCAAAAATCCTTTAGCAATTTAAACCCAGCAGATATTATATAAACTTATTAAAAGAGAGTGTTCTATTTCCTTTTTATGAGCGCCCAGCCATGCTAGGATTCCTGGAAATGAACGCGTCGACACGTTCGCTCGACCAGTATTATCCTGCCCCTTGCCTAATAACAGCCCTCCTCCACCTTATCTAGCGAACATAATTTTTAATAACATCACTTCCTCGTGGAAAGCCCATTGGACCTCATGTCGGACTTTCTTAAGGCTAATCAAACCCTCAATTGAGAATCATGGTATCCAGAAAAAAGCATTTCCCGTAGAGATTTCTGGGCCCTTAGCAGTTTACGCACAAGCCACACAGCCTTGCCGCATAACTTTATTTTGCAAAGAACCTCACCCCAAGGAAGTGTTTTCGGTCCTCTGCTGTACCTACTTTTTACAGCAGACATTCCGAGGACAAATAGCACAACCTTAGCCATGTTTGCCGACGACACTGCGATCCTTGCAGTAGGTAGCACGCAGAACGAAGCAAATGCTAAATTACAAAACGCATTAGATTTAATCTCCCAGTGGACCTCGGAGTGGAGGATTAAATTAAACGAGGCAAAGTCAGTTCACGTGACCTTTGCTTTACGTCCAATAGACATTCGTTTGCGCGTTTATATAAATAATATCCAGGTACCAATATCCGGCTCGGCCAAATATCTTGGCATTCATTTGGACACTCGTCTCACTTGGCAGCCGCATATTAAGGCTAAAAAAGAGCAAATAATGGCAAAGGTTAGGCAACTTTATTGGTTATTGGGTCGGCATTCGAAGTTAAGTTTATATCATAAGTGCCTAATCTACAAAGTGATCATCAAGCCAATCTGGACATACGGTATTGAATTATGGGGATGTGCCAAAACGAGCAACTGCAATATCATACAGCGGGTTCAAAATAAAATTATACGGATGATAGCAAAAGCTGCATGGTTTCAAAGGAATTCAGACTTGCACAGAAATTTAGATCTGAAGTGTGTGGATGAGGTCATTCCAGAAATCGTAAGTGCGTACTATGAACGGCTTTGGGTTCATAGTAATCCACTAATTCAACAGTTGCTGACGGAGGAACTCAAATCATGTAGGCTTAAACGCTGTAAACCTGTAAACCTCGTGTGAACTATCCGCTGTATCCTTAAAAACTAGTCGCTGGGCTAAGTTTTTATTTCTCGTTCCTTTCTCAGTTGTTATATTTATTACTTATTTAAGATTTATTTTAAGATTGTAATAATTGCTCAAATAATAATAATAATAAAAAAAAAAAAGAACCCCACCCCTTCTATGAATTCTCCTTTCTGTTGCCAAGGTGTTGTTCCCTCGACTCTCCATGTACTGTGTGACTGTCCAGCACTTTCAACCCCCCCCCATCCGCCCCTTTTATAAATAACAAAACTGTCACTAACATACTTGAGAATTCCCCCAATGCAATTTCATCTGTGACACACTTTATCAGGATTAGTAGAATAAGCAGTTATCTATAAGAACAAACCGCGCATCCCTATTAAACACGGTAAAGTGTGTTTCGTCTACAAAAAAAAAAAAAAAATTATTTCAAGAAAAGAAAATTCTCTAGTTATTGAATACAAATTTAATACTATTTATCGGTTAGCTAGAATAATTTAAAATAAAATCGATTAAAATAATAAGTCAATGAGCAATGAAAAAATTTGTAACTGCCTGTCTGTACAGCGTAGTGATCGATAGGTTTTCGTAGCATAAATTCGGAATGCTTTTTAAATTGGTCGATGAGTTTCCCCTTTTCAAAAGTCAGAATTTAAAACTATTTCCATCGATGTTTTTTTTTTCTTTTTTTAATTTTTTAAATTGAATTCTCAATTTTCTTTACTTATTACGGAACGAAAAAGATTGAATAATTTTATAGCAGATCAGTAGCATATGCTCAAAAATAGCGATGTTAACGATTGCTTTACGATAATAATTATAAAAAAATCGATATTAAAAGAAATCGCGTAAATCAGCAAATAAATTACGAACGGTTGGTAGCCTTGTAAAAGGCTATTTCCACAGAGACCAAAGATAATTAAACAAAAACAAAACGTCAAATTAAAAATGGAATGCAAATAAACGAAAATGCGGAATTATGCAAACAACTTCAAACCCTTAAAATTATTTAAGGTAAGTTAATTGGAACATAAGCCAGGTAGCAGTAGAAAATAGCGATACTATGGTGTCCTGTTTCATAATTAAACGGATAGTAGCATAGTGAAAAATATGCACCGCTTGAAAAAAAAATTGTTACCCAACGTATAATACGAGTATTTTTTTGTTAATTGAATTTCACAATTAGTGCACGATTTTTCCGAAAAAAAAAAGTAATCAAAACTATGTTGTCATTAATATTTTTTCGATAACAATAAAAAAAATTGAAACCCTACTCATATAAATATAAACCCCTCTTCCGATTTCCTATAATTTTTTTAATTACGCATTTAACACTTACGTTAGTTATCAAAAAAAAAGGGGGAAAGTAATTTAGTTTTTGTTCATTTGTATACATAACAATTATCAATATATACATAATTGTTATATTTTAAATAAATCAATTTTTATATTTAGCAGAAATTTTTATTTTATTACTGTATTACATTTTCGCGAGCGGATAAAACAACGTTTTTAGCCAAATCGATACTGAGAAGCTGTTTCCATATCACCTTTCGCGCTGGTTAAAATTCTTTTTTTTCCATTTATGTCGAGCGAAATTGCTCGTAATTTGAGTTCTGTAACGGACTTTTAAGTACCTTTGTGAAGCTTCAATAATGCTTCACTAACATTATTGCAGTTGTAAATGTTTTACGAATTCATCATTGCGATGTTCAAAAGGCTGTAAGAAACTGTCAACTTCGTGTACTTCGAACGTAGTTGTACAATAATTACATTTTGTCAGTTATATCCACTCCATATTTTGTGTTATTTGAAATCTCGCTATTTCCATGTTTTTTATTATCCCCTATAATGGAATAATTTGCGCTGCGCGGTGGAACAATGTAGATTTTTTTTTTTTTTTTTTAGTTACGAATACATTAGGTTACTTCTTTTATTTTTTTTCGATTTGCCGAAAAATGCCGTCAGACCGAAAGAAGAGAAATTAAAATAAAGGAAGCGAGAGCAAGAAGGAGAGGAAGCGAGAAAAGCGAAAGTGTAAAAGAGGCACTGTACGGAGTGAGGATTCCTAGTTTCAACAGTTCGAAGTGAAAATATAAATACTTAGGTAACAGGGAAGAACATCTAAATAGGATCTGATTGAGGTCACAAACCAAATGGCAGTTATGAAAGTGTAATAGACAATAAGAAGATATAGCGGAAGAGATAAAAGAGTGCCCCGTACGTAGACGACAAATATCAGAAATCACTGAGCGACGAAGAAATGGAAAATTATAAAACCAAAGACGATTGAGGAGTGAAGATATGTCTACAAGGAAGCGGATTAGAGAAAGTTGAAGGATAACTATCGGACACCATAATCGCCAATGACAAGCGGAAGAGAAGGAGAGAAGAGCAAGAGCTGAAAACTTTTCGATAAAAGTCCCATTTTATGCTGCGATTAAAAATAATTGACTAATTCGTCTCCAGCAATACCGAAGTGATCAGACACTCACATAACATTGATTTGGATAGAATATTTAGAAAGGAGATCATATATCATAAAACGAGTTTGGATAGTAAAGGAGTAATCACTTAAGGAGGAAAAAGAAGGGGAGCAGATAGTTAAGAGGCCACTTTTGAAGTCATATATTACTAAGTATTTACGAGAACTGTTGGGAAACGAAATAAACAAAACTGAAAAGAAAATTACAGTTAGTTCCGCTGCAAGAACCTGATGAAAGGACGGCAGTTTAAATAACTCCGAGTTAACTTGAATCTGGAAGAACGAAAGAAACAGTAACACCATGAGGGCTTTTATTAGACCTGTCGCTAAAGATCAGGGTATGAGAGCGGAATAGTGAATAGTTGTGTAAATTCCTCCTTAGCAGTTTCAGATGAGAGAAACTTAAGGGAGACAGAAGGGTAACATACATTAGCAAGGTAGGAAAAACAGAAATCGAAAGAAAAATATGAAAGCTTTAAGTAAGAATAAATATATGAAGAGAACTTAGCAAGACGATATGTGATAATAGAGGAATTTTTCTAGGAGTGAAACGCCACCTACGAAAAACATATATATATATATATGATTGGAGAAGGTTGGAAGACGAGTTAGGAAGACGTTTAATTAGAAAGCAAAAGCCGAGGAGCAATCTACGAATAAAATAGGAGAACAACATTGGACTCTGCAACGATAGTGAGCAAAGAGGAGGATTTGTCAAGGCCAAGGACACAGGCAGGAATTTTGAATTCTGTCCATCTTTGAAAAAAGATTCCTAGATGCGTTCCCATAGAAAAATGAACGATAATCAATTCTAGAACGAATAATTACTTTATATGGCATGATTAGAATAATGAGATCGCCGTTTTAATTTGTAAGAGAGAGGGATTTAAGGAGACTCAGTCACTTAAAAAAAGAAGAATATAGATAATTAATACACTGATAAAAGGAGAGACTACTGTTAAGAATGATCCTTAAATAGCAGAAATGATTGACTAAAAAGGGGCTGAACATTCATTTAAGGATATATTAATGTGAGATGAATTGAAAGGACCAAGCCTAAAAACTAAACAGGAAGACTTGGATAAATGTCAAGAATCTGAGAGAGCAAATTACAGTACGGACAGTGAATTATTAAGTTCAACTTGAGTAGTAGAGGTATTGTAAGGAGGGGAAATTAGACTAATATATATATATATATATATATATATATATAAACTCGGCCATTTTGGCCTCGCAAGGTGTTGTGCCCCTTGACCCCTCTAGCTTTCATTTCTGTCTCTTTCTCTTCTATACTTTGTATAAAATGATCAAAATTTACAACGTAATTCTTACTGGCATCAGAAATAATATAATCACAAAAATCCTATCTTAACATTTAACTTTCATTATATAAAATTAAGACATGGTTTCGTTACATAAAATTGTGACAGTTTCTTAGCACATTTTTTCTAATGGGGGGTAGCCAAAGAATTACGTTGTAATTAATATATATATATATTATCGGCAAAGAATAAGGAAATGAAGGGAATTGTCAAAGAAGCAATATTGTGAAGATCGATATTGAATAAAGTAGAACTGCGGCACGGGCCTTCAGGGAGACCACAACAATTTTTCCTAGAAACAGAGAAAGAAGGAAAAAATAGATGGTCATGAGAAGATTAATAATAAGGACGGTAAATTGAAGCAGACTATTAATTGAGAGCATTAAATGTTTCAGAGTGAAAATATGAACATTATCGAAGGCCGAGGCAACATTGGTGAACTGTGGTGTACTGTTTAGCATTAAAAATATCGGAAACGAAGCAACGTTGTAGAAAATTAAATGGGCCGAGATCAGGAAAAAAACCGAAAGTATTCTTCACATGAGACTATGGTACAGATTTGTCTTGGAAATTTCTCTTAGATCGATTACGAAACAAAATCCGGTCGTAGTTTTTTTTCTATTCGCCCTTAACTTTCCAGCCACGATAATTCTGTTTTCTGAAAGGTTTATGCGAAAGCCAGTTATCAAGCGTTACATCTAACTTTTCAGTGCAGGATGTACGGTGCAGGACAATATCAGTCGGATTATTTATTATTTGCCTAAAACGAACCATTTGCATAAATCTTCAGAAGTCAGCTATAAAGAAAATTTTTACATCGTATTTTCCGGTTTTACTCCGTAATCCATGTCCGTCATGCAACTTTTATAATGTGGATAATTTTTAGGTGGGATTTTTTTAAGAATGATCAAGTGTCAGCATAACCTCAATAAAATTATTTAATATTTAAATGCGATTTTGACCAGATGATGGAACGGTCAGTATTGTCCTTTTTTCTTTTTTTCTTTTTCTTGTAGAACCGGAAAAAATACATCGAAAATGTATTTTTTCAGATTTTTTCTAATGATGGTCATGTGGAAAAATCTGAAAAACGGTTAAATCTTTGTTTTTTTTTGCGGCCTACGAGCACCCTTCATTTTGTGTCATAAAAAATACTTTTTCACACACACAAAAAAAGAAGAAAAAAAAAAAGGGATTGAGGGCATTTAATCATTTTTAACCGGGGATGATGCCCTTTATAGTAAACGTGTAACAACCAAAAACAAGAATTTAGCGGGCTTTTTTCAAAAGGAATTGCTCACCGAAGGAAATAAATAAAGTTCTCGATAACATTTGACAATAACAATTAGAAAGTAAATAAAAGAGCTCTAAAAATAGGAACAACAATTGTGATAGTATAAAAGTGCAGAAGAAAAGCCAAATCAAGATTTCAGAGCAGTTGGACAAACATTTGAAGGAGATTTGGTCGCGTTGTACATAATGGAAGGGAAATCAGGCTGCGAATAAATCGAAGATGGAAGTAGTGGAACGATGAGCATTAACTCTGGTTGGCGCGATAGCTAAATTGCCCGCTAAAAGAGAAGAGGATTGGGAAAAAAGCGTCGCGTGTTTATACAGATTGGAAGAGGCAATAGTGAAGTGTTAGGAGGGTTTAGAAAGAGCTGTAAGATATTAATATTATAAAGGGAGAAAAATATGGTGGCCGGAACGCGCTTACAGTTTGTTAAGGAGGCACTGCAAGTGGAAGGAAGCGTAAGAAAGAACAACGTAAACGGTACGGAATAACAAGAGTACTAGTTAGTGATGTAAATAGTCGTTAGAGCAGCGGCTATTGTTTAATTAGAAAAAAAGAGCAAGACTGAACGGGTCTTAATTAAATTAAAAGTTTTAGACGGCGATTTTCTAAAGCGAGAGGCCATAGAAAGAAAATCGGTTTCAAGCAAGCCTGTTATCGTCTTACCCTTTTTCAAAATTGTCAGTATATCCGCCCGCAATTGGTGTCTTTTATATTATAATAACCGCAACTAGAAAATATATTTCGAAATAATAGGACTGTATGTTAAATTTTATGATGAACTAAAAAATCCTTCCTCCTCAAATTGATTTTACAGCTTAAACGCTTTGTTGTCGTGGATTCGTAATTTTCGTAATTTTCGTAATTTTCGTAATTTTCGCAGAATAATAAATGTGAAAAATGCAAATCGTGCAATAATTAGTGGCACGATGGAAAGAGCAGTCGAACTCATCTAAAGAAAGGAAAGTCTAGGACATAATGTGTACATGTATTTTTTTTTACATGCGAGCATAGGTGATCAAGAACGTTCTTGGTCTTTAGAAGATGATGACTAGGTTAAAAGGCGCTGTAGCCGAATTTAGTATAATTTAAAACACTGGCGGCTCTGCTGCATGCTCGAATACGCTGTAAGACATGGACATCATACAGAAGAAATATCTAGTTGCGAAAAAACTCTAAATAAAATAAGCGAAATATATTAATTGAAAAAATTATCGGTAAAATAAAAGTTAAAAAAAATTTAAAAATCTCTACAAATAAACCTAGTTTATAAGGAAAGATGACTCTGTTGACAGCAGCGAAAGCAAATAAAACAATGGCGTTGTCTACAAAAGGAAAAAATAACGAAAAAGAAAACGATAAAAGACATTAAACCTTTCCGGGGTGATTTGGCGAGTCATTGATTAAATCGGAGAGTTTTCAGATTTGTTGTCCGATAAATATGTGTACGTCCTCAATTTTTGGTCAGAAAAAGTGAAGTCGATATCCGTCCGAATCTAAAAGTATTTATGCTAATTTTCTTCACCGCTGTATTGTCAAGCAGTTAAATTATTATTAAACAAATATCACAAAATGAAAAGCATTTCCCGTAGAGATTTCTGTGCCCTTAGTCGCCTACGCACATGTCACACATCCTTTTCGTATAATTTTATTTTTCAGAGAGCTCCGTTGCCTCTTCGGCTCCCCACATACTTTGTGCCTGTCTAGCACTCCCAATCCATCGGCTCCCTTTTATAAATAACAAAGCAGTTACTAACATTCTTGGGAATATTTTATCTGTGATACAGTTTATCAGAATTAGTGGAATAGGCAATTATCGATAAGAATAAACCGCGCATCCTCATACTGTAATAGCCGCAGCAGTTAGACATGGTACAAGATGTTGCATCTACAAAAAATGACAAAAAGAAAAAAAAACAAGAAAAATGAGTCCCATACTCCTGCCAGGGTGTGTTGGAAATCGCAAAAACCCTCGTTAGCTGCCGCCCGAACGATTCACACCCAATAGAATCTGCGCCCCCGAAAGCGGACGACCTTAAATTGAGAACCTCTTTAATTTTCTTGCTTCTTTTTTTTTTTTGACATTTTTTATAGACGCAATACCCCGTACCCTGTTTAACTGCTGTGGCTATTACAGTACATGGATGCGCGGTTTATTCTTATAGATAACGGTCGCCCCTTTTCGGGCGCGATCGTTTAGGCGTGGAACGCCTGAGGGGTAGCGAACGAGGTTTTTTACTTCTAATTTGTAATATCGTATATATTTCTTGCCCAGCATTAACATAAATGTGTTTAAAAATTTTTGCGCATTTATTTGTCTTTTTCGATAATTTTTTGAAACCTAGGTAGCTTCGTTGAGGAATTAAATATATAATTAAAATTATAGATAACAGAAGAAACTTCAATAAACATATCCCCAAATAAACTTGCTAGATACGAATGAAAAAGAAAGATAATATAACGAATATGTATTAGAAGTAAATTCAATCCAGTCATGTTACACTGTAAGTGACGTAGAGTTGATAGTTTGTAATATTTTAAATATGGCTTACTGTAAATAAAAAAAAAATATAATAAAAAAAATGAAGAGAACCGATATTGCATTTGATCGATTATTAATATTAATCATCTTCATCCGTTCCGTATTACTAATGCTAACGGTCCTCTTAAATTTACATCGCAAGAGTCTGTTTATTTGTATTTCACACCGAAGTCGTTATTTCAAAAAAATAAAAAACATTTTGAAAAAATGAATAACCCAATAAAATGATGTAAAATATGTGTTTTGTGATTATATATATATATATATATATATATATGTATATATATATATATATATATATATATATATGTATATGTATATGTATGTATATATAACATGCTATATATGTACGTGGAAAAACTAAATCGTTAACCAAGAGCGGTATTCTTTGTGTGAAATTTTTGATAGCAGTGAATGGATAATGTAGAAATAAATTTGGTAATTCGTGTTTCCCACTAACACAAACGATAACGTTTAATGGGTGATACCTGAAAATCACCACAGACAGACCGTAAAAAGGTCTGAGTTCGCTACGCCTGAAGGAATTTGCGCCCGAAAGTTTCACACCCGAAAGAACTGGCCCTTTCAACTTAATGGTATCTTTTTATCGTTCCCGCTAATTTTTTTTTTTTTAATTATTGCGCTGAACTTCCAAAAAATAAAATTTATAATAAATATTTGAGTTGTTTTTTTGGATGTAAAATTAATTTTAGCCGCTGCGATAGGTAAAAATTATGCACACTGCTAACGTCAACCTAATATCATTTTACTCTCAAAACTGACCAGCGAATCGCTAAACACACTTTCTGACCAGTCGCGATATCAATATTTAAGTAACGTTATACTACTCATTATAAAATATTATATTTTAAAATTATCCCGAATAAAGGTAGAATACTGTGTACTTGTTCAAACGATGCTAATAAAATTTATTCTCCTTCTGCGTCTTTTACCGCTATGATGCATCGTGACCACATAGTAAAGTGGACCGTTTTACGTAAGTTTTCTCTGCCTTTCGCATATTAAATACATCGATACAAATTTTAACCAGCTGCTTTGCTTATCTCACCCGTCCAGCAATTCGGTGGGCGACCTTTCATTCTGCACTATCTTTGTCGGTATTAGCGGGGTTCCTAATTTCCGCTCGTATAGTATGTCCAAAATACTTCAACGCGCGAAGGACGGTAATATCCGGCAGTCGTTGCACGATACGCAACTCTTGTACTGTGGCATATGCATTTGTTTGCTTAAGCAGCTCATGATATTCAGAGGAGTTCCCCTAGCAGCACATTTCGAAACTGTTTAGTCAGTTTCTATTAATTTAGTTGACAAATCTACCGAATATAAGGTCAACGTAAGCGTTTTTACTAATTTTATTTTTACATGTTTATTGATACTTCTGGGGTTGTCCGTGTCTTATTTATTTTGATGATTGTTTTCTTTTTCTTTACTCATGTTTATTGTCAATACAAACATTGATATTAAATTAAATGTTACGCGAAATTAATGGTTATGCCATTTTTACGCTTAAGGTTATATGAAAACTAACGCAACGTTTTTCATATCTAATAGATGTAACACATTGAAGTGTTTTACGAAATTGCTACGTAGACTGTAAAATAAAAAATAGCGTAGTCAATTAAAACCGACTTTTTCATAAGAATTAACGGAAACTATCTTTTTATGGCCAGATCCGATATATATATATATATATATATATATATACTAGCTGACCCGGCGAACTTCATACCGCCTTAAAAAGTTAATGTTGTGATAACTTATTAGCTGAATTAAATTCATTTTTTTATTAAGATAAAATTAATATTCAAAATTAATTGATTTCAATAAACTTACAAAAATCAAAATGAAAAGTATTTCAATTACATTAAAATGAATGTAATTCACGTGGCAGCAATGCATTATTCGCCTTAATAACAAAGATCAGTATAACCGAATAAGATGGTTCACAAAAGACAAAATTATTCAATTATACAATAGCTCGGAAACAGTTTGACTTATCAGAATTGATCATAAATTACAATTAAACTTCTACCAATGACAGTTTACAACTTTTAGCTGAGCTATTAGCCTGGACTGCAAGTAGCTGCCTAGAATACATAGTATGGAATTTAGAACGATAACTCATCACTAGATAACCCTTTTAAAGCGAAATTCAAAATATAAAACAAAACACAGAGCCCTTTCGTAAAAGCCAACAATTAAGGTTAAATAATTGTTTGAAGCCCCTTTGGGGACAAAAGCAGCAAAAAAAAAATGAAATTTCTTAATAAAGTTAGTTTTAAATTTCTTATTCTGCTGTTTTACTGATCTTTGTTATTAAGGCGAATAATGCGTTGCTGCCACGTGAATTACATTTCGCGTAACATTTAATATCAATGTCAAAAAATTTTTTTTTATTTGGTATTCTGCTATTCGGGGTGGAGACAAATCCAACAAATCAAAGATAAAAAGAATCGGTCCAGCCGTTCTTGAGTTATAAATGGTGTAACACACCAGACTTTGGTTTTTTTACATAGAAAAAAAAAAATTTATTGAAATTTATAAAGAATCTTTCAATATTCTGCCTGTTAATTATAAAATATAGTAATTTACAACAAATCCAATTATAACAAACAAATTTAAGAATAATATGAAGGCTTACTTAGAAACGTTTTCGGGTATAACCCATCATCAGCTGAAAAACCCACAACTCAATATATATGTGATCAGAAACAAATTCTAAATCACACTCTTTCCGAATTTGTTTCTGATCACATATATTGAGTTCTGTTTTTAGCTGATGATGGGTTTATACCCGAAAACGTTTCTAAGTAAGCCTTCATTTCATTCTTAAATTTGTTTGTTATAATTGTATTTGTTGTAAATTACTATATTTTAGACAATTTTAACTCCTCCCAAAAAATAGAAGAATGGCCGCTCCCTAGATTTTTACGAGCCTTCAAATGATATAAGTAATGTATTTTTATGTTACAATTCCCGCAATTAATTTTCGAAAAAATCATCAATAAATCACTAATCTGGAAACTAGAAAATATAAAACTGTTACCGTCAAAACAATGTGGCTTCCGACCATCACGCTCAACAGCAAACCACCTTGTCCAGCTACAAACGATTATTCAGAACAATTTCGCAAAACACAAGCACGGCCTAGTAGTCTTTTTCGACATTACGAAAGCCTTTGATCGGACATGAAAAAAAAAAAAGCAATCTTAACCCTGCACAAAGGAGGGCTTTCGAGGCCACATAATGAACTTTATAGAAAACTTCTTATCTGACCATAACTTCCGAGTACGAATCGGTCGAGCTGTATTCGCATCAAAACGACTTCAAAACGAAATTTCGCAAGGTTACGTGCTAAGCCCAACATTATTCATTATAGCAATAAATTAATCATTAACATCCATTCCTGCGTCGATATCTTTTGTGCTGTTCGTAGACGACTTCATAATTTGTATCGGTTGTGAAAATCTACAATCAGCTACTCGGAGATTACAACATGCAATCAATAAAGCGTATGAATGGAGAACACGAAACGGTCTATAATTCTCCGTATCAAAGGCAAAATGTATTCACTGCTGCAAATTAAACAAGCTTTTTAGCCTTAATGGTTACACTAAATAACATACCGATCCCTTAGACTCAAATGTCAAATATGTTGTCTTCACATTCGGCGACACATTCTTCTGGAAGCACCACATAAACAAATTAAAACAATCGCGTCTAAAAAAATTAAATTTAATAAAAGAAAACTATCTTACAGCTTTCTTGGAGCCGACAAAGCTGTTTTATGTATTAAAAATTTGTCGAACAATGATACACGTCCCTATGTAGAGATTATGGTGCTCCAATTTATCGAACGGCAAAGTCATCGATTCTGCGTACCCTAGATCCCATTATCATTCAGCTATTCGACTAGCGATTGGAGCTTTTCGCGCTAGCCCAACAATCAATACATTATTGAAGCTAACGAGTGGCCGTTAAAATTGCCGAAAGAATACTTAATGATGAAACTTGACACGTATCATCTCGAAGGGGGAAAACATACACCAAAAATACACAAAAAACAAATGCATCACGACGTCTTCGCCACTCAACAGGATTATTTCAATCTCATGTTGCAAACATAATCAGCAGCTTGAACATCAATCACTCGGTATCAAACATTACAAAGAACTTAAAAACCGACATATCACTGGCGCTACATAGGAAATATATGGTGCCATAACAAAGAGCCTATGATAGACCAATGTCCTCACTCGACACATATTAAAAAATTTTATGCGGACGCGTAAAAAACAGTGGAAGACGCTGGCTGTTTTTTTTTGTTTTTTTTTTGTTTTTTTTAATGGGTTCGTCAACATGGACATTGGCCTAAGAACAGCGGAACAGAGAGAAGTTATACATCAAGATGTGACCGTAAAATACGTTTTACTAGTCGAATTTTCAGTGCTATCAGCTGAATTAACAGCAATAAACTGGACAATCAATTTCACTAATGACTTATGCTTACGGAAAAAAGTTATCTTTACTGACGCACTTTGCGCCATTCAAAGCATTAATCTTGATCATACGAAAGCTAACTGCCTGATAGTCCATCCTTTTTCAGATAACCAACATATGAAAAAAAATCATCGTATGCTAGATCTCATCACATTTTAACATAAAGGAAAACGAGAAAGCTGATATCGCCGCGAAAGAAACAACAAAAATGTTTCCAATGCCAGAAATTCCAATCCTAATACAAGACCAAATGCGCAACATCAAAAATCTATTTCACGATGCATGGGACTTATACTGGAAGTGCATTCCCACTACCAACAAACTCCGAAATATCAAGTCAAACATGGCTCCATGGAAAACAACCATCCCATCACGAGACGATGAGGCTGCAATAACTCGGTTCAGAATTGGACGCACCGCATTAACTCATAATTACATACTAAAAAAAAAAAAAAAAAAAAAAAACAAAAACACAAAAAAACATAGCCGATACACTGCTACTGCGGACACGAGTCTCTAACAGTGGAACACATACTAACAAAGTGCATACCACATCGGAAATATCAGCCTAACCATTACATTTCAATACATACGGCACTTTCTGATAACCCGAAGGAACTTAAAAAGACTATCCAGTTTTTGAAAACAACAAATATATATATGTGTATCCATTCATTTAACACTCTAATCTCAGTATATGGCGCCTGAAAAAAAAAAAAAAAAGAATTAAAAGTACATAGTGACCGAAATTGGCGGGATTTATTCCGAACTTACAGATCAAAGTATTTAAAAGTTTCGCAAGCATTTAAAAATACTATACGCACGTAAAATGAAAGTTACATGAAAGCGTATTTTAGTTTGCGTGATATTTAAAATCACCGTGCAAATCGTAGAATTTACTTCATCACAAAATTTCAGTATCCTATTTAACATGCTAAATTAGAGAATCATTCTCTTTATTTACTTTTCATTCAACTTTAAATACAAGTTTGATCATGAACAGCCTCTATTTCCAAGACCAGTTGGCCTATAGACTTCAAAATCCTCTAATTTATGAATTCCGTCAAAATCGGCAGAGCCGGTTCCAAGAGCAAACTGCATATTTATAAGAATTACTGATTTAGTAAATATACCTCCTGATGACCGAGCTTTATACTGGTCTACTCCGAACTTGATTAACAAGTTTCACAAGCTGTCAAACATTTAGCAGCATTATGCACATGATATGAAAGCATTCCTTTTCTATATTGACATATTTTCACGTTACAAACAGGAAAAAAAAAAATTCTAAATTCACAAGCCGGAAATATCATTAAAAATTCTCTTTTTTTTTTTTTTTTATTATTTATTTTGTTGAGTTCGTCAAAAAAAGACACTGGTCCGAGAAAAGGAAAAAGGATGAGAAGCGGAATCAGATGTTTATGCGATCAGATATGGAGGATAGGAAAAACGCAAGTGCCGGAATGACCGAGGGTGATGGAAAGGAGAGAACAAAAGATGCACAATACGGAGTTGGAAGACCAATTGACAAGAGAAAATTAAAAGGAAGAACGTTCGGAAGCGATACAGATGCACTCAAACCAAATGTGATTAGCGTCACCTATAAAGTTGTGAGAGGAAGGGTGTAACAGAGAGGAGAGGGGACCAGAGAGAAGCGAAATAAGGAAGCAGGAAGCAAACTGTGCCCAAAGCGTAGGCGACGGATTGCAGAGAGAGTTGAACACCGTATGGAAGGAAAATTGAAAAACCACAGATAAGACGGTAGATTAGGCTGGATAAAGAGATAAAAAGAATCCGGATTTGAGAATGAGGAGGAATACGAGTTTAACCATAGTTTGGAATGAGCTGAAGTGGAGAGGAGATTAATATTATGAGATGAAAAAACGCTGAGAAATTCACCGCTCTTCTCTATAAATCTATAAAACGGCATCTCGTATATTTCAATTGACACAGTACTTAAAACCGTCGTGTAAAATTTAAATAAATACCACTTTATCACGAAACAAAAATTACTTTATTTATTTTACATTATCATTGTAAATAAATATTTGTATTATTTACCGTCGCGTCTAAATGAGCGTATTGCTTACTTTTTAATAAATCCTAAAAATACGGCAGTGCCTTTTAAAACTGCTCGTTTCGCAGAATTTTCTCGACGATAAGACTTGGACCAACAATCGATTTCCAGACCCCAAAAAATTTGTGAATTTCATCGAAATCGTCAGAGCTGTTCTCGAGAGCCCAGATAAATGTACATATATGCCTACATCTAATAAACTGATTAATCTTCACTGTACTATTAATAGTACGTGCGATTCGCGTTCAAAACACCGTAATGTCTGCAAATGATTAGATTATTATAAAGTCGCTGCTTTGGAATAGAAAAGTTAAAGAAAAGAGGGAAAACTAGCGATTTAGAGAATCGAGCTCGTATTTAATTGCACAAAAAAAAGGAAATAAAATACATCAGGATTTACACATTCTATTGTTCGAATATATTTATCGCGCAAGATATACATCCAACGTTTCTCTGGACACGGCCTTACCGAACAAAAGGGCGATCTGTATGAAATGACTATCGTCTACCGATTATTCGAAAAATATAAGATACCTACTAGCAGCTAATAAAAGAAGAAAAAAAAGAAAAAGAAAAACTGAACGAAATAATTTAACACGGTCAATGGCTACCCCGAAAAAGGCGATATTTTTTTGAAAAAACGAAAATAATTCTACGAGCGTTGTCTTTTTAATATTTCAAAAACACGAAATGGTCACCTCTGTAATTGGTTCTTCTGGTTCCTCTGTTTTAGGCTTAGCCATTTCTATGTACTACACAAATACTCGGTAAATAATACCTCGAAAACAGTTAATCGGCGTTGTCGAGTAGTCAATATTGTTTTGTTGTTACCGTACCAATTGCAACGGGCGGCTACTTCGGTTCACCTCTACTCATTTTAATAGCGCTATCGATTGTGTAACGTAATTACCGTAAACACACATATAGGCCAAAAAAACAAACAAACTTGTATTTCCTTCATTTTCCGATTACGACGAGGAAGCGATATTTTTGAGCAAATTTTCCAGCTTTTTCTTCGACGCGGATGCTTCCGTACCTCTTTTAGTAATGATTATGATTCGTATCAATTCATTTGACATTCTGCTGTTCTACAAGGCTCTCTAACTTAGAACTACTATTATTTTTAATCTTTATAAATAATATATTAATTCAAATAAATAGTAGGGCAATGCTATTTGCAGATGATATTAAAATTTATCGTGAAATTAATAATACTAATTATTGTAAATTATTACAAGGTGATAATTTACCTCTTAATTTGGATAAATATGCTTCATCAAAAAAAAAACAAAAAAATTAATAACATTTTATTCAAGGTCACCGTTAATAGTCATATGAAAGTGTGAGTCGAAATAATAAAGGATTTAGATGTATATTTTGACAGTCGGATGTCTTTTGATTATCAAATTAACCGTGTACATAATAATGCTTGTCGATCACCGTGAGTTTATAATTAGTAAGAATTTCAGAAAAATACATACGCTAAAGATTTTGTATTGTGCATTAGTACGTTCTTACTTGGAGTATAGTTCCATTGTTTGGAACCCGCATACATCACGTTCGACATATTCACTTAAGGAAGTTCAATCTAAATTTCTTAGAGGATCATTGGAGTGCATCGATCATTATGAGGCCTTATTAACTACATGGAATTTTAATAACTGCAAGAAGGAGGGTTGTTAAATTACTACTCGTATTTTTATATGACTTATCTAATTACATAATAAAAAAAAGCTGATTTATTCGCTGAAATTAGTTTTCTAGTAGTGCTACCTAATGCGATTAGGAATAGATTATTTTATTTACATATATCGGGAAAGAGTTAATATTAGTGAATTTTCAGTTCCAAGGTCAGCTATGAAAGCGTGTCATTTTGTTTCATTTAAATTTTCCGAACTAGACTTATACCTCAAGGCCTTTGGCTTATCAATCACATTAAAATAAACACATCTACAATAAATATATAGCGGCAGTTGCACTTATGTTATTCCTACATATTATTATTTGTCTTGTTTTATTTTTTTTTAACAATTCGGTATTGTTCATTCAGTTCATTTAATTTTTACCATCATTTAACTAACTTATCATGTATATATTGATTGTATATTATCACTTGTTGTTATTAGGCTTTTAGCCTGTTGCAGGCTTATTTTTTTTTTTTTTTTTTTTTTTTTTTTTGGGCACGTCAACAGTGGAACTTACCCAACGCAAGGAAATGTACCTTATATAAGGAAAAGATTAAAAATTGAGGAGATAAACAAGGCCAACAAAGGAACTATATTGAGAGAGGGAAGTGCACGAATGGAGTGGGCACTATAAGGAGTAGGAAGGCCAAGGCGCGCAGAAGACTAGAATACAGAGTAGAACGTTCGGAGGAAATAAAGGGGCATTCGAACAAAATGTGATTCGCATCACTAATTGAGCTCTGGACTTAAGGAAATTGTAAATAAATAAATAAATTGATCATATACATTATTTCCGAATAGAGACGATAAACTATACGGATTGCGCGGCCTCTAGGAATAATTAATTTTTTGTTTTGATTGATCGTTTTGGATCGAGAGATGGCGCCAATTACCAATTCTTGAGATGATGGGGTAGTTGCGCGTCGATAAAGGTTAAAGGTCATCATGCAGTTATCTACTGACTCTGACGGGCAGGGCGGTGTGCGCTCGTTGTCTATTCTTTGATGAAATGATAAGGGAGGTATAGACGGCGAGCTAGCCGGTTCTATTCGAAAGTTTTGATCTCGTTTTTCACTGTGGCATACGAAAAAGGTGTAGCGGCCGTGTTATTAAATGTACTTCTTGTAAATTTCGTCTAATGGTATTATAGCTGTACGAACTGCGCCGTAACCTGTACCAAACAAAAAGCGAAATAACTTTTGGACTTTATATTATAAATTTGTTAAATCAAACTGTCGGTTGCCTGTCAGCATTAATTTGCGTGTACATTGCTAGTATCGGTGAGGAAGGACATTAAAAAAGTTCGGTAAGAAAAACATATTTCAATTATCACGTGGAACGCATCTCCACTGGCGCCCAAAATATCGCATTGGTATTGAGGAGCGAAGGAGACGGTAAATGAGAAAGTGTCCAGTGCCAAATTCGTTATAAATTGGCCAGACGGAACAGGGACCTAGTTAAATTCGTTATAATATATATATATATATATATATATATATATATATAAAATAGTTTCAAAACAAAATTTTCATACGTAAATAGAGAGCATTTTAAAGCAGGCTATCAGACACACGCATATGCTAATTCAATGCGAATGACTAATCGCGGAGTCATCCATTATTTTATAATGTTGATTCCGCAGCGACTATGAATAAATGGCAGAAAGTTCAAAAATTCTCTGCAATGGCAAAGCAATCCGTCGTTTTACGGATTATGGAAATATATCTTTTAGCCTCGTGAGACAAACACGTTCCTGTGTGCGTACTTTTTACATTTTTCAAATTTAAGTGCATCATTACTTCTAAACCTAAATATATATACACCGTAAACGTTGTTTTTGAAAAGCATTTTATCTGAAATAAAAGAACGTATATAATTTAACCGCCTTTGCTCGGACTCGTGACTATGTTTCATTCCTGTTCGGACCGTGGTATCATTAAATGAACGTACCGAATTTTATGTAACATCGCTGTTGCATCTCTGTTTTAACAGCTCCTATTAAATCATTTCAGTTGTCTACCTTCGAGTGTATAAAACGCATTTATTTTAACAACGTTTAATCTTCCTCGATATTTTATTAGAAAAGTCGCTCTGAAATATACCTCGTATTCTCTTTCCTTGGGGAGAGGAGACGCGCAACTGCGTCTTTTGACCACTTCTGCTCTAACTGAATTATATTTCCCTTTTTATTGATTTCAAAAAGTTACTAACACTAAAATTCGTAGACGGCTAATAGACCGTTTTTGAAGTACTGTCTAATGTGACTTACGTGCTTAAAGAACATCCTTCTTTCATTTCCATATTGCAATACCGTGTGCTTAAAATCGGTTATATAATTCGTCGTTTACGATACACTTAGTCGAATTACACGGTATGCGACGATGGCACATCTTTATTCCAACTGATCTTTATTATGTAATCTCTTTCCCCATCAACAGTGCACTTCTTCATCTGTTCTTTTATATTCCCATTTTTCGTGTATCATAAATTTTATTTCTCTCATTTATTCTTTCCAATTCTAATCGGACGCGTTCTCATGATCCAGCTCAGTAAACCAACGGTCTCATTTCCGCGGATACGACCGGGAACCCACTTAAAATAGTAAAGTAAAAAGTAAAGTAAGTCCCGTACCCTCGACAAGGTATCATGGATTGTCAAGTTATAGTTTACATTGTACTAAGCCTAACGGCGCACTAATGAGAGTGGAGGGGGTCAGTTCCTTTCTCTCGACCGTCTTTATTTTCACAGATTTCTCTGGTACCGAATTATTTCAGGCCGGGTAAACCGATCAGGAACGAGACAAGTCTCGAGACATAATAAATTTTTCGGTGCGTAATCGACTCTCTAATTTTCTGCATAAGTTCTGCCTAAAATAATGCATAATACGCTTCAGCCTAAAAAAAAAAAAAAAAAAAAAAAAAAAAAAAAAACCCATATAAACCTTCAACGTAATACTCCTTCTTCGTAATGCACGATTTCCAAAGGTCCGGTAGATTTGAATCCGTTTCAGTAAGCCATTTTTGAGGTCACTTTTTGATTCAATTCTTCAATGGGAGAAAACGCATTTCATGCAACGGTTCTTTTAACTTTAGATATAAATGTTCACGAGATTCAAATCTGGTCTATACGGCCGATTCGGCAGTACTTACGAGCCATATCGCTCCGTAATTTTGGTCACGGGTAAAGCGGCCTGCGTCCGGCATTATCGCAGAGCGCTGATGCTCCAGTTTTCAGTCTGGTCCATTTCATCGGACTTTTACGAGCAGTACATTTTTACAAAATGTCCTATGCGTCAGTAGCACGAATACAACTCGATTTGCGGAAATCGTACCGTTTTTTATGGTATCCATGTTATCAACTGTTGTTCCCGACGGCCTCCTCCTCTTAAGAACGTCCTTGATAATCAAATGGCCTTTGCGAAATCGCTAAGGCCGTTCTTCGGTCAATTATGTTTTCACTACGAACTTCCAATAATGCACTTTTAATTTCGGCCATGCATTTCATCTTTAACGCGTGTGCCCGTTGCTCTATCGCCAAAACCTAACCTATGATTTCTTTCTCATCCACTATAGCGACCACTGATAATGTCCGGTCAATCCGAACAAAACAAATCTTTATACACCAAAGCATTTCAAACTATAAAATAAGCTTACGCGGAGGATTGTACGCGAATCACAACGACCACTAGAACGCGTTATGCATTATTTTTAGGACAACTCCCGTAATTTCGACTATTGCTTATGTTCTTGCCATTCAATGTCTCTCTAAGGAACCAGGATGCTATTAGAACTACAAAACCTGGGAAATATACTCAATGCGCGAATACGTATTATTTATATAAATTAATAGCTCAAACATTCTTCAGGTGAATATCGGATTTCAGTTGAAATTTTTCGTGACAAACTTGGACAATTTTTTCAGCTTGATTTAAGCAGGAACAACTGTATAAAATTTAAGTCGCTAGTATATAAGCTTATTTAAGCTACATTTCGAACATTAAAGAAATCAATAAAGCGCCAGAATATTAAATGAACATCGTTACAAAAGTTACGGTAACTACTGTCACCGCGCCGACATTGGAAACTATGTGCTACCAATTTCTATCGTTTTTTTATTTGTTTTTTTTTTTGCCAAAGTGCAACGACCCAACAGCTAGAACTAATAATGAAAACAGGATTAGTGACGTATACAACGAGAAAATAAAAATTGCCAAGAGAGAAACAATGAAATGGAAAGGATGTAAGGGCACATGCTAGGAATAGGTTAACGAGATAAGTATGAAAAAAAGACATTCGAATTATATGCAACTAGAACCGCCAATAGAAACAGAAGAAAACCCAGAAAATCGAGAGGAAGGCAGAGAGGAATTGAGGGACAAAAGAAGAAAGCGATTTACAATTAAAACAGAGACGAACTAGGGCGGAAATAATGGGATTGAGATGAGAGACTGAATGAGCCGAAAATAACTAAGGATACGTCGAAAATCAAAGCGAACTAAGGAGAGATGTGATAATCTACTTGCGTTACATGCATCATGCATCATCGTGCATCACGGAAATTAGGAAAAAAATTAAAATGATTTTAATACAAAAACCTTATCCTCGCCCATAAATCGAAAGAATAAGTAAATGTCGCCGAGGTTACAAGTATAAAAGCAAATGATCGAATAAATGTGCTAATCTTATAAAAAAAATTGAACCGAAAATCTTTTGTGCTTCAATTTTCGTTCGATGGCATGAATCCGCTCTTTTCCATGTCGATCATTTACCTCTATCATCATGGCCTCGGCGACCTTTACTCGTTCTTTCGATTCGGTTGCGACTATGAACAGGGTGGCTATTTTCAAAGGTACGAGTTCTTTGTCGGCCAACAAGAATGTGCACTTTTGACTTTTTGTTCAATATCTTTAACGCTTCTGAATGAGTTTCTATTTAATACTTTCTTTTTTTCACGCTGTTCTAGACTTCTCGTCCCGCTCGCTGACGATCTGTACCGCGTGTTTATAATAAATTCTGACGCCCCCGTTTTCTATTTTATGAATACGCTCGCTGCTTCTTTGCGTGAAAAATCGTTACGAATAAAAAAAATAAAAAAAAAGTGAAAATGATACGAATTCTAGATTAATAGATTACTAGATTAATAGATTAATAGATTAATAGATTAATAAATAAAAAAAGAAAAAAGAAAAATTACCAAATATTTATCCAGCAGTGAAAAATGGTGGCATGAAAATAATGAAAAAAATTGATAAAAGAAAGTATCATCATATCCAACAACTTTATTTACCAAATTATTAAATAGAAACACACTTTCCAATTATAATAATAAATAAGAAAAGTCTGGAATATATAAAATAACGTGTGATATTTGTAAAAAGTTTTATATTGGTCAAACTAAACGAACATTCAAAATACGTTACAATGAATATATGTATATACACAGAACGATATAAAAATATTTAAACAAATCATCACTAGCTGACCACATTTTACATAATGATCATAAATCAACATATAATAATAATAATAATAATAATAATAATAATAATAATAATAATAATAATATAGATCTAAGTAATGTAAAAGTAACTATTAATAATAACATATTGCATGACGCTGAAACATACTATATTCAAACATTTAAGAGAACCAATTATTAAATAACAATATTCCTAATTTTATTCAAATGTAATTTATTATAAAATTATTTAAATTATGGGATTTATCGATTTTCATTTTATTTTATACCGATTTTATACTAAAATGTAAAGTTATATATCTGTTTTCGTTGACTTTATCCATTATTGCATTTCATGATTATGACGCTATATGACGTCTAAATACCGGGGTTGGCAAAATGGCGCGGCAAGTCGGTAATGTGCAAATTTGTGCACTGACTTTTGCTCACCCCTGCATATCGTGTTTAATTAAATTTATAATTATATATATATGTATATATTCTAAAAACGGTGTGTTTATTATTACTTAATACTTATTGATAAGATGCATTTAAAGAGATATCTGGCAAAACTGACAATGAGAATTCCAGGAGGGGCAAAAATGGTGACACGGAAATAATAATGGAGAAAGTGCTATGGAAATTTTGAAATAAGCGCAGCCTAATATGTTGAAACTACGTTAAGAAAACAGAAAACGCGGGAAATGAAGAGTTTAAAGCGTGATTAAATTCTCTGTAGATAACGAGTTTAGATTTTGGGACAGAAGTTGTTTCGTTAAAACGGTTTTTAACGTCTTAGGGGCGCCATGACAGTCGTCGTTTACCAAAATTAACAAATCTGCTCCGCAGCCAGCATACTAGTACCAGCTAGTCGTCGTCACGTCTATGCCTTTTCAGAAGTGACGTCATTAGTATCTGGGATCGAGAATAAACATCCTAATTTTTTTTGTCAGTTGTGCGTTATCGGCAAAATGTGAAATTCCCGCAATGCTCAGATGTTTTAGATAACCAAAATGTCCGAAAAGAAAAATTAATTTAAAAAAAAAAATGGTATTTATAAGTGAATATTTTTAATTAATATGTAGCCCCAGATAACTGAACTAACAATTTTCAAGCAGTTTCAAGAAAAAATGTCGTTTTTTTTTTGTACGACAAAACTATTCGCCATTTTATATGTAACGCTAGATCATTGCTTGAAATATCTGGATTTTTTTTTTTTTTTAAGGAGTATTTAATGCCTTCTTGCTATTACTCGATGCTTAATTAAACATTAATTACTAAATATGATTAATGATCTTAACTTTAACAGGAAGGGATTGAATACTTATTACTAAATATTAGTAATAATGTTAATTTTAATAAGAAAGTCTGTAAGGCCTTTCAGGTTGTAAACATCTGGGATAGCCATATTTGTCTCCTTGGAACGATGTTGAGCGTACTTTTGACAAGCTGTGGCAATATGGTGGACTGTTAGCGGAGCATGACATACGTTGCATACTGGTGATAGTTGATTACTGAGTAAGTACGAGTGCGTGGTAAGAGTATGTCCAAAATATACGCTGTTTCCAGTCTTGGTAAGCAGGCTTTGCGAATGAGTTTGGGCCATGCTGAGTGGTCTTTTTTGGTGTTTACCAGAATATTTGGTCGCGCATGAAATGATCGACCCCACGGGCTTAAAATATTCTGGATAGAGTACTATACGTAATCAATTCCTACATGGTAGTTATCGGCAAGCAAGTCTGCGATGGCCATCGAGCCGCACGGTGAACAGCGTCATGGGAAGAAATACTTCGATGGCTTGGAATGCAAACAAAGGTAATTTTCGTGCATCCGGTGTAATACCTTTTGTAAGATCTCTTGTATCTCGCGGTTTGGTTTATTTTTGATTTCTGCTGAAGAAAGATCCCAACAAACATCAGGTCTGAACTGGGTCCATGGCGGGAGGACTGTTGGTATTCTTTTTATAATGCCGTGTTGAAGTATGTTTTGGGGAAATTACGATACACTTCAACCTTTCATAACCACTTTTGTTCAGTTGCCAACATTCTGTGATAATTCCTACTGAGATATTTATAATTACAACTGAAGGAAAATAAAAAGAACTGTTTCTTGCTAACCCTCCTGTTTACAACTTGCACTTGTCAAAGTTGTTAAAACGAGGTATCGGAATTGTCCCAAATCGGAAATACCCAACCTTACCTTATATATATATATATATATATATATATATATATGTATTCAAAAAATTTAAATTAAAGTTAATTCATACCGAAAATCAAAAAAAATCGTAATAAATATCAAAGTTGTTTATAAATAAAGAAATTAAAAAGTATGACCGTAAAGATTTACTGCCGGTGTACACGATAAGGTGCCGTCACATTTATTTTTAAAAGTGTGACGTCGTAGTATTAATATGTCAATAATATTTTCTTCCTGATGATATGCCGATGATTGTACTTAATAACAATTTTCTTTTAATTATGTGAACTACAAAACGATTTAAAAAAACAAACTGAATCTGATAAAATTCTATATTTTTTTATTCAGTTTTTTATGAGATTTCGAAAACACTGCCTTGCCCCGCAAGTACTGTTTTTTCAAAAATACAAAACTGATAAGAAAAAGATGCCATTATCATATTTATTTTTCACATTCGATTATTTATTGTTCGTAAACTCGAATCCTTATGCGTCGGTTAACTATTGTTTCATATTCACGAACGCTAAAGAAGACAAAAAATCTTATGCAGAAATAAAGGTGCACGACTCGTCAACCTACGGGTTGAGGTTAAGAAGAAGATGAAATAAAGTAATTAAGGGGATCCCTGGGGAATTTAACGAATCAAAACGAATGCGGAGAAAATAATATGGTTTATCTTCACTCGTTTCTTTTATTTTTAGATAAGCAGCTAGATAAGTTGACATGGCATGTCCCGAGAGATTTTTCGCAGTTGGCCTTTGTAAAAATGTCTAATACGAGCCTTTTTTCTTAAAAAGGCGTACAGAAGGGAATTTGTTTAGTAAAAAAAAAAAACGGTATTTACAAAAATAAATAAAATTACACGAATTTTTGCTTTAAAATAGAAATGGATTTCAATTTCATCGAGTACACTTTCGAGAAATCGAACTTCGTCCAGCCGTCTGGTTAAGATATTGTCAAGGCAAAAAAGTAAAACTCTATTTGCGAATGAGAAATTGAAAAACTTAAGAAAGTAGGACTAACTCCATTTTGCCGACTCAATAATACTTCAAATGCCAGAAAAGAATTTATCGGTGAATTCAGTCAACGTTTCGACAAAATAGATGTGCCAGTTCTAAAAGTCTGCAAACGTACTGCGATAACTTAATTTCCGGCAATACGGAACTTTGAAGCCGATCTATACGGATAATACTGACGCAACGAAATGTTCATTTTGCTGAGTAAATTGTTAGACGACTCTACGGTAAGCTGTTCTTCTCCTTACTCGTATTGATACTGTTTATCGAATGCTCGCTGTTGTCTGTCTGAACTTTAACCTTTCGCTAGCTCTATTAGTTCTGACTGTTTCTACCTGTTTTGTTAAGTTATTCGTCCGTTTAGTTTTTTCCTTGTCCCCGCTGCGTTTCATTTCCGTTTTTCCAATTGCCAATATTTTTACCGATTCATGTCTCAGTATGTGCCCTAAATAATCTACCTTACTTCTTTCAGTTATACTTAATAATTCTTTATCTTTTCCAATTCTCTTCCGTTATACTTTATTGTTAAACTCTTCGGTTTTTCTAGGATACTTCTAGTATCCGTCGACATGGCCACATTTCAACGGCTTCGAATCGACGCATTAACATTAACTCTTTTCTTAGCGTCCAGCATTGTACACCGTAAGCAGAAGCGCATTTATCCCTCGTTAAGTCCTGGCCTATTTAAATTTTTAAATATACTTTTGGTGATTGCTATGCGAGTTTTTATCTTCGAGTCCGAAAGTCGCCTATATTACCCGACTAACGAATTATTTAAGTCTTTTAACCGGTCGTTTCTCCGTTAATAATTAATTTTATCCGCTTAACCGGTTTCATTTTTTTTAGTACCGTCCTTTGTGTTTCGTTTTCATCAATTTCAGACCGGAAACTATTGCAAGTATTATTAACTTTCAGTACTTGCAGTTTGCCTTCCAAGTCAGCTCGCATTGTCTGCGCAACTGCGTTTCCTCTATGACTATTAATATTAACTCCAGTGACGCGGTGTTTAAACGTCTTTTCAAATATCTCTTCCGAGTACATGTTAAACGGTAACGGGAGCAAGATGCAATCCTGACGAACATACCGTTGTTTATATTCATTTCACCAGTTTATCAATTAAACTCTGCTTTTTATTTCCCAATAGAGTTTTTTAAATATTTTTTTGTACAGTACCGTGTCAATATCGTTTTTCTCTTAAATTATTTTTAATCGTTTTTCACCGTATACATTATCGGAGGTTTTGTCTAAAATCGCTAAAAATATCTTTGTTACATTTTTGCATTTTCCGATAAGTATTGTATAATACGAGTACGAATAATGCGCATCTCTAGTGCATAATCCATTTTTAAAAACCTGAATATACCGACGTTGTTTTGTTTTTTTTTCATTTTTCCATATTCTTTTTTATATTATTTTCAGAAATATTTTTAGCTCGCATCTGATCAGACTGATATTGAACATTATTTTCTTGCATTGTATAACAAATGTTGATTTTAACCGATCATCTAGTATTTGGCCGATTTTATATATTTTATCAGTTTTTGGTGCGGATGTCAATATGAACCATAATCGTCTAACGGCTTTAAAAAAGGTCGATATTTATGTTGTCCGGTTCAAGAATTTTTCTTTTCTTCATTTTCGAAAACTTTTTTTTTTAACAAGGATTAGTTTTATTATTATTTTTTCGTTATATTTACTAGTACCCGAAGAGAGCCTTGTTATATATTTTTCAGGACAATTAATTTTGTGCTTTTAAGTATTTTTAGGTAATTATACATTTTTCCTTTCCACTAGTCTTCCGCCGTTAACTTTTCCCTAAAAATTAGATCGAATTCCTAAGTTTTTTTATATATATATATATATATATATATTAAAATCCCTCGTCATGCTTCTCTTGGTATTTTTCACTTTCATAATTAATTGGAAATTAATTTTATTACGTTCTAATTCATCTTTGTTCTTTTTCTGTAGTAAATGTTATTCTTCTTAATTAAATTCCAAGTGAACTATTGACAAACTGTAATGCATACATCAATTTTTATAGGTTAGCAAATAAAATTCACATAAAATACGCTTTTTTGTCTTTTTAACTTCGTACTTAATGGTGAGTGTTAGTAATGGATTTATAACGTCTCGGCACGAACCATCGTCTTCATTCGCACACGTGCTATATGATATCGCCATGTGAACCGCCTATCTAACATGATCCATAAATACTTTACCGTTTCCAATTGTTGTACTTCCAATAAAGTAATATTTAATTATTATAAAGTTTATTTTTACACCGGACTTTGTAGGGTTACTCTGTACATGTATACTCACATATATATATGTATCTATATGTACACGTTATATTCAATGTTTTTCCAAATGCTTGCGATATATCATCGGTGTAATTATTTAAAATGCTACACTAATATTCAAAATTAAATTATTTTCCTGAAGAATCATTGAATTCATAATTTCTTGAATCCTATTATAAAATTCAACCTCTACCCGCAGAATATACTTCGAATAATTTGTAGATGTCAGTAATACTGCATATTGAGATTTAAATTACACGTTGAGACGCTGAATTTTATATTTTTATTCGGTCCAAGACTATTCAAACCTATAAAGACACTCTCTTAATAAATATTATACCTAATTACTTTATGTAATGTATAAGAATTACAGTCATTAAATGTGATTAAATTCTCGTTTAGGAAACAAAAAGAATTATATACAACCTTTATTGGTTACCCCAAAAGAAACAAAAAAAAAAAAAAACAAAGTTGCAGTAGACAGATTTAAAAAAATAAATCAAAATTAACCGCCAACTGTAACTAATCAGTGAAATACATTGTTCAGATTACTGAGATATTGAATCGGAAAGTTTACTGTAAATGAAAGAAAGATTAACATAATTTATAATAAGAAAAAAAGATCTTCATCAACGCATTAGCCGAATTTTTAGAAAAGCAGTTTCAATTTAGTCTTCTCAAAGATTGCCAAACTTTGTAATAAAAAAAAAAACAAACAAAAATAAAACAAGAAAACAGAAATTTTTAGGAATGATAATAGTTAATAATGTTATATCGCTTATAGTTTCTGTTGCGATGTTTACATTATATTAATATTTGTTATTTAATTTTCAAATCACTGGTACATTTCGCATCCTATGTCTCAGGAACACACACATTTCGTTATTAGTAAATTTCACCATTAGTTTTGGAAAATTAACATTTTACAGCAATATCGTTCCATGTCAAATATGATAGATGGTTAGTTAATTCACAATTTACAATATAATGTGATCAGGTGTCTTCCAATAATAAATTGCAATAAGGAGAACGCGAGTACAATTTATTTTGCCGTTAAAATAAGAGACAGTTTCTTGTATTTTCACTTACTCACTGTTAAATTATCGATTTTCTCCTTGACTTTGCATCATCTGTAATATAATAATTCACTTAACAGGCGTGATAAAATGATGCAAGAGAGTTTTTTTATTGAAATCGATTACGGAAAAAATGTAATTTTCTCACGTTTCGAAATTCGTAAACAAATTGTTTTTTTTTTTGTTTTTTTGCGGTGCCTATAAACAAACAAAAATTACACACGTCTTAACTCCGCACACGAAAAAAACTCTTGAACTATAACTTTGCAAAAATATTTATTTAATTTTACGTAACACGAACACTTTTGTAAACTGTGTATCGAATTAACGTGAAATTACGTAAATTGTAATTTTCTAGTAACAATTATCACTACACAGAGTATATTCTATGTGCTGCGATGGAATTATAAATTTGGTTATAAATTGGCCAAAGGACGAAAGTTGGGCTAAAGAAAAAAATTGGTTATACTTGAATTAATTTATATCGCATTTTATTCTGTCTATAATTTTCTTGCATGGTTTTTAATCTGAGTCCCTATAATCCCGCTTCTGTTAATATTTCCCTGAATCGGATGCCTCTTCCTCGTGTCAGTTGCTTCTGTTTGAGTTTATCTTAATAGTCGGCTAACCTTTTCGTAGCATATTAATTATCTTTCTCGTTCCGCCATTAAAATACTAAACCTGCTGACATCCTTATCACCAACCAAATGGGGAGGTGACCCTCTTGTACTCATTTCCTTGTATAGGTCCATTATTCGCTCCAAGTTTGACTACTGTTCATTTATCTATAGCTGTGCCTCCAAATCCCTTCTTTCCAAATTGGATATAATACAGAATTCCTGCCTCCGTCTATGTCTCGGTACTCTTAAATTCTCTTCTATTTCAGCAATGCTTCCTGAATCTAATACACCTTTTCTTTTAGTTCGAAGATCTCATTTGGGCTATCGTTTTGTTTCTAAACGTGTACCTTGTATTTCCTCTCAACTCATCTCTTCCGACATTTCCATCGCCAGAAACTGGCGTTTTGTTCCTTTATAAAATTCCCATCTTAGCCTTCATATCTCGTCGTCTTAGTTATTGTTCGTCCCGTATAATTTCCAGTAATAATATCCCTTACTTTTCCTTTAATTATTTTGATCTCTCACACCTTCCGAAAGTATATTTTCTTTCTACTTCCTCCAGATTTATGCCTCAGGCGGTTATTAAACGGGAATGTCACAACACTATCACTTCTATTTTTCATTCTCACGTACTCATCTTTACTGATGGCTTTAGGAGCCTGGTGGTGTCGGGGCTTCCTTTATTTTCCCCGATTTAAATTTTTTCGAATCCTTTCGCCTCCCGCTTTTCTGTTCTATTTTCACAAATTAATTAATGACTATCCTACGTGAAATTATTTATATTTTTTTTAATCGTAACTTCTCCCACAATCTGATAATATCCGACTTATCTTCCCCCTCCCTCTTCAGACTTCGTCATTCTTCGTATACGATCTCTCATTCACAATCTTTCCTTTTATCACTCTATCCAAGTTGATTTGCTGTGGGTTCCTGGTCCTAGCGAGGATAACGAAGTGGCGGATGCTTTAGTTCAGGTGGCTACCCGTTTCCGTTTTTACTTTAAAAGGATCCCTAGTACTAATCTATTATCCTTAAGTAAGAAATTTCACTCTAAATTTTAGTCGGATATGTAGCCTTCCTCCTTTACCAATGGTCGTCTAACCTATCTACTAATCCTTGGTTCTTTGAATTCCCGTCTCTTCCACGTTCTGTTATTGTCCCTATTATTCTCCTACGCTTCAATCATACTCTATTGCCCTCTTATCGCTATCGCCTCTCTTTGATTCCCTTTCCTTATTGCACTTTACATCCTAACAAAGCAGTTATCCGTAATGCTAATCACATTTTTTTTGAATGTTCTGCTCTTTCTACGGAACGTTCTTCCTTTTATTTACATCTCTTAAAGTTAAGACTTCCTGTTCCATGTTGTATTTCTTATATCCCGTCCTTTCCTTCTCGGTTGGTTGTTCCTGCCATTGGTCATTTATTTCAGTTATTTCCGATCGCGTGCGGTAACAAAATATTAATAAAAATAAAGAGCCCTACTGGACAAAATGTAAAGGACAAATGTAAAATAACAGAAGAACTGGAAAACTATTTTAGAGATCTGTACAATACAAAAATACGGCCAAATATAAAATGATAAATACTTATACACAAAGTCAGGATGAAAACATTGAAAGTATCCTTTAAAAACAAATAAAGATGAAATAAGAAATGCGCTCCGAGCATTAAAAAATAACAAAGCACCGGGAACGGGCGGGATCCTGTCAGAAATGATTAAACACGGTGGAAATATGCTGCTAAATTTTGTCCACTTTTCCGTCGATGTTTCGAAAGAAACATTTTCCCGACAACAAGTACTTATACATAAAAAAGAAGACGCGCAAAATGTGAATAATTTCTACGAGTAGTTTTTATTTTTGCAAATATCGAACCGACTAAGAAAACAAATTGACCTTAATCAACCGAGAGAGCAAGCTGGCTTCAGGTGAGGATTTAGTGCAAATGACCACCTATTAACAATTACAATATTGATACAGTACAATATGGAATTATACATGGCCTTCGTAAATTATGAGAAGGCGTTTGATTCAATAGAGGTCTGGACGGTACTAAATTCGTTAAATCTCATTGGGATCAATGACAAATATATTATCATTATTAGGAGTTTTACAGCTCCCTACAATGCGAATAAATCTATGTAACAAAGCGGAAAACATCCCAGTAAAACGAGTAGTTAAACAAGGTGATACCATCTCACCACCGAAATGATTTATCTGCGCATTGGAAACCGTATTCAAGAATTTAAATTGAGATACGGCAGGTATCAAAATAGACGGCGAATATCTAAATCACTTCAGATTCGCGGATGACATAGCATTGGTGAGCGTAAGCGCAGAAGAACTCAGACCTGAATCTATATTCTAACAGAATAGGATTAAAAATAAACCTAAATAAAACGAAAATAATGACAAACACTGAAAGAGGAATAAGAATAACAATAAATTCGGAAGAAATAGAACAGGCGGATAGTTACATTTATTTCGGTCAGAAAATCACAACGAATAAAAAGAACATAACAAAAGCGGAAATAGCGAGGAGAATATCACTGTCGTGGGTTGCGTTTGGAAAATTGAGCGGTGTATTCCGGAATAAACAAATACCGATTAACTTGAAGAGGAAATTGTATAACCAATGTGTACTTCCGGTCCTGACATATAGTTCAGAAACGTAGCCATTCACAAAAATTGGTATGAAAAGGACCAGAAAACCCCAAACTGCGCATGAAAGGAAAATTGCTAAATATAAGGCAGTTGGATCGTATTCGTAATATATGAATACACGAACGAACAGGGCTAGACGACGCAGTGGAACAGACGGCCAGAATGAAATAAAGTTGGTCTGAGCACGTAGCTAGAAGAAGCGATAATAGATGGTCGAAGCGTATCTTGTAATGGTGATCAATAGGCAAAAAAAGAAACCAAGGAAGACCAATGATACGCGTTGGCAGGGTGATATAGTAAAGGTAGCTGGAAAGAACTTTGGGGAAAGCCTTCATCCAGAAGTGAATTAACAAGGCATATCGTAATCGTAATCGATTTCCGATCGAATTAAGATCTAATTAGCTGACTCTTCTTCCGATCATTTCTAAGTGAGGTTCCTGTTTGACGAGCCCCAAAAAGTAAATAAATAAAATGTTAATAAAAATTTGTTAAACCACCCTGGAGAAAAGCCACATAAATATGAAAAGAAGGAAATAGTTTTTGGGTAGATATTTTCATTCGGTCAGCTACTGATAACTGAGAGGAACGTATATAGCAACGATGGTGGGTAGAGAAGGACAAAACCAGGTGCAAGGAAAAGGAAAATAAAGCCTATATTTTAATAAACGGGAATAAATAAGGTAACCATTTGTCGAAAAAGATATTACCCCGATTGAGTGGAGAGGTTTATAGGAAGACAAAAACGAGAAAAAGGTAGCAGAATATGGCTAAAGTAGCACCGAAGAATAATATGAATGATAATGGAATGGGAAAGCAAAAGGAATCCAAATATTTAAAAAGGCGACCGTTGTGAAAGAAATTTAGAAAATATGTTGTCATAAAATTTAAGGTGAAAATTGTTCTACAATACAAGGGAAACCGTAAGGATAAACAATCTGAGCCAACCATCCCGACTTCATTAGTATCACCGGCATGCCTGAGATCGCCGGAGCAAAACAAAAAAATACTATGTATGAGGAGTGGATACGGAAAGTGATCGAATCCCAGGATAAACAAGAATAAAAGAAAATTAAAAATATACTTCGGTAGACAAGATTAAAAGACAAGACTGTTACGAAACATCGCAAAAGGCCACAATGAGCGAAGATGGACAGAAATAAAGATAGAACGCTAGTTCTTAAAAAGGGAGAGGTAAGAATAAATAAAAGACGCGAATGGAAGTCACCTGAATAAAATCTTCGAATAGGCAGGAATAGAATATTGAATTCAGTAAGAATTACTACGATTGTAGAAGACCTTAAAGGACCAAAGAATGAAAGAGTTTTGTAATTTAGGCAAACGGGACTTGCACCGACATAGCATAGCCAATTCGGAACGAATGATGTATTTATACAAGAAAAACGGAATGGAATGAACAGCAACTTGAAGGAAGGATTGTCAACAAGTTTAGTCTTTTAATAGCAGAAGAGGAAAGCTATTCGATATGTTCAAAAAAAGGACAAATGATTGTCAAGGCAATTTACACGAAAGCGGAAATTAAGGGGCAAGGGAAAGGCATATATTGTTTAAGGATAGATTTTAATGGCAGATGAACGTCACCAAAGGGTAGTGTTTTTAGATGAAAGATCAGATTAAAAGATGAACATATTACTAGGAAACACGTTACTACGTTTTAACCAAAAATAAAAACCTATGTTTAGCATACCTTTAATTTTCTAGTGCAATACATTAAGGAAATGGAATGTGAACTTTTTTTAATAATAACAGTGATAACAAAAGAATTCTAGATAGAAGGGAGGAGTTATACCTCCGGAAAGGAAAGTGTTAAAAAACCGAAGAGAATACTAAGGAATTGTCAACTATAGGACAAAGTAAGGTATACGGTTGAGACCTGGGGTGGATCCGAAAGATTTTTAAAGAACGTATTTTAATTCAACTAATAATAAAGAGGAAAATTAAAAGGCTAGGAGGAGAAATCCAGCGAAAAGAGAACATAATACAGTTCCGATGGGAACAATAAAATTGATAAAAGGTAATATGTAGAAATTTAAGAAGCAGGTGATGACAGTTTAAAACATCTAGTAATTTCAAAAATACGTAAAAGAAAGATGATTTTTCTGGCGTTAGTTCGAGAAAATTTTCAGTCTTAAGATTTGAACGAAAGATTCTAAACTGACAAGACTTTGGTCAAATGCCCGTTACACTCTTTATCCGCCAAAGAGATGAAGATGTGCCACATCGAAATGAAATGGAGAAGAAACACTATGACAAATTTGGAAAAACGTATTAGGCAAGAAATCCGAGCTAGGTTGAAGGTTTTCCAGTTATAGTTAAGAGTAATAGAATGAACAAGCAAATAGAAGGACCTAACGACAGATGGAATCTTAAAGTAAGTAGGAGAAAAAGTGATTAAGTTGGACTGGATCATTGAAAAGGACAGAATTTTCTAGAGAGCGCTATTGACAGGATAGACTCTATAATCCCACGATGAGAATGAACATTTCAGTTATCGTCGATGACAAACGGTTGTAGGATGGAATTGAAAAAAAAAAAAGAAAGATCACAGTTAAAAGAGACATAAATGGAAATCATGTTAAGAGAACAAGCAACGTTATACATGATTCTAGGAAGGGGAAAACATTGTAAGTGTGAAAAGGAATGCCATTTCGAAGGGAACACCGTAGAACCAGTGTAGCTATTACTATGATTGTGCCGGATCAGTCTGAAGACTTTGATATTAAAGTTTTTACCCGACTAAAGCCACGTTTCTGAAATCAAAACAACACTATTATTATAGAGATCCTATAAACTTAGGCTAGGACAATTTCATTGTAATATATTGAATACAGTAAGCATGATAGAGTGTAGAGAATATTAGAATAAGAAAAAGTGGAAGAAATGGAAATGAAAAGTTGGGGAAAGGTAAAATAGCTAAAAAGAATGGTATTAACTTTTTCAGTATCCCCATTCTTGTAACATGTGAGCTGCAAACAAAGCAGTTTTTACTAATGGTTTTTAAAAATTCACTTTCTACTTTTGTAATATGTCGGTAAAATAACTAGTTCTAGCATAAAATGTTTAGTTCACGCTTTTCAATAATTAAATAATTTTACTAGAACTAAAAATTTATTAAAATTTAATCGAATGATTTCGATATAAAGGTCGTATGAATAATTTCCCGACCATAAAGATATGTCATAAAATTTTTCATACAAAAATACACACCTATATAAATTCCCCACTTTTATTTATTGACTTCATGTTTAACTATATTTCATAATTAATTTTTAGGGAATAACTACCTGCTTTTTTTTTGAAATTTTGCCTAAATTACTGAAAAATCTTTCGATCAAGCTAACTTTAAATTTAATAGTCACGACTCTGCGTTTGTACGCATCGAATACCATAAACGGACGGTAAATGGTGCTATTTGTGCCATCGAAAATGTTTTGCGAAGTTCCATTTCGGTCTACAAACACACATACCATTTATTTAAAAAATATTTTGTCGTATTTTCCATAGTCAAAAATATATTTTGCTTTTCGAGGCAATTATAACAACTTCCACCTTCAGGAATTTTACGAATAGAAATAACAGAAAAAATTCTAAACAATCCTAAAAAAAAAAAAAAGACTTAAAATCTCGATCAATACTACGAAATTAATACAACAAATTATGTATGTTTCGTGGGAACAGAAAAATTGTCTGAAATTTTTGTGAACTATATGTAGTTTAAACTTACTGAGTAAATTGCGTGATATTTATTCGTAAACTTCGCAAATGCCAAGGCCTGCGAGTAACTTATTATTTTAACCTAATTTGAATACCGTTATCGTGTCATCTCTTATGTTATTTCAGCTGCACGATTTACATAAACTCCTTCGAGAATACGCGGTGTAGTGGAGGGAAAAAGAACTGATTTACTAAATTTATATTTCATCGAATAGCATGTTTTTAATTTATTGTGAAAGAAGAGCTATTACTTTAAGGAATTCGTAAAATAAATTAAATTAAAGAACATTTTGACTGTTGTTTATGTAGTGTTTAAAAACATTAAACACTAACGCAAATAGACAATGAAATAGCATAATAAATTGTTCACCAAGGGCGTCGCCAGCCGATGAACCAGGTGGGGATTGGGCAAGATGATAGAAAGAGAATATGAGTTATAGGAAAAATAAAATTTATAAATTTTAAAGACTTAATATTTTATTAAACAAGAATAAAATCTTAATTAAAACATAATTTTCGTGGGTTTCTGATAAAAGTTTTCTAAATTGTCCATGATCACGCGCCTATGAATACTCATCATGGCAGTTGATTAAAAAGTTTCAAGGTCCCCTGCCCCCCGCTGGTGACCGCCATGTTGTACGCAACTATAAAAATCGGCCATTTTCCATCTTTGACCACCTGAGCACATCGCCGAACATTTTATTTTTTAAATTTTGTTTTTCATTTTTTTTTTTTTAATGCCAATTAATCGAAGCAGTATTTAAATAATAAGTAAAAATCAGGGAAAAAATCAGAAATAAATCAGAAATAAATCTAAAAAAAAAAAAAAACAAAAAAAAATTATTGATGTTTTATAATTTTTTAAGTATTATTTTGTACTCCCTTTTGTTTATATCGGTCCCTATGGAATCGTCTTCATTATCTCTGAAAAATTTACTATTTCTATTTCTAGTTTATCTGATATTCCTAGATTCTTTCTTTTAATATACCTTTTTAAGTAATTTTTATGCTTTTTTACAACTTTGATTGGGATTTAAACAGTAACAATTGGTTCACCTATTCCTTGTACCATTACAGTTTCACTTTCAAAGTTTGGTTACATAATGCATTATTTTTTATTGAATCTTTAATGTTAATTTTATTTATAGATGATGGGCTGCTATTTTGTTTATCTTCTTTTTTTCATATATATCTCGAACACGAATTTCCTGCCACATTTCCGTTTGAACATTAAGTGCGCTGGACTTACACCTATTCCGGTGCACTTCTCTGTACATGTAAAAAAAAATTACAAATACCTGTTAATTTTTTTTTTTTTTTTGGCCAGAGGATTGTCATGCTTGTTCAAGAACTGACGAAAGGAGAAGAGGAGAAGCAGATTTTTATACGGTCAGAGATAATGACAAAAATAAATCAAAAGCATAGATGACAAAAGGAGAAGAAAGGGGAAGAATAAACTAAGCACTGTAGAGAGTGAAAATACTGTTTATTAAAAGTAAGGAGTAGAAATAAGTTTGTTCAATTGAAAATAACGAGCATTTAAGTATCGGATTGAGCTAGCAGGAAGAAAGGAGAAACTAATTAAGGAAGGATCAAAAGGACAAAGAGTGATAAAGGATTTACTGAGGGAAGATAGAAAGATGAATAAAGCGTTTTCTAAAGTTTCGAAGTTGGGAACTGGCAATAGAGATGACGCGATCGGTGGAGTAAATGAGGATGTCGTCAACGATGTGGCAGAGAAGCAATTTAATAAGACAGACATTAAACATGTTTGAAATGAAAAAAGAGCCCCGAGGCAATCCGTCAAAAAAAAAGGCAAACTACAAAGAAAGAAAAGTAGGCTGGCATATTAAAAGAAAGCATGAAATCAAATCGGAAAGGTGTTCGCTACAAAAGACAACAGTACCATCAACAAAGGAGGCGATAAGAAATTACCGATACAATGGAAGGGCGTGTTCTTATAAAAATATTCCTTTCAATTTATCTCATTACCTGAGCTATCTGTACTTTTTTCAAAAGTTCTTTTAGAATTATTTTGATACTATTATTTGTATCTATCCTTTTCATTACTTTAATTTCGATAAGTCAGTTAAAATAATCTGCAGTTACAAATCAATTTTCCGTTGATTGTAAAAAATTGCAAAATCTTGCTAATGAAAATTCTGGTGATTTTTTTCGCTTTGTTATTTGTGTATTTAAAACTTTCAGACAGCTATCGCAAGGTTTTACAAAAGTTTCTGCGTCTTAATTGATCCAAGTCATTCATTTTACTATTCCTCCATAAACTTCAAATTCATTTTCTAAAATTTTTTTCTACGAGTTTTTTTTTTTTTAATTCTCCTCCTCACCTTTTTTTATATGCGTTGTTTGTAACTACTAAGGTCATTACAGCACATACACGGAGGTAACTTATATATGTTCGGTCAAACCACTCATTCTAACGAAGGCTATAACCCTTACGACGTATCTGCCAGACAATCCTGTATGTTACTGGGTAGGCCATGTTGCGTTCGGATCGTGGCTAACTTTGGGCACGTGAGAAGTATGTGTGAAACTGTCGGTACACCAGTCTGGCCACAGAAGAAGCACATAGTAGGAGGCGAAAATTTACTAATTATATGACTGTGGGGAACACTGACGTGGCCGATTCGCAACCGGTTAAGAATCTTAAAATCGTGCCGGGATGTTCCCTCGGTAGGTCACCATGGTTCGACTGTAGGCTTCATGTTTTTTTAAGAACGTTATAGTAGCTGTCCATTCTGTTTTCTACTGGTTCTCGCGCTTCCTTAGAATAATATGCATCATCGAGGATGGTAGGTCCGCGTCCTCTGGTATTGGCGAGAACAACACCGAGCGCGCTTCCACATTGACCCTCTCACTGCCAGGTACCTCGATATGTCTAGGGACTCAAATGAACGTCACCCGACTGTTCGTTTGGTTTACCTGATTCAGATAGTAGTATATTTTCAATATTAGCAGGTTGATGCATTTTTGGTTTTACAGCATACATGTAGGGAATCGTTGTCTATGAGAACTTTTATGGATTTGTTGTGATCCGTGATTAGGTGGTGGAGGCAGTAAGAAATTCGGTACAATTCTGCATCCAACGCATTACAGGCATCGTTAAGTCTGGCTTGATGTGAGATGCCCTGCCCTACGAAGGCGCAGGATGCCGGTAATGGACTTGTTTCGCCTTTTGCCTTAGTTCCATCAGTTACCTCCGGCAGGGAGTCGCCTAAAAAACTTGGCTTGAGAGGACACTTATCTAAGTGTAAAGGAAAGTTTTGTATATAGTTGAGATAGCGGTACATGTTTCGCAGCAGGAAATAGTTTCGGTAGTAAGAAAGAGGGGAGCAGCCGGTTAGAGCGCACATACGGGCTGCTCGAGACGTTCAGTGCGCTCCCAGGATAGTTTTCAGAGCGGCATGGTGTACGGGATTGAGAAACTTCAGTAATGATTTACTTGCAGAGGAGTACACCTGGCACCTGCAAATTGATTTTTGATAGGATAAGCGATCTATATATGCTACGGAGGAATTTAGGATTGATGTTGCATCTGAAACTCGCTAGATATTTCAGAATGGGGATAGCTTTGATGCATCTCAGTTTTAATTCAGAAGTATGAGGCTTCCACGTAAGCCTAGAGTCGAAAGATGACCCAAGGAATTTCACCGTCGTTTTTTGGCCCTGTAAAAATGGATATACACCATTTTACTTGCTGAGATGGCTAGTCCGTTATTTTCAGACTAGCTCTGAATTTTGTTTATTGCTTTCTGGAGAATTAACTGAGCATTAGAAGGATGATGAGACGATAAGGAAATGTTTAGATCATCGATAAACAGCCGGGCAGAAATAGGCGGCGAGATGCAATTTGCTACGTCGTTGATGTAAATCATAAATAAGGTTGCACTAAGGGCAGAGCCTTGTGGCACACCATTCTCAGTTGTAACGGGTGCTGTTATTGATGAAACGATCTTAACTCGGATCGTTCGGTTGCTAAAAAAGTTATATATCTGTCTATTCGGCCACTTATTCCGGCCGTTTTGAGCTTTTATAATAGTTCATTTCGCCACATACGATCGAACGCTTTTTCCAAAAATCGAAAAAGACTGCGTACGTGTGCTGGTGACGGTGGAAGCTTGTTAGTATTTGTCGTTGCAGGCTTATCAAGTGATCGCCTGTTGATCTCGCTCTTCGCCTTCCGGCTTGAATCGGGAAAAGGACATTATTTTGTTCGAGGGCATACGGGAGGCGCCTGTTCACCATCTTATCCATTATTTTAGATAGGACACTTAGTAAAGAGATTGGTCGATAACTTTCAGGATGGAATGGGTCTTTATTTTGTTTTAAGATGGGTATAACATACGCCATTTTCCAGGATTGAGGGATATTACTGGATGACCATTTCTGGTCGTAGATTTTTAGGAGAAACTCATTAGCTTGTGGTGGTAGGTATTTAACCATATATGGGTGGTTGGAATCGGGGTTGCACTGTCGCGGGTATGGTATTTAATTTGGAAGTTTAACTCAGACATAATAAAATTGGTATTATAAGCTTCTGATCACTGTTGAGGCAAAATTGGGCCTTGTTGTTCACAAACCGCTTTTTTCACAGTGAACTTGGGTGAATAGGCAATGGAAGAGAATTCTTTTTGGTAATGTTGAATGAAAACATCCGCCACACCGCTCGGGTCTGATACGACCACGTTATTATGGATTAAGGGGATTGCAGGGCTGGCTCGGCTGAGATCGTTCATTTACTTAATTTTAGTCCAAGTCGCTTGGTTGGATGCTGCTTGGATGATGGATGAAACGAAAGAATTCCAGGATTCACGCTATTTCGCCTTTAATTATGAACCGTGCTTTAGTACGCACGTTTTTGAACTCAATTAGGTCACTGATTAACTTCGTTGCTTTGTACTTTCTGAGCGTTCGTTTGCGGTTTCGTATTGCTAAGGCGACTTCACTACATCACCAGGGAACACGACGACGACGAGGTATAGGGGTGGTTTAGAGATCGTCGCATTGACAGCGGTAAAAACTACTTCTAAGAAAATCCTGATATTCTCCTCTACAGACGTTCTTGGCTGTTGTAGGATGGAGACCCTGTCATGGAACATTTCCCAGTTGGCTTTATGGAACAAGAAACGTGTTATAGTGGGTGTGGCAGTGTTTAGGACAAGATTCGTGGTATTTATTAAGATAGGGAAGTGATCGCTAAAACAGAGATCAGGCAGTACAACAGCCTCTAGATTGGGATGAAGCGCTGCGGAGGAAAACGCTGGGTTAATAGTGGGAAAAACGTTATATGAGAAATTGAAATGTGTAGGGGACGGTCGTGGGATCAAACAAAAATGATTATCTAGCAGTAGTTTCGAAATAGCTGCTCCAAGTTTGTTTGTGTGTAATGATCCCCAGATTGATAAGTGGGCATTGAAATCGCCTAATATTATCATCGGTTTAGGTAGTTGTGAAATGATGGATTCAAGTTCCTGGTGGCTACTCATACTTTTAGGGGGATATAGCAGTTATATAGTGTCACTGTATTTGATAGCAGGGAACACGGATAGAGACTGCAATAACCTGAAGGGGAGAATTGAGGTTGGCAGGGTACACAGGGATGGAGTTGTGAATGAGAGATGGTACGCCCCCTTTTGCTTTCACTCCTTGAGTATTAGCACACCTAAACAGACGATAATTTTTTACCTTTGGTTGATCACTTGCTTTCAGGTGTGTTTTTTTTAAGCATATCGCATACGGGCAGTGCCGAGAGATCGGCTGCAGTCCGGTTGTTGCTAAAGCCACGACAGTTTCATTGCATTATACACGAATTTGAAGCCATCTTGTTCATATTTATTTTTGTGACTGGGTATGATTATTGTAGACACCTTTGTTTCATTATATGGAAACGAAGTAACTATTCATTGGCGCTGGCTACGCTGCAGTTTTCATAAGAACGCTCGTCTTAGGACGTTGTTGTATATCGTTCCAATAACTTTCTGATGATTCGGGAGCAACGACTCTTGATGGCCCTACCGATGAGAAAGGGTTTGACTGTTGTGAGCATGTGTATTAGTTCATCGTAACTCTTTGTGTAATTAGCTGCATAAGTAATGTACTTCGAGTGAGTCACTACTGTTTTGATAAACATCTTAAATTCTTCAAGCCCCATTATGAACGATGGTTAACTCATCATCTGAAGGGTTCACACGCAGTATTGCTATCGGTAATACTAACTTGTGAGATAGCGTCGTCGTAAGATATGACTGAAGTGTCTCATTTGTAATGGTGGCCGAGACGTTTTTTACCGCCTCAGAGTGCTGCGTGCTTTCTTCTGTTGTGGCGGCTAAGGACGGTGCTATGCGTGCAACGTGCGATGTGCGGGACAGTTGCGTGTGTATTTATCTTCAGCTGACCGTTAAAGCTAGTGTAGCGTGTAGTAGCGTTAGTTAAATGAACGCTATTACTTGTTTTGATTGACGGAGTTGCTGTCTTGTTCTTATCAGCGCTGTGGCCAGTTTTCATCTTGGCTTGTTGGCCGGCCCGTCTTGCTGACCGACTGAGTTGGTGATAACATTCTCGTTTATTCGAAACTGATATAATCACACGAAAAAACAATACAATAAAATGACAAACGAAACGCAGATTTTTTTTTTTTTAATTCTTCAATAGTTTTTTTTTTTTTTTTTTTTTGTGAAAGCAACATCCTGTACCGTGTTTAACTGCTGTGGCTATTACAGTACGAAGATGCGCAGTTTCTTTTTATAGATATCTGATTATTCCGCTAGCTCTAATAAATTGTGTTCCATACTTTACCTTTAACTTCTCTGAACTGTCTCATCCGCCTAAGTTATTCTCTTTACCTTCTAATATTAAGTCTCTTCCTCGTCCTGCCATTCACGAAGAATTTAATCACACTCTTTCCTCTCTATTTCCTGCTCACATCACGATTTTTACGGATGGCTCGAAATCTGCTTCGGGGGTCGGTGCCGCTTTTATTCTTCCTGCTCTCAACTATTCTGAATCATTTCAACTTCCCTCCTTCTCTTCTGTCTTCCTAGCCGAATCCACGGCTATTTTGCGTGCGGTCCTCTTTATATCTTCAACTTCTAATTTAGTGAATTTCCTTCTATGCTCCGACTCGAAGAGTGTTTTAGTAGCTATCGCATCTCCCCTTCCTGAACCCTCTTCCTGTCCTATTATTCTTTATATACGCTCCTTGATTTTCAATTTATTAGCCTCCCGTTCTATCCATATTGACCTGCTTTGGATTCCTGGCCACTGTGGTATAGCTGGTAACGATCTTGCTGACTCGTTAGCTTGCTCGGCCGCAGTAAGTGGTCGTTTCATAGGCAGATTTCCTTCCCAATGTCTTTACTCTCTCTCTTTTCGTTCTCACCGTGACTTTTGGACTGATCTCTATCCGTCCTTTTTCTCCAACCCTGACTCCTTTTACCTTGCTTTACAGCCTTCTCCATCCGTTTCTCCCTGGTTTAATAATTTTCCCAGTATCAGCCGTTCTGTCATTTCTTCCATAGTTCGCCTTCGTTTTAATCACAGTCTGCTCCCGGCTTCTCGTTTCCGCTTTGCTCTGGTTCAATCTCCTTTGTGTCCCTTTCATCCTCCAACCTTCAATGGCTCGTGTGATGCAAATCACGTACTATTTGAATGTTCCTTTATTTCTACTGAACGCGCGATCCTTTATTCCAATTTGCTTAGCCTTGGCCTCCCTACACCTTACAGTGCCCTCTATATTCTCACTTTTCCATCTCCTTCTGTTGTTCCCTTGTTATCCGCATTCATTTCCTCTGTCTCTAATCGTTTCTTGATATAACTTGTCGCTCCATATGTCATTCTATTCTTTTAATCTTTTGTGCTGGGTAAATGTCCTGTGCTGGCGTGCCCATTTAAAAAAAAAAAAAAAAAAAAAAAAAAATAAATTGTGTTATGGATAAAATTGCATCGGGGGAATTCTCAAGAATGTTGGTGACTGTTTTGTTATTAATTGAAAGGGGCCGGTGAGGTGATAATGCTGGACAGTCGCATAGTATATGAGGAGTTGAGGGAGCAACAGCTTGGCCACAGAAAGGACAATTCGTAGGAGAGGGGGTTCTTTGCAAAATAAAATTATGCGACATGGCCGTTTGGCCTATGCGCAAGCGGCTAAGTGCACAGAAATCTCTGCGGGAGATGCTTTTTTCTGGCCACCATGGTTCCGTTGAGCGTTTAATTAACCTCGAGAAAGTCTGACACGAGGACCAATGGGTTTTCCATAAGGACGTGAGATTATTCAAGATTATGTTCGAGAGATAAGGTGGAGGTGGGCTGTTACTAGGCGAGGGGAAATATATTTCTGCTCGGGCGGATGTATCGACGCGTTCATTTCCAGGAATCCTTGCATGGCTGGGCGCCCACAGAAAGGATACGGAGCACTGTCTCTTAATAAGTTCGTATAATACCTGCTGGGTTCGAATTGCTACAGGATGTTTGGTGAGGGGATTAGAAATTGTCAATAAGGCCGCGGATGAATCAGATACCAGCAGGGCTTTCTATGATGTAGGCTCTGTAAAAAGAAAATATTCCAAACAGAAAAATACTGCGTATATTTCAGCATCCAGTACCGAGCAATTGTCATTCAGTCGAATGCTTCGAATCACGTCGCAGACTTCAAAGGAACAGGCGGTTGGGGAAGAAGTAGCCTCTGGGGTAGCCTTGGCAGCATCCGTGTAGAAAAAGAGGTGGTCGGGGTATTTTTGCATTGTTGCTGTTGTCAGCTGAACGATATTCGGATGCAGGGGTTTATTATACTTCGTCAGGGAAAAGTTAACATCAATGTTTAAAGAGGCCCACGGCGGAATCATGATGTTAGGAGCTAGGTTAGGGAAAGGGATTACGCTCACGTTGTGCTGTGATAGGAGAGCCAGGATTTCTGGGAGAGGGTCATTAGGGAACTCTGGGGTGTTGGGGAGGTCATTTGTGTCAATAGGACAGGCGCGTTTACTAGAGAAAAGAGCGAGGGTCTCACGGTGGTAATAATAGGTTCGGAAATACTTTAGTGGGGGAGTGCCTAACAAGGCACACAAACTTACAGACGGGGAAGTTCTATGTGTGCCAAGTATCGTGCGGAGCGCCGTGTGGTGTATTGAATCAAGGGATTTAAGTAAAGAGGGACTGGCTGACGCATACGCCTGGGACCCGTAGTTTATTCTGGAAATGACTAAGGATTTGTATATGGGGAGGAGAGTTTTCGGAGGTACATTATACTTTGTATTTGATACATATTTAAGAATAGATAGGAATTTATGACATTTAACTTTAAGATTTGATATGTGGGATCGCCAAGTTAGCTTTTGATCGAACAGTAGTCCAAGGAAAGTAGCAGTAGGTTGGAAATGAAGTGAGGAATTTTCTAGATTGAGGCGAATGCTGGAAGAGTTTTGACGTCCCCTATAGAAATCAACACAGATAGACTTAGATGGAGAAAACACAAGACCATTATTGTTACACCAGGATTGTAGTTTTGAAATAGTTTTTTGTAGGATTTTTTGAGCATTTGCTGGAAAACTGGAAGACAGGGAAATGTTTAAGTCGTCAAAGTAGAGCCGGGCGTTTACAGGCGGAGCAATACAATCATTTATATATCATTGATATAAAAAATAAACAAGGTTGCACTAAGGGCAGATCCTTGTGGTAAGCCATTCTCAGTTTGAATGGTGCTCGATGTTGACGAACCAATCTTAACATGGAACGTTCTGTTTGTTAAAAAATTATTCAGATAATTGGCCATGTTTCCGATTATAGCAGTTGATGTCAGCTTGGATAAGAGGCCGTATCGCCATACTCTGTCGAACGCCTTTTCTATATCGAAAAAGACGGAGTATACATGTTGGCGTCTGTGAAATGCTGTTAATATTTGCCTTTGTAAGCTCAGCAGATGATTAACTGTAGTACGCTTCTTACGCCCTCCGGCTTGTGACGAGGATAGGAGATTATTCTGTTCAAGGAAGAAAAGGAGACGCCGGTTAACCATTTTTTCCAGCGTTTTTGCGAGGACACTTATGAGGGATATAGGCTTGTAGTTTTGTGGAAAAAGAGGATCTTTATTTTGCTTCAGAATAGGAATAACAACTGCTAATTTCCATGGCTCAGGGATCGATCCGGAGAACCATATTTGGTTATAGATATGTAAGAGGAAGTTTTTCGCTGACGGAGGTAAGTGTTTTAACATATAAGGATGGATGGAATCGGGCCCAGGCGCGCTGTTTGCAGTATGGTACTGGAGTTGATAGTCTAGTTCAGAAATGGTGAAATGGCAATTGTAGGAAAGTGAGGAGTCAGAGATGATAGTTATTGGTTGTTGTTCCGTGGAATATTTCTTTAAAGAGAAAGCAGACGAATATGACGATGAGGATGACTCCATTGCAAAATGATTCGCAAAAGCATTTGCGACTTCCAACGGGTCAGATAACATGGAACCATTCTGGTTTATCGAAAAGGAAGGGGTCGCACGATTAATACCGTTCAGTGCCTTAATTTTGTGCCAAATATTGTGACTAGAAGTATTTATGGAGATTGAATGCATAAATTGCTGCCAAGATTCCTGTTTTTTGCGCCTAATGAGGCTCCTCGCAGCTGCGCGGCGTTTTTTAAATTCGATCAAATCAGGATATAAGCCTGTTGATTTAAACTTCCTAAGGGCATGTTTACGTTGGCGTACGGCTGTTCCTATTTCGGGGCACCACCATGGGACCCGTCGGGATCTGTTTGTTGGGACAGACCTAGGAATGGATGCTAGAGCAGCATTCGTAATAGCGTCGATAAAGGAGTTGATGTTCTCTGATAAAGATTCGGATGGCTCGCTGGGAACGTTTACTTTAACTGAAAACATATCCCAATCCGCCTTGTGGAATAGAAATTGAGGCTTAGGTGGGGGGGTTTGGGTAGGGAGGGCTTTGGACGGGCATATGAGTATAGGAAAATGGTCGCTAGAGCATAAGTCCTGTAGCACAAAAGTGCTCAGGTGAGGGAAGATGGAAGTGGAAACAAGTTGTAGGTCGATTGTTGAGGTTGTATTATGGGACAGATTGAAATGGGTGTAACCTGGGGAGGGAAGCAGTATCATATCGTTATCTAGGACCAGTTTATTGATGACAGAGCCATGTCTGTTTTCCAGTGTTGCTCCCCACAGAGATGAGTGGGCATTAAAATCACCGAGTAATATTAGTGGCGGGCTGACCTGTGATAGTACTGACTGAAACATATCTGCAGTAATTATATAATTCGGAGGCACATAGCAGTTACATAGATTTATCGGGGTGGCAGATATCTGAGGAAGATGGACGGCCACTGCAATCATTTGTAAGGGGGTACTAAAATTCAACTGTGTTGCTGGGACAGAGGAGTGGACCATAATGGTAACCCCTCCATTTATTGCTGAAATTGAAAAGGGAGTAGTTTTGTAGGGCTGGGTTATCTGTGGGCTTCAAATGAATTTCCTGTAGACATACCACAGCAGGGGAGTGATTTGCAATAAGCAGCTTAGTTAAATTTCACTTAGCCGATGATAGCTATTTAGCAATTATTCTTAATATCTTATGCACATAGCTTGAACAATAGGTGCTAAAAAAGAAGTTTTATTAAAACTTTTATCTTAGATTAGATCCATCGACTTGATTCTATCAAACTGCCGAACTTCTAGTGAATTGTCCAGCAACCCAATTGCCATGTTGTTCGGGTACGTTTCTAATCTGTAGGCATACTTCTTTGCGTCGTCGAATATTACTTCTTGTACAAACTTTATTCCGAAATCTTTATGAAACGTTAAATTGTTAATGTACCACGGAGCGTTTACAACCACCCGGAGGATTTTGTTTTGGATCTGTTGTACGATTGCTATGTTACTTTTTTTAGAACACATAGCGGGTAGCTGTAACGCTAAACTGGCTTTAAAATCTGATTATAAACTAGTAGTTTATTTTCAGCGGATAATTCCGACTTCCTATTTAGTAGCCAGTATAACTGTCTTAACTTTATATTTAATTCGGTCCGTTTTACTGTTATATGTTTCTTCCATGTTAGGCGTCGATTAAGGTATACACCCAGATCAGATTTAATCAACTTATTACAATGACTGTTAATGTTAATGACGAGGACGAGGTTTTTAGTTTAATAAATAGCGCTGTATCTTCGACAATATCTTATTTATCTTCAAGGAAAAACGGTGTCATTTTATACGTTTTTTTTTTTGTTTTTTTAATGCATCTTACATTTTTTTTAAATATTAGTTTTTAATTATATCAGTCACAGTTGAATGGAAATAAATATGCATTTTTACTGTGATATAGAATATTTTTTAATCAATTTTCGGAAAAAAAGTGCAATTTTAAGATAATTATTATCCCCGCTCTTCTTCATCACACACATACACACACATTATTTTTACTTACGACTCGACTCTGGCATAATACACAGTTACTTTAAAGTAAATAATTGTTATATCGTTTTAGACGCGTAATGGACGAGACAAGTAACGGGGATGATGCCCCTAAGGATCCCCGTGTGTTTCAAGGATTTTATCAGGGATATACCGAACAAGATTTTGAAGGTAAGTTTAAAATTTCACTTTTTATTTTTTTATTTTTTTTCGTTTTTTTTTGGTGGGGGGAGAGTGAAATATTTTTAGGATGACCGTCTACCGGTGATCGCAAGATAATCATCGAACATTAATGCGATGGCAGATTCTTCGGCTCAGATTGCTATTTTCTCACGTTTCTTTTTTAGAAAAATTTCATCTTCTAATCCATTTGTTTTCAATCTATGGCCCGATAACATAATTTCTATGACCCGTCTGGCTGTTTAATTGATAATGTACTCTTGAAAATCAACGGGTGGAAGAAATATATATTTTCTGAGCAATATAATTGTTTATCAAAAAGTTAAATAGTATAGTGTCATTTTTCTACGAATTAGATAACGTTTTCACTATAGAATATAAATATACGAAATCTGTTTAAAATAAATTTATTTTATCACCTTCAATTTAATTTTTCACAATACTCGTGGATATCTCATATTTCTTATATTTATTTTACAGACAGTTTGAATTATTTCAATTTTTGTATTCGTCATTTTATTTTCGGCGTATGATATTCATTTTCGTTCCTTATTCATATGGAACGAACGGTCTTTTTACCTGAATTTCGACTGTTCAATTAAAAATTGTTTTTTTGTGTTTTAATCAATTCGTTTATTAACGTGATCTTTTTGCAATAAATCGATTTTTCTTCTGCACTCCATTACGCCCGAATTCATAAACGCGATTTAGTTGCGATTTAATTTCGTTTCGGTTGCATTTAACCGTCTATGCCGGATTATCGCCGTTGAAAATTGTTTTTTTTTTTAAAATTCAAACCATGTTTATTTCCTAAAATTGTTGAAATTTCTTTCAATTGTTTAATTTTTAGCAGCGTATGCGATTTACTCGTTGGTTGCTTGTATTCTAAGTATTTCACTAATTTTTCTGTTCTATATATTGCTTTTAACAATGGCCAGTAAAATTAATGATGAAATGCGAGTGTGTTAAGAGAAATGGATTTCTTGTATAATTTCATCAAGAACATGTAGGTTTAGTGCGCAACGGAATCTGTAATGAAAGAATATAATGTCAGATGACGCTGTAAAACTAAGAATACTGTTAAATTTGGTGAATGTAAAGATCAGTTACGCAAAGGAATTTGAGAAAAAAATTACTTTGTCAACAATTTTCTCTGAAGAAACAAAAAATTTGGATAATGAAGCTAGTGTTTCTTTTTACTTTTTTTTTTTTTTTAATTACAATTTATTTATGTACATATAGAAGTTTATTGTGGTCAATGGTGGAAACCATCCAATTGAATTTTGGATTCCTCCACTCCACATTTCACAATTTTAATCTTTATCTTAGTATACTTCAATTTTAATGTAAATTAATATTATTCTTTCTATATTCCAATTCCATTTTGGCCAATTCGTTAAACATTTTCATTTTTTTCTGTACCAATTCTTTGCAATCTTTCACTATTTCTGTATTTAAGATATTGTACCCATTCAGGATATGCTGTATTCTCTGCTCATTGCATCTAATGCAATTATCCGTTTCTGATATATTAAATCTTTTGAGGTAAATTTTGAAATTTCCATGTCCTGATATGAATTGTGCGTGTTAAAAGTTTGGCATATAGTACGTGTTATTAAATCTTTCTTTAATTGTTGGAAAAAAACTTTTCGTTATTCCGTCATTACTTCTTCCAAACTTTTCCGTATATTGTTTGCTGATATATATTTTTTGAATTTTCCAGCTGTTAAAATTTTATTTTCTATTATATATCTTTTACTTATATATGTGATATTTTCGAAAGTTTGTTCTACCTTTAATTCATTTTTGACCGCAAATATAGTGGTATGTTTTTCTATTTCTAAGTACAAAGGCAATATTCTAGCTATAACTAATCGTTAAAACTTTTTAGAATTTATTCAACTTAAGTATTTCCTTGTAAAAGAATACTACCATATAGTAGATTTGATAATATTACTGTTAGGTATAATATTTCTTTTTTGTAATTCATCTGATTGTTAATGTTAAACAGCTTTGCGAATATACTAACAAATTTCGTAATTTTATCATTTATGTACTTGTGGTGATTGTGAAATTTGAGGTTTTAATCTATTATAACGCCAAGGTATTTTAATTGATCCTTTTCTGTGATCTGCAGTCTGTATTTATTTAAGTTATTAAAAGAAACCATTATTACCTTTATGAAAAATATAGGAAAATCGATGCTTCAATTTTCAAATTTTGAATTGTTAGCAGATTTTGTGTTTTTAGTCGATATCGCAGAACATTTCAACGATTTAAAAAATTTCAAAGGAAAAATAACATGCTAAATAACCTTTATGACTACATCAAAGTCATTGGAAATAAACTTATTTTATGGGAAGACCAGCTAAAAAAGTGCAATTTAACCATTTTTCAAAATTATCCGAATACGCATGTTCAGATGTAGATAAATTTGCTTTCGAATTAATCAATTTAAAAACGAATTCAAATTAAGATTTGTGAATTTCCGGGAAAATGAAAACATGATCAATCTATTTTTGAGGCCCTTCAACATATCTGTTCATAACGTGCCCTGAATTTTCAAATGAAATTAATTGACAAACGTATAAAAAAAATTTGAAAGACAAATTTAACCACAATCGAATTTTATAAAAAATATGTTAGCAAAGTAATCTTCTCAACTATTCGACATCATGCATTGAAGATAATGCGATTATTTCAAAGCACCTACTTACGTGAACAATTGTTTACGAAAATAAAAATTGTCAAGCCTGAATGACACTTATTATTCAGAAAATACCTCTATAATTGCTATTATAGAAGGTGGAGCTAATGTTAATGAATTCTAGAGAAATAAACAATGCCAAATATCGCATTAACAATTATAATAAGTGATTTTATTTTCTTCAGAACTTGTATAATTTCTAGTTAACTGAATTAAAATAATTATTCCCAAAACTATTAATTTTATTTCAATAATATCCTCATTTTTACATGATTATTATTGTTAAAATTTTACTCTCTTCTCCCTGAAAATGATTTTACACGTATAAATCGTTCATATTAATTTAATCGTGTAAAACTGTTTCCGACTGAAAAATAAACTTCTACTGAATAATTTCAATTCTTTAAAATACTAGTATAACAATTTTGAGTTGTGCGGCCCTTCGCACACTTTAAAATATCTATGTTGGCCCTTCAGTTATGAAAGATTGAAGACCACCGCTGTACTCTCATGTCTCTGAGTAAAAAATTCCATCTTAAATTTTGGTATCAGATATTTTTCTCCTTTCATAACGATGGTTTTTTCATCTATCCGTTCAACCTAGTCTTCCTTTCCAGTACTCCTAGTTCCTTGAGTTTTCTTTGTTTCACTGTTTTTTGTCTTTTCTATATTTACCTGCATTTGAACCATTCTCTTCTCCCTTCTCTTCGTTTGAGTACTTCTTTTGAGTTCTTTTTAAGTTTTTCTCATCGCATGAAAACTCAGGTTTCTACTCTTTATTGTGCATCTTACATTCTGTCTATCCTCTCTCTATCCATCATTCCAGCTATAAAAAGAATGAAATGTTAATTTTCGGTTAGTTTTTTATCTTTATTTATTATGTGTCTTTCTATGTTTCTCTTTTGTTTTTCTTTTTTGTTTTTTTCGATTAATGATTCTTTTTAAACACTATACAAAAACATTTAACAACGATAGTTAGCGCTATCTGTTGATATTTTACAGAATTAAACAAAATTATTGTTATTTTACAGATCTTGCAACAAAAGTGTCCAATGTAAACTGAAGAATAAATTGTCACAATTATAGTCGCATTGTTGATATCTAATTATAAGCGTTTTCTTATTAGCTAGTAAAGTTGAAATTTTTAACAAATTAACCCTTTTTTTTTATTGACGCGTTAACTATCAACATTAACCCAGCACAATTGAAATTTTAGTAAGTTATGATGTGTGACGGCGGGATTCAAATCCAGTTCTACCCAGGGGCGCAACAACCTAACATTGTGAGTAGGTACTCAAAGCATGTCTCTATCAGAGTCCAAAAAGAGAAAAAAAGGGGAAAAAAGGATAACAATCTTTTTTTAATTACAGATGTGACGCCAGGTTCGAGTATACTTTTTTTTCATCAATTTACATAGTTGTTTGATTTTCATTATATTTTGTGCTAAACTATTCAAATATGGTCTTACGATTTTGGTTTGCGCAGAATAGGTGTTAAATTAAAACATTAGCCTTCGCGGGGGGGTGCACATTACAATTGAGTAGGTGCCCGAGCACCATTGGACCTTCCGTTGTTGCGCTCCTGGTTTTACCGCAAGAAAACACCACTGCCTAATCAACAACGTCACGGTAGCTGGCTTACAAATTAACATTTGTTTATATAGTTTGAGGCTTATCGTATAATCGAAGTATAACTTCCTAAAATCATCTCTGCAGCTGAGTAGCAATATCTATCAAAAATAAACTATTTAGGTGAGGTTGGTGGAGAAATCTAAATTTTTATAATACTGTCAGGTATTTCTGTAATTTAAAAAAACAAAAAATTATCTGAAGTATAAATAAGCTAGGTAAAAGCTTGAACTATAAAAGTTACCATAAAATTTGTTAATAAAAAGTGATCACTAATATAATTAGGTTTTAATATATTTTTTTGTGGTGTGATGTGATTCTTTGGACAGTAGCTTTATTACATCCTACCTTTTAAAAATCCACAAGTCGCCACTGAATTACAATCAAATTAATTAATTACAAATTATTATGATCCATATTATTTTAAATAAAGTTAAATTAAATTACAACAAAAGTGTATATAAAATAAAGTAATCAAAAAATAAATATAAATATGTATTAAATGTGATTTCATACACTCTTATTAATATGCACTGGATCCGGGGAAAAATATAGTTATTGTTAACGCTAACCTCTGTGTAATATTAATCACTGTTAATATTAGTATTAAGTTTTTTTCTCTTTGCTGCTCCTTCTCCCTAAAGCTTGATCTCTAAACACAATTTGGAAATCTAACGTTTTATCAAAAATACATAAACATTATATCTAAAATTTTGATTCTTTAGTTTCTAGAGTTTATAGAGATAAACGTTGATTATGAAATTTTACATTGTTACCGTATGTAATCATTAATTTAAGTAAATTTAACGTAATTTAAGTGAATTAGCGAATAATCGACTTAAGAATAAATAAAAGTTAATTTTGTATATGAGTTTAGTCCAGTTATTACGTTTGGCCAAGTAGGGGAGACTGGAGACAATTGAAACAATTTTCATATTTTATTTTTTTACAGCCAACCTATATTTATTTTTTAAATTAATTTATAGTATATTGCTTACACAATATGTAAGGTTTGTAAATATATTTACATGTTTGTCTTATTCCAATATAGTCAAAAAATATTGGAAAAAAACTGATAATACTTTAAATGTTTCAATTGTCCCTGGTAGGGGGACAGTTGAAATAGAATCCCGGGACAATTGAAACAACAGTGATAAATAATACGCAACTATTTGAAATATTTATTTCTTACATATTATAAACGATAACAATTAACTGATACATTTTTACATTACTCACGCATACCGACTACTAAAAATAATAATAGAATATAAAATCACTATATCAAAATAAAAAATTAATATTTATTAATGAAAAATAAAAATTGCTTGGATAATTCGAATTACTTTATGAATTATTCAGAAAGACAATTATTAGGATAATTCTTGTCGAATGCATTCCTTGTGGGACTATTTGCGACATTCTATGCATTGGCCCCATTTTTCTTTAGGTCGGCTTGAACCATAAGGTTCCAAACAAATCAAGCAGAAATATTCTTTTTTTTTTGTTTCTTTTTTTTTTGGGCACGTCAACAGTGGAACTTACCCAACGCAGAAAATTGTCCATTATATAAGGAAAAGATTAGAAATTGAGGAAATAAAGAAGGCTAACAAAAGAATTATATTGAGAGAGGGGAATGCAAAGGGTAATTCGAACAAGACGTGATTCGCATCGCATCAAAAAATAGTTTGACATTATTAGTATTAAAATTCGTAGCTCTTGACAGACTTGTAGCTTCAGCACAACGAACTGAAAGCTCCGAATTACGGTTCATGAAACCATTAAACCAGTCTACTCCTGCTAGGCGATTTGTAATCCACGTTTCTGGCACATTAATTGAATACTTTATGGTCAATTCATATGCCAGTTTTCGTACTTGTTTGGACGATAATTCATAAAATACATTAGTTGTCCTAATAATATACGCAGCAAAAAATTTTTCCTGCTGTGGGTTGAACACGCGTCTTACGTATCGGTAACCCATGGTTACGGGAGTCACAAATTGTTCTTCAGTTGCTTTTTTTTTGTTTTTTAACATATCTACCCAATGAGACATCGTTCAAATCTAATTTTTTTGCAACAGATCGTATAGAGAAATTGTTGTCAACCATTTCCCTAAATGCTTCTGCATATTTGGATATAGGTTGTGCATCATAATTTGTTTTCCGTATTCATGTTATTTTTTTCTCATACTTCATATTTTTTTATGTTGAGCAACATAAAACTCGTCCTTACATAAATTTTTATGGCCACGATGATGTAATAATCAAAATTCGTTTTACTAGATTTTAAATGATGTTGCAACTTTTTGGCTTCCCATTTAAAATTACCTTTTTATAGTATTTATACTGTTTAATAACATTTTTGTCAATTGTTTTTATAAACAATCCCATTTACGAGGAACAATTTCTCGTACGATCGCAAAAATTAACTAATTCAGAAACGAACTAGTATGTGGGTAAATAAGGGAAAAGAGCTTGAAGAACACATAACCTACAATTTTATACTTTCATTTACTGTTTCAATTGTCCCCATGGTAGGTAATTTAATAAGATCGTCATATTCTCTAAACTGACTAAAATTTTTACAAATACTAATAGCACTATCAAAAGATAAAACATTAAAATATATAATAAATATTTTAAAAATCAGATATTTATCTTTTTTTCCGGAGTATCACAATTATAATTGCAGTACAAAAGTTTTCAAACACAATGCTAAACTCAACTATTCTACAGGTGGCTACCGGCGGTTTTAGTCAATGAACGAGTAGTAATTGTAAACTGTATGTTCGACACAATTCATATCAGTGTTCACATGAGTAAAAAAAATACTGGTAGTATTATTTTGGAGTGTTTCAATTGTCCCCAGTCTCCCCTACGATATACTATTAAAGAGCTTTTTCGAAAATAAAAAGAATTGTTTTTTGTTTTTTTTTGATTAACTGGAAAGTTAAAAAAATAAAATAATCGTACGGATTTTTTGAAAACCGCTATCTCGTAAAATGTCATATTTAATATTTTATAAATTTATTGTATTTAAAATAGAAAGTGTTATTATTATTTTAAGAATGGGGTAATGTCAATTCTGAATTAGAACTGAGTGGTGCAGAACTGTGTTTAGAAATGCATGTTATAAGTTACACTAGACACAGTTTTATCCTGAAAAAGTAAATGTAAAAATTGATTTTTTTTTTAATTAGGGCATAGAGCACATTCAGTTTTCTCCGGTATTCATTTAAAGCGACATAGGAGACATCACCGTCACATACATAAAAATAAAAATGGCACTTCAGAGAATTCAGACATTACCGGTAAGTAAAACTTCACTTCATAGATAATTTATTGAAATGTAACATGTCGCTTGCTACGGAAGTGACTTAACTCGCTAAAAAAAGATAACAAACTTTGTAAGAAAAACGGAAAAATTATATTTACTATTTTAACAATTTCAGTTGATGTATCTTCAAATGTGTATACGTTTTATTCAATGTTTAATTATCTGTTTCATAGTCAAGGCCGTGTCTACGGGGGGTTTTGGGGGTTAACCCCCCCCCCTTGAGAACCGAAATAGTTATTATAAATACATAAAAATCTGAAAAAAATCAAAAATTTAAATTAAATATTATGATTTTTTAGGGTGTTCTTACTTTTTAAAAGAAAAAGGAAAAAATATGCTCCATATTTTTAGGTACTTCATTAATATTTTATGCAACATTTTTTTTTACGAGTATGGTTAATAACATATTATTATGTTAATTTTTATTAATCTTTATACAGTAATTCATTTATGTAAATTATTAATATATAAATCAAAATTATGGAAAATATAAATAGTATGAATATTAGTGAAAAATGTATTGTTATTTATAAAATAAATATGTGAAGAAAATTTTCACCCCCCCCCCCCCTCCCCTTCAAAATTCTGGGCACGGGCCTGTTCATAGTAGTAACTGAAGTTTCATTTCCCTTTTTTTGATGCGAATATTCAAATCGAATATTTACCCTTATTAACTAATGTAATGTGTTTAGCAGTATATTATGCGCTTAATATATAAAATTTTATTTTTTTCATTTAGTTGCATCGCCCGCCCAAAGAATACAATTCATTCTGGGAGAAGATGCAGATAATTCTTCTCAGGAATCGCATCCGCTTTTCACTGAAATGGAAGAATTAGTTAAAAGTGAAAATGAACTGGAATGGAAGGAAACTGCGCGGTAATGTATAATCGATTTTCTTTATGTTATTGAAATTTTTTTATCGTGTTTAACAAATCGACATTCAAACGGTACTTACTAATGTATTACGAATCATTTTTAAGGTGGATAAAATTTGAGGAAGATGTTGAAGAAGGTGGTAATCGGTGGTCTAAACCACACGTTGCTACCTTATCGTTACATTCCATTTTTGAACTGCGTAGCATTATTCTAAATGGTACAGTAATGTTAGATACGGAAGCCTACTCGTTAGAACAAATAACAGATTTAATGCTTGAAAACATGGTAAATTGTTCTGTTATCAGTTTTGACACAAAAGATAAGGTTTGTATTAAACCGAATTTATTTGTTAGTTGTAATAGTCTAGTAATATTATAAACATTATAACATGCTGTTAAGTTATAAATTGTTTTACAATTTAAAGTAAATTGAAAAACGTATAATTAGGTTCTCTATGGAATTGCAATCCGGAGACTGTGGGGGCAATTATAGAGGACCCACTCTCGACTTTTGTACGTTGTATGTTTTGGATCATTGTCTTAATACAAGTAAAATGACTCCAGGATGTCCAATTTTTCCGCGCTTTGGCATAAATTGTTTCGTAAAATGACATATAAATCGCTATTTATAGTACCATCAATGATCACTAAAGATCACACACTACTCGCCGCAAAACACCCCCACACCTGTACATTTCCTACACCGTGTTCAAGTGATGCAGTCGGAGTTTTTAATTCATACGCAGTATTCGGCTTACGTCATACTTTCTGTTTTCCATCACTCCCAAAGACATTAAACTTGGATTCATCAACAAAAGTGACGTTCTTCCAGAACTCCTCCGAATTAAATATTGTTCTGCAAACACGAGCCGTTTTTTTTTACCTTTTGCAGAATTAATATACGGTTTTCTGCGCGCAGTGTGGGAAAAGTACCCCATTTTTTTTATGGCCCGATGTACTGTTTCGGCTGAAGTTTCTATCATTTTGCTCTCTCTCAGTGCCGTAGTTAGTTTCGGCGCACTTACCTTAGGGTTTCTTTCTATTTCTCGCCGGATAAAACGCATATATCGTATTCTGTTAACTTTTTTGGTTTCGCTTTTTGAGATTTCGAGTCGATGCGATTTTCGCTTTTGAAGCGATGAAGAACGTCATGCACCGTACTTTTCGGAATATTCAGTATCTGTGCAATCTTCCGTTCTGACAAAGCTTGTTTATTCTTCTAAATTACTATTTGATGCATTTCCCAAGACACGTATTTTTATTCGTTCGTTTGCGTTTTCATGTAACGACTCGCCTTACTGCGATGACTCGTATCAGTACCGTGTCTTGGTTGATGCACTTGGGAAAAACCCGTGAATGTTTCACTGCACTTATTTCTATGTGCCCGGATATTAATGTAGCGCTTACAATTCGTAATTTTGTGTTTTTTGTATCGTAAGCGTAAGCTGTTTTTTTAATGTTTTTGTTTGTTTTTTGTTTTTTTTTTTGAGAATATATTAAGGAAATACTTATTTTTCTATTTTCGTTGCTTGTTAGTAAAGCGTTTTTTTCTTTTGTTTTTGGCATATATTCATTGGGTACATCGGTGCCCGGATATTATTGTCATTCACTATTTCATTCCTATAATGTTGTCCGTTAGTTTTGTTCTTTCCTGACGCGGTCGTTTAATTTTGTAATTTCAACGTAAATTTTTTCATTCCTTAATTCTTATCCCTATATGTTTGGTATTTTATCGTTTAATATAATTGTATTTCTTCGTCCAGTCATTAAATGTTATTGCGTACCCTTCACTTTTACACTTTTCTTTTTAACAGAGTATCATTAAGTTAGTTTTATTTTGTATATATTACGACATCTTGTCTGTAAAAATGTATTCAATAATTTTCTAAATATATATGTTTAGATAAAAGAAACACTATTACAAAAGCATCGGCATCAACATGAAAAGCGAAAAGATAACAATGTTTCAAAACTACCTATAATTCGCTCGTTAGCTGAAATAGGACGCAGCCATTCATCTTCAAAAAGTACGTCTTTTTTGTTGTTGTTTTTGTTTTCTTTTTATTTCTGAAAAGTAATGATAAAACATAATCAAATAGTATGTTGTTACTAAGATGAAATATAATTTTGCAATACAACTAAATAAAGTTTGTTTTTCCTTTCTATAATTGCACATAAATGAACTACAAAAAATTTACTACTATTGTATCGCGTTTCAGAATAATCACATCACTATCTGCAAGCTAAGTACATTTTTTTTTTTTTTAATTGTTAATTTTGTACCAATTAAATTGAGCCAGCATGGAAATATATTCACTACGAAGTAATTATGTAAAGGTCACCGAAAAACACGTGTTATGGAGTATTGTTTATCGTCAGTAGTTAGTAATTTTATTAGTTCACAAAATTGAGTAGTGTAAATTTTTATCAAAAATGAATTCGTAATGGCGAATAAAACGCTGTAAAGAGTAAATTTTTTTACAAATTTAGTTCAAAATGTTTTTGATGTGACTTTTAAGCTTATAATTTTTTTTAGTTTCATCGTAGAGGATAATTTTCAGGAAATTTACGAAATGTTATATTCTGAGAAATTTTATTAATTGTTTTTTCATCGTTCCTTTTACTGATTATACGGAATTTGTTTAAAAATATTTAAAACCGGTTTGTGAAATTAACGATGGTTTAGTGTAGTTTTATGCTTGCTGTATGAGATAACTTTTTTTCTCGGATTTCACGTAAACTAATCTAGTTCGCAGCACTTATTGTGTAACATAAAGTTTTCTTTTCTTTTTCAGTGTTGTACTTCTGAATCGTTAATATTTTAATCCGTTATCAAAAAACTATTTGCAAGAGCCAGCATTTAGTATTGTGTACTAATGGCTAAATAATCTTAACATACCTGAAATGCAACCATATCATCTAATAGTTCATATTTAGCTTGCAACAAGTGTTAACAAATATTTCCTTTATTCGCGTGATCTTGGAAACTCAAAACACGTACTGCAAGACATCGCTTTCTTTGCTTCAGTCAGATGTTCTTTGTGCCACATAGTATAATCCTTCGTGTCATGCACGCTGTTTGAAATGCAGAATTTTTTAAACCTGACATGTTTCTTTCGTGAATATTACACCATTAATTATCAATTATCCATTCGACTAGATGTCTTAATTTTTTCGCATGTAGTAAGCGTATATGTACGTGACGGATAATCGGTTTTTTAAATACATTTTGTAAAGTGTTTACATCCAGTAAATTCTAATTAATCTGCTGCATAACCGTAAAGGCTTGTAAAATCCGTTTAATCATTTGCTGGTGCATAGTTCGGTTGTTCTTAAAAATATTCGAAAATCGGAATGTTCAAATGCAAGACGGTCGTTGTTATTTTTAATGTATTTCCCTGCGAGGAGGAAGGAACTCATCCTTTATTCGAATCGTTACAGTAACGCATATTAATTTATGTTGTTTTTTTCTTATTTTAATTTTATAAAACGATTTTCGTATTTAACCTTTCTTCGATATTTTCTTAACTGCCACAGCAACTTTCCCGAAGACGAGTCTTATCACGTAGTTACTTCACTCATCTATGATAAGGAATATTTTATTTAATATTAAAACCTTTTAAAAATGCCAATCTATAAATTGTGTACGAGATAGATGGTATTATAGTAGATTTCCGTTATTTCATTCGTTAAAAAATCGAGTACAATTTTAAATCTGTATCTGCCGATTATTATGATTTTAAAAGTTGTCTAAATTGAATTTTGACGTCCGTTCGTAGAATAGAAAAGAATTTTGTTAAAAATGTATCGATTTTATTTTTTGAAATCGTTTGTTAAGGTTAGATTTCGAATTTTGTTTATTACCATTTTTTATAATATGACCGAATAGTGTTAATCTGCGCGCTCTTACAAACTGTCAAATATCTCATTTGCTGCAGTTTAATTTAGCAACACAAAGGATGAACGAGATTCTTCGAATAGGCGGCTAACTCTGCTTCGGTAATGTGCCAGTGAAAGAATTATTTTCGATTCAATTCGGTATTTCAGCGTGGTTGTAAAAAATGTTTACGAGTTTCTGCACATTTTTATTCTGTTAAAAACGTTAACTACTTCAATAAAGTTTAAGCGTGTTTTGCGGTGTAATTTCGTTTGTGTATTGCCTTTCTGCAGTCGTAGTAAATTGATTTTTCAACGACTGTGATCAATTCCGGTTTATTCGCTCAAAAAGAAAAAAATTGCTACAATTTGATTTTCGTTTATTTTTCCGAAGTATTCTTTAGAAATCGATAGATTTTTCACCTTTTAACAAATTTCTAAAAAAACAACAACTGATTTTAAATCGCAGAGTAAAAAACATTATTAACCACATGCCTCATATGTCCTAACTGTTCCTGTAAGATAATATTTTATTATCAAAACAAATAATATCGCATATATAATATAATCATATTAATTTGTTCGTTAACGAATTCAAAAAATGTAGTTATACGTATGGCCTCTAGTTAAATATGTTTCGGTAATATGTTGAAATGCGTAGAGTAAATGAATGTATGTACGTGTATAAGATTAAGTGCATATTAGTAGTTTAGGCGCGCTCATTTTTTGTGGCACCTGCTTACAGTGGAAGAAACTCACTCTGCTCCTACTTTGGCAGCTGCGCATGGAAGATTTTTGACTGCCACACCAATTACTGGTACTGTATTCAATTTATTCAATAATTATAAGCTTTTCGCGCAGACGTTCTTCGCAGAAATTTTAATAAGCCATTTGATTGTTTTCATTTTAAATTATTATTATTATTATTACTATTATTATTGTTACTATTATTATTGTTATTATTATATTTTTAAATGTAAAATGACTTCTTAAAATTGAACAATATTGAAATTTTTTTCGCGCGGTATTAGTTTTATTTTAATCTGATAAGTTGTTTTTCATGTAGCGTCAAATATAATAATATTAGTAGTAATAATAATAATAATAATAGATTAGTAAAACTTTTAGTGAATTAAAATAATCGTAAAACAACATTAAAAATCTACAAAAGAACGAACAAAATTTTCTTCTACGAGATAATTTTTAATACTTTATAATGTAGTGGTGATTTTTCGTTGATGAAATAAATTTTTGTGATATCTCGAAACCCGAAGTTTCAAGTTTTAAAAGCGAATACCCAAACGGCTAGATTGTCGTACTCATATGAAATATTATATTGTAATTGCGGAGTTACAATTGTGGATAAGGTTGAAGCTGAGATACATCGGATCATCGTGATTATTTATCGGTATCATCATCATCGTCATTATCACGTAGCATCTTTGTTTGCAAAGATTGCATACATCAATATTTGTTCGATCGATAATCAAAGGTGTAATCTAGGGAAGATAATGGCGGTGGTATCCCGTTGCCTTCCGCCGTGATTTTCTGTCAGGGTTTACTCCCTTATCCGAAAGGACCCGGTTTTAAGGCGCCGGATACTCGCCTACTCGCTCTAGATTGGTATTCGCTAATCCGATTGGAGCACAATGTCGCCAGTGAGTTGCTGCTAGTCTCCTGTGTTATTAATGCAGTATAAAGCTTAACGATATTTAATGAAAGGAGCATCTTCGGCAAGTGAACCCTTCTCCGTTTTCCTATCATCAATGTATTTTGTGAGCCCCGGTTTAGCTTTTCTGATCGGCGCTAAGCCATCCGAACAGAAAATTACCACCCTGCACGACGTGGACGTACGGAGCAGCTTACATGGTTGTTGTTTCGTTTTTTCGCCAGTGGGACTGGCACACTGTATGACGATCGAGTGACTACTTACAAGAGAAAGTAACTCTAGTTACAACAAATATCCCTCAGGGAATTTATCGGTATAGGTTTTCAATTTGGCATTGAACCGGAATTATATGCTGTTAATTTTCAAGGTAGCCACCCAACCAGGAGACCGGGTCGTAAAACCGGAAGAAGAAGTAAAAATAGCCAAAAACGGTACTTTTAATGAGACAAAAACCCATTTGAAACGTTAAAAAAGTGAATGCATTTTTTACTGTACTTTACACTCAAGAATAAATTACGAAGTTCCGGTTTATTCATATAAAGAATATGTATACTGCGGCGATCAAATATCAATAATAACAAAAAAATTCCATTCTTCTTTTTGTACGAATTCTAGTAATCAGGAAATCAGGAAATCAGGAAGAGGATGTGGACCGGGAAAACTGGGCGAATTTAGACTAGAAAAACCAGGAATTTAAAAATGATATTCGCGTGGCCACCATGATTTTACACGGTGATCACTCTATTAAAATTTGTCTAGCTGTTTAACGTTTTTGAAATAATTACATTTCCTATTATCAGAAACAAACTGATATGACTGGTTTATGCACAAATAGTAAACAAAAAAGTGACACACACTCGAACACAACCAATCTGAAAAGAAACAGAGAAACAAAATGCCGTTTACGAGCGTGTTTGGCACTTAATTCGATTTCGCACGAAACATTAAAGCAAGATCGGATTAAAAAATAAAAACACAAAAATAAAAAAACAAAAAAAAAAAAGTGTCAGTGTAGTGTAGTTGTTAATCCAATCGGCTATTTATAACTATCGATGGTTTCATTTTTGCTTTAAATCAGATTAATTGCAGAAGTTTGTGTCGGGAGAATTAAAGTTCTGCCATTTTTCCGTTTTCTTCTTTGTGACTAGCTTTTTCATAGTTCTCATATAATAACTCTGATGTCAAACAAAGTGCCATCATTTGCTTTAACCGTTTTTATTATTATTTTTTACAGCGCATTTATTAATTTGAACCTCGATGATTCTACAAATCTGTCTGATGTAACTAATACATATATCAAGAAATGAAAGAGGTTGTTAAAGGGGCAGTCTCTCTAACGCTTCTTAATATACTATTTATTATTTCAGTATAGAAACCAGTTTGACATTATTTCTTCTTAGAATTTTCTTGTTTTTTCTTTTTCTTCCCAGCAATAACCTTATTATAGTACAAGGAAGCGTGACACAAATTTTCAGCCTTTTATTGATTTTATTGATTTTATTGATTTTATTGATGTTATTGATTTTATTGAATTTATTCTCTATATAATTACTTAAATTGAATATTTTTATCTATGTTAGTTTTCCTTATTATTGGTATTGCATATTTTTTTATGGTCCTAACCGTGACCATTTAGAATAGGCTCAATTTTCGGTTAATGCAGCGGTAAAAATCATTTTTTTCTTGCGAACGGAGGTTGGCCTCTTCCGCAGTGAGAAACTATATTACAAAGGGGTATCGTTTATTATCCGTCTGAGCTAACATTTCGACTTTCATTTGTTAACATAGGTTTTTTAAACGTTTTTATTTAATAGGTTTTTTTGTTCATTTGTTCTGTGAAAATATTGGCAAAAATATAGGAACCAGCTTAGTTTTGACAGACATTCCATCGTTCAGCTTAAGGGATCTTCCGGTAAACGAGGAGGAGACATTTGATTTGATCAGAATTTCTCTACAAATTTAATGGTTTTTACGCCTATGTCAACATTTTTAATCAGTCGAATAATATACTTTAAAGCTAATTACGATCTTTAACATTTTCAATTAAATGTTTCCCACTTTACATACGTTTCGACCTAGTCTGATTATTGCAATTGCCGCCTGGATTTAAGTTATTCCGAAACAAAAAATATTAGTGAAACTATTAATCGTATTACGACAGGGACCTCACGAAGCAGTCTTCATCTTCGTGTATGTTAACTAACAGCTCCCGTTTAATCTCGGTCAATTTTTTATTTGTGAAATCGAGATTTTCAAAAGAACACGGTAAGCAAACAGCTGCTTTGCTGCATCAGGCATAGAGAGTGCTCCGAATAAGGTAATTTGAAAGCACAAATTATATATACCGATGCATTCGAAAAAGATTATTCCACCTGGTTTTTCACTAGAAATATATAATGAAAGTGACTCAGGAGGTTCGCGTAACGATTCCAATTTTAGTTTTCCAATAATAAGATAATCGGAGAGGCTCCGTTTTATATTTTGACGCATTATTGCACTATACTCTGAATCTATTTTTACTGTAGGTAGTATTTTTGCTGTACTTAAATGCTTCGAATTTCAGTTTTTAAGTTGACTAGTCTTTTTTCGTTTATAAACTGTGTAATTTTTTCCATGATAGCGGCAGTATTATTCAAAAAAAAAAAAAACCGTTACGTCGTTAATTTTTTTAACGCCATTACAAACGAATATTCTAAGTAAGATAAATTCGTCCTTGATGACTTCGAATTAGTCGTATAAAACAAATTCCGGCAGCGCATATTTTAGCTTTTCAAAAATAAAAGAAAACTCCTTCAAAGATACCGGATGAAAGAAACATTTGTAATAATCGGCCAATACAAATGGCACAGTTCTTCCATGCTTATCACCATTTTTTTAGATTTCCTTGTATACTCTTTACGGAGCCGAAATTTAAATGTTTCTAAGCGTTCTGTATTAGTTTCGGATTGACCGTCTTTAAGTACCATTCGCATTTGTGTTCTAAGTTGTGATAACGGTTTGTTTTCGATTATACAGAGTGTAACTGTTTCCGAAACGTCATAGTAAATACATTAGACAACGGGAACATGGAAAGAGGGTTTTTTTATGCGAAAGTGAGGATTCTACCATATGAAAGTCAGCTATCTACACTATATGAAAAATTCGAAGCCAGCAGCATTCTTCGCAACCCGACTAAAAGATGCAACACTGGTTACAATATTTCCTTCTCTTGAAAATGATCATACCAATACTTAGTTATATTAATTACTTTCCGTTTCATTATTTTTTCTTTTTTTTTTTTTTTCTAATATTCCCTTTATGACATTTTAACGGTACTCGCTACTTCTATTTCGTTATCTTTTTCTCTCCATCTCAACAGTTATTTCGCATTTGTTTTGATTTTTTACTTTTTACGTTTTTTTTTTTGTTTTTTTTTATTTAATTTTTTTTATTATTAATTTTTTTTTTTTTTTTTTTATGGCCTGGCGGCTAAGTAGCTTACCATTTGACCACTTCCATATCAAAATAAGTTTAAATTATTCCACTTCTCTTCTCTTCTCCTCTTCTTTTTCTCTCTTTTTTTTCTTTTCTTTTCTTTTTTTTTTTCTCTTTTTTTTATATGAATAAAGGAAAACGTATTGGAAAAATGAGCAAATGAAAATCTAATGACAAGGACAATTCACCAGCCATCAATCCGGACCAACTGAGCAAGATAAATATATTTTTTTTGAATCTTCCTATTTATAAAATTTATTGCACCTAACAATTCTGTCGCGGAACCCGACAGGTTTTTCCTTTATTTATCTCGATACCCTTTTGCGAATAAATCCGTATTCGGTAAACACAAATTTAGAAAGCCCGGAATGCTGACATTAATTACATGACAAAAGGCAGCGGGTTACCACACTGTGTATTTTTCTTTTTTACGCTGTTTCCGAAATTACGTTAACCTATATATATATATATATATATGTATATATAAGTAGTGCTACGTGATTGAGAAATAGCTTATTTAATTAATTTTATCTAATCGAAATGTGTAGAAAAAAGTAGTTACAAATAATAATACGATTGTTGTCAGCGCATTCGTTTTGTTTGATAGATATATAAAGTTAGTAACTTGAGAGCTGTTCTATTTTTATAATTTTACCACCTGTGATTACCTATTCCGTACTTGATTTCCTTCTCCTTTTGTTTTTCCTTTGTTGTTAAGTTAACTAATTTTAAACATCTCTCGTACGATAGTTGCAATTTTTGACTGCTTTCAGTAACCATGTATTTTAGCTAATTGTAATACTATTTATTTGAGTAACGTTTATTAGATACATGTCTGAAAATTTATAGTTTAGTTATTTTCTTTATTTCGGAATTTTTAAAGTTTTATTGGACTGCACGATTACTGTGAAAAATTCTTAAGTAAATTTACTTTTATCGGTTAGCCAGCTTTCGTGACTTACAATTAGTCGGTTAGACAGTAGTGTTGTTATCCGTTCGGTCAAATCCCGCTACCGCACATTAACACTTACAAAAAAAGTTTAGCTTGTGCCGGGTTATAATGGTTTGACGCGCCCAAAAAGAAAATAATTCCTACCAGTTCAACTTCGGCAACTTCTATACTCCCAACAATTCATTGTTTTTATCTTTCATTTTGAGAACAGTAAAAATATATTCGCTCGAATCTGTAAATAACGCAAAATTTAAAAAACTCAACTTAGTAGTTTTTCTTTTTTTTTTAAATTGTTTTTTTGATTTTCCCGAGATTAAATTAAAAATTTTTTTTTTCAGTTTTTTTAATTGAACGACTTTTTATTGCCTCTAGTGATAATGTGAAATGAATTCGGCGATTAAACTATTTTTTTCTCGGTAAAATCAAAAACGAAACGGAGCGAAGAAGGAACAATTTTGTAGCGACTCGTTCGATAAACTTAAAAACAGTTATAATCACGTTGCGAATCGATTAGGATTTTCTGTTTTCAAAAAAAAAAAAAAAAAAGAACGAGATTCAGGGATAAAAACACTATTAACGGACAAAATAAAATCCTGTTTCGTGAACCAGAAAGACTGAAAAAAAACAAAACACATCACACCTACCTCACGTAACTTGAGATATAATCGATAATTAAATATTTAAACTACAACCGTATCAGTTCCGAATTACGGAAACTGGTTTTTACTTTTGAAAATTTAATGTAACCGTTAGAGTTTTATAGTTTGCGCGAACTTTGTTTACCGTAGATTTTCATACTAGAAGAAGTAGTACGTGGCATGGAAGAAAGACAAAAGGTAATCTGTTCTCTTTTAGAAATCTTAGTTTGAACACACAGTAGACTTTTCTTCTTATATCTACTATTAGTTATTGAATAACTTTCTAGATTACGTCTGTATATCTCTATTCTTAACACATTTTCTAAATGCGCCATCACTTATTCATTGTTATCGACTAACAATTGCCGTAATTTAAAATCGGTTATTTCGATTTAATAGATTGTTATTAAAACGGATTTTCGTATTTTGTAAACAACGTAAACCGGGTATAGGGATAAGATATTTTGACGTAGCTGGTGCATTGAAGAGTTAACAAATGTTTTTGTTTGGAGGCCGGCGGGTAAATAAAACTTTTAGTGCAAGTTTCTAACGTTACTGTAAATTAAATATTTCACTAAAAAATATTGCAATGCTGTAATAAACATAGACGGTATTCTTAATGTCACGCTCCCGCTCACTAAGGATAACGAGTTACGTGATTTATTCTTTTCTATTTTCTATTTTCTATTTTTTAATTGATAAAATAAATATTTATATATTTTGCCGATCTGTGGAAATTTACCCTACACACTCACACGCAATAATCTGACACCTTTTATACAATTTTCTTTATGTATTTCAACAACACGAAAACATTTAACGATTGTGACATGCAGCTGCACAAAAATATATAAATTAATTCACATTAATACACCACATATACTACTCACATATACTTTTCCAGAAGACATTATTCACAATTTACAAACAATAACATACAAATCGATATACGTATAAATAAATGATTTATCTGGCCTGTGGTGTTTCCTTCGTGCTGAATATCTGGCCTCCTTCGACTCGTGTCTTCAAAGCTGGAATTTTCTGCTACTCCACTGGCTGCTGTTGGGCACTGATGTAATTTATACGCCTTAATCAGTCCTCGGTATTCGAAGTTTTACCGTTCGGCGATATTATCTTGGCTCCAACCTTTACCGTGTGTGTTTTATTCGGCTACTTCTTATATCACTATGCTTTTCTTTTTACAAATAAGTACAATTTAGAATAGTTTAATAACATGCGGATTCCGATAATTTACGCTACCACGTAACACGTTTTCGTTAATGCAACCGCGAGAGCTAATAAACGGAATTCACCGTTCGAGATATACTCCTCAGTAGAACAATGAATATTTCACACACACAGACACATGCGCATAGATTACCTGCACGACTGTACTCCGACTTTCTTATCAGCGATCGACATGATTCCCCGGGTATACCGTTAAATACGGAATCATGACATTAATAAATGAAGGAAATGTGTAAATTTATGGTGCATTGTGAATAATACCTGTTCGTAAAATGTTTAAATTTACATCGACCGTTTAGTAAAAAAGTTCTCACCATTCGTTGGAGCTATTAACATATTTCAAAGGAAATGCCGCGGCCGTCATTCCTCAATTTTTGCCTCATATTTATTTATTTTCAATCTTCGTCGAATTAACAAATTTTCCGATATTAAAATTTTATACGAATGTAGCTATTTCCTTGAAACTTAAATTTTAAGTTTAGCAATTGATTGTAACCGGAACTTTCTCATTGTCAGTTCAATGTCTTCAGTGTTGATGGCGAGTAAAAATTATTAAAAAAATAAATAACTTTTAAATAGTTGCGTGGAAATACTATCGTAATACGCAGACACGCATTTAAACTGCATTTGCGGCTTGTTGACAAATGTTTAAATTCAATTTAAAATCCGTAGGTATATATGTGTGTGTGTGTCTTGAACGTTTATTTGTAAAACATAAAAGCGTGTGGTGGGCATTCTTATTGTTCTTTCGGAAGGGTCATCGACAAAGAACATGACACTTTTTGAAAGTAAAAGAATTATAATCAACAAGGAGAGCAAATCATAAATTTGATTAGCATCGGAAAAGTTATAGAGAATTCGAGGACCACACATGTTTCAAATTCCGATAGTTTTGGAAGCCGAGGAATTCTAATGGACTATTGACTTTTTTAATCCTGTTTCACGAATTTTTGTTTGTTTCCCATTTTTTTTTTTTTTTCAACTTCCGAGAAATTTTTTACGATATACACAAGTATTTTTTTTTGTTGTTTTCCTTATTTCGCGTATAAAAATTGAGTATCGCGTGTGTGGAAATGTCGAATCTTAAATAAATTTTCGATCATGATATTTTTAAATATTTTACCGCGAAGGAAATCATCCTGAAAATTTCTAAAATAGTAAATGCAAGAGGTAAAATTTTCTTTAGTCACAAGTGAAATTAACTTGTCCGGCGATGTTAAGCTAACTGTGAAAAATATCAAAACCAATTTTCTTTATACGCTGTGACGGATTCAGAGGTTAACGATTTATGCAGAAGTACCGGTTTTGGTATAGTTGAACGGAGTAACTATTAACGTACAATCAAACCATTTTTTGAAATTTTTCATCCATTAATTTTTGGGGGGTTTTCAGCTCTTTCCCCCTTGTGAGTTTTATAATCAGCCGCAGTATTTTGTATTTTTCCCTCTAACGATATCACCGAGGTAACTTCATTTCCTCGCTTTGATAGAATTCAGCAATTCTTGATATCTTTTCATTTTGTTGAGAATTTCTCTATTCGTTATTTTTTGCATCTATGACATTTTTAAAACACGCCGATAAAAATAAAGTTCAAAAACTTCTACACTCTTATCCAGAGCTTGATCCTTCGTCCGGGATTATGCAATGCACACAGTAAAATGCGACAGATGTAACAATAAGTCTGAATATCGTAATTCCAGCTCTTTCCTGGTGAATAAGTTTCTATCTTTGATTTCTTTTTTTTTTTTTGAAGTACAGCTTTCATCGAAAATTACGTTTAAATATGCACATATATCCTGTTCCAATTCTTTACAATTAAGTTTCATCTAACATTTAGATGTTTGTTTTCGATAACGTGGTCACACTTATTTTGGAGCTTTTAATTGGAAGTCTGATTTCTTCGTTATAATCAACGAGATTTCATCATCATTTGTAATTCAGTTTTATTGTTGATATTGTCATCGGCATATAGTGTTATTAATGATAACCCCGTTTGTTTTGATTTTTTCAATAATCTTCCTTTAAGTCCTCTTTGAATATTGTCTCTGCGTATAAATTTTAAAAAAGCAGAGACAAATCCCTACGCCAAATTCGTTATGTGATTTGTTCTCATTCCAACAGCCAGTATGATCTTTCTGTAATCGGAAGATCTCTTCGGTTTATGCCTACTTGTTTTAATGTTTGTAGTAGTTTATTTCTTATTTGACGTGGTCGAAATTTTTGCCATAGTCCATCGCGCATGCGTAGATAGGAGTATTATATCAGCGCGCAAATTTCGAATTTCAAAGAGCGTTTTCCTCGTCGCATTCAATTTTGTCAACCAGATTAGCCCGCCACACACGTACGGTTTTGTTCGCGGACTTCCGCGCTGGTTTCAGAAAATGCAGGAAATGGCTCAGCGTAAATATAATGCGAGACGTCAGACTTGGCCTGTAACGATATCTGTATAAACCGGCGGATTTTTTTCTCTCACGAATTAAAATCACTGCCGTTTTGTCCACAGATTCGCGTGCAGGTTTACTCAACGATTTCCCTAGAGGTTTCATCATTTTCTTTTTATGACCTTAAAACTATTTTTTTTTTTCTTTTTTTTTTTTTTACAATTTTAATATAATTATTATTATTAATTTAATTTTTGTTGTTTTGTGTTTAAAATTAATTAGTAATTCCTTAAAATGAGTTTCGCAATAAAGACTTTTTGGTTGGGCTTATTAATATTTACTAACGGCATCGTTCTGTATGGAAAGTGCGTTCTAAAGAATACGTAAATAATAATTTTGAAACTTAAGACATCAATGTAAAAACTATGTTTCGGACGCTGATAGGAATTGTATCGGTTTTTACGATTATTCGAGAGGTCATTCGTCTGCAGTTTTCGCCGGCAACATGCAGCTAATGCAGTTCTAGCTTGACAGGGTTGCCCCTAGGAATTTCGGCGTTAATAAACAGCGACAGTTCTGGCCTGTATGGTTATCTGAACAATTAACTACACGGTTATTTGTATGGACTTGGGCGAGTACGCGGACTTATCTTTTCCGTCAAAATGAAGCACACTTTTAATCCATACAGTTTTCACCACGATCGCAGACTTCTGTCGATTAAGTCTGCGGACAAAACCGTACCTGTATGGCGGACTATTATGTTTCCCCTGGGGTTTGTTCACATCGTTTGTAATGTCTTGCATGTATGATCTTGAAAGTGTGACATTAGGCTGATCAACCGAAGACGGACTAAAATAGACTGGGGATGTTAATAAAATAGAACTTTTACGTTAAATACATAGAATAATGTTAATTTGTAAATCGAAAAAAAAAAAAAAAAAAAAAAAACTTCTGCAATGATAAAATCATTAAAATATGATAATTTAAATATATTTTAACTGCGTAAATACAAGATGCGTAGGTAAAATGGTAGCTGATTATAAAGATGCGAAAAATATTCAAATAAATTTGACGTAAATTAAAGTTACGATGGAATTCGATAAAATCATGAAGCTGTAACGATAAATTATGATTACTCGATGAATATTTTATTTTTAATTTGTTACCTTTATCGTTAATTCATCACGTATATCATAAATGTATTGAACAACTTTAATTCATCGATACTGTGCACATAGCGGAACACGTCGAACATTCCAGCTAATGACTCCAACTGGCGTCACGATGTTATAATCGTAAAATTTATTGTTCTAGAGTTTTAGAGGCTTTTATTTTAACCATTTCCATTTTTTTGCCTTATTTATCTCTTAATCTCCTACTCGTTTTCCTTTCATTACCGCCTTTCTATCAACTTTAATCTGTTTACAGTTATTTCTTCGATCTTGTATTGCTTTCATTCTTCCTTGTCTTCTTCGAATCTTTATCTTCATATTTTTTGGGTCGTCATTACAAACAACTCGTACGTTTCACTTTTTTATCTTCTTCTTTCGGTCGCTTTCTAGCCAGTTTTGGAAGAGAAAGGCGCCTCCTTTAAATTTCGATCATTAGTATTTTTCGACAAATCTAAATTGCGTTTTTGTTTCTCTTTTCCAGCTTTTCATATATTCTCCAGACTCCGGTATGTTTTCTTACTTCCTAATTCGTTTGTTCATCTGCAGTCTTATTGTCAGTCTCTCTATTCTTCTCTGTGCGATTTACATATGTTTCATTCATATTTTTTCGTGAAAATGTCATCCCGCTGTCATACACCGGACGACACTTATGCGTTAATTAAGCGGGTTTTCTTTTAAGTTGCATCAGCGCTTGATCGTTGCCGAATATAATACGTATTTTGACGTGTGCTGCCGCGCTCCTTAAGTGTATATGTTTAGTCATGTTGAAATTCGGTTAATTTTTTGAGAGTATTTATCATTTTTCCTAGGTAGTTAAATTAATATTACCGGTTTTACGTTTTTATTTTAAAAGATTTCAATTCGTGATAAGATCTGCACATTAGTTTTGTCCTTTCCACATTTCGTTTTAGACTAGATTTTTCCTGCCCCATCGTTTAACTGGTAGAAGCTTTATTACGCAGATCGTTGTCCACACATCTTTCCAAAATAATAATTACTGCATCATAAGAGATGTTTTTTGTTCGCTATTTTCACTCCTATTATTTTCAATTCGATATAATAACCACTCTATGGTAAGCAGTTTTGACGAAGAATAAATATTTTATCCGAATAAATTCACCTTTTACATTCCGATAAACGTGTTCGACAGTATTTATTAAATTTTTAATTTCTTATACACATTTAAAAGTTCTTGCAAATATTTTTCTCTTCGATAATTCTTATTTTCTATTTATTCTTTCGCTCACCATTTCGATTATAATTTTGCAATACAATTTTTTTAGATAACTATAAAAATCTTTTCTCTTTTTTTTTCTTTTTTTTTTTTTTTTTTTTTTTTGGAAATCATTTAAAATTGCTGAGTGTATCAATCACCCCATAGGATAAAATTTAGAAATAATAAATGATCGAAATGTTCAATAAAAAGTTACGCAAAACCAGTTTTTTCGGTAGATGCTCTCCTATAGTAGAGAGACGTAGTAATGTTTACACCCACAGCGCAGCGAAAAAGTTTAATAACACCAGGACAGCTGAGTACGCGTGTTTAAAGAGCAACGGAGAAAGATAATTGTATTCTTGCAATTATGGAGGGTACTTGGTTTTATCACATGCTACGACGGTGTTGATCTGATGTTTGTTTTGTCATCTTGGTTATTTATCAGAATTTATGAATACGATTATTTCATTTCGGATTAGACTGTTTTCTGAACGAGTACATGATGGGATACGGGCAAACTTTTTGTGTAACTGTCCAGAAAAGGGGTTTGTCGATGTTGCACACAATTTAAAACAAATATAAAAACGTACCTTTTTTTCTGTATTCGCATTAGAGATTATCACCCTTCCTATCCTACTTTTAGTCCTTGAAGGTTTTTATGAAGAAGGCAAAATCCAAACTTAACAGCCGCTCAAATCTCAAAAGTCTCTATGCCTTATAAAAGGAGTATTTCGAGAAAAAAATTCGCATATCCTGTGCTTATAGACACCTAGTTAATTTTCCTACTCCGCCACCTTTATGCGTAAAATATACTCTCAGAATGACGAAGGCATATTGAATATTTCTCGCTATTAATTAAACGCTTCAGAATTGTAAGTAGCAATAGAGTTGTCGACTTAGATGTAGATATTAATTATGCAATAGCCGGAATATAACACGCTTCTATATGCGCACTTTTTTCGTATTCTAGTAATTCTACTTTTTCATTCTCATCGTTTCTTTTAACTTACATATTTTCAAATTCCTACGTAATTATTTCGTATATGTATTCACGAGAATGCCGAAATTGCCATCGTTATAAATTAGATTATTTTGATGGCGGGCGACTAGTGGTCGAAAATTATTATTTATCTATTTAAACGAACTCGTGAAATCGTAAACTTCTGTTCGAACATTATTTAAATGTTTCATTTGAACGCGATAATTACTCTGTTTTTATTCGGAAATTTTTGAATTATGAGTGCAATTAAAAATCATAATTTTATTAAATAAAACCCGGATTTTTTACTTTTAATTTTTAACAAATTATACGACATTTATCGCTTAGAATTTTTTTTTAAATTTCCGTTTACTCAATCCGAATCGAAATTGATCTTTAATAGTATACTGGGTTTTAGTTTAAGACTGTTATTTGTTAATATTGCCAGTGAGAATCTATTCCATTTAAACGAGTATTTCATTTTAAAAACAAAACATACCTCTTTTTTTTTTTTTTAAATAAATTATTTCTTTATGGCTACAGATTTATTTTGCCAAACGAAATAGATATTGAATCGAGTTAGATCTGCGAATGAATAATACACGTCATCTCTGTTATGACTCTGTATTCACAAGTTACACTGAGGTATTAAATGGCAGATATTTCGAATGTTAATATATATGTATATTAAATTAAAGATAGCGCTTATTAAATTTTTTAAACGGTCCGATATACTAATTATTTCAAATATTTTACAAAGAATAATAATATACACTCAAATTTTAATTTCGTATGACATTATATGCAATTCCTTTTTTAATTTAGAAAAGGAAAAAAAATCAACCTCGATTCTCCATTAATATTTAATACTTAACTGCATTCGATGGCACATTTAATTATGTCATTTTCGACGGTTAATACATTTTCGACGTGATAAAACGAATTAAGCTCATTTTTATTCTTCGCGAATAATTCATTTATTGCACTAACTACAATTATATATTTCAGTTCTGGCCAAAATTAAAAACGAACAGATATTACTAAGCACATATGTCTAACAATTAGTACTGGCGATCGTTAATTTTACTCTAAACATCGGTGGAATTTGTTAAATTCATTGAATACGGTAGCAGTATGTACGAGTTATGTAAGTTCTTGGATGAGTTAAACATTTCAAATGGTAGTAGAAGTTATACACATATTTATAGATGAACATTTCGGGATTTACGTTATCGTTTATTGTTTAATTAAATACCTAACAAACATTGGGTATAATTTATATGCAAATTTATATTAAATTTCACGTTTCGGGTCGTATTCGCAGGTGCCAGTACGATGTTTGGGGAAAATGGTGATAAAAATCAATATATGGGAATGGTTCGAAATCACAGTTGTAACGATTTAAGTGGAGATCATAAGGTATTTAAAATTACCTCTACAAAAGAAGACTAACCGCATATAATAACTATGATAATGTGTAAAACGTATAATTAAAGCAGGCAACTTTTTGTGAACAAAAAAATTGTACATGAAACAACTGAGATATATAATAATGAATTTAGCTATAACGAAGTGGAATATAGGAACTATCATCCTGTTTGCATAAATTATAGAAAAAAGTATAATTACATGTATATATAAGATGATGGTAACATATAATTTACCGTATTTCATAAATATGTGCTACTATGGTCCTCTTTCATTGTGCCTTATATTGTTAATTTTTATTTCGATAAATTCTTCCCCTCCGTGGTATATTTCCACGAATTACCATTTTTACATCTGTTTCTTCTATATAGATATATTGCGATGGTTAAAATCTTTCGCTGTCGCTGTTCCGGGAGCCACTTGTGATGGACTCGTTTTTTTCCTCGACAATATGTGATGACATTTACGTAAACCGCGATGGAAATTAAAATTAAAAAAAAAGAAATTACAAGCGCTAGTGGTACATTACAGCGTGCCACGACCAGAATAGTTCTACCTAGCAGAGCATTAGACTTTACAGGGAAAAAACAAAAGGAATTTTGCAGACAGGGAAAATTGCTTACGACTAAAAAACTTAAAAAGAAAAACTACCGATTCCACTAGGAAGAGGCGGTAACGTCTCCGGACCGGATATGTCACGATGGCTCACCACGTGTCCAATAAGAAATTTTCTAATGCAAAACCGTGTATATTTTCGCGAAAAATATAAATGGGACAAAGAAAAACGTAACATATGCGAATAAAATCGATGTCAATTAGAAAGGAAAAATGAAAAAAAAAAAAAACAACTAATTAATCCAGAAATCTGTCGACGGAATTAAAACGTGCGGCATGGTGCAACAAAATTTAACGGACGGTAAACGATGACTAGAGATGAATGCTGCTACAATGAGCCACGACAACGATTGAAATGGTAATAATTCGTGCCTAGCACGATGTGTGTCTAATATCGCTAACCAACAATTAATAATGTTCTAATGCTAGTTATAGTGTAAATTACCCCGCCTGCCTTTTTCAGAATTTTATAAAACTTCTGTCGGCTCAATGATACTCGGCGCAGTTTCCAAACGACGCTAACTCGCCTTGGACTCATATAGTTATCTCCGCTATCGGCCGCTATCAACAATAAACAAGCGCGCTGTGTCACTCTGACGCAACTGTCCGTTCGACCGCGCACGGAAATTTTGGTTTTAACCGATAAGCATCTCCGGTACCTCTACAGGTCGCGATTACGCCGAATAAAACGGTGTTCGAGAGATCACGAATTAATGATTTAACCGGAGAAAATATTTTATAATTCGAACACCGCTAAAAGATCGCGCTGCAGGTATCGAATCCGTCACACTGTCCCATCTTCTAAAACAGGAGAGTTTTGGATGAGAACTCAGGTGCCAAAAATTCGACAGATCCGGCCCATCCACTGCCGAGAAACAGAACCACGACAAAACTCTGCCATCTAAATCCTCACAGGCATACCCATTCTACACTCACATATACAGGAAATGCTCCACACATACACTCACCACTGGGGCCATGCACCAGGTCGACAAAGCATAAATTGGAATCCTGGGAGCTCGGAGGCTCAGAACAATCTCCGCCATAATCTGGTCAACAAAGAGCAACAAAAAAATAAATCCAAAATAGAAACGAGAAACCGAGTACACATTCCAAAGCATACGGGGTGCAACCCGTCAAAAGCAATACGGGACACAGTCCGTCAAAAGCAAAACGCAAACTACATAGTCGGAATGGACACCCTAAACATCGGCCTACATGCTGGTTCAACAGCATAAAATTCATCGAAGAACAAATTAATGCAATTAGAAAACTATAGCGATAATAAAAGATCCTCCGACATGTACGAAAAACTGAAATGTAAATACCAAAATGAAAGTTGACTAGATAATTGCAGCAAATGGTAAATCTCGTAATTGTCTTATTTTAATGGGTACCCTCGCGAGTTTATTGTCCTGCGAGAGGTACAGGAACACCTGAGGAACACATGATCAAATATTTATATCTTAACTGATGACAGAGTGACCCGGCAACCAAGACCGGTACCCCTTTTGGACAATAAACTAATTCCCAGACACCCCCTGACACACAACACACGGAGTGCGTGCAACTGAGCCACTCAAAAGGGACATAATTTATAAATAATTGTATATATAGGTAGATTGGCCTATGGCCCAGAGAGTGACACTCAGTCACGCACTATGCATGAGAAGCCCCCCATTGGCTTACCAAGTGTAACTTTAGACCAATGGCACTCCTTCACATCATGGCGCTGGGTCCACGCGGCTCACATTCTCCCTACATGGCCTACCCAAACTGATGATGGGCAAGACTGGGACCCCCTCCTAGACACCCTCTGAACGTTAATGTGGGACGTCTCGTGTCCCCACGACCATCTGAACAATCCTACATCATATTATTCATCTTCCATGTGGAATGTGGACCTCGCGACGGACATCATTTTGGCCTACCTAGCGGGATCCCTTATGAATGGTCCCCCATTTTCCATCCGAACATGCCAACCGTCGTCATCTTTGCAGAGGAATCCATCTATATTAACCGGCCACCAGGTCAGTCCTTGGCCTTCCGTAGGCACCGAAGCCAGCTTGCGTACCTTCCGAGGGCGCACGCCACCTAACAAGGATAGGAATAGAAAGAAGGAGAACAGGAACACCCCAATCATCATCAAAAAAAAAAAAGAAAAAAAAAAAGGGGAATTACCATCGGAATTTTACATGTAACAATAATACCTAAACTTGCAGGGCTGTTTTTTTTTTCTTTTTTCCCCTTCTTTTTTTTTAAATATATAATTTATTACTTTATTATTTTTCCTAATATGATCTGACGTGCACGAATTCCAATCGCACCTCGACCTCCAGACACCGCAAGTGACATCCGCGCCCATGCTCGAAAGGTCACGCAATCACACTCACACGCCGTCCCAGCGGCACCATAACTGAACAAAAAATACAAGATTACACAACATAGAGACGAAACAGCGAATATAAAAATAAAAAAAAAAAAAAAAGCAAAAAAACCCGGCTTTAACTTTTAACCATCATTGAACGTACATTGTTGTTGCTAGTCGGCATTTTAGCTCTAATCTGCAGTGAAATTTTCGTATACTGTTTTTCTCCTCTTACAATTCTAGTAAATTTATGAAATATTCTTTTCTCGTAATTGTTATTATTTTCTTTTTCGGTTTGGTTAATTTGTGCACTCGTCGTAAAAAAACACGGTGATGCATGTCTCAGTGAGAGGCACTTTTCGATCTGCTTATCTTTTTATTCTTTTTTGTTTTTTTTTGATTTTATGTTTTAAAATTAAAATTTGTCATAATATTTTAAGCGGTGTAAAATTGTCTCCTGTTGATATGTTCTCAGAACTAGTTCAAAAAAATAGAAAAAAAGAACTATCGATGATTATTGATTTGCAATTGAACATATCTGCGCTATCGATAAAGGTCAGAGGGGTGAAGTCTTTTTCTGTTTATTGACGGTTCTGAGTTTAGTTTTCACGTAAAATAAACGCAACTCTTGTATCTTTTTTGACTCGGACATTGTTTCTTTTATGTGACATCCTTTTTCTTTTTCCTCATATTCGAGAACAGTTTAAATGACGAAGAGATATTTCTTCGCTTTATACCGGCCGTTGTAAAACGTCGATTTTAACACTTGTGTTTAGCATTTATCTGACAGTGCATCTAACGTCTACTTTATATTTAAACATTGTTTATTTTACGGAAAATGTTATTCAGTTCGTAGATGCCGTTTAAAAGAAAATTGATCGAATATTGATTAGATTGTTACTTGAGGTGTGTTTCGTGACCAATGAACTTCGAGAAAACGAAAAAGAAATAAACTAATAAAACCTTTTAGTACAACCGTGGCACGGACCACAGAGTCATTTGTGAAAACGCCTATTACACCGCGAGTGAAACCACTAACGGATGGTGTGCGGTAAAACAAGAAAAAATTTTGTAACGGCATTTCCGCTGTTATTTAAAAAATAGTATATATAAACGAATAAAGAAAAAAGAGAAGTGGTGTCTAGAGGGGAACACCTGGTAGGAACGAAGTTTCTTTCACTTTTTGGTAGATATACAAGTATAAAGTCATTTATAAAGTATACGATAAAAAATGACAATATATAAAACCCCTATGAATTAATTAAAACAAAAACAAAAAATAAAACCCCTATGAATTAATTAAAACAAAAACAATAAATAAATCATCAGAGCACAAAAAAACCGCGCCAATTTTCAAATTAAATAAAATTTACCGTGTTTAGAATTGAGCTTTACAGTTGACCGTGCACAATGCTTGCTGCTCGAATCTCGATACCCGCACGCACGCGCGCACACACACACCCGTATATAATAGAAGGGGACAGAGTGAAAGAGAAAGAGAGTGAAGGTTGCCTGGAGGACGCATAACATTTTTTCGTGACCTGACGATTTCTGTCAGTTTACTTCTGCCGCCAAACCGCGTAAAAGAACTTCGTTCCAAAAATTTAATCCGGTCTAAAATGAAAAACAATGCATATGATGATTAAGAAGAAAAAAGTGGCGCGGAATGCAAGTACTCTTGACGCTGCAAAAATTAAAACGCTTCCGCAGATCAACGGACGAACGAAAGGCATCAAAATTAATGTCAAACGGTGAAGCGCCGATTAATAAAGCGGAAGAGATTGAATTGAAATAACGAAGTCATGTTGGAGAAGCGCTGCCTCCACAAGCGAGCGGACAAGACCTCCTGGGAGCAATTATTACCGATACAACTCCGTAAGAAATTACGAAATTAGAGCTGTGGCGCATACTCAAATGCTTCAAAAACGCGATGCCGTCAAAATTGCTTACACTACGAAATTCTTTAATTCGAAGTCAAACTAAAACCTACTCATTTAGATGCACTTTATTTCGACTTCAATCGAAGGTTTGAAGATATTTTAAAATCGAATATAACTAGTTAAATTTTCGATTCCTTTTCGACTACAAATAAAATTTGTGCAATTGCTAGAAGAACTAATAGAATTGACAACAAATGATGAAATTTCAATTTTCAGACCGTTGTTAACAACAGATCGCAGAAGAAAATATCAGTAATCTATTGTGGATGAGCTACGGTGAAAAAGTTATTAATAGTATTTCCTTCGACGTATGTAGTAGAACATAAATTTAGTGCAACCACAATACTATTAACAGAAAAAAGGAAATCAATTGCGAATATCGGCCTGAGATTACTGCCAGCAAAACTTGGAATTGGATATTCGAAGATAATTACTGTTGTACTAAGTGGTTCACCTTCCTCATTAGGATAAGTTTCAACGATTGTATCTGGAATGAAAATTCTGTTTTGCTCTGCTTAATTCTATATTAGTGTTTCAGTTCGAGATTGGTTTTATCTATTCTCCGCAGGAGTCTTATTAATACATTTTTTCACGTCGTTATTTGTTGCTAAAAATTTCGGTATTACAAACATTTACTTTTTTGCTTATTCATAAAATATAAATTTCTGTCAAAGAATTTATTTCCATAAAAAGGGAGCAGCGTGAATTTTTTTTCTAGAAAGAGAGCGATAGAGCGGAAAAATTTGGAAACCTATGATTTACTGCAATATATGTACAAAGCAAAATATTTATGATACGGACCTTTTCACTTCTGCAAAACTCGGGAACCATAGAAAAACTAATTTTAAAAAATCGTTTACTAACAGCGCTATCTTACAATTGTTTGTTGTTATTTTTACACCTTGGAATTTAAAATTCTCTACGTACTTGTTTATCTTCATTTTTAGAGCAATACACATTTCATGCGAAAAATACCTCCCGGTTCGGAAGCATCTAGTATTCTTGTCGGACAGGTCAATTATGTGGAAAAACCAATTTCGGCTTTTGTTAGGCTGTCGAAAGCGGTGTTCCTGGGTGATCTAACAGAAGTACCGATTCCGTCGCGATTCATTTTTATACTCTTAGCGCCAGTGGTACGTATTTTGAAAGTTTAATGTATACGGTATTTTGAAATGGGAAAAAAAAAATTAATTAGAATTTGAGTATGAACTTTTTAATATTAAAAAATTTATCTTAGAATTTATATAATATAAATAAGCAAGAATATTTTCGACTGGCGTTTACAATCCTCCTACGTTATTGTGTAGCAGTTGTTGATACAATCCTCCTACGTTATTGTGTAGCAGTTGTTGATACAAACATTACTCGAATAAATTGCCCGTTCATAATTTTTAACGTAGAATACATTTTTAATGCGGTGTAAATGTTTAATTTTCATGCCATGTAACAAAAGAGCGATGATATATTTATTAATCGTTCGATTTCAGGCTATAGGTTTGTATACTTATAATTACCATTTGTATCCGATAAACATGTTTTACGCTTCTACTCTTGTAATAGAAAGACCAATTCTGAAATACTTTTAATGGTATTTTATGAAAGAATAAAAATTCTGCCTAAACTCAGAAGTTACGTATGAGGAATCCAAAAAAAAAACATGAAATAAATCACACATACTTGCGCGCGCGCGCGCGCTGATTTTTGCTGTGTACGTATGTACCCGCGCTTATGTGGCGGGCTGTAAATAGAATTTTGTAACACGATTGCATTAAATAAATAATGCTTTTCACCTCTGGTTCGTGCGCTGTTCGATACATGTTGATGTGTAGAAATTGAGACCTTCAAATGAACAAATTTGGTGCTGCAAGTGGTTTCGAGCGTTTTAAAAAATATGTAAAAAGAAGTAACTTAGTTATTTGTCGTCGCATTTTAACGTAAGGTATACATGGTCAAATTGTTAAAAAAAACAAAAAAACAGGCGAAAAATAGGTACTTTCTTAAGAAAATAATAAAAAATAAGTTCAGTCAAGCATGGTGTTTTATGCGTCGAGGATCCCCCGTATGTTAAGTTAAAGATACCCATAATATTTATAAAGGGGGAAAAACACGTCATTTTTCGCGCTTTCTTGAACTTTTCGCCAATTTTGAAAGTTTCATTAATGAAATCGATTTTTCCATCGGATATGTCATATGTCCGGGAAAAAAATATTTTTTTCAAAAATTTCGATCTTCCGGCACCCCCCCCCCCCCGGTGGGGGAATCTAATTTTAAAGTTAAAAACCAGGATGCTCCAAACTAGAAAAATATACGGGGATGCGCTTATTTTTAACCTATGAATTTTTAAGTGATTCTTTAGGTCGTTTTAAATTCCATAATATTATTATATATTCCTGACAGTATTTTGGGCTTTTTTGCCTCCCACAGTCATCTTAGCTTAAAGTTATAGATTATCTTAAAGAGAATTTTAATTATAATTTATGATCCAGTTTCGAAGTTTGTAAGTCAAACCGTTAGCGAGTTATTGATTTTTATTTCACTTTTTTTATCGTTTCTGAACCATCTAATTGGGATTATTCCGTACATTATATGTGTACGAAATCCTAATTATTTATAGGTTTTTGATGTCTATGTGGGAGCACACGATATATTTCTAACACGCCGAGTTTTTTTTAACCAGCATGTATATAATCGGGAAAGTACTGAAGTCGCTTTTAGGTCGCAGTTGGTTTTCTTTTTTCTTTTTTTTTTACGGTAAAAGAAAATACCAGTAATATTTTGCAGTAAACAAATGAAAACAAAAAATATAATAATAAATACTTGTTATTGAAATTTTTTCTCGGCATAAGTCATCATTACTAAACATGAATACGGGTTAATACAATGACGCGTGTAGCAAACATTTAATTAAGTTTAAACATATTTCCAATGTACGGTTCACTAAATTTTTTTAAAAAGAATTTATCGAAGAATATTTAATGTTTAACAATTTTTTTGCAATTGTAGTCTTATATGTGTGTGTTGAGTTTGTCGTTGTAACACGTTGAACTTTCTTTTCTCAAAGAAACTAACCTATTAGTGGACATTTTTAAACTTTCTTTCTAATATTATTTTTTAATTAAACTTGTGATCTTTTACACATCGAATACCTTTATTAAATTAGGGTTTTGATTGTCACGAAGTTGGTAGAGCGATGGGAACTTTAATGTCGGACGAGGTGTTTCATGAGGTGGCCTATAAGGCAAAAAATAGAAATCATTTATTGTCAGCCATCGACGAATTTTTGGATGCTGTAACGGTTCTTCCTCCAGGTGAATGGGATCCTTCGATCAGGATAGAACCACCGGCTGCCATTCCTCAGGTATAGAAAGTGATTACCGATTTTAAATTTTAATTTTAGAAAATTAAAAAAATATTTTTTTATTTCACGTTATTACGTATTTTAATTTATGCCGAATTACCGATTGTGTTCCTCTATGCCGCTGCCTTTTTCAACGGATGATGATGAACATTCGATCAGCTCATACGTTTTTAATTTTTTGCCGTAAATTTTCTAGCCAAAATGTATACAGAATTTTTTTTACACCTCTATTTATAAAATTTTCCTTTATAAAATCATTCAAAAAAACTGTTTTACAACAAGCAATATGAGTTTTTTTAGCGGACTTTAAAGTTTCTTACGAAAAATGAAATTGTTAATTTGCAAAAAAATAAATGTTATTTGAAAAGTCTATTATTGAATTCGCTTTTATATTTGTAATGAAATTTCATTAATACCAGAAAAAACCTTTATTCGGCAGCACACGTAACATAATTCTTTTATTGTAAATCAGACGCAACGAATAAAACAAGAAGTTTATCATTCGATCGATTAGACGATTTAGTGTGTTCCGTATTTATAAAGTGTTTAAATTTTTCTATTCATTTTAGGACGTTCGCAAAAGACATTCGGAGAAATTAAAGGAACCGGTCGAAAAAGAAATTGATGAACAGAAAATACGAGAAGAATCCGGACTTTCAAGAACTGGCCGGTTATTTGGCGGATTAATAAATGATATAAAGAGAAAGAAGCCTTGGTACGTATATGTGATTGATATAGTTAACATATTAATTCAAAGAAAAGTTCTCTACGTATTCGTGTCTAAATTTTCGTACTAATTCTACCTGTGAATGTGTCTTCTTTATTATAGCAGCGATTGTCAATTCGCATTTTAAAATAAGTAAGTAAAATCGTGCTATTTCGCCACGTCATTATCGTTACTGGTATCTTGGAATGTTGATAACGTGTCCTTCCGATGAAATTAATGAATCGAATAATACACATTCATTGAAAACGACATTTTCAGTTTAAGCGGAAATTATTCTAGAACTGTTCTTTAAACATGTATTTATCGTGAACTTTACTAGTTTAACAAAAAACACAATTACAAATGTGATGAAATTAATGTATAACAATAAAAAAGAATTACATTTATTTTATTTACGTCGAAAACATTTACATTTTTTTTTTTTTTAGTTTTGAGCAATTATTACAATCTCAAAATAAATCTTAAACAATTAATAAATATAACAATTGGGAAAAGAACGTGGAATAAAAACTTAGCCCAGTGACCAGTTTTTTATGGATATAGCAATGTACACATGTACCGTTTACACGAGATCTGCAGGTTTACAACGTTTGAGTCTACATGTATTGAGTTTCTCCGTCAGCAACCGTTGAATTACTAGATTCCTATGATCCCGAAGCTGTTCGTAGTACACTCTTACGATTTCTAGAATGACTTTATCTACATACTTCAGATCTAAATCTTTGTGCGAGTCTATATTTCTTTGGAAGCACGCAGCTTTTGCTATTAATCGTATAACTTTATTTTGAGCCCTCTGTATGATATTACGGTTGCTCGTTTTGGCACATCCCCATAATTCAATATCATAAGTCTAGATTGGCTTGATGATAACTTTGTAGATTAAACACTTATAAGCTTTTAGGCTTCGAATGACGACCCAATAACCGAAAAAGTTATCTAACCTTTGCCTTTATTTGCTCATTTTTAACCTTAATATGCGACTGCCAAGTGAGACGAGTGTCCAAATAATGGATGCTAAGATATTTAGCCAAGCTGGATATTGGTACCTGGATTATGACTTTGCCTCGTTTAATTTAATCCTCCACTTTGAGGTCCAATGAGAGATTAAATCTAATGCGTTTTGAAATTTAGCATTTTCTTCATCGTGCGTGCCAACTACTGCAAGGACTGCAGTGTCGTCGGCAAACATGGCTAAGGTTGTGCTATTTGCCCTCGAAATATCTGCTGTATAAAGTAAGTACAACAGAGGACTGAGGACACTTCCTTGAGGCACTCCTGCTCATATCTCGTATTATCATTTACAACACGGAATTTCCTGTTAGAAAGGAACAACTGCAACAGGGAAATGTAGTTACTCGGTAAGTAATTACTTACAATTATTTTAAATAACAGTCCTTCATGCCGTAATCTATCGAGTGCTTGGGCTACATCCAACAATATTACCGAGCAGTATTTTTTATCTTCTAAAGTGTTATTAATTGCGAGCCAACCACGATATACCTGCTGAATAGTTGAATGTCTATTCTGGAGGAATGCAAAATATTGGCGTTATAAAATTATCAAAATATTACAGAACAATAAACATGCTCAATATATTTTTTCTCTGCGAAATTATAAAATTATACGTTTAACCATGTTAATGTATTATTTTAACTAAATTGTTTCATTTTAGGTACAAATCTGACATTACTGATGCTTTTGCAATGCAGTGTATAGCTTCGTGGATTTTTTTATATTTCGCTTGTCTTTCACCGATCATAACATTTGGCGGCTTATTAAGTATAGTGACCGAAAAGAATATGGCTGCCATGGAATCGTTAGTTTCAGGATTTGTTTGCGGTCTGCTCTATGGTTTATTTTCTGGACAACCGCTGACGATTTTAGGTTCTACAGGACCTGTTCTCGTTTTTGAAAATATTGTATTCAAATTTTGCAGGTACTACTTTCATGCATTTTTAATTATGATTTTATTTAACTTACTCAATAATGCAAGCAGTTAGAATTTTCTTTTTTAATATTATCAGAATTTTTTATTTAGTTAGGGGAAGGTCGGGTAGCTCCGAACGGCGGGTAACCGCGGACATTTAAATTTCTAAGAAACTAAACGTGTCACGGATGTAAAGAGTTGTTGTGAATATGCGTCTTCTAAAGTAGAAACGAATTCAGCTCAGTTGCGGCGTGCGTACCGAGTAAGTTAACCGTGAGAAAGTGTTTTGTTCCCGCCCAAAAATTTTCGTTGCTCCTGATAAACTTAATTGAAGATTTTCAAGCACAACACGTAAATATGTTTAATTTTCTTTTGTTCAATATTGTTGAACAATAGTATAAATTTACACCGGTTTTATTAGTATTTGTAACATTTCTCGTACAATTTAAGAGATGTGTTTTAAAATGTTGCATGATAACGATCGGGTAGCCCCGGATACGATAATGTCGGGTTACCCGGGACATATTTTTATGTTTTGAATTTTGCAATATAATTTTAACAAACTTCAATTGTTCTGTCAATTTGCTTATTTATGGAAAGTATTTCTAAAGGGTGTTATACTATTGTTGCAGGAAGACCTAAAATATGGCAAAATTTAAGGAAAGAATAAGTGAAAGAGGAAAATGGGACGACAATAAAATGAAGGAAGCAATTAAATGTGTGATGGCAAGTGGTCAGTAAGAGAAGCGGCACATAGGTATGATGTCCCAAGAAGCTCACTTCACGATCGTCTAAAAGCTTTGAAAAGTGGCAAAGAAATTACCTTTCAACCGAAGTTGGGTCGATTTGAATCCACATTTTCTGACCATTATTCTATGCAACTGTATGAACATGTTAAAGAACTGGATAATCGCCTGATGCCATTGAGTAGGAAAGAGTTTTTGAAAGTAGCATTTGACTTAGCAGAATGTCTCAAAATCCCTCACAGATTTAATAAACAGAAAGGAATCGCAGGAAAAGACTTCTTTTACAGTTTTAGCAAAAAATATCCGGATATTGTTCTAAGACCTCCTGAATTGACTAGCATTGCGCGTACTGTTGGGTTTAATAAGCCTCAAGTTAATCGCTTTTTTTGACCAACTTAATCAGCTTCAAGAGAAATACAAATTTCTTCCTTCTCGAATTTACAACGTCGATGAAACAGGAGTGTCAAATGTTCATAAAAACGATAAAGTCATTTCGATAAAGGGGATAAAACAAGTTGGAAAGTTAACGTATGCCGTTGCAATGAATATCATGGGCCATTTTATACCACCCCTTTTCATTTTTCCTCGGAAAAAAATGGATAGGAATGGTCGTTTGATGATAGGAGCTCCACTAGATAGCGCTGCTATTCCACATGAGAGCGGCTGGATGAACGGTGACGTATTCTTGTAATGGTTGCAGCATTTTAAACAACATGTTCGGCCAACAGAAACAAATCCTGTCTTGTTAATCTTGGATGGCCATGCCATAAGGAGCTAGCAGTTATAGAATTTGCACGTAAACATCACATTCACATATTGAGCACGCCACCGCATACAACACATAAATTGCAGCCGCTGGACAGGACATTTTTTAAACCATTTAAGGCTGCTTTATCAACAGCAAGTTCAGTCTGGATGAGGCAAAATCCTGCGGCCAGAATCACTGACTATGATATTGCTGCACTTGTCAACGAAGCTTTTAGCAAAGCAGAAAGGTTGGACATAGCTCAAAACGGATTCAAATGTACAGGAATTTATACTTTTAACCCTGAAATTTTTGCTGACATTGATTTTCTACCATCAATGATGACAGACATTGCACAAGAAGCTTCTATACTAAATATGCCGATTCAAAATCAGCCTTCAGCAACCGATTCTTCATCGCCAATGTCCTCCACTAGTTGTGTATTGTCTGCAACTGAACCGATACCGTCGACCAGCTTATCAGATTTATTGAAACAACTGTCACCACTTCCTGATGCATCAAAAAAACGCTTATTGACGCGGTCTCGAAAAACCCAGAAGAGCGAGATTATAAAACATCTTCACCCTATAAAAAAGATGTGGAGGAAAAACAGAATAGTAGAGGAAATAAAAAAGACAAAGGGAAAAAACAAAAAAGTAATGGCGATAACAAGATATTAAAAATAAAGAAAAATATTCAAAGTCTTTCTCAAGAAGATGAAACAGAATATGCAGAGAAACATTTGAAGAGAACTAGATTCAGTGCAAGGAATGCCAAGATTGGACCCATGAAGATTGTGCTCACATAGATTCTTCTGATGTGTATTATACTTGTGATGTTTGTAAGGCCAAAAAGCAATTGGGCCACCATTAATTACTATTTCCGATGCTACCGGCCACATATTGTATAGCTAAAAAATATGACTAAAGTATATTCTTTATATTTCTTTAAAAAAATGTAATATTATTACTAATTCTTAATTAATATGATTAAAGAAGTTTCTAATTATTTTTTAAGTTCATAATAAAGACTTATTTTTTGTATATTAGTATTTTTATTTGCAATTCTTTTAAGCGTCCGGGGCTAGCCGACCTTCCCCTATTTATTTTTTCGGTGTTAACGATTTCAACCATTTTTAAGATATGTTTATTTTTAAATTTCAGTAAAATCTATTACAAAAGTTGCAACTGCTTTCGGTAAATTAATTAAGCAAAGACATAATAAAATATTTAAACAGAAAAACTTAAACCGTATCCCCAATGTTATGTAATTTTAACTCGACTGATGATTACAATTTGATAAATTATTTATTATAAAAGGATTAGTATTTTTAATATTTAAGCCGAACTTCAAATCCTGAAAGATACATTAAAAAATGGAACGCAATCGTTAACCTTTCCAAGTTCACCTTATGTTCATTTAAATATTTCGTAAATTTTTCTTAAAACATAAATTAAGCCAAATCGAAAACAATTAACCGGAATTTATTTAAATGATGAATGGCTTATAATCAAACTTTTACTTTACATTTTTATGTGACTATCAATTTTGTGAAGTGTAAAAACTTTACTAAATTTTAAAGTTTCATTTTTTTTTTTTAAATTCAGAACATGTTTTTTATTTATACTGGCTTTAATGAAATATAGAAAATACAAATAAATCAACTTTTCTGTACTAAATAATATGTGCGTAAATAACAAACATTGCCGGTAGTATCACTAGGTATTGCAAACTTTAACGTTGTTGTCAGTGTTAAATAGAAATCAAAATTACAAAAAATTTCCAAAAAGTAGAAAAGAAAAATATTATTTAATGAATAAATGAAATATATTAACCTACTAAAAAAAAAAAAAAAAATTTAAATACTTGCTCAGCTAAACTGTATTTGTAATAACTAAAGACTGGATTATACACAGTTGTATATTTCTATGTTCATTTGTATGTTTCGGACATTTTTAAATTTTTATATATATTTTATGCATTTTTAAACTTTTGCTTATTTTAGTTTAAAATTTTAGTTGCCTGCAAACTATTTTGTACAGAAATGATTGTTCCGTGGTTTCAGTTTCTAAAAGGGCAAAGATTTATTCCCAGATTCTTCCAACGCTGAATATTATATACTTTTATTTCTGATGCAGCCTCTATAAATGCTTAAAGTTAAGAAAGTTCTGGAAATGTTTTATCTTAATATAAGTGAAATACTTTGCGTTACCGTTTTAGAAGAAGTTTATGCTCGGTAAACAATAATACAGCTTCAGATATGCAAATATATAAAAAAAACTTTCAACTGTACCTTTTCAAAATGAATATTTTGAAACTCTCAAAAATATTTTGTACATTTTTGATAGTTCGGATACAATATCACTTTTGTAGTTAAGACAAATTTGAAGGTTCTTTAATTAAAAAGCGCAATTGTGAAGAAATTAATATATGCTTTCCATATATATATACGAAAAAATATCGAATAACTAATAATAAAAATAATACTATTAAGTAAAACAAATTAAATGATAAAAAAAAATTTCATCTATCTGGTTTGTGCACTCTTCACTTGGAGAAGTCCAGATCAGCAAATGCCTCTCATGGTGTTTTGAGCAAGGTGTTGGTTATTGTTAGTTCGTTTTCAATTGTAAACTGCAAAAGGTGTTCCCTCTTGTATTCCTTACAGCTAGACCGAATTTACCAATATTTTTGCTGATATGGTTGTCGTATTCTGTGGAGTCTATTTTTACATTGAACTTTTCCGTGATTATCACTATGTCTTATTTAGGTATAGTTGATATATTTTCAAACTTTTGGTATATCGTCTGTACTTCATCATCTTACGAAATAACCGTTGGCAAATGTACTTATATGATGTACACATTGCTTGGTCTACAATTCAACATTATTTTGTTTATACGGTCACTTATTGATAAATATTCTTTAATAAATTTCTCCATATGTTTACTAACTATGATCGTAACCTCGTTGATCGATTTTCTATCCGACCCGAACATGTAAATCATTTCCATGTGCCAATTATAATTTGTTGTTTTTGTTGGCATTTCTTTTGATCGCTAGTAGTCTGTTTCGTATGAGAAGTTTGGTTAATCACATTTTCATGCCAAGTAGTCCATTTTACGCTGTGTAGTCTGGACTCAGTGCAACGCCGGTTGCCAACCGGGTCACATAGTAAAACATTCTTGCTGCCCTTGTTTATTTCATTATATTTTCATGGGCTACTAATTAGGTGGTTTTCCGTTGCATGCCTGATCGCTAAATCCGAACCGGTGGAAGCAATATTTGTTTTTGCCTGTGAATATCTCGAAACGAGCCTTTAATAAAACTATATTCAGCAGCCGTGTAAGAGTGTTGATATTTCTGCTTTTAATACCAATCCTATCTTCCTCTCCTGACCTTATTGCCTTAAGTAGCTCTACCAGAATAATTTTTCCCGACAGCACCGCTCAGAAGGATCGCAGGATAACAAAGTCCCTCCACCAAATCAGGATGAACTCCTGGTGAGGAATAATATATACTTATTTAATATTTACAGTGGGCCAGACGAAATCTTGCTCAACACTATTTTCATTAAAATGGTACCTAAATTTACATACTGCCTTGTTGCATCGATGGATATTGAACATTCTTCGTTTGCCTCTAAACCTATTTTAAGTAGCAAATGACGTAATTTTACTAAGGAAAACTTAGAACGATATAGTGTAATATACTGTTATACTAATAATATAAATTAGTGAATATTTTTCTTATTTATATGTATACATATAAAACTCGGCCATTTTGGCCTCGCAAGGGGCTCTGCCCCTTGAACCCTCTTTTGTATAAAATGATCAAAATTTACAACGTTATTCTAACTTCATTACATAAAATTGGGACATTTTTCCGTTGCAGAATCTAATGGGCACCGGCCTAATTATTACGTTGTAATTAATATATATATATATATATATATATATATGAGGGACGTTCATAAAATAAGTTTCCCTATTTTTTATTTTCGAAACTAATAAAGCTAGAAAAAAACGGGCGCCCGCATTGAATTCAGCATACTTTTATTTACTTTTCCACATATTCACCTTTCAAATATTAGCATTTGTCGAGTTGAGAAATTAACTTATAAATAACCTCCTCGTAGAAACTTGCCGCCAAATTTTGTGACCAGGTAAGAACGAAATTTTTCAACTCCTCTTCGGTTTCGAATTTTTTTGCATGGTACCTCGTGACACACTCGGAAACTGACCAAGAAGATTGAGAATGGTTTGGCGGCGATCGGATTGTAGAGTTCTTTCGATTTTTCGTACCAATTCGTCTGAGATTACAGATGGTCTTCCGTTGCTCGTCCTTTACATTCGTTCTACCTCCTCGGAATTTACAACACCATTTACGAACATGTTGAACACTCATTACGGAACCATAAACTTCCACTATTTATCGATGAATTTCGATTGGTGCAATTTTTTTATGGCTTAAAAAACGAATAACTGAGCGTACCTCGTAGTCGGCAGCAACTTTCAGAATTTCACTCATGATTAATTCACGTAACTCGAAAACGAAAGAATATACAGTATTGCAGTTTGGACTAGTTTAAACTTGAATATTGTAGCTACAAAATGAGACCACGGCCACTCCTGCAAGTTTATTCTAACCGGTTTTACAGGGGTGGAAGCCTTACTTTTTGAACGTCCCTCATGTATATTAATAAGAACTCAGATTTTCGACAAAATAACCAAAACGGGCGCCAGAGACACACGCAGTGTCACAATCGGAAAAGCTCCGCTCGGGGTATTAGATTCTATGAAAAGAATTATTGTATAAAAAAAAATTCGGTACGAAAAGAAAACTATCTCGCTGCTATGTGTGCCTCTCCCCACGCGGGAATGTCACATTCGCATATATTTTCGAATTGGCATAGATTTTCACAAAAATACGATACGAACTTATCGACGACTAGATTAAATGCAAAAAAACGAATTTTGACAAAAATGCGGTCCATCTAGCTCCAAAATACGGCATGATTTGATGAGAAAATTACGGGTTATACGAAAAGACGGCTACTAGGACTACGACTAGAACAAAATTTAACGCTGCCACAGTGGCAAGAACAATGTGTGACTTGACCATCCCTTTAACTAGAATTACCGAATAGTAACCGAAGATCAATTAAAATAGAAGCGATAACGGTAATGATTATACCTTTTTACGACGCGTACTTGTTTGGGGCCCATGTAGAGTTACCTCCGCTATCAACTGCTACCAACAATACACATGCACGCAGTCTCAACTCTGACACATCTGTCCGTTCGACGGTGTACAAAAATTTTGGCTTGAGCCGATAAGCATCCCGGATACCTATAACCCGCGATTACGCCGAAAAAGACGGTGTCCGATAGACCACGAAATAATGATTTTACCAAAGTGAATATTTGTATAACTCGAATACCATCAAAAAGATCGCGCTGCAGGTACTGAATCCGTCTCAATATATATATATATATATATATATATATATATATAGGTACTTACGGATATTTTTAAAGCCTGTTTTTTTCTTCTTTTTTTATTCATTTCACTTATTTTTGAGCATATTTTTTTGTTGAACTCTTTTTTTGCATATAATCTGATTTTCGATGATAGTAGTACAACTTTATGTAAAGTTTCGTCAAATAGGACAAATGAATTTTATATTGTACATATTAAAAACTTTTTTTTTTGTTTTTTTCCTGATATTTCAGTAAAATGAACTGGTCATATTTATCATTTCGACTTTGGATCGGATTGTGGATTGGAGTTATTTTATTGATCTTAGTTGCTACTGACGCGAGTGCGTTTGTCTGCTACATTACTCGATTTACGGAAGAAAATTTTGCAACATTGATAGCATTTATATTTATATACAAAGTAAGAAGACTCTGTTGTAATTAAAATGAACCGGCGGAAAATTGTACGTTTGTTTGATTTGGATAAACGGTTTTTATTTATTTTTTAACACGATTCGCTTTGTAATTTACCGTTAAAAAATTTATTCGGGTGGAAAACAAATTCATTCCATTTACATGTTGTTTCGTATTTTAAAGTGCCACATATCATTTTGGTTTTGTGGATTTTACAATGTTCTTCATTAACAATTTCACATGGAATTTACAGCTTATTTAATATAATAGTATAATATAGTATAATATAATAGTATAATATAATAGTATAATATAATAGTATAATATAATAGTATAATATAGTATAATATAATAGTAATGGACTGGAGATCTCGTGCCATTATTAGCTTCTCAATGTTCTCCAGTCGTTACACTTGAAAATAATTTAAATAATAGTAATCAATATTTCTGTTTTCATTTATTCCATTCCTCTGGTTTAGACAATTTACTCCTGTTTCCGTTTAGTGGTCATTACAGCCTCCACAAATTTACTGGTATTTTTCGTTTCTTCCATTCCACTGAACTAATTTTTGAAATCACTACTGATATTATACTTATATCTAATTTATTGAATGTAACACAGTATAAAAAGGTATGATCTGGAGAATCAATACTTCCGTTGCAGTAGATGCATGCGTCGTTATTGACAATTTAAAATTTTTTCAGCTATATTTTGAAGTTTCCGTGGCCAGTTAAGAATTGTGTTAAATAGAAGTTAGGGTTTAGTTCTTTATTTAGAAGTCTGCCATCGATGTAGGAGATTAGACTGAATGTTCTTCTTCCCGTTTGCTCGGTACGATGTAGTTCTTGCCATTTGTCGATGTATTTTAAGTGTATTTCCTTTACCTTTTTTTTTGTTTGTTATATCTTTGCTTAGCTTCATTTTTTTTAAATTTTTTATTTCGTTAGTTTGTTCAATATTGAGGTATACAGGTATAATTCCTGCTATTATGTTGGTTGCTCCGTAGGACACTGTCCTACATTATGCCGATATGATGCCTATTGGTATTTTTCTCTGTTCTTTATTTTATTTAGGAAATTTCTGTGGTTCTTTTTTATTTTAAGATCCCCCAGTTTGCAGTTGACCTAACGGTCATTTAGAAAACTTAATATTCCTTAATATTGAGATCATAGCAGAGGTTCAGCCTACTGACCGAAATTTTTATCATTTAATTAAAGTCGACATTAAGTATAAAATAAATAATATTTATGCTAGTTCAAAAGATACTTTAGTCCTTTTCAAGCGTTAAACTTCTTGCATGTGATAGAATAAACCAAGTACTGCTAAAGGCTTCCGTGATTTTCAATCTATTCGTACATTTCTTTTTTTCTTATTACTTTTTTCTGTAAAATATTCTGTTAAGCTTTTTGCGTGTCATGTCACCGCTAATAACTAAGTTTTTTCTTTTGGTGGATTACTCTCTTTTTTTTTCGAACTCAATAATAACCTATCGAAACATTCTTTTTGTTTTATTACCATTTACTTTTCTCCTCGGTACTTCCGAAATTTTAATCTATTTTGTTTAATTTTATTTTTGAGCTTGTCAACTGTGAACATTAACCGAGCGAACATTACTGTTCAGCGATCCTAAAATTAAACCGTCCACATTTTCATCCTGATTTGAATAGCACATTGCATAACGAAATTTTATTTGATTGCGATGACTGTAAACGTTTTCAAATTAACTGTAATGTATTTTTCGCAGATGTATGTTTATTTTCTCGGTTAAAACAATGTAACTTAGAAACGCTGGTCAATATAAAATAACTCGAATTTTTTGTCCGATGATTACCTTCAGCAAACCATCGGTGATTTTACAATGGATTTTTCAGTTTGTAATAAGTACTGTAACTGCAATTAATGAGAAGACGGCCATTAATGAAAGTAATTTTAAGCTGCATCGAAACAGTTAAAAACGTATTCGAATTTTTAATAAAAACAAAGTGAACGTTGAGAAATATACGTTTTTAAAACGTAAATAAATATTGAAAAATGAAATAAATTTAATATTATCAATTTTGTTTAGGCGATAGAAAACGTCGTTTTGATTGGTAAAAAATATCCAATAAATACTCATCACACTGCACGAAGTGCAGAGTGTCTATGTTTCCCTCCTGATGATTCTCAATATGTTCCTGAAACTTCGTTAACCATCAACTGGACATCACTGGATCGCGACTCATGCAAAGTATAAACTTTTATTTAATTTTTTCTACGCTTTACTAATGTATGTGTGCATATGTATATGTATATGTGCGTATACTGTGCGACAAAAGTTTTTGTGCATCAATAAACATTGAAATGATTGGTGATATCTATGTGTGGGGGGGGGTAAAGAAAATTTTATACAGAAAATAGAACATAAATGTATTATAATAACACGGTAATACGTAATGTACAGAATCGGCTCTAGGAGAAATGTGGGTAGTGTACGTGATTGCCATAAATCGTTGATTTCTGCTAATGTATTGTTTCCTTTTATTATCTTATGTGTTGTTCAACGGATATTCTTTACATTTAATTGCTAATCTGTAATCAAAATGCATGACTTTTTAGAATGTCTATACAATTTTTGTGTGATAAATAATATGTGCAACATTGGTAATTGCAGCGCAAATAGTGGCATTGATTAATGATGGCCACAGTCGTTGTTGTGGGAGCGCCGGAATTACTTACAGGACCCGAAACGCAGCTGGTAGTACAGCCAATATGCACACAAGACCCTAAATAGGTCACCTGCCGAGAATCAAAATTGAGCACAACTTTTTAAAGTAATTGTCGAATTTTATGAAATCGGTGAAGTATTTAAAAATGAATAAAAGTCACTCTCTTTCGGTGATTTCCAAATTTACCGTTAATTAATTGTTTAGCGTACGTGTACAATGTACCGAATAATCCGACTAAGATGATTTAGAAATCGCATAAAAATTAAATAAAATTCAATAATTCCGCAATGGTTTAACGAATATACTTGAAATTATACACAGAAATGTCAACGTATAACTCTGGGACAATCGATTACTCCGAGCGCCAAAAAATTCGAAAAAAAGTATCAAGAAAAGGTATAATACGAAATTTAAAACTGCCTAAAAGATCGCCTTTAAATTCCACAAATTACCACTCGGTAACTCATTAATGAAATTTGAAATATTACAAGGAAAATCAAAAAATTTTTATAACATAAATAATTTGCGATAACTAATTAATTTAATCCCTCCTCCTCGCTATCCATTCTAATCAAAAATAGCAAAAGAAGTATATTTTCGTAAGTGATGGCTCGGCTATCGAACTTGAAAAAAAAACAAAAAAACATCTTAAATGTGTGCATAAAGCAAAGCTTTAAAAAAGTGTACATATAGTTTATATTACAACACCAAATTTTAGTCTTTAGAACACTGTAAACTCCAAAATCTGCTAAAAAGTATTTTTTTCTCGTATCTGTTGTAATACGAAGTAACGGAATGTACTTCAATTCGTTAAAAGAACCTTCAAGCGAACAGTGTGGTTACGGTATGTAAAAATCTCAAAAACCGTTGAAACTAAATGTAACGAAGCGGCCATAAGTTTTGTAAGCATTGCATCTAACGAACAGCGATTCCTTTTTTTGTCCGTTTTTTATATTTTGTACTTGTAAAAGTCTTGCGCACAATTCCGGTAAAACGAAAATGCTTAACGCACGCATTAACTGATCAGCGAGATCAGATAATACTAAATTAATCCGATGAATGCATACGGTGCGATTGTTATAGAACTGTCACAATAAAACTGCGGTTATAAAAGTCATTTGAAAACTGGTTCTTACGATCGCCGAGCAAAATCGGTTTGAAATTACAAACGCTAGTGAATTGTTGGTCAAACGCTTTGTAATCAATTTTTGACAACTCAGATTATTGAGCGTATAAATTTGACTCGGATTAAGTCTATTGCTTCCCAAAAAGGTTTAAAACGAAATAATTTAGATAGTCAGAAGTCGACTCAAAGGTCAATTCTTTCATGTCAGTATTGAACTGCAAACCTGCATTTGCTTATGATCATTCGAAATGAACCGTAAGGGAGTGGAAACGTGTCTTTCTAAATTTACATTAGAGTGTAGATAAATATAAGCAACTTGATGCCAGTAGTTTAATTTCGTTCAGAAATTAAATTTCTTTGGAGATTCAAATATGATATGGAACGACATACAGTACGATATGAAAACCGATCTTCATGTGCTGTCAATGACTCCTTCTCGCTACATCACAAATATCCTTCTCATTGAGTCAATCGTGTATAAGCCCTTCTCTACCATTATAATGCTCAGCCATACACAATTCAATAAACAAAAGCATTTCTAGAGGACACTGATATTGCCATATTGAAATGACCAGTTTGCAGTCTGAAGGTCTGAGATATTAGATGAAAACGACTTAGAACTCGAACTACCTACGACGCATCCTTAGTCGAATTGAAGAATAATTTGGTTGAAGAATGCAACAATATTCTTCAATGAGATATCTAATCTTTCCAGAAAGTTACGAAGATTTAAACAGGGAGCGTCAGATAATTAATTGATAGATTAGATTTTCAATTTCTTCTATAAATTCTGTTTTTTATATCATTTTTGTTTTTTTAAAAATTCGTAGTGTTTTCACTTCTTAGCCAACACATTGATTTAAATTTATTTAATGGCTGGTTTATAGAAGTGTTCTACATTTTTGATAACACATACTGATGCCAAGTGTCGTGACTACTTACTTTTACATTCTAGCTATACAGATGTAGGTAGTGTTTGTGGAAATTGTTATACATGCTACGCGAGTGTACCTTTGAGACTGTACTTGGAATTAATTGTAACTGCTTACTATTACGTTATAAATGCAGTTTCAAACGTGTCTGTCGGTATACTAAGCAGCGCTCATATGATAGTATACGTGGTGGAGTGCCGCTGTTTTCCACGTGATTATTTGCGATTATTTTATTTAATTTTTGCGATAATTTCTGTCGTCGTCTAGGATCGAACTCAAGAATCCCGAAACAGAAGCTAAGCACTCAAGCAACTAAGCTATAAGCCGATTAAAAAATATTTAAGTTTTTATGTGCGCGTGCACGCAAAAACTTTTGTCGCACATTGTGTGTTTGCATATATACACACACACACATATATATATATATATATATATATATATTATACCTTACTATAAAGTATTTGTAATTTATAGTCATGGAATGGTACATGGTCTGGAATTGCGTGCGATCAACCAACGTATGTTCCGGACGTTTTTTTGATGTCAATAATGCTGTTTTTGGGAACATTCATTATTTCAACAATTCTGAAAGATTTTAAAAATCAGTTGTTTTTCCCGTCAAAGGTATACCGTATTTTTAAAACTAAAATAATTTAAAAATTTTGAGTAATATTTTTGCTAGTAGCATTATTTTATATCGATTTTTTTCCATCGTAATTAGGTGCGTCAGTTTATAAGTGATTTTGCAGTCATCATAGCGATATTTACGATGACCGCGACAGATAATGTTGTTGGAATTAAAACTCCTAAATTAGAGGTAATTTATTTAATTAAATTGAACTTTTCATTTGAAAAAATAGAGATGCTTCGTTTAAATTTTCAATTAGATGAAATTAAAATGCACGCAATGTTGTACTAGGTGATTTCCTGATTTTAACTTTCGCCAGTCTAAAATTCAAATGTTTCTGATTAACGTGATTTACTCATCTCAATAATGAACTTATGAATATCATCAAAAGTTACATGAAAACTTTAGAAAGTTCACTTTCGGTTTTATTTAGTGCCATGTCTTGATTAAGAAATTTTCGCAAAATCAAATCATGGTTTAAAAAGTAAAATATACATTTCCACAAAATTCAACTTCATTTCTGACTTCTATTCCGATTGTGAAATATTTTCGATAAATACAAAAATTAAAATAACCGTTCCGAAATTGAAATACTCGCGAATTTCGAGTTATATAGCAGAATAATTTTAAATACATGTCCCCCCCTCCCGTCTCTAAAATAAAAGAAGTCCTTCTATGTTACGAACTCTTAATTAGATAAACTGTAAATTTGTAATCAGTTAAAAAATGTTTATTTTTCTTTAAAATTGTTAAATATTAATTTGCTTTTGTTGATCCGTAAGTACTCAGTAATTCTCAAAGTTGAATTCATATTGTGCCGATACTTGGTTTTAGATAAATTAGTGAATTTCTATGATAACTGATAAATTACTATTACCAGTAGTAGACTGGCGCGTAAAAACAAAAACAAGGTGTCTATCCATTATTGTCAGATTTACCAGTAAAAACCGGTTTTTATGTCTTTATCAGTGTACTAATGCAAAAACTACTATTTTTAAAATTTATGTTTCTGTTTGTCTGTTCACTTGCCGTTTTTTTCAGGGAAACTATTAAAGCCTATACTTTATGTCCGGAAAAGAATTGAAACTGATTTTTATATTTTCGTTTTTTTTTTTTTTTTTTGTAAAAAGTTGTCAAGGGGAAGTAAGTATTAATTTTTTTAACAATATCTCTATACCGAGATAAATATTTCTGTTACAAATGCGGGAAAAATGGTATTTAGAATTTTCCTCGATTATAAATAAACATATTAGTTTCCAAAATGTTAAGAATCTGATTCTCTTTCTTCTCCTTTCTCCAGTTCTTGGGCCAATGTCCATGTTGACAAACCCTTTTCGGGGAGGGGGGGGGATGTCGGCAATAATAATTTTATTGAACACTGTGAAGATAAATAATTAATCCAAAAGAAACAACGTATATATATATATATATATATATATATATATATATATATATATATATATATATATATATATATATATATATAACTCGGCCATTTTGGCCTCGCAGGGGGCTGTGCCCCTCGACCCCTCTTGCTTTTATTTCTGCCTCTTTCTCTTCTACACTTTGTATAAAATGATCAAAATTTACAACGTAATTCTTACTGGCATCAACACAAAAAGAAAAATAACATAACCACAAAAATCCTATTCTAACATTTAACTTCCGTTATATAAAATAAGACATTTTTTCGTTACATTTTTCGTTACATATTTCATTACATAAAATGGTGACATTTTTTAAATAACAATAACAAAAATCCTATAAAATATAACAAACGTTACATAAAATTGGGACATTTTTTCGAATGAGGGATAGCCTAAGAATTACATTGTAATTAATATATGTAAATGAATATGTCATTCTTAGTTTAAGGTACACTATAAAAAATGTTCCATTACAATGTCTGTCACAATGTATATAAGATACACAACAGCCTTCGTACAAGACGGCTAAGAATGACGTAGTCAATTGAAAATGATTATTCTAAAAGCAATTTAAAGGAAAAAATATTGGGAGTCAAGAAGGCTTGCTTCCGTGCGAGGCCCCAAGGGCTGAGTTTTATATACATATGTATATATATATATATACATATACATATAAACTTGGCCATTTTGGCCTCGCAAGGGGTTGTGCCCCTTGACCCCTCTTGCTTACTTTTCTATCTCTTTCTCTTCTATACTTTGTATAAAATGATCAAAATTTACAACATAATTCTAAATCGGCCCATATGAATATAATAACATAATCACAGAAATCCTATAAAATATAACAAACGTTACATAAAATTGGGACATTTTTTCTAATGGGGGGGGGGGGGGGGGGGTAGCCTAAGAATTACGTTGTAATCAATAGCAAACGATAAATAAATATATAAAAAATATATGAATTTAGTAACGCCTTCGGGGAAAGCACCATCTTCAGCGGAAAACAAAAATAAAAACAAGAACACAAAGCCAGAATGTGAGCTAAGATCGAAATGTTAGTTCTCTATTCTAGATTTTATCTTTGTTTTCGGTTGAATATAGGTCTTATGTCTAAAAACGTTACTAAATTTATATATTTTTGATGAATTTATTTATCGCTTGTTAATTTCATTTTTTCATCATTTAAACATCTATTGTCGAATTAACAATACGGAAAATTCGCAATTGATAATATCGGTAATTTATATTTTTAAGCGATATTTATGGGACATTATTTTTACGAATTCCTATTCATCTGCGATAAATGTATTCTTCCTCGTTAACCACTTTGCATGCACTTGCAGATTTTTACCAAATACTTTTTATATGCTGCCGTACGCTTTTTCGAAAGGTAACATATGACGGCTAGGATTGACGAAGGTAAAAGCTTAAATGACAATTTAACATATAAGCACGGTTTTATGTACCTACTAAAAACCTATGTGAATAAATGATCGAGCAAAGTAGGCTCATCGAAACTTAATCAGTAGAAGTTATGTTATAAACGAGTAGAGACGCTTTTGTCGATCCTTAAAAGAAATTCATTAAAAAGCAAGCATTAGAAGAATATATTTTGTTAAGCTAAGCCCAATTTGTTATCTTACAGATTTGATAATTTTTCTGCTGTTTTTTTTTTTTTTTGTTTTTTAAATTTCATTTAGGTTCCGAAAGAATTTAAGCCGACATTATCGACAAGAGGTTGGATTGTACCACCGTTTAATGGTAATTCGTATATGTCGAGCGTAGTAGCCATTATACCCGCATTGCTAGGCACTATTTTAATATTTATGGATCAACAAATAACGGCAGTTATTGTAAACAGAAAAGAAAACAAACTTAAGGTTAATATTAATCGGTATTGTTTAAAAATCGCATACATTTTAGGATTGAAACTTAGTTATAGGCTTATTCTTAAGTAACTTTTAATTAATTTTTTTGTGGCATTTTTTTTTTTTTTTTTATTGGCCTAAATGCTTTTTATACTATTTATTAAAAGTAATATTCAAAAGGTTCTATGCGGAGGGAAATTTTCTGTTTAACGAGTAATTTGAGCGTATTCGATATCGGCAGAGTTGTAAGTGTCACTATTAATTTGTAAACGGATTACACAGTTACTGTCAGTAGGGTAAAACTTCCAAATGCTACCGTTAGATGTCTCTGCTACTCGGAATTTTCAAGCTAGGCCAACAGCTGACGCTGGAAGAACCGTTAGAAGTAATGTTTTGTTTGTTCTCATGAGTAGCACTTGTTTCTCTCGTTGCTGCCGAGTATTTATTCTGGTTTTTATTATAGTTTTGACGAAAAAATGCGTAAAAGTGTCAGAAAATCACGCAAAGAGGTGAGCAGTAGTCAAAAAGTAGCGAATAGAAGAGGTTTAAGGGGCGGCACCTCACAAAATCGAAATTTATTAAAGTAGTCTGCTGAGAGCGTCGGAACATCGACTAAAAAGTGAAGTCTATTGGAAAATGATTATGACATTGACTACGGCAGCAGTTTTGGCTATCGTTTACTGTGTTTTGCATCTGTTTTCTCCGCTTTATCGGAAGTGGTAGTTTGTTGTACCTGCCACAAGCCAGTGAAATTCACCGAAGCAAGTAAACAAGGCTTGAGCTTCGAAATCGTTGTAAACTGTGATGATTTGAACCCGTGCACATAAATAGTTATTTTAAAATTGAAAATAAGGCGAATGAAGTAAACAGGCGAATGGTTCTTGCCATGCCGTTATTCGGCATTGGTATAAACGGAATAAAAAAGTTTTGTAGATTTTTTGATTTGCCACAAACTAGTGTATCAAAAAAGCTAGGAAGAGAAAACAAAATCTGCGGAAAGAGACGAAAAAAACGGAATCACAGTCTCAGGTGATGGATCCCGACGTCGTCGAGGTTTAGAGTCGTTTCGTTTTTAGAATGGTTTACCGGTAAGGTAGAAGATGTTAAGGGATAAAGTAAATTTCGTAAAGCGTACATACACTGGAAAGTGAATAAAATACTGTCGAATACGAAGCTTGGAAAAAAGTCTATGAATCCACATGCGGACGAATCATCACGAAGGCTCAGCAGGAAAGATGGAAGTGGACGCCGCGACCGAGATATTTTTTTTCGATTAATTGAAAAAAAAAAAAACAGTATTCGTACATAAATTATGCGGGTGACGGTGATTGCAAGACTTTCAATGCTATTGTTGAGCAAAATCCAAGTGTGTTAAAAAAAAGCAATGCATCGATCACGTGCACAAAAGATTAGGCAGAAGGCTTCGAAATTTGTGGAAAACTAAGCGGTAAAGGCAAATTAACGGAAAGAAAGTTAATAGACGAATTGAGTATTTATTATAGTTTGGCTGTACATAGACACACTGTAATTCTATCGAGGGAACATGGGGAAAGCCATTTGGGAAACACTACATCACAAAATTTCGACTGATAAAAATCCGCCGCAACATCATTTCTACTCGGAAGGCCCGAAATGCCGGTGCACTTAGCAGTCACAAAAATCAACATCAACCGTGGGAGACACCGGCAATTTCGAACACAATGAACGAATAAGCAATGAAATTTTTAAACTTGTAAAGCCCTTGTATGAAGAATTAAGTAGCGATGATTTGCTAACGCGCTGCTTGGGCTGGTTCACACAAAACTCAAGTTTTAATTCACTGGTGTGGTTGATGGCTCCCGAGTCAAGTTCTAGCGGCAAATCCGGTGTCTTCGAAATTGCTATAAATCTTACAGTTACACATTTCAACGATGAATTCTTTGGAATAATGCAAGTTATGAAGGAATGGCTGTACGAATCGGACTGATGTGCAATAATTTCTGCACAGAAGTCAACATCACGTGTTTCGTGCTATCTGACGGTTTCCTATCTGTACAGGCAAACAAAGCCCGTTCAGGAATACTATTTTCAGGGAAGTCTAAGAAGAATGAAACCCCTGGGATTAGAAGTAAATAAAAAATTACACAGAAATATAGGTACTTGAAATTTTAAACGCTTTTTCTCGAGACCATGCTTTTTGAGCTTGCCGGACCACGCTAACTCCTACAATTTTCAACTAATCAACTATTGCTCAAGAACGATAATCTTACATTTTAAACTTGATGTCAGTTTGAAGAGCAGTATGTTACACACCGTACTCCTTCTGACTTAAACAGTACAAAGTACGAAAATGTGAACCGGTTGTTAAATGAATTATTATTCACTCACCCAACTCGTTGTGCTTTAAGCACCTAACGAATGAATATAGTTTATCAGTGAAGTGATTTTTCTTAAAACGTAATTCTACTTAATTTTAAATGTCTTTGCCGAGAGATGTTTTAAATGAATATTTTAAGTTTGCCTTTCCTTATCTAGAAAAAAAACTCGACCATTTTTTCACGTCAATTCTGTTATTTCTCGAATCTATTAACTAATTTAGTTTATCATAGATTAAGTTTTATTTAAGGTTTTCAACGCAGTTGACACCGTTTGTTTAAGTCAGATTTCTAATTCCATTCCATTTTCAAAGTTTCTAATCAAACACTTTAGCTTCAGCTTATTAATGTACTGGTATTTACGATGTACTATTGTTATCAATCGGCAAAGTGCAATATGCCGGCCGATAACAAGACCTAGGCCGATTAAGATATTTTTCAACGTTCATTCGGAATTTGTACTCAAGCACTACATACAATCCGTACAGTATTACGGCTAACGCGTTAAATATTCTAGCTAAATGTATATTTACGTATAGATGCAATTTTCTTTCTATAAATGTTTTATTTCGTAAATTTTGATAAAATGGCACCCTATTCGCAGTGATAACAATTTTTTTTGTTTTTTTTTTGTAAACTTTTAATTGTTTTTATTTTCCCAAAAAATTTTTATACTGCTCGTAGCAACTTTAATCTTAAAATACACTCGCTGAATGAGATTAAAAATTGTTAATTTTCTACGAGAAAATTTGTTACATGGGTTTCTGGGAGAACGTGAGGCAGCGAATAAGTCAATTATCTGATAATAATTAATTATCGAATTGGTATGTAAATATCACAATATACACACATAACAACTTCTAATTTTGCAAAAGTGGTGCGTATCCTTTGAAAAACGGTTATTCTCCGTCTGATCTTCTGTTACGAAAAGATTTATCTTATCATCGAGATGAAGAAGAAAGGGAGAAATAAAGATTTTAAATGATCGCTTTATTGCGTATGATTTTCATTCGTAAAGAAATGGAATTTATTTCTATTTTCAATTTAAAATATAATAAATACGAATTTTGTTCGTTTTCTATTTTAATGCATATGTTAGTTTTTGTGTTTTATTATTTTTTTTTTTTTTTTTTAATATAGAAAGGCTGTGGTTATCATTTGGACCTGTTCATATTAAGTATATTAATAATTATTTGTTCGGTTATGGGTATACCTTGGTTTGTGGCAGCTACAGTTCTGTCAATTAATCACGTAAATTCTCTAAAGTTAGAATCCGAATGCGCAGCTCCTGGAGAAAAACCACAGTTCTTAGGTGTTAGGTTTGTATATAAACGATTAGTTACATTTTAGGATCTAAATAATCGAATAATTCCTATTGTTTCAAGACATTATTTATCAGTTTTTAATGTAATGGAAAAAAAAAAAAAATATGATGTTCTTCAGACAAAATTGCTATACTTATAACCGTAATGTTCGAATAATATAGGTAGAAAGCAATTCGCCACGTTAAATAAGGAGGTAATTCTGTAAAAGTAGTGTCCTCTTTATCTTACTCACATGTTTAAAAGCTAATACACGCACCTGAAAATTACGTCATTTAAATAGAAATTCAGTCGTTTTTTTACTGTATCGCTGTTTTAAAATTCTGAGGTAACTTAAAAATTTCTATAATTTTTATTTACTACGTTTTTAAAATAAAATATTACTTGTATAATTAAGTAAAAAAAAAACAATACAATTGACAGAAATTGTTGTTTACAAAATATTATAACACCTACACATGTTTCGTAGTGACGAAAATGTGCAAAACTGTTAAAGTCTATTCGGCTATACAACTGCATAATAAAACGTTCTCAATGCGTTTTTTTCCACGTGAAATACTTGAACTGTTTATGTAAAAATACAGTACTGGTATTTTTTATGTTTTTCAAAGATGATCTTCTGAAAGAGAATAAGTTTTTAAAAACGGTGTGCATTTGTGGTGGTGGTGGTGGTGGGGGTGGGAAGGGGGGGACATCTAATAATACCTACTACAATTTTAGTCGATCAAAAATAATTTATTACGGATAGCTAGATTGTAATTTTTAATAATTTTCGAGTATAGTTTTGTGCACTAAGAACTGCTATTCTTGACGTAATTAGTTAATCTGCGATAAGCGTAACATAAAGAGAAAAAAAAAAAGCAGTGAATAAACGAACACGTAATTTTAAAACGTGAAAGTGATATCATCTTTTAATATTACGATGAGATAACATCGAGCAAATTTTTCACAAATTTATACATTCCGCTTTATAATGCACTAAAACTGCTTCAAATTCGTTTTACAATTATTATTGTGTTAACTGAAATACAATTTTCTTTACTTCTTTTTAAACATAAAAGAATATTTCTAAAACAGCGTCGAATATGATTATTATTTGTTAAAAATCATCAATAAACCCTTATAAAAATACTAGAAAACTAGAACTTTCAAAATACAAAGTAAATTCAGCGCATCAGGAAGTATTCGTATTAATTACGTTGTCAAATATAAAAATACTAAAATATTAATGCTAGTCACTTCGAAATATTATAATATATACATTTTTTTTTGGATAATATAAATATATTTTTAAAGCGGTATATAAAATTATTTTGTTTACATCAAATCGAACCTTTCGTGCAATCAGTTTCAACCATTTCAAAAATTTTCTACCTGAAAACAGAGAGAAATAAAACGGATTCCAAAAGTTGAACCGCATTTAAATTAGTGTGTGTGTAGGCTTGTGTCTATTTTAATAACTAAACGCACATTTTGAACAGAAGTTTATTTTTACCGTCAAATGCGAAATGCAATTTTACCATTTTACCCTCGGAAAAACAAATTATAAAAAAAATAAAGATTGTATACTTAAACGCACGCACAAAACTCATCACCATTTTTACATTTATTTCTTTTTAGCAACGTATATCGCTATTTCCGTTTACTCTAAATTTAATATTTTTCCAAAGCAATAAACAAATAAAAATAAAACTACGTTTAATTTACTCTTTTGGGCAAACGCATAGCCTTTTTTCTTAGGGAATATAAAATATGGTAATTTGTTCGTTTTCTTCTTGCCTCCGAAAGTCATCCGTTAAATCTTATTACTCGAACTTTTTTCCCATTCAAGTAATGTGCCCGTTTAATTATCTTCTACGATTATATATCTTTCCTTTAAAAAAATCGTTAACGATCCTATATCTTTCCGCGCATTTGCACACGACGCCATTCGCCAGTCCAACTACTCTCTTACACGCGTCCGGGATGTAGGTGATTCAACGTTCTTCGTTGTGACTATCAGTTTTTTGCGTTCGGCTCTCTAACTGTGTTACTCCTTCACTGATATATGTATACATGAAGTGCTTTGTGTTTTGTCACCATCTTCTCCTCTGTTCTTTCTTTGGAACTGCTGCCAGTTTACGTGAGCTGCAAAGCGGAACTTTTTCGTGACGACTTCAACAATGGTATCTGTTTTTAACTAATAGATCAGACGAGTCCATTTTCGTTTTCTTTCTTCTCTTTTACCTACTACATCTTACCTATACGCGATAGCGGGATCCCTGAAATGACATGTAAAATCTTTCCAATATGATAACTGATAAGATATTTTTTTATTTTTATCAACTTCATAATTTTATGTTACAACGTGGATCATGAAATCCAATGAAAAATAGCGTATAATATTTCAAAATATTACTCTTTTAGTATTTAATATTCATGTTCACGTTATATTTTCTACGTAATAATCGATGCGATATGTTCATATCCAGGGAACAAAGAGTTACTCATCTAATGATTTTCATTATGATTGGTTTGTCGGTACTGATAACGCCGTTATTACGTCATATTCCTATGCCGGTATTGTATGGAGTATTTTTATATATGGGCGTTGCTTCTTTGAAAGGTCTTCAATTTTTCGATAGGCTATTAATAATATTTATGCCGGTGAAATATCAACCAGACTACATGTTTTTGAGACAGGTTACACGCCTATATTAATTTTAGTTTTTTTTTTTTTTTTTGCACCTTGTTTTCTATTGAAAATTAAAATTTTTATATAGCAGAAATATTCTAAAATTAAATTCGTTAATTTTATATCTAATCAGTTTTTTTTTCCTCCCTTGTAATGTACAAAAAACGGTTTTTGAATTTTAGGTTCCACTAAGAAGGGTCCATCTTTTTACGCTCATTCAGCTGGCTTGCCTCATTTTGCTGTTGGTTATAAAATCGTTCGAATATACGTCAATACTGTTTCCGTTAATGGTAAATATTTCGCTTTTGTTTTTTTTTGTTTTTTTAATATTTTCTAAAAAATAAGATATGGAGAACCCATAAGGCAACGTCTGTAGGTTTTCAACTCAGCTATAACGTTCATTTGTAATGAAGCTTAAAATATTTGATCGTATACAACTGATATGAATATAAATTATATCAACAATTTTTATACACGATATAATTATAAAATACGAATCTTCCATTAAAAGAACAACAAAAGAAAACTGACACTTATACTAATACTACTAATTTTAAAGAGGGAGAATTTTCCTACGCAAAACTAACTAGCAATTCAATTTATATACCGGACTAAAGCTATGTAAAAGATCAGTATAATTACGTATGTTCACTTAATCACTAATTCGTGACAGTCCTATTTATCTATTGAAGTCATTATTCGATAGCCAATTTTCAATTTCTTACGATTATATTAATTATAAACTGTTCCTAATATGTATTTCTATAATTGTGCATTCATAATATGTAATTAACTCTGTATTTACGCAGAATGTAAATATTATAGGTTAATTTTTTCATAAAGACAGTAGTAGATGATTATCAAAAGTTAAGAATTTTAAAATGTTTATTTAAAAAATTTTAAAAACTACCCTTTTTTTTTTGCAGCATCATTTTTCATTTTTATTTTTTATTTTGTACGTAATTAATATTCTTTTAAATTGTGCAACGTGCTCATCGAGTTTATTACGCGAATCTCGGAAAATAGTAGGGTTAGCATTTTTAAAATATGTCCCATTTTTTTAAGAAAGGAAGAAGACAAAAAAAGCTCGACTCGTAATCATACTGGATGAATTCAAAAATCTGTTTCTGGGGGGGAGGGGGCAATTTATGTTTTTGGGGGGGGCAGCGTTTTTTTTATATTTTTACAGAGAAAATTATTTTTGTGATATTCCGGAATAAAACCAAATATGTAAAAAATGATTTATTACGTAATTCAAAATAATGAATAAGTAAGTGTGAATAATAAATTTCAAGTAAAATAACCGATTATAAACAACAATGTTTTCTCAGTTGGTTTTAAAATTTTTAATTCTAATTGTAGCATTAAAGAACATCATATTGCAAAAACATTCTAACAGGTTCATTATCTTTTTATAATAAACGAATACGCCGTGGTGTTTCAGCTATTTTAAATAGAATTTTCTTAGAAATAAAAAACAAGAAAAAAGCAACAAATGTAGTTGTCTGTAGATCATGCCGCTTTAAAAAAAAAAAAAAAAAAAAAAGAATAAATGATAACCGAAAAGAGAAATGTTTAAACAATTTATTGATATTAATGATAATGGATCGACGTGAAACGTGATATTTCCCCTTTTAAGGCTGACAAAAAATACGAACTGCGGCTAATATTTTTTTCAGTTCGCCAATATTTTACACCTTTCGCACATTTGCAATAAAAGCTTATCAATTTTTTCATAGAATAACAAGCAAACGTCAAAGTCAAATTTTAAAGAATCATTTTTTTTTTTTTTTATTGTTGTTCTATAAAGTTTCATTTTTTCGTCAAAAATAAATCTCGTAATTTTAAAATTTAAAAATAAACGACACTAATTGAACCATTTCAAAATGTTTTGACATAACTATAAACAAAGCGAATAAAAAGAATTTTATTTCCTATTAAATTGCTGCATTCTTAAACAACTTGTATTAAGTTCTGGCGGGGAAATTTTAGAGTTCTGAGGGCATTATTGCCCTCCAAAACCCCTACTGGATTCATCCCTGGTTTCGAGTGTCATAATTACAACCTATTTTGCATTCTTGTTGTACAGATGTAGTTATAGTGTTCGTGACAATATTCAGTGTATGTAAGACTACAACTGATCAGAATCATTTGACTTCTAATCATTGTCTAAAATATGTATAGTACACGTGTACACATGCGTAATGGTTTGTCATTGCCTTCTGCGCGAAAATATTAAACGAGCATTTCCTTTTCAATCATTTTACTGGTCACACTGGTAATCCTCGATCTCAGAACCGCGTTCGTTAGAACGACTCGAACGTCGAAAGAATTAGAACGGAGTTTACTAATATAATATTGTATTGAAAATTTTTTCTACTAAAATTATTTGTAAAATTTCATTTAATTAGTCGAAAATTTTATATGCCAATTCGTTTTTCTTTTGAACAGCTTGTTGTTATGATCGGGATAAGGAAAGCTCTTGATTTTGTTTTCACTCAGCGAGAATTGAAAATATTAGACGATGTTATGCCGGAAACTACTAGACGTAACGAAGAAGAACTTCACTTAGGGGATGAAGTAAATTTTATTATTTTTTTAAATTTATTCTTCGTTTATTTTTATCTTATTGTCTTTCATTCGGTACATTTGCTCGAAATCTATCTGTTACGTAAAATACGAGTTTATATTATTATGTACGCTTATGAAAAGGGTGAATTTGTTAATCTGCTGATCGAAATTACACTTCTAATTGTTATTGTGTCGGCTTACGATTGATGGTTAATAATCTAATTTGGTGTAACTTTTTTTTTTTTTTTTTTTGATGAAAACAGTTCTTATAAATTATTTATTTAGTTTTTACGAAAGTTTAAAATTTTAAATAATGTCAAGACGCGCCTAAATAGAATTATGATATATGTTTGCCTGACAAGAGGTCTGATAAACGTAATTCGTTTAGATTTAATTTGTTTACTCATTTTTTAAACATCTTTTCTATTGCAAACTGATCTAGGAAGAAAAACCTGTCGATTTTGCTCCTACCAGTAGTTTTCAAATATCGTTATCGAACGGAAGCATTATGAAAATTCCATTGTCATCGATTAACATAACCGATGAAGTAAATAAAACGGGTATATGGAAACAAGTTAACAACGGAAACGATAAAGTCGATAATAATAAAAAAAATACTCACAACATCGCTGTTGGGTAATTTTCCCCTGTTTTCATTTTTTCACGTATTTATGTTTTTAATTGTTTTTTCTTTTTTAATTCGTGCCCTCGCGTTTACATTAGTACCATATTAATATGCTAAAAATAATTTTTTTAAATAAAACGGCTGAAGCCAAACGATCGAATAAAAATTACACGAGATGACTATTAAAAAAGAACGAAAACCTTAATATTTCCCGTTTTTCTTTAAACAGTGCAACCCCGTTTCATCATTTTTCCTGCTATGATATTTTCACTTAATGTCCGACCAATTTAGTATGAACTATCAAGGTCAGCTGCGGAGTAATAAACATTAGTACAATTGCCACTTCCGTCGATCAGCGTTGACGTTGAGAATATCTTGTTTTGCATTGAAAAGGTAAATGACCATTATGGTCAATAAATTAAAAATCATAAATTGATGAATCAGTGTATGAAAGGGACAACGTCGCTTTAACAGTTTGGCTCCGTTGTTCTTTTCGTTTTCTTTGCATACATCAACAGTGATCTCGAAAACTTTTGGCAAAGTTAGTTGGAAGACTTTAACAGCGTTTAAAGCGGAATAAAAAATAAAAATTGTAATATTACCAGAGGTCTCATTGATAGTACACACGCTTTAGACCACAAACGTCAGCCACACATCAACGGAAAGACGACGGAACGATTTTTAAACGGAATCCGTTCCGCCGGTTTGTAAGCCACACATCAACGATTTCCGTAATGTCGCTATTTATAAATAATAGATAGTAAATTATTAAAAATACAATCGAAATAAGAACTAATTACGGGAAACTTTTTCCGTATTTTTTAAATTGAAAATATATTAAAGTTTCCTCAGGATAGTATAAGATTTAGTTTTAATAGCATTATTATTGGAAGAAGATGATACAGAGAAATCCTGAAAAAGAAAAAAAATACTTGGAAAAGTAGACCGGTTGAAGGTGAATTTTGCACATTATTATCGCATTTAATTGACGATGAAATAAAATTTGATGAGTATTTCAGAATGTCGCAATATACATTCAATTCTTTATGTATAAGATTAGAAAAACAGTTAAAAAGAAATGATACTTTTTGGAGACTTGCAATTACATCCAAAGAACGATTGGCTGTTTGTTTAAGGTAAGTTGAAATTAAAATGAAGTATAAAAATTAATACAGAAAATTACCTTATAAAATATATTGATATAAACGAAAGGAAGAAATTGAAAAAATGCTTTTTAATGAAAAATATTTATTTAAAACATAATTGACAAGAAACATAAAATTAATTAAAAATCTATAATTGTTGATCTGTTGACTGATGTTGATTCAACTTCTTTAATTCCAATTCCTGTACTATATTAAAAATTTGTGATTTTGCTCGATTTTCCAGAATTGGGTTTAATGACTTCAATGTGCATGCTATACCATTTATAAATGTTTTTGTATGGAGTCATTCTCCATGCTTTTCCTTCCTTTTTTCTTCTATTATATTATTGCATTAATTGCGATGACGAAGGGCTAGTGGAACAGTTATTACAAATTTCTGATTTTCTTCTCTTACGTTTCACATTTTCATTTGTGCCAGAAGAACTTGTATCCAAAATAAATATCTCAATTAATTCCACATTTCCTTCTGCTGTAATTTCATCATTTTCCTCATTTTCTGTAGCGGATGGTATACTTGACAATGTTTCACGTTCTGCCATTTGTGGTAACAGGAACGTTAATAAATTATCATATTTATATTTTGTAGAACAATTAGATGCCATTTACGTGCGTGTTTGGAACACTTTTCCGATATTGATCTCGGACATGAATCTGTTTCCTTTTGCATTCCACTGCACCATCTATAATAAAGAAATTGTATAATTCATTAGTACTGTTCATTATAACTTATTTATTAAATGTTTATTTCATGTTTTTCAATTGTAAAAATAAATTTAACCTTCATTTTACAGATTTCATGCTACATGAGATTCCTTTAAAACAATCTCATTTAGGTACAGATTGGGTCAGGTAACTGTTTTATCTATTGTACACAGTACATGTAAAACAATTAAATGAAGTTATGCCTATTCCCACGGAAAATCAATGGAATGTTATTGCAGAAGAATTTTGGAAACGATGGTAGTTCCCAAATTGTATTGGAACAATAGATGGGAAACGTTACATCATACAAGCTTCCAGAAATAGTGGAATTCTTCATGGGAACTATAGAAAACCATATTCAATAGTTTTATTAACCCCAGTAGACGCATAATATAATTTCATCGCAGTTGATATTGGAGCGTATGGAAAGAATTCAGATAGTGGAATATTAACAAATTCTAAACTTGGAAAATGCTTAGAAAATCAGTCTTTGAACATACCAAAAGAAAAAGAAAAAGCTAGCTGACACTGATATTGCATTACCACTAATTATTGTTGGCGATGAAAGTTTTCCCCTTAAAAATTATTTTATGAGATCATATCCAGGAACAAAATTAGACAATTATACAAGTATTTATAACTACCGTTTATGCCGTACAAGGCGAGTGTCTGAAAATGCATTTGGAATTTTACAGCAGAAATTTCGTATTTATGTTAGAAGACCCATTGGTACACCAGAAAATCTTACTGAAATTTGTTTAACATCATGCATTCTCCGCAATTACATTAGAAAAAGCGCAGGCTACATTTTTCCAGAAATAAATGAATCAAATAATATAAATACAGTACAACTGAACAAATTAAAACCTTTAAAAGGCAGAGCAACAAATGAAGCATTTCAGATTCGAGAAACATTTGCACCATATTTTTCTTCGCCAATTGGTGAGATAAATTGGCAAAATATTCATGAAATATGAAATAATATTAGAAACTATTAATATTTTGTAAAAATAAATCATTCTTACTTTCTATTTCTAATTTTTCTGCAATTTCAGTCCAAATTTTATTTTTATATTCCATATTATGGAACTGTTAGTCACTTAAATTATTATATAATGCTGGATACATTCAGACTTCCTCGATCAATTTCTCTACATTAATTTTACCAGCCATACTACAATTTAAATTATTCAAAGGACGTAAAAAGTAATGTAAATAAATAAATGTCAAATACATATTATTATGTATAAAAAATACGATAGAAAACAGTAATTTAATGCACCATATTAACGTAATCTTAAGTTTGTTGTTTATAATTTATATTCTGGATGACTGTCTCATTATAGCTGATAGTCAGGAAGAATTACAAAAAATGATGAATAAACTTATAGACTATAGCAAAGCTTATGGGCTCACTATCAACAGCTTTAAAACAAAAGTAATAGTGTTCTTTTGTGCAATGCGTAATAGAAGCAGATGGGACAAAACTGGAACAAGTCAAATCAATTAGACACCTGGGTACCTTTCTCAGCAAGAGTTGCAACTGTAAGAAAGAAATCCGATAGCGAACAGAGCAATCGAGAGCAGCGCTCTTAAAAATGAAAGAACCTGCTCAGAAGAATGGAATTAAGTCTTGAATTACGCATTAGAATTCTGCGGTGCTACATTTTCTCGATCTTACTGCATGGCAACGAGAGTTGGACGTTGGATACTGCCTCAGAAAGAAGCATACATACCTTTGAATTATATTCGTATAGGTGTATGCTGAAAATTCCGTGGATCTTAAAAATAAAGAAGTTCTCAAAAGAATAAATAAGCGCCCGGAATTATTAAATTTCATTAAGGAAATTAAACTACGACATCTAGGCCACATCATGAGAGGCCAAAAATAAAATATTTTACGTCTCATTATGGAAGGAAAGCTTTTAAGCAAAAGATTAAAAGGGCGCCCGCAAAATTCGTGGACAAAGGATTTTCATCGTTGGTTCCATTGTTCGCCCATTGAAATGTTCAGATCTGCCATGTCAAGAAAAGACATTACCGTGTTGATCGCCAACCTTCGTAACGGAGACGGCGGATGAAGAAGAAGAAGATTAAACATTTCTTTATGCATTTTAATATGACATAAATTATGTGATCCTGAAACATATTTTAAAAGAACAGCGCTATTTATGTTTAGCAAATTATTTATGAAAAAATTTAATTTCATACAACTGCATCGAAGTTGATACATTATTTTATTTGTATAAAAATCCGCAGATGGGAAGAAAAAATTAATAAACTAAAACAATGAAATGTGAAAGAAATACAATCAGTCTTCATTTATCAGATTTTTAATTTTATTTTTCAATTTTTTGCTATGTGTTTCCTAATTGTAAATTAAAATATCAACTGAATCAATGAATTATTTTTCTTAAAATTTAATTTAATGAATATAAAAAAGTACTTAGTTGATTCTTAAAATTTTAGCATAAATTAAAAACGAAATAAACATAACAATGCCTTCAACAACAACAAGTCACGTATGTGGTAAACACAAAGATCGTCGTGAACCCGCTGGAAAATTTAAACAAAACTAATCTTCTAAACGCTGTCGACGAAAACCGTCGTCGTTAACGGCCCGTTCCGTAGATGTGTATTTATGCACATCTAAAACTGTATTATTTCTTTTTCAAGTACGCCGTACAAAAATCGTTGAAAAATCATTCCATCGTCGTTCCGTTGATGTGTGGCTTGACCTTAAAAAATGCTATTCGGGTATTCTCATTTTAATAATTTCTGGCTATTGAAAAATATTTAACTGCACTATGAAATAAAAAAATGGGGAAAAAAAAAGAAATTAAATATTTCCCAATTCTCAAAAAAAAACAAAAAAAAACTCCAATTCTTTTTTTTGGTCTATAAAATTAAAGACTTGAGATATACGATTGCAAAACAATTATGAAATGCATATTTAAGTATCAAATTGGTATAAAATTATATATGAAAGTGCAAGGGTGTCGCCAGCCGATGAGCCGGTGGGGGGCAAGAGGAGTTGCCAGCCACCAGGGGGGGGGGGCAAGATGATAGAAAGAGGATATGAGTTAAAGGAAAAATAAAATGTATAAGTTGTAAAATCTTAATATTTTATTAAACAAGAATAAAATCTTAATTAAAACATAATTTTTGTGAAATTGTCCATGATTACGTGCCTATGAATGCTCATCATGACCAGTTGATTAAAAAGTTTCAAGGCTCCAGGGGGGGCAGTTGCCTCCCCTGCCCCCGGTGGCGACACCCATGTGAAAGTGCCTTAAACTAATGCATAGACCATATTGAAGAAAAAAATAATACAGGACGTAACCTCGCGGAAAAAATATATTTTAATGTACCTACGGTATTCTTTTATTTAGAAAATATACTTTAATATTTTTTTTTTTTTTTTATTTTTTTTTATTTTAAATAGGAAAGAGTTAAGAGGGAATAAGAAGCAAGCGAAAAAAATATGCAAAAGCAACAGATTACAGTAAGAACTGAACGCTAGAAGGAAGGAAAATTGAAGAATCAGGGATAAAACAATACATTAGGTTGGATAGAAAGATAGGAAGAAATAGGCGTTTGGTTAGAAACCAAAAGCCTAAAAATGAGATCTTCGAACGAAAACAAGAGTGATGAGAGATTTGGCAGGTACAGCAGGGATTGGAGTCGATTTTCTAGCTCCCAGACAAAGGCGAAGGTAAGTGTTCTGGACACGATCGGGTCTGGCAAGCAGAGGGCTGGAGCCATTTCCATGGATAAAACGATAGTAATCAAGGATGGAACGGATAAAAAATTTTAAATCATTAATAAGATACAAGTCATCGCGATAGCTTGGTTTTTAGAGCACTTGACTTCTCACACTGAAGTCTTGAGTACGATCTCAGGCGATGATAAAAATTATTACAAAAATGAATTAAATAATCGCTATTAGTCACGTGGAAAGCGATGGCAAACCAGCACGTATACCATCACATGCGCGCTAGTTAGTATATAGTAGACTGTCATAAAGAGCACCGCATTTGTATCGCGATAACGGGCGATTACAATCAGTTCCAAGTGTATACACTAGTGTTGTATGTAACAATTGCCATGATATTATGCCTGCGTACAGCTAGAATGTACGAATAGGTAGTCGCCTACTCTCAGAACGAAGTATGATGCTATAGAGAAAAGTAAGATACAAAGATCTTCTTCCAATTTTAGTATAAGAAAAAGAATTAAAAATGAATGATTTCTTTCAAAAGCGACAATTTTTTCTACGATCTTTAAATACTTTACCAGCTTAAAAAAACTTTATCCTTACAAGAAAATCAATTTTGCCCAAACAAAAGTAATTTTATAAACATCCAGTACACATACCATAAATTAAGTTAAATAAAGTTGTAAAAAAAAATCAAGATTTGAGAATGAAGAAAAATAAGAGTTCCACCGTAGTTTGGAGTGAGTAGTAATGAAGAAGACAGCAATATTCTGGGATTAAAATTTACCGGTAGAAGAAGTTAAACGAGCTAGAATATCGGACCTTCGATTCTAGAGTGCTCAGGAAATGAAAGAGCGTATGAGAAGAATTACATAATCAGTAGGGGTAGGAAGAAAAGATGAGATGGCTTGTAAGACACTGTGGAATCTGACATAATGAGAACCTTATGAGGAACTAGGGAAGAAGTAATAAAGAGAACAGCACGTCGAATAGCAGTAAACTCGGCATAAGGAATTGGGCAGAAGAGAAGTTTGAATATTTCAAAATGTTTTAGAAGAAGGCAGAACAAGGTCAAATCAATTTCTATGGGTTTTGTAAAGCCATCAGTAACAATTGTAACGTTGTCGAAAAAAATAGAGCCTAAGTTGTTTAAAAATTCCGATTTAACAGCTTGTTGAGAGATAGGATTCAAAATGGAAAAAAGTCAATATCTAAATCCAGAACCTTTCTTTGTTGTTATAGATATTTTTAGCGACAAACCCATATTCTTTTGAGTTATGACATTACCTTTTTTTATAGATCAACCCACCATATTTTCCCTGCCTATCAGACGAAGTGTTCGATGATTCATAATCTTCTCGAAGTGGTTTTACTTGTGTAAGTTTACGAAACTCGTCTAATATGTGTAACTTTGAAATTTGCAAATATCGTCAATTCGCTTTAGAAATGGACAATTTTAGCATTTCTCTATATAAAAGGGCTACGTGTTATTATAACGCACTGTTTGGAGCAGCTGGATATTTTTAACTAATTATAGACTGCCGTAGTTATGAAATGTGACCAATTTTTCTATCTGTCTCTCATTTCTTTGATTACAACGATCTGGTTTATAAATGGATTTTTTCATTTTTTTTTTCTTTAATGATCTGTAAATATCTCATTTCTTTTAATCGATATGTATCATCTATTTTACCAAAAACACAACCTGAGCTGCGATGATTTTACTGAAGCGGAAAATCTATTAAATAAAGTCGGCAAATAGACGGCGCTGAGATTTATTCGCCTAATCAAAGGATTTGCGCGTTTAAATTTGTCGCTTACGTTATTTTTTTATCAGAATGTAAAAAATTGTCTTCCCGGGGGTTTATCCTGGACAGAATTTCCCGCTATATATCTTTTACCTACGAGTACACATACGATAGAATAAGTAGAAATGTGTATGTACAAATAATTTATGATAGTTTACTTTGTTCTAAAGTGCAAAAAGTGTCAAGAAGTCGTATTATAAACAACAAGATGTGATGAACGAAGATGAAAAACACCAACTGTCAACGATGACCGAAGAAGACGAAGATGAAGGACTTACAATAAAGGTGGGGACTATACCCCCGACACCTCCTAACATCAGTCCCACAACGCACTAGTATCTTAGAGAAAATCGTATTGTATTCGTTATTTTTGTAAGTAGTTGACATTAATGCGTACTCATGAACATATATTGTATTACGAAAGCTTTGCTGTTCGAACGAACGGAGTAGTTTTGCGCATTTTCGCTTTTAGTATTGTATTCCGTAAATGGTTTTTCGACGCATCAAGACCTCACAGGCTAGACACCACGTGATTGCTTACACGAATACACTAAAATCCTGTTTGTTATTCTCCCATTAATACCGATTGAATGCAGTAAAAAATGGTCGGCCTTACAGACGTCTAGAAGGCAGAAAAGCTCTTATTAAAACGCAACAAATCGAAAAGGCTCGCAAAATTAACTAAACTATTTTTTACCTATTAATAATTTTTACTCGGAAGTAAATAAAACGTTTTAGTAATAAAAAATGTATCCCAAAAAAAAAATCGATTCTAAATTCCATTTTTGGTTAAAAAGAGTAATTTATGAACGCGATGTACAATTAATTTTATCCCTGTCTTTAACCTTATGAGTTTTTAATTTTTCTAAAAACATAATCCTTCCTTTAAAAAAAAAAAAAACATATTTTCAAAATTTTAGTTTTTGTACATTTCATTAACTATCGATTTAAAATTGTAGCAAAATTTTCCTCATTGTCCGTTTGCATTTTAAAAATAGCGTAATACAGAAAAGGAAGAAAACGAAAAACAACAATTAAGAACTTGTATAATGCTAACAACTATTAAGAAAACTGTAAAACAGCTAACACACTGTGTTACTTATTACCAACGTTAACGAAATAGTTGACATCTGTTAGCTTCCCATTTCTTCGCCGTATCGTCTGATTTGAACTATTGCGAAGAATTTATGCGTTTTAAACAAAGGACAGAAGCCATTCCATTGAACTTCAATTCCAGTAACAAGGAAGAGTACAATTGTCCCATATCGCTAAGGGAACCAGAACATTGTATCCAATATTATATCCATGATTCCTCGCCAGGGCCGGACAACGTTCATCCTGTTATATTAAAATATCTACATTTATCGGCTCAATTATATTTATTACATATCCTAAACAGATTGTGGAATGAGGGAATATTCTCTACGAGATGAAAAATAGCCGTAGTAATCCCAATATTAAAAAAAGGAAAAGTAAAAACCGAAGCAACTAGCTACCCGGCCTATCGCGTTAACAAGTACTCTGGGCAAACTATTAGAAAAAATCGTTCAAAAAAAGTTAATCTGCACCCTCAAACAGAACAACGTATTTACTCCACACCAATATGGATTTCGCAAGTACCGCTGAACAATTTAAGCCATCGCTCAGGACTCAGATGGCATTTACTAACCGTGCGCACTTATATGCTGTCTTCTTTGATCTTCAAAAAGTATGACACGGTATGGAGATATCAGGCTATTACTAGCCTACGCAAAGCAGGAATTCGTGGTCTCGTGACCAGTCTTATCCAAAGCTTTCTAACGAACAGGCAAATCAAAGTTCGGTTAGGGGACACGTTTTCGCAGCTGTTTCCCATGGAAAATAGGGTGCCTCAAAGATATGTCCTCAACGTAACACTTTTTCTGCCAGTCATCAATGACATCCAGCTAGCCATCCGAGCGCCCGTACAGTTTAGTCTGTTTGCGGATGATTTGGCGATAACATTTCAATCCTCTTCACCTACCAGAGCAAGCAAAGTCATAAAACGATGCATCAACGATCTCCCTGAATAGGTGTTTGCGCGAGGCTTCAAATTCTCTGCGGAAAAGACACAACATGTATAGATTTTCATCGAACCACCAAATTCTGTCAATAGCCTCGAATTTTCCTCAACAGCTTAGAACTGCATTTCCAAGAAGAGGTACGCTACCTCCGAGTAACAGTCGACAGCAAGTTTCTATGGATGGTACATATCAAGGATCTCAAGAGGACATGCATTAAAGCTCTTGGTATATTTAAACAGATTAATAATAGAAACGGGGACGACCGGAAAATGTTATTACTGCTATATCAATCATTAATCCGGTCTAAATTAGAATACGGTTGCCAAGCGTTCTGTTCGGCGACTCGGGGTCTATTACCATCCTTAAATTCTATCCAGCATCCAGCCATCCGAATAGCCACTAGAGCCTTTTGCACCAGTCCCACAGCCAGTCCTAATTGTGAATCCAGACAGCTGCCCTTATATTTCAGAAGGGAGATCCTAACGGCTAACTTTCTGACGTCCACTTTTGTAAATCCAAGCCTTTCGATCAATGAACTCCTTTTCAACTCTCAGCAATAGAACCAGATTGTTCTACATGCTTCTACCTTTGCAAATAGCATCAAAAATAAGTTCGAATCTCGTTTTCCTCAAATTCGAAAATTTATTCCCAATCCTCCCCTGTCTCCAGTGTTGGCTTTTCCTAACCCCAGAATTCAATCTTAACTTAATCCATCTACCCAAATCTCTACATTCAGACTACATCCTTCATCAGCACATCATTTTCAAAACGGCCAAATACACTGACTACATCTGCTGCTTTACGGATGGCTCAAAATTTAATGGCCATGTTGGGTCAGCCTTTTTTGTCCCCCTACCATCCATCGCTTCTGTTCTGTATTTTCGGCTGAATCTTTCGCTATCTTTAAGTGTCTTGAATTCCTCTCCTTCGCTCCGCCACTTTCTAAATACATCATCCTTACAGATTTACTCAGTGTTCTAATGTCCCTCTACAACTTTTACACAGATAATGCAATTGAACAACGCATCCCCTTCTCCTTCACAATCTACTTATTCGATCCCAAATTTCTATATCTTTCATGTAGATGATCCCTAGCCATATTGGTCTCTCGGGTAACGAGGCCATCGACCGGGCTACTAGGGAGGCTTCCCTGCTCCCATCTATATCCTCGTACTTCTCTTCTACCAAAGATATTAAATCCTTCCTGAAATCCCTTATAATTAAATCCCGGAAACGATTGTAGAGATCTAATCAACAAAACCACCTTTTCCTTATTAAACCCGATCCTCTATCTCAGATCCCCCTTCCATCGATCTTCCTCTTTGTCCCTTTCGCCAAGAGCACAGCTTTCCATTTCCCACTTAATAACATCTTGTCATTCTCTTATGGCACTTGGAGCCCAGCATGGCCTCCCCCTTCCTTACTACAACTCCTAGCTGATTCTTCCTGTCATATCCGCAATTTATTCTAATTCCTTCATTCCCCTAACGTCCTAAGTTCAATTTAGTATCCCTTCCGTTCCCCGGGCGCACATGGTCCGTTTGAGCAGCCGGCGCCTGTATCTTCTAATGTAATAATAATAATAATAATAATAATAATAATAATAATAATAATAACAGTTGAACATTATACCTGGGGAAGAAGCGTAAAAGGGCAATGTTTCTGTTTGATTCAAATATCATACCAATTTCATTTGACTGGCCTGATTTGATAAATCATAAAAGTGTTCTTTTTTGTGAAAACCTAAAATATTTTATTTTCTATTAGCATGATAAACCCGGAACTGTATAACATTTTCTTTTTTTTTTTTCGTGCTGGATTTATGGATCATCGATTGGTTAGATTTAAGGGCGTGTATTCAAGCTAGAGTTGGAGTTCTAAAAAGGAGATAATTATCATATTCGCATATCTTATTAATATAGTGGTAGGGAATATAACATTCTTTGAAAAATGAAATAAAAAGAAATAGAAGGTAAAGAAAATCGGAGGAAAACCAAAACTAAATCTCGACGTAACTCTATCAGTGGTTTGATAAAAGATAATTCATACGGTCTGCAATGTTTTCCGAGCGGATATGCAGCTGCAGAAAAATTAAGGGGATTCAGCCTCACCCCTCATCATTGCCGTTGTTTAATGATTTTCTTTGTCTTAACAACCGTTCCATTATTTCGTTCACAATACCTTTTCGTGCTTAAATCGTAGTTATCTTACTTTATGTCTTTTTCGTTTTTCTAATGTTTCCTCTCCTCAGTACTTCTGTCGCCATTTAGACAATTTTAAGAACTTATTGTACGGAAGAGAGCGCAAGAAGAAATCATTTAAAAAGATCATTTTTAAATGATCTCTTCTTGCGCTCTCTTCTGTACAATAAGTTCTTAAAATTGTCTACCCCTCATTCTGTTAAAGTAAAGTCAGTCCCATATCCTTGACAAGGCGTCGGGTATTGTGAGATTAAGGTTCACAATATACTGAGCCCAACGGCACTAATGAGAGCAGAGAGTACTTACATACTTTCCTTTCTTTCACTAGATGTTACGTCAGCTTAAGCAGAATTAATTTCCTCCATTTTCGCATGTATCAAAATTTAATCTCTACGTTTTCTTAATTCTTGAATGCGGGGCCATGCCCTCGAATGTCGTGTCCCCCTCCCTCCAAAGCAACAAAGTGAAGTTAATATAATACTTCACCCATTTTTACCCAGAATCAAACAAGAGTTGAAAAATGAGATTTTGCTAATAATAATAAAAAACTTAAATGTTAAATACGTTCCACTAATTTGTTTCATTCAACCAAAATAATGGAAAAAAAACAAAACAAATATTTAAAAACGCTAAATTGTCGAACGGAAAAAATAATTTAAATAATTCCGCAGCTATTCTTTAGTAGCTTTGCCTTATTTATATTAGTAAATTTCATTTTTTTCACCATTACATTAAAAGAATTCTATAGTTTTATCGGAAGAAATTTAACTTAATTTATGTTCTGCAATTTGCGTCTAGAAAGCTTTTCGCTAGTCTTGAATGGAACAAAACGCACATTGACCTTTGTGTTACTAAAATTGCGAATGTAATGGCGCATTTATAGATGCGAATAAAACGATTTTCATTAAACGGCGTAGTAAGTTAAATGATAGCGCGTATTAGAAAACCATTTCCAGTTAGGCAGCGTCGGTAGAGTGGCAGTATAATGAGCAAGAGTTGGTACTTTTTCCGCTGAAAATCCACTTTAATCTAATAGTATGTTAAAGTTTACGAAAAAACGTTATCGAAAAACGATTTCCTTTTCTGTTCGTCGGTTTCTTCGACTAGGACGTTTAACTGGTAATATTCTAGGTCATTTTCGCTTTTGATATTTACCACCGTTTATGTGAGATTTTCTTCTCTTACCGTTCCAGTTTCATTTGATCGTTTTTATCATCAGCTAAATGCAACTAGACATTGGAATTTTCTGATAATCATATATTCCGTAGAATATTATTATGCCTTATAATATTTAGGCGTATTTTTAAAAAGGAAAAGAAGAAGGAAACGAAAAATACTTATTTTACAACTAGGCTAATTTCAATTTAAAAAGTTGATTTTATAAAATGCGAACGGAATTCATATCCAGGTGCACATTCTGAGACGTCATTTGTCGACTCGTAGTCAATAAAAAACAAATTTGACATTTCGATTTTTTTTTTATTAAGTTTTTTTTTTTCTGTGAAGTAAAACAATTTTTCTAATTAACTTATAGGTTCAAAATCAGAAACTATACCAATTTACAAACATACTATCGAGTCCAATGTCGTTACCTTGTGAACAATCAGCGTCATCTCTCTTACCACGATTATTTTTATCAAGACCTTTATGTAAACATTGAGTAAATCACCTTGTAATAGCATAACTATATATATATATACATGGTGTGTCCAGAAAGTCTGTGGTCATATTGGAAGATGGGAATTTTTCAATTTTTTAATTTGTATTTTTCATTTTGTTTTTTTTATCTCCTCTTAAAGAAAAATCTTATCTCTGTTTGTTAAGTTTCATCAGGCATTGTGGGCACTGCTCTGCAGTTGCGGCCATATTGTAGAATGATAACCTATTTTGATTTCTTATTTTCTTTTTTTTTTTCTTTTTGGTTAATTTCATTGATCATTGTGGGCACTACTCTGTAGTTGCGGCCATAATGTAGAATGAAATTTCCTTCTCTACTTTTTATTCCTTTTTTCTGTTAATATTAATTTTCCATATCTATTCATAGTGTAGCTTGCTGGCCAAATGAACTGTATTTGTTCAGGCCAAAAAAAAAAATAAATAAAAAAGTCATGAAACATATTTTTTTGTCGCGTCCCTCTTGCCTGCAGCGCGCTGGAACCGGTTTGGTTAGGTGGAGCTGACTCTCAGCTTCACAGCGCACCGTCAGCATCGGTGAATTAGTGCACCTTTGTTTGGAGACTTCGTTACGACGCACGATGGTTGATTCATAGAACTCCGGCGCTTCGTTTTTGAGCCGTACTGGAACGTCCATGTTTCGTCACCGGTAATAACATTGTCCAAATAATCCGGTTCAATTTCCACGCGTTCCGTCAGTTCAATCGCGATCAGCACTTGATTGGCTTTATGTTCGTCCGTCAGAAGTTTTGGGACCAGTTTGGCGCACACCATCCGCGTGTGCAAGTCTTCCGTAACAATGCTGAACACAGAACTTTTTGCAATGTTCAGGGTGCCAGCTAACAACCGAACACTCATTCGACGGTCAGAATTCAACATTTCACGAACACGGTTCGCATTTTCTTCCTTTTCTACTTGTTGTTGGTCTTCCAGAGCCAAGGTTATCGTCCACCCTTTCCTGGCCGTCCTTAAACTTTTTCATCCACCTTGTAACTTGCACATAACTCATAGCAGACTCCCATTAGGCTTGCTTCAGCATTTACGTTTCGGCAGCTTTTTTGTCGAGCTTTGTGCAAAACTTGATCGCCCAACGTTGTTCGATTGAATCAGCCATCGTGCGTCGTGACGAGGTCTCCAAACAGAGCTGCACTAATTCACCGATACTGACGCTACCGGTACTCGGAACAGACTGAACTGTGGTGCGCTGTGAAACTGAGAGTCAGCTCCACCTAACCAAACCGGTTCCAGCGCGCTGCAGGCAAGAGGGGCGCGACAAAAAAACATATTTCATGAGTTCCTAGACACATCATGTATATATACATATATATATGCAGAAGTGGCTAATGTTACCATAATTAATTAAAGAGCAAATTTTCCTATCTTCTGCCCCGCGAGACACGATAACGAAATACTTTAAAAATTACCACGAAAATACACTTGTTAAGGATCGAAAACAGTCCAGCGAAATGAGAATAGAGCAATAGCCACGATGCAGTCGTGCATTAGAGCGAATGAAGGACATATTTTCACAAAGCAAACGACAACAGTACTCCGGCATGGCTCAACAGTACTCTATATAATGTTATTGCTCTTTACACAAAAAGTTGCAGAGTGACATAACGAAGACAAAACTGCTGCGTGGAATGCTGGAATTTTAACCGAGTTCGGGTTTTATATGCGCGTTGTGCAAATGATGTTAACAACCTAATGATGATAGACTATTGATGTTGTTGTTCATTGCGCAATGGTAATGATAATAAATATTCACCGCAATGAACGTTTGTGCAGTACAACAACAGAATTCCCTAACGGAGCGTATGTTGACTCAGTGTGATGAACCGTCACGCGTTAAATTACCAAATCAACGTGATTATTGGGCAATGAAACCTGAAAACTGTACTCGAATTTTGACAATTTTCTACTCGCGAAATTCCAGTGCTGAACCTTACGCCGATGCTAACGCCTAAGTTCTATATTATGTACATAAAATTAACATGCCGAAAAATTAGTTAAAATCGTTTTAAAAAAAATAATAACCGGTCAAAAAAATCACGTCTCGGATATCTAGAATTTTACTAACCTTATTATTATATATGTAATACATGTACTGCTGAAAAATTACGTCTTTGTTTAACCAGCGCCATTATACCGAAGTTGTTGTTTCGTATTTAAATTTCGAAATACACATACCGCTTTCTATTACAGTAGTAATATCTTCAAACTACATTGAGCTTAACGTATTTTTAACAAAGAAAAATAAACTTTTAATCTTAACAAGACATCTCGATGAACCGATACCGCGAACTAAAATAATAGCAAAAAAACCTTGCAGTCTATAGAGGTTCATATTCGAGATTAGAAACAATTGATGTTGGTAATTTTTGAATAGAATATATCGTTTCCTTTGTTTTCAATTATTAGCTTTATCCTTTAAATTTATTCAAAAAAAGAAAAAGAAAAGAAAACCATAAAACAGGTTTATTTGTTTTTTAAAAATAAAAAACGAATATTTCTTAAGATAGTGTGGAAATGAAATTTCAGCTTTTCCTGATTTTAATAGATTGAGTAAAAATATATATACTGCGCAGCAAAAATCTTACCGCACTGTAAAAATTTGAGTAAAAGATAAAAAATGGGCAGCAGAAACGTTCCAAAAAGTTCTAAAAATGTATTTAATATACTGAAAATATAGGAAAAATGTTATACCAGCATGGCCCAAGCGGTACGAGAAACAAAACGTGAATTGAGTAAAATAATGAAAATAATTGATTATAGAAAACGCATATTAAAACACGAAAAAAATTATAAATAAGTCAAAGAAGAACAAAAACCGTTAGATTTAATATCTCGTATTGTCGCCTCGAACTTCAATCACCATAGCGCATTGTGCTGATATCGATTCAATAAGAGTGTGAATAATGTTCTGCGAAATTGAATCCCACTCCTCTAAAAGAGCATTATCCAGCTGCAACAATAAATTTGGTGGTGGAGTACGACTTTGAATACGTCGACTGAGGATATCTCACAAGTGCTCTCTATCGGATTGAGCTCCGGACCGCATGCTGGTCAATCCATTGTAGGAATTCCAACTTGCTGAAAAAATCTTTTTGTTGCTTTAGCAACGTGACGACGGGCGTTGTCCTGCTGTAGGGGGAATTCTTGACCCACAAGGGCTCCGAACACACTAATTTCATCTCGTACAGTACAGCGACGATTACGTGCAGCATGGTTTGTATAGTTCGAAGCTGGCAATAGGTGCGGTATGATCCACACAACATAGGATTGCTCGTTTAAATTTTGCTTGTAATCATGCACATTGCAGTGCGAATGATTGGAGCCATGAATTGTTTACTGATGAGTCACGTTTTACCTTGCAAGCACCAGACGGACGTCAAAGAGTCTAGCAACGCAAAAGAAAACGATATATTTAGCAAAATTTGGCTTGACGCGCTAATTTTTTCGGGGGCTCTAAAATGGCGCGAGGCGGAATTCGATATGTTGCCAAAATTGAACTCCGTATTTAGCAACGCTCGCCCTCACGTTACTAAAGCTGCAAAAACATTGTTGGAATTCCTACAATGGATTGACCAGCATGCAGTCCGGACCTCAATCCGATAGAGAGCACTTGTGGGATATCCTCAGACGACGTATTCAAAATCGTACTCGCCACCAAATTCATTGTTGCAGCTGGATAATGCTTTTTTAGAGGAGTGGGATTCAATTTCGCAGAACACTATTCACACTCTTATTGAATCGATTGCAGTACGATGCGCTATCGTGATTGAAGCTCGAGGCGGCAATACGAGATAATAAATCAAACGGTTTTTATTGTTCCTTGATTTACTTATAATTTTTTTCGTGTTTCAAGATGTGTTCTCTATAATCAATTATTTTTCATTATTTTACACAATTTACGTTTTGTTTCTCGTACCGTTTAGGCTGTGCTGGTATAACGTCTTTCCTACATTTTCAGTATATTAAATACATTAATTAGAACTTTTTGAAACGTTTCTGCTGCTCTTTTTTTTGTCTTTGACTCAAATTTTTACAGTGCGGCAAGACTTTTGCATATAAAGTAAGATATAAATATAAAGAAATTAAGAAATTATGAAATTGTGATACCAAAATTTTTTTATATATGGAACTTTTACTGATTTTACTAGAACAGCTCTTTGCGTACGTTAATTTTAATTGAGCGGTATATTTTTTTCATTTTTTTTCACTAACTCATTTTAATGGTCACCAGTCGTTTAATCAATTTTAGATATGATAAATCGCGTCAGCCGACTGTAGAACTAATTTGAAAATAATTTTTGCATTTCCTTCTTTTCTTAATTTAACCTCTTCGTAATGTAAAATTCAAAAATATATTTAAAAGAAAATTCAGGCTTCAAGATTTATTCTAAAAATTTAATAAAAATGAACTAAAAAAAAATAATTACTCAATAAAAGATGATATATATATTGCACAGTTTTAAAAATGGAGACATTGTGATTATGCTTAGATAACATCCTTATTAGAGCCGACGCTGAATTCAAATTCCATATTAAATGATTATAACACAATTACTCGTTTTCTATGAGAAAATGATTAATAACATCAGGGATATTCAATTTTTAATTATCGTTACAATTTAAATTTCGCGCGAATTCTAATAAATATTAACGTTGTTCCAAAACAATCATAATATTACCGTAAAGTATATTACCTTTTTTTCGAATAAATCTTCAAAAGGGTTTTTCTTTTTAAATATTCCACAATTTTCAGTGTAAATATTTTTTAGTAATCATACAGATAGATCAACATCTAAAATTCTGCTACTTTCTGTCTCCATAAGGCTGGGTATTGATTCGGAAGCATGTTCGAATTCCATAAATGATAATCGGATGATCTTGTAAATCGCACCGAGGGATTTCAAATTCATTATGTTTAGTCGAATCTACATTTGCATAAACTTTCAGTTACTCGCGTCTGTCGCCCCTTTAGTTTTAGAATTTTGGGAGTTAAAAATAACTACCCAATCGTATCATTCGAATATATCATTCCATATGGTGAAAAGTTATACGCAATCATGTTAAGGCTATTAGTATTTGCTTCAATGGTGAGCTTGTAAGTGGCGCTTTAGGGGTCTCAAATATTCATTATCTTTATTCAGGTATATATTTATCCATGGTAATTAACATTGATGATATTTTAATTTTTTGTCTTCTTAAAAATTAGTTATTTTCCAACTTCCGTAGTTAATTAATATTTTATTGCCGATGATCGTTCATTATATGTATTACTGAAAACTTCTCTAAAATGGCCCCTCTTTTTTAACGTTTATTTCGATTACTGAGAATATTCACTGATACTTAACACTGTACTCATGTGATACTACCGCTCCTGGCCGGTATACTTTCGAATGAACAAAAAACTTTTAAAATCGGTCCACATGGGCCAAAGTTATGGGTAAGCAAACATAAAAAAAAAAACAAAGACAAACATAAACCTCCTCTTTTTGAAATCGATAAAAATTTCATGTGACAGGTAATAATCGCGTGACTATATTTTCGCGTTTAAATTAGTTGTTTGGTTTATTTTTCCGTTTGAATTAAAACAGAACTGTTAGTTATCGCTTTAGATTATGTGTAAGCAAATTAATAAGAATTGTTCCCGATTAAGTAGTTCATTTCATGTTTTTGTCCAACTAACAATATGGAAAATGTATTTTTATGCATTTACGAGAATAATAAGCCTGAAAACACATATCTTGCTTAAGACTTCCACGTTTTAGCACAAGCTTCAAGAAATAGATTAACACCGTAGTAAACTTTTTTCAGTTTTTACCTCTGTAAAAATTAAACCATTAAGTAAACTGTTTTTTTTTGTTTTTTTTTTTTTTTTTTTATTTGTGACTTGTTAAAGAATTATAGTGTTTCCCAAATAAGCTAACAGTCATTAATAATCGTGTTCTTGTGCACCACTGTTTAATAATTTAACACACAATAATACACGTAATTCGCTGCATCCGAGTGCAGTGTATATAGTTTAAAATTTATGAAACGGAATAAACGAGGATCGAACTTTTTTAAAAATCACAAATAGTCAGCCGTGGCTTTAATGTTTATGCGGAAAAAACTGTGTAACAATTAAAAAATCACCACTTACGTTATCCGTATTCCTTTGGTGTTACGTTAAAGTTCGCCCGTGTTGAAATCGAAGCTGGCAAAAGAAACTCATATTATTTTCATTAGGCAACTTTTTCGCGTCATTTACGTAGCTGAATTTACTCTTCATTATTGAAGTTTTCTTTTTTGTTTGTGTTTGGTTTGAATATTTATCGCGTATGTTGTTCTGGTTTATACTGTTTAAATAGTTCTGTTTGAAACGGAAAAAAAAATATTCATTAGTAGAAAATTAAAATATTTCAATTTTCAATATTAGACTTTCGATCAATGTTACGAATTTTTTAAATTGTTACCTGCACGATAATAGTTAAATTCCATTTATGCAAAAAAAAAGCATAGAAAAAAGATATGAACATTATCGGAGCAAGCTCTTGAAATATTGACTGTATTCGGTTAAATTTTAGAATTTATGCAAATGTAATTTTATATCTGCTAGTGTTCGCCCATTGGTCGAAATTCGACCATAATTATTATTAAAAATTTGAGGAAAACATACATGAATTTGCATATTTCCAAAAAAAAAATTTCTACTCTTATACACTCTCATTCATTGTATATCTGAGAACATACACTTTTATATGACTTTCAATACAAAACAGTTCAGTACCATTATAATTGAATAAAAAATAAATTCAATAAAATATAACAGTAAATCGCACAATTTTTAAAAAACCCTCATTTATTGATATTAAATGACACCTTAAGATTTAGGGCACTGTAAAAAAAAAAAAGCAACGATGATTAGTCAGAAAAATTAAAACATTTTAATAAGAACAGCTTTATTGCTTATAGCGATTTCATTTTTCGTTTTTTGTATTAATTTTTTATTTAAATAAGAAAAAAAAAATGTTTCCAAAATTTTTTACTGCTAAAGATTGTCAGTAGCTACAAAACAAAAAAAGAAAATCGGTTAAAAACAGAGAAGAAAAAGGTACTGAACTGTTTCGTCTTTGCCTACTTATATATAGATTATTCAAAAGTAGAAATAAAAATCGTACCGGTAGACTAGTGTAAATATTACTCTTTTAACTAGAATTATTGAGATAAAAATACCGTAACAGTTGTTTAATTTTTTTTTTTTCCATCATGCTCAAAAAATATTTAGAAACGGTAAATAAAAAAATAAAAATTTATAACACAAAATTGTAAAAATGTAACCGATTTTGTAACATGATTTGTAAATAACGCAAAAACCGAACAGGATTTACCCTCAGCGTGCGAATGGCACATAGTTATCAATATATTTAACAAATCAGTCGCTAAATTATAACTTGAATAATTTTATTTTTTAATGCAGTACGACGTCCAAAGGAGGGAAATAAAGATAAGAATACAATACGAAGTAATTACCGAGTATGAACTTTACATGTTCACGTGATATTCCAAGAAAAACACATGTGCATGAATAACATCGCGTTGCGCCAGTGTTAGTTAACATGTAGAATAGTACAAGTTTGTAGAAGAAATCAGTAGAAATTATTAAAATTATTATTTTAACTGGTAATAAAAAAAGGCATACATGCACTAGATCGTTCATTTCTGAAAAAATCACTGCGTTCAATTTTTTAGTTTTTTAATGACTCGCAAGTTCCCTCGAAAAGTGCAAAAGTGAAAGCACACAACTTTCAAACTTTTTTGCGAATATATATATATATATATATATATATATATATATATATATATATAGCATTTAACAATAACCTGTTTATTTGTTTATTTTGATGATAGACAATTAAGATGTTTTCGTGATATGCTGTTTCTGCAATGTAAAATCGAAAAAATAAATTTTTCACATAATTAACCGGATCTCATGGTAAATACGTTAGCGGAATCACTTAATTCCAATTCTATGGTAGCTGCAGTCGAAGAAAAAAAATTTAGAAAATAAAAATGATAACTCAGTTCTCCTTCTCCCTTTTTTTACATTTTAATTTTTAGCTTAATGCTATTCATAGAACCAGGAGCGCAACAATGGAGGGTCCAAGGGTGCCCGGGCACCCACTCAATTGTGGTGGGCACCCCCAGCGAAGGCTAACGTTTTAATTTAACGCCTATTCTGCACAAACCAAATTTTATTGTAAAACCATATTTGTACAGTTTAGCACAAAATGTAATGAAAATCGAACAACTATGCAAATTTATGAGAGAAAAAAAAAGCACACTTAAAAATTTGGCGTAACATTAGTAATTTAAAAAAAATTGTTATCCTTTTTTCCTTTTTTTTTTTTTTTTCAGTCACCGATAAACACATGCTTTCAATACCCACTCCCAATGTTAGGTTGTTGCGCGCCTGCATAGAACACATGATTTATGTTTAGCAGTTCAGTTTATTAAATTGCTCTTTCTTCTCCCTACGATACCCGAAAACATTTCAGTTACTTTAATTCTCCATGCTTAACTTTTCGACGATCTAGATATAATATTTATTATATTCTGTTTTTTTTTATTCGTTTCCTTAGGTGAAACCAAGCAGTATTATTGCGAAGTATAAATACAAATCAAACGATGGTGAAATTCATGTTTAACGTATTTTCGTTTCAACTAGTATTAAATCCATCACCTCGGTGCATTTGGCTTTTTTTTACGATTACTGTTTTCATTCGTTCTGTGTGATTTAGTTTTTATTATTAAAATCATATTTATAACGCTTTATACATACTCGTTAATTTGTTTGTATGTCAATTTTTATCGTTAGGTTATAAAAAATTTGTGTTAGCAGTCGTTTAACTTTTTAATAATTTTTTAAACCTGCAATAAATTAGTACATATATAAATATATATATATATATATATATATATATATTAAACGTAATTTTCTTTAATACATTTATTCAATACGGATTAAAATTTATATTTTGTTTAAAATGTGAAGATAAATTGTTAACTAAAAACACAATATACTAAAATATTAAATGTGATAACGAATATGTTTACTAATCAATATTATTGCGAAATTAAACGAAAAAAATTGTAATTACCTTCGCCTCTTTAATGTCCCCTTAGTTTTCACTCTAATCATTAATTTTCTTTTCATTGTTTGCATTTTACGATATATTCACAATAGTCGAATGAGCTTCTTCTCATTATTAGTAAATTGAAAGTTTCGAAAACAAGAAATAATTAATTAGTATTGGTGCTCTCTTGAAGATTTTCTTTTTTTTTTGGGGCGTTGGAAATTCAACAGATCGACAATTTTCCTATTTCATGTCAGTCCGAAGCAAATTTCGGCTTGGTATCTTGCTAAATTATAGCCGACACATCACAAATTTATTTAGATAAAAATTTAAAATCCAAGTTCAAAAAATAACGTTTATTGATAGTTTGGTGGAACCAGTTAAAGAATACTTAATACTGTGCGCCTTGTAATATTTGAAGCTGAAGAAAAACGTTGAACGCCTAAAATATAATAATACGTTCAAAAAGACATGATCACGAAAGACGCCCTTCGGAAATTTAATGTAATTCGACATGTAATAATTATAAGTTGCTTTGACCTATGTATGAGCTTCAAGAAACTGTCGTTAGGAATTTGTAATATTTAATAGCGTACAAATTAAACCAAACTACGAGTTATAATATTTTTCAGAATCACGGATTGCTCGCTAGTAAAAATTATATACATCATCTGCATATATAGCTATTCTTCATCTACATGTTCGTTTCTGCTAATCCTAATGTGAATTAGGAGATAGGAATGATTGTAAGTGGAAATCGTACAATGATAATAATATTGGTTTAAAAACTTACTATGTAGTTATAAAATATGCTTTTTCCCTCACATTGTCGACATTATTGGACGACTCACAGTACGTTCCAGATTTCGCAGAAAATTAGTTTTTTTTTTTTGAAACCTTTCGGAAACGAAAAAATAATCAAATTCCAAAACCGGTAATAACAAAAATTGTAATTACCATAATTTATCGTTGTCATTATTATCATTAATTCAAATGGATCGTTGTTCCTTTAACTACATAAACATATTCAAAACGTAGGTATAACTGTAATTTAATTTCATTCTGCACTTGTACCGCACAGAATAACAGTTTTCTATATGCCGTTTTGTTTTTATTTATGTAGATGTATCATTTGTTCGGTGGCCAATTTAATCATTTCTTCAATTTCCGTTTTTATTTTCTACTTTCTTAAAATGTTGTCCACTTTTACACGACCTATTTCGCCAATGTCTTACTTTATCCGTATTCTTGCTAAATACAATCTAAGTTTTGCTTAAATTTTATCTCCTTTCATTTCTATCCGAGTTTTATCAGTTTCTACCTATTCCGATACTGCGCAGTGGTTAAATTCTATATTTCGCATTTAATATAACTTTTTCTAAATCATCTATTTATTTCCGCCTAGTTTCCCGAAGACATAATTACGGATATACTGATTCGAAAATTTACACTGCGGCTATCTAGGGTTCTCCGAAATAACCCAATAAACGATTGTCCATTTTGTGCTGGTCGTATGACATTATGATAGTGCGTATTCGGAATTGTGTAAATTATCTTCGAATAACACTACGAATACGAATATTCGTACAAAGTATTAACGAATACTGCGACGAACACATAAAAAAGAATTGTGTTAAATACACGTATTTTCGGGTTTTTTTCTTAATTCTGCCGGTTCGTCATTTTACTAATTATTACCCTTCTTTTTTTCTTTTTTTTTTTTTTTTTTTTTTTTTGTACTATTTTACTTGCGCTTTATTTTTAATAATCTCTTTTCAAGCGTTTATACAAAAACTGCTGTAACCGGTTACTTCTTGACTTATACAGGATTTTTTTTATTACGGGGAATTTATGCACAGCGATTTCTTTAAATTTACAACTGTTCCTTACACAAATTATTATCAAAATTTTATTTATTGCCAACTTTAATATATACATATATGTAAATAGTAAGATTTCCCCTAGCAGACACTTCTCTTGGCTAACCTTTAAAAACTTAGCTAAACAGCATAGATAATGGCATCTGTAATTCCTTTATTGCGGGTTCTCTTTTTATTCTCTTTGAAAGGATAAGCCTCGCAGTAAAAGACATACTGTCATGGTGCGCCAATAGGCGTGTATAAAATGGTGAACCGTGTATTAAAATATAAAAACAGTCTGTCAGATATCCAGCCGAATATGGTGCTCAGTTGAGATTGAATGATTAAATAAATATTCAACAAATATACAAAAATAAACGGAAAAAAAAATATATTGATAATTCTGGGGGTTTAGATGCCATTTTTAGCGACGATATTCGAATTATAAATTAATTCTCGAGAATATTTCAATTAACTTCGATCTCTCAAATGTCATCCGTATTTTTGCTGTTGTTGGTCAACACGTAACAATAATGCTTCCACAGCTACTATCGAAATTCCTACATTACGATCGATTGATCGGTTTGTATGAGGGTAGAGGCTGTACCAGTATCTTTGTGTGCCACCCTGATGATATGGCGACGACTTGTGTGACTAGTTGTGTCGATTATCTACCAACCATGTCGCGTAGTTACGAATAGCGAGAAATATGTTTTTGAATTTCGTTGTTTCAAAGCGGTATCGTTACGAATAATTAAAAGAGATTTTTAATTTAGTTCTGCATGGTATAAATTAGTCGGTAAAATGCTTTATCATGGTGGCCACTCAAATATAATTTTTAAATTCCCGATTTATTCCAGGTTGAAATCCTACCGATTTTCTGATTACTAGAATTGTACAAAAACAAGAATGGAATTTTTATGTTACTACTGGTAATATTTGACCGCCGCAGCATATATTATATACCAATAAAACGGAACTTTTGTAATTTATTATTGAGTAAGGTACATTAAAAAATGCATCATTTTTCACTTCAAATGATACTTTCTTATTAAAAATATCATTTGGCTATTTTCACTTTTTCCCGGTTTTACAACATGTCCGTTGGCTTCCACACGATGTTAACGATTATTTCTTATTTAATAATTTTTATTAATTACCGCTAGTTAACTCAGGATTCCGATTATTTAGTCTCTTCTTATCGTTTACAGTCACAGTATGAGTACACAAACAACGAATAATACAATACACTAAAATAGAATAGTAGGTGCAAATAGTTAAAATAATCAATACTTAATAGTCCTGTAGTCCTGAAAAAGACTGTTTTTAACAATTTTATCTTGACTCTTCTTCATCTTAATCTTCGTCTTCGCTTCTCTTGTGACGCTTCAGTAGTGTAGTTAGCCGACTATGTTGTGTATGTCACACGTCATTTCCAGTGGCACCCACGCTTGAATTTGTTGTTTTCCTTTACAATGAGATGTCAGTTGCTCTTCGTGGAGGTCTACTCCGTGTCCCGATTATTTAGTAGTCCAATCATTCTAACAACACTCGACTATCGTCTAGTATCTACGGGAAGCAGTTGTTACAACGGAGCTTACGTTCGTAACAAAGATATTTTTACTTCCTATTCAAAAACAGTTTTTAGACGTCATTAATAGAATCATCCTCAGAAACAAAGTGTTATTATTAAAGTCACTTACAAAGACACAAATACGAAAGTAACGTGATTTATAAGAATGAAAACATCTTACGTATTGATATTTCCGTTTTCTATCCTTAATTCCGTAAAATTTTGGCTGATGTTAAAAAACTCTCTTACACCATTGAACGATTGAAATTGTTGTAAATCTGCAAATATGAAAATGAATGTTTTTATGTATGTCTGTTCTGTATGTGTTCCTGTACTGCTGGACGGATCATGCTAAAATTTTCAGTGTATATTTATGTTGTCCAAATGAAGGTTTTAAGGTGCGGCTGAATTTTCTACCCCTTCTCCTTCAAGAAATATGAAGCTTTAAGTAGTTGAAGTGCGACCAGCGGTACAGAAATGCATACAGGACGAATAAAAAAAAATTAATTTTTATAAAATTTCAAATAAAATGATTACCACGGTAAATATAAATTAAACATAAAAATTTAAATACACCGCGTACTGTTACTTCACATTTTGCATTACTGAAATCATCAATCATCAGACCTCCATGACATGATCTAAACATACAAGCCGCGCTCCTAGCCTAATTACTGTATTCATTGCGGAAAGTTAAAAAAAAATAGTGTTTCCTATTATTTTTACAGAGAAATAAAAAATCCTGCAACGTAATTTTTAATATTTGCTACCGGGAATGTTACATTCAAATTTGAAATTTTCACTCAGCTACTGTAGTTTGCTGTTGTAGTAATAAATTATTTTTAATAAAACACTCGAGACAAAGAGGTTGAAAGATATGAGTGAAGAAGATGTTCTTTTAAATGTCTAATCACAAGAGATCACCGTGTGAGTAACTCGCCCCCTTCAAAATGATGGCTGTGTATGTGTGCTGTTTAGTTTAGCAAAACTTTTTGTTAGATCACAACAGACCGGTTATAGAAATATCAATAATCTATGTCCGAAAACGTTTCCTTAAATTGAGATATTTATTTTAATTTATTCAAGTAAATTTATACTTATTTTTGTTTGTTATTACGCTATTTACTTATATTTATAAATATTAATAAACAGGTAAGGATTTATCTACGATTTTGTGAATAACTTAATTTCCTATTTGGTTTTAGTGTCGCTTCTCTTTCCCCCTCACTTTAACTTCGTAAGAAATATAACCTATATATAAAATTTTAAAACGTGCAGCACAGTACGGAAGTATAATAGTCGTTCGGTTTTTCAACATAATTGGTTAACTGTAAAACAGAAGGACGTTTTCCAGCGCTAAATAAATCCACGCGACATAACGGACAAAAAAAAACTGCACTTTCAAAAAAATAAATTTCCAACACGTATTTTTCTTTACTCAAGCCGTTTCCTCCGAATATTTTTCATCGATGTGGATTTAACGGTGTTATTCATCTTTGCACATTCCTGTAGAGAGAGAATTTTCAACTTGAAAGGCAATTGTAATAACAAATTAAATTCAAATGTGAATTACCATCGTTTAATTAATTCATGTCAACCAGGGTAGTGCAGGAGGTGGCGGCAAATTTCGGAAACCCATTTCGCCAAATTAAATTTAATAATTTGTAGTTTCCTAAAAGTGCGTATCCTTTTGTAATTACCCCAAAATGAAAATTGAAAATTTTATAGCAGTTTTCGAGTAAAGATAATTTGGAAAATCAAAAAAAAAAAAAAAAGAAAACCTTTTTAAATAAATGTTTATGTATACATGCGTATGTCGGCCGCAGAGGAAATTTTGAAAAACGTTTGCGCTAGAATTGTATGATGCTTCTTACTTCTAGTTCATGTAATTCACGGCATACTGACGAGAAATTGAACCCGTTAAATTTTAAGCAAATTTAGGGCGGAGAGATTTTAGTAATTTACAAAAATGTACGAAAAAGTAATTCAATTATTTCTTAAAAATTGAAATCAAAATATTCCTACCGTTTCTCGATATAATAGAAATAGCAAAATTATTCATTTTTACGTATGTATAAATGCAGAGAAAAAAATGAAAACAAAAAAGGATTACAATTCTCAGTTTATATAACTTGAATTCACAACGAATAGGATTATAAAAAAAAAAAGTCAATAAATTATGCTAATATCTTGACTTTGAATGCGTATTCGTGTGTTAATAATGAAAATAATAATAATAATTAAAAAAAAAAAAAAACACTTCCAAACCGATTATTAAAAAATTTATTAGACCTACTGACAGCATATATGATTTAATCTGCTCTTCTCAACACCAGCGGAGATGTAATGACTAGACGTCCGATCCTCGGAGTATTTCGTACTTACGGTTCCGTATTAAAAATGCGATGTCTATCAATTTATATTGATTTTTGACATTTACAGGTGCCTTATTATTCGCACTTTAATGTTTAAAAAAATTTAATTTATATAAACTTAATGAAATTTTACTAATTCAATTCAAACTTTTCTCCTGTGTAGTTCGATCAAATTAAATAAATTCGACGAAAACGTATAATCCGCGACCTTCTTAACCAAGGAACTCTATAATATGAAATTAAAATTACTCCTATTCTATTAGACAGCCGATAAGTCCCAGTGCAAAAGGTATAACATTTTATAATGGACGCAGCCGGTCAGCTTGATACCCTCTGATATTTCTACGAATCACGTCAGAATTAAATTGTGCATGATTGTCAACTAGTGCAACTTCTTGAGTCTCCAAATAGTACAATTGTGAAAAAATGCAGGAATAGTTTAGAAATAATTGTTATAAAACTGTTTATAAGTTGTAGCGATCCGGATTTTTTAAAACAAAGGGGAATAAAAATATTTTCTTTTTCATTTGTTTTCTAAAGTCTCTCAAATTGAAGAACAAATTCTCTACAAAAAAAAAAAAAAAAAATTGAGAAAACTTTTTCATTTGTTTAACAAATTCCGATACTAATTAATTCTAAATCAGCACCAAATCAATAATAAACGAGCGGGGGTAACAGAATATATAGAGGTGAAAGCTACAGAAAAAACACAAACTTTTCTATTAAGATGATTGAAATCAATTACGTAAAAAATTTGGTTCAGTACCACTTTTTAAATTGGCCCGAGAGGACTTACATTATTTATAAAATTGTATTTAATAGCGCATACATTTGTATAAACTGAATTTATTTATTAAAAAATATCGCTAGCTAAAATTATCGTCATATTAAAATATACATGCTTTTTTTATGTTTTTTTCTGGGGGGGGGGGGGTAGATGTAATGCTATAGTATTACAACTGAGACCAGAAACACGACACTTTATTGTTTACGTAGACTGTTTACATGAGAAACAACTAGGTGATTAAACCTGTCGACAACTTCACAAGGGTAAAATGTAAATAATGAATGGAGAAAGAACTAAAAACATTTAAAGTATCAATTCGCTATCATCTATCTTACGAAGGGTAGATGTGGGAAAAAATAACAGAACAACGGAAGGCACTGGAAAAATTAGATTTAAGAAAACTAAGAGAAATCTTCATAACGGATGGTGCAAAATATGACGGCTAACCGCTATTGATTGTCGCCTTTTATATGCGATCATTTTCTTTCCGATTAACGATAATATCGTAACCTCGTTTTGACAGCATTTAAAATCTTGGATGTTATTTCATTAAATTTTTTCAATATAAATCAGTAGACCAAAATGCTACACGTTTTACAGTCTAATTACGATAGCGCACACAATGTATGTTACGGACTTCATGCTGGAAATGTTAAACAATTAATATAGTTCGAATATTATTACTTCACAAATAAACAAACACTCTGAAGTATCTAAATTTATATTATATTAATGCACGAACAATTAATATTTTTAAGAATATAGGAATTTTATGTTACAACCGTACTAGTGTGATTAATACACATACACTTTAATTATATTGAAATCTTATATTTTTTCACATATGACTATCTCAAAATACAATAAATTACAAAAAAGAAAAAAAAAAAATAGTAAGGAAACTATAAGTTAAATGCAACATGCGCATCCGATATAATGCTCTAAAAATTACTATAATTCATTTAGCTGACAGATTAAATAAAAGAAGAAAACAAAAAAAAAACAAAAGGAAAAAAAAGGTTACCTATCGGTAAGAAATCACAGCGAAAAAATTACTATTTAAGCTGAATCAAATTGCATCGAAAGGTATTTTCTGCCAAGTTCCGATTAAATAATGCATATAACACAACTCGAAATCACGCAACAAACAATACTTTCCATTAAACAAGCGTACTTATTCAAAAATTAAAATCGTATATTTTCGTCCATCCTGCATAATAAATTTATACGTGTCTACCTAAGTTATATCCTTAAAAACCGTATACCAAATCTTCCTGTACAAATACATTATTCAAAGAATGTCTTTTTATTTTTGAAGAGAACGCATCTTACTTTCTTAAAAAAAAAAAAAAAAAAAAAAACAGTATAAAAATAAAAACTAATCGCTTTAATTACATTATATTAATATTATAAACAATTAGTTTTCTATTACAATAAAATACTGTTCTTAAAATGATAAAAAAACATAAAATGCAATAATGCAACTAACATTCAGCTTTCAGATGTAAATTTGAAACACACGCGAATTATTTCTGTAATTCCTAAACTAAATGAGATTTTTCAAATTGGTAAAATTAATTAAATGTTACATGGCAGTTAATTAAAAGCCCAAAATTACAGAAGAAAGATAGTTTTCGAAACGTTACAGTAACTTTCGGTACAACTAAGTAGGTTAAACACAAAAACTACTTAAAACGCTGAAAAAAACTGCACGTAATTCAAGTTAATTTTTTAAATAAGAATTTAACTTACATTTATAAGAAATGATATAAACAGAGACACCTGCTTACTACTTTAAAAACTTCGTACGGTGACTAGGTAGCACAGGAAACAATAGTTCATTCATGGCTTAAATCGCATTTAAAATGGTCAAATACAAAAATGTTAACTTATGGCTCCGAGTGTAAAAATTCAATGAAAATGATATTTATGTAAAGCAAATTCCTGCAAAATGATATTCCTACGTGTATGATCGACTTGAAAAACGGTTATTGACACTTTTAATAATTTAAAAACTGTTAAAATAAAACGAGTTCAAGCAAAACCGTATATGATACAGAATATGTAATACTAATTGATAGATGAAAATTTTTAGGATTCTAACTTCCGACATATTTCGTCGGTAAATTCGGAACATTTGGCTTTTCCACCCAGATCACCGGTTCTAAATGTTTCTTCTTTTATCGTTTGTAAACAGGCACTTTCTATGCGACTGGCATATTCGTTCAACTCCATATATCGTAACATCATGACAGCCGACAATAACAAAGCGGTAGGATTTGCTAAGTCTTTGCCCGCAATATCGGGAGCAGTACCGTGTACAGACTCAAACAGAGCGCCGTTTATGCCGATGTTGCCGCTAGCAGTTAGTCCGAGTCCTCCAACGAGACCGGCGCACATATCGGACAAAATATCACCGTAAAGATTCGGCATAACCAGTACATCATACAAACACGGGTCCTGCACCATAGTTAAACAAACGGTATCCAAATATCGTTCTTCGAACTTAATGTTAGGGAATTTCGCGGCTGCTTCACGACAACATCGTAAGAAAAGACCGTCCGACATACGCATTATATTGGCTTTATGAACTGCGGTTACCTTGCGTCGTTTATTCTCCTCCGCGTACTTGAAAGCGAATTCTGCTACACGTGTAGAAGCTTCTTCGGTGATCAGCTTAATCGACTGCACAACACCGTCAACAATTTCGTGCTCAATGCCGGAATATTCTCCTTCCGTATTTTCTCGTATCGTGACAACGTCAACGTTATCGTATAACGTTTTATAACCTTCTAACGATCTGCACGGTCGAACGTTGGCGTACAAATTGAACTCTTTCCTCAGAGCTAAATTAAGTGATCTGTGCCCTTTACCGACTGGTGTCATTAACGGACCTTTCAAGCCGACCTTATTACGATTAACGGAATCTATAGCCGATTGAGGAATACCAAATCTACCGTCGGGTCCTTTCACCGGGGTTACATCTACGACTTCCCATTCGAGCGGAACTTTTGCCGCCTGAAAGATTTTCTGTACCGCCGCGGAAATCTCTGGTCCAATACCATCTCCTGGTATTAATGTAGCTTTCGCTAGCGAACTGTAATTTTTATGGAGCTGTTTTTTATAATAAGAGAACGTACGACCTACGCAAAGTAACATATTCAGACGAGAATTGCTTTATTTATTAATGAATGTTACGTACGTGACTGAACTCGGCTGCTCCGAATTTATATAAAAATTTAACTAAATAAATTCATAGTAACCTCGAGCTAACAACGTAAGGAAACAAAGAAAGAGATAAAAATAAAACAATGTGGATTACAATAATGACACATCGAGCAGCATCATTACCAGGTTTTCGAGATGTTTTTCGATTATATATGTGTTAAGCGAATTGTTAAATTACACGATTTTAATATCTTTTAGAATTTCAAAAAAAAAAAAAAATTGTTTTTATATTAATATTTAAAATAATATGTTTTAAATTTATTTTGTTAAACAATTATTTCATTAGCCATTCTCGCTTTATTTTTAATTTGCAGGTTTACAATGAGGAAAGAAGTGTAATTTATCAACAGAAATAAATCATAGCAATTTATATACCAGGGCTAGGCAATTTTATACCGAACAGAGTTTTAAACAATGTATAAAAAATACATATATTTTGAACGTGATTAAAAAACATTAAATTAAAGTATAGCGTGGAATCAGAACTGATGATCACATTTTAAAGAGTTAAGAAAAGATAAAAAATCGATAAATGCCCCGAAATTGTTGCACGCTGACACACAAATAAAATTGTATAAACAAATAAATTTAGTACTTTAACGCGTAAAAAACCATATTTTGACCAAAAAGGCTTACACCATTTTTTGTTTTTCTATTTAATCTTAATCGGAATAAAGCTTTTCGAAATTCAAAATATTTTCATTACCCAAATCAGTTTAAAAGCATAAAAATCGATTTAATTTCTCATAAAGTTTATTATACTTTTTTGTCACTATTTTTCGTTCGTTTCGTCATACACTTCTTTACACAAAAGAATCATAAAAAACCCTGAATAATGTGTCACCCATTGAAACATCATAGTTTATCTAATTAGTTTATTTTGTATTTACAAACCGAGAAATTTTGAATTAAATCAGAAAAAATTATATATTCTCCATAGCATAGACACAAACTGAACAAAGTATTATAATATCCTCTTGTATTCCTACTATTCATAAATTTAAAATGAAATAATCCACAGATGATACTGGCCATCATTTACATAATTTTTTATAAAACAGGTATACAATTTTAAAATGAAATAATAAATAAAACTGAAGCGGTTTTGATTTATGGCACGCGCAGTTACCATGGCGTAGTTGGTTAGACAGTGGTATTTTATTCGAGTAGGATTTGGTTTGTATTCCGCTACCACACATTGAAAATGTACAAACGTTTCACTTGTGCTGGGTTAATGTTCATAGTTAATGAGCCGTCAAAAAAAAAAGTTACAAAATAAACTCACTATAGATAAGAATTGATATTTTAAACGCTCAATTAGAACGCAAATATTCTATTTAATGTTTTACTCTTATAACCGATATGAAACTAACTTTCATCAAACACTAAAAAATAGGCACACTGCAAACTATACTATATTTCTATTATTTAATCGAAAATCACTTTTTCCGTTAAAAATAAGTGAAATCTAGTCGTTATAACCGGATAATTGTTATATTCAATATCAAATAAAATATTCTAATTATCAAGATTTATTGTTACAGGTACTCTGTTATAAAACTTTCACGAAATAACTTTTCACCGATTAAATAAATTGTCGTTTATAATCAACACTGCACATATTCTTCAATAAATCCAAACGTGCAAACACCAATTTTTTTTTTATTCGCAAAAAGTACAATGATGAAAACATGAAACTTAATCAATGTAAAACAAAAGTTAAAAAAAGAAAAAAAAGTTCTACGTAAAATCGTTTTATAATGTTTTTGAAGAAATTTGTAATTTTTAAAGTACTAAAGTATTGTTAACAGTTTTTGTAATGACATGCACCGCAAATTTTCATCAATTTCGTTGCATTTACAATAAGCATTTAACATGCTAATTAATAACATAAGCAGAACAAAGAATAACGGTACATCTGATTCGTTTGTTACAAATGTTATTTTTTTTTCAAAATTTTGGCTACCAGTTGTTACAAGCGACCTGCGTAACAAAAATTTTTATTTTAATAACTAATTCTCATTGTGATTTACAAGCTAGATAATTTTACCTAAACTGCTTTTTGTCTTCTCCTTCTCCGGGAGTAAAAGATTCGTAATTACCTTTCATCGCCCGAAAAAAAAAAAAAATTTAATTTCTTATCATTAAGCGTTTTTTTAAAAATATACCATCTTACTACACTTTCCCTCGTCATGGCTCTTTCTCGCATTCAAATTGGATCTATCACTCACTGATCTAGAAAAGTCCAAAACTAATCCAATCAAGTATATATTCATAACTATAACTTTTTCCTTAACAAATACCCTAACTTCGAAAAGATATTCACAGATGGCTCCAACTCGCCAAACGGAACAGGCTGCTCGTTTGTTCATGATAACATTACTGCACCATTTTCTCTACCGCCATGCTTCACAGTTCTTTCAACTAAATTCTACGCTTTAAAATTAGTAATTCAATACTTCGAGATTTATCCTTTAGTAATATTCTGATATTAACAATACAAAACTATCATATGAAAAAGCAACAACCAATCTTACAAGAAATGGTTCAAATACTCTCGACAATAAACAAAAAAATCATATTCTGCTGGATCCTATTTCACTCCAACATTCCTCAAAATGTGAAAGCAGATGAAACAACTAAAATATTCTTGACCATTTCCTCAATTACAAATATTCCAATCTTGATATCGGACATTGAAAAAACAAGCAAATACTTTATATCAAAATCCTTTCAAAGAATATAGGAGACCTCGTCCCAGCTTCTAACAAATTAAAATCCATTAAAAAGACAATAGATCACGGCTGTATCTAGACCAAAATTTCAGTCGCGGGGGGGGGGGGATACGAAAATATTTTTATAATTATATATATATATATATATGTGTATGTGTGTTATCATGAAATATGTTTATTTATAAATGGTACACTAAAGTCTTGTAGTCAATTATTGTATATGAATATTTGAACACTACAGCCGACATCTGGGGAGAAGGGGGGCTGAACCCGGAAAACCACACCTCAGATACGGCTCTGCAATAATCCCTGGAAAATTTCATAATAAGAATCCAGAAAAGACGAAGTCATCCTGTTCAGATTTAGAATAGGTCACTCCGCTCTAACACATGGTTACATTTTAAACAAACAATCTCGACCGTTATGTAACTTATGCAATGGGCCCGTTTCTATCCAACGCATAATATTCGATTATTCAAAATTTCTTACCCAAAGAAACCTACACATTCCCAACGAAACTCCAGAATCGTTATTTTTAGATAGCTATACTCAAAATTCCAAAATGCTTTCCTTTCTAAAAGCTACTTAACTTTACCCACAAATTTAAACTAAATAGTTCCCTACGCCTCTAGCCAAAACGCTGCACACAGCGGAAGAAGAGAAAATAATCCGAATATATGTTCTATCGAACTTCTTATACTTCTTTCTTTTTAGTATTCATTTAAATTGCAATACTATATTTACAATTCTTTATGAGCTGGAAAAAATGTTTACATTTAAAATATTTTTATCCTTGTCATAGTACAAAGGTAGTAGCTGTATACTTTTCAATTTTTTTCAGCTTTATCTCAAGTGACCTTTAAATGATACAAATTGTAAAGGGTAATATCATTCTTATTGCCAATACTAATAATAAAAAAACTTATAAATAATTTTATTAACCTCTAAACACACTCACACAATATTGTAGGCTAACCTGGTGTCCAGTTATATACCGGTAAGAGCAATGTACACGAAAAATTATCACCTTAAAATCATTTTGTATAAACCCAGGTGTAACAGAATTGGAACCATGCATGGTCATTTAAAATTTCGCTTTACGTACACGCATCAAGTATCGGGTGAAAGCAAAATTTCTTTGATATGTGCAGTGAATTCGAATTAGAATGAAATTGACCAAAAAAGAGGTTTTTTTTTTCTTTTGAGGGCTGTGTGCAGCTGCCGGGGCTATTACGACACTATCACGGTAGGAACACTAAATATCTGGACAGAAACCAGTTTTATAAAAATCTGAATAGTGTTTGCGATATTCAAGGACGAGTTAGCCAGAGATGACTGCAGAGACACTATGCAGTGATTAGAACGTTGAAAAAGGACATTCAAAAATAGGCTCGCAGTTGAGTAAAAGATGATCGTGTGTCAGAGAAATATGTCCGATTCGGAGCCTTGTCGTAGCGACAAAATGGGTTCTAGGAAGGTCGGAAGGAGGGAACCAAGGGTCAATAGCGTGTTTTATCTCCCTCAGGAAGCAAGCTTGTTTGGAGAGCCAATCTTGCTTCCATCGGGATTGCACAAAAATTTGTATGCACTTTATTATATCAAAGGGAGAGGAGGAGAGCAAGATAGGGAGCACAACAGACCTGACTTAGCAGAAGTGTCAGCTAATAAATTACCGGTGGGTCCAGTATGGCCTGGCACCCAAAGGAAAGTAATTTGGTGGGAGGATGATGTCAGCTTTAGGATTAGGGATTGGATTAAAGTAGTTATATAGTTCAATGGGGTTTGTTGGGAACCTTGTAGTCAACTATTGTATATGCAAAATGCTGGGTGGAGAGGATTTAACTATAGATTCAAGGGCTAGAAATATGTCATAAAGTTCGGCATCGAGAACGACGAAACCAGATCTGAGTAAAAGGAACAAGCAGCAGGAGACGATTTGAAACCCGGGCACGATTTCGGACCATCCTTATAGTAGGACTGATGGTTTGAAAGCTTTGTAGGGTCTAGACAATTATTGCGCGGAAGGAGGAAGGGGAAACATTTCCCTTGCAGAACTGGGCAAGGGAATAATCAATCTTGGCTCATAGGGTAGTCCAGGGTGAACGAGAAGATGGTATATTAATATTCTTTAAGTGCAGGGGGTCGATGTTGAAGTCTAATAGAATTTCCAATAGACGGGTGAGAGCACCATTAGGAGGTGGAGGTAATGGTCATGAGGTCTGAGAAGGAAAACTCTTAGAGAATCACGGAAGAAGCAAAATGATTTTTAAAAGTGAATGAATGGAGAACCCAATAAGGATTGGAGGCTGCGGGGGACGTGTGGTGCGCACCAAGTATTAATCGGAGAGAAGAATTCTGCAGTGGATTAAACATTTTAAGAAGGGATAAGGAAGCAGTAGAATATAATGAGCCCAGACCCGATCATATGCCTTCTCTATGTCAAAAAATATTGAATAGGTATGCTCCTTGCTAGCGAAAGCTGCTCTGATTTTATTATGCAAGCTTGCTCTATCGTCGATCTTTTTTTGCGTTCGTCAGACTGGCAAGGGGAGAGGAGCGCACGGATTTCTAAGACCAGGTGAGTCTTCTGTTGATCAATTTTTCCAATGTTTTAGCCAGTACCGAAATCAAAGAAATTGGTCCATAGCTTGAAAGAAGGGTGGGGTCCTTGTCACGTTTGAGAATGGGTACTATCACAGCTTCTTTCCAGGATGACGGTATGCAGCCTTGAGCTCACATTTTATTGTAGATAGTTAGAAGGTACGAAAGGGCCTGTGCTTTAACATCAGTGAATGAATTCCCTTGGCGCCAGGGCCGAATTTTTTGAGTGAAAATTTATTTGATAATTGAGCTCGCTTAAAGTAATAGGGCTGTTGTATTTATCGGCGTTATTATTATTAAAGGTTATTGAAGATTATTCTTTCTTAGTTTTATGCAATAGAACATTTTGAGAGTAAACCGAAGACGACGATTCTTGGCTGAAATGTGTGGAAAACACATTTGCCACTTAGAAGGTTCAGCTATTAGGCAGTTGTTTACTTTGATAAGTGGAATTGGTGGGTATAAATGCCGTTTATTAATTTAATTTTACCCCAAATTGTTCGAGTGTATGTGCTTTGAGTTATAGTAGAAACAGAGGCTGTCCAACTCTCCTGTTTCTTCCGGCGGATCTCATCACGTGCGGCAGTACGAGTTTTCTTAAAATCAATGAGATCAGTGGCTGGGGGGGGGTAGATTTATATTTTCGGAAGGACTTTTTTCTTGCAAAAATAGCTATACGAACTTCGCTACACCGCCAAGGGACGCAACGTGGCAGTGGGAAGGGTCGAGATTTGGGAATAGATACATAGGCCGTAGCAGTTAGTTTATCTGAGAAAGTTGTAATATTTTCTTGCACTGAAGGAGAAGGAAGAGGCATGGTTCTAAGGAGAGAAGTGAAAATACTCCAGTTAGCTTTTTGATAATTGAATTTTGGGGACAGCGGATGAGAATTTGCATTGATGTTGGCCGGAAAAGATATGAGGATGGGAAAATGATTGCTAGAGAAGGTGTCTTGTAGTACAGTGGATTCAACTTTAGGATAGAAAGAAGAGGAAATAAAAGTAAAATCAATAGTAGAGAACGAACCGGAGGAAGAATCCAAGTGAGTTGGAGTAGGGAGTTTGAGTAGCAGGAGGTCGCAATTTAATATGAATTTGGAGAGAACGTTTCTTCTTGAGTTATGGGTATTGTATCCCCCAAAGGAAGAGTATCTGTTAAAATCCCCAAAAAACGTGATAGGGTTGGTCACACTGGTGTAAAAAGCGCTAAGTTGGTAGATGGATATGGACATATCGGGAGGAATATATATACTCACGATCAATATAAGCGATCCTGATAGTGACGGGACGTATACAGAATCAGCCGTTGACTGAAAGGTATCTGGTATTATGAGGGGGCTGTGATGTATGGAATTATGAACCAATATCGCTGCTGTACCTCCGCTAGCTTTGGTTGCGAGGAAATAGGGATTGTGATATATTAGATAGGATTTGATACACGGATGGTGATACTTTTTGAGGAAAGTCTCATGTAAATTGCTGGAGAATATTGAGAAATCAAAAATTCTAATTCGGCAAGACGAGGAAAGAAGCCTCTACAGTTCCACTGAATAATTAAAGAGTTATAACTATTCATTCGACGCACGCTAGTCGGTCATACACGAAAAAATAGTATCATGAAACTGAAAATAGAATAAGAATGCTTAAATATAAACGAACGATATACGTAATGAATTCGACGCTTGGCATGCTTAATGCTCGCGCGCGGGTTACCGCCTCAACTGATGGTCTAAAGCTGTTTTTCGACCTTGTTGATGAGTTTTGTGAGCTTCGTCTTTAGTGGGGGATCCTTGATGTATGGTTTGTAGGAGTTGATAATGGCAATTAGATGGTTAGGATCTGTAACGAATTTATTGAAAGAGGGTAGCGGATCCGAGACAGAAGAACGCTGAGACCTTATGCTACAGTATGGGTTATGGAAACATTTCGTCCAGGTCACATAGCAGCTGAAGGTAACTCAATCATCATCCCTGTTGTGCTTTGCCCTCTGTGAACGATTTCTGATAAAGAGGAGTTCAAGGGGCCCGGTAGTTGGTGGGGAAAAAATGATGATGGGACAGCTGGCGTGGGATCGGAATTGGATATATTACAATGTGGACACGCATGGTTCGGCAGCTGGAGGAAAATATGATATTCTCTGTCTTTAAAGGAAATAAAATAACAAAACTTTCCGGAAGATCCGTACACACGGTATCCTGTACGTACAGCTGCTTTCTCCAATTGATGACCTACGAGAATACTTCATCTGCGGGACTCGCTCAGAGCAAAGATATTGCAGAGACAATTTTCAGTAACAGGCTGTTTGTTAAAAACGTTCGAATGACTTCATTCGTAATTGTCAAGGAGACATTCGAAAGTAGCAGTTTCTGCGAAGGGTTTTTTTAAGTCTTATTGCCTTGACCTGTTGATTATTCAGCTGGATGGTTCCGTCGGTTTGCATGAAATTATCGGTTATACTTTCTGAAGATCGGAATATCATAATGCGGTTCAAACTAATTTTTGATGCGGCGATGATATTCCGCGCACCTCCAATGATTTACTTTAAAGCCAGTAAATAATCCTTTAATTCAGTTTGCAGCAAAGCGGGAAATATTATTCCCTGTTTATCGGTAGAATGATGAAAATTTGTAACAGGAGAGATCGGTGATTTTAATTTATGGACGAAAGAAGCAGTTTGCATTCGAGGAATACTGTGAGCGGTTGGCGTGTTATCAGTTTGATTTTGAATATTGTTAGCGCACGCGGTGTTATTAAGTGACGTGTTAGTCTTGGTAAGATTAGAGACAGTCTTACTTATCGGAAACGATAAACTGGTTCTAGCGGGCAAGCTGTGCTGTTAGTATTGTTGCCGGTAGCGGAGTTCGGATTGCTGATCACGCCTCCTACTGTTAAATGCACACATAAACTCCGTTTGATAACAAACGAGATAAAAGAACGGTAATTGAATTTACAGATTACAAGGCAGAAATTACGATTTTACGCGATATTTTTTCCAGTTTAAATTTACGCATGAGTTAGGTTTGTTAAGTTTTTTTGGTGTTCCTGCATGGAGTTGAGTCTCACGAAGACTTCTGAAAATAAATCAAATACCTTTAAAATGTTCGTACATCGCCGAATGTTGAAAATATGGGGTGAATAGACCGTTTAGTAATAAAGAGGCCTTACGAAGAACATTCGTAAGAGAATTCTGTTGACCACATAAAAATGGAAGTTAGATTATGATGAACACATTTAAATAGAAGCAAAAAATGTCACATGTTTTAACTAGTCATTCACAAAAAAAGTAAAAAGAATCGGGGAAGACCTAAAACATCGTAAACAACGATATAGTATGAAAATGATGTAAATGCGCAATAAAAGAAATCTATTTTAAAAGTAATTAACAGGGTAGAACCAAAAGGAAAAAATATTAATAGATCTATGATTAGATCACAGATACACAAAATATAAATACAAATGTAAGCTTACATTATTGAAATACTTTATACAACTATTCTGCGTTTCGGCGAGTTCTTTTATGACTTAAATATTTATAACTACGCGTTCATTATTTTCTTAATTTTTCCTCGTTATTGAAATCGGCGTTGTACGAACATTTTGAAGGCCTTTAACTTATTATCAATACTCTTTGTAAGAGTTCAGCTCTTAACATCATGCAAAAACACGGAAAATTTATATACATTATGGCTTTTCTAATCAATACATCATTATTAATTATGGTATCTGGTAAATTTTGATATTCGCTGTAAAGTTATACGTTTAATTTGTTTCAAATTGTTTATTATGAAATGTACTTTTATATTTTTCTAACATAGAGCAATATATTAAAGCGCTGCACAGGACCATCTTTTCAAAATCAGCCAACTAAAATTACGCTTGGCATAGTTTGTGTAATGTTGCACTTTCTAGAAAATAATCTCCTAAAGTAGAGTGGTCAGTAATAAGTGCAATGAAAAAATTTGCTCCAAGGCAGACATGTTTCTCAATTCAGCTTTTGTCAATACTTCAACCGTTGTTCACATTCGTAAATAAAGTAAAGAATTTGACTTCTTCTTTTATGATTCATTCTACATTATTATCACCTTCGTTTTATGAGTTTGTTAAAATACGATTTTTTGCACTTACAAGTTATTTTGTAGCGGCGGGAGTTTGTAAAACCGGGAATGTTTTTTAAATTTTCTCCTGTTACTATTACGGGATAAACATCGAAAACCTTTCTTGAAATTGTAGAAAGATAAGTAAAAAATGATCGACATTGCACTGGCGACAATTCGTTAATACCGCGAAAACCAAAAGTGGTCCACAGATATGTATCAAATTTGTCTCAATAATCGTACTATTAATAGGAGTCAAATTAAAAATTTTCACTCGAATTTTTAAAATTTTAATTCTATTTATAGATTCATAAACGAAACAAGGAATAATGAAAGCCTTTTTTCATCAAAAATAGTTTTTACGTCTACAATAATAAACTGATTTATTTATAATACATTATCTATGTACACCACGCAATTCTGACGACCATTTATCCTTTTTCCTCATCCGTTCAGTTTGTTGGATATCAATCACGTACTTTTATAAAATGCTCTCGGAAGGTAATTTTGTAGCATTTCTTTATTGACATATTTTTTTCTATCGAAAATATACAAAAGCTACATACACGCATGCATATACATATATAATAAATGATGAAATTAATAAAATTAACACAGTTCGGTAGAAAGACAATATCAAAAACAAAAAGAAAGATGCATTTACTTATTACGAAAATTTTATTATTTAAACGGGTTTATTTTTTAAACGCCGTAATGTTTTTTTTATTGTTCTTTATGGTAATTCAAAAATTTGATATAATTTAAGATGGTTAATACCGTCAATAGTTTTAAAATAAATTTTGCTTTAGAGCTGAATCTGAATAATCAGAGTTAATTTAAACAATGCTTAACGTCCGGTAGTACTGAAAAAGAAGAAAACAAAACATGAAAAATGAAAAAAATGTGTAGAAAAAAAGTAAAGGATGATAAAAATTCGTATTCTTATTTAACAAATATGAATTATTTTCTGCTTCCTTATTGGAAATCGAAAATTGGCATCACCTGATATACGGTTAAATCGCTCAGTGATGTTTCAAAGTTATTCCGTAACCTGCATTTAAACCATTTTTATCACGTTCAGTTTGTTTCACTTTCAATTATTACATTGCTTAGGAAGAGTTGAATAAATACATATATCGATGAGTCTTCGATTTTGCTTTTAGTTAATTTACACTTAAGAACAGAATGCCTATCAGAAAAGGCAGCTAGATACGAGATTTTTCGGTACAAATGAAATAAATTTAACATTTGCCGACTAAATGCCTATATTGCGAAGTACGTCATTGGGCACTTGGAAGAGAGAAATCACAAAAAAAAAAATATTTCGTTTTTTTAATATGAAGATAAATAAAAATATGTTTAACATATTCGGTCAGCAATGATTGTACACTGGACCGTCGCAAGTCAAACAGTCCTGGTATATAATAAAATTTGATATGTGTGCAATTACGATGAATGATTATAATAAATGAATATTGCTTGCTGAAGTTGTGGTTAGCAGATGCTTAATCCGATAGTATCAGATTTCTAGTCAAAAATAGTCGCTATCTAGAATCAGTTTGACCGACGGAAAAAGGAACTTTGAAGATTCAGTTAACAAAATGTAAATGTATATACATACTGCGCGACAAAAGCCTTGCCACATTGTAAAAATTTGAGCAAAAGACAGAAAAATGCAGCAGAAACGTTCCAAAAATGTATTTAATATGCTGAAAATATAGGAAAAATGTTATACTAGCATAGCCCAAGCGGTACGAGAAACAAAACGTGAATTGAGTAAAATAATGAAAATAATTGATTATAGAAAACGCATATTAAAACACGAAAAAAATTATAAATAAGTCAAAGAACAAAAACCGTTAGATTTAATATCTCGTATTGTCGCCTCGAACTTCAATCACCATAGCGCATCGTGCTGATATCGATTCAATAAGAGTGTGAATAGTGTTCTGCGAAATTGAATCCTACTCCTCTAAAAGAGCATTATCCAGCTGCAACAATGAATTTGGTGGTGGAGGACGACTTTGAATACGTTGTCTGAGGATAGGTCACAAGTGCTCTCTATTGGATTGAGGTCCGGACTGCATGCTGGCCAATCTATTGTAAGAATTCTAATTTGCTGTAAAAATGTTTTTGTAGCTTTAGCAACGTGAAGGCGGGCATTGTCCTGCTGTAGGAAGAATTCTCGACCGGCAAATGGTGCAAATAGCACGACACGGGTCTGGAGAATGCCAGTAATGTAAAAAATTAGTGTTTATCGACGGTTGTTGACAAACATGGAGCTCAGTTTTGGCATCATATTGAATTCCGACCGATAAAATTTTAGAGCCCCCCAAAAAATTAAACTGCTGGGCGAAATTTTGTTGTCTATATCGTTCTCCCTTTGTGTCACCACACTCTCTGACGTCCGCCTGTTGCTTGCAAAGTAAAACATGACTCATCAGTAAACAATACACGGCTCCAGTCATTCACACTTCAATGTGCATAGTTACGAGCAAAATTTAAACGAGCAATCTTATGTTGTGTGAATAATACCGCACCCCTTGGCTACCAAGTCGGAGGTCACGGGTTCGAGACTTGTCTCGTCCCGGATCCAAGTCGCTCCCAAGCTTACCCAGTCTGAAATAATTGGGTACCAGAGAAATCTGGGAAAGTAAAGGCGGCCGAGAGAAAGGAACTGGCCCCCTTACTCGCATTCGTGCCGTTGGGCGTAGTACATTGTGAACCTTAACTTAACAATCCCAACGACCTGTCAAGGGTATGGAACTTACTTTACTTACTGCCGACTTCGAACTATACGAACCATGCTGCCGTAATCGTCGCTGCACTGTACGAGATGAAATTGGTGTGTTCAGAGCCTTGTGGACTGAGCGCCTGATCGTTAATGCAGTTGCGAATAGTGTATACAATGCTGTTCGCGCGATATTTCGAACTTTCCGCTCAGTTATGACACTCGAGCGACCTGTTCGCGGTCGGTGCACGTATTTGCCGGTCTCAAGGTATCGTTTATAAATGTGTCGCGTAAATTTATAAACGATACTGAATTGTGAGTGATCGTCGTCTCCGATCCTCTTCAATTAATGTCACCATTTGTGCGGCCATTTCAGGCCGTATAGACATCGTTAAGGTGTTTTTCGAACACTACACAGGTATAAAAATCTTCTGCACGCACTACTGAAACGATCGGTGTGCATATAATAACGTCATTGCTGTTCAACTTCGTTACGACGCGACAGACACACTTACCATTATCAATAGGGAAAAATCAAAATTCTTACCTCCTCCCACTATGCACCTCTCACTTTCGCTACATTCGTGTCGTTCATGGTGTCTATGCTTAGGAAGCGTCTGCGAAATGTTTCCAATGCATTTGATTATCAGTTTTTTTTATTTATGATAGGTAGCAGCACACCAGCGTATCGCGTTTAGTAATTTTTATAACGCGGCAAGATTTTTGTCGCGCACTAAATACAGTGGAAATTGTTTAACACGAAACCGGTTAACCTGAAAAATCGCTAAATACGAAACAACATTACGGTCCCGACAAAATGCCATATAATTACATACATTTTTTTTCTTTTATCACGAAACAACACGAAACAAAAATCGCTTAACACGAAAAGATTTTGCTTCTCAGAAGGACAAATATACCCGCTTTTCCAGTCGCATCCCTTAACAGGTAAATAAAATTAACAATGGTTACTATTATTTACCCCCTGGGAATGCAATACTACTTAATTTCGGTCGACAAGTTTTCCAAAAAACAATAATTTTTTATGTTTTTTTTATAATGTAATTATTTGAAGTGTATATACGTACTACCTACAAGTGCTAATGTTAGCGGAAAATCGAATTGATACATTTTACCGTCATTAAAAATATTTGTGAGTTTTTAATTTTTTTTTTTCGTTTTTTTTTTTGCATGTTTCGGTTAACACGAAATCCTTTTAACACGAAGAAATATTTCGGTCCCTTCAGTTTCGTGTTAAACGGTTTCCACTGTACATATATATAAATATATATATATAAAACCTTAAATATATCAATTTTTTATTGAATAGCATAAAAAATACAATTGATGCGGTAAATTTCTCACGAATGAGTTATTTTTAGATCAGTTGTTAGAACATATAAACGGAGATTTATGTTTTTTTTTATACATATTAATAAAATAATAGCGGTAATTTATTAGTGAGAAAATTTAAAAGAGGTGAACGCGATTGTTCACTCAAACGTGGTTCATTTTGAATAAATATCAATATTCTTCATTCCCCATGTAAGTTATTCTACATTTTCAACTTTACCTGAATTTAGATTACACTACGCATTTCGGCTATCCTACTCTTTCTACTTAAAAAATTATTGTAAACACACAATCGGTATATTTTAATCAGCTGGTTTTCATAGCGCCGTAATTCGGTTGGGTTTTGCAAGACTGTTCAATAATTGACCATCAAAAAATTTTAAACAAATGGTGTATTTTTAAAGGATACGTTAATAACGAATGTTCGATAAAATAACAAAAAATCCGTTTTTGAAACAAATCCATAATTTAAAGACATATACTTTCATTATCCGAATTTATAGAACAAAATGAAGCCAGTAAGGACGATTTTTCAGCATTCTCAACGGCTTCACCAATTATCAGATCGGTATTATTGGAGGAATACATCGTGTACGTAGAAGATACGTTAAAGAACATGTTGCACGGAGAAGCCGGCGCGGACTGTATTTCGTTAGCCGCGGAAGCCACATTAAAGCTCGTTGATAATTTCGGATCGAAGTTATTATCTTCAATCTGTATACTGTCCAACGTTAATGGCGGTTCGCAGTTTGGAAATATTTCTTCTAAATATTTTTCATTCTCATCAGAGTGCTGCAGTAACGATTCTGCGTGGTATATATTCGCCGCGGCAACATCAGCAACGATATTTTGACCGTTACTGCTACTTGCGGCATTATTACCGACTGCGGAAAAGTGACCGTCGTTATTAGTACTATTGTTGCTACCGTTATTATTTTGCACGTGCTTTTTACTATGAGTCTTCAGGTTAATCAGCTGAGAAAATCTCTTATTACAAACGTAACATTTAAACGGTTGTTCACCGGAATGGCTTCTATAATGTCTTTCCAGTTTTACTTTACTGATAAAATGTTTTTTACAGCGATCGCATTCGTAACTTTTTTTATTTTCCATCTCCGTACCGTGATAATTTATAGTATGTTCGTGCAACGAGGTTTTATAGCGGAACGTCTGACAGCACCACTTGCAAGTGAGCGGACTCGACTGCTCGTGAATAAGTGAATGCGTCTTTAGAACCGACTTTTGACTGAATTTCATGTTGCAAATCTCGCACGTAAACGGTTTAACATTAAAATGAGTTAATTTATGACGATTCAAGTGACCCTTTGAACGAAACGATTTACTACACAAATCGCAGATATGTCGTCTTTCTTCGTTCTGTGATGTCTTCGTATCTAACTTTTGACCGTACATATAAATACACTGCGGACACTGAATGTTGTCGTGTTTATTATTAATTAAAAAGCTTTTAATCTGATCTTTATAACCGCAGACGAGACAACAGCAGAGAATCCTTCCATCGGAGCAGGTTCCTATATTTAATGAAGCTAAACATGCAGCGTTTAGACGCATCTGACAGCACTGACACGTTACCGCTCCTTCAGATCCAATGCATAATGTAACTGTCCCGAAATTTTTTAATACATCAACTGTATGACAATAATTTTGGCGTTCACACGCGATCTGAAAACAAAAATAAAAAAATAGTACACGAATACACTTATTATTTTACAAAAAATAAATAAAGCCGAAAAGATTCAACAAAAAATTATATAACATTATTGATAATTTTTTTTTTACAATTTTTATATTCCACTTTTAAATATGCTAATGTTTCCTTTAATAATATTGGATTCTGAAAGTGTTTTTTTTTCTTCTTTTTATATTTTAAAAATGTGGTGTAAAGGTAGTTTCCCTTAATAGCATATAGTAAGTAAAGTAAATTCCATACCCTTGACAGGGTGTTGGGAATTATGAAGTTGAGGTTCACAATGTACTAAGCCAAAACGGCACTATCAGATCTAATTAATCTCAATGTCTTTTCGAGGCACTTCGTATATTTAGTCATTTTGTGGGCTGCATGTAGGAAAATATATTTTTTTAGAGAAAGGAGAAAGGAATTATACAAATATATATTTATTTATTATAACACTTGACTATAATCACAACGTCGTAAAAATTTATTTTGTAACACAACGGTATCGCAAAAAAAAGAAAAATTATTTACGAAATTTTGATAGACTAAAGGGCTGCAAGCAGCTCGTAGGCTGGCCAGATCTACTATACAACATTGTTATCTGAAAATCATTATTTTAAAATGCTCAACAGAGAAAAAATACATAACTGCTCCATTTATTACATAATTAGTACATTTCCATTGTTAAAAATAAACTAATATCTAGCATATAAATAAGATTTGTTTTAAAGTTAACGACGTACATAAACATACAAATTACCGTTTTGAGCAATTTAATACATTACGAATCCGTTTCTATACTATACGTTCATTTTATCGAGATTTTGAAACAGCTTTAAACAAAATAATAAACAATTTTTTTCAGCTAGGAAAATATTTTACGAATACGAATATAATTCTGTGAAATTTTTATGAATCTGTTGTAATAGAAGTAAACAAAATTTATGAAAATCAAACTAACTGGTACAGAAGAAACAGATAAATACAATTATGATTTTATAATGATTATAAATTCAGCATACATGTGCACAAATAATATATCGATTATATTACTTTAAATTTTTTAGGTAGAACGTAACTTACTTGTAAACTCTTCTCTTTCAAAGTACGCTGTACTTCTTTCACCATATAACAGAATTCCGAAAAGTAATTGATAGTCATTTCGCATTGAAAACATACAAATTTAGTTAAATCGTCATTTTCTTTTATAAATATTACCTAAAACAATTCCATAAAATGATTAGATTTTATTTCTACTTTTTGGCGCACACGAAACAAATTTGTTAAGTTGTACACATTGTACGTGTGTTAATATAACATTTAAAAAACAGTTACGTTCAATGATATTAGTTTTACTAAATAGCTGAAAATAATTACATCTTACAGGATGTTTAAAGAATAATTTAAAAATTTCAATTCTGATTATAGTGTACGAAATAAATAAAAAGAATAACTTATACTTTTGACGACTCTAAATTATAATAACACCATATTACTGTTATTTAAAACTTGATTTCTTAATTTCACAGTTTCGAACTTATTAAATTTATCTTTAGTTTCTGTGACTTGATTTTGATGTCAGTTAATAATTTATTTACATTACGTTATCTTTCTTCATACGCATATACATTTTTCGTGAAACAATTTTTCGTACTAAGTAAATTATAGCAATTAAATTTAGATCCACAGTAGACATACCATTTTGCGAGATCATCATTTAATTAAAAGTAAATAAACAAAATTAAAGAAATTAATTGTTTGTACTAACCTCCGGAGAAAATTGTTGTTCGATTTTTATTATTAGATCGCAAGATTCTGTTTTATTACCGAACAAATACTTTCCATAATTTTTCTGTTGTCCACAAAATCTACATACCGCTTCATAACCACTAACGTAAGTGTTCGACATATTTATTATCAACAAAATTTATTTAAATAAAATTTCGTGTTTAAATTTCGTTTTGTTTATATTCATAATATTTAAATATTTTCTTCAGTTAATAATCGATATATCGATCAATAAGATATATATATATATATACATATAAATAAATAAATAAATATATATATATATATATATATATACGTATATATATTATTTTTATGATTTTGTAGATATTATTGTCATAAAATATAATACCGTAATTTAATTAACATATTGTAGTAATTCAATAATCTTAGAACAATGAAATAGTGTTTTTCTTTTACAGCTGAGAATAAAAATGAAGAATTAAATTACATTTGTTTACTGTTTTTAGAATAATATCGTAAAAAAATATAAGTTTACAAAAACTCTGTATTTTATTATTAACGGTTAAATAATAGATAGTAATTTTTATAAAATAATTGTTTATTTTTTATTTCAACATTAGCGTTCACTTCGATTATCATAATATCGATGTTTTAGTTTAGATAAGAGGGATGTTTGTTTTAAGCGTCTTTTTTCAAACATTCTCGTAAATTTATAGTAAATAAGTATGGACATAATACAGTTAAATTGTTTTAATTTCTCAGAGCATATTAAGATTTCAAATTGTTGTATCTGGTCAGAAGATAATACAGTTGCGGTTATTGGTACGAAAGGAGTTAATATTTTGGTTTGTATAAAATAATATTAATTTTTTTTTGTTTTTTATTTTTTTGATTTTTGAAATATTTTTAATAGAACTATAAATATATTTTAGGGGTTTGTTTCGGATTTTTTAAGTAAAAAAAATACATTAAAAGTTTATGGACGTTCGAAGATCAACATTTCGCAGAATTTCCCTGCTTATAATTTTGGGATCAGTGTTGATAAGTTGGTACCGAGTTTAGACAATAAAGAAAAGTATCGGATTCTAATGAATGGATTATTAACTCCACACGTAGATGAAAGTGTGGTTTGTGTTCATCAGATAAGATGGTCTCCTAGGTTTATTTGTTCATGCAGGTAAAAGTCGCAAAAAATGTCATTTTATAATCAGAGACGGATCTAGATAAAATTGTATTTTGCACTTTTTTCATATTATCACTATGCTTAGGTGTAAAAGTATATACATATATTCATATAATAATTAAAAAGTAAAACGCTTAAACTTCCCTTATGTTTATAATATTTAATTGGAGCTTGACTTTTCAAAACTTCTGGTTTTTCAGATTTTTTGTGAGCCTATTTTTGACGGACTCGAGCCTAAATTCGCCTCTAATTTATAATATGTATTGTATATTGCAAAGCTATACATTTCGTAATTAGTTTTAAATAAACAGGTTTTTACATTTTTTATCTTAAACGATCTCTGCGAATAATAGTTTTTCCCATAACTTTTACAGTTCAGTTTCTATAGGTATCTACTTTAAAAGCATTAATTTATTACCGTAAAAATAACTGTTGACTATCGGTGCGCCGTTTTTTTCTTTATTTTTCTGTCTATATTGTAACTTGTAATTTAATCTTATCGGTAATCTAATATATTTTTTTTAATTTGCAACGGATCAAACTGATGAAATTTTACTAGAAAACTTTCCTCTCAGGTAATTTAATCTCGTTTGCAACCAACACGTTTTATTACATACTTTAAGAGATTTAGTAGCGGTGCAATTATGGTTGTTTTATTTCTGAATATTATAATGAATAATTTCGGTAAATGAAATTTTACTATTCAAGTTGTTTAATGTAACGTTTATGATATTGTTTTAGATGTATGTTGGGAGTATTGACAAATCATGGAAGTTTGGAGTTATTAGTTAAAGATGCACTAAACTGGAATAGTGCTTGCGACATTGGAATAGAATGGAAGAAATATTTATTAGAACATTGGAACAGAACTGATGGATCTACGACATTCAGTCGAGATTTATTTTTAAATAGATTTAAACAGTTGAGAATTGTTGGTAATTATAAAATTAATGGTGTATTTTATTAGGACAGAAAACAATTAAATTTTACAGTTCATATGAACCGATTTCGAAATCAAAAAATAATGAAAATATTGCAATGCAAAAAGTGAATTTTAAATCTTGGGAATATTTTTCTGTTTATGAAAATTCGTTTTATTATAAGTGATGTAATGTTTATACGTATATATTATATTAAAAATAAATGAATGTATGTCCTTTTCTGCTTGTGAATCAATGTTGATAATTTTTAATATTTTTTAATTACAGCTTTTACGTGGACTCAAAATTTCGTTATTGACGATAAACTTCATTGTATACTAATAGTTGGCCATAATGATGGAAAATTAAGCGTATGGAAATTAAAGGAAGATCCTGATTTAATTGTATTATTTTCAAATACAATGGAAAGTGGACTAGATGAAAGAATCGAGTCTATGTATTGGTTCGAAATATCAAACGATGCAGGTACTTGTTTTTTATGTGGTTTAATTTTCATCTTCTGATTTTTTACTTATATTCGGAGTTCATAATTCAAGTTCATCATTTGTTAAGACCAAGGCTTTAAGTTAATTTTGTACCGCATAACTTTCGTATCTTTCGTTTTTACTAAAGTGATTACTGTACAATAGAAAATATATTTAGCAGAAGTTATATAGTGATAATTTCGATTAAAAAGAAATTAATCAAAAAGCAATGCGAGAAAAAAGTGTTTGTTTAATTAAGATTTTTTAAGGTCTGTTCCCGCTGCTTGGACGGATTTAATAGTAGGTTTTAAATTCAATTTAAATTTCAACATATTAGTAATGTTTCTGATTAAATTTAATTATACAATCAGAATTTACGTTATTAACTTCATATTTCGAAATATGCGTATAACAAATTATCGATTATGTATAACATATGTGTAATTTAACAATAAAAAACGAACCGACATATTTCGAAATGCGAATAAATTTTTTCTGCAGAAATCGATAGTTTTAATTACAATTAAATGGTAATGAAAATAGAAAAGTATCGTATGAAGTACATATATTTTATTATTTTCATTGTCTTTCACTTATAATAATTATAACTATCGACTTACTGACATTGACTTTTTCAAAAAAAAAAAAAAATTATTCGAGTTTTATATTCTTAACTTTAAATTATTTATTTGTATTCATAATTATGGAACCAATCTCCGCAACTTGTCTCGATACGTTTTTAATATTGAATTATAAATATATTTCTCCTAAATAATCAATTATACACCGCAATAATATTCATTACTGATAGTGGTAAATGGGAGTACGAAGTGTGTTTAGACCGAAAAAGGCTATCAGTATCACTTTTTGCCTGCGCTGATTGATTGACGGACTTTCTTCTTCCGTGGCGAAGCAGTCGTTTTCCATGTCGCATTTTCTTGTTTCAAGAGAGGACCATAATGATGAACCCAATTCTTATCACATGTTACTATCCGATTAAGGATATCAGGTTTAGTTTTGATATTTTCAAGTGTCTCACGGTACACTTCGAAACGCTTGTCCAATTGTTTTTGAGTTAGCATGTGTGGGAGTCATGTCGAACACACCCGCTCCATTTTTAAATAGTCTTTTAAAATGCGATGCAAAGTGGTTCTTGGAATGGGGATTAACGTTTCGAGATCACGGATTAAGAGATGCCGGTCTTCACGAATAGCCACTGCCACCGTGTTTATGTTTTCTTCTGTTAGTGGGCCAGCGTGCGGAAACAATTCTGCTGATTCACAGCCCTCCAAGAAGATTTTGTGCTAGTGGAATATTGTTGCTCTTGATAGGCATTTTTTTTATAAACAGCTGCCATCTCTTTTACTGTGTCACCAGCCAATAAACCACGGCGAACACAATAACGAACGACAAAGCGTTGTTCTTTTTTTCAGGTTCATATTGCAATGCAAAAAACTCGTACAATTAATTCATATGCAATTCGAAAATTTTTTATTTTTATAATGAGGAAAAACCCTGGAACTAGTCGTTTATTTATATTTTTGTATTCAGAATAATAAATTAATATATTTATTTGCAATAGCAAAGTTTTACAAAGAGTTAAGAACATTAAAACTATCATTATTATAATTATGTTACAATAAACATCAAATGTGATATAAAGTGTGTAAATGTGATTAACTAGTTTTCGTAATTGAAATTCGATTTTCTAATAAGGGTTAAAAATAGTTATAATGAAAAAAGAATATTTTCTTAAAATTATAATGTTTTATTTTAAAAAGATTTTGACTGTTTTTTCAGTTAAGGCGGCGGATTGAACAATATACGTATACATTTTGAAATAAAAAATTTACACGATCCGTGTAAAAGTTTTTAATTTTTTGTTTTTAATTGTCAAATTGCGGATATTTATGTTATTGAAATGGTAAATAAAGTTAACAAAATTATTCGAACAGTTTTATATTACTTTTTAAATTTACCTGTTTCTTTTTCTTTCTAATTCGGTGTAATTTTTAACAGCTTTTAATATATTTTGATTAAAAATATGACATTAATTGTTGCGTGAAATTAGGTAATCGTATTTTACGTTTGCAGGCTGGTTGGTAATTACCACTGTGGATGGAACGGTAAATCTATATTCTTGTAAATGGAATGATAATTTTGTTTCACTATCAATTAGTTACCTTTCCACGATATGGTGCGAAAAAGATCACATACGTGTTAGCAGTTTACTAATAAAGTCACGACAAGATGATATATTATTTGTTATGTCAAAAGAACGTTCCGTAATAGTCATTCTCTTATCCCCTATGGGGATTAATCTTCAACAGACATTTTTTAGATTTTCCGATTATCGTATTACAGGTATTTGATAAAGTGGATATTTTATTAAATGTGTATCGATATTACTATTAATGTTTTCCGTACTTTAAACTCGGTATACAGGTTCCTTTTTTTTTTCGTTCAATTATAACACCAGATTAATGTTTATGCTTTACCGATTATGAGATTTTATGCTCAATAATTAATTTTTTATAATGCCATGTTAGTTCTATTAATTTTTTCAAAAATCAATTAATATTATTTAATCGCGTATTGCTTATGTTTCACATAAACTGTGCAGAGTTAACGTTTCATATGATTCCATAACATAAACACAATTCTAATTGAATTTTTGTTCGGTCTGAAAATTTTAGTTTTTTTAAAATTTTTTCGCGCAAGATAAATATGTTGAACTCTAGAAATTAATTAGCTACTACTTTTTTTTATCTTTGTATTTTATCACTGCCATAGCGCAGTTACTTGATAAGTTGACTTCTATTTATCGAATTTAAGAAGTTAAAATATAACATGTGTGTTTTATGCAGTGAATGAAATCGCACAGTTCACGGAATGAGTAAACATTGTACAATTTGTGAAATATTCAGAATTTTGTACAGTTCATAAAATGTGCGTAACGGCTTTTTCCCATTTCATTTATCGTTCATGTTCACGTAACAGAATAAATATAAATGTAAAGTGAATTACTTCATATTTATTTTTAATTACTTATAACATTACAAAGTGTTAGTGGTAAATAGCAATAACAAGTAGAATTTTTTATAGTTGATTTATTAAATTTCTTCCCGATTGTAATATAGCGATAAATGATATGTTTCATATTTATTTGTTTATTTCAGGATTAGATATTATTAATGATAGTCAACTCTTCGTTTTATTAGTCGGAGGTAAATTTTGTCTGTTAACCATAAAAGACGCATCAAAACAGAATTCTAAGGATACGAAATGTTTAAAGTCATCTTTAAGTTTAACGCGAGAAGATATAGTCAGCCATTTAAATTATACTCTGGATGGCAGTTTTACATTTGGAGTAGCATTTTCTCCTAATAAAATGTTCTGTGTTTTTGTGGCCAGGTGAATACTTACGCAGATTTTTTACTGTAATTTTCTAATTTGTCCCATTAGTTGTATTTCATTTTAATTAAATTACTAACGTTTCATTTTACTTCATGTTGGAGTTTTGTATAGTAGAAAGGAAAGAAAAAAAAGAACCAATTATGGTGTTAATTGTTTTCATAGAATAGGAATAAATAATTTTTATTGTCAGTCAAGTATGAAGTGTATATTGTAAGGTTAATTTCTAATCATGACGTTAATGTTTGTAAAATGTAACTTTCAGAATATTTTTGCCCAATTTTGCTTTTACCATCATTTATATTAATTTTTGGAGAATTAAAGTTGCGTCTATTTTACATTTCTGGTGCTAGATGTTTTAAATTTCTCTAAAATCCCATAAGATCTAAGTAAACCGTTATGATCATATGATTTTATCTTAATGTGTAATGTTGTTAATTTTTGATAATTATGAGAAGCACGAAATAGATTTTATTGATTTGCAGTAAAGCTCAGGTACTGCCGTAGAAGATTACTTTTCGTTCATAACTGTAACGGTTAACAATAATGCTTCAGTTTTCTTACCAGTGTTGCTGTTATTATTATTTTCAGCATTTCTGGGCTTTATGATCATTTAATAACTCGAGATCCAAGCTCGTTAATACTCTGTTCGATGTACAGCGATATTCAGTACCCGATAAATGCAATTAAAACTCGATTGTATAAAGAATCTTTCTACGATATGCAAGACTGTTTCGAGCTAATTAGGTATATTTTTTTGTATTTCTATTGATGAAATGAGGACATGGTGATAATGATAACCTTAAAAACTTTTATCATTTTGTCATTGTTTAGGATACATTTTACTGAAAGTGATGTTGCGACATTTGGAATTGACCTACTAAATAACTGCAATCCGTTTACAAGCTACCCCATCACTACTGCTACGATGACACCGGTTCATGTGTTTTACTGGTTCAATAAAATACTGAAAAATAAAAACATCGATTGCCTTTGTACCAAAGTAATAATTCCGTTTTTAATGATATATTGGCAAATTGACAATTACGGTTTATTCTGACTGTGATTAATATTTTTCCTGCATGACATTACCGTACAGGCTGTTAATCTTTCGGTATTTAATTTATTCGTTTTCGCGCATACACAAATCTTATTGCCAGTAGGATTATGGTGACATAAAATTGTTTCCAAAGCAATATAAGAGATTTTAAATAAAAAAAGGTTCTAAGCATACTATTCAGAAATATATATGTATATATATATATATATATATTAGAATTAGAGAATTTTTTTATGCTTACGATTATTGCTGTTATGAACTCTTATTTGTTTCTGTTTTCTGCCATTTGATAAAATCTATTTGAATTCACATAAAAGGGCTATAGCAATTTATATTTCCTTTGTACATACGTATAAATACATAATATATAAATTCTATGTTTATTATTTTTATATAGGAATATGATTTGGAAAAATTAGAAATCGTGATGATCATGATAAATATATTCAGATATGTTCATAATGTGACGAGTTTGCGGCAGCAGTATTTGATAAGAGAATGGGTTACAGCAAATATCTCGAAATTACCGGAAAATTGTCAAAATCTAGTCGAAACTGCTACAGACTTATTGTACAGATTTAATGACATAAAACATGTAGAGTCATGCACTATTTGTTCTTCTAGTATCCTTTTATCATTAATTAATTCATAAAGTGAAATATAACGTGTATCGGTTTAATAAAATATCATACGTATGTACGAAAGAAGAAACGATAAGGATATAGTGTTTACTAGTAGAGTTATATAGAATGCAAACGGACTAATCTCTTTAAAAAGACCACTTGGAATACTATCTTCATGACAAAATATTAACATCGCTTTTATTTCAGAAATCCATGTAATTGCTAAATCTCACGTTAAAATTAGGAGGTGTAAACTGTTCACCGATGTGATCATCTAGATGATGAAGCACGTGGTTTCGATAAAATAAAATATTCTGCAGTGGGAAACTGTAAGCACTATATTGAACTCATGCCGGCTACGGTTATTGTAACCAAGATCGGGAATTTAATGGCAAATGAAGTGACGATTTGCTGCCCTTCGAAGCGTAATTTAAAATCGGATATGTTCATAATCTTGTTAGCAAGCTGGGATATTGCTTTTTTCTTAGGAGTTAATTTTAAGAAAGCGTATCCAGTGAAGTTTAGTGCCAATAACTAGTAAAGGGAGAAACCTAGTGAAAGCTTTGTACATACTATTATCAAATCTTATCCAGGGAGTCAACATATCAGCGTTCAGATAGACGTAAAATACTAGATTTAATCGATATTTTGTGTATAATTTGGTCACACTGACAAGTTTCGTTTCAGTGAACCGCGTAGATCTAATTGTAATAAGTTGATTTTTTCGAATTCTTGTTCAGTTTCGCAACTGTCATACTCCAAATGTTTCAACTCGAGGATAGCCATTTGGCTACGGACCGTCAGTGCTTCAAGACCAGTTTTATCTTCGTGAAATCGTGGTTTGCAATAACGTTTCCTATAATGAAGCGTGTTTAATTAAGAAATTCAGTCTTGCTAGTTGAACATTTTTCTTCCCAGATATAGCTTAAAAGAATCTAGATTCTCCTATCGATTTTTTCCGTAGATCGGTCGTTCACCATCCGCCAAATCACTCCGTACTCCTCATCAACACTTCTGTTCTCTTCCATCAAACAGTCGTAATTATCATAGCGGGCTCTTCTTTCCTAGCAACGCTAATCATTGCTATAGATATTGCCTTATAGCGTTCCTTCTAATTCCGTATCCCAATGCCCCTATTTTTTGCGTATATAAACTCCTTTCATTTAACGGAAGAAGTTAAGAAGCTACTGATAAGAGCTTTTTTCGCGCAAATATGGAATTCGTAGTGGTTCTTCTCAATGGAATTTATGTTTCTTCCCGAGTCCCTCCTCTATGGCTCCTTTTCAACATTTCTCTATTTGGGCTAACCAGTATCCTGCAGCTGTGGTTAACATCTCCTGGTATGTTTCTCCATGTAATTTTATATTCTTCGTGGATTACATTATTAAAAAGTACTTCGAGCATCAAACATCCGTTTTTAATAATCCACGTTTCCTATTCCTTTTATTGCTACTAATAAATACTATTTCTTCTCCTTTACCACACTTATATGGTTCCTTCCTTCCCAAGACCTCTCTCTCCAACCTTCTTTCTGTGTTTTAAATTGGGTCGAATAGGTTAAATATTCTCAAATAGAGTTGTAGAAGTTTTAAGATCAATAAATGTTCGCTCGAAGGATTATTACATCAGTTTTAACATTCACGTTGCTCTTCTTTGTTAATAGTGGCTCAAACAATCTTCAAATATTCAAATTCGAGGGTACTCTTTAGTTAGTTTGAATCGGCCGAGCGGCTACGGCGGAACTATTATACTTATTAGAAAAACGTTCATTATGTTCATCATGCTAGTTTTTTCTTCTTACTACCCAGTCTTCTTAATTCGAATTTGGTTCACGGTGTCATTATAAAAGTATGAATCTTGTTTGCTCCTACATTCCACCAACCTATGATCTGCGCAATTTTCCGTTTGACTTATTTTTATTTCTATTTCTCACCGCTTCATGATTGGCGGCGACTGGGTGGGATTGTTCTGATTATAATAAAAATTGCACTATTATAGAGGATGTAATTTTCGGTTATAATTTTGTTCTACTAAATGATAGCTCTCAACTCCTCGTGGAGGATTCTCGATAGTATTTTCGGTAATTACTATGTTGCGATCCTCACTGCTCTTAGTGACTTCGATCTACTTTCCTCGTTTAGTTCTTTTTAGAATAGATTTCTTTCTATTATTGACTTATCTCTTCCCATAGTATAAATAAAAGCTGATGATATTTCCCAATATTCATCTTTTACTAATTCTATTTCTTCTGCGTTAACATTGTCTTCCCAGCTCTCTCTTCTTTTCACAAACAATCATTCCTTAAGGGCCTCATCATTGTGGCGGAATGGGGATTAAACAAAGTTTGTCTACCTTCAGATCTCCAATCTAATTCTTAATAACTTTCTGGCTCACAGGAGTTCGAACGCTAGAACTAGATATATCTTCAGAAGCGTCAAGGATAACTCTTGGAAATTCCTTTGTGTTCTCCCTTTTTTTGATCGGCTCCATTTTTCAAGTGCAGAAGTTGGCTGAAGCTTTTAGAAATTCATTTTTTGAACGTCCATCTAGCTTTAGCCTCTCTACGGATAGGCTTTCTTCTTTTTTAGACTTCATAACTCTTACTTATGTTCATAATTTTGATGAAGTTGACCCTTTAATTCCTTCTTATTCATCGCTGCCCCATTTCTCTTCCTCCAACCGTTTTTTTTCTGCGGACGTTTTTCTTCGCTCAAAAAGTCCACTCCTGCCCTGGCCATGATATACTCCATTCTCAAAAATCTAAAACTTTCCTAATGATTTTTAATTTTCCTTCGGTCTGAAGCTACCCCTAATTTGTGGAACCCTTTCATTGTTACCTTTATCCCCCAGAATAATTTCTCCGGTTTTCCGCCTATTTCTTTAATTCCTTGCTTATGAAAACTGAAAGCATTCTTAATAAACGACTTGTTTGATGGTTCGAATACAGCAACTTGCTTCCATGCTTCCAGATAATCAGTTTGTTTTTTGCCCTGGCTTAGACCCTTCAGATCGTATCAGTCTCTTCCTTGATGCCATTTATAAATTATTTATTTTCGAGAACTTCATAATTGCAGCTTTTATTGATGTAACCAGTGTGTATAAAAGTGTCCATCTTACCACAGTCAAAAACATCATGATCTTAAAAATTGTTGCCTCCATTTACATCTTAATTATCAGTTTTTTTCAAAGTAGAACTCTCCTCCTTTCTGCCCCTTCCTTTTTCGCTTTTATGAAGGTATTTCAGGGCTTTTTGCAAATATCTTGTTATAGTCCTACTTTATTTAATATATATGTATCTAAAATTGTTTTTCTCTCTTTAAAATCGAAATCTATTCTTCATAGATAATGTTTTTGTTTATTTTTCTTCCCATAGTGTTTATAGCCTTTTCTAGCGTTCATCTCTCCATCTTCGCTCTTAAATCAGCAGCTGCAATCTGGCCTTATGGCCCGTGCTGAATTCAGATAAATTTAAAAAATCATTCTATGCCACTAGTTAATTCCTTTCGTTGTCTGGGCATAATTTTATCCCCTCGCTTATGATTCCTTGAACGAATCAACCATTTAAATGCTTCTTCACTTAAAGTCTTAAACTTCTTTTAAGCCTTCTCCCCTACGTGGTGGAGAAATGATTCTTGCGTGTTAATAATGTTATAAAAATTTTCCATAAGCTCCAAACTGTTGTTTCTTACATGGCAGTTTTCCCAAATTCGTCCTTTGCAAATTAGATCTCCAAAACAATTGCCTTTATCTTTGTTTGGAGCTTTAAAATCATCTCTTATCCCAACTATATTCTATCGGTATGCTACACCTGTCCTCTGTCATCCGTAGATCTTATTTGGGTTATCGCTTTCTCATCAAACGTTTTTTCATTTCCTCTTTAAATATCAGTACCTCTTATTCTTTTATCCTACGTCAGTGGCGCTTTCATCTAATAAAATTCCAATTTTATCTCATATTTTTGTTCCAAATTTTTCGCTTTTATTATTTCCCATCACAAGCTTTCATTTGATACTTACGTCTATTTCAAATTGTTAAAGCCTCCATATATCAACTTCATGCTATGCTTCCTCAAATCCTCTGCCTCTCATGTCGTCAGTATGAAGTTCAATAATATAGTAAATTCCCTATTTCCCGATTACTTTTTATTGTTTACTGACGGATCGAAAAGCCCTGGCGGTGTTGTCTTTTCATTCTTGTACCTTCAATTCAGCCATTCTCAGTTTTTTAGCTTCCTTCTTTTTGTTCGATCTTTATTGGTGAATTTATTGCCATTGTACAAGCTACTCTGTAATTGTTTCTGATTTTTCAAGTGTTTTTCTAACATTATGTTCACCTTCTCTTTCCCCATCTGCTGAGAAACCATCACCCTTTCTATTCACATTCTCTTCTCCATGATCTATCCTTTTCAACGTCTTCGCAGATTAATTTTCTTTGAGTTCCCAGCCATTCAGGCATTGGTGGAAATAAAGCGGTCAACCTCCTTTTCAGATCTTCAGCTTTTAATGGATGTTCTAATCTCTCGGTTGTTTCTGTTCTGGAAGTGTTCCTTGGTTCTATATCTGATAAAATAAAAATATAGTTCCGATTCCGTTTCATTCATCTCTTCCACTAAACTGAAGAATAAAAAAAAGAAAAAATGACTGAAAAAATTACATTGGTTCAACTTCTGATTAGCAGAAAATTAAATCACCGATCAAATTTTATTCGGGTAACTGGGCTAGAAATGATAAGGTTAAAAGCAAAAATCTTTGCGGAATAAATTTTAAATCGAACATTAAATTAAATGAAGTACTTATTATTCAGTGTATTGTCACGTACCATAATAGGTAAAGTTACAAGCTTATATTTAAATCTAAGGAAATCACCCGACTTTAATAACATCCTGCCGAAATCATGAAAGAACTTTCACACCTAAAGCGATAATTCTGCCTACACCTATCTGTAGTGTTGTTTAGAGTTTGAACTATGCTCCTTTATAGCGGAAAGTACCAACCGTCATAATGATATTGGAACGTGGAAAATTACTGAAATTCTCTTTATCCTATCGGCCGACATTATTATTGTCCATAATTTCAAAAATATTGGAAAAGCTATTCTTGAAACGCTCAAAATTAATCATGGAGAAAAAAAAATTATTATTCTCGACTTTTAGCTTAGAGAAGTTGACATTTAACTGTTGATTAGGTACATTAAATTACAGATGTGTTTGAACAACCTTTGAGGAAACGATGTACTGTCTTGTAATGTTTTTTAATATAGCGCAGGTCTTCGATAGAGTTTAGCATGAAGGTCTGCTGATGAGTTTAATCAGTTCTTTTCAAACAACTATTATCATCATCATCATTTCCATCTCCTATTCAGGAGGTTGGTGCGGTCCCTCGTTTTACTACAGTTGTCTCTGCCTGGCCATGTGTATTCCTTCTAAGAGTGAATTTATTCCAGCTATTCCATGTATGTAATCCATCCGTCTCCTTCCTCGTGGTCTTTTTCCCTGAATTTTCCCTTGTATGGTAGTCGTGAAAAGGTCTTCTTCTCTTATTTTATGTCCAAAGTATTTCTTTTTTGCTTCTTCGATGATATTTATTAGGTTTGGCTTACCAATTTTACATTTATTCAGTACTACCGCATTTGTTACTTTTTCCTGCCATGATATTCTGTGTATTCTTCTGTAGCACCACAGCTCGAAAGCATTGATTTTCTTTTTGTTGGCCTCCGATATCGTCCAGGTTTCCGAAGCGTATCGCATTGTTGTTGACCATACGAAGCAGTGAAGGATTCTCATTTTTAATTGTATTTTCAGTTTTCTATCTTTAAGCACTCGTTCTAAATTATTAAATGCAGTTCGCCCACAGCCTATTCTTCTTATTTCATCATCGTCTTTCCCATTTTCTGTAATTAAACTCCCCAGGTATATGTACTTGGTTACTTGTTCAATTTTTTCCCCATCTATATATATTTCTATGGAAGGTCTATTTAATGTTTTGGCTATTCTCATAACTTTTGTCTTTTTAACGTTAATTTTCATTCCTAATTTTCTGCCTTCTACTGATATTATGTTCATTATTTTTTGTAAATTTCTTCTGGACTCTGCCACATATACTTGGTCATCAGCGTATATGCGCTATTCTTGTTCCGTTTATATTAAATCCGAGTCTATTAATATTTCCTATTCTGACTATTTCTTCCGCGTATGCGTTGAACAGTCTCGGTGACAACGGGCATCCTTGTCGTACGCCCCTTGCTATATGGCAATATTCTTTTGATTGTTCCTGTCCTATTCGTACAGTTGCCTTCTGGTTCCAATATATATGTTTAATTATATTTATGTCTCCTTTATCTAATCCGTATTTAATAAGTATATCCATTAGTTGCTTATGTTGTACTCTATCGAAGGCTTTTTCAAAGTCCACGAAGCACAGATATACGTCCCTATTCACATCTATTGCCCTTTGGCTGAGGATTCGTAGTAGCGAAATCGCATCTCTTGTTCCTCGTTTTGCGATGAAGCCATATTGTGTTTTACTTAGATGATTGTCTATTTTGCTTTCTATCCTCCTGTTTATTATTGATAGTAGAAGTTTTAGTATATGACTCATTAAGCTTATTGTTCTGTAATCAGTACATTTTATTGCGTTCCCCTTTTTTGGAATTGGTATAATAATCGATTTCAATAGGTCCTCTGGTATTATTCCTTCTTGGTATATTTTGTTCATAATTTCCAGCAGTGCTATTCTGTTATTTTTGTCCAAAGCTTTCATCATTTCCATGGTGATTCTATCTTCACCCGGCGCTTTATTCCCTCTGCCTACTTTGATTGCCTGTTCCAATTCTCGTAATAATATATCTGGACCATCTCCCGCAGTATTTAATGATTTATAATGCGGTCTTGTATTGTCCCCATATAGTTCCTGGATATATTTTATCCATGCTTTTTTTATTTCGTTTTCTTCTGTATGCATCTTCCCTTTGATATCTTTTATTATCATTATCTTATTTTTCTTTCTTTTCCATTCTTTCATTAATTCTTTTATTTCTACATACATTTCACGGTATGCATGTCTGCTTTCAAGGTCCTCTATTCTTTTACATTTCTGTTCATACCACTCCTGCTTTGCCTGAATACACTGTTTCTGGATTTTCTTGTTTAATACTATATATTCTTCGGTGTTTCGGTTTTTTATTCTCCTTCTTTCATTCATCATTGTTATTATTTCTTCCTTCATCCAGTGCTTATTCTTTTTGACTCGGTTTTCTTGTTTCAGCATGTCCTCTGCAGTTTGTGTCAGTGCTTCCTTGAAATTTTTCCACATTGTCTTTGCGCCTGCTTCTACGCCGTTCTCATTTCCATCTTTTAGTCTTCTGGCAATTTGATTATTATAGTCCGTTGCTATCCTTTCGTTCTTTAATCCATTCGTATCCCATCTGCCACTTCTTTCCTTATCTATGTGCCTCTTCTTTTTGCTCATGTTTATTCTATTTCTACTTGCTAGAAGGATGTGGTCGCTGTTGCAGTCAGCCGATGGGTATGTATGACAATTTTTAACCCGACCTCTGTGCTGTGCACTAACCAAAATGTAATCGATTTGGTTCCTGACTTTACCATCATAACCTTTCCAAGTATATATTCTTCGTTTGTGATTCTTGAACCATGTATTGCATATCGCCATCTCGTGCTTTCTTGCAAATTCTGCTAGTCTTTCTCCTCTTTCATTTCTGTCTCCTATTCCAAAAGGGCCGATAATTGTTCCTTTGCTTCCTTTTCCATTTTTTGCATTAAAATCTCCTAAAATATATACAATATCGCTGTCTTTAGCTTGTTTCATTCCTTCTTCCAGTTCTTCGTAAAATTCTTCGATTTCTTCTTCTTTACACTGACTGGTGGGTGCGTATACTTGACATATTATGACAGATTCTGCTTCCCTAACTATTATACAGGGTATTTCAGAAAAAACCGCTCACGCGAAAAACGAAAATAATGGGTACAAAAATGAACCAATTTATTATTATTTTTTTTTTATTATACCCCTTATCAAATAACATTTTCAATATGTGCACCGTCATTTTCAACTACACGCCGTGAACGAGTCAAAAAATTCCTAACGCAAAGCTCCAACATTCCAACTTCAACACTGTGGACAACGTGGGAGATTTCTTCTTTTAATTGATCGATCGTAGTCGGCTTCTTTATGTAGCAGCAATCCTTTACATAACCCCAGAGGAAGTAGTCGAGAGGGTTTAAATCTGGGCTATACAGTGGCCAAGACCAGCCACAGTTGAATGCATCAGGGAAGCGATTAGAGATGACACGTGACTTGAAATGATTGCGCAAGAAAGACAACGTTTCATCGGCCGTATGTGGCTTTGCTTTGTCTTGTTAAAAGATGAAACGTTTAAAATTCCGCATCGATTTCAAAACAGGAAGAACTTCATCGTTCATCATCTTTCGATATGACGCAGCTGTAACAGTACTGTTGATAAAGACTGGCCCGACGATTCCGCGAGCACTCAACGCTACCCATACGGTAACACGTTGTGAAAAAAGCGGTGTTGCATCAAATTCATGCGGATTTTCTGTACTCCAAATGCGGTAATTTTGTTTATTGACATAACCGTTTAACCAAAAATGCGTTTCCATTTATGTCGTTGAACTTTGAAAGTTTTACCGTAATTGAACAAAACTTGGTTTAAATTTTGGTTTGAACTGTAGTACGTCTTAACGAAAAGAACACATTCTTCTATTGAGTAAATTATGACGCAATTAAATACACGAACTGACCTAGGAACCGGTTCGTTAGCAATGTTATGCAGTGGGGAATACAGTGCTGTCATCGGTGAACCTCAAAAATCACTCTAAAAGAAATTGTTTACGTTTTTCACGTGAGCGTTTTTTCTGAATGACCCTGTATAAAACCACATGTGTTTCTGAAATAGTGAATAACCAAGTGATTCCTCAGTCCAATATAACCAGATACTTAGGAATGTACTTGAATTCAGTACTCACGCGGAAGCCACATGTCAAAATAAAAATAAAAGAAATGAAAAATTGAGCAAAAAATTTGTACTGGGTGCTAGAGCGCAAGTCTTAATTTCAAAGAAATTACTTTTCTGCGTATCTATTTAGACCAACTGGAATACAGCTATGGCGCTGTGCTAAGCAAATAATTAGAAAGGCAGTGCAACTAATACAAAAAAAAAATTGTTACATTTTAGCGTTAATGTGCCACATCAAAAAAATAAAAAAAAATGATTTTGCAGATTGAAACGTTAATGGAGTAATTGTTCGATTTGCTTTGAAGCACAAACGTCGTCCACGTTAACATGTGAGTTCAAAAATGGTTTGAATGTTTGATGTGCAGCCAAACGTAAAAAGATTTAACCTCGAGAATCGCAGTATCTAACTTAATAAATTATTATTTGTAATGCTGATTATTTAAATAAGAGACTCATTTTTCTATTGAAATGTCAGCCGAGTTTACTGTGTAATGAAAATAATAATCGGCTTAAAATCGACGAATGTGAAATAAAAATAATGCTTCAGCAGTTTTATTTTTGACTATTCTTATCGTCACTATGATAATATGGGTTAAGTATTCCATTGTACGAGACGGTACGGTTTCACATTGTATTTTTTATGGTACATGTACACGTTGGCAGGTAGTCTGTATCAATGTCGTAATAATCTGTTGCACACCAAGAAACAAAAATGCTCGTTGCCCTTTTTGCCAGCATCTATTTTTTTTTGCACATTGCAACTCAATGTTAAATTTGATTAAAATGGGAATTATAACAATACACAGAGAAGGAAAGAAACTCTTTAACTTCGAATTATTACCGTATATATACCTTCTTCTTCTAATCTCATTCGATTACGAGTATGAGTTTTATCTCTAAGGATAAATTAGTAGTGCAATTGAGGAGCACGGAACCGGAACATAACAGCTTCCGTGCTGCCGACCAACGTGAAACAGGTCATCAGTGGCGGCCTACTCACATTGATGCGATTGTTCACCGGCTGCATATTCATGTGATGCTAGCGCACACGCATGACTACATTTGGAACTGACTATAGTCGCATGTTAGGCCCGTTGCCCATTGCAGCGAGGAATGTGAAATATGAAATGTGTTTTCTGAAAATCGATAACTGTACATTTAAATGTAACGCCGCTCGTTGCAGCGGGAAATAGTCGAAAGAGGCGAGCAAGGAAAATAATTCCTCGTTCGGATCGTTCAATGAGCGAGTTTTTCAAAAGATATTTCGTGCATTTCAAATGTTTCATATACATATTTTTTGTTATAAGAGGTGCCTTTTATAAAACATTTCTTTGCCATTTTTAATTGATATATATATTTTTTTTTTTGTTTGTAATTTGTATAAATATTTGTCCTCTTTTTTATTTAATTTCTATATACTAATGGAAAAGCTAATTGAAACGGTTAGGAAGCATGAATTTTTATGCAATACAGAACCCAAAGATTTTAAAAATAGAAATATGAAAGATAATATTTGATCTGTAATTGCACAAAAACTTGAAATAAAAGATGGAAATAAGTTTAAATAACTGAAAATGACTGTTAATATGCGGTTACTAATGTTATACTTTTAATATTACTCGAACGACATTCATAATTTACAAAAAATATATAACATTATTTATATTGTAATAAACTTAAAATTGTTCAAAACACATTAAAACGAATGACTAATATATATAAAAAACAATAAACACAAGCAAATAGTCCGACCGGTTTCGTCATTTATGTGACATATTCATGAACTGTGAATATGTCGCATAAATAACGAAACCGGTCGGACTATTATTGTATTTATTGTGTTTTTTATATACCTATATATTAGTCGTTTGTTTTAATGTGTTTTGAACAATTTTAAGTACAATATAAATAATGTTATATATTTTTTGTGAATTGTGAATGTCGTTCGAGTAATATAAAAAATATAACATTAGTAACCGCATATTAGCAGTTATTTTCAATTATTTACATTTATAATATATAGAGCGGCTTACGGAAGGAAAACGTTTATAAAAGATGGTAAATTATTTTTCGCCTGTATTTAAACTTTACATGCAGTTTTAAAATCTATTATTTTGAATTTTATTATTATACAGAAGAATATAAATATGACTTCGAAAATTTTTATTAGTTTTATAATTTAGTTTTGTAAAGAAAGTTTTGAACTTCAGAAAAATGTCCATTAAAATTTAATAATGTAAAGTGATTAAATTAAAAGCAATAATTCTATTGTAGTGTTTTTATTCGGATATTAAGTCAACCAATTTACAATTAATTACAAAATCCAACCTAAAAACTAAAAATTACTATACTTTAGTAAAACATTTTAATTATTTTATTTCTTGTACAAGATATTTCATTTTGATCCAACATAAACATATAAATGTACTATTAGGTCTTATATGATGTGATACGAAAGTTTGGAACAAATTCAGCGTTATTTATAAATCTGATATGTGTAAATTTTTGTTGTTTCAATATTTGTAACAATTTTACAGAGTTTGATTTTTAGTTTATATATTAATACCTTAAGTATTTAACTTGTTGCCGATTAAATGATTATCATTTTATTACATAATAAACTTTGTTAATACAGAAACCTATATTAAAATGAAAACAAACGATTAAAGATAAAAGTAAAAAACTAAATAAAAATTCGATAATTTAATTGGAAACTATTATTTCCTCGTTCGGTGAACTCGCTGCAATGAACAGTCGAAAAAAATCACATTTCACATTTCACATTCTTCGCTGCAATAGGCAACGGGCTTTATCGTGCTATAAATGCAGCCCAAAATATGTCCATACTGCTGTATACTAACTAGCGCGCATATTCTGTCATCGCCCGGGATCAGACCCGAAACTTTCGAAACGGAAGCCAAGCGCTCTAGATTTTTTATTTACTTTAATCGAATGAATTGTTTAACATATTGTAATTATTAAAAAAAAAAAAAGACAAAAAAAAACATGCACGTAATTTCGGATTTTAGCATTCTCACTGTTTTAGTCATGACTTCTTTTTTACAACATACAGTTTACTTTGACTTTTGATCTCAGAATCGTATTGAAAAATCTAATGTTTATTCCTCAATCAAAGGATATTCAGTTCCGTTTTTTTCTCATGAGTACAGTTTAAGAAGTTCTGATAGATTGAAAAGAGCATTTCTTTTTGCTCATTTGTTAATATTTTAAAAGACAGTTTTGCGCATAACTTACATAATTTTAATCAATTTCTAAGATGGTTTACTTGTTGAATTATTGGTTTTAAAACAGCATTTATAAAAATTCTAGCTTATATTTATAATCTCGCAGACGTATTTGTATTGTCTACTGGTTGTCGTTCTTGAAGTGATCCACCATCTATACGTGTTTCAGAGGCTGGCTATTATTCTTTGAAAAAACCTTTCGGAGTTTTCAGCTAAATTTTACACAAAGTTTAATTTACAAGTTTTATTATTTTTTAAAAACAATCATTCCTCTGACAAGACCGTGATGATGACTTAATATTAATAGTAACGTCGTAATTAGAAATCACAAAAGCACGACATAATTAATGGCGGACTAAATTTTGTCGCACTAAAGGCGAAAGAATAATCTCATTATTTAATTACCACGTTACAAAAATATATTATATATATATATATATATATATATATATATATATATATGTGCGTGTGCGTGTGTTTATTGTTTTGATTCTTTTCCTTAATTATTCCTACTATCAGAAGTGGTTGTTTTGGACCAAGTGCGCTATGTAAAGTGTACCAAAAACCATGTGATGCTTCGATGCACGCATAGTTTAATTCCAGTTGGTACAAATCGATGTCGAAATTGTCCGTGTTGTTCCTCAATTGTTCTAGCATCGGAAGGTTCGTTGCGATTATTTACGCGTTTAATATTTTTGTGTTTTATAAAGTGTAATTGGTTAATTAAAGATGACAAAGGTTAAACTTTTTTTGGAATGTTTTTAAATGTATTTAAATAAATTCGAATAAATTTTGGTTTTTATAAGTTATCGTGGTAAAGCATGGAAGAGTGGTTTTCAAACTTTTACTACTTAACATGAGGATACTTTAAAATGCGTAAAGGGCTATTAAATTCGAAGAAGTTGTTACAAATATATCAATAGTAACAAAAAACATTCCACTCTTAATGCAAATTTTTCAATTAAAAGACTATATAACGGCGGGTTTATTTTCATGATCAGTAATGTTTACATTTATTGCCTGTACATTTTAGTGAAAATTGTAACGAAACGCATAAAAAAAATGTTTATTATATATTTCAGTTTATAGTAGTAAAACTTTTGAAGGGGTTGAGCTCCGCAAATCCCTTGAAGTCAGCGTGTTAGGCGTCAGATAAATTTTATAAGTCACAACCATTTAAATGAGGAAGAAGTAAATCAACTTGTTATAATTTTATTATTAACTAATAATTAATAAAATAAGCATTTATTGCTTGAGTTGGTTAGTGGTCATTGTGAGGGTAAAATATTTAAAATATGAATAAAACAACTTCCAAAAACTAAAACACTTGATTTGCAATTTCTCTGTTTCTACTGATATTTTATTTGCATTTGTTTCAATTTGTTCAATTTGTTATTGTACAAGTGAAAGAACGTTCGTGTAATACTAATAACCAGGAAATCGTGATGATTTGGATCGCGATTAAACCGGGAATTTAAAAATTGCATTTCACTGGCCACCGTGATTTTCTTAGCATTCTAACTGCGATGCATCTTTAAATGTTGTGTTATTCGTTTAAGTAATGTATGCAATACAATTCGGCTGGTTCTAGTGTCGCTAAATTTTTATGGCGGAAATTTTATTTATGTTAAATATTGCTAAAATTAACATTGAAAAAAACACCAAAAAAATTTAAAAAAATAATAGCACACTGCTTTTATGGATTTTCAATTTCTTTTTTTTATCTCGGCAATTCGTTTCTAATTAATGCGTTTTTTTTTCTTTTTTTTTAAACAAAAATATACATTTTCCTCCTCTACTGAAAATATGAAACTAATTTTAACTTTTTTCGTTTAAAAATAGTTACGCGGCTTAATTTATTTTGTACGTTTAATGATATCGGTCAACTGTTGTTCCCATACTGCTGGAGTATTATATTTTCAATTTAAAATTACTTTAGAATCGCTCTAAATTTTGCATCACTTATTAAACATATTACATTATTATTCACGAATTATGTAGATCGCTCGGTTTAATAATTTTATTTGTTCCATTGTAGATGTACACCAATGTATTTTTTGCGATGGATTATTGTACGAGCGAGCGAAATAATACAGGAACTGCCACGGTAAATGTGTCGTTTCTTGCGTGCAATGATAATTATATAAACAAAAGTATTTTAAAATGAAAATTACTCTTGTCATATCTCGACATTTGAAATACGTGTATTCATTTCTATTTAATTGTACAACTTTTATTTATTACTTGTTTTCCTAATTTTTTAAGTCATATTTGTAAGTTTCTTCTTCTCTTTAGTTAGATAATTTTCCGAAACGTTACAACTTTTTTTTTAAGTATTGTTGTATTTTTCCTTCCAATTTTTATTTAATTATAAGTTATTTATTGCGGTCGAAAGAAAATATAAAAATTAAAAATAACCGTATTTTGTTATATAATTTTAAAATAAGTTGCCATATATGTAAGTTAAAATAAATCATCGTTCTCTTAAAGTTAGTAAAAATTATTTAGATAACTTTTTCGTTATCTGTGCGGATTGAAAGAAGGAGTACGATTTGTTCACTTTACTATATTGTTAATGAAAAGTATTTTATTAATATTTTTCTCGGTTGTTCGCGTATTAAAAAATTAAAAATGACACTAGTCGCGAAAACAGAAATCCGAATACTGTTACAGTTAGCGCGCGGATGCTGGAAACAAATATTGAAAAACATGCAGGTGACGCGCGGAAATTCGCCGTGATTCCCTACGGGATGTTCAGTGAGAATGTGCACCGAAGTGTTGAAGTCGATGCATATCGGGAGACAAACTAAAATCGAACAATTCGTTAAGCTATTATTAAACAAAAATTAACACTTTTTGGTTTTTCGATACTGCTGGGACCAATAATAAACTTCTTAATATAACCGTCGGTTCGTGATTTAAAAACGTTAGATACGTATTATATCGGTATGTGTATTAAGCCGTATGTCTCGATGTCGTTAAGATTGTAGAAATAATAGAACCATTAACGAATTTGTAATAACGGTGTAATTTAATGTGTTGTTTCAGTTATGTGCGCTATGTGGCAGGAGTCTACCCTTAACAATATCTGATTATAATTTTCTCATAAAAGGGGATGGTGCGGATAAATTAATATTGTAATCCGAGCAGAAGAGGAAAAATTAACGAAAGAGATGAGTGTGTGTGGCACACTATTCCCGCGTCTTTGACAATGTAGTACAGGATAAGAATTAAATGAGCGTGGGCGAATTTTAGTACCCAGTTGAGATTTCTCCTACGGAATAACGTGCTACCATTATTTTTAACATACCTTAGAAGAAAAGAATTTTTGATTAATTTCTTATTATTATTAGTTTTTTGCTGTTATTTGCCTCATTTTGTTAAATTTTTTTTTTTTTTTTTATAAAATATTTTTTCTGATTTAATTGAGAACTTTAACACACGATGTTTGTAAACGTATTAAATGACGAATATTAAAAATTATTAATTCTACTAATTAGATTAAGTATCTACTATAAATAAAACAAAAACGTTATAAGACAAAAAAGTATGCTCACTTTTGGACGAAAGCTGCCATGAAACAAATACGTTTGCAAATATCTTAAACTTTCAAGGAAAATACAGGTTTGCAAAGTCGTTTATTTTTTCGAGCTAAATTAAAACTAACATCGCGATTGCTTATATGTCGAAGTTATTTTGAAGAAATTATTAAATTGACTCTTCCGTTGTCAAAGATATAGAACGTCTAATTAGAAGGCTATTTAAATTAAAACTGCTTCTATTAGATATGTATTACGTGCGCTTGCTTGTACAAGGAGATTTTCTTCTAGGTATTTCGTTTAAAAAAAATTTTATTTTTTATTTCGTAACTAGCTTCAGACATTTACTTTTCTTTCTTTTCTTTTTTCTTTTTTTTTGCCTGGGCGTTTAATTGGCTTACTGTAATTTTGCACAACGAAATATTAATCTGATCGTTTAAATTTTATAATAAACGATTTCTCAGCGGTAAAAATGAATAACCTATTTAATGTTGAGATTTTGTTTAGCAATAAGAATTTACATGAGATGAATGATGTTTATATTATTGCGCCGAAAATTTTAGTTCTTTCCAAGTATTGGGCTTCAAAAGACATAATGTTTGGAGTGCGTCATTTTCATTTGGCGATAAAGAATTAATAACATTCTGCGCATTCGCTAATGATCTTTCGCGTTAAAACTGTTCGATTACTGGAGACGTTTTAACATTTTTGTATGCGGCGAAAGGCAAATGGCATCGTGTTGTCTCTTGCACGAGTAACAAAAAATGTGAAGGATCTCTCCAAAATACGATTTTAGACCATTTTTTACGATTTTTATACTTTTTTAAACATTTTCGAAGGGATCGAAAATGAAATAATGTAGTTTGATGCGGTATTTTTTTGTTAATTAATTATTTTTATTGTTCCCGTATACACCGTGCCTTCTTGTATATAGAATAAAATTATAAAGGAAAATTATTTGATTTCTTATTATTTTTTATTTTTTATCTTTGGTCTGGTAGTCAAGCATTGCACTTCAACTCCTATACTACTACCTATTTAAGCCCAAATTAAATTTCAATTGTATTATCTGTTAAGCGAATAATTTTTTTTTTTTTTTTTAATTTGCCCTCTGAAGTCGGATAAGTTTGTGTTATTTATCGAGTACGAAATAGGAGTCAAATTAATCGTTTTTTTTTTTTTTTTTTGGCGACCTCAATCTAACGAATCATAATATTCGTTAAATCGGCGAAGTTTGAAACAGAGTTCTTTACTGAAGCACTCCGAAATCAGGATCGAAATCTGCGTCAGTTTAATCAATTCATTTTTGTCACTGTGGAATTCGAGTTGCTTACAGTATAAATATTCCATACGAATAAAATGATAATTAAGTTCGTTCTTTCATCACCCGGAAACTATCTTGATAAAATTTACATTTTTTTTTCTAGAGGCTCTATTTCATTGCAGTTAAAATTATAATATTTAAAAATTTTTGATCAACTATGAGTGTTAAGTTTCCACAGAAAAGACGAGTAAGGGAAGCGGTGTGTATGTGCGCAATATTTATGTATTTTTTCTTAATATCTATTTTAACTATTAATGTTTTTCATAGTATTTTATTTAAGCTGCGATGCTTTCGAGGTTTTAATTTTTTATTCCATTTATCAAAAAAAAAAAAAAGAAGCAAGACGTATGCCTAAATGTGATCAATACTGGGATGTGATTCTGGAGGGGGTTGGTGTCAGCGACACTAGTCGAATGAAAATTTTTTTCGCTGTCATGTTCGTGTTCTGTGGACTTTGAAATCCACTGGATTTATGGGTCAAATATCGGCACTTTGCGGCTCATTTCATCAGATAATATTGGGGACACCGACGAGTGCGTTTAGATAGTTGCCTTTGTTCACTTCGCTATGTCCTTTCTATTGGTTGTAATTTATTGATTGTGTTACTAGTTATCGAACTCTTGATTTTTGCTTAATTAACTAATGATGAAAATTACAATCCGGGCACGGTGACTGACATCGTCAATAACTGCGTCTAAAAATTTGGTTCTAAATAAAGGAAGCTGTCTACGAACCGTCCTCTAAAGGGTAAATTAAAATGAAACGAAAATACTTTTTTTTCGAACGCTCCTGATTGCGACTGAAGAACTCTTTTTGCTATTGTTATTCTGGTAGAGATGAGATGACAGAGATAAACTGCATTTGCAGTAACCTTAAATCGCTGTTATTACACCATTAACTGATAGCAATACAACGCATATAATGTTTGAGACTTCTATAGACTCTTAACTCCAATGAAACTTCTGTGTGCACAATATTACGAAATAGTAACAAAGCAAAGCTATTTCAAGGTTGGTGTTAATCGTGTGGAATTAATGCGCGATGACCAACAGAAAAACTGTGGGAGCTACAGAACGGACATTGTAGGAAATTCATAGAGATGATCAAGCAATGGATAAGATCACAGTCTTTTGTGGTGACTTTTGACGAACGCTAGTGACAAAAGGTACCACGGTTAACGAGGTAAATGTATCGCTGAAACGGTTCTTTCTAAGGGCCAAAATTCAAAGGTTGCAGTTAACAGTTAACATGAAAGTAAGACATGACGGTAATTGACAAGAATTTTTCAATGTGTTGGTAAAAATTAAAGAAGGAACTTTAGTAGAAAAGAATAACTAAGTAAAACAATTTGTTCATACGGTAGAGGAACTCATTCGTTTAGTGTAAGGTTGCATAAACATTGTATCAGCGGATTTTTTGGATGTGAAACGAGTTATTTTAACACCTATCATATACTTTGCTGCTATGTGGGACCTCCCGCTGTGTTTAAATCAGATATATATATATATATATATATATATATATATATATATATAAGGCAAGTGCGTGTACGTAAAGACACACTTTTCTCCATGACCACCCACTGTCATCCACTCGCGGTAATGGTGGTAGATAGCCCTTGACTTCCTGCTGTTAGTAAAGGAGTTTAGTCGAAATGGGTGGAAGTGGGTAGGCGTGGGTGGAAAAAATGTGTAATGAGATATATTTATCTTTTTCTTACACATTGTGTTGATGAATAGAGTCCAACACTTTTTGTTTGGCATTTTGTATGCCAGTAAATGACAGAGGTGTATTCGGAATTTTTCTAGAATGATCTAGATTTTTCCAGAAAGTTTCAAAATGTTCTTAAATATTCAGAAATAATTTGGCACGTACTAAAATGATCTAGAATGGTTTATATCGTTCCCGAATAATTCTAATTTATTCTAAATAATCAAAAATATTCGAAGATGTTCGATAATAATCTAAACTATTCTAAAACGATCTAGAATGATCTATAATGTTCTAGAATAATCTAAAACGTTTTATAATAATGAAGAGTCATTTAGAATGTTTGAAAATAATCTGAAATGTACTAAAATGATCTAGAATAATATAGAATGTTCAAGAATATTCTAAAATACTCTGGAATGTTCGAGGATACATTCAAATTTACTAAAATGATCTGTAATCGTTTAGAACGTTCCCGAATAATTCTAAAATAATCAAGAATATTCTAGGGTGTTTCGATAATAGTCTAAAATGTTTTGAAACGACCTAGAATGATCTGTAATGTTCAAGTATGGTCTAGAAGTTTCGGGAATAATTTAAAATGTTCTATAATGATCTAGAATCATATAAAATTTTTGCGAATATCCTAAAATATTCCAGAATGTACGATAACAGTCTATAATTATTTAAAACAGAATAATCTTTAATGATCTAAAATGTTTTAGAATATTCTAAATTGTTCGATAATAATCTTAAATGATCTAAAATCAATGAAAATAATTTAGAATCAAGCGAGTTGAGGAAAATTGTAAGAAATTTCGATTTTTGAAGATATATAAGGCTGAAATTTATAATAACAATATTATCGATAACTCCAATAATTATTAATAATTATAATTATTAGAAACAGCTATTAATGGACTTGTGTAGTTATAATTTTTTTAATATTTAAAAAATCAATTTAAATTTTTCACAATTTTTTAAAAATATTTTAGGATTTTCTGGAAATTTCTAAAATTTAATCACCCAGAAAGTTCTAGAAGATTCAAAAAACTATGGATTCTAGAAATTATTTATGCTATATTCCAGAAATTTCCATTCTCGAAGATGTATAGGGCTCTAGACTTATATGAGATTCTCACGAAATTTCTTCAGTTTTCGAAATCAAATATATCTAAATGTTCTAGAATGTTTGGAACCAGAAATTTTGATTTAGCAACGATTAAGAGTGGATCAAAGAGAAAAATATCAAAAAGTTCAAATGAATATTCAGATAATAAATTCGAGTGATTCTGAAAAAGTGAATATAAAACTTTTTTTTTATTTTTATTAATTCGTAAGTGAAACACAAACTGGCGAAAACGGGCATCTAAAATACAGACGTCGATCATCGGACCAAGGCGAATTCTTCGCAAAAATTAAAATACGAGGCCATGAAGAAATTAAAGTTAACAATCAATGTGAGTAGAATTCCATACAATCCGCTCCTTTCTAAAATGTTCAAAGCCCGTGTATCAATGTCGAATACTGCAGTTCTGTTAAATCCGCCAAATACATACGGAAGTGATATTGCTGTCTTTACAATGACCAGAAAAGAAAATTACGATGAGATAGTATAATATCAAATGGGTCGTTATATTAATAACAATGAAGCAATTGGCGAATTTTACGTTCCCCGATACACGATCGAAATCCACCGGTTGTTAATTTATACGTTCACTTAGAAAATTTATGTGTATAGTTCACTACAGAAACAGGAGAAAAAGTCGCGACTGGACCACCAGTACAAACCACTTTGATAGCTTTCTTCGAGCTATGCCAAGACTTTATTTCATTCGGAAGTACTAAGCTTCTACACATGGGATGTATCGAGTAAAAAAGTTTTACCCTCGAAAATGTGGAGCGTCATTGCAAGGAATGATGGAGTGTTTAAGAGTAACGCAATAGGGCGAGTATACATAGTGCATCCAAAAAGAGTCGAATGCTTCTAATTACGTATATCGCTTCATACTATTCGTGGCTCGACATGTTTTGAAAACCTAAGATCTATCGACGGGTACATTTGTGAAACATATATGGAGAAGCATGTCAACGATTAGGTCTGCTAGAAATCGACAATCACTGAGAATTGGCCACGAGCGAAGCAGTACAAACGAAAACAGTAAATCAAACTCGGGTATTGTTTGCGATTATATTAACTATATATAGTCGATCAAATCCAAATCGACTATGGCTGAAATATTGAGGAAGTATGAGTGACGATATCTTGACTGAAAACTGCGACGACGAAATCTAGACTTCGAAATTGATTTGTATAATGAAATTTTTAATAAAGTCTTGATATTGCTGGAAAGTTAATGTTTAGCAATATCCAACCAAACTCTAATACAACTGGAAGTTCAGCCATCACGACGAAGTCAATTGGATGCTACAAACAGTGAATTATTAAAGGAAAAAATTTACAATATCGGCGATCGTGGTTTTACAATTAACACAACAAAGCCTTATTAATTCGGAATCAAATACAGGCATATGACATGATAATGGATTACTTTAAAAAAAGCAACAGGGTGGCATAATATTTCCAGATGCACCGGCGGTACCGGGAAAACATTTTTAATTAATTCAATCCTAGATGAAATTCGCGTAAATAAAGAAATAGTATTCGCCCTGGCATCAGCGGGAATAGCGGTTGCACTTGTTTATTAATGGCAGATGAACAGCACCTTCTACGTTTAAATTACCTTTAAACGAGGCTGAACTTGAATTTCCAGTACGTAACATTACAAAATCATCAGCATGTGGGCAAATATTATGAAACAGTGCAAGGTCATCATATGGGACGAAAGTACAATGTGGCCCACAGAAAGTCTTTGGAAACACTGAATAGAACACTCCAGAATCTACGAGATAACACGAGTTTAATGGGAGATGTATTGCTAATATTGTCTAGCGATGTTTGTCAAATGTTGCCAGTGATTCCAAAATCGACTCCAGCAAATGAAATAAACGTTTACTTAGAAATGTATTTATGTGACAGCGTGTAAAAATAGTCACGTTAACAGCGAGTATGAGAGCACAAATTTCGCGAGACAAAAGAGAGCAAGAATTTACCGAAAATCGTTTACAAATAGAAGAGGGTACCTGTTCGATAGACGAAAATTCTAGTCAAATCGCACTATTCATTTGAATTTTGTAACACCATTGAAACACTTGAACAACAGCTCATAAGCGAAATATATAGCTGGGGATATCGTCGAAAATTATACCAATTCAGACTACTGGTCACGCGAAGGAGTTATTCAAGCGACAAAAAACGAAATTGTCAACGACGTCAACAAAACCGTCCAAGAGATGATTTCGGGGGAAGAGAAAATTTACATATCGACTGATAGCATGACCGATGAAAATGAAAGTGTAAGCATTCCTACTGAATTTTTAAATTCGTGAAATGTTACAGTGCTTCAAATTAAAGATTGGCTCGCCGGTCATTTTACTGCGGAATCTGAATTCACTGAAACTGTGTAATAGTACAACACTCTGCATCAAACAACGGCAGAATGATATCATCAAAGTCAGTATATAATGACTGGAAAACGAAAAAGGTACACGATATTCATTCCGCTAATACTGTTAATATCAAGTGGATTGCCCTTTAGTTTTAAGTGGTTGCAATTTTCAGTAAAGATGACTTACACAGCATGAGCATGAACAAAGCACAGGGCCAAAACATACCGATATTGCAGCGTTAACTTAAAGTAATCATGTTTTTCACATAGCCAATTTTACGTCGCGTGCTCACGAGTTGGATTACCTCAAAATTTGTTCATTTATAGTTCGAAAATAATAAAACCAGAAATATATATTGTATAAGCAAATGTCGTGAGAAGAAATTAAAAAAAAAAAAAAAACTGTATATATAAAATGTAAATATGTATATATAATGTACAATATATGTATTAAGACTGGCCCTCATGATATTAAGCGTGCTATGTATCCTGACACAGGCAACGCAGGGTATTGCAGCTAGTTTATTCATAAAAATCAAATTTTAGTCTAGGTTAAAGTAATTCCTCCCTTACATTGAACAATGCTAATTATACACGTATAAAATAGTTATATATATATGTTTAAAAATAAAAATAAATAAATAAATGTATAGGCATATAAAAAATAATAAAAAAAAAAAAAATATATATATATATAAGAATATAAAGATTTACTTTGGATATAGGTCAGTTGGCGTATTTGATCGATTCAAGCTATAAACGTAAGGGGATATACAACGAATTAATTAAAGTACTGAACATTATCATTTATAGTATTAATTTATATTCCATGTTATTGCTGCTCAGTCGAGCTCGAGAATATAGTCCTCCTCGGGCTTGGTCTGGTCAGTTTTTTTCTACCAATTATTCTACTCTGGCATTCGATGGTAACACACTTACGGTTAGGTTTGCTTGACATTTTTTTTACTTTATAAGGAGTAATATATAACTTGGATAGATTCGGTGTTGCGGATAATTTTTTTTTTTCTCTTTGGGCGCGTCTACACAGGACATTTACCCAACACAAAGGATTAACAAATAATGAAACGTAGGGATTTGAAAGTTATATCAGAAAGCGATTAGAAACAACTTACCCATGTGCGTGTTCACTAATCGTTACTATTTCCATAACAATAAGAGTAAACAATCTTGTTTAGTTTTGTGTTTATTTTAACTTAATAATCGCCAAATGGTTTTTTGCCAGGTCAAAAAAAAAATATCAGACAAACAGCCATAAATGTTTTAACATAATCCGCGAATGCCTGTATAGAACAATTACAAGACAAAATTAGCCAGACCGATTCTGAGGTAGAATAAATTCTCAAACTCGACTGAGTAGCAAAAGTATGGAGTACAATATATTCAGTTTATTAAGACCGTAACATTTGTGTAATATTTTATTGATCACATACTCTAGCTTATCTTTATGAAGTATAACGGTTTTAGATAACTAGTATGTTATAACCAATGTTAATAAAAGAAATTAGATTAACGAGAACCAAAAAAAAAAAAAAAAAAAAAAGAATTATACGCAATGTCGAAAGAAGGCTGTAGAGAAATTCAGGTGCATTTAAGGATACATAAATGAAGAGATAAACTAAATTTAAAGTAAATGTCGCACATTACAGAGAAGAGAAAGAGAGAAATCCGGAAATAAATAAATAGAGATAATTAAACGTACTTTCCAACAAAACTTATTGTAGCAGCTGACAATATTTTTTAGCCCACTACCAGTGTCACAGATACTAAAAAGAAAAATGGCGAGGAAAAATTATAACAAAATAATTAAAAATAAATAAATCAAAACATTCGCAATTAATATTTATTTACTTTGCAGAAAATCAAGATAAACGAAATAGAAGTCGGCAAAGTCTGCACGTAAACCCAGGCGACGCGAGATATTGAGACAAAAGGTGAAACACGTGATGCAATAGCTGCTCAATGTCGCGTTAGGAAGATTAATTGAAGACGGTAAAAGCGTAATAAACACCCATTTGTATGATAAAATTATACAATGAGACTATAAATGCGCAATGAATTTCGTTTCCTCTTACACCGAATATTACGCGTATCGGTTTTCCAAGGAGTATGATTAATTAAAATTATTTCATCATTCGTTAAATTAATTAAATTAATTTCTCGATCATTTCAGTTGGGACAACGGCGGCCACGTTACTGGAATTGTAAAGTGAATGCCGAATTTCAGATGAAAGTATTTCATACACCGAATCGGGAATTAAAATAAAAACGCGGCTGATTTTAACAACACCCGTAGGAAATTCGCCGTCTTATTATTATTCAGATAAATGTCTTTGCAACTGAAAATAATGCCCGTTCCTGCATTTTCCATTTGAGGACGGCAGAGGTAATCAGTGAACGAAATTTTCTAAAATTTACCACTAAATCGGTTATGGATGCAATCGAATTACGATGATTATTTTAAACTTTTAGTTTATTTTTATTTTTTTTTGTTGCTTTTTTTTAGGCGCAATGATGACCATTTTGCCAGTTTTTTCTTCCAACAAAACTTTTGGTAAAATATTATAATAAAATTATAATAAATTTGTATAATTTATTTGCTTTTCTACACGGGAGATTCCAGATCAACACTGATTAATATGTTCTAGTAAAATATTGCATAGTTTCACGATTTACGAATAAAACTTAATTTTTTGGAAATTATACATCTGATAGCTCCATATCATGCGGTCAATTGAGTGCTCGCTTATATCGTAATTCCATATTTCTAAGCTTACTATATTAAATTTTTTGAAAACTTGCGCGGTAAACATATGCTTTGTTCTTTATCTTACCATCGTGAATAATTCGGGTGAATCATTAGAAAGACAGGTCATTGTTGTTATTGAGAAGTTTATAATAAATTTTTCTCGTATTAATACTCAGATTCTTCTAATAATATTTCCATTTTTGTTTAGTGTTATATTTTAGCATATTTCCGAACTCATTCTAGGAATATTTCATATTTCTTGAGTATCCGGTATTATGCGCGCTACGTCAATTTTTTCAATTCCGTTGTGTCTGAGTATCCAATTAAATTTGTCCATTACTTTTGTTTGTTTTTTTTTTCTCCATAGATCTTAGTAATATTCCATAATATATTGTTGCATTTATTCCTTCTATTATCGATTTTTTAGAACGCTGAATACGAATCTGTCATTACAGTATTTTGATGTTATTTTTCTTCTTCTTAAATAACATGGCCTTATGTATGGTAGCTAGGCCGCACATAAGGAATACATTGAAAATATTTTAAATGTCCTCTATAGAAAATAAAGTTTTGTTTTATTATGTCCGCAGCTGCATTTGTGTATATATGCATTCATAATTTGTAAATGCTTCGCTTACAATTTCTTGAGAAATTGTATGTATTTACTTGATGTGAATTATTTTTAATAATAGTCTGCTTTTATATTGTTCGGTATAATTAGTGTTATAATATTAGGGGTACTAACGGTTTGTACTATATAATTAACTTGTTACCAGCATGAGAGTCCTATTTGATCAACATTTGCCATATAAAATACACGTCGATTTAATTGTGGTAGAAAGTTGTTTATAGAATAACGTCGATCAACTTTATATTTTAAGTAAAATTTGTCACGCTTCTGGTTGACAGAATTGGTGCAGCGCATTTTATTTAGGATCGATCAAAGTGCTGTTTTGTATTAAATTAGGGGAATAAAAAAAAACAAAAAAATACATAAATAGATAATAAATAAATAGATAGAGAGATAGAAACTTTAATTGGACGGGCTAGGTTTATAGAAACCAATTTAGTATTATGTACAAATAATAATAATAATAATAATAATAGTAAAAATGGTTAATTTTTCTAAAAATTCTCATTAAAATAAATGCATAAATTAATACATGATAGAATTTTAGCTTACGAACATTTTGTATGAAAAAAAAATATCTACAGTGAAAACCGTTGATCTATAAATGATTAATTCACTACTTCGTAAAGAAATTAGTATTTAATTTCGTCAGTGTTTTTGTGAAGTAATGGTTACTTTATTTTAAATAGATATTAATGGTTGATAAGTACAAAGATTCATCTACGTTCGTTCGTTATAAGCAATCGATAAATCATCATCCAACGAAGCTTATATGTACAGATACATTTGTAACTATACTTACACGAACGTAAACACACTCATAGATGGTAGTGGTATAACCGTCAACAAAATGTACCTTTATTATCATGTATAATGATGAGGGCGATATTAGCCGTCCCCCTGCCACCGATAATGATGATTGCAATCGTAGTGAATATAGTATGAATGTTGATCATTTTATTTATTTTTAGCATGGAACATGTTTTAGCCGGGGTAGGAACCGGCCGAAAACGTTACGCGAAAAGGGAGACGAAAGTAGCGCGCTTATAATAAGAATACTACTGTAGTAGGACAAACGGATTTATAGGCAGTCAGTGTATATATTTAAATATATACATATATGTGTGAATATATATATATATATATATTAATTACAATGTAATTTTTAGGCTACCTTCTTTAGAAAAAATGTCCCAATTTGATGTAACGTTTGTTATATTTTATAGGATTTTTGCTATTGTTATTTGAAAAATGTCACAATTTTATGTAACGAAATATGTAACGAAAAATGTAACGAAAAAATGTCATAATTTTATATAATGAAAGTTAAATGTTAGGATAGAATTTTTGTGATTATGTTATTTTTTTTATGTTGATGCCAGTAAGAATTACGTTGTAAATTTTGATCATTTTATACAGAGTATAGAAGAGAAAGAGACAGAAATGAAAGCAAGAGGGGTCAAGGGGCACAGTCCCCTGCGAGCCCAAAATGGCCGAGTATATATATGTGTATATATTGATACGAATTTCACTATTGGTCCCTATTCCGGAGTACCATTTGATATGAATTTCGATCTGTATTTAAACTTTATATAAAAAAAATTAATAATAAAAAAAACAACGATCTTGCGGGCGCTAGTGGCACGTAATGGCTACCACTACCGGAAAAGCTCTGTTAGCGGCAGAACACTAAGCTTTTTGACCACGAGGAAATAACGCGAAAAAAAAAACAAAAAATAATTAACATAAATAAAAATATAAAATTTTAAATGTGCAGCATGGCGAAAGGCTGACATATATCTTAAAACGTACACGCGACGACGACAAGCAACAACAATTCAACGAAGAATTAACCCGACGACCATCATCGACTGAACAACGAATTAATCCGACTATATCGAGTGAACAATTAATTAATACACATTATCGCTTTATAGCGCAAGATGTACACACGAAGATTTCGGTACACGATGGGCTTTTACCGAACGACATAGTCGAATCGCTGAAATTACCCGGTACCTTATCAATTAATTCGAACGCCGATTTTTCTAGAACATTTTATATATATTTTATATGTATCTTAAAGCTGCCACTATCCTGTCTTTCCGGGATTTTATAAATTATCTTGCGACTCTCGTAGCTGTACGATCCATATTTATACGCTTCGACGGTAAACGCTATATCTCCGCGTTTTTCGACCGCGATTTCCCCCGCGAAACCAGTTCGCTCCCGTAACACAGCCGACAGAACGGTCGCGTTCGGGATAACCACGCTTCTCGGTCGAAAAAGCTTCTCCGATCGCAATTCACCGTCATTTCGGCTGCCCGAGAAAAACCCGAAATATAAATGGTTTAAAATTGAAATAATAATTTCTACCTCGGACAGCATTATCTGAAAGCGTATAAAACGTAATTAAAAACGCTACAACTGCCGAATCCGTCTCAATATATATATATATAATATATATATATATATATATATATATATATATATATATATATATATATATATATATATATATATATACATATATTATAGACGAGCAGAAAAAATGTGACGAGATTTAATGTTAATTTTTGGTATTTGGTTAGATGGTTAAGTTTTTAATGATTGTACAAATAGGATAAATGAAAGAAAAGAAAAGAGCGCAACCTGACTTTTGCAAAGACTAATAATTCACAGAAAATTCATGATATTTAAGAAAAAGATTATTTAAATTTAAATGAACGGTTATATAATTTCGGCTCCATCCGCACAACACACTAAATGGAATGAAATAATAAATGTGACGTGATTGGTACTAAAATGACGGTGATGTTCGGATTACAGCTCAAAACAAATTTCGCTCTATCGACTACTCGTGGTGGATCGTGCATCGATACAGACTTCGCTCGTTAAAATTAAAGGGATCGATTCGAAAAATTATATCAGTTCTAACGGCCATGTAGAACAAACAGAAAAATAAAATGATTATCCGTAATTTTTGTATTTCTTCATTTTTTTCATTTCTTCATTCATAATTTCCCAACAGAACATACAAAGTCGGAATTCAGCAAATCCGGCTAAAGCATGTTCCATGTTTCATAGTTTTAGCCGTAAGCTCTAAGTAAAGGCGCGAAGCGACGATTTTTTTTTAAAATTACAACCAGCCCTTATGAACTATCCAGAAATTTCGACGTAAGAGTATTGACGTGTAGGAGCTATCCATACGGTAATAGAAGCCTTAAAAGATGTGTAATCTGTCTTCATGGCTAAGAGCATATCGTCTGATTGATTCGATATCGGTTTCAGTTAATCAATAATTATCATTTTCCTTTTAATAAATCATTTTTTCGAAAACTTTAGATAGTACAGTTGGTCTCTGTATGATGGTACGTCATTTACAAGTTTACCAGGTTTGGGCACTATAATAATTTGAGCCATTTTCCATTGTATCGGCACGTGCTTTAGTCTAAATATAGCATTGGAAATGCAAGTAATGAGTAGTATTCCTCTTTTCGGTAGCTCTTTTGTGATGTTAGCTGTTATTAAGTATCATCATCTTAATATATAAGCCTCTCCAGATATAATCCCTGTACTCCAATCTTTCCTAAGCTCTATTTCTAATCGTCTTTTTATTTAACCCCTTCCTTAATTTCTGTTGTTGTTGGGTCAATGCCGCTGGCGCGCCCAAAAAAATAAAAAAAAAAAAAAAAAAAAAAAAAATATATATAAGCCAAAGCCTATATAAAAAGGAAAAACGGGATATCATGATATTATCCAACTAAACCCACTAACAGAAGGAGGCATTAAACGGGCCGTATCATTTATTTCTTCTGATGAAGAAAATAATAAGAATGGACAAAAAATTACAATAAAGAAATTAATAGATCAAAAAAGGAACCGAAAACCAGTAATTAAGAATATACAAAAACCGGAACCATCTGCTATTAAAATTATCGAAAGTAATATAAATACAAGTAAAAAAAAGCATTGAGTTTAATAACACGACAAACAAAGATAAAGATTTAAAAAATATTTCAACCAATAAAAGTCCTATTAAAAATAAATAAAAAAAACCTAAAAAAATGAAAAGAATTAACATACTACAATTTAATAAAGTTGTTCCGTCAAATGTATCGGGCACTATAACAAATGAAACACTTTCGTCATACCTGGTTTCAGCGCTATCCCTTAAGCTACTGTCACCAATATCAATATTACGAATCAACCCCTCAGACGATGAGTTTGCACACGTAATAAGCTAGCGAAGACATGTGTATGTCGAGCATGTGAACTGTGAGAATATTCCTAGATAATTTCTTCTCTGCAATAATAATCACGATTATAAAATTTTCATTCAAATCGAAGACCACATGTGTCCAAATTGCAGAAAAGAGAATAAACCGGTGAACACGCAGCACTAGACTCATTCTAGCCGTTCAGGCACCACTTGCTAACCTTAACAACTGACCACGGACCATGCTAGCAATTTGCCGCAGACAGTACATAAAGAAACCTATTCCTCGCCCTCAACGATAAATACAACATGTCCAAATAAAATAAATTCAAGACCACAATTGAGCAGCCGGAAATAGAGATGGACACGGACGCTAGTCCTCTGAAACGGCCTCATCCCAGGACCCCAGAAGCACTTGCTGACCCGAGACCAGCGATTTTCCCATCACGGCCGTTACCTAAACGGCCAGCTCTCTATATTAATCAGCTAGATAAGAAAGAGGAGCATGTATGGAGCCGCATAATGAATAGCCAATCTGAGAGCCAGAAGACGTAACTGAAAAAACAAAACACCTTTCCGACGCTGAACAACTAACTTTTATGATGAGATTTGATGAATTCAAGACATTTATCTAGACAGTAGCGACACACACAAAGTACATTTCCTATGCAACTGATTATACAAGGAGCTAAGTAGAGTTAATATGTATGCTTGCAGCAGTTAAAGCATATCTTACCGGCAGAAGCATTAAAAGTTGCTGCTCCCGAATCATAAGAAAATTATCGGAATTTTTTTTAAAAATAATTTGCGGGTCCCACAAGGCAATTGCCCGTCCTATCACGAGGTCTGAAGACGAGCGACCTCATAGCGACAGCAACGTGTCCAACACTAATTAATAAACTTTCCGTGTCCATATAGTCGTACAAAGTTTATACGGTATTACAGCAGTAATTATAACCAAGATGGCTGTAAAATCTTGTTTAATGCAGTGGAACTGTCGCGGCTTTAATAACAACCATGCTGGACTGATGCAGTTAATTGCACGACATTACCCCTATGCTATACGCTTACAAGCATCACACCTCAAATCAAAACATCAACCAAGAGTAAAAAATTATAAACTCTTTAAATGTGACAATATTTAAGGTACGAGAGCGAAAGGAGGTATTCTATCTCTTATCTACACCTCCACCCTTGCGTATCCAGTCCATCTCAACTCCTCTTTACAAGTTAATGCCGTCACTATATATGCCCCTCTTTTATCTAACTCTCCAGTTACACTATGTAACTGTTATATTCCCCCGAATAGCATGAATAGTTCCCACGAACTCGAGTCCATTATAACGCAACTTCCTAAACCAATAATATTATTAGGGGACTTCAACGCTCATTTCCCGATCCGGAGATCAAGCTATACAAACAAACATGGAGCAATCATTACTAAGCTACTTTTAAATACTGATTTATGCTTTATTCCTCAACCTACACACACGCATTTTAACCTCTCATACCATATGTTCTCAACTATCGACTTGGTTTTCTTCTCCCCGGTCTTATATCCTAAATTAGAGTCGGTAATACTGCCCGACTTGTGTTTCAGCGACCACTTCCCTATTATAATTCATACCACAAGTCCTATATCAAACGTTCCCACAACAACAACTCCCCGCTTCTTATTCCACAAAGCAAACTGGGAAACGTTTCGTGTCAAGGTCTCTGTCCCGCATCAACTCAAGTCCTCTGTGGTAGAAAATATCAGGATACTTCTTGAGGCTATGTTTACTGCAGCGGAAACGGCGCTTCCCGAATCTAGCCCCTCGCCCCGTTCACGTCGTGTTTTCTGGTGGTGCAGTGAAGTTACCGTAGCAATAAGAAACCGTAAACGAGCCCTCAGGAAATACAAATCTTCAAAATTACTCAGGGATTTGATTGAATTCAAAAAGCTAAAGCACGTTACATAATTAAGATGAAAAAGCAAAAATCCTGGATCGTTTTCATCGATTCTATAGCCCAATCCACATCCAACCAAGTGACGTGGGCAAAAATTAAATCAATGAATAACCTTAATCGATCCAACTCTCCCACTTCTTTAATCCATAACAACTCAGTCGTATCAGATCCAAGCAAAGTTGCGGATATCTTCGCACAGCACTACTAAAATAAGTTCTCATCCCTAGTCTATTCCACCGAGTTTACATTTAGAAAAGTTTTTAATGAACAACAAGAATTGTCCTTCTTCCAACAATCCACGGACGCTTTCAACAGCAAATTTTCTATGGCTGAGTTAAACTTTCAACTCAAATTTCATACTCGCAACAGTGCACCTGGTCCCGACTCCGTTCATCCATACAGGGTTAAATATTTGCCAGCAGAGGCTAAGCGTTTCTCCTTAATATTTATAACCAAATATGTGTATCTGGCGATATTCCTCATTTTTGGAAATTGGCACACGTTATTCCTATATTAAAACCAAATAAAGATCCATTCCGTCTTGAAAGCTATCGTTCAATTTCCCTTTTAAACGTCTTATCCAAAGTAATGGAAAAAATGGTAAACAGGCGTCTCCTCTATGTCCTTGAACAAAACAATATCCTGTCTCCTATTCAAGCCGGAGGGCGTGAGGCGAGATCGACAAGCGATCACTTAATAACTCTGTAACGACAAATATTAACAAGCTTCCACCGCCATCAATATACGTACGTGGTCTTTTTCGATTTAGGAAAAGCATTCGGACACGTATGGCGGCATGGATTATTGCTAAAGCTCAAAGCCGCTGGAATAAATGGCTAGATAAGCAAGTATATCGCTAGCTTTTTAAGTAACCGAAAAAATCGGTACATCATTATCAGCACCCATTCCAACTGAGAATGTTGTGCCATAAGGCTCTGCTCTGAGTGCAACCTTATTCATAATATACGTCAATGACGTAGCCGATTGTATATCGCCACCGCTGTTTATCGACGATCTTAACATTTCCTTATCCTCAAATTTTCTTCCTATCGCTCAAAAAATACTCCACAAAACTATCAATAAAATACAGAGTTGGTTTGAAAACAACGGCCTAGCCATCTCGGCGAGTAAATCTGTATATGTTGATTTTTGCAGGGAGCGCTATTTCTCTCCCAGTGTGTCCCTAAATCTAAACAACCTTCCTCTTCCCTAGAAAGCCACTATCAAATTCCTCGGATTAATCTTTGATTCTAGGTTTACGTGGTAGCCTCATATTGCCAACTTAAAACATAGCTGCACCAATTCTATCCCCATATTAAAACATCTGGCTAGCTCCAGATGTAATATAAATTCCTCTTTAACATCTACAGATCGCTGATCTTATCGATAATCCACTACGGGTGCTAGGTGTACTCTTTAGCCACCAAATCTCTATTGAAATCCCTTGATCCTGTATATCACTCCGCATTGAAAACGATTTTGAAAATGCATCGAACCTCTCCAGCTGCTAGCATGTGCGTTTTGCCCGGGTGCCCCCCGCTTGCCTACTTCCGAAAATATTTCATACTGCGAAATATGTACCATCATTTCAGCCACACAAGAAACCTTCCTCTAAAGTTAGGGCATTATCCTCTTGAACCAAGCTTTCCCAGCGACCCACTACCAGAATTACTAGCCGGCCTGCGAAGATGTGGTATAACGTCTGTACAGAGGACAGCACCCATCCCTAGCGTCCTTATCCCCCTTGGATCACTTTCCAGATAAATATTGATCTAGCGCTGAAACAGAATTCAAGCACAACAGGTCCCCTCTGTATAGTGGAGATGGCAGGTGGGGCAATTAATAGGTATCTGGATCACCTAATTTACTACAAGGCAGTCGGTGAGGCAGGTCCACTGTCCGGAGCCTGCGTATTCGAGGGTCACGACATCTCATACGAAGCCCGACTCAATGACGCCTGCTACGCATTGGATGCAGAACTATATGCAATTGCACACTGCTTCCACCACATCGTTACGACTCACACCAGAGCCAGTGATTTCGTTTTTGGTTACTGATTCCCTACAGTCTCTAAATATGATTAAGGGCCAAAAATACAACAACCCGTTAGTACTAAAAATCTACTACCTACTGTACCAATTGTATCTAATGGACAGTTACGTATCGCTGCTGTGGGTTCCTGGGCACATTGGAGTGCCTGGTAATGAGAGGGTCGACGGAGTAGCACGTTCTGCCCTGCTCTCGCCAATGCCAGAGGACGCGGAACTACCGTTATCAATTGCGTATAAATTCTTAAAGGCGTGCGAAAACCAGTGGAGAACTGAATGGACAGCTGCTACAACATTTTTAAGAATCATTAAGCCTACAGTTGAATCATGGTGGCCACCGGAAGGAACATCCCGATATGACTTCAAGATCCTTAGCCGGCTGCGAATTGGCCACATCGCTATTTCCCACAAACACGCTATCTGTCCCTTGTGCGGGGTCAGCCAAGCGTATCGACAGTTTCTCATATACTGCTTACCTGCCAAAAGTTTACCGTATTATTACGAAAACAACTTGGCCTATTGCGAAACATAGAGCGCATCCTCTCAAATGAGGCAATTGCCATCACCAGAGTTGTTGCCTTCGTCAGAATGAGCGGCTTAATTCATTATATTTAAATGATCTTCCCCCGTGTGTGTTGTACCATAGTAGTTACACACAGCGCAGACAATTTAAGGGAATTAAAAAAAAAACACATAAATAACAATAAAAAAAAAAAATGGTGAATGACCAGATGGTGAAAGCTAGGTACAGAGGGAGGGGTGGGGTGGGGGGGATTAAAGAAATAAAAAAATAGAAACCTGCTGTCTTTGAACTGAAACTAGTCATACCAAGAGAAACGCGATGCGGTCGAAATTATCAGGCCAAAATGTAGCGATTCAAAAATTACAGTTTAGTCGACTTAGCGACTGCCATATACATAGTTTAAATATAATTTCTATCGAATAATATCTGTTAATAACTGTAAATGCGACATGTTAACCGCATAGCCTTCCATCACTAGACCAGCACTACTGGAGGCAGATCTTTCAGATGGGTGGATGACTTTGTACGGACAAATTTAATAAGTGAGACGAGTTAAAATCAATTTTAGAAAAAAAGGAAAAATGTATGCAAAACTGATATTAATTATCGCTAGATATTTGTTTTTCTTCTAGTTCAACCTAATAAAAATTATATCACATTCAACATTCACCAACGATTTTATTATTTCTTGGGACTGGTTATGAGTCTAACGTTGCGCATTGTTGCACTTGTTTTTGATCAGGCGATTGTTGTCAAAATCTGGTTTCAAAGCAGTTAAACTAGTTTTTAGAACTTAAGGTCATTATTAAAAAAGACGTTAAATTTCGGCTCGTTGTACTATTTACGATTATTACACTGTATACGTAGTTGCATTCATTTTGAAAGTGAATTATTTTGTATTTTTCAGGACTTTTATAAATTTCTTTTTTACATACGTGTATTGTTTATCGATATTTAAAGTGAGCGTGTTTAACACACATGCCGCGTATTCTACAATAGCAGATTGTTATCGCAGTTATAGTTAATAATCTAAATGCTATCTATTGTTAACGGATTTATTTATTTTTTTTTTTTTGTTTCCAAATAATATATTTACTTAATAGTTACAATTTATGTGATGAATTTCAAAGCGGCAATTTGGTTTAATGTCATCATATATTCCATTTGTATTATTTCACTTTTATACATTAATTTCTCTAATATTAATAATCTTAATGATGAAAATGTTAAAGTTACACAAATCGAATTGAATTAATTTCGTTAGTAAAATAGGCTTTATGTTTCTCTCTATTGTTGCCAAACAGAAATGCCTTTTAAAACCTTAATCGCCTCAAAATACAAATGAAACATTTCGCCCGATATTAATTTGTTAACCACCTAACGATAAAACATTTCGTCGCAGTGCAAGTTTTTAGCGCTGAAACAGCGAGCAGACTATGGATTCGAAAAAGAATTAATGTTTAAATTAAACAAAATTGTAAATGTATTAACGAAAAACAACGGTTTAAATAACCAGGATATTTAATTCACGCAGAACGTGTATTCATATTGACATTATCACGTGTATAAAGCTGTTTCACGTGTCGTATATTTAACCTATTGTCTCAACAACGACTCATATGACTTTTTAAGTGGTTTTGAACCTTTAAGGGACATGATAAGCGTTTAATGATAAAATTTGTTACCTTATTATTGCTACAATGTCGTGAATAATCTCGCTCTTTCTCTCTCTTTGCTGTAAATGTGTGTGTGAGCTAACCAGCCTTCACGTGCGATTTTATCTGTTTATTTAAAGCGCTTGTGTTGGTACGTAATATAACTAATGTTTACTCGATTCGATGGTCATCGCCGAGTAGCTTTATTTGAATACAGCGTACTCTCGATTAGCTTCCAAAGGCGTTCCTTGGTTTAACTGATTTTAATTTGTAAGAGCATCGCCTGTCATAAGCGAATTTCTTCTTGTACAGTTATTCGTATAACGAAAATAAATATTTCATAAAAAAAAGTTTGGATAATTAGCCTGTTTGCGCTGAAGCAATATGAAATTAAAAGAATAATAATATAACCGCATAGTGTACTGAAAACATTTTTTTTTTCTTTTATTAAATTTTTATTAGAGTCAATGTTTACGGAACATGCTCCATCTGCTTTATTTGAACCTGATTATTTGTTCGTTTTAATGAGTTTGACTATTCGCTGCAATTAGACAAGGCCATTGAACAAAACTGCTCCAAAACAAAGTCGTTCGATAAGGCAGTAACATTAATCCTTCGACATTGTCTGAATATATGGCTGACCACCTGTGATGAAATAAGTTGTAAACAAAAGGGAAATACTACAGGAGGAGACGAACGTACAAAGACATAATCGTGTGATACGGAAGTGTGCCCGATTCTAAGTTTGCTCAGTATCGAAAATTTTATGTGCGTTATTCCAAATCGAGACCAGACTACCACGGCTTTACATTTGGTTTTGATGGTTCTCAGCCACGTGGACTGTGATAGCCAAAACTGTTCCCATGCAGAAAATCGAGAATGGAGCAAGGTGAGTGGGAATTTGTATTCATGGGAGTGGACGGGATTGCTATAGCAGCCAGATTTACTCTGTTATTCTCCGGTATGTAAGCATGTGCAGGGACCTAGAAAATACCACCTCACAGCCTAATTGAAAGAGCTGCCTTGTAGCGTAGTTTATCTTTGGAGATATAACTCTTTCGTTGAATAAAGTGAGAGTAAACTTGATGACCACTGAAAAAGAGTTTGCAATTAAAAGAGCATTTTGCGGCGATGATTCACTAGGTATTAAGAATTAGAGGCATACAGAGATACCACACATTCCAGCCTTTACGACTGTACAAAAGTCATTAAGGCATATTGTGCGCTTTCATACGCGCACAAGGTAGGAGCTGGTCTTGTAGATTTACCTTAACTCCATCTGTGTACAGATGGAATTATATTTTTCTATTGTGGTCATTACTTTCTGAAGAAACCAGTAAGATTCGTGACTGGTTGTGTATGATTCATCGGCTGATATGACGCTGTTAAATATGGTGGGTGTACCTCCTTCAGACTTCATACCACTAGTAAAAAAGGTTATCACTTTTGATAATAGACCATTAGAATGGGATGGACGCGGATACGGATAAAGGGCCTAATGGACTACTTTATTATTAGCTAAAAAGGCACGCGACACTTTAAGGAACTCTCGAAATAAGCTGAAAAAACTTGATTGGTAGTCCTGAAAAGGTTTCTTTGGACTTATTCTTACGTAATTTTAATTTCTTGTTAGGTACTTTTATTCATTTTCGTACTGGTTGAATATTATACAGGGATAAGTTTGGAGAGTCCTACTCACGTGATCATCTTGATCCTACTCCCGTGATCATCTTGGTCCTACTGCCATCATAATTGTGCACACTTCTTCTATGCTACTCTAGCAAATTGCTATCCGTTTGTTTTGACAGAACTAATCAGATCAGTGTCATCATCTTTTACTAACATCCTCCCTCTTGGAAGAAATCGGTTCTCCGTATCTTCTTCTTCCTCAGCGGCAAACTCTTTCTTGCAAAATCAAAATAACCTTTTCAAACACAACTTGAAGGCATTTATTCCCTCTACTTCTTTATACAGCTGGGCGTAATTTTAGTCGTTCATCCTTCCTTTCCAACACTTCACCTTCTCCCACAGAGTCCACTCTACCATCTCCACTCTCTCTGCTGCCATTATGGGGAGCTTCTTGCATCTTACAATATACCTTCGTTCTCTTTAGTCTTTCATCCCTGTTATCTAACAGCGATAATTTCAAATAATTCAACTTTTTTCGTTTCCCCTGTTTTTTCATTCCTTTCTTTTTTTTCTTTCTCCTTTTTTCTTCCTTGAGTGCCTATTATCCTTCAGTACCCTTCTACTTTTTTCTGCTTTTCTTATAGTTCAGTACAATTGCTTACTTGCATATTCCACATATAGAACTTTCCACGGTACGGTTTATTCCCGAAAATTTTTTTTTTTTTTTTTTTTTTTTATTAAAATAAGTTGTGGGTCTCACAGGGCAAATATGCCCGTTGTGTGAGTGCCCGACACTCTTATTAACGTTTATTCAAAAAATATATACAATACAAAAAATTATAATTTATCTTAACTTATTTTATACTTATAATATTAGAACTCTAGCGTTAAGATTAAGTATAAATATATAAACGCATGCAACTACGTAACACGCCCCGTAATACGTATCTGTACATTATCACATGCCGATAGTTCAATATTTAAAATGGGAAACCTTATCTTCTTTACCACTTAATGACTGGTAAAGACACCAGGAAATCAAAAACAAAAACGTATAAAGAAAGGAGCATTAGAAGGTAGGGAGATTCAGAACGTAGCTTGTTATTCAATCTTTGCACCATTCCTTTAACCAAATTTCCACCTACTTTTTCCACACACCAATTCTTTTTTCCTCTAATATATGATTCGGGATTGTACTTATTAATTTAATTAAAACTGAATCATCCGTATTATCAATTCGCAGATTTACCCCACGAGGATAGATGTAGTATGTATTACTTTGGTTTCTTGTCAAACGAGTTTTTTGCCTAGATGGTAATTTAATATTATTGACGTTAAATTCTAGTAGTCTGTAATAATAATAGTACATCTTGGGGGACATTTCATTGTTTTCCTTCCACCATGTTGATCCAGGGATGTTTTTCATCACGTCAGTGATGGCGATAAACAGAAGGAGCACTACAAACTGACTTTTCACCAGTTCGTGCAGGTTATTCTTTCGCTCGCTCTGTTCCTCCGAATTCGGCCGCAATTAATCTTGAAGGTTGCTAAACTGGAACAAAACTAAGATTTCGCGAGTCCCTTTTATCACGTCTTTTCTTCCTTCTTTCATTACCTTAAATCATTTTTATTGTTACGATTCCACTTTTCCCTGCATTCCTTTTCCTATAACACTTATTACTTACCTCTCTTCACCACCTAGACACAATGTCTCAGAATAATTCTTTAAATATTCTCCAGTGGAACTGTCGCAGCATTCATGCAAATAAACAAGCGTTAGAGGGGCTATTAGACCTCTGCAACATTCAAGTAGCATTGTTATCTGAAACTTATCTAAAATCCACTTCAAAGACTTCTCCATAGTACGTTCTGATCATGTAGACAGGTATGGTGGCGTGGTTATTCTTGTTAGAAACGACTTACCATACCAGTCACACAGTATTCTCTTCCTTCCTCCTCCTCATATTAATCAACCTAATATGGTACATATATCTCTATCAAATCTCCTTCCTACCCCTATTTACATCGCTTGTGTGTACAATCCTCCAAATTCTAGTCTTGCTCAGCTCCCCCTTCATCCATTCCTTTCATCTCTTTCAAATCCATTCATCATCGGGGTTGATTGGAATGTCCATTCCCCACTCTGGAGCTGCCCTGGTCACGACAAAAATGGCTCTACCCTTGAAAACTTCATCCTAAATCATAACCTGTTCCTCCTTAATGATTATTCTCCTACCTGCTTCAAAAACCCTTCATCTCCTAGTGCCGTTGGTTTTTTTTCCTCTTCTCCTAGTTTGGGTCTAAAGTGCTCCTGGAGAACGCTTGATGGCACTTTTGGTAGTGATCACTCTCTTATTGTTTTAACTCTAAATGAAGTCCTACCCCCTTCATGCTTCAAACCTCTTCATCTCCCTCAATGGTTTCTCTCCAAAACCGATTGAGGCAAATTATGTTCTTTGGTCGATTCCTCTCTTTCTCCTATTCAGGCTAATTCCGATCCTCTATTTCAATACAACCTTTTCACCCAGTCTCTCTATTCTGCTCTTTCCCTCTCATCCCCTCTCTTCCTTTCGAATGACTGTCGTAGAACTTCTGCTGCTTCCTCACTCTGGTGGAATGAAGAGTGTAAAGCAGACTTCAGGAAGAGTACCGACACTTTTAGAACCTTTCGCTCCCGCTCTTCCATGTCTAACTTCCTAGCTCACAAAGAAGCTAACGCTAGAGCCCGTAGAATCCTAAAGGCTGCCAAGAGGAATTCTTGGAGAACTTTCTGTTCCTCATTTTCTAGAGATACGCCCTTCTCTCAGATTTGGAAGTTAGCTAAGGCCTTTAAATTTCCCTCCTCCGAGCGCCCCCTTCATTGTACTCCGGCGTTGCCACATCTTCATTTCTTTTTGGACTCTATCTCGCCCACTTATGTTCCTTCTCTTGAAGAAATTAGTTCTCCCTCTTACTACTCTACCTCTGATTTTCTTTCCTCTTCTTTTCGTTACAATGAGCTCCTATCCGTTCTTAACAAATCTACTAACTCCATCCCCGGATTAGATGGCCTCTCTTACCTAATCCGTAAAAATCTCTCCTCTTCCTCGTTGCAGTCTCTCTTAGCCATTTATAACTCCTTTCTAATCTCTGGTCGCACTCCTAAATCCTGGAATGACTTTATAATTATTCCTATTCCTAAAAGAAATCAGTCTTCTTTCCGTCCTGTATCCCTCGTCTCTTGTCTTCGAAAACTTTTCGAAGGCTTGATCAACAATCGTTTAGTCTGGTGGCTGGAGCATAATAATCTCCTCCCTCCCAATATGTTTAGTTTTCGCTCTGGTCTTGGCCTAATCGACTGCATTAGCACCTTTCTCTCGGATATCTACAAATCAATGCTAGATAGAAAGTTTACTATTGCCACTTTCGTCGATGTTGCATCTGCGTTTCATAATGTTCATCTTCTTTAACTGGCTTCTAAGCTCCTTTTCTTCAATATCCCTCCTATTCTCGTTACCATTATTCTTAATCTGGTCCAAAATAGGTCACTTTTTCTTTCTGTTCCTTCGTTTTCAACGACGTTGTTATCGCAGCCTGTCTCAGGGTTCCTGTCTTAGTCCTACTCCTTTTAGTATTTATCTCCTTGATATCTCTACTCTTCGCATTCGTTCTTCTTTTCTCCTTTTTGCGGATGATATCCTTATCTACTCCACTTCAGGAGAGCTAGCTACGGCTAACGAGGAGATAAATAACTCTCTATCAATCCTCAGTAATTCCCTCTCCAGTGTTTTTCTCTCTCTTTCTCCTTCAAAATCATCTTCTATTATTTTCTCCCTCCGCCCATATAATCGTGCTCTGGTAAACATTATCTCTTCCAACTACCCTATTCCTATTGTTAATTCCATATGCTACCTTGGTCTTTTCCTAAATAGTCGACTCTCTTTCCAAGAACATATCGAGTACCTTTACATGTCTTGTTTTAAAGGACTGAATCTCCCAAAAGCCTTATGTCGTCTCAAGTGGGTCGGTGATCCATATATTCTCCTAATTCTCTATAAATCCATTATTCGTTCCAAATTGGACTACTGCTCCTTCTTATACGGCAACGCCTCAAACTCTCTCCTTCGCAAACTTGATAGGATCCGAAACTCCTATCTTCGGCTCTGCATTGGGACCCTAAAGTCTTCTCCCATCTCTGCTATTTTGCCCGAATCTAATATTAAACCCCTGTTTATCCGCAGATGTCTACTTGGTTACCGTTTTCTGATTAAACGCCTCCCGATCTCTTCATCTAAACTTATTTCTTCCTATCGGTATATCAATGATCGTTGGCGCTTCGTTCCCCGCAAAATCCTGGTTCTTGCGCACATAGCTGCTCGGGTCTCTAAGTTTTCTCCTTATGTTTTTTCCCGCAATAAGCTTCCTTACTTTGCTTTTGATTTCAATAGAATATGCCTCCCCATCTCATTCATTTATCTTCCTCTTCGTGCTAACTCCACTCCCCAGAGTGCAGTGGTCAGTGAATATGTCCACATCTTAAATTCTTTATTTCCCCGTCATGTAAAAATCTTCACTGATGGTTCTAAAAATGATAACGGGGTGAACGGTGCTTTTACATCCCCTCGCTTAATCACTCGGAATCCTTCAAACTTCTTTCCTTTTGTTCCATTTTTTCTGTTGAAGCAATCTCCATTCTCCGTGCTGTCTCCTTTGTTTCCTCTTCAAGAGGGATCTGCAAATTTCTTATTGTTTCTGATTCCAAATCTGTGCTGCAAGTTATTTCTCCTCCTCCTTCCCACACGTCTAATGATATTATTCTTTCTTTTGGTGTCTCTATTTCCAACTTACGCTTAACACGTTCTATCCTTATTGATTTTTTATGGGTTCCTGGTCACTCTGGCATTGAGGGCAACGAAGCAGATGACTTCCTAGCTCGCTCGGTGTCTCTCAATGGTCCACTTCTCCCCCATTTTCCTGCCTCAGACATCCTGTTTCTCTCCTCAAGTCTCCATGCCGAACTATGGATTGACATATACCCTTCTTTTTTCGCCAATCGTTCCTCCTTCTACCTCCTCCTACAGCCTATTCCCAACTCACAGCCCTGGTTCCAATTTCTTCCCTTTTCTCGGGTTTCCTTAATCAGACTAAGACTTGGTCATTCTGTCCTTCCTTCTTCTTTTTTTTTCTTTTTCTCTTTCACCTTTTCCCTTTTGCCCTCTCCACTCTACTGATCCCCCCTTTATATGCGATCCCAACCATATCCTTTTTAAATATCGTGCTCTTTTTCCCGAGTGCTCTCGTCTATACGCCGAACTCTTGGCGTTGAATCTTCCTACCCCTTTCAATGCTTCCTTTATCCTTTCCTTCCCATCTCGAGCCGTTATTCCCCTCCTACTTTCCTTCATACTCTCTATCTCCGATTGCCTCAGAATCTGAGTAGGTGATCTAAGCTCATGTAGTTGGGTCAGTGCTGGCACCGAGCCCATTTTAAAAAAAAGAAGAAAAAGGTAGTTTGTTGAAAATACCTTTAACTACCTTTTCTGTTTATATTTTTTTTTTGAGGAAACGTTACTTATAATAATAGCACATGAAACCTGAATTGTAAGAGAAAAGGTAAAAGATGTTTTATAGAAGTTTTTACTGTTTGCTTTTGATGGACGTAAAGAAACATCATTCAACTGTTTAAATAAAAAATCTGCGCTATAAGTTAATTTTATTTTTATTTAAGGAGGGGTCCTAAACCACACACTGCATGTAACTACCTAGGTTATCGCAGTGAGTGGACCCACGTTTTAAAAAAGACTCTTCAGCTGGTTAGATTGAACGAAAGTCATGAGATTGTTCAAAGCGATAGGGGTATTTGGGAGGATGTTTGCAAGCGACGTAATCTGGCCGCGCCGTAACCCATTTAGACGTGTGCATTTCAGTAAACAATGTTGTTCAACCGTATGCCCTCTGTGATTCCGTCTATTTCGAAAGAGCATGCAGCTGGGGCAGCCTTGGAGTTAATAAATTCTCACTTCATGAGTAAATTTCATACAAATATTATTTATTTTCAAATTTAGAAATTTTATGTTATAAAATAGATCAGTTTGAAATAATCTTTATCAAAATTTTACCTGTCGGTTGACAAATTACATGGGAAACGTATTTTAATAAAAAATCTATGAATTTTATAATTGAACGAAGTAGTGTTTATACATTACGTATTTAATTTACGATTTTTGCTGGTGTGATGAGAAATTCTTCTTGTTGATTGGTAAAAATACAAAAATCAAAAAGAAAAACAAGAACGTTTTAAATATAAAATGCTTTTTTACAAAAAATAAATACCGACTTCAAGGTTTATTAAAAAAATTTAAAAATGAACTAAAAAGTAAAAAATAATTACTCCCGATAAACTATATCTAGGAACAATTTAATGAATATTTAATGCAGTTTTTAATTATTCTTTTAATATGAATTTGATGCCGACTCTAATAAGTATTAATGTTGTATAAGAATTACGATATCATCTTAAGTTATATAACTCTGATATATATTTTTTATCGGGAGTAATTATTTTTTACTTTTTAGTGCATTTTTAAATTTGTATAATAAACCTTGAAGTCGGTATTTATTTTTGGTAAAAAAGCATTTTATTTTTTACTGTTTAGTGCATTTTTATTCAATTAAATTAAAACATTTTAATAAGACCAGATATTTCCACTGTAAAAACATCAAAAACTACATTTCCATGGTAATTTGGCAAATTTATAGTATTTTAAGTCAATAGATCTAACCCGACGGTGAAAACAATCATAAATGAAAAGCATCCAAAAAGCTTCAATCTACCGTATTATTAAGGATAACTCAAAAACTACCGGTCAGATCTTGATCAAATTTAAACGGGACCATATGAGAAACACCAATTTTCAAATAAAAGAAGAATCATCAAAATCGGTTCATCTAGAAGAAAGTTCTGAGGTAACACACATAAAAAAAAAAAAAAAAAAAAAAAAAATACAGTCGAATTGAATACCTCCTCCTTTTTTGAAGTCGGTTAAAAATACAAAAATTAATTTACATGCTTTGATTCTAAATACGGTATTGTTTTTTTCAACTTCAGACGATATTAAATAGTAATGCGATGTTCTTTAACTGGGTTTATGCCCCTACCGGGGAATGTAATTGTAATTTTATATATAGTTCATCATAAATTTTATTTTTTAGTAAAATTCGTTCCCGCAAAAAGACTATTTTAGCAAACAAATATTTTAAAAATTAACGGAGAACTGACTTTTTAAAAAATTCGTGCCGATACTTTTCGTTTGTTATTCTTAAGAGTTAATTGAAGTTTATAAAAATAGTGCATTTAAAGTGTAATATTTAATGAAAGCTAATGTAAACTGTCTAAAATTATTTCTTGGAAAATAATGAATATTCTGATCTCACATGTTAAAACTTTTTTTGTTTCGGTGGCGAGGGTGTCAGCAGTACACGTTTACCCAAAAAGCTAATAATTAGAAACAATGAAGTTACAGAGAAGAAAAGTTTGAAATAGTGAAAGCGAAAGGAGCTAACGAAAGAAAAATTGAAGATATAATATTTAGAAACTAGAACTATTCAAGCACTTTTTTAGTGAAAATCAATTTGGGGTTTTTGGGCAGTCATGGTACGAATGACGCTTTCTTTAATCATGTTTCTTATATTACTGAAAATTTGGAGGAAGGTAGATCGGTTAGTGTCATTTATTTTTACATTAAAAAATCCTTTGACACTATTAACCATAACATTTTATTACGTAAGTTATACGCTTCAGGATTCAGGGGGAATACGTGTCATTGACTGAACTTGGTCAATAGGAGATGCCACAAAAATAAATAATATTTTCAGTAATGAAATTGTGCAACATTTTGGTGTTCCTCAAGGGAATATCTTGGGTCCCATATTGTTTCTAATTTACATTAATGACCTCTGTAACTTGGATGTGCAGGGGAAGTTAATTACTTACGCAGATATGCGGTATTGTTAGTAAACTCTCGGTACTCTATTACCTTAATAAAATTAGCTCATGTAAATAGGATGGTTAAAAATAAATTATTACTTAATGTAAATAAGACGAAATATATAATATATAACTTTTAACATATTGATAAATTTAAAATTTTTTCGCTATACTTATCAGACAATAATATGTTGAGAGAATTCATGAAATAAAATATTTAAGAGTAATGAGCGATCATAAATTGATGTGGGATAGGCATCTGGCACATATTTGGCTACTCAGCTGAAAAAATCAAATTATTTGCTTTATTACTTACAGTAGTATTTTTCCCCGAAACATCTACGGCGGGGTTATACCTGGCATTGTACCAACCTATTCCTTCTTACGGCGTAATTTTCTGGGGTGGTGCAGCTAATTATCTTATCAGACATGTAAAAATCCTACAAAATTCAGTGCTTAAAAAGATACAACTTCGGGATATCAATGTTAAGGAGAATGGCATCATGAATTCCGAAACCCAGTACAAAATAAATTTGTTGTATTTAGTAATTAATAATAAAGACGAATTTCAATTTTCTCTATTGGGGGGCTTTACTAGATCCTCGAATACTTATTATGCCTCAATTCCCAAGCCCTTTAAATATTATACAAGATTACAAGCGAGGTATTCGGGTGCTACTATTTTCAATTCTCTTTTACCCGAAATAAAGTTTTAACTTGTTAAATTATAAGCGGCGTCATAAGCATTTGAAATATCTCTTCAGCTAACTTCTAGTTACAAAATTATTCTTTGAATACATATCGTTTCCCGTAACAATTGCTTGCTCCTTTGACCATTACTCTTAAATAATTGTAATGCGGGAACAGAATGGATTTTTTTTTTTTTTTTTTCGGATTGTGAAATATAATTTAACTGTTTTAAGATGGTGGTAATAGACCGGTGGGTTGGTTTATAATTTCAATATTTCGTAAATATTGCCTTTTAAACTTTTCAGAAATTTTTATTGTTTCCCGCATTTTAAATGTAGCGATTTCCGGAAATTGTTGGATATAATTCATTTATAATTTTATTTTCTGTTGATATTTTAAAAATTTCGAAAATATTTATTGTTTTAGTTAATTGAATATGCAAAGAATTTCAGAAGTTATTGGGTGGAATTGGGGTTTATAATTTCAATATACGTTTAATATTTCCTTTTATAAGAAATTTTTATTGTTTCAGTTATTTTCTTATGTAGCGATTTTTAGAAGTTATTGATGTCAATATATGTAAAAATGCTATCACTTTCGTTTTATTATGTTCGGTAAACAAAAATTGTTCCTCTTTAGTTTGTAAATAGTTATAGGTGTTAGATTAAGATAATTTTTTTCTGAATAGTCAATCGCTCGCGAATATCAATACGCATCGATGGAATATATGTAATAATACGTAATTATAATAAATGCTATTTGATTTGAATTATAATCATGAAACATACACGCGAAGTATTGTTACGGGTGGTTGTCCGAAAGGATCGATTAGCTCTGAAGTTTATACATTGCAGTCTTATCACTAATTGAGTTCCACAATGCTGTAACCAGATATTTTTATGCTAACGATCTGGCATTTGCAGTCACTTCCAACCACCGACCTTCAATTTGCAAGTTTGTCAAAATTACAATTAGCAATATTTTAATCTATATGAAACAACATCTTCTGGAGCTAAGCGAAAATAATACTAAACTGTTATTTATCCATAGGAAATGTGAAAGGGATTACTACAGTTCGTTACATTTCACGGTACCAAAGTTCAAAATTAATGTCGTCGGTTCATTGCAGTATCTAGGCATCATTTTGGTACGTCGCTAGAAATTTAATTTACCTTTCAAGTACATGTTGAGTAAAGCAGTAGTTGTTTTAAATAAATTACACTCCATTTCCGGACTATCTTTCGGAATGAACTCCCGTCACCGTTTTATTATATATAAAATGCCGGTTATTCCATTGTTTACGTATTTCTTATTCAAAGGAAATTTTTATTATTTATTCTTCGAGCGCGTAGTCCTACTGATGCGTTGCGAATTATAGGAGGGCAGCTGCATTCGAAACTGCTACATAAAATTATTTCTTATCAACAATTGACCGACAGTGGTATTGCCGTGAATTTAAATAACAGAATAACTGAAATGCAGAATGACTGAAATCACAGTTCAGCGGGAAGATTAACTTATAGCATATTCTAGATATAAAAAGTAATCCAATTAGTTATAATAATATTAATTCTTATTTTACGAAATTCCTTACTGGAAACAGAAAATTTCAAAATTATCTGTACCGTTTTTGCCTATTTAACACTGATTTGTGGTGTTCCTGGTGCACCAGAAATTGACACCCGTATTATTAACGATTGTATTAATGGAAATTTTTGTTTAAAGGCATGAATTTTTTTCCGTTAAATAACGAAAACGGTATTCGCCGTTAGAGAGAAATGCCGCTATTCGGGAATTTTAAAATTAACTTAGGCTAACGTTTTTAAAGTATTTAAGGTCAGTTTTGGCCATATAATTAAAAAAAAAAAAAAAAAGACTTATAGCCCTTTAATTAAACTAATTTTTTGCATTTTAAATACTTTGGAAATGTCTCGAAAGTGGACAAAGCTCATGTTACGACTTTAAAAAATTCACACATAATAATCCTAACATGTTATATGAGCCTGAATTTTTTCATAAAGATATCATTTTTATTTCGCGGGAAAAAACTTATTTTAAAAAATGACGGTTTATAGGTTATACGCAGGTTACACCAAGGCATCGCAACACTACTAATATGGCTAAGAACGTTCATGACATTAAATATCTAGGTATATATATATATATTGATAAATCCTTGAACTGGAAAAAACACATTCAAAGTTTAAACTCGAAAATAAGACGGACAATTCCAGCTTTATATAAAATAAAGTGGGTGCTATCACATCGAACTCTACGTATATACTATAATTCAATAATAATGTCTAGAATATTACATGGAATTCAAATACATTATGTGAGGTTAAGAAAACAGAAATAAATATAATAAGTAAAATACAGAAGAAGTGTTTGAAACTTATTGTCCCCCGCTGGAAATAAATCGACTTTAGATCAGTTATGTGTGAAAGGAAAATGATGAAATGTCCCCCAAGATGTGCTATTTCTATTATAGATTACTAGAATTTAATGTGAATAATATAAAATTACCATCCAGGGAAAAAATTCGGTTAACAAGAAACCAAAAATTAATACATATATTACATCTTTCCCCGAGGGGTAAATCTACGAATTGATAACGCTGATGACTTTAGTGCTAATCAAATTAATAAGTACAATTCTTAATCATATACTAGAGGGAAAAAAATTGGTGTGTGGAAAAAGGAGGTACAAATATGGTTGAAGGAATGCTGCAAAGATTGAAGATGAAGTCTCGTTCTTTATCTCGCTATTCTTTAATGTTTTTCTTTCTGTTTACGGTTTTGTTGGTTTTTGACTTTGTCGTGCCCTTCCCGGATTTTAGGCTCTCACTGATCATGCTTTATTTCGATTATAAATATTAAGTTGTCTGCATATATTGGTGTTCAGATGCGTATTACGCGGCATTGTTGTTTTATTGACATACACATATATATATATATATATATATGTATGCTATTACTTTAATATGCACAATGCTAAATTTATTATTATTGTTAGTTACGAAATAAGTTAAGTAGTTGCAATTTGTGTACCATATATATCTATTATAATAAACGTTGATAAGAGTGTTGGGCACTCACACAACGGGCATATTTGCCCTGTGAGACCCAACACTTATTCATTAAAAAAAAAAAAAAAACATTAGACTCTATCTTAACGGGGGGTACCCTTCATTCAAGTTCTTCTATGCGGCGAATATTATTATGGCATTCCAGTATTCAAATATGAAATTTTCTTCTTTTATTTAATACTTAATATTTAAGTTGATATAATTTATCGGTTTTAATTTTACTTTTTTTTTTTCTTTCTGACCGTAGTGTGTTCATATAACTGAGCCACCCGCGGTTATGTTTCGGTTAGTTAAATAAATAAAAATAAATAATAATGAAGAAAAAAAAAACTATATAAATCAGTAGCGAGTGCGTTTCGTTCGAAAGTTGTACCGGACAGCATTGAGTCGAGGGAATTTTGTAAATCTCGCCAAAAACAGGCAAGGTAGCGAGTGCCGAGTAAGCTTAAAACAGCAGTCGATCAGTCCACTACACAGAGGCTCTTTTAATCGATTTTTGTCATTCGTTGGACGTTGATCTAGGGCGGATAACGGCGTTGTAATTAAGCTGGTCAATTGATCCTGTAAAATGTTTTTTGTTTTTAGCTTAGAATCGCGTCATGTCGTCCAAGTAAAACGTTTTCGTTATTTTTTTATATTTTGTAGTTAATACGGGCATTCGATAAGGGTTATAGAACTTAGTCCGACTGGGAGAATAGTAACATTTTAGATAAAAGAAAAAAATACTATATATGCGTCTGTTAGTATATTTCAATTTTTATTTTTATTATACTGTCCAGGAGATTTTCTTCACTTCTTACAAAACAAACAAAAAATGTAAAAATCGTAAAATAAAAAATTAATTATAACGTGTTGAGAGGGTGAATGCGTGAGTAAACGAGAGCTGGTTGCTGGCTGGGGGTCGTCATTTCGAGAGTGATTCCGCCTTTAACGGACGCGCGCGGTGATGGATCGGCAAAGGAACAGATAAACGGAAAAGACAGAAAAAGTATTGATTTAGTCTTCGGTTAATCTTCGCCAAGGGTTAGTCAAGGCCTCATCCATCAACTATTCGTCAATTCGCGGAACAGGCCAACCTTTCTTACAAAAGAATCAGTCCGTTCGTTAAACAATTTCGATCCAAGAAGGTTTTTGCAACCTGATCGTTCTGAAAATCGGTTTTTCGTTGTAATTAATAACGTTTTAATTAACCGTAAAGGATTTCACTGTCGATAATCGCGTCCCCTCCCCGCATTTATCAGGAATCCCCAGGCTGAACTACTCACGTACGCCCGTTTTCCAACAAAGGATCAACGACTATCCAGCAACCGCAGCAGAGTGATACGTACAATTTTCATCTATTTCGTTAATCGCCGTCGCTATTTTCGTATATATATATATATATATATATATATTAATGATTTTGGGGAAACCCCAGGAAGTGTGATGCGCAATGTACAAACGCTCAAGAAGTTTGTTGTAGCCTCTCCACTTCTACCCCACACTCGCTTTCACGAGTTCCCCTTTTAAGTTAATGCTTGATGGAGATCGGGTAACCAACCCTGGTGGAAGTCAAGATTGGCAAACAAAATAGTGTAAGGGGGGTCTATGAAGGGAAATTATACAAAGACTGTAGAAAGGCTCTCGTAGACTGGGTATAGATGAGGCAGGTCTATTACCCTAGGTTGGCGGCAGAAAAACTGTAATAAATGGTCAATGGCAGCGTTCCACAGCTCTGGTGAGCAGAGAAAGACTAACTATCTTGGCAGTATTTTGGTTTAAGCTAGAACATGGCTGACCACAATATCCTTTTTTTCAACTGGAAGGCATGATGGAAAAGAAAAATTATTTAACTACTCCAGGAGATAACCAATCCACCATTGCCGTATACAAGCAAGTTATCATTTTCTGGAGAACTTGCACCAACATGCTCGAAGGACGGTAAACCTTTTAGAAAGATTAGTTTTCGACAGAGAAACTTTTTTGTAACAGTCAATATTAATTCATTAGCAAAAATTCAGCAAGAGTAAAAACAAACAACGCTGCTTATTTAGGTACAGCTTTTGTAGTCAACTGCCGGATCCTGAATTCTGTTGTGGATTTTCAGTCATTTAACAGTGGGATCTCTCTACTTAGCATTACATGCACTAATAAAACGTACACGTTAGTCAATGCGCATGCTCCAATAAATCAAAAAAATAGGACCAATAAAAAAGAAACAGATGTTTTTTGGGAAGAATTAGAAGAAGTCCTTATAAACATTCCCAGGAAACGCACAATTATATTACTGGGAGATCTTAACGCACAGCTAGGCAGAGAAAAGAAGTACAGTGATAATGTTGGAAGATACCCAGCCCATTTAAGGACTAACAAAAATGGGGAAAGACTAATAGATTTGTGCAGAGCAGTGAACCTGATCGTGAAATTCATGGCTTTCAAACACCTGCCGAGGAAACAGAAAACATGGACGTCTCCAAACTCCAAATTAGGCGATTTTCAAATAGAACATGTGGCGGTGTCAAGAGTATCCACAAAGGAGATGTAAAATGTAAAAGTAATGAAAAATGCTAAACTGGACTCAGATCATTACCTTTCTAAATTCAAAAATTAATTTTCAACCAAGAAATACAAGGAAATAAACTAAAACAAAAATAAACAAGTGTGACACAATGAAATTAAAGGAAGGATTTGAATTTAAGGATAAATTAGAGACTAAAAATCCGGAGAGTTGAGAACAACTAAAAGAGGCAGTGGTGCAAAACGGCTAAAGAAACGCTTAGCTTAACAAAAGTAAGAAAACATTCGTGGTGGAATTACGAATGTGAAGAAGCCGTTGAAAAAAGATAACAGGCGTGGAAAAAGTGAAATGCAGATAAAAATGTACAAAATAGAACATATTTTATAGAAACGAGAAAAGAAACAGGAAAGATCATTAGAATGGTGAAAAAAAATATCACAGTGATCAGCTAAGTACAATCGAGCAAGACTTCCAGAAGAACGACATAAGGGATTTCTATAAAACATTCAAACATTCAAACAAAGTGTGAATAAATTTGTATACCCATGCCTTATGTTCAAAGACAGAAATCAAAAGATGGCTTTTAGTAACAAAAAAAATTGTGAAATATTGGCAGAGTATATCGAAACGCTGCTAAACTGCGAAGGAGAGACCAACAATAACCTTCACCAGCGAAAAAGGTTATAGGAATGACGATTCTGTGCCTCCAGATAAAGGAGAAATTGCTAATATAATTAAATCTTTGAAGAACAATAAGGCCCCGGGCGAGGATACAATAATACCAGAGTTACGGAAAAACTCGAATGATATATACCAAAAAAAATTGGTTGAAATAATCAAAAATATTTGGAAAACAGAAACAATCCCCCAGGATTGGACGACAGCAGTGATACATCCACTACGTAAGAAAGGAAAACAGATAGATGTGAACAATTACAGAGGTATCTCGCTCTTACCAGTTACCTATAAAATACTCTCTAAAGAAATTCAAACTAAAGAAGAAGAATTCACAAATTTGCGAATATCAATGTGAATTCAGGAAACATAGATCATGTGTGGAACAAGTTTTCCATCTCAAGTCAATAATGCTGTATCTGAAGAAAAGATCCAAAAAATATGTAATAACGTTCGTCGATTTTAAGAAAGCGTACGATTCCGTAGATAGAACAGTGTTGTTTAATGCCCTTAAAGAATTTGGCCTGGACAAAAAAACCACAAGCTTAATAATAAAAACGTTAACAAACACATGTGCTAAAGTGAAATTTAGAGGCGAAATATCTAGAGTGTTTGAAATAAAAACAGAAGTTAAACAGGGGGATGGTCTGTCACCTTTACTCTTTAACTGCATACTTGAAAAAGTTATAAGAGAATGGGGAAAAGCTATGAATGAAGAAACTGCCACTGGGAAAATTAAACTAGGATACAAGAAGGATAATTTATTAATAGATTTCTTTGCTTTTGCAGACGATCTGACAATTATAGCGGAATCTATGGAGATAGCAAAGCGGCAAATAGAACTATTAAAAGAGAAAACGGATAGAGCACGGGGCTGCAAAGTTCCTTTGAAAAAACCAAATTTATGACAAATATTACAACCGCTCCTGATAGAATAAAAACTGATGTGGGTCAAGTGAAGAGAGTTAATAAATTCAAGTACCTGGGAGAAGTAATCGAGCAGAGTGCGTCAGAAAAAGAAGCAATCAAATATAGGATCGATCGAATGAAAGCGGCTTTTTATTTAACAACAGAAATATATAATTAGAAATATCTATCAAGAAATGCGAAACTGAGACACTATAAAACTGTGATCAGACCAGAAGCATTATATGCAGCGGAAGGCCTAACAACGAACAGAAAAGGATTAAGTGAGTAACTTGAAATGGCAGAAAGAAAGATCGTAAAAAGAATACTAGTGAAATAAGGTGGAAAATATACAAAAGGGAGTCATGCTAACAGGTCGAGTGCTGCCAGTTCCACAATATGCAAATAGTACTTGTGAACCAGATGTTCCTCGGTTCACCGGTGCCTGATGAGTGCGTCGAAGCAGATTTCTCTTTTCGGCACCAGTTTACTTTAGACTATCTAGCACGATGTTTTTAAGAATAAAATCTAAAGGGAAAAAATATTTTTTACTTCCGATAATTCTAGAATATTTTATGATGGACATTTTATCAAATGGAACAGAAAATTTTCATACTTATAATTTAACAAATTACTAAAATAATTATGCAGTATGTATCCAGTAATGACGCAAATGACCAAGGCGTCGAGTACGATTAAGCAAGAAAAATTATAAAAAATCCCTAATATTGCTTTGACTCCGTGCTTCTAAAACTGACGGGTTATCGACAGTTTTTATTTCCAGCGCTACTATGACACGTTGTATAATTTTGAAATTTATTTTTTGATATTGTCATGAGCCTACTATTGTAACGTAGATAAAATTCTGGTTATGGCGTTTGAAATTCTGGTTTTACTAGGCCGTGGGAATTGAAAAACATGAACAAAATTTTCTATTTTTATCTTATTTCTTTTAGATCAACACGCGGCATAGTATTTCGTATATATATATATGTATATATATGTATATATATATATATTTCGAGTAATATTCGAACCGGGTAAAGTAACGTAGTTGGTTAAATGGTTTGAACGGTTGGGAAGTTGGAATCTTATTCCGATGCCGCACCAACACAATCAGTATAACGTAAATTAACAAAGGCTAGACGTGGAGATACTGCCCGACTAAAGTGACGTAATTTTGGCAAAATTACGCGTATGATACGAATGATGTGTCGGTGTGACTGGTCGGGCAGTACCGACAGCTGATCGACTAGCGAGGTTTTAGCGAGTCTTTCGGTTCATCAGTGATTAATCCGTTGAAAATCAGTTCGAGCGTGACACGATTACTGTTGTTGTAGCGATTACGTGGTCGGCAGGCTCGTATCAGTAATTAGATATATATTGCCCGTTGTCATAATTATTATCACGAAAGGAAGAATTTATATATATATATATATATATATTTATTATTTTTCGTTTGTCATTGGTTATTCGTGTTTTTTTTTATGTTACGATGATATGATCATAGTTTATTTTTTGTTTTTTTTTACCCCCCCTTAGGTTTGCTAGCAAAGAGCATTAGTCCAGCAAAAAGGAATAGACACATGGAATAGAATAGAAATTATATTTTTATTCTGTCGACAATGGAATCAAGGAACATCCCTAGGACAGGAACAACAGAGATAGTAGGTAGAGAAAGAACATAAGAGGCGTTGAAAGAAGCAGGAAGACCAAGCTTTAAAAGATGACAATAAAGTAACTCACGCTCGCGAGATAAACCGGAGCACTCGAAGAGCACGTGATTCGCATCGCAAACATACACTGGGGGAACCTTCAGGATCCAATGGATAATTATGAGATGCAGCCAAAGAAAATCGATTTAGTGCAGAAGGAAGGAGACTATGCGAGGAACGGAGGCGAGATAATTTAGTAATTATGGACCGACGCAAACTGGGAAACTCAAAGAACCAAGGACGAGGAGGAGGAACAGGATTAATCAAGAGATAAAAGGAATTACGATTAGCGAAAAGAGATACATAAACAGAATGCCTAAGATGGCAGGATTTAGTTGGAAGAAGAATATTGTGTGCTGGAACCCTACTAATAAAATTCCCATTGGAAACAGCAGCTTTAGCAAGGAGGTCGACGGCTACATTTCCATCAATGCCTGCATGTCCTGGAATCCAAAGAAAGTCAATCTGGGTACACGTCAATGAGGATAGATCATGAAGAAGAGAACGAATAGAAAGGATAATAGCATCAGTGGAAGGAGAAAGGGAAGGTGGAAAGATAGCGCTAGAAGAACACTTAAAGAATCAGAAACAATAAGGAATTTGGAAGAACTTGCAGAAGAGGAAATATAAATAATGGCTTGTAGAATGGCAACAGATTCTGCAGTAAAGACAGAACAAAAGGACGGAAGTCTAAAAGACCGAGAATGAAAGAACTGAGGGCACAAGGATGCCTCCCCAACTCCGATCGAGCTGTTCGATCCGTCAGTAAAAATTAACGAGTGATCACGGAATAGAGAGTTTATTGTATTATTAAATTCCATACTGACGATATGAGAGGGAGAGGATTTAAGGAAGCATGGCATGAAGATGATATTTGGTGGCTTTAACAATTTGGAATAGACGTAAGAAAAAAATGGAAGCTTGTGATGAGGAATGACAAAAGGGGAAAATTTAGAAAGGCGAAACGATATATGAAATAGTATAGGAATTTTATTGGAGGAAAAACGCCAGTGACGAAGGATAAAAGAATAAGAGGTACTGATATTTGACGAGGAAGTGGAAAAACGTTTAATGAGAAAGCGATAACCCAAATAAGATCTTCGGATGAACAGAGGACATTGGATTCAGATAGAATGGCTGGGATAGGAGATGACCTCAGAGCTCCGAGACAAAGCCGAAGGCAACTGTTTTGGAGACGATCTAATTTGTAGAGAACGGATTTGGAAGCGTTGCCATATAAGAATTACAAACTAGTCACCGAGAAATTAAGTGTTGTAAATTTATTAGAATATACATGTATATTATTTGATTAACGATCATATTTTAGAGGCTGATAATTGGAGTGGACACGGTAGTTCGAGTCGCCGTGAGATAGCTAAATTTTAGTTTGAATCGTTTCATATTCACGAGTTGCAAAGATTGACCACACGATAATATGTAGTAACAAAAAAATTTTCAATTTATATTAAATATTCTTTACATAACTGCTCATTATATCTAGTTTTTTTTTTTTTTGTTTTTTTTTAACTAAGAAATGTTTATGTGATTAGATGAATAAAAAAAAAAAAAAAACTGAAGACACGGAATAACCGAAGTAAAAGGAGAGGGAAACAATAAGAAAAGCGCAATAAAGAGATGAGATGACCAATTAGTGAAAGAGAATAGAAAGAGGGAACGTTCGGGACTGATGCACAGGGGTATTCGAATAAAATAAGATCAGCGTCACATATAAAGATGCGAGTGGAAAGGTAGGGGAGATAGAGGGGAGAGAAAGCAAAGGATAAGTGGGAAAGAGATGTAAGAAGCAAAATGTGTTCAAAGCGTGGACCACAGATTGCAGAGCGACTTGAACGTGGCAAAGAAGGAAAAGTTAAAAACCAGGGGGATAAGACGCTAGATTAGGTTCAATAGAGAAATATAAAAGGAATCATAGTTTGAGAATGAAAAAGAATGTGAAGAGATGAGAGTGATCGAAAGAATTACGTAACCGGTTTAGGGGTCGAGAAGAAAGAGCGGATGTCACGTAAGTTATGAAATTAAACTGTTGTATTTTTAAATTTTTTTTTTTTTTCTCTTAGCAAAACAGGGACGTTGAGGCCGTAACGAGACATCGTCCGTAGCATTTAGTATAAAATGTGTCTTGTACAACAACGTCGCTACTGCACTAATTTACACTATATGAAAAGTGAGATCTTTGAAAAAAAAACTGGATTGCTGCATAGAAATTTTCGGGGCGTTACATTTTTAATAGTCTATATGTAGAGGTAAGGTTTTTTCTTTAATTACGAGCGGCAGAAAAATACCACCGTCGCCTGCGAACGACTTAATATTCTCGTGACCTTTTTACTTAGTTATTTAATCGGTCGTAGTTCGTTTTCCTCCCCTTCGTGGGGTGGTGGACCGTTTTGATCGCTATCAAAGTACCGCTAAATTTTTTCCCGAGAGTAAAACTGGTAAATCGCGTCGTGATAAAGAATACGAAAACTGGTTTATGGAAAGCGGATGTATATCGGCGAGCTACTGGTGAAAAATGCAATTTTCTCTCACTTAAAATAAATAAAAGGGGCTTGTCGACTTGAAAATCAGGTATTGCAGATCGCCGGTGGGCGTTATCCGAAAAATTTTAACTTCTCCTTCGTTTTCTGTTAATTACCGGCGCAGACAGAACAATAAACCGTTTTCTATAGTAAACTGGTTTTGTTGTTGTGGTTTTTTCTTTTTTTTTTTGCCCGATTATCGCCTGATATTTTATCATAATTTCGAGGAATGTGACACTCGTTTTTAAAACTGCGTCTTGGCATCGTAAACGGCAGTAGGCTGTCGGTTGTGGAAAAGTTTAGTCGGTATAATTTTCAGATCGGAGTGTCCTTTCGACGAGTAGAGTTCCGCTCGCTCTTTGACCGGTGTGCAGCGAGGAATCGTAAACTATTTTGCGACGATTTGCACGAAAACACACCGGCGAATTGAGGAAATTCTCTCGAAAATCGATAGAATCCCGGTCGACATCGGCTCGTAGATAAAGAACGGTTGGCGCACGAATCGCGCCGACGAACATCAACATATTTTTGGTTCCGAAAAAGAAATCCAGAATTTTTCGAAAATTATAATCGGTGCAGACGCGTTTAAATAGGGAATTCATTTGCGGCAAGGTGCGTCAGTAAATTGATAATCGCTTATTTTCCGCGTTTAACCGCTTAAGATGCAATTTTAACGAGTTTGAATTCTCTGAAACCTAAACAACACGGCGAGATAGTTTTTTTTTGAAACATTAACAATTAAAATAGCTCTAAAATTTAACGGTTAAAAATAATTGCGAATTAATATCGGCGCGGAAAAATTTCCGCACTGTATCATTGAAGTTTTAGTTATTTTTTAATAGGACATTTTTTTTTACGTCAAACCGCTTGAAAATTTTTATTTGCACCGCAGATTCTAACAGTTACCGGTTTAGAAACTAGCAACGCGCTTTTCTCATAACAACAAGATATTCTTTTAATCGGGTTTAGTGATTATGATTGTAAAAAAACAAAAGTTGTATAAAGAAAAACAACAAAATAATAGGCCTTTAACATTCGCTCTTTCTACATTTGCCAAGCGTAAAATTGCGCATATGTGTGTACATGTTTTTGGTTCAATAAAATTCGTGAAATTCGGGGCCTATTTTACTTCTAGAGATTCGAACGAAAAAGTAACAGTAAATAAATTATTTAAAGTTTTCAATTTACGATATTAATGCGACAATAAAATATTTATTCGATGTCTTAAGCGTAAAGAGTGTGATATCAAAAAAATGAAAAAAAAAACAAAAAAAAAAAACAAAAAAAAACCTTACCTAGTTAAATAATGAGTAATTTTAAATGTATTTTAGTTCATTAATCATTCGTATTGTAAGAAAAGTCGATATAATTTGATTTTTTTTTAATTTAAATAAAATCAATTTCGTGTAATTCCTATTAAATTGGTTAAAAAGAAAATCGATATTTTCGTTGTCGTTTCTCGGTACTTCCATAATGCATGGAGGACTGAAAAGATTCTCGACATTCTCTCCATAGTGATGCTATTACTGCGATATTCATTTATACGGAAATTCATTCCATAAAATTTTCGTTCAATTCCGCATTTAACAAACTCGAATTATCGCAAATAAGTCCGATGATAAGAGGTGACTTGAGCGGGTACTCGTATGAAACTAAACTAGCCATCCTTTAGGTGACAAAAAATTTCTTAAAATTCTTAGAATTCTTTCTTACACGTTAAAACTATTACTGTTATTCTAATTTTTTGTAACCGTCTAAATACTGAAACTAGCGAGAGGTTTGTTTTGCTGAACTTTCATAAATTGTGGCATTAGAGATCATTTGAAACGAAAAACTTAAGAATTTTCTAATTAAAAGGAGACACATGTTACTTTTATACGATGTAAAACGACTAAAAAACCGAGTTTTTAGAACATTTTGTATTGAATCAATAACGGGCGTTTACAATGTGCGCGAATAATTTAAACAAGAAGAGTAAACCAGTTTTCAAGATATTTGGAGTTACTTCAAGGGGAACAAACAAGAAAATCACTTCTAAGCGGTGATATTTTTTATAGAACATATTAATCGAATAAAAATAGTTTTAGTCATTTTTTGACGAACGTGAAGTTCGGATTAACGGAAAACCACGTAGTTCAAAAAAAAAAAACTTACCAAGAGGCGTCCATACAAACTCGTTTCGAAAAGTGTTACAAAAACAGACAGCTTTTGTACTAGAACCCACACTGAAAATGCCGAACATAAAGGAGTGATAGACGAAACGAAATCATGATGGACAATTATTAATGATGGAGATGTTTAAAAAAAAAAAAATCAGGCCAAAATGTTAGGAAAATTCCTTCGCAAAAACTTTGTAGTTCCAGAACATTGCGCATTTTTTTAACCTACATACATTACGGGTTTGGCAGGAATAATGTGATTTGCTAGGATACAAAGCTGACAGGCAGGGCCATATCCAGACCAAAATTTCGGGAGGGGACACGAAAATATTCTTATAATTATACATATATATATATATGCGTGTATGCGTGAGTGTGCTGTGTTGTCATGAAATATATTTATTTATAAATGGTACTCTAGAGCCTTGTAGTCAATTATTGTACATGCAATATTTGAACATTACAATAAAAACAAATAAAAAATAATTGTTTCCAAAGAATTTATAAAAATTTTAATTTTCTTTTCTTTTGCAAAAATTCGAAAGAAATAGATTTATTCTGAATTTCGGCGCATTCAATTTAAATTATTCCCAAACATTTCAGGGGAGATCCGGAAAACCCCCCCCTGTAGATACGGATTTGCTGAGGGGAATTAAGTTTACCAACCATTCGGCGCAAGTGAAATCATAATAAGTTGCCATGAAAGTTAAATAAAAACAGATGAAACAGTATTAATAAAATTAATCGAGAGGACGTAATATCGGAAATAAATGTTAGGCCGTTAATAAAAAATTATAAATACAACGCGTAAAAGGTTATTTTAGATAGTGAAATGATGTCTCTAATACAAAAAAAAAAAAGAAAAGCAGAATTTGGAGAATCGTCGTACGTAAATTAAACTCATTGTGTACCAACTGCGTATTTTGCAAACATTAAGAAAAAAAAATTAATTAAATAAACAAATAGGGAGCGCCAGTAAAATTGAAGTAATTAAGAAAATAGAAGAAAGCTAATAGGAAGAGAAAGAATGATTATCGCGCACGAAGGTAATGTAAAATAATGAAATGTATACGCAAAAAATTAAAAAATCATTGTTAATATGCCCCCCCCCTTAAAAAAACAAAAAAGAAACAATTTATTCAATCGACTTTTTAGAAAATTTCGAAATACAGGTTTAGGTGTTGGTTTTATTTGCTTCCATCGAAATTTTGGAATAATAACATCAAATTTCGGTTGCCGTTTCGGCTGAAACATATAAAGAGTTTAAGGTTGTACAAGTGTTATAATACTGGTCTGGCAAATTAAAAAAAAAAATTCAATATCCGTGGTCGACATTCGTGAATTTCATATCCTTTCCTTAAACGTAAATCTCTTAGAACGCTTTTCAATGTTGTTATAGATTTAATCAAATTACCAAATCTGACTACTTGCAGCCACATTCAGTATTAACCTTATCTTACCTTTGAATTTCTTCGTATTTTTTTTAATGATTGCATCGGTCTACACGACCGATTTCAGTACTTTTCTCCGGTATTTGTACATTGCCTTATGAAATTTTATGGAGAAAGTTTTTTTTTTTTTTAAATTTTTTTTCGATGGAATCAAATCTCTTCCATTAATGAGAAACTATATAGTGTTATACTTTCAACTGGCTTTGCGTGGACTACCCGAGCCTACACTCATTCCTTCTCCGATTTTCCTCTCTCTTCCAAATCTGCAGGCTGTAAGGTATTATTTCCCTTCCTCTTCTACACTTACATGGTTCCTTCCCCTCCAACTATTTTTCTGTACTTTAAATGATGTCAAACAGGCTAAATATTCTTCAATGGAACTGTAGAAGTCTTAATGCCAATAAATGCTCTCTCGAAGGTTTGTTGGATCAATATAACATTCAGGTTGCTCTCCTGTCAGAAACTTGGCTCAAACAATCTTCCAATATTCGAATTCGAGGATACTCCTTAGTCAGTTCGACTCGGGACGACGGCTATGGCGGAGCTGCTATTCTTATAAGAAAAGATGTACATTTCATCCATCATGATAGTTTTTCCTTCCTTTCTTCCAGTCCTCTTAATCCGAATTTAGTTCACGTCTCAATCCCATTGTGTCACGGTAAAAGTTTTAATCTTGTCTCCTCCTACATCCCACCGTCCTATAACTTACGCGATTTCCCATTTGACTTGTTCTTGAATTCTATTCCTCGCCCTTTCATGGTCGGCGGCGACTGGAACTCCCACTCGCCTCTATGGGGTTGTTCCAGTTATAACAGGAATGGCACAATTATAGAGGAAGTAATTTTCTAATTATAATTTAGTTCTCCTAAATGATGGTTCTCACACCTTCTTCAAATCATCGTCTACTTCGAAGATCTATCTTTTGTTTCCTCCGATACAGCTCTTAAATACTCGTGGAAAACTCTAGATGGTACCTTCGGCAGTGACCACGTTCCGATCCTCATTGTTCTTAATGACTTCCATCTCCCTTCTCTTTCATCTTCATTTACGCCTTTGCATTATGCTGATTGGAACCTGCATAAAACTGATTGGAATAGATTTCGGTTTATTGTGGACTCAGACCTTCCTGCAATACAAGTAGAAAACGATGCTATTTCACAATATTCATCCTTTACTAATTCTATCTCCTCTGCTCTAACACTGTCTTTCCCACTCTATCCTCAAGCCCGGAAAAGTCATTCTTTAAGGGCTTCATCACTGTGGTGGAATGGGGACTGCACAGCTGCTGTCAATCAAAGTTTGTCTAACTTTAAATCATTCCGCTCTCAACCTACTTTTAATAATTTCTTGACTTACAAGAGTTCGAACGCTAGAGCCAGATATATTCTCAAAAACGCCAAGAAAAATGCTTGGAAATCCTTTTGCTCTTCCTTTTCTCGATTCACTCCTATTTCCAAAGTGTGGAAGTTGGCTAAAGCTTTTAGAAATTCTATTTCCGAACGCTTGTCTAGCTCCAGTCTTCCTAAGGATACTCTTTCTTCTTTCGTTGACTCCATAGCTCCTGATTATGTCCCTAACTATGATGAAGTGGATTCTTTAATTCCTCCTTACCAATTATCACCTCATTTCCTTTCCTCTAACTTTTCCCTCTCTGAACTTCTTTCTTCCTTGAAAAACTCCTCCAACTCCTGTCCGGGCCATGATAAAATTTCTTACTCCATCCTCAAAAACCTATCTGTAAAGTCTCTCCAAATTCTTTTAATAATTTTTAATTCCTTCCTGCAATCTGGTTCTATTCCTGATTCATGGAACACATTCGTTGTTATCCCAATTCCCAAGAATAATTCCTCTGCCTTTCGGCCAATTTCTTTAGCTTCTTGCCTGAGAAAACTCTTTGAGAGCATGCTTAACAAACGGCTGGTCTGGTGGCTGGAACACAATAACTTGCTTCCAGACAACCAGTTTGGTTTTCGTCCTGGCTTAGGCCCTCCAGATTGTATCAGTCTTTTCCTTTGCTGACATTTACAAATCATTTATTTCCAAAGAATTCACAATTGCAGCTTTTATTGATGTAGCCAGTGCATACGAAAGCGTCCATCTTCCCACGTTCAAAAACGTTATGATGTCTTTAAATATCCCTGCATCCATATCCTTCCTAATTATAAATCTTTTTCAAAGTAGAACTCTCCTCCTTTCTGCTCCATCCTTTTTCGCCTCAAGGAAGGTCTTCCAGGGCCTTCCGCAAGGTTCTTGCCTTAGCCCTACTTTATTTAATTTATATGTTTCCAAAATTGGTTTTCTCTCCTTAAAATCCAAAACTTTATTTTTTGCAGATGATATCCTTGTTTACTCTTCTTCCCGTAATCTTCTAGTTGCCAATGAGGAACTAAACAGCGCTCCTTAAGTACTCTAGAAGAGGCCCTTTCTAACATTCATCTCTTCATTTCCGCCCCAAAATCAGCAGCTGTAGTCTTCACCCTTCGACCTTACAACCCGGGCTCATTTGAAATAAATCTAAAAAATCATTCCATTCCAATAGTCAGTTCTTTTCGTTATCTGGGTATCACTTTATCCCCTCGTCTGTCTTTCCATGATCATATCAGCCATTTATATGCTTCCTCGCTTAAAGCCTTAAACCTTCTTAAAGCTCTCTCACCTACGAGACGGGGAGGCGATCCTTCTGTGTTAATAATGTTGTATAAATCTCTCATACGCTCTAGACAGGATTATTGCAGCTTCTTATATGGCAACGCTTCCAAATCCGTTCTCTACAAATTAGATCGTCTCCAAAACAGTTGCCTTCGGCTTTGTCTCGGAGCTCTGAGGTCATCTCCTATCCCAGCCATTCTATCTGAATCCAATATCAGTCCTCTGTTCATCCGAAGATCTTATTTGGGTTATCGCTTTCTCATTAAACGTTTTTCCACTTCCTCGTCAAATATCAGTACCTCTTATTCTTTTATCCTTCGTCACTGGCGTTTTTCCTCCAATAAAATTCCTATACTATTTCATATATCGTTTCGCCTTTCTAAATTTTCCCCTTTTGTCATTCCTCATCACAAGCTTCCATTTTTTTCTTACGTCTATTCCAAATTGTTAAAGCCACCAAATATCATCTTCATGCCATGCTTCCTTAAATCCTCTCCCTCTCATATCGTCAGTATGGAATTTAATAATACAATAAACTCTCTATTCCGTGATCACTCGTTAATTTTTACTGACGGATCGAACAGCTCGATCGGAGTTGGGGCGGCATTCTTGTGCCCTCAGTTCTTTCATTCTCGGTCTTTTAGACTTCCGTCCTTTTGTTCTGTCTTTACTGCAGAATCTGTTGCCATTCTACAAGCCATTATTTATATTTCCTCTTCTGCAAGTTCTTCCAAATTCCTTATTGTTTCCGATTCTTTAAGTGTTCTTCTAGCGCTATCTCTCCACCTTCCCTTTCTCCTTCCACTGATGCTATTATCCTTTCTATTCGTTCTCTTCTTCATGATCTATCCTCATCGACGTGTACCCAGATTGACTTTCTTTGGATTCCAGGACATGCAGGCATTGATGGAAATGTAGCCGTCGACCTCCTTGCTAAAGCTGCTGTTTCCAATGGGAATTTTATTAGTAGGGTTCCAGCACACAATATTCTTCTTCCAATTAAATCCTGCCATCTTAGGCATTCTGTTTATGTATCTCTTTTCGCTAATCGTAATTCCTTTTATCTCTTGATTAATCCTGTTCCTCCTCCTCGTCCTTGGTTCTTTGAGTTTCCCAGTTTGCGTCGGTCCATAATTACTAAATTATCTCGCCTCCGTTTCTCGCATAGTCTCCTTCCTTCTTCACTAAATCGCTTCTCTTTGGCTGCATCTCATAACTATCCATTGGATCCTGAAGGTTCCCCCAGTGTATGTTTGCGATGCGAATCACGTGCTCTTCGAGTGCTCCGGTTTATCTCGCGAGCGTGAGTTACTTTATTGTCATCTTTTAAAACTTGGTCTTCCTGCTCCTTTCAACGCCTCTTATGTTCTTTCTCTACCTACTATCTCTGTTGTTCCTGTCCTAGGGATGTTCCTTGATTCCATTGTCGACAGAATAAAAATATAATTTCTATTCTATTCCATGTGTCTATTCCTTTTTGCTGGGCTAATGCTCTTTGCTAGCCAACCCAAAGGGGGGTAAAAAAAAAAAAAAAAAAAAAAAAGTATTTTATCCGGCTGATAATCAGTTCGCTGATAAAAATTTCACAACTACAAGAATCTTTAACGTCGATGAATCAATTTTTTTTCCATCTAATAAAATTTCATTTTCGAACTATTAAAAAAGACAATATTTGAGCGAAGTCGGTCAGTTATCATTCAAAAATAAAAACAATACGGCGTGAAATAGGGTTTTTATTAACAACGAATTTCGGTAATTTGTGAAATGTTACTATTTTATGTTTTTTTGAGTACTCAACATGACACGAGTAAACACAGTGCGCTGGTAGAAGTGGGTTGTTGTTCAGCTCTAAATTGAACGTCTGGTAAATAATCAATCGATAAAATCTTAAATGCGAGGTGTGTTTTCGGGTATAGTTTAAAAGTCACATTCAAAAGTAATCAAAATCAAACGATGCTCCACGATTGACTCTATTAACCAGAAAAATCATCTCGAAATCGCTGTTTAAACTGTATTTTCATTGCTTTCGAGCCGACGGATTTCGAGCACTTCAGTGTACCGGTGTAATAGCAATAGGACAACACTTTTGTTTTTTGATACAGCTGTTTTACAGTCTGTTTTCTTCCCATCCAAAAATACTTCGCGTTTTTGATCGTCGCCAATTGGTCGACAAAAACACTCTCCATCAGAGAAATCTCGAAATCCAAAACGTGTTTACGTTCTCCGCATTGTTTTTAAGCAACCAATTTAATGTTTTTGTATACAAGTATCCACGATATTCGATAGAGCGAAATGAGTGAGGAACTTTTAAACTGAAGTCCGTGCAATAATTTTCGAATTTAAAATTAAAATTTATCCACGTCTGTACAAAAAACCAAATACGGAACAGTATTAGAATAAAAGAAGGCTAATACAACTTTTTAGTTATCGAATTTTTCGTTTATTAATATGGCCCCCCTAACGGTTTTTCGTTCTTAAAAGATTCGCACAGTTTTTTGTTAAAAAGATTTGGAATGAGCCGCAGCCATAAAACATGTCCGTATTAAACGAGTAAAAATCGTATGAGCGTCATACTTTTTTTTTGCCTGGGGAGGGGAGCTCTGATAACATAACGGCATTGACCTTTGTATTAAAATCAGTTATTGTATACTGATATGAGAATAAAATTATATAATAATTTATATATATTTTTAAACTTTCGTAGGTGAGGAAACATCTGATTATGGTAGGAAATGTTAACTGAAGATTCGTTAGAGTTGGGTACAATACACCAGAGTGTGTATAAGGGAGGAAAACAAGGCATCCCGGGGCAACCGCTTATTTTTATCAGAGACATGTTACAAAAGGGAAATAACACATCAGGTCTCGTTGCTAGAGTGAAGACGGAAGTTTCCCGGGCCCGAGTTCTAGCCTACAGATAGGAATGATGAGTCTATGAGAGATGGTATCACTAGGGTCCAAAAGTAGTGCATTGCAAGGTACGCTTGGACTGTATGTATTTATAATAAGATGACTAGACCGGGTTAATCCGGGTAGATTTCCAATATTCCTTGTAAACATACTTTTAATATTAAGCATAAATTGCGAGGAACCTTAGGAACAAACATATAGTTATAAATATTTAGGTAATATTAAAGATACTGAAAAACCCTAACAACTCGGAGATTAAGACATTTTTTATTTTTCACGTTTTTGTAGCCGGCGCTTAAGTTGTATCGCCTATTTTATTAATTATCCGGAAACTAGATGTACAATAAAAGTCAAGGTCAAATCGGTTCATTGACGTATCGTAATTACTAATTTTCATTAGACATAATAATCAGGGGGATTCCGCATTATACTCTGAAATTTGTAAAACCGATGCTCGATGCCGAACCTCGAATAATTTCAACAATGGTCGGAAGAGTGAATTTGTGGTTTTTAAAAAGTGCCCGTCCTACGTTAGTTCGGGGAAAGGGGAAAGGAGGGAGGGAGTGAAAAAATTTGGAAACATTAAAACAACAAACCGTATTAAAGGAATATGACAGAAGCTGCGAACGTAGTCGTCACGAAATAAATATGATTAAATTTTTCGTTTCGATGCGCACGTGCGATCATAATTCACTTTTTTTGCAACGACTAAATTTGTTTTTGTTTCTATTTCTCGTCATCCCATTCGGTTCCCAGCTTTTTTACCAGCGAGAAATTGTTAAATAAAAAAAGTATAGTAAATTGAGACTGAAAAATACAGAGGTAAAATGCGCCGGCAATAATCATAGATAATGCAGGGAAACTGACAGCCGGGCATATTATTAACGATGTGTACACATCGATAACAATGGGAATGAGTTGTGCGGGCAGATTAGTGGCAATGCACGCTCACTATATTAAGAGCCGTTTAGCCGACTGTTCTGCATGTCCGGACAGGTCTGTGTACAGGAATTTATTAACAATAAAGTATCGCCAACGCTACCGCCACCTGAAAATTAACTATAACTATCTTCCCTCCGCATCGGTTACGCGCAACTAGAAAGTGCTCTTCATAAATAAGAGAGGGCTCTTTTCGGGGCCTTTTTTTTTCTCGATACCATTTAAGGCCGAAATACGATTCGAAAATTCCGAGTTTTTTAATTTTTTTTTTTTATTGTTGTTATTGTTGTTGTTGTTTTGCAACTTTTTAATTTTACTCGGTCGATCAAACATCGAATATGAATTTTGAATTTATTTCTTTTTTTCTTTTTGAAGATTAATTAAAACTTTACCATATATTATGTATATTTTAAAGCAGTAAGTAAGTTCTAGCTTCGGTCATTAATCTAAAGATATAGGTGCAGGTAGGCAGTACCGTTAGACACTTAGAACACTACGAATCGGCGGCGTCCTGCCCAAAACGGTAGGGTATTCCTTTACTTAATTATGACGTAAAACTAGTCGTTTCGGCATGATCTATCCACGCGTCCGTTGTATAAATAAATAAATAAATAAGTAAGTCGATTTCGAGCATCGTCACTATATGCCGTTAACTATGTTCCTCCACAGGTCTCTGTCCTCTGTGCCTTCCTTACACAGGGTAAAGTGGTGGATTTGATCCGTGTTGGGTATAGCTGTCCTCTAGTTCCTATTTTGTCTTGTAAATGCGTCCTTTCTAGTCTCGCGTGAACTTAAATTAGAAAGAGTACAATTGTAATGCACCCCTTTTATAAATGGCCAACGAATTAAGGTAATATCATTGTAAACCAATATAACGGATGTAAACGCATTGCGAACAGTAGAATTTTTGACAGAAATAAATTGCGAACAAACAAAAAAAAAACAACGAAAAAATAAATATATATATAAAAAAGGCCGATTAGTTTCGAATAGTTCTTTCTGTAATCGTGGAAATTTAAAAACGTTAACGAAATTTTCATTTATCCATCGTCGAAAAACCTCATTATTGCTGTGGCAGTCGCGAAATTAAAAACCGTACGAGCCAGCAAAAAGAGTAATCATTAAATGTAACGGAAGAATCATTAACCAGACTAAATCTGAAGCAGCCGGGTCATAAGAGTCAGATTTTCGGAAGAAAAAGTTGTAAGCATGCCTATTTTCAGGTTAATAATTTTAATCAACTTACGTGATTGCCAATGCGCCTTGATTCGTCAAAAGTTACGTTATCCTCGTTTTCACTTTGCTCATTAGCGAAAGTACGAACAATTTAAGACTACTGCAATTTTTCGAAACACACCTGCTGCCCTCCAGTTGAAAAAATCACACCTTTTGCATCTTTATTTCCTGACAGTCATCGTCGAATATATCCTTAATGATTTTCGTCTCTGTGCCGATGAATATCTTTCTCCTAAATACACTCTAGAAAACTAGTAAACCTTTTAGTACTAGTTCGATAACTCTTGTGTGTACTTTACTATATCGCTAACGTCTCTGCTTCAAAATAGAACAACAACGTTCGAGTTGAACTAATTTTCAATCTCGAACTAGCGCGATGGTCTCAAGCATAAGAATGTTTCACAAAGAATTATTTATTATAAAATACCTATCTGGACAAAACTGATTTGTTTTTTTTTGTTTTTTTTTTTTACATTTACAAATCAGCATCGATCTTGTTAGATCATTTACGCGATATTTTCGACGTGGACTTAACAGAGCACATATAATATATACTCGTAAATTCTGTGGTAGCTGAAAATATTTAACAGGGGATATCGACATAATCAGACTTATATTTTCAAATCGAAATAATTTACTTACAAAATTTGCAGAAGAAAGTCAAACGAACATGGTGTCTGGTATTAAATGCGATTCGCTTCGGAGTTTCAGGGTTGATGAAGTCTTGGTTTGCAGAAGAACGAGAAAAAAAAATACGGAGTTCAGAATAAAAGTTAACAAGCAATATTATTCAGAAATAGAAGGATTTCGGAAGAAACGGTTTCTAATAAGTCAGATAGGTCCGATAACGACCTAGATCCGTGATAAAGTTCGATGAATATCCGATTTATAACCGGACAGTGTATTGCTGTTTTTTGACGTTCGTCTCTTGTCCTTTACCATTTCACTTGGCATTTGTTGCTCGGTCATGTTCAAATGCCCGTTACCCCCGACTTGGTCACTCTGCCGCTTTTTCAAGCTTATGGAGGTTATGTCAAAGCATGTGCGGTACTAAAAGTGTCACATTTGCAATTTTTATTGATCATCGATTTTAGCGGATATAGTTCTTTCTTTTACTTTTTTCTGGCCATTATTGACCGACGTAGAATTTTCGGAAGTTTCGCAACGACATTAGCCAAGTGCAGCCGAAATTAAATAGCAATAATAAATAAGCGCAGACATGAATAATAAGGTAAAATCAATGTAGCAGTTTATTTTTAACATTAGTTTAGACCAAACAACGAAAATTTCGAATTGAATACGCATTTTGTAAACGGAACAAGAGATTGGATGGAAGATTAGGTTGGATAGATAAATATAGAAAACGACATGTTGGAACAGAAATGGATAAATATCCGATTTAGCGTGGAATTTTTTAAATAAGAACAGACAATTTAAGAAATAAACAGGAGAGGGTATTAACTCGAGCCGAAATCTGAATCCCGTTGATATCCATTTAAAAATCCGCAGTAAAAGAGAACGGCGAATATACAAAACAATGTGAATTAAACAAAAACAAAGAATGCACGCAGCACAAAATAATTCAAAGAAAGACGATTCGAAATATAAGTAATGAATGACGATTAATTCCTTCGTAAAAGACTTAATAAAATAGAGGAAGACCAAAGGCTTTGAAAAAATTTAAAGGCCGAAATGTACCAATAACGAATCCTCCGGAGTCGTAAGTAAAACTTTAGTGTCATACGTAAAGAAAATAAGGAATTTATAATTTTATGGAATTCCTGTGTCGTTTTAGTTTGCGAAAGAGATTTGTGGAATATTACTCTAGCAGGTTGTAAAATTTACACAAAGTTGGAGGGAAATTATAGAAGATGAATCGTGGAAATTACGATAGTGAGGTAGGACGACGAGTAATATGAACCACAAAGTGCGCATTTTCCTAGAAATAAAACGACAATTATTAAAAATAGAAATGCAGGAGGGAGCAATTTTAAAGGATGCGATTGGCAAGAAACCGATAACATATATATATATGATATTCGGCATATTTCGCAAGAATTAGTAGGACCGAAGAGGACTTCAAGGCATCAAGGCGGAGACGAAGACAAAATTTCAGATTACATGCAGTTAAGAGAAATTTCAAGCACAGACAAAAGAACAGCAATGTGGGACAGATAATGGACTTATAAAAAAGGAAATGAGAATGTATCGCCTGACCGTATTAGGTAGGTGACGAGACTCTTAACAAATTTAGCATCTTTAACGACGGAATGGGAACTGTAATTAACATGTATTTACAAAAAGGATAGGCAGCAGTGGAAAGATCACATCAAAACAGCGTAATTAACGCGAGAAAATTGTGTTTAATGATAGACATCGCAATTATAAAGAGAAGAATCTTCTTCTTGACGTGCCGTACTCTTTCCAGAGCATTAGCGGATCAGATGGCAGCTAAAACTTGCGTTCTCTTGCTCCTTGGATGAGATCATGGATTTAATGTTTTGTATCCAGTCTGTTCTCCGTCTTCCTGCACTTCTTTTTTCCTCTATTTTCCCATCTCAAATTTTTGTCCTCTTATGACGTGGCCAAAATATTTAACTTTTCTATCTATTATCCATTTAATCAGCATTCATTCGGTCTTTACCAGCTCTAGTACTCCTTTATTGGATGTTTCGGTTATCCACGAAATCTTTAACATTTTTCTATGTAGCCACATCTCCACTGCTTCTAGTCGCTCAATTTGTTTTTTATTAAGCGACGCTGATTCTATACCGTACAACAAAATCGGAAAAATGTTAGATTGCAAAAGAGAAGAATAATATAAGCAAATTTAGACGGATGCTACGAAGAGGAAAAGATGTCATCGGCAGAGAATAGGGAATGAGAAATTAAATTAAGAGCTACGATATCGATAGTGTAAATATTGATCTGTGTCGGACTGAGGGAAAAACCTTAAGGATGACCGCGGAGACATTTCTCTTAATATGGCACAAACGAGAAGAAACGTGAATAGAATGATTCATCATGATGCGAAGAATGTGATATAGTGGCCATCTTAGCTCTAAGAGTAGAAAGTTTTTATTTTTTTCTGTTTAAACTTATACCATTCAACGTAGTACTTTTCTACTATTTTTAACTATAAAAGCTACTATAATAATTGAATTTGTAGTTTTTTTTTTCGTTTTTTTTTTTCTAATAAGTTGCGGATTCCACAAGGCGTATTGTCCGTCTGTGGGTGTCCAACACTATTATCGTTTATTCATAAATATAATTACAAAGCTTCTTAATACCTACTTAACATACAGTATACACATCGTACGATTACACTTGACGAACATCCGTCTTAATTATATACGTATGATCGATTCTCTACCATATGCTCCCATATATACAATTAAAAATTAACTTATTGTCCCTCATTTATGTTCTCAACCAGCCACTGCTTAATTATTAGTTGCCAAAGTCCTATCTCCGTGCTCATTAAATCTTCTGGAGTTCGTACTAGCAATTTAATTAAAACTGCCTAATGCATGTTGTCTTTCTTGCTGTTTATACCTTTTGGTCGAGTACACTTCCCTGTAATTCCCAGTTGTTCTACCTCTTTTCGTTGAAGATAACGGAGTATTTAATAATACTTATACTCAAGCATTTGTGGTTTTGATGGAAACCAGAAAAGGTTTTGGCAAGAGGACCATTACGAACATTTGTTCAGTAACAAAACTGCTAAACATGGTGGCGGAAAATATTTATTACGCGACTGAGAGAAAACATTGCTGAAGATGAATCGGACTGGTCCGTTTGAATTATAGTATTGCTGGGCACTGATAAAAACGCAATCGGACAGCTTATATAACATCTGCCAGGTTGAATCGCTGCTGGTTGTTTAGTAAGAGGGTGTGAGGACAATGAAGCAGATGGGAATCTTCTACTTCTAGCGCTTTCTCAGATAGTTGAAGGTGCCTAACTCGTTAACAGATTTATCATGTCCTCGCACCCGTTTAAAAAATATAAAGAGAATATGACGAATAATGAGTATATTTAAAAAAGTTTTCTCTGATAAGCAAAATGCGAATTGTATCAAAAAATGAGAACACATTAGCTGTCTATGAAGTTGCTATACTTAAAATTCGGTAAATGATTGAAATTTTTTTTTTTTTTAATTGAATTTCTTTCACTTTATTATTAGCTAACTGCGTAATAATCTTCGGCGCTGAAATTAAATATAAAGCGACACAATAATTAATTTATAAGTTTTTGACATTTGCACTTGAAACTGGTTTAACAGGATTTTAATCTGCCAGACAGATTTTGTAGGAGCGATTAATTGTATTTTTTACGAAAATAATCTCAACGAAATTCTTCTAACAACCAGTGTCGGTAGTGCAAGGAAAAAAGAAGAGATTATTTTTCCGCTGTATATCATGACAGCTACAGATCAACTCGTTTTATCCTTGGCATCAGCTAAACTTTTCGAATTTTTTCGATATTACGGATATTGTTTGAAAACTATTAAAACAATTTGTGCACAAGTATTGTGTAAATTAACCGAAAAAAAAAAAAAAATCTTCAAAGAGCGTAAAAAGGAATTATAATATATATCGCTGGTTGGTCCGTCAGTTACTCGGCAAGATACATATTTATATGTGTAGTACTTAATTATATATATATATATTAATTTGTAACAGAAAAAAATATTAACTTTTAATACAAAGGATTATTAATAACAACGTAGAAAAATTTGATTTATCCCGGTTTGGATCCGAAAATGAGAAGTTTGCACGCAACCAAAATTAAAGAGGCAGTTTTAAATGTCGCTGAAAAGTAAAATTTAAAAAAAAAAAGGAAAACAAGATGTTCAATAACTAGAATACAGCAAGTTTTTATTTATCATTTACGTATTTAGAACAATAAAAAAGTAAAGTAAGTCGCATACCCTTGATAAGGTATCATGGATTGTAAAGTCTTAAGGTTCTTCTCATAGTGTATTAAGTCTAATAGATCTAATGAGAATACTGGGGGGGGGGCAGTTAAGTGTATCAAGGTATCTTCGTTATTTTGAGTCGAAATAGTTTCGAGTGACGTTAGGGAGTCATCGTCATCACTGCTCGAACTCGAATGTACCAGATGCATATTCAGGTTTATTTTCGACAATGTATAGAGAAATTTTTAATAATTCCAATCCTGAAAGAGCAGGGTTTGAAAACCCTCGATGAATTGCTATTGACAACCCCTCCGTTAGCAGCTGTTTGAACTATCCTTTTCCCGTTTCATCCGGTCACAAGCGACAACATCTCAAGAATCTAAGCAATTCTGTTTTTCTTTATAGAGCCACTATGTTTGAACTGTCTTGTTTCCTTGCTGCTTCTTCTAGTTGGTTACATAGTATACGTTCTGAGTAATTTGGAGTCTTCCATGCTTATGACATGACCCACCGATTTTCATTGAGTCCGTTTAATTAGTGAGCTCTGAGTTAAATAATATTTCATTATTCGCTTCGTAGTTATCCCGTTTAATTTTCAACAAAACTCAGAGATTATTGCAATTTTTTGATATGACGGCCGTATGTCGTCATCCATGCTTCGAATTTATGTAATAACGACGAGATAATTATAGCGCGATGCTGCTTTTGTGGTAATTAACAGGTCTTTATTAATAGTCTGTGTTTTAATCAACCAAAAGCTGACATAGCACATTTTTAATTCTACATCGAATTTCTTCATCTATCATTCCCATGTGGTTTAGAAAAACGAACCGAGACATCAAACGGTTTTTACTTGTTTTGGTTTTCCATGAATTTTTATTCTGAAGTCGCGGTTTAATTACTCAATAATTTGGTTCTATCGATATTAATTTCATGACCAAAATCTCTGTAAGTTTTTACACTTCAAGTATTGTTTATAGCTTTGGTATGTGGAATAGAATAATCGTCTATTTATGTTAAATCGACGATTCTCTATGCTTTGATGTCTGAGTTCTGGGGATTTATAAAATTGTTACATAAAGTTGTTGATAATTCTTTTTTTTTTTTTTCTTTTTTTTCCCACTGTACCAGTCGAGGGACCACAAACAGCGCCAGTATTAATTTTAATATATGTATTATGATGATAGAAATGTGACCAATCCAAAGCCCTCCAGTGAGGGGTTTGGCTTATAATAGTTCACTACAACTTATAAAAAGGGATACAAAGTCTAGAGAAGGACGAAAAGCTACATAAGCAGTACAGCACAATTTTGACCATATGGCCCTTAGGATATAAAAAGCGAATGGGATGGATTTTAATAGAGAACAACATGAGATTAGTACAGCAGCGTGTACAATGTAATATTTAGAGCACAATCGTCATGATAACAGTGCTATTTAGTGTATTTCATAAAAGCTCGGCACGCATTTAGTGTGCAAGAGTGCGAGCACCACAGCAATCGCCTTATGGAACGTTATCCATACGTAGCAAGTCTACTTCTTATGATATCTGACAAAAACTCGAACACCGTGGCAATCACTATGTTAAGAGTGACCCATACATGTCAAGTTTATTGTAGAACGTTATCCATACGTAGCAAGTCTACTTCTTATGATATCTGATAAAGATTCGAACACCATGGCAATCACTAAGTTAAGAGTGACCCATACATGTCATGTTTATTTGGGTCAGATGACCTGGATCCCATAGTAACCGTTGCTGTTTGGTCGGACAACAGAGTCCGGTGAAGTAAATACTTGATAAAAGTTTCGAGTCATAATAACTGATGCTAACGTATTTAAAACTAAATGCACTTAAGTTATGGGAAGAGCGTCACGACACCACTTCCTTCTCTTTAACCTTCTTCTCGGATTACCCGGAAGAGTATTTATAAACATGCTACTAACTTTAGGATTGGGATGTAGATTTAGATTTTCAAAAAATTTGCTGTACTGTTGAGTATGAACTGATTTAACAAAAGGAACATGCAGATCTCGATGGAGAGTTAGGTTTGAAACATATTTTGGTGCTGCTGCAATCCCTCGGAGGATAATGGACTGCTGACTCTGAATACGAGCAAGGTTGCTTCTACTTGTATTTCCATATAGTTCTAGGCCATACCTCCACACCGGAGCTATAATCATCAAGTAGATAGATCTTTTTAACCTTATACTTAATTTAGATTTATTGCCTATCAGCGAGGATAGCTTTTTAGTGTGTGCGATTAGCTTTCTCCGTATTTGTGCAACGTGGAAGCGCCACGTAAGGCGACGGTCAAGGTACATGCCTAGATACTTGACTGTGTCTACCTGTTTGAGCTCTACATTGTTTATTTGTAATTTAGGGCATGTAACGTATCTGTTCGTGAAGGTTATGTGCTGACATTTTTCCTCACTAAATTTAATTCCCCATTGGATTTAAGTCTACTAGGGGTAAGAAATCTTCCATCTGTCCTATAACTGACGCCAAAAGCTCTAGCATTCCGGTGCTTATCTATGACAAACGTGAAAGTTACCTTAAAAATGTTGAATTGGAGCTGAAACAGGGCTTGGTTTCACTACACTAAGAATATCGAATTATTCCGAAATTTTTTTACCTAAACCACTCTGAGTACAGATTAAAAATTTCTCAGGTCATTATGATTGACGAAATTTTGGATCAAGATCGTTTTCTTTGCCCACTATTCGTTTTTAAGTAGTCTAGTTCTTCGTAGCAATAGCTTTCTATTTTCAATCGTTTCGTTGCACAGAATTCTGTTGAGATTGAATTGCAGTGGCAGAATTATATTTATTTAGTTCATGGACTATTTGTCTTTCCGGTATGTTAATTTTTGAATTCAGCATAGTTCTAATATTTCAGGTGGATTTTCCTATTAAGTTTTTTATAGTTGTTTATCAGTTGAGTGCCTCCTGGATGTTTTGATCAGGCCATTTTTTTAGGTTTTCTTTAGGTGTAAGGAAACACAATACTCTCCCCCGAAAATGCTGATTTACCAAAACGGTTATACATTGCATTTCCGACTGCGAGTATCGTGCGGTCTTAATTTTAATTATACATCGAGATACAACGATTGAAGTCATCGTAATTCAATTAGGCGGACGAGCAACTGTATTCCGATCATATCATAAAATTAAGTACTGGGTATCGTATTTCTTTTAATTTCCAACATTTAATGTAGTGATTTAATATTGGTTAATTTCTTAATTATCATCGATTGCACAAATGGATTTATTATCCACTTGCCCCTTTTAACAATTACCGTCATCCAACTATGTTGCTCTATCAACTGTTCCGCGTGAATGCCTGGAGTTAGGAATATAGTAAGTAACGTAATTTCCAGCATCATACATGACACTCAGGTAACCTACTCTATTTCTCGTTTGGAAAGGGAATTGGTTTTACTAGGAGGATGCGCTAACCGTCAGGAAATGTACGTCGAAATTATAGTATACGGCATACAATTCTACTTCTTGTATAGAATAATAATCGTTAAGGCGTGCAGATGTAATTTTTTTGTCGACTTCATAGGTAAATGCGGTTGGAGATAAGTTAATGCACGGACTTGTTTTCGAAACTTCGGTGTGGATATATACATACAGTTGGTTATATCCGCTGTCAGTGTGTGGGATGTGACATTTAAGGACTTAACGAAGGTCGAGGATTATGTTTAAATGAAGATTCTCTTGTTCTTTGTAAAGAACAGGTTCCTCTGTCGTTCGCTAAATGAACTTCTCTTTCTTCGATATTTTCATCATTTCTTATTAAATGTATTATTTTAGTGCTTCAAATTTTACCCGTAAAATTATTAATTTAATTAATAAAATCTATCATCAAATTAATAAAGAATATTTTCTGAAACCTGCAGAAAATTAATAGTTTCTTTTTTTTTTTATTCTTGTTTAAAATTTATATTTATTATAGTAAACACTTTATTCAATTTTTTTTTTATTTTATCAAGTGCAGTTTTCGGGAATAGCCCGAAAAGATAGACACGAAAAACGACTTTGTTTTATATATTTATACATACATACATACATACATATATATATATATATATATATATATATATATATATATATATATATAAACTCGGCCATTTTGGCCTCGCAAGGGGCTGTGCCCCTTGACCCCACTTGTTTTTATTTCTGTCTCTTTCTATTCTATACTTTGTATAAAATGATCAAAATTTACAACGTAATTCTTACTGGCATCAACACAAAAAGAAAAACAAAACATAACCACAAAAATCCTATCCTAACATTTAACTTTCATTACATCAAATTAAAATATTGTTTCATTACATTTTTCGTTACATAAAATTGTGACATTTTTTAAATAAAAATAACAAAAATCCTATAAAATATAACAAACGTTACATAAAATTGGGACATTTTTATGTAACACAAAATGTCCCAAAAAAATGTCCCAATTTTATGTAACGTTTGTTATATTTTATAGGATTTTTGTTATTGTTATTTAAAAAATGTCACAATTTTATGTAATGAAATATGTAACGAAAAATGTAACGGAAAAATGTCTTAATTTTATATAACGGAAGTTAAATGTTAGAATAGGACTTTTGTGGTTATGTTATTTTTTGTGTATGTTGATGCCGGTAAGAATTACGTTGTAAATTTTGATAATTTTATACAAAGTATAGAAGAGAAAGAGACAGAAATGAAAGCAAGAGGGGTCAAGCGGCACAGCCCCTTGCGAGGCCAAAATGACCGAGTTTATATATATATATATATATATGATTTGGCCCTCCGTGCCCCGCAAGAGAATCGGTCTCTTGACACTGCCTGGGGACACCCCCGGACTCCAAGCTTTATCACTTCTGTGATTCGTATAGAACAAGGAAAATTGACAATATCATTTTTAGCCAGACCTCCACTTCTTTTTCTGTCACAACTTTGTCTTCTTATATATACAACTAGCTGACCCGGCGAACTTCGTACCGCCATAGAAAGTAAATGTTGTGATAACTTATTAGCTGAATTAAATTAATTTTTTTATTAAGATAAAATTAATACTCAAAATGAATTAAGTTCAATAAATGTACAAAAATCAAAATGAAAAGTATTTAAATAACATTAAAATGAATGTAATTTACGTGGCAGCAACGCATTATTCGCCTTAATAACAAAAATCAGTATAACCCAATAAGATGGTTCACAAAAGACAAAATTATTCAATTATACAATAGCTCGGAAACAGTTTGACTTATCAGAATGGATAAAAAATTACAATTAAACTTCTACCTATGACAATTTACAACATTAAGCTGAGCGATTACCCTGGACGGCAAGTAGCTGCCTAGAAAACATAATATGGAATTTAGAACGACCTGAAAAATCACCTTTAAAAAATTCATAACTCACCACCAGTTAACCCTTTTAAAGCGAATTTCGATTACGGTTAAATAATTGTGTAAACCCCATTTGGAGCCAAAAGCAACAAAAAAAAAAAAAAATGAAATTTCTTAATAAAGTTAGTTTTAAATTTCTTATTCTGCTATTCGGGGTGGAGACAAATCCAACAAATCTAAGATCATAAAAATCAGTGTAGCCGTTATTGAGTTATAAATGGTGTAACACACCGGCCTTTCGTTTTTTTATATAGAAAATAAAAAATTTATCGAAATTTTTATTTTAAATTACGTATTCTGCTATTCGGGGTGAAGACAAAAACCAAAAATCAAAGATCAAAAAAATCGGGCCAGCCGTTTTTGAGTTATAAGTGATGTAACTAACACAGCTTTCTTTTGTGTATATAGATATATGTAACATTTTTTTGGGACAAGACAAGTGGCGCCGGTCAGGTTAAGAATGTCGTTGTCATTGAGTAACATAATTAACCAGGGTAACAATCCATATTGTCGATATTTTGTCTTCTTATATATATACAATATATGTAACGGTTTGGGACAAAAAAAAGTAATGGCGGTCAGTTTAACAATGACGCTGTCATTAATGTGTATACATATGTAATAGATGTTAAAATTAATTAATAATATGAACATTCATTTATTCCCAGTCGTATTGCTCGATTCCGAGCGTTGTGACTACCTATTTGTACATGCTAGCTATACAGGCATAGGTAGCGAGTGTACAAACGCAAGAGTACATTCGGAACTGATTGTAGATCATTTATCGGTACACAAATGCAGTCCCGTGTCTGCCTGCTGTGTACTAATTAGCACATATATGATATGGTATGTATGTTTTCTATTGCCTTCCACGTGATTATTAGCGATTATTTAATTTAAATTCTGGTAATAATTTCTGTCATCGTCTGGGATCGAACCCGAGACCTCCGTAACAAAAGCCAAGCGCTCCAGCAACTAAGCTATCGCGACGACTAATAAAACAATGCTATTTATGTTAAGGTTTATAATAATTTTCGTTCAATTTATAGAAGTTATGAAGTAGTGTTAGAATGTATAAGAATATTAAAAAAAGATATGTATACATTTTTTTCACAAGCTTAAAAAATTTTGGTTAATAATTAGTATTATTAAAATCGTGCTAGATGGAATTTTTGAAGTGAAACGTTTTACGAGACACTAGGAGTTTTGAAGCAGAAAGTAAACTCGTCGAAAATGTACTCTTAAAAACTATCTCTGGTACTCATGTCAAAGCGGCAGAAGTTTTGTTAGCATCGCAACAGGATTAACCAAATACAATTTTTGCCTATTTCTTCGAACTAAGCAGATCCTAAATTCCGCATCTTCCGATTTTACTAAAGACCTCCAGTCATCCCAAGCTTTTGGGGTTCAATCCGCAACTTCGCGGATGATTTATCTCCGTCGACGAACAGCGCAGTTTCATTTGATTTTTTTTTTTTTTTGTTGGGCTCGTCAACCAGGGATCTTTACTTAGTGATAATTAGAAAAGCAAAGAGTCAATTATATCTTGATACGGTCAGATATGGTTAGGAGGAAGGAACCGATAACAAGAACAATGTGTGGAAAAGGAAAAGATAGGATATAAGAGGCGTAATATGGAATAGGAAGACCAGGTCGCGGCAAACTGAAGTAAAAAGAAGAACACCTGGATACTTAATAAACATATGATCAGCATCGCAAACATGCTCTTCGTTAGCGTGGAGAGGACAATATGGAGAGGCAACCAACGAAAGACGAAAACGGGAGGAGGATATTAAAGTATGGCTTAAGAGCGCAGCGAATAACGAAGACAAAAACAGAACGACAAAGTAAGGTGATTCATTTGATTACATCAAAAAGGATCCAAGTTTGCAATTATTCATAATTGTAATTTAGAGGAAACATAGTTTACTACAATGATGGATCCGAAGGCTCAGCAGGATGTACTTTGGTGTGCAAAAATACCAGCATATCTAGATTTCCTTTATCATCCTCCTTCTCGAAATTGTCTTCAGAATTGTACGGTATGTTCTTAACTTTGACGTATGCGTCAGAAATGCACTGGACAAACGTGACTATTGTAACCAACTCCATGCTCATTATGAAAACTATAGAAGACAAAAAAAACGCAGCCACATAATAGCGTCCATCTATGTGAGGTCCTTGCAAAAAACCGATCTCTCATTCCGTTACCTATACGGAGATACCGGAACACTCAGGCATTTTGGGAAACACAATTGTCGATAGAGCAGCAAAGGAAGTAGCACTGATGCGACCTTCTCCGAATATAAGGACACCCTACTATCAGACGTTAAATATTTAATCAAAAAACATTTCTAAATAGTGGACTAACTCCAGACCATCACACCTTCGCTTCATTAAAGACAACGTCTCTGCATAATCACTTCCTCTCGCTTCGAAAGGACCAGACCGCTCTCTGCAGACTTCGCATCGGGAACATAAAATATTCGCATAGCCACATTTTGTCTGGACTCACTGCTCCGCTATGCTTCTCATGCAGCGTCCACTGGGTACTAACGAAAGCTTAATTTTCCATACAGTAGTAATAACGTTAGCAGTTATACGCGATGTGGCAGTGCAAATTGGAATCGATTACTTTTTTATTTTGTTTTTCCCACGATTTACATAATTTGTAGCGATCGACAGGTTGCTGACCTTACATAAATAAATCATGAACATGTTTTTTTTTTTTTTGAATTTACGGAGCGCCGATTATCGTGTTTTCGATCGGTTTAACATAAAAAGTAAATAAGCAGATTTGCGTAATACTGAATTTTCGAGATTTCTTTTCTTTCGTTTACAAATATCGAATAATTATACTGTTCGGTAAAAAAGACGCGATGTCACTTTAATTTACTTACTTTAATTAACCGCTGAATATGTTCGTCATTGATACCGTGCATAGCGAGAGCTACGTTGATAAGCTCACTGACCGGTTCCCGTATTCCTGGCCACTTTATTAACAGGGCGCGCCTCTCCGAATATATTGATCTTATATTATGAATTACTCGCAAAATACCAAATCATTTTCGCCCACTAGTAAAACCGATTTGAACGCGCGAGTATGTCGGTAATGATACTAATACTACAACCATGAGGGCAGTTTTAAAGAACATTCTGAGACTCCTGTTTTTGCAATAGCTATAATTAGCCGTGGATTAATTATTGCTAAACTAAATGAATTGTGCGGCTGTAGCGCAGAATGACTCAATTAGTAGCTATCGCGAAAATTAAAAATTCTCTTTGTTATTTATTGTTAAATTTTACAGTGTTTTTTATTAGACGATGCGCAAAAAAGAAAATAATAATTACTAACTTTTTGCGAATTTTTTAATTGCTTACGTTCATTCTCGCATCGAAAGTATTCAGCGTGAGGATTACGGTGCGAATGTTAAATTTTCCAACTAGCAGTTTTTATTAAAAAGTCGAACGGTTACTCTCTAACCGAAAACTTTAAACTGGTTCTTTGCTTACAATACCTGTCGTAAATATAATTTTTACTTTTAACCAACAGCTTTGCCCGTGTTAATTAAATCTACCATTACTTACGTCCTCTTCTCGTTACCGTCTTAAAAACATAATTTTCTTTTTTAAATGCATTAATTTAATTTAATAATTGCTCATTTCCAATCTCATCTCTGTTTATTCCAGTAACACGTGCTATTTCAGTGACGCGTATTACTCTTTTAGCATTATGTATAACCAGTGATCATGGGCGACTTAAAAGTGAAAAGAGAAAGTTCGCTGTTGTCGCTACATTAATAACAAAGCTGGTAAACTACTAATGAACAGACGCCCGCGAATCTGCCTACATTCCGTATAACTTAAATTTACACATTAGTTGTACACTAGATTACGTTATTATTCTATCATTTGTATTATAATCTAAGTTTTTATTTTTTTTATTTTTATTTTATTATTTTATTTTTTTTTTTGTGTGGGCGCGTCAACACTATGGACGGTTAACCTTCAAACGTTTTAGGGTGTGTAACGTGAAAAATGAAACACTACTGCCTAACCAATTATGTTAGCTGGCTCCATCATCTAAGTTCGGTGCTACGCCATAAAACCACCGTCTGCCATTTTTACCACTAACTTATAAATTCGAGTAAAAAAAGGGGGAATAAGATCCTCTCTAGGATAAATGTAATATATATTATTTTGTTTTCTTGTTACTCGTTGCCTGGATGGTAACTTGCTATTATTGGTATTTTAATATTCAAGTAATCTACAATAGTACATCTTGGAAGACATTTCATTATTTTCTTTCCACCAAGTTGGTCTCGAGTCACTCCGCTCTTCCAATGTGGTAGTATAAGTTTCAAAGGCCCTTTCTGAATTTCACCTATTTTGTTGATTTCCGTTTTCTTAGCCTCTCTCCACATTTGGATTCCATATAGAATTCTAGTCATAATTATTGCTTGTAGTACATCTGTAGTGTTTCATATGATAGCACCTGCTTTAATTCATGTGAAGTACAAATTGACTGTCTTATTTTCGTATTTAAAACTTGAACGTGCTTTTTCCAGTACCATCGTAAATTTTTTTTTTTTTTTTTTATGCATGCAATCTGTAATTAAACAATAAGCAGCAGTGAGGAAATGTTATTATCAGAAATAAAGAACTAGAAAGGAGAATAGCCTCCCAATGGAAGCTGATCCTATTTTTTGATGATTACTTGTTAAATTATATGATTAAAGATTCAGGATCGATGTTGAAGCTGCAACGGATGGAATCTGTGAATACGATTGAATTTTGTGCAGTTAGACAGCAGATTCTTTGCTAATATGTTTAAATGTTGGTTAAGCCTTTCCTTGTATCTTGCACTTGAGCTGCGAATCTCTTCTTTAACCGAAATGACCTTCAAATCCCTAGAGATGTCGTCGTTTCGTACAAACCAAGGAGCGTTTACAATCCTACGCAGGATTTTTACTTGCGTCCTTTCTAGAAGGGCTATATTGGAGTTCGATGCAGTGCCCCATAGCTCAATGCCATATGCCCAAATTGGCTTTATTATTGATTTATAGACTAGCACTTTGTTTTCCAGTGAAAGGACCGAATTTTTTCCAATCATCCAGTCCATATTTCTCAGTTTCAGTCTGATTTGTGTACGTTTGGTGGCTATGTGTTTATTCCAAGTCAATCTCTGGTCGAGATGCAACCCAAGGTATTTCGCACTACTTGCTGTTGGAATTTGCTTATTGTTGAGGTATATCGGACTGGCTGTTCCGGTTTTCAATGTAAATAAAACATTGAGGCACTTATTTTCGTTAACTTTTATTCTCCACTGATTGAACCAGTTTGTCAGATGGTTTAGATGATCTTGAACGTAACTGGCAGCGGTACCAATGTCATCGTGTATTGCTAAAATTGCAGTATCATCGGCAAACAAGGCAGTTGTAGTATTTTCATTTACCGGAAAATCACTGGTGTAAATCTGGTACAAAGTAGGTGCTAGAACACTGCCCTGCGGAACTCCTGCCTTGATCGGAAATATGGATGACCGCGAACCGTTAAAATTTACTTGAAAATATCTTTCTGAGAGGTAAGATCTTATTATTAGGTAATACTGGTAAGGCAGCATAAGCTTTAATTTGTATAGAATACCTAGGTGCCAGACTTTATCGAAAGCCTTCTCGATGTCCAAAAATGCGGCAGAACAATATTTTTTCTCCTCAAAGCATTTATTTATAACCTCGACTACTCCATGAATCTGTTCAATGGTACTGTGATTATTTCGGAATCCGAACTGGAAATCTGGAAGTATTGAATATTCAATGAGTAAAGGCTTTAATCTTTTTAATAGCAGTGTTTCGAAGAGTTTAGCTAAAATTGGGAGTAAGCTAATGGGTCTATACGATGACATCTCCTCAGTTGGCTTACCAGGTTTATGTATCACTTTAACTACTGCAAATTTCCATTGCGCCGGAAAGTAAGATGTCCTGAGGATTGCATTGAACAGATATGTGAGAAATACTATAGCTTTCCGGGGTAGTTGTTTAACCATACTGACTGTAATAGCGTCGTACCCGGGGGCTTTCCTTATATTTAACTTTTTTATATGGTACTTGATTTCTGTAGGAGAGAAAAACGGAATCGGGGGAGACATCTGATAGGGGCTTTGCAGGAACTTGTTTATTTCCCCTTCAATGTCAGTGGTCGCATTGTTTTCGTGCGGTTTGAAAATATCTGAAAAGTGTTCCGCAAAGGCGTCAGCTTTATTTTGGTTACTCCTTAACCATTCAGAGTCTTTCTTTACCGGAAAGTTTTGGACCTTATAGTTCTTTTTTACTTTTCTTACTGCCTTCCATAATGAGTAGTCTGATGATGCAAAAGGAGATAGATTTGCCATGTAATTTCGGAAGGAGGAATTTTTTAATTCGATTATTTTATTTTTCAGGGCTTTATTAGCTTGATTTAGCGTCCTCTTATCCAACGGATTTCTAGTGTAATGCCACTTACGCCTTAGCTTTCTTTTTTCTCGAATCATTTCTCGAATTATTTTCGGTTGACTTACGGTTTTGTTGAGATCTTTTTTCCACGCTGATGCAAACAATGCTGAGTCTTGAATGTTTTTGTTAAGATTTTCTATTGCAATTTCAATGTCTTGTTCTGTTTTTAATGGAATATTCAAGTTTATCTTACAATCTAGTGAATGTTGGAATTCGCACCAATTAGTGTATCTGTTACAGAAAACTGCTTCTGAGTCCGTACTAATAGTTATGGCGCTCACATTTAGTATTACTGGTGAGTGATCACCAGAGCTGTCTAACGAGGATTCGGCGAGGACGTTGTCATTGTTTATTCCACAGCAGACGAAAAAATTGAGTAAGTCCGGAATTCTGTTCGGGTCCGTCGGCCAGTAAGTGGGATCTCCTGCCGATATACTTTCGTACCTGTTTGATCGGATAGAATGTAGTAACTGTTTTCCTCTCGGTGTTATTAGTCTTGATCCCCAAGCGGTATGCTTGGCATTATAATCGCCGCCGGAAATAAATTTTTGTCCAAGTGAACGGAAGTATTCGTTAAAGTGTTCCTGTTTTATATTATGTTTCGGTGGACAGTAAACAGAAGAGATAACGATAGGACCTAAAGTCGATTTTATGCACACAGAGGTTGCCTGTATGTGCTCTTTACAGAATTTGTTAATCTCGTAGTGCTTTATCGAAGATTTGATAATTATTACCGTTCCTCCGTGAGCAGTGCCGTCTGGATGCGGAGTGGAATATATTGAATAGAAGGGAATTTTGATGAAACTTTCGGCTGTAAAATGCGATTCGCTGATTAATAAAATATCTATATTATTGTACGTTAAAAACGGTTCGATTTGATGATAATGGCGCATCAGGCCGTTGATGTTCCATGTTGCAATTCTCATGAATTGGTTCATTATGGCAACAATTTATTTATAATTTGTGATAAAATAGCTATAATTGTATTATTCTGTTCGGATAATTTTTTAAACATGTATTTAAATTCATTGAGAAAATCTGTGAATTGATTTGCGTTAGACGTATTAATGTTATTATAGCTGATTTCGTCAATATTGTTATTTGAATCATTTAAAGATTTGTTATTTTTTGTACTAATCGATGCAGGGAAGGGTACACTATGGTGATTTTTATTTCCATTTTCTGTTACCTGGGCATAAGTTAAGGAAGACTTGCTCGGAACGCGAGAGTTGTTATGCCGGTGCGTCATTGGAAGGACGTTTTCCGACACTTCGTTTTGTCTTTGGTTGGAGACAAGATTTTGGAAGCGTGGGATATAATTTTTGCTTCTTTGCATGAGTATTTGTTTGTATACTGTACACCCCTTGTAACTTGACGGGTGACTTCCGTCACAGTGCACGCATTTAGGTGGGACGTCATGTGGTTTGCTACAGTTTTTTGACGGATGGCATTTTACGCAACAGTATGGTAATGTGCAATAGGCTTTAGTATGACCATACGCCTGGCATCTGGTACATTGAAGTAGTCCTTTATTTTTAATTGGCGGTACCACTTGGATCTTCATGTTAAGTAGATATTGAAGATCATATATTTTTTTATTATTTTCGCTAGGCTCCAGATCTACAAAAAACATCGGTAGCGGTTGTTTAGTTTTATATTTTATGATGTTTGTTATATTTCTTGTCTGGAAGCCTGCTTCCTGGAGCGCCATTTTAATTTCCTCTATCGGCATTGTATGGTGAATGTTTTTTAATACTACTCTATACGCTCGCTCAGTTTTTAGTTGATATGTATGATAAGCTATATTTTTATCTTTCAAATTATTTATTGTTTTCCTGAAGTTTTCAATGTTGTTTATTTTTAATTTAACTTTATTGTCATTAAGCGTTTGACATATAAATTGTTCTTTGCGGAGGAACGAGGATAGAAAATTTTCCATTTGTTTATAATTTATTATTCCATATAGAAATATTGGTGGCGCGTAAATAAGCGTATGCTTTTATTGATTTTTAATCACGGCAAAAGGTTATTTTTGCTGACTTATTTTTTATTATGGTATATAATCGTGTAAGTTTCAATTATTTTTCTTGCAAAATAAAAAACCCCAATTTCTGTTAACTTACTTTTTACTGTATATTAAATAATCGTATAATTTTTATTTCCTTCTTAATGAATCCTAAATCCAACTTATCGTTAAAACCGACACTTCTCCGATTTTGCCCTTAAGACAGCTCGTTTAATAGAGTTTTTCAAACGGCAAGATCTTGCCTAATCGTTTTTAGACATTAAAAAAAGAAAATAGTTTCACCGAAATCGTTATAGTCGTTTACCAAAAAGAGCAATTATATCATGGAGATCACCTGGACCTTCAAATGGTGGCTTATAATTCTTATGGAAGAGTTGGTTTTAATTGTCTATGTCATTTTTATATATAATTTGTGCAAAAACATTACATAAGGTATATTTTATTTATAGCAGATTTGTTAATTTTATTTATCGAAATTTAAATATAAATTTTCTCATAAATAAAACCAACTTTTTATTTTCGAAATTTAAAAAAAACAAAAAAGTGACTTTTTAATTTAGTTTTGTTTGCATAGTAGCGCGTACGATTGCGTGCCGAGCCAATTCCATTTCAACATTTTTCTGTCTCAGAGAACTGCTAGGGAAAAAATCAAAATTCGATGTAGCGTGAAAATTGGTAATCGGTTGGATAGTGTTATTTTTACTAGAGTTAAAAATATCAAAAAAACAACTATTAGTGTTTTCAGTGTTGCCCTCTTCAATCTAAAGGCCGGAATAGAGAAATTAATTTATCAAGTACGAAAATATCACAAGAATAACACACATTATTGAGGAACTGAAAATTTTATCGAAATATTATACTTACACATAAATTCCCATTCGTCTGCTTATACAATCCAACCAAAATAAGAAAAAAAAAAAAAAATATAAGAAAAAAAATTTTTGAAAGAAATTGAAAGAAGCGAAACGAAATAGCAGTTCTATTGACAAGAATTTAAATTTCGATTACGCTTCATTTAATGACGAGTAGAGGCAGTGTAGAAAATGTTCAGAATCATGGATGTTCTGCAAATGAAAGGAAAGGAATCTTTAGGTTTCATTCATGTTAGGTTAAATTATTTTCAATTTAATTTCAATTATTAATTTGAATATGTTTTATTAACATTTTCTTCGTTTTAAAATATGTCACTGGGCTAAGTTTTTAACTACGGAAAAAACAAAAAAAAAATCATTCTGATTCGACTAAAATCTAACAACATAGAACAGAGTATGCAGCATTCAAATTGTTAAACAAAAAATTCCTGTAAATAAATGTTACATACACATAGCAATAAAAAAAAAAGTTATTCTAACTATGAGATAAAGTTTTCTTTTTTCTTTTCCTTACCATGAGCGGCGTATAATTGTATAGGTCAATACGGCATAAGCCAAATTACTAGAGTTCAAATGACTGAAGCGATCTGATTTGTTTTAATATTTTTTTGGTGTTCAGTTTATTGGTTGTTGGAAGTCGTCTTCTGCACCTTCTGATGCAAGCGCACCTAATTTTTTGATAATTCGCGAACAGCGGTTTTTAATCTTCTGACCTGTTAAGAAAGGCTTAAGAGCTACCAAAGTGTACAGTAAGCGCTCCTTGTCGGTTGTTGCTTTTACAGCATAATTAATGAAGTCAGGTTTTGTAGCTGTATTACTAATCAAATCATTAAATTCATTGTATTCTAATGAGAAAAGTCGCGGTTCAACATCAAACAGATGTTTACACTTCTCAGTTACGTTTGTGGAAGGCGGGACTGTTTGAAGAGGAGGCGGTTCATTTTTGGATATAGAGTCACCTGTGTTTTCGGTTTAGTTTACTATTGCTTCTGCATTCGCTGCAGTAGACATTAGAGATTTTTTAATCTGCGGTTGTGTTGGGAAAGTTGGTTCTTCGTTACAAGTCGGGCTACTTGGTGTTGCAGGATGTGGCCGCTTTTGTTTTGTATTTTACTGATCGACTTCTGTTTTCATTTGGACCTCAGGAGTTGGAATACTCAATTTCAGCTGTTTCATTTCTGTTAGATTAGTTTTATTACAGTTGGAACATACATGGTCCTCTAGTTGCAAGAAGATGCGATGGTCATGTTCATTATGCTTTATAAAGAAGGATACTGGTAGATTAGAGCAGTTAATTTGTTCAATATTCAGCTATCTTCTCCAACTGGTTATATGGCCAAATTCTTCATCGAATGGGTTAACTCGTAATATGGACACTGGAGATACTATTTTTAAGGATGGTATAGATTGAAGATATAGGATTAGTTTGTTATTGGGGATAGTGGCCGATACGTGGGAGAGTATTAATATATTATTGGTTCGTCGTGCTGTAACTGTTTGGTTTCCCAAATTTATCTCGGCGCCGTTGGCGAAAAATACCTCTGTTAATTCTTTGGTTTTGAGAAAAATTACAATTCTGTTTTTTGATATCTGAGAACCGGCAATGATGTTTAATGACCCTCCGACTAGGCCTTTTAGCGCAATAAAATAATCGCGGATATCGTGGTTGGTTAAGAATGGAAAGATTATGCCTTGTTCTTCAGATGGATAATTAAAATCATTCAGTGGAATAATTTTTTTATTAGATTTTACTTTTGCTGCGAGGGAATGCATGGTATTAGTATTTATCGGTATTGCAACGGGTTTGTTATCAGCGGTATTAGACGCTGAGTTGATGTTATCAGATAATGAGTGTACACTTATTGTTTGCTAGGTCGATGCGGATGCAGGGTTTTGTGTGGTGGAAGAAGTGTGTGTTGTCTGTGCAGAAATATGCGTAACGGTGTCGCTGGTAACCGGTTTGGTGATTACCGGGGATGTAGGTGTATTCTGTGTGTGTATGTGTGGCTTACCTGGTGTGTGTTTATACTTATCTGGCTGGTGGTACGTTCGATCAGCGACAAAGGTTCATTAGGTTTTGCGGGGAGAAACGATTTGCCATCCCACTTACCGGCTGATGGAAGGGGGAGACGAAGCATTTTTAATTTAACGTAATTTACTAAGTAAACTCCGAAAAGTTACGCGTAAATACAAGACAGTTATCTATTGAAACGATTGTTAACGTTCAAATTATTTTCTCTCGTTTTAATGTTTCCATGCGTATCTTACATTACCTTTTGACTACACTCGCCTAATAAGCGGTTCAAGAGTGCGCATTTGCAAAGAATACATTGTTTATTTTCCTTATTCTTTGCGGTATAATTTTATGGGTTTTCCGGCTATCAAGTAATTAATTTAGACATTTCCAACTTCCGAACACACTATTTACATTGTAAATGCTGTAAAATATAAAGAAGTCTTAAAACAAATATCTTCAAGGTTGTATTTTTGCCCGACGTTCCCGTATTATCATTTTTATATCAGGGGTAATATAAAAAACCTAACATAAATGATGAACCAAAAAAGATCGACTCCCATCAAATAAAAGAATTATGGATGCTCGCACGATTCCTAATTAAAGTAATTCCTTGTAGATACTAAGAAATTAGAAGGATTATTTGTGTTACGAATGATAATGAAGCTGATGATCGAAGAATCAGTTAGCCCTCAATAATTTTTTCACAGCAATACCGTGATACCAGATTGTTTTATTGTATACTTCATTAAGTATTTAAGTATACATTTAGTTCGGTTTTCAGCCATTATATACATTTTTAGGCCCCTTTACTTTGTTTCATGTTTATTCGCTCAACTGAAATAGTCGGTTAGTTAAAATATTTTACTGTAGTCCTACAGAGTTTGTAATAAGCTGCGCCTACTGTATATATATATATATATTAATTACAACGTAATTCTTAGGCTACCCCTCCATTAGAAAAAATATATCAAAAAATTGTCCCAAAAAAATGTCCCAATTTTATGTAACGTTTGTTATATTTTGTAGGATTTTTGTTATTGTTATTTAAAAAATGACACAATTTTATGTAACGAAATATGTAACGAAAAAATGTCTTAATTTTATATAATGAAAGTTAAATGTTAGGATATGTTTTTTGTGATTATGTTATTCTTTTTGTGTTGATGCCAGTAAGAATTACGTTGTAAATTTTGATCATTTTATACGAAGTATAGAAGAGAAAGAGACAGAAATGAAATCAAGGGGGGTCAAAGGGCACTGCCTCTTGCGAGGCCAAAATGGCAGAATTATATATATATATATACAGTGTGCAAAATAAATATTCGGACTAGCAAAAACGAAATCAAAAACGCATCGCAAGAGAGGTTAAAAAAGGTTTTTTGAATGTTTTTTTTTTATGGTCACATAAAACATACTGCAATGAACACATTGTGTGAGAAAACAAAAAAAAAAAACTTCAAAAACCGAGAAAAACAACAAAAAAATGCATCTGTCAAAGCAAACATAATATTCGGATGCGCAAAATTAATATTCGGACTTTTCAATAATCTGTAGACAACACGCCCTTGGGGTTTTTCCCGAGCGTATGCAACGCAAGCGAACGTTGTATTACTCATCAGTAAGCACTACTAATCATCACTTGAAGCATTTTGAGCATTATTGATCGACTCATATGCGTAAATCAAGTTTTAATGCGTTACGTGAAAAAATGATGTTGCGAAAAAGTAAAAATACTTCTTGTGAAAAGGCGTCAAATGGTGATTTTTAATCGGGTAAAAGGAAAATCGGGTAACGAGATATCGCGGTTATTAAATTTACCTCGAAGCACCGTTTATGACATTGTAAACAGGTTTCAGAGGGAGGATCGAATTGAATCGCATAAGCAAAAGGGTCGACCAGAGAAACTTACGGACGTAGAAAAACGATTTATTCGACGAGAGATTGAAAAAAATCCTAAAATGAGCGCCTCAAAACTTGCGACAGCATTGTTGGAAAGAACTGGTAAGGAAGTTACATCTCAAACGATACGTAATACGTTTAGAAGTATGGGGTATAAGTCACGCACTGCGCGACTGAAACCGCTCCTTAGTACAGTTAACCAACGAAAGCGGTTCAATTTCGCAAGGGAATACCGAATAAAAGATGAGGGGTTTTGGAAAAATGTAATTTTCACCGATGAATCGAAATTTAATGTGTTCAGCAGCGACGGGAAAGTTCGGGTTTGGAGAAAGCCTAACACTGCACTTGAACAAAAAAATATCAAACCGACGGTAAAATATGGAGGCGGTTCAGTTATGGTTTGGGGGTGTTTTTCGGCCAGCGGAGTGGGCAGTTTAGTGTTTATTGATGGGGTCATGAACGCCGATGCGTATATTGAAATTTTGAGAGATCACCTTCATAGCAGTGCAGAAAAATTAGGCATTCGTCAGACCTTCGTTTTTTACCAGGATAATGATCCAAAACATAAAGCATACAAAACGAAGGTCTGGTTGCTATATAATTGCCCAAAGGTTTTGGATACTCCCCCTCAATCTCCGGATTGTAACCCAATTGAAAATTTGTGGGAATACCTCGACTCCAAAGTCCGTCAACACACGATATCGAGCAAGGCAGAGCTTAAAGAAATACTGCAAGAAGAGTGGCACAAGATCCCTGCAACTTATCTTGAAAAACTGGTTTCATCGGTGCCACGCAGATGGCATGCTGTCTATAAAGCTAAAGGGATGCACACCAAATATTAAACACGAAAATTTCATGTTTTCAGCGCTATAAATACGAAATTTATTTCAAGTCCGAATATTAATTTTGCGAGTTCGAATATTATGTTTTGCTTCGACAGATGCATTTTTTCGTTATTTTTCTCATTTTTATGAATTTTTTTTTTTTTTTCACACAATGTGTTCATTGCAGTATGTTTTATGTTACTATAAAAAAAATTGAAAAAAAAAAATTTTTTTAACCTCTCTTACGATGCGTTTTTATTTTTGTTTTTGCTAGTCCGAATATTTATTTTGCTCACTGTATATATAACGCGCGTACGCTAAGTACGCGTGTATTATATACTCGTATGTACATATAAATATAAACATAAAGTAAAAGTCTCCTACTCTGGGTCGGGCGCTGTAAAGTTGAGGTTCACAACATAGCAAACCTAGTGGCATTGATGAGAGTAGGTGGGTTAGTAGTTTTTTTTTCTCGGCCTCCTTCATATTCTCGAATTTCCGTGAGGCTGGGTAAACATGACAGTGATTTCTGATTTGGTAGCCGAGCACCTTAACTACTAAGGTGCCGCGCTACTTAAGTATGTAAATGTATGTGTATGTGTATTTGTGTACATGTTACAAGTGATTTAGTTTATGTACAATCAGTTACAAACAATCTCCTCTAAATAGTATCAGATGTTATCAGTTAAGTGAATTTCGGCTGCGCTACTTTTCACTTATTCTACAACATTTTTATAAAACGATTTTTATAAAATATTTAATATCAGTTTAGAGGTCTACAGCCGCTTTACGGGTTCGACGGGAATAGGTGAACGCCATGCGAAAGAAAGTAGCACGTAGAAAAGGGGTGGGTGGAAATTAAATTTTCAATGTAGCGGGGTAATCGGTGGCAGTGTGACTCTTAGGAAATGTATCAATTTTGGTTCGAATGCGGCAGCGGCGGTTTCGTTTTGTTTAATTTTATCCAGCGAAAACTATCGGAAGCGTTATGGCCAGATGCCGGAGCTCCAAATGACAGCATTATTTCTTCAAAGCGAGACAATTACAATAGGATTTACTCAATTTTAGTCTGCCCCCGGAGTGCTAGCGGCAATGTGCATCGTCGAACGGGCAAGTTTTTTTTCGACCGCTGTGACGCAAACAACAGGTAGGAACCAGATAGACAGCGGAAGGGATTGCGGCAGCACGGCGCAGGTTACTGCGAAGGTTAGCAAATAAGGGCGGCAGTGGGATAATTCTGACACGCGTGAAAGGTATTAACACGGTCGACGACGTAGCACGACAGCAGACTATATGCAGGGAACATGAGGACGGTGGCGGCTGTTGCTGCTGTCAAAACGAACGACTCAGCTTAACAGCATCAGTGTTGTTGCATAAAGGTGTGCGTGCACGCACGTCAAATGTAATCCAGGTATAGCCGATTCCCGCTAATTACATTCCGGCTTTGCCTGGAATTCTAATGAATTGATTCTTTTCCAGTGAAAATTATTTTCAAAATAAAGTCACAATCAAACGTCGTACCTATAGGGGCAGCGTAATTTTTAGACTTTTGTCCCTATATCTGCTCAGCCGATTCGAGGATCCGATTCGAGAAAGCCGAAAAAAATTTTCCGCTTGAAGAGACCGCTGTAAGAAGTTTAAAATTGAAACGGATTAATTTCGCTGCCAGCATTCAGGAGACACGCATAGAAAGCTAAAATTATCGTAGTGAGAACTGGTTTTCTAAGCATTTTAAAGAAACGATCAGTTTACGTGCGATAAATTTCCGAATTGAAAGATGGTGTAATAATAAGAATGAGGAAATAATACGATATGAATGTTGCTTTGTTCGTCTATGACAAAAATAATCTAAAAAATGATGGACATTTACGGTTGTAAAGGTCGATTAAATAGTTTAAAGTGAGCAAATTAAAAATGAAAATGAGAGTGAGAGTGAAGGGCAGAAATAAAATATATGCGTGTTCGCAAATTAATAAAATCATTACTGAGAAACAATTTTTAAATCTAGAAAAAGTGTGAACAGAGCTGTTGTTGCAGAAATAATGCAAACAGTGCAGCAGAACAGTATTCCGAAAGAGGAACTATGCTATATACTTACCAGTATAGGAGGTTCATACAAAATGCGTAGGTGAGGTTCAAGGCGCTATTGAAGATTGCAGATAGCAGTAGATGTTGCTTAATATAAATATAAAGTAAAGTGAATATTCCATACATCCTTGATGTATTATAGAATCAAGCTGTTTACGTAATGTTAAGAAGATCTCTAAAGAGGATCCAAAGGGAATATTGTTGGCCAGTTCTTTTCTTATGATTCCGTTGATATAATAATACCTTATATTCAATTTTAGATATTAGGCATGGTACCATTGGTACAGAGATCTGAGTGCAGATTACCCTGATTTGGCAGTCAAGTACTTTAGCTAGACTACCACGCTATCTATATTTCTCTTTCTGTACATACACATATATAAAAACTCGGCCATTTTGATCTCGCAAGAGGCTCTTCCCCTTGACCTCTCTTGCTTACATTTCTATCTCTTTCTCTTCTATACTTTGTATAAAATGATTAAAATTTACATCGTCATTCTTACCGCCATGTACATAAAAAAAATAATATGATCACAAGAATCCTATCCTAACATTTAATTTTCGTTACTCAAAATTGGGACATTACAAAATCTAATGGGGGCCGGTCTAAGAATTACGTTGTAATTAATATATATATATATATATATATTATGTGTGTGTATGTGGCCACATGTGGAAATTTTTAAATAAACCCTATACACTTTACAGGGGACCAGGGGGTGTGAAGTTAATGTTCACAATGTACTAAGCCCAAGGACACTGATGAGAGTAGAGAGACCAGTGCCTTTTCTTCGGCTGTTTTCATTATTTTAAATTTCTACGCTGTCCAATTATTGCAAGATGGGTAAACCCAGGAGTACTTGGATCCGGGACGAGACAAGTCTCTAATCTGTAACATCTGATTTGATAGCCGAGCAGCTTTACTCCACTACATCACCTTTATGTGTGGAAATAAAATATATAAAATTTCTCAATGATATTCGATTTACAGGTTGTGAAAAACACTTAAAAAGATAGTGTTGTCAAGTTTTATTGTGATTATGTAATTTTTTTCGCCTTTTTTCTTCTATTTCAGTTCTGTCTTTCTATTAGAGTGCTTCCGCGTTTCGGTTTCATGAAATTTTTGGTGGTCTTTACCACGACGTTAACTCAAGGTATACGCTTACTCGATGGAAGGATATCAAAATATATATTAATGATTACATTATTTTTGCCCGGGGTACACTATATTTTTTGTCGCATACTTATGTCCCCTTACTTTATATGTATAAGATAACAAAAGTTGAGTACCGTGCTGTACAATTGCTAAGATTTTTTTTTAAAATAAAAGACAGGTTAGAATGATGTAAATTGAAAATTATTTTTCTAAACAAATTTTAAAATATAAAAGATTTTTGTTCAAGGCGGCTTACCCCATTGCCTGTCCCGAAGGGCAAAGTATATGTATGTATATATATTTACATGTATTTTTGTTTTAATTTTTTCAAATTAAAAATCAAACATATAGGTTAATTTTTACCGACTTATAAAAGAGAAGGTTATGCGTTGGTCGCGTATGTTTTTTATTTTTTTTACGTTTTTGTTTATTCGAAAATGTACCATGTAAGTACCGATGAATATCGGTGAACACAGATTGAGCAGTCATCAAATAATATGAAAAAATGTGATCCCTTTAGGGACTTTTTAATAATATAATAAACGCTAATGACTTGAAATATTATCAATTTACCATATAAATGTAAGTTGGAAAAAAGATAATTTTTAATAATGCAAAAATTATTAATATTAATTACTATGGATAAATGTAGTTTTGAATAAAGAAAAGGAATTAGGTAATGTGATATAGCGCATTTACAAGCTCACTACTGACGTAAATATTATCTTTACACAACTGTGTATAACGTCTGGCCATATAGAGTGATATTCGAACGATACCCCTTGTTTATTAGAATCGGAACTAGTCAGTGGTAGTCCCATATCAGTTCTAAAGAGTATCGATGAGTAACGACTGATAGTCATTAGATAACGTTAAAGAAAAGGGAGTCACTTCGGTATATACTTTCCTTACTTAATATAACTGATAAAAATCAGCAAAAAAATTTTTATTGGAATATAAGGAAAATGTGAACAGCTAAATTTTTAAAATCAAAAGGGCTATGAACGCGAGTAACTTAAAGTATTATTAACGTTAGTTTTTTATTGAAATTTAAATTCGAATAAAGATAATAAATTTGAAACCCTTAAAATGCGATTAACGAATTCATCGCTGACAGAATCTCAACAATACTCCTGAACCGGCACCCAGCTTTATACAGTACCGAAAGTAGCATCATTTTAGGTCAGTCTATCGGTATTACCATCCAAAAACATTTACATTAAAAATTGAAAAATAAAATAGTTAAAAAAAAATACCGACTTCACGATTTACTCTAAAAATTTAATAAAAATACGCTAAAAAGTAAAAAATAATTATTTTATAAAAAAAAATATATTTTACAGTAAAATATGTACGTAAAGAATGTATGATTAAGAACGTTAACTTTTTGGGGTCGACACCAAATTCAAATTGTAGCAATAATTGAAACCCGCATTAAATATTCTTGATGTTTCCATTATTATACTCACTAAATTGTTTTCAAATACTGTTGTAATTTGAATTTAGTGCCGACTGCAGAAAGTTAAGGTTGTTTAAAAATTATCATAATATCCTTATGTATGTTAATCTGAAATATATTCTTTTTTAACAAATAATTATTTTTTTATACTTTTTAGTACATTTTATTTAAATTTTTGGAGTACATCTTGAAGTCGGTATTTTTTTTAAATTATTTTTTAACAATATTCTCCGATTTTCTTTTCTAAATGAAAACATAAATTATTCAGGTCATATAACACTAATTTTATCGCCATCATTATATTTTCACTTCTTTTTCGAGTACAAAAAACGGACATCCCCTCCTACCAAAAAAAAAAAAAAACACTTTTAGAATATTTTATTTAATATTTATGTAATACTATTTATAATTTTATTATTCTATAATATAAATCACTTGTTGCTTAGGTTCTTCTGTTTACAACTTAATGAATTATTGAATGACAATATACAATAAACTACACTGAAAGTACTCATTTATACATATGACAATCTAAACATTTATCTCCTATTAGCCGAGAAATGAATATTTATTTTTTCATTAACTAGAAAACGTAAAAATTTACCTTATAATTTTGAGCGAGGGAAATATTTTAAATTTTATTTTATTTAGAACCGTGTACTCAGAAATTTTTGGTTCGTAAAATGCAACTAGAAAACAAACATGTTTCGCTATCTTGATGTTAATAAAATTTTGAAAATTTCTTTCTTTTACACGATTATTCTAGAATTTTTAGTTTTTGGAATGTTTTCTAAAAAACAGAAGGATTTCAGAATTCTGGGTTGAAATATTTCAAGAATTTTTTTTTTTTTTTTTTCTTGTTTGGGTTTTTCCCTGGGCTTGTCAGCAAACGGACGATTACCGATCAACACGTGTACATAGCAGCAATTAGGAGTAACAAGGAATGGAATCTGACAAAGAATGCTATACGAAGGATGGAGAAACAATAACAACCAACGTCGAAAAATGCCAAACGTATGCATCCTGAAAAGAAAAGGAATGACACTGCCGAAAGTAAGAGCACAAGGAGTTAGCTGTCCCATACCAAAGAATTAAAATCGCCAGCTAAATAATGTGGAGGTGAGAGAAATATAAAACGTTAATCGTACTTACTTTCCTTTCGTACCGTAACTAACATTGATAATAATTTAGGTCACTCGCGTTCACTACTTTTAGCTGTTCAATTTTAAAATTGGGGAGTTTTTAATTTTTTAATGTTTTAATGATGAAAAATCGTTGATTAAAAAAAAAAAAAAGAATTCTCTACTACAAAGAAACGAACTGTGGATGTTTTTCGTTTTTTTTTATCTTCCAGCTATATATATATATATATATATATATATATATATATAAACTCGACAATTTTGGCCTCGCAAGGGGCTGTGCTCCTTGGCCCCTCTTGCTTACGTTTCTGTCTCTCTCTCTTCTATATTTTGTATAAAATGATCAAAATTTACAACCTAATTCTAAATCGGTTCAATGAATATAATAACATAATCACAAAAATCTTGTAAAATATAAAAAACGTTACATAAAATTGGGACAATTTTTCTAAGGGGGATAGCCTAAGAATTATGTTATAATTAATATATATATATATATATATATACAATATAAACTCGGCTATTTTGGCCTCGCAAGGGGCGACCCCTCTTGCTTTCATTTCTGTTTCTTTCTCTTCTATACTTTGTATAAAATGATCAAAATTTACAACGTAATTCTTACTGGCATCAACACAAAAAAAAAAAAAAAACATAACCACAAAAATCCTATTATAACATTTAACTTTCCTTATATAAAATTGAGACATTTTTTCGTTACATATTTCATTACATAAAATTGTGACATTTTTTAAATAACAATAACAAAAATCTTATCAAATACAACGAACGTTACATAAAATTGGGACATTTTGCGTTACATAAAATTGGGACATTTTGCGTTACATAAAATTGGGACATTTTGCGTTACATAAAATTGGGACATTTTGCGTTACATAAAATTGGGACATTTTTTCTGGGAAATTTTTTAAATGGGGGATAGCCTAAGAATTACGTTGTAATTAATATACTCGTATATATAATATAAGTAAAGTAAGTCCCATACTTCTAATAGAGCGTCGGGGATTGTGAAGTTAGGGTGCGCAATATATTAAGCCGAACAGTACTGAAGGAAGTAGGGGGTCAAGTTTGTTTTTATTGGTCGTCTTTACTTTCCCAGATTTTTCTGGTACCCGCTCATTTCGAAACCCCAAGGGAGCGATTGAATCCGGAATGAGACAAGTTTGCAACTCGTGATTTTTGGTTTGGTAGTCAAACATCTTTACTAGACTACCGCGTTACTATGCACATATATGGATTGTCGACATTATGTATAATCCAGATTATATAATGCCTAGACAATTTGTATAACGAACAATTTTAAACATAACACCAGCAGTATTACGTTAAAAAAAAAAATCTGATTTCACATACCAAGATTAAATGTAAAATCTGTTTTGTACATTAAAATCAAATGGATAAAAAAAAATCGCACATATTTCAAATTTGTAATGTATTATATGTATATTATTTATTATTACATACATAGTAACAATGATTATTCTTCATTAAATGGTATTATTTAAATATCGCATTTTTAATTCTACAGACAAAAAAACTCGATGTTTCTTCGCGCCTTTTTAAAACTAGTTCAAATTTTCCACAAAATTTCATGTAGTTGATTTTTACTTATCCATTACGTTTTAGTTCTGAAATTCTACATAATTCTCATGAAGTTGTTCCACAACATTGATGAGGTGCAGCGAACTGCGACATTAACATCCTAAAAATTCAACAGTCGCTAAGCTAACTCTTACGGAAAAATGTGAGTAACGTACAGAAATGCAACAACATCCATTGTTATTTTTTCACGCGACTGACCAACGGATTAAAGCGTGCCCGTCTCCAATTGCTTTTTATAAGAATTCGGTGGTAGAGTAATCCATTTTGGATAGCACTTATACGGACAGAATATCCTCAAAATTCTTTTTAACTTTGACATTCTACCTTATAATCAATGAGGAAAACAATTGATATTGAAAAGTAGAGCTTCCTCTCTTCCCCGCGATATAAAGCGGTGCAGTTATTGAAATTAATGAAAATCCGTTGTTGATGTAAGTATCGTTGAATTAGTTTTGATTTTGTTCGATATTACGCGGACGGACGATTTGAAACATTTCAGGAGATTTTACAGTTCAAAGTGGGATAAATTTTTAACTGTTAGATATGTTTGTGTGTAAGTTGGATGTACATTTGGTAGGCAAAAGTGCGGATGTCGTGAATTTCCGCAGATATGTTGTTGTCCATCATGCACGTTAGGCAGAGGCTGCTTTATTTAGCCACGTTTTCTAATGAAATAGTTAAAAGCTGCTAGTTATTCAGTCGTTTATCACTTCGTAACTCGTTTCGATATTGTATCGGTATGTTTCGTTTCGAATTTACACACACCCGCCCACAGGCAATAAAGTTAAAATTTGTTCCTCAAATGCTCTAGAACTTTTCGCATTTTCTAATTTAATATCAAATTTAATATTTACTTGCGATTTCGTTGGTTATTCGAAAATTCAAGCCCTCCTATATGCCACCATTCACAGCGGTCAGTTATATAGCAGCCTAACTTTCCAGAGTTCATAATCAGATGCTGTCCCTTAAACGAGCAGTTTGTACGCCAAATTCTACTAATAGTAACCATTATCTAAAAAAAAAAAAGTATCAGAAACTTTTGCACCCAGATTTTCTTTTGACTATCTACCGTTATTTTCCTTGCTTTTTGTTTATTTTATCGTTGTAATCCGCGCCGCAGATTTTTAATTGCGATAATTTCGAATGGGGACTCTTTCAGCACTACGATCAAATTTTACAGGTTATTTGAAGATTTATTAAACTACCGATAAGCGGTACAGTTGAAAGTGTTAAGCATTAACGTCTGATGTCCCTGCCGATAACATACTTGCTCTGTGTTCAACGTTAGCGTTTGTATTCGAGAAATTTCGTATATTAAGGCTAGTCGATATGGTTCGGTTTATCTTTTCAGAAAGAACTATTCTGTCGGTTTTGACATGTTTGTCCAGCTCAAAGAAACGTTAGAAGCAATTTTAATTTCGCTAATTTGTACCTTTTACGGATATAAAGTGTTTATTGAAGTTTTTCAGATTTCTCCTTATTTATTAGAAGTGAAAGAGAGGTAGAGTGAAAAATAAGCTACATTTCTCTTAAATATAATTCAAAATTTTTAGACGTAAAAAAAGAAAAAAATTATGCCCTCTGAAAGCTACCATCTCAGCAATTTCCATAAAACATGCCGCAAACAATTTCTATATTAAATAAAGAAAAGCGTAAAAGTCCCGGTGTATAATTCGTATTACTTTATTTCCAATTATCATTAAAAAAAATTTATTACGCGCTGTTTTTTTTGTTTTTTCTGATGGCAAAATGAGTATTGACCATAAAAGTATTATATCCGATCTGAAATAGAAATAATAAAGGAAGTAAGAGCCAGAACTATAAAAAATGTTCAAAACGAAAAGCAACATAGAACGGAGTGAGAATGTCGAGATAATTAAGGAACTGAATGTATAATAGGAAATATTCAGAAGAGAGAACGACAGATATGGCAGAGGTACATTCTTGATTATCATTATGAGACTGTACAGGGCAATTTACAAAACTGTGACGAAGGAAGCAAACTGTGATCGAAACGGAGCCTGCACAAGGAAGATAATGGCGCCATAAAAAGAAGGAAAGTAAGAAAACCAAGAACAAAGCGGAGGAACAGGATGAATAAGAAGATGGACAAGAACATTGATTAGAGAACAACAGGAGTCCGTTTGCGAATTATTTAAATTTAAATAAATTTTACCGCAGTTATTAATTCTGTTGTTGTTCAGTGTTATTGTTGACAACATACGAAAAACCCAATATTTTTTTATTTTTTGGGTGCCGTGTGCAGCTGCCGGGGCTATTACGACAATATGTCGGTGAGAACGCTAACTGACTCGAAACAAACTAGTTGTATAAAGAAACTGAATAGCGTATGTGATACTCGAGGACGAGTTACCCGGAGATGACTGCAGAGACAGTGTGCGGTGATTAGAGCGCTGAAGAGCAAAAGAAGGGCACTCCATGAGCAGGTGTTTTATTGAAGGGATAGGGGGAGGGAACAAAAAGGGCATTCAAAAATAAGCTTGCAGTTGAGCAAAAGATGATCGTGCGTCAGAGAAATATGTCCGATGCGAAGCCTTGTCATAGCGACCAAGTGGGTTCTAGAAAGGTCGGAGAGAGGGAACCACGGGTCAATACCGTGTTTTATCTCCTTCAAAAAGCAAGTTTGTTTGGAGAGCCGTTCTTGCTTTCATCGGGATAGCATTAAAATTTTTATGGACTTTATTATGTTAGAGCGGGAAGGAGGAGAACAAAATATGGGGCACAACAGAGCAGACTTAGCGGCAGTGTCAGCTAACGAATTATCCACAAGTTCAGTGTGGCCTGACACTCACAGGAAGGTAGTTTGGTGGAAGGATGATAACAGCTTTAGGATTTGGGATTGGATTAAAATGGTTATTTCATGTTAGTTATTTAGCTTCATTTTCCCTCGGTGGTTTTTATGGTTTTCATTAAATATTCCATTGGTTGCCGTCAGTGATTAATATTTTTATTACAATACTTTCACGCTTCTACAGGGATATTTAAAATAAAAAAAACCAAAAAAAAACCAGATAGATTACAAATTAATTATTCATATTCTCGAATGATGAATTATTGACGTACAATGTTTTTCGTGTAGTTTACCGTCGGAGCTAGCTTTTAGGCCTCTTTCATTTAGCCTACATCGAATCAGTTCAGTAACCTTATCATCCACTGTGCAGCTACACTGTAGTGACCACCGAGTTATTACTGTTTTCGACGAATTATTATGCAACTCTGTTTCATATTTCATCCCTTTCCTTTCGCCATGTTCGCTTTCATATTCAAGACCACTATGACATATATATTTAATTTTATAAAGCGGTTATTTACACAGATGTTTTCCAAACTAATAAAATAATATAAGCAATTCATTGACTAGAAAACGAAATTCATGATTATGGAGCAGTGCCTGCGAAACATGTCGGTGTAATATTTGTTTTTAGTATATATATATATATATATATATATATATATATATATATACATATATATGTATATTAATTGTTTTCTAGTCAGTGAATTGATTATATTATTTTATATGTTTAATTTTTCGTAATTTTCATTATTAATTTCTTATTGACTCTAATGAATTTAATCTAACGTTAATAATTACAGATGTGAAAACAGTTTGAAAAAATCGCAGACTAATCAATATGAAACAACTAAAAGAGGAACAAATCAACGCCTAATCTGTTTTCGATGTATCATGACATGGAAAAGTGTTTATATATTTCATACGCATTTAAACAAAATTTGCACGTAATTGGGTTGAATCTAATTATTCTCCCGGAGTATCCTATGTTAAAGTTCTTCTGCAGTAGGGATATATAAATAATCGCGATGAGAGTTACACGTTGGAAACGCTGTACGGTAATTGTTACGATTAAAATTCTTGCCAGGTATCGAATTCAATTTTACGTAAAAAAATTTTTATTATAAAAACCGAAATGAAAAAAAACGACGACAATTTTCGTCATTTTTAAAATCGCGTTAAAAATAAAAATAAAGTTTCTCCAGCAAAACTATAATGAAAATCTCAAAATTTCTATGAGTAATGCACTATAGTCCCCTTTTGAAGTTGCCGATAATTTTATTGCTCTCAGCCGTTCCCTGAGGGAAGTCGGCTATTTTTAATGATTTATAATCGAGTAATGCTTGCACGTTTAACTTCGAATTGCGGCACGGAACGAAATAAAAATTTGGTATAAAAAAATAAGAACGAGACACAACACTCCATCATTTATACGTTCTTTCTCCTGCTTTTTAACTTGCTCAAGGTGAACGTTGTTGCGGTCACTCGGAAAATCGAAACTGAAAAAATTTTACATCGTATATATTTTAAAAGAAAATTTATTTTAAATAGGTGTCTACGCGAGGGGAAATTATATTTACGTAAACGGTAGACAGAATTTTGTAACTTAAGGGAAACGGAAGGTTTTTAAACTCTTTTTTTTTGTTGCCTTTTATATTTATTCTTTGAAATTAAGGTATGGCATCTCAAGAATATTGTGTCGAAATTTCAAGTCGATAAGAGCAAAATTAACCGAGTTATGAGCATTTGAACATCTATTGTTCCAGACCGCTTTTCTGCACCTGCGCGGCAGGCAACATGTAAAGCAAATAATTTACAAGATACATCAGAATTGACCGTAACAGGCAACGGAACGTGGAAAAAAAGGAGGATTCTCTTCGTTATTTGGTGTTGCTTCTCTGATTGGATATCATACTGAAAAAGTAATCGATATTCTGGTAAAAAGACTTGCGAGAACAAATTAGATACCGCCGAGTATGAAACGTGGTGTGAAGAGCATGTGAATAGCGGAAAATGCAAAGCCAACCACACTGGACCATCGGGAGATATGCAATTATCACATCAGTTATAGAGATGTTTCAACGTTCGTTAAAAAATCTCGGAGTGAAATTTCGTAATTACACTGGAGACGGTGTCTCGAAAACTTACAATGGCGTTGTAAATAATAAAGCCTACGGTGAGGATTTTGTGATTAAAAAAAAAAAAAAAAAAACATGTATAGGCCACGTGCAAAAGCGAATGGGAACTCGTCTGCGTAGAATAGTAAAACCAGTGTAGTAGTAGATACAGAAACCAAGACCGGAAAAAGCAGTAAAAAGCGAAAGGTTTTCTGGCAAAGGCAAGCTTACTGCTAAAATAATAGACAAACTAAAACTGTACACTGTTGTTTGGCTATTCGACGTATTCACGATTCTTTAGAGAAAATGAAAAATGCCATTTGGGCAACTTATCACTACAGCTTAACAGACGAGAATCCACAGCACGAAAAATTCCCGATCGGCGAAGATTCATGGTGTGAATGGCAAAAAGCTGCTGCTGCAAATGCCCTGCAATCATTCAAACACAGCAACACTTCACTCTATATGCTGATGTTTTGGAAGCTATAAAACCAATTTATGAGGACTTAAACAAGGACGAACTTTTGCAGCGATGTCTTGGGGAATTTACTCAAAACAAGACTGAGAGCTCAACCAGCTTATTTGGAAAATTTCTCGAAAATCAATGAATGGTACATCAATCATTGTGAAAATTGCATCTTATGTAGCAGCATATACATTCAATGAAGGCTGATTTGCTTTGTTGGCCTTTATGCAAAATATGCACATCCGTACAGAGCCAAGTTCTCATGAATTGGCGCGCCCAGTTGACGATTTACGAATTAGCAGAGCCGAGGAACAAGCTACACATGATAGTAAAGAAGAAAGGATTCTACGAAGACAAGAACAAAAACATGCTTTAGACATTTTAAATGAAAGTTCAGTACTTTGCGGTGACTCTGTGCAGGTATAAAAGAATTATCGAATTTTTTAAAGCGTTTTTCTGAAACTTGTTATTTTTCAAGACGGTGTACTTTATAACTCAAAATCTAATGCACCGATTTTTTTAAAATTTTGTACACTTATTGTACACATAAATCACCAGGTAACGCGCTCTCGAGTTGTTTTTTTTTAATAATTTCATTTTAAAACAACAAATTTGACGATTTCTTTTAGCGCAAATCGCATTTTTCACTTCCAAGTGCTACCAAAAATGAAAAAATCAATAAAAAAAAAAAAAAAAAACAAACTCCACAGCGATACCTCGAGAAACATCTCACCTAATAAACTCATCTTAATTTTTTTGATTCAGATGATCCAGTGACGAGTTATATAGTGTGTACATCGCAAAACGACTTTTTTTCGAGGCACCTGCGGAGATTTGCTGCCAACGGCTTATTTATCAATATTTTACAATAAAAATTTAGGAAAATATAGTTCAAATGTTGTTTTATTATATAGCAATTAATTAAATAAACCGGCATTACCTGCATCGTCTAAAAAAATTCTTTAAAATATGCTTTTTTTTCACCGAATTAACCTTCTCCCTCCTTTAAATATACCTTATAAGTTTCTTATACCGGGGGAGAATTTTTATCAAGTAATTTAAGAATATTCCTGAAACACGTAATTTAGTTATTTCTTATTCGCTTTATCGAGCAAGCCGCGTGCACGGTTTAATTAATGAAGTTCTCTTTCCCGAAAGAAGAGTATTAAAAAAGAGAAATTATTCATCCGTTCCGGATGTTTCGGATGATTTTGCATTCCTGACGTAGTCTGTGACAATACATAGAAATCAGTTGACTTTCGACGGTCACACTGAACTTTTTTTGAAAAATAAAATTACCCGCTAACTAACACCCTTGCTAGCGGAACACAGGTTCTAAAAGGAAAATCCATTACTGGAAAAAAGTAACTGTAGATAAATGGAGTAAAAAAACAGGTCCCATATAGGTTTTAACGGAACGGAGGTTTTGTTAGTAGTCGCAACATACGAGTCGCATATGCAAACGATTAAAAATGTTAAATTACATCCAAATCTTGTTAATTTTATAAATTTTACAAAGCATCTTAACGAATGTCTCCACACTTGGAACAATATCTGCTAAAAAAAAAAAAAACTTAAAACAGCTGACGCTACATTAGACCAGTTTGTAAATCTCGTCATCTTTTTATCTTGTTCGTCTCCTATAATACCTTATAATAGTGATCCTTGGTGCCACCAAATTTTTCAGTCTCTCGCACATTCGCTAACAAAACATTCCCGCCATCAATTCAAGTCGCTTTCTTGCACAATACTGGCACAAGAATTTCGTAATTTTCATTGAGTTGTTATAGCTTCCTTCGTGCGTCTTCCGAAATCAACTGCCAATCGTTTTGTCAAGGTCTTTTTCTTTTCGCTGAAAACTTTTCAACCGGACTAGTAGCGATGGTTACGTTTGTCCTCGCACTAACCTCATTTTGTTATGATAATAATTACTCCCAATTGTGCCAGACTGCAAAATACTCGCTTCTCTCCTTTTCTTCTTTCCTACTTCCAATTTCTATCCTACGGTTCTTTTGTATTTGTAATTTTTCCCTAATTTCATTCTATGACGAAATTCCGGCCATGTAGATGAAAAAAGAAGCTAACCATGTCCAATGTAATTAGTCCGACCACTGCTTTAAGAAAAAGCCCACACACTTTTTCAGCCTATATTTAATAGATTTCACCGCAGAATTTTTCCGATTCTTAACCAACTACATCGCCTTACTTTGCTCCTCGGCTATTGAGCCTATCAATCGCCTCCGTTTTCATCATTCCTTCGCTGCCATTGTTTTTCTTTTGAACCCTTCCCTCATGATGCCTATTTCTAAAGAAATAGTACAAACTGAATTCAAAAAATAAAAGAATCATCGAGTAACTTTAAGTTAAAAACTATAACGGTAGCGCCTTTTTCTTATAAAATAAACAAAAATTGAAATATATGTGATTTCGAACAGAATTACAACCACATTTACCACTTCTGCGCTGAACATTAATTAAGCATTTCTAAATGGCCGACCTAATATAATCGCTGATCCGTTGGGTCGAGGCCGCTAGCGCGGTCAGGGTAGGAAAAAAATGGCTGATTCGCTGCACACTTCCGCCATACCGGTTTTCGTGTATCATAGTTGACAAATTTTTGCGAACGATCTATTTCGCCGAGTGTATTTCAAAAAATTAGGATAGTGATAGGTAGTCACAGATTCTTAGAATGCGCAGTTTTCAACGCGCTGGTTGTTCTACCCGAAGTAAACAAGTGCACTTAGTTAAACGCTCGATCTGATCGGTTTTTTACACTGTTGTAAGTACGTGTACGCTTCTTACAGTGCGCTTAGTGGCTCGCTAATGTTGGAGAAGTGTTTGTGAAATTAGGAGAAGAAAAAAGACGAGCAAATCATCAAAATCTGGATTTTACACACATATTAGCCATTTTTCTCGGCATTCTCTCAAATTTCTTAGATTTCTCCACCGCTAGTAAGCTAAAAATTGTTTTCCTCCATTATTAATTTCTTTCTTTTCGAATTTGCTTTGGTACTCTGTCGCGTGACTAGAAGCACCATTGGTCGATGCAGACAGTTTTAGGTGTCGCGCAGAGTATTTTTATCGGTTTCTTACACGGTTACTGTGAACGATATTACATTCTGCCATTTCCGAATAAAATGCCTGACGTTTCTGCACCATTTAAAAAAGTAATAAATATCAGAAATGTGTTTTTGAAAAGACGACGCATGCGGCAGTTAATCTAGCCTACCGGAAAAAGTTTCAGAATGCATCGTCCCTGATTCAAAGTTGCTGCGGCAAAAAAAAATACTGACGACTTAAAGTTTGGCAAGCACTCACAGACAGAACGGTAAAGGTTGAAAGTGTATAGTTACGTGTCTATTTAATCGTGTCTCCGTTTTGAAATAGTTTCTTCCAAATGTCGCGCTGAAAATTTCCCGGTAACAATGCCTAATTTAAATTATTTTCCGACGATCGCTGAAAATTCTACTTTTACACTTTAGGCGTTCGAATTATCTGAATTTCGACTTTAGGAAATCCCTTCATGCTCATTCTTCAAAATGTGTTTTTATCCTGTTCACTTTTATACAAAAATACTTTTACGATACGCACCAAACACACTTTGGTTTTTACATGAAAGTTCAAAGTATTAAAACACTCGTATTATAATAAAATTTGATAAGCCCCCCCCCCCCCCCCGAACAACAGTTTACATACTGAACACGCGATAGTTTTGTACGAATATGATCGACTATTCTTATCGCTCGGCTACATAGTAAATAATCGCTAATAGAATGACATACGGAAGGCAATGACAAACATGCATACCGTCATATGCGCGCTAGTCAGTATACAGTACGACTGCATACTTTTACGTCGATAACTCAAACATTTACTAATCAATTTCTGAAGTCTATTGCATATAAATACCACCGATGTCTGTCTAGAATGTACAAATATAGATAGTCACGACACGTGCCATCGAGCAGTACGACACTTAAGAGACAGACACCGGTTGCCGAGTTACACAGTACTTCCGTACACGTACCTAGACAGGGTTACCAACTGGTGTTCGGCCTTTTATTTATTTCGAATGTTTTACAGAATTAAATACAGTCAAAAGTGCAGCACAGGCACGAGATTAGTTATTCGTGGACAAATCATTTTATCCGTCGCCTGTTGTCTCTGTTATTTAACTTGTAGAATGTAAGTTTTTTTTTGTTTTTTTTTTTTTCTGATCGAAAAACCATTTCCCTATTTATACGAAAAAGTCAAAACATGATAATGAAGTATGGAACGGATCTTTAACATTCTTATAATGAAATTTGACTCTAAAGAAAGTGAGAGATGACCACCCGTATTAGTACCGAATAATTAGGCGTTACATTTTTCGTTGTCAGACCTCTTTTTTTTGATCAAGTCTAATAATCCGATTATTTCCATTTCACGAGTGTTAATTTTTTTTTTTTTTTTTATAGAGTTCTCACATCTAGAACTGACTATATAGTCATTTACTAGATTTTAATGGAATAAGATTGTGAATTTCAAAATCTGCCCATTAGATGATCCCGAATTTATTTATCGATTAATCAAGCTAGGTCAATAACGTTTCTTCTTTTCAACCTGCTGCAACTTGCTGGTCGTTGTAGTAAATTCGTTGCTAGAGCACTTTCATTTCAACTTCGACAAGTGATTTTTAACCGCCAGCTTTATTTCTTCAGTAACATACTTCACTTGTAAATCCTGATGTAGTGTTTGGTTGGACACAAACCATGCTGCTCCTAATCATTGGATCGTAGCATCTTATTTTGATAGCGCTGTATTCTATCCACACTACTTTTGGAAGCGCATCCCCATAATTCAGCTGCGTACAGCCATATCGGTTTCAATACCATGTGGTATAGTAATATTTTATTTGAAATATGTAATTGGGAACGCGGTCCAAGCAACCAATGAAGTTGTCTTGTTTTCAAATTTAGTTCTGTTATTTTTATATTGATATGATGAAGCCACACCTAAGTGTTTCATCTAGATGTACTCCAAGATATTTTACGGATGAATATGTTTGTATTTGTTTGTTATTTATAGATATATGATATTTGTTACGTACAATTTTTCTTTTTGTAAAAATAATATGGCTACTTTTATTTTCATTTATTACTATTTTCCATTTATTCAGCCAATCAACGATTTTATTTAGCACATTTTGTAAATTTTCTGTGAACTATTCTGGGTTCTCGTGCGTTGCCATAATTTCCATGTCGTCAGCGAATGTTGCTAGTAGTGCGTCATCTGTCTCTGGTATATCATAAGTAAACAATAAATACATGTTAATTTGAAATTGAAAGCGTTAATTTGAAATTGAAAGCGTTAATTTGAAATTGAAAGCGTTAATTTGAAATTGAAAGCGTTAATTTGAAATTGAAAGCGTTAATTTGAAATTGAAAGCGTTAATTTGAAATTGAAAGCATTAATTTGAAATTGAAAGCGTAAATTCAAAGACGTTGAAACCGGTCGGCATTTTTATGTTTATAACCCGATTGGTTTTCTTTTCTTAATGCGGTTTCGTGATTACGATAGAATTTTCATACGTCATCTGTACGCGTATAAAATTTAAAGAAAACGGCGAATATGAAACATTTGTTGTTCGCGTTAAAAAGCTAGAGCGAGCTTTTAATTGATGAAACTGTCGGTAATAAACGTGGAAGAGGATGTACGATGCCAGGTGAAAAGTCAAAAAAGTCGACCTCAACCGGCGGAATTTTACTGACGCTTAATTATTCTGGTTACAGTGCAGCTGTTAGGTTAGAAAAGATCGGAATTTTAGCCTGTTCAGTGTAAGTTCGCGGTGCTAGGCGCTATTTCGATGCGCGGCTATATCATGTGCAGGTTGAGCGAGAACTTAATACGTTTTCTGGTAGGGTAAAGTGAGGACGCATGCTCTATATAGAGGACATAATGAAGAACGGGAAGAGGAATAAAGAAGAATAATAATAAAAGCGATTACACGCACTCGGTCTAAGAAAAACGGGCCTTTTATTTCCTGTGTCGTCACACGATTAAATTTTTTCTAGAAAAAGGATTTAAATAACGGGAGCCGAAGGCTAAGCTGCGACCATAACGCGTACACGTCCGCCGTCGCAATCAGAGCAAAATTCAATTTGAGTAATTTTGCAAAGTCGTATTACCGTTGAATATTTTTTTTATTGCTTAATAAAGAAAATTTGATCCGAGGTAGCAATTTTTGAAATAAAAACAGCCGTTAAATTTTAACTGTCTTCCTACAGTCTCGCCGACTAGCCACCGACCGTCGTATAATATTACATATAATAGTCGGCAATCGTTCGTACGTCATACATGGGGTCGCTGCGGTTGCGAGTATTTTCTATTATTAGATTCTATTATTTAATTAACCGCGAACAAAGCTGCTCTATCGTCGTACTACACGAATGAATTGTGTCGATCATTATACAAGACATGCCGGACACATTTTTGCTCGTCCGATATCGAGGTTTTATCGACCCCCGGGTCCATTATCAACCGTAATCGGACCTAACTTTCGGTCTGCGATTTTTACTTTTTTATTTGTAATTTTTATCGTCGGCGCTAAAACTGATTATTATTAGTCGCAATAAACTATCGAAATTACACGTCTTTCTCACACCGAGTGGAAAATCGCAAACAAATGTCTCACAACCGCACCGGGATTTTCTTTGTACCGATTGTCCGAATTTACACCGATTACTCGCGGTTTCTTTTTCATTCCCGTCGCAAACTGGCAGAGCGATAAGTTTAAAAACGTTGCCATGCGGTCAGGTAAATATATTCCGGAAAGCGTGTTCGAGAAGAGAACCGAGGAAACCTAAAAATTCTACACGGTGTGTACCAGAAGTGCTAGATACTGGAATCCCTTTTTTTAGCGGGAATTGGCGATGAGCCGCAATAGGGTCTAAAATGTTTCCGATAAGAAGCCGTTTTGTTTCGAAATATTCGCGAAATTTATTAAGTTTTTGCATAGTGGAATAAATCAGTACTTGTAAAAATGTTGAAAATATTAAAAATCACATTATAAATGAATAATAATTTTTTCACATATGTATGGTTATGTATAAAAATTTAAAGTAAGTCCCATACCACTGATAAGGTATCATGGATTGTGAAGTATTAATGTACTAAGCTTAATGGATCTAATGAGAATAATACTGGGGCCAGTTCCTTTATATGTATACATATAGGAAAACAATTGTAATACGCGTTCGGCGAGACTAGAATTAAAGTGAAATAATTTGAGAAAATTAACTTTTTTTTCTCTTTTCAAACGACATTTAATAAATTTGAATGGAACTAATTTTTAGCGCGATTTCTTTCAGATGAATTTAAATTAAAAAGCTGCGTAAAAACGAAGAAAATGTGCTGTTGCCTAATCGTAATAAACCACATCAATTTCGGGAATATTACGAAACAAAACGGCTCCTCGTTGGAAACATTTTAGATACTTCTCGGCAATGAAACGCATCAGGTCTCTATGTTTTTTCTTCGCTGTAATTAGTTGTTCTGGAACACTGTTACCTCGTATGGGGTTTTCTGGCGTATGCCGAATAGCTTTTAAAATTTCCTCAATATCATCATCCGATGTAATTGCATTGCGCTTTGAGTGTCTTCTCCGCTCCCGAAGGCTGGCTATGTTTCTGTACAGGGTTCCCATGTCAACTGGTGGACCGGGATATTTGCCTTAGTTTAGGTTTTCTATCTTTCCTTCCGTTGTAATGTCTTTTGCCGTTCGTTCTCTTTTATAATTATAAGCAGCTTTCCGATTCGCTTCGGATCATTTAAAATAGTACATATTTTAAAGACTCATAGCCGATTTTTAATTGCCCTCTTTGGCGTATTTACTCGCATTTCGTAAAAAAAACACACCAAGTGTGTACATAGAATTTTGCGATGCCGAAAATGCTGAGACCTTTACTATTGAAGAAGGATCTCAGGATCTCAATTTCAGCAATATTGCTCTTGCTCGTTCAATTCTTGTCGTAATTTTCATATCTGTTATGTAGCAGCACTCGAGATATTCAAATTCGTGCGCCATTTCAACCACGCTTCCATATATATATATATTTATTCTTTCTTTTTAATGTATTCATACTCCGCTTTTGTCGAGACCTTCTCTAACTTTGTAATTCCTCCTCTCTCTGCCTGCTATCGTTGTCGCGCCATCTCCATAAATCATCTCAGATTGTTTAGCAAGATTTCAATTATTTTAACTCCTTAGAACTTTTTTTAGGCTAAAAACTTTCTTCTATAATATATATATTAATTACAACGTAATTCTTAGGCTACCCACCATTAGAAAAAATGTCCCAATTTTATGTAACGCTAAATGTCCCAGAAAAATGTCCCAATTTTATGTAACGTTTGTTATATTTTGTAGGATTTTTGTTATTGTTATTTAAAAAATGTCACAATTTTATGTAACGAAATATGTAACGATAAATGTAACGAAAAAATGTCTTAATTTTATATAACGCGGAAGTTAAATGTTAGAATAGGACTTTTGTGGTTATGTTATTTTTTTTTTTTTGTGTTGATGCCAGTAAGAATTACGTTGTAAATTTTGATCATTTTATACAAAGTATAGAAGAGAAAGAGACAGAAATGAAAGCAAGAGGGGTCAAGGGGCACAGCCCCTTGCGAGGCAAAAATGGCCGAGTTTATATATATATATATATATATATATATATATATATATATATATATATATCGTGTTTGTAATGCTAACTGGGGTTGCTCATTTAAACCACACAAAACATTCAGTTGAAATGGACAAAAATTTCACAACTATCTCAAAGTATACTACTAAACATCTATGTATTAGTGTACCTTTTCTCGAATGTGTTGCATGAACACCCTAGACTGAAAATCGCTATCGCATCGAAAATTTTACTATATATATCCGGCCTAGACGCATTCAAAAAAAGGATATGCAAATTAAAATTCTATCTTTGCAGCAATGGAGTTGGTGTAACATTTTCTGGGAAAATTTTCGAGTTTTTTTTGTTTTTTCTTTTAACCGGCTACCTTGAACCGCGCGTTGTCCATTACCTTCTCGGTATAGTTTATGTTTTTTTTTTTCGCTTTCTCTACTTTCTAGGCGTGCTAGTAGTGTATGGGTACGCTTTTTACGATTTTCCTCGTTTTCACCATATGCTCATGTTTTTTGCAGTTTTTCTCCATACTTCTCCGATTCCTTAAGCAACAATACGGCAAGCCATTTTTTTTTTTTTTTTTGTATTAAGTTTATTCGGTGACAATATATCGCTTTCCTTTTTTTTAATAAATGCTTCATTTGTAGAGTTGCAAATTTTTTCATATTTAATAAACGAAAAAAACATGAATCGCAGAAAATTTTAATGGAAAATAAATGGAGCTTTTTTTCTTTCCTCCATTTCGTAATATTGGCATATTCATACTTCATTAAATTGCAATGTTTCATACTATCCTAATGCTCGATAGAAAAATCGGAATTGATGAAAGGTCTCCAGTGTTATAAAGAAGTCTGTATTTGTAGAACGTGTACGTTGATTTATGAGAATGACTTTTTTTTATCATGTTTACAATTAAAAGTAACATTTTTTACTGGAATTTTATTGAAAGAATATTAGAAATAACGTATTTTTAAATGAAACCGTACAAACATTTTCTAAAAATCATAATAAGAATTCCCGAGTGAGAGATGGATTTGGTCTAAAATTCTACTGGTTTATTTTCTAATAAAATTTTCTCTGACTCATCGTCTTTTCATTTATTTCTACATACTAGTTAATGAACAATATGGAATACTTTCATAATATTGAAATATTTGATCTCTCAATCATCCACGCCTAGATTTTTCCGATTTTCTCATTTCTTTTGATCTATAGTGTTTTATCATAACCTTGATTTTTTTACAATTTCTTCGTTTTGAATTTTATTCAATCCGACATAACTTTTTTTAGACTTTTTTAAACTGGGTTTCTTCTATTCGAATAATTTTTATCGTCTGTAACGTATCCGGAAGCCAATCTATTCCGCTTTTTTTTTTTTTACAGATTTTTCTGTTTCTCAACTATTATTAAAAATGTTCAGTCACCGCTCTATTACCATCTCCTTACTCTTCCAGTTTGTCCCGTTTCCTGTGTTTCTTTTATGAAATATTATCCGTAATTACAAAGTAAAATATCAGATCAAAAAGCCTTATAGAGAGAATAGAGATTATAGATGCAGGGTTAAAATACTCGCTTAATGTAAAAATATAGTTTACGCCGCTAGCTCAGTCATCGAGTAGTTTTCGAACTGTAAGCGATACTCCCAATCGGTAAAATTCGACGTAGACAACGCGACCATAATCCGGTGTCTAGTGCGAATAAGAGAATATGCGAAATAATGTAGAACTTTTTGGTCTGAACATTTGTTATTCATTATTTTCAGGTTTCTAGATTATTCAAGTGCATAGATATGACTTTACCGGGTTCACTTAGGATTAATAACCCAAGAGGAATTTAGATTTCTTTGATTATCTTAGTACTAAATTATTAAATTTCTGTTTTTTTTTTTTGGTAAAAATAATAATTAGGTAGTTTATCTTTGGGGAAGGGGGGGCTGTAAGTTACACAATTACAGATTGCCCAAACCGTAATAGGTTTTAACTATAAAAAAAAATATGCCGTTTGTAATTGTTTAAATTATCTAAAAAAAAGTCTAATCAATGATGGAATATACTTAGTGATAGTAACTATTAAAATGGGAAAGCGATATACAAAGTTATCTTGCGCAATTCCATATAATGAAATCTTGCGAATAATTAGTTTTTAATCAAACTTTGGTAGTTTTCCAATAGTTTGCGCCTGACACACAGATCCTAAATCATGGCAGATTTGTTTTATGTTTGCTTGAGTTCTTAAAATGGGTATAAGAATTGCCTTTCTCCGTAGACACAAGGGAAGCAATTCGTAGTACAGATAGTGTCCGAGATACTAAATAAATGTTTATTCATTCTCAGAAGTAGATATTTAAGAAATAAAGGGGACATTTATCGTTTGGGTCTGTCTGGTGTAGCGATTTTAATTATTTTATGCATGGCGTAAAATTCATCTTTCACGAATAGTACATTAAATTCTTCTCGATTATCGGACTCCATTAGTAGGGGCTTCTTTATTTTTTTTTTTTTTTGTTTTTAGTTTTATATGATGGGAATCGGGTGCAGTAGTTGTAGTTTAATAAATTCGCAACAAAAAATTTACTAAAGATATCTGCTACTAGTTGCTGAATGTCATATAGTATAACAATAGAAAGAAGCAAGCTTTTAACTCTGCTTAAAATATTAAAAATATTATAAAACACGTACTACAGAAAATTTTATATTTTAAAATGTTAAAAAGAGCCGACAAAATATTAAGTTTCCATTATTTTTCTGAAGAGTCCGGTTTTCAGAAATTAATTCCTTCCGGCTTTTCAATTAAATCAGTCTAATGATTTATTGAGCTTGTGCACAGTAGAGCAAAAACATTAGCTATTTCAGGTTTCACAGGACAAATTGTTCACTGCTCTCTATTACATAGTTTTGGACGGCTGTCTTTATATCGCCTTCCACTAATTGCATACTATCATAACCAAAGATGATTTTGTTATTATCTGTTTTACAACTTTTCAGTAATACGGTTTCTGAAGATATCAACAGCTGAATTAATGTTATTCAGATTTATATTAAAGGGTAAACTGCCAACTGATGAAATTTATTCCAATCCTCTTTATCTGATAGTTAATGCTGCAGCTTCTTGAACATATTCTGTGTATTTTGTGTATAAATTTGTAAACAAATTGGAGAACGGTCATTATAAGTCCAGGTGAGTTGACTGACCACAGAATATTAGAATAAATTTTAGTCAATAAATCGATAGCCGGTAGTGTTCATTTTAAGAAATTGAATCTAATAGTTGATTATTATTTAATAGAGACGTAGAGTTTGGTAACTTTTTAAATATTTTTCCTTTCTTGTTGGTTTTATAAGATGCACAAAATAAGCTGTGCCCATTCATATTACTTATCTTTTAAAGATAAATGGTTTTGAACGATTACATAATTGCGAACAAATATAGTGGGGCATAAGACAAACCCCTTTACTACTGTATAGCTTAATAATACTTTGTTAGTTCGGAGATTTACAGGGTTTTTTAAACTCGCCAGTATGTACAAGTATTCGTCAACATTAAATTGTGTTTTGTGGTTACAGAACATGCTACCAACACATAACATGTAGACCAATAAACAAATCATCTTTCATAATTTTCTCTTTTATTAATTGATATACTACACGCATCTAGAAACATGAATAAGCGTGTAAACAAGTATAAATTCTGTGTTACGATTTATGCATAGGGCGAAAATGAACAATTTTAAATGAAAATCATGCGTTTATGTGTATAATTTTCGTGAAATTTCTTGTTTCGTTACAAGAAATAGTGTCCTCAGTCTGAAACAGTAATGTCGATGATAAACTTACTGATTTTTTGTCATTACATCTAACAGCATGATATTTTTTGCGTTAATTGTCGGTTCAAACATGCGCGCATGCCTGTTAAATTATTTCTGTAATCGGCTAACCGCTATCACTGATACTATCGGTAGAGTTTAATACCTGCACACATCATTTAAATGTTATATTCATATCATCATATATACCAGCATGAAAATAGAAAAAGAAAATCTGTGGAAACATATAAAAGGAAAATTTTTGTTCAGTCTGCCATAAGATTATACTCTAGACTCAGTATAGTCATATAGCTCACTAGGCTTTAATTTTAATGCAACGTTAAAATAAGAAATAATATAACTGAGATTATTAATTAATTAATTAATTAATTAATTAATTATGATATGTATGTGTTTTTTTAAAAAGTGCATACGTAGCAGATTAACACAATGTGTACAATTAAAAATATTTTTTAGGGCAACTTGATTTAACTTTTACAGTAAATCTCGAAGTCGGAATTATTTTCAAAAAGAACTTTATTTTACAACTTTTTTGTGCTCGAATGAAAATAGATCAACCAAAAATGCTGCACCTTCTGCACTATACACAGAGCCGAGCACTGGTTCGAGAGTAATGTTGAAAATCCGTTAGTTACGTAAATCGTGCTGATAGGATTAAGAACATTTCAAGTTACTCGGAAAGTTTTGCCTTTAATTTTTAAATTTTGGAAGTTCATTACTGATATGAGACCAAAACTGGCCGGTACAACTAAACAAAGGCTGCCATTCAAATATTATTCTGCATGATCAAAAATTATACACACGCTGTAACGTAAACCATTTCGATCAGTGACGAGTTTGCAAGTGGCGACACAAATTCGTTTCCTTTTTATTCGAATCGACATTTATCAGTTGCGATGAACATTGATAATATTTCAACACTTTTTATCTGGCTATATGAAAAAATTACTTTTTTTTTTCTCAATTTTACACGACAAAAAATACTACTAATAATAATTTTTAATGGCATTTATTATATTAATAAAAATTTATCCAAAGAGAACCATTTTTTTCATTTACATTTGATGGTTATGTCTGCGTTCGCCGATACTTGTAGATGGACTTTTACTGACTTTTACGCTTTCGAATTAACGAAGAATCATTAAAATCGACCTCAATAAGCAAAAGTTATGCGTGAATAAACGTAAAAGAAACATACGTAATGTGTAACCTACATTTTTTGAAGTCGGTGATAAAAAAAAAAAAAAAAACACTAACTACGAGTATAAATATCGCTCAACTTTCAATAAAGAAACTTGAAAAGAAATGTTTCCCCTTATCTGGCGGAGAAATTTATTGAATAAGAATAATGGCGGGTTTAGTGTTATTTAAAAAAAGGAAAAAAAAAAACAAGAAAAAAAATGGTAAAACCGGTTTCTTAAGCGGGACATTGCAGAACTGAATGCTCGAATTGTCGAAGTGGTATGCTGCAGCCGGAGAAAGTGTTGCCCTTTAAATATTTTTCATTGGCGAGTTTATGTGCCGGTAAATGCCCCTAGTTGAACGTGCGTCGCGTAAATAATCCCCCGGCCGGAAAAAAAAAGGAGTAGTAATTTTAAATTGGACACCCACACAAACGGGTCGGCAAAAATATCATTCGAAAAGTAATATAGAAAAAAAATGATATTTCCGTAATCGTATTAAATCGCTGAGAACACGAATTATCTGTAATCCGATTGGTCAACTGATGGTCGGGGCGTGGCTCGAATGAAAGGGGGCCACGAGGATGCTGGATGAGATGGTAAAAAGTCCCGTTGTAAGTTATATACTTGAAAGGGCTCTAGTCTTACAAGTTCGTCAACGTTCAACCTAGTAAGATTTAACTCGTCCTTGCGTGTTGAAGAAAACCTAGTTTGTAAAGGGAAAACACAGAATCACATCATTCACGGCCACAATTCGATAAATAATTTTCGAAAAGTAGTGAGGACCTGTCGTGTAACTTTCTCACCTTTAAACTTGAAAAATTAATCGACGTAAGTATTTAATAACTTTTTTTTCAAATTTACTATTTTCTAATTTTATTCGAAAGTGTTTGTTTCTTTTATGGTTTTTTTTTTTTTTTTTTTTTTTTTTTAATGCAAAATATAAGCAGGTAATAACCTCAAACGCTTAACTTAAACGTGTGCCGGCCTTTTCAAAGTAAAAATCTGAACATATAAAAAATTTTATTTTTCCAATTATTAACTATTTATTATTTTTTTAACATGATACATATATATTGTATATATATTTTTTTTTTCTGAGATTTATTAGTTACTTTTTATATTACGTTAAATATTTTTCATTTCTTAAAAGGATTGTAAAAATAATTAAAATTTTAATAACTGAAAGTAATATATATGTGCATATATCATATGCACATATTTTATTTTTTAGTGTTTTTTTTTTTTTTATTTTTTTTTTTTGTAAATGTACTAAGTGCAGCATGAGGGAAAAGAAAAGAAAAAAATATAGAACATCAACAATTCAACCCCGTGGTGTGTTAATAATGTTTAATTTTACTTGCATTATTTCGTGACTTTTTTTTTTTTTTTTTCGTCGTGCTCAAAATTATTACTGTCGTTGTGCTTGATTATCTGTTATCCAATCGTCATGCCGACCGAACCACAATTCTTCCTGTGGTTCTCCATTAAGTTGAAAACTGCTAAGGAATTTTAAAAATTCCGCGTGCCGAATAATCCGAAATGGACAAAATATTTTTATTCGCTTGATCCTTCATTTAACCGGTTACAAAATTTTATAATGGGACGACGATTAAAGAAGGAATTTTTAAAAAAATTATAAACAAAATAATGCCAACATTTTCGATCCTATGGCGTAATTATCGCGATTATCTTAATTTTAAAAAAAAAGAAGAAAAACCGGGAAAAAAAACGTTTGAAAGCACCCATTTATTTTTAATTGTTCTCTTTTTCTGGGCTCCTATTAACATAAACTTATCATATGTTAATTAAACATGTGTATAATGACGTTACGAGACCGAACTTATTTACTCGACGATCTGAACTGCTCAGAAACAATTTGAAAGTGGAAAAATGTTTACGATATCTTGATTTTACACACACTCGAAAAAAACCCGGAAAGAATTAACGATGTATAGTGAACATTCTCTTTAAGGAACTTTCATTATTGTTTTGCTTATTCAATGTTTGGTTCGATCATGAGTAATGTAAAAAATTACTACAATCACGGAAATAAATAACGTTACAAACATTAAACGTACTTATTGAAACCGTAATTAAAAGTCGGTTTTACTTGTAATTTTAATGCGTATGTTTAATGGGTTTTTTTTTTGGGGAGGGGGTATGTACATTGCGCAAAGAAATACGAAGTTAGGGGAAACCAAGGTAATATGAGCCGTTAAATTTTAGACATCTTCTTGTCCGTACTTTTAAAAGAAATGTATATTTTCAACGGCGGTAGTAATTAAACTATGAAATATTACAGTGGATTGCATTTTTTTAAGAACACAGAATGAAAAAATTTTAAAAAAGTTGTCAAGATCTCATCTTGCTCCGGTTACGGGGTGAAGTGAACCGTACATAAATACGGAAATGTGTGACATTTAATAAATAACAAAGATATGCCCGGATTTCAAATGGAACCAGTACTTCATCTATGTTCAATTATTCACAACTTAAACTTTAATGAAACTAGTGCAATATTGCGCAAAGACAAATTACAAAAAATTATTTTCAGTTGAAAATTTTTAAAAATGAATATTAACTTTGAAAAATATTAGAATAAAAGTTGATTTTATCACAGAAAGAAGTAAATAGTAAATGTAAGAATCACGTATGCTTTTATTCTAAAAATGAAAAATAATCTGGAAATGTATTTTGAAATAAAATACCAAAAATGAATGTAAAAATTAAAAGTTAATGTAAGAAATATAATAAAAACCTAAAATTTACTACAAAAATCAAAAAAAAAAACAACAAAAAAACACATAGCTTCATATGGAAATTTGTAAATATTTTTTTAACTAAACCTATAACAAAATTTTTAAATCGAAACTACGTAATGGTGAACTTCTGATTTTTGGCGCTTAGCCTTCTCATCCTAAAAATTAAAAATATGAAACTTGATTTACTTTTATCGACGGAGTAGATGAGAACGCCGTTATTTTACATGTAAACATACATTTAACCTATACTTGATATTCGGAAAACGATAAATTCGGGTCAGCATTAAAAAACTTAAATTAATACACATAATGTGTGACTGTTTAAAATAATTATTACGTGAGCTTTATCGTTTTTCAAAATATCTGAAAGATTATAAACAAATCGAAAAAAATACCTTAAAACACAGCAGAACATCATGCCATTGTTACAAAAAGCCAATTCCGCAATTTCTTTTTGTGTTTTTATAATGGCACAACGGATAATGATAATAATAATAATCAAATCAAAACAAATTCTTTATTACTCTAAACAAATTAATACAAACAAACAAAATAAAAATAATAATAATAATAATAATAATAATAATAATAATGATGGAAAAGTTAATGGTAGAATGGAAAAGTTGAAATTTAATAAAGGGGTAATTAATATAAATGAAAGGTTTGTTTGGTTGGTAGCCAAATGGTTTTACGCTGGGCCAAAAAAAAAAAACAAAAAAACATCATGCTATACGTTTTGACTGCTGTACATATATTATGCAAAATAATAATATTACAAATGTTACGTAAGAAGTTTTGTTACCGAAATTCTTGCCTCATCTTAACCTGTGCGCTCGCCTTACCTCGGTTTCTCTTATGCCTTTATGACCAGTAGTAGATGAGTTATTCTACCATGAAAATTAATAACGGACCATCGAAAAAAAAATTTAAAGTGTGAAAATGGATATTAAAAGAACCTTCTCTGATGGAAAGAGAAACTCGTCCGGTATTAAACTTCAAAGAGTAAGATTAAAATAGAAGTTAGGGATTACAGTGAATAGAAAGGAAGACATATGGACTACTAACTTTATTTTGACGATAATTTTTTGAACACAAAAGATTAAATGAAATTATTAATCGTTTTATTAATCTGTTTTAATAAAATTTGAGATTTTTATCAAAAAATATGGAATCGTTTATATGAGATTTTCATTATAACAAAATATTATAAAAAATTAAAATCATAAATAGCGCTCTAAATATGATCTATCTCTGTGGTAATAAAGCAAAATTACACAATTCTTAGAAAACAAATTAAAACAAAAACATATATATATTTAGAAAAATCGCAAATGTAAATTACTTTTTTCAGCTCCAGCACTCCGACACAGTCACCATGTGCCCGCATTAAATGTTGAGTACATGTTACCCAAAGTTCTTCTCTGCTATCATGCGAAAACATACACCTAGAAAAACCCATCTTATTGATTGCATAATCACCGCGCGGTAATTTAAGTTACTTTCCTATCGTTCAATATTCCATCTTCTGTAACAAAACTTCTTCTGTATCGGAACTGATGTTTTTTAATGTAATAATTTTATTACCAGAGGTTTCTTAGTTTTCAGTTTTAACTTACTGGTTTTATTTCATACTTTTTTCCTTTTTAAATTTTTTTTTTCGCTGCTCATTACCTCTAATAATAAAATTATTTTTTTTGAAACCATTCGTGTTTTTTTTTGTTATATTTTATATATTTAATCAACATTTTAAAATATATGAAGTGTAAATTTTGCAACGTAAAATAATAATAATTTAAACATCTAAAAATAAAAAATAAATCTCAAATTAATAATAAAAATGTTGGCTATATTTTATTATCATTAAAAAATAAAAACATACATGTTTTAATAAAACCACCCATTAGGTTAAGTTGAGCTGAAGGGAAAAAAAGGTTAAAAAACGGAATAATATTGTCCTGCATATGCCTATTCCTTCTGAATTATTACTTTTTCTCGGAGTTGCAATAATTTGCTACTTTAAAACATTTTCATGAATCAAGTATTTTTGAACTAATGACTGGAATGTTCTCTATTCGATTTTTTAAACCCTATCTTTTCCTTTTTGTTTTTTTTTTTTTAAATTAACTTATATTTTATTTTGACATAAAAACATCTTATATATTTTTCAGACCAGATATGTTCTCGATAAACATTAGGATTTCTATAATGAGAAATAAATTCTTCATTTTCTGTGCTTTAACAATTATTTTATTACCTAAAAGACATAGAATCATTTAATTATTTTGAAAGTCTTACACATTGGAATATTTCTTATATATAAATTTTTTCGATTATAAAGCTTAAGGAGAGTACATATTAACAGATAGCCTTTCATCGCTAACAAAAACGTAAGGTAAAACGATTGAAGTAGACGTCAATACGTTTTCTGGGGGGAACATTTAAACAGTTTAATTCTATTAAATGGAACAATACTGAAGACGATAAATGTCTCCATTGTTCCGTTTACAACACCCACCAACACTAATTATAATAAATTGATAAATTCGTATCAACGGCATCTTGAAGAATAATAAAAAAAAATCTTTTAGTTGTGGAGTTCTCGAATGAACAGGACATTTCATTTTAATCCCCCCCCCCCCACCCGCAATTAATTTCTCCGATTCAGTTGGGGAAGTCCACTTTTCATAATACTGTTTTTTGCTATTTCTTTTAACGTATTCTCCGCAGAAAATATATAATATTACGTTAGGCTATGAGGATGGGGTATAATTTTAGGTTTCATGACATCTTTTTCATTTATCATTACATGTTTACCTATTTACTCATTTACTTATTTTTCTTCTTGCTCTTCGTGCCGTAATTGGAGTTTTCCAACAACAAAACTCCGACATTAATTAAATATTTTCACTCATGATGGCTACCTTACATTTCTTTCACTTTTTCTACATTTTTTCATCTTGGTAATGGTTTTTTTACGACTATCTCGTCGAAACCTACCTTACAACATGTTATTTTAGATTAGAATTCTTAAATATTTTAACCTCCTGTTTTCCCGGTTACTAGACGATTTTCACTGACGGTTTTGAACTATTCAGTGGAGTTGGAGTCTGTTCACCTTTTTTTTGTCCATCTGTAAATTTTTATTCTAAATTCTTATACTCCTATCCTTCTGCTCAATTTTCTACGTCGAGTCTCTATATCTCCTCTTTGCTTACCTTTCAGAATATTTTTATTATATTGGATTTTCAAAACAGGTTATCCTATACTTCCTTCCCACTTCACCGACTATTCAATCCTTCTCATAGGATCTTCGATCTATAACCCTTTTTTTTTGTCACTCTATTCACATTGATCTCTCGTGGATATACGTCGACACCTTGAAGTCGAAGGCGGTAACTGGGTGGATAAGCACATTTACCCTTTACTTACGGTAGATTTATTATTGTTTTCGAATCCCACAATGTAAAATTTCTTTTCGCGGCCGCTTATTCTAAATTAGGCTACAGTTATTTTTCCTCTTCATATCCTCTTCCTTAGCTATTCAACTTCCCCTTCTATGCGGCATTCAACTTTCTCTGTAATCTGTCGTCTACGTTTTAGACACAGTTTGTTTACTTCTTTTCCGCCTCTCACTTGTCTCTTACCTATTCTGTCCTCTCCATCCTTCTTTTTTTCAGTTTGTACATGACCCGCTGATCATATGTTACTTGAGTGTTTTTTCATCACTTCTATCTTTTACTCTTCCTTTTTAATAATGGATCTTCCTTTTCTTTTTTCCTTCTCTTTCTGTTACAGTGGCGTCATTTCTGTCTGCTATCTCTGATCGCGTATAGATTTGAATCTATTTTTTGTCCCTTTTCTAGTTTTTGGACTAATGTTCGTTGCCGCCTAATCCGAAAGAAAAACGAAAAATATTTCAGTTGGCTGTAACACTTCCCAAATAACTTCTAGTGCAATCGATTATTTAGTTGTAGCAGCCATTCTGAATGTAAAACCGAGATTTTTAAAGGACGATCGTATAGTAAAATACCTCCCACCGGTTTTTATCTCTCTTATACTCAACCTCTTTCAACATAGAACTCTTTATCTATCTTCTCCTTCTCTTTCCACCTCTAGATGCGTCTATCGTGGGCTTTCCCAGGGATCCTGCCTTAGCCCCACTCTTTTTAATATTTACTCTTTCGATATTGCTTCGCTTCCTATTCCCTCTTTCTCTCTCCTTTTTGCTGATGACATTTTAATTTATTCCACCTCAGATGATCTGTCCTCTGCCACCAACGAGTTAAACCATTCATTGTCCCATCTTAGCAATGCTCTATCTACACTCCACCTCTCTCTTTCCCCTTCCAAGTCTTCCTGTATAATTTTTGCTCTCCGCCCCTTTAATCGTGCTTTTATAAACATCAGTGTATCTGGTACACCTATTCCCACTGTTAATTCCATATGTTATCTAGGTATTTTCTTAAATAGTCGCCTTACATTTCATGAACATATTAATTATATCTATAATTCCTCGATCAAAAGACTTGATCTCCTCAAATCTTTATCACCGCTCAGATGGGGTGGAGACCCGTGCATTCTATTAATTCTATATAAATCGATTATTCGTTCCAAACTCGACTATTGTTCCTTCATTTATGGCAGTGCCTCCAAGTCTCTCCTTTCGAAACTTGACGCAATTCAGAATTCCTGCCTTCGCCTATGCATTGGCGCTTTAAGATCTTCTCCTATTCCTGCGATTCTATCCGAATCTTCCACTCAACCTCTTTCCATTCGTCGTTCACTCCTCGGTTATCGATTTTTAATAAAACGCCTCCCCATTTTGTCATCCAATATTATCCCTTCCTATCTTTATATCAAAAATCACTGGCGCTTGGCGCCTCATAGAATTCCGATTTTATCGCATATAGCTGCTCGTGTTTCCAATTTTTCTCCCTACGTTTCCTCTTATAATAGTCTTCCTTACTTTTCTTTCGACTTTAATAGCATATGGCACCCCATCAATTTCTCCTCTCTTCCAGTCCGAGCTAATTGTTCCTCTCACAATGTAGTCAACTTCGAATTCTTTCAGCTGCTGAACTCTTCTTTTCCTTCCCATGCCTTAATCTTCTCGGATGGCTCCAAGAGTGATGGGGGCGTGGGTGGTGCGTATACGTCTCCTACGTTCCTACACTCTGAGTCCTTCAGACTTCCTTCCTTCTGCTCTATCTTCTCGGCCGAGTCGATCTCAATTCTTCGTGCAATTCATTTCATATCCTCTACGAGTGGAGTTCACAAATTCCTGATTGTCTCTGATTCCAAAGGCGTTCTTCAAGCCATCTCCTCTCCTCCTTCTTATACTTCTGACGGTATCATCCTCTCTATCCGATCTCTTGTCTCCTATTTGTTCTCGTTCCGCTCCATTTCCATAGACTTTCTATGGGTCCCTAGTCATTCTAATATTGTGGGAAATGACTCAGCTGACTCTTTAGCTCGCTCAGCCGCCCGCACTGGTCCTTTCCTCGACTCTTTCCCTTCCTCAGACATTCTTTCTCTATCACGCTCTAATCATTCCAGACTTTGGTCTGACATGTATCCATCTATATTCTCAAATCGCTTTTCTCAGTACCGTCTTATTCAACCGGTTCCTAGTTTCCTGCCTTGGTTTCAATCTATTCCTATCTGTCGTCGTTCCACTGTTGTTTCCTTAATTAGGCTTAGAATCAATCATTCTCTTCTCCCCTCTTCTCGCTTTCGATTCGCTTTGTCCCCTTCTCCTTTCTGCTCTCTTCACGCTTCTGAGCCTTCTTGTATTTGTGATTCAAATCACATCCTATTCGAATGTTCAGCACTCTCTAACGAACGCTCTATTCTTTACACCCAACTTCTAGTTTTGGGTCTTCCTACTCCCTTTAACGCTACCTATATTCTTTCCTTCCCATTGCCTTCAGTTATCCCATTGCTACTGTCCTTTGTCCTCTCCATTTCTGACCGCCTGGTTATTTAGTTATAACTGTTAATTTTTCATGTTGTTGGGTCAAGGCCGCTGGCGCGCCCAGGGTAGGAAAAAAAAAAAAAAAAATTTAGTGTCCAGCCTTTTTTATATGAACAAAGTGGAAAAGTTTACGTGATTTATTTCGTAGAGAACGAAAAAAAATTCTCAAAAAACGATCTGGTGATTAAGCACCTCAATGAAAATCATCATAGGGTTATTTTGATCTTCTAAAAGGTCTGTTTACTTTGAGAACAAGTATCGGAAATTTGCCCAAAGTTATTAATGATGTTATAATTGAAGATACTCTGAAAATTCTCGGTTACATGCGCAGGTCATTAACTGAAGGCAAATAAAAGAAAAGAAATATTTTATCCCTTCTTTTAGCAAAGAAACAAATCAAAAATTGATTATTGGCATTGCTTTTGTGACTTTTTTTTTTTTTTTTGCTTTAAATTATCATTTATATTAGGATTAACCTTCTTCAGCCATTTACCGATATTTTCAATATTACGATGCAGAATAGGGCGTATGAAAGCGTAAGCACTATCACAAAATTTATCCTAATTCATGCGGTACTAGTTAAAATTATACAATTATATCATGCGATTTTTGACGATTAAGTCATCTACTGCTATTAGGTACTGCATTGACTAATTGCACCATCTCCGGATTCACCTGCTGATGCAGACAACGCTAGTGCTTCAAAGCAAACTGTGATACAATCTGCTCTTGTAAACGTGGAAGAGAAACTAGAAGTTATAGCAAAAGAATCTGAGAAAGTCCGTGAAGAAGACGAGAATGTTTTTTGTTAAGTTTTTTGCCACATTTGCGTCAGCTGATACCCAGGAAAAAAAGTTGTTTACAATTTTGTATATGCAGATTAAATAGCTCTTGATACACACTTTGATGCAAATATTTAATCTTAAGCGAGCAGTATTTTTGTTTAGCCTTTTTGTATTTTTAAATTTGAAATTTAAAATTATTATCTTTTTTTTTTTTTTTTTTTTTTTTTTTATCACAAAACTTTCTATTTCATTCAAGTGAACATTATTTTTGCAGCGGAATTTTATAGTATGATGCTAATTCTTTCTATTTTACGAACACTTATTGTAAGCATTCGTGATTACGATTATCATTTCTTTTTTAGCATTTTTCTGTTTTTTTTCTTTCTTCAAAACATAATATGTTTACGCACTATACAGAACTCGCTTCATGTTTCTCAAAGTTTCCCCTACAAAAGTGTTAACATTATATAAAAAGCTGTACCTAAAAGTACGCACCTATTGTAAAAATACTCTATATTTTTTTCAGAAATATGAACCAATCAAAAAAAAAAAAAAAAAAAACTGATAACAATGTTTAAAACGAAGTGTGTTATTAGTATAATTTTAAGGTTACTGCAAAAGACATTCTGTAGTACTGGGATAGGGTTCCGATTAAAGCCGGTCCACATTTTAGTGTTAATTTTGGTTGATTATTTTTTGTAAAATATAATTAAAAGTTGAAATATTCATGCGAAAACATAAATAAAATTTTTTGGCATGTCTTCTTAATTCCTCGTACAAATGGTGAAATTCATCATGCACATTTCTACCTTTATTTATTTTGCGCAATTGCATTTTCTAGTACTTCCTTAATTAAATAATATATTTTTAACGGAGAATTTCCGAACATAACGCATACCGTCTATGTAGCGCTGTGTCTTCTGAAATGCTGTACAGTTTACTCCTTGTTATGCTCCAGACTTCATATGTGTGGGCACACTCTCATCGACGTTATATTCCATTTCGCCCTGTTCCGTTGTTCATATCCCAGCTTCCTTCGACGCGTTGCTATGTAGTCTAAGGCAACAGAAAAAAAACAAAGAACGTAGACGTATTAGCTTGAATGCCTGCGAACTAATATATCCTTTAGGTATATTATTATTATTACTTTTTTAATCTTCTTTTACGGGATAAAACGTTTCGGAAAACTTGCTCTGACAATTCCCTTGGGTTTTAGTTTGCAATATTTCCATCTTTTCATCGCAGTCCTAATTCCTAAGTTTCCTTTTATTAGTAGATCTCCATAGTTTCGTAATCTAGACGGTTTATGCAACATTATTATTCTCGCTTTTTAAGTATTCTGCTGCCTGTTTACATTTTTCGACCTTCTCATATACCTATGATCCAACGAACCCCTTTTCGAGATCCATTTGCAACTGATCCTACTCGTTTCACAAGGACTCATTTATCCTTATTTTTTCTTTTCGCATCTACCGCTCTTACTTTTTTAATATCACTGCTTTTGTAATTTTCTTTTTCTTTATCACTGTATTTCTATTTTCTACATTCCTATATATATATATATATATATGTATGTATATATATATGTATTAATTACAAAGTAATTCTTAAGCCAACCCCCATTAAAAAAAATGTCCAATTTTATGGAACGTTTGTTATATTTTAATTTTTATCGACTCTCAAAAAAAAGGAGGTTGTACGTTCGTCGCGTATGTTTTTTTTTTTTTTTTTTTTGATATATTTGTTTGCGCATAACTCATATTTATATATACCGGTTTACTGATTTTTTGTCCATTAGAAAGAGTACTAACTTAGATACCACGTGAATATGATAAAAATCGGTGACCATAAATTGAGTATTGTCAAAAAACGTAAAAAAAATGTGTTCCCCTTGGATAATTTTTTTTTTTTTACTTATTATTTTGTATTAGTATAACAGAGGCGGTTGACTCAAAATGCTATCAAACGCTTCAAACTTTTCTACATCTGTCGTTTTCGAACCAAAAGGCGTTATAAATGTGGCAAATTCTTCGCTATTGCACAGTTTGTCGTCCCGTTTCCGATTCCGCAATTCACGTTTGCATTCGGTAGCAGTTTTCGTTTTTGAAACATAAAAGACTACACACTTCTGATTTCTGTGCAGGTTGATAAATAAGAAGTCCGCACCATAATAAGGAGCATGTAAAGACTATATTACTAATTTAATAATACCATCGAAACGAAAAAAAAGAGTATTATTTATATTTGTTGTGGTATGCTTATGGTGGTTACACTTTTTTTTTTCATTATATAAAATTGGAACATTTTTTCGTTATAAAATCTAATGGGGGCCGACTTAAGAATAACGTTGTAAATTTTGATAATTTTATACAAAGTATAGAAGAGAAAGAGACAGAAATATAAGCAAGAGTCGTCAAGGGGCACAGCCTTTTGCGGGGTCGGTCAAAGTAGCAGAGTTATATATATATATTGATACGGATTCTGTATTTACCTGGCGCGATGATGTCGAGCTAGAAAATATTCTCCGGTTAAAATCATTAATTTTCGATCTCTCGGCCTCGTAGCATTGTTCGTTGTCAGCGAAGAATACGGCCGGGATATTTATACGACTGAATATGTAAATTCCAATGTTGTCGAATTTTTCGACACGTGTAATGTTAGGGGTTGTGTAAGTGGCTTGGTGTGTGCGGTCTGCGGGAGCAGAGCAACGTCTGCCGGCAGCGTGAGCCGGGAGAGAAGAAGAATCAGACATTGTAGCATGTGTGTAATATGCCAACAGCCTTATCAATTAACTGTCATTATTTAGCTTTTGTTTCTCGCATCTTGCCGATCTTGTGAATTATATTGGCCGATATTCGTTAGTGATAGGTATCGTTTCTTCAGTCTACCAACGCAACTCTGCGTGTGGTAGTTCTTTTATGTTAGTCGATCGAAAGGCCGTTACCGTGAACGTTAATTTTTAGTCGATGTGTCGCCGTTTTACGTGCAATTTAAATTTAATGTGATTTTTTATACAAGTCTGCCTAGTGTCACCAAGTTTATATGTGGAAATTGTGATTCGTTTTTCGATTGTTTTTTGCTTGTCCAGAAAATATACGTGTTGAATAGGAAAATATAATTTTGTTACTTTGATTGAACACGTGGTTCGTAACCAAAGTGGGACCTCCGGCGTAGAAGGGGAGCATTTCCGCAGTGCGGAGTAAATTTCGGATCGACAGTTTCCCTTTTATTGTTTTTTTTTATTTAACTTTTCGTTCCGAAAATCAAGATAAGCGGGCAGCTTCTAGATCCGGTATTAAAAGCTTCATGTTCTTCGGCAGCGATCTGTTCGAAGAGTGACACGATAGTATCACTGGCGCCCGTTAAGTGTGAATATTATTATTTCCTTTTTTTTTCATTCCAGCTTTTTTTCATCACTGTCGTGTTTCTTTTTCTAGCTATCTTTAAAAAAAAATAAATACACAAAACCAAACATAGATAGTTCGAGACCATCACGAGTAGCTTGAAGTTCATTTCAATATATATATATATATATGTATATATATATATATGTATATATATGTATAAATAAAAAATAAATTAGGGACGAGTCAAATAGGTTCGATTCTGACGTTGAATGACATTCCACTTTTACATTTTGACATGAATATGTCTTATGGCTGGGGGTCGTTTCAAAAATTTGTCCGTCACACGAAATTTTACCATAAAATGTTACCATGGAAACGAAAACAAAAAAAAAACAAAACATTATTTATACATATATAAGATCAACTGTACACGAGCGTGTCTTTTGTATCGGGAACGCGTAAAAGATAACGGGCCTCTCGGTAGAAGCATTGAACGTGTTTCACAAATTATTCGCAAATGCTCGCATCGTTCTCGACGACCCGTGCAGTATGATCGGATCCGCTCTCCTTGAATAGAGAAATTTTTGACTTCAAAACATTATGCATGATCATGAACATCCGTTCGCGGGTATAGACATGGTGTTTACCGACGATCTCAACTAGCGCCCGTTTGCCAGACACACAGATTTACAAGCGATCGAGCAAAAAAAACGTTCTACTGCGAAATTGCCTGGCAGCTCCGCTATATTACTACCCGTCTGTGCAAGTGATGCGGCAAGTTCATGTCGCCTTCTCATCTGTACTAACCATGATCGATGATGATCAGTCATTCCTTTCAGAGAAAACGACCATTGAATTTCGCTTCTTAGATCGTGAGTTTTCTCAGCCTATACGCCTCTTCTTTCGCATTGTAGACGTCGATCAGTTTAACGTAGATTCCGTACAAGACGTTAAAATGATCGAATATATGGCTGCCGAATAATACAACGGTCATTGTAGCACCCAACAGCTCACCAGCGCTCGTACAAAAGTGTACAAACTCAAGCCCGGCGAAACCGGCAGGCCGCCGTACGTCCTGCTTCTGCACATTGGTTAATTGTACATGGTTTGCGCTAACATTGACCTGCCCGACGGACTCGTCAACGCCACGATCGGCATTTTACGTTACATTGAACGCGACGCGATAACAAGCCTTGTTAAACGACAATGACTATTAGATACGATCGGGGATGCATACTGCGATTTTCTAGATCATTTCGCGCAGTTTCAATACACGTCGCTTTCGCTATGCGTCCTAAATACTCAATCGCTGATTCCTCAGATATCAGTTCAGACTTTGTGATGTCGCGCTGCAAATTGCTGTCTCTATCGGGAGAGGTGGATCGAACATGTAATTGAAATAGCAGGTTTCCGCATAATATCGCTATTCGAACGGAACACAGTTCGGTCTGGCCGAGTGGTTATCTGCGAAAATATGGCACATTCAGATGTTCTAAGATCTGCTAAAATTCGATCAGTCGGAAATGCGAGTCAAGAGGCGTCGACAACATTTTCTCGGTGCAAACAATCGTAAATGGAACCCGCTCGTATCGGTCTAGATCTCGCCTAACACCTCCTTCGAACGCATTCAGGAATTCGTCCTCCTGAACCTCCCAGCTTAAAGTCCAAAATTAAAAGGTTTGTTTAAAGTTCTTGATTAATCATTGACACCGTCTTTTCATGACACGTCGACGCATTTGAAACGCGTCACTATATCTCTTACTTCAGTACGCGTCGTCTTCCTCTCCTTTCGATAAGATATCTCCAATGTCAATGTTGTAAATGGTGTAAATAGCGTAATAACTTTTGACAATGATACGAATAATGTAAACGATGTTGTTAATAATGTGGTGTAAATACTGTCGTCAACGATGTAAATGTAAATACCGTATCCGTTTCTAAAGAGTCACTTGCTGTACAGGAAAAATCATAAACACGCCGGTTTTCTCACTTGTCGCTGTCCGTAAGTATAAAGGCTATAACGATGGTTCAACGAAACAGCATAGATAAAATTCCTATGTGTCGAGTGAAAGACAATAAAGGAAAGCCGGAGCTACCCATAAGATATACTCATGTATTAATGTATCTGCGTGAAGCGTAGACACTCGTTTTTGGTGATTTGTTTTTTTGAATTTTTTAAACTATTTCAAAGTAAGTTCAAGGTTGTGTGGAAGAAAAAAATTACAATTTACTCGAATCCGTATCGTTTAAAAATATTTTGTTCCTATTACCGCAAATGTTGAGCTGAAAGTTAAATACACAACAAACTAAGAAGTAAATGTGGAAGGGCGAGCCTAATTCGTGTTTGATTTATCATTTTCTGTTATAAACTACAATCAAATAAAAAGTAAAGAAAATAAAAAGACAACACTTCTACGTCAATTTTTTTTTTAAATCAATGAAAAACTTACGTTCATAGTAAAGAATGAAATTCGTTGCACCGAATGAAGATAAAAAAAGGTCAACATCATTCACAGTGCCCACGGCTGTTGTGTAGATGATGCCCAATGCTTTGAGTGCTGGTGATAATGGAAAGAATTTTTTATAGCGTAACAATTAATTTGCTTTGAACTCGATTTTTAAACGTTTACTACCAACGGGGCACCAGGGTTAATGTTTTTGCACTGTATAATCGACACAGCTCTACGTTTATCGGAATAAGTTTTATCACAATTTGAATTTGTGTCTGCTTATTTTGTATATTATTTTACATGTTTGTGTGCAAAAATCGGTACCCTTTTTACGTTTTATCAAATAAGTGAATTATTTGGCTTAACGTAGTAACTTTACGCTATGCAGTCGCATTTGTTTATCACATTATGAATGATAACCATACTCATTCCGTAACTGAAGTTAATTTTTCTACATAATTATCTAACAATAAAATGATTTGAATGATTAGGTTAATTTCGAAATAAAAAATAAATAAAAATATCGTCCCTCGTATCTATGTATGTACTATTTTACTTATATCAGCTGTGTAAAATTTCTTTAGTTCTTTTTTTTTTTTTTTTTTTTAAGTTTAGCTCTTAGTTGATTGAACTTTTTATTATATGCTTCTAATCTACTCGAACTTTATTTAACCACAAATCACTCTACTGACCGAATTTTTATACTGACCTAGTCAATCCATGTTTCTCACCTCCCGCTCTTTGCTATTTTTATTGTTGACCTTATATATTATATATATATATATATTGTGTATTTATTTTTAAGTTCCTTTTGACTTCTGACTCTACTGAAAGCGTCCTAAGGGTCATTCTCCAGCTTCTTCTTTGTACTTTCTTTTTAGTTTCTAACGTAAACCCCATTTACGATTTGCACCTCGTTCTATTCGGGTCGACTTATTAACTGAGACTGATTGAAAGGAAATAACTGCTTCTTTGGTTTGCCCAATAAGACATCATCTTTTCTGAATGTTCCCTGAATGTAATATCGCTCTCTTACAGGTCTTATAATTTTAACCGTTACATTCATCGCAACCCTAACACCCGTTGTTCTCTATTCGAAACGAATTCCTCTATTCTTCGACTTTTTTTCACTTTGATGTTATTTTTATGCCATTTTTCTTGCGGCCACATTCTCTTGTCCCTTATTCGCCTTTCTTTGATATTGTCCCTCAAATGTTTTCTTTACAAGTCTGTTTTTTCCCTCTTAGAAGCGTTTACTCTTTCTTATTCCTGCATTTTCGAACTAATCGGTTTTCTTACTTTTTCTGTAATACTTTTTCCTCCTTCTCATTTACCGTTCCAGTTGAGTAATCTTGTTTTATACTTATTTTACGACAGTGTTAAATCACAGTAATAAGCAAAGCAAAACTTAAAGTAAACAAAAATATAAAAAAATAATTTAAAAAGGTCGATTATTTTCAACGTAAACGTCACTATTAAGATGACCAAAAATCTTGTTTCTTTGTTTTTTTATTTTATGATAAAGTCGATTTATAATGTTTGTTTTTGTTTAAATTTCGATTGACATTGCAACTTAACATTGTTGTAAAATAAATATACTTCTATATAAGTTTAACTCTTAACATTTTAATCATACATTACCAATTTCTTTTCTTCCGGTCCGTATATCAGAAAAAATACATATACATATATATATATATATATATATATAAAAAACAGTCCCTTAAAGGGGGAATTGTATGGTCCGTACAATTTTATAATTATTTCTAAATAAGTAATATTTATAACCAAAATTAAATTAATACGTCGCAGAGAACTAGGTCACTGTTTATTCTTTGCTATTTATATACACATATGCACAATAAAATTTTACAATACGACTAGGTCGTTAAAACGTTTAAGGCATCGTGAATCGGAAGACCTATTGTCTCTGGTTTTGGATAGTTCTTTCTTCGAGACAGTGGGCAAAGTATTTAATGAGTTTGTTGATCTTAATGATCATTAAATCGGAGTATAAAGATTCGTTCCGTTAGAACCATCGAGTGCTGATTATCATACGGAGGAACTTGTTTTCTTTCTTTATAGCGCCATACTTAATTCCTGAGCGTCGGCGACTACCTATTCGTACATCTTAGCTGTACAGATATAAGTAGTGTACTAGGCAAGTATTATATGCAACGCAGGTGTACACACGCAAGACTTCATTCGGAACTGATTAGTAATCGTTTGATTTATCGCGCTACAAGTTCAGTCCCGTGTGGGTCTGCTGTGTACTGACCTATCGCGCATATGATGTTGTACGTGGTGGTTTGCCATTGCCTTCCACGTGATTATTTATTTTATTTAATTCTTGTAATAAGTTCGTCGTCGCTCGGGATCAAACCCGTGACCTCCATATCGGAAGTCAAGCGCTCTAGCAACTAGGCTATCGCGACGACTTGTTTTAGACTATTTAAATAATGCTTCTGTTTGATGTATTGATACATCTCTATATACATATATATATATATATGAGTCTAAATGGGTCTTATGATACTTTGATAAATGAGACGCTTGTTCTCGAGTTTCATTTTGGAATGTCGCTTATTTACGTGTTTTTCTCGAATCTACTGAGATTTTACTACAACGTAAGTTTTTCAAGTTTGCTCGCATCGAGATGGAGATCCAAGTATTTTGTCGAGTCAGAGACTGGCATTTGTTTTTTATTTATAAAAAATACGTGATGAGGATCTCGTTTTGCGAAGAGTGAAAGCAATGTGGATACATTTTTTAGCTCATTAAACTTGATCTTTCAATTTTACGTTTAATTTCTTACGCGGTCCACAACATATTAAACCGTTTCAGATACCACGGTTGGTGTATTGCTTACTGGCAATGTTGCTGGGCCATCAGTGAACGTTCTAGTCGCAGTATTTGGTCTTGTCGATGTAACCATTGTATATAGAGGAGATAAAGAATAGGCCCGATATGCTACCCTGCGTTATACCTTGCTGTATTGCATAGAATGAAGATTTCGCCGTTGCTTGTGATCACAGAATTATCTGTCTGATAGGTATGATTTCGGTAGATGGTACGCTTCGAAAAAAGGTACTTGAATAATACTCGATTGAATGCTTGCTCAATATTCAGAAATACCGCGAGCGAAATTCTTTTTCTTCGAACCCTTTTTATTGTCGTTACTCAATGCATCTGATCAATAGCAAAATGTTGACAACGAATTAGTAGTCCAGCAAACGTACTAGTGATTTGAAGCGTTTAATTTAGATATTGCCTCTAACAACGATATCGGTCGATAGGTTTTGATATCTTCTGCCGCTTGTTTTTCGAGCATACCTAAGCTGTTTTAAAATATTCGATTACATGCTCCGAGTAAAAACAGGCGTTAATTATATAATATCGTTATTACTGTTATATATTCCTTTTTTCAATAATTTTTTTAATACCCTAGGTGATACTACTTCATTTGCTCTTGATGAATTTTTTGAATTAATGTTACCTATTTCTTTTGCTACTTCAAGTGAGTCAACACATTTGATTAGCGATCAGCTATTTCTACAGTGTGCTTAAAGTCATTTGTGATGGAATATCGTATGATTGAAATTTTCTTGACAAATGTCTGGCGAATAAGCCAGCTTGTTCCTCATCACGTCCAACTAATTTACAGTTTCGTCTTTTAGAGGCGCTATTCTGATTACTGGTCATTTGAAAGTTCGAACAGCTTTCCATAAATAATAATGTTAATCCTCGTTTGGACTTTTCTGAAATTCTGTTTAATCTGTTGGTGATTCGATTGCACGTATTTGTGTCATATGGTATTGCGTCGGTTACGTCCTGTTTTCCTTCTCTTTTTAACCAGTTGGCTGACTTCAAAAGAGCAGATTGTTGCTGCGTTCTTTGCAACTTGACGAATTGCTTCTACAAAGTACTGACTCTTTACGTTCAGCTCTTATGTTATTTTCAGTCTCACTCTTAAGTCAGTATTGCGTAATCAAGTTCAACTCTGAATTGGTTCTAGTCTGCATATTTTAGATATTTTTGTTTATCTCTATATTACCAAGAGCAAGAAATAGAGAATGTAGTTCGAAGTATTGTAGCTCTTCACATAGTTGAATGAAATTCCGTTTGTTACACGGAAGTCTAATGAATCTTACTTTGTTGTTGGGTCTCCCGTTGACAGATATTTACAACTGCTACGCTTCGAGTCGAATTTTTTTTTTTTTATTTATACGAGACCCGCATGCCGTATGTTTGGCGTTGAAATCATCACCCGTGACGAGTTGGTTGCTTAACTTGGGAAAATTATTATGCAATCCGGTTATTTGAAGTCTTCTTTTACTTGGTAGGAAGTAAACGGCGGCTAAATTAATTTCCCTGTTATCGACAGATTATAACGGGTTTTTGCGTATTGTTCTTTTATATTTCTGCACTTTGAAATTGTTTAATACTATTTTTAACAATTACCGATGCTGCACGTCATTCTCAGGTGAGGTATGCGGTGAACTGTGTAATTTTTGATTCAAGATTGGTGTTTATTTTGAAACGTGCCTCTCAAAAATCAATACAACGTTAATGTTGTTATAGCTTAGAAGTGTTTTAACTCGCGTTTCTACCTCACAAGACGGTCCGAATTTGAAGTACATATACCAAATGATGATTCAGTCACATCTACTTTTCCTTCACTTAGTTTTCTAAGACTGATTTGATTTATTTTCCAGCCTAGAAATTCGTCTATTCATTTTCCGTAAATATATTTTATAACTGATCAGGACCCAACTCTTCTTGTTAACGAAATAAGTTTAAAAAATTTAGCGTCACTAGAAAAACAATATTTTTTCTTTTCTTTTTCGGATAGCCTATTATGTCGGAGATTTTTTCACTTTCATATAATGCTTCGGGAAAGGTGCGAACTAAGTATTTTCGCTTACAATACGCCTCACGGCTCTGGAAATATCCAAGTTCGATGAATTATATTCAACTTACCGCGGAAATGTATCGTCCAGTGCTAGTGCGAATAATTCATTATTACGATTTATATTATTTTATTTTTATAAAAAAAAAAAAAAAAAACTTTCCGTAACCATAGTGTAAGAAGTACATCGTCGGATTAAATATTCATGACCATACAATTTCTGAATTCCATATCAAGAGGTTAAAAGCTCCAAAGCACATAGTATAACGAGATTATGCAATATTTGTCTAACCAGCTTGATAAATTTAGCAGATTAGAGAAATAAATTTCACTTTTCTGTTGCTTTCCTCATATTTTAGTTATTTTTTATATAAATATTCTCGTTTTATACGTTCAGCACGAAATTTTTTTTTTTTTTTTTTTTTTTTTTTGGCTTAGCTTTCGCCATTTAGCCAGTTTTTTCTTTTGCTTAGCCCTTTATAGGGTGTTTTATAAAACTTCCTTATTTATTATTTCTAAGTTTCTATATTGTGATATTTTATAAATTTATATATTAATGCCGCTACCTTCGACAGTGGATCTGCAATTATCTGTGTCACTGAAACCGGGAAAGTATGCAGTTCTGCTAAGATTTCTGCTCTAAGTTTGTCCCTACCCTGCTCGTAGACTTTACATTGCCAAATAAAATGATCTATTGAACCCTCTGTTCTACAACTACTGCATGTACTATCATTGATGATATTAATTTTTGCCAAGTGGACGGGGATTTTGTTATGTCCTGTTCTCAATCTCGTTATCGTCGCTATAAAGTCTCTTCCCAAGTTGTTCGCTCCTTTAAACCAAGGGGCTCTTGGGACATACTTCTGTATTCTTGAATAATCTTTCCCTTTTTGATCACTAATCTGTTGATACTCAGCGTTCCACTCGATTATAATGTGTTCTTTAATTATCGGTAAAAACTCCCACCAATTTAATTTTTGAGCAATTGTTCTACCTACTTCAGTTCTTGCTAATCTATCTACTATTTCATTTCCTTTAATACCGCTGTGCGACGGAATCCACTTTAGCACTATTTCCGTGCCTGCCTGTTGTAAATTAAATGCTTGTCTTCTTATAAGGCATTCGATATTTGATGTTTTCTTGCCAATTCCGCGTGAAAGTTTATGCAGTACGGCCAAAGAGTCTGTTAAAATTAATATTTTTTGTCCGACGAATCTTCTAGAATATTCTAGGCTTTTTAATATAGCATATAGTTCCACCGTAAAGGACGATCCTGCGTGTATCAGTCGAAAAATTTTAAACAACTCCCGTCTGGGATAATAAAAGGCTGCAGTGTACCTATTTTGTCCCAGATCAAACGATCCGTCGGTATAGAAGATTTGATAATCATTGAAACGGGATTTTAATATGTTATTCATTATCAAACTGTTGTGATTTGACATTGGCTGATTAGTTTTAAGAAATTCTTTCGTATCTAATTCGACTCGTGGGCAGTAAATCGATTCTTGGAAATCCATCCAAAATGGCGCCGGTTTAATGTTATTATAAATTTTTAGATCAGAGTAGTAGTTAAAACTAGTAAGTATTGGGGGAGTTGTAGTAAATCTCCAGTAATCCCGATTTTTTAAGCTGTCTAAGATGAGTATTTGTTTATTTATTGGACGAAAACGATACTCTTTATTTTTTATGTAAAATTTGTCCGTAGAATGTTTAAGGAGGAATTTAACCGGAGGTTCTGCGCATTCAGCATTGACTACGTGAACTGGTGTAGATTTCATAGACCCTAGGCAGAGCCGAAGGGATCTGTTTTGAATAATTTGTAATTTTTTAATTTTTGTATTGTTTAAATTTAATATTGGGGCTGCGTATTCTATGTGGGTCCGTATTATTGCTTTGTATATTGTTAGGAGCGAATATGGATGAGCTCTCCATTTTCTTCCTGTTAGGGTTCTTAATACGTTGAGACCTTTCTCACATTTTTCGGTTATATTTTTAAGTTCATCGTTCCAAGACAATTTTGAGTCTAACTTGACTCCTAGATACTTGGCTGAGTTTTGGAAAGCCACGGTTTTATTACCTATTCTTATTAATGGATATAGCCGCATGATCTTCCTGGTCACTATTAGCCCCTGCGTTTTTTCGGCATTAATCTGAATGTGGAGCCTGTTTAACGTTGATGTTAATTTCTTTAGAGCCTCCGTCACTCTGTTCGTTGCCGTTTTTAGAGACCCCGCCGATGAGTATACCGCCAAGTCATCCGCATACTGAATGACTTTGATATTTCGCCCTTGAATTTTTTCTATATCCTTTGTATATAGTGCGTATAGACAAGGGCTGAGTAGACTCCCTTGAGGTAATCCCTTTCCCGAGTTTACCGACTCATAGGTTCTTCCTCCCGATAACATAGTCAATTTTCTATTATGAAAATAGCTGTGTATCCAATAGGCAATTTTTTTAGAAATTCCTAACTTAATGAGTATTTCGATTAGGGTATTAAAATGCACACTATCATATGCCGATTTGAGGTCAATAAAAACTATAATGGAATACCAGTTCTTAGAAAGGCTTATTTGAAGGTCGTTTATTAGGGTTATTAGCGCATCTCTAGTGCTCAAGGATTTTTTAAACCCGTATTGGACCTTGGATGCTATTCCGAAGCGGTTGGCCAACCATTCTATTATTTTATAATATTTTCCATCGTTTTACCTATACATGAGAGTAAGGATATGGGCCTGTATGAATTATGATCGTTTTTGTTTTTACCGGGTTTCAAGATCGGACAGATGTAATATTCTTTCCAAGTATCTGGGATATACCCCGTGTCTAGTGATTTATTAAAGAACTTTAATAACATATTTTTCACTTCGACTGGAAGCGTCTGGACAGCCCTATAGGGTATCCCATCCATCCCCGCAGAGGAAGTTTTCCGATGATCTAAACTTTTAATTAGTTCTGACCATGTGATTTCTCTATCTAGCCAATTCGCAAATTTATCCGACGCCTGTAGTAGAGATCTTTGATCTAGAGGTTCGACGGGAGTTTCAAGCTTATGCATAAATTTTAAGGACCAATCTGATAAATTAGTTTGATATTTATAAGCTAGTCGAGGATGGTTAAAACACCTTATTTTATGCCACAGATCTTTTGTGCTTAGGTTGGTGTTTATCTTACTGCAATAATCTTTCCAGGCTAATTTCTTTTTTTCTTTAATGATCTTTTTTACTCTAGCCTGTTGTTCTTTAAATTTTAAGTAATTTCCCATATTTGGGTATTTGTTGAAGGTTTTCAGACGTAATCGTCTTAATGCTATTGCTTTGTTATAGTCCACATCCCACCAGGGTGGACTTGTGTTATACAACCTTTTTTTATTTATTGGCGTTACGGCATCATCAATGCTTTTATTGATTATTTCGCCAATAGTATTATACTGATAAGCTGTATCTGCGGCGTAAAATTGCTCCTCGTTAATACCGTTAGAGTTTAATAATACATTCGACTGGTATTTTTCCCAGTCGACCCTCTGAAGATCTCTCACGGGTCTATTTCTTTTAGCGGCTAGATTACGAGAGAAATAATGATTGGTCGTTGTATATAATTTAATTAATACTGGGAGGTGATCACTACCCATAGGGTCTGCCCCGACGCTATATTCTAGTCTTATAGCGATGCTGGGATGACGTAAAACTAGGTCCAGGTTATTTTGTTCTGTATTTGGTCGAGCTACCCGTGTCTTATGAATTGTATTAACTATAAACATTGAATATTGATTTATTAATTTTAATAACTCTCTACCTTCAAAATTTGATTTAACACATCCCCAAGCTGAATGGATTGCGTTGAAGTCTCCCATAATTATGTAATGGTGATTAATTTGGGATACTACATCGGTCCACTGACCATATGTTATGCTATGGCCGGGGGGGGGGATGTATATCATTAACAGATCAAGAGGTTGCGAACTATATAGCTTTAGGGTTATTGCAATAATTTGGATGAGATCTTGACCAATGCTAGTTACGCTAATATTCTTCTGTTGATATGAAATAGAGTCATTAATCAAAATCGCGACTCCTCCGCCCTTTCCCTTATTTCTATCATCCCTTATAATGTTATAGTTAGGGATGTTAAACTGATGATACTGTTTTAGCCACGTCTCAGATATTCCACAAATAATGATTTTGTTTTTTATTAAGAATTTTTTAAATTCATCTTGACTACTGTAAACGCTCCTGCAATTCCACAGCATAACCTGGCAAAGTTCCATGGTGAGTAAGAATTGGGTAAGAGTGTTCTTATTGATTATTGTTATAGGATAAATTTAATTGGTATGGTTGAAGTTTATTTTATGTTGTCTATCGTTTGTACACTTATTATTACCTACTTTATTTTTAGTTCTTTACTTTATATTTATTCCAGTCGCATTTAGCTTTTAGTTGGGGTTTTTAATATAGATTTCCGGCTGTTTTCTCTACTTACTGGATTATTATTTTTCTTTTTTAATATGTTATTATCATTTAAATCGTTTTTTTTTATTAACTGGTTGTTGTTTGTTTCAGCCGTCTGACTGCTACTCGTGTTACCGCTATTGTTACTGTTGCAAGATATACTAATGTTATTACTTCTATTACCGCTATGTCCACTAAAGTGGCTGTTTTCATTATTATCTATGTCACTTTTGCTTTTCTCAAACGCACTACATTGAGCCCCTGCTCTTCCTCTTTGAGGGGGGAATAAATATGGGTTGGTATATTCTCTTTTAGACTTTGATATATACAGAGGGCTGATCGGTTCTTCCCGTGCTCTTTTATTGCCACCTAGAATGGCTGTTTGATCTTTTGCGAATTTTTCTTCACTGAATTTAATTTCTTTGTTAGCACGATAGCCATACTTAGATATCGGTGGGTTTTTATAATCAGGTATTTGATCATATATACTTTGATTAGGCAAGGAAGGGAAGTCCTCCTCATTTTGTAAGAGCGAAAAGCGATTTGATAAATTATGTACATTTGCTTTGGAATTTATTATATCGTTGTTAAAGGTGACTCTGGATGAGTATGAAGTATGTCTATTTACTGTTGGAATTTCCTTTGAAGCTTCAGAGAAGCTTATATTTCTTAAAGCCATTAGTATTTTAATGTCTCTTTGTCGAATCCGTTCGGGACACTCCTTTGATATTGGAGAGTGACGCATATGACAATTTATACAATACTTATCTCCTGCACACTGTATTCCAAAATGAGCGTCGGAGGAGCATTGGATACATCTTTTTTTCAGCGCTTTACAATTTGTAGAAGAATGTGAGAAACGGAAACATTGAAAGCATTGTCGAATTGATTGTACATAAGGTTCAACCTCAAACCTCACTCTATTTATGTACACATATTTGGGAATGCTCTGTCCACAGAAAAATATCTGGATAACTTTGGAAGGTATGTAAGCTACCTTACCTTCCTGGTATATTTTTCTACTTAATCTGACTATTTTGTGGATTATAAACATGCCGCAGTCAATTACCTCCATAATTTCTTCATCCGTGATGTCTATGTCGACATCTTTAATGACTACGGCTCTCGTTAGATATAGTAACGGAACGTATGCAATAACGCCGACTTCGTTCAATCTATCCTCTAAGACCAACCTATTAGCTATTTCTTTGTGTCTACATTCAACAATGACCGTTCTTCTTCCTGCCTTTTTGATCTCTAAAATGTCATCTATATAGTTCCAATTTTTTTTTTAATAGACCCGTAATGTTATCGTCAAGATTCTTTGGTTGAACGATTACTTTAAAAGACGCGTAATCTATACCTTCTTCATACGTAAGAATAGATCTTTGTTCGGTTAGCACGTTTTGATTATCGCTAGCAATCGAATTGTCGCTGTTGTTATTATTCTCATTTATTTTATAATTATTTTCGATATTATTAACCTTTTTATTATTACTATCTAGTTCCATTTCTACATCGCGATTAGTGTTATCGGGGCCTTTATCGGAATAATAAGGTCCTCCACCGTCTGGCGGATCACCATCCGCCTCTAGTGTCATTCGTTTTCGAGAAGCTGGCGCTCTAAGAGCGCTAGCAATATTTACGCTTTCGTTATATTGGATGATATGCGACGACGTTGCTTATACTGATAAGAAAATAAAAGATATAATTAGAACGAACTCACCGGCGTGTTTCTTCTTCTAATAAACCTGATAAGACGAAATACGCGAGAGATAAACTTTATTCGTACTCACTATTTTACTGGAACGATCAGATTCTATTCAATTTAATTATTTGAAACGTAAATGCGAGCTACAAATTACTAGACATCCAAAAGACGGTAGGTAGTAAAAAAAAAAAAAACGTCAAATATCATGATGACGTCCAATTTTCGATGTGACTTCATTAGTAGAATTTACTTAGAGAAAGAAATAGGTTATATGTATATATTTATCGCAAAAAAAGCTTTCGCTGGAAAATAATTTGTCACGACAATCGTATAGTACACTGCATTGCAAAATAATCGATGAGAAGAGAATTTAACATTTATTTGCGTTCTTATGAAATTCTTTTGAATACCACGTTCAGCGAGTTTTACGGTGCTTTCGGGAAACCGGTTCTACACTCCTGGCGTGAAAGGATTACATTTAAAACGATCGAAACCAACTTCCGTATTTAATGGAAACGTTATTGATAATTATTTTAAAAACAGAAGATAATCTGCAGGTGTTGAGTTTAAAATCCTCCTTTAAAACAAACCTAGCGCAATTGGTTCGCATTTATTTTTCTTATTTCTTTATATGACTTCACCGCTTCTACAATTAATACACACTGTCTTGTATGCCGATTACACAGCCTCATATACTTCAGTTCGTATCAAGCTGGAGTGCAGGTGGACACAAATCATCTACCGCGGTATCTCAATAAGTGACAGATTTTAATAAACCCACTCAAATAAAACAGAACCGATATTATTTCCTGAGAAACGGCTATACTAGCGGACAAAAGACTCATCATAAGTAGGGATATTTCAAATTAAATATCTAGAATGTCGTACACAGAAAATAAATATTATATAAAATGTTTTTTTCCAAAAAAAAAAAAAAAAAAAAAAAAAAAAAAAAAAAAAAAAAAAACTACTATAAGATTTATTATAAAAATTTGATAAAAATGCACTAAAAAGTAAAAAATAATTATTCGATAAAAAATATATTTCAGAGTAGTACACCTTAAGGTGATATTACGGTAATTCTTATAAAACATTAATACTTATTACGGTCGGAATTAAAATTCATATACCAATATTTAGGAACAATTTACTGAATATTTAATGCAGTTTTTAATTATCACGAGTATTTTAATATGAATTTGATGCCTACTCTAATTAAGGTATTAATGTTGCATAAGAATTACCATAATATCACTTTAAAGTATATCACTCTGAAATATATTTTTTATCGAATAATTATTTTTTACTTTTTAGTGCATTTATTAAAATTTTGAAGTCGGTATTTTTTTTCAAAAAAAAAAAAAAAAAAAAACATTTCATTTTACATTTTTTAGCATTAAAATTGAATTTTTTTCTTGCTAAAAATCAACTTTTATGTCACATTATTCTACATATTTTACGCTTAAAAAAAAAGTGCAGTCAAGCATGATGTTGTGCTAAGGATACGGTACGTAAGACTGTAATTTATGTTCACATAATTCTAAATTCAAAATAAAAAAAGTTGATTTTTTGTGACATAAAGAGAAGGAGAGATACGTAATTTCTCGCACTTTTTTGAATCAAACGTTTCGTTAAAGAAATGAAACACGGTTTCGTTCCCGACAAATAGCTTTCTCTTTCCTACGATATCTCGCATGCTCAGAAAAAAAAAATATGTTTTCCCTAAAATGTCAAGCTTTCGGCGCCCCGAGTGGCTGATTTTATAGTTGGGAACCCGGATGTTCCAAATTAGAGAAATATACGCGCAAGCACATATTTTTAACCTTGTTCAAAATTTATAGCTATAATACTCGCGGCTTTAAGAGGAGACACGTCATTTTTCGCGCTTTTTCGAACTTTTTGGAAACTTTGAAAGTTTCGTTAAGGAAATGTGATACGATGTCGTTTCGGAAAAATAGCGAGCTTTCCAACAATATATCACATGACCGAAAAAAAAAAAAAAAAAAAATTCGAAACTCCCGAGTGTCTAAATATAAAGTTATAAACTGGGCTATTACATGGTATTCAATAGTACTCTTTCGAATGGAAAAAGAGTCAGTAAAATCGATCTATATAAATATGAGTAATGCGCGAACAAACAAAAAAAAAAAAAAAACATACGCGACGAACCTATAACCTCCTTTTTTTTTGTAAGTCCGTAAAAATTAGCGCCGATGCACGCACAAAGGATGCCGCCGGAACTAATCAGCCTTAGTAACATCATATGAACTATAGCGATTTTAGTCCCATGGTCCGCTCGCGCATGATGGTACCAGCCATGGGCGCAGTAAACGCGCACCGTCCGCTCCCACGCGCGATGGGCCGCTACCGCGTTTTTTCAAAATTCCGGGCTAACTATTCTAGCAGGGTTTCAAAAAATTTCATCCCGCAGCCCTACGCATTCATGTTTCCGCGCACGCTGCACTTCGTACTATACACGTCTCTGCATGTAATAGTTATGGCGTAATTTTTAATTTTAATTTTACGAGGGATTGGGGGTACGAAATTTTTGTAAAGTACTAGAAGCGTTCAAAACTCGACACCTAGAACCCAAATTGTGAAGGAATTTTCCAAGTCGCGTTCCGTTCTGGCATTTTTTTTTTTTTTAATTTTTACATTACAAGAGAAATACGTTATTTTCATCGGCCGTGCACATCATCTTTGCAACGATCATCTCAACCGGATGCAACTGCATTCCAACTGTCTTATATCACCGTCATACACATAAGCACATATGCTCATACCCACACGCCCAAAGAACGATATTTCCAGGAATCGCGAAGATTTTTCGTTCCATCAATGTCGCAAGCCGCTATATCATTTCCATTGTTATATGTGATTTACCATAGACAGTAGCAATTATTATAACTGACAATGAGACATATGCGACAATCTACTTGTATGCAAGATATAAAGCATTGTTTAGAACAGCAATTTCGGTTTCTCGCGCGTTCATTTCCTGAAGACTTTTCCATACTTAACGGACAAATAAACGCGTGCTTACCTCCGTTAAAATTATCAAGAAAATATCGAAGAAGAAATAAGAAATATAAAAAATGCGATGTTGGAAAATGGGTATAAAAGATTTGAAACGGAAAAATTAATAAATAAATTTCGGAAAGCGAAAATGAAAAATGAAGGGGCAGAAAAAGAAAATGAGTGGATTACGAGTATTACGTTGCCGTACATTAAGAACATTACAGACAAAATCGGTCGTATTTTAAGAAAAAATAAAATTCGCCCAGTTTTTGGAACCAACAAAAAAATAAAAAACTTCTTAAGGAACAATAAGGACGACTTACCTCTGTTACATGCAGCAAGTGTATATAGACTTCCGTGTTCGTGCGGCTTAACTTACGTGGGACAAACTGGTAGAGCAGTACATGTAAGAATTGAAAGGGCACGAAGCAGTCTGTCGACATAGACGTATTGAAAAATCCGCGGTGGCTGAACACGTAGAACGCACGAAACATGAGATAAAGTTTCAAGACACGAAAATAATAGCAAAAATCGAAAACGCAAGTAAACGTCTAATCAGAGAAGCGATTGAAATAGAAAAATATAACAATTTTAATAAAGATGACGGTATAAAAGTTGATTCAAACTGGAAGACAGTTATCGGCCTAATAAAAAGTGAAAATAACATTAGCCAATCAGAAGGTCGGATGTGATGTTGGCTTATCTATTTAAGGACTGGTTTCCCCTTGGTTGTTTCATTTATAGTTCTGATGATGAATAGAGCATTACCCTCCAGTGAACGCAGTAAACCAGTTTAAAAAAAAGACGGATTCAAATTTCGTGCCCCTACCTGTGTATACGGTGACTTTTCCTGCTGGTACTGTTATAAGAAAAATAATTGACATTAAGAGTATTTTCCACTGTATAGTAACGTGGGAGAAATACAGTAGTAAGAAAACGGTAACCCAGTGTTATAACTGCCAGCGATACGGACACATATCGCTTAACTGTAGTCTTCCCGCACGCTGTATGCAATGTGCAAAAAATCATAGTAGCAAAGATTGCCCGAAAGATAGTAATATTGCATATTGTGCAAACTGTAATCAGGCACATGTTGCTAACTCGCCACAGTGTCCAATACTAGGCAGGATTGTGCAAAGCCAAGTAAAACGAGGCAACGGAAGCGAAGGTAAGATAAAGCGAATCAACGTTGGGGTTGACAATTTTGGTCTTCGGCAAAATGCAAGTGATCGCAGCAAAAGACCCATTACGCGTAGCTATGCCGAAGCTACTAAATCTGGTGCTCATCAAAATCGTGCTGCACCCGATTTCGCTCAAACAGTCAACTATAGCGACGTAGGAACTATTTGTAAATTATTTAAGCAAATTAATATTAATAAACTTATTAATGTGATAACTTCTATTATTACAGAATTAACTAATAATAATAATGATAACATACTTGCGAAAGCATTTAATATCTATGGAATAATTAAGGCAAACTATTTTTAATGCACTTTTAACCTTAAGGTATGATTAATTTTAAGTTTAATTTACGTGTGGTCGCCTGGAATTGCAATTCCATACTTGATAAACAAAATTAGCTGTATCAGTTCATAGTAAATAACAATATTCATATTGTGGTGGCCTTGTCGGAAACTAAACTAAATAAGTGCTGTGAATTAAAATTCCCTGGATACGATGTGCATAGATATGATGAGAGTCGTAAGAGTGGAGGAATAGCACTGCTGGTAAAACGGGATGTAAAACATGAAATTACTCCGATACCGCAACTGAACTGTATTCAAGCTGTGGGTGTTGTAGTGTACGTAAATAATGCTGCTAATAACCAGGATAACAAAATACATATATACGCTGTTTAAAAACCGCCTAGGAGAATGACTAAATTCGCAAGTGACATAAAAGCTTTAGTAAAATATAAGAATAAGGCAATGCTAATCGGTGACATGAATTCCAGGAACAAGATCTGGAACTGTTTCTCTAATAATGCTGCTGGGAAATTATTATATGACTTATCCATGAGTGACAACCTGCGCATTCTTGCACCAAATGAACCTACATATATACCAACGAACATTGCCTGCCGTCCTAGCATACTAGACATAGCAATCGTTAAGAACTTGGATATTATGCCACCAGTCTCGTTAAATCAGCTCTCGTCAGACCATAATCCAATATTCACTGTTATTGGCTATAAGATACTAAAAACTTCTAGTAAACAAGGTTATGATTACAGGTTTGCGGAATGGAATTGCTAGAAAAAATATATTTCTGCACGTGTTAACTTAAAAGAGTCCATAGGAGATCAAGTAGACATAGATAATCGAGTAAACAAACTTACTAACCTCATTAGTCAGGTAGCAAAAGAGTGCATTCCGTTAAAAAATTATAATTACTTTCAACTGAAATAGATAAAGCTAACCTGTTAGCTGCGCACTATGGTGAAGTGCACGGTCAGAATATACATCTCTCAACGAAATATATGAATAGCGAAATTAGAAAAGCCATAGAATCCTATTTTAATAAACAAACAAATGAGAACATCACTTATGCTACTCCAAAAGAAATCGTATCATGCATCAAGCGTCTAAAGCCTAAATCTTCTTTGGGACATGATAATATTAGTGTTGCATGCATAAAAAAGTTGCCATTTATAGGGGTAATGGAACTATGTAATATAATAAATGCCATTTTTACACATGAATATTATCCAAAATCCTGGAAAATAACAAAAACTATTGCCTTACCCAAAGTAGGAAAAAACGCGTCTGAAATTACTAATATACGACCTATCAGTTTGTTGAGTAATTTGAATAAGGTAATTGAAAAAATCATACTAAAAAGACTGAGAGACCATGCCGAAAACAATGACATTATCCCCAAAATTCAATTTGGTTTTCGCCCCAGACACTCCACTGTGCATCAGGTTGCGAGAATTACCGAGGCTATTACTCATGGTTTTAATTGTAACAAACATACAGGAATGGTATTTTTTGATGTAGCTAAGGCTTTCGATACCACGTGGCATGAGGGAATCACATATAAAATGATAAATTACAACTTCCCAAATTACCTTATAAAACTAAAATAAGTAGTTACCTTACAAATAGACTATTTTATGTAAACCTCGGCGCTTCTAAATCTACTTTAAACCCCATGTTAGCGGGGGTACCGCAAGGCAGTGTGTTAGGTCCTTTTTTATTACACAATCGTTTCTATAATAAGTATTAACAATTGTAACGAACGTGGTTAATAAATTCCTTCTTTCTATTCGAAACGTCAACCGTAGAAAAAAATATGGACGTGGTTGTCACCGAAAAAAATCGACAGCTGGTTAATTCTAGAGTACTTATACTCGGGGGGGAAATATTTTATGAATGATAGGGAAACTAGAGAGATTATAACTTTAAAAAATATAATAAACAAATAAAAATAATATTATGAACAAATGTTAATTTTTGGCTGGGAGGGTAAGGGGGGAAGAAGACATTTTTAAGAACCGTAGAAAATAAAAAAAATAAGCCGATTAATTGTTAAAAATTTATAATAAGATACACGTATGTGTTGTATCATCTTGACGGTATATATATATATATATATATATATAGATATGCGTGGGGGTGCATGGTAAGCTTTTGTAACGGTTGGCACGATTGGAGAACACGTGGAAACCGAATAAAAAATATGCACGATCGGTAAATTGTTTGCGAGAGACGGAGAGGAATAAAGGTGTTACATGTGGTCTTTGATTATAAATTTTCGGTTAAATTTGATAATTTTTAATGAGATAATGTATAATGAGGAATGTGAGCAACAACTGTCGGTGGTGCGCTTTCGCAGTAGACGAGGGTTTGATGGAAGTCGTAAATATAAATAAAATATATATCGTGAAAAGATCTGGAAAAAATTAATTTTTGGAGACGATAAAAGAATATACTTAGACTCGTTCTATCTTACTTAGGCTTGAAAAAAGTATTATGATCGATGATGAAATAATCGACGCTAGAGGTGTGCATTTGTGGCGGTTGAGACTTTGTCGAATTAAATTTTAGAATTGGAGAAAAAATAAAAAAAGAACACGTTTCGATGCGAAAGGAATAAAACTAGGCTAAGTCTATAATGGACTTAGGCATGGAAAAAATGATTATGAAAGAAAGGAATAACTATCGACAGCCGATATGTGTGTGTGCTGGATCGCTTCGCACGCTTTTGCGATGAGTGAGATGACGTAGCCCCGCATAATGTGTATCGGGTAAAGAAAAGTTTTAAGCGAATTGACCGAATAAAAATTTCGCGTCCTCCGAAATAACGGGGCGCTATGCGAAAGTGTGTGTGTGTGTGTGTGTGAGCTGGTGAAATAAAACAATGGATACTGCGACATCGATTGAACGAAAAATCTTTGCGAATTCCTGGAAATATCGTTACGTTGTGCGTGTGTGTATGAGTGTGTGTGCTTATGTGTATGACGGTGATATAAGAAAATTAGAATGTAGTTGCATCCAGTTGAGATGATCGTTGCAAAGATGATGTGCACGGCCGATGAAAATAACATATTTTCTATCTGTCTTATAGCTTATGAATAATCGAACAGACACTGCCAACATTATTCGTTTTTTCGACAAAAACTTTAAAATTCGTAATATTATCGGCATTATTAATAGCTATATTATATTTGTTTTTAATAATTCTATTATTACTATTAGCCTATTATTATTATTATTATAATTACCATTATTAACAATATTATTATTACCACTACTAATGTTATTTGCGATATCGTTTGCTATTATTATTTTTATTATTATTATTATTATTTTTATTATTATTATTTTTATTATTATTATTATTATAATTATTATTATTATTGTTACCCTTATATTACCTTTACCATTGTGGCTATTGATAATATTGTTTAGCAATGCATTCTCAACAGATGTTTGTGATTTATTTACGTTAGAATTATAAAATAAAGAAGAATTTGTATCATCCAAACCTGCTAGTTACAGCGGTCATGCTTATTCGAATTAAACAGATTAGAATTAACGTTTTCCATTTCTGCATTCCGATAATCATGGTTATCGGAAGCGGTATTAATATGACCGTCTTCATCCCAACTAGTACAGCCAAAAGAGACGCGGCGTGTACCCCCTCCTGGGTCAGGTGGACGATTGGAAGACAAATTATAATAAATCAAAAAAGAATAGATTATACCATGTCTGCGTAAGTGTGTGTAAATTTTTCACATTACTAAACGAAAAAGTCTAGATGATCGATAGATAAGATAACACTGAATTGGTTTTGTAAATGCGTAAACACAACCGTTATAGAAACAAACGAATTGAACCGTATCAATGTTAATTAACACGCATATAGATTCGAATAAGGAAAACGAATTTTAAACCGCCATAGCGCGAATTCAAAAGCTTGTCACTTCTAAAAAAGTTGGTTGTTAGCAAGATGAAAAATTTAAGTTTTATGTTAAAAATTGTGAAATGAAATATTAAAAAAAGAAAGAAAAAAAAAACAGCGATACCTAAAAAAATTCACCATAAAAATTTAATAAAAATGCGCTAAAAAGTAAAAAATAATTATACTCAATAAGAAGATGTATTTTATACGGTAAAACCTTAAAACTTAAAGAACACCACATAACGGGCATATTTGCCCTGTGAAACCCACAACTTATTTTAAAAAAAAAAAAAAAAATCTTACACAACATGAATACCTTAATTAGAGTCGGCACGAAAATCACAAATCGCAATAATAATTAAAAACTGCATTAAATATTCATTAAACTGTTCCTAGATATTGTAATTTTAATTTGATGCTTACTTTAACGAGTATTAATTTTGTACAGGAGTTATTATATGATAACCTTAAGGTGTATTTTACTGTAAAATTTGTTATCTTCTTATCGAATATTTTTTTTTTTTTTTTTTTGTTACTTTTTAGCGGATTATTATTAAATTTTTCTAGTAAATGTTGAAGTCGGCATTTTTTTTTAATCTGTGAAATTTAACAGTTTATAATTATTTATATACATACTTATATGAAACAAACGAATTCATCAATAATTACATCATTAAAATAAATCACGGTTCTCCTAATAAATTCAGTAAATTAATAAAACATATTAAAAATTATACTCTAATATTTACAAAAGAATACATTAATAGAAATCTAACAGCGTTAACTTTAAATCCGGTAATTAAAATACGTAAAATTTGCAAATCGAGCAAGTATAACTTATAAAAATGTTTTAACTCAAATAACCAATGCAATTAAATAAAATGACGCATATTCCATATTGATGATTAAAAAATTCAGTTCCATATCAGTCAATGATAGTCGTATGTTCGCATCTTATGACATAAAATATTTATACACCGTTATACTCATTCTAAAAACTTTAAATATTACTTCAAAAAAATACATACTATATATAGCGAAATTGAAAACATCGAAACTACTTGATACATCAAAGATAATTATTGCACAACATTATTTTTACTTCAATAATGGTTGCGACAAAAAATTCTATATTTTCGCAGTGTTTTTAAGAAGTTTTACGACACTAAAATAATGGAAACGCTTAATTAGAAAAGCGGTTAATGTGAAAAAATAAAAACAAATTTGAACAAAAATCACCGTTTGAAAATTGATTTGAATTGAAAGACGGTTACTGGTCAAGTGGAACAAAGAACACTAACTTACTGTTCATTTCTTTACGGTTGTACCTCTAAGTCTCGACTCTCTAAATTAGTGTAATCCAAAATTCCTGCCTTCGTCTATGCCTTGGTGCTCTTAAATTCCCTCCTATTCCGGCAATTTCGTCTGAATCCAATACATCACCTCTTTCTATTCGCATATCCTATTTCGGCTATCGTTTTCTTGCTAAGCATCTTCCGCTCACGTCCTTTATATCCATTCCTACCTTTCTATTTCGAGGAACTAACGTTTCGAACCTGGAAAAATCCCTATTTTGATTTCTCATCTATCTTCGGATTAGTTCGCTTTTCTCTTACACAATTTCCTTAAACAATCTCCCATATTTCTCCTCTAATTTTACGGAACTCTGACATCCTCTTGAAATGTTTACTATACCTACACGCTCTCCGAATTTCCTCTACAGGCCCTTACTAGACAGGAATTCCACAGTGCTATCAATCCTCAATTTCCACCGCATGTAACCGTGTTCATAAATAGTTCGAAGAGGTCGGGTGATGTCGGTGCCTTTTTTATCTTCCCGAATTCTGATTTTTCAGAATCTTTTCATTTGCCTCTTTTCTGTTCGATATCCATAAACGAATTAATGATTATCTTACGTTCCGTCGTTTCCATTTCCTCTAATCGCTTTTTTTCTAAATTTTTAATTATATCAGATTCTTTGTCCGCCTATCATGCCATCTGTTCTCCCCTTCCTGATCATTCACGTGATTTTATTATTCTCCATACACGCTCACTTATCCGCGTTCTTCTTTGTTCCCTCCATTCCATTCAAATTGATTTGCTGTGGGTTCCCAGCCATTCGGGCATCTTTCTGATAATAAAGCGGCAGATCCTTTGGTACTCGGGTTGCTGCTTTTTTACGCCTCTTCTTTAAAAAAATCCCATCCTCTAATCTCCTCCCACTTTGTAAAAGTTTTCATCTAAGGTTTTGGTCGGATATGTACGTTTCCTCTTTTTCTAACAATTGTTCTTTCTATCCATCTGTTCAAGCTAGTCTTCCTTTACTCAGTCGTTCTGTTGCTGTCTCCATTATTCGTTTGCGCTTTGGTCACTTTCTGTTGCCTTCCTCTCGTTTTTGTTTTTCGTTAGTTTCTTCTCCATATTGTCCTCTCCACCCAAACGAAGAACATGTTTGCGATGGTAATCATGTATTTATTTAAGCGTTAATTTTTTTCTTTTGAGCGTTCTGCTTTCTATTCCAATTTGCTGCGAATTAGAATTCCTACTCGGTATTGTGCCTCCTATTTCCTGCCTCTTACTTCTCCACATATCGTTTCCATTGTTTGTTCCTTCCTACTAGCAATATCTGACCGTATCAAAATATAACTGATTCGTTTCCTGTTTTTCTTATTGTTTTCGAATGAAGGTTCCTGGTTGACGAGCTCAATAAAAAAGGAAAAAATAAAACTTTCAAAAATTTGGCTTTGCACCCGGTTAATGTCCATAGTTGTCGCGGCAAAAAGTACAAAAAAAAATACACTTTTGAAACTAGAAATGACAAAATTAACTATCCAGATTTAATTTTAAAATTGAAACGCCAATAAACAGTTCTCATTTTTTGCACCTTTTATTCGGTCTATACAACGCGCTCTATTACAATATAAGCAAAAAAATTAACGAGCGTAAATCTTATGTTAACTGATTCTTTATACGATTGGAAAGATTAAATAAAAATAACATTATAACAACAATAATAACAAAAATAAGTCTATAAAATTCACGCAATCATACCCAGTCATGTATAGATCAACTTATTAAAATCAGAATTTAAAATATCTTTTTTAACAAATAATAATCAGGGGCGGATTCGGGAAAGCATTGTGGGAAGGGAAATTATATAATTACGTAATATTTTATACGGCAGACAGTAAATATGAGAAATAGCTCCCCTTGTGTTTCATAAAGAAAATCAAATAACGGTCGTTCTTTAAAAATTTACAAATGTCGTAAAAATAAATAATTATTACAACTTTTAATTAAAATTTTTTTTCATTTTTACGGGTGAAAAATAAAATGAAATTATAAAATTATACCTAAAAAATGGTAGTTTAGAATTTGAATAGTAAATTACTGGAAAAAATGGAACGATAGTATTTTTTATTAGAGTTTAATTCTTTTTTATTTTTCTTAGTAATCCGATCCGAATTCTTTGTTCGTGAGCAAGTTTAAATATACATATATTTTTCATTGAACTATTTTCATTTACATTGCAGAATAAAAATTAAATATAAATAAAAAATAGAATAAAAGCGTAACATTAACAGTTTCGTTCATCGAGGTTTACGTTATTGAAGGGGAAGGGGCTACCCACCCCCCCGTGGATCCGCCACTGTAGTAATATATATATATATATATAACAAACTAATTAACATAAATAATTTAAAGGATAATGGAAGTACAAATAAATACAATATAAAATGAAATGATCTATACGAAAAAAATTGTTTACATATATGGGCCAAATACGAAGAAATTTAAACGTTAGGTACCAACAAAAATGAACGTGATTCATTACGTGTATAAACAGAAAAATCTTCTATTGCCGAACGTTTAAATAGTAAGCATAACTTCTGACATCGATAATGGCTTACATATTTTAAAATTTCACAGAAAATTAATATATTAATAAACGCAATGATATAATAATTACTGTACTCCATTAAATGAAAAAAACATATTAAAATGCAATAAAAAAATGTTATCATAATAATATTAATCACGACGTGCGCATTTATTTTAACCTTTAATTTATGTAGTCATTTTAACATCGTGGTCATTGATTTATATTTACATATTTCTTTCAAATGTTTAAAATTCTTACTTTACTATTCATTTTTATATCAATAGTTGTTATGATTTATTTATATACATTTTAATTGGTAATATTCGGCGATCATGAAACCTTAAGTTTCGAAAAGCGTCAGGATATTACGTATAAATATATTATTTTGATAAATTTTCAATTTCAGTATTTTTTACCCGGTGGGTATAGATGATTTGTGATGCTGATATATTTTCTGTCATCAGCTTTATAGATAATATTTACACATCAAATTGACGGAATAAAAATGTTCCCGTTCGCTGATGATACAGCAGTTACATGTAGCGAAAAAAATCCGAAGTAGGCGTCAGTTATTATTAAAGAACAACAAACTAGAAAATTTAATGAAAAAAAGTGTAAACACGTTCCATTCTGCGTATACCTTAGCGAGCTGGTTGATTTTCATCGTTCCATCCGTTATTATCATCTTCCAATTAGACACTGTTCTTAACCCAAAACTGCCCTTCTTATCTACATCGTTTCACTAGTCTGATTAATTAGTTTCCCCTATTATACGGTGAATTAAGTCTTACACATAGTTATTTTAATTAATTAATTTTTGCTTGCAATTACGCTGCCTTTAGAAATTTTTATAGAGAAGAACACTTGTGATTTAAAATAAAGTAGAAAAACAGATTATTCACCCTAGCTCTTGATTAATGAAGCTGAAATTATTTTAGATTGTAAATATTCAAACGCAAAAATAAAACTGTAAATATTTTCCGTATTCCATCATCTTACACTTTTTCACGGTTCTTTCTGGGTAGAATTTTATTTTTATTAATTAGTATCGGTATTGCGCATTGTAAATGGTTTTTTTCGATTTATAATGCGTTCTTTTTAGCCTGACCATCGCTAATGGAAGCGGTTTTGTAAATTAATTTGTTCGTTTAGAACTTGACTTAAACTGATAATAGCCGTTTAATTTCCATCCTATAAAAATTCATTGAGGTTAGAAAATTGCTGTCGCCTCATGTCATAGTTACTTATTATACTTTTTACATAATTTAACCGAATAAGTTACCAATTAAACTCATTTACACATTTTACGTTCGTCTCTATTAAAGAACATTTTATTATTTTTTTTCTTCCTTTTTTTTTTGGTGATTAAGTTTTTATGCGTTGGGTAAATGTCCAGCGTTACGCGTCCAAAAAATCAAAAAAAAAAAAAATAAATATAAAAGTTTTTTGTTATAATCTTAAACGATTTTAGCCGAAAACTGCCGGAAGTGTTTAATTTTGCTTTCGTCGTTTTCGTGTTACCCACATAATTAGTAGTCGATAAGTAAACATAGGTAGAAATATTTTTTCAAATTTTTAATTTTAATAATCACAATGGCAATATAAAAATCACACTAGCCCTAAAGTACATAAGTTATTATTTATAATGTAGGGGGTAATTCGATTAAGTATTTAATTAATTTCACTTTGAGATGTGCACTCCATAAATGGAATCATGACAACAGCTAAATCGGAATTTGCATCCTATTTTTTCAGTACATCAGAGATCGCATCGATTGTGTCCTACCTCACACTGTCTGTATAACCGAGAAATTTTCATTTAAATAACTATTGACAAAATTTTCTTAGTCAATTGTGAATAATTTTGCGTAATAATTCTTGCTACAGAGACAGAAAATGGTAACTAACGATCGTGTGTGTGGCCAAATTTTAAATTTTAAATTAAAGCTAGTGCGGCTTTTCATCGTTCATCGCCGAATTTATAAATAATACTAATACATGCTAATTTGCAAAACTATATTGAACGTGAAGCTCGAATAACTGAACGTAGAAATAAGATTAAAAAATTTAACGGGTTTCGTAATTTCACCTGTTTTATCGATTCGGTTATATTTTTAACCGAAGAAAATTTCAAAAAAAAACTCAATAAATTAAGCAGCATTTCATTCGACATACTCGAGTCTTTAGTACTTTCGTCATTTCCTTTAGCGGATAGCTTCTCGTTCTAGTTTTGAAATATGTTCATCTAGGCTTAATCCTAATTTCGAAAATGTAATATACATAGCGAAGATAATGTTGCACATAAATTGTGATCGGTTGGAATAGCTGGCGAAACGCTTCGACCATTATCGGGAAGAATTTCTACAGGCTTATGTAAATGGAATTATCACAGTGTTATCGTAATTAAGCTCTAAAATATCCGCGTGGCTTGTATATCTCCTCGTGAGTGTAAATTATACCGGGTATCGTCTGATGACACCGACAACAGAACAGCCGTAACTAATCAGAAGGGACATGCTAACATTTTTATAGCTAAAACAACTTTAAGAAAATTTGCAACCATGCATTGCGTATAGATAAAAATGAATCTAGTCGGTTGTTGAAACGTTAATCTATACGTAATCTATATACTTTCTTTTCTTGCAAACGTTGAAAAAGTCTAATTTCGTTTTAAAAAATTGAATGTTTCCGTTGCCATAATCTTCTATAGACAGCGATTTAAAGTCAACCAAACGTTATCAATCAGCAAATTTGATATCTGTTATGTGTATATCTTTTATGTAGCAGATATAATTACGACACGGGCGTTTGCTAGTGCAATAGAATTCCGATCGGCTTCTTCAGTTTTTCCCGGTATCATTAGTTATAATCGGCAGTCTGTATGCTCGCGACTTATCCGCAACATGCAATCACTATAGTACTTAAATACGAGGAAAGGTTTTTCTAACAAATTCACTTCTACGCATAAAACTATTTGTCTGTAGTAAATCATGATTTGAAATGTATTAACTAACTTTCATGTTTATATATTGGAGGTGGGAAGGAAGGTTTCATTATATCTTTGTCAAGAACTGTATGAATTATAGCCTAAGAGCTCAGTTGAACCTTATGTACCACTATTTCTTTGGGAATGTCGCTGCGTCGATAGTCTCTATTTGCGTTTTAGCGATAACCTATATTCAGCGAATATTTACGCGTTTGCATGATGCAGACAATCTGAGATAGTGTAATACATGAGTACGGTCTGTTTATCGTAAACCTGTATCAATCTAATGATTTCGGTAATCCTGCGCCCGGTGATTTATGCAAAAAAAAAAACAAAATAGCCCGATAGACGATCGTTAATTAGTTGAACCGATTGTAATTGTCGTACTTTCTTTTTTAAAATTATGATAGGGCAGAATTACACGCGTCAAATAATACTAGGGCTATTACCTGGTGAAAAACTTACTCATTCTGCACCAGCGTGAATAATATCGTGGTCAACATGGGGCGGTAGATTATAGAACACATTGGTTCATCCAGTGGAAGACTATAACAAAAAATTCACTTGAATTTTCATTAAGCAAATCGTATTTGGCGATGAAGAAATGGTAATCTCTTTGAAATAACGTTATTTTCGATTATTATTAAGTCTGAAATAATACTATAATATAATAAACCGCTATAACTATGGACATTTATTTTTGAAACTAGCGACTTAGCCCTTTTTAAATCTAATTGTTTTCAATTTGAAATATAAATTGTTTGCCGTTTTACGTATATATCCCTTCAATAACTTAAAATTTACGGAAAGAAGAACTATATATCGTAAAAGCAAAGACAAGAAATAGCCTTTTTTAAAAAAAAAACAGCATAAAAGCAAGACTCTGGTTATTCTCTTTAACGTATATATATAATATATACACATACGTGTATACATGCGGAAGAAATAGAATCATCTATTTGGTTGAATTAAAAATAAAATGAATGGCCCCGTAGACCCTTAATATAAGGAATACCATGAATCGTAGAGTTTTTCCATAAAGTGTAGTAGTCTCAAACGGAGATTTGAAAAGAATAGCGCCGGCTTTTTTTTTTTTTTTTTTTTGATGGGACGATCTGCTTTCATTTTTATCACTTTTTTCCGGTGTACTGCATTATTTTCGGGGACGAGTAAACAACATAAATTCCGAATGAAACATGAAGCTGTGACAAACAAAACTGCTTAAACGTTTTTTACGAAATTAAACTGATGATGGTTTTTCATTTTCGACAAAAGTCTACGGATTATTTTTCCCATAAAAGTTCGTTTAATTAGAATGCCCCGTGTATTCCTTTAGTTCACTACTCTTCTTTTTGGCCTTTAGAATCGCTATGTATGAGTCATTCGTGTTGAACTATAATTTTACATATATAAAAGCAGTTGTTCTAGACACAAGTTGTGAACCGGCATATCGGATTTTATCTAATTATGCTGATTTTTTAATGCCTTTTGATCGTCTTCAATAGTAATTCCTTATGAGCGAAAATGATACATTACGAGACTTCATTATCTACGGAATTGCACTGAATTACGCACTAAAGAGGGCTTCTTTCGTCGTACAGTTTAATTCGAAAATGTTTCCGTCGGTCCGTCAGGATTACATTGTAAATTTTACTTTTCTTTTTCTTCCTTTTTTTCGCTGTACATATTTAGAAATCCAAATGTCGCGTGTAACCACTGAAACTATTATCGCAGCTAGGTGATCCGGTTGAAGTTACAGAGTAGGCGATTTAGCCTCTTCATGTTATGTTGTAAAATTTAAGACGGTATGAACAAAGGCCGGATTATTCGACGAAGTGGGACAGTGTTTTCAGACCTGTCGAAACGTTCCATTGCAAAAGATGTTAATGAGATCGAGTGCGCCTACAAAGTGAGCAGAAAATCGGAGGAGAGTTTATTATTTGTAACTGTATTATTACGTGATTTCTTTTGGTACCATTCGTGGCTTTATTTCGTATTGCATTTTTAAGGTTGTTTCGTTTATAAATGTCCCGAATTTATATGATTTCCTCTGTATTTTGAGCGTAAATTTTTCTTTCTTTTTTTTTCCTGAAAAATTCCCTCGTAGAAATACTTTCGCGTTTTTAGACCTCAGTAAGTCATCTGTCAGTTTCTGAAAACACTAGACTTACTCCTCGATTAAAATATCATATTTCTTTGCCGGTACTTTTTTTTCCAAAATATCTTCTACATTTCGCAAGGGAATCCCGTTTTTGATAATATTAAATAACACGGCATTGCGATGATACGTTCTATGTGCGATAAAGTCGTCTTCTTGTAAGAACATTCGTACCGGAAAAGAAATACTACAAAACCGAGTAGCCTGCAAACATCGCTATACTGTATTTCTGTCGCTCTTTGCCACTATTTAAAGATTCCCTTATTGCCGACCATCACCAATCCGTATCAACATGTCAGGTTGATGCAAATCAATATACGACACTATTATCGCGTCAAATGGCGACCGCATAAATATGGTTAAAAAACGTCCCGCGTGTCCTGCTGAAAATAAAAATCTCCCTAATTATAGTATTTCGTAGTTTAATAACAGCGCCAATAAATATACTAGCAAAAGGACAATCAAGCGGACGAAAAAACTATCGCACAAAATCCGCAATGCATCTATAGTTGGAATAATAATAAATTACAGATTCATCCTGGAGTGTCGATCGAGTTTCAGAAGAAAATTCAGTTTAGAGTACTGCGCGCCCCGCTTTATGCTAAAACTCGGCCTTATTTCTCACAGCGCTTCCCCCATGTGTCCTTCTCCACTCATCATTTCTGCCATGTTGATAATATCTAATTAGCAATATTTGATATCATATTACGAATGACTCTCTTTTCTCCTAATTGTTTCTGCGCAATGGTTGCTGGTTAATGAAGCCAAGGATAAAACTAAACCTATTAAAATTCATAATAAATTCCTAGTATGCACAAAATCTTCCTGCTGCATACAATTCCTTTCTTACTCTACTGCAATTGTTATTCATGTTCTCACTGTGATCACACTCGCTCGCATCGGTGTATTAATCATCTAATGACACTCGAGGTGAAGTATAGAAAAGTTTCCTATTCATTTTCTTTCCCTAGTTAATGGTATTTTTTTTTTTAAACACCATCTTTTTCACCTGTGCTGTTATGATTTAGTCCTCTTAACGATATATTTTCGTTAAGGATAGTCTCCAAACGCTCAAAGGAATTGTCTATCGACCTTTCAAATTGTTTCACGAAGTATTCACGAAATATTTGTTACATTTTATGTTTGACGGATAGGTTTTGTGAACTATTTTGTATTGTTGACGTAATTTTGGGCCGATCTCACTACAGAACTTTTGCGATTTCTTTTTTTTTTTATACTATCTTTGGTAACGGTTTGTTGTTTTTTATTTTTATAGCTAATGTAGTTTTTCATCGAAGACTTCTCCTGTTAACAATTTTTAAGCTCGTTTTTCACATTTCAGCATTCCACTATGCAGAACATCGAAATGTGCTTCGCTTTATCTGGTTTTCTTGTACTCTGAGAGTGCATTTTTTTTTTCTTTTTTTTGAAGCTCAGTGGCATTGAGCTTAATTACATTTTTCGTCTACAAGTTTCGAGGCATTATAAAATGGTTAGCGATCTGTTAGACAACAATAGTCGCAGTTAAAAAACGTTCATTGTTAAAATAGTAGTAGATCAGCCACAGATTATGTTTTGGCGCGTTGTTTACTTTTTTTCTTCTTCTTCTTCTTCTTAAGCTAAAAGTAATTATTAACAATTATGATATACTTATTTCAAAACCGCGATTACACCTTGTACACCGTTAAGATGCGCTGGTCTCCAAATTACGTCAGAGGGTAGAGTGTGACCCATTCCATTGTGTATTTTGGTTACGGTAGTTTACATTAAAATAACAGTCGCCGCTAAACAAATGTTTTTTCCTTTTTACCGTTTCGTTACCATCAATACCCGCATGACTTGGAACCGAAATCTAAAGAGAACATACGAACTTTCAATAAAAATGAAAAAATAAAACAATTTTAAAATTAAGAACATTTCAGATCGTAAAACGTGTTTACATAGGAAAATTTAAAACGATTGCATCGGTATCAATATTTGAACAGAGAATTGTTATTAATCGATTTTTCGACTGTTTATTTATTCCTCAATACGTACCTTAAAGAACTCATTCGCTTTTTTTTAACGCAATAAAATTTATTGTAAACGATTTCTGTAACTATTCATTTTATGTAGCATTTAGTTTATTGAGGAAAAAAGAGGAAGTTTTATAGATATAAAGTATATACTTTCATTAATGAACTTGGTATATTCTTTTTTTATGTATAAAAATTAACTAAACTTATTTTAAGATAAAAAACGCAAATTTTTCAATCTTGCATTTATACAGTATTGAGAATTTTGGGAAAAGAAACTTAAATTTTGCGCGTGGAAAATTAAACGGTTTTTCTATTCAGGAGCGCGAAACCCCCCGGAGGCTGGGGCCTGAAGCTATATAGAATCTCCGTAGATCCGGCCTTGATATCTAGTCCTTGATGGATTATATTTATTACACGTTCCGGTTAAATTCGAATTATCAGTATCCTTTCCGTCGGACAATTTACGCTACTGCATGTTTGTTGATTTTTAAATTCATCTAATAAACTTTTTAATCATTCATACTCTTGATTTTTATCGTGACAAACAGATAAATAGAAAAGTCACGCCATATTGTGCCGGAACACGTTACGCGCGTACTTGATTTACACATGATCCTTCTCACTTCTATCGTGTCAACACGGGCAAACGGTTGCGTGCGCAACTGTGTCAATAGAAACGAATACATACCGCACGTGTACAAACATATATTTCATGAATATATACCTACATATATATATATCTTATAAAGTTGCAAGAAAAAAAAATCGTACAGTCCGTTTTATAGTACCTGGAGAGTTAATTTTTGTTTTTAATTGATGTATTTTCTTCGTGAGATCATAAAAACATGATAAAACCCTCAAAATTTTAAAGTTAAAGAGTCCAAATTTTGAAAAATGTGAAAATCAAGTTTTAAGAAATCTCACAGCCGGTTCTATCTGAGTTACGGTATTGATTTTCCTTTTAACCTACATGATACGGTCTCCAGAATACGGAAGAAATATAAACTTCGAAAAATTTTGATATCTAGGGACCACAATTTTCGGAAAATATACTCTTAAAGCGGTAAGACTGGAAATTTAAGAAAAGTCCACAGCCCTTTCCATAGTAGCTAGAAGGTCGTTCTTTTTTTTAAATAGTATATTTCAATTGCTAGAATATAGGAAAAATACGAGAGCCCCAAAATTTTAAAATTAAAGGAATCAAATTTTGAAAAATAATTTAAGCGTACAAATTCTGAAATGATTGGAGTGATGGTCAACAGTGATTAAATATATTATTGCTTAGACCAAAAAAAAAAAAAAAAAAAAAAAAATGTATTTAAGAAAATAAATATTGTTAATATCTTACTTTAAAAAGAGTTATTAAAACATATTCCTCTCACATATATTACCCCGCTAGCTTTTTCAGTTTTTCAGATATTTTAATCTAAATTTCACTTTTTTGACTGACGTATTCATGTACTTCATTTAAAAAAAAAAAAAATATGTATATATGAACGCTACAGTCTTTATGAAAATTTACCAAGTAAAATAATTTAAAGTCCGAAGGAACCAATCTCCTATATATAGATATATATATATATATATATATATATATATATATAAATCGACCATTTTGGTCTCGCAGGGGACTGTGCCCTTTGGCCCCGTCTTGTTTTCATTTCTGTCTCTTTCTCTTCTATACTTTGTATAAAATGATCAAAATTTATAACGTAATTCTTACTGGCATCAACACAAAAAAGTAACATAACCACAAAAATCCTATCCTAACATTTAACTTTCATTACATAAAATTGTGAAATTTTTTCGTTACAAAATATAATTTAAAATATAACAGACGTTACATAAAATTGGGACATTTTTTGGGACATTTTGCGTTACATAAAATTGGGACATTTTTTCTAATGGGGGGTAGCCCAAGAATTACATTGTAATTAATATATATATATATATTAATATTCTTCTTTAATTTGCCGGTACTCGAAAAAAGCTTGAATATATCAAATAATTTTCATTTGATTATAAAAACTTCTACCTGCAACGTGTAATAGAAACTTAAAAAAAAAGAAAAGAAGAGGAAAATTATGCATTACAAAGAAAAAACAAAAATAAACGTTTATTCGCGATAGACAGTTTGCCATTCACCGGAAAAATAAGGCTGGCTGTACGCACGATCATTTGTGGTCGCTATAAGTGGTCAAAATCAGTGGCTGCACTTATTGTCGCTTAACGAACCGTAATCGATCCACTCTATTCGTCACTTTGATGCGTCCAAATTACTTCAGTTGAAAATGGAGGCCTGGTGTAAATTTCAGATTGCTTTAATTTCGCTTAGTAAATTTCTCGATACCAGACGACCCAATTTTTCCGCGTCGTAAACGCATCACAAGACAAAATAGTCAACTAAACAACAAGAAAATAAACACGACCGCTACGAACTCTATGGCTATGCTGAGGATACAGCAGTTTTACGTCGCTGTTCTCACGCTGCATATAATTCGATGATCTGTTAACTAATATTGTGTGTGTGTGTGTTCGCAGGGAACTTGTGGTGGTGGTTGGCAACCTGTGGTGACCGTCACCGGTTTTGGCTTTACAAGTGGTCGAGCTTTTAAAAATGTACACTACTAGCGACTGAAATATGTTTATATGGTTATTTATTTTTAACAGCACCAAAATAAACTATTATTATAATCTATAACTGTCGTACTTGTTGTTGCGAAGCGCTATTGAGCGAAAAGCTGGAGCGGATTGAGGTTTTAACATTTTTCCTAGTCGACATAGTTGGGAACTTTGTTTAATTAATCAGCTCGCTCGTGTACGGCGTTCGGAAATTTATCCACGACGTCAGGTTTCATCATTAATTAATAATTTCGAATAAGAAATAAGAAAACGTTTTTTTTTTCGTTTTTCTTTTTATTGATATTTTTTAAGCCTGTCCGTTACTCCTCCGCCATTAGTGTTGGTTATCCCCTTTTTTATCCTGAAATTTTTCTCTTCCAATAATTTATAGCAAATGAGCTTTAACAAGACGGAGAATATTTGACAGAATATTCGTTGTAAATTTGCTGTGTGCGCAGATAACACTTTTCCCAAGGAAGCATAAAAAATAGGTTTTTTAAATGTTTTTTGTTGATTCTATTTTTCTGGTAAAAAAATTCTTACTATGAAAACGATAATACATATCATATATTAATGAAATAATAGTCACTCTTTGTTGTTAGCAATTAGATAAGATTATTTTTTTTATTATTTTTTTTTTATTAAAATTTTTGGTAGCGCCCAAAGCTGGTAAAGTTGGGGGTAAAAAAAAAACGGGTGTTCTGGTTGACACAATTACAGCCTTTCTGGTTATCTGAAACAAAATTAAAAAAAAATATTCTTCATTAGCAAGGTCGTTAAAAAGCCCTTACCTAAGAGAAAACGGGAAAATTTTTTTTCGCATAATGACGGCTAGTTGAAAAAAGAATATTTTTCGACCATTATTTTTCATAATTTAAAATTTTTTTAAATAGTAAAAAATATAATTTCGTTACAAAATTCGTAGAGGGTTCGAAGGTTATACACTGAAAATTGGTACAAAATTTGAAGTAAACTAGTCAAATAGACTTTGAGATATCATGTCACAAACATGTTGAATAAAGTAGTTTTGGGGAAAACGTGTTTGAAGTTATGAGCGAGTTCCAAACAACCGCAGCAATCCAAGTCATGGAATAGTACGGTATACTTACTTTTTGTTAATCGGCGATATCACAGAGCGTACCTACTTCGACTTTGCGGTTACCTATATTCACGCATTTATTTAGTGTATTCATACTAAAAATTGTCAAAGCATTGTACATCGTCTATTGTCCGATTCGCTCTGACGTAACGGGCTTAGTTATTGCACCACTAAAATAGCTATAACTGCGTAAATTTCTGCACTTTTAAAATTTTCTCTCGAGGATATATTCTTGAAAGTCTAAACTCGAAGAAGATGGGGAAAAAATTGACTTTTTTCAAAATTTTAGATCAGAATACTTCCTTAAAGAAAGACAAATGTTGTATAGTATATTATAGTTCATTAAGGATAATTAACCGTTAATTCTGGTCAACACGTTGATATATGTAATTAAATAATAATAATAAATAAATAAATAAAAGAATAAGTCTGTAACTAATGTTAAAAAATAAAATTCAAATTGCCAGTGCAATAACATTTGCCTATTCTGAACCCTGCAAATTATTATAGAAATAATAATTTCGAATCTGAATATATATGAGGATATATGAGGATGTAAGAAAACACACGTTTTGTTCAGTGGAACAATGGAATATGACGAAATCATTAAACAGAGATCATTTTAAAAATTATCTGAAAAATTAACTTAGGAGGAAAACGAAAAAGTGAAAGAAAAATTATAACTAGGCCGCAGGCGAATTGTTAAGGAATTAATAGAACGACTAACGTCAGGGAAATTGTTGAAATAAAGAAAAGAAAGAGATGGCTGATAAAAGGAGTTGGGATTGAAAAAGAAAGAAGGATAAAATCAAATCAGAACTTGCGGTGAGAATGAAAAAAGAGAGGAAGAAGGCTTAAGGCACGAGAAATCTACATGATGGTGATCATCTGAACGTATGGAGAATCAGCCAATGTTGTTGAAAAATAATCGTAATCCCTTTCCTTTAAGATAACATATATATATATATGTATATATATATATATATATCTTTTTTTTTCTTTGGTGGGGTCTGGCCATTAACCAAGCACTGCAGTTCAACATACCAGAAAGAAGAAAACAAAGAAAAAATTTAACGCGGGCACAAAAAAAAGAGAGTATGGGAGGTGATTTTTTTACTCTTTGTGCATAAATTTTCGAAGTAAATCTGTAAGTATCGGCATATATTTTTTTACAAAACAATTTTATTCTGCAATTTTTAATGCAAAAATATTTTCTAGTGGTAATAGGGCAAACATAAATGCTCCTATTCTCGGCACCTTATAATGAACGAGCTGCTGGTTTAAGAATATATAATGTTTAAATTCCGTCAGTTATGTAAATCGCGCTTTGGAAGTTTTCAATCATTTTTCAACGTCGAATGATAAATAGCGTTAATAATACTTTAAATTACTTAACATTTTTGCCTTTAATTTTAAAATTTCGGAAGTTCGCAATGACTACTGCGATCCTTACCAGTACACATCCACCACTGACCGGTACGGTTTCTGATCAATAAAGATAGTTAGCAACCTAAAATATTATTTATATTATTTATCTGTGGTAATGTAGATTCGAATACAGATAATTGGAAACTCTCAAAGCGCGATTTATAAGTTTATCACTAACGCAATTTGAACACTGTATTCTTAAGCCAATACTCAGTTTATTATACGAGCATCGAACGGAGCAGAATTTTTGCTCGGTCTATCACCATTCGAAAACGATGCAGTAATCTGTTAAGATACGTACTATTTCCGTCAATGATGAACTTGTAAATCGCGCTATGGAAATTCGTTTTCTTTATTGGAATCTAGTCGTCGCGATAGCCTAGTTGCTAGAGCGCTTGGCTTACGTTACGGAGGTCACGGGTTCGATCCCGGGCGACGACTGAACTTATTACAAAGAATTAAATTAAAATAAAATATTCGCTAATAATCACGTGGAAGGCAACGGAAAACTACCACGTACAACACCATATGCGCGCTAGGTCAGTACACAGCAAACACACACGGGACTGCACTCGTATATCGATAAATCAAACGACTACTAATCAGTTCCGAATGAAGTCTTGCGCGTGTATATTACACTCGCGTTGCATATAACAATTGCTATGAACACTATGCCTATGTCTGTACAGCTGAGATGTACGAATAGGTAATCGACGACGCTCAGTAATTAAGTATGGCACTATAAGAATGTTTATTAGAATCTACATTTATCAACGGCGATGAACATTGATGGTATTTTAAGTTTTTTGGTTGTATTAAAATTTAGGTTATTTTTTCAGTTTACTTTTATATGTTAAAAAACATTGATGATACTTTAAGGGTCAATGGTCTTTGTCCATATGTTAAAACGAAAATTCTGTAAAGAGACTACGTTGTTTTTTACATTATTCAGTAACTATTGAGTAGCTGTGTTCATGATTCTCATCGATATGCTTAGACGGTACTACTAGTGACGATCAATGCACTTTCGAATAAACGAAGAATCTTTAAATCGGTCTAAATAAGCAAAAGTTATAGCGCGTAAACATTAAAATAAAAAAAAAAGAAAAAAGAAACCTCACACGATAAACCTTTTGAATTTGTTAATAAACCCGTTTTTCGTGTCTATCTGTGCACGATAACCTGAACTACGGAAGCGATTTTGTTCTAATTTTTACGAGTGGGGGGATCGAATAATTCCGGGAGAAGATTTCAAATAGTTTATAAGTTTTTGCTGTAGTTTAGTCAACCTGTGAAGATTTTTGCAATGAAGCAGAGAAAAAAGGAGGTAAAATGTGCTCAATGAAATAAAATTAAGAAAAAAACGAAACATTTTTTTCTCGTTTCTATTGTAGAATAATAATTACGGCCGTGACGAGGTCGAAGTATAGGGCGCTGTACGCGAAACGCTCAAGAAAATTCAGTAAGAAACAATGAAAATGAAAGAAAGTGATAGGGGCGAGGGCGAAGAAAAAAGAGAACTTTATACAGCGAATGACTGAAAGATCCGTTAGAAAGAGAATCTTTAGTTGCACGAAATTGTCGACACTTCCATCAGACGGCGCCAGACTTACAGACAGGCCGAGAATCTTCAGCTGAACCTTACGAGCGTTTATTGTTGGACCGTGATAGGCATGTTTCCGAGAGAAAGAGAAAGAATCTGTACATTCATTAAAAAATAAAGAAAAAAACAAAACATTTTAAATTTAAAGCCCAAGGATGTAGGCAGGTAGGTAGATGGAAAGTTTTCAGAATAAGTCAATCGCATGAGGTAAATGAAATGACAAAGGAATCAAAAATAGCTGATTGTAGTGATGCAAGCAGCGTAGTTTTCGAAAATGATACCGGACTGATTCTGATAAGTATTTCGCCAAGAAAGGTCGCAGTCGCCGCAGATAAATAGCGTCGAATTACTGCGTAATCATATCATATAAAAATGTTAAATTTTAAATAATTTTTGTTTAATAAGATTTGTTAATATCTTTTTGGAACAGTGGAATGTATAATTTATTGGCTATGTAATGTTCCGGGAAAAAATTGATTTCGTTAGAATTTTTTAGAAATTTAAACTTCGAAGAATTTATTTATTTATTTATTTTTTTTTTTTTTTGTTGGGTTCGTAGAAAAAGACATTGGCCCAAGAAAAGAGAAAAGGTTGAGAAGCGAATCAGATATTTATGCGATTAGACATGGAGGATAGAAAAAACTCGAGTGCTGGAATGACCGAGGGTGATGGCAAGGAGAGAACAAAAGATGCACAGTATGGAGTTGGAAAACCAACTGACAGAAGAGAAGAGTAAAAGGAAGAAAGTTCGGAAGCGATACAGGTGCACTCAACCAAATGTGATTAGCGTCACCTATAAAGTTGTGAGAGGGAGGGTGTAGGTGACAGTGGGAACTAGAGAAAAGCGAAATAAGGAAGCAGGAAGCAAATTGTGCCCAAAGCCAAAAATCCTACAACAGAAGTATCAATTTTTTTTTTTTATGGAAATACAGGGTGCGGCAGCATAACTTCCTTTTTTAAAATGCGCCACTTTTTTTCTACTAAATTTTGTTAAAGAGAAATAATAAAGCAGAAAATCGAAATAGCATACTCTAGATCCCCCATTGGCTATGCTTCTTCCCTTCTCGCAGTTGTAGTTCGATTTTCTGCTTTATCATTTCCCTTTAACTAAATTTAGTAGAAAAAAGTGGCGCATTTTAAAAAAGTAAGTTGCGCTGCGCACCCTGTATTTTGTTTTAAAATCCTGAATTCTCGCCAACCATCGCGGTTTGCTGTCTTGAAGTTCTACTTAAAGTTTGATTCAGTTACTACATTAATAATGTGCCCAAAAGAAAATAAATCCGAATAAGAGAAATAAAACTTTACTGGAAATATGGAGTTAATTTAAAAAGGGGGAAAAAATTAAAAATTTAAAAAGTACGCAGGCAAAGTCGTGGCCAACAGTTAGTCTATTGTATACAATACACACATATACGTACATGTATATATATATATATATATATATATTAATTACAACGTAATTCTCAGGCTACCCCCCCCATTAGAAAAAATGTCCCAAAAAATGTCTCAATTTTATGTATCGTTTATTATATTTTAAATTATATTTTGTAATGAAAAAGTGGCACCATTTTATGTAACGAAAAAATGTCCTAATTTTATGTAATGAAAGTTAAATGTTAGGATAGGATTTTTGTGATTATGTTATTTTTTTTGTGTTGATGCCAGTAAGAATTACGTTGTAAATTTTAATCATTTTATACAAAGTATAGAAGAGAAAGAGACAAAAATTAAAGCAAAAGAGGTCAAAATGGCCGAGTTATATATACATACATATATATAGAAAATAAAGTCGTTTTTGCCGGTTTGTCTGTGTGCGCTAATCTGGGGAACTATCGAACCTGTATAGACCGAATTCCTGGTAAAAATTTTAAGTCATAATTTTGTAAGTTCTTTTTGTGTCAAGCAGGTGACTTATGAGGGTTTTAGACAGTGAGATATTGGTCAAAGCCGCTGACGCGCCCAAAAAAAAATAAATTAAATAATATTATTATTATTTTATATTAAAAAAAAGAAAAAACGAATAAATGTGTACTATAATAAATATAAATTTAAAGCAAAAAAAATAAAATAAAATACAAATCTGAATGCCAGTATTAGAAAATTATAATGTTGTTCTGGAGATTTTTGTGATTTTTTTTAGTTGTTCCTAAAATTAGTGTTATAGCTTAAAGATATTGTGGCTAAATTTTAAAGAAACTTAAATGTCGCCGCAGAAAGTGGCTGTGTGCAGAAATGTAGTGGTGGTCACATTTGTTAAGAAAAATCCACGACAACAATAAGTTAACGATTAGGCAAATTTGTGGCGGTAGTTGTTAGTTTATATAGCGAACCTAAGTCGTTTAAATTTTCAAGCTCGTTTAATTTTAAATCAGCTTGAAAAACAGAAAAGGTGCAGTTATGATCTTTGCGAGGTGCGTTAAAATAGGTTGACTTGAGAAGCGTTTAAGAATATTAGAGCGGCTATGATCGGGAAATATTCATCGAAGAATATAATCTAAACGGATAATAATTTCGAGCGTGGTTAATTTATAGGAGACGCGTATTTTAAAAAGGCAGTCGATTTTGTATTTCGAAAATAATGCCGTAGATAATTTAATGGATGGAAGCAACAGAGCAGAAAATTGAAATGCCGATCGCGTAAAATTTCATACATACTTTTTACCGTTATAGTATTATTATGCTGCGTGCGAAACAGTAATTTTCGTCCGTGCTTATATACATAACTTTTTGCCTGTTTTCCTACTATGTAATTCGCTAAACAAGTTAAAATACACTCGCCAGTCTTCTTTCCGAGACCTAGTTAACATTTACAAAAACTTTTTTTTTCATATTTCGCAAATTAAATTTTTTCGAAAAACTTTAAATTAAATTACGCGACATTGTACCGAATGAAATGCCTCGAAACGGAAGATGCGGCACGATGGGCGAATAATATATTTGTAAGTTTAAATAATAGCTTTTAATCAGCACACGCTTCAGCGCTAGTTAAGAAATTCTCTCTTACGAAAAGGCAATCTTTAAGAATTTCTTTTTTTTTTCAGAATTAAAATAGAATTGTATATAATTAAGTCCTCTTCAGTAAAAATCGCGCACATAAGGAAACAATCATTAACTACCTGAAATTTATAGAGAATCGGGAGGAATTTTTCAACTAACTAGTTTCAAGGTGCATAGAAAAAGTAATAGCAGTTTTAAGTGTTCATTGTCACGATAAAATAAATGACGAAAATTAGAAGAACGGTAGTGTGTGTGTGTGTGTGAGAGAGGAGAAAGATGAAAAAAAAGATTAAATACTAAACAGTCGAGTTATTTTAACTTTATTTCATTATTCTAGAATAGCCGTTTTTTCTTTAATAATTTCCGCTTGTTTGTTATTCTAAATTACGGCAATCTTAATGAGGAATTTTGTTTTAATTTTGAAGTGTTCTATTTTTCATTTTTAGTTATATTTGGTAACGTGCGCTAAAATTACGTTATTATTATACTGCTATAAATTATTATTATTACGAAAACTCCTCGAAAGTAGTGCGAGTCCGCTGTGTTTTTTCGATGAATATATCCGTTTTTCCGAAATAAAAATAATTTACGCGTTAAATATTCGGATTCGGATAACTGAGGTATCATTATCAGAAAAATAATTTTTTTTCCTGAGGTCACTTTGGTTACTGCGGTGGACATATAGAAAAGAGGTAATCATTTTACAACTCAATTAACAGAGAGAATTGACAATTGTACTGATTTACTTAAGCTAAATGTGTACAGAATCACAAGTGAAAATGTTTGTTCGGGTATTTTCGTAATTTAAAATAACAGAAAATAATGTTGGGTTAGTAATGATTAAAATTTATATGTATATATATATTTATATATATAAAATTTATATTAATAAAAATTTTATTTCAAATTTATTCATGAGGTTTTACTTGCAGATTTTGATGTCAACTTCCGATGTCGGCTTTGATTTAAAAAAAAAAAAATTGAATGTGCCTCCCGGCTCGGGGCAGAAGTGAAACTTCATAAGTGTTTTCCTAAACTTCGATTTAAAGTTATAGTATTAGTACCAAATTTACTTAAAAGTAAAAACTAAAATAAACGTATCTATAAAGTTTCACTTAAAGAAAAACAAAAACAAATAACGAATGCATTTGTTTTATTAATGTTTTTCATTGATTGTTGGATTCTATAAAAGATACACAATAGGTTTATGATAACTAAAATATGAAATATAAATTTTTGATATAATTTTATCAATATAATATCTTGAAAATACTGGATCAATGGTAGTCCCGTACTTTGTTTCATTTGGATTATTATTAATATTTAATTGAAGTTCAGTTTGAAGAAATTCTATTAAAGAATCATCTTCATTTTTTATGTTTGATTAATTTTTGATATAAACTGCCCATAAATTCATTTATAAATAAGGCGCGCCTAAAAAAATTTCACTTCAAAAGAAATTAACTAGAAAGTGAATATAATAATCCAGCGGTTTCTACAACGAAATAGGAAATTACAGTTCATTAAATACTTATTCAGTTTAACAGTATGATGATGGCGTGCCATTTTACGCTGGGGTTAATAAATAAATTTTGTAACGATGTCTGTAGAATTTTTGGTCACGCTTATGAAGACATTAATTTCATCTCTCTAACTATGACATAGTCAATTATTAGAACTGTGACTTTGTTATAAGAATTACAGAAAAAAGTTTTCATTTTGAAGTCAAAGAAGTCTACCTCACTACGGAATCTGAAGTATCGTAATTGTGTGTTTACATTTATATCAGTTAATATGTTATTCTTACGCTGTAGGTAATAAGAAAATCTTGTAACGTACAAGTATTATTTAGGTATTGTGTAATATTTGTTTGCTTTATAGTACAGAAATTCGTTAAAAATTTTAATGAAATCTGTGATCTGTAAAGTGTCGTACAGTTAGCAAAAAAACAAAAATGTAACATAGCCAATTAAAACTGAGTTTTCTTTGCATATAGATGCAGGTTCTTTTCGAAAAGCTGATATACGTGTACCTTGCAACACCCTTCTCGGTTCTCGCAATGTTTTTTTTTACTTTGAGCAATTTTTCATGGTCTACAATAATACCCGTGATAATGACCACTCATATAACCGAATATACAAAATTAGTTCTTGTATTCGTGGATTTTAATAAAATTCGGTAACTCTAAAACGACTTAATAATTAAACCTTGAAGTATTCATATAAATCACAATTAAACGCTCCTTGAGGAAATGTATAATTTCGCAATTGTAAGCGGTGCATAAATATTAGGAAGCTCCAGGGACAATAAAATAGAATATAGAATGAAACACTCAGTCGAGAGGAGAGAAAATGTAAGAGAATTATAGTTAGGATCGCTCTGTGCTTGGGATAAATATGACAGTTTGAAAAGGGTGTAAAAGGAAACTGAAGACAAGAAAAAAATAGTAAAGAATGGTTAGGGCGTAAACGAATAATACAGACTACAGAGGTATGACGTAATGAAAGAAATCATAAATCAGAGGAGAGCAGGAAAACTCGGTTGTATGGATAGGTAACAGGAAAATTTGTTGAAAAAGGAAGCAACGTTTGCATAGAAGAAGCAAGTTAGAAATAAGAATTTTAGGAAAATAAAGATTTCAATTTCAAATATTCAACATAAAATGTTATAATTATCTGTAAAACCGTAGTCGCTAATGACCTTGTAGTCCAAAAGCGACTTGTAAATACCATAAACAAATAAATAAATAAATATTTCAGTAATCCCAGCCAAAGAATTCGCATTTCATTAATTTTTACATTCATTTCACTACTTTCTATATTCTTTTGCCTAGGGACTCAGAGCGTAAATAAAATAGAATGTCAGCAGATTGTAGACGAAGGATGATAAAATCGTAAGAATAGCTAGGAATACGGGAGGAAACAGCTTGGTGAATGATTATGAAGTCGGAGATAATTAAATTTTTTGAAAAATGGACGTTGAGAAGAGAGATATAAACAATGGAATGCAGGATGGTCATTAGTTCAGCAATAAAAATAGTACAGAAAGAACAAAGATGAAAAGATGCAGAAAAATTGGTGCCCAGGAGAGTGAAAAGAGTTCCAACTGGAAAAATAGCGATCCCCATTGAAGAAAAACAGGGACTGATAGTAGTGCATCATTACTGTAGGGATTTAGAAGAAGAAGACAGATGGCAAAATCAAAGGAAAAGTAAAACAAGTTATAGGAAGAAATAATAAAAGGTGATAAAAGAGAACCCAGACGGCAAAAACGTATGTAAAATAACAGGAATTTTTTGCTCAGAAATAAAGCGCCAGTTTCACAAACTAGAGAAGTAAAACAAGAAAGCCTAGCGGACACATCAATAGTAGACGTTTAGAAATAACCCAAGTAGAATATGTAAATGAAAATAGGAGGCGTATTTGACTTGGCAAGAAAGAAAGAAAGATTTATTTGCATAAACAATAACATTGCACTCATGATATATTTATTAATATGTGTACCGACACGAGTCTTACCACATAACGAAATGAATGAATATACATATAAATAAGACATGATATGCGACGTTTAAGTTAGTAGGAAAAGAACCAAAAACCTACTACAGGAGACTTGGCAAGAACTGCCGATAATGGGAAAGATTTAAGAGTAGCAACGATTTTGGATAAAATTTAGTTTGAAAAGAATCGACTTAGAAGCCCAATCATAGATAAAGAAGCAACAGTCATATTCAGAAGGAATTTTAAATTTACATAAAGAGGAATGTGAAAAAACAAAGGGGGTATTGCTTCTCTACTTTGTGGGAAAAGGAACTTTCAATAGATTATATCTTTTAAGAGCAGACGTGGAAGAAAAATTAATAGGTTTGTAGAAGAACAAACAAAGAAATAGCTCCCGAGATAGCGGAATCAATATTTACTAGGTAAGTTTAAAATACATGAAAAGGTTGAAGGGGAAATAGAACGGAGTATAATGAAGACAGAGATTGTTCTAACATAGTCAAAGACAAGCTGACCTTAATCGCGACTGCAGTATTATGGGACTGCGAAAAGAATAGTATCTCATCAGCAAAAACGAAAGATTAAGATTTCATAGAAAGAGAAGCAGTAGCGGTGTATACTATACAATATTGTATAGGACTAAGAATCTGAGGAAGACTGTGAGAAAGATTCTTGTGGCCCGGAACAGAAGAGAGGAGAAATGAATAGAATGATTCCGTATAAGAAAGACAAATTGCATTGGAATGTTGATTGCTATCATTTTTTTTTTTTTTTTTTTTTTTTTGAAAAATATGTATTTATAATTTTTTACATACAAAAATTTTCGTCAAGTTAAAACGCTTGTCGACGAATTATCCTATTTGACATTTTACCATCTTAAATTAACTTATACATATACATGATCGTGTAATATTTACTTAATCTACCTATTTTACTTATCAATAATTACTAATCTATTTCTATTTTCTATATTCAGTTTTTTTTTTGTTTTTTTTTCCTAGCTTTCTTTGTTGCGCTTTGTATTTTTATTTTATGTTTATTATTTTTTTTATATTTTCTTCTTCCTGAAGCCATTCCTTTATTTTCCTTTTTCCCTCCCCTATTTTTTCCTTCTCTATTATTTCTTTGGATATTTTATTCAACATCTGGGTTATAATATATTTATCCGTTTGCTAATCTATGTTCTTGCTAACAGCAATTGGTACGAAAGTTTTTCCCTCAACTCGTATTCTGTGTTTATTCTTTCCTCCAATTAAATTTTATTTTCTGCTGATATGTACTCCTATATCTTCAGTAATAAGTACATTCCTTTTATGCTCATTACGTTTTCTTTTTTAATTATTTCACTATCGGTCTCTCCTTTATGATTTCCTATTAATTTCAAGCATTTAATTTGCACTTTATCTCAAAAAGTAAGATGTATTACCGAAGGTGCTGGAAATATCAATAAAAGTAACCTTGAGGAAAGATTTATATTATATATATATATATATATATATATATATATATATATATATATATATAAAGATATAAAAAGACTAACACACTCAGTAGGAACTAAACTTGGATGAAAGCCGAACATGCTAAGAAGAAATACGTGATTGCGCTTAAGCTACCGAACAAAACACACTTGTTGAGCATACCTACGAATAATTTTTCGAGGCAGCGTACTAGGGAAACAGGCCGTAGAGTATTTTAGAGATGGGTATAATAATAAAGGATTTCTAAGAAGGAAGTACGAATCCTCCGGAAAGAAAATATTTAAATATATTAAGAAGAATTCGAAGATACTGATTAGACAGATTTCTAAAGACACGGTGCGCCATTAAGACCAAAATGAAAGACTTCAAAGGAATGAATTTTAATTCATGAATATTAAAGGCGGGAGTTAGGAAATTTGGAATTAGGGTTTTTCCAGAGACGGTGAAAGATGTATTGACAACGTTGGGATCATAAGTGAGAGCGACAGTTTTGACAAAAATTTCAGCCTATCATACTTAATAGATACACGCCTAGTGAATGAGAATTTAAATGCTCTGGAGTCAGCTTCCAAATGCAAGTTGAAGAGGTAGTTCTTAAAAATGAAGAGTAAACATTTTTCCAAGGGGACTTCGTGCAGGATTTTAGAATAAATCTTGCTGTTGCATTAGCTCGTTTGTTAGCGAGGAGGCTCTCGATTTAGAGTTTGAACAAAATGTTCAACAGATAGCACGACTATGATCAAACGCCTGTGTTGCAGTCGTCGTTTCATCAGAGCGATAAAGCTGTTCTACGACAACTGAATAACGATGCTTAGCGAAGAGGATAGGAGAGCGAGGAAGCATTAGCAATAGAATATTTAGGGATAAGTTGTAACGAGATAGAGGACCAGAGCCGTGTGGAAGTTAGGGAGCGCAGAATCTGAAGAATGGAAAAACCCCTAGTTTTTCCATCGAGGATAATGGGGAGGAGATTTAAAATAAGTAGGACGGAAAAATTTCTGGTGAATAATTAGAACAGGAATTGGAAGGCCGCAAGAAACGACCGGTAATAATTAAAAACCATGAAAAAGTTAGCTTCGGATTTTACCAGAAAAATGAACACTTGCGTTTTGTTTTGTTTTTTTTTTATTTTATAAAGAAATTATAAAAAGAAACAGATTTTTTCGAATTTCTACGTTGTACAGATTTTATTACCAAATGGGGAGAACTAGTCTCACTTTTCACCAATTTCACTTTTTTTCTATTTCAAATCTTGCAAAACGACAACGGACCTCACCTTTTGCAGACTCCCCCGCTTCGCAATAATTATATTTGGCCTATTCTTTCATCCTTTATAATTCGTTGAAATAATACGCGAAATTTACATCACTGATTGCATTCGTAGTCATTTTACAAATCGAAAGTAAATTTGTATTTGTATTTTAATTCTAAATGCGGTAATAATGCATTAGCGTATCTTTTTGATATAAAATTATATAATTTTCGTTTGGCGGCACAACAGATTTAACCATGTAGAGGCTCAGGCTGGAACTAAGAAACATCCAATAAATGTTGCCTAGAATAATTTTAAATAATTCTCTACTTCCGAAACGTACTGTGTTGATTTTCATTGTATGTGCGGACTAAAACTTGGCTTATAATTAAAATTGTACGACAATTTCATTAGCGTGCAATTTTTGTTGTTGTCATTTTCGGTAACTGGTTTCGCCTACATCTCATGCTAATATAAAACTAACGGAGAGCCGCCTGTGATTTCAATTTTAATTAAGTAATCATAGCCGAAAGGCAATGAGTACAACTGATAAAAGGGAAAATCCGTAAAAACCACGACCTGTTTTACGCTCATACTTTCGTGAAGTATTCCATGATGGACAGGACAGAATCTTTTTATTTCACCATTTTCATCTTAATTTGAAAATATTCAAGGTCAATAAACATAGGCATTCGTGTTGCCGGCTAAAACCATGCAAACGTTCTAAGAATACACTGAACTCGGGTAAATTATATATTCCGTGGCTCGTCAAGTTCCGCTGAGTTACTATTTGCCATCTATTAGTTTGCACACAAAGGTCGTGAAAATGAAAATATTTCCACTTTACACCTTACTAAATTTCGTAACTGTAAGGCTTTTCAAAAAACAGCATAATAATTTTTCCCTAAATATTATTTATTTCGAATTAGTTTCAGGTTTTTAGCGACAATATCTATTTGATTTTTTTTTTTTTTTTTTTTCGGATCTTCATCACTCGAAAATTTTTAATAAGATCCGTAATTATGCGAATTAAAAAAAAAAAAAAAAATCATCCAGAATACAGAGTTATTATATTATTACTGACTTCCAAAAAGAAGAAAGTTATATGTTCGTCTTGTATGTTTTATTTTTTTTTTTATATTTTTTCGCACATAACTTATATTTATATGAACCGATTTTGCTAATTCTTGGTTCGTTAGAAAATATACCAATCAGCGGCGGTACCATGTGGGTACTGATAAAAATCGGTGAATATAAACTAAGTGTTCGTCAAAAAACGTGAAAAAATTATTGTGCTTTAAGATAATTTCTTACTAGTATAGCAGACGCGATTGACTTAAAATGCTATCGATTTGCCAAATTACCATGAAAATGTAGCTTTGAATAAGGAAATCGATTTTTTTTTTTTTTTTTTAACATACAATATGGTGAATTTAAGTATAATGCTGGAAATTTTAAAATAAAATTTCAAGATGTGTTATAAAAATTTAATAAGAATGCACTAAAAGGTAAAAAAATAATTACTTCCGATAAGAAAATATAGTTCAGAGTGATACACCTTAAGTGATGATATTATCGTAATTCTTATACAACATTCATACTTATTTTTTTTTTTTTTTTTTTTTTTGGGATCGCCCTTAATATAGGCATTAACCCATTCCAAAATAATAAATTAATCTATTTAAGTTAGAATCGAATACGGTTAGATACTGCGGACAAGAAAGAGGCAATTATTGGAATAATCGAAGGATGAGGAAATGTTAGTAAAAAGGAAGCACTGTAGGGGGGCGGACTATTAATTCTAAGTAGATTTGTGTATAAGATATATATCGTTCATGATATAAGGAGGAGCACTCGAGAAAAACATGGTTAGCATCACAGTAAAAATTGTCGTTTGGGTGGTGAAGCGGGCAAAAGGAGGTAGGTGATAGAGAAAAACGGAAACGGGATGAGGGTAGTAGGCTATGTCCGAAGCGCAACCTGCACATAGAGACTATTATGGATCGGCGGAGCGAGGGAAACGAAGAGGACCATGATTTTTGGGGGAGGGCAGGTTGGATAGTCGAATAAGATGAGCTGCGATTGTAAGAGGAAGTGACATAAGTGTCTGCCCAAAGCCTGAAATGGAGCTCTTTGGCGACGGGGATGATGTTATCTGCCGGAAAAGTGTTAATAACATTGCCGTTTTGTGCAGCATTGCGGGCCAATAGATCAACATCCTCATTATTACCTTGTATGCCGAAGTGTCCGGGGATCCATAGAAAATCAACCTGTATGGAGTTGGTTCTGGATAGACTAGCAATGATTGCGCGGATGTGGAGAATGGTTGATTCAAAGGATGGAGTAGGGTGTGCGGAGCAGATAGATTCTAGAACACTTCTGGCGTCAGGGATTAATAGAAGATTATTGATTTCGGACGTGGAGGAAATATAAAGTAGAGCACGGAGAATTTACCGTAATTAGAGTAGGCACGGAAATCATAGATTACAATATTTAGAAACAATTTAATGAATATTTAATGCAGTTTTTAATTATTATTGCAATATGAATTTGATGCCGGCTTTAAAAAATGTTAATGTTGTATAAGAATTACGATAATATCTCCACTTAAGATGATACCACTCTAAAATATATTTTCTTATCGGGAGTAATTATTTTTTACTTTTAGTGCGTTCTTATTAAATTTTTATAATAAATCTCAGTATTTTTTTTTTTTTAAAGAAAACATTTTATTATTAAATACTTAAATAACGGATTAAATTCCGAGAAAAGCAGGAAAAATTGTCAGTTTCCGAAAAATATCTGAGAAATCAGTATCGTTAACTTCCGCGATGGTATGAAAAAAAATGATTAGTTTTCCAAAATTAAAAAAAAAAAAAGAAACCATAAAACGACGTGGTTTATTTCGGTTAAATTTAAAAAAAAAAAAAAAGAAAAATTACCAAAACAAAATAATGATAATATGCAGTAAGAAATGAAATTTAAAAAGGTTCAAAAACTTTTTTGATTTTAGAAAAATTTAAAAATAGTTTTGTTTTTTTGAAGAATTTAAAAAAAGCGCGTTCACTTTTAGAAAAATGCAAAAATATGAAACTGGTTTTTGGAAATTAAAAAATAATAATAAATAAAATTATTAGGTCTTGAATAGAAAAAAGATTCGCTTTGAATTCTCAAAACGAAAAGTACTAAATTTTTCAAAAACGAAGAAAAAAAAATATGCTAGTTTTTTAGGAAATTTTATAATTACGGGAAGGAGTCAAACGTTTCTAAATTCTGCGAAGATGCTATTTGTTTTTACATCTTAGAGTAATAAAAAAAAATTAACATACGAATTGAGTAAGAAAATTGGAAAAATAAGTAAGTAAATAGAATATAAAACGAATCTGGAAGTGGGTATCTGATATAACATAGGTTTAACGGTCGGCAATCTGGTTAGGTAAGAGGTGTTCGGAGTTTTTTGTTTTGGAACGGCATATTTCGGAAGAACAATACGAAGGCAATTTTTTAACGGTTCATTTGCCAGTAGTAAACGATGTCCGCTATAAATCATAAACGTATGTCAAAAATTATATAAAGTTGTGCGCAAAATATTCCCTCTTCTTTATGCAATATTTAAATACACCCCGCTGCAGGGGAACAAAACAAAACAAAAAAATTCAACACGGACGAAGTAATCGATTTTTTCTCCCCTACTTGAGATGATAATTTTTCTTTACACATGTATTCGAAGAAGTGATTCTCGGTGTCTTGCAATGTATTTCGATGCTAGAATGCGTAAAAAACAAAAAAAGGGTAGGAATAACATTTTTGTGCAATTGTACGATGTGGTAGAACATTTAAAGGAAGATCGGTGAATAAGCGTTTTTTTATTTCTTACGTCTTACGAAAATAAAAATGACACACGCTCATTTCATGAAATATTCGAGATATTTTTACGCTATAAAAATTTCTAAATATAACATTTTTTTTATGACGTTGTATAATCACTTGATTTCATTTTTTTTAATACGGTACCGCGTAATTAATGAATTGTTTAGAACTCTATACACATTCCGCGACTTGTTATTATATATGTAGTTTATGAAATGTGGGTAATATTTTTTACCCATTTCATGAATTATGCGATTTCATTATCTGTATATATTGCCGGCATAGTCAGTCATCTAGGGGCTCTTTTTGGAATATTACAACTTGTAACGCTTTTACACCAGCTCTATGTAATCGTGTTGCAGTTAAATGCGATGTCGACGACATTTTTACTGGCCACAGTCCGAGAATCATTACTACCACCGTACGACACTATAATTTTCACATTTAAAAAACTCGTAAAGCATGTGCCGGGAAGGAAAAATAAACGCTACTAAGCCAGAGTATAATTTCAAATAGCTAATATTCACGACAGATTGATCGAGTGGTCGCAGATTTAGGATCGTGATCCGAAGATAGTATACAAGGTCATCTCACACTAACAGAACAGTTTAAAGTGTCATTCTTTTTAATTTCTTTGATTGTTTCGAACGATATTCTATTTCGAATCGAAGTAGTTAGTAAATTATTTCAAACAAAAGAAATGGACATCGCCGAATACACCGATATCTTGAAAACGTATCGTTTATTCGTAGAAAATTATAGAGATTATTGTTTTATATAGGCTGTAAAGAAAAGTAATTGACAGAAGAATTAACGGCTGAACCAACTTTCAAGCAAGTTAAAAGGATCTAGGGTGCATAAAATGGCAGTTGGATGAATGCGATAATGTCGTGCTTATTATTTGCCTTGAAAACAATTTTAATACTGAATTTTTTAATTCCTTGCTAGGTACAGTTTCGGCATCAGTTAATGAAAAATTTAAACAGTTCAATGTTTATTCAGAGTTATGGGGATTTTTTCATAGTATAAGCAATCTATCTCGGAGATCAAAAATTCTCAATTGTTGTAAAAATCTCTCGAAATATCACCGTGAAATCAAATTGTGACATCAATGGCTTACGGTTCCATGCAAAGGACCGATAAATATGAAAACTTTGGTTAATTCTTACTGCTGAATTTCATCGAAACAGTTTAAATCGGAAGATTTATTCGCAAAAAGAAAAAATTGCAACGAGGACATTGTTAACAATATTAATCATAGTAGTCAGGGCTGTGTCCAGGATTTTGAAAAGGGGGGACGGGAGTGAAAACTTTCTTTGCATATTTATTTTATAAATAACAATACATTTTTCACTAATATCCCCATACTAATAATAATTTCCATAATTTTGATTTATATATTAATAATTGATATAAACGAATTACCCTGTATATGAACATTAATAAAAAGTACATTTGTTATTGATTATACTCATAATAAAAAATTTTGCATAAATTATTAATGAAGTACCTAAAAATATGAAACATATTTTTTCTTTTTTTTTTTAATGTAAGAACACCCTAAAAAATCATCAATATTTATATTTTAAATTTTTGATTTTTTCCCGATTTTTGTGTATTTATAATAACTATTTCAGTTCTGAGGGGGGGGGGCAATCCCCCATAGGCCACGGCCTTGATAGTAGCTAGTAGAGAGAGAAGTTTTTCGAAATTCAAACTAATAAAAACATATTTAAGATCAACTTATTACAGAAACGATTCTCCAGTCTTAATCAATTAAAAATAAGATAGTATTAGAACTTGGCATTTTCAGCATAATAAAGAACTATACAAATAAAAAAACGAGGAAAGTGAATTTTGGGTTTTAAGAAAAAACTTTTACGATTGTTCGAGTTATTTTTACTATTTTATAGCAAATAGTAAAAATATAAATTTTCACTAAAGTCATACGTCATATCGTTACCATAACTCTGTTATGTATTTATAAACTCTGAAATTAAATAAATAAAGGTAAGATCATATAAAAATTAGGTACGAGGAGTACTGAGTTTCGGAAAATTTTTGTTCACAGATTACAACTTACTGGTATCATTTTACCTGAAAGATAAGGATCCTGAATTACTTGGTTATGGAATGATTGAATTGATAACTTAAAGTGTACTAATATTTTTATTCTTACATTAAATTTCGAATGATATCTTTCAGACAGATTAGATTAAAAAAAGCGAAAGTATATCAATAATATTTAATATCAAAATTACTTTGAACAACTTACTTTTTAAAACATTTAGAAAAATTCTAGGGTACCAGATCGAAATTTGCCGAGGGACATCAAAAGTTCTAATGCCGGTACTGTCTAAGCATAATACATATACATATATAAATGTATGTATGTATAGTATGTATGACCGACGTGATTTTTACGACAGAGGTGACATGAAAAGAATGTTATGGAAAAATTGTTATGAAATATGTAACGTTTATAATAGAAACTCATTTATTATTACTTTTCACTTCATTTTTTCCGCCACACTCGACCTTCGACGGAGTGTTAATTAGTTGTAGTCGTGATTACAAATTATACTCATCTTTATTTCCGAACTTGAATATCCTTTAGCGTACATTTAAAACCTTTCTATTTACCAATCGATGCGGAAGTGTATATAATGATAATAAACTCGACTGTGTCTCCTTAGTATATTTAAAATTTTAAGACAAATTTTTCAAAAAACGCGCTAATATAACATTATGAACAACTGTTTTGCCATTCGTGTTTTGTTTAAGATTAGTTTCAACATTTTTATAGCAAAGTCATCAATAATAATTTACGACGAAATTCGGAGGGAATTGCGAAACGCGACCGATTATTTTAAAATCCTGTTTCGACAAAAATTTTTTTGCACAAATTTTTCAATAGAGGATCGCTCGTAAAAGACAAGACGTACTTAATAAGAAAGACGAACGAGTGTTAAGTGTGTCTGCGTGTGTTGGTACGTATTTGTGTGAGCGGGTGTGTGTGTGTGTGTGCGTGGGATTGCCGGAAGTAAAAGAGCATACGTTCGCAGCGTTGATGAAACTGCGAGAAATGTCACTGCAGAGAGAAGAAATGAAATGTAATAAGTGCAGTAAACGTATTATAGGAAAGGAGGAAATGGTTCGATGAAGATGCAAAAGCGAGAAAAGATAAATTTGTGTCGGAAAATGGTCCTGCTAAGAGTACTAAAATAATCCCAAAGATGACGAAGCGATACTGGCCAATTAATTAAGTGACGTAAAAGTCAGTTTTACACCTCGGTATTAATTAATTTTTGAAATTGCATTTCTTTCGCTTTTTTTTTAATATGTTTTCGGTATTAATTTAGATAATCTTTACGTTAGTGAGCATCATTTTTGCGCTAAATTAAGTAATATCAAATATTACTCAGAACAGGCCCGTGCCCAGAATTTTGGAAAGGGGGGGTTTTGAAAATTTTCTTCGCATATTTATTTTATAAATAAAAATACATTTTTCACTAATATTCATGCTATTAATAATTTCCATCATTTTGATTTATATATTAATAATTTAAATAAACGAATTGCTGTTTAAACAATAAAAATTACATGTTATTGATTATACTCGTAACAAAAAATCTTGCATAAAATATTAATGAAGTACCTAAGCTATTTCAATTCTCATGGGGGAGGGGTTTAACCCCCAAAACCCACCCCGTGGACACGGCCTTGACTCAGAAGTGTACACGTCAATAAATATCATATAAATCGTTTCCGTCGGAATCAATCTTTCATTTTTCGCTTCTTTTTTTGTAAATTGCAAAATTTACGTCAACAGTTTTGAATGATTATAGATAACTATGTCGAAAAAACTATAAGTACGATTATTACAATGGAAGAAATATTCTCTTTTTAGCCGTACGATGATCATCTGAACGTGAAATTATTTCAACATGAAAAGTAAATTCCAAAATATAATACGTCGTACAATTACTTAATATTCTACATTATTTACATTAAAAGACTGAAATTTTTTTAGCCGGATTCAGTAACAACTGGAAAATCACCGTTTCTTAACTCTTAAAAGGTAACGTCATTTTCGGCACCTTTAAATGGTAACGGGTAGTGTGACGCATCGTTACCACTTAAGGGTTAAGCTCTTTTCGGTGGATTTGCGCTATTGAAGTACTTTCGATTCTGAAGTTTGCGAACAAGTCAATCTACTGTCACCTAAAAAACAGAAAGAAAATAATTTATAATAAAAAAAACCAAACTACTGTGAAATTTGCGATATCATTTCAGTGAAGTAATCGATTTCTTTAAATTTTTTTTTTTTGAACGGAAAATCGGTCCAAACTTTTAGTGAAAATTCATATCAGCACAAAGTGTCTTTTTATAAACACGTTTTCAAATTAATAACATTATATAAACAATAAATCGACTAGAAAACATTAATATATGTTTACGTTCAATTTACGAGAGACTGCTACAGCAGTTTCAAAAGTTTCAACTTCCAGGATGTGATGTTAAACATAAACAGCGATTCATCTCAATTTAATCGTAGAGAATTTCAAGAAATTTAATGTCATAAAATCGGAAAAATAAACTATAAATGCAGTACTAAAGTGTAATTAAATTTTAAACGTAGATTTGACAACTTAGAAGACAGATATTTAAATGACAGCACTAAATTTCGATGGCGGGAATTACGTTTGTGTGACTGATAAAGATGATTCGTTTAATCGGCTAAACGGATTATTCCGGCGATTTTTGTAATAGTTTTTTTTTTAAGATTCCGTACACATATAATGTACGGAATCCTAATAATATAGTTCAGAAACGACAAAAATATCAAATAAAAATATCCAATAACTCTTGAACGGTTCTTTGACTTATAAACTTCAAAATTGGATCATAAATTACAATTTAAATTCTCTTTAAAACTATATCTATAACTTAAAGCTAACAGATTACCCTGGGCGACAAAAAACAACCTCAAAAAAAAAAAAAAAACCATCAAGAATATATAGTATGGAATTTAAAACGACCCCGAAAATCACCCTTCAAAAATTTATAACTTATCACCAGATAACCCTTTAAAAGTGAAATTCAAAATATAAAATAAAATACAGAAATCCTTTAATAAAATCAAAAAAGTACGGTTAAACAAATATTTAAACCCTCTACCCCGTTTTAGGCCAAAACCAGCATAGAAACGGAAAATTCACGTAAGTAATAGCTCGAGTAAAAACGTCGAACAAACCAAAACATATCTCGAACATACGCCTAAAGGACCGCTTCATAGGAGCAATATATAACCAAGCTTACAACTTTATATATTGAGACTCTGAAGGCGCTGAAAGCTCGAAAGTTTTGAAAAAAATATTTTTTTTCCGGACATGCGATATTTCCGTTGAAAAGATCGCTTTTTGTCATATGTGATATATTAATTGAGAGATCACTATTTGTCGGGAACGAAACCGTATTTCATTTTCTTAACGACATTTTCGAGATGGCGATAATTTCGAAATATCGCAAAAAATGACGTTCCTTCTTACTCTTTGCAACGGGAAAATTAAGATTCCTTTTTTTGAATTTAGTATTATGTAAATGTAAATTATTGTTATCGTTAACTTAACATACGGAATCCTTAGCGCATAAAACATTATGCTTGACTGAACTTGTCTATTTTTTTTCTATGGGTATTTTTATCCAATGTACGAATATTCGAAAAGTTTTGATTTGTTAAACTTCGAATATTCAGTGTTAGTAGATTGAGAACGTGCTTCTTCACAATGTGATAAAATGATATAAACAACAACAATTAAAGGACTAACAACCGGAAGAGAGAAGAAAAGATAACAAAAAAAATGATACAGAAGAGAGACATTCTTGACGTGAAATAAATTGAGAAAGCGACGAACGCGGATATAGTAATTAGCAGTTGGGAAACTTTTCTAGAGATTTACATAAATATGTAAGTGGAATCAAACAAATGCAAAGCAGCAAAGACGCGAGGTTGACAGTGGGAATGGAATATACTTGTGATGTGACGAAAGTATGGGAACTGAATAATCGCAATACAAAAAAGTATTGTATTGATTAATTCGGTATATAACTTTTGGTATTTTGTATTGAATCGATGTAAAAAGTATAATAAGTATTTTATAATGATTAGATGTTAAAAATTAAAATATATTCGATTTTGATGTATTGTACTTTTATATCATTATTTATGTCGAGATATAGGAAGCATTTAAAAAACATTGCGCGTGGAGTAATTTATCATTGAACATGTACAGGGTTATTTGAATTTATAATTCACGTATATTTGAGTTTTTTAAATATTAGTTTGCGATTTCTTTTGTTTTTGAAACTTTTTGATTATATATATATATATATATATATATATGTATATATGGATGGCTGAAACATTAATTTTTATTTAATTTAAAGATGGTAACTTTTTCTATTATTTTTTATTTTCTAATTAGCCCAGCGTTTCTGGATTTTACTTTAGTGGTTGTCAGACTTAATTAGCTATTCCACGTTTTTTTCAGACTGTTTTTAAATTTCGGCGTACAGTGAATGGTGGAGATTACTTCTTAATTATCTATAATTTTATTTTTAGTTTATTCAGTTCATAAATATTTAGTGTTTTTTTAGAAAACAATATTTTTAGTTTAATCGTGACACATAAAGCCTAATTGAACTTAAATAATGAACTGTATTAAAAAATTAATGTTATTTTGGTTATTACAGCTGAAATATTACCTCGGTAATAAGTACCAACTTATTTATTGTTTCACACTGTTTCATTAATCGAAATTTAACGATTATTATTCTTATGTAGTCCCAATAATTTCCATAGGTGAATAAAAGTAGTATATTTATATTTTATGGTGAAAATAAAAAACGATCACACCCAAAATGCAAATAAAATAATATTGCTGGGTTTACAATTTGTGAAAATTATATTAAATCTCTTTAAAATGGCTCTATATTAGTAATTTTTTCGGCCAGAATAAACTATCACGCAATATAAATGAAATTGGCAAGATTTCAATGTATGCACATTTATGTAGCTTGCTAGTTTATTACTAAATTTTAAGTAAACTTTAAATTTACAAATATTTTTAAATATATTCGATTCTTAACAAAGTACTTTCATCGATAATCGAACGTACTTACTCGATGATACTATTGCAACACTTAATGATAAAAAAATATTGATTCTATACATTGTATCGACTAAACGTATTCAATGCTTCCCTGCGCTGATATTGGCGGTATTAACTATCGATTTCGCACATCACCAAAATTTAATGATAATCGTTTGACAGCAATTTTGCACTTTTAGGTGAACAGATCGTCGCCACAAGATGGTCATACTTCCGCACTGGCAGTGTAAACATGGTATAAAGCCAAACATTTCCGGTAGGACTAAAACAACGAACGCTAACGAACGATGCAGTGAAATATGTTTGAATCAATAAACCAAGGAGTGGAAGATTAACGCGTTTTGTTTCTTCCCTCATCATATGCAGTAAACAATTTCTTGTTTGAATGTAGAGCGATCATTTTGTGCTCCAATAAACTTATATAAATGGTCGTTTTTACTGAACTTTTAAAAATAAAATATAATAGAAAGTAAATAACTTGAAAGCGACCGAAGACGCGATGCCATTGTTAAGCTTGCCAGCGGACAGAGAAATAAATGAGTGAAAAATGTGCATGTATGCCGTAAAACTTTGACAGGAATATTAAAAAAATAGAAATGATAAAGTTACGCTGAGATAATAAAAATTTCAAAAATAGCACGTACAATGCTAATGATGAAAACGGAATCCGAAGTAGGACTATTTGTAATTATATTTGTCCAAATATAATAATGCACTCAAACGAATGTGTACGCTCAATGGGGGAAAGACGCGAATGCGAAATGAAAAACTGTCAAAAGTTAGACATAGTAACGTAGTATAAACATTTTTGGGGAGTAATGATAGACCAACACTTAAGATGGAACATACACATATGGAATATATTGCAAAGAAAGTAAGAGCAGTTTTACCAGCTTTATATGCATTAAAGAAATATGCAACACATGAAACATTAAAAGTAGTTTATTATGCGCTAGTAGAGTCGAGGATCAGATATGGAATTCAGGCATGGGGAATGGCGAGAAAAGCATACTTGGGGAAAATAAATAAACTGCAAATTAAATGCTTGAAATTAATAGGAAATGCTTAAGAGGAGAAACCGATAGTGAAATAATTAAAAAAGAAAACGTAATAAGCATAAGAGGAATGCACTTATTACTGAAGATATGGGGGTACATATCAGCAGAAAAGAAAATTGAATTGGAGGAAAGAATAAACACAGAATACGAGTTGAGGGAAAAACTTTCGTTCCAACTGCCGTTAGCAAGAACATAGATTAGCAAACGGATAAATATATTATAACCCAGATGTTGAATAAAATATCCAAAGAAATAATAGAGAAGGAAAAAATAGGGGAGGGAAAAAGGAAAATAAAGGAATGGCTTCAGGAAGAAGAAAATATAAAAAAACATAAAATAAAATGACAAGGCGCAACAAAAAAATTGGAAAAAAAACATTGAATATAGAAGATAGAAATAGATTATTAAGTATTAATAAGTAAAAAGATAGATTAAGACTAGAAAATATTACACGATTATGTATATGTATAAGTTAATTTAAGATGGTAAAGTGTTCAATAGGATAATTCGTCGACAAGCGTTTTAGCTTGACGAAAGTTTTGTATATAAAAAATAATAAATACATATTTTTCAAAAAAAAAAAAAGTAGAAAAAAAGTTGGCATAAGTGAAATTACGAGAACGTTAAGTTTAGCGGATTGAAGAAGTGACCGTAGAAAGGTCGGAAATTCGATCGAATGAGAAAATGCATATAATCGGCTTTTTTTCACCTCTGCACAGAAATATCTTACCATCTCCGTACCAGACGAATTTGAAATTGTTTTCACATAGAGTTTTGCAGTTTCAATAAATTTTGATTTTTCACTAGTTAGTTATTTTGATTTTTCACTCTAGTCATTAAAAACATAAAAAATACACATATAACAGAAAATTAATTATTTAAAAAATGCAGTAATCGCCGACATGTTTCAGATTTACTTACTCTATAGCCGTGATAATAATAAAATTAAAGTTTCAATTTTATTATTGCCATGATTATGGAGTAAGTAACTCCGAAACATGTCGGTGATTATTATATCTTTTAAATAATTAATTTTCTGTTGATTGCGTGTTTTTTTTTTATGTTTTTAACGAATGTTAATACAGAAAATGGAAATGAAGAATTATAATCCAATTTTTATTAGTCAGTTATTTTGATTTGTTCACTAGTTAGTTAATGGTCCACAAATAATACTCAATACATAGCGTTGATTAATGAATTATCCATTTGTTTTGGTTTTTTATTTCGTTGCCAGGATGTATGCAGAACCATTTTCATGGTTGCTCTTTAAAAACGTACAACGATGCTTAACTGCGTCTACCGCGGCGACTTCTTAGCCTATGACAGCAAGTAATATCATTGTTTGCAATATTTATGCCGATTGCTTGACCAAGAATTCAAAATAAGTTCTACCACATTTTCATTTGATAACAGAAGTACTTCGTTAATGGTTACGTTATCAACCCGAGTGTACTCTTCTAAATCCTCAGTTTTAGCATGCAACCAAGAATTCTCCTTCTTCGCTTAATTGTTCTCGTTGAGCGAGGAATTTATTTTTGCAATACCGAATTAATTCTATTATTGTGTACCATTCCCACAATTCCCTGCAAAGCACCGGATGGATGTAGCGTCTTCCCAATTCATAACGGATTAATTAAATTTAAAAATGTTCCCTTTAAACTAACTTTGAAAGCGAAGCACTTCACACCGTATCGAAAAAATCTAAATAGCCCTTACACTCGGAAAGAAAACAAAAAGCAACTCATTTGAAACGTAGTAGTTGGATCCATGCACGTTATTTAAAACTTCAGATTAGTCTTACTCGTTTTATAACACGAAATTAACAATACCCAGCAAATTCTGAACGCTGACGGTTGTCACGAGATTCGAGAGGTCCAGTGACTTTGTTGCTGCGAACGGAGACGCATGTAGTACATAAAAGTAATTTGTTAATTTCGATGGGGTGTATAAAAGTACTCTTAAATGAAGATATAATGCACCGAAGGGAATTGAAAAAACAAGCGAAAAATTTCTAATTAATTTACCGGATACAGTTTAGCACGCACGTGCAAATAGAAAAATGTTTCGACTACCGCTTCGGTTTTACCTTGTACGAATATGGACGCAACAGATCGCAATCGAAAATGATTTAATACCGTCCTACCGTCTCTCTAAGAAATTTTCTTAAATTAATTGTTCTTACTTATCAGATCATCGGAACATACAAATAATGTGTGTCTGCATAGTATCTTTTTCTCTTCTTGTTACTATACATAAACACGTATGTGTGATATACATATATATAATTACGAATTTATTCAACCATCTGGATAATAAAGCGATCAATTAACATACGTTCGAGTTTCCATAATTCGATTGTTCAGTATTAGCACGTAGTATTTCGTAAGAGGTTATCTCGATAAATTAAAACAAGCATTATTATTTTTAGAAAATATAAGTATCATTAAAACTGGTCATTCCTGTATTGCCATTTTTTTTCTCTGGCTATTAGTTATAATAATTGTTTCTTTTTTTATGTAATATTACTAACCATGCACTAATTATTATGTCCATTAGAATTATTACTTTATTTCTATTTTAATTTTAATATTTTGTTTAGTGACATTAGGCTTAGTACAATGTGAACCTTAATTTCACAATTCCTGACGCCCTGCTAAAAGGGTATAAGACTCACTTTACTTTTACCATTTCGGTTACTACAACTGTAACACGTGTTAGAGCTGAAACTTTATAAGACTGTGTGAGTTGGGTTGGTGAAAGGTTACATATATGTATAACTTTTAAATTTAATCCATAGTTTTATATTCCGCCGGATTCAGTTTCGTTTTGGTTTACGATAATTTCATTTTTATTTAATTCATATTATTCATATATTTACCTCGAATGCTACCTTATTTTTTCTCTTTCTTGTTTCGTATATTTATACGTACTACTTTCTATTTCGCTTTGTTGCAGTTTATTATATCTACATTATTTTTACTTTTTATCATTTTTTATTTATTTATTTATTTTTTTCTATTGTTTTCCTCTTTTCTTTATTATTTTTTTGTATTTTCATGATATTTTGATTTATTGTAATTTTTTATTTTCACTTCCGCTATTCGCGCTGCGGTACACATTTGTGTGTTTTGTCGCGATAGCCTAGTTGCTAGAGCGCTTGACTTCCGTTATGGAGGTCACGGGTTCGATCCCGAGCGACGACAGAACTTATTACAAAAATTAAATAAATAATCGCTAATAATCACGTGGAAGGCAATGGTAAACCACCGCGTACAACAACATCATATGCGCGCTAGGTCAGTACAGAGCAGACACACACGGGACTGCACTTGTATATCGATAAATCAAACGATTACTAATCAGTTCCGAATGAAGTCTTGCGTGTGTACACCTGCGTTGCATATAAACAATTGCCTAGTACACTACTTATATCTGTACAGCTAAGATGTACGAATAGGTAGTCGCCGACGCTCAGAAGCTGAGTATGGCACTATAAAGAGAATTACAATAATAATAATAACAAAGATTTGATTTGATTATTACCATTATTATTATTATTATTATTATTATTTTTATTTTTATTGTTAGCATTAATATTTTCATTATGATTAGTAGTAAAAAATTGTCACAAATTTGATCTGAGTTAAAATCGAATTTATTGCTAGGTTAAACATGGTAAGGACCAAGTGTGGAGTCTTGCGGAATTCTATTGAATTTTGTTGTCCAGTCACGAGTGAATAAAAAAAATCTTAATGTAAAAAGCCGGGAAACCTGGATTTTCCCAGTCTGCTGGATTTTTTATGCTTGTGAATCTTGAGACTGTGAAGAAGTTAGAGTTTGATAAATAAAAGTTGATCTATGAGGTATCTGTTTGCGGGAAAATCGTATTTTTTGGGGGGGTTCGTCAATCAGGGACCTCACCCAAAAACAATAGGAAGAAGAGTTAACTAATTAAAAATTAAGTCGATCAGAAGTGGCAAAAATAAAGGAACCAACGGCAGGAACAACAGGCCGAGAAGGAAAGGACAGGATATAGGAAGTACAATAGGGAGCAGGAGACTTTAATTTTAAGAGGAGTAAATAAAGGGAAGAACGTTCCACACAAAGAGCAGAACACTAAAAGAAAATGTGATTAGCATCACGGACAATTTCTTCGTTAGGATGTAGAGAACAATAAGGAGAGGAAACTAAAAAGAAACGATAGCGGGAAGAGGGCGATAAAGTGTGATTGAAACGCAGACGAATAATAGGGGCAATAACAGAACGTGAAAGAAATTAGCGGGAAAGTTAAGTTGAATTGAAAGGTAGAAGGAACGATCACTGGTAAAAAAGGAAGGATACATATCCGAGCAAAATTTAAAGTGAAATTTCTTACTTAAGGACAATTAGTACTAGGGATCATTTTAAATTAAAAGCGGGAACGGACAGCAACCTGAGTCAAAGCATCCGCCATTTCGTTACCTTCGATGCCTCTATGACCAGGGAAACCACATTGTTGGTCCAGTAAGAGGTTGTTTTCATACACCATCTTAAGCGAGGGTTTACGGTATTTTTCTAAGATTTTACACAGTACTGACGTGAGAGAAGCTTTTTTTTTCTTTTTTTTTTTGGACGCGCCAGCGGCTTTGACCCAACAACTACAGAAATCATGTAAAGGGTTAAATAGAGAGACGATTAGAAATAGAGCTTAGGAAAGATTGAAGTACGGGTATTATATCTGGAAATGGAAAGGAAAGGACAAAGGAAGAACTATAAGGAGCAGGAAGACCCAGCGTTAAGATTTTAAAGTACAAAATAGAGAGCTCAAAATCAAGGGCAGGTCATTCAAAGAAGATGTGGTTTGCATCGCATATGAGAGGAGAGATGGAACTATGAAGGGGACAATCGGGAGAGGAGGGCAGGGAAAAACGAAAACGTGAAGAGGGTAGAAGGGAGTGATTAAAACGCAGTCTGATTAAGGAAACGATCGCGGAACGTTGATAAGAAGAGGAATGAAACCACGGCTGAGAACAGGGAACTGGCTGAATTTGAAGATAACGAGAGGCGGGATCAGAAAATAAAGAAGGATAGATGTCCGACCATAGTCGGGAGTGATTAGCTGAGGAAAGAAGGAGGATATCCGAGGTAGGAAAATTACAGAGTAAAGGACCATCGCGGACGACCGAACGAGCTAAAAAATCCGCTAACTCATTGCCCTCGATGCCAGAATAGCTAGGAACCCACAAAAGGTCAATAGTAATGGAGCGAGATGAGAGTAGATTGGATATGAGAAAACGAATTAAGAGAATAATAGAATTGGAGGAATGAGAAGGAGGAGAAGAAATGGCTTGAAGAACACTTTTGGAATCGGAGATAATGAGACATATTTACTGATCCCTCTTATGGATGGAATGAACGAGCCTGCGCGTAAAATGGAGATAGACTCCGCTGTGGAGATAGAACAGAAGGAAGGGAGCTTGAAGGATTCAGAGTGATGCAGTGAGAGGGATGTAAACGTGCCGCCCACCCCGTTCTCATTTTTAGAACCGTCAGTGAAGAATGTTAGATGAGAAGGAAAAGATGTATCAAGCAAGTAGAGGAATTCGGCTTGGATTGTAGAATGTGCGATGGAGCTAGTTTGGAGAGGGAGAGAGAAGAGATTAATAGTCTGCCAAATGCTGGAGAAGTCATGGGAAAAGTAAGGAAGCTTGGAATAAGAAAAAACGTGAGGCGAAAAATTGGAGACTCGAACTGCTACAAGAGAAAGGATCGGGATTTTATGAGGAACAAAACGCCATTGGTTTTTAATACTAAGATAGGAGGAGATAAGATTAGATGAGGACACAGAAAGACGTTTAATTAGAAAATTATAACCAAGCTGCGATCTGCGGATAAAAAGTGGTTGCATCGCAGATTCAGAGAGGATATCAAGAATAGGAGAAGATTTTAGCGCTCCAATACACAACCGAAGGCAGCAGTTTTGAATTTTGTCCAGTTTGGCGAGGAGAGATTTAGAGGAATTTCCATAGATGAAGGAGCAGTAATCGATCCTGCAACGAATTATAGCTTTGTAAAGGATTAGAAGAATGGAAGTGTCACCACCCCATTTGGATGAAGATGGGGCTTTCAGGAGATTGAGTCTTTTGAGGGAGGAATTGTAGAGATAATTAATGTGTTCATGGAAAGTGAGTCGGCTGTTGAGAATAACACCAAGGTAGCAGAAGGAGCTGACGAGCGGAATCGGAATGTTAAATGAAATAATATTTACCAAAGCTTGATTGTAGGGGCGGAGAGAAAATACCATAGAGGAGGGCTTTGAAGGAGAGAGAAAGAGGTGAATTGAGGAGAGGGAGATATTAAGGATAGATAAAGAGTTATTGGTCTCTTCATTGGCGGCGGCCACATCATTACAACTGTAATAGATAAGGATATCGTCTGCGAAAAGGAGAGAGGAGGAAATCGTAGGGAGAGAAGCAATATTAAGAAGATAGATATTGAAAAGTGTGGGGCTAAGACATGATCCCTGAGGAAGCTGCCGGTAGATGCATCTGGAAGTGTCACGGGAGAGAGTAGAGAGGAAGTGGGATCTATTTTGGAACAGGTTTAGAATAAGAAAGATGAAAGTAGATGGAATATTAAACCCAAAAACTTGACGCATAGAAGGTAGATATTATCAAACGCAGAGGAGACATCAACGAACGTAGCAACAGTGAATTTCCTTTCTAGGAAAGCTTTGTAAACGTCTGATACGAAAAGACTGATGCAGTCGACCAGACCCAACCCCGGGCGAAAACCAAACATATTAGAAGGTATTAGATCATTGTGTTCTAGCCACCAGACGAGTCGATTGTTCGCCATACCTTCGAACAGTTTACGAAAACAGGAAGCCAAAAAAATAGGACGGAACGTGAATTGATTTCTTTTAGGTATAGGGAAGATAATAAAGTCATTCCAGGATTTAGGTGTAGATTCGGAGAGTAAGAAGGAGTTAAAGATATTCAGAAGAGAATGCAATGAAAGCGTGTGGAGAGATTTTTAAGTATAAGGAACGATATACCATCTAAACCTGGTGAGGAGTTGGAGGATTTATTAATGATAGAGCTCATCGTAACGGAAAGGAAGAGATAAGAAGTGCGACTCTGAGTTGGATGGAAGGACAGGAAGCGAGATTTCGAAATGTTCCGGACACTAGTTAGTAGTTAGTAACGAATTTGTTTCATTTTTGATGATTAATGTTATCTTAGAAATACGGCGATTTGTAATTTTTTTTTTTTTTAAATGTACATCGCACGTAAAATCATGTAACCTGTACACCACGTAACGTGTTCAATGAAAATGGTAAAATTAAAAATTCGAACCAACACACACACCTAAATCCGCAATAGTAAAATATACTAAACCTATATTATAATCCAATTGATTATGCATTGTTTTTGCTAGAACATTTGTTCAATCCCTATGCATGTTTGTCTTGTATTTAAGCTACAGGTTGAATGGAAAAAAGAGTTTTATTTTTAAAAAAACATAATATACCCGTTATACGTAATCTTTCAGTGCTTGCTACAACTACGTTTCCTTTGTCTTCCCTTTTTTCTTTCTTTTTCATGTTATCATATAGCTAACGTGATTCATTTTTAATTTCTTAATAAAATCTTCCTCTATGTGTATATAGATGTATTTTTATTTATTCTTTTAAATTCCAACGAATGTGACTCGACGTGTGAAACTGGTATTTGAACAACTTATAAGATAAAATTTCATAAATGCGACGATGTAACACAAATTATTAACGACAGTAGAGTGAACGTGATGGCGTCCGCGTATTTGCTTCAAGTGGTCGCTGTTTGTTAAGTAAGGAATATGGCACATATATTAAAATTACCATTCAAAGATTAAACGCACTGTCGACGTCTTTACGGTGCAATCGCCGAAAGGAGTACTTTGAAAATAAACATTATCGGATTAGCTACCCCGTATAAAATATACCGATTAGAAATTTAACGAGGATAAAGGTATCGATGACGTTTCTAAATCTTTATCGTAATTGTAATCTTTTTTCTCGGTAATATTTTGAAAACTTCCATTTTTATTTATTTACTTAGCATAGTGTTTACATTTCGGCTCAAGTATTGTCACGAACATTTTTAAAAACTGTTATTTTAACGCCTTCATTGTCATAAACCATTAACCACTGTGCTCAATCGGGCTTCTTCATCTATTCCTTAAATTCACCCTAATTACCTTAGGTTTCGTTCAGAGAATATTAAAAAGTAACATCAAATAAATAATAAAAGAATAATCTGACAGCAATAATTCAGCACCGGAAATAAAGACAAATCTAAATGAGATTTGAAATTTAAAAAAATAAAATAAATATTACTTTTAACAAAAATAAAAAATAATTAAAGTCTAATGAAAATATTATCTTTCTTACTATTTCTAAACTACCATTTAGCTAGAATTTTATAATTTCGTTTTATTTTTCACCCCTAAAAGTAAAACAGAAGTTAAATTAAAAATTGTAATAATTACATATTTTTAAAACGTTTTTATGAATTTCTATAAAGGTCGCTATTTGATTTTCTTTATGAAAGAAGGGCTATTTCTCAAATCTGCTGCCTACTGTAAGAAGATTTTACGTAATTATGTAATTCCCCCCACCCCCAATGTCCTTCTGAATCCGCCCCTAATTATTATTATTACTATTATTATTATTATTATTATTACTATTATTATTATTATTATTATTATTATTATTATTATTATTATTATTATTATTATTATTATATAGTTAATAATGAGAAATATATAAATGAATATCACGATTAATCGCGGATATGTTAAAATTTAGTCTGTTGATCTCGTTAAATTTTTACCTGTTTTTGTATTCACTGTTTTAAAACTATAGTGGTGGCCCGCGCGAGAATTACGAATGATGTTAATAGGACAGGTTACAACCGTGTTGACCTATGACTTATTTAACAAATGGTGACTGACTGTTTTTCTAAAAATTATCGACTTAAAATATATTTAGCTCCTTTCATTTTGTTTTTTTCTTTAACGTTTCATTCTTAACCTTTCTACCAACTGACGGGTAAATTTATTTTCTTAAAAAACTGGTATCGATTATGAAATACGAGAAAATACGAATTTTTTAATTTCCCCCTGACTAAGCTGTCATTCCTTTTGTCGGACTTTTACACTTTACAATTAGTCTCATCGGACGTCCCGGATTAAAGTACATTAAGCGTTGCAGCAAACTATCCGGAACGTATTCGGGACATTTACTAAACGGCCATTACGTTAATTTCGATACAATGCTCGTTCATTCGAAAGAGTTTCTGACCACTTTAAATTGATTGTAAAATTTCATGTCCCGATCTTTGTTACGGTTTGATTCGCTCTCTCCTCCCTGACATTTGTAATAATTTCTGTGTTTCTGAACAACGGGAGAAATATTTGCGTCATCAGTTATCCACTTCATTTTTAAATTCACCCAACACGAAAGTGATGGATAAGGCAGGGCTATATTATTTATTTTATTGAATACAGGATTGATGGCAAGTTCTAGAACAAGAACACAATCTAGAACGTTACTAAAACAGAATGTGTACACGGTTTGAAGAGGAAGACCGAGTTTTAGAAGTTGAGAATAAAATAAATCACGTTCACGGGTAAAACTGTCGAAAAGTAGGTGATCCGCGCGCCACGAATATGATAAAAATTATCAGGATGTAAAAAAAGAAGATGCAATGAAGGAAGGAGAAGACCGCGAGAAAAATGAAGATGAGATATTTTGGTAATTATTGATTGACGCAGATCGGTGTATTTACAAGCAAGATCGAGAAGCAGGGATGAAGGGTTAAGAAGGAGGAGAAAGAAATTTTACAGATAACTAAATGGAATTAGTTCAGAATATTGTGCGCGATGGAATCTTTCTAATGGGACGTCCATTAGGGGCTGCTGATCTAAATGGGATGCTCGATAGGTTCGTTTTCCGCGATGCCAGTCAGCGTGTTGAAGAATTCCCAAAAAGAAGTGAATGTTGATAAACCGGTCACACGATGATATCGGAGAAAGATGAAAAGGAAGGAGGAGATAAGGCGAGAAGAATGCTTTGAGAATCGAAGACAATAAAGATTTCGGTAGGACCTTCAGAGGAGGAAATAGAAGTGATATCTCCGAGGTCGGCGCATTAGATTCAGCCGTAAAGAAGAAGCGAACGGAAAATGGCTTAAAGAATTGAGAATGACTCTAATTCAGCAGGAACGAGAACGAGGTTTCAACTAAATGTGTTAGATCACCTTCATATTCGTCAGTAAAGATTACAGAGCGGTTAGACAATAGGCAATTAACGGCTTTAAGTTAATATTAATATCATACATCCTTTGTGTCATTTCATATACTTGATATGAACAATACCGGTAATTAACACAAATAAATTAAATATTCGAAAGAATTAAAACCATCCACATATTTCGGAGCAAAACTCCCTATATTCATTGTGTGATAAGGAACAAAAATTGTGCTCCTTGTCACACCACGAATATGGGGAGTTTTGCTCTAAAACATGTCGATGGCTTCAATTCTTTCGAATGAATACTTTTAACATATTCGTGTCAAATACTGGCGTTGTTCGTGCTATTCAAGTAAATTAACGGTGTTATTAAATTACCAGGAGGAAACAATTTAAGAAGTGATAGCGTGAAGACGACATCCGGTGGTTGTAGCAATTTTGAGCAAGCATCGTGAGATGTAGCGAATGAAAAAGTTGCAACGCATGCGCTCTTACACTTTTATCGAGATGGAGATGACGATCTGTTATTAATCATTAACTGCAGGAGGGGGACCCTTATCGAAGGAATCATTTATTTTTAGAACTTTAGGAAAAAATGCCAAATAAGAACAAAAAAAATGCACTCATTGATCTCGTATGCAAACATGCTGACCTTAAATTACATCATGTCCGAAAGAAACAAACAATAATAATTGTTTAAATTATTTGAAAAACATAATAATTTGATTAATTGCCGCGAAATGTTTGCAAAGACTGACGCTTCTTCAAGCATCATTCTCGCTAATGCAGTCTTTTAATATTGATAATAATCCCTTTGAAACAAAAATAAAAACGCGGGGAAAAAATTTTGCGGTGTTTTTTGTTTTTTTTTAAAAATTTATATATACATTATTTATAATCAATGTTGCTCGCAGTAGAAATAGTGCAGGAAAAATGTAAGGAAAGGAAAAAGGAAAAGTTTAATCGAGTAACTCTAATGTGAGGCGCTAGATTAGGATTAATAATCAGACCAAGCAGTAATAACCGTTCTAACGAATAAAGTAAACGCCATTAAAAACAGTGAAGTTTAATTCAACGTAATTTAAGTAATAGGTAGCGCATCACGACACCATTTTCTACGTCTAAGAAGTCTGGATGGATTTCCTGGAATGGCTGGCGTATCGACTGATGTTTAGGTTTGAACTAAGTTCAGTTTCTCCAAAAACCTTTTGAATTGTTCCGCGTAGGCATCGGTGAAAAATGATATGTGTAGATCTGAATGCAGTGTCAAGTTTGAAACACATTTCGGTGCGGATGATATTTAAAAAATTAGTCTTAAAACTTAACATTTCGGAAAGCTTACATTTACCATTATCAGAAACACATCATCAGAAACAATATTTCTGATAATGGTAAGTGTAAGCTTTCCGAAACATTAAGTTTTAAGATTAATTTTCTAAACACATGGTGATGTCAGCTGTAACACCATAGAAGTTATTAATGTTTAGTTAAGAAACAGATATACGTTTAACATTAATGAAGAGTAGATTGGAGTCATAAAATCGCGTGGTTTATCTTCCTACAAGATCTAGTACCGCTTATCAGCACCCTTATATCGACAGACTGTCGAAACTAAGTTAAACGTTAGTAGCAATAGCGCTAGTTGTTTATCTTATTAGCAAATCATAAAAGATAAAAGAAATATCTCTCGGAGAGCGGTAAATATAAATACTATTATTATCATTATTAATAACCACACACTTACATATATAACGGAAAGATTATGTGCTCTAGATATTTCATAAAAATTGTAAACTCAAAAACCTATCTCCTCACTTTGCACGTGAAATGTAAATGAAAATTGAAAACAAAAAAAATAACGAAAATCGGAAATTCATCAAAATATATGTAAATAAAAACAAGTTCAGTCAAGCATGATGTTTCATGCGCTGAGGATTCCCCGTACGTTAAGTTAACCACATAAGCATAATATTTATATTCACACGATGCTAAAACTCAAAAAATAAATTTTAATTTTACCCGCTGCAAAGAGGAAGAGAAACGTATTTTTTTACGATTCTTTGAGGTTATCGTTTTTTCTTCAATAATTTCAAGTTTTCCGCGCTTCCAGGGCCTAATTTTGATGTTGGAAACCGGGGTGTTCCAAACTAGAAAAATATACGTGAAAGGTTCAACATTTTTGGCTACAATACTCGCGGCACTAAGGAGGTGGACACGTCATTTTACGCGCTTTTTTGAGCTTTCGGGCAACTTTGAAAATTTCGTTAAGAAAATGAAATATGGTTTCGTTCCCGACAAATAACCGATCTTTCCAACTATATATCACATGCCCGGTAAAAAAAAATGTTTTTTTTTTCAAAATTTTTGAGCTTTTGGCGCCCCAAGCGTCTGAATATAAAGTTTAAAAATTGACTATATTTTCCTATGAAGCGGTCCTTTACGCATGTATTCGAAATCGGTTTCTCCAACGTTTTTATTCGGGCTATTACTTACCTGAACTTTTTTCGGTTTGATGTTTTTAGTCCAAAAGGGGGGGGGCAGGTTTAAATCATTTTTTACCGTAACTTTTTGATTTTATGAAAGGACTTCTGCATTTTATTTTTTATCTGAGTTATGAATTTTTTAAGGATGATTTTCGGGGTCGTTTTAAATTCCATACTACATATATATTCTTGACGGTTTTTTTGTTTTTTGCCGTTTAAGATAATCGGTTAGCTTTAAGTTACAGATATGATTTTAAAGGGAATTTTAATTATAACTTATGTTCCGAATTGGAAGTTTATAAGTCTAACTGTTCGTGAGTTATCGATTTTTATTTGATATTTTTGTCGTTTCTGAACCATCTTATTGAGATTCCGTAAATTATATGTATACGGAATCTTGAAAAAAAAAAAACTAGCAAATTTAAATAACACACAAAAAGGGAACTAAGTAAAATTCATGCGGTATTGTAGGTGAAATGTGTGTAATAAAATAAAAAGAATGGAAGATACAGAAAAAAGCTGTACGATGTGATAAAAAAAAAAAAGGAAAGCAACTAAAAATGGAAATAAAACAGGTTGATTCCTTAAATTGAAAAATTGTCAAAAACGAATCATCGAAAAGATCGAAAACCAAAAACAACTTGGTAATCCAGTAAAAAAATTAAGTAATTTATTTATTTATTTTTTTATTTTTTGTCTACCCTGGCCTTGACCCGACAACATGAAAAATTAAGAGATAGAACTAAATAGTCAGGCGGTCAGAAATGGAAAAAATAAAGGACAACAGCAACGGAATAACTGAAGACAATGGGAAAAGCTAAAAGTTGGGCGTAAAGAAAGGATCGTTCGTTAGAGAGTGCAGAACATTCGAAAAGGATATGATTTGAATCGCAAATACAAGAAGACTCAGAAGCGTGAAGAGAGCAGAAAGGAGAAGGGGACAAAGCGAATCAAAAGCGAGAATAAGGGAGTAGAAAGTGCTTGATCCTGAACCTAATTAAAGAAAGAACTGTGGAACTATGACAGACAGGAATAGAATGAAACCAAGGCAGGAAACGAGGAACCGGTTGAATAAGACGGTACTGTGAAAAGCGATTTGAGAATAAGGATGGATACATGTCTAAACAAAGTCTGGATTGATTAGAGTGTGATAAAGAAAGAATGTCTGAAGAAGTTTACTATAGGCTGGAGATTTATGTGGAAACGGAAGAAGAAGGGAAAATATCAAAATAAAATGTTTTTAAAAAAAAAAAATATCAACTTTCAGAGTTATAAAAATTTAATAAAAACGCACTAAAAAGTAAAAAACAATTATTTGACAAAAAAGTATATTTCAGAGGGAAATACCTTAAGGTTATCATTACAATAATTTTTATAAAACATTAACAATTTAATAGAGTCGGCATCAAATTCATATCACGATATCTAGGAACAATTTAATGAATATTTAATGCAGTTTTTAATTATTCTTTTATGCCTACTCTAATTAAGTTATTAATGTTGTTCGAGGATTACCAATAATATCTCACACCTTAAGGTATATATCACTATGAAATATATTTTTTGTCAAATAATTATTTTTTACTTTTTAGTGCATTTTTATTAAATTTTTATAACTCTGAAAGTCGATATTTTTTTTTTTTAAAAACATTTTATTTTACAATTTGCGGCATTATACTTGAATTTTTTTCTTGGCTAAAAAGCAACATTTTTTGTCACATTATTCTCTATATTTTATGCTTTAAAAAAATCGATTTCTTTATTTTGAACTGCATTTCCACGGTAAAAACATCAAAAAATACATTTCCATGGTAATTTGGCAAATTAGTAGTATTTTAAGTCAGTCACCTCTGTTATACCAATAAAAAATAATAAGGAAAAAAAATTATTCAAAGGGACCGTATTATTTCACGTTTTTTGACGAATACTGAGTTTAAAATTCACTGATTTTCATCGGTACGCTCACATGATACCTAAGTTGAATGGTACTCTTTCTAATGGACAAAGAATTAGTAAAATCAGTCCGGATTAATACGAGTTATGCGCGGACAAACAAAAAAAAAAAAAAAAAAAAAAAAAAAAAAAAAAACACATACGCGGCAAACATACACGTTTATAATAATCTCCTTCTCTTTAGAAGTCGGTAAAATTAGTTTTAATAGAATCGCTAATTACCACGCAAATTTACGGCCGGACAAAAATGGATGAAGAACAGTTTTGATTTGACGCATGAACCCGAACGGTCCGAATCACCTTCGGAACAAATTTTTAAATGCCCCATGAACTTATAAAAGAGAGAACAGATAATCAAAAGTATTTTTTAAAAATTGAATATACACACATATATCTAATATTGAATTTATATACAATGTTTCCGAGTGGACATTGGCCAGTTGATTTTCTATTGTTACTGCACATAACGTACATGAGACGCATGTTTCGTTCTTTTGGCGCGAAACGTGTATAACTCGTGACAGTCATAAACTTGACGCATATACATATGCTCATTGCGTCATGGAACAGGGAGATATACCAGTGCTTCAATAGGCAGTCTTGTCGTGCGTGTCTAGAAGTGTTTAATAACTGAAAATTATTATTATTTTCTTATTATTAAAATTCTTCATATATCAGGTACGTTAATAAAAAATTTCTTTTCAAATTGTTGTATTTTAAATATAAATATTTTTAGTTGGTTTGGGGAGGGGGTACGTTAACTAAGAGCAACAGCCCAATCAACAAAAGGAATCTAAATAATAACTCAAAAGGAACATAACATATCAGATTTTAATCTGGTGCGAAATAGAATAGAAGCTAGAATAGGAACAACTGTTAAGGAAGGAAATGAGAGAACATAAGAGTAATGTGACTATGGAGTAGGAAGTCCAAGATCCAAAAGCTGAGAGTTATAGCCTTGTGCAACATACGTTAGCGGTTAAAAAAATAAAAACAAACAAATTCCAGGCCATATAAAACAGAATGATTTTCAATAAATATAGCATAATTGAAAAAAATAAAACGAGACCGTATGTGTAATTTGTAATCGAAACTCTTCACGTACATACAAATAAAAAGACATTTTGAAAAGTTACATTCCAATTTCGGCCTTCCATATATGTATGTATGAAGAAAGAAAAACATATTTTTTACAAGCAGTGTTTTAAAAACCTTTTTTGATTTCAAAAAATAACGTTACAGTTGCTATGAGTTTCTAAGTTGCCCCTTGCATTGCTTGCCACGGGAAACTTCTTTCAGAAGAATTTGTAAAACAAGCTTCTTTAGAATGTAATCGCTACTTTGTTTGCAGATTTTAATGATAACCACTCGATTATAAACCGCATGATTGAATGTCGAAATACAATTAAAGATCGAGTAATAGAATTAGAAAGAAATATTTGTTCATACATACACGACGACTTCTATTATGCAGAAATGTATTCAGTTGCTTTAGATGAGAGTAATAATGTAAATGCTTATGTACTATTAGCAGTTTTTGCTCGATATAAATCAGGTAATATGATGCAAGAAGAGCTAATGAAACTAATTACGTTAAATTGGAAGTGTACCGGTCTTGACATTTTTATAGAAAGTGATACTGCATTTAAAAAAATGGATAAACACCTACAGAAAATTGTTTTTGTAAAACAGTCGGTGCACTCGATACTATGGCGAGAAAAAACATTGGTGCTATCCAGTATGTCGTAAACCAAAATATTACGCATTCTCTGACTGAATTTCGTTACATAATATACCACAGCTAGTTCTACGTGTAAAACAAGGTTTAAAAAGCATTTTCCAACGTAATGCCAGTTGTAATGGATGTCACATAAACTTTATAATCGCAAGAGGTCTTAATGAGCGGCAATTTGCACAATTGTTAGTTGAAATTGAGTGGCGGTATTCAGCGATTTTGACATACATTTACGGTCAAGTTCTTAATCAGTTTCGTAATTTTATTGGATGAAATTAAGTTCTTTTTCAATGGAAAAAAAAAAAAAACAGAGTAGTTTTGACGAATTTTCAAATATTGATTGGTTAAATGATTCAACGTTATTTTATGCGACATCACAATCGGCATTTTAATGAACTGAATAAAAAACTTCAAGGAAATGAACGAATTATTTTAATGATGTTTGAAAATGTTAAAATATTTATGACGAAACTTGACATCTTTACTGGAGATTTGGAAATGAAAATCGCGAAATATTTTTCTCAATTACAAAAACATTTTCAAAGCACGATAATTTTCGAAAATATGCTGGACGTTCAAGGAAAATTCAATAAAAAAATATATTGGGAAATAATATATCGTAAGGTGATGATAATTCTTACACAATATGTATTAATAATTATTGGGTAGAAAAAAATGCAATAACAAAAATTACAGAAGTGCAAGAAGCAATAGAAGAGACTATTCATGCAACGAAACTGGACAATGGCAGCTAGTAATTCTATATTCAGATAGGACCATCGAAATATTGAAACTATGAGATGTCGGAACAATCTAAAAGTGAAGAAAGAATCGCTATTTAGGAAAGTTTTAAAGAATAGTTCAGAAGAAATATTGGAAAAATTACACACTATTGCGTAACCGAATGTAGAAAAATGAGAGTAATAAATGAAAGAGATTTACATGAAATTTTGAAATTTTACTTTTAGACTATGAGGAGCTAATAACTGAAAAAAGCAAACAAATGAAAACCAACGCAAACTACTATACACACAGTTTTAATCAGATTTAATTTGCACGAGTGGTTACGCTTAATAAATGAACACATTTAATCGGTTTATTCTGCGGTGTTACAACACATTTTTCGAACATTACCATTTGGATCGCTAAAATTGTTCGTCTTTCTTTTTATCTGACACAACAATTCGCATACTAAAAAACTTTATACCTTAATATTCTGTTTGTGATCATTTTACCAGTAAAAACCGTAAGCAGTGCCTAACCGGCCCTTTAATGTGAATGCATTAATAAAAGAAAACTAACCTATCCCTTCAGTGAGGGCTAGATATCCATGTTCATAACAGTAGCATAGTTAAGAGTCAATTGATAGGGTCAAAATGTATTAAATTAATTAAGCTATACTCTATTAAAGGGACTAATGAATTGATAATTATCCTCGAGAGTATTAGCAAAGGCGGTATAGCGATACATTTAAGTCCACGATAATCTGGACTAACGGATAGCGACAGCTCTGGGATCGTGTAGCCAGTACGGTCGATTAGCATCCATAAAATCGTGCCAGTAGCGTTAGGAAAAATAATAAGTGACGATATCTCTTCGTTACGTTACCGGAAGAACATCACGGCACCATTTTGTTTTAATTTCCTTTTAGCATTGCCCCCGGGCGATAGTCTATTCTATATTTAATTAATGTACGGGGACTCTGAGTTTCTCGAAAAACCTTCTTATATTCTATAATATGTATAACAAAAGGGATACTTAAATCATCACGGACAGAGTCATGTTAGACACATATTTTGGGACTGCTACGATTGTTTGAAGAATGCTGGACTACGCTGCCTTTAAATTAAGTATTATTTCTATACTGGTGCAGTGATAGATAAATGGGTTTTTTGAAAAAATTTTCCCTAATAATAAGGGTGAATAAGTGTATCCACTTTTCGGACAGCGTGATAGTTCCAAGTAAGTCACCAGTATGCATTCTCGAAAGTATTTCACGGTATCTGATTGTTGTATTTCAGAGTTATCTGTTTTTATCTCGCGAAATATAATAAATCGATCGGGGGGGAAGTAACCGAATTCTATTTACCGGAATTTGTCGCGAATTTAGTGTGATTAATATCGGAATAGGGCTATATCGTCGACGAGGAAGGAATCTAAGATAGTCTGATCAGAGGCAGGTAAATCAGCGGTGTAGGAAACTAGTCCAAGAAGACTCTGCTATAAAATTAGGCTAACATTATTTCTTCGCTGGATATCGCATTATTAATTTTTACAACAAAAGTAAAGAAAGAATAAAAAATCGATGGCACTAGTTGCTTGTGATAGTTTATAGAATAGCTCACAAGACGCGATCAAATATGCTTGAGATACTGCCAGAAACTTAATAAATGTAAATACATATATGTAATATAAAAATCGAGTAAAAAAAAAAAAAAAAAAGAAAGGAGAGAAAAGAGACTGATAATTATAAGTAGGTGTGTGGCGATGGGGTCAAAACTTAAAGTAACAAGGTCAACAAACACAATTTCCACTCAATCGACTCAAAAACATAAAGATTACAGACACGAGTTGTTTTCTGATGATGGATAGTGGAATCTCTCCAAAACGTCAAAACAAACACTCCTCATTAAACATGAAAGTTCCAATACGTCTGAAATGCGCACGAGGCCTTTTTTTTGAATTATCATATTTTCTTCGACTTAATTCCACTTAGTATAGAACTCGTTTGTTTATTTTTATTCCTATTTTTTCGTTAATTATTCATCCCGTTAGGTCGCATATAATATTTTCCTGATGGGGTTTTCATCATTCGTATCGAGGCAACGGAGCAATTTTGTACCTTGGCGTCGCGCTTTGTTTCTTCTGATTCGGGATGATGTTGGACAATTAAACACGCGTTTTTCAGTTAATTTTCCATTAATTTTCGATTAATCGAAAATCATCAACAACGATAGTGTTACGCAAAATGAAATGAACACTAACGAAAAATTTTCGATCGGAATTTAGCGAAATTCCTTATCATTTCCAGGAGTCTGCAGATATCGAACTCGACAATCTAACGAGTCAAAATGAATACGTACATTTTTGAAAATAAAATACAAAAAAGGAAAAAAAAAGATGCATGTACGTTGTTTCTCTTCGTCGCGTAAGAAACATTTTTTCGTAACTACTAATTTGCCTTCTTTCGCCTACTTCGGAAACATCGAGGTAATTATCTGTCAGTTTTCGTTGATGGAAAAATGAAAACGATATCTGCAGAACGGTGGGCTTGTATTTAAATTAATTCTCCGATTTTTCAACTCCCTGCCGTTTTCTATTTAGTCGAATGTTTTTCCGGATGAACATTTATAATTTTCTTTGCGCTCATTCGATGTTAAGCAACCGGGAAAAAAAACACACACACACACATTAAAGAAACATCGGAATTCCTTAAAATAATAATAAAAAATAAAAAAAAGGTTTGTTACGTAAGGAAAACTTAATTTTAAACGAACTGGCGATTTCGAGTTACGACCATAAAAAGATAAGATGAAAAGTGCTGAACCACGAAGCATTATTGTGGATTGAGCGATTTTTAATATTAAAAGTCAAGAACGGAAAATTAATTTTATGATTAAAGGGAAAATTTATCACTTCCTCCGTTTAAAAAGATGTTAATATTTATAAAATATAAAATTACCGAATGAGTTGACGCGATTTATAGTGCAAATGAAGTATTCTCTTTCTAACGCGAAAAGCAGATTTCTTCTCGTGACTAATAAGATGAGGAGAGCACAAACACCCCCCCCCTCCCCCCGTTAACACCGGAGGTCCGAATGATTTAATTAATAATGTAAATAATATGAACCAATTATTTAACTTTTATTTCGCCATCGACAGCTGCGTGATGTTTGTTTCAGTTCTAAATAGAAATTATAATCATTTGTATATAGCGCTGTAGTTTGTTTTTTTGTTTTTTTTTATGCAATATATAGCACAACACCACCTGGTTTCGGATTTAATTCCAACTTACGGATTAATTTATTCACCAGTTTCATGAACATTTTAAAGTAAAAAAACAATAATAAATACGTAATAATAATGATAATAATGATGATAATAATAATAATAATAATAATAATAATAATAATAATAATAATAATAATAACAATAATAATAATAATACATAAGTCACAATAATTCTATTTTTCAATTTTTTGAAAGTATATTTTAGTTTTTGCGTAATATTTAAAATCGTGCCGTGTAAAGGGCGTGAAAATGCTTATTTCATTACGAAATTTCATTATTTAACACGGTAAATATGCGTAAATAAGCATTGTTATAAATTTACATGTACCTTTCATTAGACTCAAAATTCATGTAATATTCGTGTATTACCTCCATTTCCCAGAACGGTCAATTTCCATCTCCAAAATCAATTTCGCATACGGAATTGCTAAATTAATAACATACACATTGACCGAACGTTGATCCGATCTGAACACGGGGCAACTCACATAACTGGATTGACAAGTTGCATAAACGATTAAACACTTAGCAGTGATGTATACACGAAATTTCATTATTTTTTGTATTATTCTTGTTTCCACGTTAAAGTATTCTCGACTTTCAAAAACAATACAAAATCCATAAGCCAGATGAATATTTCATTACGGGATTATATCAACTGTATTCGAATTTATAACGACGTCCTGTCTGCTTTTGGACTTTGACACAATATTCCAACTCGTTCTATAAAATATAAACGTAAATATCTGTCATGCCCAAACAAAGAGACATTACGCCTTCATCTCTATTTTCAGTTACCGCGGTGTAAATAAACTGGAAGTACACAAGCTCCGTCCCGGCTACTCGGATAATAAGACCCTCGAGCTGTGTTCCGGAGGTCGGATTTTCTACCTGAAATTCGTCCAGCTTTTATCCCCACTATTCTCTTGAAATCTGTGAAAGTGCAAGACAATTTTTGAAAGTACTCCCCTTCATGTGCAATGCTATTTATATGTACAAATGCGTAGCGGGTTACGAAGCCGCCGATTAAAACTGAGCAAAAAGAGCGATTTCTGCATAAAAATATGTGCTTCTTTAGGAAAGTGGCGCTATTAGTCGTCAGCGATTCGTCATGAACGTGCCGTCAAAATTCTTCTTCTTCTTCTTCTTCTTCTTCTTGTGGTGCCCTACGTCATTGAGGCGTCGGCTATCTTTAATGTTCTGCTTCTTGCCGCTTTCATCAAATCTTCGAATTTCTTTAATCCTGTCCAGTCTTTTATGTTCATTATCCATCCAAACTTTTTCCTGCCTCTTGGCCGTTTGCTATCTATTCTACCTTGTAGTATGTTTTGTAAAATACGGTATTCTTCTCCACGGATTATCTGGCCGAAATATGCAATTTTTCTTTTTTGAATGATGTTCCACATTTCTCTGTTAACTGCTGCTTTTCTTAGAACTTCTATATTTGTCACCTTTTCTGTCCAAGGTATCTTCAGCAGCCGTCTCAGTAACCACATCTCCAACGCCATGAGCCGCTTTCCAGATATTTTCTTTATAGACCACGTCTCTACACCATATAGCAATACCGGCCATATATAACATTTAATGACCATTAATCTTATAGGTAGAGGGAACTTTGGTTGTATTAATACATTACTCGGTTTTCTGAACACGTCTTTGGCTATTCCACATCTGATTCTGATTTCTTCGTCACAATCTAATTTGCAGTTGATCACTGAGCCCAAGTATCTTACCGTGGTTTATTTTAAAATGATTTAAATTTTTTTTTCTTTTTGATTCTAGTTTTACAGTTTTAATTCGTGAAGCATTCATTGTTTTAAAATTTATTTATTTTCTTTATTTAAAGACGCTCCACTCTGCACGGTTATTTTCGTCTTTTATGTAATTACATAAGCTAATTATTGCGCGTTATTATAGAGATTGGTTAATTTTAAAGAAGTTAAAAAAATGATTAATATTATTAATATCGTTATTTAAAATGATGTCCAAAGTAGCATTTTAAAAGTTATTCCTTTATATGCTTTTTTTTTATTTATTTTTTTTTCAATTTTGATTTTTTTAACATTATTCTTTTTGATCTAGAATAATTTTTTTGGTATTATCGCATTTTTAAACATACCAGCTATTGTAATTAGCCTCCGGACGCAACTTGTGTGTATTATACTTGAGAAAAAAGGTACTTTCTTCGGGTATCGGAATAAATTTATAATCGTTTACACCATGATGTAAATAAGCGAATTATTTACTTTTTAATTATGATAAAAATGTTAACAATGTGTATCAACAACAAATACAGTATTTAATTTTTAATAAAGCCTAAAAATATACAATGATCATTTAAATATTGGTCGCTTTCCTTTTACAATTTACTTGTTTCGTAGAATTTTCTCGATGATAAGATCTAGACCAATCGATTTATCCTAAATTCCCAAAAACCTCTAATTCACGATTTCGTCGAAATCGTTTGGAGCCGTTTTCGAGAATCCGGTTACATATCCGCAATTTTTACTTAAAATGTTAGTATAAGATTTTTTAAGAAAAACACTATTACATGAGTTTCCTTATAATATGAACGATTGGCTAAAAATTCGCATAAAAATAATTTAAAATTACTCATTATTTAGACTGGCATTTTTCTAGTATTTTCTACACCGCTTTTACAGAAAACCTAGGACGTCGATTAAATGTTTTACTATTGCATTAATAAAAAAATTGAGAATTTGTTGTTTTTTGTTAGTTTAATTCCAATAACAGGTTTTACTGAACTATGCGAGTAGACGCATACTCATAATTCACGAATGTTAATAACGCAGGTTTAATATTCACGCTCGAGCTATTTCCACACTTTAACTTTTCAATTGTAAATGTTAATCATGAAAATAGTACGGAATTTATTATTGCGAAAGACACGTTATTTTTTTTAATTTACGATTTAGATCTTGTTTTATGTTAGTCTTTTTTTTTATTTTTTTATTTTTCTGATGAGTAATAATTCAAAACGGCTTCCACTGTAATTAATATATGAATTATACCTGAAATCTGAAAAGATGCAACGAACTCGAAAAAACAGCGAAAAACTTCTTTAAAAAATGGATTAAGAGAGCTGGGGAAAAACACCATTCATTCACCAGTTTGTTTATGTTAGGTTAGCTTTGCCTATTTCATTTGACGGTGTATTTGTGTTTTATAAATATGTATAGAGTATAAAATATTAGATGTTATTACATGTGTAAAATGGTTGGCTTACTCTTTTACCCGCACTTCGAATCGCTGGTGAGCATTTTGCGATATATATCCATTTTGACAGTTTAACGGAGGAAGGGTTTATATTTTGAAATCGCAGTTTGATCCTGTTGAGAAATTTCGGAAATTTTGAAAATTACTTTCGCCAAGTTACAATTCTAGGACGCTAAAAAAAAAAAAAAAATGTCATCAAAGATAAAGATTTTTTTCTGCAGGTTTCTTTTTTTTACAAATTTATACGAGCGTTTTTAACTATATACACAGATGGACCATTCTATTCCATTCACATCACATATATGTACAACGCTATCCTCCGACCGAAGAGTACACAGTGCATTCACCATGTCTGTTCCACATTTTAGCGGCTTTCCCCGCGATTTTGTCTCTTCAGTTTTTCCCTAGGGATAATACATTTTGTTTCTTTTAGCGTGTTGTTCTTTGTCTGCATCACGCGACCGAATTAGAATCAGTTTTCCTATTCTACTTAGTCGGTCATTTCCAATTCTTATATTATTGAAGTATTTTTCAAAAACATCTAGCCTAACTATCAAAACTATCAGCGATTTCATTAATAATTTTATTAATGCCATGGCCTTTCGAAGTGGTGCGTTAAATCCCGATTGCTATTCTTCTTTTTATTTCTGCATTTTCTGATATTTTAGCCCAACTGAATGTAAACGTTCTTTGCTCACTTCGAAGCCATTAACAGTGCCCATGTTATATATCTCTTCCCTTACTGGTTATCATTACTTTGGCCTTTTTTCTTTTTCCGTATACTTTTAAATCAGCTTCCCCGCTAACCGCATTAATTTTGCTTCTAACTGTTAGTTCATTTTTTTAGATGTCAGCTCATTATTTTAGACGTTGGTTCATTTTTTTAGATGTTAACTCATATTTTCAGATGTCAGCTCATTATTTTAGATGTTAAATCATTATTTTAGATGTTAACTCATATTTTTAGATGTTAGCTTATTTTCAAATGTTAGCTCATTTTTTTAGATGTTAGCTTATTTTCAGATGTTAGCTCATTTTTTCAGATGACGCTAACAGGGCCGCCTGCATATCGTAAATTATATATATCTTTATTAATCCGATTAATATTCTTCCTGCCGGCCATCTGTTTCACATTATCTGCTGACTGCAACGGTTGAACGGAATCAATGATAATATGCGCTTCTTCCGTACTTCTTTTTGGATCATAAAAGGATCGGAGTATTTAGCCTATTGACAGTCTATAAAGATTTACCATTATCTAAACCAAATGTTTGGACCCACTCTCGGCAGCACTTTCTCTAGTGCCGATTTCGTCAAACACTTTCTGATAATCAAAGAAACTTATGCGTGCAGATATATTAAATTCTCTTAGCTTTCCGATAATTCGTTTCAAATTTGAGAAACATAAATTTTCTCTTTGGTTAAAACTTAGCTTGCTCTACCGGGATCTCCGGGTAAGCGTAGTGCGTTTATCATATACTATGTGTATCATTAACTTGAGTGCTGAATAAGTTTGCCAAGGACCTCTTCTTATATATCAATATCGTGTACGTCCGGAATTTGTCAGGAAAAAGATAAAACTCAATGCTCTTGGGGAAGAAAAAAGGGTTTTGTAAAAGAATTTCGGACAGGAATACACTATTAAGAATAAAGAGAGGCAAAACGAAATCTAATAGGTGCTAGACTAATATATATATATATATATATATACATAACAATGAGAAGAATTAAAGATTGACAGAAGAGGATGGAGGTGGAGCCGTTAAATAAGAGACAGTGCATTTCCCGGAACGAATAGGAGTAGCATTTTTCTTTTTTTGAACGAAAGAGAAAAGGCGATCAATGAAAGACATTTAAAATAGGAAGTGTAGAGTATTAGCGGTTCGGAAAAAGCTGTCACAGTCGTCTTGGGATAAAGAAAGATTTTAAGCCATTTTAAGGAAATATTCGAAAGGACAGGAACAATCCTGGCAAGGCGGCCTACTTACTCGTTTACAGGTATGCCGGGGTGACTAGCAATCTGCGTAAAGAGACAGAGGATGATTGGAGAGAGTAATGGATATAGGGTTCAAAGATATTGTAAAAGTACTTAGAGAATCATTAGGACTGGTATTCGGAGTCGGAGAAGAGAGCCTTCACCAGTTGATATGTACTGGTGGTTGCGTAAGTGGGGGGAAATCAATTCGGATGATTGAAGAAACCGAAAAAGCAGAGACTACTTATTAGAAATGAGAATCCGACGTCTCTTAAAGAGATTAATCGCTTAAAAAGCAAACAAAAAAAAAAAAAAAAATAGACGAGAAGGCAATTGGACTTTTTACAGTACTATGCATCGTTTAGCTTTTATCATTCCGTACTAACTTCCTTCAATAATATTAAATCAATAAAAGCAAAAAGATATCAAAAAAAAAAAAAATTATCCGATTTCGTATTATTTCGTAATGTACCAATTAAAAAACGCGGTCTAGATAAAATGACCACTCGAACAATCGTCGGTATTTAAGGTGTAGCAGCCCGGTCACGATAACATGCCTTCTTTTAATTGAAGTGTTGTTTGCACTTTTTCAGACAATACACTACTGATCGCAGTACGATTCATAATATTTGTTAAGTAGTATTTTAATAAAGTATCATAAAATGAATTAGTAATCAGAATCGATAAACGGAGCTAAATCAAAAAAAAAAGAAACGATTAAGGAGTCGGAAATAATATTGCAGTTTGTTTTTATTATTTTTACGAAAATCGATAAGAAAAAAAGCACACGCGCCCGTAAGCCGCGAAATATAGAAAAACAGAAGCGGTAAAATTCATCAATAATAGATGTAAAGAAGATGCGATAACGATCGATGATATGTAGTCGCGATAATGGAACTGTTCTCGTAATTTATGCGCTCCTTCTATCGCCATTTCCGAAGAAGCGGAACAGGTGTAGACTCTGTTATTTAAATGATAGCGGCAATCGATAGGTATTAACAACAATTATATTTAGCGTGTCTTATTAGAGAGAAGTTATCAGCTCAGAGCGACCAGTAGCGCAGTCGCGACCGAGAAATAGGCTATGAACCGTGCTGAATGGTTGGAGGCGTGTTTAGACATAGTAAAAACACGCCAAGTGAAACGAAATGAAAATGATAAAAAAGTAGTTGATAAAGACGGTCGATCGTCTCGAAGGTGTGTTTTTGAGTTCTTTTAATTGAAATTAATTCAAGCACAATGTCTAGTTCACGTATTAAATAATGAAAATAAAATCGAGTATCGAAATCTCGTTCTCGAGTACTTTTTACCCGAACAAACAAAGAAAACTCCTACAAACGCTCACACATGCACACATATGTATGGACGTATATGCATATGTACGCTGGAAAATCACTTATAAATATGTGAAGTGCTTCGAAGAAATCGGTTAATATACGAATGTTCGAGAACGAAACATCTGTATACACGTCGATTTTTTTCGTATTTCTTTCTTTTCCGCCCTTTTATGTTACACGCGCGCTATCTACGATTATTAATTATTAATTAATAAATTATCATTAATAATAAATTATTATTAATAACTGATTAATCGAGTAAGGTGGACTGTTATTATTATACGGAGGTATATTGTTCTTTCTACTATAAAATCGCGAATTGCATTTTACTCCGCTTTTATTACTGTGCCAATTAAATGATCCGTTCTCGCACGCGCCTTCGACGTTTTTCCTACGTCAATCGTCCGATTTTAATCTTTACATCAGTCTGCTAATTCCTTCATCGATCGCGCATATGCGGTAAGTATGAATGTTTCTTTTCACTTCGCTGCCATACTCTATCGAATAATTAATTGATTTATTCTTATACCAGTATTTCCGTCGCTATTATTATTTATTTATTTATTTAAAAAAAAAACAGAAAAAAAATTTAAAATCGAATTTAAAAGATGTCGCGTGAAATTTTACAGTATGGCGCAATATTGCTTTATAAAATGTCCAAGTAAATACATTAAAATGCGTTTTGTAATTTAATTATCCTTATTCCAGTTCCGGAATAATATTCTGTGATTTTTCGTTTAATTCTTTCTTCATTTGTAGAGTAACCCCTTATATATTATTGTTCATGATACCGGACTAGCGTTAACATTTTTACATTCGCTGGTCACACGTTCTATCTGTATCGTTGACAGTTCGAGATTTTATTTCGATAATACGCAGCCCGTTATGGTTTTTCTTCCGATTTCCAAATCTACTTGAAATAATATGTTGCCTTCTATTCCTGCTATCCCTGTCCTATCTTGAATAGTTTAGCCGGTACACATGGCACATTTGTTGTAATATTACAATGTAATTCTGACTGCAGTAAAATTTTTCTTTCTTTCTTCCGTCTTCGGTTCCTGATTTATTCGCTATAAACTTCTTCCTGTTGCATTCCTCAAACTTTATTTTAGTTGCTTATTGTTTCTGTACACCTGAGGGAGATTCCTATTCGGATCATCTCCTTTCTTACTGTACTTAACATTTATTGTTCCCAGAAGAATTTTCATATCTATCCCCTCCGTTGTTACGCTTATTCCTCCACTTTGAATTCTAATTGTCCCTTATTGTACTGCAAACTTTCTCCATATATACACATATATATACATATATATATATATATTTATCTATACATATGTAATCCACATTAATGACAAAGTCGTTCTTGGCTCCCATCACTTTTTTTGTCCCAAAACTTTACATATATTGTATATATAATAAGACAAAGTAACGACAGAATGGATTATTGCCCTGGTTAATTATGTTATTCTTTCATTAGGGTTTAATAAAAGAATCGGCTGCATTCTTGTGTTACGGAGGTAATGACATACATTTCTATACAAACCGTAAATTAAATTTTTTATTTTTGAATTCTTTCTGTTGAACTTATGAACTTTAACTTCACAGTCCCCGACACATAGCATTTACTTCACGCACAACCACCCACAAACACACACACACACACACATATATATATATATATATGTATATGTATATGTATATACATGTTAATTTTTCTGATTCTTTTTTCGTTTTTAATTTTTTTTCTAAATTCAGTTTCGGTCTTTTATCCACTTATATCTCTATGCAGCACATTGCTTCCCATATATTATATATGATTATAAAACTTGATTATTTAACCCTCACCATAGAAATAACTCTATTAATCACTAAACGGCAGTCTTCCGTAATGCTCGTACAATAGTCAATTTTAGCTACGCTATCCTTTGCTAAATGAAGTAAATATCTTACAGGTGTAACGCAAAAACGTTGCATATTTCATTACAGGATTTTCATATTACTCCCCGGCGAAAGAATGGCACAATCATTAATATATATATATATATATATATATATATATATATATATATATAACTTGATCTTTCGGACCTTGTTATGGGAATATCCACTGGAACCCCGGATGGTAATTTTTTATAATTCGTACAGAAGAATTGGCTTTCTACGTGATTTTTCAATTTACGATTTCTAACTGTTTCATTTCAATTTCGTAATAATTTCAGTTACATCTGATCGGTACAAAATGTTCGGATTATCCTCAGCGTAGAAATATCGTAGTTATTAATACACGTATTAATAACTGTCATGTTTAAGTCGATAATCGAAAATATTATGAAAAATTCCAGAACGCTTTTGAATCGATTAATTTTATGTAACGAAAATCGTAATGTGTAACGGGAGTGTGTTGTAAAAGGTACTAATGAAATTCGCGACTTGTGGCATGCAGAGGGCAATCAGAAATTCGTAAATTAAAAAATTACGCAACCAATTAAAATTTACTCTTCTATAAAAGTTAATCCACAGTGATCAGGAAGCTATGTGTTCTCATGGTGAAGTCCGAAGAATCGATTTACGTATAGTTGAATAAAAATTATCGCTCAATATTTCGATATTTAATGTTTTGTTTTTGGTTGTCTTTTAGGGAGTTGATACAGTTTTTCCTTTTTAGCTGCACCGGTTAAAATTGACTTTATATTTTTTGGCCATTTCTGTTTTGTTTATTATTTTTTATGTTTTCGCCTGTTAGTAAATATCATCTTCGCCGAAGAGGAAATAAATTAGAATCATAAATTTTTTTCCCGCTTAAAATTGGTAACTTAATTTTCAAATAATTTAAGTGATCGCTCGCGGGTATACGAACAGTTATAATTTTTTGCACCATCTACGATAATGCTGATGATCGTAATTATTAGAATTAGTGATCGGATAATACAATTGTAACATGTAAGCCCGCAGAGGCAGAACATAATCGGCTTGAACGCATTAAAAAAGTCGATTTACGATGCTTCCGATTATTGAAAAGTACCACATCCTTAGTAGGGCGTCGGCTATTGTGAAGTTAATTGGTGCAATCGAATTAGAAATGCGCATAATATAAACACAAAGTGCTAATTACAACATAGACAGTTTTCGAAGAATTATTATCTCGCTGGACGGGCAACGTGGCGGTACGTTCGTTAACAGTGTGAAGCGCATCTCTATCATGTTGTTACGTGCTAATTGGTCGAAAGTAATTATCATTTCTTACATCGGTAATTTCGATTATTACGATCGCTAAACAAAAATATCAAAAATTATCTTCATATTAATTGCCGAGTATTTCTTTTTCGATTTTTCAACTGAAAGAGGCGAAAATTGCGATGGAAAAGTTCCGTTTGATGGGATATATTTTCGTTTGTGCAGTATACAATTAATCCCCGTAGATGAAGATAAGCCCACGACGTGTTGCTCAAGTAATCGGGCGTTAGTAGCGCTATTCGATTTTCTAAAACAGTTTTTATTCTTCATTGAACGACGTCTGTTCTTTTTCTCTCTTCTTCTTTCTTCTTTCCTTCTAGTTTGAAAAGATGTTTTCTATCATCACATTCGAGGAACACACTGAACCATTTTTCAACGTATACGATCATGTAGATAACCTAACGGATGTCTCGCTTTAGGTCAATAAAAGAAAAAAAACTAAGTCGGATTTTTCTTAATAAAGAACAAATCGAGTAAATAAACGCACGATCGTTGCGTGTAGTTGTAATTAATCTTAAGAACGAGTTTTTTTTCTAAACGCTACACGTATGTTTTTGTTTCCGATCTTTATTGTGAAAGTATTTTTGTTCAGTTTCTCCGCCTAATTAACACATGTTGCATATCGCTTGCGAAAATTTCAGACGGAATTTTTCTTGGAGAGCTACAGTAGTATACGGTAGTTTGTAACTCGTTTGAATTCGAAACTCGATTCTATAAGCATTACAAAAATTCCCAAGTGAACTTGATCGCTGAACATATAACTACCGTAAATTATGAAACCGATGAGGTGGTAATCAACTTGGCGAAATATACTATGAATTCTATCGAAATCGATTTCTACAAATTTCCTATAGCGAAAGAACTCCTACCGACAGATGTACCGGTAAATAGTGGCATTCAGTTCTGATGAATTTAGACCATGTATCTGGTACCCTAGACTAGTCAGTGTTTTTTTAAATTCCACATTTTATGATATTATGATATATATTTTGCGCGCGAATTAAATATTTCTATTTGTTTTCTTTTTGTTTTTGTTTTTTTTTTTTTTTATTTTAAAAATAAGTCGTGGGTCTCCCAAAGCAAATATGCCCGTTGTATGTGTGCCCAACACTCTTATCAATGTTTATTATAAATAGTACACAAATTACAACTAACTTAACTTATTTCATGACTAACAAGAATAATAATATACTTAGCATTATGCATATTAAAGTAATAGCGTTTAAATGATTAAGTACATTATCCGGTCTATAATAATAATCCGTCTAGAATTAATGTAAAAACATTAGATGGAATAAATAAACTGCTGATGACGACACTTTAGTTAGAAAAATTAAAAGTCACACAATATAACATTAAAATCAGGCGTGTACGTGTAATAAGAGTAATTTGACCGAATGAATAATTTATAAAATTATTTTGTCCCAAATGAATTAAACCTGTAAAAATTCGATAGAAGAATAACCGGGAAAATTCATCTCGCCGAGGTTAACCTGTCTTAATGGCTTTTTAGAAAGATATAATCATTTGCCTTTCGAACGCCAACATTTTTAAAATTAAGCCATTGTTCGATTTTGATTCTAGAATCGTTCATACTAGGCTCGTTGTTCTTTAAATCAGTCCTCAATTAAAAATAAAATAATCGAAACATACGCCACAACAACCGATTATACAAGGCGACGAATTTTAGAATTTCGCGCATTAAAACGGACTACATTGGCATCACCACGTTGATTTAATGTAATGGCGACATGAACTCCGAATGAGTTTATGATACGCTCTGAACTATTTGCGCATGCGCGCTAATTCGCCTAAACATTCGTTTCTACTTTTAAATCTTTTTCTGTTTTTGTTTTTTGTTTTTTTTTTTTAATTTAAAATTTTATAGTAGTGTTTTTGTTCTTTTCGCTGTTTACGAATATAAATTCAATTTAAAATATTAATGTACATATTAAATTTCAGTGATTATCTCGGAGATAGCCGGTGAATTCTTTCCATAGAGAATTCATTACTGGTTATTCTGTGGCAATTACCTAAAAATTATCATTAGCCCAAACAGCATCGGGATCTAAAAATTATTATCATAGGGATATCGTTAATGATGCGTGAACTTTTCATTAACGTACACGTAGTTTATTTTTTTTCTTCCTTTACATATTATCGTTTATTTTTTTTTTTAAGATAAAATTTAAAACGCGACATAATTACAGATAATAAGTGTAATTACGAGGTTAAGAAATTTTTAATTTTAATCTTTAATATCCGTACTTCGGTCTTCGTTTTTAAGGTGCAATTCATTTAGCCACATCTTTTCACAGCTTACTATGGTATGTTGACCGTCATCGAGTAAGTAATCTTCGCAAAGTTCGCATTACGGAGTAGTAGTAGACTTTAATCCAAATCTATGTAAATAGTCGATCCATGTCCAATAATAATTTCCGGCCTAAAGAAGTTGAAGCCGAAACGAGATTTCCCAAACATACAGTGTACAAACTGATACGTTTTCCACCCATAGCTGTCATTTATTATCTATTTCTTGACGATTTTTTTTTTTTTTTTTTTTTTTTTTAGACAATGTGTCTTTTCCTCGCATCCCCATTCGAGTCTTACAAGTTTCTTTCTTCTAATAACAATGGTACAAACGGCATTACGGATGAAATCATCTGGACCGCGTGATAATATGCTGAGCATACGAATTAAAGACTTTCCAGTCTATCAGCCTGAATTTCACTTATCCTCTTAGAATACATGGAAGTTCCCCGTGCGTCAAGATTTGCCGTATCGCTGCAATATCAACGGTTCTATGAACCCGAATCAAGAGAGCCCCAGCATTGCATCCCCGAATGTGACAATAAGCACGAAAACACTTTCCCCGGCATGTTTAATATGTTTATCGGTATATCTGCGCTACTGTTGATAAACCCTAGGCGACAATTTTTTTCTGTTAACGTTTCAAACAGCGTGGTACTCCATTCATTATCAGAACAAAAATACATCAAGTCGGAAATGTAAAACCGCTGAAATAGGCAATCCGAAATCACGGATGACCTGCTGATTGGCTAATTGCGTTAACTCGGTCACCCATCACCGTCTTCCAATTCGAATCGATTTTACACCGTCACCTGTGTTAAAACAAAGGCTTTATCATCGTCGTGAAGCTTTATTTCGTGTTGCGTTTTTTTTTTTTTTTTGTTCTTACATATAAAGCCCTACTCGACGAAACGGAATTTCGTAAACATTCAGCGCATGTAACTGCTATAAGTTATCTTTGTTATTTATCCTTTAAAAAAATTTTATTTTCCCCCAAGTACTGGACAAATTTTCCGTTTTCCTTTAAATCTGACCAATACCGTTCGTAATATTTCTAATACGAGGCAAAGTTTGCAAAAAACTCGTGTGTCCATTTTCTTTTCTTTTTTCTTTTCCGAAATTTATTCGCACAGTTTTATTGCTTTTATTTATATTCATTTGCTATCGTCGAATTTTTTATATTTGTCACTTCTGCCTCAGTTTTATCGCATGCTTTTTGCTGCGTCCCCCTTATCAATGTTCTCCATACTTTTGGCTCGGAATGCAGTGAGGAAGTTATCAGTGTGAATAGTTTTACCGAATACTGAAGTGCCTATGCCCTCCCCCCTTGCAAAGTTCCATTCTTTTCCTCTTCCAGGGCGAATTTCATATTTCGGAGAAAATTATTCAGATCTACGATGAACTCTGCTAATTAATCTTTTCCATGTTGTCAAAAAAACGTATCATATCATATACTCTTAACTCCACCGTGTCCACTTATTGACAATTTTCTTCTCTAATCCTTCCATATGAATTTGTATGCAAAATTCCATAGTTTCAGTCCTAGAATGAGTACTCCGCTGTAAACGGTGCGCATGTACGCTCTATTAAACTTCATCGATAATTTCGAGCAATGGCTTCGAAACCGGAGGTGTCACAACTTTTCGAGATTGGCACATCCGGATCCAAGTAGCTCGCAGGTATGGTATATATTAATCTGAAATTGAATACTGTCTGTACCAAAAAGAAATCTGGGGAAGTAAAGGCGGATCCGAAGTAGAAAGGAACTGGTCCCGGAGTATTCTCATCAGATCCATTAGGCTTAGTACCACATTATGCTTAACTTCACAATCCACGATACCTTATCAAGGATATATGGACTTACTTTACTTACTTTACTTTTTTTTTATGATCAGAATCATCGAAATGTTTTAAAGATAACTTAAAACTGTGAAAATTCAGAGCATGTCGCTAAAAGTTCTGCTGGTTGTTTCGCAGAAAGCTTTAATGACCTGTAACGATTTTGTTTGGGAATAATGTATCAAACCAGCTTTCTTTGGTAGAAGTCTGTAACAAAGACTGGAAAGAAAAGTCCGTGTACACAACCGGTACGGTGAGACATTTTTATTTTTTATTTTTTTTTTTTTTGACTTTTATTACTTTCATTTCGTGAGCAAATTTATACTCGTTCCAGTTATCTTATTTCCGACGATTACAGATTATTGTTTTATTTATTACGAGACAGTTTGCGGGTTTTCAGCTTTATTTATTTTTTTCTTTTCGCATTTATTCGAATTTCCGGAATATATCCTTTCGCACTCGGTAACCAATGAGGACGACCTAAAAAAAAAAAAAAAAGATTACAACTAAAAATTAATTAGCATATTATAGGAAACGCCTTTTAGGAGGTCGCGTTAGAGTAGAGCAGAACTTGTAAGATGGCGATCGCTCGAGGCAATGAAAGTATGCTATGGAAAATGACGTGCTATAAAAATTATTCGAAGATGATCGAATAAGGGATAATAAGAGACGGAGTTTTTAGGGTGAAAATCGAACGACACAAAGTGCAAAACAAATGACTTCTTTGCCATACTGGAAATGGTGTTAAAAAAAAAAAAAAAGGCAGTCGAGTACAATGCTTCTTTTTTAAATCGCTTCTTCCATACACACCTACCTCTTTTAGGAGATTTAAAATTTATTTTTAAATTCCGTAAATGTATAAACTCGATACGAGTATTACAGTAATTTCGATACGTAAGCTAGTATTTAAATTAGACATTCACAGTAAAGTAGGGAAGTCGCCATGAACAATAATAGGTGTAGTACGCTATTGCGAAAGGTGTGCGAATTGCTCGATTTAAATACTGCGTATATTTCCATTTATTAATCGGAATTTGTTTATTTTTAATCTTTCTGATGCTTTAACATTTTGTTTTTGTGTCTATTTGGGCTTCTCAGCATAATAACTCCCGTGATCATGAGTCTTCGAAACGCGCCGGCGGGGTATTTTATTTGATAAATTAAATAATTGTTTTAAATTGGTGTTTAAAATTAATTACCGTAAAACTCCTCTTTATCATGCACTATTTTACGCTTCGTATTGATCTTGATATTTCTTTTTTTCATATTCTACTTCACTACTTTCCTTTTTAGAGTAATCTGTTTTACTGGTATCGTTGTTCCTTTTTAGGTTTTTAATCCTCCTGCTTCCGTTATTCTTGTCTTCGAATTATTTATCCTCTATCCTTAAACGTTTAAAAATACAACTTAATAATTGCTCCCCCTTTCCAAATTCTTGAGCTAATGTCCTTGTTGACAAACCAGTTGAAAAGAAGAAAAAAAAAAAGTTTTTTTAAATACTTTTTTTTTTTTTTGCGATGGTCCAGGATTTAAAGTTTTTATTTTTTACAAATTACGATGGTTTCGGATTCAGTTGTTCCCTTTTAAGTTTTTAACGCTATTAATTAGCCTCGTTACGATGCTCCATGCTGAACGTTCTATTTCAACTTTCGTTGCCCCTTTTTAAGTTCTTCTTGATATTTTTTACAGGTTTTGATATTTCTTTTCAGGTTTCAATGCTCCCTTTTTAGATTAAGATTTTATAATGCTTTTGCAAAATGAAATCTGGAAATGTTCACATGTAATGGAGATTAGTGTCGGAAATAGGATTTTACTATAATTTTACACTAAATCCTGCAACGCTTGAATTTTGCGAGTCAGTTAAAACTACGCCAAAGGTAGATATTTGATTTTTGATCGCTTCGTCAAAAAACTCGAGTTGTTTTCGTTTGTTAATCGCGGCGCTGGATTGTGTTCGTTCGATTAATTTAGCCGTTATGGGAGGGGGGGTTGTTTTTCAGGTTTCTTTCGTTGCGGCTTCCAGGACAAGATTGATAATTGTGGGGAAGTATTAGCAGGTGCCAAGGTAATTTCCTAATTCGATTAAGTACTTTACATGTGTCTATTTATTTTCGAAACGTCGTAAACAACGGGTGCAGATTAGCCGCGCATACGTAATCAGCGAACGTGCGAGGGCAGGTAAGTTTGAAGTTTATTTTTCGACGTCGCCCTCTATCAGCCGGTTTATGAAATTTATTGCCGAGCGACGGAGCATTTAACTTGGGTAAATAAGAGACCGCGAGCGCACCGACCTTTAAGTCGCTCGGTTAACACTGATATTACGAACGCCGTACATCACCGGCGCGAGCGCCTTCAATTATCGCAGTCAATTTTAACTTGCAACTCGAACACTTTCCTTTTTACTGCGTCGGCCGGCCTATAATAAAAACTTCGTCGCTACTACAAGTTAACATCGTTAAACAACCCTATACGACCGTATGCATATATCATAATAATAATAATAATAATAATAATAATAATAATGGTATATAAAATGGCGATTTATTTTTAAAGGCCGTCGTTCTGATGGGCTAATAAAAAGAAGAGGCTCCATTCAATTAATTTCGCCGAACAAATCGGTGTATAATAAATAGTGGACGCTAAGGAGAAAGATGGGGCGATCCATTTCACCGGAAAGCCACCGAAACAGTTGAACGCCTCTGCGTAAAAGCCCCGGTACTTATCTATAGGCCGACAACTGTGGCCAAACTTTAATGCTATTGCCGAACTTCCACCTTAACAAATTCTCTCGCAGCGCCCGAATGCCGCTCACTTTATGAGCCATTGTGTTCGAGTCTTCAACGCTGACCAGCTCGCATCGCACACGCACCACCCGTCGCCGACCGTCTCCGACAAAACTTTCTGATAGACCGGCGTTATAGCCGCAAGACGTTTTCCGTCCGGGAGACAGGACTCCCGTTTCACGCAACATTTCTTTCAAATCATTCGCCACCCTCTCGTACAGGTGGCCATATAAATTCCGCCTGAAACGAGCGCAGCGTATTTTTCAGTGTCGCCGATCGTATTCAACAATTGTCAACGGCAAAATATTGTTGCAATTTACTATAGTTTCCGGTACACATTTCATTACATGTAGAAGCCGCGCTTTCTTTTGTCAAAATCCGGTAGCGCGCGAACCGCTTTTAAGTCGCCATTCGCGAATAAGAAACGCGGCATAATCATTATCGAGAAAATATTTCGTAGCCGGTAATACATCGAATGCCGCACGAAGGCTAACAAGTCGCACTTGTAATGCACTATAAACGACGATGAACCAAACGAACTTGACGAAAGAATCACATTATTTCGCGCCTTTCATTCATTTCGTCTTGAGTCAACTTAGTACCCCATTTTGTTTTTTAGTCGCACCATAATTTCCCGCGTTAGCAGTTGAGATGCTAAGTCCAAGCCGGAGCTGTAATCCAGTTAGGTTGTCTCGTTCCGGATCCACGCAGCTCCCAGGTGAGTGTGCGTAACATCAAATATTGATCATATATGTCAGGGGTCTCCAAACTTTCCAGCCTTAGGGCCATACTGATTACTCCAGTAAGTTCCGAGGGCCAAAACCATATTATCATTGTTGCCGGTGGCAAAAAGTGAAATAGTCCACTGCAAATCGGACTAAAGTCCGCAAAACGGCACCACTGCATATCATGGCCGTAACCAGGGGGGGGGGGGTCCAAACCCCCCGCGAAATGTTTTGGATTTCTTTTTTTTATTAAGAAAGAAATTACATTTGATATTTAAAGAAAAAAAAATACAAATATGAATAAAATGAAAAAAAAAACGTTTACTACACAAATTGAAACGCACGTGTTTAGAATTGGGCTTATGCAGCTGAGCGCGTAAGATGCTTGCTGCTCGAATCTCGATACTCGCTCGATCGCATGCACACACACTGTATACGTATATAACAGAAAGGGACAGAGTGAAGATCGGCCGCCGGAAGACGTAGCGCACAGTTTTCGGTAGCTCGCCTTTCTGTTAATTTACTGCCACCGACAAGCTGCCTATAGGCAGTATAGGCGAATCTCGTTGGAAAAAAAAAGCTCCGCAGGCAGGCAGAATTTTTGTCATGTTCGGACGCGCTTGTTCGATAGATCGGCTGCGGCTCGCGCACCCGGCGGCGAAAAAAACAAATGCCTACGCTGCAGAAAATTGATCGTGTACAGGCTGTTTTTTTCCTTTGCTACGTCGTCTATTGTAAATAACGGAAAATGAAGAAAGCGTTTTAGCAGTTGATCGTTTTTCTGTACTCTTCGTGCCTTCCTCTACTGATTGCGGTCTCATTTCCATTAATGTGTATGCGCGCGCAAAGTGCCGAAGAGTTTTTTGTTTCATTATTGTGTTAATAAAGTTTAAAGGTAACTCGAGTATTGTTTCGGTTTTTTTGGTCCAGTTTTCAAATTCATTGCTTCTCTTGAATTTACTTCGTAGCTGTTATTTTAAATCGTGTTTGTGCGTGTTTACTTCCTTAAAACGTGGTTGTGCCTGTTTAAGTTTATTAAACCATCTTTGTAACAGTATTTTGATTTGAATTATTGCTTTTGTGTGTGATTTAGTAGTATGGAAAAGAAGCGAAAAATTCATAGTGAATGCAGAAAATTCAAACATCAGTGGAACATTCAGTATTTCGTAATTGAGTCCAGTAACAAGGCGCTATGTTTGATTTGCAATGAAAGCATAGCCGTTCTTAAAGAATATAACATTAAACGTCATTATGAAACAAAACATTTTCAAAATTACTCAAAATATACAGGAAGTTTGCGGACAGAAAAATTCGAAGCTATGAAGCGCGGATTGAAATCGCAGCAATCTTCATTTACAAAACTCAAAACTGAACAAGAGGCTGCAACTCGTGCCAGCTTCCGTGTGGCTCTTGAAATTGCAAAACGTGGAAAACCATTCACCGATGGAGAAATGATCAAAGAATGCATAATTACAGTAGCCGAAGAAATGTGCCCTGAAAAGGTAAATTTATTAAAAACTGTCAGTATGTCAGCAAACACTGTGGCTCGAAGGGTAGAAAACATCGCTGAAAATATATCCTCTCAACTGTTCGACAAAAATGGACATGTTGAGTGGTTTTCTTTGGCCTTGGATGAGTCAACGGATGTGTCAGATACTGCTCAGGTGTTGATTTATATTCGAGGGGTAGATAAAAGCTATGAAGTGCATGAAGGACTTCTTGATATGTATAGTATTCATGGCACAACTACTGGTACAGATATTTTTAAAGGAGTTGAAATGGCCATTAATCAAAAGAACCTTCGATGGAAAAACTTGAAATGTATTACAACTGATGGAGGCAAAAACATGAGTGGGAAAGATAAAGGAGTGGTCGCTCTTGTGTCAAAGGCTGTGGAAAATGACGGTGGTTCAAAACCATTAGTCTTACATTGTATCATTCATCAACAGTCTTTGTGCGGAAAATGTTTGGATATGTCTGAAGTTCTGAAACCAGTCATATCAACTGTTAATTTTATCAGATCTTTTGGGCTGAATCACCGACAATTCCAACAATTTATTGAAGAGATTGGAGAAAATGACTTGCCTTATCATACTGCCGTACGTTGGCTTAGTTGTGGGAAAGTCCTTCAGCGCTTTTTTGAACTTCGAGCAGTGATCGAGATTTTTTTGAATGAAAAGCATCGCCCTCTTACTGAATTACAAAACAACTCATGGCTGTGGAAGTTAGCATTCTATGTTGATTTGACAAAACATGTGAACGAACTGAATTTGAGATTGCAAGGAGAAAACCAGCATCTTCCTGATTTATACACTAATATCAAATCATTCCGGAAGAAATTGATACTGTTTCAATCACAACTACGAAGTAAATGTTTTTCACATTTTAAAACATGTGAAATATTCAGCCACACCACTGAGACTGAGTTTCCTATCGATTTTGCAATCCAAACTTTGAGTGCTTTGAAAATTAATTTTGATACTCGTTTCTCGGACTTTGATGCCATTGCGAATCAAATTAAGATTTTTGAGAATCCTTTTGATACTGACATTGAAACCCTAGCCCCGGAACTTCAAATGGAAATGATTGATCTACAATGCAGTGATATAATTAAGAACCAGTATCAAAACTCGTATTTGTTGGAATTTTATAAGAGTCTTCCACTGACACAATTTGATAATTTGCATAAATTTGCTCGTGGGCTGTTTTCTGTTTTTGGTACTACTTATTTGTGTGAGAAGACCTTCTCCAAAATGAAGTACACAAAAAATGTTTACAGATCTAAATTAACTGATCAGCATCTTAAATCTCTTTTAATAATTGGTACAAGTAAAATTAGTCCACAACTACAAACTATTGTCAGTGGAAAATCTCAATTACATAAATCTCATTAGTATTTCATATGTCATTATAACTTATCTTTTTATTCAAAATGTATGAAATGTTGGTTCAGATTGAATATATTTAATAAAAATAAAATTAAATTAAAAAAAAATTAAATTAAATTAAAATGTTGCTTGTACTCATTGCAATAATGTGTTAGTTGTAATATACTGAATTATAAGCCTACAATAATGTTATGAATAGTTAGCCCATGACCATGTCAATGTAGATGTCATATTAATAATTATTCAACATAAAATTAGAATACTTCAGTAAACTAAATTTAATTTGCTATAAAAAATATGTTCTCTAAAAGAAGTTTTCAAGTAACCTAGCTCTCCACGGGCCGGACAAAATCTGTCGGCGGGCCGGATGTGGCCCTCGGGCCGTAGTTTGGAGACCCCTGATATATGTGAAAGAAATCTGGAAAAGTATATCCGACCTAGAGAGAGGAACTGAACTCATTTCGGATCCCATTAGATACGTAGGTACATTATGAAAAGCGCTTGATTGCCCTATCACAATGATTTATGGGACTTGCTTTACTTCTGAATCTCACGCTAACCCATAGCGCGTTATCAGTATTAACAGCTAGTTTTGTTCTCGTTAGTATTAATCGTTTTCTATCTATCGCGATGGTATCAGTGACTATTTTATATTCATATGATGGTATACATGTTTGCCATTGCCTTCCATATGAGAATCTATTAGCGATTATGTAATTTAATTTACCGTAGTAATTTCTGTCGTCGGCCTGGGTCGAACCCGTAACACTTAATATTTTTCTGCGATGTGTTTTTGTCGGTAAAGTAGGACAATTCTCCAACCTCTGTCAAATAGAGTGTGGTACCAGAGTACTAAATTTTCGTACACAGACTAGTTCTGATGTTTTGTAAAATTTTTGTAATTTATATAATCCATCATAAATATCTTTCATTGTGCAGTTACTTCAACGTTAAACCACATATATATATATATATATATATATATATATATATATATATATATATATATATATATCAATGGCGAATCCACGGGGGGGGACAGGGGACATCCCCCCAAAGATGAAAAAAATCTGTCATAACAGAGAAACTTAATTTATGCTATAAAAGATTTGTATGAATTTTACCTACAGATTTTAATAATTAATATTTAATACTATTTTTTAGTAAAACTATTAATGTTCCTTTTTTATTCTATTTTAAACACAACTGTTGTAGATCTTTCGCCATTTTTATTTATTTTTAATTTTTATTTTGTAATGTAAATGAAAATAGTTTAATGAGAAATATATATGCTTTTTTCACTTGCTCATGAACAAACAATTCGGATTGGATTACTAACAAAAACAAAAAAGAATTAAAATCTAATAAATACTATCTTTTTTTTTTTTTTTTTTTTGGGCTCGTCAACTGGGGGGACGTTTATCCAAAAACAATTAGAATAGGAAGGAGTCAATTATATCTTGATACGGTCAGATATTGTTAGAAGAAAGGAACAAATAATAGGAACAATCTATGGAGAGGGAAGAGATAGCAATATGGAGTAGGAGGATCAAGTCTCAACAAACTGAAGTAGAAAGCAGAACACTCAGCCAGAAAAAATTCTAGACACGCGGTAGCATGTCAAGTCAAGTTCAAGTCGAGAAAAAGAAACTGACGGCGACGCAGCAGCCGTGTGTATATTTGCACGAACCATTTGAAGCTACTTTTAACCCCTTAATAACTTAATATTTAATTAAACATAAACACATGTAATTTGTTTTATTTATTAAAACCCCCCTTAGATTAACTAAAACCACAAAAATTTCATAAATACAACTCAAACGGTTATTGAAATACTATTAACGTCTAAAAATCGTCATTTTTATCACTGACTGACATCAAAAACCTAACCCACCTCCAGGTGACCTAGAAAGTTAAAATTTGGCGTCTAGCCGGGTAATTGTGTGTATACAAAGGAAAACATCTCAGAAAAGCAGTGAAATTTTCTTCATATTTTTTACGTAATTTTGTTCGTTTATTTTAATTTAGTTTATATCACAGGTAGATTGTGCTAGTTGTAAAGTTATAAAATTTAAGAAATGCCGGAAATTGACAAGTTCCGCTGCGTTATAAAAATAACTGGCTCGCTGATCTTTTAACCATCAACATGTTGTTGTCGTTGTTTAACTTCGTCCGTTTCGTATGTCGCTTCGAAAAACGCTCTTTTGCCTCTCATCTATTTGTATGTTTGTCAGTATTTTTTCGCAGTTTATTTTATATTTGCCCTTTTTAATCGTTTCGGAAACGGTCTTTTTTAAGACTTTTAATCAATATTGAGTATTTCATCTTATTTCGCTAATAAACAATTTATTAATTTACCGGTGGTATACACATTGTGTTAAATATCGGTCGAAAACGTTTTGGTCCTTCGGAACATTAAACGAATAGTGGCGGTAGTTTTAAAGTTAAGGGATAGACGGACTGGATCACTTGACTTTCAAAAAGTGCTCACTTTGTAAGCCTATTTTGAAGAATAACCGATTTGAATTTGAATTTGAATGAATAATAATAATAATTTCTTTACAAAAATTAATGATATTCTATCAAAAACATAAATGTAAAAATGGGAGCCAAGTTCAATATTAAGAATATGCGTGGTTGTCGACTTGGCCGACAAAAGAATTGAGATCTAAATGGATGCCAAGTCCTGTAGATAATCCTGAAATTTATTTATAAGAGCATACGACATTCTAAAATTAAAACACAATTTCTTATTTTTTTCATAGACAACAATGTTTCCTATTTAAAAATATATAATATCTTAAATTTGAACAGTCGAATTATTTACATTTAGGATAAATTCTAACGATTTGACCTGGCTAGTTTTCACATACAAGTTATCTTATATTTGGCTAATCAACTTATCTTCTTTATGTTATACACAATTTTTTTTTGGCCCGGCTTCAGTTAACTATTAAGCCATTTGGCCACTAACCAGTTGATATAGGAATAATTTCAACTAATGAAAGATATATAATAATTAATTAGGAAAAAGGTTACAGACAACCACGGCCGTAAATGTTTAACATTACTCACGAATGTCTGCATAAAATCATAGTGAAGGGGAAACTGTGAAGTTGTTTTTATATTGTAAGGTCAACATATCTTACTCTTCTAAAAATTTGGTTTGCCGGTAAAAACTAGCCAAGTCAAATCGTGAACTTTAATTTATCCTAAATATCTGCTTTGTGTAAATAATTCGACTGTTCAAATTTAAGATATTATATATTTTTAAATAGCAAACATTGTTGTCTATGAAAAAAATAAGAAATTGTGTTTTAATTTTAGAATGTTGTATGATCTTATAAATAAATTTCGGGATCATCTACAGAACTTGGCACCCATTTAGATTTCAATTATTTCGTCGGCGAAGTCGTTAACTACGAATATTCTTAATATTGAACTTGGCTCCCATTTTTACATTTATGTTTCTGATAGGATAAACACTTAATAAACGCATGGTCCGCATCGCAAACATGCTCTTCGTTTCAGTGTAGAGCACAATACGGAGAGGCAACCAACGAAAAACGAAAACGGGAGGAAGATAAAAAAGTATGGCTTATGAGCGCAGATGAATAACGGAGACAACGACAAAACGATGAAATGAAGGAAACAAAAAGAACCATAAACAGAAAGTCTAAGTTGAACAGACAGATAAAAATAACAATTGTTAGAGAAAGAGGAAACCTACATATCCGATCAGAACCTAAGATGAAAACCTTTGCGCAACGGAAGGCAAGGAGTCCGCTGCTTTATTACGGAAAATATCCGAATGACTAGGAACCTACGGCAAATCAATTTGAATGGAATGAAGGGAAAAAAGAACGTGGATAAATGAGCGTATGCGAAGTATGATAAAATCGCTATTTGTCGGCAACGAACCTGTATTTCATTTTCACTTTCGAAATTGGCAAAAAGTTCAAAGAAAAGCACGAAAAACGACGTGTTTCACACTATCCGCGGCGCAAAAAATCAGATTTCTCTATTTTGTATTTAGTATTATGTAAATATAAATACTATGGTTATCTTCAACTTAACATACGGAATCCTCAGCGCATGAAACATCATGCTTGACTGAACTTATTTCCTCCTAGGAAAAAATTTTTCTATTCTCGAGACCGCTCATCTGTTGCACTCACTGTCCTACTGAACTCTTTCGCATGTTTCATTTCTTCAGGTAATAAAAATGCAATCTGATTCGTTGCTTTGCCAATTGAACACATACATTTTCGCAAATTGCTCTTCTGCATCGCCATTGTTTTCGTGATTTGTGTTTATTTTTAGCATACTCATTACGAATATATCTGTCTGTATATTTCTTATACATATAACACCATTATTATGATTATTTTGCTTGACATAACCTATGCTAGCTGGCTGTATTTATATTGAAAACCAGATTACAGACTAGTGGCTCATGATAAACATTAATGTCTATTACATAACTAATAGACGAGAAAACCAAATATAAGTCCAGTTATTACAAATGTCTGAAATACGTGTTGGTAACCCACCGATTAAAATATATGAATTTTAGTTGCTTACCCTTATCCACTTCCAGAGAATGTTGGTTTTTATATCAGTTTATGAAAGATTACGACATAATGAACTTCCCTCCGCTAGTCCGTGTTCTCTCGAGTATTTCTAATTTACTGTTTCTTCAATTTATTCATCCTAAATCAATTAATTATTATTATACTCGTATTCAAGTTTTTTTGTTTTTTTTTTTTCATCACGATCTGGCCAAAGTGGCCATTTAGCGAATTTTTTGACCCTGAACTAACGTGAAGGGAAAAGCACCCACCGGCACTCACCCACAATCTGTAATCCTACAAAAGGTCTAGGGATTTATGACGCCTTAATCTACGTACATTACCGGTGGTATTCAGCAATTGTACAGCCAGGTTATTTGGGTCACTTTCCAGTCTGGACGCGTGTCTCTGAGCACAATGTTTAATAACGTCATTTACGTACGGAATGCACAAGTCTTTGTGCAGAGCATCATTGGTTACATACCATGGTGCATTTGTTAGGGTCCTTAAGAGTTTATTCTGGACTGTTTAAATTACTTTTATATTTGTTGGCTTAGCACAGCCCCAAAGCTCGTCCATATTGGTCTGATGACAGTGGTGTACAGCGAGCGCTTATTTTCCATTGACAACACGCTATTTCTACCTATAAGCCAGTTCATTGTCCTAACTCGAATATTAATTTCCTTTTTTTTCTTATCAATATGTTGCCTCCAGGTTAGTCGCCTGTCCAAATGCATACCCAAATATTTCACACTAGTTTGAATTGGTATAGTTGTATTACAGATTTTAACAGATGGAACCGTAACTTTTCTATTGGTAAAGTGGGCATTAACCGATTTTTCTTCATTTATCTTTATTTTCCATTTTCTGAACCAATCTTCCGCTTTGTGTAATGCATTCTGTAGATTACCACTGGCAGTGACAGGATCCGTGCTAGTGATGATAAAACTGGCGAAATTCAGAAAAAAAAAGGTATATATATATATATTAATAAAAAATGTTCCCAGTTTTTGTAGTAAAGTATATGTTTATCTATCTTTTACCATTGTTTCATGTCGTTAAACAATGGTGTAACTACGCACGCAGAGGCGAAAATAGAGGAAATATACACGCGCATGCAACCATTGTCTGCCTCTACGCAGTTATCTGACGCGTGTTACTACCAGATATTTAACCTCTTTTCTTGCTGTAAAGAACTTCTACTCTAGCAGAGTAAACTATTAACATATTTTTCAGAGGTACCTTGCGAAATTTCTTTGCAAAAATTTCCGAATCAGAAGTATGCTTTTCTATTGTGGATTGTATGGACCGAGACGACGGAAAAAAAAAAATAATGGATATACAGAAAGATGCAAATATCTTTCATTATACTGTACCAGGAGACTTGCGCACATATATTTTACACACACTGCACGCGCTCTCATTTTCTCCATACTTCCTTGCTACCAGCGAGAAATAGTTGCATGTGCAAATACATCAGTAGAATAGTCAATTTGAAATTTTAATTCGGCTGCCGTGAAATCACAAAATTATCACGATCTGCGCCCAGGTGATGCCCGTTAGTGACGAGCCAAAATAAACTGTATTTCTCCGTCACATAAAGTGCATACACGTACATACATTTGTATTATTAGTAATTTTAATCAGAGAAATATTTTATTGTTCACAAAAAAAGTCTAATTTCCGGAACTGATAAGAAATTATCAGGTTATGATAATGTTTTTAGCCGCCTAAATTTAGCTCTTTTTATATACAACAGTTTTCTTTCATCTTAAATTCTTCTTTCCATTGTCTAACAGTAAATTACTTTAATCACTTAAACCTACTCTTTTTCGTGGTCCAATTTTTCTTTCAGCTTACTTTCCTATTGTTTGCCACTGCCTACCAATCTTTTAATCATTAAATAATTTACCGAATCATATTGATTGTTTTAATATATATATATATATATATATATATGTATGCATATTAATAATCATGCCATTCTTATCCTACTGGTAATGTGAAAATTCGGAAATAAAATCTGCATCGTTTTTGCGTCACGTTTATAACACATTTATCTCATTTTGCGAAGAATGGCATAGTCATTAAATCCGACCTTTCTATAAAAAAGGTCTTCTGTAGCAAGGTCCGAAGGATCAATATATTTCACACACACACATACACATACATATATGTATAAAATTTAATAATCGCTACACGTATGATATCAGTAACAAAATTTAAACATTTTTTTTTTTTTTTTTATCCTTTTTATCTGCATACAATCTGTTCATTTGAATAATAAGTAGCGATGTTATTTTATGTAAACTATGGTGGAACACTTCCCAGTGGTCGCTATTCCTTATTTGTATGTACGTTATTTATTGGACTATGTTGAGCTATACGAATTAGTGACTATGGACGAAATTCCAGTTCAATTTGACTGTGTCGTTTTAATCGTCTGAATCGTACGCTATTGTATGAAAGATTAGCTGCTAGCGGATTGATCACCTTCTAGCAAAGGTTGTAATTACTTCTTTAACCGTTGGAATGCAGAAGTCTTTGTGTATGTCGTCATTACGGACAAACCATGGTGCCGCCAAAATACATATCTCGTAAGACTTTGGAATGTTTGTATAATGTTTAGGTTTTGCTCGTCGTTCCTCAGATTTGAATACCGTATGTCCACACAGAATATTGCCTTGTATAGTAGCACTTTATTTTCAACTGATAAAGATGAATTTTTGTTCGCATTAACTAATGCAGGCTGCGGTATTTGATGTCTAGTTGCTTTCGTTTTGCAATAAGATGATCCTTGAAGGTGAGCCGTTGGTCAAGATGTAACCCGAGATATTTCACAGCACATAAGTTGGGAATTGTCTGCCCATTCAGCTGGATCGGCAAATTTTGCTCTTTACTTAAGGTAAACAAAACCTGTTTTGACTTTGATTCGTTAACTGCAACTCTTCATTGTTTAAGCTATTTCTTCATGCATAGCAGATAGTTTTGGAGCTGTTCGGTGGCTATGATGTGTTATCTCGGTGAGTTGATAAAATAGCCGTGTCATCAGCATAGCTGCGGTTGTATCATTATTTTGTGAAAAGCCGTGTGTATAAATCTGATACAATACTGGTCCCAGTACACTATCTTGTGGTACTGCTGACATTATAGGGTACATTCGTGAACATTCACATTAACATGAAAGGTTTTTTCTGCTAGGTAGGACTTTATTAGCAGGCAATAGGAATGAGGCAGTTGATATTTCAGCGTATATTCCCGGTATGCCTTGTCAAAAGTTTTCTCAACGTCGAGAAAAATCGCAGTATACTATTTCTTTTCTTCAAAGCTTTTGCTTACGATGTCGACTATTCTGTGTGTTTGCTCTATTGTACTGTGATAGTTTCTGAAACCAATCCGATTTTATTTTCTTCGAGAATAGGTTTTATTCTTCTGAGCAGGATTTTTTCGAAGAGTTTAGAGAACATTGGTAATAAGCTAATAGGTCTGTACAAAGTCGTTTCATGTTGAGGTTTTCCGGATTTTGGGATCATTACTATCGTAGCGAATTTCCATTATATCGAAAAGTAGCCAGTTCGAAGAATTGCATTGAAAATGTACGTCACCAATATTGCAGCTTTTCTTCGTATTCTCTTAATGATATTAGCTGTGATCAAATCATACCCCGGCGGTGCATTCTTTAGATTTAGATGTTTTTGTAGGTACGCCTTTACTTTCATAGGCGATGTTGGTTTTATTGGGAGTGACATCTGACATAGTACCTAGAAATATTTTCCTCTATGTCTTCTTCTTCATGGATTGCCACTTTTTAATACGGTTGAAATACTTTTGATAAATTTTCAGCAAATACGTTTGCTTTTTCTTGATTAGTTCGTGCCCAATTTCTCCATTTTAATCGGGGTACACTGGGAATTATGATCTTTCGTTAAATTTTCTGCTGGATTCCATAAATTATAGTCAGTTGTTTTGGTCGGAAACAAAATGACTATGTATTCTCTAGATGCATTATTTTCGGCTTCTAATTCAATTGCCGACCTGCTCTATTTGTGAATATTTTTGTTGATCGGATTTCTATCATTTTGCCATATTCGCCTTAATTTCCATTTTTTCCGATATCCGATCCCTATAAGCTATCCACAACATCTAGTCGTATTGATAGACGGGTGCTTACGATTTCAAATGTTGCAATAACAACGCAAGATAAACTTAACATTATTATTACGTCGCTTAAATCGAGTAAATCTCTCAGTGTAAATGTTATAACTAACAAAACTCTGGAAATCTTCAATAAATACAGAAGAAAAAAAAATTACTACAACTATTTAATGCGTGCATAAAATATCAGCGTTTTCCTCGCTTATTTAAAATCGGAGAACAAATGACGGTAATTAAATGAACCTAACGAACCCGAAAAAGTACTCCTAGACCACAACGTTATATTGATGGATCTTTCAAAATTTAACAACAAATTAATGTATAAATAAATCGACGGTTACTTCAAATTTCCCGGAATTAGTCCGTTAAAAATAGAGGAGTGTTACGGAAAATATTAAAATGTAGAGAACTACCGAGTGCAATTAAAGGAAGGAAAACAGAATGTTTTCTCCCCTCACTGTACGAGTCTTGAAGATCACAAACGGTGCCAGTGTCGATTTTAATACACATAATATAAAGACGCGCGACTTATGATCCGTATTTAACGCTAATAATAAGACAACTCGAATACGAATTATTACAAATACCATTATTTGGAAACAGCAATAGGAAAACGCAGTAGGGACAGGAAAGAAACTAAGTGGGTGAATAACTTAATTAAGTGGACAGGAATAATCAGAGTTAATCTGACTAGCGAGAGATAAAGAAAATACAGACACAAGCACTGCCAACATTCGATAACAAATATGGCCTCAATAGCGAAGAAGATAAATTACCCTAAACATTTCACAGAACAAACAGCTCATCTGAAAACTATAAAAAAGAATCAAATATAACGTTGCAACAATATCAATTGACCTACAACACGCGTTACTGTTCCGCGTGAAAAATCAATTAAAAATTTATCTGGTCAATTACCAGAATGGCTAATTAACGCGATAATCTCCCATTTTCAAAATAGAATTATAACATACACTACGATAATAAAGAAAGTATACAATAGAATCTTGGTGCACAGGTTTGTTAATATCTGCATCAGTAATATACTAAAAATCTAAACAACTTGTAAGTTATTCGCCTATACTAACGATACTTTTTCTGTCTGCAATAATGAGATATTGAGATTCACGCTACAATGTACTTCAAAGAAATTACTAATTTAAATCTTAAAACAAACGTTAACAATACATTAGACGCCAACGCCAACTGATGACACATACGGCAACAATTTGATACGAAGAATAGCGCATACGGCTGCGAAAAATTTTAATTTTAATAATCTCAAAAAAAAAAAAAAAAAAAAAAAAAAGTAGGCAATAACCTACAATTCCTCCGTTTTTGCTGGTTAAGTAGAGGGTTAAGTGCCTTGAAATTTGCTCGCCAAATAAATACAAAAAGGTCCTGTTCAAAAGTAATGCCTCTGGTCGCGTAATTTCTGAAAATTAATGAAACCAGTTTTTAAAAATGATGAATAAAGTAGCAAGTTAGTCTATTTTTCGACACAGTCACGACACGTCTATACACTTTTGAATTCGTAAAAACAATTGGTCGAAGGTGTCGACGTAAAGTTAGGAAGTCTGTTTTTGGATCCAATCTTGTATAAAAACCGTTTCACTTCGCCATCCAATTCGAAATAAATCACTTTCAAGTCGTCTATTCTCATTTTGGGAAAGAGAGAAAAATCGCACGAAACGGATCAGTGTTGTACGAAGAATATAAGTTGGGTTCAAACTTCGATTGCTTAATATTGATATTTCGGTAGTTGTTTGTCGATTGTAGAGCGACCGCGCGTTATCAATCGAATCGCCCGTATTGGACCGGACGAATTCTTTCTTTTGCTTGAAATCTCGCAATATTTATGGGAGTTTGTCGTTGACTCCGTAGACGTGTATTTGTAGCGTACAAAATCTTGCGAGTCGGAAAAACCCGTCAGCATAATTTTTCGGTAGATTTTGCTGATTTAAACTTTTTAACCGTCGGAGAATACAGACGGTCATATTTCGGAAATGATGGAAATAAATCCATGCTTCAACACCACAATATTGCGCGGAATTCGTCTTTTATTTTCGACAGCGCCGCCAAAACTCATTTTCATTGCTTCTTAATTCTAAGGTTAAAATTCGCGGTACCCATTTGACGTCGAACTTATTTAAAACGATTCATCAACCCCTCACAATTTTGTCATCAACTACTGCAGCCGTTTCGCACCGAAATTCATCGGAAATTGAAGTTCACCGGGTTCAGCTTTTTTGGCCAATATAGCTCATCGTCGAACATTACTAATCAGATCAATGGTTTCACCCATCGAGTAAAAATCTCTTTCGGCGCGCACCTTCGTTTGTTAAAAATTCCATCACCGCAACACGTTGCTTCAACCAACTGGACAAACTACCCCCGTTCATCGCTACAGGCCTAGCAGACGAACGCATCGCACTAACACAACAGAACTAGATATATACTAGTCCAAAATACGATGCTCAATCGCAAAAAAATAAAAAAAACTAAGAAAAACCCAAGAAAAAGAAGGAGAATTAGGTTAATTTTTTCACGTCCGAATGCGATGACTCTCGCATATCCAAGTCTCTTTTTCGGATTCTTTTCCACTTTTTCTTTTCGTTCGCTTCTAGAAATCTTCCTTCTGTTGGATAGCGTGATTCAGCAGACCGATCAACAATCACCGGTGTGTAATTTAGAGGAACCGTTAAGACCGCACCGGTAACGTTTTTCGAGATTGATTAAATAATAATTAGAATTTTTAGACAAAGCACGAGCAACAATCTGAAATAAGTGTTCGTAGTTTGGTCGATAGCGACCGAGGCAAGATTAGCTGCGTTTCCAGTTTTGCGCGCACATGCATGAATTTTAAACGTCGCGTTAATAATAACGTACGTGTGCCCGATAGGCGTTTGTCGAAACTCAACCTACCTCTCTATTATAATTAAAGAGAAATTGTTCGGCCGCTTTACCGACCAAAAATTGTCAGCTCACCAAATTACGCTTGGCGCCGAAATTAGTTTGTTTACTACATAGTAGTCATCGACGAAAGTTACTTCTCAGTCAAATTTTCTGTAAATTCTCGCCGACGTAAGTAAAAACATCGATGCGAAGAAAAAAGACTATTTTCCGGTAAATAATACAGCTTTGTTTGTCGGAGCCTATTCGTCCGGAGGAGTGGGAAAAAAAAGGATTTTTTCAGCAGGCAAATTAGTAGTGGAATCGGCCTAAGTTATTTCGGCGACTGATCAAAAATATTCCGCCCGAAAATAGACCAGTGACGTACCGTGTTAGATAAATGAAAGAATGAGGAGGAATGTGTGTGCCGCCGATGATTCCAATATTTTGGACAGAAAAAGAAATTTCCACTATTGCCGATGATTCCAATATTTTGGACAAGAAAAGAAATTTCCACTATTGCCGATGATTTCAATATTTTGGACAGGAAAAGAAATTTCCACTATTGCCGATGATTCCAATATTTTGGACAAGAAAAGAAATTTCCACTATTGCCGATGATTTCAATATTTTAGACAGGAAAAGAAATTTCCACCATTGCCGATGATTCCAATATTTTGGACAGGAAAAGAAATTTCCACTATTGCCGATGATTCCAATATTTTGGACAGGAAAAGAAATTTCCACCATTGCCGATGATTCCAATATTTTGGACAGGAAAAGAAATTTCCACTATTGCCGATGATTTCAATATTTTGGACAGGAAAAGAAATTTCCACCATTGCCGATGATTCCAATATTTTGGACAGGAAAAGAAATTTCCACTATTGCCGATGATTTCAATATTTTAGACAGGAAAAGAAATTTCCACCATTGCCGATGATTCCAATATTTTGGACAGGAAAAGAAATTTCCACTATTGCCGATGATTGCAATATTTTGGACAGGAAAAGAAATTTCCACCATTGCCGATGATTCCAATATTTTGGACAGGAAAAGAAATTTCCAACTATTGCCGATGATTCCAATATTTTGGACAGGAAAAGAAATTTCCACCATTGCCGATGATTCCAATATTTTGGACAGGAAAAGAAATTTCCAACTATTGCCGATGATTTCAATATTTTAGACAGGAAAAGAAATTTCCAACTATTGCCGATGATTTCAATATTTTAGACAGGAAAAGAAATTTCCACCATTGCCGATGATTCCAATATTTTGGACAGGAAAAAAAATTTCCGACATTGCCGATTCCTACTTTCGACGCTTTTCTTTTTCGATTTTCCGTGTCCTACTTTTCAAGTCCCCGGGTCTGTTCGTCCTTTTCGAAAGGTCAGTAACCGGACTTGCGGAAGAACAGGTATGCATCGACGCTCGCTAAAGTCGACCACCGATTTATCGATTAACCGATTAATCGGAAAATCGATTCTTTTAAATAAAAAGCGACTTCCCGAATCCGTTCGACGAGAAACTGAATATGGGACCGATTCGCATTAGTCCTATATTATATAACAAGTTTTTCCTTCGAGTTATTTTTAGGTTTTGGCCAAAACACCGTATTGACTCAGACGGGGTTATTTACGTTTACTATTTATTATAAATTAATACATGTACACTTTTATAAAATAATAATAATACATTTAAAATTACTGACGTGTTTCGAATGAAGCTGTCAGCTTCGAAACGCATCAGTGTTTAATTATAAATACATCATTATTTTATCTAATGATTCTTTTATTTATGTTTAAACAATTTAAGTCATTTATATATATATATATATATATATATATATATATATATATATATACATATATACATATATGAGTAATTTGCCATTTTTACTATACAACGGACGCGGTTAAATATTAGAGGTTTCCCGTTATTAAGGATTAGAGTTCCCTCCACTTATGAGTCGGTCGTTCCGGATTGAGTGCGTGACTGAAACAAGAGACCCTGCGATTCCCATGGTAACCCGATGTACGTCCGATGTGGCATACTGGCGAAATTCTTTACACTACTAATCTCGTCCGCTCCGACGATTTTACCCCGTTAATAAATTTATTTAACATTAATAGACGCATTTAAAAATATCTCGCAACTTGAGCTCTTCCATTCGACCAGGGAGGTGGCGACAATAACATCATATTATATTAAAGATAACAGTAATAAACAGAAATTACACTTTAATACTTAGAAAAATAAAATAACACCGACCTGTTTCGTATTACTAACTACATCATTCGTGAGTATGGAAAAAAAGAAAAAGTAAAGTCACATACCCTTGATAAGGCGTCGGGGATTTCGATGTTCACAATGTACTTAGTCTAATGGTTCTAAGGAAAATATTGGGACCAGTTTATTTCCCTCGTATGTATATTTGAAATATTTTAATACACGTTTATTCATTTATTTTTCGAACAACGTCTCTAGCTTTGACGGAAATCGACGATTTAATGGAATGTGCCACAAATTGTGCCCAACTGGCCGAGCCTATATTTCTAATTCCCACCTCTTTAACTAATAGGGAGAATTTCGTCGATTGTGCCAGAGCCGGACGGGCTTATTTTCAAAATATACATGTAACACGTTGGAGAATATACATATATGAGAAGAAATGTTCACGTTAGAAGCAATAATGGAACAGAACCGGGCAATGGCATGCGCATTCCACGAAAAATTTCCCCGGTTAAGTTTAAAAATTTCTCCGAGCGATCAGTAGGCATGGGGGGCGTTTCGATGAAGAGGCACTCTCTAGACAGCGGCCACTTTTTCCTGTTTGTTTAATCGACCACTGAAAACGAGTATTTTTCATTCGGCAGCTGCGCTACGAATCAGCTTACGATTTAGTAGACGGTCGAATGCGGTCACGATTCGTTCATTCAAGTGCCGAATGTATGGGACAAACAAGTAATCAGTTCATTAGCCGATATTTAAATGAGCCGTGTTCGTGATGGTCACCATTGCTGGCGCACGATTGGTGAGCGCCATCGACGTGTGCGAAGCGGCAATAATTACGAAAGCGTTTTTAGACTTTTTACGAGACGTTTCCCGGACACTTAGGTACCAGCAACGCCAGTGGTGCTGTATAGGACGAAGGAAAGAGCGACTTTAAGGAAATTTCTGTCGGGGCAATTGGTTCGTCTTGACCAGATTGAAGGATAGAATTTTATGGTGGCTGTAATGATGGTTGAAAATGGAAAGTCATCTGTGCAATCGGTGTGTGTGCGTTTCGATATAGCAGCCGGCACGTGTAATGTGCAACTGTAGCGGCGAAAAGGCGTTGAACATAAACTGTGCAAGATTTCGGTAAACAAGGGAAAAACCGACATCATCAATTCGTCCATCGCCGTGTCGTAAATTAATTTCATCCGGGGGCCGGCTCGTTCATTCGTTCGAACGCTGAAAGCAATCAGCGGAAAAATTAAAACTGACGACTAGATTCTGCCCGGCTAATTCCCAATTTCTCCTTTCAATTTTGTTTTTCATTTTTCTTTTAATTTATTTCATTTTCGAAGCAACCGCCGTCCCGATATGAAATTACTCGCGTTTGCTACGGTGAAAAAATTCTAACAGATCCCCCCCCACCCACTCGTGCTGCCGAACGATTGTTTCAAATTAGCATTAAATATGCGCTCAGGTTGCCCCCCCCCCCGCTTGCAGTTTATGTACTAAACGTATAAAACAGGAATGCAACGCGATTCAAAAAAGAAAAAACCAAAAACGACTGACTCTCTTAAATTTGAAATATGTGGAAAAGTTGTTGCTCTGTTAAATTATTACGCGTAATTTGAAATTGTGGATAGGTAAATATACAGAGTTAAATAATAAAAGTTGACTGTATTAAGAGATGTATTTATTCTACTATTAACCTTTGATCGGAGACGTGTAATAATAAGCTTTTTTATTTAATTCACTTGCATAAGATTGTGTTTCACGCTACATAAATAAATGTAAAGTGAGTCCCATGTCGGTAATTGACAAATTTTTCCTAATTGACCCATTGAAAAGAATCATCATCCGCAGTCATCACCCTAGACACAGGGTATCGTGATTAAGTCGGCCGGTGATTTTTCGATTTTCCGCCATTTGTCACGATCCTCTGATTGTGACGTATTTTAAGAATGACAATATGCTGTTGTATGCAGCGCAACATCTGTCCATCCCATAGGTGTACGTCCCCCGATGGTCGTTTTCCCTTAATTTTTCCCATGACCAACGTAATATTCCTCGCTGCTTTCTTAATATATGCCCGAAGAATTTTAGCACTCTCATTGATCGAGCAGAATATAAAAGTTAACAAAATACTACGATTTCTATTACGTTATGCGTTTTGCAACTATCTGCTATCGCAACCAATGTAGTAGTAGTCTAGCGAAGGTGTTCGGTTATATACCTAAAATCGAAGGTCACTTTCGAGAGATGACCACTCGCCAGTCATATGCCTCTAATGTGAAATTGAATAATACCATCCCGTAATGTTGCATTAGAACATAACAAAAAAAGAAAAGAGCCTAATATTTCGTAATTCTCGACACATACAGTCCTCCTAATCCGAGTCTTTTCTTCGTTTTCTTCAATTGTCGTTATGGAAATGGGGTCTCCTGATGCGCATTGCTGCTTTCTTCTATTACCATTTGTCATCATCCTATTCGTGGATCGCCGTTTCATCTGAAAACTTATCAGTTTGTTTTCAAATTTTGGAGTAAACGAGATCATAGCATTTTAAGACGTTAATTTTATAATTTATTCCCGCGTTTTTTCATTGCTCCTTAGAGAAAGTGACTACTTAATGCGCGGTATCCTTTGCTTCACAGTCAGAAGTTTTGGCTTAACCGACATCATCTACAATATCAATATCTATGCCCCCCCTCTTATTGTCTAATTGTCTAATTATCTAACTATTCGATTCGTTATTATAAAGACTTTAATTTACCATACAACTGCTTTATTATGCTAAACAAAACAAATGAAAACAACAATCCACGCGATGCAATTACTTAATTAGAATACGGCAATTTAAATTATTTAATAATCAAATCAAAATACCTTTAATGAGAAAATTATACATAATCATTACAAAGAACGAAAATAATTATTTATAGATAAAATATCCTCGGCCGGTGCAGAGCAAAGGGATATTAACCGTTTCAAATGTTAATCTATTAATTGCTACTTTTTCAAAATGACTGTTATTTAAAAATTGGTTTATTTCATCTCTCCATCTACCTCGTTTTTGGTGACCTCGTTTCCGTCTGTAATGTGAAAGCTACCAGAAAGTAGTCTTATATGTCCAACGGTCAAATTACATGGCCAGTCCATTCCCATTTTCTCCTTCTAACATAGTGTACCACGTCAATATTACTATCTATAGTACTTGTCCGTTTATTATGTCTGAAGCTCCGAATAAAAATTTTGCATAAAACTATCACTACTTTCGTAAGGCGGCCGAGAAAAAGGAAGGGGCCGACTACTTTCATTAGTTCCGTTAGGCTTAGTACATTGTGAAATTTAACTTCACAATCCATGATACCTTATCAAGGATATGGAACTTGCTTTATTTTATAGTAATGCGAGAGAGGCAACACGGAAATCCCTCCGTTGCCAGTTGAACAAAAATAAACGGAATGTAACGAAATGTGACGGAAGTTAAATAGTTAAATATTCCCGGTGCACTGTGAGAATTTCGAGCCTGTCGAGTGAATAGAAATGGTGCACGAAGCCGTGTAGGTTAATTGCGTAGTGCGTAATGTGATTTGTTTTTTGTCTGCTTTAAGTACGGATGTGAAAGATATACTCAAGGGAATTACGTAAGGTGTACCATAAGGTCGATACAAATGGTAAGGCGATGGCGGAAATCCTTCATTGTAGAAGAGAGAAGGACAGATGTGCATGACATGCTGCGCAGTGAAGTCAACATCGTTGTTTGGAAACATTCAACAGTTGCATGAACTCTTGGAAGAGGTGTAGACGTACTGAAATTTTGCAATTGCTTCTTCGCTTACAATCATTCACTTGCAAATCACCAAATTGAGCCGTACCTCGGTACTTTTTTTTTTTCAGTTTTATAAACTTTCCAGTCATCGGGTGCTATATGTTTTTTTTCCGGAAGAGCTCAAAAAGATCCGTACGAGTGCCGCCTTTCGACTCAGTCTGCAGAACCTTAAGATTTATCCTTAGCGTTTCAATTTATACGACACAGCAATTAAAGGTTTTAACAACTTTTAATTTTATTATTAAAGCGCCGTTCAAACCATTCTTTTGAGATAACCCTTGTAATAATGACAATAATTAATCGAAAGGGCTAATACCGGATGTGAACGTACTCGTAATTAAAGTACTTTTTAATCGAAAAATATTAAATATTCAATACTTCTCGATTAAAACATGAAATAGTTGAGGGAACTTTTATAAGGTCTTATAGAGGGATTTTTCATGTTTTCTGAAGAAATTAAATTTGTAACACGCGCAACTTCCGAATAATCGTAATATCAATGGTTTTTGCCGGTTTTGAATTTATTTTCAACTATTATTTTACGTTAAAGCGCTTTATTTGGATTTTCGAAATACCGCGGTAAAAAAAAAGGTAACACGCAGTGGTAAACTGTACTAGAGAAGAAAAAAAAATTGGTCTGTGGAAAAAGAAGGTTCAAAAATGGCTGGAGGAATGGTGCAAAGATTGAAGATCAAGTATAGCCCACTACCCTTTATTTTTATTTATTTACGGACATTAACCTTGTTTTTATCGTGTCTATCCTAATATCCCACAGAAGATCACGTTATCGATTTAAAATATTAAGCTATCTGCATTTCCGGTGTAAATATATATATATATATATATATGTATATATTACGTGGCGTCTTATGTATTAATATGCGTATGTATACTATTAACTAATGTTTTAAATAATTTTTGTGATTTATAGAATAAGTTCAGTTTTAATTTTTGTATTCTGTTCCTATCCTTAAATAAACGCTAATAAAAGTGTTGGCCATTCACACAACGGGCATATTTGCCCAGTGAGACCCACAACTTATTTAAAAAATGAAAAAAAAAAAAAAAAAAAAAAAAATTACGAAGGAACAACAATTATTTTGGCTCATTTTAATCCGAAAACTGTCGATGAGGTTACACAATGAAATAAATCGAAAATAATACATACAGCATGATCAGACATTTTAAAGAAATCGATATAACAAGCTCGCCGTTTTCACCGGAAAAATAGCAGTCGCCGATATAATTCAACTGTTTCGCAAAATGCATTTATAATTTAGTAGATAGAACGGACACAGAGCTGTGTTGCACAATAGATTGCACAGTTCCCTCAACATTGAGCAAGTTAGTGATAATGTATACTCGAGCTGACGTCATCCTCTGGTTTTTGAGTAAATCATCCTGATTGTAAAAAACACTATATTTATTATTATTAAAGACATATTGTCGAACCGTCTTATTTGTCAACCGAACACGGTCAGTCACTTCAATCGATAGTTCCTGACGTAGGAGACGTGCGTATTCAGACGAATAGCAGGAAAGAAACAAAAGAAAGTAGTCTGGCCACTGTACTATACGCAGTTTCGATTGATTTTCTGTTTAATTTTAACTACGAGTATATAAGAAATCTCTTTTGGACACATTTGATTGTTTTAAAAGGTTCTTAAGCAGGTAGCTATTGTGAATTTTGAGTGGGCGCAGTTCGCAATGCCGACATTTATTTACGATTTATTTAGCTAATCTATAGTTGTTCAACATATATATATATTTCGGGTTAAGTAAAAAGTTCTGAGCGTTTTTTCGTTTTATTTCGACGATGAAATTAACACAGTTAGGATTACGCGATTTAGATAAAATATGCGCCGTTTTGTCCGCGATAACTTTTGTCCATTTTGAAGGCAATTTCATAATTCCACGATTGAAGAAGTCCTCGTATCTATTGGTAAAAAACTTGACCAGCTCACTTTCACAAGCCTCTCTTGAGGTCAGTTTTATACCGTCAAGAAAAATTTTCAAATGTTAGAAAAGGTGATAATCGCTTGGTGCCAGGTCTGGACTATACGGCGGGTGTGATAGAACTTCCCATCTAAGCTCTCGGAACTTCTGACGCGTCGTTAAAGATGTGTGAGGCCTGACGTTGTCTTGATGGAACACAACACCCTTCCTATTGAACAATTCTGGCCGCTTCTGGTCGATCGCCTGCTTCAATCAGGTCAGTTGTTGACAGTAGATGTCTGAATTGAGTGTTTGTCCCGATAGGAGCAGTTCATAGTGGATGATTCCCTTCTAATCCCACCAAGCACACAGCAAAACCTTCTTGGCCGTTAATGCGGGCTTGCCGATCGTTTGGACCGGGTTTCACCGCGATTGCGCAAGGATCTTTTACGGCTATTGTTCTCATATGTGACCGATTTTTCATCGTCAGTCACCGTCCGCTTCAAAAATGGGTCGATTTCGTTACGTTTGAGCAAAGAATCGCAGGCATCAGTTCGGTCCAAAAGGTTCTTTTGCGTTAATTCGTGTGGCATCTATACATCGAACTTCTTCTTAAGACCAGCCTTATGCAAATGGTTCCAAACGGTTTTCCGGTTAATTTTCAGTTCCTAGGCAATGGAATAAGTGCTCACATGCCGGTCCGACTCGACGATTTTCATGATTTTATCGACATTTTCGACGATTGGCCTACCAAAACGTACCTTATCTTCGACGTCCATATTACCACCACGGTTTTGCTTTTGCATTCAATACCGTATTGGGTCCATAAACAGCACAAATTTTTTTGGCCGCCTGCTCCGTCTTTTGACCTTGGTCGTAGTGGTGCTGAAGAATGTATCGAATTTTCACTTTTTTCATCTCCATTTTGGAACGCTGTAGCACACAACTGGCTTCGCCAAACAAAAAACTGACAACGAACTGTTTTTGAAAGTCACCTTGAAATCGCCATATAGTATGACCCGATTGAGATATGGCTCACTAACGACATCTAGCGAAAAAAGCTCAAAACTTTTTACTTAACCTAATATAATCGTGTGTGTGCCGAAGAAAATGCATTTGACTAATAATATCCGTAGTTTTATGATACCCTCTGAAAATAAAATTCAATGATTACCAGCGATTTAAAAAAAAAATCGAAAAACGTGAAAGCGATCAGATACGTACAACAAATCTCCCGCTAATAATATTTTTTGTATTTTTTCATTTTTCATAAAAAAGGGTGAGAAGAAAAAACTGCTCTTGTACGTGACTCGTTAATTAAAATTTTTCTTTTATTTTTTTCATTTTATAGGATATGTTCAAATCTGAAATATTCTCTATAGCGATAATTTTGGGTGTATTCTTTGTATGCGTTGCACACACTTTTCCGATGGAGCATTATCCTTACGCGTATAAGTAAGTACTTTACCATCGAATTATCTTAACATTCATTTAATTGAAATCGATTAATTCGTTAATTATCCCGCTAATTTTTTAATTGCGGTTGTTTATTAATTAAGTTGCGTTACTCCCTTAATACTTAAGTAATTATTACCGTTGTAATGTGCAATAAAAATCTGGGACACAAAAATCTATATTATAATCAGAAAAATTTGTAGCGCAGGAGAAATCCTAATTCGTATAACGCATTCTAACGATGATTATTTTATTTCTTGTACAAAAAAAAAAAAAAAAATGACAAAAACTAAAGCATCCGTGCTGTTTCTTATTAAGGATTAATTAGGATAACACTTTTTCAAAAGTTATTCTCAAATGTAATTCTAACAATATTTAAAAAAATTTATTTTATCCTCTCATCAGCTTTGAATATTTCGATATTTTCAATATGAAACAGCAGCAGATTGGAATCCAACTCTTTTCGGACAAAATCGGTTATACATGAATCTTCTACGAAAACGTGAGATAGTAAACTAATAATAGTCTGGCTTGTTTTTACTTATATACATGCATATATAGGTATAAATATTTTTAATAGTTCAAACATTTTGAACTTTTTGCTAAAAAAGAAAAAAAAATATATAGTCATACTCCTTGAGCTGCCTGAAAAGCAGATCTAAAGAAACCTGAAGACATTTAAACGATTCAATAGAACGTAAATCGGAGTCAAAATTCCCCTATTTTGAAACATATTTTTATCTCTACGATTACAGATTTAGGGTATAACCTCCGCTCTTCATCACTGTAACTAAGCATGGTTGAAGAATACCACCTGTTCTTGCTGCACGAATACATATATATATATATATACGTATATATATATATATATATATATATATATATATATATATATATATATATATATAGCAGTTTTATGTACTAGGCGGGTCATGACTTTATACTGATATCGTGTGAATGCTCGATTTATCTCGCCTTATACAAATGTGCCATCTCAAATGGATCTGACTTTACATCGGTTTCCACAGTATAATGGTATGCAACTCGACTATTATCTATTAATTAACTTTTAACAGGGTTTATTAATTTTATTCGCCTGACCACGATGTATGTAGTAGTCCCCAAAAAAAAAGAGCTATATATCTCGATGGCAAAAATCAAATACAGCTGAAATTATTCTCGATATCATCTTCGTACTATACTACTGTCAGTGATGATAATCATGATGACCGCCGATAGAATTTTTCGTTAGATCGCCATCGAAAATCCTACGCGCTGTGCAATTACTTGAGAAGAACGGTAAGTAAAAAACGCGGAAGTAACTCTCATTTACTAATTTCGGCTGACTATGCAACTTGAATTATAACGAAAGCAAGTATACTTTTTCCACCGTTTGAAAATTCATTAAAGGAACGGTTTAAAGAAGAAATAATTGAATTTTAAACTAGTTTTATAATCTGCTCTGCCGTCGTCTACAGCGAGCCGAAGGTAATTTTGCAACGGCCAAGACTATGCGTTTCATTTTCCGAATAATTAAAAATTCCGCACGGCGACGAACGCAAACCTCCGAATCAGGAAGAGCGCCATACAGTTGCGCGGCGTATACAAATTAAACGATAATTTAATAATTAAAATGGCGCAGGGCTACGGTAGCGTGCCAGACGAATGAAATACCATGTCATTAAATTATCGATAGGTACGTAAAGTCGATCTGGCAAAAGATGTTTTACATCTTCGTTTGCTGCTCCCTCGAGAAATCGCACTGTGACGTGATGTCAAAGAAAAACACGAAGACCAGTTTTCCTAAAACTCTTTACATTATATGTCGTCTGACAACGAATGGAAATCTAAATTCCTTCGGATTCCCTAATTTCTTTTTGCCTCGTCACGTGATATGTTCCAAAATTTAAATATGACGCCGAGCCGCAATACCGAGCGATTATCAATTGTTTTCATCATCTCAGCAGCCTTTGCAGTTTTAAAAATTTTAATGAAAAAAATGTTCAATACTTTTCTTCGATTAAAATAGCCTCGAATTTAACCGTACTCTTTGAATCTTTATCTATCCTAATGAAATTACGAAGGGTAACCCAAAACAACTTCAACTACTCTCCCCGTACACGGACGTTATCTAATAGACATGAAACGAGTGAAACATGAAGTTCATTCTTTTCCCGACAGCGGAACAAGCGCAGAACGAGCGCCATTATAGCACAATACGAACATACAGCTGCGTAGACGAAGTGTAGTTACGAGTTTTCGTTACAGACTAAGAAATTTCGTACAAAAAATTGTCTATTATCTGATTCGTCGTCAGCGTCAGCAAACGGCTCCTTCTCAAACAGCCCGGACCTCGCACCATGCGATTTTTCGCTCTTCCCGGCCCTAAAACGCATGCTGCGAGGCCGTAGATTTCAGACACGGGCGGAGATCGCGGTGAGAGCTGTCGAGGACGCTTTGAAGGTCATTACAGCTGAGGAATTTTGGAAAATGATTTTTGAAAAGTGGCGGCCCGAAAAGATGCGTAAGTGTATTGCGAAGAACGATACTTTGAGAAGGAGCCTGAAGACGACGAATCAGATAATAGACAATTTTTTGTACGAAATTTCTTAGTCTGTAACGGGAACTCGTAACTACACTTCATTCAAACATCTGTATGCTCGTATTGCTATAATGGCGATCGTTCTGCACTTGTTCCACTGTCGGAAACAGAATGAACTTCATGTTTCACTCGTTTTTTGTCTATTAGATAACGCCCATACTCTGTACGGGGAGTTCAGTCGTTTTGGCCCACCAATTTGTGTTATTAATCTCTATAGCGGTTTAATCTCGTAAAATTATTTCGCGGCGAAAAAACCAGCAAAACGAAAGAAAACCCAGCGAAATAGATGCGATTATTTCCTAAGTAACTTATAGTTTTTCGTTTCTTTTACAGTCTGGTTACTTAAAATAATTAGGCCGATATTAACAGCGATGAATTTAAATTTAATTTGCCGAGGGGGACAAGGACTTACACGCTATTCTAGAGATACAATAAACCGAAAATAATTAAAATACGGTGAAAAAGAAAATCTTTGAATGACACGAAATAGGAATGTTTCATTACTGCAATTTTACCAATTTATTTTTTAAATAGAGAGATTTTTGTTTATTTCACGTTTTTTTTTGTTTTTTTTTGGCCTGGCGATAAGCCATTTTGCCATTATTACGTAAATATGGGGGAGGATTTTTTTTCCCTTTTGTCCTCATTTGTCATTTATTTTATAAATATATAATAAAAAGTAATGATCACGCAAAGACAACTAAATCATCTATCGAAGATATCCAATTAACTATACTTTAAAAACATCGAATAAAAATATTTTTCCTGCACGCAAAATAAATAGAAGAAAAACCCCGTCCAAAAGGTATGCTCGAACACGACTGAGTAACAAAAGTTTCGGATGCAAATGAATGTTATAGCTGAGAGTAATTAAATGTAAAAATCGCAATGCCCGTATCAATTATCTATATATAAATAGTCAAAGACGAAACAGTTCGGTATCTTTTTACCCTCTGTTTATTAACCAATTTTCTTTTTCATGTTTATTAGCTATTGGCGAGTGTTATCAGTGCACAGAATTTTAGAAACGGTTTTTCTTTTTTCTCATTTAAATAAAAAATGAATTCCAAAAATTAAGAAATCGCTGTAGCCAGTAAATCTGTTTTCATTAAAATGTTTTAATTTTTCTTAATAATCATCATTATTGGTTTTTTTACGCAGTGTATTAAATCTCCTTAAAGTGTCATTTAATATCAATACATAAGGGTTTTTTGATTTATTGCTATTTTATTGTATATTTTATTCAATAATAATGGTATTGAACTGTTTTGTATTATAAGTACATATAAAAGTGTATATTCTCATAAACTAGAATGAATGTGCAAGAGTAGAAAAAAGGAAATTGGAAATATGCAAATTTTCAATAATACATAATTATGGTCGAATTTCGACCAACGGGCTAATACACTAGTATTAATTAATGTACGTCAGGTAGAACAAAAGAAAGAAAGCGAACGACTAATCAGAATTATTAACCGATTTCATGAATGAACAAACTTCAACTGAGGTTAGAAAGTTACATTAAACAGTTTTATGTCTGTTTCCCTGATCAAAAGGTCGTAGCAGTGTACGTTCTTACGTGAACGAATCGAACAAGAAACATGATGATCCGTTTTCCAAATACCATCGTGGGCTAAGTTACCATTGCGGATCATTATAATCGAACGAAAGCACAAAACTCGAAATAAACCCGTTTAATTTTTAGCGTACGTTAGACTCCAGTTTTTAAGTTGTTCGTCATCTCCATTTCGATGGGGGGGGGGGATTTTATCGTGTCCCTTAAACTTTTCCCGGTAAACTGCTTGGAAGGAGATAAACTAAAATTCTCACCCGCTCATCAAATTTTTCATTTCTTTAGAGTGGAGAAAGAGCTCATAAATTATTCCGAAAGATATCGTGCACCAACTTAAATGTTTTCACCGCGTTCCATTTTGCGCAGTTCAGTGCGCTCTAAAATCTCTTCAATTCAGGCTATAAAAGAAATATTTTGAAACTTACAGAAAAAGACAAAAAAAATCCAATAGCAAAAAATCTCGAGCAAAATTCGCTCGCTCTCCGCCAATTACGAAATATTGAGACGAAAATAGTGTCGGAATTATTTTATCAGCAAGTTTGGCAAGTAAAATAGGAATGAGAGAATTATCTCTTCCTTCCCCGGTAAAATTAGGCATAGTGAACTAAAAAAAAAAATATACGAATTATATTCGCTTCTCGCTGTGATGAGACATAACGACAAAAGGAATGTGAAAATTGTTATCCGCTGTAAGGTTAGATGTAAGAATTTCGGGCATACAAAATGTAGAAAAGGCGGACGCGTTGATTTTTTTTCCTTATACAACACTTCTTATTTGCGGAACATCGAATTAGGGTGATTTTTAGATTCTACGGAGTAGTATTTTCCCCTTTAAGGAACAACAACACAGCGCGGAAAGTGCCTATTTGAAAGAATGTATCAGCGGATGCGTCAAGGTTAAGATCGTTAAAAGGTAAGGAACTGTCAGAGAGCTGGTTGCAAACTAAGAAGTTGCTCGGCGCGAGCGGTAAGTCCCGTTCGATAAAAACAATTCAAAATGATCTCTGCCCAAGATCTCTGTCCGCCATGGTTCGGTGATTTAAAAGGGATGACACTGGAGCTTTTCTTCGCTCGGTAATAGTAGAAGAAAAATTGATGCGGAACGAAGGGCGGGTAGTTGGCGATTGAAGCATCGAGTATGACATCCCCATATAAATGCTCTCTGTTCCGGTCAAAAGAAGGAGAGATCGATAGTAGTTGTAGTTCGAGTATGCCTACAAAGTTTGAACGATTTTTTAATGGGGCCGGTAAATATTTTTCGGACACTCTGGTTGCTGATAATGCCGTATACAGTTCGCCATCAAAGAACGAGACGAAAAAAGATGCTTAACATGGGGAAAGCGAAGTGAAGGCTGTAAATAAAAATACGACGAAAAGGAAAAATAAAAAAGGAAACGCCAAAGGAAAGGAGAAAGATTACTTAGAACGGAAAATATGGAGAAGGAAGTTATCTGAGCAGGCGGAAAGGACACCGGAACCCGGAAAAGTATCGGAAAAGAAAGAGAATTAAGCATCCATTTATGGAGAGCTGCAATTATCGCGCACGGGTGGTGGAAACGGTCGACATGAAATAAATAGAGCGCATCGTAACCTTAAAATCTTTTTGCATGCATAAATTTTTTCGCGCTGCTTTTTGTCGTGTTCAACTGGCGAGGCAGTCCGGTTTTCTCGAATTATTATTTAATAATCGAACTATTTTCGATCTTAGCCGTGCGGAAGCTGAAATAGCGAAGGAAACGAAAAAGAGAACCGTATTGCACTAAGGAAAGACCGTTACGGTGAACGCAGGTTGTCCGGCATGCAAGATTTTCCCGTTCCGAAAGATGCACCGAAACAACGGGAAAGAATCGTTTTCGAAGCAGCACTTTAACGAAACTAATGAACCATTTCGGTCGCATAAGAGAAGAAAGTTAGAATTGCCGCTCGTGTCCCTTCGAATACTAAGTGGCTTATTCGGAAAGTAATAAGGAGGAAATATTTTCGTTTAAAGAGACAAATAAGCGTCGGTGGCAGGGACAGGGCCGGCAGGAACTGTTTGATTAGAAACAAGATGGATTTAAGTAATTTATTTGATTGCAGTACGATCATGCGGACGCGACCGGTGCGAGTTAATAAAGGATGCGCGCAGTCGGAGCGGCTGAGGCTAAATTACTAGTTTAACCGCTTCATTAGGTTAATGTAGTCGGTGTGGCCGCTGAAACAATGTCGACGAATTTCGCTTGCAACGCGCGAACCGGCTCTCAGATTTGAATTTTAAATTAATTCGACAAATTAGTGACCGCCTCACTTGCGAAATTCTCCTGCATAGGCGTCGATGCGCGCCAGACGAAACCGTCAGACCGGCTGCACGAACGCTGGCCGCTGAAATTTTTCTCGTGATCGTTGTTATGACGTAACAGACCGTTTAATATATTACCGGTAGAGCGAGCTAATAAATTCTACCATCATCTTCTTGTGGCGCGGCCTTCGCGCGAACGCTGAGCCTCAACTGCAACTGGATGTTTCGCTGATTAAAATTTTACCCGGAAGAATGGAGACGAGTACGAAAAATTTCTTGCCGCTTTCCCGGCGTCTTAATAATGAAACATATGCTCTGGAATTAATAATGGCACCGCACGGAAAGAGCTATTCGGGCTTTCTCGAATTCCAGTCGTCACTGGACAGCTCTGGACAGATTCTTAGCGACTTCTCTCACCGGTGCACTAGATGAAAATTTAAACCGGTTCGAAGAAATCCGAAATAATGGAGAAAATTTTTAATACTATAAAATAACAAAAGTAGGAGAAGCGGTGTGTGTAGAGCTGGACGCGCTTTACACTTTCCTGCAAATCGGCAACGACCGACACGAAGAACTTCTGAACCGCTGGAAAAGAAATTAGCCCCAAAGACGCTCAAATAATATCGCGTAAAGTAAATTTTGATTTACTTTAAATATTAGCGCCAATTGAAACCGGTTGAAATTTTTCGAAAATTGCTTAGCAAAAAAAAAGAAGGGATATCTTTCGGGAAAATCGCCAACGTTCTTCTCCGGTTAATATTTTCAAGGGCGCCCGCAAGTAGTTAGAACATTTACGTTCCGGGTGATTAGTCAGTCAGGAGACAACATTTAGTCGTGCCGCCCTTTTACTACAGACCTTCGATTAAAATGCCGCGATGGATTATCGGTTGAGGATCATCTACCTCCATTAAACCTCCTTCTGTACATAGTCGCGTTTGCAACTACTACAACGATTACGATGCCGATATCTATAGTGTAATTTTCTAACTCGGACTCTAAACTGTTTGTTATGTGTGTACGTTTGCGCACGTACTTTGTATTTTGTTGTTGTATAGGGAATTTTAATCATTTTCACGGTAATCAGCTGCGCAAGTAAAATCACGCTACACATAATACATAACCGTTTAAAATATTACACATCTTACCGCAAACAGACAATCGATTGGATTCGTGGTGGGGGAAAAGTAAGCGCGGGCAAATACTGAACTCTAGACGAATCATTGAAAAATCTTACGAATTCAATGCTGAAATGCATCTACATACGTTTTATCGACTTCAACAAAGTCTTTCCTTAACGGCGAAATCAATTTTATATTTGCAGTGTCTGAACACTTAATTCGATTAATAACAACATCCGTATAAAAATCAATACCTATGGATAATGGTATGTCAAATTCATAAAGACGTCAGACAAGGCTGCATCTTATCCCCGCTGCTCTTTGATGCGTACTCCGAATTTATTACAAGAAACGCCTTCAATAAAAGTGAGGCATTATTATAGACGACTGAAAGAAAAATAACTTACGCCGTGCAGACAAAGGACAATGGCATCGGCGGAAACTAGAGCAAATTAAGTAGGAGAACAAGAATAACCGTGATAGACAAATAACGGGCAAAGAATAACCAACTTGGAAGTGTTGAATAAATATATGTAATACACATATGTGTATTACATATGTGTATTACATATGTGTATATTTATAAATAAGGACGTTCAAGAAAGACTGTCACCCCTACCGAACCTAGGTTAAACAACGACTCGCGCGCACTCTCTGCTAACCATATGAATAAACTATTCTCATTGGCAATTCAATTTTCGTGACGATATCGTTAACCAAGTGTTTAAAGTTGATGTGCATGTTGACCGCCTTTAAGACTTTTCGATAGACGGATGCCGTGATTTACGCCATCTAATGTTGTGTTTTGCTTTTAAAAAAAGAAGGCCGATCAAAACACCTATAATGAACTGAAAAAGACATTTAGGAACTCTACTATGACTGAACGTACCTGTTATTCGTGACTCACAAATCATTTACGGATGAGAGAGCTGTGAATTGTGGCAAAGCAATGACCACTACAAATTAATCGCAGTATGGTGTATACCCACCCAGTTGCACAGGCACTGCGACATATTACATCATCGATGTCTTGAAGCAGCTGATAAAAGATCGCATTTCAAAAAGCGCAGCAATCTCTTCGATCGCTGAAAACTTCATCGTGACAATGCACGAACGCATGTTAAGAATATTGTCACTGAGCTCCTTGCTCATAAAAACATCCGAACACAATATCGCATTCACCATAAAGCTCGGATCTGGCCTCGAACAACTTTTTCTTATACTGTTGACCAAAAAAAAAACAGTTAAAAGGACATCATTTTCGGATTTCTCTGCTGCTGTAAAAGGTTTAGAGACGGCTTTAAAGCAGTTATCACAGAATAAGCCTTCAGAAAGTGACAGAAACGATGGCATAAATGCATTTTACTATATATATGTATACCTTGGCTCATTATTAACAAAAACAAAGAAGGATCGGATATTACACGAAATACTAAATAATTGCCGGATTTAAAACAACCACTCAGAATACTGAGATGAAACATTAAAAATTTTAATTCCAATTGCCGCATATTCAGCGGTAAGCTGGACAATTAATAGCACACTACGGGAAAGAATAAAAATAGTTCTGAAAGGTGGATTTGTAGACGAATATTAAGGATATCGCGGATAGAATGCCGAATAAATGTCTCTATTAGAAATCAACTGAACGGTAACAATGCACTGTCACGGCTTAGATTCCAAAGGCCTAATAGTTTAGAAATTAAGATAATGTCGGGTAAAATAAAGGGTAAGACGCAGTTAGTGGATTGATCAAATTAGACTGTCTTTAAGCATGACTTTGATGCGTATCTAATATTCAAAAATTAGGTCACACACTAACCTTTACTACCAATTCTTGTATTCGTCGTTTGATGTATATTTCATTTCTGTTTGGAACATCTGTTTATGTCTTATTTGAATTAAAAGATATGTTGTTATCCAACCAAAATAGTCGTTGTACCAACCTTTGCGAAGAGAATGATGTTTCGGCACGTACATTTTGAATGATATGTTAACATGCGTCCAATTAAAACGGCGCTCACCTTTGTAAGGGGATATATGTTTCAATATATAGATTCTGAATGATGTTACATCTAACCAAAATAGCCACAGTACACTAACCTTTGCGAGGGCAATATGTTTTAGCATGTAAATTTTGGAGGATATATTTAGCATATATGTAATCAAAAATAAGATAACCATTCATTTTTAACCGATTTTGATTTAGTATTTTTTTTTTTCTAGAGAAAAATTCTTCATAAAAAAAAAAAAAAAAAAAAAAAGAATTCAAAAAATTAAAAGAGCGGCTTTGGTGTCGGGGGATGTGAGCGCTTTACAAAATATTGGTATTAGACAGAATGAAACCAAAAAATATATATGAAAATAAAATACTAAGAGCGAAGTTTCAAAATTTTACCACACTCGTAGCGAAAATAATGAGACAAGAAGCAAAAGCAACCGATGTAATTTGTACACGCGATAAAAGGTATATCATGCTATATACTAAACAAGTAGACTCTAGCCGATATTGCAATAGAATACGCTGGCAAAAGAATATGCAGCTATGTATTGACTGCGCTGGCAATTTCTGTCCGCGGCAATTCTTTTGTTCAGAAAGGACGTGGACACGTGATGTATTTAAATGACATTTGCATTTTTTTTCAATTGTACAAACCAGGCAGCATTCTGGTATAGAACGGTTAGGAAAAAATATTCAATAATCATTTTTCATTTTAGTAATCATTTTCAACATTTTCATTAGCGCCGAAACATAGCGGCGTATCAGGAATTTATCCGGTTTGCTATACGTACCATACCCGCGAGAAGTCGGCACCAAATTCACACTGCAACAATTAAAAAACAATTTAACGAGTATAGTTACGTAATCACTCGCTTCTATTTGTAAATCAAGTATTGATATAATAGGAAGAATATTTAAAACGGTTCTTAATTATTGTTGTAATCTGAATTAGGTACTCGGAGACTCTAATTTAGGCGCGAATGTTGTTTAAGAATAATCCATACTTCATTTAAGACGTATTTTTTTACTGTATAAGCTTTTATATCGAGTAATAATTTATTACTTTCTAGCGCATTTTTATTAAATTTTTAAAGTAAATCTCGAAGTTGGTATTTCTTTAAGGAAACAATTCTTATTTTTTTGTTAAAATTTTTTTACATATAATTTGCGTTTGCAACATCGATATAAAATCCATTTTTTTTTTTTTTTTTTTTTTGGTACTAAATCAATATTAATAATACTAAATGACTTTTTTTTTGCTGTTTCGCCGAATTTTTATAGTGAAAATACTCCTTTAAAAATATCACGTATAATCTTTATTTTCTTATGTATATCAGTGTTCTAAATATGAATTAATGTTCTAGCTACTTATCCTGAGCTTTTTGTCTTCTAAATTTGGTTTTATTCAATCACCATAATAATGCGTGTATGTAACATTCGTTTTTGTCGCTTAAAGTTTTAAGTTAATATAATTTTGTAACCCACTGTTGGGCAATTTTATTTCTTAAGACGACCATTTAGTGCGGCCGAGCATGCTAATCAAGATCGTTAGCGGCGATACTATAGTAGCCAGGGATCATTCAAAGCAGGTCAATTTGGATTGAACGGGAAGCTGATAAATTGTAAATCAGGAGACGTGATAGCTAATAAAACGCTTTTCGAGTCGGAGCATAGAGGGAAATTCACTAAATTGGAAGTTCAAGATATAAAAAAGCGGAGGATCGAGCGTAAAATAGCCATAGATTCGGCTAGGAAAACAGAAGAAAAGGGGGAAAGTTGAAATGACTCAGAATAGTTGAGGGCAGAAAAAACAGATTTCCTTCCCAAAGTCTTTACTCTCCCTCTTTTCGTTCTCGCCCCGTGACTTTTGGACTGATCTCTATCCGTCTCTTTTCTCCAACCCTGACGACTCCTTTTACCGAGCCTTACAGCCTTCCCCATCCTCTTCTCCTCGGTTTAACAATTTTCCCAGTATCAGCCGTTCTGTCACTTCTTCCATAGTTCGCCTTCGTCTTAATTTATAGTCTAGTCCCGGCTTCTCGCTTTATTCAATCTCCTTTGTATCCGGTTCATCTTGCTACCATAAAAAATGTCACCTGCGACGCAAACCACGTTCTATTCGAATGTTCCTTTATTTCCTCAGAACGCGCGATCTTTTACTCCAATTTGCTTAGCCTTGGCCTTACTGCTTACAGTGCCCTCTACATTCTCGCTCTTTTCCATCTCCTTCTGTTGTTCCCTTGTTAGCCGCCTTCATCTGTCTCTCTAATCATTTTTCGATATAACCTGTCACTCCATATGTCTTTCTATCGTTCTAATCTTTTGTTATGAGTGAACGTCCCGTTCTGACGTGCCCGTAAAATAAAATGAAAGAAAAAAAATGTATTTCTTCACACATGATAAATATACTTCGGACCTCTCAAAGTGTAAGATATTTATCACCAGATTTGTTCTATCGCCATCTATTCCAAGTGAGTTTGTCTGTCGTCGTTCCGCTGTTGTTTCCTTAATTAGACTCGGAATCAAGCATTCTCTCCTACTCCCTTCTTCTCGCTTTCGATTCGCTTTATCCCCTTCTCCTTCCTGCTCTGTTCACGTTTCTGAGCCTCCTTGTATTTATGATTTAAATCGTATCCTTTTCGAATGTTCTGCTCTCCTCAATGAACGCTCTCTTCTATGTATACGCCTAATTTTCGGCTCTGTGTCTTCTCACTCCCTATAACACAACCTATATACTTTCCTTCCCATTGCCTTCAGTTGTTCCGCTGCTGCTATCTTTTTTGTGAGTTCCATTTCTCATCGTCTGGCTATTTAGTGCTATCTATTGGAATTATCACGTTGTTAGGTGAAGACCGCTGGCGCGCTCAGAGTAGGAAAAAAAAAATATGAATTAAAACTTGAAAATTTGAAAATAAAAATTGCAATAAATACTTAACAATAATCAAACAAAAAAACTGAACGCTGTTTTTCGCATTTTATAATTCGCTTGATTTTTCAAAGTTACGCCATAATACCATCTAAACTGCTAATAATTACGCAGTGAACTTTGATGGGCGGGAAGCGGAAAAAATTATTTAAAACGTTTTTCACTTTTTTTTTTCTTTCACCGCAACTACGCTAAGTTGAGTCTGCTCAGTCCTGGTGAAGTAAGAGATGCCGTTTCTTTTAACGCTGGAAATATGAATCTTTCGCCGTTAGTTATGCGCTCCGAATTTTTCGTATTTCTATCATTTTTAATGATTAATTTTAATTCACGTAAAATCTAATTTTACTTCTTTTTTTTTTTGCAAAATGTAAATAAAAAAAAAAAAAAAACTCGAAATATCCGCTGATGAAATACTGAAACTAGTGAAATTTTCATATTGTGAGGATTTTATTATTCCATTAACGAGGATGATGTGGGAAGAGCGAGTCAAAGTAAACCTTCGGTTAGGATGAACGCCAACGTACAGACGTTGAAGCGCTGCACTAAACTGGATACGCTAAAATGTGGTGCTATTCCGAGGCGTATTAGTAACGAACCTCCGTAGTAGGCGTGAAGTCAGGAGGTTGGGAAGTAATTTCAGGATGCTATAAGGTGATTTTGAATCGAATTTCGAGAAAAGAAAAATTAAAGCTGCGTAGTATGTTAAATTCCGTTCAATGAACACGAAGAGGCCTCCCACGGCCATTTCAGTTTAATATGAACATCCGTTGTAACTTTTACAAATTATTATTTACGATTTACAGTCCAGTTGAAAGCTTAGCGATTATTTTGGTGAAGCGGATTACTAAGTTGTCACGGAGCATCTAAATAATCCGGTCCCGTTTTGTTCCGCTAAATTCCGGATACTACATCGTATAGTGTGGAATGCATCTTGACCTATGTCAACAAACAACTGGAAATTGGCAAAGAATATAGTGAGTTTTCCTTGAAGTTGTTTCTGAGAGCTGATTCGGCGCAGAAGAAACTGATCGAATATTAGGCCTTTCTTCTGCCATCGTGAAATCATAATCTCTAATTATAAGTTAACTTCATTTCCCTTTTTAATTGTTCTTTATTCTTCTTTACTTTTTCAATTATTTTTGAGTTTTTTAGATGAGGTATTTCCGATTATTTCGAGTACGATGTTGTAGCCGATTGTCTTTTAGAGTAGATCGCTATAGTATTGCTTGACTAGATGGTAATCTTTGTGTGGGTAGTGGTGGGAACTAATTGGTATTTGCCGGTTCTTCATTTTGTTCATCTAAATTAAGCTGATTTAGTCTTTCGTGCCACTGTGATACCACCGTAGACAACGAAGGCTAAATAATGCCAGTAGTCGACTCTTCTCTTTATTTCCAACCCCCAAGAGGTTGGTTAATTCCTCCAAAACATCGCCATATTTGTTCCGTGAATGGTCAACTGAGGGGTACATGCAGAATAACTTTATTAGTCCTGTTATAGTGGAATTAAAACAGGCAAGATCGGTACAGGCGCTGAAAATTTTCTATATTCTCGATCTTTAGATGACAGTAAGAAAATATACTAGGGCATTAGTTTTGAGACGAGTAATATTAGCTCAGAGCGCCGAGATGGATTTGTAGATTAACGGTCGTAAGTAGCTTTTTTCGCACTGATTTTAAAAGTGAGATTTCACAATTTCGGTAGACAAACTGAGAATTCAAAATTAATATTCTATTATTTCGTGACGCAGCGGTAAAATATTTAGCGAAGCCGAATTAGCGGTGCTATAAACTAGTCTTGCAATGATGCGTCTTGTCTATACGAAAATATTAGTTTTTGATCTTCATTCGAACTTGATGAAAGGGGGGAATTATCCATCGTCTGAAACTTCTTTCGAATTACTGGATTGAATGGCAGTATGTATATCAGCTACAATTAAACACTGCGACTGGCACGGCGACCCGTCAACGGAGAATCATTTCCTGTATTTAAAGAAGCAAACAAAACTGAATATAGAGCTCTCTAATCACGTTATTTCTCAATTTTGTTTTTAACGTAATCGGTATGCGTTTATTCAAATTAAGATTTCTATCAATTATATAACTTAGATGCTTTATGTCGTTTTTTGAAATTCCGCTTGAGACTTTAGCTATTTCTAAGTTAAACAATTCCATTAATAATCAGCGGTAGTTGTCGTAATATTTTTTTTTTTTTTTTTGGGGGGGGGGGATCTTCAAAATTCCTTTTACTACTTTCGCTTCAATTTCAAGCAAATTACCCCGGGATAATTATTAATCATTTAATCTTTAATATTTTTCGTTCCTCAATGAAAACATTACGTATCAATAATGCCGTATTAAAAAAAAATTTACATAATTTCGGTAGAATATATCTCCCCAATACACATCACCCTTCCAAGATCCGACAGTGCGTTGTTTTGTACTTTAATAATAGATTTTATAACTAAATTTCGTCAGATTAATGTAATAAAAATCTCGTGCTTAATTTTCAGTCGAAAGAATTATGAAAATGACTTGGAAGAAGCAGATCCAAAGATGATGTTCGCTATTTTAGCTAAACTGGGTCAAACTATTATTAAAGCCAGTGAGGCGGAAAAGTAAGTATTTGTTTCGATTATTTTATTACTAATGCTGTTAGTTTATTTTCATTTTAAACGTAATTTTTGCACTGGGAAAAATCAGTATAATTCAAATGACGTAAAATTACTGCGGAACAAAATGGTACCGTTAGAAATCGCGAGTAGGAGATGTAAAAACAAATTTGAACTGAGCAGAAAGTTTGCATTTTCAAAAAATAATAAATAAGAAAATCTTCGTCGATTTACTTATGACATTTTTTCTTTTGAACTCACTTTTAAAACTGTACAATGTACACTTTTGTAAATCTAAATGAGACGTAACGAAATTATAAACTGAATGATTGATTTAACATCCGAGTCGATCGTTTTAAAACGAATTTAGACATAATGTGATCGTTTAATTATAAGCGGATAATTAAAACTTTTAACTCACGGGGATTAGGTTCTACGCAGGCATATTTCATTACGTGAAATTTATCGATTCTGTTGTGCTCATCATAATACCCCGATACACACAACAAAAAAGTAATAAAATACATGTAAAACGCGAGATTATACTCATCAGTAACGCATATTGTACATAATATCGAACCATGTTGTGCATCTGCTGCTAGAACACAGCAGCATCTTTAGACTTCAAAATAAATATATTCCATCTCATTATTTGTCACAATTCTTTTATTTATTATTAATATTAACTGCGTTATCAACTTTTACTTCATTATTCGTAAATATTTTTTCATAAATCTTGCTAATGTTTACTTTTATACACTATCAACCGAAGTATGATGAAAAATTCGGATTGAGCAGATTTATTACTGTTATATTATCATTACAGTTCCGGCATTTCCAAATACTACTGGAATTACCTTTTATTTCCTTCAATTTTCAAACACTTTTAGTCTTTGCTCTTCGTATTTAATTTTTTTTTCTGGGATACTTTATATTTCTATAACTGTTGTTTATTCTTAATAATAATAGCTTATTATTACTGTTATTATTATTATTATTATTATTATTATTATTATTATTATTATTATTATTATCACTACTACTATTACTATTTTTTATATATAATGTGTGCGTGTAAGAAATAATAAATAAATAAATAAAATAAAAGAGTTATTTTATGAAAACGCTATTATTAATTAATAGAAATATAATTAGTACTCGTACATATTGCCAAATTACGCTAAATTGTTTTACACGTATGTAAATATCGTTACTATTGTAAAAATCGTTTATTTTATTAAATGCTAATTAGAGACTGCACTCATATTACACCTTGTTTCTTATCATATTTTAAGCGCTAAGTTCATGTCACAAATATCCTTTATTTTTATTCTTTATTTTTACTTTATTTTGTTATCTTTTGTTTGTCTCACTTTTATTTTACATACATCAATGTATATTGTAATTTGAAAAATTAATTATATTACCATATGAATCCACTACTCGCGCAAAACTGCGCATTTGTGGAAATATTGTAAAATAATAATAAAGTTTGATTTGAAAGTTTGATTATTATTATTATTATTATTATTATTATTATTATTATTATTATTATTATTATTATTATTATAAAAGCGAAAAAAGGAAACATTAATGAGGGGATGACAGGTGCTTTGAAATTTTACAATTTTCAACAATTCTGTTCGAACACGTAGGAAGCTGATATAATTTACCCGGTAAACGTATTTGAAAAAAGACGTTGAAGAGCTGATAACTTTTGATTCAGTCGCGTTTGTTTCAATTATTTGCTTATTGTAATTATTATAATCGCTCATCCGCTTCACTAGTGGCGCAACTCGAAAAATGTAATTTTTCCAAGACATTCATTTGAACGGTTCGATTTTTTTTTTAACGCAAAAACCCCAGTTAAATTATTTAATTTTTGCCTTTCTTAGTTTAATAAATAAATCCGTAATAATTTACATTTTAGTATTACAGTATTATTTTTTATTTCAATATATTTTCAATGCCCCGATTAACCTTTTCATGATTCGAGTTACGAAATCAAACAACATTTTTAAACGTAAGCGACCTAATAAATCAGACAAATTTCGAGGAACATTTTACAATGAAAATTGAATATAAATAATTTACAAATTTGTGAAAAAAATGTTTATAATAATAAAGAGTAAACAATTAACGTACGATAAAAAAATTATTTACATAATTTTTTTTTTTTTTTTTAATTGCGATCTGGCTAACGTAGCCAATAAGCAGTTGGAACGTAGGTTACGACATGATATGGGAGATGCCATTCAACAATAACACTCCGTGTTACTTCACCAATCAATCAAACCGGTGGGGAAGAACTCTAGGGGCGTATAACGATTTAGTTTATGATTGCCGTTGCCTGAATCTAATAAATCAACTGCCAAATGAGACAAAGAATTTTCAAATTAGAGTAAAAATGTGTCACAATAACCAGGGATATAACTTTTTTTCTAATAAATTGAGAGCAAAAAACCTTTTTCGCTGGGGCCCAGTTTCTATCCATATGTTAAAGTTAAGACTATCAATGACATACCGGAATTACTCGCTGAACATTGCTGCTTCCAATAATAATAACCTTTTTTAAATTTTTCGTCTTCGAAGGACGTTTTATAAAAAGAACTCGCTGGCAAAAGAATTTCTCTTGGTTTTTAAGATGCTTGTGTCTCATTCTCATTTTAATAACATACGAAAGTTATTACCCATAGCAGTACGGAATTTTTTCAAGTCACGAAAATCAGAATGGCATAGCTCATTTAAAATGATAGAATATGATGGATCACCCTCTTTTTTTCTTCATATAACGAATTAATGATACCAACTGATTCGGTACATAAATTGGCCCTGTTCGTAGAGCAATCGCCCCCTTATTCTGACTCTATACACTTCAATCAAAAATTTATGAGCAATCAATTTAACACTTCGCAGTTGTATACATATAAGCACTTCCACCCATAAAACAATTTTCCTCTTGGATACAACAATTATTAACAAAAAAAAAAATATATATATATATATAAATATAAAAATGAATTCCTTAATAACAAACAATAAATAAGTATAAATTTACTTTAATAAATTAAAATAAATACCTCAATTTAAGGAAACGTTTTCGGGCTATATCATCAGCTAACAATAGAGAGTACACTTAAATAGAATTAATATATATTAACAAACAGGTTATGGACTTATCCATGTTTAAAAAAAAAAAAGAAAAAAAAAATATTCTGATTAGAGGAAGCTTGTTTAATCAGTATCGAAAGGCATAATTCTATTTCATCTGCACGCCGATTACCGTTTGCTTCATATGAAACGGAATTCATTGATGGTAGAAAACGGAAACACCGCGCCTTTCGAACATTGAAATTCCAGACACCTTATAAACAACCAAAACATTAAGACCTGTACTTCGTCACTGTTTTTTTTTCTTCTTCTTCTTCTTCTTCTTCGTCTTCTTCTTCTTCTTGTTGTTATTATTATTATTATTATTATTATTATTATTATTTTAAAAAGTTATTTTTCGCGAAAGTGTTTTTCATAATTTACTCTTAATAACTCCTCATCACTAATATTTGCACATGTCGCACATTGTTGACACTTATGATGAAAGATCATTAACGTTTCCTGGTAGAGTTAGCTTCTTTAATCGCCGGCATCATTTCCAGTCTTTTCAAAGTTTCTAAATTCAATTGAAACGTGACACAACCTATTGGTTTAATAATTATCCTCTCGAAACTTTGCTGAACGAAAAATAAGATAGCGGTATAGCTACTACAACATTGGTCAAATGAAATGGAATACTGAAAAAATTCTTCCAGTAAGGAAAATCACGAAAGCGCACATTTTTCCAGGGACAGAGTGTTATCTTTAATGTAAATGTTTAAAGGTATAAAACACTTTTTGACTATTGATTTACGCAATGCCCAGACTTTGCCCGAAAAACTGAACAAAGCGTTAGCTCTGATTTAATAATTTTGCGCGAATTAAAGGGAAAAATTGTACCAGCAAAGTGCAGACATTCAAGTTCTCATTATGCGATAAATACCAGTATATAAACAAATAATTGCGGAGAAACAGAAGAATGCTAATTTTTTTTTTATTTTGGCAAAAAAGTGACATTTCCAGCGAACTGTTTATAGAACATTGAAAAATGAAATATATATACATATATATATATATATGTATGTATGTATATATGTGTGTGTATATATATATATATATATATATATATAAGATTAGCCGTTAAGCAACATCCCACAGAATTTGACAATTGCAAAACAGACATACGTTATTCTTCGATGTGTGAAAACACAAATGACATAATACCTACCCAAAATTTCCATAATACGAAGCTAGGAGAAACAACGTGTATCTTCATGTCCGTATTCTATTTATTTTAATGTCATATTATTATACTGTAACAGTTTCCATTTTTAAGCTCGGCTGTGGTGTCATCAGAACTCTGCTAATATTACAGTTCGTCAGAATCGAGCCACCCTTCAATAGAGCAGCACCTCTAACCTCTTGACATGTACGACGAAAGCGTTAATTTTTTTCTTTTTCATCAAAGAAGCGGCCTGCTGATACATTAAAAATGAAAGCTACTCGCTTTTCAAGCAGACACCGATTACCGATCAAAATATTTCGATACATTCATCAGCCCTACTGCCAACACAATTTCCTTCTTTTTGCTTTTAATTGAACTTTTCGCTTATCATGTAGAAGGACATTTTTATGATGGTCTTATTCTCATTAGTGCCGTTAGGCTTAGGTGAGCCTGCACAATCTCTGATACTTAGCGAAAAATGCTTGCGCACTCGATATTATGTGAAAGGCAACCGTCCTCGCTAGTAAAAAAAAAAAAACGCAAAAGAAAAAAAGGTAAAGAAAAAAAAAAATCGAATGAAAACAAAAAAATCCAGCACTGAGTAAGATGATGAAAACCAGAACAAGAAATCTCGCTAAGCCAGAAGTGCACCAATGACTAATTCTTTGCACTCTCCAATGCGAGTATTCGTAAAATCGTTCAGTGCGTATTAAAAAAACAAAAATCCTAAGTCGCGGCTGGAAACTAATTAAATCGTTTAATGAAACATGAGATTCACGTGCTTCAACGTGACCATTTGTGCTTAGTGAATGTTTCACCGCAACGGTTTCATTAATATCACACTTGAATGTCGGAAACTTTTCCCCTTTCCCACTTTTCCCCTCTTCCACTTTACCCGATTTTTTGTCAAACTAGCACTATCCAATCATCCGGAGCACGTCAATTCTTTTTTAAGAAACGCCTGATAAGGCAATTGTATATACCATTAGGGCATTTTGGTAGTTACGCGTGATAAATTAAATTTAAACTTAAAAAGGGACAACATTATTTTTACGCTAAACGCAAGATAAGAAAAGGCGATGGTGCATCATGCGGTCGCATCGCAAACGAAAAGCATTATGCGAGAAATCTCAGTAGAAAAGTGCGAAATAGAAGTCAATCGTCATAGAATCAGAGTCGTACTAATGGTGAAACATAAAAATTAAAGGATGCGCAATCACGGACAGTTATCTGGCGAGATCCTTCGAGAATATATTCAGATTACACTGAAGCGCGTGACTTAAACCGACGTGCAATTGTTCTCGGCAGCGGTCTTTTCGGTCCCGCTCTACGCATCATAAATACTTGCAGCGAATTTTCATCGAATCGATATACGAGGCAAGTTGAAAAAGTAAAGTTCCCTATTATTTAATTTCGAAACTAATAAAGCTACAAAAAGCGGACATCTGCATTGAATTCGGCGTACCTGTATTTACTTTTTCGCATATTCACCTTTCAAATTTAAGCATTTATCGAATCGATAAATTAACATATAAATACATTCCTTGTAAAAACTTGCGCCAAATTTTGTAACCAAGTAAGAACGAAATTTTTCAACTCCTCGTCGGTCTCGGAATTTTTTTCCTGCGATGTCTCTTTCGAGCTTTGGAACAAATGGTAATCGCTAGTTTCCAGATTCGGACTGTAGGCTGGATAAGGTGAGGTATTCCAGTCCGATGAGGTCACAGAAGATTTCTCAACCATTGTGAGAGCGAGCGTTGTCACGGAGTAACTCGATGCCTTGGGTCAATCTTGCACGTCTTTTGTTTTGGATTTCCTGACAAAGGTTGGTTAATGTCTGACGATACCCTTTTCCATTGACAGTGGTTCCGGGTACCATGAATTCAACCAAAATAACGCCTTCGGAATCACCGTCGCCATAAGCTTCTTCCGAGTCAGTGTTTGTTTTGCCTTCACAACACCGGGCGAACTGGTTCCATTGCATACTCGTTCTTTTTGTTTCTAGTGTCCCGTAAAATACCCAGATTGCATCAATTTTATAGGACGCCCGGAGTCTGAATTTGAAAAGTTTTATAATGCCGGCTATATTTTTCTCATAAACCAATCTTTTATGTACATGTTAATTTTGGTTTACTCAGCACTTATGTAAGCAAGAGAAATAGTGTGAAACGTTGACCATACTTGCATTTAATTTCCGTTTCAGTAGCTATTATAGAACGGATTGTAGAATTTTTCCAAATTTTACGAGAGGTACAGCTGGACTCTTAAATATTAAACATTTCTGTCGCTCCCGCTTACGATCCTAACTTTGACAAATTTTATCCCGCTCCTTTTCCACGAGGCTCTCCTCTTCACTTCCTTACTTCCGCCTTCAACATTAATGAACTAAAATCTGTTCTTTCAAAATCTTCCAGCCTCACTTCAGGTCTCGACGGCATACCTTATCTTGTTCTTAAAAACCTATCTGAATTATCCATTAATACTCTCCTCAACCTTTTCAATGCCTTTCTTTCCAGAGGTATAACTCCTCCCTGCTGGAACTTTTTTATCATCATTCCTATTCCTAAAAAAAGTTCTTCCTTTCGCCCAATTTCTTCAGCATCCTGTATCAGAAAATTATTCGAAGGTATGCTGAACAGGCGCCTTGTTTGGCGGCTGAAACATAACCACGTTTTACCCAGCAATATGTTTGTCTTTCGGCCTGGGAATGGTCCCCCTGATTGTTTTAGTCTTCTTGTTTCCAATATATAATAATGCTTCATCCAAAAACGGCACACCTTAGCTTCCTTCATTGATGTCTCCTGTGCGCTTTTGATAATGTGCATCTGCCAACTCTAAGAGAAAAAATGTCGACAATTAACGTCCCAGTTAAATTTTCTTCCCTTATTTTTCTTTTTTTTTTTTTTTGGGGCTCGTCAACCGGGTACTTTTACCCAGAAACAATTAGGAAAGGAAAGAGTCAATTATATTTTGATACGATCAGATACTGTTATGGGAAAGAAACAAATAATAGGAATAATCTGTGGAGAGGGGAAAGATAGAACATAGGAGACGCAATATGGAGTAGGAAGACCAAGTCGCAGCAGACTGAAGTAGAAAGCAGAACATTCAGCAGAAAGAGATGGACACTCAAAAAACACATGGTCAGCATCGCAAACATATTCTTCATTCGAGTGGAGAGGATAACTATTATTAATCTCATGATGAATCGCTCTATCCATATTTCTTCTACATCTCTCTGCCATGAAAGAAAAGTTTTTCATGGTCTCCCCCAAGGTTCTTCCTTTAGTACTACTCTCTTTAACATCTACACCATCAGTGTTGCCTCTCCTCTCCCTTTGAATTCTTCCTCCTTACTTTTTGCCGATGATGTCCTCCTTTTTTCTTCCGCCTCCGATTTTGCAGCCGCTAATGATGCTCTTAGTTCGTCTCTTACTGCACTGGATCACTCCCTATCCTCAATTCATCTTTCTATTTCTACTTCTAAGTCTTCGTCTATTGTCTTTTCACTTCACCCTTGCAATCCTGCTTTGTTTAATCCATCCGTAAACACAATATACCTCTTCCTCGCGTTAACTGTTTTTGCAATCTTGGAGTCTTTCTCAATAGTCGGCTGACATTCTCTAAACATATTGATTATCTTTCCTCTGCTGCTATCAAAAGACTAAACCTGCTGAAAGCTCTGTCCTCAACAAAATGGGGTACTGATCCTTATATTCTGATCTCCTTGTATAAAGCCATTGTTCTAAGTTTGATTACTGCTCTTTTATCGATGGTTGTGCCTCTAAATCTCGTCTTTTTAAATTGGGCATTATCCAAAATTCGTGTCTTCGGCTTTGTCTTGGTTCTCTTAAGTCTATTCCGATTCCAGCAATTTTCGCAGAGTCTAACACACCATCTTTGTCTCTTCGCAGATCTTACTTAGGCTATCGTTTCCTCACCAAACGTCTTCCACTTACATCCTGTACTCTTATTCATTACTAACTTTCAATTTATAAAAACTGGCATTTTACGCCTAGGAAAATCCCTGTTTTAGCTTTCATTTCCCTTCGTTTTAGTTTCTTTTGACCATAATCTTCATTTTTTTCCCTTTCACTTTCCAAATCTCTTCCTCAAGCAACAAATTCAACAGGAATTCCACAGCGTTATCAATTCCCAATTTCCATCGCATGTAACCATGTTCACAAATGGCTCCAGGGTACCTCATGGTGTTGGAGCTTCTTTTATCTTCCCGGATTTCAATTTATCTGAATCATTTCATCCTCCTTCTTTCTGTTCTACCGTTATGAACGAATTAATCACTAGCCTACGCTCTATTATCTCTATTCCCTCCAGTCGTCTGTTTTCTAATTATTTGATTATTTCAGACTCCACGAGTATTCTTCAATCGATCAGCTCCCCTTTTTTCATGAACTCTCTTCCGACCTCATCATTCTTCGCATACGCTGTCTTTTCCATCTTCTTTTTTCTCATTACTCCATCTGTGTTGATTTGCTGTGGGTTCCCAGCCACATCCGCATTAAAGGTAAAATGAGACGGCGGATTCCTTGGCTCGAGTTGCCGCTTCCTCTCGTTCCATTTTCAAAAAAAGTTCCATCCTCCAACTTGAATTCCTTATGTACTAAGTTTCATCTCAAACTTTGGTTAGATATTTACCCTTTTCCTTTCGTAACAATCAATTCTTTTATCTGTGTCTGTACAACCTAGTCTTCCTTTTTATTCCTTGGTTCTTTGAGTTTCCTTCACTTACCCGTTCCATTATCATTTCTATAATTCGCTTGTGTTTTGGCCATTCTGTTCTCCCTTCCCCCTCGTTTTATTCCCTTGTCTCCTCTCCAAATTGTCCTCTTCACCTCAATGAAGTGGTGGTTTGCGACGCCAATCACATCTTTTTTGAATGTCCATTCCTTTCTGTCTGCCGTTGTATTCTATATGTCTGCTGAAACTCAACCTACTCCTTATTGCGTATATTACATTTCGTCCTTCTCCTCGCCATCTATTATTTCATCCGTTAGTTCCTTTATACTGTCCATATCTGACCGAATCAAAATTTAACTGACAGCTCTTTTCTTTCTTGTTGTTTCTGGATGCAAGTCCTTAGCTGGCACGTGCCCAAGGGAGAATTAAAAAAAGAAAAGAAAAACATTGAACGAAGTTAATGAAATAAAAAGCGATTATTTATGCGATAATATTGTTAATAAATCGCTGGATATAACTTTGCGAATAGCTCGTATAATCCGGTTAATGCAAATTTAATGAATATACGCGATTATTGACTACTTCAAATATCGAACAAACAGAAATTCTACCCGATAGACAATCGGGTTTTATTGGAGAAATTACGAATATGGTAATTTTCGATTTTTATAATTCTTTGATTGCAGTGTGCGACGACAGTCTAAACTAGGTTTTGTAACTTATGGGCAAACGAATTTTATTATTATTTTTTTTTTTCGATAATTTAATATAATGCAGTAGCAATCTAATCGGTTAGATTGTGGAATTTACGCCTCGGCATTTGCGTCACTACTATATGTTTCAGTATGGAACGCAATACGGAAAACTAACTGAAACATTCCTCTTCATATTTTGAAAATTATTTCTGAAAACAAAGCGAGTTTTTCCTACGGATTTCGTTGCCAAAATACATTCAAATTTTTGAAATTAATTTTGAAAACAAATTTTTTTTTTTCTTTGCAGAAAGTGTTGCACAAAAAATGAAGGAAGCTAAAAAATTTTAAATAATACACAACTCACGAACAAATACCCAAAATACATAAACCGAAAAATCACAATAGTACCAATAAAAGAACAAAACTACGAGTATTACTTTCTCGTATATTATTGGAGAAAAGCCGAGGTTCTATAATAGATAAAAAGTTAATTTTTTTGCTAATTGTCATAATTTCATCATGGAATTTGGCAAAAAAAAACAAAAAAAAACACAAGATTCACAAAATTTTAAAATTTAAGAAACGAAATTTTGAAATGAAAACTTAAAATTAGATTTTCCAAAAATGGAAACGAATTCGCAATATTAGCGCAAAAGGGAAAACGGAAGAATAAAAAAATTGTTAAAAAAAGGCGAGAACAGCCAAGCTCGACTGAAGAGGATTAAAATCAATAAAGGAGATTTTCGAGGAAGCTAACATCGGCATCGGCAGAAAATGATCTGGATGGAAAAGAGTTAAAACGGCGAAGAAATAAAAAACGAAATAGAAGAAACGCTAGACTACGACCGAAACGAAGTTTGCAGATTGAACGGTGAAAGTTTCGATTGTCGTAGTAACACAGGTGACCGAGAGGGCAGATTTGACTGAATGAGACGGAAAAAAAATGATATGGCGCCCGACCGCGAATTGGAAATCCTTTAACGGAAAGATGGTACAGGAAGAAAACACTTCAATTGGACACAGACTAATTACTTCTCGGAGTCCACGCACGAAAAATCAGCTGCGAAATGAGAACGCATTATTTAGCGTTTACGTAAATCATAAACAGACGACATATGTAAGAGAATGTATTTCGAACGCATCGGTACAGCACTATTTTACAAGTAATATCGTCTCTGCCGTACCAATAATAAACGATTATAACAGACGCCAGACATCTACATTAGAAGGAATGTTCTCACTTTCAGTAAAAAGCAAGCATCCTCAATCTTTTATCAACAGCAGGTGAAAAAGCTTTGTCGATAAAAAAAAAAAAAAACACACATTTTACTCGACCGATTAAGATTCAAAATTTTCCTTTTTATACATAAATTATAAACCAATTTTTAGCATTATATGTGATTTTTTCCTGTAACCGCTTATTTCAAATGTTTTTTAAAACCGTTAAATTCAGTTACAATGTTACATATTTTTTTATTACACTTTACATAAAATACATAACATCATCTATATTAGAGAATTAGTTGAAACATAAAATAATAAAACACAATCAAAATATTCATAATAAGAATATATATGTAAAAAATTAGTCCGACTGGTTTCGTCTGTTTTTGATATTTTTTATATACCTACTACTCGTATATTATGAATATTTTGATTATATTATTTTATGTTTCAACAAATTCTCTAACATAGATGACGTTATGTATTTTGTGTAAAGTTAATATATACACTATGTTCGTGTAATAAAAAAATATATAACATTGTAACTGAATTTAACGGTTTTAAAACCTTAATTTCAATTTTTAGCACTCGATACGATATTTATTCGATAATTTCAAAGAACTTTTTTCCATATAATAAACATTGCGTTATTTTCAAACAAGATCCGATCTTTCTAAAGTGCGACAAAGTAAACTTTGTCAATATAATAAATTTTTTTATCTCGCGTGATCCGGGTTATACTGAAAAGATATTTTCCGTTCGGAAGTATAAAAAATGTTTTTACACTCGACCACCACGCGGATATATTCACGGCCACTTCGAGTCTCCTGGCGTGCTCTATATAGATCGTTTAGTCTTCAAAGGATTATTCTCGAATAAGTAAATTCAAACAACAATTTCTTTTTTTTGTAATATCCACTTTGAAAGATTTAAAAAAAATCAAGCGCTTTTATTGTTCATCGACAAAAGGTATCCTCAGAAATATAAATAGATTCTCTCTATAAAAGGATAATAAAGAAAAAAATGAAGGAAATCAGTTTTTTGTAGCGAATAGTTTATAGGCGGCGGTGCATTTGTCCGCGTATTAGAGATCACAGAAATACGCATATTTATACGTAAAAATGAGAATGGAATTTTGGTCACTCGTTGTAAACGCGTATAAACAGAATTTGCTTGCCGAATAATGTAATTTTCTAAACACGTTGTCGTCGGTTAACAAATGGGGCCCGTTCGCAAATATCCGCATATGTACACGAATAGACAGATATGAGCTGTCTGAACTATTGAAAGTTCCTTGATGTGTAACCTCCGAAAGGAAAAGCAACATGATGATAATGCGAACCAAAAGCACACATTTCCTTTGAAGAATATCTCTGTCGCTCTCCGTCCAGCCAGTGTCTCTATACCGTAAATCCCTGTTGGGCAATGAGTTACAAACCAGCGGGGACTTTAACTCCATTCCACTCAAAATCAAAAGTTTTTTTTTTTTTTCCCGTTTTCTTTGCTGTAGACTAGTCGGACATAATTCACGTAACGAAAGTTTTTAACTCCAGAAAATACTTTACTTTGTGGCAGATAATTTTCAAAAATTTTTCTCTTTAAACTTTTTGAACAATTTCGACAAAGTGGAATTGGATCGTAGCCCTTTCTCTATAATAATCGTCATGTACGAGTTGTCGGCCAGTATATTATGAAAACACCTTTCGGGAATTAGGATTCCCGTTATTCACATACCCCGCCTGCTACAGTAGTGGTGGAAATGCGCGCGATTTCCAGCAGTTAAAATATCGCTTTCCAATGTTCTATTGTATAAAGAAATTCGTGTAACAATTCATATTGGGATTTCAATATTTTTAAAAAATCCGCCGCCCCACCTGCTTGATACGTTCATTCGACCTAAATTTCGTGTCCGATGTTCTTTGACGTTAATGCCCGGTGCATCCGTTTGATTTTCGATATTGTTTTGAGTACGTCTTAAATGTTCGCACGTACGTTTTCAAATCCTCTGCAATCTATTTTCTCTTATTTCGCGGATCTTTATTACAGATCCTCATTTTTTCTTTCTCGCGATTAATGAGTTTCTGTTTGTTTTTTTTTTTCAATTACAGACTTTTCGATTTATTAATTTTTCGTTCATACTATAATTGAGGTTCACTTTTGCTTAATAATAGTGCGTTAGAGATACTTTCCGAAATTTCTCCGATAGCATTTTTCCATTTGAACCTAGAAAAGTAATTAATAATTAAGGTAAAAATGTCGATTATAACACTGAAGGGGATGTGAAAGTGGTCGTTTTATAACCGATAGTTGTTGTACCTAATATATCGAATAAACTACTTTAATTTTTTAATGTCTAATTCGAAAATTTACAATCGCTGAACAATTACACTCTCTTATAAACTGAACGAAGTATATACGGAATAATTTTTTACTATCAAAAACTAATTACCACATTCCAGTGTTAGCTGCTGCGGGAAGTGACAATGAGAGATAATAGCTCCGTTTAACTAACAATTTCTAAACGTTTTTTTTTTTTTTTTTTTTTTATCTAAAATTGAATTATTATTAGTACATGTTATTTTAAGACAGTTTGAAATACGTGTGCCAACCGATTTTCTGAAATTCCCATGTTGACCAACAGCTGCTTCAAAAATTTCCAAAAAGGCAAGCGAATAAAACCACTGTATCCGTGATGTCAAACACGAAAAAATGTTTAATTTTAGAAAACTTATTGGCCTACTCTTGTAAAAAGTTGAACTTTAAACGGCTATTACAATATACGCAGATGTGTGGGTAGACAGTTGACTATTCTGGTATTTTTAATGTTAACGCTGATGCATTCGCAATAATTCTCAAAGATGCTAACAACTATTTTATTATTTATAAAAGGGAACCGATGAAATGAGAGTGCTGAACGGTTATAAAGTATGCGGGAAGTAGAAGGGGCAACACTCCGACGACAAAAAGAGCAATTCGTAGGGAGGAAGCAAATGGAGTTGCAGTTCTAGTCCCAGAAAAATTTGCAAAGTCTATTGTCAATTTTTTACCAATCACCAACCGTATTGCTATACTTATCTTGAAAACATCGTAGCGCCGGATGAACATTATTCAAGTTTATGCCCCAACAGCGGATAAGCCAGATGACGAAATTGAAGATTGTTATAGCAAACCTACAAGCTGCTTTGGTCCTAACCAAAGCTCTTTGTAACAGAAATGAAAGAGGGAAAAACAGAATTAATGATTACCAACACTTTTATGAAACACCATCCCCGAAGACTGTATACGTGGAAGACTCCAGCCGACACTAAGGATAATATTGCACGCAATCATATCGATTATATTTTCTTACACCGTCCATTCTAGAGATACGTACATTCAGTTAAAACATACCCCGGAGCTGACATTAATTCTGATCGTAACCCAGTCGTCATGAAGTTAAAAATGGAGCGGAAATTCGTCAAGATAAAGAAGGAGTGAAATGAAAGAACAGACGTGAATAAACTGAAGAGTAAAACATTCAAATCTAAAATAGAAAACATAATGAAATAGAAAACATAATGAACGAGAAAATTGAACCCCATTAGGAAAACAACATGAGCAGCTGGGATGCCATCAGCAAAGTGTGATATTAAATGTCCAGAAAGAAAATATTGGCTGTGTTAAGAACATGAAAAAGCAGAAATGGATGACAGATTAAATTCTGGAACTGATGAAGAAGCGAAGAAGTGTTAAGAATAATCCAGATGAATATAAGAGTTTGAACAAATTAATCAAGACATCTTTTCGGGTTGCAGGTACCAATTGCAAACAAAATACAGGTACCTTTCTAGGCCCGAATGCAAAACCTGTCATTGGTATAGAAGATAAGCTAGAAGTCTGGAATCAATATATCGAGAATCTTTTTGATGATAACAGAAACAATCTACCTCCGCAAGAAGATGAAAGACCACCTATCACTAAAGAGGAGATACTGTATGCCATTAAGAAAATGGAAAAGCAGCAGTCGGACATGCATGCAGAAATTCTGAAAGTAATAGCTGATTATAGTGAAAGTGACATACAGAAAATGAAAGCTTTCAACAAGATCTACAATACAGGATGTATACCAGCAGAATGGATAAAATCAACTTTTGTGACCATTCCCGAAAAAAGAGTAATGCAAGCCGATGCGATGATTACCATTTAATTAGCTTGATGTCACACACCCTGAAATCTCTCCTCCGGATAATTCATACACGAACATGTAAGCATTGCGAAGACCAAATAAGTAATACCCCGTTTGGCTTTAGAAATGGAATGGGCACTCGTGAAGTCTTATTTGCAATACGTACACAAACACAGCGCTGCCGAGATATGAACGTTGATGTCTCTATGCATGTGCTGTTGACTACCAGAAAGCATTCGATTGTGTGAACCATGATAAATTGATGAAGATTTTGAAGAACATACCTGTAGACAGGAATGATCTCAGGATAATTAGTAATCTGTACTGGAATCGAACAGTTGATATCTGTGTAGATAATGCATTATCAGCAGAAGCAGCCATTAAGAAAGAAGTACGTCAAGGCCGCGTCATGCCACCCGTTCCTTTTAATATATATATGCGGAGGCTATATTCCATGAGGCACTTGAAGATAATGACGGGAGATTGAAAATAAACACGGTGTTACCTTGAACAACCTTCGATATGCTGATGGTAGCTTAATCTTGGCAGCCAGCAATTTTTAGATAAAATATAGTAATTTATACCAAATACAATTATAACAAACAAATTTAAGAATAAAATGAAAACTTACTTAGAAATATGATCAGCTAAGAACACACAACTCACTATGTGTGATCAGAAACAAATTTTAAATCACACTGACTTAGAATTTGTTTCTGATCACACATAGTGAGTTGTGTGTTCTTAGCTGATCATATTTCCAAGTAAGCTTTCATTTTATTCTTAAATTTGTTTGTTCATAAATTACTATATTTTATAATTAACAAACAGGATATTGAAAGATTCTTTATTATCATTATAGATAAGATTGTGAAAAAAAGTGATGTATGCCGGTTAAAAATGAATACATCCAAGACAAAAGTAATTGTATTCTCAAACAAGCCAATCAGATGCTCAATCAAAATAAACGGTGAAAAAATTGAACAAATCCCACGCATCAAGTATTTAGAAAGTATACTTGAAGAAAATTGTACTTCCAGATCTGAGATACGTAGTAGGATTGAGTAAGCGAGAAGAGCACTAATAAAAATGAAGAATCTATTCACTCGTCAAGAATTGAAATTGGAACTGAAAATCAGACTCCTGAAATGCTACATTTTCTCCATCCTACTATATGGTTATGAATGCTGGACACTAGACTCAACATTAGGAAAAAAGATCAGCGCTTTTGAGATGTGTTGCTACCAACGAATCCTGAAAACAGCACGGACTTAAAAAGTAAAGAATATTGAAGTACTTAGCAGACTGGAAAAGAATCTTGAACTCCTAAAAACCATCAAAAAACGGAAGCTACAATATTAGGGACACATCATGTGAGGATCGAGGCATACCATTTTAAAAATGCTACTTAACGATAAAATTGCTGGGAAGAGATCGAGAGGAAGACGTCAAATTTCATGGATAAAAAATCTGAGCAAACTGATTCAACTGTTCCCCAACGGAATTCTTCCAATCAGCCGTTGATAGAAAGAAATTCCAATTGTGGATCGCCAACCTTCAAAAGAAGAAAAAGGGAACATTAATTTGGTTTCACATAAACATCGATAAATTCCCTTATTTTACACAATATCGATGTTTTTAATCTGGGGAAAAGTTAAAGTAATTAAATATCTTTTACCGCCTATAACCATTTCATTTTAATTGAATGTTAGATTGTTTTATCTTGACCCTGATCAGCAATTAGAAATATGAACATTTAACTGAACTCGGAGTTTTAAAATATCATATGATACATACTGTGACCTCAATAGTAGAGATTGATCGAATCTGCGGACAGTCTATATAATACGAGTATTACGTGGACGCTAAATGTACTATCATAGAGCAAACACGGATCGCCATCTATCGGCGGACAATGTCAATTACCGAACAAAAATTCAACAGTAACCTCTTGTAGATACGATATTTTATGAAAAAATCAATGTAAAAGCGATGTTAAATGCATAATAACAAAGTACCTATATTTTAATAAAAACATCGTTTTATAAAAATTATAATTTTTATTTAGTTTTTGTTTTCTTTAAACATAAATAGGAGAATGATTATTATTTTTATGGAAAATTTAAAAGGAAAAATCTATCCGAACATAAAATTATATTCACATTTTAAACCAGAGGAATCGAATATGTTTCAGTTTTCCAGAAAAATAAAAGGTTAACGTGAGTTCCTAAGATTTCATACGAATTTTGTAATTAACAAATTTTCTCAGTAAATGATTATGCTGGTATATTTGAGATCGTAGATCAAAAGAAATACTCTACTTTCAATCAAATGATTTATATAAAATACAAAAATTCATGAAAATTCTTACGTTTGTTTCACTTTTTTTAAAGGAAAACAATATATCATCTCGTGCAACTCGATAAGAACAACTTAAATTTTCACAATTGCCGATAACAAAATATTTATTTATATCCGTTATTTTGCATAACTGAATTAACGTCAGCGCGATCTTATGTTATTCAATGATTTACTATTACATACTATATATTTTATTGAATAACGCTACTAGCCCCATTTGCCTAATTAATACTACTTAAATTTATCTGTACATTATTTCAGTTCATACACGCAATGTAATTTACACTTTTTAATCATTACTATTCCCGTGGCATGTTCTCAACAATTTTAACTTCAGCGTCTTGCTAGATTTCTTATGATTTTGTTCTTATACTTTAACTCTGATTAAAATCCTAAATTCCGCAGTTTTCGATTCGTGATATATTTGTTGTATTATTTTACATTATTAATCTTTATCTTTCTGGAACACCGAAACACAATTGATTTTTCCGGTTTAAAATGTAAATAATTTTACATTTAAACAGATGTTTGTAATTCCATTCCCGCATTTTTGTTTAAAGAAAACATTAATTATACAAAACGGAAACAAAGATTTTTATAAAACAATGCTTTTAACAAAATATTGGTATTTAATTTATTTCAATTTAACCATGTTTTTTACAACGATTTTTTCATTTATCGTTTAAACAAGTGTTTTATTGTCGAATTTTTGCTAGTAATTAACACATCTGCCAATAGATAGCGATTCTCATTTGCTCTACGGTGGAGCTTCCATGTAAAATTACGTATAAAAATTCCTGTTTTATTTTAAATATGCTAGTCCGTACATTCAATAAGAATGTATCGTATGATTAAAATTAAATTCGCGCGGTCGTCTAGAATTTTAATACTATTTCCGGGGATTATAAGACCCGCAATCACGTTATTTTTTTTTTTTTCAGAAACATATTCACTTTTCATTTCGAATGTTTCGAAACATTTCTACTAATAATTTAATTAAGATTAATTCATCTACTTTATTAATTTTTTGATTTATACCTTTGGATCTGATATATGTAATTTTCTTATTTCCAGTGATTCTTGTTTTACTCTAAATTTTTAATTTTGTTTCTTCAATTTTATTTTTTTTTATAGCACTGTGAAGTTTTGATGACGGGTTGTGTATTCTGTGTTTATCGCTCGTCTTCTGAAAAATTGATTACTCTAAAATAATATTGCCACGGTTTTTAAAAATACCAGTAATAAATGTTAAAGTGAAATCGGACTCTTCATCAAAATTCTGTACCAGTCGGTGAGAACTGTTTTATTTTTTCTTCTATTTTTTTTCTTCTTCTTTTCCATTTGCTTTCTCTTTTTCTTTTTTTCCTTCTTTTTCTTCTTCTTCCTCTTCGTTTTGGTTTATCGCTGTACAGAGAGCACGACAAAATATTTTATCAGTGTAGCCACATATAAAATGACAAATATCGAACGTTCGTACTGTAACTTATTATCGATCGTTATCATTTTTACGCGTGTCGATTAGTAACCTAGGTTCACATGGATCAGGAAATTGCTTCCTCTGCGCAATCACAAGCCGCTGGTATTACTATGCAGCAATACGAGCAATGGCAAGCTGAAACGAAACAGAGAGAACAGAAGTATGTACTGCAAATAGAACAGCTTCAAAAGCAGGTTACACTTCTGAATAAAAAGTTAGCAGACCAAGGAGGCATAAGCACGAGAACACGTTCGCAAAGTACTCCTAGTGTATTGGTAGGACAGCAAAATGCTCAAATACCACGTGAACTAACTAGCAATGAGGATGTTGTCGCCTCGGCAACAGTAAATCGGTTGAATGTACCCATATCCAATATACCACAACAAGAAGAAGAACCGAAACAAGATCAGCTTGAAGAAGCTCGAAAACACGCCCAAATGCAACAAGATCAATCACAGAATCAAGAACAACATGTGCAAGTTAAACCAAAAATGCCACCAAAAATTACAGTAACTGGCATCACTAACTTTTCAGACTTCAGTACTGATGTTACTCGTGCTTTAGACGAACATGCTGCTACGTTTAAAGCAGCTAGTAACGGAGACATTATCATTGCCCCACATACAGATAATGCCTTCCGAGCCCTAATAGCTGAGCTGAAAAAGAGCAACTTTCAGTATCACACATACAGTTTAAAATCAGAAAAGCCATATCGTGTGGTAATACGAGGTTTACATCACACAATTACTACTGATACAATAGAAGACGAACTAAGAAATCTAGGTCACGAACCAGTAAACATTGTTAATATAGAAAAAACAATAAAAATCCGCGATGAGAATAATGCCATAATTGAACGAAGGAAAAAATCGTATCCCTTGTTTTATGTAGATCTGAAAATATCAGATAATAATAAAGAAATTTATAATATTACACGTATCGCTTATAGTAAAGTAAAAGTAGAAGCACCACACAAGGATAACCAAATACCGCAGTGCAAACGGTGCCAGAAATGGAATCATACAAAACGTAACTGTAACAGGCCAGTTAAGTGTTTCAAATGCGCAGGAGAACATGAGTCTTCCACATGCAAACTGAAAGATCCTAAAAAATTTAAATGCGCTAACTGTGGTGCCAATCATAGTGCAAATTACCTAGGATGTCCTACTTACCATGAAATAGATAGGATATTGAAAAAACCGAAAACGTCAGCGGTACAACGAATCCAACAACAGAAAAAAAAATCTGTAAAATTCGTGCAACCGCAAATATCTTATGCTTCTATAGCTGGAAGCAAACCAACACGGCAAAGTGTACAGTCGACAAGTACAACTACAAAATTGACACAGGGGAAGACTGAACATCGGAATATCTCAAGTCAAGGATGTCCTCCTGTAATTCAAGCATCTCCTTCCGCAGTGCCATATGATGAAATTATGCAAGCGCTTGCAAATTTAACCAAAGAAGTTCAGTCTATTTCTCACAGACTTAGTGCACTTGAACATAAACAGTCTGCATTGACAGTGTCGCACAATAAACGACGTTCCCGTCGTAATAAGCGCAATGACTGAATCATCTTTGCGTATAATAACATGGAATGCAAATGGACTCATGGAACGCTTAGCAGAATTAGAAACATTTCTGCACGACAGTAAAATAGATATAGCACTAATATCAGAGACACATTTCACCGACAGGAACTACCCTAGAATTCAAGGGTACACAATTTACCATACGCCACACCCAGATGGAGGTGCGCATGGAGGTGCAGCCGTTATTATCAAAAATAACATTAAACACTACAAACAGGCCGACTTTTGCGAAGAATTCGCACAAGCAACTACAGTCGCAGTTTGGCAGAATAGTACGATAACTAATGTGGTAGCTGTTTACTTTCCGCCCAAACATAACCTGAAGTATGATCAATACATCAACTTTTTGAAATATTTCGGCAATAGATACATCATCGGTGGTGATATGAATGCAAAAAATGAAGCATGGGGATCACTTCGCGTTTCAAGCAATAAAGGAAGTTCTGCTCACGTCAAGGGAAAGGAATTACTAAGGGCAATAAGAAGTTTGCAATGTAATATAGCCAGCTCAGGAAGACCTACATATTGGCCTACTGATAGGCGCAAAAAACCCGACCTCATCGATTTTTTCATAACAAGGGGCATTGCCAATAATTATGTAGAAGCAGAAGGTATTATTGATCTCACATCTGATCATACTCCCGTTCTATTAACCATTAGTACAACTGTAATAAGGAAAAATAAAAAACATTTTCTGACAAATAAACATACAAACTGGGACACATTTCGAGAAGAATTGGATCGACGAATAAATCTAAAGATACGTCTAAAAACAAACAGTGAACTGGAGGAACAATTTGCATGTTTCATAGAAGCAATTCGCGAAGCAGCAAAAGTTTCTACTCCGGAACCAGTGGTTAATACTGCACAGGAAATCACACTTCCTTTAGAAGTACGTCGTAAAATTTCAGAAAGGAGAACAGCAAGACGCAAATGGCACAACTCGCGTGATCCACAAGATAAGAACACATTTAATCGAATCAGTCGGCAGCTCAATATGCTGATAAAAAATATAAAAAACAAAACGTTCGCAAATTACTTAGAGGGACTGAGTCCATTTGCTGATAAAGATTATTCTCTCTGGAAAGCGACCCGTCGAATTAAACGTCCTGTCAAGCATGTTCCTCCACTCCGAGATGAAGTTGGAAATTGGGCGAGACAAGATAACGAAAAAGCGGAACTATTTGCACATTACTTGACGCACGTGTTCCAGCCTCATGATATTGACTCTGATGTGGACATCACCATCACATATAACGAAAACAAACGATTAACTACATTTACACCGTATGAGATAGCCAGAGAAATCGATAAAAATATCAATTCAAAGAAAACTCCCGGAATCGATGAAATATCCCCAGAAGTTTTAAAAGAATTATCAAAAAAAGGTATTGTCATGTTGACCTACCTCTTTAATGCATGTACGCGTCTTGAACACATTCCGTCTTGCTTCAAAACAGCGCAAATTATAATGCTTAAGAAACCGAATAAGCCAGATTCTGAAGTAACATCGTATAGACCTATATCACTTTTACCGGTGATATCCAAGTTATTTGAAAAATTACTGTTGAAGAGATTGTTACCGCTGATTGGAGAAGATCTGCCGATTCATCAGTTTGGATTTCGACAACATCATTCGACAATTGACCAGGTTCACAGAGTTACGTCTGTCATAAATAAAGCGTTTGAAGACAAGAAATACTGTCCGACAGTTTTTTTGGATATTGCGCAAGCCTTCGACAAAGTGTGGCATGAAGGCCTTGTCTTTAAGCTGAGCAAAATATTACCTGGAAACCCGTGTAGATTGTTAGAATCGTACTTGGCTAATCGTCAGTTCAGAGTAGCGTATGAAAGTTCTACGTCGAACTTTTATAATATTACGGCTGGAGTTCCACAAGGTAGTGTCTTAGGACCTATGTTGTATCTTCTATATAGCCAAGACCTACCGACCGACAACAGTACAACGACAGCTATGTTTGCCGACGATACTGCTATTTTAGCCGTTAGCAGCAGCCACCTCGAGGCTACAAACAATTTACAAAATGCTTTGGATAATGTACAGAAGTGGGCGACGGACTGGAAAGTCAAACTGAATGAAGAGAAATCAGCATATGTTATGTTCACATACCGCCAAACAAAGACAAATTATCAAGTATATTTGGGGAATAAACCTGTACCACAGGTAAATTCTGCCAAGTATTTAGGTATGCACTTGGACAGGCGTCTTACGTGGAATGTGCACGTTAAAATGAAGTGCCAACAAATTAAGCACACAGCGAAACAATTACAGTGGTTGATAGGTCGGAGATCGCCACTGGATGTTCGATATAAATGCATTCTGTATCGGCAGATCATTATGCCGATATGGACATACGGAATACAGCTCTGGGGTTGTACCAGTAATTCAAATCGTGCAAAAATTCAGGCGAGGCAGAGCATCATTTTGCGAACAATAGTCGATGCATATCGCTATTCTCGTAATGATGATATCCATAGGGACCTACATATAACATCAGTCAATGATGTTATTAAGCAAATGGTCATTAAACATGGAAAACGGATTCATCGACATGTTAACGTAGAAATGATTCGACTTCTTAACACCAAAGAAGACGTAAGGCGCCTTAAACGACGCCATCCATCAGATTTAATTTAGTAATATATATATATATATATGTGTATGTATATATACATATACATTATAGGATATAAGATGTACGATTGTAATTATTATTTATTGTAAATATGTAATATGTTAGGAGCAGTGGTCAATGGACTGTTGCTTCCATACGGATTTGGCTTAGTTTAAGGCAACATTTATTAAAGTAGATACTTATTTAATTATAAATTAAGATTGTATCAATAAAATAATATAAAAAAAAAAAAAAAAAAAAATTTTATTTTTATAAAGTATTCGACGTAAAAGGACATTTCGAGCGGTCATTTCATCACTTCAATTCCACTATATTGTATTATTATTTTTAGTTGATTTGTAATGGGCGGGTTAATTTTTAAGACACCTATTCTTTGTTTTATTTATTTTCACTTTTTTTGATTTCTTTGCCCCGCCCTAAGCTTCTATACCATATTAAGTTGTAGACATTATAAGGGCATTATAATATAGTATAATATTATATACTATTTGTTTTAATTTTACCGTAGCCGAAACAATTTGTCTGATTTTTTTAACGAATTTTCTACCGTGCCAGGTTAGTGATTTGTATATTTTATTAAACCCAAATAGTTATGTTCATCGGCAGGTTCTAATGAATTGTATTGATAAGTCATCGATTGTAAATTATAATGTGAGCATGAAATCTCATGGAGAATAACTGTTGATGTGCAATTTCTGAATTTACTTGTAGTTGTCATATACATTATACATTTTTTTTATACTTACTGCAATTTATAATTAAACCTTTACCGTAAGTGTATTTGTTTAGAATATATTAATGCCTTCTTGTAACTGTTTTTCCACAATTTGAAGGTCCGTATGTTTGACTTCAAGCGTTATATCGCTCGCATATGAGTATGTATAATATAACTAATAGTGCTCGGTATACTTATGTAAGAGATGTATATTAATTAAAACCAAAATTGGTACAAGGACTGTTCTTTGCCTTACTCCGCACTTGATTGCTTTCATTTTATGGACAGTTGCTCTTAACAACATTTTTTTCTATTCGTTTAAGTAGTTTTTAAACCAAACTAATTGTTTGCCCCCGGATTGATGTATTATTCAAATCTCTGGTTAGAATGTAATGATATTTATCGAGTCAAGAATTTTTATAACGTTTAAGAAATTCTGCTACAAACTGTTTTCTATGCAGAAACCTTTGTTTTATTTTTGTTAGTTGATCGAAAAAAGTTGCATGGTCGCATCCAGTCATATACTCTCAGAAATAGTATTACATTCCAGACTAGTAATTCGTGCTATCATAATTTCAACATGAGTACATATCTGCGGGGATATACGGAAGAAATTACTTCGTGATTTATTTAATGATGTCTTTTTCCTCGTACCTAAGGACGCAACATGTAAAGCTAATTCAAAAAAGAATCTTTCGTAATATAAGACAATATGTCAAAACCATTATGAAAAAACAAAAAAATCAGTGCCTAAAATAACTGAATGCAAATTGACTTTTGACGCGCAGTCAGAAACTTTAATCGATAAGCAGTCTTACAAAAATACAGCAAATTAGATAAAATAATCAGGATACCCCAGTACAAAACTAAAACTATTACCGAAAACCCGATCATGGACAAAATTATTAGTACTGCAAAACTTCTACCAGTCAGTATTGAAATAACTTATGAATCGTAGAGCTATAACAGATATGACAAAGGACACACTATAAATTCTCTGTAGAAGAAATCGATTTCAGCGTAATAAATTTGCGCGTCTAGAATACCACGAGTTTAAGACGATTGCAGGTGAAAAAAGTTGAAACTTCGCATCTTCAATCACATCCTACCACTTTGTCATTGTGCACGCTTGACGTTCAATAGTTGCGCGCTCATTTGGACGATATTGTTGCAGATTTCGTTATTTCTGAGTTTAAAATAATGGCTCTCGGTGAAATTTGAATAGAGAACAACCGACCGTGTGTAAACTTCTTGGTTATCGTACTCGCAATTCGAACGAAATACAATTTGTTCCGGTGATACGACTATATTCCAAAAAAAAACAAAAAACGATTGTAAACTCGAATCAATCGTGAGTTAATAAAATTTGACCGCAAAAACATGCAGATTAAGAGAATATTTTTATTAAGATCAATTTTAAAAATAGAGATTATTATCATAGCTGTTCAGATATCTTTTTAAATGATTTCATCTTCTTTTCTTATGAAAATAAACACAGCCTACCAAAGAGGGATATGACGATAGGCTTACACAGCCATTATACTGAGGAAGAGATCTGCTGTGATATATGTAGTGGAAGTTTTAAGATTGAAAATGTTTCGAGAAGAATGGCTAGCAAAAGACCAAATGAAACTTAATCTGTTTATGCAGGCATCCTCTTCAGTAGAAGATATAAAAAAAAAAGAAAAAAAAGGTGTATAATATTAAAGAAGTGGCACTTTATTAGAAAAAATAAAAATATTCTGCTCAGTGTACAAGATGTCAATTTCAGGCATACCAACATATTCCCCTTCAGTAAACGCCCAAGAGCAACTGATCAACGCAATAAATATAAAGAGAAAAATTATTTTAAATCGGAATGAATTCGATGATTCTAACATGCACCTGGTCCGGATGGAATAACGAACGAACATATTAAATTAGCGGATAAAAGAATGATAGAATTGCTTAATGTTCTGTTTAATTTAGTTTTAAAGAATAGAAAAATCCCTAAATCATGGAAACAAGCAGAGATTATCTTAATATACAAGAAAGGAAAAAAAGGATAAAATAGAAAACTATCGCCCAATAAGTTTAAGCTCCACGGTGTCTAAAATATTTTCTAAGGTTGTAGCTAATAGGTTAAAACAAATACTAAATTTTGAACAATCTATAGAACAGGCTGGGTTTCGAAATGGATTCTCAACCATCGACCACTTACATGTGATAAATCAACTTTTAGAGAAATGTAAGGAATATAAAATAGGGATAAATTTAGCATTCATAGACTATAAAAAACCGTTCGACTCGTTAGAGCACAAATATTTAGACAGAGCATTAAAAAATCAAGGAGTGTCCGGAAATTACAGGGAACTTATAAGGGATATGTACACGGATATGAAGGTAAGAATAGTAACAGACATAAAAGGCGAATATTTTAATATAGGAAAAGGGGTAAAACAGGGAGACCCATTATCTCCTTTATTATTTAATACTGCTTTAGAGGAAGTTTTTCGAGAGTTGGACTGGGAGGAGAAAGGTATAAGCATAAATGGGATAAAGTTAAATAATCTTAGATTCGCAGACGACGTAGTGATTATGTCCGACGATATAAACGAACTACGGAACATGCTAAATGATTTAAACAAGGCGGGAAAGAAGGCTGGCTTAATTATAAATTTAGATAAAACAAAAAAATACTATCTACAGACGAAAATAAAACAAGAATTACAATAGATCGAAAAGGCAGAGAGTATAATTTATTTAGGACAACTAATATCTCTAAAAAATAAAACAAAAAAAGAAGTAGAGCGTAGAATCGCACTCACTTGGAAAAAATACTGGTCGCTGAAAGATATTTTTAAGGGACCTTACAGAAATGAACTAAAAAGGGAAATTCTAAACGCGTGCGTCCTGCCTACCTTAACATATGGAGGTCAGACATGGACAATAACAAATAATATCATGAATAAAATTGAGATATGTCAAAACGCATTGGAGAGATCTATGATTGGAGTTAAATTAAGAAACAAAATAAACTCAAAAAAAAAAAAAAAACAAATTAAAAGTTAAAGACAATTTTACATGGGCAATAAGAAGGAAAATATGGGACTGGGCAGGACATATTTCAAGAATGGATTCCACAAGATGGACTAAAAAAATAACAGATTGGACGATATACGCAAAGAGAAAAAGAGGAAGACCGGAAAACAGGTGGGAAGATAGTTTCGCTAAAATGTTAAAACACAAACAATACCATCAGGTGGCTTATGACAGACTAGAGTGGGCTCGGTTGAGCTAGGCCTTTGCTCGTTTTCAAGGCTAAATTAAATTATACAATAGTTTATTTACTCTTCAATGTATATTGTGTAACGTTATATCATAAGGCTAATAAATAAATAAATAAATAAACATGGAATGCAAATGGACTAATGTTAAAAATAAAATGAAGTAAAAGTCCTCTTTGAAATGAATAATGTGTGTGTGCGTGTGTGTGCTTGATAGCAAAAACACTGTTCCACGAGAATTAATTCAAAACATCAGAAGTTAGCCATATTGTTAATCTGATCAAAAACTAAAGAAAAACTGGAACTAAATGGCACGGAACAAAGGATCCTTCTGATAAAACTACTTTAAATAGATCGAATAAAAAACTACGTATGAAATCCAAATTATAAAATCCATTAATAGTTTTTAAAATTAATTAACATATGACAACGGCACGCTCACTTTGGAGATCTGCAAAATGTCTCTCAAAGCACCAACACGTTAAAGCTCAACCATTAAAAAACTGAAACAGAAGTTAAGTTACAGACAGTCAGAAAAAATCTATCAAACATACTGAACCTGAAGAAACCAGAGCGGCTGTAGAACAATTATCAGAAGAGATATGTCGTTAATTTAAAAGCACGACAGTTTGAAAAATTCAAAGAACTATCTGGAAGGAAATTATTAATCAAAAGAAAACTCCCGGTTATGATTCTACTTCCGGGAAAATTTTCAAACATCTCTCCTTAGAAAATCAATTGCGAAGATAATGCATATACTGCGCCCTTTGAATTATGTACTTCGAAAAATTGCAAAATCATTCTAAAGCCGGGTAAACTAGCACAACATCTAGCATCTTACAAATCAATATCTCCTCTATTTGTGTTAAATACTGTGGATTATACCACGTTTTTTTTTTTTTTTTTTGTTTTTTTAAGTGACAGTAATAATGATATGTCTGTAAGTTCGTGATTAGAGCAATCAGATGCTAAAATCGGATAGCAGACCGGATTATGTACCAATTTTACCTCCGAATACTATCGAGAATACAACTCTTCTATTTGGAAAAAAATAAAACTTTACGACATGACCAGATATGATCGCTCAAAAACAAAATTTTGTAACCAAAAAGTACTAACGTTTGTTATTAAAACGGACATATCAAAGCGTATGCATCGGAGGACATTAAACGGTGAAAATATAAACAACTTTTTCGATGATGGGAAACAAAAGTAAACGAAGTTCGGCATATATTCGAACTGACACTAAAAACCGTATCATAAAATTGCACCCTGAAAATATAGAAAAATAATGAACTGGCTCGTGAGCAGACAGACAACACTTCGGACTGAATGTAACTACGAAAGTAGGATTGTATTGTTTAAGTGGACAGAAACGACCACTTTTCGATATTTTTGGAAAGAAAATTAAACACCATTTGACAGCGACCATTCATGTATTTTATTTAACACGTTGCTTTACAGGATTCCTCCATTTTGCAACACTGAAAAGATAGCTTTATATGTATATCATGCATGAGGACTAGGAAATTTTTCAGGCATTCCCATGTTTGTTTATCTCTGAGTCGTATCGCTCGATTTCGAGCATCATGATTGCCTATTTGTACACTAGCAGTACACAGAATAGGCAGTGCTCATGGCCATTGTTTATATGCAGTACGAATGTGTACGCACGCAAGACCACACCCGGAACTGATCGGTAATCGTTTGATTTACATCGTTTTACAAGTGCAGTCCCGCGTGTGTTGTGTACTGAACTAGCGCGCATATGATGGTATGCATGTTTGCCATTGCCTTCCACGTGATTGATTATTAGCGAGTATTTAATTTATTTAATTCTTTGTAATAAGTTCTGTCGTCGCCCGGGATCGAACTATTTGTTTAAGATACATATATATATATAATTAGTGACTCTCTTAGTTGTACTGTCGACCTATTCGATTAACTAGTAGTGCTCGGCTGTGTTGAATTATGTACTACACTTAATGTTGCTCCTTGTTAAGCCAAACTATCTTTGCGCCTAACTCCAAATATGTTTGATTGGAGAGAAAATTTCCTGTGTAATGACGCTTAGCGTCCTCAGATATTCAGTTGCTTAGGGTTTGCATTATTTTACATTTTCACGTCGAATGTTTTACCGCGGATATCTATAGTTCGCCGGTAAAATTATCTGTGACCAGGTTGTGTAGGTGTGCTATCCCATTCACCGTGGAATGTCTTGTCGAAATTAGCCTTAAAAGACACGAACTATCTTCTTAGTTTTAAATTTCCCAGTGGATTTTCCGAGACGATGAAATTCATCGATAGTTACCCGAAGGTGACGGATTTTTTTTCCAGCTATATCAAGATACTGCTCGTTTGCTACCGTGATCTATGTAATCGATACGGAACAAGACACGTGCTGGATTTTCTTGCATACCTCACTGCGTACTAAAGTCTAGCCATTGTAACCAGCGTATTCGGAGTTCTCTATTCTGTAATAACTAGTGTAGATTTTTCCAGTTTAAATTCTCGCTTTATTGATAAATTCCGTGGCGTTATTTTCATCATCTTCTACGTTTACCTAATAGTACAAAGAGAAAGATAATAAGTCATGCGTAAACTAAAAAAAAATATATACATATATATATATATATATGAAAAAAAAAAAAAGAAAAAGAACGAAAGAAAGACCATATAAAATTCCTTAAAATGTAATAATATAATATATGCAAATTATTTGGAGCCACATTCCTACCGTCAATGTAAAAAGAGATACTAAAAACAAATAAAAGATATTAGTATAATTTAAGTTGTATGTAGTAGATGAGAAAAAAAAAAAAAAAAGAGAAAATATTTCGGGCCATCGTTAAAATAAAAAAAAAATGTATAAAAGCTTATCCTGAAAAAATAACGTATTCACTTTTACTGGCAGTAGCGGATTATTTAATCCGCATTTTTTTTGTTTTTTTTTTTATATATAATTTTATATAAAATAATTTAAAATTATTTAATATTTATACGAATAATATGACAAAAACTCGGTCGAAAATCTGTTAGCTTTATCATCACACAATTGTGATTGTGTCCCATCCAAAACTTCCGAAAATAATATAACGGGTAAATTCTAATGCTAATGATATACCACTTAGACAAGTTGTACATAATTACATGGCATTGTATTTTCCCGTAGATTTCACCTTACGGTAGAGGGCTATCATTTCTCCAGCCGTTACAAATTTATTTTTATTACAGTGTTATAGAGAAGTGCACACAAAACCTGGCTCCATTATAAGGGGGAAGGGGGGGGGGGGGGGGGTCTTAGATAAGTGTGTCGATTATTTCACCACTAGAGTTCTCTTTCCAAAATTGATTACAATATTTACGAACTCGCGCTAAAGCTATATTAACATTGTGAAAAACGATATACAAGCCCGGCGGTAGTATTCTTTTTTCTGCCCGGTCAACAATGTCAACAATATCTCGCCTCTTCAACTATATTACAAAAAAAAAGTACCTTTCTGATATCAACAACTATAAAATCGTTCGCGCGCATGGTTATTTTACGTAAGAATGCACGAAACGCAAGTGTACAATAATAGTAATTCTTGCGGAATATCTCTGCAAGGAAAATTCGAATAAATTTCTCGAAGCTTCTCACTTCTTCACATTCCTAAGGTATAGATGAGATTTAGGAGTTATGATTTTAGTACGAACCAATCGAACTGACGCGAAATAATTTTCTCCAGGCATATTTCTTAAGGTTTCACAACGCTCAGAATATTACTTTAGAACCTCATCGTAAAATCTTAACGATTGTTTTTCGATTTCAAGGGCACAAGTCACCATTTAATAGTACAGCAAAAGTAGGGTTGGAAAACTACACATACCGGAACCAAAAAAGAATTTACGGAACAGCAACCATACGTGCAATCTCCTTTAAATTTTATTCTGTTTCTACGTCTTGTAATGAATTATTCGATTTTGAGGGGTTTATTTCACGTGTTTTTTTTTTGTTTGTTTTACAGCGACGATGACATTTTTAGTTCCAAACGCGGGCTCGATTTAGGATTAAGTAGAGGGTATTCCGGATCTCAGCAAGCGAAGCATATGATGGGCATCGCAGCAGCCGGTCTATCCGGAGGGCCAGGACGAAAGCGCCGAAGTCACGATTTGAACATGTACCACTACCAAGTTCCGCAGTTTTTATTACCGGAACGGCCGGAGTAAGAAACGAATAGCCGAAATAAAATGTTTTGATGAGCTAAATTCAACAGCGATATATATCCAAAAGCTTATTTCCTTCTTCTCGCATTATATGTCTTTATGTGTAGTTATGTACATATACATAGGTATATATATTATATATATATATATATATATATGTGTGTGTGTGTGTGTATATATATATATATATAATGCCACATGTGAAACGAAAAAAAAGTATTCAAACATTACAATGTTGTTCTTATTATTATACGTTCGAATATAGTTCTCATTCAAAAACAACCTTTCAAACAATTATCATTTAAAAATGTGTAAATCACTGTACGATAAGTGCGTGCTCTGCGCACGAGGCGTATACAGTGTGTCCGGCAGAAATACATACCCTTTCTGAGGTGCCAATAAAACGCGCAGTGCGAAAGTTAATTAAGCAAAGCTTTTTTTTATGTTCTTAGAAAGAAAGTTCGGAACTTTTTCAGCTCACCTCTTAATCTGTTTTTAAAAGCCGGCTTCCGTTTTTTTTTTTTTAGACACATCTGCAGCCTTGTTCTGAAGCTCTACACATTGCTCGCTGAATCAGCTCTGGAATGTAACAATTTCAAGCTGTGAAGAGAATATTTTAGCGCTCGTAGAGTTAACGTATATGATCTCTTTTTCTCTTCGGTCACATTTATTGAAAAGAGGCGGAGAGCTATGTAGTGCATTATTTTTGCCGGAAAATAATTTGTACAGTAACTAGGCGTAATATTTCCTATCGAAAAACTCGATGTTTAATTATATAATAATCCGTGTCACACACATTATAGTTTTTCTATATTTTACGTCTCGCCCATACTTGTACACTTTTTTCCGGACTTGGCGCAGTGGTCAGTACGCATAATATTCTACATTATTCGTTTAAGGGTTTTTGATTTTAAAAGTTTATTTCCGAGTGAAAAAATGATTTACAAAAAAAATATTCCCCTAATTATTTACACAAAATTAGCGATTTGTCAGTCTGAATGTATACAAGAAGTATTTACAAAAATAACGTATATTTCTTTTGTCGATCTGATGAAGGAACAATTTTAATAAAATTTAGGAACATAAGACAAACATATTTAAGAATGTGTTCTGAACTTTTTTGTTTCGACGTATTTTTCAAATATTATGATGATTGATGTTACTATCAATTGATATTACTATCAATTCAATTACAGATTTTTCGTCATCGCTTTAAAATTTACATCCGTTTTATGCTTTTTGTTATTTTTCGTTAGACTATCAGACCCTAACATTACGATCAAATTTACTGTTCCGACCCTCTACTGCGTTGTTGATTCTGCGTCTTTCCCTAAAAATGTTCCATACTACTACTGACGTATTTACATTTGTCACTATAAAGTAATGTAAAAATCCGCAGTACACATGACACTCCTCTATCGGAATCAGAAAGCTGTGAAGACTTAATATTTCTCCACTATTTCGCTGCTTTTTACCTAATTCGATTTGTTTTATTTGATCTTGAGAACTTCGATTAAAATGCTAATAAAATCCAGATGTCGAAAATATTGTTTTTACTACTGTTGTAACTGCCACTTTGAAATTAATTTCAATATACCGCGATTTCGAGGCCAAATTTTCCATTTTTGACAGCAATTCTATCGACGCCGCAGACTTACTTTTTTTCGGCGGTAATTTGTAGGCTCTTGAAAGCACGTTGCCTTGATCATCTGAACTGCCAACATTTACCTAAACTGTTGTGGACAGCTTTTAAATGTTCCAAAGTAACAAAAAAAGAAAAAAGAAAAAAAATATCGGCTTGATTTCATTAAAGTTTTCCCAAGGTACACCGCTAAATATTAAACATCTAGTTTATCTATTAATATAGAATCGATTCGTTCGCTTTTAATATTTCATCCGTTAATATAATGTGTCGATAGTTGTGTTGCGTTTTGTATAGTTCCCGATAGAGCTGCCTTCTCTTACAGCATAAGCTAGTTTTTACATTTTCACATTTCATGGAAAGCCGATATTTCAGCCACTGTTCAATGCGCCTTGATGTTCTTCTTTATACATTTGTATTATCGATTATGTAAGTTTTCTTTTACTCGCTTCCTACCGTTAAATTTTCCTTCTTTCACTTCTATTCCAGCAACATATCTAGCGTACAGATTATGGCGAGATCTTCTTCCCGAAATTTCTTTATCTACATTTGTTTTTAAAAAAATCCCCTTACATTTCGTCTAACATTCTTTTTAAACATAATACGAAAAAAAAGAAAAGAAAAAAAAAAAGGTAATACAATAAAACCCCTCTGAACCGGTCTGGTCGAGACCGAGGCCTGGCTGGTTAGTCCGAGGTTCCTATAAAAAATTGATTTTCCCTCAAAACGACGCAACAGATTTCATCAGGTATCACGAATAAACAAGCAAATACGTAGGACGTTATTGCAACTCATTTTATTGGACATATATCGCAACATAAAGTAATACAAAAAAATTAAACATATGAAATGAACTTAGTGGAATGACCCATTTCTCTAGTACTATTATGCGCGTAATATTCACTAGAAGAGAGAAAAAAACTTTGTTCCAGAGATAGACCGGTTGATCCGTGGGACCGGTCGAGAAGGGTTTTACTGTATCTTGAATCTTTCAATTTAGCCGATTTCGATATTGAATGCTACTTTTATCTTTTCCTTTTACATTTCTGCTCTCGTTATTCATTTCTACTAGAACAACTGAACAAGAAATGCCCGTTTGTAGTTTACACGTTTTATCGCATAATTGTTTATTTCCCTTAAATACCACATTTTGTCTAAAAGTATGCTAAATAGAACAGCAATGAAAAGTGTTCTTAAGAAAAAGGGATGTACGCTCGACCCCAATTGTATGCTAACTCGCACGACATCGATGTCATTTTCAAAACAAATTAAAAGGTAAGTTAAAAATATGCCAAACTTTTCCCTTTTATAAAATTTCGTTTAATTAACTTGCGCACTATACGTTTTCGTAACATTTAAAAAAAAAGGTTAAGTATCTCTGCCGGAGTACGAGCGAACAAATCTTCTCTCTCCTATTACTAGTCATTTATATGCAAAGAAAATTCCTCATCAACGCTTATTTTTTGTTGAGATCTATTATACATTTAAGTGTTATACTTGTATGTTAATTATTCTTCCTTATTTATCGATAATAAATAATAAATGAATCGTACACAAATTGCGTTTTTTCTAGTTTATTTTAAATTTTCTTGCAAAAATATGTGTGCAGGCGCGATAATTCATCCGAGCGGTAGTAGAGCAAGAACAATGTTACAGGCTGCCACCTAAATGTGTTGAACCAAATGCAACGAAACCGTTTAAAAAATATAATATAACTTCGAAAAACATAATTAACCATCATGCACGATTTTATACTTTAAAACTGGTTTATCAATTAGAAAGAAGTAAAATACCGCCCTTCGAATTTCTTAACGGATTATTATTACGAATGCCTAAATAAAACTATCTAGTTCCACATTGGCATTATTCTACCTGATCCGCGCTGCAACTTTATCAGCCACTCGCACGAAGAAATATCTGAAGATTCTTAAAGTATACAGAGTCGTATTAAAAATAGTACAGAGAATTCTGCAAACTGTAAAAATACATAGTGTTCTTCGAGTGTGTTACACTTTCAGCGGAATTTCTGAAATCGACGATTAAAAATTTTAGTAAACCTAGGAAATACAAACTTACTAGCAAGAGTAATGGAACTTGATTTTATTTCTCCCTAATCTCACTTTATATAAATATACACGGTTAGTACAAAAAGTTCCCGGACTACCGCTAAAAAAAAAAACAAAATGAAAAGAAAGCAGATTGAAACGTATGCTACTTTTCGATGTACAACCCATTATGCACACCGCTTCGCACGTTCCTACAAGTTGTCAAACACGCTATCCAAGTCTTCCGCCGGTATCGCCTTCAAACGCTCGGTAGCGGCACGTTGGATGTCCTCAATGCTGTCAAATCGAGTCTCTTTCATAGCAGTTTTCAATTTAGAGAAGAGGAAATAGTCAGTCGGGATCAGGCGAGTAAGGGGCATGAAGAAGCTCAGTGACCCGATGTTTCGCCAAAAGTTTCTTTCTCGATGATCGATCGGTGCGACGGCGCATTGTCATGAAGCAATGTCGTCCACCGTTTCGTACAGCTCGGGCCTAACTCATCGAATACGTTTCAAAAGTTGATGGTACTCACGTTTAGTTCATTTGCGATGAACCGACACGTCACTCGCCGATTTTCAGCAAGTACACAGCTTGCACACGGGTAGTCGTCGTGCTCAGTCTTCCCTCGCGCGGATCGTCTTCCAACGAGCTCCGTCCACTTTTAAATCGGCGATACAAAACACGTTGTACGGCATAACATCCTTGTATGCGTTTTTCATTAAATTGTACACGTTTCTGATGCACACACAAAAACCAAATTTAATCGCGGCTCTTTGTTCCATTATCGCAAACGCGACACAGTACACACAACTGGCGGTCTCCTGTGTAAACTAATGCAGATAGCGACCTGAAACTTTCGTCGTCTATTCTCACAACATTGAAGTATAAGTACCGTGAATTTCGGACAGATGGCGCAACTAGTACGGATTTTATAGCGACAGTCCGGGAACTTTTTCTACCAACCGTGTATTTATATTTTATATATATAACTTAGCCCTTTCCTCGCCTGTGGGACACCGCTGACAGACCCGCAGCTCTATCCCTTCTATACTTCATGGAAAACAAGGAAAATTGACAATGGAAAGCAATCACAATTTTGTCGCTACTTTATCTTCAAATACAGGGTGCGGCAGCATAACTTACTTTTTTTTAAATGCGCCACTTCGTTTTTCTAGTAAATTTAGTTAAAGGGAAATAATAAAGCAGAAAATCGAAATAAAACTGCGAGAAGGGAAGAAGCATACATATTGCCCTCCAATTGGGGGGATCTAGAGTATTCGTTATTTCGATTTTCTGCTTTATTATTTCCCTTTAACTAAATTTAGTAGAAAAACGAAGTGGCCCCTTTAAAAAAAGTAAGTTATGCTGCCGCACCCTGTATATACAGCATGTCACGTTTTAGGGGAAATTTTCGTGATAGTTGCCTTTTTTTGTTCCAAAAAAAAATTTTGCGGATCGGGCTAAGAATAACGTTTTTATTAATATATTGGCCTCGCAATGGGCTGTGCCCCTTGTCCCCTTTTGCTTACATTTCTGTTTCTTTTTCTTCTATACTTTGTATAAAATGATCAAAATTTACAGCGTATTTCTAAATCGGTCCATATGAATATAGTAACATAATCACAAAAATCCCATAAAATATAACAATTAACCTAAAGTGTATTATCCGTTACAGAAGACTTGGAAGTAAACGCATGTTCATTACATTTGTGGACTTCGAGAAAGCTTATGATTCAATAGACAGAGAGTCACTAACTAACATCTTAGAAGAATTCGGAGTATATAAAACCGGAAAGTTTATACCCATCTGAATGCTTGGCTCCAAACACAGCAAAACAAATGCAAGAAATTGAAATGAAAGAAAGAAAGATTATTAGAAGAATTCTAGAACCGAAACAGGAAAACGGAATGTTGAAATTCAGAAGCAATAAAGAAGTTTATGAAAACATTGAAAAAATAGGTGACACCATGCGGACAGGAAGAGTGAAACTGTACGGACATTTGAATAGAATGGACGGAATTGGAAGGGTTTCATGGCAAAGGAAAAAGGAAATACGGAAGCAGTTTGAACAGATGAAAGAAAGATCCGGCACGGGAAGCTGATGAAGATGTAGTGGAAGGAGCGGAGAAGAAATGACAGGATGCATTATAATACGCGGTCCAAAGACGGCCAAAATCGCTGAAAGAAAGAAGATAACAAACGTTACATAAAATTGGGAAGTTTTTTCTAATTGGGGGGTAGCCTAAGAATTACGTTGTAATTAATATGTGGATAATCATATCTTTCGTAAGGGTAATTTAATTGCAATTTATCGGTCACCAAGTAAAAATATAGGTGAATTTATAAAAGAAACCGCGGATATATTAAAAAATCGAAATACTAAACAAAATTTTCTGATATGTGGAGACTTTAATATCAATTTCCTTACCCACAATACGCAGACGGAGAACGTTCTAAATGTAATTTACGGGGCAGGAGGTGTGGAGCTAATAAGAGGAATCACAAGAGAAGAAGAACGGATAGATAGAAGTACTGAGTCATGCATAGATAACATGTTCTTAAAATTTAAAACGACTAAAATCACGTCAGGAATTGTCAACACTAAAATATCGGACCATTACATTATCGTAGGAGCATTTCGTCTAGTGGACCGTAAAACAATACTGCATAAAAGTTCGCCGAAATATATTTTTGATGAAAAAAAGTTGCAGAATCAAATTGTCAATTTTAACTGGAAGGAAGTAGGTAATGCAGTAACAGTAGAGGACGTCTACCATCGTCTCTGTGAAGCTCTGCAAAATATTTATAGGGATTGCAAAGTGGAAGTGGGTGATGGGAAAAAAGGAAATAAATATAACCCGAAAAATGAATGGATGAGTCAGAAAACAATCAATTTCATTAAAATTAGAGATCAATATTTCAAACTCAGTAAAGGGAATAGAACCAACGCGAGATACAAAAATCTATATAAAAAATATCGTAATTTAGTCAAAACAGAAATAAGGAACGCCAAGCAGACGTATTACCAAAGGCAAATAGTTATGGCGAACAATGACAGCAAAAAAACGTGGGGAATAATTAATGATATTCTTAGCAAAAAGAACAAAAAAACAGTAGACGACTTCATCACTAGGAATTTTGGGAATAGTGAAACAATAACCGAACAATTTAGCGAATATTTTGTAAGTTCTGTGGAAGAACAGAAGCATACTTGCGAAATGCATCTACCGAATACTTCAGACGACAAGGCGAGAATGACTTCATTCTTTATTCCAGCCGCAAATAGCGTTCAAATAGAAGAAATAATTAATGAGTTAAAAGAGCACAAGGCACCCGGATCGGACAAAATTAGGGCTAAAGACATTAAGCGAAATGTAAAGTTCTTTACTCCTATTGTAACTCATATGATTAATCGCTCAATAAAGGAAGAGTGCATTCCAGACGGACTCAAAAGAGGTATTATTAGACCGATCTATAAGAAGGGGAATCAAAGTCAAATTGAGAACTATCGCCTAATAACAATAATGCCAGTGTTAGTCAAAATACTTGGGCAATACATCGGGAAGCACCTAAGAAATTATGTGGAAAAAAACGGCCTGCTTTATGAAAACCAATATGGATTTAGAGAAAAAAGATCGACACTAACGTTATTAAGAGCGTTCGTAAATGAGATAAATATAGGACTATCGAGGGGAAATCAGTTCTTAATTGCCTTTATTGACCTGACTAAAGCGTTTGACCTAGTCGATCACAACCTGCTTATTAAAGACCTAAAAGAATTGGGCATAGTAAATAAACAATTATGGTGGTTTAAAGATTACTTGAAAAACAGAAGGAGCACAGTAAAAATTGCAGGTAATACAAGTAAGGAAAAGATGAATCGTTGTGGAGTAGGACAGGGCACAATATTAGCCCCGATTCTATTTCTTATTTACACGAACTCATTATCCTCGTATGTCAAAAATGCAAAGGTGTATGTATATGCCGACGATATCGTATTATTAATTGAGCATAAAAACTTAGGGATGGCAGAAGAGTTACTGCAGCAAGATGTTGATAATCTCAGTAAATGGGCGCATGATAGGAAGCTTTGTATAAACGGGAGTAAATCGAAACTACTGCATATTCGAAATGTCATAAAAGATAGGAGTCAACTCCCGCGAATTCGTATACATAACAATGAATGCTTACACGAAATATATGGATTTAACAGTGATTTCTTATGCTCATGTCCTTACCTAGAGAATGTAACAGTGTATAAATATCTAGGAATACTTACTGATAACTCGCTGAAATGGAATAATCACATAAAAAACACGAATTCGAAAATAAGACAATCTATCCCTGCATTATATAAACTGAAGATGGTACTCTCGTATGAAACTTTACGGTTATACTTTAATGCAATAGTAATGTCCAGAGTATTATATGGGATACAAATATGGGGTGAGGCGAAAAAAACGGAAATCATTAAGATAGGTAAAATTCTGAAAAGATGTCTGAAAATAATACGGCCTCATTGGAAGCGAGGTGACGCGACATCGAGCTGGTGGAAGGTTAATAATGAGATGTCTCCTAAGATGCAGTTTTATTATTATAGACTTTTAGAATATAAACTCAATAACGTAGAGTTACCCACCAGACCTAAAAACAGGATAACTAGGAACCCAAATGATGTTTATTATGTTCACCCTAGAGGGGTCAATTTACGAATCGATAATACCGATGAGGCGGTGCTTATCAGGTTGATGTGTAAGATTCCCAAACACATAATTAACGAAACTAAAATTGGTATTTGGAAGAGAAGGAAGTAGCGAAGTGGTTGATGGAATGGTGCGATACTTGAGAGGTCCCGCTTGTTCCCCTTCTCGGGATAGGCGGGGTTTGTTTAACTATATTATCATCCGATTCTGTTCCTTTCTCGCATATTCGCGGATGTATGTGATAATCAGCACAAATGTGGCATTAGGTATGTGTGCAACTTTGTATAAGACGTACTTAGCAAAATAGCTTAGTTTTAAGATGTAGTTAGATGTAAGAATGATAACATGTAAATTTTGTATGTCAAATAAACGATAATAAGAGGTTGGGCACTCACGTAACGGGCATACTTGCTCAGTGAGACCCAAAACTTATTTCCATATATAAAAAAAAAAAAAAAAAAAATTCACTAAATGCGTGCACGAAGCAAATAAACAAAGGAAGAAAAAACAAAAAAATATGGTTTAAGAAAAGTAAATATCTTTAGGTGGAAAACGAATAATTTTATTTACGATAATTTACGGCGGCTTCAAACCAAAATACGGTAAAACATTCGACGCCTAAAACGAAACGACTAGAGCGATCGATAAACTATTTCCTGTCGAACAAACAAATAATTCAATTTACAGTTGCACTACACGGGGGCCTTACGGCATTTTAGTATAGGATTTATCCCGGCTTAATACTACCGGGTCAAATAGCTACAAATTATAAAGTACCGAATAACGGTAAATATTTAATATTCGAGTTCGCACATTCTCCAAAAAATATTAACGGATTATAGAAACTCTCTGAATATCGCACATGCTTGGCTCAGCTGAAATACAACGTTTTTCAGATTGCAACAAAAATAGCGCTAAACAAATAATTCATTAAAATTCTCAATTTACACGATGCGGTAATAAAATACGTAATCGACGTATTATCAGCGGCGTAAAAAAATTAACGGTTTATTATTTTTTTTCCAATTACTTTAATCTTTATGCATATTTTTACCTTGTACAATTCAAATTATAAAAAACTCGCTGTAATTTATTAACTATTTTCCTTTGTTAAAAACTACTTTCACGTAGTTCTCACAAATCGATTAAAAAATTGAAAATTAATTCTTCCGTCGTCTTAATCCTTTATATAATAATAATCCACAGAGAAGACATGATATTGGCGAAGAAATTTTAGAACCTATTCCTATCGAATGTTAAGAGTTTATCGTGCAGATATGAAGTGTGCTTTAAAAAAAAAGGTTACACGGAAATTTATCACTTTGATGAATATCAAAAAAAAAATGCAAAGAGTATAGGTGTACATACACAAATAATTGCTATTCTAATTTCTTTACATCTGTTCAGAATTCATTAAAAAGTCTAAAGATAGCGATGAAGCAACATGTCCATAAGCGCATATGTTAACCAGCTCAATCGCGTAATATAGGAATATGAAAAACATAGGTTTATCATAAAAATGCGTCCAATTTACCTAATATATAGACGTGCATAATGGCAAACTATTAGAAGGACTCTAGAGTTAACCATAACATTTTTCATGACAGCGTAAATGACTGAATATATTAAAAAATACGCGGATCTCAAAACGGCAATATGTAACCAGTAGAATTTCGAACTTACATATTCATCAAAAAAAAACCTCAAAATATGCACTAAAAATTTCATAACACGATTAGATGGCGTATAATTTAAAAAAATAGAATAAAAAATTTTGTTTTTCACTTCAAATTTTTAACACGCTCCGTTTTCTTCTGCTACATTAATCGATATTAAAAATGCATTAAATTATAAATCTAAATTTAAAATTTATTACAATTAACAAGAAGAACTTTTTCTACACTTTCAACGCTAAAATAATGTCTCGTGTCTGCCAACATAGCTTTCGGTGCAGAAAACAACCTCTCTACATCGCAAGACACAACCGGTAAATATTTAAATGCAGCCACTTCAAATGGAGTGTACGAGATTTAATTTTCATTTGACATTTCGATGTAACTTAGTTCTTCAAGCAGACACCTCTATTGAACTAGACCAGACATGGGCAAACTTTTTAAGAGGAGGACCAGATAAAATAAAAAATTATCTAGGCGGGCCGAAAAAAGAAAAAAAATTGAACAAAACAAATTTTTATAAGTGATAAACTTTATTTTTGATTTTTACATCACACACAACTTATATTATATGCTAAAATGGTAAAAAACTTAGAAAAAAAAAGTTACAAAAACTGATTCTTCTTTGGTTGAGTATGAAAAGGTGTATGTGACAGATGAAACTGTGGCTGAGCTTCTAAAAGTTATTTATAGTCTGGTAGAAACTGCGAGTTGCTTTAGTTCAGTGTTACATTGCAACTCAATCAGTTGTTCGAGCTGCAAATTCTGGTTTGACTGATTCACAATCCGCATTAAATGGCACGCTAAAAATGACCAGGTCCTGTTCGATAACTTTGAAGTCTTGGAATCTTCGTTCAAATTCTTCATGAAGACACATTTCAGGCTTTTCTCATAGCCCCTAAGTTTGCCTTCCCTAACTGTAATGGTTTTTAGTCTCGGAAAATGAGTAAAGTCTTTCCTGACTAGCTGTTTGGAAAATAGATTAAATTGCATTTTGAAACCCCTGATATGACTCCAAATATCACGGATTAATTGATTTCTTCCCTGGAGTTTAAGGTTCAATTTATTGATGTGAATGAGAAGATCTGTAAAAAATATTTTGCAACACTGTCAGTGGCCAGGAGAAAGTTAACACTACATGGAAGAGATGTAAATTATTGAGTTGTACAAATTAATTCTTTGAATAGTGTGCAGGTTACATTCTAATGAGATGACCAACGTTTGCTATTTTACCCGAGTCCATTCGGTGCTAATAATAGAGAAAAGAGATCGAACCCATACTGTATATAACAAATAGAACTAAGGATGCGGTCCACTCCTAACCGGAGACAACATATAACGATGAATGAATATTGGCAGAAGCGGACATAGTATAATTAAATCAAGGAGCATTAGCGATGTCGCATTGAATCGATTTGTATTATCGCTGTATAGGGATTTAACCATTATCGCTTCCCAATATTCTTTATAAACGTATTTAATAAGGTTAAAATCTCCATTAGAAAAGTATGGAACTAAAGAAGCATTAATCTAGGCGTGTTTGGCAGCCATACCAGCTACTTCATATTACCATAGATATCTGTGCGTACAGAATTCAAATAAATTTGACTGTTACGTCACATTCAGCAAGAGACGCTGCTAAGTTTTTATTTATTTATTTATTGTATTTACAAGTCGCTTTTGGACTGCAAGGTCATTAGCGACTACGGTTTTACAGATAATTATAACATTTTATATTGAATATTTGAAAATGCGCGAAACAAAAAATAAACAAAAAAGTCAGCTGAAGGCTGAGGAAGTTAGATCAGTTGGAATACTGAAGTTTTGATTTTGTAAATAAATGGATGTGATTTTATACTGAACGGTAAGTATTTCCGATCTGATAAAGAGCTCGTAGAATCGAACAGAACAAGAATATTTTTGAAGAAGTTATGCAACTTTAAAAAAGATACAGACGCTTAAAAGTTGCACGACTTTAGAGCTGTGAACGGAGATAACATAAGAAAAAGGGAGCTACATCTACGACATTAGAAGAGTAAAAGTATATTGAAAATTTTGCCTAATGATTTGAAATTAGTGAATTAAATACTCGGTTGCGTCATGCCGATAAACAGTCTTAAAAGAGTCCAGATCTACTTGTAACTTTAAATAATTAAGAGACCGCGGGTATTTAAAGGTCAATGAGAAATATGAAGATATAGTAATAGAAGATAAAACGAATTTTTCGGAAATTTTTACGCAATACAAATTGTGATTTAAAATTTTCCTTCTCAACCATTTACTAAATTTCCCTAAACAATTTCGTTGAATTTTAATTACGAATACAAACCATACCAAGAGAGGGACGTTTCTGTCGGTAATATGAAAATTCAGCGGTTTTTTCACTTTATCATTGCACACTACCGCGAACTTGAAATGCTTTAATGACGTACTTGTTTCGACAGTGCACTGACTTTTTTTAAATTTCACCTTGTTTACTTTTCACCGAATGTGCGCTGTAGGTTGATTAATTGCAAAAAGAAACCACAACCGACGGATGACGTAACTGCTCTGTGCTGAAGTTTAGGGAAAATTTTTATTTCCCATTAATTATTGATGGCACAATTATTTTTTTTGCCTCTTTCTAAATTTTAACCGATACAACATTATACGAGCTACACACGAATTTATGGGAACGTTTCAATAAAAAAGATGTGCGACAAAAAAAAAAGATTCTAATCCACGCAAAATATTAAACAAGAAAACGATTTTTTTTTCAACAATTCCAGCGAGATTAGAAATTTACCCGAAAAAATAAAAGAAGCTCGTTGCAAAGTCGTTCTGAAAAGTAGTTTATTTTTTTTTTTTTTGGAGGAAAGTTTAAAGTTTCCTAATACCGATTAAAATATTGATTTTTTCTCCAATTAGCTCAGAATCAATATGCTTTTCTTTTTATTTATTTTTTTTTTTTAATGGGCTCGGTGTTAACACTGACCCAACTACATGGACTTAGATCACCTACTCGGATTCTGAGGTGATCGGTGATAGAGAGTATAAAGGAAAGAAGAAGGGGAATAACGGCTAGAGATGGGAAGGAAAGGATAAAGGAAGCATTGAAAGGGGTAGGAAGATCCAACGACGCCAAGAGTTCGGCGTATAGATGAGAGTACTCAGGAAAAATAACAGGGCATTCAAAAAGGATATGGTTGGGGTCGCATATAAAAGGAGGATCAGTAGAGTGGAGAGGGAAAAAGGGAGAAGGTGAAAGAGAAAAAGGAAAAAGGGGAAAATGAAAGGAGGGAATGACCAAGTCTCAGTCTGATTAAAGAAACAATAGCCGAGCGTCGAGAAAAGGGAAGAAATTGGTACCAAGGCTGCGAATTGGGAGTAGGCTGTAAGAGGAGGTAGAAGGAGGAGCGATGGGCAAAAAAGGAAGGGTAGATGCCAACCCGTAGTCTGGTATGGAAACTTGCAGAGAGGAAAAGGATGTCTGAGGCAGGAAAATGCGGGAGGAATGGACCATTGAGAAACGCCGAGCGAGCTAGGAAGACAGCTGCTTCGTTGCCCTCAATGCCAGAGTAGCCAGGAACCCATAAAAAGTCAATAAGGATAGAACGTGCTAAGCGCAATTTGGAGATAGAAGCACGAACAGAAAGAATGATATCATTAGTCGAGTGGGAAGGAGGAGAAGAGATAGTTTGCAGCACAGATTTGGAATCAGTAATAATGACAAATTTACAGATCCCTCTTGAAGATGAAATAAAGGAGACGACAGCACGGAGAATGAACACTACTTCAGCAGAAAAAATGGAACAAAAGGAAGGAAGTTTAAAGGATTCCGAGTGATTAAGCGAGGAGGCCGTAAAAGCACCGCCCACCCCGCTATCATTTTTGGAACCATCAGTGAAAATGTTTACATGACGGGGAAGTGAAGAATTTCAGATGTGGACATACTCACTGACCACTGTTCTCCGGGGAGTGGAGTTAGCACGAAGATGAAGAGAGAAGGATGAGATGGGGAGACATGTATTATTGCAATTAAAAGAAAAGTTAGGAAGCTTATTGCGGGCAAAGACATAAGGAGAAACCTTAAAGACCCGAGCAGCTATGTGCACAAGAACCGAGATTTTGGGAGGAACGAAGCGCAAGTGGTCATTGATATACAGGTAGGAAAAAATAAGTTTAGATAAAGAGATCGGGAGGGTTAATTAAAAAACGGTAACCAAGCAGCGATTTGCGGATAAACAGGGGTTTAATATTAGATTCAATACTATAACATGTATTACTTAAATTCTTTTCATAAACTAAAATTTTGACTTTGTATTTCGATTTTTTTTTTTTCTGTTGTGAGCTTATCAACAAAGGACATTAATCTAGTGCAAGTGGGATTTTTGTATATTTTTAATGTGCAGCAGGAATATTCAAACCAGATCCTATTATTATTGTACATACCAGTTAACCTCTAACTTAACCACTCTTTAGTCCCACCCATTTTTCATTTTTCCTTCTTGATTATTGCTTAGGGTAGCTCAATGAAGTGCACGCAGCATTCTATGCAATTTGTATGAGTTTGAGGTTTTCGTATCTACTAATAATTTTGATATAATATTATTATGTGAAACTCGGTTGTCTTCCGCAAAACCGTTCAGCTTAAAGAATTGCAGCTGTTATCGTAGTTACGGCGGCGCCGCCATACTAGTGAGAAATGGCATTGATCATCATCTGATATAAATCAATCTAAAATCGTTTGATAACGACACGGAATCCAATATATTATTTTCCTCCAGGATGTCTCATCAATCCAGCAGCAATTTCAATTACTCTTGCCTGTTTAAATTTGTGGCTCATAATTTTCAGTGGAGATGTTAATGCTTTGACTAGGATGTGAGGCTGCAGTTGTGATGACAGTAAGGGAGCGGTAATTGTAGAAATTCTTTCTGAATCTAATCTATGCGTTCTAAATGATGGTACACCGACTAGAATTCCTCATCCATCTCGGGCTATAAATCTGGTTGATTTAACGATGGTGTCTCGCGAAATTTATCTTGATTCTTCATGGTCAATGTTTCCCGATTTTCTTGTTAGCGACCATCTCCCCATTTTATTTGAGTACAATAACATCAATGGAAATCTGTCGTCATCCCCTGAAATCAGAAAAGACAATTCAAGGAAATGTTGGAAACTCTTGGATGGCGACTGGGGAAAGTTTAGAAATATTATGGAACAATAAATAGGTGAAATCCCGATGGAAACTGTTCCGTTGGATTGATGTAATCTTTTTCTAAAAGTGTTAAGTACTGTTTTGGACCAATCCTTCCCTAAACTATTTCCATATCTAGACAACAAACCGGCTTCCCCCTGATCGAATAGGGAATGTGGAAAAACAGATTAAAGAACGCAATCAGGCCTTAAACGCTTTTGGTAGAAGTGGTACAATGCAAGCACACTTGGAATGTAGAAGGATTAGTGCGGAAACTCGTAGACATCTCAAAAGAACGAAAAGAGCCTCTTCTTGGAGAGGATTTTGCTTATCGTTTAATCGAAACACTCCGCTCAAGGCTATTTAGTCCTTAGCTAAACAGTTCAAGAACAAGAATTCCCACTCTACATCCCTAAGAAACGATAGCCGGTTTTACCAATTGACTTGCTCCGTAGCCCCATGTTACGTCCCTTCCACCTTGAAAGCAGATGGAATAGAACCTCATATTAAAACGCGATAAATCCCCGTGGGAAGCTATGTTTTACAGACCGATTTCATTGGCTTCGTGTGTCAGAAAGACGTTTGAAATGGTCATAAATAACAGGCCCTTGCATGGTAAATATAAAATCAAAAAATTCTCCCAGTTGGGATGTTCGGGTTTAAGTCGGGCCTGGGAACGTTAGACTGTACTGTTCAATTAGTGAACGAAATTTATGCTTCATTTCTGTGTAAGGATTTCCTTTCGGTCACCTTTTTAGACATCAAAGGGGCATTTCATAAGGTTAGTATTCCAGCTTTATATCGACAACTAATAATTATAGGAGTTCCAACAGTCTTAGCCAAGCATATCAGTAACCTTTTCCTTAATAGGAAGCTAAAATTTTGAATCCCGTCACCAAGAAAATAGTTTGTAGAGTTCCTTCCGGTACATTCTATTTTTAGTATTCAGTGACCACGTAATTCACGGATTCTGTCCTACGCTGACGATTTTATCATACTTAACAAAAATAAAAAGATAAAGGAATGTGCTATAGAAAACAATTAGTCGGTTAGCTTATGTGGAAAATTCTTCCAAGAAATTGGATTGAAGGTTTCCCGTACCAAGTCTGCTGTTGTGATTTTCACATTAAGACCTCACAACTCAAAAGATATCAAGAAAAAAATAAATGGCCATACTATCCCGAACACAACTTGCGTGAAATACTTGTGGGATTGCATTTAGATTCGAGGCTTACTTGGCTTCATCACATCCAGACACTACGAAGCCAAATTTTAAAAACACTTAGCCCCTTGAAGGCTATCGGAAACGCTTCATAGGTCTCCGATCCCGTGGTTTTAGCCTTATTATATAAGTTACTGATTCTCTCTAAAATTGACTATGGTTCGATATTTCACGACTCGGCGACTAAATCGAACCTTAAGAAACTGGACATTTTACAAAATATCGGACTTGAACTTATTACGGGAAATGTTCAATCTGCACCAATAGCGGGTCTTGAAGCTGAGATTAAAATTGCCCCACTACACTTAAAAAAAAATATGTTGGCTGAGAGGTTTTTAGTAAAGTACTGCAATTGTAATTACCCACAACTGCTCAATTTTATTTATAGTATTAATAATAATTTGAGATTCCTCCATTCTACTGACTCCAATAAGCATTTCAGTAAAGAAGATGGGGTCGCAGAAAGCAGCTTTGCAACATAGACGTATTGTTGAATTGCTGCCTAATTAAAAGTATTAATTACGCAAAAACGTTACATTATAAATTAATTATTATAATAATATCCTTTAATTTTTTTCAAATATTTTAGTATACAATTTAGTAACTACGCAGCGTATTAGTAATGTTTTACAAAAAAATATATTAAGGTTGCAGAAAAATTGATAAAGAATTCTGCAACGGGAATTTTATATTTTCTTTACCGGAAATACAATGGTTGGTCCAAAAATTTTAGTCACACCTTTTGCATCGTACAAAAAAATAAGTACGCTTGCAGAACCAGTTCATTGGACCCTTTGAAACTGTCAGCATAGACAGTGAAGTATGTAGGAAAGAAAAAACTTAAAACATTTGAAAATTAAATTCCAGCGACATGTTGAGAGACCAATTTAGAACCGAACGGTAAAGAAAAATATATTTAATAGAGTGAAGAAAAATGAAAAAACTAAAAGAGAAATGAACAAGTTTATTATGACTATAAATAAATTTCAAAAATTGAAAGAGACAAACAGAAGTAAGGGATGAAGTTGGAGTTTTATTAGAGGTAAATCGCCATTCATGAAGGATAGAAGAGTAAGACGAATTAAGTGAAGAGGAATACATAGGCAGGCGTTTAATCAAGAAGCGATAATTAAAATAGAATTTACGAATGCGGAAAGGGAGAATATGAAATTCAGCAAGGATAGCCCCGGAACTGGAATTGATCTCAGGGAACTAAGGCAGAATTAGAGACAGTTATCTCGAATTCGATCTAAATGCTATCATGACCACCAACACTATTGGCCTCAGATGTGTTTACTCTAATAGTTTTTTTTTCATCAGTATACACGCATGTTGTAACACTTTTGAAACTGAGTTGCAAAGTTACTATTTTTTGCTATAATAGCATATCTATTATTTACACAATGATGAGACTGCTGCCCCGCAAACTACAACGATTGTAAAATTCGTTTTGTTTTTGTTGTAGACGCAATACCCTATACCGTGTTTAACTGCTGTGGCTATACGAGGATGAGCGGTTTGTTCTTAAAGATAACTGCTTATTCTACTAATTCTGATAAACTGTGTCACAGATGAAATTGCATTGGGGGAATTTTCAAATATGTTAGTGACTGTTTTATTATTTATAAAAGGGAGCTGATGGGGTGAGAGTGCTAGACAGTTACACAGTATGTGGGGAGTTGAGGGAGCAACACCTTGGCAACAGAAAGGACAATTCATAGAAGGTGAGGTTCTTTGCAAAATAAAGTTATGCGACAAGGCTGTGTGACCTATGCATAAGCGGCTAAGAACACAGAAATTTATACGGGAAATGCTTTTTTCTAGCCACCACGGTTCAATTGAAAGTTTGATTAGCCTTAAGAGAATCTGGCATGAGGTCCAATGGGCTTTCCACGAGGACGTGATGTTATTAAAGATTATGTTTGCTAGATACGGTGGGGGAGGGCTGTTATTAAGCAAGGGGCAGTATAATGTTGCTCGGGCGGACGTATCGATGCGTTCATTTCCAAGAATTCCAGCATGGCTGGGTGCCCATAATAAGAAAATGGAGCACTCTCTCCTAATAAGTTCATATAATACCTGTTGGGTTCGAATTGCTGAAGAATGTTTGGCGAGAGGATTAGAGGTAGTCAATAGCGCCGTGAATGTATCAGATACCAACAAGGCTTTCAGTAATGTAGGCTCTGCAGAAAGAAAATATTCCAAACAGAAAAATACTCCATATATTTCAACATCCAGTACCGAACAATTAGGCTTCAAAGGAGCAGGCAGTTGGGGATGAAGTAGCCTCTGGGGTGGCCTTGGCAGCATCCTTATTAGCTGCATCGGGAACCAGATTATTTTGACCGATGATTGAAATCCTTTCTTCAACTAACGTCTTTCTCCCTAACCTATTGGTCTCTTTTTCCTCATTTATTGTTTATACTATTTCGTCTATTATGTAGTATATATAGGGGGACCAAAAAAATATCCCGAATTTCAAACGCTCGTCAAAATCATACACTGTGAGTTAGCGTGGCGATTACAACGCCATCTGGCGCTAAATAATATGCCGTTTAATATAAATATAGTTGGTTAGTAGTCATGATGTCGTGGACGCGTGAACAACGCTCTTTCGTTGTCGAGTACTTTGTGAAAAACGGTGGAAGTGTAATCGCGGTACAACGCGCGTTTAAAAAACAATTTGATTTAAAACGTGTCATGACAATCCCCCCGACCGTAAAAGTATCCTCAAATGGGTAAAAAACTTCCGAGAATACGGTAGTGTGGTGGCGGTCAACCATAAAGGTCGCCGTCGATCGTCTAGAACCCCGACAAACATCGAAAAAGTGCGCGTAGCATTGTCGCGAAGTCCGCGTAGATCCGTTCGTCGCCAGGCTTCCGCCTTGAAAATTCCCCGTACTTCACTCAGAAGAATAATTCGAAACGACCTCAATATGCACCCATACAAGATACAACTAACCCAAGAATTGATACCAACAGATAAGCCAAGAAGGTTAGAATTTTGTAATAAATTTTTGGATATGCTGGAGGAAGAAGACGTCGATTTGGATTATGTTTTTTTTAGCGACGAGGCGCATTTCGATTTAAATGGTAACGTTAATAAACAAAACATGCGGTATTATGCTACTGAGAACCCTCGAATCGTTCACCCGGTACCCTTGCACTCCGCTCGTATCACGGTATGGTGCGCAGTCAGTGCGAAAGCGATAATCGGTCCCTACTTCTTCGAGGAGGACGGAGCGAATGTTACTGTGAACGGCGACCGCTACATCCAAATGTTAAACGAGTTTTTTCTACCGGAGCTCAGACGGAAGAGGATTGCATTATCTAAAACGTGGTTTCAACAAGACGGGGCCACACCACATATTCGTAACGATGTTTTGCGGTTATTAAGAGAGAAGTTTCAGGACCGCTTGATTTCGCGAAACTGTGAGCTGTTTTGGCCGCCGCGCAGTCCCGATTTAACACCGACAGATTTTTACCTATGGGGCTACTTGAAAAGCAAGGTGTACGAGGGTAAACCAGCAACAACCGACGAGATGAAATTGGCCATTCAGAAGGAAATTGCGGCGATTAAAAAACCAACTCTTAAAAAAGTAATGCATAATTTTGAGGAAAGATTACAACAATGTAAAAATCAAAATAGTGACTATTCATACGGAGTATTTTTCAAAACTAATAGTGTACAGTAAATGGCGTTCTTTTTGAAGTATTTCAACGTTTGTTTCATTTCCGTAAGTATATTAGTCTTTATTTGACGAGAATTTAAAATTTGGAATATTCTTTTGGCCCACCCTGTACATATATTTTGCATTCCATCTTATTTCTATTCTTACAGTTTAATTTTGTTTCTTTTTCCCTTTGTTGTTCCATTTCCTTTATAATTTATCTTCTCCTTTCCCTCTTTAGATCTTTTCGCTGTAATTCTCCACGCATGTTGAACTGTCGTAATATGGTAACTGTTGGATAAGCATAATAATGTCAGTGTTGCTGACTTCTGAAACATAGCTAAGATCGTCAATTTTAAAGAATAGAAATTAATCAAATGCGATTACTACAAAGATTGTTATGATGTATCTGCAATCCTTATTAAGAATGGCATTTTCTTTCACGTCCATGATATATTTTCTTGAATTCCTCTTCATCAGATCACCGTAACATTGTGCGCATCTAACTCTGCATATTCACTTAACATAATTTCTGTGTCCCTTCTAGCTCTATAATCTTTGTCATTATGATCTTAATTCTATTTTCCATAAATTTATTATCGCAGGCAACCGAAATGCCTAGTTTCCTTCTGTGGAGTTGCCCAGACCATAACATGGACCGAATTAGATAAGATTTTATTAAATCACTTCTACAGAGATGACCTAAAATTATATTCTAAAAGTAATACGCAACTAAGGGCACTGCTAGAAATTGTCAACTTTATGTCTAAATATATTACTTTTGATATTTTGAATAGGAAAACGTGCTAGTACATCGTGTAAAAACAAAAAAAGAAGACCAAGATACTACACAACTGGAACATGCTGAACCAGAGATGAATTCTACGAATATTTGGGAACGGTTGAAAAACATGACACATAGATCATAAAATAATGAAACCAAAATTAATAGACGCATTGCAAAATCGACTAAAAATACTATTTAAAATGGAATACAAGCAAACTATGTGGTAAAAGCAATAAGTACGTTGGTGGTCCGATAATTACATTTATTCATTTTCAGTGAATGGAGGAATACTGAAATAGAGCAGCAACTTTGAAAAATGTAAATAAACTAAACAGGATATACTCTTCCATGGAACAAAAGAAGAAAGAGGAATAATAATATGTCTTAATAATTTACGTAACAACTATTCGCATTAAGAAAAGGAAAATACTTTTCCGCGAAAGAGAAAAACAATACATACCAGTATAAATATTAGCTGATAACTAGAAAAAGGATCAATACAGCATCTTAGTAGGGAGGAAAAGTTTACACGGCAGATAGTGGGTATCTGTAAACAAAAACATCATCGACAGAATAGATGTTCGCAAATGGCTAACAGCCGGTAAGTTGTGTTCAGAGGCGAAAGGTTTTATGATGAAATTACATGATACGGTCTGGGAAACATGTGTTTACAAAAAAAACGATATTAAAGAAAAAGATGCGTAGAAAACGAAAATTTCAAAAATATAAGGGGAATCTGAAAACTGTAGACTACACATTTGCAGCATTTTCTACATTTGCATAAACCCACTGCGAGCATTGAAATAATGCCGTCAAATTATATATTAAAAAATATATAAGTTACGTGGTATAAAAAAAATGCCAATGAACGTCTATTATAAGCATTGAAGTGAACTGGTAGTGTTGCGAAATCTGTACAATTAACGTTAAATTTGAATGAAAAATACGATTTTCGAATTTTAACTTATGACCCCAACTAATAAAATTAGATCACTCTATTCTTATAATTCGTTTCTGTATATTACGAACCTGTTGAAATAATTTAATTAACCTGTTATAATATTGCTACGAACTGCTGTGGAAGCCTATACTCATCGAAATTCTAAATTATTTATTTCCGGATTATTAAGAAAGAATTGAGCGTACGCATGCCGAAAATCAGGCACATCAGGTAGAGCGGCGGTGTATGTATTCCCTAATCGGAGCTGCAATCGAACCATCCTTCGGTAAAATCTGAAAAACCCGACTTTCGCAGTGATGGATACAGGTGTGTGTGTGTGTGTGTGTGTGTGTGTGTGTGTGTGTGTGTACCTTGTTGTGTAAAAACAATTACGTCCTTAATGAACGAAATAAGTGAGAGAAAAATTAATTTTGTCATTACCGAAGAAAGACGAGAGGTAATATTTAATCTCATTTCGAATAGTAATTTTAACTGTGACGGATAATAGAGTTAGTCGATAATCTCGTCAATAACACGTGTATTCTGCGGCGCAGCCATTAAATTATTGATCGCCGTGCATCAGCCTAAAATCGTATCCGGTAATCGCATTGATTTTTTTTTATGTACTACATAAATTGGTTATCGGGAATAGTATTTTTAGTCGACATCGGACTTACCAGAAAGCAATGCGGTGTCCTTTTGATCGTCTTTTCGCATTCCGCCAGCAAATTCCTCGGAAAACACTGTAACCACGTCAGCGTGCATTCCGCAAGCAAATTCCTCGAGAGGCACTGTAGTCACGCCTTCGATGCGAGAAATATGTGTGATAAAATAATATGTATATATTTTTTCTTTGCAGCGTCGAAAAGACAGTTTTTTTGAGCCGTCTCTGAATTATACATAGGTGAAACTTGGAAGGGCAAATATCAAATTCCTTAAACTGATATCGCGAAAAGGAACTTAGTTCAAAAACACTCCTGAATTGGCGCTCCGCGAACAGGAACAGAAAAGAACTGAGAAAGGTTTCGTAGAGACGGTTTAACGGAATTCCTAATGTTCGCGCAGATCAGCGAGTAGCAGAATGTACGAAATTCCTAACGTTATATAATACAACATCTGGTTTTACTCGGCTGGGAAATATCTTTAAGTATACATGTATAATAATATTAGTTAATGAGCCTGCGGTTTTTCCGCATATTAATAGCTATTTAAATTTTTCATATTTTCGCTTTTTTTAAGTGAACGCAATTTTTCCACCGAAAACTTATTTTTTCTGTTCGGTTTTCCCTTCTTTTTTTTTAAATCGCCTATACAAATGGTTTGAAAAAATTAATAAAAATGAAAAAAAAAAAATTACTTACTTTTACTTACTCGTATTTACTATTATGCCCATGTTATATAAAGCTGTTGCTTGACACGCTCTTGGCAATAAATTTGTACTTCCTTTACTGAAATAATTATTACAATCAACCGAATTATAATTTCCGGATTTTCATCCGGCAATTTTTTATATTCATTCCTTCTTCGCCCATTTAATTTTCTTCAGATCGTTCACTTATTTTACAAGCTATCAATATTCTTAAACTGAAACGTAAATAATTTTTTTATTTCTTTGTGCTTTTTTAATCAATAAATTTAACGGTTAAAAAATAAATCGGGTCTGCACATTTAACTGAAGACTCTTTGCTTCTCCGAGTCCTGTACCTGTCACGATCTACCGAAAGCCAAAGGTTCCGTTTAACTAAATGACACCCACAGCTATCGTTTTAAACATATATGAAATCAACGGCGACACTCGAATTGCGCACCGTTGTTTACCTGGCCGGCGGTTAAAAAAGGTTTAGTAATCTAAACACTCGAATTGCGTACCGGAAGTGTATGAAATATAAAAAACGAACGAAAACGGCACCGAGACCATGATATTTGTTGGACTCGGTGGTTCCAAAACTAATGGCCGCTTTATCATATAACATTTGAACGTTCAATGGCTTTCAACATTTTTACGCATCGTATACTTAAAAAATAGCATATTTTTCGCAAACCTGTAAGGGGTTTTTTCTAAGCAACCGAAATGTAGTTCCGTTATTCCAAATAACAAACGTTCGATCGATATGATAACACAAAAATTTGGAAGTCAATGAAAGAGTGACTTCTACTCATTTATTCCTTCGTCGATTTTATAACATCAAAGTTTTTTTTTTTTCAAGCGGTGCGCAATTCGAGTTCTCAGCAGGCGGGCTATTTCGGGTCAGTGCGCAATTCGAGTTCGACTTGTCACTTTGTTAAGTGTTGGTACGCAATTCGGGTGTCCCCGAAATCAACAACTGATACATAGCTCCCCCTTTCCTTATGCACATATAAATCGATTACGAGTTGGTGTCAGAATCTCCCATAATTACACACTTTAGAGAAGACCTCTCCGTTTACATGTCCGGTTTAGTCGTCCGACCTCTCCGTCGAGCGTTTTATAAAAATTAACCTGGAAAATTATTGATATAATAGTTTAATAAAATTTATTTTACTTTATATTATATTTACATCTACTATGGTAAGAATTAAAATTTATTTTTTTTATTTTTTCATTTACCGAGTGTATTTCACCCCTCTGTTTCCCAAATTCATTGACAAAAGCTGTCATAGGTCGACTAAATCATACCAGAAAGTAGATAAAACCAACTTTATAGTTCTACAATACCAGATCACAGTATTTAAGATTTGAATGCAAATAATATTTCCAGTAACAACTATTTTTTTTTTTTTTTTTGTAAATAAGTTATGGGTCTCACAGGGAAAATATGTCTGCTATGTGAGTGCCCAACACTCTATCAACGTTTATTAAAAAAGATACAAATTACAAAAATTACAACTATCGTAACTTATTCTATAAATAACAATACTAATAAACCTAGCATTATATTTAAGTAAGAGTATATATGTACATATGACAATACATAACATGCCGCATAATACGCATCTGTACACCAGTTAATACAGACAGCTTAATATTTAAAATCGAAAAAACATGATCTGAGAGAAATTAAAATCTAGGAAGGACACGACAAAGTCAAAACCAACAAACCGTAAAAAAAAATAACCATTAAACAGTAGCGAGATAAGGAACGTAACTTGATCTTCAGTCTTTGCATCATTCCTTCAACCATTTTTGCGCCCCCTTTTTTCACACACCAATTTTTTTCCCCCTCTAGTATATGATTAGGGATTGTACTTATTAATTTCATTAAAACTGAACCATCAGTGTTATCAATGCGTAGATTTACACCGCGAGGATAGTTGTAATATGTATTACTTTGGTTTCTTGTTAACCGAACTGTTTGCTTGGATGGTAATTTTATATCATCGACATGAAATTCTAGTAATCTATAATAGAAGTAGTATACATCTCGGGGTACATCTCATCATTTTCTTTCCACCACGTTGATCTAGAGTCCTTTTGCTTCCAGTGGGGCAGTGTAAGTTTCAAACACCTCTTCTGTATTTTGCCTATTTTATTTATTTCCGTTTTCGTAGCCTCGCCCCATATTTGAATTTCATATAAAATTCTAGACATTATTATTGAATTAGAGTATATACGTAGAGTTCGATGTGCTAGTACCTGCCTTATTTTATATAAAGCTGGAATTGTCTGCCTTATTTTCGAGTTTAAACTTTGAATGTGTTTTTTCCAGTTCAAGGATTTATCAATATATATACCTAGATATTTAAAGTCATTTACGTTCTCTAACGGTGGACAAAAACATAAATGGGTATTGTTATTTACATGAAGCTCACGAAGGCAATCGTTATTATGAAGGACAATTCGCGGCTCGCGTATCTTATGTTTAGAACTGTTCCGAATATGTAATACTTTTGATTTATTTATATTTATACATAACCTCCTGAATGTTCCCATTTACTAAAATTACCTATATCCTCTTGTAATCATTTTTCCGTCATCTCTAAATTTTTATGTTCCATTAAAAAGGACATACCATCAGCAATAACATATACTTTTGTATTTTTAATATGCTTGCGTAACGAGTTAGTGTAAATGAGAAAAAGAATAGGGGTCAATACATTACTCTGACCTACTCCATATTGAGTAGTTTTTTCATTACTTTTATTCCCTGAGATTTTGACCATACTTTTCTTAGTTGTTATATAATTCTTAAACCACTTAAGTTGATTATTTTTAATGCCCAAATTTTCTAAATCCTTGATCAATTAATTCATGGTCAACTAAATCAAACGCTTTAGATAGGTCAATAAATGTAATTAAAAATTGATTCCCCATTGATAGTCCTGTATTTATCTTATTTACAATCATTCTTAATAATGTTGTCGTGGATCTTTTTTCTCTAAAACCGTGTTGATTTTAATAGAGTAGGTTGTTTTTTTCCACATAGTTTCTTAAATGTTTATCAATGTAGTGTTCTAAAATTTTAGCTATTACAGATGTTATTGTTATTGGTCGACAATTTTCAAATTGATTTTGCACTCCTTTTTTATATATCGGTCTAACAATACCTCTTGTAAGCCCATCAGGAGTGTTAGCTTCCTTTATAGAATAATTGACCACCATGTTAGTCAAAATAGGAATAAAAATATTTGACTTTCGTTTAATATCTTTAACCCTAATTTCATCCCATTCAGATGCCTTATAAACTTTTAGATCGTTGATTATTGCTTTTATTTGGGATTTATTAGCAGGTGGAATAAAAAAGGAAGACAAAATGAAATTATCAGAATTTTTATTCGATAACTTTGTTTGACATTTGTGTGTCTATGTTGTTCCAACGAACGCATAAAGTATTCACTAAATTGTTCAGCTACTATTGCAGTATTTTCAAAATGTTTTATAATGAAATCATCTTTTGTTTTTTTGTTTTTTTTTTTTTTATTAACAATATTGTTAATTACATTGCACACTTTTCTACTGTCATTATTTGCCTTTGCTATTTGACTTTGGTAAAACCTCTGTTCCGCATTCCTTATTTTAGTTGTAACTATATTTCGATATTTTCTAAATAAGTTTTTACATCGAATATTGGTTCTATTTTCAGTTTAAAGTACTGATCTTTGATTTTCATAAAATTGATTATTTTTTGACTCATCCAATCATTTTTAAGACTATATTTAGTCATCTTTTTACCGTACTTCCAATTTTCATTTTTTGTAAAAGCCTTTAAAAACTGAATTTATATGATCATATATATTTCCTACCGTCGTGGAAATACTTACCTCGTTCCAGTTATGATTAATTATCTTATTCTGTAACGGTTTTTCATCAAAAACGTATTTCAGAGAGTTTTTAATAGGTTGAAATTATACATTCAAAATACTAAAAGCACAACAAATGATGTAATGGTCCGATATTTTCGAGTTAATAATTATGTATTACAACTCCTTATGATTTTTCTTTATAATTTTAATTTGTAAAATATTCTAATAGAATGTTAATAATATTTTACACTGCAGGCACACCGATTAATTCAACTCCTTTACAGTTCATATTGATACGTACGGCGCATTATGGGGCATTTGCTAATCTAGCTAGCGAAAATTATTACGGGAGAACGGCAGGGCCGATTTCGATGAAATTTGGGATTTAGTTAGATTTTTTAAAGTAAGGAACAAAATGCATTTTCTAGACATCTGTCGGTTTTTAGATACATTTTTGGAAAATTTTTATTCCTATTTTAGGCACTTCCTTGAAGAGACAATTTCTTTATTAAAAAAATGGCTAAAATTACACATTTTTAAAAATTCAACGATAAATTTAAGGAACCTTCATTCATATCAGACAAGTTTATCAAATTTGGGCCACATGGAATTAGCCTTACATAACTACGAGTATATACAGCACCTTTTTTAAGAAATATGCCCTTGTTGGATATTTTAGTCCAATTCTATATAATTTATAAAAACGCAAAATATTAAGACTATCATTTATTGTTTAAATCATTGACGCATAATTAATTGAATTAGTGTATACATATATAACAGAAGCAAATTAAATATATTACATGCTTCAAAATTCTTCTCCTACATAAATTCTTGACAACTAAGTTCGTCATCATCAGAATTGCAATCACTATCGTCATCATCAGCTGGAATTAAAAACTTCACAGCTTTTTTTGTACGTAATGGTGAGCTTTTCTTTAAACACTTTATTGAGCTCCAAATTAGCCGGTCAGAATTATGGAACAAGAGCAATTTGCACTCCTCTCGAAGAAGATCTTCGCGCCAAGTCTCATCTGTACCGCTTAAACTATTTATTACAGGCTTCTGCAAATGAAAGTCCAATTGATAACAGAGCTTTCTCCGTTATAATAAAACCGTGAACTAATACTTTACCGATGATTAGTGTCATCTGATATATACTACGGATACAGCTGTACATACAATTCGGCCGTTTCTCTCCCATAAACCGAAAACTTTTCAGTGTTAATCGCACGCCCAATAAATATAGCTTCGAAAATAACCGTGATTCGATAAATAAGGTCGAAGTTTACACCGGTAATTTCTGTGCGTCCAACTGGGCATTTGAAAAGAATTTACGGCTCGTATTTCCAACGTTAGTATTGTACCAAATCCAACTTTTGTTAAATCCATCAGAAGAGCTATCTTTTCTTTCAACATGCCTTATATTTCAATTTTTCTCGAATTTACAGCATACTTCTCCAGCAGATACTCTCCATTTCTTCACTCCAAGCTTGTAAACTAAGTGAAGAATTCCTTTCCAAAAACGAATCCCAGCATGCAGAACTGAAAACCTAAATTCCAGAGCCTTCATATTAACATCCATCTTAATATTCGGATCAAATTGTTTCGAGGTGACTCCACAACTATAGAATCTTATCGAAGACTAGTGTCCGTTGCAGCATTACAAACTTTTGCATCCACCAATTCCGTAATCAAAAAATGCTTTATGCAGAAGGCTTTTTCTTCCAAACAGTATTTGGTCATAACTAAGGCATTTACCTTGCTACATACTGAATTTCCTCCTTCGTTATACCAGAAGACTATTTCGAAAATCAAGAAAGGATTGGATTCTGCCAATTGATTGAGCCTTCCCTCGTATAAAGTTGCAATATTAGAAAACTACTTTGAGACATATGACCGCCCACTGTGTCACCTTCCATCTTTTGATTGTAACGCTTTTGGTGCGATCCGTCGTAACTCCATTTAGACACAAGAATAAACTTTTAGCCATCTTTTCTAACTTTTTAATCGTTTAGATCCTGTTACAAAAAATTCGTTACAAACCGTGATGCCCTGTTATCCAGGATATTCTGTAATTGAAGTTCCATTAAAGTATCGGTTATCGTAATTGCTTTTTCAGGCGGATAGCTCTCTATCTTGGCGCCAAAGTCTATATAGATCTGAAAAAGGTATATTATAGTTAGAAATCGCACGAAAAAATGTTTCACATAGAAAGTTTTATTACCCTATCTGACCCCTTTATATTGAATACATTCTATAAAGAAAATTTCAGTTAAATCAGCTTTCCCGTTTCAGCACAACGTGATAAAGACTTTCCTGAGCATGCAAAATACGTCTCCGTACGCGCGCGTAAAACACGGCGTATTTTCTAAATAGACAAAAACTGACAAGCAGTGTTTTTAAAATTTGAAAGTAAAAACGTATACACCTTTTCCGCAATATAAATAACTCAGCCATGTCCCGGGGACAGGTATAAGTAATTGCTTTTTATTTTTAGGGAAATTAATTTTTTCCATATATGAGTTGAATAAAGGCCGCTACAAGCATAATGGGAACCTATTCCGTTCGCAACAGCTTGAAATTTTGTTCGCAATTTACCCCTAGCCTAGAAACAATAATGGTTTTGTCGCGATAATTTATCATGTAAATGAGATATTAATAATGTCTAGAATTTTATATGGAATGGAAGTATGTGCAGAGGCTAAAAAAACGGAAATCAATAAAATAGGTACGATTCAGAAAAGGTGTTTGAAACTTATACTACCCCATTGGAAGCGGAGTGATACTACATAAACCTGGTGGAAGGAAAATAATGAAATGTCTCCTCCCAAAATGCATTATTATTATTACAGACTACTTGAATTTAAATGCAATAACGTAAAGTTACCTTCCAGACCAAAAACTCGATTAACAAGGAATCAAAGTAATATCTGTTACATTCATGCTAAAGGGGTAAATCTACGAATCGGCAATACAGATGATTCGGTTCTAATCAAATTAATGAGTACCATAGTCACATAATAAACGGAAAAAAAATTGGTGTATGAAAGAGGGAAGTGAGGAAGTGGTTACAAGAATGGTGCAAAGATTAAGGAATTTTGCTGCATCCTCTTTTCAATTTATTATTATTGCTACATTTCTTAAAGCTCGTTTAGACCATCTATTTACCAGTTTTCTTTATTTTTCTTTCCTATACATTAAGGGGGGGGTAGGGTCTTGGAGGTCAAAAAGAGACAATTTTTTGATAATTTTTTTTAGAGAATATGGTTAATGCAAGTTTATTTACATAATTGGTATATGATAAGGTAACATCTGAAGAATATTGTGTTAAATTTTCATTGAAAAATATAAAGAATTAAACCAATGGCAGCAAATTTTCATAGGCGCCTCGAAAAAAAGTTGTTTTGCGGTGCACCGCATAACTCAACACTGGATTATCGGAAATGAAAAAACCAAAGTTTTTTCATCAGTTAATGAGTTTCTGTAGGTAACAACGGTGAGTTTTTTAATTTCTTATTATTTTTTAATCGTTGGTAACACTTGGAAGTGGAAATAGCGATTTTCGAGTAAAAACTAGTCATTTGTTATTGTAAAATAAATAATAATAATTAAAAAAAAAAAAAAAAAACTCGACGTTGCTACCTTGCAAATTGTCTATAAAAATAGTGTACCAAATTTCAGAACGATCGGTGTAGTAGATTTTGAGTTACAGAGTGCACCGGCTTTGAAAACGTTGTTTCGAAAAAAACGCGTTTAAAGTATTTTATAGTATAAAATCACAAATTAAACGTTAATAAGGTAGTCATTTTTGTCTATACTCACGCAGAATCGTCAATACCAGGCTCATAAAGTGAAGAACTTTGATTTAGAATGTCCAAAGCATCTTTTTGCTCTTGCCTACGACGAATTCTCTCTTCTTTGGTATGTTCCGCCGCTCGCTCATCCGCTTTACCAATTCATGTATTGTCCACTGATTACGCCCATCCATGAGAACTTGGGCCTTTACTGATTCTCATCTCTTCCAGAAAGGTCAGGTAAGCAACACAGCCTTCATTGAAGGTAGAGGCAGCCACATGAGCTGCAAACTCAACAATAATTGTCGAACCACTCTCAGTTTTTGGCGAAATTTTCCAAATAAGTTGGTTGATACTCTCATTATTGTTTTGAGAGAACCCGTCAATACATCGCTCCAGGAGGGCATCTTTGCTCAGATGTTCATAAATTAGTATTTAATCCCTTCTAGAACATCACTTGGTAGAGCAGAGTAAGAGTGTTTGAAAAAACGCAATTCGTTTGCAGCTGCGGCTCTCTGCCATTCACGCCATTAATTTTCGCCGCTCGGGCAGTTTTGCTGCGGGTGTTTGTCAGTTGAGGCGTAGTGATAATAAGTCGCCCAAATGGCCTTCTTCATTTCTTCTACAGAATGAAAATTGTAACGGATGACACGACCATAGTAAAGCGTTAGTTTATCAATCAATTTAGCAGTGAGCTTGCCTTTATCGGGAAGTGTTTTTCTTTGTATTTTCTTTGCAGCCTTAGTTTCAGTATCTATTACACTTTTTTTTACTAAATCACGCAAACAGGTCTCCATCCTCTTTTGGACTTGTCCTACACATTCTTTTTTGTTGATTAACATACAAAATCTTCGCTCAGCTTAGCGTTACTTGACACACAGTATTGCGCCTTCCGCTGCAAGCACAAGTCAGTGCCTCGACCACTACCATTCAGACACAAATACGTCTCTACCCCGATGCACCAATGCAAACGACCGGACTTACAACAGAACACAGGGATTTTTGGTTTTGGCCGAGTAAGTATCCTTGACACGACAAAGCAGCGATACAACCTAGAATGACGTTTGAGAGATCGTGAATAGATGAACAAACAGACACTAATTTCTAACTGAAACGTCGCGTCAGCAAGAAATAGCATTACGCATACCGAATCCGTCTCGAGGTATAGTTATAAACATTTACCTACCTGCGTAAATCTTTTTCGAAAAAATCAATTAAGGGATTATACAAAAGGGACAGAAAAATATGCTCTTTAATCCCGCTGTGCGTCAGGGCCAGATAATCGTTTTCGTTCTTTTACTGGAGTTAGAGCGGCGCACAGTTATAATGCCATATCTTTGTTAGTTTTGCTTCGATTTATTTGAAATTTTGACACAATATTCTTGTGATGTTGTACATTCATTTTATGAAATAAAAAAAAATCAATTTTTTTTTACCTTCAACACCCTACTCCCCATGACGTCTAATATGTAAGCGGCCCCTGTGTATGGGTGTATTATTGTGTATATATATATATATATATATATATATATATATATATATATATATTTGCGTCGATTGATATATTTTATTTTTATTTTTTGGTTTAATACGTTCGATTTAGGTAGTAAGAATGATGAACTGTAATTTTGTTTACTAGAATAAACGATAATAAGAGTGCTGGACACTCACGCAACGGGCATACTTGCCCAGTGAGACCCACAACTTATTTATTTATTTATAAAAACAAAAAAAAAATAGCTGAATTCAGCTAATATTTCGGCACGTCAAAACCCGAACTGCACCGTTTTCCAAAAAGCTGACTTTAAAGAACTACTACAAATAATAATTTTAAAACGCGAGAAAAAAAAATGCTGCATAAGATTCTGTACTTATTTACTTATCAGATAAACCTAATTTTATTAAAACTTCATTTTATCATTCTGTGGCAATTTTCACAAAATACGGTTTTTGATTAGCGAAATGGCCCATAGTGCTGCATCGCTACTTCATAGTTTGTCTCTAGTTTAATGTTACTATTTCATAGTCCGTCAATAATTAACGATAAACTCATTTCATATCTTACTGAAAATTAAATCAAAATATAAAATTACAATTTAAAAATTGTCATATTTACTAGATTTGGTTTTTAGTTCGGTTTTTTCGTCTTTATTTAAATTGAATATTCGTATAAATATTTCGATTTATTGGCCGCCATTTATTTCCTCTTTTAATCATTGGTAGCATAATGCAATTCGTTTCGGTTCCGTTCTCTTTAATACTTCCTCGTTCGTAATCTTCTCCGTTCAACTTATCGCATTGATTCTTCTTATGTCCACATTTCAAAGGCATTAGGTCTCCTTTCTGTGCCAGCTGTCACTGTCTACGTTTCTGTGGCGTAACCATGTGATTTAAATTTTTAGCTATATATTTATACTAGCTGTTTCCCGCGGCTTTGACCACATACTAATATCTGTTTAAATCTTTCATTTTTGCTCTTTTTATGTGAACTGTATATTTTCGTTAAAGATTTATTTCCTTTATTCAGTTACCCTTTTTTTCAACTATATTATTTCTAAAAAAATAATTACAAGTCTTTAAATACGTCAACAGCAAACCACAATAGTCGGCAACGTTTTAAGATTTAAAATTAATTTATACTTGCAGTATTAAGAATATTCAAACTCCTGTTGTAGGATACTTTAATAATTTGTCTATAATTTAAATTTCTAAAATACTTTAATGAAATCAATTTCTTTATGGAACATTAGTTATTAAATTATTTAAAGAAATTAATAAATGTTATTATCAAGAACTATGTATAATGTAACTTATTTACAGAATTATTGCAATCGTCGTCGTCGTCTTCGTCGCAGTTCTTGGAACAAGAGATATCGTGCAACTCATATAATCCGATTTCTGGCATGCGTCACTGTTTTCTGAAATGTTTTACTGATTAGATTCGCTGTTATCATTCCCAGTCTTCTTCTCCATCTACAGGGTTTCCCTTGTATTTTCCCCTGTGCTGGCCAACATAAAGATTCCGTTTCTTTGTATCTCACGAGCCATGTATTTCGCTTTCCTTCTTTGAATGCTGTCGACTATTATACGAGGGTGGTTCAAATATAAACCGGAATTTTTAAATAAACGCGCGAAAAATTTATTGTGGAAAAAGTGGTTGCACTGGCAGTTAGACCGGTTTGTTACGAAACGTGTAGAGCAATTAGAACCGCGTAAGCTCACTTTTTAGTGTAGTTAGAGCCATGAGTGAAAAAGAAGTACCAGTGTCTGTTGCGCAACGCATCATTATTCGTTTTTTAGTCAAAGACGACGTAAAATCCGTGGAAATTTACCGAAAATTACGCGAACAGTTCGGGGATGAGTGTCTCTCCAAAACTCAAGTGTACGAGTGGTGTTCCGCGTTTCGAAAAGGACGTGAAGTGGTGTCAAACATACCACATGCGCGGCGCCCAAAAACCAGCATTACAGATGAACACGTCAAAGCCATCGAACAACTCATTTTGGCTGACCGACGCGTCCGTGTACGCGATATGACCGACGAATTAGGCATCAGCATAGGTAGTATTGAGACAATAATTCATGATCGGCTAGGTTATCGCAAAATTGCAGCCAGATGGGTGCCAAGACTTCTGAATTTTGAACAGAAATTCACTCGTTGGGAAGTTTGTACGCGTCTCCTGCAGCGCTATGAAGAGGAAGGAGAGAATTTATTGCGGCGAATATTCACCACGGACGAAACTTGGGTACACTACTATACGCCGGAGAGTAAACGCTCGTCTATGGAGTGGCGGAAGAAAAAAGAGGGAGCGCCAGTCAAAGCGAAGGTTACACAGTCAGCTGGGAAGGTGTTGTGTACCGTGTTTTGGAACATGAAGGGAGTGATCGCAGTCGATTTCCTAACTGAACAACGTACTGTGACGGCGCAGTATTACAGTAACCTCCTAAAAAACACAGTCAAACCGGCCTATCGAACAAAAAGGCGCGAAATTCCGATCCGTAGTGTGATACTGCTTCAAGACAACGCCAGGCCACATACCGCTTGGCTCACGATGGAGACATTGGCCGAATTGGACTGGGAAACACTTGAACATCCTCCTTACAGTCCAGATTTGTCGCCTTGTGATTATTATTTGTTTGGCCCGTTGAAAGATGCACTTGGTGGACAACGTTGCGACAGCAACGATGAGGTGGAATCGTTCGTGCGCAAATGGCTATGTGACAAGCCGCGAGATTTTTACGAAAAAGGAATAAAAAAATTGCCGGAGAGGTGGAAAAAGTGCGTAGCGTGCGAGGGGGGTTATCTCGAAAAATTGTAAAAAATATGAGCACTGTAAGTATAAAATAAAAATTTTTGACGAAATTCCGGTTTATATTTGAACCACCCTCGTAGATTTCCCTTCGTCTACTCTAGTTAGAACAGTTTCATTACTGACAAAGTCTGTCCAGAGAATTTTTAACAATTTGCAATAACACCACATTTCAAAAGAATTTATTCCTTTTTTTTACTATTTGCACTTATAATCCATGTTTCATATGCATTGCAGTAATTTAATACAATGCCACCAAGTCTATGTTATTCTCTCGCGGTTTCAACAACAAATTTGTAAGTTTTCATATATATATATATATATATATATATATATATATATATATATATATATATATAGCATACGTAAAAACATGGTTAACGCTTTGGTATGGTCAGTGGCGCTTTACGGTGCGGAATCATGGGTAATGAAAAAGAGAGATCGCGATAAATTAGAAGCAATTGAAATGTGGTGTTGGCCGCGTATACAGAAAATTAGTTGGGTCGAGAAAATAAATAACGAAGTAGTACTAGAAAGATTAAAGGAAAAAAGAAATATACTACAAAATATCCGCAAGAGACGACTTAAGTGGCTAGGTCATGCATTCCGTCAGAACCAAAATATCCTGAAAGATGTTATTGAGGGCAAGATAATGGGGAAAAAGCCACGCGGAAGTCCAAGAATAACACTCATTGACACAGTGCTAAAAGAAAGTGGAATAACGACTTATCCGGAATTAAAGAAGAAAGCCTGTGACAAGCTTGGATGGAAGCAGTTGATAGATGGGGCGAACCAGCCGACAGGCTGATACACTAATGATGATGATATATATATATATATATATATATATATAGGATTGGCCATATTAGATAGCACGTGTTTGAAGCGTCAGTCTTAGAAGATTTTTGCTATGAAGCAGTATACACCAATCGAACGCGCTGAAATTGTTGAGCTGTACATTTAAAATAACTTCTCAATAATGAAAACTCAACGTGCACGGAGAAAAAATAAATAAAGTGAAAAGTGCGCCGTCAAAGAACACAATAAAGCGGAGTTTGCACGAAAGATTTTTGTCTTCTTGTAATGTCGCTAATCCCAGGCGTCCAAATAAAAAGCGACCGAGATGATCCGATGAAAATATCGCGGGCGTAGAAGCCACTGTTGAACGATCATCGCAGACATCAACAGCGGCAAAGCAACAACCCTCAATCAGGTGCGTTACCGAGCTATGATATGCGAATTTTTGATGCCGATTGTTCGTGAAAATGGTATGGAGCACTTTTGGTTTCAAAAAGATGACGCACGACCTCATACAGCTCATGCCACAATCGGTATTTTAAGGCCATCGTTCCCCGGTCGCTTGATATCAAAAAAAGGTGATTTTGACTGGCCTCTGCGTTCGACTGATTTGATTTGACATCGTCAGACTTTTTCCTCTGGGGCTACTTGAAGTCAAAGTTCATATATCAACAGGTCAAGGACGCTAAACAAACTTAAGGCCACAATCCGCAAGGAAATATCCGCCATATTGGCCGAAGCATTGGTAAATACGATGGAAAATTCCGATAAATCGGCACATTACGTTATTCGAGCTCAGGGTGACCACTTGCGCGATTTAATCTTCAGAAAGTGATGTAATCAAATCTCCTTAAACAAAATTAAATGATTTTTCACTTAAAGAGCAAAATATATGCACTAATCCCACAAACTGCCGAACCAATTTTATTCCGGTTTTCATCAGTGGATATACTAATTCCCGTAGAAGGCTTTAGTGCAAAATTTTTAAGTTTCTGGTGTGATTTCACCGGCCTAAGGATTTTTTGGTCAATGAAATGAGGGGAAAAAATAAATACACCCGATAAAATCAAAATAAAAAAATTTAATAAAATATTTACTACGGTAAATATTTTAAATAGAATGATTACCGCGGTAAATATAAATTACACGTAAAAATTTAAGTAAAATAATTACTATAGTAAATATAAATGTAACCTCTAGATAACATTTTATTAATTTCTGAAGTTAAGAACATCCTATTTTTGTCTGAATCATTTCGTTATAGCTATATGATCAGATCTCAACAAACATGCCGCACTCCTAGCCAAGCTGCTATACAAGGCGCTGAGATTTTAAAAAAAAAAAAATGTTTTTATTAGTTTTTACAGAAAAATAAAAATTCCTGCAATAAAATTTTTAATAATTGCAACTGGAAATATGTATTACATGTGTTTGCATTTAAATTTTAAAACTACTCAACTACTACGGTTCACCGTTGCGGTAATAACTTAATTTTAATAAAATGCTCGATGGAGAAGTCAGAAGACCCAGAAAAAAATGGACATGTGGACAGAGAAGATTAAAGGGATAATAATCAAGTTTAGAACGAATGGATTTGTAAAGAGAAATAAGAAGGAGATCACCTTCCCATTTAGTAGGGGAAAGGACTTTTAATAGGTTCGGTCTCTTAGAAGCAGAGGAGGAAAGAAAATACATATGCTCATAGAAAGATAAACGACTGTTAGGGAAAACACCGAAGTAGCAGTAGCAATCTTCGCGAGGGATGAATATAAAGTTTAAGAACACAAAAATAACTTGCTGGATTGTAAAGTTGAAAGAAAAAGGCAATGCAAGAAGACTTTGAAGGAGCAGTTGAATAGTGTAACGAGGAAAGAGATTGTTCCAACATAGAGCCAAAGATGAATTAACTTTCTCATTGACGTTTGTAATAACATAGGATAAGAGGAGTAAAATGTTTTCGACAAAGAACAGAGAACAACAATCCATAAAAAGAGAAGCAGCTGAGATGGTATAAATATGGAAAAGAGAAGAGCTAAGGTAGGAACAATGAGGAAGACAACGAGAACGATTCTTGCAGCCTAAAAAAGAGAAAAGGAAAAAGGAATATAACGATTCTACAAAAGGCTGATAATAAGAGAAGTGAACTGCGTAGAAATTTTGTAAGCTTTCTCGCTATCTCGAAAAGAAAGAAGATGAATATACCAAAGAGGCAGAAAATATCAATATAAGGAGTTTATTGATAAAAGATTTGTATATGTAAGAGACAAAAAGACTGACAAAATCACCCGTCCCTAAACCTGGACAGAAGCCAAACATATTGGAAGGAAATACATTATCATTACGTTTCAGCTACCAAACAAGTCGCTCATTAAGAATGCTTCAAATAATCTCCAGTTAGGAGGTGTAACATCTTTGGAAAGAAAGGAATTAAATATATTAAGAAGAATTTTGACAAAATCGGTCAGATAGATTCTTGAAGATAAGGAAGGGTATACCATCAAAACGCAAAGAGTGGGATTTGATAATTTTTCAAGAAATTGAAGGCAGAAGTAAGGAAATGATAAGTAGATTGTTATGGAAACGGGCAAAGATATAATTCGTTAACATCGGAATCATAAACGGAATCGACTGTATTGATAAAAAGTAGCACGGTATCCACAGAGATGTTATTCAGAATATGGTAATTTAAATGCTTTAGGCATTTTCCAAATATATGCAAATGGATTAGTTCTTGAAAAGAAGTGGTAAAAATTTTTCCAAGAGGACTTTCTGAAGAACTTCGGAATTTACCTAGCTCTTGCATTAGCCTGTTAATGAGCCAAGAGATTCACAAGAGTAGAATTAGAACAAAATACTCTAAAGGTGGCGCGACTATGATCGAACGCAGTGTTATATTCCTTGTTTTACCAGAAAACACCCCAAAGTACTTACAATTAACTACGCATAAACACACGATTGGTACCAAACGCGAAAACATGAGCCTTATTTATTTCTCACCGTTTTAATAATTAACGTAGCATCTACATCCTTTTTGCAGCTCGTTATTAAACTAACAGTATTCTACTTTAATCGTCAAACTTTTATAAAATCTGAAAATAATCAGGTATGAGTACGTAAATGCCAGAAAACCCAATGATAATAGTCTACAATTTATTGTAGCCCTTTTTACTGTATACCTAACGCAACCATTAATAATTGTGTTATTGGCAGCTGCATTAGTTTTCTACATCTTAAAATAACTGAATAAATTCAACTTTTATTCCTGGAACTGAGATTCAATTGACTTCAATGAATATTTTGGTAAAGGATGTTGTAATTTAAAGAAATAGGATAAAATAAAACAAAGATTTAAAATGTTCACCGTAACATATATACAAATTTTAGATAAAACAAAGAATCTTTTTATCAATTTCTAACGCCGATTTAAAATGATACTAAAGTATGAGTGAAGTCATGGGCTGTTACCCTACAATACATATAGCTGCCGAACACAGCGTGGAGATTTAAAAAAAAAAAAAATGTCTTTTTTATTAGTTTTTTCAGAGAAATAACGAATCCAGCAACAGAGTTATTTATATTCAAATTTTAAATCCTGTTTTTACTTTTCTCCCTAGCAACAATAATATATACAGATACCTGTATTCATAAAAAGTTTAAAATAAATTAAAACATCTAATATACCGCCGTATACTGTTGATTACTTCATATTATAAAAGAGGTCTACAAAAATTAATGTATTATATATTTAGTTGTTGATTTCATGAATGTGTAAGAAACAATATGGATCTAAGAAATATATAAATTATATAGTAAGGAATAATGAACTCAAGACGGCCTCTCGCGATTTTATAAGGCCGACGAGAAAGCTAATCGTGGAATATTTTTACATGATTTTAATACTTTTTAAAGAGAAAGCTGATAACCTTGGCTGTGGTTTTCACATTTCATTTTTACCGAGATAATATAATTTACAAATAAATGTATGTAATATTTAATAGACAATTATTGTATTCATCGATATAAAAGGAATTTGTGATTGTGTAAATGTAAATATTTATAACTTTTAAATAATAATTTGCAGGAATTTATTATTTCTGTTGTTTTTTTTATAATTCTACCTCAAAAACTTTTGCGAGTAGAAAGAACCCAGTTTAGCAACAATTGCCAAAGGAACTTTTAAATATAAAATTAAACATTTCAGCAACTGCTTTACATACAGCAATAATTAAAATTTACTATGATATATAGAACATTATAAATATTAACATTTCAGAGAAAACAAAAGAGCCTGAATCTGAGGATGTGTCACTGACATCAGCATCTTCTAGTTTTCATTCAGAAGAAGAGGAAAATTCTGATGACGGTATGATATCGGTAGAATTCAAATGTATACTTACATTTCTAGAATTTGAAAATTTAAAAGCTGAATTTGTTTCTTATGAGAAGACAAGCAAATCAAAAAAGCTGCAACGAAAAAGTTCGTATAGAAATTATAATGTATTCGAAAAATATAATTGAACAAATACGATACGTATGAAAAAATATAAAATCACAACCTTAAAATGTTTCTTTATATTTTCCCGCTGCAAAATAAATAGCTGCACACTCAACGAATAGATGAAGATCCAATAGTGGCAATTTACAAAGTTAAGTCATCTAAGAAATACAGTGGAGCAATTCGTAATATAGGTTACAGCCCTTTCTTTTTTTATATTTGGACAAATACTCAAATGATTTATAGAAAATATCGTAAAAGTACAAAAGTAAGTAGAATTTCTAAAGATTCTACGGAGGAATAGCAAAGAAAATTATTTATCCTGATAAACTAAAATCAAAATACATATTTTTCTATAATATTGTAATAAATTGCAATTCAGGGCAATATTCTGTAGAGTTAATGCTTTCAGACAAACATTCAACATTAGCTTTAAGAAATAGGTTGGAAGCTTTGTATCAAGCTACTGGCTCAATTATTCCTTGTAATGTAGTTACAGATATATATTTTTTTAGCCTGAAAATTTATTAATTCGTCCAATGCCAGACCTAAATACTTTCACAAGGAAGCAAAAGGAGACATATAAAACTAAAATGTTAGAAACTGATAAAGTCTAATTTTATAATATGAAAACAACGATTTTCCAGCATTCAAAGAAAAAAAAACAGATTACATTAGCAAAATTGCGAAATACCCTCCCCCCCAACTAAATTTTTAACCCGTAGTTGCCACTGCGGGGTAAATTTGACCTCAGCTGAAATCAAGTCCAATTTAAACATTTTCACCAGTAGAAATTTGGACTTGTGGCGCGATCTGTCGTTAGTTGGAAAATGCCCTTACCTCTCGAGCCTAAAGCATGACGTATTAGTGTAGCTTTGGCGGTCGTGTACAGTAGAGAGTGGTGCCGTCAGAGACTTCAATGTCACAGTTATGGTTGATTTTTTTCGAAATTTTTTGTTAACCGTGTTTTCGCTTGATCGTGAAGAAAAATACATACATAAAACATTCTGATTAGTCCTAATTTGTTTTAACGTGTTTATAATACAATTCTTAAGCTAAAAGATAGCGTATAATTTGCGTTCCCGAACAGTAAGACAAAAGTTGTTGAGCGAAGATCATTTGATGACAGTTTGACTAAAAATTCTGCCGGTAAAAACGTCAATGATGATTCGGACAACTCTGATAGAGAATACAGTGCTTCAAAATGTACATTCCAATCTGATTCTGCAGTGGAGGTGGATTTGGAAGAAGCAACTTTAGATCAGCATTTTATCCATGGCATGAATCACGCAGTCACTTGCAATAACTGGTTTACGTCGATACCATTTTTGCTCAAAGATTTACACAATATGACGATGACTGGCACAAAAGAACAAAATAAGCGTGAAATTCCAGCTGAATTTTAGGTCGTTTCTAAAGAATCGCCGAGTACTAAGTTCTGCCATTCGCCGGATTTACCATTACAGTCATTTACATCGAAAAAAAACAAAATTGTTATCATGACTTCTTCTACTTACATACTACATAAGTAACGCGAATGATAAGTCGAATATCATCCTGAATTATAATGAAACGAAAGAAGGCGCAGATACTTTTGATCAACTATTCCACTCGTATACAATCGCGCGTAGGACGAACACCGATTCGTACTTTCTACGGCATGCTTGATGAGGCTGTGGTCGATGCTACAATTCTTCTGAAGTGGGAGCTGTAAGCAAACAATAATACTGAAAAAAGCACGGCAATTATGTGTCTTGAAAAACTGTACATGCATTTAATAGCGCCCTACATCACGCAAACGATACTTTTTTTCTCTTCATTATGGGTTTGTAAAGGAGGACAGTAGCCTAAAAAATAGGAAGAAAGAGAAAATAAAGTTCTTCTTTTTAAACATTTAAACATACAGGGACTAAAAATAATTCGAGGGCAGGAATAAGGGAAGTGGAAGGAAATGAGAGAATATAAGGAGCACCGATAAGGGGAGTAGGGGTACCTATCAAAGGATGCGCTCAATGTCGAGACAGATGTGACTTTCGCTCTCACGGAAAAGACAAAAAAACGATCGAAGCAGGTTCTAATTGCGAAATACCAATTTGCGATAAACACCGATTATATTTCTTCCGCACTTGTATTGGGCTTTAATGCTCATTTCAAAGTTAAAAATAAATACCCCTTTTTTCAACGACGACCATTAAACGATTTGTTTCCTTAAAGATATATATTTCAAAAAGATCTCATTCAATCTTTAGCTTTTAATATACAAAAAATTGAAAAATTACGATATTTTTTAGTGAAAACGGGGGAATTTTTCCACTTTTTTCAGTTCAACAATTTTTTTTTTAATACTAAATATTTTTTCATAAATGTGCTTATTCTATCTTCTAAAACAACTCTTGACAATCATCAAAAAACTTTTTTTAAGTAGAAAAAATCAATAGCCGCTTCGCAATAAAGTTTTTTAACGGTGGGTTACGAAACGCGCCAGTGTGGCGGCTAAGGGTTAGCATTGTTTTAACTTTACCTATAACAATTTCCTTAATTATATTTTCGAATTTTTCTATATATTCACAAGAGACTAAATGGATTTGCAATGTTATCGATCAATAGGCACTTAAAAATAAACGCGGGAGAAGTTTTAAATGATTTTTATTGAATCAACCATTCGTTGATAAAGATTACAGGCATAAAATTTTGGATTTGTCTTCTCCTTTTCGACATGTTCAACTTTTTCCATATTTAAAGAGCAACAAATACAAAAGAAAGTGAAAATATCCACTTTTGAAAGAGAAAGTTTATCCAATTCTCATAGACGATAAATGGGAATTGAAATATAAGGAAAAAACTATTTTGTTTTTAAATTATTAATCAAAAATTCAAAAAAGAAAAAAGGAAATAAAAGAAAGTTATAATTGTTTTTAAAGTAAAGTGTATACGTAGCATCCATGTGCAAAATTATGCTGATAATTAAGAATAAGTGGGAACGTATAATAGGAAACAAATGTAACAGTTCATTCTTTGTACTATTTGAAAAGATACTATTAAGGAAAAAATAATTAAAAACGAGAGATTTTAAATAGTAAGCTATAAAATCGTCGCAGTTGTATCAATAGGTTTATAATCGACAACCACGGACTACACTAAACATTAAACGCAAAGCAATGAAAAGTAAAGACATGTGATATATACTTGTTTAATCAACTAAACTGAACATTAGTTGTTCTTATCGGAAACAGTCTACATAAAATTTGAAATCCTGATATGCCTTTTCTATTTAACTCACTCGTGGTCAAAATCACTAAACGAATTAAAATAAATGTTTACCTTAAGTGTTCTAATTATTGATTTATATTGTACGCGAGACTGACGCAATAAATTTTTTACTTCGTCAATTCGTTTTGACTGTTTAGTCCTGCCGATTATCTATAAAATATAATTCCTAACGGTCAATCATCTATTTATATGCCTCCTCAGCGGCAGATAAGAACTTGGAAACTTGTATGGTGATGCTGATAATGATTTAATAAAATTTATAGAATATTGGACGAGCTGTCGTATATAGTACACCAGATATGCGATAATAATAATAATAATAATAGCAGACATTATGTAAACATCTAAACAATTCATTACCGGAAAATAAAATGGATACAAAATATAATTATTACGTTTGAAAAATTTTTTTTTCATTAGAATAATAAACAAACTTCATATCTGAACACCAGATAAACTTTAGCGCCATTACATCAGTTTCTGCTAATGTGTACAGATTCTATATTAAAATTTTGCATTGTTTTATTTTCAAGATTTCTTAAGAAAAATGAAGGTAAACTTTCACGCCTTAAGATCGATTAATCAACTTTTTTTCTTTTTTTTTTTTAAATTTTAAAAATGTATAAAATACTACATAGTTGTATCTATTTGTAGATAAATCTCTGAAATGTATGCTACATTGTGGGGTATAATTTTATAATTTTCAGCCACTTAGAGATGACGTTATCTCATGATGGCCCATTAAACGAACTGAAATTTAACATGTTAAAAATTATTTCAGATATCTAAGGAAGATAAAAAAAATTAGAAAAGATGATTTCTAGAAGAAAATACGCAAGGAAAGAGAAGATGGTATAAAATTGTTTTCGCGCGAAGCAACACAAATGGAAATGTATATATAGTGTTTTATTTCTGTTTTTTGAGCTCTTCAACTATGTATATTAACCCATCGCAAGAAAAATGATCTATATTTTCAATGTATAGCAACGGGATTCGAACTGGATTCCGTCCGAATAAAAAGGCCCCCGCTACCCAACTAGACACGATAGCTTGGACCCCACACGCATCAATTATATTTTCCCTTGTAGATAAAATTAATAATGTAATAAGAAATATAAAATAAATGTAACAAAATTTGACATAAAACAATTACGAGTATATAGGAAAAATTGAAGTATTGCAAAGAACAAATAACATGCACCGAGCTTAGGTAGAATGAAAAATTAATTTCTTGAAAGAAAAAAAAAAACTGGATAAAACGCAAAACTCGAAAATATAGGGAAAAAAGGGTAATATCGTTAAATTTTGCTAATACCATAAGATCCTAAAAAACTAAAAGAAATATTATAAAAATAAAATAGAAAAACACAAAAATCAATCCTGAAAGTTCGGTAGAAAATTTCTTTAATGGAGAAACCGTATAAAATATGCCAAAACAAAAATAGGAATATTACTTCGATTCCTACGCTACATGTAGATGGTAAAATTATAAGTTACTAAATTAAATATTTTCAGTAATTCAAGATAATCTGTATTTAACCCTCAAAAAAATATTTAACAAAGCGTTCTTAATCTCAGCATTAAAAAAAACTAAACAACAAAAAAACTAGTGTCATTAAAAAGATTAAATTAGTATACGGATATAACAAAAAGATTTTAAATAGTATTTAATAAATGTTTCGATTTTAATTATTTTCCTTTATTGCGTCGAAAATTCAAAGTTATCATACTTAATAAACAAGGAAATAATCTTGCTGAAATAAAAGCTCGGAGACCTATCACACTATTACCCGTAATGAGCAAAATTTATGAAAAGTTAAATACAAACTGGCTACTGGATACTGATAATATTTTACACTCTAACCAACATACTTATATACGAGTAAAATTTACACTGAAGAAGCAGCTTCAAAATTATTAGAATATAAAAGGAAATAAAAGAAGAAAAATTTAGACGTGCTACGCTTATCGGTTTTGATATATCCAGTATGCTTTTAATAAAATTAAACGGTGTTTGGTTCTACGCATATTATAACGAAATTATATTCCTAGTGATCATTTGGATTTAATTAAAAAGTTTCTAACAAGACATTTAGAAATTTTAGTCGATGTACCACCTATGTTCACAAGCGAATTATGGGCAGGAGAACCGCAAGGATCAGTTTTAGGTCCAATTCTTTTCAATATTGCAATATCAATACCTAAAATAATAAAATAAAATTACAAAAGTACCAGAATTCTGAACCAACGATATTACAATGTTTCCAGGAATAAATTTAAAAATGTTATAAACCAGTGTAAACTACCAAATACAAGAAATTATGAATCAAATAAAATTTTTCTCAGCCTATTCTCTAATAGCAATAAAACAACAGCACCACATACATCGCAAAAACATAAGATGATATCTTAAATCATTTTCAGTTAAATATATTATAGTAGACAAAAGAAAAAAAAATTCCAGAATGAAATGAAATATTTAAGAATTATAATAGACGAACGCGTTAATTTTAATAATCATACTGATTACATCGTACATAAAGTTCAGAAATATCGCAGCATGAGACAGACCTCTCTTTAAATAATTTTAATTACTTATTTAAAAATGGGAAAATCTTGCAATTTTTAATTCATTAACAAAGTATTGTGTTCTTTAACTTTTGTGAAAAAGTTAAATAAAGGGAATATCAATAAACTAATGTCTTTACAAAGAAAAATTTTAATTGGTGTTGTTTCAGAATTCAAACCTACCCCATATTTCTATGCATGTGCAATTTGCGGGGTAACGTGCCTACTTACTAATGAAGTAAAGTTATTAAAAATGTGTAAAACTGTTAATAAAAAAATTAAGGACACTAAAAATAACACAATTACAATACAGTAAGAAAAATACACACAGATAGAAATCGGTCTTGTAACGTTCAAATTTATCCTGGACATGAAAAGATTCAAGACAAATTTACATATTACACAGATCACAATTGAACATGGTAATTTTAGTAAATATTTAAAACCATTTGAATTAATCCAGGATAACATCTGCAATAAATGTAAAAACGATATTGTTCTGCATTTTAAAATCTCAAAAAAAAATATACAAACCCGATTTATCATAAATAATAGTGACTTATCGTCAATTAACGTTGATGATTTCAATATAATCTGAAATATATTAGAACTGTTAACAACTCTTAGAATTGAACAGTACAATAAAATTTTAAGAGAAATTAGTCAAATTGAAAATGAAGACCTTAAAGATTTTTAAACGATCGGTGTTATAAATACAAATGTGAGTTTTTTGTTTTTTCTTTAAAGTTAAAGTTAGTATGAAAAAAGATGCACGTAAAAAATTGGATAACTTCAAACAATCAATAAAGATATCTCGACCGAATGGCCTATGATTTGAAATTCGCATTACTATATTGAAGTAGTATTACATATTTTCTTTACCAACACGTATTAAATTTAAAAGTTCTGTCTACTATTCTGAACAGCTTCATTTTGTAGTTTTTATGAAATCTTCCAATTAAATGTAATACCGCGTTGGCCGCCAAATTATATACCAGAGGTCATGGGCGTCACCAGCGAGGGGCAGTGGGCAGCTGACCCCCCCCCCCCCCCGTGGAGCATTGAAACTTTTTAATCAACTCGCCATGCTGAGTATTCACAGCCGCGTAATCATGGACAATTTGGAAGACTTTTATAATAAAATAGCAGAACAATTTGCCAGAAACCCACGAAAATTATGTTTTAATTAAGATTTTATTCTTGTTTAATAAAATATTAAGCCTTTACAACTTATAAATTTTATTTCTCCTATAATTCATATCCTTTTTCTTAAGTTTTAATTTAGCGCTTTTCGTTACTCAAATGCGACATTAAAGTAATTCGAGTTTCAACTTATAAAATTAGAGATTCCCAAATTTAGGCGCAGAGGCGCATGAAAACATAAATTTAATGACTCTAGAAAGTACGATTCGAAATTATTCAACCGACTCCCACAATACATCGTACGACTGGGTATTTAGCGATAAAAATTTCCCCCCAAAAACACGCACACACAAACTTAAACGTTCGATCTAGATCTATTGTTACCTCGTCCACACCAATTTTTATCCGCGCTACCGGATCGTTTTCGAAATCGCCAAAGTAAACTTCCGAATTCTACTGGCTTAAAGAAGAAAAAAATAGTAACGACTCAAAGTAAAAACTACTAATACACTAGGTAAACAAAAACACGCACATGACGACAACGAATATATTTTACGAAAACTCGAAATTTTATAGTCATTATACGGAAAAGTTCATCATACAAGGGAACACCACGAACAATATAACACGAATACAACAGTAAAGGAAATTAAAAGAATCAAACAGAGCTCTACACGATACTCTTCTTTGATTACTAAAACCAAATTGTTCCTAATTACCTTCGCTTAATGTACGAAAAGAATTACAAGACAAATATAACGAAGCGTGCTACGCCGGAAAATGATGATAAGATACATAACACGGAGGAATACATACATACATATATATATACTTATAAATTTGTTATCGGGAATACATAAACCAAATTGACAAAAATAGATACCGTGGAAAAAAAGGAGCAAACGTTTACTAGGTTGATGTAATGAGCGAGGCGCGTATGGGAAGATAGCAGTCTGTACTTTTTTCGTATCCGTTCTGATCGCGGAACTGCCTGTATATGTACCTGATATTAAAATGGCATATACAAAAGGTTATCTGCTGTTTTTATTTGAATTTCTTTTTTTTCGTTCGTTTAAAATCCGGTTGACAAATGGAAAATACATATTAGTTATTCATAAGTAGTAGTTTTTATAATTAAAGCGTATTTCATCTTTTATAATTTTTTAGGAAATAAAATAACTGCATAATTTATTTTTAAAAAAAGCGAAAAAAAAATGATTAACAATAGGAAATAAAAATAAACTGTGGTTGAAAAAAAAAGGCAAAATAAATAGAAAAGAATTTCCAAAAGACAAAAACTAATCATTTGCAGCTTTCTTTTTGTTCACCGGAAAAAAAAGGAAAGAAAATAAAAGTAAATCTGACAAGCTTATCAAGTTGAACTTCGCAATACCCTAAACCTAACGAATGAAAAAAGAGCATTAAGGCAGTTGATTTCTAATAGTCTTCTTTATTTCTTCGCAATAATTTGCAGTTGCGTAAGAATTTATTTCAAAACGTACAGAAAAAAGGTTACACATATGTCACAACGGTTTTCTCATATTACCCTCGACGTAAGAATAATGTTATCGTCAACATCGGTATTGCGTGGCAAAATAAATTCGAAATGACCCCCAATATTGTACAGCGTTTACTATTTGAACAAAGGGGGGTGGTACCGTGATTATCATTACAGTGCCATCAGGTAATGGTAAAAAGTAAGTTTAGAATTGACGATAATGTAACAAATACACGGCTGATCTTAAATTTTGTTCAGCGTTTGTATAGGTATTTATTGTATTTGGAAATACAGCAAAGTAACGTTTTCAAAGCAATAAGTTGCCGGTTAGTGTTTTTTTTTGTTTTTTTTTTTTATGTATTTTGAACAATTTACAAGTTATCTAAAATTCTTAAATTGTTTATAATTTAAATTTTGGAATGTGAATTTGATCTATGAACGGCCGGTAAAGTAAGCTAATTAAAATAATGTCGAAAATAGTTTTTTCCCTTTTAATTGTACATAAACACTTTCTTACTTTGATGTGAGTACATTTATATTTCGATCTATAATATTTCATATATTGATTTAGATGAAACAGTTAAATATTTTATCATCAAAACATAATAATTTTTTACGCGCAATAGGAAAACATTACTAACAGTTGAGGATAAACGAGAAACAATTCTGCATTCAATGGGCAATACAGTACTTCATAGACCATAGACCAGTGTTTATGTCAAATTTGGTTTTATATATGTTCCGCTGAATTATTAAAAAATAACCAAAAAGATTTTCGTAAAAAGTTTACTAAAAGAAAGAAAACCTTAAACTAATTTGTAACATTCATCGGATCATGCATCCTCTGCATGGAATAGTGAGCCAACGAAGAAGGACCCCGATGCCACGCAGCTCGTTTAATAACGATGAAATCAAACATTTGTTACGTAGGGCTTTCTTCATTAACGGTATCAGTTCATTTAATGAGTGCAGAGAAGACGAATTCCACAATAACATAAATGTGTTTTAATACAGGTGATTATAGTCGAAGGAAATCATCTGAAACAATCCTTGGCCGGTTAGTGCTAGACAGCGGTTTGCGGTTAATTCTAAGTATCTTAATGTTCATGATGGCAAATACGGAATAAAATAGTTTGAGATGTACTTTTTTTTGCGATGAAATTTTTCCTTTAACAATACATTTAGTCGTAATTTTTTAATGGTCCAACGGATCTCCATTGTACATATAATACTTCGCGGTATCAGAATAAACTCTAATAAAACATAAATGTGCAAAAAACAAAATAATATATATATATAATAATTAACACACACAACCTAAACAAAAAGATGGCTTTATTAAGTCAAGGTCGGACTTAAACATCTGACATGCAAACCCCTCTTTACCCGGAAACACCCCGGGTATACGTATGTTTGTATTTTAAATTAAATATTTTCATTGGAGTTTCATTAGAAATTTCGTAGAAGCAAGGACGCTGATGATTACAAATATGCGGTGAAATTAATAACGAATATCATGACTTGCCAGGGACAGTTGTCTCTTATCAATAACCGTCGTCAACGTAAAAAGAAATAAAAAAAATTCGCATGTCCACACATGATTTTATATACGAAGCGGAAAAAGTAAAAGCCTATATAGAATATCACGAAAAAGGTAAGAAAAAAAAGAGCGAGCGATAATTTTATTTCGTCTTTAGCGAGCAAGTGATAGTGCGGTAATTTTCAACTAATATTTCATTGCTAAAAGGTATATTGCCAGGCACAATAGTAGAAGGGGCGGTTCGTTAATTTTACAATTTAATTAAATCTTAATTGCGGCGTATTTTCAAGCGATTTGCGCATTAACCGTGCATTAGATTATTCGAAAGAGGACCGTTTTCGTTTTCGGTAAGTCGTGAAAAAAGATGAAGGAAATAAAAGGAAAAAACCCGAAAAAAAGTGACGCACTTCGATTCCACCGAGCAGTAGCGCGCGCGCTAAACATTTCCGTATCAGCCGGTCTAAATGAATGAATATAATTAACCATTCGAGCGGGTATAAAAAATAACAGAATATGATATACATATGTATAGTACGGCATTACGGTGTTAACCAAGCGCCGTACACCGTAATAATAGTAGACATTAATTTATTATCCACTAAAAAAAGTCGGTTCGCGTCACCGCGTTTATTGCCGAAAGATTTACAATTTACTTATTTATATGCAAACACACGAAACAAGAAGGCCAGCATATACATCTACATGACAAAGCAAAGTGTAAATTGTACTATTTTGCAACGATTTATTATGTCACGGCGCAGATCATTTAAATAACAAAACTGAAATTTTACATTCAACAGATGTTTTTTAGCTTCTCGCCCGTTGCCTTTTCCTTCGTCTTCTTGATAGTAATTTATTTTAAATTTATACATTATACTAAGTAAAATTTTTGTACTTTACGAAACTTTGGCAAACTCCTCTCTCGCCCATCTTTATAATTATACCGATTCTCTCCCTGGCCGTGTAGACGAATAAGCTGGAAAACAGCCCAACCGTTATACCATTAATACGACATGAAAAACTGGGCAACTAAGTCACGATCTATAAATACGTATGCATGCTCAGCGCTGCGGGAGGGAGCGTATGTGTATATACGCGCCTATATACGATATAAACACATTATGCTCGATTTCTTACGAACAGATTTTCTTTTTTTCTTCAACGCGCAGCAGCGAACTTTTAAACGTAATTCTCGTAAATTTCTATCGAACGGTAACTGTCAAAAGTTATTCTAATTAAACCTCCTCGCATTCTATGACATTATTAACGAAGTCGAGAAGAGTAACAACACACACGACGATCAATGTGCACCGTGTAATAACGTAGAAATGTTAAAACAAATCGTCTTCTCATCTTTAATTATATAAATATAGTAATATTCGGTTGATAACAGTTCCTTGACCGCCTACTCTAACAAGAAATGTTATAGCGATGATAATGAATATATTCGTGCGATAGGGGGAACAAAAAACCGTTTCCGCTCCCGGACAGTTAAACGAGAATATAAATTTAACACTCTCTCGTTGGCGGATCCTGTATGCTTCCTCCGCAAGTGATAAAAATGTTCGAAACTCATTTAGACGCTGGCCGATAGGATGAAAATTTATTTTAATCATTTTCATTTGTATGATTAGCCATGCGCGCTCAACGAGTAGCCAGATAAAACTACAAATTCGAGATCTAGCAGCAACCAATAAAAATTATTCAAAAAATAAACGATCATTTAATATCTCCGCTCAGAAATTATTGTACAAAACATGTCCCACAGATCGACTATGCTGCTTAAAAATTAAAAATGCAACATTTAAAATCAACTCCAACATACTCGCATACACCCGCACACTATATATAAAATTTCCATGAACACATGTTACACTTGCGCAACAAGAATGTACGTGTAGAGATGGTCACAAACCGTTTTTGAAATTAAGCAGTATTACTATTATCATTAATATCATCCTTGCCAATAATAAGTAAATAAATAAATGAATTTCCAAAATTGCAGTTACTAATAATTATAAATTATGTTAAAACCGAATTTTATTCACTATATTCGCATATGTATAACATTAATTGTTTATAAATAAGCATAAATTAATTTCACTAACAACATCGAAAAAAACTTTATGAACATTTAAAAATGACAAAACGTATTTAAATCTTCTCGTCCGTGAAATTAATTCATGTTTATTTATAAATAATTAATGTTATACATATGCGAATATAGTGAATAAAATTCAGTTTTAACATAATTTATAATTATTAGTAACTGCAATTTTTGGACATTCATTTATTTATTTACTTATTATTGACAGTTTCCGGAAGAAAAATACTTATAATTATCATCGCTACTTGAAACAACATTTTTTCCCTATCGATCTTCAACGTTTACATTTAAATTGACACCATCCTGTTCTATCATATAATTATTTTACGGAATGGCGCGCCGTTCTAAATATAAATCTTGTGAAAAGTTATGAAAGGTATTATTTAATATTATTATAGGGAGATTCAGTTATCAAATATTGAATCTGGACTTTTTGTGTAAGTTAAATTCGTTGCTAGAAGTGAAAAAATGATGATATCTTTCAAGGAAGAAGCGCGCAGGATCATCAAATATTTACAGTTCCACAGTCCTCCGCTCATCAAATTATTACTCGAGAATGCTGTGCTAGTACTATTTTAATTTTCTTTCTTCATATAACGAATATCTTTTAATACATTATAAACGATGCCGTAAATACTTAAAACGTTCTTTCCAGCCGATAAATTATAATCTCACTATACTGGCTAGAAAAGCACCTTCCTATTTATAAAATAATTTTCTACCCTCGCGTTCGCTTATGTCCTTTCACAAAATATTTCATCTTACTTCATAGTTTGATATGGTTTCACTTCTTTTTCCAGGTTGCATTATCCATTTTTTCTGTCGTAAATATATATAAATATAAATATAAATATATATATATATATGTATATATGTGAGTGTGTTTGCATGCATATACGTATGATGTATATTTGTATTTTTATATACAGTTATGTAGTGCAAGGGAATAAATTAAATTTTAGTTCTACTATTATTTTTTTATTATAATTATTCTAATAATCAAAACCTATTAATAGGAAAATTATTTCATCCGATGTTGCGGAACTGAAATTCGTAATTTTTATCAAAGCTCTTCAGATACGTGTTATACAAAAACAGTATTTTACTTTCTATCTTACTTCCAAAATTCGATATTATAATTTACGTTACTGTAGTATTCTGTTTCGCATTAAACCGCACCACCAACGTACCACCGATGTACATTCGTGGGTAAATAATGAAATTTGGTTCAACATGATTTTATTTAAGGTTCCCCCGAATAAGCCAAAATTAGTACACAACCCTGTATTAACGATTTTATTTAAAGCCGAAAGATAACACGAGTTACCCCGATAGAACGGTACACAATAATAAAAATCAAATAGTCCTACTGAAAACGAAATAGCAAAACCTTTTACGCTATCGAACACCGCGGTGCCGAGTACTACGTCATTAAAGGAGCAACCGAAAAAGAAAAAAAAAATCAAGTAGCAAAATACTTGTATTAAACGGGAACTAAATGTAATATTAACTGATGGATTAAACCTTAATCACCCTGACTCTTAACTTGACCTTTTTGCGAGTGAAACCTTCCGTGTAATATTCTATAAACAAGTATACGGACGTATATCAGCGGAATAGAAAAGCAAAATATGAAGCTTACTTCTATCGAAAAGTCTCGAAAAAATAATATTTTATCGCGAATAATTAAATAATGCAAATTATACCGATTACCTTAATAATCACAAGGGCAACTATTGTCACTGGAACGAAACGCAGGGACTTTCTTCACTTTTCTATTCCAACAACTCTTTATCTATGTATCCTGTTTCATTCGATAATATCCATAGCTCTATAGCGTTATCTTGTTTTCAACGAAATCTTAAAGGTCCTTCGGGAAGTTCCAAACTGAATTTTAAATACGTATTGTTGAATTTATGTCTGGTAGCAGTGAAAGACGAATCTTAAACGATCTGAAAAACGTTAAAGTGATTAAGGCCGACAACACTTTCTTTCCTTGTATCGAAACAACCCTCCTACTCGAAGAAGGTACGGTCTTATTGTACAAAAACAATTGTGAAGGATCACTTAACATCTTTAAAAAGCTTTTTCCGGACAGTGACGACGAATTTAAATTGGGATTATGCTTAAAATAAGTGTTAGGGCTATTTTTTTTTGTTTTTTTGTTTTTTTTGAAAAAAACAAATTAAATTGTTAAAAATTATTTTCCGAAAATTCTGGACAGTTTTTGTAAAATTTATAAACCAAATATGTTTAACTCGTATAATTTCATTATCTGTGTTCCCCCACAAACGATTTCATAAAATTCTGCAATCCACTCATTTCCCGCTAGACATTTAAAAATTTCATGAAATCCGTTAGAGTTACTCTCAAAAACACATCACGATAAATCCCCCAAACTCGACTTTTAATTAACATTAAAGTTCCCGGTATTTGTTTTGCGAAGCTAACATAAATTTCCCTACGCCTTTGATTGATTTTGTAACCTTTAAGAAATATTTAAATGCATATTATTATTTCGATTCGTTATCAGACGGGTACAAATCACGGTAATCATATATAATGTTCTGGACATATAGCCGCAAAAAGTGTATGACATGCACATTTAAAACGATAGGCAGACAAATCGAAATAACTTTTACAAATGCAGTTATAAAAACGTTTTAACGAACAAATCATCGATGTAATTTAAAGTATACTCGAGACTTGCAGGACAATATTACTGCATTCGCAACTGTAGTTCGACAATACAAAAATGCAACCAACAGCGCACTGCTAAATCATACAAAATCATACAAAATCATACAATACAACTTCTTAGTTAAACGCGAGCAAAGAAAATCATTTTTCACCTAGAGATTATAAAATTGCTACAGATTCTTACGACAATGCGAATATAATTTGAAAGTCCTGCCCTCTATCCTTACCGTGACTGAATCAATCTACGTAACAAAGTAACAATTAAAAATGAACCGCGAAAATCATCAGTAATCGTTTTTCAAACATCACCCACGTTCTTCTGCATAGAAAACAACTGACACATTTTACTAAAACCTTACTTCGCAGTAGGTAATGAAAATTTGTGCACCTTTTCGTTTGTGTTTTAGTGAATAAATTTGCGAACAATTACCTTTTTTCTCTTTTTTAACGGACTACGAAATAAAACACAAAAAGAAACATCTTACGCGCATGTTCAATAAATTTAATTATATATTTAGGGTTTTGCAATGAAGTATTGGTCCGGGTAACGCATCCCCATAATAAAATTTACAATTCACACACGCCAGTAACTCTGTTTGGAGAATAAAGACAAAAGAGACAGAGAGACAAAAAGAAAGAAAGAATGTGAGAGAAAGAGATAGAAAGAGACAGAAAGATAAATAATTATAGAGAACTCTGTATACAATACTTAACATAACTATAGTTTAAAAATAATTAATGCAACTCACCGTTGTACAAAAATAAATGACACTACGCGTTATCAAATACAGAAAACATGTTATAATATAAATAATAGCGAACTTATCGAAACATAATAAACATAGTAAAATGACTATATTTTTCTAATAATTGTAATATTTATCTATAATAACGAAATAAGATTAAAATCTTAAACCTACACATCTGACAATAATAAATTGCTATTACGCGCGCGCGCACACATACACACACAACATACAAATAACAGGTAAATAAAAATGAGTGGGGGCGTAACAAAATCGTTTGGAGAACTCTACTACCGTGATAAAACCGTACAATTTTGTAAATAAAAGCGTGATATTCTTTTCAAAAGTAAAAAGGCGACGATTACATAATTTTCAAAGGAAATATTTTAAACTTCACTATTACTACTACTACTATTAATAACAATAATTAATAATAATAATTATTATTATTTTAATAATAATAATAATAATAATAATAATAATAATAATAATAATAGTGATAATAATAATAATATTACTATTATTATTATTATTATTATTATAAACCCGAAATCATGAATTTTTATCTGCAACGTTACGCAGGTAAAAAATACATGTAATGTAAAACGACATATGTACGCGCATCGCTATAACCCGATTATTCTATTTTAATAGATAATTGGTGTTCGGAAACTAATGAAATAATTAAATAGAAACGAAAAATTATAAAAACTACTTCGCGTCTGATTACGAAAATTTTCAAAATTAGGTATATTACACCCGATGGAAGATTTATATTGTGATTTTTAATTAAATATCAATTCGATAACAAAAATCTTTATTACTTTCAGATTTATTATAAAGATCTTATAACACCGGCAGAATATGGAAACGATCATATTACGGTAATAACATAATGTCCGCGCATTGTAAAAATAGAAGGCAAAATATTCATCAGAATTTACAAAACAGAATAATTTCTGTACTATTATTTTACTTTATATACATTTATCTTTAATGAAACGGGAGGAGACTGGTACAAATAAATAATTAATGGAAATTAGGTAAATCACAAAAATATTGTTCTTAATACACCATTAATGAAGAAGATATTCGTTTCCCTTTATTTTGTTAAATCCATTGTTGGTATCATTATAAGTATGAATATTCTTCGGCATCTTTTAGCTATATAATTTTCGTCCCGCGCACACACACACATGCGATGCGTGAGCAAAAATTAAATTTTAGAAAAGTTTCAACTAAACATTACATTTGAAAAAAAATGTAAGTACATTATTTCAAAGTAATTTCTTAAACACAAAATTTAATATTATCAAGAAGAAAATATTTCAAATGTTGTTAAAGTTTATTGTGACGTACCAAAATAAACTTATATAATACTGTAGATATAAATTTTTCCAAGTTATGTATGTTATATACAACTAAGTTCCACAATTTTCTAATTTGCCTTTTTTTTTTTTATAGATGAAATTGGAATCTCGAATTTAATTCCAATTTTATAACATAAAAAACTAGAATTAGCGTTTTTTTTTAAAGCATTAAAAAATAAATATACACTCGCGACGAAGATATAAATTAAACGTTATGAACACTATTTTAAAAGTAAAATTAAAAATTTGTATCAGGTTCAAGCACTATTTACATAAAAAAAAGAAAACAAAGAAATCTAAAAATAAATTGAATTGAATTAACTATTTGTAACAAAGTATAGAAAAATTTGTATTAAATAGTCAACAAAGGATCAGTTTACTGGGATGAAACTAATGATTATTTAATTTAAATATTTCGATGTGGAACAAGTAATTGCAAACGTAATATTTTTCTTTACTATGCGTCGGTGAGTAAATTGAAATAGAAGTAAAAAATGATTTACCTTCCAGATTATTATTAATTCACGCGGAAAGAATTATTTTTCAACGACAGTCCTACACTAGGATGCAAGTGTTACTTTTAATATAGGAAATGCAGAAATAAAATAACAAGGAAACGTGTTTAAACCATAATTTTATTTTACCACATTGCACAGAAATCAGAGCACATAGGAACCGCGACAACCTGATTTATAATCTTATAATGGAATAATACGCCGGCAACTTTTTCCATTTGTTTTCTTTTTATTTTAAATTGAACACACAAATGTCACACAAGAAAGAGGAGACTTCGCGTGGTTCACCACACAGAAAATGAACGGATAATATAAACAATAGTCTATATAAAAAAATAAACTTACTTATTTTTATACTAAGTTAATAAATACTGTATATAATAAATATAATGTTAAACATGATGAAACATTTTTAAAATCAATACACACATATTTGATTATGTCTTCTCGAAAAACATCGGATAAATATATTAATATAAAATCATCGCATTTCAACACTGACAGACTACTATAGCTAAGGTGCTGCTAGCTAAATACCTAAACACGATATATTTTTATTTTATTCACAGTGTTGATATGTTATTAACGGTATACAATTTGTTAGTTATAACGCATAGGTGTGGAATTTAATAAATATTTTTTCGAAAAAAGATAACGACAAAAAAGAAAGAAAAAAAAGATAACACATGACGGCTGTACGTAAGGAGATTGCAGCAAAACGAGTAACCCTAGAAACAAGAAATTGAAATTTATTCTATAAGATTATAGTATACAATTGTCAATAATCGAACTAAAGCATTTCCACTGAACGTTAAGCACAATATAGTTAGCAAATAATTACGAACACATATCGGATGAAGCATAAATTTTAGAAAATTATTCGCTAAATTCTGTATTCAAAATCCCGGCCTGATCTCAGTTTTAAAGCAACGCACTAAACCATACGATAAACATTAAAACCGTGTTTTTACTTCATTTGCACGCTGAAATATATACATTAAAAAAAAAAAAAAAAAAAAAATACAAAAACATAAGAGACATAAAATGGCAGTTTTAATGTTTATAAAATATCGCAATTACATTAACAGTAATATAAATACTATTAAGACACGCACTTTAAAATGCTCTTATGATACATAATAAAACTCATAAAAACACACATTTCAGTTACATTTTTTAACATTTTTTATAAATACTAATATAAACAGAATTAACTGCATATAAAGTAAATATTCGGTTTCAACGTTTACTCGGGTTTTATCGTGTAATTTTCTTTAAATGACATTACTGATGCTCTGTACTATTTTCGGCATTTACAAAAAAGACAGAAGGCTAAACACCTTTCATCTTATATTTTCCATCGTTTATAATTAATATACTGTACAATAAATCATAATGTACTAGCTGAAGTACAAACAGAAAAAAATTGTTAACTCATGTACACATAGAGATAATAGGAAAAAAAAGTTTTAAATTCAATTAAATATTAACCACAAAATTTTCCATGTAAGTTATAAATGAAAATTACTAAACTTTTCAAAACGATTCTATTAAAAAAAGTACTTAACATTTCAATAAGTTCAAAATAATCTTAACACTGACACGCCAAATTCAACGAAACACTGATGAAATTACATTTCACGTAATCAAAAAAGGAAAGAAACAATATATATATATATATATATATATATATATGTACACATATACATTTATATGTAAAAACTTCTATAGAAATACTTACTTGGCAGAATGTTTGCTACGAGAGTAGTTTAATGCGTCGAAGACAACCAGAAGTACTTATCAAAAAAAAAACGAATACTGCATTAGAATTCGGCAAATTCCTTAGCACACTTCTCTGTTGATGAGATTCTCAAGGCTTCTTCTTCATAATCATCGAAATTACTTGTATCGCCTGGTCCTTTGCATCTGGGAAGAAATGGAGCTTCGACTTTTTTTTGGAAAATTGCAATCCAATCGGTGCTCGAGAACCATTTGTGACCCTTTATATCATTTACGCCGTTTTTTAGATTACCGTAGCGTTTCGTCAAATCGACTTGTAATAGGTTACGTAATAAGTCTTTTAAATCTGAGCCAAAGTGAGATGGAAATCTTACTTTACCAGATACGATTTTTTCATAAATCTGAATCGGCTGATCGGCGAAAAACGGCGGATAACCGGCTGCCATCTCGTAAACTAGAACACCGAGTGCCCACCAATCGACCGCTTTATTATATCCTTTACTTAAAATAATTTCCGGGGCCAAATACTCCGGAGTTCCGCATAGGGTCCAAGTTCGACCTTTTACTCGTTTAGCAAAACCGAAATCTGTAACCTTTAAGTAGCCTTGCGAATCGATGAGCAGATTTTCAGGCTTAAGATCGCGATATATTAATTCCAAATAATGCAAATATTCAAAAGCTAAAACGATTTGGGCAGCATAAAAACGTGAATGCGCCTCGCTGAATCGACCGACTTTGCGCAAGTGCGAGAACATCTCACCACCAGGAACATATTCCAAAACCATGTATAGATTCGAATTATCTTTAAAATGATACTTTAAACTAACTAAAAATGGAAAACTAATAGCCTGTAATATTCGCTTCTCGTTCAACGTATGTTCTACCTGCTTTAGTTTAACCACTTTCTGTTTGTCGAGTATCTTCATCGCGTAATAGTCCTTAGTCGGCTTATGCTGTACTATCATCACTCTGCCGAACGAACCAGTTCCCAGCGTTTTTATCCGATCGAAATCATCCAAGCATGCCGTATTCGTCGGATTCTTTTTCCATTTCTCTTCGAATTCCTCCTTTGCCTGGTCGAGGAATTCCTTTACGCTTTCAGCGGAATCACATTTTTTATTGGCCGTAGCCGCATTTCCCATTGTTTTCACTTTTTTACCTTCCAGGGCTTTTGCTGGGAATGTTTACTTATTTCGAAAAACAAAAAATCAAAATAGCTTGTAACTTACCTTTGACAATAACAAATATATACAAACACCACGAAAAATTATCGTATCCTAAACGCGATCGTTTGATTCCACACAACACCGCTCTATAATACGCGTATATATCACTATTCACTATATTCTATCCATTTTTCGAAGGAAAATTAAAATACGCGTATATGAAAAATATCGAATAATCAAAAATTGAACAATAATTAACAACTAACTTCGAACATTCAAAATGGCTTCCATTGACCCGCATCAAATATTTGTCTATAGCGAACTCGAATAAATTTAGTTTCACAAATAACAAAATAACAGTACTAGCAGTACTGCATGAAAAGCTAATAAGGTGATTATTTCAATAAAATGAGTAAATAAAATCGGGAAAACGCTAAATGTTCACTTTTAGTCGTTTTAAATATTAAATTTTACACAAACCTTTTTTAACTATGTATACATCCGTATGTACGTACATAATACATATATATGTTTTAAACGTAGTAGTTAATTCTTAAAAAAAAATGTATCGTACTCTAACATCCACCCATAAGCTTTTCCACTGATTATTACTACTTTATTAGAGCTTGTAAGTTTACACAATTAAAAATATTTACACAAATCACTGACGTCACATATTACAAACTACTCTGCTAAATTAAAGAATTTTTATTTCTTTAAAACTGCTTCGTACATAAATTATTATTTTAGTTACAAACTAATATTTTAGAAAGATTAGAATTGTAACAGATTTTACCTCTGTATAAATTTTGAAAGGGATTATTACTTTTTTGTCTGTAAAAATTTTTCTATCGTATGCTTTTTTCTTTTCTTTTTTTTCTACAATAGGTTGACGCTGGAATATTATTTTCCTTAATTCCGAGCATAGCATACCTTTATTATTTAAAATTTACACTTGTTTATATATTACATTTTACATTACTAAAAATTATTTAATTCGATAAAAAATTTTAGGTTTCATTTTACATATGGTAAGATAATCAAAAAATGATTTTTTGGTTATAATTCATTGTAATAATTATCATCAAATTAAATTAATATACGATCAAATGAGCAGAATGAATTTTTTTCAAAAGTGATATTTCATAACACCTGTAGTAGTTTCTTGAAGACAAAATTTTTAAATGTTGAAAAAATGAACAGCTGTTTAAAAAATTTTTTTTTACAATTTAAAAAAAAATCGAAATTCAATTACTAACTATTAAATAAACTTTTATAACACGTATCAAAATAAATATATCGTTTTTAGATTAATAACTATAAATATAAATAAAAGTAAAAAGATATTAGAAATACATGAAGTCAAAAAATTATATTTTGTTTAATATATTTGCAGTATCTTTTTTACCTAAAATTTTTGACGAATGTTTATATTTTGATACTGGAACAATAAAAAGGACGTAATTTTAATATGATTTTTGCTTTTTCTAAGCACAAGAAAATATTGATGTCTCAGTTTAAAAATTCTCATCTGTCTGATTTAGATCTAACTGAACATCATTTTGTTTTATTGCTCTTTTTATGGAGGTAATAATTTTAAAGCTTAATGAGACACCTGTTTGTAATTCAAAAGAACATTATATTTACATAAAAAGTATTAATATATTGGTCTGCAAAAATACTTATTTCAACAATTATTTTAAAATGTCCTATAAAATTAATATGTAAAACCATTATAATCTATATATAACTCAAAAATACATATAATCATATATGAAATATCCTATAGGTGCGCATTTACTTATAAGATCACCATACAACTGTTCAGATAAAAAAGGAATATAATTTACAGAAACATATATTTTACAAACAACAATTAATCTCAATAATAAATAATATCTTGTAAACAAAAAACTGCATATATGTTTATTATTAAAACTCATATCCTCTTTCTATCATCTTGCCCCCCCCCCCCGCTCAGTGGCTGTCAACGCCCTTGTGTAAACATATTATTAAAATAGAACATTTCATTTTCAACTACTCATTGGTGAAAAAGGTACTGGAATGAAATTTGTAAAATTTACATGTTCAATTTTTTTAAATTTATTTTAAGTCACTAAGTTTTGATAGTAAAAAGAAAAGAAAATATAATGAATATTTTTAAAACCAGATTTGAGTACAATATTGAGAATAAAGTGAATGGATAAAATTGTAAAAAGGGAACGCTGAGTATGTTGGTCAAAAAGAAATGAGAATAATATAAGATAGATGAAATAAGGTTATTATAGTTAATAACTACTTTACTAAATTATATTATGAATAGAATAGTTATAGGAAAAATAAAATTTATAAGTTTTAAAGGCTTCATATTTTATTAATCAAGAATAAAATCTTAATTAGAACATAATTTTTATGGGTTTCTGGCAAATTGTTCTGCTATTTTATTATAAAAGCCTTTCAAATTGTCCATGATTACATATGGCTGTGAATACTCATCATGGCCAGTTGATTAAAAAGTTTCAAGGCTCCAGGGGGGGGGGGGTCAGCTTCCACCCGCTGGCGAAGCCCATGTACTATACCTTGCTAACTTTATTTGTTTTACAAAGTCAATGAATGTTGCTTCAAACTGGTTCCAAGAGCTTAACTGCATGTAACCCAATTTTGAGTATAAGTTTACAGTGCTAGTAATCAAATGGAAAATTTTTCACTGAGCGATTACAGCGCCATCAGTCAGCAATTAATGGTTTCTTTATTATAAAGATAAAAAATTATATTATGAAAAGAAATATGAAAATATTATACATGAATCCTATATTTACAATACTGCTTAAAATAAAAATGCCTACACATTGGATACAGAGTAATTTTCAATGGAAAATTTGTTGTTAAAACTATTGTTTGATGGGGTATAACCTTTGATGAAAAAAATTGATATATAAATACAATTACATCAATGAAATTATAACTTATATTATTATTTAATTTATGTAAACAAAATTTAGTATTTAACCTCTGTGAGTTTTGAGACTTCTGAAAAAACTGATGTACACACTCCTTAATGCAAAATTCGAAATATGTTTTGTTTTAGAAACTACAATAATTAGTATATATTATTATTACTAACTTCTACTTACTTAAAATCCTGTTAGTAAATCATTTCCATCACGACCGACTGATTACGCTCTAATTGCCCTGTAAACTTTTTCCATTCGATTACCAATGCTGCAAACTTATCTCAGAATTGGGTTACATTCGTTGGGGGCGGGGGGGGGGGTATAACCACTTTGAAAAATCCGCTTTTCTGAAAAAAATTCATATAAATATACAACTTCTTATAAATATTTTCCCAAAACCTCAGGGCATTTGGAGTAAAACTCATTAAGATAGTAAGCTGTGCGCTTCACCCTTATGAACCTATCGAGAACGGCAGACAGGTAACTGGAGAAGCTGCTTCCTTCTTTTTCAAAGGGCCTAGCCGGGATGGGTAATGGTCGAAAGTTAAGGCAGTGACATGTGCCTGCGACGTATGCACAGTTGTGCCGTATGCTATGTAACCTTGAGTTGATGGAAGATTGTGCAAAATCCTGCTAAAATCAGGCAGAGCAGCTAGTGTGGTGATCTATGAACAGGTGTTCTAGAACATTCTGGGTAGCCTGTTGTCATTTTGTTACAGACACGCATTGTTGTTGTAAGAAACACAACAGTGGAGGCAGAAATAAAAATTGGAAAAAAGGCTGGACATACTAGAAGAAACAGAAGTCTCTCTGGAATAGGAGAACTCACTGGTAAAACAATTGATAAATTAACAGTGTATTATGGATTAGCAATCAGAAGAAATTGTGATTCAGTGCAAAAAATGAATGATGCGATTTCTGCGGCCTTTTTCCATTATAAATCAACGAACAAAAATCCACAGCACCATAAGTATCCGGCCGGCGCTGACTTGTGGTGCACTTATCAAAAAGCTTTGGCCACCACTGGAGTAGAAAATTTCTAGTACGATTATAAACCTTTTCCGGATGATGTAGAAATCGAGCCAATTTATGAAAATTTAAGCAAGGACAAACTTTTAGGGCGTTGTGTTGGTGGATTTACTTAAAACAACAACGAGAGCCTAAATCAACTTATTTGGAAGATCATTACAAAAATTTTATCCAGTAGCCCTATTCTAGTAGAAATTGCAGCAAATGCAGCTGGATGCATTTTCAATTAAGGTAATTTTGTATTACTAGCCTTCCTACAAAAGATAAAAATTAATGTCGGCCCAAGTGCTCATCAGTACATTCAAACAGCCAATGAAACTCGAATTTAAAAAGTTGAACAAAAAGGTGCGCATCAGACAAGAGGATAGAATAATGGAAAGAATGGAGCAAAAGGAAGCCTTGGACAATGCAAGTGCAGCAGGTACCTTGCTTTATGGTGCTGGAACCAATAATTCAGTGTAAGTGTGAAAAAAAAGTTATTTCTTCCAATTTTCATAGTTTAAAACTTTAAACGCGTTTTTCTCAAAACGACTTTTTCGAAGTCGGTGGACACGACATCTCAAAAGCTTCTATACCGATCCAATTCATGTTGAACATACTTTTACAATACATATTTTACTAGGTCGCAACGTTCTTCTTTTTTTTTTTTTCGCTTGAGACCGATTTTACAACTAGAAAATGGCGCCATTTTTAGGGTAAATATAGCAGTTTTGACTTCAACCGACCGCCAAAAATTGAAAAAAAATGTTAAATATAAAAGGACAACGTCACGACCTAGATTTACTTTTAAATTAATCATTTTTTTCCAACTATTTCTGTTTCGGATGATTTTGTAATAAGTTATTGTGGACATCGCAAAGCACATTTTTTTGAAATGGCCTCCGTCATTTCGCTCTCATTCGTTTGTTTATGAATATTTTTTAACATAAAAGTTACTGAATGTTCTTGAAATATCATATAACTATATGCAAAACTTTAATGAAGTAACTTTAATAGTCTCTTTAAAAAAATTCACAAAAAAGTGTTATTTTTAGACCCGTTATCTATCCCCCCACCCCCACCCCCTAGCACGTTTAGAGCACGATCAGTTGGTCGTGATGGAAATTATTTATGTTTACATTGCGTTCAAATGAATCTAACAGGATTTTGAGTAGGTAGAAGTTAGTAATAATAATATATACTAATATTGCAGTTTCTAAAACAAAATATATTTCGAATTTTGCATTAAAAAGTGAGTTTTTTCAGAAATCTGCAAAACTTACAAAGGTTAAATACTAAGTATTGTTTATATAAATCAAATGATAATATGTTATAATTTCATTGATGTAGTTTTATTTATATATCAATTTTTTTCTTAACAGATATTGCAGTCTACGATGCAATATGTATTTTCGTAAGATTAATATAAAAAGTTGAGTAGCCAAAAAACGAAATACCTATGCTAATCCAGAAAATGCGCTTTACTGTTCCGAAAATTTTGTGTAATAATCAATATAATTAAAGACGGACTAAAATTTAGATGGAAGGACCATTAGATAATTAAATTTATGCAAACCAAACAAATTATTACGAAATCGATAGTTTCAATTAACATACATTTTATAAAAGTTAATAGAATCTCAGAATAGCCATTGCTATATATACGCATTAATATAATCAATATAATCTGTTCGTTAATATTACATTATATTTCGTACTAAATTTTGTGCTTAGCTTATTTTTTAAAATTTACAAATGCTGCACATTGCACTTATTCTCCCTTCTTTCTTTCTTCAGTCTGTAGCCTTCCAATTCATGTTTTATTTACTTTTTCATATCATCTATTATGTTTATTATTTTATTGATTCTTCTAGTGAAATTTTAATCACTTGTATACTCTACTTATCATAAATATTTCTCCGATTTTCTATTTATTATACCTAAGGTTTATTTGTTCTTTGCTAACATACTTACATTCAAGGTCGTATCTGAGGGAAGAGTTCAAAGTACCCTACCCCACCTCCAACAACGCAAAATGTCGGTGAAATAATGACTGCGTATTGAATGGACCGAAATTCAAAAAAGTTTATTTCACCCAATTTTTTTACTATTTTCATGTGCGAGGAACTGTATTGCTGGGCTTAAAATACTTTGAGCAATTAAATTAAAAAACAAATTGTTTTTGAACATAATATAATCAACAAATAAAAAAAATAAAAAATTATACTCCATCAAACAATAGTTTTAACAACAAATTTTCCATTAGAAATTAATTTGTATTGAAATGCGTAGGCATTTTTATTTCAAGCTGTATTAGAAATATAGGATTCATGTGTAATATTTGCACAATATTTTTTTTCATAATATAATTTTTTATCTTCATAATAAAGAAATCATTTATTGCCGACTGATGGCGTTATAATCGCTCAGTGAAAAATTTTCTGTTTGATTACCAATGATGCAAACTTACACTCAAAATCGTTTTTTTTTTTTTTTTTTTTTTTTTTTGGTTCCCCAATTCGGACCTTCCCGATGGGGCAAATTTATTTAAAGAATGTGATACATAAAACTGCGTAGTTATAAATATTACAATATCTATAAACATTGATTGCATCAGTGATGAGAATACTTAGTCACTAATTACAATAAAACAACATATAAATACAGAGTTGTTGAAATTAACAAATTGTCTTATAATTCTACAATGTTAGATTTATAATTAGACATAGGGGAAACATAAAAAATACGTCGTTATTGCACACATATACTTAAAGTTAAATACACACATACTCTCAATATTCTTATGGTTATGTCGATAGACAATATATATATATATAATTATAAACATGTATATTTACACCTCCCCATATATATATATATATAACTACATACACAGTTACATTTACATTCACATACCATTCATATCAGGCGCGCGTGCACACACGCATATGCATGTACAATATTAAGAGTAAAGTTAATTTATACACTATTACCCCCATTTATGCATATACGTACACTCTTTGAGTATTTGGGTTATATCTAGTAATGAGGAGGAATATTTCATTCAATCCCATCGTTTAGTGTGAATCGATTTTTCATTATAAAGTAAAAATATTCATAAAAGTTTTCCACAATTATTTTTGTCTAGAAGGAGTTGTGTGTGGTGCAGGCCCGTGCCCAGAATTTTGGAAGGGGGCGGGATGAAAATTTTCTTTGCATATTTATTTTATAATACATTTTTCACTAATATTCGTACTATTAATAATTTCCATCATTTTGATTTATCCTTACTAATATTATAAATGCGAAAGTAACTCTGTCTGTCTGTCTGCCTCCTATCTGTCTATCTGTCTGTCTGTCTGTCTGTCTGTCTGTCTGTCTGTCTGTCTGTCTGTCTGTCTGACTGTCTGTCTGTCTGTCTGTTACCTCTTCACGCTTAAACCGCTGAACCGATTTAGATGAAATTTTGTGTGGAGATAGTTTGAGGTCAAGGAAAGAACATAGGATAGTTTTTATTCTGGAAATATTATATTAATTTTATTATTTCTTACGTATTCGTTCGTTAGTGTATGTTATTTTATTCAGCCAGATGTTTTTGTTCGGAAATTCTAAGAAACATCAGAACGCCAGAAATCGGTTTCGTTATGTAAACAAAATTACTAGCTAGCTTTTATTAACGTGTTGTTCATCTTCGATAGTCGCCATTCGTTCGTCCGTTCCTAGCTTTTACCCGCGACATTGTCCGCTGAAAATTATTATTTCAAGTAAGCTGTTTCAACGTCAATATAAATATAAATGAAAGAGGTTTTATTATTAAATCATAACGATAGCTATATAGGTACTTAGTGAGTAGGCCGGAGATTTCCTTAAAACATTTACATAAACGTATTATATTTTGATTTAAAAAAAAAAATTCTTATTATTTTTACTGTCAATATGCCTCGCAGGCGTAAATCTGATCTAGCGCGTAACTCTAACAGAGTTCGAGCTGCGAAAGTAGCTAGAACTGAGGAATCTCAAGAGCAGACACAGACCAGACAGATTTTAGATGCCGAGCGTCACTCCTCTCAAAAGGTTTCAGAGACCTTAGAACAGACTCAGGCACGGCAAGCTTTAGACGCTGAGTGTCACGCCTCTCAAAGGGCTGCCGAGACCTTAGAACAGACTCAGGCACGGCAAGCTTTAGACGCTGAGTGTCACGCCTCTCAAAGGGCTGCCGAGATTATAAATGCGAAAATAACTCTGTGTGTCTGTCTGTCTGTCTATCTGTTACCTTTTCACGCTTAAACCGCTTAACTGATTTTTTTACGACAAAGCTTTTCATTGTAATATAAAAGCCATCCATTTGAGATATATATATATTTAATAGTAAATGAATATACACTGGCAGAACAACGTCTGAAAAACGTTGTTTACAAAAATGTGTTGAATTAAAATTTTACTACTGTAATTGTAAATAAACAAAAATAATTACATAAAAGTAAATAATAAAAAAAATATATAGAAGTAAATACCTAATAAAAAAAAACAATAATAATAATAAAAAAAAAAACAACCTATAGTTATAATTTAATAATAAAATCTCTTTCATTTATATTTGTTTTCACGTCGAAACAGCTTACTTGAAATAATAATTCTCCTCGGACAACGTCACGGGTTAAAAGCTAGTATATTAATAATTTACATAAATGAATTACCCCTTATATGAACATTAATAAAAATTACATATGTTATTAATTATACTCGTAATAAAAAATTTTTTGCATAAAATATTAATGAAGTACCTAAAAATATGGAGCATATTTTTTCTTTTTTCTTTTAAAAGTATGTAAAAACACCCTAAAAAAATCATCTAAATTTATTTTAAATTTGTGGTTTTTTCAGATTTTTTTGTATTTATAATAACTATTTCAGTTCTCATTGGGGGGGTTTAACCCCCCCCCCCCCCCCATGGACACGGCCTTGGTGTGGTGGTTTACTTTTAATTTTTCTCTTAGGATTTTTGTGGCCGGGCAGTCAAATATTAAGTGTTAAGTGCTGTCAAGAACATCTGTTCCACAGCACTGGCAGTTAGGGCTGTCTGTAAGATTAAATCTGTGCGGATACTCGCCTGGAAAGAATTTGCATGTTAAAAAATGTTATTTTAGCTTTTTGAGGTTGAGCCTGTTTATTATGTTGGGGAAGAAAGTGAAGGTTTTTCGGTCAGTAGTTTCTGCCTCCCAGTGTAGCTGCCATCGACTGATCAGTTCAGTGTTAATATGTTTTTTTTTAATTCTTTGTAGGTTAGTGTAACACCCAGAACATTGATAATATTATTGTTCTGCAGAAAGTTTAAACTCTTGACCAATTTTAAGCTTTTAGTAATCTTATAGTCCAATGTTATAGCCCAACCTATAAGGAAAAGGTCTAAGGGCAGCACACTTGAAATTACATATATAGCAGAAGATGGAGCAGTTCTTTACATGGATGAGATGTTTATAATAAATTTCCTTTGGTGCTCGTTAATCTTTTTTTAAATTTTTTGATTAACATACAGACAAGAGCTATATCCAAAGATGGATTGAATTAAACCTTTATATAAAATAACTCTTTCCTTTTGACATAAGCTATGGCTATTTGGTAGAATTTTACATAATTTGTTATATAATTTGATGCACTTGAAGCTTGTCTTCTCTAGATGTGTGGTAAATAGTAATTTATTGTCTAGTGTAACACCAAGGTATTTTAGTTTATCAGTTAATTGTATAGGCTTCCCTGATATTATTTTTAAATTCTTGAAATTCTCTAATAACTTCTGGTTGCCAAATATTATCGACTTACATTTATCAGTGGAGAAGGATAACCTCATTGCTGCAATTTCATCCTCCAGCCTTTTGCATGTGATTTCGATTTTCTTCAAACCAGTGTACTTTTCTATTTTAAATAGGATACATAGGTCGTCTGTCGTCTATATATGATATTAGGACTGATTCAGAATTTATTATTTTACAAAACGTTTCAACATTTTAATGAATTCTCAAATAAAGTACATTCCAAAGTGTAGGGCCTAGTACAGAACCCTGTGGCACTCCACATGCTATCCTCTTGGAGAGTGTTGCATCATTAATTTGGAGTCCAGCACATCTGTTTTACAGATAGCTGATGATTAAGTTAATTAATGATGGATTTATTTATTCTTCCATAAGAATTTGAATTATAGAGGACCATCTGCAGTTGTTGAAAGCTCCTTTAATATCAAAAGAGATGACCACTACAGATGATCCCTCCTTCAAGATATTTTTGATTGATGATACTAGTTTATATACAGCCCCTTCATAAGAATAAGCTATCCTAAATCCAAACTGATTGGGATGCAGTGCATTTTTTTTCTATTATTTCCTATATTAGGAAGTTGTTAATGGCTCTTTCAAATATTTCCCTGCAGGAATTAAGAAGTGATATAGGTCTGTATCCTGTTGTTTCCTGAGGACTTTTACCTGGTTTAGGCGATAGGACTATGTCTGAGGTTTTCCAGACTGAAGGGAAGAATTCCAAGTGTAGACATCTGTTAATTATATTATAGAACAGTTCTGGAAATTTAATATTAATTAGTTTTACTATTTTGTTAATTATCCTGTCCCTTGCAGGCAGGGGCTTTTCTGTTGTTAAGATTTTTTACTATTTCACAAATTGTATTATAATCAGTTTTTAGTTTTATAGAGGTAGGAGCATATTCTGGTTTAATCACATCATCTTCTATCTCTAGGAAAAAATGATTAAGGAAAATGGTGCACTTTTCACTACTTTCTTGATAGGTATTGTTTTTATATTTTATTTCTAGAATGTTACATTTTTTATGTTTTTCAAGTACATACTTGTAGAGTTTGCCCCATGCATTGGACTCAGTTATAAATCTTTTCCAGTAATTTAATTTTGTTTTTATTATTAATTTTTTATAGTTATTAGTTAAAGTTTTAAGTATAAGGTTCATAATTAAGAGCTTAAAATGATTTTTAGTTTTGCTTTTCTTTTTACAAGTTCTATTAATTTGGGACTCCAGGTTTTCTAATTCTGTAGTCCACCAATCATTTTGTTTTGCATTAATTGGGTATTTACACTTTGTTATGGACTTAGTTATATATGCGTTCAGTGCTGAAACAGTTGTGTCCATCAAGTTATAATGATTGTGAGATCTAATTATATTAAGATGATTATTTATAATATTCCTGTCCAAAATGTTGAGTAATGTAGTTGTATCAATTTTAGTGTGTTGTGATTCAAGCTTATGAACTCCTTTACTAATATATATACTGAATTGTTTATGTGTGGTGAGGTCTGTATCATTTATGTTATAACTTGTTGACATATGTATTTCCTGTGAGACTATAAGATAATCAATCACACTTGTTCTATTGTAGTTTTTGGAAGTAGGAGTATCATTATTCATAATAATTAAATTATTATTGTTAATCATATCATAAAATATTTGCACATTTTTATTGAGTTTAATTGTAGTTTCTAGAGTTGATAAACAAAAGTTTAGATCACCTAGAATAATGATATTTGGATTATAATTATTTTTAATGATGTACTCAATTTTTTTAAGGGGTGGTTCCCTATTTTCATTAGGGGATAGGTAGCACCTGACTAACAGATAGTTACTTAATTTAATAGCAATTTTATTATTGTATGATATAACTAAATTGTGTATAATTTGTTTGTTTGTGATGATAGAAATTTTGTTGTTTAACTATATGTTAAACATTTGATTGTTGAAAGTAATTTTATTATTTTTTAAATATGTCTCGCATATGACCCCAATGTCATAATTGGATTGAAGTAGCGTCTGCACAGTTATCAATGTTGAGATATAATATCTGTACTGCTTGTATAGTTGTCAATGTTGAGATATAATATCCATACTGCTATAGTCCATATGGGAAGTTAGGTAATCATAGTTTTTTTGAAAGATTTAGCAGTTCCAATCATGAACTGAATGATCAATCCTCCTCATTAAGTTGCTTATTGCTTCCTCATTATTTAAAGCTATTGATTTGTTCAGACTATTTATTTTAATATTATTAATAACACAGTTGCTGCAACAGCCGTCGCTGTTGACCTTTTGTACAAAACTAATTAAATCCATAGTAGTTTTGCAGTGTTCAGCCAAGTGACCAAATCTACTGCATTTTTGACATTTTTTAATGGGTACAGAATCAAAAAAGGGTAAACTTTCCCATTTTATTTTAATTGTTTTATCTGCCAGAAGAGTGGCATATTGCAAAGGATTTAATTGAACATACATTCGACGGTTTTTCTCCATTTTTGTTTTATTAATTCCTATTGGCTCCATGCCCGTTTTAATTTTAAAGTATTCTTTTATATCATCTTCATTAATATTTTTAGTTCTTGGAATTACAATACAAAGGTCTAATAATTTAGGAATGGTGAATTTAGCCTCTTTAATATTTTCTTTAATAGCTTCTCCTATTATATTTTGTTCAGCTTTGGTCTCTGTAGTAATTATTGCTGTGTTATTATTACTCAAAATCAGGTTAGATTCAGTTAATTCCAAGGATAGCTGGAAGAAATAGTTGCCATGAAGCTAGTATATGTCCTCTTCTGTAAACAGATATTTGTCTGTTATTTGTGCTGTTGCTAAGTAATGAATTTTTAAAACTGTTAGTGACAAACATGTATTTATTTGAGAAATCTTATTTTTGAATAATAATAAATAAATATTTGAGTAAAATAATATGGAAGAAGTTTCTGTTAAGGAAATTTATCAAAACCATAATTAATAAAAAAAACGAATAGCAAATATTGCATTAATATTGATATAAGTGTGTGTTTATGCTATGTTAGTGTCAAAGGTGCAAAACTGTTCACTTCAACATTAAAAAAAAGAATAAATAAATAAAACTAATTAATCATCCTCTTTCAAGGACCATAAATGAAAAAACAAAACTTTATTTATATTATTTGGCCATAGTAAGTTACAAATTACTAGAAGATTTCTTCAAATCTACATGTAATGAACCATCGGAAATGTTAAGCAGGAAACAAAGCACGACCTGTGAGTAGAAATACCCAAAATAGATATTTCCAGAGTGGAAGATGATGTAATCATGGAAGAAACTATAGAATTATGCAATAATGAGAATGATGAATTTAAAACATTTGAAAAAACCTGCAGAAATTACTAAAAACGATCATTTAACTTATTCAAGTAGCTTGACATCTTTCAATGGAGTGCTGAAAGTAACAAAAAAGAATGCCCAACAATGCTAATTCAACTTTATGTTTGATTAATACTGCTACCATGCTGCAAACTAAAAGAATGAGACAAATTTGTATAGATGCAGTAGCAAAATCTAGACATCAACTTTTCTTTGATCATAATGAATACTATGGAGAAATAAGTATAGAAAGCTTCATTCCCTATAGTTCCACATAGAACACAATTTACCACTAGTGTATATATATATTTTTTTTTTGTTTAATAGCAATTTAATATTTACCCAAATATTTTTATATCACTAAAAGCTCCATTTTGTAAAAACAACATAATCATTGATATTACAAAAATAGGATTAAGAAAATTCAGACTTGTAAATTATTTTCAAAGAAAATGTTTTTTGAAAATAATATATTATACACGTTTTATGGACTTTAAATTTATGTTAAACCAAGTGATTCATGTAATGAACAAATGTAACATTTCTAGTACACTAAATGATGTAATGTTTGCCATAACTTTGCTTTTTTCTAATTTACATATTACTGTTAAAAAGAATAATGCCAATAGTTGAATGCAAAGAAATAATACCTGAACACCAGTTTGGCTTCCGAGCAAAACATAGTACAATAGAGCGGGTGCATCGGATTGTTCATCAAATTGAAAAATCCCTGGATGGAAAAATGGTTTGCGATACCGTATTTTTAGATGTAAGCCAAGCATTCGATCGAGTTTGGCACGATGGTCTATTGCAAAAACTTCGACGTCATTTTCCCTATCAACTAGCTGAATTATTCCGGTCATATTTAAACGAAAGATATTTCTACATTAAATATGGTGATGACAAATCAAGTATATATCCGGTTCGAGCAGGAGTTCCTCAGGGGAGTGTACTTGGACCGCTTCTCTACCTTATCTACACAGCGGATATTCCTATTACATCGCACGTTGATATAGCAACTTTCACTGATGACACAGTGATCTTGTGTTCAAATAAATGTCCAAAAGTTGCGCGAAAAAACTTACAGACAGCAGTCAATAAAGTAACATCTTGGTGCAAATTATGGAAAATAAAGATTAATGAAGGTAAATCATCTCGAGTAGTTTTCACTAACCAAAGAATCGATTCATCCGGAAATATAATGATGAATGGTGTGGAGATCCCTCAGAAAGAAGATGTAAAGTATCTTGGTATTCACCTCGACAAACGCTTGACTTGGAGGAAGCACATTACAACAAAGCGAAATGAGTTGAACATCAAGCTGCGGCAACTGTACTGGCTGTTGGGTAAGAGATCAATAGTATCTCTTGAAAACAAGTTGCTTCTTTATAAGCAAATTCTTAAACCTGTCTGGCAATACAGCTGCCAGTTATAGGGCTGTGCCAAAAACAGCAACATTTCAATTATGCAAAGAGTGCAGAATAAGATACTATGCACGATCATCTCTGCTCCATGGTACATAACCAACATCACGATCCATGCAGATCTTGGAGTTCAATTTGTAAAAAATGAAATAGATACTGCTGCCCGACGATATGCTGCCAGATTGAAAGAACATCCTAATAGTACAGCAAAAGAACTGCTGAGTAACCCAAGCGAGGGACGTAGGCTGAATAGGAAACGACCTCAAGATCTCTTATAAATTAAGAATGTATAAATAATATGTGTGAGGGTGTATGTGCATGTGCGTGTGTGATAGTATGTATGTGTCCATGAAAATGCAAAAATATGTGTGTATGCATTTTGTATACACATATATAAGTTAATTTTAGCACCCTTCACTGGTTGGGTTGCTTATTCATGTCATTTTAACTTATTCCATAGATTACCAAATAGTTGATAAGACTAGGTGTAAATTTTTTTTTTTTTTTTTTTTTTTTTTTCTTATGATCTAGAACTGACGAGAAGTCTCGTCATCGACCAGATGTGATAAATGAACTAATGAATTAATTATACAAGAGTCGGTCCAGCGACCGAGCTCTCATGTGATTATAATTGAAACTGCAACACTTTACATATAATTGGTGATGCGTGTTCTCTTGAGTCTTCTATTGGCTTCTTGAATTAGCAGTCCTGCTGCTAATGGGTTTCCATGGACTTTCAGTCTTGACAGATAATTCTGAATAACTTGAATTATTTCTTCCTCTACATATTTTATCCGCAGGTCTTTGTGCAGCGTATCGTTCGACACGAACCACGGGGCACCGATTATCATGCGTAGAATTTTATTTTGGCATCGCTGTATTTTTTGTTTATTGGACTTTGAAGCGCAACCCCAAAGCTCACAACCATATAGCCAAATTGGTTTCAATATCATAGAGTATAGCAGCAGCTTGTTGTTAATTGATAGTTGAGCCATTGGCCTCAGCAGCCAGTATAACTGCCTGGTCCTGATATTTAATTCTGTTTTTTTCGCTGTTATATGCGGTAACCAAGTTAAGGATTGATCTAAATGAATTCCTAAATATTTGACACAAGAGCTTTGGGGTGTAATTTTTCCATTAATAGTCACTTGATATTTTTCTCGGTTAATACGCCGTTTGGTGAATATAATATGACTACTTTTTAACTCGTTTATTACTATTTTCCATTGGTGAAACCAATCCACTGTCTGGTCGATAGCACTTTGAAGCTGCTGAGTAGCCGTAATGGGACAGTGATGAGTAGCTATAATTGCTGTGTCATCAGCAAAGGTAGCAATAAACGAGGTTTCTGGGATGTCACTAGTAAATATAGAATACAAAAGTGGTCCCAGGATGCTTCCCTGGGGAACACCTGCCTGGATTTTATATATCTGTGATTGACTGTTGCAAACAGTTACTTGAAAATAGCGCTCTTCTAAGTACGACATCAAAATATTGAAGTATTCTAACGGTAGAATTTGCTTACATTTATATAGCAGCCCTGAGTGCCAGACTCTGTCAAATGCCTGCTTGACATCGAGGAAGACGGCTGAGCATATCATCTTATTTTCAAGACATTCTTCTATTAGTTTTGCGACTCGATGAACCTGTTGCACTGTAGAATGGCCAGAACGAAATCCAAATTGGTGATTGGGGATAATCTTTTTGTTGACAATAATTTTTTGCAATCTTTTTAATATGAGTTTTTCGAAAACTTTAGAAAGTATTGGAAGGAGCGAAATAGGACGGTATGATGTCACATCTTCAGGAGGTTTACCTGGTTTCAGCACCATTAGAACTTTAGCAAATTTCCATAGCACAGGAACATATTGCAGTCTTAGGATTGAATTGTATAAATACGTCAACAATACCACGGCTTTCTTTGGGAGTTGCTTCAGAATCGCTCCTGTGATTAGATCGAATCCGGGAGCTTTTTTGTTATTAAGCTTCTTGATTATGGATCCAATTTCTCCAGGTGAAAAAGGTTTTATCCGTTTGTTTGAAGTTGTCGGGTACTGGTTCAAGTAATTGTGTATCGACCCCTCTAAACGTGATTTTATTTTGTTTGGTTTAAAAATATCTTTTAAATAGGTCGCAAATGTTTCTGATTTCATGCTGTCGTCTGTAGTCCAATTCCCATCTTGCATTTTTATAGGATTATTTCGAGTTTTTGGCCGCTTCATATATTTTGTTGCTTTCCATAACGAGTAACCGTCATCCTTAGAATTGGATAGGCTGTTAACATAATCCGTGAATGTATCGTTTTTAAATCTTTTGATTAACAACTTCAACTTTTTAGTCTGTTTATTTAGTTGTCTCTTATCATTAGGGCATCTTGTTTGCATCCAACGTTTACGTACTTTTCTTTTAATGGCGACTTCTTTACGTATATAATTTGGATATACACCCTGTCAAGAAAGTATCGGGAATTGTCAATTTAAATCTCCCGGGTAATAGCTAGGCAGATAATTTTTTTTTTCCAGGTTGGTACAACTGTTTTGTATTATGATGCCTATTTTTAGCGCGATATGTCAACCAGTGTGTTTACAGCAGCTGTTAAAATCAGTCGACCTTGAAGGTTTTGTCGAAGTTTTACAATGAGTGAAAATATTGAACAACGTACTTGTGTTAAATTCTGTGTTTCGAACGAAATTTCTTGTGCCGATACACTGAAAATGTTACAGAAGGCTTTTGGTGAATCTGCTTTATCAAAAACGCGGGTTTACGAGTGGTACAGAGCGTTCAAGGATGGTCGGGAGACGGTCGAAGACATGCCTCGCTCTGGACGGCCTTCAACGAGTGTGACCGATGATAACGTCGATAAAATCAAGGAAATCGTTGCTGAAAATTGTCATGTGAGCTTGAGAGATATGGCTCATGGATTGGGCATGTCACACGAGAGCGTACGTACGATTGTGCACGAAAAATTGGGTATGCAACGCGTTGCGGCTCGGCTTGTTCCGAAAGACCTGAATTTGTTTCAAAAAAAGTACCGAGAACAGGTAGCTGCAGACATGCTGGATCGAGCCAATTTGGATCCTACCTTCTTGGAAAAGATAATTACTGGTGACGAGACATGGGTGTACGAGTACGACACGCTTACGAACCAGCAATCGTCCGAATGGCGGCCAATTGGCGCGCCAAAGCCGAAAAAACCTCGCCAAAGCCGATCGAAAGTGAAGATCATGTTGATTGTTTTCTTCGATATTCGAGGCGTGGTACACTATGAATATGTGCCAGCCGGACAGACAGTCACCAAAGAGTTTTACTTAAGTGTTTTGAGACGTTTGAGAGAGGCTATCCGTCGTAAACGTAACGATTTGTGGGTCGACAATTCTTGGATTCTCCATCACGATAATGCGCCGTCTCACAAAGCCATAATTGTGAATGAGTTTTTGGCCAAACACTCGGTAAATATCATCGAACAACCGCCGTATTCACCAGATTTAGCACCCTGCGACTTCTTCCTATTCTCAAAACTCAAATTTCCGCTACGGGGAATGCGCTTCGAATCGATTGATGACATCAAGACGAATGCGACGCGAGAGCTAAAGGCCATCCCGGAAACCGCCTATCAGAAGTGCTTTGCCGAGTGGAAAAAGCGTTGGCATATGTGCATCGCTTCGAATGGATGTTATTTTGAAGGTGTCAAAATAAATTTGGATGAAAATTAAAAATTGTTCGTTTTATTTAACAATTCCCGATACTTTCTTGACAGGGTGTATTACAGTTTGCCTGAATTGTTTGTTCAGCGGAGGAGTGCTTGAGTAAGCTGCATTGGTTATTTGGTTAGTGAATAGATTTACAGCATCATCAATACTTGATTTTGTTTTTAACGAGATAGAGAGATTTATTGCACCATCTAAAGTCTGTCTGAATTTATCCCAGTCAGTAAGCCTGCTGGTTAGAGTGGGTCTCTTTTCCTTTAGCCACACTTGATCACTGATTGTTAATATAACCGGCGAGTGATCGGAAGATAGGGAAAATTGATCATTAGTGACTTTAAGATATGTTTGGGAGATACCTTTGGCTATGAAAAAATCCAATAGATCCGGAATTTTATTCTTATCTGTTGGCCAGTATGTGGGCAGTCCTCCTGATATGATATCACAATGTTCTGTTTCAACAGCAATTTTTAAATTTTTGCCTCTAGGGGTAGTTAATCTGGAAGCCCAGTGTATATTTTTTGCGTTAAAATCTCCTCCAATTATAAATCGATTACCCATTCCTTTTATAAAATCTATAAATTGTGTAGGCTGTATTTTGTGCTTTGGGGGACAGTAGACAGCTGCAACGTTCAAGGTGTTATTTGTCTGTTTTATAGCAATGGAAGTAGCTTGAAGGTATTCTTTGCAGTAACTGTGCCTTATATCATGAGGAATGCTATCTTTAATAATGATTGCTGTCCCAGCATGCGCTTTGTTATCGGGATGTAATGTCCAGTATGTTTTATAACGTTTCAAGTTTATATAACTTTTATCAGTAAAATGAGCTTCTGATATAAGCATGATGTCAATATCGTTTGTGTGCAAGTAAAGTTCTACTTCTAGCTGATGTTGTAACAAGCCATTCGCATTCCACAAGGCTATTTTATAACATAATGATTGACTTGGTCTTGTAGGAATCATTTTGTTTTTAACATAATAGACATAATGTTAGTGATAATGTCATTAAACATATTTGCTTGTTGCTGAATAATGTCTTTAAATAGTGTCCGAATTTCATCCAAAAACATGTTTAGTGTTTGTTTAATATCCCAGTAATTTTGGGAGAACGTTGCAGTGTCAGATAAGTTCCCTCTGGTAGCCTGAGCATACGATTTAGGCTTTAGAACCTGAGCTTGTTCTCGTTGTCGAGATCTATCTCTTGTTGTGGGATATTTTAATTCGTTTGGTGAACGTTGTACTGTAGATAGCTGAATTGTCACGCCCGGTTGAGGATCTGAAGAGGGCACATTTATTGCCGGAGTTTGAAGCTGGACATTACCTTTCTTAACCGAACTTTTTTCACCGTATCTATGCGTTTGGATTTTTTTATAAATTTCACATCCCCTATAATTTGCAGGATGGTTACCTTGACAGTTAGCGCACTTCGCTGCCTGGTTAGGTGGTTTGTTGCAGTCTTGTGAAATATGGCTTTCGCCACATTTAACACAGGCAAAAGCTCTATTGCAGTAACTTTTGGTATGGCCAAATCTTTGGCATCTAAAGCACTGTGGGATAATGTTTTTTTTGTGTGGAGTTTCTATTTTTACTTTCATGTTAAGCAACGACTGAATCTTGTAGATATCAATGTTAGTTTTGTCGGGCTCTAAGTCCACAAAGAACAGTGGCAAGGGCTGCTTGCTTACCCTATGCTTAACATTTATCACATTTCTCACTTGGTGTCCATATTCAACTAGAGCAGCGGCAATATCCTTAGTATCGACAGAGTGGTGGAGGTGTCTAATCACTGCTCTGAAACTTCTATCTGTTTTGATCTGATAGGTGTGGTGTTCGATCTCTTCGTCCTTGAAATATTTTATTAGACGTCGGTAATGTTCGACTTTGTTTGTTTTGATTTCCACCCTTTTATCAGTTAGAGCTCTGCAGGATATATCGGTCGCTGGGATAACAAGGATAATGTCTCCCAGCATTTTTGTGTAATCAACAACTCCATAAACTATTATTGGGGGCGGTCTCGGTTCTTTAGTGTTGTTATTACTACTATCTTCACTAACTTCTTTGTCATCGTTTTTGTCATCTTCCACTGATAGAATAGCGAATCTGTTACTGCTACGTTTTACATTTGTTTCTACTGTATCGGAAGAAACACTTCTTGCAAACTGTCTTTGTCTTTTCCTCCTAGTGACTTCTTGCCAGCCATGATCAGGAAGAATATTTGGCTGGAGATCATTTTCTTCCACCCGATTTGAGGAATATGGACTTAGTGGAAGAGGAGCATACACGTGAGTAGACGGGATCTCCTGTTCCGACATCAGGGCTGATTTATCAGAATTTATATAAAATTGATCATTATACTCTATATTAGATTCATAATTGTTACTGCCATTATCGTTAGTATTGTTAGTAGCGACTGAAGGCATGTAAACGTCATTAGTGGTGTTAGTAGAAATTGGAATAAAATCACCTGAATTTGATGTATATGGTGTTGGATCTTTTGATGAAATACTGTTATCAGTAGTTTTGAAGGTCAGAGATTTGCGGCTAAGTTTCGGCGAGCGAAGAACCGACATTTTGATAAGCTTGATGGATACGTAAGAAAACCGGCTTGCTTATCAGCAAGCCGATCTCGATTGAATTTAACGGCTAAAGATTTATTACGATAAGCACGCGTGAACACGAACTATATTTGTTTATCAGCGTAATAAAAATATTAGCGACAATAGAACGCGAAACACACAACCAGAATATAACACTTTTTGAATATATATGAGGTGTAAAATAGCAAGATATATATATTAAAAAAAAAAAAAACGTATTACAAAAAAAGTATTTATTTGTAACTGAATGATTTCCATGTTTTTTCATCTTTGTATTCCTGAAAATTATTAGTGTAATATTTGAAATTGTGTAACATAATCATACCATTAACTTTTATTACTGAATTCTACTTTTCAGATTGTGATTGCAGAAGTATGCAAAAACTTAGTTTTTATGCATAATGTTTTATTGTTTAATGGGTACGGGTGTTAATTGAACTATCTATCTTAATTACAAAAATTATACAGTGGAAACCGTTTAACACGAAACTGAAGGGACCGAAATATTTCTTCGTGTTAAAAGGATTTCGTGTTAACCGAAACATGCAAAAAAAAACGAAAATAAAAAATTAAAAACTCACCAATATTTTTAATGACGGTAAAATGTATCAATTCGATTTTCCGGTAACATTAGCACTTGTAGGTAGTACATATATACACTTCAAATAATTACATTATAAAAAAAACATTAAAAATTATTGTTTTTTGGGAAACTTGTCGACCGAAATTAAGTAGTATTGCATTCCCAGGGGGTAAATAATAGTAACCATTGTTAATTTTATTTATCTGTTAAGGGATGCGACTGGAAAAGCAGGTATATTTGTCCTTCTGAGAAGCAAAATCTTTTCGTGTTAAACGATTTTTGTCTCATGTTGTTTTGTGATAAAAGAAAAAAAATGTATGTAATTATATGGCATTTTGTCAGGACCGTAGTGTTGTTTCATATTAAGCGATTTTTCAGGTTAACCGGTTTCGTGTTAAACAATTTCCACTGTATTTTGATTTAAATGTGAATTGTTACATTAGCATATTTTAATATTACAAACTAAACTATAGACGTAATACAATGATTATGCCTTTCTAGGTTTAAAACTCTTTTGATCTGATTTCCTTTTGGTCTAAGAAATAATTTGTAATGAATCAGATAATTTATGTGCAATTATTTTTTTTTGTGTGCCTTTATTAAAAAAGCCCTTTTCAGAGCTACTGTAATATAAATGTATTTTATTAATTTGGTCTTTTGTTTGTTCCTTGAAACACATTTATTTCTATGAATTTTTGTTAATAAAGTAATTTTAATCATTCATTGCATGAATATCAATTTGAGTAATTATAGCAGTTGATTTAATTTGGTTAATATTTAAAAATGATAAAAACGGTTAAACAAAAATTAAAATGACTAGTTACTAGTGTATATACTTTTATAAGCACCTAGTACTTCTGTTCTTAATTTTTTTAAAATCATGTGATACATGTAAATGAATGTCATACCTTCAAAATTAAGTAATATTAATAAATTTTAAGTCAATACAAGGGAGCATTTAAGTATTACATAAGCAGTCTTATGGTATGGGGTGGGGGATTAAATTTTTTCTTACTTTTGCTGACAAAATGAGGAGGGGGGATATTATAAATCTTATATAATATTAAAAAAGTTATAAAATAATAAAAATGTTTCCAAAACAATATTTATAATTTAAATTAATAATTCTATTTTTATTATTTTATTATTGTACATCGAAGTTCTTTTCATATTTCTAACCAAAAATAAATAAATAAATTTTCTGAGAAATTACTTAATACTATACTGGGAGGGGAGGGGTTTAAAATCATTGAAAGTTTGTTAATATAATACTTGAACGCCCCCTAAACAGGGCTTGAAAGTCAGCCGAAAGCCAAAAGCTAAAAACCGAAATCCAATCATTTTTAGATGCCATAAGTTTAATTCAAAAGCCATATTTAAATTTTCATTACCTAAAAGCCTAAAGCTTAAGCTATATTCAAAGTTTAAACAACCTAGAAACGAAAGTTTAAGCTGTATTTTAAAAAAAGCTAAATTAAGCTTTATGTTCGGCTTAAGCATTTTTTGATTGTACATATACTTCTCAAATTCATTGGCTGAGGTGCTTATTTCTTCTAGACTATCATTAATAAAATAAGCATACAGCATTGTCAAATAGATGAAAATTTTCTGTATTTTAAATTTAAACAGCTAAGAGCCAAAAGCCTAAGCCATATTTCAAATTTGAACAGACAAAAGCCAAAAGCTTAAGCTATATTTTTCAAGGACATAAGCTGTATTAAGTTTAAGCCATATTATTATTATTCGGCTGTCAAACCCTGCCCCTAAGTAGCTTATTTAGAATTCACAAATTTTAATAATATATAGTAAAATCTCATACAAATGACCCTGAAAGATCATATTTGTAAAATTTATGTTACATTTATATTGTTATTCTCTCAAAATGCACTATTATAAGTTTTCAAAATAATAATGTAATAAAAAATATGTATACATTTCTACAGATAAAATAAACGGCAATTAGTGATAAAACTTAAAGAATAGAATGTTAGTTTTGTATTCAAACATAATACAAATTTTAACTAAATACATTATCAAATAGTATTAAAAAATGAGTTTTGGCAATTTTTATTTACAATATATTTTAGTAAAAAATTTTTACTTCTCTTCACAACTGCAATAATGCACTCTTAGGAATCTTTTATAAAAATGTAATTGTAATGGTTCTCTATTTTTTCCCATTCTTTTTTAAATAACATGATAAATTAGAAAAATCTTGAGCAACAAAATAGTCTGTGTTCACTTATAGAAAATTCTTTCGTTATATATTTACAAGTGAACTTAAATAATTACAAAAGAGCTATGCGCAGTATTATTTTTACTCTGAAACCATTTTCCTAAGAATTTAATTTTTCATGTAACTACATATTACGATTATTTAAAACATTATTAACAGATAATTTATTTCTTTTTTACATCCTGTTTTTCTCTAAACGGCGGGTAACCTTAAATATTTTATACATTACATTTGATCTAGTTATTTAATTTCGATACTTATATAAATTATTTTTAAAAATACAGAATGTTAAAAGTGTATATATTTATTTATCATTATTCCAATTCAAAATATCTATATATAAAGACAAAACAGTTCAATACCATTTTCTCTTCGATTTATTAACCAATTTTATTTATTTATTTTTTTTGTTCAGTAGCTATTGATGACTTGTGTTATCAATAAAAAATTTTTGGGAATAACTTATTCTCCCATATTTAAATAAAAAATAAATATAAAAAATGAAAAAAGAAATCGCTGACTAGTAAATCTGTTATTATTAAAATGTTTCAATTTTTCTTAATGATCATCATTATTGGCTTTTTTATATTGTACTAAATCTTAAGGTGACATTTAATATCAATTAAAGCAGGGTTTTTAAATTGTGACTGTTTATTATTTTATTGAAATTATTTTTCATTCAATTATAATAGTACTGAACTGTTTTGTATTGCAAGTACATATAAAAATTATGTTCTTAGATATACAATGAACGAATGTGTAAGGATAGCAAAAAAAAATTTGGAACTATGCAAATTCATGTTTTTCTCAAATTTTTAATAATAATTATGGTCGAATTTTCGACTAATGGACGAACACTAGTATATTAAAGTTCTTAAAAAAAAAAAATTAAAGCATTTTATCCATATCGCATCAAGACATATTAAAAAATACAGAAACATTTTTATTCATTAGATACCATCATAAATATTCTTACTTAAATCAATAAATAACTCCTACTCCTTAGATTATATTTCACATTTTCTAAATTTGCTTAAATATTTAATTTGCACACTTCATTGAATAGAATATGTAAATTTAAAAATACTTTAAGACTATTCCTCATTTAACTTTTGTCTGAACTGTAATAGGCAAATGTAATATTAAATTACTTCTTTACTCAGTTCAAAAAATTCTACTTTACATTTTACTAGAGCAATTATAGTTCAATTATTCATCTATTTAAATAACTTTGGTTTAAGAGTTTTTATGATTTATAAAATTATTTTAAAAAACGTATTTATAAGTAATTAATGCTTTTTAATATATCAGATTTACTTCCTTATAAAAATAGATTTCTTATTTTGGATTTACTTACATTTACATATCATAAATGAGTATCATCCAGTAGCATTTATTTTTTGAAAATTTTTGATTTTAAATACATTAACTAAAAACTTCCCAATGTTACAAATTCAGCTATATATCCCATTTTCCCATCCTACTTTCAAACTATAATTTCAACACAGTTCTTAATGGAGTACATTAATTTTAACTTGGTATATTTAATATAAATTGTGAGTTCAATTCTGTCCGAATAAAAATCGACAATGGATTAGATGTTATTCCATAATAAATAAATTGAGCAAAAAATCCTGGTAAAATACACAAACAACCTTTCCAACGCAAAATATATTTTCGTAATTTATATTACACACAAATATTAAAAATATACACAAAACATGCATGTAACATTGGAAATAAACATAAAAAAAAAAAAGGGCATTGATTATTTATAAATTAGCAATCTCTAAAATTCATATAAATACATATCGTTTAACTATATTTTCGTAATAATACAAAATAAGGTAAATTAAACATTAACAAGAATAACGTAAATGACGGAAGAATATGTATACAACGCATTAAACTATTAAAATGTAAATATAAATTACAAATCTGTACTTATTTCAAACTGATGATGGGTTACACATATGTAACTCTGTGGTACATGAAATATGTAAAAAATCGCATTAACATGCACATAATATTTTTAACGAAAAAATAAACTTTCATAATTCACATTAATCAAATTAGTATAAAAATAAAAGCAGAATATGCGCATATTAGTATACTTAAGCGAAAAAGACATTTATCAGTTTCAAACTGCTAACCTATAAAAATTCACATAATAACATTCGTTTAATCACATCTCCATAATGATCTCAAAAAACGATAGTAAACTAAATTTCAATAAACTGTACTTAGCTGACGGAAAATACAAATACACCGTAACAAATTATTAAAAAGTAAACATAAATAACTTGCACAACTATCGCCCTATAGCGTTGTATTAGTGTCTGCAGTTCTCTGTGTTCCTCTAGAGAAGCAACTAAAATATTCCGTTCGGTGCAGGTAATTTTCATCCAGATCTTTGGGATCTGAAGAATGACCATCAGAGCAGCATTACAATCTGGGAAACAATTGTTTGTTTTAGGTTTTATATAGAGTTCGATAAGTCAGAAGTAAATTGTCGACCATCAACTTTTAATTGAACGAATTAGTTTGATTAAGAACCGAATTACATGAAATCAACAATCGATTTTATATTAATGCAAATAATTCTTGAAAATTGCAAGATGTCTTCCGCGCCATATTGAATCTTGGACATTGCCCGGTTTTTGCATATAATCGCTACTCTTTTCTGAAATTGTTATTATTTTTCTTCGTTATTTCTGTTTTGTTTGTTTTTAATTATTTTATTCTTAGTTCGTTTTAATTCTTATTAGTAATCTTCATTGTAATGGAAGCCTTTTGTTGCTCGCTATTTACTACTTATTTTTCCAACAAATCGAATTTAATGAAACATCAGCAAACAAAACATGGCAATAGAACAACTTTTTATTCGATTTAAAAACCCAGTGAAATCCCTTATAAGGACGAAGATTGCTGGAAGCGGCAGAATTACATAAAATTATATGTTAATTTTTGTTTATTATAACGACATCGGTTAAAAGGAACAAATGTATTATGACCAATTTGTCTACAGCTTATAAATTACCGCCTACAACAACGTGAGGGTACAAAATTCATATTTGAAAAGTTTTGCATATCAAAAAAAAATCTGGATTGTTTTTTACAAAAGTTATATTTGTAAAACTGAATGAACAACTTCATTGTTCAGGTTATACTGATAACGTTACATGTTAAATGCATGCTGTAAATTTAATGGAATTGCTGAAAATGTACGGCGTATTATAAGAAATATTAATAAAAGACTGCTACTTATCTCGTCATAATAAACATAAACATAAATTTCTTCAGAAATACGAAAAACCAATTACCATCGCTTTTACGTAGAAATTTCTTTATCTTTTTTAGTTTTTATTTTATATTAGATTCCATTTCCATGTATAAAGAAAAAATTAAGTGTTTCAGCTTTTGAATGCAATAAAAACATAATTACAAATAAATGATTATTTTTTTAATTCCTGAAAAGTTATTCCATAAAATATGTCATAACGAAGTAACTGCTCCATAACAGTTAATCTTGCATATCCAAAAATTGCTGGAAGTAAAGACGAATCGGTAATAACGACCAAATTATCCACCTCCTTCGTTATTGTTATAACCGATTTTAAATGTATTTACTTTATAATTACGAGTATACTCAGCTAATTGCATCATGTTTGAGCAAAAACTTTATTCTTTGAAATTTTTATGTTTCGTTTAAAATTAAAAACAAGTCAAAGCCCCTACAAGTTCTCACTCAATGAATTTATTGAAATTTTATTTTACCTTTAGTTTCGCAAATAAGACTGAAATTACAACATTTTCTGAGAAAAAAGAAGAAGTTAATAGTTCATAAAAAAATAGATATATCTCAAAATTACGGAAAAAAACCCAAATGAGAGAACAAAGTTAACAGTATATTTTCACGAACAACGTCCTACGATAATCAAAATAAACGAATTCAGAAAATTTCTGCATCTTTTGCTCTCCTGAAGGAAAATTTGGTCGCCGTTAATGCGATATTCTGTAATTTTTTAGAATTTGAATACAACTTTGCACACACAATACACGCAATTTAATAATACTTCCTTCTTTTTTTAAATTATTTCAGTAACAAAAAATTATTCATATTGGCTTATCAGTATTTCCTACCAGGTAAAAAATTTTCCTTTCTCAGTTTGCTTCCCAATGGTACTATACTAAGTATACAGGAATATACAGTTTTTGAAAAAAACGAAGAATTATAATCAAAAAAGAAAGTATAAAAAAATTTTACAGAAAGTCTCTAAAACAGGTCTGGATAAATTAATTATAGCGGGGAAATATACTTATGCAACATACATAAAATAGTGACAAGTTATGTAAAAGGCGACTAGAATTCCTTTTTTTAAATTTAAAAGCTAAAAAACCATGTTATCCGAATTTTTTTCTGGCAAATATCTTTCAAAAAATACTAATCCCGTTTAGTCTGAAATGGTGAAATTATTCATACGAGAAGTTTTAACTTGTTATTTAAAATCGCAAACATTAAAAAAGATATGAAAAGAACCTCGGTTTATGACATTTGTGGAGATAATATTAAAAAAATAGTAGAATTGTTTTAAAACGATTTATGACTTTTTACGTATTGAATTTAACTATACATAAAATCTGCTCATATTTAGTACGTGTACGTTTAATTCTCTTTTATTAAACCAAAAATAGAGCTAAATACACAATTTCTCATAAAACAAGATACTTTAAAATTTCAGTACACCAAGTCAATCCTACTCACATCACTAGAGAAACTGTATGAAAATTTACCATTGTAACATTACGTAAAATCTAAAGTCTTACAAAAGAATCAATGGTTGAACAAGTGAACAAATAAAAGAAAAAAATAAATAATGTTATTTGTAGATATTTATACTTTACTGGAGGGGATTCGGTGAAGGAAAAAATTATTTTCAGAGAGGTAATTTTCATCGATAATGGCGAACATAATACGTTTCTCATTTTAATAGACCTGCACTTTTTGAACTTTTTTCATGACTTCCAAGAGTATTAAATATAGAATAAAATATAAAAATAAATATCTTTAGTCAAATCATTTATTTGTTTACTAAAAATTATAGTTGATTTCAAGTATACAGAAATTATAATGAACAAAAAATCGTACTTTTGAATAAGAACCTGTTTTTACTGCATAATAAGTTAAACCATGGTAATTAAAGGAGTAAAGCACCTTCGGTGTTTTTCAGTTTTGAACAATAATTACATTTAATAAGTGTTAAAACCAAAACAATTATTTCCCGTAAGTATGTATATTGAATAAAAGTACATTTAATGCTATTTCGTACAAAATTCAATAAAATTTTTTTTGAAAATTTAAGTTTTACGTTTTAGTTGCTTGATTAATGATAATGACAAAAATTCTTTCCTTTTGTGACCCTTTAAAGTCACCACTTACAGTTTCAAAAACATTGAAATCGACTAAAATTTTTGTGATATAAATAATTTAACTGTATGTAATTTGAAATCAGTTGCAAATTACAATAAGTGTAATCTCATAAAATGAAGTTGCATATTGTCCATTTTTTGGGAAATTCGCATTTATTGATGAAATTTTAATGTTAAGATATATTTACATTTAAAGATTTCAAAATCTATTTACTATCTCGGAAAAAGTTGATATTTTAGGAACTTAAATTACCTTCGGCAATAATCTTATATTGCTGTTAAATAATTACCCAAAAATATTGAATACATGGACTAGTTAGATAATTTGAATCTGAATTAGACTCTAAAATTAAAATCACATAACTATAACTTGAAATAGAATTTTACTTAAGAACGCAAAATTGATTATATTAATTTTGGTCATCATCTGATCATCATTCATTGAACCTTATGGTTCGTTTTTTTCATTCCGTGCTTTTCAATGCTCTATGTTACATATTTGAAATCTTTAAACGGTTGCGAAATGAAGCTGTTTCATTATCTTCCTTTATTCTCTTTTTGTCTGTTTTGTCTATTATAATTTTGGTTAGCAGTTCATCCTCTCACAATATATATTAGATTATCTCTGATTTCCAGCATTCAATAAGCTGTGAGTTTTTTCACTCTATTAATGACTTCATTTTTTAACTTTTCTATTCATTTGATCACATTTCTGTAGCCTCCAGATCCTTTCTTTCCATTTCATTTATACATAGATGTTATTCATTTTTTTGCAGATTTTATCCATTCTTTCTAATAAGTAATGTGTATTTTTGCAAGAAGCCACTTTTTTGCTAAATGTATTATTATTTTTTGTTATTCTTCTCGGGTATATTCCTTTGCTCGGTGCATTATTTAAATTCAAAAAGATTATTTTTTTAACAGTAATAAGAATTATTTCAATATGAGTACTAAAAGAACCCATTTATTTTTTTTTCTTTACTTTGTTTGATTATTGATAGAAATATGTTCTTTTTATCAAATCTTTACATTTTGCTCTGCTCTTTCATTCTAACTTTTAACGTTATTAATTCACTACTTTCATTTTCTAGCCATCTTTTGTTGATCCGTTGAATTTTTTGTCAGTGCTAGTAATGTTTGATCATTCATAACAAATGTCCTAAATACCATTTTTTATTTTAACTGATATTTTTAAAGTAGCTCTTTCAAACCACTTACCATTTTCTACATGGAATATTTCTAACATTTCTTAATGAGCAAATTATGCAAGTAAAAGTTAATAAATACTTCCATTACTGACGAATGATACAAATATAGGTATGAAAAGTGCGAAATATTGAAGATAAATAAAATTTTCATAAAACAGAATATAATGTAATATTCAAAGAACTATATGACAAATTTAATGTAAAACTTTTTTTAATATATACTTTTACTTAAGTATTATATAACATAATGAATTATGTTATACAAAAAAATTTTAAATAATTATGCAGTATGTATTTTGTTTTCATAAATAATTACAGCTAAAACTTCTGGAGTTAATTAAAGACTATTACTACTTATTAACTTAGATATATAATCATATTTAACACAAATAATGAATAAACATTCATTATCAGAAATTAATAATTTTTATAAATTAGAACTTATATATTCATAGATAAAAGCATTTAAAACAAAGTTTTAAATTAATTATCTGTTATTAATTCATATTCATTTATAATTAAAATTTTTTCATAAAATAAACGATCAAAAAACGAAAGATGGAAAATGATTCAAAAGAGGAACAGAAATGATTATCAAATAATTATCTTTAAGAAATTAACGAACATAAATTTATTTTAAATTATTAAATTGTTACAATTTGTTTTTTTTTTTTTAAATGGAAAACAATCAATTAACTTATGTTTTTAATTTTAAAATAATTCTGCATGTATTTATACTTTGCATACTTCTAATAACTTTTAAAAAATATTATAGAAATAAAAAATAAAATTAATAATAATAATTAAATTATTGGCGTTTTGTATTATAAATGTAAAAAAAGGGTTTTTTATAAAAATTTTTAACAATATTTCACAATTTTATTAAAAATTTCAACCTAAACTTGATGCTGTCTGAATTGAGAATTCACAGAACCCAAAGATCCGGATGAAAATTACCTTCACCGAACGGAACATTTTAGACGATTGTGTTCCTCTAGTGAACACAATAATGAGGCGTGTCTACGGTTCAAAAATTCATGCGTTGACTAAAAACTAAAACTGCAATGACGCCATTTGTTAATCTGATTACTAGTTATGGAACGCTTATTAACAATTACGTCATTATATTGCTATATAAATTCCTTATTTCTTTGTATTTACATTACAATGATCAAATTTGTTTTCTTTCCCAGAATTTAAGTTATAATGAAAAGATGTCAATTGGAAGGGAAAAAAAGGTTGATCTTCAAATTACCATAAAACCGGCACTGGTTTTTTCCCCAATACTTTGCTCATAGATATGGAAGTAATTTTGTGTACTACTTTGCTCTTCCTGAATTTAGGGTTTATCTTTTTCAATTTATTTGTTATAGGCTTTCCCCTTTATTTTTAATTTTTTTGGTTTTCCTACGTTTTTATGAACAAATTTGTTTAATTGTAAGAATTCATTTTAAAGAAGTGAGTACATATTATAGATTCAATTACTGGAAACGAAGACGCTTCATTTTCAAAAATAATTTTTAAAATATAAGAATACATTTCAGTCAACAAAATTTTATTTATTGGGTTTCATTTTAAAATATATAGCAGCCACAAATGTGAAAGCATAAACCTTACAATTTAATCCATTGGATTAAAATTATATAGTATCTTAGTAAGTTAAGAACAAAAAAAGTTTTTGTTCAGAAGTCGCAAATTCTTGATTTACGCTGCTAAAAACATGAATTAAAGAACTATTAAAATAAAAAGTCTTATGGTTAATAATAGTATTGTGTATTATTATTAGATGAGTATTCATTTAATTGTAACTCTTGCAAACTACACAAGGTAATCGAAAATTTCTTTTTTTTTTTACTACAAACAATAAGTAATATCGGAAAAATTTACATAAAAATATAAAAATATACATTGCATTACGATTATACTTCTATAAATAACTTACCATTTTATTCATAATGTTTTATTTTATTATGTTGTGTTAATCTGTCTTGTTGGTTATATTTTAAACAACATAAATTACATGTAAACATGTTTATTAAAAACTATTATACTGTTTCTGTGTACTGTAATAAATATCTTGTTGTAGGATATTTTATACAGCTTTTAATGGGATAATTGTTAAAAACGGTTTCATAAGTATTCATAACTTATCCGTAGATTCTCAAATGACGTCATTGGGATTATAGTTTTTAGTCAATTGTAAAATTTACAGGGCACTTTTTGGATCCTTAACGTCACAAAATTATTATGTCATTTTATTTTCACGATTTTGTTTTATACACTTCGATTATTGTTTACAATAATAGTAGAAATACATATATACATTAATTAAGTACACACTGTTGTTTATATGGTTATAGTCCATTCAACGGAGAAAAAAAAAAGGCTGAGGTGTTTCCAGTAGTAAATATGGTTTTAAGTCAAAATAAAATGTTCATTGAAATCATAGGAAATTAATTTTTTGTGGTTTTAGTTTATCGAATTATCATAATTTTTAATAACAGAATGAATGAAAATTAAATTGTGGTTTTAATTTTTATTTTAATTAGATCAGTTTTTATTTGAAATTGTTATAAATAACAATAACAAAATTCAGATTAATTATAAGTGATAGAAATATAAAATAAATTGAAATATGAAAAATAAATACTACTACAAATTTTCATAGAATTTGTATATTTTTAATTTCAATTTTTTTAAATATATTATTCTTAACCAAATTATGCCTAGATAATAAATTACAATATTTGAATAAATTCCAATTATTAAAAGGATGAATACACATGTAATTCTGTAATAATAATTCAGATTTTTTTGTGTTCTCAGTGCATATGTGATATTGTATTTATTTTTGTAGTTTCCATTCTCTTATTCATTAGCACTTATAATTTTTTTAAAAGTATTTTCGCTAGTTCTGATTTCCTTATTTTTGTATTTTTCCAGTTTTATCGCAATTTACTTTATATTCTCCTTTTACTGGACATTCTTGTTTTATTCTTTTAGAAATAGTCCTTCTCAGAACTTTTATTTAAAACTGTAATGGATTCCACTTTGTTCTCCTTTTTTAACAACTGAAAAAAATAAATAAATAAATAATATAATCAGCAGTAGAGATGAAGAATTGGTCATTCTATCAAATTTTGGGATCAAGAACAGGTATAAAATATTTCAATAAACAAATTAAAATGATAATTGCAAATGTTTATAAATTTTTCTAGAAGTTAGCTGATAACCTAAATATCATTAAAAAATTTAATTTTAAATAAGAACAAAAGAACGCTGCTGCTGCTATGGGTGTAGCTAGGAATTTTTCTTAGGGGGGCAGATGATCACCTGAATATATATATATTGCTACAGATTCAATACTTTTGGCGCTATCTTTTGTTCGACATTCGAGCTAGAAATTATTCTTCGATTTATTCATTAATTCTCGGCTTCTCGAACGTCGATATATTTTACATCGCCGCTTTGTTGTGTCTTGGTTGCTTATTTGGCCGATACCAAAAATCCCCGAGATAAGTGGTGTGATCGTCGAGTACACGGTCGTGCTGGGGTAGAGACTTTATAGTGTCTGAGTGGTAATGGTCAGCAGCTAAGACAATGATATGCACGTGCGGCAAGAAGCGTTGTATAAGATGTGCCGAGTAATGTCGAGCCGAGAAAATATTATAAAAGGCAGGGTAATTTATGTGGTATTATTATAAGAAATGTTCTAGAAAATTTGGCAGTTATAATATTAATTGATAAGGTACTGGGTAATTTCAGTGATTGACTATGTGGTTCGGTAAAAGCCCATCGTGTACTGAAATCTTCGTACGTGCATCTTGCACTGTAATCTGATAGACAGTTAATTCGTTTCTCGAATCAAGAACGGTCGTTCGTTAATTTTTGTCGTGAGACCACGCCGTCGTGTGTAACTGTTTTACACTAGACATTGTTAAATTCAGCGTGCATTTATAATAATTGATCGAAATCTCGTTTTTTTTGTATAATTTTTTTTACTAGTCAAAACCACATTTCTTTTTCTCTTACGCATTTTTTACGCAGTCACGTCACTTATCTGTGATTTTTCTGAATACATACGTTCTTTTTCACAGAAGGTTTCATTTGGACACGTGGTGGGCCCGTGACATCTCCACCGGGGAGACACCACCGCCTTCGACCAGCGGTTTCACAATAAAAAAATAAAAGAATTTTTTTTCTTCGAATCGAGAATAAAAATTTTATTTTATTTTTTTTCTTCTTGCATTCTTTTGATAAATATATATATATATATATATAGAAAAAAAAAAGAAAAAGCCTAATGTTTTACTAGAGGTTTCTGGTAATTCAAATAGCAGAAATTAAAAGATTTATATCGAAATCATGTTAATTTATATTAAATGACCCCCTAAACAAGGGACTCAAATAGCGAGAATTCATATCAAAAGGCGCTCAGAAACAGCGACTGGAAAACAATGTTCACATCAAATGGCTTCCCGAAATCAGGGACTTGAAGAAGAGCCTGAGTTTACATCAAGTGGTGCTCTGGAACAGGGACCCATAGTAATATTCATATATCAAATGGTGCTCTGGAACAGGGACCCAAGTAATATTCACATCAACGCCCATGGCTGCTGCATGTGGAATAGTAGTAGAAAACGTTTTTAGTATTAAAAAAGATATTGATAAATTGGAAAATAAACTAATTTGTGCTATTTTTCTATATTGAAGTATTTTTATGTTACACAAAATGAAAATTCATAAACAATCATCTGATAAAATTTTACAATAACTTGTGTACTTTAAATGGTGTAATGTTTAAAATCGCCATGTACATGGGGGTCGCCAGTGGGGGACAAGGGGGGGGGGGGCAGCTGCCTCTCCTGGAGCTTTGAAACTTTTTAATCAACTAGCCATGATGAGTATGCATAGGCGCATAATCATGAACAATTTGCCAGAAACCCACAAGAATTATGTTTTAATTAAGATTTTATTCTTGTTTAATAAAATATTAAGCCTTTACAACTTATAAATTTTAGTTTTCTTATAACTCATATCCTCTTTCTATCATCTTACCCCCTAGCGGCTAGCAACTCTTCTTGCCCCCCCCCCAGATCATCGGCTAGTGACACCCTTGGCCATGTAAATTATAAATTTATTTTATCTTTATTTGCTTTCAATCTGTCATTTACCATCGTAAATAAGCCTAATTTATTTACTTCTTAATAAACTTTAAATACACATGTAATCACTATAACAAATACTGTTTGCTTCCATTTATTATCAAATTAACAAATAGAAATACTGAAAAATGATAAGAATAGTGTTGTTGACATTACACGATCAGTACTCAAATAAATTTATCATCTTGCCTAATTTAATTATGCGTGTAATTGAAATAATAATAATAATAACTGTTTAGTGTTTTCATTATGTAAAATCTTCACTTTTGAATTTATAATTTAAGTAAAAATTATGCAAATTTATTAATGATTACAAAATGAGCCTAAACATGTGGACTTGGAAAAATGAATGAACAAAATAATACTAAAATGAACTAATTATTTCCATTAATAAATTAATAAATATATGTTAGATTTATTTTTTGTTTTTTATTGGAGTAATGACTAAAATATATTTAAAAAATAGGTAATTTTGAATAAAGAAATAAATATTCCAGTTTAAATTTGAATAATTTATATATATATACAAATGAATGTATGTATGTCTGTATGTCTGTATGTTCTCTACAGACTCCGAAACTATTCATCCAATTTTTATGAAATTTGGACAGTTTAATTACAGGGTTGGGGGGGGGGGGTAGTGTAGACAACTTCAAAGTCAAAAAAAAAAATATAAATAAATTATGAAATTAATAAAAATTGATCGAAAATGCGGCCAACTAGCGCCAAAACACAAATTACCATCATTCCCGACAGATGGCGTCACAGTAAAGAAATTATTCCAGTATGTGTTATTTAGATCGCGGTCGGGAATTCTGCCGTTCGTCGGGTTTCGAAGGGGGCTCCTTTAATATTATTGTATATATAAAAATCAATTGCGCATGTATAAAATATCATAACTTGAGAATGGCTCGACCGATTTGGCTGTCTTTTTGTTTTTTGTTGTGTTCATAATTGTTGGGATAAGGTTTGTATGAAAGAAAATTTTAGAAAAATTCATCCAAGAAGTCGGAACATTAAAAGAATTTGGAAAAATGGCGTCACGATTTGACGCTCAGTTTGTCAGTTCTGCTGTCACATGATTTCATAACAACAACAAATTCCGCATTGAATATTAATATTTTTTTGCGAAAAAGAATTAAATTGAAAACGATAGTTCAGTGTGTTATCGGTGGTGTTTATATCATTAGTGCATTCAAAACTGTAAAATTCATCAATTAAAATTTAAATAAAATGATTACTATGGTAAATGATACAACTCTAAATAACATTTTATTAATTTATGGCGTAAGTGTAATAAAAAATTTATGTTCCGTTATTACTCTTTTTGCGTTACTGAAATCATCAAAGCGCCATGGCATAATCTAAACAAACAAATCTTACCCCTAGCTTAGCTGCTGTAATCATTGCAGAAAGTTAAAAAAAAGGTAGCATTTTCTATTAGTTTTTACAGAGAAATAAAAAATCCTACAACGAAATTTTTAATATTTGCTACGGGGGGAATGCTTTACACACTCAAATTCGAAATCCTTACGCAACTACAGTAATATGGCGGTGCGCTGCAATTGATGAAAACGTATCCGGTACTAATGGACATAATTAGAAAATGAAAAACAAATTTCTTTGCACATTTTATGAGAGGATCAACATTTCACCTTCTCTAAACAATAATGATAAAAGCGGTAGAATGAAAAAGGGGGCGAGGAAGAAGGATTTTTTGACTCCAAAATATTAAGACGTGAACTGGAGTTACAAAAGTAGGAGAATTATTGCAGGTAGCAAGAAGTTGAGACAAATTTCGTTAAATGGTGGAGTCCATGAAAAGTTTGTTAAGCTACATCCGAATCGGGTTGCATGAAGAAGAAAACAAAATGTATCTTTCCTTATACCGTCATCGTAAACAAATCGTTTTCTCTTATATTAGGGACCAGGATATTTCATTTTTCGATTTTTAATGCCTTCGAATAGTTTTCATTGTTCCCCTATTCTTGCTATCACTGACGCATATATTACATGTTCGGTCTATGATATTTAAAGTAGTCTCCGGATAACACCGGAGTTACTCTTCTTTCGTAATTTGCACTCATGGTCCACATTTGTTTTTTGCCGCCCGTCCATTACTCGCGTATTATCCGTTCGTATTCGTGGTTTAATGTGTGTTCGGTATTTTCGCAACATTTGGATATATTCGCATAAAATATTCAAAAGAGAAAATCGCGTAATTTAATTTCTGAAGGAAGCATGATTTTGTGAGCCGAGCAATTGCTCGGTGCGCCGGGTACTTACAATTAAATAACATGACGCGTGATTCGGTTAGGCAATGATGCTTCGTTCAATGGTTCGAATGCTGCTGCAGGTAACGGAAAAGGGTAAACAAAAACGATAGTGCGCGCTAGATTAATATCGGGAAAGAGAAAAAAACATAACCAACGACCTAACTTCACAAGTACCGCGAGAACTATCGAGAAAAATGAAACATTCACGTTTCGGCAATCAGGTCACGAAAGAAATTTGAAGAATACAAAAAGATTGTCCTAACAATGAGAAATTTATAATAACTGAAGGTCCTTGATCCGAAAAATTGGTGATCGGCAGGAAATCGAAAGATCGACTGCGAACATTACAATAGTGTTTTTCGTGTTCCGAGTTATTCAGACCTCTTCCTATTTTCATAAAAAAGCTATATATATAAAGACTATATTTAAGAACCGAATTTTGAAAAAATATACTCTTAAAGTGGAAAGACTGGAAACTAATAAATAGTCCACAGCTCTTTCCATGGTAACTGGGGGGTCACTATTTTTTTAAATTAGTGTATTTCAATCACTAGAATATAAGAAAAATACGAGGTCTCCAAAATTTTATAATTAAAGAGCCCAAATTTTGAAAAATAATTTAAGTGTACAAATTCTGAAATGTTTAGAGTGATGGTCAACAGTGACTTAATATATCATCACTTAGATTCTGATAAAAAAAAAAAAAAAAAAAAAAACAAATTTCATCATTGCATATAAAAAAGTAAATAATGCTAATATCTTATTTTAAAAAGAATTCAATTTAACATATTCCTGTCACATATATTACCCTACTAGCAGTTTCAGGGTTTCAGATATTTCAATCTTGAATTTTACTTTTTTGATTGATGTATTCGTGTACTTCTTTTTTTTTTAAAAAAAAAAATAAATATATGTGAACGCTGCAGTCGTTATGAAAATTTACTAAGTGAAATGATTTAAAGTGCGAAGTAACGGGCCGCGAAACGCAAGTGGGAATAAAGGAAAACTAAACAATTTCACTTAGGATAAAATGAAATTGGATTTTGTAACGAAATAATACAAAATTTCATTTGTAAAAACAATTTTAAAAAAATAAAAAAATAAAACGTTAGAACTTTATGTAAAGAAAAGTATTTTGGTTAGATAAATATGGCAAAATAAATAATTGTATATACATATATATATATATATATGTAATGTTCTTTTTGTTTTCCATTTGTAAATAAGTAAGGAATGCTCGTAGCAAGAAATAAAAAATTAAAAATGTTAAAGGCCTAAGATAACAGCAGAACGTATAAGCGAATATGGAAAATAACAAAATAATATTTGATACTATATTTAAAAACAGATATGTATAACTTTTTTTTTATTGTCTTTTGTTTAGGATGATACTATGTTAAGAAAAGATATGTATACATTTTGTTTTGTTTTCTTTTGTTTAATCGTTTAGATTATTTGTAAGTTTAAAAAAAAAAAAAAACATAAAAAGGTTATATATAAAAAGATAAAGAATCGAAAAAATGGACTGCTGCCCCGGTCTAAATTATCTACCTACCATATCTGTTACTATCATCTAACCGTTCATTCCAGCTGTGTAGGCCCTCATTTTACGATTTCATTAAATTTATTTAAAAAATTTAAGTTTCACGAGAATTGAACGGCGCAAGATAATGAGAAATTGCACTTATTTTTTGGATTTTGCTTTGGGCAACCGTAGAAAATTAGAATATTGCAAAAACGTTTCCTCAATCTGCTAATAGCAGACAAGCCAACGTTCAGGCAGGACAATGTCTGCCGGGTCTGCTAGTATTGAATATTTGACAACAACATTGAAATAACGACTTTTATCAAAATTTTTTCATTGTCACATTGTTGTTAAATAGATTATAATAAATGTATTTAGTCTAATTTTGGAAATTAATAATGTATTGTTATTGCACTGAATGTAAGTTTTGATTAAGTTACAACTGTATATTATACTTTTGTATTTTTTTAACTAATTTTTTTCTTTCCCATTATATATGCATACAATGATAAATTATCCAATTTTATTTTATTTCTACAGTTACTAATGACACAGTAATATAATATTTAATTAAACAATGACTAATTATTTGAAATTGGTTATAAAAACATAAAAAATTAATAATATACTTGAAATCAGAATTATTTGATGAATTCGATTTGTCCAAATAATTTTAAAAGCAAAGTTCAAAACTTATGTATTGCTTTTTAAGGAAACATTGTTCATATTTATAATAGCAATAAAAAAAAAAACAAAACACAATAGCACTTACATATAAAATTAGTTGAAAAAAGCATGGACATGTTAATGTTTGTGATAAATCCCAAATCGTCCGTATATCATTCATTTTAATTCTCGGAAAATAAGATCAAACATGATTATGAAGGAAATTGTGTGACAGAAGAAAACATGCAGCGCCAGCAATGGCGCATATTTCTTTTGACCATGTGTTTTGATGTGCATATGCGCGTGTAATGCGCCTGGATGAGTAGAGGCAATGAAATTCAACAGAAGAGCCAATGCCGTTTTCCCACACACTGCTCTGGAGCAGTAGTCAGGGCAATAGACGTTGGAGCAATAGTCGGAGCAATTTCCAGAACAATGAGCACTGTTTTTTCTGATCACCGCTCCAAATAGCAACTGTTCATTTGTCAGAGCAGTGACAAAAAAGCGGCGCTGCGATTCTTGGGCCATCGCTAGTGTGCATGTATAAACGAGTATGTTCTTTTTTGGTCTCTATAGACGTATGAATAATTTTGTATAGCTTCTTTTTTTTTCTTTTTTTTTTTCTTAGTAAACTAACATACACGGTTGATGCAAAAAGTTCCAGGACTACCGATAAAAAAAAAACAAAATGAAGAGAGAGGAAATTGAAACGTATTTACTTTTCAATGTACGTTCGTACAAGTTGTTAAACGCGCTATCGAAGTCTACTGCCGGTATCGCCTTCAAACGCTCGGTCACTGCACGTTGGATGTCCTCAATGCTGTCAAATCGAGTCCCTTTCATAGCAGTTTTCAGTTTAGAGAAGAGGAAATAGTCAGCCAGAGCGAGATCGGACGAGTAAAGGGGTGAAGAAGCTTGGTGACCTGATGTTTCGCCAAAAATTGCTTCACGATGATCGATCGGTGCGAAGGCGCATTGTCATGAAGCAATGTCCACTGTTTCGATGCGTACAACTCGAGCCTAACTCATCGAATACGTTTCAAAAGTCGATGGTACTCACGTTTAGTTCATTTGCGATAAACCAACGCGTCGCTCGCTGATTTTCAGCAAGTACAGCTTGCACACGAGCCACGTTTTTGTCGGTAGTCGTCGTGTTCGGTCGTCTTCCAACGAGCTCCGTCCACTTTTAAATCGGCGATACGAAACACTTTGTACAGCTTACACATTCATCCTTGTATGCTTTTTTCATCAACTCGTACGTTTCTGATGCACACGAAAAACAAAATTTAATCACGGCTCTTTGTTCCATTATCGCAAACGTGACACAGTGCACACAGGTTCACTCACAACTAATGGTCTCCTGAGCAAACTAATGTTAGCGACCTGAAACTTTCGTCGTCTATTCTCACAACATTGAAGTATAAGTATCGCGAATTTCGGATAGATCGCGCCACTAATACGGATTTTATAGCGGCAGTCCGGGAACTTTTTCTACCAACCGGGTAGACTAACTACAATCAGTGGCTGCCGGCAGTGGTCGCTATTGTTCACGCACAACAAAACTTTCCCTAACGAGCTATGCAAGTAAGTTCATATGGACAACAAGAAACGGGCTGGTGTTCGTTCGCTTCCTGCTCCGTTTTAATTAAAGTGTTAAATCACAACGTGAATCGATCATGTTATGTCATCTTCACCTTTGTGTTTATTGCATATATGCGCATAAATACGTACATACATACATACATATATAGTGTATGCTATTTATTTGTTTATCTATTTTACTAGTAATTACAAAATAGCCGACGAAGAAAAAAGCCGTAATAATTGAAGGTGTCTTTTTAATAGTGGCGAATCCACAGGGGGGTGATAGGGTACAGCCCTACAAGAACCAAAACCTCGATGAATTTTTTTAAAATATAAAATAATAATATTATTTTATATATTATCTTTCGGCGCGCTAGCAGCTTTGACCCAGCAACTACAGAAATCATGTAAAGGGTTAAATAGAGAAACGATTAGAAATAGAGCTTAGGAAAGATTGAAGTACAGGGATTATATCTGGAGATGGAAAGGAAAGGACAAAGGAAGAACTATAAGGAGCAGGAAGACCCAGTGTTAAGGTTTTGGAGTACAAAACAGAGCGTTCAGAATCAAGGGCAGGACATTCAAAAAGATTTGGTTTCCGTCACATATGGAAGGAGAAATGGAACTATGAAGGGGACAATCGGGAGAGGAGGACAGGGAAAAACGAAAACGTGAAGAGGGTAGAAGGGAGTGATTTTAATGCAGTCTGATTAAGGAAACGATCGCGGAACGTTGATAAGAAGAGGAATGAAACCACGGCTGAGAACAGGGAACCGGCTGAATTTGAAGACACTGAAAGACGGCATCAGAAAATAAAGAAGGATAGATGTACGACCGTAGTCGGGAATGATTAGCTGAGGAAAGAAGGAGGATATCCGAGGTAGGAAAATTACAGAGTAAAGGACCATCGCGGACGACCGAACGAGCTAAAAAATCCGCTAACTCATTGCCCTCGATGCCAGAATAGCTAGGAACCTACAAAAGGTCAATAGTAATGGAGCGAGACGAGAGTAGATTGGATATGAAAAAAACGAATTAAGAGAATAATAGAATTGGAGGCATGAGAAGGAGAAGAAGAAATAGCTTGAAGAATACTTTTGGAATCGGAGACAATGTGACATATTTACTGATCCCTCTTATGAATGCAATGGATGAGACTGCGCGTAAAATGGAGATAGACTCCGCTGTGAAAATAGAACAGAAGGAAGGGAGCTTGAAGGATTCAGAGTAATGCAGTGAGAGGGAGGTAAACGCGCCGCCCACCCCGTTCTCATTTTTAGAACTGTCAGTGAAGAACGTTAGATGAGAAGGAAAATATGTATCAAGCAAGTGGAGGAATTCGGCTTAGATTGTAGAATGTGCGATGGAGCTAGTCTGGAGAGGGAGAGAGAAGAGATTAATAGTCTGCCAAATGCCGGTGAAATCATTTGAAAAGTAAGGAAGCTTGGAATAAGAAAAGACATGAGGCGAAAAATTGGAGACTCGAGCTGCTACAAGAGAAAGGATCGGGGTTTTATGAGGAACAAAACGCCATTGGTTTTTAATACCAAGATAGGAGGAGATAAGCTTAGATGAGGATAAAAAAAGACGTTTAATTAGACAATTATAACCAAGCTGCGATCTGCGGATAAAAATTGGTTGTATCGCAGACTCAGAGAGGATAGCAGGAATAGTAGAAGATTTTAGCGCTCCAATGCACAAGCGAAGGCAGCAGTTTTGAACTTTGTCTATTGTTACAACAGAGAAACTTAATTTATGCTATAAAAGTTTTGTGTTCATGTTACCTATAGATTTAATTATAACTAATATTCAATACTGTTTTCTAGTAAAACTATTGATGTTACGTTTTTATTCTGTTTTAAACGCAACTATCGTCGATCTTTTGTCTTTTTTATTTATTTTTAATTTTTATTTTGCAATGTAAATGAAAATAGTTCAATGAGAAATGTGTATCTTTTTTTTACTGACTCAAAGCCGAAGAATTCGTATCGGATTACTAATGAAAATAAAAAAGAAGTAAAGCCTAATAAAAAATACTATCGTTTTATTTTTTCTAGTAATTTACTATTCAAATTCTAAACCACTATTTTAGCTAAAATTTTATCATTTTTATATTTTTTACTCCAAAAAGAAAACTAAATTTAAATTAAATTTTGATAATTACATATTTTTAAACCATTTTTAATTTTCTAAAGAGGTCGCTATTTGATTTAGGTATTTCTCAAATCTACTGCCTTCCGTATAAAATATTACATAATTATATAATTTACCTCCCGAAAATGTCTCTTTGGATCCGCCCCTGCTTTTTAATGTTGAATTCTTTATTGAACGTCTAGACATTAAAACAATAATTTTAAGCCAAAGAAAGTGCGGGAAGAAATCAAAACTATTACGTTTCACTTTTCATAATGGCCGTAATTCCAAGCAATTTATTTCTACAGATGTACTTTTTACGATACAATAAATTTATGACAACGGTAATCTTTCCGTCAGAAATTCATTTTTAAAACGCTATTGAATCATAAATTAATGCATTAATCTGTCTCTGGACATTAAAGTTCGGATTGCAAATTTTTACGTTAGCCACCGTTGTACAAATCGCAACAAAGTCCCTAAGGAATTGCCCTTACTTTTTACCCTTTGCTATACATTTTTGACTAGCGGATAATTAGGAGTTAATAGATTTTGTTTTCATAATTCAAATCGTCACCTAAGGAAGTTAGTAAGAATATAACAATAAATTGCACGCTTAAAACGGTATCAGGTTTTCAATTTAAAAAAACAGAATATGATTGCATATATGTATAGTATGTAAGAGCCCATATTTTACCCTTTTCCAGCTTTACTATGAACAGGAAAAAATATAAACTAACTGAATTAAATCGTAAGTAAAAGCTAAAACATTTTCAATCGAAGTTAACAAAAGAAGATTTATGTCACTGACGAAGTTCTGTGAAATAATGAATACTTTAACTTAAAATATGTTCAGTCCAGAGAGAATCATAACCCCATATTCACCGATAAAACGGACTATTTTCAAATTTTAGGATGGAAAGGAAATCGCAATCGGTAGATTATATTTCATTATTTTTTTAATGTTTGCAATATTTTTATTTTACTATATATAATAAAAGGACACATTAGTCAGTAACGGCGTTTTGTTTACTGGCTTTTTCCTAAGAAATAACTAAAACTTAGAACAGATGCAGCAGACAGCACAGCTGGTTTCACTTCTGGCCCATTAACACGGTAGGATTATTTTTTCTCTCCTTCCTTTGCCATCTTTCCTTTCAGTTTGTCTCGTTGTCCTTTACCTGTTTTATCTCTCGTACCAATTTTCTTCAAAAATAATGCTTTTATAAATATTATTCCTAGCGTGATCAATATCATCCTGACCATGCCGATACAAGTGGATTCGGCGCAATCGTCTGCGTCAACCTCAGCGGCCATCAACCCTATTCAAAAGTCCAATAAATTGGTAGAAGTAGAAAAAATAACTGCAACATCTTTTTAACAGAAAAATCTCCCCTTTATTTATGAACTATGAGGAGTTCAAATTATTCATGAAAAATGTATGCTCGGACTCCAATTTTATAAATTATGCCGATGATTACACCGAGGATAAGGATGGTATCCTTCACATGTTATCAAAGGTAAAACTATTTTTGAATGCTCCAAGCGCTAAAAGAACTAAATAAAATTTCAAAAATGCAAAACGCACCAGACAAGATAAATAATCATGAACTTGGTGCAGATAATAAAGACCTCTCGCCATAACGTTGCCAATAAGACACTCTCAGTGACCCCACGGTAAGATTTTTAATATTACAGTAACTTTTTTCCTGATAAATAAAAATGGCTTTGGCAAATAAAGAAGTGATAATGCAGTGGAACTGTCGAAGTTTCGCAAGCAATAGGGCCGAACTAGAGCAGCTGATAGCCGAGATCTCTTCACTAATAGTATGCCTGCAAGAAACCAGACTTAAGCCAAATAGTCCAGAACGTCCATTAAGAATTGTAATATTTTCCGGTATGATAACCCAAATGGTGAAAGAGCGAGTCGCGGTGTGGCGACGCTAGTTCCCTACCAGCGCAACAGCTACCAATTATTACAACCCCTCTTCTGTAACTGTACAAGTTAGCATTCCTTCTCTTTCTTCGTCAGAAGTAAAAATTTGTAATTGCTACCTACCCCCTGGAAGCGAGGTAACTCGCAGCTAAATGGATACCCTCATCAGAGTGCTCGGGAGTGATGCAATTCTCCTCGGAGACTTTAATGCTCTCTCACCGTTATGGAGCTCGTTGTCCTCGAATCAACATGGACGAGCATTATCCGATATTGTGGTTAAAAGCGACCTGGTGTTACTCACCACGCCCTCCCCCTCTCATTTTAATCTTACGCATCACACTATCTTGACGATAGACCTAGCCTCGTGCTCAAGCATACTGGCCCCTAAATTTGTCCTGCGTGTGATGGATGACTTATGCCCCCAGAGACCAGTTTCCCATAATAATAAATTTTAAAATAACGCCGACACTCATCCAGCTCGATGGCTTCATGCCACGTTTCGCCTTTCATAGAGCAGATTGGGAAGAATATTCGATGAGGGTGACGATTCTTCCTCAACCAGCAGAGTCAGTAAAGAGCAACATAAGCGTCCTAAAGAATGCGATTTCAGTGGCCGCAAACGCAACAATTCCAAAATCTTCACAAAGGAAGCGGAGCAGATTAGCCCCATGGTGGTACGAAGACATTAAGAAAGGGATAACAGAGCGAAAACGAGCTTTCAGGAAATATAAATCAACTGGAATTATTAAGGACCTAATCACATTTAAGAAGTGTAGAGCAGCTGCTCGAAATCTCAACGAGAGTCGTGGAATTCGTTTGCAGCATCAATCCCACAAACAGCTAATTCACAAGTAATGTGGAAAAAAATCACATCTATTGGTAATAGCAATAGTACCCCTACGCACCCAACATTAAAAATCAACGCAGTTCACATGACAGAGTTTAGAGATGTTGCAGAGGCATTTGCGCTTTATTTTTCCATGACATTCTCTGCACTGAAGTATTCTAGCAAGTTCCAACAGCAAAAAACACTTTATGAGCAACAGTCTATTAATTTTGATTCCAATGCTGGCGATCCTTATAACCGCCCTTTTTCTATGGCTGAACTGGAGTTTCAACTTAAGTATCACACCAGAAATAGTGCACCTGACGAAGATTCGATACATCCCTACATGTTGAAATATCTCCCGGGTCATGCCAAGGAATTCCTGCGTAATGTATACAATCAGATATGGTCAGCTGAGGCTATTCCTAATGCCTTGAAAGTCGCGACCGTTATTCCTATCCCAAAGATGAATAAAGATCTTTTCCAAGTTGAAAGTTACCGACCGATATCATTGCTGTCTCTCCTGTCTAAAGCAATGGAAAAAATGGTGAACAGGCGACTTCTGCATTTCCTTGAAGCAAACGCTGTCCTTTCATCTATGCAAAGCTGGAGGACGAAAATCGAAGTTAACCATTAATCATTTATTGAGCCTTCAAAGGCAAATTGTATCTGCCTTTCATCGTCGACACCATCTTTACGCAGTATTCTTCGATATGGAGAAGGCATTCGACCGCGTATCGAGGCAACATTTGCTTCGGAAATTAAAAGCGGTCGTGGTGGGCAGTAAGCTGGGACGATATATTCACAACTATCTGAGCGGCCGATGAATTCAAATCCGAATTGGCACATCGATTTCGAGTAATGTTCTAATAGAGAATGGGGTACCTCATGGTTCCGCCTTAAGTGCTACCTTTTTTATTCTCTTTGTAAACGATATTGTTGACTGCATTAGGTCTTCAGTGAGTGCTCGCCTATATGTAGATGATCTAAACATATCCGTAGCATGTAATATCCCTTCCTTGGACCGGTCAATCCTGCAGAACGCCATTAATAGCAATGGTCAGGAAACAATGGACTAGAATTATCCTCTCAGAAGTCTCAATATGTTGTATTCCACAGAGGTCGCCTCGTTCAGAATCTGCTTTCACTACAACTAAACATTAAAACAATTCGCTACAAAACAACAGCAACTTTACTTGGTATTTTAATGGACGCCAAACTGACTTGGAAACCCTTTATATCTGATTTAAAAGCTAAATCCCTTCAATCTTTAAGGGTGATCAAGTTCTTGTCGAATCCTAAATTTAACGTCCAACCAAAGTTTCTTCTAAATATTTACAAAGCAATAGTCCTCAGCAAAATCAATTATGGAAGTCAGGTGTACTCGTCAGCGAGTGATTCCTTATTAAAAACACTTAATCTAATCTATAACGCCGCTATTCGCATGATACTTGGTGCCCATCGTACATCCGCAGCAAAAAGCCTATGTTCGTTAGCTGGTGTCCACCTTTATCTTGTAGCAGAAAATTCTTCACTTACCGCGATGTGCTTGCATGGGCTACGGAGAATCACAGTTATGTAATTACAGAGTGTCTGAATTTCCCAAAGATAATCTACCTGAAGTCAATGCAATTTTGTTGCAAAATAACATAAAGCCTAACTTTACACCCAGAAATAATTAGTCAAAATTACCCTCACCCTGGGCTTCTTTCCACGTAGAAGCTATTACAACAGCCACCGATAATAATCACCCACCAGCATTGGCTGGGCGTTATTAATAGCATACACTGATGGATGTTGTCCCAGCTGCGTGCGCTTTCAAAATAGACGGAATCACAGAGAGCATACTGTTGAACAATGTTCTATCGATTGCGGAAGCCGAAATGTATGCTGTGTTGTTTTGTCTTCAGGAATATTTAGAACTGAGACCCCAACCGCTCGGAATCTTACTGGTGACCGATTCCTTGCAGTCCATACGTGCTTTGCAGTCGGATCACCCTGAATCACCGATGGTCCTAGAAGTTCTGTCTATCTTATACCAACTGAACCGAAGAGGATACCGAGTTGTTTTTCTTTTTTTATAGGTCCCCAGTCATGGCCGGATCGCTCGGTCATCCATGATGTGTCCAATGCCGCTATTTTCTTATGGTCCATTATCCCTAAGAAGTCTCCTGTCGGATTCAGTCTTTACACAGTGGAATCATGACCGAATGTCTCAATCCACCTTTCTCAGAGAATTGAAACCTACGACGGAGTTATGGTGGCCTCCAGTCGGAACGATCCCCTGAGAACGGGACATACGTCTTTTTCCCACGACTTCATCCTCAAACAAGCTCCAAAGCCAAATAGCCCTGTCCATTTTGTTCTATCGATGTATCAGTATCGCACATTTTACTGAAATGCACACGTCTTAATGGGTTGCGGTGCGGCCAGATTACATCACTCGCAGACATCCTCTCAAACACTCCTGCCGCTTTGAACAACCTCGTGATCTTCGTTCAGTCTAACGAGCTGAGCAGTCTGATTTAAAACCTGGGTTCACTCACTGTGACAACCTAGGTAGTTACATGCAATGTGTGGATTTGCTTAAATCAAAAAAAAAAAAAAAAAAAAAAAAAAAAAAAAAATATCACCTATTAATGGTATTATCAAAGGGAATGGCTAAAAAAACACATTACAAATTTTTTTAATGTAAGTTATGCTGTAAAATAAAAAAGTAAAAAACGCGTAATTTTATTTACTTATTTTTAATGCGTATCTCTGTCGATAAATAAATATCTTTACTTTAAAACCCTAATTTTATTGTGTCTACATCGCTACATTAAAAGTATCCTCTCACTCCTCCATTCCACCATCACGCTTTTATCATTTTATTCCAAGTTATTAATAATTGCGCTGGATACGCTGTAACAGTGTCCGTTCTTATACACGCCATTTAGAAATGTTAATAATAAATACGTAGAAATTTTATTTGCTTTCATTACGATACTGAAATATTGCTGTGCATAATGAATTTTGTTTCTTTTTCTTTTGCTTTTCCTTTAAATAATAAACATTTTTATCAAAGTTACTACATGTAATTTCTAAAGTTATATTGTTCGCGAAATAAATAAATAAACAAATAAAAAACCAAATACTACTTGGGTACAACAGTTTCTGGTTGGCAAGCGTATTTAAATGTGTATGCATTTTTTTTTTTTTTTTTGTAAATATTATGTAGCTTTTCCACGCGGAAAGTAATATTACGATTTTGTTTATTTTTGAAATATTTAAAATAGTAAATAAAATTTCTTTATTCTATTTTTCGTATTACTATTGGGAATTAAAGTTGAGTAGGCTACTTAGCTTTAACAACTCTCTGAAAACTACGTATAACGAACACCGTGAGAAAAACGGACTTTTCCGGTAATTTTTTCAATTTCTAATTACGCGCGTTTTTACTGACGGCAATGGCAAAGTTAAGTTGAACTGAAAATTGTATTTTTTTAAACTGAAACGGCAAAATCCAAGAAGGATAAACAGTGTATTAACAGTTTTCTTCAGTACCGCAATCGTCGATTATAATAGTTGTAACGGGATTTATGGTAATTGAACAATTTTAGCCGCGCAACAATACGACCGATGTCTCAACTTTAAGCGCAAAATTGTGTAACAATATGCTACCGCCGAACCACCCATCTCTGGTAAACATTCTTTCGTGTGCTGCATCGTACGCGCCGCGAATTTTGCATCTATGTAGCCCGCTTTCTTCATACACATCATAAGTCAAATAGGTCGACGTTTCGATCAAGTTTTTGCGTTTTTCATCATTGGAACAAGAATAAATCAAATTCAACCGCCATGGTCTGCTTTTAAATTTCTACTCTGCACGTTCTCCGATAACGTTTCTTTACAGGAACGTTTTGAGTTATAAGAAAGGCTCTGACCAACTTTCATTCGCCCGAGAACGAAGAAAAATGCGGACCTTACAGAAGTGCGAACAAATTTATATTCGAACATTCTCACCAAAACAAGATGAATTATTTTTAATTAAAGTAATAATAACAATTGAACACAACGATGATTGTCATAAAGTATAATTATCATAATTAAAACTTAATGAATACACAATTAATAAACTCTATTCTACAGTCTAAAAACCGCTTCTATACGTATTACAAATTGCACAATAGATGCACCATAACATAAAAACTATTAAAACAATATAGATGGGATTCGTACACCTTAACAGAATGCTGATTATTTGTTTGAATCTACATAGAGAATTATAGTATGTTATAGAGATTTAGTTTTCGAAAAGACGTGTCAACACAATACTTATAATTATTACAAAGAATATATGGCGAATATGAGCATTTTTACGTTCTTACAACATACTCGTACACACAACCAGTAGCTGTTCGACTGTAAGCGAATAATAATTATTTAATTCTTGTAAAACAACAGAGCCTTCATCCTGCGTATCTATTTGAAAAAGCTAGGACCAGAGTTTATCGTTGAATAAAAAAAATGACAATAATCAGCACACGGCTAATTTTATTCTTCAGAGGAAAAAGGTAAATAAATAAATAAATAAAATGACATTAAACTCGCTTAATTTTCATAAAAGATTGTTATTGAATTTCGTATCGAGACTATACATCTATGACTGGCTGTAAAACAAGCAATTTAATAATAATAATAATAATAAAAAAAAACAAAAAAAAAACAACAACTTCCTAGTAAGAGAGAAATACAATATTATTATCGTTCTAATTATTATTGTAAAGCGTATAATTACCCAAATTTTGTTTTCCAGCTTCTTTCCATTCCATATTACATTTGTCACCCGAGCGCTTAAATTCTTAAGTTTTAAATAAGTTAATTCTTGTTCACTAATACACGATGAAATGCAAAAGTGTGTGTTATAAATGCAAATTATTTTTAAAAAATATATAAATTCAATATCGGCGAAAAATAGTAATTTAAAAATAGAAAAATTAAAGTAAAAAATAAATAAATAAATAAACTAATAGACTATGCTTAAAACAGATAAAAAAAAAAGGAAGTGAGAATACGTATAAGAATTTCCTATTTGTGTACAATTTTAAAACGCGGTTAAAATAGGCAGCATCGTTGAAACGAAAGTTAAATAATTCACCGTGAAGAGGAAAAACTTTGAAAGAGTAACAGAAAAAGATGGAACTAAATTTTACAAAGAAAACGTATTTTCTGGAGCGGACATTCGTTATTCTTATTAACATCAGTTCTGAAACACTTAACATTCAAAAACCCTTATACCACAATAACAAAAAAAAGTAAACGTCACTACCGTAAAAAAAAAAAAAAAAGAAAAAAAAAGGAATTCAATAATTTTTAGGCAAGTTTTTCGTCTTCAGGGTAAATTTTAATTTTTATTCATAATTTCAACGATGTTTCTCTTAATTTCAGTTTCAAATAATGTACTCTTCTTCTTCTTTTTCTTTTTTAATTGAAAAAAAAAAGAAAAGAATAATGGTTTATCTTGCGCATCAGCAAAAATTAAATAGAAAAAATACGCACGATTATTTTTAATTTTGTTCGTTTTAAAAAATTTTCTATTATACATGGCTCGCTTAGAACGTAATTAATGTGAAAACTCTGTTCACGTCATGAATTTTCTGGGCGACATCCATTTGCGCAAATAATACAAAAATAAGGTTGTTATGTAAATAAATATTAACAAAACGCATGTGATTCCGAGCGCGAGAACGGACGTTTTAGTAGGACACGGTTCCATAATTGTAACTGTTTTATCTGTAAAATAAAAATAAGCCGAAAATATTAACTTGGAAATTATTTTACAAAATAATTAACGAATGTAATACACACGATTTATTCACGCAAAAAATTTAAAAAATATTCAGAGTGTTAGGCAGTTAGGGATAAAAATATAGGGTATTAAAAATTGCATTTTCGACGAATATACAGTAAATATGAGAACCATAGAATTTAGCATACTATTATATTGCAAGAAAATTCTTGTACCATATAGTTTCCCTTTAATAATATACCCGGCGACCGAGCTTCGCAAACATTTTACGCACGTAATACGAAAGTTACAATTACGCTTACTTTTTAATTTTGAAATTGTATTTTGGTTTACGCATTATTTAAAATCGCTGTTTAAATATCGTGAACAAAGTTATTTCACCACGAAGTTCCAATTTTCTATTTAACATGGTAAATAAGCGAATTGTTACATTTACATTTTTTATTACGTCCAAAATACAAGTTTGATCGCTAATATGAATAGCCTCCATTTCCGAGAACAATCGATTTATAAACCTTACAACGGTTCCCAACTAATTCGTGAATTTTATGAAAAACATTAAAGCCAATTGCCTGCGATCGAATCGAGATTCCAAAACGGAATCCAAGCGCTCTAGCAACCAGGCCATTATATGCATATATATATATATATATATATATATATATATATATATATATGTCTATAAATTGGCTTCTCGGAAACGACTAACAGTTTTTAGGGTCTAGAAATCGATTAGTGAAGGTCTCATTTTTGAGAAAATAGCTGTTTTTTCATAATATTTCTGGATTATGAATTTCGGTCTAATATTGAATTAAGAATGATTTATTTATTTACCGTATTAGTTAGAAAATGAAATATATTTATTTACGTTATTTACATGGCGATTTTATAAACTAAAATAAAGGGGGTACCCGTATTATGTGTGTATTATTGCTTTATTTTTAAATGTTTGTGAAACTCATCAATATACTTTATACATATAAACACGTATCCTCACACACACACACACACATGTTTATAGCCAATAGCTTAAATTTATGTTAGAGATTTTTGATGCTATTGTCAGTACATTCCTTAGTTGTAAGTTTATATAAAAATTTGTGTTTATTTATTCTTTTAACAAAACAATAGTGCAGGTTTGGTGTTAAAAATAAAACTGAAGGCAATATACATTTGTGATAAAAATTTATACACATTATTTACACAATAAACTTTTATTGATGATAAAATTTATTTTGTAACAACGAGGAAAATAATAAATGTCCCAAATAATGGCGAATTAAATAAGATGTAAAGTGAGACGTTCTCTATGACGAGAATTTTCACGAGGAATCGGCGTGATCCCGTACAAAATTATTAATTCGTAGAGCATTCCATACACATTTTATAAAAACATTAAGCCGCAACATTAAACCCATGTTCTATAAGATACTTTACTGCTTACTAACAACAGTTTCTAGATACTATTTGGATTGCCATTGTGTATATGTAATTTTATGGGGGACATATATTAAGTTCATCACACTGAATGAGACCAATGTAGCAGACTATTCATATTAATCCGAATTTCTTTTCCAGTCCTTTCTATTCGATGAAGAATTTTTAAATATAACTTGTGTTCGGATACCAGTACAAAATCGCTTGTCTTTATAAAATATATCAGAAACCGCATCGAAAATAAATGTATCCATTCCAAGGATCATAAAATGTATTGAATAGAAGAAGACGAATATATATATATATATATATATATTACACGGTCAGTATAAACTTAAGCTTCCGTGAGAAGAATAAAAAATTATTCTAAACAGTTCAACGATTTAAAAAATTTGGGAATCATTGATCGAGACTGTTCCGTGTGGGCATTTTGCTGTATCTTATTCCGTCGGAGATTCTATTTAAAAAGAGTAAGAAATCATTGACTTAGTAAAAGCCAGCATGTTTTATCGCGCTTTTTTTCTATCTGATTCCTTTTGGCTACATTGAAGCCCACTCTATAAATCAATCACAAAACTACTTTCAATTCGTAGGATCTTTACGAGATTAAAAATTATTTTTTGTTTTTTAGTGCGCTTCATCAACAATGTTAATTAGTTGAAATGAAAAGGATAACGAAAAAAAAAGAATAAATAAAAAACAGAAAGATAAAAATAATATCAATTTAATTGAATGCGCGACGAAGTTTGCAACGTCGAGAAACCTCTGCCGTTCGCAGCAAGATGCATTTTTAAAGATATTAGCGAAAATTTAACGTAAATTCGTCACGTAGCACAGGTTTGTCCTTCCGGATTTGATATACTTTTTGATCAATATATCTCTAAATTCAATATCGGTCACTCTAGCCGGTCTTCGAACGTATCTCGTTACAAACGGTTGCTTATCGTTCATAAAATTCATCACAATTTCAGTATCATTCTGAGCTTGTTCAATTTCTGCAGATGACAGTGCACCATCTCCTGCAGCCAGTTGCATCGGAATAACATATAGAGTCGCTTCCATCATTTATATACTACCGCTTTCAGCACCGTTTAATTAATATTTTTTTTTTTAAATTACTCGTTAATTTTTCCCGCTTGAGATTCAGTGTGTTGTACAATTTCCGTCAGTGTAGCGACTAACACTATATTAATATTTTCGTTTGCATAGCAATGCAATAAACACAAAGAAAGATGTTGCGTAATGTGATGATATATCCAATTAGATAGGCTCACTAATCGGATACAACTCTTTGTTCAACAGAGTAACAATAATTACTATTAGCGTCGGTTACATTCCACTATTCCTTACAACGACATCGGACGATCGCAAAGTAGATAATCGTTGAATATAAATGGTTTTCCCTTTTAGGTACCGCTATTTGCACGAATAGTTATTATTTTAAGTGTTTTGTCTACCGGAGCTTAAAAGAACATTTCTTAATTATTGTTTTTTGCCGTATCACTAATTATGTTTTCTTCTTATTTCGTTTTGTTTCGGTTTTAATTCTCGATTTCGTTTGAAGTTGTACAAATATATATATATATATATATATATATATATATATATATAATTGGCATTATTTAAAATTTTTTTTTTCGATAAAAGTTGTCCTCCATTTTTTTGTTCAGCTGCGATAGAAAAATGTTGGTCGATTATTTTATATTTTGAAACTTTTTAATTTATCGGTGGTCATGACTGGTATCATTGTTAGTTCTCCGAGATACATAGCATGACTGTAGTAAATAACAATATTAATATTTTACAAAAATCCGCTTCAACGGTCCGCTATATAAGACTGCGGTTGATTTATTGGTCCGGAAGTGTGTTGTTCATCTCGAATGTACTCGTATTTATAGGGTTCCTTTATTATTATTTGATTTTGTTTTTTTAAAGCGAAAATTCCGATATTTCTCGCAAATTCGAAATTTTAGTTGATAGCGGTAACAGTGGAATTATTGAATTTAAGAACCTGATTTGAGTTTTGCCTTCAATTCCAATAAAACTTAACACTCAACACCTCCGTGACAATGCCAAGTACGGCTGACTAACAATTAATTTTTCTAACAGTCACGTTGAAATAACCGATTTCCGGTAATTACTGAACCGGATAAAAGAAAAAAAATCCGGCCAGGATTTTTCTTTTTTATGTAAAATATTATTTTTATAAAATTGGAACCAAACGGTTACGTAATTTCTGTCGCGTGATTTTGTTTTTGTCGCAATTAGGAATCGTTGTTAGTTTTGCTGCTTTTTGTCATCATTTAATTTTTGTTATTTATTTACCGAATTTCCGTAATTTTCCTTTGTGTATTGGCTTGTTACAACTTTTTATTTTAACAGCACTTCGTGATAATGTTGCTTCTTAATTGTCAAAAGTACTTCACATATCGTAACGAATTTAATTAGATTACGTTGAAAACAACGCATGCAGACAATATGATCATTTAGAAAAAGTCGACGATCGTTTATTCCTCAGCACTGTTTTCCGTTAAATGAAGAATGTTTTATAGATTTTTAATGTTCTATTACTATTACTATTGCATAGGTTCACTTTAATCCTGTTATTTAATCGACCAAGCACTTTCACGTATTACTGAACCTTCTTCTTCTTCTTCTTCTTCTTCTCGTGCCACCCGATTCGAGATTCGGGTATTACTTTATCGCCTTGCACGGATTGGACTGTCTGGTGAAGTATAAGTTCCGGTCTCTGGCTATTCTGAATAAATTCTCTGCTCTCTTAATTGCGGTTCATTTTTTTGATATTATCTAGCCAAAAGGTCTTTTATTGAGCTTTTGCACTAACGTAATTATTAAAACAATGACGCAACTTCAAAACGTATTCGAAGTTTCAAATTGCATGACTTTCAACCGAAAAAAACAGAATCAAAAATCCAACTCTACTTCTTACATTATAACGGAAATTCACTGCAAGCTGATAAAAGGTTTACCGAATGCTATGCATTTTTTTTTGAGCTCTGTATTATAATAGACTAACTGTTAGAAAAGGCTTTTCATTAAGATGTATAATTAAATGACATACCATTTATTTTCGAGTTACATCTAATTAGTAACTCTTAAATAATTAGGAAATATTTGAACAAATATATACAACTCTTTCTCTTGGGCCAACCATATGATTAAATTTCTTCTATAGAAAAAAATTTTACGATGCAGTACCGAAAATAAATATCATTTCCAACAAATTTAACTGTCGGCAAAACAAATAAAGGTTCCAAAAGGGATATTTCAAAAACTGAGAAATTAAATAAAAACCAAAAAGAAGTTCAAAAAATAAAGTAAGGAAAAAATCATATAGTAATAATAATTGAAATCGAGACAATTTGTTAATTTCAATATCACTTTAAAACACGTAAAGTATTAGTAATTTATTATTATTAGCAGTCATTAAAAAAAACAATATTTTAAACTTCAATTAAAGTTTTCTAATATATTTTTTTTCTTTTAAATTTGCTTTAAAATTTCCAAACTTTTGTATTTTTGCGGCATCCTACGGACAAAAATACGCCGTTAAAAAAAAATCACTACCGTAGCTATCATAAAACGGGCTGTGGAATTTTTCGACATTTTTTTTTTTACAACCTGTTTTGATGTTTTCAAAATTTGGACTTTTAATTTTAAAATTATGAGACTCCATATATTTTTCCTATACTTTGGCAATGAAAATATGTAATTTAAAAAAAAAAATTGAATCCTAGCTCCCATGGAAGGGGTAGTGGATTTTTTTTTTTAGTTTTAGCCTTGCTGTTCTAGGTGTATATTTTCTAAAATTTGAGTCCTTCAATTTCAAAATTTTCGGACTTTTATATTTTTGTAGCAACCTGTGGACATACACCCGGTAAAAAAAAAAAAAAAGTCATTTCCGCGGCTATTACGGTCTGTGAAATTTTTTAAAAATTATTTTCTTAAAATTTGGTTTTTACTTTTTTCAAAACTTGACCTGTTCAATTTTATAATTTTTGGGATCCCATAGTTTTTCTATAATCTGATGAAGAATATACGTCAGTTAAAAAAAAAAAAAAAAAAAACGTCAACTTTTTAGCTACTACAGAATGTGATGTATGATTTTTGGCCTTGTTGCTCCTATAAGATATATATATAAAAATAATCTTTTATCTTCCTTATTTTTCGTATTATTTTTAATTTTGCTAATTAAAATTATCATTAATTTCAGTTTCAAAGGACTTCTTTTAATCTTATTTCTACTAAGTCAATCTTTTTCTTCAATTTAATTTCTTATAATATTTTAAAATGCAATTAGGAATTTCTTCGTGCTTTGATAGCGCTAACTTTTAGGTGTCCGTAGGTTCGTTTTGTGTTTTTAATTTCGTATTGTTCTGCCAATTTGACCTATATAATAATAAGGGCGACCAATACAAAGAATTTCATACATAACCGCACTGTAACAGGGAGATAAGCTATCTTACGCGATGCTTGTGCTATTTTTAATATTTTTACATGCGTTAAACGTCGGGTTATTTTTAATTAAAACCTTATGCGTTCTTTTTGTTCTTTGCATATTTAATATATTAAATTCATTTACTTGCTGTTCTACGTTTTTTACAGATTTATCTTTATAAAATGTTACATCATTCTGTTTAATTAATAATCATTGTCACTTTCATTTGCCTTAATTCAAGTGACAATCATATCCGTTTTTCCGTGAACAGCAAGTATTTTAAAAATACTTATGTTTTGGTTCCACGAGTAATAATGCAAGTTATTCACACGTGTGCATTTTCTCCAGATACATCCGAGTGAATTGTATAAAAATTAATTTATCAACTTTGACTGCATTGAGAATATTTCTCTGTTGTACGAAGGAAATAAAACTAGAAACATCCAATTATTATTCAAAAACTATTTTGTACGACTTTTTTCCATTATTGTTCCGCTTACGATGGTTCTTTATGTGTAATTCGACTGTATTGGTATTCATTGTTCCCTTAAATATCCGAATATATTTTGCACTATTTAAGAACATTTTTAGATTGATTCGAAAATCAATTTTCCATAAATTTATACGTAGAAACTAAAAAGAGCAACTGCAGTGTTACCTTTATCGTGAACGGCGGAAAACGCGTCATTATTTCGCAAAAATTGTGATTGCTTTTCATCTCCGAAGTCCAACACTAAAATTTCTTGACTTATCTGAGTCATATCTTCTTCAGTACTGTTGTCATTCGAATTACCAGTAATTTCTCGTTTCCGCCTGCCCCAAGACTCTATAGAATCACGACCCCACTCGCAAACAGCCTGTACAAAAGATAAATAAATTATTTAAAAAAAATAATATGAAACGAAAACTGTTTGTAACGGCAAAATTGAATATTTCCGCCCGCCGGTGATGCATTAATTAAAGTAGACGAGCAAAAAATTATTTAACACACCGGCTACCCTAATGCGTTTTGACTGCTTAAAATGATATCATTCGCGGTTATTATAAGAAACGAATATATTAACATTTTTCCGACAAAAAAGGAATAACAAATATTTGAAGAAAATAATAAAAAGTAATAAATCAGCATATGCTGCACATACCGGTTCACACGGTCCGAGACAGTATTTCACATTACACTGGAAAATAACACCATACGATTCGGTAAATCTAAATGCTTCGTAGATGGATTGTAAAGCATTTCCATCGGGTGTGAACGATGGGAAAATGCTCGGGTCGACAGGACAGCTTTATGGAACAAAAAGTTAAATAATTATATATCACTAATAGTTGCAATGGCGTTGCTCGAGTAATAAATTATGCGGTTAAAATAGAATATTAGAATTAATAATAATCTTGTAAAGTAAATTAAGTAGAAGTGGATATACTCGTAAGGAATAAAAAATTCCCGAAATAATTTAACAGCAATCATAGTTGTTTACTAAATGACGCGTACATTTTACCAAATAAGAATAAAAATTAAAACAACAAACCATTATCTATCACATTCTCATTATATTGTAAACCGTAAATAAAAGGATTCGATTTTCAAAGACTAAACTAATAACTATAAAATTAATAAAATGTTATTCAAAGTTGATTCCTCAACAAATAAAAAAAAAAACTATGTACCCAAAGGGCATCGCCAGCCGATGAGCCAGGAGGGGGGGGGGGGGTAGATGATAGAAAGAGAATATAAGTTATAGGGAAAATAAAATTTATAAGTTGTAAAGGCTTAATATTTTATTAAACAAGAATAAAATCTTAATTAAAACATAATTTTCGTGGGTTTCTGGCAAATTGTTCTGCTATTTTATTATAAAAGTACGCCCATGTATGTACCTATTAGCTAATAATTATTTTTGGTATATTCTATTTAAATATCCAGCTGGAAAAGTATAATTCGAGTATATTTCATATCGCTAACTTTTTTTCAAAGATTTATAAATGCAGAGATTTAAATTATATGACAAAAGAACCGAAAAATGTACCGCGTCCGCATTTTAAAAATGGGTTAATATCTCTCAATCAAACATTTTTCAAACACGTTCTCGAAATTAAAACTACAAATTAAAATTCGTATGGAAATGATAAATTTAATTTCAAATTAGTGATACATACTACGGTAGTGTTATATCTATTAAAAGTAACAAATTTTTTTATAGTTTTAAATAATTAAACCACATATATAGAAACACACACACACACACACATATATATATATATATATATATATGTATATATACATATACTAGCTTTTAACCCGTGACGTTGTCCGCGGAGAATTATTATTTCAAGTAAGCTGTTTCGACGTGAAAACAAATATAAATGAAAGAGATTTTATTATTAAATTATAACTATAGGTTTTTTTTTTTTATTATTACTATTGTTTTTTTTTTTATTAGGTATTTACTTCTATATATTTTTTTTATTATTTACTTTTATGTAATTATTTTTGTTTATTTACAATTACAGTAGTAAAATTTTAATTCAACACATTTTTGTAAACAACGTTTTTCAGACGTTGTCCTGCCAGTGTATATTCATTTACTATTAAATATATATATATCTCAAATGGATGGCCTTTATATTACAATGAAAAGCTTTGTCGTAAAAAAATCAGTTAAGCGGTTTAAGCGTGAAAAGGTAACAGATAGACAGACAGACAGACACACAGAGTTACTTTCGCATTTATAATCTCGGCAGCCCTTTGAGAGGCGTGACACTCAGCGTCTAAAGCTTGCCGTGCCTGAGTTTGTTCTAAGGTCTCTGAAACCTTTTGAGAGGAGTGACGCTCGGCATCTAAAATCTGTCTGGTCTGTGTCTGCTCTTGAGATTCCTCAGTTCTAGCTACTTTTGCAGCTCGAACTCTGTTAGAGTTACGCGCTAGATCAGATTTACGCCTGCGAGGCATATTGACAGTACAAATAATAAGAATTTTTTTTTTTAAATCAAAATATAATACGTTTATGTAAATGTTTTAAGGAAATCTCCGGCCTACTCACTAAGTACCTATATAACTATCGTTATGATTTAATAATAAAACCTCTTTCATTTATATTTATATTGACGTCGAAACAGCTTACTTGAAATAATAATTTTCTGCGGACAATGTCGCGGGTAAAAGCTAGGAACGGACGAACGAATGGCGACTATCGAAGATGAACAACACGTTTTAAGCTAGGAACGGACGAACGAATGGCGACTATCGAAGATGAACAACACGTTAATAAAAGCTAGCTAGTAATTTTGTTTACATAACGAAACCGATTTCTGGCGTTCTGATGTTTCTTATAATTTCCGAACAAAAACATCTGGCTGAATAAAATAACATACACTAACGAACGAATACGTAAGAAATAATAAAATTAATATAATATTTCCAGAATAAAAACTATCCTATGTTCTTTCCTTGACCTCAAACTATCTCCATACAAAATTTCATCTAAATCGGTTCAGCGATTTAAGCGTGAAAAGGTAACAGACAGACAGACAGACAGACAGACAGATAGACAGACAAACAGACAGACAGACAGAGTTACTTTCGCATTTATAATATTAGTAAGGATGTATCTAAATTTTGTACTTCGCCAATGTACAAAACAATAGCGACTAGTCTTAATATTTGCGAAGGGCAACATTCTGAATATGCGTACATGTTTGATTCAGTAAAATTAAAGAATATTGGGACTGAACGTTTATTTTGAAATTGTAGCAAAAAACAGTGCTAAACAAATAATTATGTAAAATTCTTAATTTAATTTCTGTCAGTGTAATAATAAAAAATTTAATCGACTTGAAAGTTTCTTTTACAGTACTATAAAAAATGTCGGTTATGAAATTTTAAGAACTTTATTAACGGAAAAGAAGTACTTTATTTTTCTAAAACACTAAAACACATTTGACTTCTCTCGTTTAAAATGTGAAAAAGTTTACGTTTCAATAAATTTTTTATAATTCTTCATAAAAATAATAAACAACGATGTCTATGTTTAAAGAAAACAAAAAAAAAGAAAAACGGCGATTTTTATTAAACTATGTTTTTAGCAAAACTTTTTATTTAACATTGTTTTTGTATCGGTTTTATCATAAAATATCGTTAGATCTACAAGTTTTTGTCTGGCAATTACCATTACCGCCGATAGATGGCGATTCTTTATCGTTCTGCGAGCGGATATTTAGCGTTCACCATAAATTGCAGGCGTCTACCAGGAGCAGAGAGAAATTTTTTTACGCATAAACAAAAATGTATCTATTGAAATTGCTAATTTTCTGTATGTAGTAGTTACAATTATCGAAAGATTCGTACATCATAATTTACCCATTTTCGTTGTAAATGTCAGCGATATAGTAAACGTTTTTTTTTTTTAGATTTCAATTTAAAATTAACGTTGGTGTAAAAACGATGTAAGAAATTTTATCTTTTCTATTTTTTAGGCAATGAGTTTTTAACAATTTCATTACTTTTTACAATTCTTTATAGATGGTTACATAGTAAGTAAGTAAAGTAAATTCCATATCCTCAGGTCGTTCGAGATTGTAAAACTAAGGTTCACAATGTGCCAAGCTCAACGGCACTAATGAGGGTAGGGGGGCTAGTTTCTCTCTCGGCCGCCTTTACTTTCCCAGATTTCTTCGGTATCCAATTATTTCAGGCTGGGTAAACTTGAGAGCGACTTGCATTTGGAACGAGACAACTCTGGAACTCGTAACCTCTGATTTGGTAGTCAAGTACCTTAACCATTAGTCTACCGCGCTATCAGATGGTAACATAAATGTAGTATCTTTTCAAAATCGGTAACTCAATTACTAAACATCATGACCTATTATCGTAATGCGTTTCGTTTATTTTATTTCTTTTGAAATAATACGAGTATACACAAACAACTTAAGAACCGTGTGCAATTACTAAGCCTATTGCAGTGCCAAAGTCTATTATGCGTTACAGAATGGATCTTAGGTCATTTCCTCTAAAAAAAAAAAGCATCGTTGACCCTAGGCCCGGTGTTGTATTTAAAACGGCTGACTGCAAGTTAGAAATGCCGAACTTAGCTCGTAATAACAGAAATACGGAGCATTGCAGCAGGATATGCTCGGTAGATGGCAGCGTCTGGGTGTTGCAAAAAAGGTAAACGGTTGGTGGTCGTCACAACTCAACACGTGATTGTGTGACACCTGTGTGTAACCTAAGTACATGCGGCAAAGCACGCAGTAGTTCGCACTCAGGGTCCCTTCGGGGGACGCCATGGCTCGACTGACCTCTTAATGGTTCGAAGAAAAAAGGGAGTGGAAAAATATTCATGATTTCACCAATGTCTAATAAAAATGGATCCGGCATCCGCTATTTTTGGCGGACTAAGAGGACTGATTTTTCTCCATAAACTTTTATTTTGGCTACTTTCTATTTTTTGATTTTGAGTTCGAACAAAAATGTATACTTTGCGCAAACGTGAAAAATTTTCTCGTAGTTTTTAAAAAACGCTTTGCCTGAGTCAGAGCGGTCGTATATTTGAAAAACAAATGATTCCGTTTAAGTTTACTTCAAAAAATAAAGATTATCTCGTAAAAGAAATTTTGATCCATATACGATTACAATCAAATATTTAAATTCATAAGAATAAAGTGCTGAATTATTTCTTTTGTAGAATAATGATAATTGCGCCCACATGAATATTTCATGGGTAATTTTAAAATGAAAAATTGAAATAAAATCATTAATGCCTTAACGATGCTTGCTGTAATGGAGGCAGTGTTTAATTAAGTAACAACGTTGATTAGTGCTATTTATTTGAAAAACTCATCCGACAACCTCAATATAAAAAAATTTACGTACTACCATTGGCTGAAATATTTTATTCGTTTTCTTTCAGCTAATTGTTGAAAATTATTATTATTATTAAGTTAAATTTACGTGCCATGTGCAGCAACTATGTCTAGAGGCACGGGAGGAGAATGAGGTTTAGATTAATGAGTAGATTGTGGACTTATGAAGGAACAGAATTAAGTTGGGCAGTGAAGAGGAATTATCATTAAGGATCTCGTTGTAGAAACCAAATTAAATTTCTTTAGTTAATAAATTTTATTTCTCAAATTTTATATGATTTTGATTAAAAAAGAAGATTAAACAAAAATCATTGAACGAATGAAATATATTGTAATTTAATTAAGTGCTTCATTTAAAATCATTTAATAATACTGGATTAACAGTTAATGTCGGTGAAAGATTGTTAAAAAAGAAAAAAAGGATAGGATCCTAGTAAATTAAATCAATGATTTATTAACTGTTTTTTTCCTTTTAAGATCTCCATTTTTTACAGTAAGAAAAAAGTACATCGTTTACATTGCGCTTACAGGAGATTAATTAAAAGGATTAAACAAGAGAATGAAAATTATAGACCGGATTTAAATAAACTTTCTGAAATTTGTCGATTAACAAGTTTTCAAATTTGGTACCGTTTTCAGTATGTTTTTTACATAAATACAAACATAAGAGATAAACGTAATAAAAATTTACCCTTCATCGTCGATAATTTGGAATGTACTCTTTGAATCCTTAGCCATTGCAATGCAGCTTCTGGCAAATATGCCATACGGTGCTGTAAATGAGAGAAAGTGAAAAGAAAATAAGAAAACCAAATTTTGCAACTAAACATAAAAAGACAAAATAGCCACGAAAGTTTTTGAAATATTTTAAACATACATTTCATCGTATACAAATAGATTAACGAATTATTATTAACATTCGATAAACAATATACGTACTGTCCTCTGGTATTTCGATTTTGAATGTTAGTTTGTCACCTATACGTACAGTTTCAACCTCTCTATTTCTGCTATCTAGTATTCTAATTCGAGGTGCAGGCGCCTCTGGAGCGGAGGTTATACTTATCATTTCCGGATCTCTGTAAACAAAGTAATAAATATTTGACTATTCCGTACAGGCGATAGAATTAAAATAGAGTAAAATTAAAAATTCAAAATCAAATTAAGACCTTTTATTAAATAGATATAAATAAATATAAAAAGTATAAATGAATCAATTCACAAAAATAAATAAAAATAAACATCAACCGAGATGTCTACTCCATAATCATGGTTGTAAGGCCTTGTGTTCTATTTTTTTAAATTTCTACAATACTAAAAACAGATGTACCGAAATTTTTTTTAGATTATCTACAGACTTTATTTCTCAAGATAATATAAAAGAATATAAATGCGATTTATACAAATTAAAAATTGCATGTTTTTACTAGAGACATAAAAGGTTCTGTGTTTCTTTAAACCGTTTTCTCAACTATAAAAAAAAAAAAGTCGTTTATTAACAAAAATTTCGTCGAAATGCTTAGTAATACCGTTTTTATTTTTAAACAACTTTTATTTAATTTGACTTTCGAATTCGTATTTTTGTATTCCTGTATTCTTGAAATCTTGGTACGCTTGGATCTTGATAACATCAAGGCTAATTTTTATGAAAATCAGCATCTTGGTCTGTAGAAGGTCTACTAAAAAAAAAATGTTTACTACGTCGTTTGAGCGCGTTAGTGTTAAAACGCTAAACGGCAAAGCCAAATTAATGAAAATTGGTACCTAGACAGATTAGAAGGTTTGCGAAAAATAATTTCAAGAATTAGTTGTTTCTGATTGGAAAAGATTGATAAAAAAGTGCAATTGGTTCAAAAGGTTAATTGTAAAGCTAAGAAAAAGAAATGGAAACACAAATTGGTACTCCAAATAGAGTTTCCAATAATAAAAACGTTTACTTTTATATAAAAAAAAATATGGTCATTATTACCTTTTCTTTTTTAAAAAAATAGCTTTTACAAACATACAGGTATCTTTATTTATGTTTCATCCAAAATGCCTTTTTAAGCTCTTCTTCTTACTCTTCTTTTCATTCCTATTATTTAAAGATTCCATGCACCTTCGTTTTATTGTTCTCTTTCATTCCCTGTTTCTTTAGCGGTAGTATTCATTTTACATTATCAAACGTTTTCAATCTCTGAATTCTTTTTTTCCTTTTAAGATTATTTTTTGTAGATCGTTGTTCCTCGCTGACACATCCATCCGTTCTCTTTCAGTTTTATATTTCCGTTATCATTGTTTGCTTGTTACTGATTAATTTTCAAACCCTTCTATCCCCTTAACTTTTAACATTCATTTTTAAACACTCATTTTAAATACCTCCAACTTCTTATCTTTTTTTCTTCTTAATATATGTGTTTTTTTTTTTTTATAAATTAAAAAAAAACAAGAACTTAATTTAACGCGTGTAAAATTAAGAAAAATGCATATAATTAACACAACTGGTTCAAAACTGTCAAAACGTAAACTTTCAGAAAATGCTGCAGATAAAGACTTACTGAAGCACTAAACCTGTTCTACGTCAAATAAAGATATTATCATATGTATTAATTTGTTTTCCGCCTTTGAAAACCTTTGTAAAACAAAAACAACATGACTTGTTTTGATTTTCAAAATATTAGAATATATGTTTTTTAAAAACTGCTCGCAAAAATATCACAATAAAAGCGCACTTCATTATAGCGGGGGTCTATATAAATACAGAATCTATTTATGCTAATTACGTTGACGCTCCTGAAGTACAATTTAACACGAAATTTTTTAAGCCACTTTTACGACCTTTAAAAGTCCGGTCAAACTAAAAGCAGATAGCTGACTGATTAAAAAATGCTTTTTTTTTCATTAGGCCAGTTTATAAATATTACTGACGATGGCATTCTTATGCTGGGGGGTAATAAGAAAACTTGTAACATGTTTGTGTATTTAGATATCCTCCTAGGTTTTTGTGTTATTTAGAAATCATGTAATGTTTTTGCGTTATGAAAATTGTAATATAAATTGCAACAGAAACTGTAAATTAAATTTATCAGTTCTGCAATAGTAAAATATATATTTATAATTTTTAAGAATAACGTAGTTAACTGAAATCTACTCTTTTAAGCATGTGTAGTCCCGGAATGCCCCATAGTGAGATCCGAAGGGTCGAATTATATATATATATATACACACACACACAAGTTATTTTTTATTTTATTTGTTATTAGAATTTCAAAAAATGGAAATTAATGGTGAAATTATGTAGTGGGGAAGGTCAGAACTCTTCTTTCTTGGAACTTAAAGAAATATCCTAAGAGCAAATAGTGGTTTTCATTTATTCTATTTTTTATTAATTAATTAATTGTTTGTTTAATTGCTTTATAAATATTCGAAAGAATAAAACAAATCTATTAGTACCTGACAGCAGAATTCACTTTTAAAGAATGTTTGATTTTATTAAGATTTTTTATAATTTCAGTATTATTCGGAGTTAAAGTAATGAAATAATGTAACTATTTTACGATTATACATATATATATATATATATATATATATATATAAAAACTCGGCCATTTTGGCCTCGCAAGGGACTGTGCCCCTTGCGACCCTTCTACTTACATTTCTGTCTCTTTTTCTTGTATACTCTGTATAAAATTATCAAAATTTACAACGTAATTTTTAGGCCGGGCTGCATTAGATTTTACAGCGAAAAGGTGCCCAATTTTATAAAAAAAAAAAAAAAAATTCAACCAATAATATATACCATAAATTTTATTAAACTACCGAAACAACTAAACATACTACAGCGCATATAAATAATACTTTTTTTGCGTTTCAATGGTATTATTAAATTAGCAATGTGGTCTTTACATGCTTCTCCCTATAGTGGGGGACCTCTTATTATTTTTCAGCCTGCACAGTAATAAGAAGTGTACTCATTGTGTTTCCAAGAACGAAAACCGCCACCGAACGCAAACGCAAATTGCGGAAACGAAAACGGGACGACGAACTGCGCAATAGTGAAGAATTTGCCAGTTCTAAAACGAAAAATGTAGAAAAATTTGAAGCGTTTGATAGCATTTTAGGTCAACCATCTCTGTTATACTAATAAAAAATAAGAAGAAAAAAAATTTATACTAATAAAAATAAAAAAATTATCCAAAGAGACCATATTTTTTCACGTTTTTTGACGAATACTTAATTTATGTTCTCCAATTTTCATCATTACTCACATGATATCTAAGTTGAATGGTATTCTTTCTAATGGACCAAGAATCAGTAAAATCGGTCTATATAAATATGAGTTATGTGTGAACAAACATAAAAAAAAAAAAAAACACGCGACGAAAGTATAACCCCTCCTTCTTTTTGGAAGTAGGTAAAAATTAAAACATTACAAATGTTACATAAAATTGGGACATTTTTTCTGAGGGGGCCCGGCCTAAGAATTACGCTGTAATTAATATATATATATATGCATATATATTTTCACGTACCTTATTGGCATCATTCCAAAAGTAATATTCTTCGAAGACATATCGTATGTACATTTCACTTTATAAATTTTATCCGCTTTCGTCATTACAACACTGTGGTGTTGTATGACCACTGTGTTAGAAAATACTCCGGTCTGAAATAATAAATATTTTAAAAATTTTAAATCTATCAATAACTTTATTATGTTACTTTGTTACATTTTCAGAATTTTTATTTTCAAATAGTTCATAATGCATATCCGAACCAAACACGGTGTATTAAATCTGGACATTAGTCAATGTATAATTTTTTTATGTTATTATTTTTACTTATTTTATTAAAAAATTGCGAACTAGGCGCAGAATAATGTAGTGTGCTAAACGTAATATATTAAAAACCGTAAAAACAATTAAAATAAAGGTGAAAGTTTCGTATATTTCTATAAAAGTTAAAATTACATGCTTATTAAAAGTCTTGTCTAAAATAGTATCGTAACTTACAATTGATTGCGTATTACAATCTTGCCCGGTCATTGTCAAATCAAGTCGAAATAGATCACTGTTAACGACATCGATGTTACACGTTTCCGAACGTCCCAAAGCGTATATTCGACCATTAAATGGTTTGTTTGTACGAACTTGGACAGCAATTCGAGTATCTTTGCAGTGAACGGTAACTGTAATTTTTTTAGAATGTCATTATTCGTAATGCCGTTTAGCGGTATGGGTTTTATTTTTAAATTTGAACTAGAATAAAACATTAAAAAATCAGTAGCATTTTAATGAGCTATCAAAAGCTCTTACAATTTAAAAGTACTTAAGTAAATATTATATAAAACCGATGTTTTGTTACAGTCGAAGTTTTTTTATTTTTATTTTATTTAATTCTCATTTGTTATCAGCATAGTAAATTAGTATTACATAAAATTACATATTAATATTTATATAATAGTTTCGTTAATAAATTAACTATAACATCACAGGCGAACAACAACATACTCTAATTTCTTATAGCTGAGAGGTGTATTTGGATCTTTCAATATTTAAATTAGAGCCCGAAAGGGAACCAGTTGTTGTAAGGTATTAAGTTTAAACTTGTAGAAGCTATCTTGATAGGGAATCCAATCTGAATCAAGCGGGTAAGTGTACAGAAACGATTGGATAGTGCAAAACATTACTTTAAACGTAATTGTAATTTAAATGTAAAGGCGCCTTATGATATAGTTTAAACTGAGAAATTCTGTTTCGCAGTTTTTGGAAATTTCTTGAAACAACTGCATTAATCGTGGAACCACATCTTGGTGTAAATATTGAATCGTTAAATTCAATGTTTCGCTTAGATAAAAACTTACGTTCGTACTATTCGATGGTTTGTTTTTGCTATAATAATTTTCTACAGATTAAATGTGTAAAATGTTCCGGGGTAGTTCTGTTGTTTCTTACACATTCTTGCCGCAGTATGCACGTCGAAATAATCGCGCAACAGTCAATCACAGCTCACGGCTAAAAAGAGAAAAAACCAGAACGCTCGTATACTCAACCCTCTCGTTTAATACAATCCCGGCTTGTTATTCAGTCGTCCGCACACCCTGTACTGGCAACGGTGAAAGTAACGTTTCGTCAACTTGGTAAAGTATTCAAAATGTGCCTAAGAAGTTTTACTTCGAAAATGAGCAAATGTTGTTATTTTAAATTTAACAATATTAAATTATTTAAATTAATTATGAAAAAGTGAATTTTTCCATTATATATAAATTGTCGGATTTATATAAACATTTTAGTTTTCCGCATACGCTGCGTATTGAACAATGAAACGAATTTTCAAACAGTGCAAACTGAAGTTACAAATATTTCACACTGTAACACATGCTGTTAATGTGAACAGTTTCAATGGGTTACATGCAAGATTCTTAAATTGTAAATCGCGAAGATTAGCAAGCGTTTTGAAATGTATTAAATTTTATAAATAAAAAAATTCTCTCGAGTGATTATTATTTAGCGCGTTATCACCGCGTGCGTGGAAGTTGCTGTTTTCTTTTTCAAAAGCGACTACCCTTGTGGGAAACAGCTCAGATCATGAAGATGTCTTAGAAGGACTTAACTAGTTACCTACACAACGAATGTATTCATCTAGAAGAAGGGAATAAAAAAGCTATTTTACATTTAACATACATAGTATTTATTGTACATTAGTGATACTTAACGAAGGTTTGTGATGGGAAAAGTACGATATGTAGTTCTTAGCTTCCAAATGATTAACGTGTATTTCTAGTCACTGATCGATGACGTCACTTGCGTTACATTTTTTGGCGGCGCAAATTCTAGAACGACCCCCCGTAACTGAGACATATCCATGTCAAAAAAGGCGTAATAGTTTGTTCAAGAAATAAAGGAATATACATACATTAAAATTATTAAATGCGCAATTTTTATACCGCAATTAACAGCTACAACTGGAATACCACTCGATTCTAGAATTCAGCCTACATTCATTTTGCAGACAGGCGACGTTGTTTGACAACATATGTACACCCACAATAATGTTAAAGGTGTAATATAAAAACGACCCTGTAATGTGTAGACTTGCATAAACCGCAACATATTACAATGTGGCACGAGCAGATTAGTGGTCGAGATTTAAATACATTTTTGATGAAAGATATTTTCTTGCCTGTGGCGAAGACTTGGCATATACCAGAAAGACTTAAATTCGTTTGCTCAAACTTTTATTCTCGTTCCTTCTTTTGTTTGGTCGATATCTGTAATTTCTACTGCTCCGATTTCGAAACACTTATTATTATTGTTGTTATATTTTCAACATTTCAATCTCAGTTTTTTATACAGATATGAAGTGAAAATAGAAAAAACCTTACTTAAACACAATCGAAAACAAGAAGTTCTAAAGGGAAAATTGGAGAATTTTTTAATTTCTCTTTTTTTTTCACTATAAAACTGTGAAATAATATTCTTTTCTACATGCAGCGGAAAAAATCATCATTTCGAATCGGTGTCGGTAGTTAATTAAATGCGATTTTAAATAAAGGACATTTTCCTAAGTTAACGAAAGAAATATAAAAGTATTTAACGGATGCTAATGAAAAAGATTTTCATATACTAGTGTTACGTTCAAAATTCCGCGATAAAAATAATTTGTTCAGCGCATTTGCCGAGGATGCAAATCATCGTCGCATATTTAGTATTTAATCATTTCGAATTATCTAAAAAGCCACGTAAGAGTAGTTTAATAAGCGATAGAATGTAAAAGAAAAATAGAACAAAACGAACCGGGAAAAATCGGAAAAATAGAGAATTAACTTCGTGCATGTTAGAGAAGAAAAATATTTGATGTTAACTTATCGTCGTCAGGCCAAATGCGGATGACGAAAAGATTTTATGTTATAAAATTGTTGAAAATTCAATAAAAACATCAATGCGCGCTAATAGCATTATTATTACCGTCGTAACAAGTTCCGGTTTTGTCACAATTTATATCATCGGTGCGAGTTAAATTATTTAGGTTTGGATCTTCGGTAGCGTCAAAAACAACTGGCGGCGATCCGATACTTTCTGTAAGTAAACCAAATATCATACAAATTGAAACATAATGTACGCGTAAACAAATTAATTTCAGATTGTTTCTTAACTTTTTTTATTTATGCAAACATTGAAATTTACCCGAGAGAATCTAGAACTGTAACGAATAAAACAATTACAAGAAAACAATTACAAGTTCCGCCGAACCGAGATTTCACGAAATATCGAAAATTTGAAAAAAAACGAACAACATTTTTTTCATCGTCTAAACTCTTCCGGGGTTTTCTATTGAATTACTTACTTTTTTACTAAATAATTTTTAATTAATTTCTTTTTCAAGTAATAATTACATCGAAATTATAATAATTTCCGAATTACTGTTTTCCTTCTGTCGTATTGAGTAAAATGCTTCGTTCGGAAACTAATCATTTCCGGAATAGTTCTAAATGAAAATTTAAATTTTTTCGATTTACAGCGTAACAATATTTTTCTTAAAAATTACACTCTACTGCGAAAATAAATAGTTTGATTAACGTATATAATACCGTGCCTCTTTTTTTATTCGTTAAACATGAAATTTCAATAAAGACACGTACTTTCGCAGTAGTTTTCGTAATAAGTTCCTATACGTTGACCATCATCAATTAACGGGCGTTCTCCGTTCAAATAAGTGCTAGGGCCATCCGGAAGTGTTTTATGGTCCAAATGGAATAACTGACAATTATAAGAAGTTCCAATAGGCGGGCCTTTATACAGAAAAGACCTGCAGAGGAATTCATTTTCAATTTCACAAGCCAACCGACAAGCAGCGTCACTAGTTACCTGGAAATAGATATAAGTAAAGTCTGAGTTTTTCTTAGTCTGAAATGTATACCGTTTTTAATTCTGCTTCGGTTATAAAAAAGTACGTTCGCCTAATATTACACATAAAACATCAGAAGAACTTCCTTAAAGTAATGCAAACAAAAAAAAAAAAAAACAATAACGAAAAGAACTAACAGTTAACATTCTGATTTCATTTATAATGTATTCAGTGAGAGATTCAAGAGACGGAAACAGTCAAAGTTTATACCGATGTTAATTCTTGAAATAAATATTTTTTTAATTATAAATGTAATGATACCGTAATAAAATGTTTTTTTTGCTCTACGGTTTATTTAATTTTGAAAAAAAAACAAGCTGCAAGTAAGACTCCAGGTCAGCTCTGAGCTTTCCTAAGTAAATTAGACGTTGGTCATTAGTTTGATCGAAATTAAATTTTGCGCACAGATACTTGCCATATCTAAAGCGGGCTGTCTGTATTGAAATATTTTAGATGACTAGTTCTGAGATGGCATTTGCAATTTTGAATAATAAATAGTTAACGATAAAGAAAAATAACGACGTTTTTGGAAATTCTTTACTGGTTGATTTGAAAATCGATTAATTTTTCACTTAAATAATCGCAATAATATTGAACAATAGGGAAATACCAATAATTCAGTCTTGTAATAAGTTACTTCAATTTATTTTTAAAAAAATAATAATAATAATTTGCACAAATAACACTTATAAAAGTTTATCGTTTGTGTTATATTGCTAAGGTAAACCAGTATGGTGAGAAACCGTAAAATTTAGATTGTATTTTTAGGTGTATTTTTGAACAGGACATCAGTGCACGCGAAGGAAACACGTCAATTGGCGACTAATTAAAAAATGTAAAAAATCAAGCTAGAGTTTCAGTTATTCGGTAGAATTAGACGGACCCGAGGAACATTAGATCAGTCAGAACGACTGAATGCAACATTAAGTTATTCCAGCACCAGAGGGTTGTCAACAGTTAATGAAAATCGAATAAGAATATAAAATTGCTAATGCATGAGGATAATAGTGGACGCGAAGTCTGACCGTCAATCAAATACATTGATGTTACGAGAATGAATACTTTTCGCAACAACTGCTCTTTTAAGGGTACGGCTACACTAGAGGATTTTGAAAAAATCAATTTTTTTTTGGCTTAAGCAATATTTCAGAGTCATAAAATAATAATATCCGGTCGATCCTATAGCGCCCCTCGGAGTGCACTATCTGGTCTATGGCTCCGAAATCGATTTTCAGTGCCAAACGCCCACTTGACACCGCAGTATATATTGCTGCAGGCATTTTTAATGATGGCCTATGAGATTCACGCAGAATTTAGGCATGAAAATTAGGCCAAACTGTTATAATTTCTGCGTGGAAACGGACGAGCACTTTACTGAGTTTTCAAAGCGATCGCTTACTAATGTTGCAAAACAAAAAAAAAAAAGAAGACCATTCTCCTTAAAATCTTCCAGGAAGAAAGATAACAAAATGATAAAAAAATGAAGTATGGTAGGATGAGAAAAAAAGAAGACTAAAAATTAACGTCAAAGAGAGAAGATAATTATTCCGTTAACAAAATTCATTTAATTTTAATGATTCATCGGAAACGTTAATTTGTAATTCATAAGTGTAATTTATACCAAGCAAAAAGAAAAATCCGGCTATGTTAAAGTAGCTCGCTTATCACGCGCGAGTTTCGAATGTATGAGTGACGTTTTATTTTTTCGACAAATTTAAATCAATAGTACGAAGCGTATCGTAACAAAATAGTTTGCACAAAAAATTACTTCGTCTCAAATACACACATATATGCAGCCTACATCGTACACATATATCTACTAACTACTAACAAACGATAGAAAAAAAAAAGAAAAGATAATATTTATAGGAAGCTAAAAAAAGGCATACACATACGTACGTATTAATATAGAAAGATGTACGAATATGTAGCCAACATAAATGCTGTAATATATAAACACGATAAGTAGAGTTCTTTGAACTTCAAGTGGACCACTAAATAGTTCTCAGCCGCCTAGTCTGCACACACTGTTCCGGCTAGCTGTCATATTAGCCATATTTTTTTTCCTTATTGTGTTAGCGATAATGTAATTACACGGTACATCGAATAACGTTGACGGACCATACGCAATGTCTTTAATTCAAAAATCAACGTACACATCCGTCGTGATCAGTGCACTACCGTCAATTTTTTCAATTTTCCCTCTGGGCTATTACATTTATCGTTACCTTCAGACTTTTCAAAAAATCCCGCTCCAACTGTCATCTTATGCGAATAAGTATTATTTTTTCGGATTGAAAATTAACGTTGTTATTTTTTTCGAGTAGGTACATGAAGCATTATTATCGGCTGGAAAAGTAGTCAACGGACACCTCACTGTCTCTAGCATTCAATGGGTTTTGTTAATTGCCTAGTTCAAACTTATTCAATCGGTGTAATAACCCGAAAACTAGCGAGTTAAATAATTATGTACGAATCGTAGAAAATTCTTGAATCTCGTCACTTCAGTCTGCCAAAAATTTTCTACCGTAATGCCAAAATATGATTTTGCCTAAATACCGTGCATTGCTTTCTTAGTTCTCTGTATAATATCTCATGCATATGTATAATTGTGATCAGTTCGATTTTGGTTTTCAACATCTGACAGTTCGAAACTATATTTCAATATTTTGTCAAGCAATACGTTCTGCGCACGTGCTAACTTTTTTTTTTTTTTTTTTAATTTTTGGTTTTGCATGAATTCGTTTTAAAACAAATTATACTTCTTTCCCTTCGTATTATTTATCATCAGAGATATCTTTTTTTCTTTTATTTTTGCTGTTTATTTGTTTATTTTATTTGGAAATACCTGGTAAAAATAAATTAAATAATGCTGTTTAATGATATAAAAAAGTTATTTATTATCATCCGAATGTTGAATAATTCTCCACTATTCTAAACTTAAATAACGTTATTTTATTCACAGATCCTGCGATTTTCTTGTTTTTTTTTGCTATGTTTACTTTTTCCTCTCGTCACCTACTACCGTATTTTATACAAGACACAGATCATAGCGACTTTTGTTGTTAAGATTAGTTTAAATTTAACTGTGCCGTCCTATACGATTTTCATTCCTGCTTCGATAGTAATATTTAATAATTATACGATTAAAAAGTAATTTAACGAACAATATTATACTCGTACATCTCTACATTTTTTTCAACGCCTATTTTAAACGAAAACTTTTTTCAGTTTTTGCATCACCGTGTGTTCATTCCTTGATTTACGTGTACTATTTTACGACAAGAAGGTACTTCAGAGATGAGCGCGTCAACCCCGTTGTGTCCATCTTTGGTATTGCAGCAATGTAAATTTACTCGTATTGTTTGAATTTGTTTTAAATTAAATTATCAAATCCATCTCGGTAAAAGTTACAATCCTTCCTATAATAAAACCGTTTTTGTACGTATTTAGGGAAACGCAACTATTATTTTTAAAATAAAATCATAATAATCACTTTCCGGTTTTACGTTTTTTAATGGCATAATTTTGTTTTTCTTTGTTTTTATTACTGATAGAAAAATATATTTATAAAGGGAGAAAAAAAAAACTGTTCAGAATTTTCATCTTTTCATAATTCACATCTGGTGAAAAATTAATATACATCGATTTTCGGCTAAAAAAGGAAAACCTTGACTAACATATATCTTTGATTTTCTTTTTCAGTCGAAAACAAGTGAATATTCGTTTTTCCCGAGAAGATCCGATAACACATATTTCACACACATATATATATATATATATATATATATATATACACATATTTTTATATATATATATACATATATATTTCTTTTTAATTTTTAAAATTAAAATAGAAATATTCAGGTTTATTTTTAATAGTATTTTTTGATTTTTTTTTGCAGCTGAAAATAAATTATTTCGGTTTTTGCGGATTCCAAATATATATGATACTAAATTTATTAGTATACTTTCTTTTTGTTTCTAATACTAAAGATGAGAAATTCCCCCGCCGAACGGACGTTTCTAGTGTTTAATTTATGTTTGATATTTGTTTTAGTGTTTACAATTCTATTGTTTTATTAACTATTTAACAGATAGCATATACGAATACACATTTAAAATCTATATCATTTTCTCGGTAAATACTAAATTTTTCAGTGTTTAATCACTAATATTTTTTTATTGAAAACTAGAATTCTTTTCTTTTTCTTTTACACTGCGTTTATAAATTTAATATGTCGACTGATAAAATTACCAATAAAATAACATTATCAACGTAAATTATATTATTCGATAATTAAATACGGCTCTAATCGGAAGGAGGGAAATCAAAACAAAAAGAAAACGTAAAAAAAGAAAGTTTTTCTTTCCATTGAAAAATGAGATGCGTGTATAATATAAAATTAGACAATTTTACAAATTTTCATTGAAAAATTATTAAACGCGCGGTTAAGTTCAAGATGCGACTTTTCTTCGTTTTAAGAACGCGCCAATTTAGAGACCGTGTCAAAAACTATAAAGCATGTACGTGAAACGTACATACTTTTTTTCTATTATTATTATTAGTAGTATTATTATTAGTAGTATTATTATTAATAGTATTATTATTATTAGTATTATTATTATTAGTATTATTATTAGTAGTATTATTATTATTAGTATTATTATTAGTAGTATTATTATTAGTAGTATTATTATTAGTAGTATTATTATTAGTAGTATTATTATTAGTAGTATTATTATTATTATTATCTTTTTAGTTAGTACCCCATGTACAAAAAGGTAACACCAGGCGAGAACGAAATATCTGTAATTTGTTGATCGGTGTGTAAACATACAGCTGTGTTCAGTGCGTAATTTGTGAAAAGTTTTCTCGGAGGGACCGAGTCTGAGGGCGATGTGTTATTATAGTGCGGGGAAGTAATGTGCTAGAGAGGCTGACTGCACACTGTCAGAACGTTGCTAAAAAGAAATTGATACAGGTACGACAGAGCGCCGGAATTATCTTAGCAACAACGGAACGGAGCAGGGAGTGCGAAATGGAGTTACTTCGAGCGGTGTCGAGAAAAAATAGGTCAAAAGAAAGGGTGGCCCTGTGTGGTCGGTATTTATGCAAGCAAACACAGCTCGCCGCCAGAGTATCGGAAAAGGACAACGAGTTCGGGAGAAGTGAAGACCGGGCAGGGAAAAGAGCAACAAAACCCGGATTCCTGGAAACTGTTCAATTCTAGCTCGGTCCGCGCTAGCCAGTAGTAAATTTGCACCGTTTTGGAACGGAATTGCTGCTCGAGATATTATTTTTTTTTTTTTTTTCTTCTTAATATTCCGTTGGATGCTGTTGCGAAAATCAAAGTGACGATGGTCCACACTGAAATTTCTATGCGGTATCAACGCCGATAAATGTTGAACGTGTTAGTTTAAAGTTATGTCGTTGCCAGCTTGTAGATCGCCCGAATGTCCAGCATGCGGCTTAAGTGCGCAATCTTCCAGCAATGTGATAACGTGTCCGGCCTGCAGACGAGTATATCATAAAAAATGCGCAACACCGCCACCGAGAGCGTATCAAGATTTTTCCCGATGGTTGTGTATGTGCTGTTTTTCCGGATGCTGCTGCAAATCGGGACGCGACCATCAACGAATGCAGTACTACACTCGTTACGTGCATCAAGAACACGACGACGTCAGTACGCATAATGAACCCGGCAACGCGTTAGCGAATTCAGTTATTTGGAATAGACGTCGACCCCATGTCGGTACCGAAAGAAACCCGATCGCCTACGACAACGCCGTCAGAGTAGTTCGATCAACGAGGAAAGTTATCAGCGTACAGGAATTGGACGAAGGGGAACGTTGGCGAAAGATCAAAATGTCGTCGGCAACGCAGAAGACAACTCGTCAGAACTGTTCCGAACGGAATAATCGACCGCCGTTGCCGTCGACTTCGCCGAGATCTGACATTGGCCGTGATGAGCACAACAGATTCGGACCGTCGCGTAACCTGGCTATCTTTCAAATGGCCAAATTGGAAAACGGAATGGAAGTGTCGGCCGGTTTGGAATCGATGCGAACCTGGGAGAGTAAGTACCGATACCATGTAGAGAAGCCGACCGGTTCATCGGCGACGTATCTAACGGAGGCGCAAAAGGCAATCTATTTAGACCGACAGGATCAGCAGGACAAACTGCGTTCGGCCATAATAAAAGGAGTGCCGTATCGGAAAAATGAAAATCTGTACGAAATCGCGGTTAAGATAGGCACGGTTCTAGAGCTGGACTTGCAGAATAAAATAAGCAGCATACAACGACGCTATAACAACGGTGCAAACGGAAAACAGAAGCAATCCGAACGACCCATCGAAATCACTTTCTACACAATAATGGACAAACGGAAGTTAATAGAGAAACGTAAGAAACAGCTTTATCTTACCAGCAAGCACATCGATTTCCAGGAAGAAAACCCGATACACATCAATGAAATGCTGACCGCCAAACGTCACCGTTTGTTTGCAACGATGAAGTCTCTGAAGAAGGAAAAGAACCTGTACAAAATCTGGACGGAAGATGGGGAACTGTACATGAAACCGGGTAAAAACGATAACATTTGTCACATTCAAAAGGAGGAAGATTTGCAATTTTTAATGTAACTTCCGTTTACTGTTTTCATTCGTTCGAATAACATTCTCATTTAGTTTAATGGAAAATAACGTTCCCTCGTCACAATTATTCTGTTTTCTCGAATTGAAAATAACTTTTCCACTTTGATATTAATTTATTAACACGAAGGGAATAGTGTTTTTTGTGTTTTTCAACTGAAATCCCAAACGATAATAATAAAAAATAATTTGTTTTTAAGAAGGGACGCGTTAATAATTTAAAGATGACAAAAGTAAAAATAAACAAAAATGAGGTAACCAATTTTTTGCTTTGATGTAAATATTTTTCTACCGTCATATTTCATCACCAGATATCTATTTGTTTGCTTTTATGTTTCATAAGTAAATATATTTTAACTCTTGTACGCCTGATCGATATTATTTAGGCAATACATGTGGGGATATATGTTTATAATTAGAAAATAACCTAAAAGTTGACTCTCCACGGTTACAAAACAAAATTTTAGTTGCTATTAAAATAAGCGATAACTTTAATTATTTTAGAAGATGGTATAAAAAAAAAACGAATATTAAATTAACATCAATATATATTACATGAAAGCTTCCGCTTTTTATTTAATACGAAAACAAAAAACAGCGAGCAGTGTATTTTAACTGAATTTATATTGTGTTCGAAAACAAATGAAATTTTACACTAGTTTAAATATATTAAATTAATTTCAATTACCTAGATGCAGAGGAGCGATGAAAAATTGCAAAAGAAAACACATTTTCGAAGCGTATTATTGAAAATATTTATAGATTAGGTTTTTTATGTTTTTTTGTGATTTTTTTTTAAATATTCATATTGTTTAGCTCTCTTAATTATTAAAATTAATGATAAACAAAACAAAAATTAATATAAATATTTTATTTTAAAAAAAATCAAAATTTTAATCGAAATACTTTAAATTCATTTTATTTTATTTTTTTTTCAGTTTATGCAGTACGTCATAAATTTTATATAATTGCTTTGATTTTCGTTTAAGTTAATTAAACAGAAAATATATATATATATGCCATTAAGAACTTCATCAGTGTGCCATTTTTTGAGCTAGTTATTTACCTTTCTTATTTTCATTTCTACTTCTAAATTCCTCTCGAAATTATCATTAAAACTTACGGTCTGTTGGGGAGTTTCGCATTTCTTTCGGACTATTAAAATTTATTGAATAAAGCGTGACACCAGTTTCTCTTTTTATTTAACAATACCAGCTTTAGTGAAAATAGCGTTACGGAAGAGGAGACAATGGTTTTAAGTGCGTGGTAAACAAAATTCCTTTAATATAGAATTCGCGCAAATAGTTACGATCACAATAGTTTTAAAATTTTAAAACTCGGTGAATTTTTAATGGATCGAAACGATAGGGGTATTATACAACGGAATAATTTATGATGGCGAGAGGGCTTTGCGGTGTAGCTTTGCACAAAAGAAAGTTGTAGTTAATTTATTAAAGATTTAGCTTTAAAACCGTTGCCGTAAACGAATTTCAAATTTTTCCCTGCAGATGGTAAGATTATTCCCGCAAAAACACATATTCAGATAAGTATAATAAAATAAAAACCAAGATGAATTCCAAAAAACCATAAAGCTCGACATTTGGTAATACCTTTTCCATTAGGTACTGACCTGTAATTCTTTATCGACGTAATAGTGTAAACTAGCGTACTGGGACACTTTGTCTTCCGCAACTCCGATACGAGGTATTTGAAACACCCGGTTACCTTTGCAAGCTTGATTGCCTAAAAAAAAAAAAAAAAAGTTAAAAACATTAGAGTTAACGAAGTAAAATACAAAAAAAAAATAAAATAAAATTTTCTTTCAAAAATATGCCACAGTTCATAAAATAAAAAATACAATTACAAGACTGCAAAATATGCTCATTTTTGTAAAACTATAGCAATGTCATTTACAGCATAAAAATAAATGCAATTTACACCTATAAATTATAATAAACATTTTACAAACGATTTTATTATTTTTATAATGCATAAAATTATAATTAGCCATTCAAATTTTTTTATACGCATATTATATACACACATAAATACATACATATACATATATATATATATAAGGGCATCGCCAGTCGATGAGCCAGGGGGGGGGCAAGATGACAGAAAGAGGATATGAGTTATAGGGAAAATAAAATATATAAGTTGTAAAGGCTTAATATTTTATTAAACAAGAATAAAATCTTGCCCCCCTGCCCCCGCTGGTGACGCCCATGTATATATATATATATTTCGAAAGTATTTTTAAAAAATATAAACAATTCTAGAGAACGTCTTTCTACCAAAACAAAAAGTAATAAATAAATCACAGTGTCCACAGATGAAAGTAAGTCTGACAAAAATTAAATTTCAAAAAAAATAAATAAATAAAATATATATATATATATATTAACGTTTTGCAATATCATCACAACATTACGTAAAAGTAAACATTTTTAAATTAATACTTTTATCGGCGCAATATTTCATCACAAATTTGACGTATGCTGAAGACATCAATATATTTTCTTTTTCTTTTTTATACGTGCTAGTTTTATGTTATAACATTTACATTAATTAGAAAATTATTATCGTAACTTCAAATGTAAAATTCATTTATAAACACCTACGCGTACTTTAGAAACCAAGTTAGTCAAATTATACTGTTGCACTATCGATATTAAAGTAGAACACATTTCACTAGAGATTTAAATCATCTTTAATCTGTATTCTTTCTTTAGTTATTTACATACGATTCAGTTGAAAGTAATGCGTAACAAACTATACAATTAAATACAGTGTTTCTTTAATATTTATTTATAGAAAAATAATAACAAAATACAACGCAACGTTTTCACGATATTTCGTTGTCTTAGAGGAAAGTCATGAATCAACCGTACATATTGAATATTTACCTTTCAGACATAAATTCTCGAAATAATCAACTCCTTGAGCATCTACGAACTGAACATACTGGCCGGTTGTTCGACGATCAGAATCACTCAAATGGCACTGCAGTGTTACGTAATTGTACTCAACGGATCGACAAGTAAATCGATGCTAAAAATTTAGAAAACGAAAAAATAAATTACATGTAGAAAACATGTTATACAAGCTAAAAAAAATCACATATAAGTTACTTAATTTGTTACCTCATTTAAACAAGCAGCCAAGCAAGCTTCTTTGGTTGATGTATATATTAAAGCATTATCCAAACCTCTGATCATTTTATTCGGGATTCGTTCAAACGACCACGGCCGCAAACAAACATTATCTACATAACAAATGAAAAGATTATTAAAACGCTACATTATAATTTTTACTTAATAATAAAAAAGTAAAAAAAAAAAACAACAACATAGAATAACCCTATATTTTTTTGTTTGAGTAAAAAGAAATGTGTGTTCCATTATTTATCGCAAAAAAAATAATCGTATATTAAAAGACTCATTGATTATTTGAAAAAATGTTGAGTGTTCCTTTTTCCATCATATTGAGTTTTTTCATTATCCACTTTCAGAAACTTGTAGATTACATGACCGCTTCCATTGCTTTTTTTTCTTTTAGTCGACTTTCCGTAAGCGCGCGCTGTGTGTACAGCGGAAATAGCAGGCGAAGAGCTCACCAGGTGGACAGCGATTATCGATGAATCAATTTTAAAAGCCTTCCCAATTACACATACAGAACTTTTGCTAGAAGTTAAACGATTTGAAGTAGATTAAAAAAACAAATTCACGCATATACCTTCATACCGTAAGATGGATATCTTGTTATAGTAAAGTATATATTTATCTTAGTTTTTAAGTATAAGATATAATTATTTGATTGATAAATATGTCAGTCGGATGACCTAAACAGGCCGCTACACTGTAATGACAACAAAGAAGAAAAAAGAAAGTTTAATAAAGTAGACACAATAAAAAGTGGTGGTAAAGAGTTGCTACAAATAGGTACACTAGAAGCACATATGCAGGTAGATTATAACAAAAACGGTAACGGTTCTTATCATAAGGAACATACTCAGCCTGATAACAATATAACTGAACCAGTATTATCTGATAACACTGAAAACGGTAGTAAAGGTAAATATAATAATAATAATAATAATAATAATAATAATAATAATAATAATAATAATAATAATAATAATAATAATAATAATAATAATAATAATAATAATAATAATAATAATAATATAGTGTCGCGGATAATGTAATACAAGGTAATAAAGGAATATGTCAGGAATCAATATTGAGCGCAACTTTATGTACAAGGTATACAAGAATTTTTGATAAAATATCCTCAAAAAAGATACGAGTTTTCAGCATACAGGTGATGCGGTGGTATATACATCAACGGCTTCACTACAAACAGTTATGAACTATGTCATGGTAGGAATAGAATAGATGAAAAGTTATACTGAATCGTTGCAACTTGAAGTATCACATAAGAAAACCAGAGGCATAATCTTTACTAGGCATAAAATAAATGTAAGTCCGTAACTTAAAATTAAAAGCAAATCGATAATGTTCTATGAAACTATAAAATACTTAGGAATAGTCTTTGACAAAAATTCAACTTGGAAAGACAAATTATATTACATTAAAAGTCAACGCAGTTTGAGTATTCTTAGAAGAAGAAGAAAGATTTATTTGCATAAACAATAACATTGCACTCATGATATAGTTATTAATATGTGTACCGACACGAGTCTTACCACATAACGAAATTAATGAATATACATATAAATAAGACATGATATGCGAGTATTCTTAGAGCTTTAAATGAGTGGGGGGTAGTCATTCAAAAACAAATATTTTAATATACAAAGCATCGATAGAGCCACAAATAAATCATTCACGACCAATTATCAGGCATCGATTAGTAATACGAAGATGAAAAAATTAGAAATATTTTAAAATGCGTTATTAAAAATCGCACTAGGAGGATACTATAATCAAATCCCCATCATTCAATTCATTACGCTATCCAAAATGACATGTCTAGTAATACCTGGTTCTTGAAAAACTTACAAAGAGATTACATTAAAATAATGACAGACGAGGAGGAGGGGGGCGTATGCTAACTCTATAAAAGTTGTAAGAATTTAACATAATTAATTCCGATTTATGTGAATGTACAGAACAGGAGGGATAAATTGAACATACGACTTGGGATTGCACAATAGCGAATAGAGGAAGAAATGAACTCTGCATGAAGAAATTATTCTCGAACGTACAATACGTTACCAGTTTATATTAGTCAAATGATTATCGAACCACTTCAAGGGTAAATAAAGGTCTCGTACTCTTGACAGTGTGTCGGGGAATGTGAAGTTAAGGTTCACAACTAAGTCTGACGGCAATTTCAAGGGTAGCTTTATAGAATTATATCGATTTGTAAAGATTAATAATATTACTATATTAATTTAATATTTTGGAATAGATTTGTACAGTTGGTTAAAATATTTCAATTTTGAAAACTGGCTAATAGGTAATACTGAGGCCAAAATAAACTCCGATTTAAATTTCTTTCTATCCTTAATAAATTTTGTGTTGCACGTTGATTATTATACTGTTCATTATTCTATCTTAAAAAATTTATTAAATAAAAAAAGTGAGATAGATAAAGAACCGATTAAAAATTGTTCTACTTCAAGCAAACAGCTGCAGCAAATTTATCCAAAAACTCTAGAACATTTGAAGATCAACTTTTTTTTTCTTTTTTTTTTTTTTTTTTAAGAATTTGATACTAAAAAAAAAATTTTTAATATCTCCAACGACAGAATTAATCAATTTTCAAAGTGGGTATTGTGCATAATATGCATTAAAAAAAAAGATAACTGTATACTGAATCGAACGTAACCTTATAATAACTAACAAGCTCATGTTACGAGACCAATAAAAGTAACAAACTCGACACATTCGATGATAAAATGAATATAGGCGTATATAATAAGCGTAGTGACATTATTACCAGAGCGTATTTGCAACTTGACCATGTAATACAAGTTAACTGATCGTTGTGGTACGGCGGAAGGATTATTTGCTGTGGTTTCATTCTGAAGCTGGCACGTCGTATCTTGCACCGGGGTCAACGGATTCAATACAAAACTAAAAAATAAACATACATAATTTTATTAGTGCGAGTAGAAGAACGTAGTTTACAGCTAAACATATTATTACCTATTCTGTCATTTCAAATTGAACTCTCTATTCAAGATCTCCGCATTTTACACAGACTACAATGCAATAAAATATTTCGAAAAAACGACATTCGACACGTGCAAATGAAAAATAATCGTAAATATTTCATTTTCACATATTACAACATTTTAATACTATCCGGAGTAGTCTCATATAAATAGATTAATTGCATAAAATAAAGGAACCAATAGCTGGAATGACGGATGGAGAGGGAAAAGACAGAATATAAGATACGCAATATGAAGTAGGGGATTTGCGTTTCAGCAGATGGGAGAGTACAGCACAATTCTCGACAAAAAAGGAATAACATTTAAAGAACATGTGATCAACGCCGCAGACCACTGTTTTATTTAAATGAAGAGGGCAATTTGGAGAGAAAATAAGGGAAAAACGAAATCGAGAAGAAGACAGAAGAGAATGGTTAAAACGCACGCGAATAATAGAAATGACAACGGAGCGGGAAAGCGAAGGAAACTTAGGGAGCCAGGAAACAACAGAAAGAAGATTAAGCTATACAGACAGACAAGAAGAACGATCGTTACGAAGGGAGGCAGAGTAAATACCTGAAACCAGGATTTAATATAGAATATTTCACACAGAAGCATGAGATTAAAATATGCACTCTTTTAATAACGCGAGCCAAAGAATCTGTCATCTGATTTCCCTTAATGCCCATGCCGCTGGGAATCCGCAGCAAATCAACGCAAATGAAGTAGCGAGAAAAAAGAAAATGGATAAAAAGCGCATGTGAAGAATGACAAAATCGAATGGGGATAATCAGGAAGCGGGGAGAAAAATGCTTGAAGAGCACTCGTGGATTCAAAAATAATTAAATAATTGGTTAAAAAAGCCGACTAGAGGAAATTTAATTAGTTTATAAAGATGACATAGAAAAAAGGAAAAATGACTTCGAAAAATCCGAAAGGGTAAAAAAGCTGCAACACCACGAAGTCCTCCGGAGCCATCAATGAAAATGGTTATATGTGGGGAAAATCTGTAATTGATAGTACTGTAGAATTACCATCTTCAAGAAGGGATTCGGAAAAAGAAGGTAGAAAAAACACTTTGGAAGGATGGCAGAGACCGGCGAAAGAAGTTTAGCAAAAGCATGAAAAGCAGCTGTATAGGAGTGTAAAAATACATTTTAACCAATACACAATCCGAATTTGGTAGAAACAAAAGCAACATCGAAAAAAAAAAAAAAAATTGGGGGTAACTTCACTTTGAATTTTAGCAGGCCGTGTAAAGACTCGACTGAATAATAGCTTTTTTCCGACATTGAATTTTACTTTTATTCAATAAAGAAAAGAGCGGAAAACGTAATCACCTTTAACGCAATATCACAATCAGCAACATTTATGTGCAAAATCGACGAATTTTGAAAAGGTTATGAGAGTTTATAATGGAAATTGTGAATTTTATTGAAACTAGAGGACTAAACCACCGTGAATTTCAGGCCTCTCTCTCTTTTGGATACTAGCGCAGAACATGAAGATATTTATTTTTCTGATGTTCGATGGCTTTTTCGAGGACAAAATATTCGAGTGTTTGAAGTGAAAAAGAAACCATTGTTACCTTTACGAAAAGCAAAGAGAAATACTTATGTTTGAATTTCGTGAATCGTTAGCAGATTTCGGGCTTTCAGTTGATATCGCGAAATATTTAACAGATTTAAATGTAAAATTACGAGATAAAAATGATACGCTAAATAACCTTTATGTTTGTAGCGAAAAAACCTTGAAAATAAATTTATTTTTTCGGACAGTTAAAAAAGTGCAATTTAATTCATTTTTCGAACTCGATGCGCATGTTCCGATGTAAATAAACTCGCTTCAGCGTTAACTAATTTAGACAAAAAAAAAAAAAAAAAAAAAAAAAAAAACGAATTCAAATTAAGATTTATGGATTTGCGAGAAAATAAAAAGATGATAAATTTATTTTTGAAGCTTTTCAACATATCTCTCTGTTGTTGACATGGCCGCGAATTTTCAAACAGAATTAATTGACGAGCATAAAATACAAATTTGCAAGACAAATTTCAGTACTTCAGGTTAATCTCGAGTTTTACGAAAAATACGCTGAACAAATTTCCCCGGCTGCTTTTCGACAACGTGCTATGAAAATGAAATTGTTTCGAAAATGAGAATTGTCGAATTAGGATAAATGACGCTCCGCTGAACAATACTTTAACACATTCCTGCTACAGAAAGCGAGCTAATACTGATGAACTGGTGAACAATGCCGAGTGCGTCACATTAACAATTGCAATAAGTCATTTTATATTCTTCGGAATTAAAAAATAACGTATAATTTCTACTTGAATCTCTTAAAATTAAATTGAAATAATTTTTTCTAAAACTACCTAATTTTGTTTTAATAATCTCGTTATTTATTCCTTCGGGAATTTTACTTTATTCCCGCTAAAAACAAATTTAACATATGTTATTAAAATATTTCAACGTGTAAAATTATTTCCGACTTAAAACAGATTTTTACCAATAAATAATTGTTTCTACGATTTGAAAAAAGCATTAATGTAATAATTTTAAGTTGTGCGGTCTTTCGCATACTTCGAAATATTCATATTGACCCTTCACTTATCGAAGGTTGAAGATTGCTATTTGAGAGAAATTTGATTTTAGCTAAAAAAAAAAAAACAAAAAAAAAATGAACACATATATTAAACAAAAAAAAGTTAAATAAAAAAAAAACTAACAAAAAACAATTGTTGGAAATATCTTACAAAGTTTTAGACTGTCAACTAGAGTAACTCCGAATGATATAAATTCTCCGGAAATATAGTCGAATATAGTATCTCCGACGATGCGGTTTAATATATTTAAACTTCCCTAAGGACATCAGCTGCATGTAAAACTATCAATAATTTTCCTCGAAGTACTGTATAAATGACGTCTATATTAACGAATTGCAGCTACGACAAGTAATAGTGATAGGGTAATTTAACATTTTCAAATCCGTAATTTATTTATTTATTTATTTTAAAATTTGTCAGTGCAGCAGCTTACGCCAATTACTGTACAGCACGATATGATAAAAAAGAAAATAAAAAAAAAAACGGTACGATTAACAATACATAGCTAAAAGGAATATATATATATACTCACATGCACGTGCGCAAAGAATTGATATAAAGTACTGGTTAACACACACATGTATACATATATATATATGTATACGTATATATGAAAAATACAAATCAGCACCAAAATATATCTACACACTCTCATATGCTCACGCACGAACACACACACACACAAATACAAACAAGCACACAGATGAAATCTAATCACCCACACACATACAGATATTCTCAACGAAAGCAGATAGGCTAACTCAGCCTTACGTCGTCAAACTCTTGATGATTTTTAAAAACTCTCCTGAACGACCATCAAATATGTCTAGTTCATGATGTTCCTTCTCTAGTTTGTTGCATAGTATAAATAAGAAGCGTAAAGGGAAGCTGCATACTCATGAGTCCTTGACAAACTGTACTACCAATATATGAATTGGTCGAACCACTGAAATGGGTACTTTAATCAATATTTTCTCTAACAGATTGAGACAATTTATTTTACCATGTAACAGATTATGTAAAAAGCGAAGCGCTATCTCCTTCCCCCTCCCTCTAAACTATTCATGTTTAATTGCCTAAGTGTTTTTCCAAATTCGAAATTGAATTTACCAAATCTATACAGTAAGTATTTTATAAACTGCATCTGCACTCTATCGATTCTATCTGCTAAATCAGCAGATGTACGATTCCAAATCAACGAGCCAAATTCTAAATGCGAACGAATCAAAGTGGAGCATAAGAATATGTTTCAATGTATCTGAAATTCACACTGCTTCGTAACATTAAACCTAGCGTTTTCCTCGCCTTACCAATTGTGCTCATTACGTAAAATTTATATGTAAATCTTTATCTAAAAAACGTCGTGATGAAACCAGTTTTGATGCAAACATAACGCTATTTAACACGGTGCGAACCAGCTATTATGTTTACGTATACACCATAAACATCTTATTCGCAAAAAAAATAATTTTTTACAGCAGTGAGTGAAATATATACTATACATATATATATATATATATATATATATATATATATATATATATATCAGTTTGCTTATTAACGTACTCTGTCCGAGAAGACAGAAATACAAGAAGTCCCTTTTGTAAAATAAACCGAAAATGAATACATAGACTTCGAGATTTATTTTATGAGTACACCTGTTCGAGTTTGAAATGAATACGAAAAAAAAACAAAAAAAAACGGACTTATTAAAATACATTTTGATTATTTCATTTACGTATTGATATCGTTAAAAATAATATATATTAGCCGAAATAGTCGGTAAATATTTAAAAAATTAAAATTCGCGTTCAAGAGAAGCAAAGAAAAAAATGTAGATCAAAGAGTGAATACAAAAAAAAAGAAATAACAAACAAGCAACTCGCCACGACTAAACAAAGTACTCTCTAGCCGACATTATCACGTTAAATAGACACTGGCTGAACTGGAGGCGCAACGAAAATTAAGCTTCTTCGAGTCAGGTTATTGTCGGAAGAATGATCACATGCCAAAAGTTTACACGCTATACAGTGACGTTTTTGGTAGGATACAAAGAGGACGGCACGGCTAAAACCATCCGGAGGCAACATTGTAGAGGAAATCGCATGACAAAAGATAATGCAATCGCTCACGCGCAGCAAGCGAGTTTAACCAACGAACGTGTAAACAATTCTTCCGTAAACGTAAATCTGTACGGTAATAAGCGCGCGTTATATATTTACAAATCGGAAACAATTCGTAGCAGATGGAATGTTTCTATTTACGCCCGTTAAATAGGAATTAATTTGTACACACTATTTAGCGCTGGAGCAAAACGAATTCGCTTCGACCGGTTATTGGTACTACCGCCAGCGAGACGCAGGCCAAAACGAAAGAAAAAAATGAAGAAGAAGAAGGAGAAGAAGAAGAAGAAGAAGAAGAAGAAGAAGAGACGAAAGAAGACGACCAAAGATGAAGAGGGAACACATTGAAAAAACATCAATTATTGACGGCGTCATCGATGATGTTCTAGATATTCAATTAGCATCGCTACACAGTTATAATTAGTCTCGGCACGCTGGACGGCTCGCAAGATGGATACCGACGGTCTTTCTTTTCTCTTCCAGTAAACGGGGAACATTTACACTGAAATCTCCGATTTCATTCGAGTTCATTATTTCCGTCTCACGCATTTACTTTTTAATTTCACACGGAGGACGAAGAAATCGAAACCAGCAGCCCACTCTTCGATAACTCAGAGAAGAGAACGAATTGGGCCGGGCAGTGACGTCAAAAAGGTCTAAAAAGAATACAGATCGCAACAGATGCTACAGGAAGCCGAAGAAGAAACCGAACCCGAATTCGTCCTCCTCCGGCAACTATAGGGTATTTATAAATAAACAAGCAAAAACGGTTTGCCGATTTCATTGCGGAACCCGTTACAATGGCGGCCCCACTCCGCGAAAATCCCTTTCCTCCGCAATTCAGGCCAATTTTGTTTAGCAAAATTTTTCAGTCTCGTCTATGCGATAAAAAAAAAACAAAAAAACGCGATGGCAACAACACAGTGCCAACAATACGTTGCGAGCAGATTTTCCGAAAGCGCTAGTTACTTTTAAAATGATACACGTTGCCCCCCCCACCGCCCGCCCCCCGCCGATTTGACGATCCTTACGTAATTGGTAAATTTTCAGTCAAGAAAAGTTATTACGAGAAATTTTCCGAAAATGAATGAAATCGTCATCTATCTTCCGTTTCACCGACTATATGCGGTATTTGTAGGCGGCAACGTGTAGCTTTTCTTTTTAATATTCTGTCCGCCATTCATCACCAGATTTCTAATAGCTGTCTCTACATCGGCGGAAAGGGGTGGACTCAAAAATCTAATATACATTTTACCATAATCTTTCGAACTGAATATGAGGCAGAGGATAATTTTTTTCGATTGATAGCCGCATTTTATACGGAACCATAAACGTTCGACTAATTTAAAAACTCTCAATAAATTCTCCACCAATCACGATCATTTTTCCATAGCCGTATTCTTACTCGAGGACGATTTCATATGAGCTGGTCCCTTAATTTAATTACTCGATAGCACTTCTACAGAGTTTATTATTAGCGAGGTAAAAGTAGAGTTACGCACATTTTCGATTGCAATCTTTCAGTGCATCCAGTTGAAAAATTTACACCTCGTTGTCGAATCCGCTTTCATCACGCATTTCGCTGCAAATAACATGTGTAAAATTTCTGTAAAAATCCTGCACTAGTCCATGACGGAAACTATTCTATCCGCCTCTCTACATTTTCGTTACGTCCACTTATTACTTATTGCTGCCAATAGAAAACTATCGAAATGAATATAGCTATTTTTCATTATAAGCAATGGAAAAGAAACGAAAAAAAAAAAAAAGCAATTAAAAATCGACTCTAGCTATTTACAGCAGTTACCGAACTCTATAACGCAGTTCTTTATCATAAAGTATATATTCAAGTCATACGCCTTTTTTTGAGTTGGACTATAATTATATAAAGTTAAATGCAACAACACTATCGGCACTATATATATATATATATACATGTATTTAAAAAAGTAATCGATTCACAATATTATGCCGAATATGAATAATAAAATTATCATACAAAGAATATACAAAACATAATAAAAACACTAAAAAAACATTAAAAAACATCGACTAGTTTCGACGAACCACCGCCATTATCAAGATGTTAATTATTTCTCGAATAGCTGTTCTGAAGCGCTTTAAAGTGTTCTGCTTACATTGTAATTTATCGAAAAATATTTTTTTTGCCTTGTTTACAAACTACACGACATCTTGTATACTTTTGAAAATAGCTTACACAAATGAATAGGCTTAAAATACGAACAAAGTTATAAATATAAATAACCGACACTTTAAAAATATGGCCAAATGGTATTTAAAGCCAGGCCAAAAAAAAAAAAAAAAAAAAAAACATTAAATAAATATGACAGAAACGTTTAAATATCTATCTGAATGTCTGATAGAGACCCCAATTATCGCGAATCTCCTAATTTCAAGAAAACTAAGAAACCACATTAGTATAAATGTAAGCATACACGGGGTGTCTGAAAATGCCGCTTTCGGTCCCATTCGGATCTTTAAATGATACACCTACCATATACGTTTATATCTTTATGCTAATACGTGCTTTACTTTTGTGGGGGATATTTTCCGCGAAAACATTAGAAACATGTTTAATAATTCATCATTTTTTCTTGTTTTTACTGACTTACTAATGAAAAATATGTCAGATACGTTCTAGAATCGCTTAAATACCTTTCCTAGATATAAATTATTTCGTTTAGATATATTCTACAATTTGATTTCTCTTTTTTACTTCTTAATTTCCGATTTAAAGAAATGGTACCGAAGAAAAGTATTAAAGAATGCTATTGAAAAAAATAAACGAAAATAGGGACACAAATATTTAAGTTATAAGCAGACATTTCCGAATATAATTACATATAAAACATAATACAAATCACCGAGAAAAAAACTGTAAATATACGTGCGTATTTTATGAAAGGCGATTGCGATACGTACAGCTGCAGTCTTTTGAAGTTATGCTAACATCATGGGCGTAGTTAGGAACTTCTCCTAGAGGAGGGGCAGCTGACCAGCTGAATATATATATATATATATATATATATATGTATAGTGTATACGCGCATATAATCGTATTATATTAAAAAGTTGAAATAAAATAAATAAATAAATATATAACAGAAATAATTAACAGCTTATTTAAAAAAGGACTTTATTTACAGATCACTTAATTTTCAAATACTATGCAAATCTGTACCAAAGAATCAAAATAAGATACAGTTTATTATAATATACTTTACTGATTTATAAACTTCTTATATAAGTTTCAATTTTCTGTGTTTTTCATTGAACTGATTAAAGATTGCCACAGAAGTTATTGCATTTTTAACTATTTCATTCTCTATATGCAGGAAAGACATATATGAAAATCTATTTGGGAGTATGTCGGCAGATGGCCTGCATGCGCGTAGGAAATTATTGTGATAATCACGAATTTCAGAGTACATTGTACTTTTACATTTTCCAAATTTTTCTCCGTGTGACATTTAGACGATTCTTCCAGAGGGGGCAACGAGTTTTCTAGGATGGGCATTGACCACCTTTGCCCACCTCTAGTTATGCCCATGGCTAACATGCCGTCAAAACTTGGCTTTTATAATTTCATTCCACTGTTTAGTAAAGATAGCTCATGAATACCTTTTAAAACAAACTATCAGTATCCTACAGTATATTTATTTCTATTTATATACAATCAATGCAATTTACAATATTAAAGAAAATAACCCCAAATGCGTCGTATTACGCGAACAATGGCTTAATAAGAAAGCATAAAATAGCGTGTTACAGAATAGTATTTGGAAAAATACGAATAAGTTAAAGAAAAATAAAAAAGGACAAGGTTTTATAAACAAAACAACATTCAAGTACAGTTTATTTACGTAAAATTATTTTGATTTTTTTTTTTTTAGTTCGTACACAATAAACATTTTACGAAACATTCAAGAATTAAATACAGTTTTGTATCTGCACAGATCCTATATTTTATGCGTTAAAAAAAATCAAAACAAAAAAACTGGGAAAGTTTGAATAAAATTCGGAAATATTTGTTTCCAGAAAAGAAAAAAAAAGGCTATCCTTACTCTTTTAATTACTTTACTATTATTTAATTTAAGCGAAATGGTTATACTATGTAAATACCAAGATTTAATAAATTAATTAGAATCATTATTCCATCGATTTAACAATGATTTAATGTTTCGTCTGAAACTGACGAAAAATGTTAATTTAATAACGCGATTGATGTACTGAAATTATATTAAAAATTTTCAACGTTTTAAATGTCGGTAACTTAAAAGGGACGCAAAAGTTAACTAGAGAGAGAGAGAGAGAGAAAAGAATATGGGGGCAGACACACCTTGGTTTGAGTACTTTGTAGAAAAATTTAATTATGCTTAACAATAATAACAGAATTTCTCGATATTAACAACGATAGTAATACGTAATTTTTTTTAACGACGAAATTATTCAGCATAATTGCATTGTCATTTACACATTTTGAAGTGTCACGATTGTCTCGTGTATTTTATGGGCCGTTTACTTATAACTGCAGACGGATATATCGCATTACCTATTCGATGTCGAAAATCGTATTTTGTAATAAATAGACACAATGCTAATATCTAGAAATATACTTTTTAAATGCAAAAACTACACCAATATGTTTAGTAGCAGGAGTTTTCATCTACTACCAAACATGTTGATATAGCTTTTATATTTAAAAAATATATTTCTGGATATTGTTATTTGCGACTATTTATTATAAATCACATACGGAAATGTGTAATCACGTTAATTATTACAACTTAGAAAATACGTGTATTTTACCGCGGAATAAAAGCACAGACCCGCAAGACCTCCAGTAAAGAATAATCAATTTATCATCGCATAGAATAGAATTCTCAGAATTACCTCTAATTGCACACACTTTGAAAAGGAGCTATCTATATGGTCGGTAAAATACTCACAGTTTCCAAATTTTAAATTATAATTCAGTTGTTTTTTGCTTAATTATTATTTGTTTAAGGTCCGTCATCTTGAAGATCAGTAACTACGAACCACAAAAGCTTCCTTTCCGCGTTTTTCACTTAAATACTTTGCGTACTTAGTATTTGCTAACTAACACTGAAGCTTCTATTTAGGTTTTCAATTTTTCGCGTGATTGTCATCAAAAAACTCCGCGGTACAACGAAGAAAAGATGATCACGCTCATTTGCTGTATTGTCATTTTTTTTAGATATCGAAAAATAGGTGGACCGCCACTAGTCCACGTTTTGCGCTTAGGAAAAAGGGATTTTGGACTACACTCGACTGCCCTAAAGAATACATTCCTTCTTTTACAATATCAATGAGACTTTTGTGCCAGGGATGATAGAAGAAAACGTTATAAAAAAGTTTTACGAAAAACCCGTTATTAAATATGCAACTGAAATTATAACAAAAATTACGGTGCAAAATTATCATTAACATTTTCTAAAGAATAACGTAGTCATTGAAATTAAATTTTTCTTACATGTATTATAGATCATCTGGGTGTCTAGGGAGAGGTCCGAAGGATCAAGATGTATATATATATATATATATATATATAAAAGCTGTTGTAGTACCGTATTTAAATGCGCTTTCAAAACTTTCATGAACACTGAAAGTACACTAAGTTTGATAATTTAAAAAACACATTAATTTGTAAATTTCAACATAAACAATTTTCCCATCAATAAAATTCACATTCTGGCTTTTGCTTTTTTTTTTTCATTTTCCGTTTCAACGAACTATAGTGTATACCACGTTGTTACGATGTCATCTGTTGATCTAACATACCTTTGTCTCAAATGTCCCTACTTTCTTCTTCGATGCCACACTACTAGTAAGTTATTCCTTAACAGTGCATAATAACATCTAACGATCACTAGTATAAATAAAAAATTATATTTGCGACGTATTCTATATGTTATGCATACATAAATCATTTATGTATATGTATATATACATACATATACAGCAATCATAAAAAATACGTTCGTAATGTATTCTATGTTACACATACATAAATTATATATATATATATATATTAACAACAATGCAATGGAAATAATGGTAACAACGTTAGCAAAACAACAATAAATACAGTAATAAGGCAGTGTAATCTAATAATAACGATACAAAGAATATAAATTACCTGAAAATAGCAGCCTGACATTCTGGCTCTTCTCGGCACCAAGCCTGACATTCGTTTAGCGTGATATTCTTTACGGTGTAGTACGTTGTACTTCTATATTCTAATTCTGTCAGTTTTTCGAAAGCCACTCTACCTGTTAAGTGACAACATTATATACGCTTTTTGTATTTTCTTGTTATCCATTTTTATCATTATTATTACTATTATCACTCATTACTTAAGAAAATTAGTTTATTACTATCACTGTTATCATCATTATTATTATTAATATCGTTTATGCTGTTCAATAAGTGTTTTTATAAAAATAAAAATGCATTAAAACATAAAAACGCACGCGTCATAGTACAGTTTTCAGCGATTAAAATAATAAAACTGTCACTATGAGCGTGAATTAAATTTTTGATCTGTCAAATAGAACGTTAGAAATACTGCCATAAACCGATAAAATTTTAACAATTCGTGCATATTATAGGCAAAAATTATAAATCGCGTAAGATGTCAAGTTCAATTTAAAACTGTTCAGATGTGACGATGAGATAGTTGACGTTTTCGATGAAATAATTAACGAAGGTTCTCTGGCTTATTTTACGGTGTATGAATTTCACAGAAGTATATAGATTTCAACTATGGGCTTTTCATTTAAAATAACAACTTCAAGCTTCAAAAATACTACTTGTAGTCGCAATAATTTTATAATAATTTTTAAACATTATTAACGTTTCTTCTTTCGCTTCGTCAAAGGTAAAATTATTACCTCCTCAACAACAAATATTATATTCGGATAACTAGAATTTATAAAAAATATCCTACATGCTTTTAATTAAATTATCGAAAATCACCAGACTTTAAAAAGAAAAAGGTCTCTTTTAAGTATTTTCAAAGCAAAATAATTAAAGTGTCTTCGCAGAGCTTTACAAAACTACTTATTATTTAAAACTGTTATTTATATATTTTACCTTTTTAAGATTATAAACGGAAAAACAAAAAAGATTACGATAAGTAAATTGAGTTATTTGCAAAGACCCAGAGTGTATAGATGTGGAATCCAAAATTTTTTAGTAAATCCGATTACTGAACGGAATTGGCCAAAATGAGTCGGAAAAGAACTTGCCATAACGAGAAACGATTGTTTTTCAGGGTTTGCAATCCGGTTGTTGGGGAAAAAAGATATATGACATTTCTGAAAACTTTTATAAAACGAAAGAACCGTACTACCAAATCATTTTTCCTTACAATCGTTTTATCGATCACATTCATTTCCTCATAAACATTGCAATTTGAAATAACCATGTTTCATTAATTTATTATTTTTCATTAATCCTGATGCGTGTGTGTTAAAATTGAATTAATCAAAAAAACACGCGAGGAAAAAAAACAATAATTTATTAGACAATTAAGAGCGGAGTAGAATAAGTTAAATTCTGATTAAAAATTTCACTAAAAATTCGTTTTCAAACAAAAAAATATTTATATAACCGCAAAACAGACTGGGAATCATTTAGAGATTATTTGAATACAAAGTCAAACTTAAAAATTCCTTTAAAAAGCCTAATTGACATCGAGAATGCCGTATGGTACCTAACGAACGAAATACAAACAGCAGCTACCTGAAGTACTCCTGTTCGTATATGTAAAAAAAGTAATAAAAATTATCCAATATCAGTCCGGAAACTTGTCTTAGAAAAGAGAAAGCCTAGAAGAAGGTGGTTCCAAACGGGAAACCCTTCGGATAAAAAATTGTTTAATAATAAAATAAAAGAATTAAAAAAACTTTTAGAAGAAATCAAAAATAAAACGCTCAATAATTATTTACCTAAACTATTACCCTTAGCAAATTGATGATTATTCCTTGTGGAAGTGTACCAAAAATATTAGGCAACCGAATAAACATATTCCTCCGGTGAAACATGGTAACGGGTCATGGGCGAAAGATCATAAACAGAAGTCGAATTTATTTGCTGAGTACCTGGCAACCGTGTTTAAGCTGAACATACAGGCAAACACAGACAGGGAAATACATGCATTTATACCAAGTCAATATAGACCATCTTTAGCAATAAAGTCAGCTTCTCCTCAGGAGGTTGGGTGTCTGCTTAAAACGCTGAAAAAGAAGAAAAGCCCAGCTTTCGACTTAATAAGCGCTGACCTATTAAATAAACTTCCGAGCGGAAAGCTATTGCTCACTTCTATATGTAACGCAGTATTTCGCATACAATATTTCCTCCCGGTACAATGGAAGTTTGCGCAAATCGTAATGATTCCGAAACCTGGTAAAGATCCCTATTCTGTAACGTCTTAATATTCGATTTCCTTGTTGCCTGTTTTATCGAAGGTAATGGAAAAATTAATATTGAAAAGGTTACAGCCTTATATTATACAGTCAACTGATGTAATTCCGCAACATCAGTTTGGCTTTTTAAAACATCACTCTACGATTGATTAATTGCATAGAGTGGTTAGTGTGATTGAAAATAGTTTAGAAACAAAAAAAATATGTACCGCGGGGCATTTATCGACATTCAACAGGCTTTTGATAAAATTTGGCACGATGGCTTATTATACAAATTAAAATGTTTGTTCCCGAGTAATCTTTACTTGTTGCTAAAGTCGTACCTTGAAGATCGACATTTTCAGGTGCGTTGCGAACATACCTGCTCATAAATACATTCGGTTTTAACAGGCGTTCCGCAGGGTTCAGTGTTGGGCCTCACGTTGTACTTGTTATACACAGCAGTTTTTCCTGCGACGGAGAATGTGCAGGTGGCTACATTTGCGAACGACATGGCACTTCTTTCATCACATGAAGATCCGAAGATAGCTGGCAGTAATTTACAAAATGCTCTTACAAAGGCGGAAATACGGTTTAAAAAATGGAAAATCGATGAATATCCATTTTACTAACCGAAAAGTTGAAATCCCACCCGTTAGGATCAATAACACAGATCTTCCTGTGCGAGCAACGGTCAGGTATTTAGGTTTGCACTTAGACAGGCGATTGACGTGGAAACACCATATACAGGTTAAAGAGAAAAAATCAGATATCCGGGTATGTATTGGCTGATGGGGAGAAACAGTGTACTGACAAAGGATAATAAATGTCTAATATATACAACAATTCTAAAACCTATCTGAACGTACGGGGTTCAACTTCGGAGTTGCGCTAAACCGTCAAACTTGAAAGTAATACAGACTTCTCAGAATAAGATCCTTCGGTTGATAACTAAGGCACGCCCTAGTATGTAACTAATCTAACCTTACATCGAGATTTGTGTATAGATTATGTGGCTGATGTCATCAAAGTTCACGCTAAAAGACACGCAGACATCCGAACACTCTTGCTAAAGGATTGCTAGATGTTACCGATGATGTAAGAAGACTGAAAAGCCAAAAACTGCAGGACTTTGTTTAAGGTCGTAGTAATTGGGTAGGTACTATGGAGTACTTCACCCTTCATAAGTAATTTCATTCATACGTATTGCTAAATGTCCATGATGGACAGCTTGTAATAGTATATTATATTAAAAAAAAAAAAAAAAAAAAAGAAAAAAAAGAAAAAAAAAGAAAAAAAAAAGGAGGTATAAGAAAATAATTAAGGATAACAAAAATTGAAGCAATTTTTGTTTAAAATGTTTTTGGTCATTAAGAATAACGAAAGAAAATATCGCAAGTTGTACAAAATTCATGTTTTTTTCTTAAGATATTAAGCATTAACCTACTTCTTTTTATTATTATTTTTCCGTCTAAGAACCGACTATCCGAACACACATCAAAAACGCGTATCCAAAACTTAAGTAAAGTTGCTTTTTAACTCGCAAGTAATGAAATTTTCGGAAATGCTTAATTGGAAGTTTAATTTCCAAAAAAAAAACAAAAAAAAACGGTTTAATCGAGATTTCATTTTTAACGGGACTGCAACAGCTGGTACAAAATCGATAATATCACTGCTAACATTACAATGAAATATCGGTAATGTTTAAAAAACTCAAAAGGACGCGTCTTTGAAGGAATTGAAAAAAACTATTTCGATATTCTCAGTTAAACGCGTGTCTCCACTATTCATTTATTTTGATCATTTATAATCACATCTATTAAAAATGGATTTGCGGAAGCGACCTAGATATACAGCGCGAAAATCGCTCACGATTTAAATACGTTACAGGCAATCGAATTGTAGCACAGCCAACGTGCAATATATAAGAACTACTTCTAACGAAAATCCGATGTATGCGCTGCAGATGTGGGACACATTCAAGACTAAATTTCGCATTTGCGAGCAATTATGTACCTGGTAGGAGTACTGTTTTACCTTTTTTATTTTTTTTTTTTTTTTTTTTTTTGGCACATCAGCAGTGAAGTTTATCTAACGTGTATAATTGCAAGTTATATTGGGAAAAGATTAGAAATTGAGGAAGTAAAGGATACTAACAAAGGAACTGCAGTGGGAGAAAGAGCAGAGGGCCAAAGGCTCAGAAGATTGGAATAAAAGGTCGCATGTTCTGAGGAAATAAAGGGACGATATTCGAATAAAACATGATTCGCATAATTGAGCTCTGGAGGGGATAAAGGAACACAAAGGCGACTGAACGAGAGAGAAACGGAAAAGAGAAGCTAGAAGTAGACTACGATTGAACCGAAGGCAAACTATGGAGGAAATAATAGAATTGCTAACGTTAGGGAAGAGATCGAACTAGGGAAAGAAGAAGGAGAAGACTGTATTAAAAGTCAGAAAGAGCTGGGATTAGTAAAGAGGGAAGAGTAGAAATTGGCCCAGAAATCATGATGGAACGATAAAAGAGCTAGTAAAGACCTCCTGAGCAGGAAATTTACTTATGAACTGACCATTGATTGCAGCCGAATGTGTTAACAAGTCAAAGAAATTCTGTAATGACTGCTAATCCATAGTAGACCGATTAGGATCTCAAGGAGCGAATGTAAAAAATAATTGGATCCGTGGAAGGCGTAGGAAAGAGAGAAGAGATGGCTGATAATGGTCGAAGATATAAAAAAGATTGCGATTGCTCTGGATTCGGCGAGGAGAATAGAAGGAAATTGAAGCTAAACGCAGGAATAATGAAAATAGCCCCAATTCTAGGAGCAGACTTCGAACTATCTGTGCTGGTGATTTTGTATGCGAAAAAAAAAAACAGAGAGAGGATAAAGAACGACTAGATTCATTTTGTACAGCAGTATGGGAAAGAGATTTGATGTTCGAAAGAGGAGTAAATAATTTAGGAGAATATGCGAGTTCCAAGTAGCTATGACGTTGTTTCCTTTTTGTGTTTTTTTTTTTTTCATTTCCTTTTCGGTCGGCCTTATTATTTATCTAGAAATAACACAACAGGCTGATGACACAGCGAAGTATATATTATTGAGGAGCGTTAGTAACTAACACCGACTTTGTAGCATTGAATTTTGCCTCGATTTTCCAGGCATAGACTATCATTCTGTAAACGCGTCTGTGCCTGTAAAAAATCTAAATTATTACATCGCGTCATAGTTGCCCTTTATAAATTACTAAGCAATTAATGCGACAACTGAGCGTAATATTATACGGAGCAATTGGAAAATATTTTTTTCGATTAGTTACCGATTGGGGGGAAATATCACAGAATCATTAAGGAATCGAACGACCGTTTGAATTAACTGTGATAAACGGAGAACAATTTAAGTGAAATGTGAGCAAAAATGAGCGAGCAGATAATGTTAATTTGAAACAAACGGTACAATAAACCTCAAAAAAGTTGGTAATGATTTTTTTTAACACCAGACCAAGAGCGAAGCGATTGTTAGCAACATACACAATCTTACGGTACTCGAGAGCTACGAATATGACGACGAGATATGTATAAAAAATTCGTCATGAAGGAAAGAAGTCGAGACGTACGTCAGAAAGATGATGTATGTCGGAACAGAGACCGGCAGATGAGATGCTGCTGTCGATGTGTTTACGGCGAACGTTTAACGGTTGAAAGGATATCGTGCTTCACCCTCGACAGCGTGACAGAGACTTGTCGGTGAAGGCTATTGAACGTATTTGTTACGTTATGTCGTTACAGTTATATATGTATAGGCGCATACTGTGCCCAGTCGGCAAACGTAGAAATGAGATGAAAAAGAAAAACAAAAAAAATGAAAGGCGACACCAGAGTGCCGTCTGCAGGAAGAGCGGTCTGGAAAATCGATCATCAATAACGACAAAAAAGAAAAGACGATGCAGAATCAGGTAAAAGCAAAGAGGAATAACGGGAAATTTTAAAGGACGATGACATTCGACGGTCGTGTGTAATTCGCTAACAACGAGAATTGATTACGATCAACTTGAGCAGTTAATTATTTGTTACAGATGGCAGATCATAACGGACATAGTGACTAAAACAATAATAATAACAGTAATAATAATAACAATAACAATGATGAAAAACAGAAACGCAAATGAAATAGAAAAAGACGCCGTAGTAATTAGGTTTCGGCTGAAGATTATATAACATCAATTAAGAAGTAAAAATCGAACTAAAGTTCCACATTGAACATGCTAGCCCCCCGTGACACGTTACACTTATTCGGGAGAAGTAACAGTTCTAGATGCAGTTGCCAATGAACACAGATATCGAATGAAAAAGTCACTAACTATGTGAAGGGTTAATAAGCGGTAAGTACAGGAAAATAAAATAAACCAATATCTATTTTTATATGCGCGTTTAAAAAAAAAAGATTTAAACAGTAGGGTGCTTGAAACCGGGTTTAAAAAACAACTGTGTGTATATTGGAAATGTAAACGATAAATAAAAAAAAATCACAAATTTACAAAGACACGAAGTAAGATGCGACAAGCATCATTAAGGGCATAATAAAACACCTTACTTTATCTGACCGGCATGCATACCATTATTCTGTTTTATGTATTACGATTGGAACACATGATTCATATATACCACCGCGAGCGGATGTTTTGTTGCGTTTTAAAGTTTTTTTTTTTCGATTTGTTTAATCATTTTTCAGATATAGTTTGAAACACGATAGGGTACTTAATAATAATTTTAAACAAATAAACAGATGTACATTGTACGTATAATTCTTGAACGTGAAGTTAAGTTAAATATATATATATATATATTTTTTTTTTGGTAGGATGATACAGCGCGACCGGGGAAAAATAATCCTGCCTCATATTCCCCTGTAAGTAAAATTAAATCAAATGTTATAACTTTTATTTTTAATTTTTAGCATGAGAATGACATATACGCCTTTAGGAAACTAAATTAAAGAATGGAACATAAGTTGCAAACAGACAAATGCCAATGAACGAGAGCCTGCGAGACCATTTAGTGTCTTTAAAAAAGTGCCTTAGAAAGTTATCTTAGATAAAATACAAAGAAACTTATGTTATCAAAAAAGAGTCATTTCTGCCAAAACGAAATACTGACAGTGTATTAGATATAAGGATGTGAACACATCATGAGGAGTGTAGAATTTCGAAAATTACAATGCGTCCCCATTGTGAATCGGATTTTTCTGATTTCATATTTACTGAAATTTACTATCATATAGTTTTAATTTTAAAATTTGATGACATTTTTAGCTAAATTTGCATACGAAGCTCCATATATATGTTTCCTGTAGTATTTTCATTTTTGTATCGAACTTTTTGTCTTTTTTATATACTTTCGTTTTTACTTTATAACTTCTATATATTAAATTTTCGTATTTAATTCTAAAATCATTTTTCGGTTTTATACAGCACTGCACTTGAAATGGAATAACTCGCAAATATACGTTATCGGAATCGTCGTTTCGTATATTTACATTAAACATTTTTGGCAGTATTTTTTTACTTCTGATTTTCATATAAACGTTTTTGTTGTTTATCGAAAAGAAAAAAGAAACTTCAACAGCAGAATCAAATAACAAAAAAAAATGCTATGTTTGGTCTTTTATACCCGCCTACGGTTAATAACCGTGGAACCCGACTCAGAATTAAGACTTCAGTTTAAAATTCGAAAATGATGACGTGTTGTTGCTAACACGAAATCGTTCGTACGTTTGTCTGATTTTTTTTTTTTTATCCGCTGAGTATGCGAAATCTTAAATCTAGGCGAAAGAGGAAGTTACCCTAATGAAGCGCGATAAAATCAGTTAGTAGGAGAGATATAATTTTGACAAATCTAATAAATTGAACGATGTGTCACTTTTTTTTTATGCTTTTGGAATTTGCAAAAGTTGTTGAATTTTTCAGGGCGGCAACTGAAGAATTTGTGTGATAATTTAAAATTTCTTGTTGTTTGATTAGAAAAAAATAAATAAATAAAAAACCTAAAAAAAGTATTTTTTCAAAATTCAAATAAGACTTTTGTAAACATGCTACGTCAGTTGCTCGTATTTCAACTGGGACAGAAGAGCATGTGAAAAATGACGAACGCCATCGCGGAAATGAATAAAGTTGCGTACAGATCCGACGGTTTTGTATTCGAACGATTACAGATATGGTAGCAATTTACAAGGTTTTGGCAAATTCCATATTAAGTGAAAAGAGTGTATAAATGCGATTTCAAAAATTATCTCAAGCAATCAAAAAAAACAAACGAAAAACATCTGCAAAACAGTTCTTGAGCAACATTACTGCACTGAATGGTACAGAAAACGTAATGTGCTCCGCTTATAAAAATGCACAGATTTAACTGGAACGTAAATAATAATAATAATAATGCACACACACACAACGACTGTTTGGCCAGTACGGATAGAAACACATTATACGTTATTTAGTTATTGTAAATAAATTTGTAACTGAAGAACTTGGTTCCCAGCCAGTTACAGCAGAATAGTGTTGTTTTATTCCTGGCGACGCCCTTGTAATGAGCTAGTGAATTGTGAATTCAGGGCTTGAAAAGCCGAATGAAAATTTGATCTATTTGACAATGCTGTACGCTAATTTCATTAATGATAGTCTAGAAGTAGTAGGCACTTCAACCACTAAATTTGAGAAATAATCGTACAGCGTTGTCAAATAGATTAAATTTTCATTCGGCTTTTCAAGCCCTAGTTGTGACCAATAACAGAGCAAGCAGTGTGAGAAATATATACGAACTGTACAGGTGATAAAGATAAAAGGTGTCATCTGTACTTCAATTCCCCCTGATCACCGTCTGATACTATTGTGTTGTTAATCGTTTCTTTCGTTCATTCGGTTTCAAGACACTAGGTGCACAGTTACAGTCAGTTCTTTTAGTTAAAAAGGTTCTTCTCATTTCTGGGACACAAAAGTAACAGGAGTAACGAAGTAACATAGATACGTTATCGATTGAAATGGAACAAACTATTTTAGAGTTGAAACAAGTTTCTGGTTACAGTCTTCGTTACCTTACACATTACTAATTTGTACTACGAAAACATCGTTGTAACGAAATCTATAGGAAATAATAAGTACTAAACGCATGATTTACTGCACCCGTAATTACGAGCATATGTAATTTACTGTCTCATAGTAATGCCTCAAAAAAAGGTTAAAACCATTGTTTTAGTTTTATAATCTACTAATTATAAAAAATTTTTAAGAAAATGTTTTAAAAAAAAAGGATTTAATAATCGGTGAATATGGCAAACAGTAAAATATTTTTGAAATTTCACAATATACGTATATATATATATTTTGAAAAATATAGTACTAGTACAATACTTACCCCAGGCTAGAATAACGTTGCTCAGTAAAATAAACAAGCTCCACCTCCATATTCTTAATTTCATTCGAAATGAGCAAATGTACCACCTCATTGTGCTCCTGTAAAAAAAAAATATATATATAATTTGCAATTTTGTATGAAATTAAAAAATCTTGCAGAATGTGAACATTACAACAAAAAAAAAAAAAAAACAGTAAAAATATAATCTTCTTTAGTATATCAAATTTTGAATTAAATGTACGTAAATCCGTAACCTGTTTGTTAAAATTTATAACTATAAAATAAACAAGTTCCTTAACAATAAACAAAAATAAGTATAAATTAATTTATACTTATTTTTACTTGATATTAAGGAATTTATTTTATATTTATAAATTTTGAATTATTTGTGCATCAATGAGATAAAACCTAAAAGTTGCAATTTAAAAAAATTAAATGAGACCTCAGGGTCCCTTATACTCTCTAAAGGGTTATTTACCATATCTGAAAAACATCCTTAACTTTACTAAATGTTGCAGGGATAGTGATCTCGTTAAAAAGATCTTTTTAATCTTTCTTTTAAGAACAATTTAAAAAAAAATTGTATTCCGTATTTAGAAAAACAAAACCGTCTCCAAAGTTTGCATTTTGGTAACCGTGCTTATGTAGTTAGAAATATTAACTCTCCAGGCAAACTGTACAGAAAATCGAATATGTAAAAAAACAGTACAATACGTCAACCGAAAAACCCGAATTTCGTTAGTTTATAATTTCCATTTTTTCAGATTTGATTCTTCAACTACTTATTATACTAACTTTCAATGTTAGCGTACCAATATGATTATATTGATTTCTTCAAAAAAACATTTACTACTTAAAATCTAAATCATATACTTTTGAAACTAGCGGCAAACCTTAAATCGTTCTAAAAATAATTTTTTTTATGTTGTTCGTTTATTTCCTGTAATTTATTTTTTCAAATGTATTTTAAATAGATCCTAATGTGTGTTCTTTAATATGATTTTAATTTTTTTTCAACGTGATTTCGGTCTTTTAAAACAATTTAAATCGAAAAAAAAAAAAAATCATAAATATAAAATTATATTTAAACATGTTTCACTGGCCATAGTATCGAAATGACCAAAAACATAACTTTTATTTCACAAACAGTTTAAATATTTTCAAAAGCTTCAAAAGACAAATTCTGGACCTCGAGGAAAAGTATTATCAATATTATTCTAGATACACAGATATCTCCTCAAAGACTAACTCATCATTTTCGTAAATTATTTACTTCATACTGACTCATATTTACCCTCCATTTTATTAATTCGAAACATTATTCCTTTCAGCTTTCCAGTCGCCACAACGACGAACACTTTGAACCCCTTTAAAATTTTAATTCATTCTTGTAAATTTTCACTTTATATTTTCTACAGCATGCCACGATGCACAGCCTATAAAGAAGTAGCTGAACTTTGTAAAATCAGCATACAGTATAAGTATTCTAAGCCGAAAATGTAATTGAAAACATAAAACTTTATGACCGTTCCACATAGTTCTAAACTGCACATAAAAAGGACATATTTCTGTATATATAAATTGAAGGAAAAAGAATGGGAAAAAAAGGAAACAGAAAATAAAAACTAGGTTAAATTCATATTATAAAATGCGAGAAAGTGTAACAAACCTAACATTTTATCGTAATTCTATTATAGCCAATATCGGACGGTACAATGATAATGTACTTTTCAAGCGTGCACAAAAAAAAAAAAGTAATGATGATATATAAAACAATAGTAAAGTGTTCCTGAAGATAAAAATGAGAATAACCACATTGGACATGAAAAAATTCACTAGGCTATACTGACGGCGGCATTAAAATAAAAATATCGCGATCTCATCTTGACCGGACATAGTTTAATACTACCTAAATAACGCTGATAGAAAGCAAATACTTCAAAATCACCAGTGATCAATACTGCAAAATAATTCACAAATATGTATATATATATATACAACTATATACATATACATATATATATGTACACAACTATATGTATAAAATTAGTTGCTATTTTGCTGTCTGCGTTTTTCCTACATCTGGTTCACGACAATGAAAGAAAAACGAGGTTAAATTGATATTTGAAGAATTGGCATTCACACACATTTTTGAGGGGTACTTGCAAAACTAATGTGAACATTAATCGTTCACCGATTTAACAAAATTATAAAGAATAACAGATATTAGATAGATATTAAAATGAGCTAAATTTGTAATATTCAATTCAACAAATAAAAATTGCCCATTCAGCTGATTAAGAACGGCTCAATGTCGTCATCATCGCGCTTCTTTATAATTATTAGCAAGAATGATTAGAAGAAAATAAAGATCACTCTATATTAAACGATTACTAATATTGTCACTTTAACTGGTATTTAACATTTTATTTTGGAAACCGAAAGAAATTACTTTATTCCGAGTGCGCTGTAAACAACACTATCTGCAACTTATAAATAATTTTTATTTCTATTTATTAATCAACTTTAATCTCTTTACTAAAGTGTAACATCACAAATCCACTTTTTAGACTTTCAAATTTTACTTAAAAGCTTAACTTACTCTAAAGTTTATGAGCATTTATCGCCCAAAACGAAACTGTCCACGAATAGTTTCTATACCGCCTACCAAGGGTGTTACAGGTCTACTTGGTTTTCAAACATTCAATATGTTTTTGCTAATTCGAATTTCATATACTCAGCAAAAAGTAAGCATCGAATAAAGTTTTAAACATTAACATGTAATATTTAGATAGCATCTTGGAATTTTTAATTTCGAAATTTTTTATTTAAAATTTTCAGTGATTTATATTTCGCACTTCGTCACCTAGCTATGCTCGGATCTTTCCTGAACTTGGAAAATCAAAGTATTAATTAATTTCACAAACATTTAAAAATAAAGCGCATATGCATGTAATATGAAAGCTATATTCGCATATGTTACGTTATTTTTCTACACTGAACTATTCTCAAGTTACATGGAATAAAACTAAATTTAAAATTCACAGAATCCAAAAATATAATTAAAAATTATCATCCGTCTAACACTGTAATGACAAGTGTAAATAATTGGCGTAATATTTAAACTATCGTGTAGACTGTAAATAAATTTATTCCATCACAAACAAAAATTATAGCTCTGTCTGTTTTCAATAATTTGCTATTTATAATGGTAAGTAGGCATATTTTTATTTCCTTTTTAATAAAACTAAGTTCAAAATTCGTAAGTCAAAAATATTATTACAAATTAACATCCTTATAGCTCTACAGGATGACCGATGTATTTTAATTGGTCCTCTGTAAATTACGAATAGATTTCAACGTGGAACACAGTACACTCTTATCTATTTTAAAATTGCTCCTTACCACGGTAAATAAACGCATTAATTTCTATCATGGTAAATAAGCGTATTACTTACTTTTAAAAAAAACTCTAAAAATAGAACAATCACTAAAACAAATACCGGGCGTCTCACTTTTAAAATTGCCTGTTTATATAATTGTTCCGAAGATACGACCTTAATCAGTCCATCTCTAGCTCCTAAAAAACCATACTTTGTGAATTTCATCAAAATCTTTAGAGCTGTTTTCGGTAACCCAGTTACATATATACATACATATATAATTTTTACTCGTATTATAAGAAAAATATATAAATATACGCATATATGTGTAGACCGCATTTTTATTATGTTTCAAAAATCTGCTTCATACTACTTATTTTTAGCACGATAATTTAACAGTTAAGTGTGTAACTACTTCAGATTCTAGGCTCAAAACTCAAGTCATTCTGGTCTCACTTTTTTCTAATTTTATTCAACTTGAAATATTTGCATACTCCGGATATCTCGAAAAACAAACGCAACGAAAGAAAATAAATTAGTTTCCAGTATCATCAATGCCGTAATTAATTCAACATAGATTTATTTTATTTTAATGCGCTTTTTGAATAACTTTTCGTGTATATTTATATATGCATGTAGCGGTGTGTACATATGTGGCAGGAAAAGAATTTTCACTAATATCAATATTCTTACAAAAAATATTTATTCGAGTAATTGATAGACATTGAAGAAGTTAAATTTGTGTGAATAAAATTTTACAAATAAAAATAACCCGTATTTCTTTAAAATGTTGAAATATCGCCATGTACTTAATTCCGCACAATTTGAGGCATGTCTGCGAGTAAAGTTAAACAAAATTTCCAAAGAGTAGGTACGTATGAAGCAACAGTGAAAGTGCGCGAGTATATCATGTACGCGTGTAATATAATCTCGAATAATACTTGAATACTTTTTTAAATACACGTTTTGTAATGTTTTAGCTAAGTTTCTGATGCTTTTAAAAATATGACCTGTGTCCCGAAAATTCTGTAAATGAATCACTTTTTCGCCAGGTAGAAAAATATAAATTTTCGAAGACAATAAAGATTCAGAATTAACCATGAATTCAAAGTTCCGGTTCTAATTTAAATTATTAGAACCGATATCGAAGGTCATTCCATTTTAAAATTTTGGAAGAGATCATTAATTCAAAGAAATTATGTGTATGTACACGTTAACGGAAGAAATACTGTTTGAACGTAAATTATTCGATTTAAGACTAAAAATCATCAATAAACGAATATTATTCTCATTAATAAACAAAAAATAATAATGTTAAATCGCTTAAGGGCAATTAATTATAATTATATTTTATTGGTATCCTAATATAATAATACTGAACATTTTTATTATTAGTTTAAGAGAAATATCCGTAAGTTACACACTTTCGAATAAATCCTGTCTTTCAACACTCACACACACAAAAAAATAATGGAAATTATGGTCTAGTTGAAACAGCGAAAAAAAAAAAAAAGAAAAAAAAAACTTTACATTTGTTACGGTACATACATTAGGAAACTTTTAACTAAAAGTTACTCTAAATCGCCTAAATCGAAGTTTGTGGCTCGAGTATATTACCATAAACCATTTTCAGTACTGCGATTACTAGATGATACGTGTACGTTCTCCCTTATTTTATTACCGTTCAAGTACGTGACAGAATTAAAAGCGTAGCTCTGATTAAAAAGAGCACTGCAATAAATAATAATCGATTATAACAGTGTTCGCTGTTATACGGTCGTCTAACGGTTCTAACTTGTACACCATATGGTGGTTATTCATCGGTTACACATAAATCATCACGTTCACACATATACTTTAGTACTGGTAAAGACGATTTCAATGATGATGATTTAAATGAACAGGCAACAGTAACAGTAATAATAATAATATGGTTCAAAAAATACTGGTACGCAAATCCCATCAATGTCAAAATGACAAGTCTATTTTTGAAGCATCAAAAGTAGAACAAATGTATTCGAAGATTTAAGTGCGGAAGAACGAATGAGTGACTTACTACAAAGTAGAAAATTCAACGAGCAGACACAGTGACCTAACTAATAAATGTTATAATTGCGTGCGTAGAAGTTCAACATAAAGAATCATTTAACTTAATGTTCGCAGAAGAAATTAAGATTCGATATTTCAGTCGTGAATAAATAATAATGAACTGGTTATGATGAATCACCACGATACAAACACACGTAAAAAAGAAGGCAAATATTTACATAGTAATATATAAACGCAACTTTTTTATGCACGTGTTTATAATTGTTCAATTAACAATCGAGGAATTAATTGAATGTACGCGTTCGCATTTAAGAACTATCCATCAGCATTACATACTTTAGCCTACACATAGGCACGCACACACACGTATATATGTACATATGCACGCTTCTGTGCATCTTACACAATGAAATGTTGAATAAGAAAAATTACACGAGTTGAATAAACAAACTACACTATGTCTTATTCGAAATAATTAAAATATTTCTATAATTCTAAAATTTTTTAACACATAATCCCTTATTTTATAAAAATCTCACAAAAGCGAATTATATTTATTGCATTTATTCTATATATTTTCAGTCTGTAAAACAACACCTCAGAAAAATATTAAAAATATCAGCAATATAGAGCGTAAAATGCAAAATATGAAATAAAAAAAACGAATTCTTTCATTGATATTACAGCCGAAAAAAAATTGCTAACAAGAGATAAGATCCGTTTTGTTACAAAAATAACAGAAAACCCGAATCACAGTGCTCGCTATATAATTAAAACTTCAAATATTAGCAGTTAATAAAATAATTATTTTATTATTTCAAGTTTAATCAATAAATTCGAAAGAAGGATCCTATATTAGTAATTTACTCTCCAACTTTAATTAAGAAAAAAGAAAAAAAATGCAAAAAGATAATTAACATTTTTACTAATTAAATTTACTTTTCGGCACATTACAACTGCTAAGATCCCTGGTATTGAAAGTAATTTTTTTTATTTTTAGTTTTAGTTTTTGGGAATACACCATTGTATTTTCGAATAAACTGAAAATAAACAAAACTTTGCACAGAAAGTATAAGAGACGAAAAGAAAACCACTTACGTGAGATGTCCAAAACTATAGAAAATATGTTATTCTAAAAATATTCCTTACGCTAAAACGTCTTTTATAAAAAGTAAGTTTGGCTATATACATAGTTTCTCATTTTCTAAAATGTACATTATTCAACATTTTTTCCGTTGTAATATGTGATACACAGAATAAAATCAACTGTGATACTTTAAATACATTCACAACTCCTAATTGGGTCAAATTAGAATTCGTTGAAAATAATGAAACTAGAAAACAAATACAGAGAAATTACCTGTAAACAAAGCAACATACATTTACATTTCATGTAAAAATGAAGTAAGCGATTGCGTTAGTCACACTAGTTCATTTTAGGCTATAATTTAGCTTTATTCAATTTTGCTCCTATTTAGTTAACATATGAACGAACGTAAACTATGAATAATGGCGAAAATGAACAAATTAAAATTATAGCTATAGCATACCGAAATTAGCGCAGAAACGAAAAAAAAAAACACGTAAATTAGAGAGAAAAATTTTAAATTAAATGATAAAATTACACGCAATAAATAAATGTAGTAAGCCATATTTGCAAGTCATTTTAAATTGTTTTTCATTATATTTATTAAAAGTAAAAACCTAACCGGAAACCTTTTGCTACGAAGTTTTAACTTAGTCGTACTTGTAAGCAATTTTAAATTGTAACTATATGTTTATTTAATTTTCTGTAATAAAATCGTTTTGAATTTAAACTAATAGTAGTAATAAACGAATAAAAATCTTGTAAAATGAACCGGCGGTATAATATAAAACTTGACTATCAAACTTATTTCCTATTTTGCATAGTAAATCTGAAAGAAGTTTGTCCATTAAATAGTTTAGGTATAATATAGCGTTTCATGAAATTAAATTTGGCATGAAATAAAAGATTATACTAAAAAGTTCCATTATGTTCAATTCGTTTAAACTAATAAACATTAAAAAATAATCAATCAATAACGCGAAAAATCGTTATTTTAAAAACTAACGAATTTTTATTGGCATTCCAATTGAATCCATAATATCATAAACAATTTAATAACGTAATGTGTGATTGCTATCCGTTCACTATTTTATTAAGAACAATACATTTAAAACTTAAATATAATAGTTTATCGAAATATTAATTTTATTAATAAATAATCAAGTATTGCAAGATGATTAAGTTTATTGACTTATATTAAAATGCTGACATTAAAAGAAAAAAAAGTAATAAATCGATTCAATAAACGCAACTTTTATAATTGTATTTATTATTAAAGAGAAACAAATTATAGCTTAGAGTAAACTTTTAAATTAATGTATATATAATATTATTAATACAGGTATTAGGTAATTAACAAAGAACTTTAATTGAACATACTATAATGATACATTAGTACATTACTATATGTTTTTATTTCGTTTACTAATCTCATATACATATATGGTACATGTTCTTAACATCAAAAAACTAGTTATTATGATCATTTTAATTTATATTTCCTTAATAGGTTTCATGGATATAACTTAAACTATGTACATTATGAGAAAATTTTAAATTTTGGATAATATATGATATTTAAAAAAGTTTAAATTACAGTACAGAAAAAAAATGTACGTATATACATAGATAAACTTTATACGACTAATTATCTGCTTATTCTAATAGTTTTCTAATACTAAATTCAATCATAGCTGAAAATAATGTGCTGCTTTATAAAATCAGAGTATTTTATTTTTATTTGAAGTTTAATGAATTGATTTAATATAATTCTAATTACTAATTTGTAATTTCTATTGGTATGGAATAAAAAATACAATAAAATTTTATTTTTAAATTCAACAACAATCATTTTTTTAAACTAATCTAATTGTTCTGTTGTACTTTGCTGTTTCAGGTTTATACTACATTTGGAAAATTTTGGAAGAAAAATTAAATATAGTACATTAAATCTTAATAAATCACATTCATTTATAATAATTAACTATTGATTTATTATTTTACTAAAAAAAAAAAAAAAGAATAAGAAGCGTAGAAGTGATTATTTATTTATTTTGATTTATTGATGAAAGTTGGAATTGTGTTAATGGTCTCCAAAATTTTCAATAATCTACATCCGTGTACCTAGTAAATTCAAGTTTAAATATATTATCGAATAAAAATGCTACAATTTTAATATATTTTCTCAATTGTTTTTATTAAATTTGATTTAATTTAGCGGAACGTTTTTTATTTTTTTCGTTTTAAAATTACTTGGTAATTCTAAATTAAATTAGGCTTATTGAGGTTGCATCATAAAACGTGACCGGAAATTATGTTTTTAAATGTTTTATGATTGGTGATTGGTTAATTTACCGTAACGAAGAGCAGACGATAAAGTTATAACGGTATTACTTTGTTGTCTCATACAATTCAGCGCCATTATATAGCGAAACCGGTAATCCATAAATGCGACGACTTAAAGATCCAGTTCTTAAATAATTACTTTTAATTGATGACGGTACTGTGTAAATCTGTTTTGTCCTTTTGTGTCTAAAATGTTTTATTATATTTCAAGTCGTTCTTTTTTCCCCAGTTTTTTGACATGGTGGGAGTTCTTTCATATACTTGAACAGGGAAATGAGTCTTGTTTATCATAGGGAACGAATTTATTCACTTCATTTAATAACGCGGTTCAAGATCAACTTTCGGTATACATTGTCGGAGATATTTCTACATTATATTCTTATTCATTGGTTATTGGGTAAATTCATTACCAACGCTCGTTGATATTTATACTGTTTTTACTACTGATACCATATCAGTAAATCTTTTCAGCGGTTTTAAAGAAAAAAACGTTTTTTATTTATCTTCGCAAAATTTAGCGTACAGGTCTTTATTCAGTTTTTACTACATCATACATAAATTATAATTCGTTTCTATTATTGTAGTAAACATAATTTTCAAACTAAACTTTTATCGTAAGTAAGAGCGCGTTCTTTACTCGACGCTATGAGTATTAAGATGCACTAATTTCTAATATATATATATATATATATATATATATATATATATATAAATATGTATGTACCTATGTATATATAAATATTCATCTTTACCATGAGTTTTAAAATTTCTTCATGAATTTTAAGCCTATTTTTTTGGAGGTTATATAGAGATAAGGGCCCAGATGGTAAAAAAAAAATATATAGTTTTTTTAACCGATTTAAAAAAAACCACTCGAAATTGGTTTTTGAAAAGGGAAGGAAAAAATATAGCAGAGTAAACAAGTTTAAATATTTGTACGAATGGATTGAGCCGAATGTGCTAGAGAAAACAGCACTGTGGTCTAGAATAAGCAAATTAGAAATGGCATTTCAATTGACAAGAAATGTTTATAATAAAAAGTGTATTTCACGATTACGGCATTACCGTACGGTTGTCCAGCCCGAGGTACTGTATCCGGCAGACGCCCTGGTGTTAAATACGAAGGGTATGATCGAAAAACTACACAAAAAAGAAAGGAAAGTGTTACGAAGAATCCTAGGCCTAACAGCTGGAAATGGGGAATATAGGCAAAGATCTAACGAAGAAGTATACAAATAATCGGATAAGATGGTCGACGTGATGAGAAAAAGGCGCATTATGTTCTATGGACACATAAAGCACTTGGAACCTATAAGGCTAATTAGCCAAATATTCACGTACATTCAAAGTTTAAAGAGAATAAATGGAGTTGGTTCGAGGAGGTGGAAATAGATTTAAACGAAATTGGTAAAGAATCAAATGATATTGAAACCCGCCACCCACTGAGAAAGAAATTAGCAGAATATGTCAGTTCTACGGATAAACCGAAATCAGGAAGGGGAAAACAGTGTACCGAAGAAAGAAAAGAGCAACATCGATAGCGGCAATATTGGATAGAAAAGAAAGCCAGAAGTTCAAACAGTTGAAATATCGTGGTCCTAAGATGGCCAATTCGAAAAAAAAAAATATATTTATTATACTATAAAATATATTATCTTTTTGTCGAATAATTATTTTTAATTTTTTTCAAGCAAATCTTGGAGTGGGTATTTTTTTTTTAAGCTACTTCATTTGAAAATTTTTAGCGGAAATATTTTTGAGTTATAATACGGATAGACTAACTTAAAATTGCTTCTTTCTATACTGTATAAAGTTATGTATTGATTGAAGAATATAATCCGTCAGTGGGGATTTGAATTTTATTACTATCTGTATTTGAACCTGTATTTCCATAGAAAACTAATGCTGTTGTAATACTTTAAGTCACTTTCGTCTATCGCCTAATGTAATTTTAAAATTTTGGGTGCTCATATTTGCTCGATATTCTAAGTAAAATTTTTTAGCTAATTTTTGTCTGAGTTATATTAAGTAAACGGAAAAGACTCTGTTTTTTATTGTTATATCTGATGGCTGCCAGGTCAACATCGACCGACACTAATCAATACGACCACCATTGACCGGTACAGTTTCTAATAAACAAAGGGTATCATTCGAATACCATTTTACATAATCAAAAATTTATATTCAATAAAGACGTGTAACTCTAAGATGATCAGATGGGATTCGAAAATTTACCGGGAAAAGCTTCAGTGAATGTGTTCATGAAGCGTACAATAGAGGCGGATGGCGTAAACTGCTGATTCAACGATGACAGCATTTCTGTATGTCCTTTCTAGGGATACACGATTCAAAGAGAGAGAAAGACACAATATATAGCATTTGTGTCAGTGATAAGCTTGTAATTTCAAATTTGTTTTTTTCTTCCTTTATTCGGGTCTATATTTTATACGTAGTATTTAATATTATTAGCAATATTTTAATTTTTTGCTTCATTAAAAGTTAGTTGTTTTTTCAATTTATATTTTCATGGTAAATTGATAATGTGTTCTGGTCACATTACTAAAAACTTCTATAAAAAGATTTCATTTTTTGATCTTATTCTGTGACTACTGAGTATCTGTCTTCATCGATATTCATTGGTACATACGTGGTACACACTGGTATAGGCACTGACTGATGCACTTTCGAACGAACAAGGAAAGATTAAAATTGGTCTACATGGGCACGAGTTATACACGAGTAAATATAGAAACGAAAAAACAAAACCATACCCCATGAATCTTCTCTTTTTGAAATCAGTAAAAATAAATTTAATTTTTTTATACCGCAGTTAAACTGAAGATGCCGCTTAGATGCTTTATTATTGCGCTGATAGAACGCAAATTAAGGATTTTAAGTGTTTTTTTGCATAGTGCTATTTTCTGCTGTAGTCTAAAAATAAAAAACGTTCTATCGATGTAGATTTTACTAATTAAACGTATACACATATTCTGAATTTATATTTCGTGAACGTAGAAACAACAAATATTAGCGGTTTACTTGTACAGATACTTTTATATATATATATATATATATATATATATATATATGTATGTGTACGCGCGCGCGGGCGTGTATGTGTATATACTACCTAATAAACTTTCTATTCTTTCGTCCATTTTTCTTCACTTAATCTTATAAACGAAAATCTTGTTATCGCAACGTGATATAAAAAATAACACGTTCCTGTTTGACAATAAAAAACGGTTATATTTTATTTTCCATTTTAGTCGAAGAAGTAGCCGGGTAATTTCATCTTTAGGAGAATTCGTTCCTTACAGACTTGTGCGTTATCCGTCTACTACGTAGCACTGGAGATAGAAAACGCTGGTATCTTAATCATATTTCCTGCTCGGCGTATATGTACAATGTGATTGAAAATGCATTCTAGTTGTCGCCGGACGCGATTGAGATAATTAGTTCAACCGGTGGAACAAAATGATACAAATGTAGTATATTTTAGTTCATTGATCACGAAATTAATGCGAAATGTACGAAACAGCCGAAATGTTACAATTATCATTTGCGAGTTTAATTTTCGTTTCCAGTAAAATGTTTATTTCATATTTTACTCGGGTTTAACGGCTTATCTCTTTAACCCCTCAAATGATAAATATTACGGCCAAGTAAATATCTCGTGCGCTGCTTTCCAGTTTGTACAGGAATTGCAAAGCGGTTCGCGATAGATTTTCTTCGTACGGTTTCATCGTTGATGCGATCGATCAAATGCTTCGTTCCATATTTTTCTATTCTCTTCAAAAAAATCCTAAACTGGACGTAGCAGTGCAGTTTTCATTTGATTCGCGCAAAGAGTAACACTTTTCACAGTTTTTATAATAGATTAGCGCACGTTTAGATAACCGTTATAGCGAAGCGCTTTCGATCGCTTCTTTACGATGTGCCTGTCAGTCGACCGAAGTGGACCGGCAACAATCGATCGATGGTGAACCAGTTGACGCTACTCGGAACCGGTTGAAGATTGCTTCGATCTAAAGAATAGTGTGTCAGAAAAACTCAGAGACGAAGACGAACGGAAGGTAGCTGAACAGAGTAAGTGGAGATAGTCTAGAAGTAGAAGCAGATCGTTTGCCGTCTAGGAACCGACACTTATATGTTTTCTGCGGCCGATAATAATACCATCTCGTTGTTAACTTTCGTTTAATAACATTGCTCCTTAAGCAGCACGCTGGCAAACGTTCTCTATCTTTCGGCTGCACAAAATTACCAAGTCGCCGCACGAACGACGTTGAAATAAATTTAATGACATACCGCGACGTCCCCCCTTGAAATTACATGACTCCCTCGTTCGTCAATTCCGCATTATAATAATTCGTAGCGGATTAAAAAAAAAAAAAAAAAGTAATAAATTTAGACTCGGATTTGTTTTGAATTATTCACAGCGCACGCTTATTCCGAGCGGCTAATTGTAATGCGTGGAAGAGAATTCTGAGCCTTCTCACACATACATGTTCCGAGACTGATAAAAACTCCCTAATCTCCTTTTTCTATCTCTCGGGCTACCTGTTCGGTGCTGTTCCCTATGTGACTTTGTAGGATGATAAAGTCAGTAGCGGCCTTAATGTTCGATAGTAACAAGAACAGAAAAGAGATAAGGCGAGCAGTGTATCGATACAAAATTCTTATTTTTAAATATTACATTTATTTACAGGGAATAGAAACTTTACTTCGAATTCCTTGTAGGTGTTTCTTTTTCTTTTTTCTTTTTTTTTTGTCCTTTTACCATTAATACTGATTTAAGTTTTACTCGTTTTTAATCCGCTTGATTTCTCCTTAGCCTTATTTTATCTGAGAATTTGCGGCCTTGTTTGAATTGAACTACAATATTATTTCGTTGTAATTAAAAATATATATATAAAAAAAAAAAGAAAATTCGGCTAAACAAAAAAACGCCACTTAAGGAGATTGAATAATTAGGGGGGCAATCAATTTTAAAATTTAATATCAAAAAAAAAAAAAGGATCGATATTAATGTTCGAAGTAACACATAATTGGTTGCGATGAGAAACTATTGAAGAAATTAATAAAGTTAAAAAACTAACGGAATCCGACACCTATTACCGCCATGGCCGACTATACAGTAATCTTTGTGGCTCTGTGTATCTCTGCATGCGGAATAGAGCTTGCAAAGTAAGTTGATAATCGCAGAAATTCTTTAATTTGACAGATCACATGCAATAGAATGCCACACATATCACTCTTGTCCTTCATGATGTTGCTATACAACCGAAAAAAGAGCGTTGACAAATTTACGAAAATAAGAATACCGAATATTACATATCTTTAATTATTTTTCGTTAACGCCCCCATAAAAGACAATGCCACACACCTTATAAAAATTAAAAAATTAATTGACTCTTCTTTAGTTTATATAGAAGGGGCGATGTTGCTGCACAATGTGCTATAATTGTACAATCATCGATTTTTTTTTTCTCGATTTTACGATGCTTAACTTTTTTCTTCCTTTTTTCGTCTTTTTTTTTTTTTTGGTCAGCAAAAGTCAAAAGTTCTCCAACTTTTTTATTTCTTAGGATGAATTTACTTTTCCGTCATGTTTTCAAACCAAGTAGGAATAAGTGGAAAAATATTTTTAGTTTTTTTTATTTTATTTTATTTTTATTATTAAGTGTTAAATGAAATTTAGTAATCGCGATTAAAAATATTACTTAAACTGGGAACTCTCCCAGCCCCAACCTCGAAATTTCGATTGCACGCTGCGACATTGTTAAAATCTTTATACTATTGTACACTATAGGGGTAAGTATTCCACTAACTTTTGTGATTTACGACACAAAATCACGCGATATCCCCGTGTATAGTTATTTTCCTATTAGACAAATTCGAATTTTTTCATAAAGAAGCGAAAACAAGTATTTTACTAAAATACTATTCGATTGTTCTCAGTTATTTCCGGCTATCTGATTGATACTGAAATAATTTTTCAAATTTTAAAATAAAACGCGGAAAAAAAAAGAAGAAACATCAAATAGTTGATTAAACTTTCTTTTTTTTTTTATTATTAATGGTAAACATGTAACATTTATGAAATTCAAATGTCGACGAATATTTACGATCTGAGAATTTCTGATATCGACCGCGAAAACGCATTCACAAATACTATTCGGACATTTATTCGCTCTTCTACGGGTTGCCGGCTGAATGCAGTAACCAAAAAAGGCATGAACTACTTAATTAGTGTGTGTTAAACAATTTTGGTCGCAACTTGATCTGGATCTGCGCTGCTCCGATAATGGTTCTAAGTTTGGGACCGTCGAGAAAGAAAGATAGGGGGTATCATTTTTTTATATAATCCGGAAATAACGAAAAGAAACACCGAGAACGATGAATGTTTTTTTTTTTTTATTTTATTTAAATTTACAGAAAATTAAAAATGACTAAGGAGAAAAATACGATTGACAATGAAGAATTAACTGATACGCTGCTCTAACGGAGAAGTTTCTGTCCCGGATGGACAGACAAAAAAAGGAAACGAACCGACCGTACGTTATATAAGAATATAAATTTAAAAGAGAGAAGAACCGCTTCCGAAGACTGCGGTACAACCGGCTCACGGAGTATGCGGCGCAAGAGTTTCTAAAAAGAATAAGCTCCTGTAAGACCTTTAAAAATCGCGCCACATTTACGCCAGAATTCGTTTTCCGGTCAGATGACCTTCTCTCTTCGATAATAAAACTATTTACATTCGCGTTCGCGTGTGTACTTTTGATAGCACATTCGCAAGAAAAAATACCTGCAATGCACGATACACATTTATACGAAATGAGAAGTAAAAATGCAACTGGATTAAATGGTCGTACGGTAAAAAGAATTCTATGCAAAATTATAACAAAGATGGCCGATTAAAGTTAATAGTACGGTAAACGGGAAATATCCGATTACATCAAGTTTTCTATTCGTTCTACCTCCATAACTTGACAATCATCGGTCGGAGCAACGCCTGTGTACTATTAATTTTACCTACTTTCAGGATTCGGTACACGTATAATGTACGGGATCCTAACGACAAAAATGTCAAATTAAAATATGCAATAACTCACAAGCGATTTGATTTATAAACTTCAAAATTGAATCGTAAATTACAATTAAATGTAAATTACAATTAAATGTAAAAAAGAAAGAAACAAAAGTCGAATTTAATTGTGTACAATTTCGGAGCGAACTCTAGCTTACCGACTACTGAAGAATTTCAATCAACACACGAGGCATGAAGGAATTATATGAAAAATATGTATCGTCAAAAAATTGTAAGTTAGCAGTAATAGTATAAAGGAGAGAAAAGCGGTTAAACGTTGCGAACTTGTCAATTATTGAACTGGAAAAAAAAACAAAAAAAACATGATCAAATGTCTCGAATATTTCATGTGTGAATCTTCTGATATAGTAAACTCTGCATTTGCAGTAAATTTTTTACAAACTCAATTTAAGCAATTGCTCTTTTAAACGCACATTTAAGCCGTATTTTAAGATTTTTCAAAAAAAACTGCTAAATAATTTTTCAGCGTTTTTCTTTCTTTTTTTAAATTACTTCAATCATTTTCAGATCTTCCACGTGGTCGTCCTTTAATGCACATTACTGATTGTAATTTAAATCGAACAGTACACATTACTAACGGTTTTGACGTAATATAATCATTTGGTCGGAATATCATCGGAAACAAAATGGAGAAATGAAAAAAAACTAATGGGGGGGGGGGGGGGTAAAAGAAACGGAATGCTTCAAAAGTCTATAGCGAAAAAACGAAGGAACAAATGTCGTTCTTACGAATTTTCTAAACATTACAACTTATCGAAACTATTACAACTCGCACAGATAGGACCGGAAACCGATCTTATACTTACACAATGTTTACTACGGCGTACACGATAAACACCTTTTTTTCAAAAACATCGACATGCAAATATTTAACTTATATAATAATATTTCTAGGCAGCGTGGTAGCCTAGTGGTTAAGGTTCTTGGCTACCAAATCAGAAGTATCATGGATTTTCGAGAGTTGTCTCATTTCGGATCCAAGTCGCTCCCAGGTTTACCCAGCCTGAACTAATTGGTCACGCCAGATAAATCTGGGAAAGTAAAGGCGATCGAGAAAAAGAAACTGGCTCTAGTATTTTCATCAGTTCTATTAGTCTTAGTACCATTATGAAAAGCTTAACTTCACAATTCATGATACCTTATCAAGGATATAATGGATTTACTTAATTTAATTTCTAGAATATGTATCGAAATGAAATATTACAAACTCTTTTTTTTTTTTTTTTTTTTTATTATTGCTTTTGTATCAATTTATTTCAGTTCGAACAATTCGACGCAACGATAGCGACAGAAAATCAAATTCTCTACTGCCCAACATGCTGACGGTGTAGCCGGATGATGGGCATCTATTGATTCGACACATTTGATCAAGTTTGTCACTTGTAGAAGTGGATCATACGAGATTAAAAAAAAAGGAGAAAAAAAAACACATGCTGCGAATTTTTTAAATTAGGCGATTGGACGATGCGGACAAAAGATTTAATTTAAAAAAAAAAACAAACAAACTTGTATATTTAATTTAACCAAGAATTTAGGAGACGCTGAAGATAGGACGCGGATAATGTAATAATAATTACGCGCCGCGTTTCTTTCGAGACATAATATTCGCAGTGAGCCCTTATCACGTAATACAAATTACATCCCTTTTTTTCCTTCTCACTCTTTAGATCGCGAGGCGGTCCTATGCGTACAGACAAAATAATCGAATGTAGGACACGACATGTTGGCTTCTCCGGAAAAGAGTTAATTATTTACCCGGACGGTCAATTAACTTTCCATCTCGATCGAAAAATTCGATTACAACCGCGGCCCGATTTCACTACTAGCAGGGGGGCCTTTAGAAAAATCACGTTGATAAATCGCGATTTTCACCGCTTTTAATTGCCGATTCGCCCGAGGAAGTCTCCCAGAACTAACATAAAAACACGGTACCGTATTATTCTGCTCTGTACGGGCTCAATTGCGCGGCTATTCAAAAATGTAATGATATACGAAAATATATACTTTGCAGGCGTCACAGCGTGACTAATGTGTGTTTATCTGACGACCTAGAATTCCCTTTTATCACGTGTTTTCGGAAATGATATATAATCAAAACAAACAGAGGAAAAAAATAGAAATTTACGGTAATTTCGGGCGCCAGTCATTAAAAAGGATGTTTAATTTAAAAGACTTAACTTCCCATCAATATAGCCTAGTCCGATTAGAGCATAAAACTCCGGTATAATATCTGTTATTAACTCGAAGTAGAGCGGTAGCATTCGGAGCCAATTAAAAAGAAATAAACTTAAAAAGTACTACACAGAGTAAGCGAGCCTCCGATATAAAAGCTTTGTTTACAAGCCCTCATTACCAATTTCAGTTCTAAATAGGGCTTGCGGCGGAGTAAATTTCAGTCCGAACCACCAAGCTAGACTACTAGTTGGTTTAAATTTTTTGCCATCCTATGAAAAGGTAAATTTCCGGCAACCTTGCAAAAAAGAACATAGATGAAATATTTCGAAATTTTGCTCATCTTCTCGCCGACTGTAAGACCTGGCAATTTTTTTTTTTTTATCGTGTTTTTTATCGATATTACTATTAAACAAGTTCAGTCAAGCATTTATGCGCTGAGGATTCCGTATGTTAAGTTGAAGATAATTATAGTTTATATATTTTGCATAATACTAAATTCAAAACAAAGAAATATCTGATTTTTCGCGCCGAAAAGAGGGAGAGACGGGTAAATTTTCGGGTTTTTTAAAAATTTTTCGGCAATTTCTCTTTCTCTTCTATACTTTGCATAAGATGATCAAAATTTACAACGTAATTCTTACTTGCATCAACACGAAAAAAATAACATAATCATAAAAATCCTATCCTAACATTTAACTTTCATTGTATAAAATGAAGACATTTTTTCATTACATTTTTCGTTACATAAAATTGTGACATTTTTTAAATAATAATAACAAAAATCCTATAAAATATAACAAACGTTACATAAAATTAGGACATTTTTCGTTACATAAAATTGCGACATTTTTTCTAACGGGGGTAGCCTAAGAATTACCTTCTAATTAATAGATATATATGTATATATATTCTATGCCTGAAGAAAAAAAAAAAAAAAATCAAAAATTTCGAGTTTTCGGTGCCCTGAAGGCCTGAATATAAGGTTGTAAGCTCGGCTACAGTTTCCCTGTATAGCGGTCTTTTATAGGCATATGTTTTCATTTCGTGTTTCTTCGGCTTTTTCTTTCGGGCTGTTACTTACGTGAACATTCTTTTTTTGATGTTTCTTTCGGGGTTTAAATCATTTTTTAACCGTATTTTTTTTTTTTTTTATGAAAGAGCTCCCGTGTTTTGTTCTATATTTTGAATTTCACTTCTAAAGAGTTATCTGGTGATAAGTTATGAATTTTTTAAGAGTGATTTTTGAGGTAATTTTAAATTCCAAATTATATGTTCTTGATGGTTGTTTTTTTAGCGCCCAAATTAATCGATTAGCTTGAAGATATATTATCATAGATAGAAGTTTAAGCGGTGATAATAATTCGATCGCCGTATTTAACTTGGTTATCACGATGAAAAGGATCCCTCTAGGTAACTTTACAGTGGTCTGCCATCAAACCTCTGCATGACTCGTTAAACAATACTTTACTGCTAATGATGTGAAGGTACCTGACTAACTGGGCGCAATCTGTGGCACTCGATAGGAACTTATTACGCTGACGGATATTTCGATTCAGCGCAGTGTGAACATATGGCACACAGGCAGCATTGTTCTTGTAGTACATAGTCGTGACTCTTATGCCCTGCTCTTGACCGATTAATGGTTGTCTATTCGAGAACTGCGTTCGGTCATCATTTGATGCAGGAACTTGTATTGGCAGCTGTCTATTCGTCGCACCATTACTCGTCGTTATTGATGAAAATTGTCAAGCGGTAGTAACTGAGGCTATAAACGGTTTTATAAAAATGATTTACGTTATTCCTTTAAAAGTGTTTATTCTAAACTGCGAGGATTTCTGGCTAAACTTTTTCTTCAATTACCCGATACAATCTTTCCCTGGGTACATCATTTTAATCGGTATTATCGAATAAGCGTCGTTTCCACACTGTTAAAAAGCTCATTCGAGAGATGGCGAATTAAAGAACTATTTTTTTTTTCGTTGTTGTTAAATGACGATTGTTATTTATCCTAAAATCGCAGCGTTAGTTAAAATTTTCTCTTACGCGGAATTAAAGTGATTTTAGAAGGTTTTGTAACTGAAAGTTTTGACCCGGGAAGGAGGTTCAATTGAGAGAAGGCAAAGTGCAGAGGATAAGGAGGACAACTGGGGGGAAAGGGGAGTATCGAAATAACTGAAAGACACAAGCGCGAAGCGAAGAAGTTGAGAATGGAGAGGACGAAAAAAAAGCCGGATGAGGGTTCAGATTCCCGCAACTGAAGGCGAATTGGGTTTAAGGAGTACGATGCGTGATACGCGGAGGCGATAAATTCGAGAAGAACGTCTTTCCGCTTTTATGCTTTATTCTGGCGATATTAACAGGGAGAATTTTCAAACTATTAATTGTGCAAATAAAACACAGAAACTTTTGAAAAACCAACAACAGGCGTAGGAACTGTATAGATTACGACATCGCGCAGTTGTCTAGGCTCAGTGCGGTGCTAGTCGAGAAGCTACATCGCAAAGAACAAGGCTGAAATCGATGGAATGCTAACAAGGAACGAAGAAATTGTGTCACCAAATTACTTGGGATCAAACACAGCGGAAGTTGACACTAGACTGATTTTGTAAAATTCATGTTCTGCAAAAAAATAGAATGAGAAAATTCATGTTACTCACTAATGTTACCATCGATAGTTCTTATTTTTCCTTCTTAATCAGTCGAACAGTAACTAGTCCATCTTTTGCAGACTTAAGCTTAATAATCATCCTTCATCGGTTCACCGAGGCAAAACTCGATATTATCGTCTCCATTCTGTCCGCGCAAGCAGATCACATGAATGTTTCTCTTTCACACTAAATTTAGCTACCTCCCCAGGTAACATTTTCGATCAATATCAAACGTCTCCTCGCTTCCTGAAATCTAACAATTTATAAATTGCCGGTATGTCGTTATTATTATTCTCGAAGCAATTATTTGCAGTAATTTCAACGTGATTAATCGGGAAGCCAGACCTAGTGGATTGCGTTATAGGCCTCTTGAAAAAAAATACACAAAAAAAAACAAAAACAAAAACAAACTTGGAACCAGCACCTTTAACTTTTTTTTCTACCCTTATTTCTCCCGGTTATTTAGGCTTTTCATCGGAATTCGATTGATGTGTTTTTTCAAGCGGAAGAATTTTTAGAGTGTGCGAATAACAAAGCGGGGTCCGAAAAAGCCGTTCGAGCATAATTTCTTGGCATTCGCCTCCAGTTCGGAAGTAATGTTTTTGCCGCTCTAGTCGATGCGTCCGAATAGTTTTTTGGAAAATATTTATGTCACCACAAGCGCAAAGAGGTATCGATCTTTTTTCTATTTCCCTCTTTTTCAGACTGTACGCAAATAAAATGTGTGCGACAAAATAGAACCGGGCCACGGTATAATGAAAAGAGAGAGATTCGCGAAAAATTCTCGTCCGGCTTGTAACGATTATATTTAGATTGCTAATAGGTTTTGTATTAAATTAAAAGAAAACGGGTCGTTCAAAAGAATCTGGTGCTGGAACGTCGGTACACGGATTATAATACTCAATTAAGGCCAACTTTTACTCACTACATTATGCCGCTTTCTGGACGCATTGCACACCAACACACTGATTTGCCGATACCGAAATGAGGCTTCCGACCGCCAGTGTAATAAGAGTGTCGGCACATTCAATTACGCGTTTTGTATTTGTATTTCCCCCTGCTATTCGGCTAGATGTGGGTGTGTAGATACGGCGTCATCTAGCAGCGAGCACGTACAGAAAATTGTGAAGAACCGCAGATGTAAACCGTCTAATACGCGCTCTCCATTTGTATTATCCCACGCCGAAGCCGGTGTCACCTTTTCACCACTTACAGTAATCGCACCTTAAACCCGACAATTGTTTACTTTTATTACGATAATTACAGCGATTGACACAGCAGGCAGCGCGGAATTCATTTCGTTCAGCGTTTGTTTCTAGTCCTGCGCGACATAGTCCTAAGATTCGGCCCCAGATATTTCCTCGCAGCAACAGAGATATACCTGTCAGGTGAGAAGAATTTTGTGAAATGCCGCGTACCAGCCCGCCTCTTTGTAAACTGCCGACGACGCGGCGTGATTTTCTTCCGTCGTACTTTACTAATTTATAAATCGCAACAACTATTACACGTAATACTGTTTACGTGAGTAAAAGCTTACAATTCGATTCCGCTACTTTTTTTTTTTTTTTTACCTTAGTGGCGGCTGAAATATAATACATTTAACCTGTATACACAGCACGGGAAAAATGATGAAACTGACAGATTACAGTGTTTAAAATTTCCGCTCGCACGTGCTTGAAATATTCGTATTGGGGATACGTTGAAATGTTTAAAGTATATTTACAGCTGGAAAGGTAATTCGCGTAGACCACCTGTCTGAAAGGTAAAAAAGAAAGTGGGATTCTACTTTTTAGTTAAATTCTGCTAAGAACTGAATTAAACAGCCGACTGTTTTCGTTATTTTCTTCTATTCTGCGGAATACGATATTATTTTTATTTATTTATTTTTTTATTTTTAAATTCTTCGCAAAGCGGTCCAACTGAGGTTAATGAAAATTTTCAATTGTAACATCGGTCGCTAAGCAAAATATGTTTAGAGTCGTTTAGTGACGAAATTAATAAATATACCGCTTTGTATGAAACGCTTCACGTTTAGCTTTTTTTTGTTCACACTCGTTCGTGTAGGCCCGATTGTCGTTACGTTTACTGAAAAAAATTCCATTGCGAAAATTACTCGTTAAATTAATTTTCAAAAATTTTATATTTCTTTGAATAATTTACGTATCAAAAATCCGAGACGGCAGATTAAAGTCTATCGGAAATACTATCAGACAAAATCATAGATGTGCCCAGAGCCGTGTTTTTGCTTTTTAAAAAATCATGCGTATACAGTATAAAAAAAATATGCGGGAGATAAGAAAATTACTGCAAGGAAATTATATAGCCGACTTGTAGTCTGTACGAGGTTTTTATAATTATTTGGCGAAAATTTATCTTTTGTTCTGATTAAAATGGCGTCGAACAACGTATTTGTCAACAGTCTTGACGAAGGGTTAATTTTTTAAAGGAGATGGTCAGTTAGGTATGGAGAATAACTGATGGAAAACGAAAAGCGAATATGTACGTCGATACAAAACATATCTAAAGATTACAGTATCATCTTGACCTTTTTTTTATTCATTCAGTGGCAACGATGTAAATATGTAGTAGATTTTTTTTGTCGTTCTTTCTATCTTTTTTTTTTTTTTTAAATTAACAATAGGGTTTGCTTATAACGCTAATTTAAGAAGACTGCGGATGGTTAAGCAATTGAAATAGTTTCAAAATATGATAATAGATAGCGTAAATACATTTAATACGCGAGTTCCGCTACTAGAGAATAACCATTGACCGGTCACTCGGGATCACTAATCTCTGTGTAATTCCTAAAAATACTTTCCGTGGCGCGATGTTCTTCACTATTTTCAACGGCTGATTATTTTCTTCCTCCGACATCCGGTGTTAGCGAACGAGGCTATGGAAACGTTATTATCACTGGTGGCATTTTACGCGGGTAATATTTCCCGGCGTAAAAATTCTGCATCTGCTTGTCGGCAGGTTTCTTAGTTTGTTTGGTTTATTAAAACTAATGTAGATATGTAAGGGATTCCACAATTGCAATAATTTTGCGTTAGTCACAACTTGACATGCATTTACATTTCTATTATTATTAGTACTTATAAATTTGTTAAACACTAAAATTCGCCATATAAGTACATACATATATATACGTATACATATTTATATTAATGGTTAGCATGAAACTCGAAACATCATGTTAGAACTATTTTCTAATTTCACACTTTAAAAATAATTCGAAGACAGGAATAACTGAAACAGAAGGAAATGGGAGAATACAAGCGGCACTTTAAACGGAGTAGGGATATCGAGTTTTTTAATAGAGAAGGATAAAATACGATTGCTCAGCAGAAAAAACAAAATGTGATCAGCATTACAAGGAAGGTATCAAAACGGAGTAGATTTAGATGAAAATCGAAAAAAAGGATGCAGGAAGGTGACTATGATTAAAGCGAAGGCGGCAAATAGCAGAGATTATAGAGCGTTTAGGAGATGGGTTGGGCGTTGGTGTAGGGTGTACATTTAATGTCGAAAGTATTTCCTAGTTTTTTTTATTTTTATTTTTTAACCGATCTTATTTTCGGAAGAAAAATTACATCAATTTTATATGCATATTTTTTTTGTAGCAGTTAATTTACTAAACATTTATAAAAAATGTAGAGAGCGTAAAAGACAAGAAGTATAAAAATAATAAATTTTGTGTAGGAGTAAGATTTTAAAAAAATAAATAAAAAAAATTAGAAATTTTTGGAAACGGAGGCTAGAATTGTAAATGAAAGATTTTATAAATTCTGTACTTTTCAATAGCGTAACTGTAATTTTTTTACACGTTATGAAGAAAGATTTACCGAGCGCCCCCCCCCCAAAAAAAAGTTAAATCAATTCTCAAATAAAGTCTGACCTTATTGAAAATTTCGAGGCAGAGAGGAATTGTAAAGCCTTTTGATTTTTCTACATCTAATAGCCTTGATTATAAACGATTATTTCATAAATTACAATTTACATCGAGAAAAAATACTGCTCTATATTAAAAGGTAAGGGGATATTCCATAATTGCAGCAGAGCTTACTGATGCGTACGTGATTCAGTTCTGTGAGTGCTGGTTTTATCGTAATTCAACAAGATCATACATTTAGTTAAATAACAGATTTCAGCTTTAACTCAATTTCCAATATTCAAAATGTAATCTCTTTAAAGATTCTCTTACACATTTTCGTGACGATGTAGAAGCAACGCGTGTTTCGGAAAATTTTTGAGTGATATCTAAAGACAAGGATCAACATAGACAACAGAACTGTCACCATTATCATTATCTCCTCAACCATTCGGTTGGTGGGGAACCTATTTGTGCATTTTAGCTAAACAGATATAGATTGTATATACTAGGCAATTATTATATTCAGTACGAATATGTACACACGCAAGACTACTGTACATTCGGAACTGATATTGTGATTGTATTTATTTATCGCGCTACAAGTGCAGTTCCGTGTGTGTCTGCTGTGTACTGACCTAGCGCGCATAAGATGTGGTATACGTGGTGATTTGCCCTTTCACGTGACTATTAGCGAGTATTTTAATTTAATTTTTCGTAATAACTTCTGTCGACGCCCGGGATTGAACCCGAGACTTCCGTAACTGAAGCCAAAAGTGGGCCAAATTCAATTTTTTTGAAGTTGATCTAAAATTTAACGAATCATCTATTGAATAAGTCGATATGTATTGCAATCTTCTTTTTCCAGAGCTTTTCAATGACGCCGGCAGAAATTATTATTATTATTATTATTATTATTATTATTATTATTATTATAATTGGGGGAGTCTACTAGGTTCGTTTTACTCATTTTTAGTTGAAATTAAAATAATAGTTTTTCTTTCTGCGGGAATATTTTAATTTATATAATGGATCGTTAATTGCGTGTTAAAAAAAAGTTTACAAAATTTCGGGAAGAGATATTATAAAAGTAATTCGTGGTTATCAGTGTCGACCAAAATTTAAGAATAATGGGCGATAACGTTATTGAAAGTTTCCTCTTGTCGTTAAAAATCGTATTATACTAGTAGTTTTTATTGGTCTCCCCAACGATTGTGTTTACAATAGAAAAAAGGTTAAATTTACAAAAAGATCGGCGTTGATTTTGGTGTCTAAAAATTTTGCAGTTTTAGCGCTAAAACGAGCGTATGCGTATATGCGTAAAAAAATTCGTTGTTTTTCAAAAAAAAAAGAAAAAAAAATATACAAAAACAAAGCTGCGTCGTTGTTGTTAGTTTTATCTTCTCTAGTGTTCCGCGACCGTTTTTACCTCAAAATCTATTTGCATCTAGGTTATCGTCGCTGGAAGTGTATTGCTGTCTCTCTCATTGTCAGATAAGATCGCCGGCTTTCTCTGCTTATTAAAAGTCGTTGTCGTGGTCTCGTTGGAAATATTAGCGATTAAAATGTGTGTTACACACGATAGCGACGTCTGCGCGGGAACAGACACACGCTCGCTAAACAACTCGTTGACCTAGCGATCCGTTTCCAACTGTAAATTAGTCGGCATGGAACCGGCGCAGCATCGTCGGAGCGGGTCTCTAGTCTAAATACCGATCCCGTTGCCTAGATTATTTTACATGCGACTCTAACAATGAAAAAAACAATGACCGCCAACCGAACAGCACAGATCCTCCGACCATTGTTGATCGTGCTGCTTGCCGCACGAAGCGCAATCTAATTCTTCCGAGACCCGCAGTAGTCTCGCTCTATCAACGATGCAGTAAAAGAATCCCGCTCCAATCTCCTGTTTTTATTCTCATCTCAGTCCAGATACCCCCCCCCCCCCGTTAAAAATATCTTTATGCAGTCGACTTATTGACCAGTGTGCTCTGCCGTGGAATAAATCGACTCCGCTACTAGAACTGCCATCGATGTGCATATAACGGCGAACATACGAATAATGCACTAGCCTAAATGTTCATTTAGAGAGCTATTTACACGGTAAGTTACACATGATGCAGCTCCTCATTATTATTATAACACGTAAGAAAAAAAAGCTAAATGAAAAAAACTATGCCGCATAAATATGAATATATCCCCCGAAGCCGCATAAATATGCGCATATTCCCCCCTTATATGTTTCTGGTTCCGCGACAGAATAGCACGCGAATGATTTAACCGTTTGCTCCCCGACCTTGTTGGGCGTTTCTGACGCACCGAGCCGTCGCACGCGATCGTTAGAGATCATGCAACTCAGAGTTATCTGAAGAAATTAAAAAAAGAAGAAGAAAAAAATACGAGCTGTAAGTTTTTATGTTTGACACCTTTGTTAGCGCTATAATGAGAATTAAGACGTCCGGATTTGTGGCTGATGTCAGCACGCAGCCGAAAAACTTGAAGGAAATTAAATAAGTAGGTAGGATAATTAGTTATGAAAATAAGAAAACGTGCTACATTAGACGGAAGAAAGAATATAAAAACAAGAAATAAAGAAAAAACTTTGAGATGAGTGAAAAAAGAGGGTTACGGAATTTTATAGGGATAAGGAAAGATTTTCTGAAAACGTGTGTTTTAAGGATCAGAACCGAATATGTAATTAGTGTAATCAGAAAGGAATGCAGACATAATGTGAGGGGATGATTGAAAAATAGTGATGTAGGGATGTTGCCCATGAGGATGTTAAGAGGGGTCGTAATGGAGAAGGTACCGCACTGAATAAAGAGGTTGATGGCGCGCGGTCGGCTGAAAAAAAGAGCTCCATCAATGATGCGTAATTGCGCTAAATTTTTTTTTTCTTTTTTTACGAAATAACGACCAGAATTTTTCCAGAACTGGGACGTGTTTATGAACTTTTATCACGTAAGTAGCCAAATGGTTCCTCGCCAGGCCAGAAAAAAAAAAAAAAAAATTTATTTTTTTGGACAGCGCGCGTGTCATCAAAAAAAAAAAAAGTAACAATTGCACTGATCTACTGTCAATTTTTTCTTCTTTCTACAGTTCTCCTTTGCAATTTCGGTAAAAACAACGGCCGCGATTTTCCCGGAAGAGCTAAATTGCTTAAACAATCAATACCGACTTATACAATACATTCGTTTTTTAACTAGCTTCAGTAAATAGTTTTTCGTTCCAGAAGAAGCCCAAGTACGAATCTCGCTGCCGGTGAAATATTGAAAATTATCACTTACTTTGGGTTTCAAGCCAATCATTTCAGACATTGGTCAGACATATATCATTGGTTTGTTCGCAGTTCCAAGGTTTGTTTTCAATTCATTCCTTACTGTGTTTCCGTTACATCATTTATTCCTTAATCGGGCTAAGAATTAATCTAGTTCTCTCCTCTTCTCGTTTCTGATTTCCGCCAGCTGTTTTTCCCCATTCCCGCCTCTGCAATACTGATCCTCCAAGACACGTAAGCCGTGTGTATGCTTCGAATACTTTAACCTCCGTAGAGAACGTTTTCCATTATTAAAGATACATGTAAAAAACTTGGTTCAAATATGACAGTATAAAAAAACTTTATTTAATTATTATTTTTATTATTTTGCGATTTTTATGGTTTTTTTTGTATATTGTACATTAATAATCGTATAATTTTACGCAGTCAATTATGTTACCAAAACTTTTAATTGTAATTGTAATCAATTAAATTAATTTTTTACATATCGACTTTTTAATACGCATTATCAATATGTCGCAGTTTATAATTTTAACTTTGTAAAATACCATAATTATGCTCCGCAAAAACGTCGCGGTTGTTTAATTTCAAATTTATAAATTTTCCGAATAAAAAGTTGTCCTTTACATGTACCTTTAATTATTGAATTTTTCAGGGAAAAAGAAAGAAAAATGTTTCATATAGGATTTTATAGAAAAGGTTTTCCATTGTTGTACAATACCAAATCCTTTAACCTGCTCGATCATTTCCTCCCAATGAATTCTCTGCTTTAATCCTTCGTTTTTTTTCCATCTTCAACTTCTTGCAATATTATAATCTTTATCAACTGTCGACTGGCACCCTACCCCTTAAAAAAAATACTTGTTTTTTTTATACCGAGAATATTTTACGCGTCGCCTTTTTTTAATATTTTCATTTCTCGCGTGAGTCTAATAAAATTAATAAGACCTATTAAAAGTAAAATAATCGCTAATATTCGTGTGGCAAGTCATGGTAAGCAGGCACGCACACACACATTGTAAAACATCGATTCATAGTCAGACCTACTCGGGCCTTTATTTCTATAACGATTAATCAAACATTCGCAATATCAGTTTGCCAAGTGTGGTTACATATTTATCGTATATCTCATATAGAGAATCATGACACGATATCTGCATAACAGCAACGTGTACTACACACGAACTATATCCTTGGTTGAGTTTACGAAAAGCACTATCCAAGAATACGAACGATTTACAATTAGTCGAAATTGCTGATGGTGTTTCGACAAATTTCGATAAAAACATTTTCGGAAAGGCAAGATAAATTGGTTCCCCCGCGTTTTACATTACAACACACTATCATTAAATGCGATATCTCACGTTTATTATGTATATCGTTGAAAATCGCGTATAAATAGTTTTACCATGCGTTTTAACTGAGCAAGAAGGGGCAAAAAATCCAGTTCTTATAAGTTTCAGGTTATAATTAATGAGGGAAAGACCCCGAAGAGAGAGAAAAAAAGGAATTTTCATCCAATAATATTTGTACGCTTGTAAATTTTTATTTAATAATCTGTTAACTGTCATTAATTGGAAGGTTATAGAAAAAAAAAAAGAAAAGAAATAATGAAAGAAGATTAATCAGAAGTAAAAATAACGACAGGTTCTTTATTAAGGAAGATAAAATAAAAACAAAATGACTTTCAACAAATATGGTTTTGTATTCCACGGAGTGGAACAGTTGGTCAGCATTCGAGCGAAAATGACGCACAAATAATACAAACGGTTAATAATGAACGGGGAAAGTGAATGAGAACGGTATTTGTAACGAATAGAATGACAAAAGTAATGAATAAATGAAAGCAGACTAAACGTAAATACAGACTGAGTAGCAAAACATTTTATTCTCGTTAGCTAGGAAAAAACTATTCGCTATCGCCAGATTGGCGAGAAGTAATAACATTCCCGTTCACGTATGCCATGGCCAAGGTAAAAACATATCCATTTAAAAATGGGAGAAATGAAGGAAAGAAAACGGAAAATGTAATTTATTTCAACGGTACATACACATAATACGTGTCTGTGTGTGTCTGTACAGAAATAGAAGAAAGCTTTGAGCTGCTCGTGTAGTTGACGAAAAAATTTAACGACCCTATCAGCATCGTAGCACCGAATTCTGTCCATTGGGTGGGGGTGCTTGTGGTGTAAGCGCGGTTAGGATTTTACCTTTGAGCTTTCTGTAAAAAACAAACAAAAAACTTTCAGATACATCGAATTAATTTGCGAATATTAGTAGGGGAAATATTGAAATACGGTTTGCATCGAAAGGTCGTCGAATTTAAATATGATGCGGTTGAAAAATCCTCGATTTATTTAAGCAAACCCGGTTAGTCGTCTCAGTTTAAGGATGTCACGTTATTCGGCTGCTACTGCCAATAAGAACGTAAAAATTGCGGTCCTAAGCATTAAAATCGATAGCTATCGATGTGAAATTATGTATAATGCGTAATTAATCCGGTTAGTGTGCAGCGATTATTATAAGATTTGTCTGCTGATCGGGAAATCGACCGGACAAAAAAAAACACAAAAACAAACAACGAAACAAACAACGAAACAATCGAAATGCCTAAGAGATATTTGTGTAACTGAAAAAAAAAAAAAAAAAAAATAGTAAATATTTCGAGCGATTAATTAAAATTATCTTTCAATTTTCTGTTAAAAAATTATATCAGCGGCTATTTTCGAAAATCTCTCAGGGTAGCGCGCCGCCTGGTCTGTTCATAGTGGAGAAAATTTACACCTGCATTTAATATCACGATCACTTATAATTATCTTCATAAACCGATTAGAAATAATATTCGGGGCGAAAATAGATCAGAACGAGTTGGAACAAAACGGAAAAAATGTTTTTTGTCCAGACCAAGCCCACGCACTTTCGAATTAAATTGCGGAAAAATCGAGTATTTTTCGTTAAATTAATAATTTAAATAGTTTACGTGGCTCCCACTGAATAAGCCATTTTTTTTCTTTTTTTCTTTTTTTCTAATAAACCGGAAAATTTGTAAACCGCTAATTTCATCTCGAGTATTATTACCCGTTTGCTCGGAACGAACACAGCGCGATCCTTCCATTCTAATGAGTGACGCATTAACTTTCTTTTTTTGACATACCGATGACGGTGAATCGAACGACTTTTACACGTAGCCGCAAATGAGAATGTGCTCGCTCAATAGTAATAGTGTTTTATTCGATAGCGGGACGAATCGGCAGTTTAATGATTCCCATATCTCTGTTCGATTGGCATGTTATCCCGATTCAAACTGAACGTTATTTGCTTGTATTGTGAATAGTTTAGATTAGTGAATATATATATATATATATATATATATATACATGTATAGCCTTTTAAACGATTTTTCGCAGCTAGATTGGTATATATTACTATATTTTCTGTTCTTTTATTCGCTGCACTTAAAAATAAATCCGAAATATGCCTACAATGTAAATGATTAAGTTTTAATTTGAAATATCGGACCGAATTGTTTCTGCGAATTCAGGGCTGTTCCATTTAATGGCATTGACCCTACCTGTTACATTAATCTGCTATTATTATTATCATTATTATGATTGTTATTATTATTATCATTATCATTATTATCATTATTATTGGCGGCTCCTGAGGACTGAACGTTGCTCTGAACTATTCCGAATTTGCAAATCAATTAAAGTACATGAGGTTGACAAACATTTAAAAATACAACAATAGTACGTACGTAATACGAAAGTTACAATATTGCAGTGGCCTTTTTTTTCTGTTTTAAGTTAGGTTTGTGTAATATCTAAAATCGCCGCGTAAATATCGTGAAAAAATGCATTTCATCGCGGAATTCAAACTTTCCATTTAAATCGGTTAATGAGCGAGTTGTTAAATTTACTTTTTATTACATCCGAAATACGAGTACAAGTTTGATCACTAACAAGAAAATAGTCCCGATTTCCGAGAACAATCGATTTCTCGACTTTACAACTCTATACTAATTCGTGAATTTTATCGAAATAGATAGTCAGTGTACAAGAATTAGTGATGGGCAACTTCGAAATGTTTCATTCGAATTATTCGATTGTTCGCGATGACTTCGAATGCATTCGATTGTTCCGTAGTTGCATTCGAAATGTTATTTTATTCGAATTGAATTCATTCGTATTCACAACAATCATTCGAAATGCTATTTCTCTCGGAAGAATCTAGTCGATGTTTAACGAATACTTCATTCGTTTGTGTTCTCGGATAGTTTCGGTTTTTATTCGAATAATTCATTCGGATTCACCACAATCATTCGAATGAAAATCATTCGAATGAAAATCATTCGATTGTTTTTTTGACGATTGTCGATTGTTTCGATTGTAAAAACATTTCGAAATCGCACATCACTAACAAGAATTGCCCATTTAATAATGAACTAGATCACTGAGCTTTGTTCATATCTACTCTGAACACAATCTATCAGTCAAACATTTAGCGGTAATATGTACACGACACGAAAGCTGCATTTTTCTATGCATTGCATTATGCGTATTTATGTTGAAGCATTCAGGCGCGTTACAAAAAATAAAAAAACAAATATTCGTAAGCCAGAAATATTGATTACGAATTATCAACTGCATAAACATCATTCTGCATATGCGGAATTTAACATATTAACGTAGCATTTAAATCCGTTGCGCAAAGTGTAAATAAATTATATTTCATTACGAAACAGAAATATTATGCCTATATTTATTTTCAGTTATCGTGCTGAATAAATTATATTTTATCATTAATAAACCGTACAATTACGTTGGTCGTCTACCATTTAAAATTGCTCCTTTCATAGAATTTTCTCACCGATAAGACCGATTAAACGATTTTTAAACTCTATAAAACCCCCCTAAGTCGTGAAATTCATTTAACGTGTTTGAACCGTTTCGAAGAGAACCCAGTTACATATATATGTTTATACTATACGCGGATATATTTATGCATATACGTATACAATTTCTGCTCATATAAGATTTGTAGACTCTGTTGACAAACGTAAAAATATATTTATACTGAATTTTATAAAAATAAGAACGTACGTAATCATGTATAAAGTTACTCTATGTTATCCGAAAATATGAATTTGTATACCGCTCGCATAAAATTTGATGGCCCTATAGGCAATAATTTGTACCCTTTTTAATAAATTTAATATTATAATATTAAATTTTAATCACTTCTTACTTATTTAATTAATTGCTGTTTGTACTGCGCGTCGAAACAACTTGTGTAACGTTTATATGCGTATTTATTTCAGAGCAATTTGCTTTCAGTAATTTGAGATTACCGAATAATTATGTTTCTGTGACCGATCGAATTCTTAGTATATCCTACAGTTTGCGAAAAATTTCATATGGTAGATTTTTTTTTCATACCTTCATTTTGTAGCTTGCGTCTATTACATTTATTCGACTTTTTCATTCGGTTATAATTATTATGATTATCATAAAGTATCATTAAGCATTATTTTAAGTATTATATTATGTATTATTAAGTATTATTTATTTCTTCATTATTCTCTAGAATTCTGGGATGTCCGTATTTGTACGGGTTTACTGATCTTCAAAGTGCGATACTTTTGCATTTTCTCAACGTATAGCGTGTATTGTTATTACATTATGCCGGAAAAAGAGCTTTAGTTTTCGTTTAGTTAATCGATTTATTCGTTCGTCTCAGTTTTTAATTACTTGTTATGAATTTAAGCGAAAGGAAGCAAATTTTTCAGACTGCTTAATTGGAAAGTTTTCGAATACTTACACAGTCTGTATGTTAAAAAAATATAAAATCGATTTAATGAATTTTTTTTTTGAAAAGGGAAAAAGTGTTACTGTATAATATTAACTTTCTCCGTTGCATCGAACCGTTAAACAGTTTCAGACATTCCCGTAGTATTATAATTCGGTCAGTCATTACGGTCAGTTCATTTAACGTAACTGCTCTATATTTACGTTTATTCCGATCAATATAGTTTTTTTGTTTGGTTTTTTTTTTTTTTTTTTCGTTCTCACCGACAGAGCAACCTTCACCCTCTTTACAGGTGTAACTTCGGTTTAGTTTCATTATGAACCGTTGAATTCTCTGTACAAGACGGTATATCTTCGAAAGATACCGTTCGGTAAAAAAAACCACAAAAACATCCAAAAATTTGTGAGCAGAGACGAAGATAAAACAGTTACTGGCGCGGCGGTTGTCGTAGCATTCTTCCTCCAATTGGATCTCTCGATCTCACATTTTACAATTATTCTGTTTCACGTTCCACTGCATTACTTAAGAGTACCGGATAATAATAGCGCTGCAATTCATTCCTCGATGTCACCGTCATGACGTACGATGCCATAATCTTAACCAATTATTTTACTAGTATGTCGGAAATAATTCTAGCGCACGCTACTTTTTTAAAATTAAGCGCCGTGTTAAGCACGATCTCGATCGTTAACAAGTATTTTGGAAAATGAACTCGAAGATCAGCCAGAGGCTTAAAAGTGGCGAAATAACGTACACTTCACCGATGGCGTGATATATATTTATAAGTAATAATTTAGAGGAACTCGGAAAAGAATACAGCTAGGAATTCAAGACGATCGTTTTATTAATAAACCTCCATTGGAATCGGAATAGCAAACGTCGAATAAAAAAAAAAAAAAATGTTACCCAATGTAAACGGCTTGAAAATCGAAAGCCCGTCCTGAATACAGAAATATCTAACTTTGTTAGAATAAAATGCTGCCGTGCATTTTGCGGCGAAAAGGTAATTTTTACAAAATGAAATTGAGTAATAAGATGGAAAAAAAGTTTTCCAATGTTCATTTATTTCATTCTCACATATTCAAACCTAAACCCTAATAACTAAGCGGTATATTCAGCATTTGAGGATCATCATCTACAGCAGAATGCTCGGAAGTATATTAAATGATCGAAAACAAAACTGAGGATATATACATAGAAGCTTACTGCTAAATACAAAGATGATCCGGTGGAAAAATTTAATTTGTAATCTCAGCGAATCAGTTGACGAGAATTAAATAAATCACGCACACACAATGACTGCATTTCTGCGAAGCGAATTAGGGCAAAAAAAAAAAAAGGTAGCCCATCGGCTACGTTGGTGAGAGGAAATAGTAAGTCAGGTGGATATATGCAATGATATTCGGTAGTTCAAAACGTACTTTCAGACAGTGTGTGGTAGATGATTATGACGACAAACGAAAGAACTAAATAACAATGGCCAAAAAAAAGGTAACTTTTATGGCATTAGATTGACTTAGTCAGTTTGCGATCATTAACAGAAGTGCTATTAATGGTAATTAATATTTTCGATTTCAAGTGAGTAAAATAAGGAATTAGGCGAAAAACATAAAAAAGGCAATGCTGAAGGTGGCAAATGTAGAGGGTGTTGATGAGAGAAAGAAATAACGGAGCGTATTGCCGGCGGATGTCAACATTTTTTAGCACCTATTTCTATACCACCTCAGACATGATAATGTACGACACAAAAAGATACATCCGTCGCTGACAAAAAAGTATAAGCTTATAATAAAAAATGAGGAGCTGGTTTAGTTACGAATACCGCATTGGAAAATGATAAAGTGAAACTATATCAGAATAGAGAAGTAATAACAGATAGAAAAAAAAAAAGAAAAGAAAATAGATCACAATATGTCGGACAAGATAGTAATATTTTAAACGTGTCAAATAAACACCTATCTAGAAAGGGTATGGTACAGAAATAAATAAATATTTGCAACTACTAGCGCGCAAATGGGAATAAAATGTTTCGCAGGATCGCGTTTGGCACCGATAACGCTGTTAATGACGGAAGTAACAGTGAAAAGTTTAGCGAACAACAATGTTAAAGTTTTGAAAGTCGCAGTGTATATTTACTGAAGATTGTGATTTGAACAGAAAAGGTCGTTTTAGAGATTGAAATATAGTCTTGGTTCACCTGCCTTTATTTTTATTTGCCGCCAACTGACAAGTGTCTTTATGTGAACAATTTTCGCATCTCGGGGACTCTAACATATATGAGTCTGAAAATTTTCAGAACCAGAAAGAACCATCAAAAACGACAGTGATGTTCGTTGTTATCGGAATTACTTGACACTATGTCGAAAAATCGTGATATGCCCGCGAGAACACGGAATTGAGGGATATATAATGTGTACATTAGGTGTGCGGTTAAAAAAAAAAAAAAAAAAGCATATAAAAATGAAATAAAATAAAAATAAAATTTAAAATAAAAAGGTGGAAAACGCGTTGCGGGCGAGAATGTGCCGCGATTAGAGGTGAATGCACTGCCATCATGCGTGGACCTAATAAAAGGAATGCGGGCGACTATTTTCAAAATGTTGATTTCGGTAGCGGCGGTGAGAAAAATCAAGAAGAAAGGCTGCGCGTGAAATTTAAAGGTCAGTCGATCCTTGCTCAAGTTATAATTGGGATCATTTCTGCTTTCATCGAGAAAGGTTACTATTAGTCGGAGCCAGCTGTAAAAAAGCCTACCCAACGGGCATTAAAATTGCGGTTGTCAAAAAAAGTCTAGTTAAAAGGCTTAAATTTAAATATTTAAATAACGACGAAGAAAATATCTCTTCCGCTGCCGAGAGCATCGATGAATTCAACTGTATCCTGTCGCAATTTCGCCGCCAAATAAAATTTAATAATTTGTTCATTACGCATTATTTTATTACATTTTGCGTCTCCTGGGGTTGTGTTTTTCAGCGGTCGGCCGGCCCACAGAGATCATAGTGTAGGTAAATATCGATTAAATTCAAAAAAAAATTTAAAATAACGACTCGTTTAAATGAAAAATAATAATATAATTTAACGTGTGCGGTAATTACGAGACCGTGGTCGAGCGCGTCCCTGAGGGGGGTTTAACTGAACGACATACATATATCGTTCGCATTTGACATCCCCGGTGTGGCGATCAAAATACAAACGGTAACGTTACAACGGAAAATCGTCTTCTTTAAAGCAAGACGCATAATCATCGTATCGCAATACGGAGTATTATTATGTTTTTGCCAACCTAAAGTTGCCGTCCAAAACAAAAAAAAAAAAAATCAGCGCGAATTACGACGGTACTGATGACGATAATAATGATAATGCTGATAAACGTAAATTTTACATAGATACGAAAAAAGGTACGTCGTAAGAACACAGTGCTCTGCTGTCAGCCCGTGACTGCCACACACACTATTGGCAAATAAAGTAACAAGTGCCTGGCCAAATGGTTTGCTGCCAGGCCAAAAAAGAACAAAACAAGTGAAGCAAATGATCTAGAATTACTTAGTACTGGAAGAGGCCGAATATACATTAGGCAAAGAAATACACAAACACACACACAAGAACATTAACATTCACTACAATCGCAACAGCCTGCTGCGGATGAACGAAAATCACCACACAGTTCGCTTCATTGAAATTATCGACGTGTTTTAATATTCAAAACTGCAACACACCTGTTAATGTCAATGTAAATGTTTACACGCTTTCCCAGTACATGAATATGGTAGGGCGCATGGGCGAAGATGTAAAACCCTACACCGTGCCTTATCGCAATGCTGATGGTAATTAGCAGAGAAATTGTTGCGATTTTAATGGTTGCGGCGCGATCGAGGATTTCACTACAGCCACCACAGGTCCGTAGTAAAATCACTTTTGCTTCACTCTTATTTTTTACCACTCCTCGAAAAGGTTGCGTGCTAATGGTGTACATTAATATAAAACTTCATAAAATCGGGTCGTCGTCGTCGGATTCCATAATAAAAGCAACTGGGAACGTGAAAATGTCAACTAGCGAGAGATTTTAAATTCCAGTGCTAATTCACCGTCTATCACGTTTGGGTCGGTGAACGATTTTCAACAATTTCTCTGTCCGTCGTAATCAGCGATAAGATCTCTGGCGTAACTGTGAGATTTACTGTTTAAATTTCATTTAAGCGTATCAATTAGAATGTAAGGTTGAAAATGTAGAAAATCATTTGCGAAAAAAGTAGGGTACATTCGCTGATTAGGTTAACTTGGACCTTTCAAACCGGCTTGAAAATTATAGCGAAGAACCGCAGCAGGCAGGTGTGTATTTTTTAAAAGTTACGAAGCGAAGATATTTCTTAATATTAATAAATGAAGATTATATGCAAAAATTATATATTCGCAGACAATTATGACGTGCGAGACACTTTCGGTACAGAATACGGATTTCATACGGTAAGTTTACTCGGTGTGACCGACCAGACCGCGCTTCTTCTAAATCAAGAAAAATGCGTTTTTGAGGATATACAAAATTATTTGTATGCACGAGAAAATAGCAGCTAAATTTATCCAGCGAATACCGAAGAACAGATTTTCATCTTAAACATTTTACGTAAGAACTACAGAAATAAAAAAGTATTAATATTAAACAGGGTGACTCGAAATAACAACAGAAGTATTAAGAAAAGAACCTTGAACGATACTAAACGCAGCGTTAGAAGTCGTGTGACAAGATTGAAATACAAAGTAATAGGCAGCGAACCTTTACCTACTGCAGTATAGCGAGAAATGCTTTTTTTTTTTCTTTTTTTTTTTTTTTTCCTGTAGGAGTGCATCAACTATGAATGTTAAGCTAGCGCAGGAGGAATTTTCCTATGCTTTATATTCTTAATTTACGGAATCAGCATTCGAACCAGGAGCTCGAACAAAACATCGTCGCTTACCAAAAGGTAGTATAGTTGGCTTGTGAAAACTTTTAAAATGAGAGTTGCACACTAATAATGGCATGTCAGCGAGTTATACGAATACTGGAAGAAGCTTTGGATTTTAAACGAGTGCTAAAGACTAACGTTTATATTTTGTGAATTATTGAATTTTCCGTTAACACATAGTACACTCAATTTAAACTAAAAACAGGATATGTGTGTGTGTTTTTAGAGTTCTATTTCAATGTGTACTCTATGTTGTTAGCTGACGATGGACTATTACGCATGAAACAACGTGTTTTTAAAATAAGGTATTTATTTTAATTAAAGTACACTAATTTATACTCTCTTTTTTTTTTCGTTCGTTACTAAAGGGAATTTATTTATTTCATATTTATAATTTTAATATTAGTTTGAAGAGAATATATATTACACTGAAGTCTGAGATGACGCTAGTAATTAGCCCTTTAAAGTTACTTTAAATTATTGCTTTAAAACACCACTTATATATGCACAAACAAATCCTCCGTAAAAGGTAAAGGCACATTCGCGTCGAATAAAGAGCTATAATACACTGTATATGTATATAGAGTACCTGGGCGATCGAGTTTCGCTCGATGTATTTTTTTTTTGTAATTTCTTAATTTTATTTTAATCTTATACATATTCGCAAAACGTGAAATATTTACGAAACTAATTTATGAGTTCACATTTATGAATTTTTAAAGTATCATTCCATACAACTTTGCTTTTCAATACTGAACGCAACAAAAATGTAGAGGTCGTTCGAATTCGCTTTCCGCATGGTTCGAAAATGTTTTCAATGACTGCACACACGTTGATTTTTATGAATATATTTCTATGCATTTTTTTATTAGAAAAATTAAATTTTAGGTATATAAGGTCGTCAGCTTTATCTCTATCGGGGATTATTTGTTATAAAAACAAATAAAAAGCGTCTTGTAATTTGATCATTCCAACCAATTTGAAAAAATTTCCGACTAATCACTACAAAATATAATAATAAGGGTATACTGCACATAAGGGTTTTTTTTAGATGAGCACAACATATTCTCAATAATTCACTTTCGCAAACATATATATAAATACGCAAAACATTTAACATTTGTATATCAATAGGCAAAGTCCTCCTTTATTTATTAACCGATTTTCTTTTTCTTCTTTTGTTTAATTAAAAAGCAGTTTTTCTTTTCTTATTTAAATATAAAATTAGTACAAAAAAAATAAAAAAACTATTTTTACTGCATGCACAGCGTATGATTTTCGAACCGCCGTTATGTGACCGCCCGCTAATCAGCTGAGAGCCAAGATAGGTGCCCTCTCTTTTTTTTCTATTTGTTCCTCGCCGTTTCTAGGTATCTGGAATTACGCGCTCACCTGTTTTGCCGACCATATGTTTTATTGCTTTGCACTACCGTTATTCGTTGTTCACTTTTGCTCGTCGCGCTCGCCTTTATGTTATTAAGTCGTTCGCTCGACGTGGTTCGAAAATCAAAAAATAATACTAAAGGCAAAACAAATTATCGATTAGATCGTCGTCGAAAGATCGCGCCACCACCAATCCTGATTCGTATCATACTGAAAACATTAAAACTCATTGAAAACTCGCGAAATCGAATTTTGCCATGGATTAGACCTTGACAGATCGATTTATTGGTCCAAAATACCCCTGGTGTGCAAATTTCATCTAAATCGTTAGAGCCGTTTCCGAGATACGCGAAATAAATTTATATACATATATGTAGTATATAACTACAAGAATTGCACGTTTAAAGATATTATTAATATAAGATATATGATATACATATATACATATGTATATATATATATATATATATTTATACTTACATTTATATATTTAAAACAGACAAAATAGAGAGCTTTCAAAAGTTTCTAATTAAAAGTATCGATTATGATTTACGTGAATTTAAGCTTCTTTCTGGAGATTACAATCAGTTGCTTGAACAGTGTCGGTTCAACTATTTCCAGTAAAATGTTAAATTACAAGTACAAATTGTATATTTAAAAAAAGCGAAAAAAAAGAAAAATTCAGCTTACCAGTTGACATAATTTTTATTATTCTAATGTGTTATTCAGTTTTCAGCGACACGTGAAATTTAGTAAAATTCCGACATATTCTTCTAGAGCGTGCGAAATGTGCTCAGCTGTGAGAATAATCTAATATTCTGTAGGCATCATAGCTGTTTTTCGACGATGATGACGTACAAAAAAGACTCTAACGTGGCTAGATATGTGTTAATATTCATCCGGTGGTCGTTCCGGACTGTATTATTATAATATTCCGATAATAAGCGGCCGTTTATGGTATTTTCGCTGTGCTCGTGTAGTGGCCAGGTACATTCTCTACGACGGCACGAGAGAGAACGAAGACACGGATACGAAGACCTCCTAGTTTGCTGGCCGTGTGTGAACATGGCCCCGGACACGACGATGATGGGCGATCGCTATATTAGCATAATAGCCGTGTATGTCGTCTCCTCTGAAAATGGCTGTTCTCTTTATCATTACGCGTCTCTTGATACGATCACGTTCAGGTGCGAAACGCGTTTCTTTACGCTAATCGTTTTGGGCCATGAAGACTGAAAGTCTGCTCGGCCTATGCCCACCGTAATCAACACATCGTCGCTCTTTATATTCGCCTAATTACGCAGACTATTATTACACGGTACCACGATTTTTGCCAAATGCGGACCCTCACACGAATTTAAAAGGACCACTCGGAGCGGCACCTATAAAACCGGACCGTAGCATGGTACATACGTATATCGATACGCAGAAGAGTGCGCTTACCCTTGGAACTACATTCGAAACCAGGCTACACTTGGCCACACGTACCATTACGCTATCTGGACATTTTTTTATTCGGAGGTGAAGAACATTAAATAAAAGTGTAGCCAAGTAGGAGGGAGAGAGAGAGAGAAAGATTGACGACCCGTTACGTCGTACGAATAGTAGTGAAATAATGCAGGCATATCTTCTTTGTACATGCATTCGTCAGGAAAACAGTCTGTCGTGGGCAGAAGCCTCTCTTGAACTACAAGAATGAAAGTAGCCCTACAGACTGTTTAGAGGATATGTTTTTTTCTTCTGTCTCTGTCTGCACGTATGCAGTTTGCAACCATAGAGGCTATTATAGCATGCGGAATGGTAGGTTATTTAGATGTGTGAAACGGCACAGAATGAGAAAAAAAACTGCTTCTCTCTCTATTACTTTAGAGCACGTGCGAACTACGTTAAAGTTCTGACAGTCCAACGATATATGCGGGTGTCTTGATAGTTGAAAAGAGACGAACAAACTAACGCCATGCCTGTTCTCGTGCTCGTTCACAAAAGGTAATTCGGATGTTCGGTTGACCGCATTTAAACGTTTGGTATAGTTTGTATTTTTTTTAAAATTTCAACTTCAAGGCTTTATGTAACATGTTACAAATATATAAATAAACACTCTAATTTTCGTATTAATGTTGAATAATGTTTTCATCATGGCTAACTGGCGCAATGTTCAGAAAGAAAAACAAAAAAACAGAAACACGCTAAAACTATGTATATAAATGTGAATAAAAAACTGAACGATTTTAAAGTAATTTATAATACGCAAGGGCCCACAACATACGTGCGTATAAATATATTTTAATAACAACGTTATTCTTATGCCGGAGGGGTATAGAAAAAACATCTTGTCATGTTTAGACAATGGAAATCGAAATAAAATTGAAATTGAAAACTGTATTTGTATTTTTTTCCATAACCCTGAAATAAAAAAGATAAGAACAGCATGTAGACACAACTGGGACAATTCTTCTATAAATACAGGAAAACTGGGGTAATCTGGAAGTGCTGAGTTTTATACGCACACGTGCGTACACACACACACACATATATATATATATATATATATATATATATAACTTGGCCATTTTGATCTCGGAAGGGGCTGTGTCGTTTGCCCCCTCTTGCTTTCATTTCTGTCTCTTTCTCTTCTATAATTTGTATAAAATGATCAAAATTTACAACGAAATTCTTATTGGCATCAACATAAAAAAAAATATAACATAATCACAAAAATCCTATCCTAACATTTAACTTTCATTAAATGAAATTAAGACATTTTTTCGTTACATTTTTCGTCACATAAAATTGTGACATTTTCAAAATAACAATCACAAAAATAACGTTACATGTAATTCTGACATTCTTTTTGGGGAATTTTTTCTAATGGGGGGTAGCCTAAGAATTACGTTGTAATTAATATATATATATATATATATATATATATATATATACTCTACGGTAAAGTCTACATTAGTTTTAACGAGAATATATATTTTTTTTTTTTTTTTTTTTTTTTTTAATATTTACTATGGGTTCGTCAGCGAGGACATTAGCCCAAGAAATGGGAATAGAGAAAAAATCAGATTTTTATGAGGCTATAAGATTAGTGAGCATACAATTTGATCACGTCTATTTGATATAAAAACTATGCTAATGAGGATTACACAGTAATGGAGTAAATCATTGTTTTCAAGAAACCCTAATTTGTTTTCCGTTATCTGATCGCAAGATCACTCAAAAAAAAAGCTGTATTATTATTTTTTTATAAATTGAAAGCATGCCGCATATATAATATATTCTGATTGACATATATAATTACGATTTTTTTAAAAGCATACATAATAGGGTCTGGAGAAAAACTCGCGGCAAAAGAAACAACGAAAGTTCAAATAATTCTTCAATTTTTTTGAATAAAGCTTTTAAAATTTACTTATGTTTTTGTTCGTCATGTTCGAGTAAATCTAACGATTTTTTTTTGTTTGCTTCAATGGGCTATAGTCGACAATAACTCAACTCTATTTGCTCGGCGACATGTGATGAAAATTATATCACACTAAGGATAAATATCTAAAAACGAATGGAAATATTAACCCACAATAGCTCACGCTGTTAGAAAAAATCTAACAAACAACTTTTCTAAAAATAACTATAATAGATTGAGTGATACTTCATCTACACAATAACGGAACGGATAACACCATAGCTGTTGATAAGATTAAATTTATTGACAACTATTTCCTGTTTGTAATCGACGATACGCGGATTGTTAGTAAAAATCTGACGCGCGAGCGATGTCGACACGTGAATTGTTAGTAGCAGTCTCTAACAGGTGGAAGGGGAAAATGAGGTCACAAAACTATCTCACGCTACAGTCTAGTTTTTAATGCAATAAATATGATCTGCATAAAAATGTAAATCATATTTTCATGAAATTAAGTGAATTAATAAATTATCTAACATGCGAGCAATCCTCCTAAAATCGAACACGGGAGTGATCCCGGGTTAAGAAATATTATCAGAAATGTTATCACAGAAATAACATCGATTAAAGTAACAAATTTAGCGGAACGAAATAAATATCTTTAAATGAATATTATGGAACTTTAAGAGACAAAAACAAGTTATAAGATTATGTAATTAACACGTAAACGATTTTTTCATTTTCCCCTATATGTACAAATATATATATATATATATATATATATATATATATACTCGTACATATATATCGTCAACAGCCGAACAACAACATGAGAATGCAACGGCTGTTTGCGAGTTTAAATAGAATTTTCTCCTTGTGCTTTGTTTCAGGCGGTAATTAACATTATTAAAAAATCATGAAAAGAATCTACACACTCGTTATTGTCTTCATTCGAAATTACCTCTCTTATAAGTAGGTGAATGCATCCTGTTTGTTAAAATGGTATAATAAAATAAACTTTAATAACAAACAATATAGATCAATAAATTAGATAAATACCTATTTAGAAACGTTTTCGGGCATAACCCATCATCAGCTAACACTAACTTAAAGGAAACATAAGTATGTTTTAAGTTTCCTTTAAGTTAGTGTTAGCTGATGATGGGTTATGCCCGAAAACGTTTCTAAATAGGTATTTATCTAATTTATTGATCTATATTGTTTGTTATTAAAGTTTATTTTATTATACCTCTCTTATGTTAGCGTTTTTCTTACGCCATTATTTAGTGCATAGAAAAATAACGATGACAGAAAATCGTGGAAAAAAACAGAATGAAACCTGACGCACAATCTTCAAGAGCATTTTATTCGATACCTCGCTGATAGAGTTGACGATATTCCATATCGAGAATCGGAGAAAAGATAAGAAATTAAACAATTTCATTGCGTTAGAAGAAGATTCTATGTTTGAAGAGCGCGATGTAAAACTTATTGATATTGATTAGAAATATTGATTTTTTTCAGATTTACCGATTCAGTATTCTATTGAACTGTTTTTATGTTTCAAGCGAAATCCTAACCGATTTTTTTTTTTTCTTTTAGTTTTTTAGGCTCTTCAACCGGAGGCTTTTACTCAGAAACAATTAGAAAAGGAAGGAGTCAATTATATCTTCATACGATATCAAATGTTGTTAGGAGAAAGGAACAAATAATAGGAACACAATGTGTGGAGACTAAAAAGATCGGATATAAGCGGCGCAATATGAAGTAGGAATACCAAGTATCGATCAAATCGTATAGAAAGCAGAACGCTTAATAGAAAGAGATGAACACTTAATAAACACATGATGATCATTGCAAACGCGCTCTTCGTTTGAGCGGAGAGAACAATACGGAGAGAAGGTAACCGATGAAAAACGAAAACGGGAGAAAGATAATAAAGTATAGCTTAAGAGCGCAGGCGAAAGGAAGCAAAGAGAACTACGGATTGGCAGGAAGACTAGGTTGAACAGACAAATAAAAAGAACAATTGTTAGAGTAAGAGGAAGCGTATATACCCGATACCATAATCCGAGATGAAAACCTTTGCACAACGGAAGGAGATTAGACGATGGGACTTTTTTAGAGAAGTGAGAAGAGGCAGCAACTCGAGCCAAGGAGTTTACCGAAGATGCCCGAATGACTAGGAACCCACAGCAAATCAATTTTAATGGAATGAAGGGAAGACAGAACGTGAATAAGATAAAATAACAAATAGAAATTTTATAGTCTCTTAGTCAAAACTGAAATTTCTTTTTTTTTATTTTTATTATTATTATTATTATTTTGAGCTGCTCGTTAACCAAGGACCCTTATCCAGGAACGATAGGAAGAGGAGTTAACTAATCGGAACTTAATGAGATCGGAAATAGCTGAAATAAAGGAACCAGTGGTACGGACAATAGACAGAGAGAGAGAGAGAGAGAGAATGGGCAGGATATAGCACAATAGAGAATTAAAATTTCAATGCAAGTTAAAACTCGAACCGCGATGGAAAACTTTAGTCGAAAACTAAACTTGTTTCGAAATTTTCTAAAAATGCCGACTAGAGCAAAGATCATTTCGGATGGCTGAGATCTGGTCGCTGTTGCGCGGCTGACTTTAGAGCGCGTTTATTCGGATACGCCAACAATCAGTATGTCACATCCGTTCTTGACATAAATTACAGCGGATATTATTGTGTACTTAAGACTTTTTACAATGTTGGCCTAATGGATTTGAAGAGTAATCTAATGTTTTAAATATTCATGATGGCGGAATATTATTTAACTTGCGCAGAAATTAACTGGAAATTATCGATTTTCACATAATAAAAAGAACATTTAGCATTTAAAAAAAATCTAAACAAAAACTAAAGTAAACGAGGGAAAATTTCATTTATTACAAAATAAATGGAAACACGTTAAATAGCGATTATAAGAAATATAAAAAAATACAGAAATTCGTAACAATAATTTTGTAACACACATTAAAAACTACAATTTCTTCCCTTAGCTAATCGTCCGGGCAGTCGGAAAGGCATATTTTACAGAACAAACGGGAGGGCGGGGGGCTCTAATTAGCATACATATTACAGATTTTATCAGGAAACTCCTCTTGTGTGTACGTTAATTTTTAGGAAACGTTATATTTTTTTTGCCAAGTTTTTGTGTTTTCTTCCTTTTACGTTTATTTTACTATTATTATTATTATTATTATTATTGTTACTTTTATTGTTATTATTATTATATTATTATAACTTTTTTTTTTTTTTTTTTATTAAATAGATAAACGTTATTTAGAACGGATGCGGCGAGAGGAATATGAATGCAATGAACTAATGCGAACGATGGAAACGAATTAAAATGCCGAAGTGTGGCCGCTGTTATTAAATTGCCGATAGGCGAGAAGCGAATAAAAAGCCCGCGCAAAATAAACAAACGACATGCAGAGAGGAAGGTTACTATTTTGCAAGGGCAATCATCCTGCATTAATCGTTTAGCAGTTTCGTCATCGGATCGAATCGCAGCCGATCGAATGATACGAACGGAATCGTTTAATTTATATTATTTACAGATGACTCGACAGTTTCCTATTTAGACATCGCGCCATTCGATTGCTGCTGATAGACGTCGCCGGCTATGCCGCTGGCGTGTCATGCGCATAGGCGCGCCACGGATGTCTAGAGCCTGACTTTGAGGATGGATAATTGTTTGTTAAACTGCCGATAGGATTTCGGTTTTTTGCCAGGACATTTCAGAGTCGGCGATGACGGTGTGATAGTAGCCCGAAGAGGAAATTTGAAGAAAAAAAGCCTTCAAACGGAGCGATCTGGCAACAAAAGAAGCCATCATCGATAAAAAATACACGGCTCTTCGCTCGGTTGAGTTTCACATTGCGCTATTGGCGCAAGATTACTGAGGAACACAACCCGTTGCTTATTTGTTCTGTTCGAAAAAGTAAATGACCTCTGCTCACGAAAGTCCGGAAGGGTGCCATTTCGAATACGAAATAATCGGTCCGTTTTTCAGCCGACAATACTCCCACCGCACATCATTATATCATTATATTATATCGTAACAGTCACCGACTCCTGCTTCTAGTTTGTTATTTGGTGGGTTTTTTTTGTCGATCCTAACGCCGTGTTTATAATCGCAATATAAATCAGCTATGGTGGCAGTGACAAAAATTAATTCTGGGGGGAAGGGGTGTTAGAATTTCATTCATTTTCAAATTATTTCGGTGTTTGATATTTTAGAGGTATTCCCTTTGAGCGTCCGAAAGTGTTATCGATAATTCCGCGTTAAAAAAAAGTTTGCAAAATCTCGGAGGGAATATTATCCCGGGTTTCGGAGTCGGCTCGTTTCTCTTTTAAAGGATCTCTTTAATCGTGGTCAGTAAAATTCTAAAAAAAAACAAAAAAAAAAAACGGTCATGAAATAGTTCTATTTATTTATTAACGGTGTTCGTATTTGCGCAAATAATAAATCGCTACGACTCTCTTTAATAAATCTTCGCTTCTAAATAGTGTAATGTTAAAAATTATAAGTTTTGCGCAGAGGCAGTAATTCTAAAAAATCCTAAACACATCTTAAACTTCGAGAAGAAAAGTAAGGGAATTTTACTCTTTGCCGCTAATAAATAAGCTGCTCGGAAATAGTTAAGGTAGTTCAATTGTTTTCCCGGAAGATTATGGTATCGAGAAAGTCGATTTTTCAAGGGGATCTCGAAAAAAAAAAAAAACAAAAAAAAAACAATTCGATTAACCTCAGTAGAAATAAAATACGGATGATAAAAAGTAAAGCGAGTAGTTGGATGTATCGTTGATAATTGCCGAATTAAGCTCTCTCAGTTGGAATGGAATCTCTTTATCCTGGCCATCTATAGGTTTTCATCGATGAAGCCAAATTTTATGATTGCAAAAGAGTGGCGGCAGCGTTTAGCATTCGTGACATCACAGTAGAAAAGTTTAGGCTTCTGTCTGAAGCGTCTATATTCACCATAGAGCTATTGGCTATTGATGATAAGGCTTACGACTATACATTCTTAATGCTCTAAATTGCAGGCGCAACTTTGCTATATGTCAGCTCTCTAAAACAGCCATTTCAATTATAGAAGTCACCTCCTTATTTACGATATCAGCCATAAATGTATTCAGATAAGGCAACGTAGTTTTTCCGGGTGTCAAAAGCATAAGACTTAATAATCAGGCCGATTTCGCTGTGAAACAGGCTAGCAAATCGGATTATACTTTTCCATTTATACCATAAACTGATCTTATCGATATGGTTTTAGGACGGATAATAAGTCTGTTGGATACAGGCTATACAAAATCGTTTACGGGTATAGGTAAAATTTGCAGTTTAGACTTCACTCCCCAAATACTCTCTCGGTTTTACCAGAACTATCCATATCGATTTCGTAAGTTTATCGCAACTATTTGTGTAGAGTGTCTTTAAATTTTTCGAAGTGCAGATCCATATTGTAACAACCATGCGTCTGTCAGTTTCAGAGAGGACATTAACCATTTATTATTCAACTGTAAATTATTTGTAGAAGATCAGTTCTTGTTAATGATTAAATGTCGGCACAGATCTACTCACCATATTATGTACATCATATACTTTGCTGCAATATGGAACCTCCTGCTGCGTTTAAATTTATTTATAAAATCAAATTTCAGTTTAAGTTAAAATAGTTGACTAATGATAATCATATATACATATAAAATAGCTATATATACATATAAAATAACTATATATATATATATATATATATATATATATATAGAAATAATAAAAAAAATATGTATATATATATATATAAAAAACAATAAAAAAAAAGAAGCGTATATAAGAAGATAAAGTTTTACTTTGGATATAGGTAATCGATTCCAGCCATAACCCAAGGATATATTATAATGGATATTACTATTTTAAAATGCCGGAAATTATCGTTTATAGTGTTAATTTGTATTTCGTGTTTTTGTTGCTCGGTTCGAGCTTGAGAATATAGTCCGCCTTGGGCTCGGTTTGGCCAGTTCTCTTCTCCTTAATATTCCATATTGGCATTCGTGGTTGAATGTTGTTTGACAATTTTTTACTTTCGAAGGAGTAATATTAATTCTAATTGAATAACTTGGACAGATGGTCACTTATATTTCCTGCTCCGGAGGAGGCTTTTCCTCATTGCCTCTGATTCTCCAAGCAGGCAAAAATCGAGTATAATTTAAAACAATTTGACCCGCTTTATACTTCTTTCTTAGTAATGGGCACCGCGTAAGAGAAAATTAAGGATGCTTTTCCGGTTTCATTTTTTTTTCTTTGACCTTTACCGGCTATCGGTGACTAATTTTTTTGTTTCTTCATTTGCTAACTTCTCTTTCAGCCTTCGTTCCTTCAAGTGCCACATACCATTCTTACGGAACGCTATCCGACTCTATTGTTTTCTTTTCCTCATCGTATTTTACTCTATTTCCTTCTCTTTCTACTTTTCTAGTTCTTTCACTGTCGTCGGGTTTCGACTTTAATTCGAAGAGCGAATAATTTTCGTCACTGACGCTCGCTGATTACATATAGAGCAGCGTATTTGGAAATCAAAGCAACGACCACTTCTGCTGGTTAATACAGCAGTCGCGTCTACCGAGACACCGTGAGCATCGTACGTACACACTATCGTCACAGGTATAACCGCAACATTTTCCGACTCTTCTGACGCATTAGTCGGCCATCTTCGAGGTTAATTGAGGTGTGCACCATCGGGGCCGGCATCGTGACTTTCAGTCCTTTCGATTGTCTTCTCGCAGGCAACAGAAGACTGATGACTGAAAGAGCGAGCAGGGGGAACAACAACAAACAAAATAAAAACTAAAAGTATAGTAAAAGAATAATTAGTATCGGAGAGACATTAAGGATGAGAAGGAATGTGTGTTAAGCACATTCCTGCTAAAGATCGGATGGTTTATACGAAATTAAAACATACGAATTACGCGCTTAATTTTCACGAAAGCGGTCAGGTCGTAAATCATGAAAGTGAAATTGTAACATTACATCGAACTTGTGCAGTTCTCGTTTTACGATAATTACCGACGGAAATTAAGATATGGAAAGTTCGTAAATTCGAGTCCTCGATATTCTCTATCCCCCCCCCCACTCGCATTCCTTCCTGCGCGCCTAGGAAGAAAAATTAATGCGTCCAAAGATGACATTATTACGTTATAACGATTATTAATACGAAATAGAAACACAAACTCTCCGGAATTTACCCAATAATGACGTAATATAATAAATTCCCCCGCGGGGAGTTTTTGTCTTTATTTCGTTCTATAACGATTACGAGGAAAAATTATGAAATTTTTGCCGCTTATCAGAATCAGAAAGGAAAAAAAAAACGCATTTCTTTTGGTCCGGTATCGAAATTTAACTGAGTGCAAAATTTGTTGCCCCCTAAAGGTTCTTTTGTTCATCAGTAGTTTTTGTTTTGTTTCTTGTTCGGTTCGTCTACCGGGCCCAAGAGTTGAAGAAAAAAAGGTGAATTTTGTTATGCAGTAATATTTTTATATGTTTATTCGTATAATGTACGCGACTTTTTAAAAATAACTCCATTTTATTGTCATCGCAGTATTTTTCGGCCGGGGTCTGTGTTTTTCCTCTTTTTTTCTTTTTATAAAAATATGATAAACGACATAGAAATTGCGATTAAACGATTTATTAAATTGTCTTAATTAAAATAAAACGATGTAAAGACGCAATAAATTATTGCTTAGCAAAAAATAATTTATACAATAAAACGCAGAAGAAAGGGGAGGGGGGGGGCACATTTTCTTTGCATATTTCTTTTATAAACAACAATAAATTTTTCACTAATATTCGTACTATTAATAATTTCCATCATTTTTTGATTTATATACATTAATAATTCACATAAATGAATTATCCCGTATATGAACATTAATAAAAATTACACGTATGTTATTGATTATGCTCGTAATGAAAAATTTTGCATAAGATATTAATGAAGTACCTAAAAATATGGAGCATATTTTTTTTCTTTTTTCTTATAAAAGTAGGTAAGGTAAGAACACCCTAAAAAATCATCAATATTTATTTTAAATTTGTGATTTTTTTCAGATTTTTGTGTATTTATAATAACTATTTCAGTTCTCATGTGGTGGGGTTAAGCCCCCCCCCCCGTGGACACGTCCTTAAACGCGAAGAAAATCATACTCATATTTGTCCGCAATAGAAGAATATTGATGTAATCTTTTTTATTATAATACGATAAAACCAAGTAATAAAACTTTTCAGTGTAGAATGGCTCGGAACTTTGCCGCTGAAAGTTTAGGGAATATTCGAAATAAAAATTGTTCATCATTAGCGGAATTCCTAGTAAATTTTTACAAATATTCGATGACGCACGATCCGATTATTAATAAGGGCGAAGGGGAGAAATCTCTAAAATCATTTCTTAGCTGCGGTTCGCGATTAATTCCACCGCCGCTTTCTATTGTTTCCATTTAATCTTGACGTCGGACTTGTTTTTTGCTTTTTTTCAAAAACTACTTTTAATCTTGCACAGTATAATAATTCGTATATTTCGAGGATATCTATTTTATTTTCTTAGCCAGTCGCACAGATTTCCCTTAAGGTTTTCCTTGCATTTTTTCGCTTATTTCAACATGAGATACGTGTTCTGCCGCATATCAAGTCTAAACTGATTTCCCGTTATACACGTCCGTTCGTTTTGGTTTTTGTTTATTTTCGATACATTTTTTCCAAAATCGGTAAGTTCCGTTCGAAAGTTACCAAAATCGTTGTTTAAAATCGGCAATTAGAAACTGCGCCTTCGTAATATTTTCAATAAGCCACGCGAACCGATCGGTTTAATCAGTTTCGATATGTGGGTCGCGCGTTTAAATCTCCTAATTAGCCAAAGCCGGGCAACCGGACAGGTGTTTACACGGAGCCTGCAGTACAGCGTGCAGGCGAAGAAATACTTTCCCACTTTAATTACGACGATGAACTACGTACACCCGCAGCGCGCAAAATTAGTACGGATGTATTACATAAGAGCAGCGGGAAAAACTTGGAGTCGATCTGGTCGTCGTTTCGAATACACCGGAAAGCTGTGAAATATCGGGATATTGCAGTTTTTTCCGTGACGCGCGCGCACACACACACACACACACGTTCTAAGAGAGCTTTCTCATTTCTCCGAGAGTACAATGGAATACAACTAGAGTAACATAATGGAAGTGTCGAAAATGGACACTGGCCGGAGGCTGTCGACAATGACAATGAGTGCCAAGACGCGGCCAAACAATTCAACCGGAGAATAGCGAAAATCGAGATACAGACACACGGTAGGAAGTGATCGTGTCATCGCGTTCCGCGTGCACACACAAATACACACGACGCTCAGCTGCCGGGACGAGGGACAAAACGTAATATCCAGATTACAGCGGCTAGCCTATTTCGTCGGCTGGCCACTCTGCTCCGTCTGCGGATGTAGCGGTGTGCCGGTAAGGTAGGAAAGCATTTCGAGTGATGCATCGCTCTTAATTACCGCTAAGCAGCAACCGCAGCGCGGCAACGAATTATTAAGTAGAACAAAAAGCGAACAAAACTGGAAGACACAACTAGGCAACAAGTCGCGTGGAGGGCGAGATGCGAAATGAATTCTTTTCTATTGTAGCGAAGCGACCTGTTTTTCCGCAAACTATTTCTGTAGTCGCACGCACGCGGACAGACGCACGCACGCCCGCGACCGGCACTCCGCGAGACGCGGAGAACCTTCTGTTTTACCCGATTTGTATTATCAAAGTGTCTGACCGCCACTAATAACCGCTACGTAGTCTAAGCATCTAACATCACGTACAATTACCTTTCCTCAGTGACCCCATCAGCGCACACGGTCTAGTTAACCGTATTCAAATACGAGTAAGAAGTCTTTTTCCCCATGCTCGTACCATGCGATATGTGTGTCAGCGGAATAATTTTCACGAGCCCGATGGAAATTCGACGTCGAGTTGAGTGGTGTTTTTTTTTGCCTTTTTTTAGCTCCTAGAAGGGTTTGAATAAGTTAACGAAGAACCTGGAATTGTTTTTTTTTGCGGTGGACAGCACCGCGACGCTTTTTTTTTGTTTTCGTTTTCGAAAAAAACCTAAATAAGGTCATCGTTTAAAGAAATACAAATCATAAACATTTAGCTGCGTTTTTATCGGGAAATTCTCTGGAAAGCTGAAAAATTTCAAGAAAATATTTCGTATACAAATTTCGTAATCAAATTTAAAATTAAACGAAATCAGATTAATTTTAAGTTTAAATTAATTAGCGCTTTTTGTGATTTTACATCGTTAACAACTTACGTGTACACATATAAGTGTATTTCATACAAGTTGTGTAAACATTTGTAATAGGACGATAACGAACTTTCTGCGTAATTTTCTATTCGGACACTTAAACATTTCAGGTAATACATGTAAAAGTTGTAACGATTATGTTACATTAATGTTTCTCTTCGGCTTCGGACGAAACATTGTAAATAGATGACGGAGTAATATTTGCAACCTATAACTATTTCGCTTAAATGAAACAATAGCCCAGATTAATTTAAAGAGTAACAAGACCGGCATGATGGCCAATTTTACTTTTTTTCGAAACAAACATATCCGGGGGGACTTTTCAAGAATTTCCTCTGACACGTGAACTATGCAGTATTCCCGCGCCGGTACAGAGCTGTTTGGTTTCTTAATATGTTCCCTAACTACCACAACGCTGGTCGAAAGATCGGAGGAAAATGACAATTACTATAAATTTAAAAGAAAACAAAAAAAAAAAATGATTACATGTAAAAATAAATTGTATTCGTCAAAAACAGATAATTCTTTCGAAAAAAGTATTCGTGAACTTTAATCTCTGACTTACGGAACAAGCAAAATTTTATAAAGTATCGGCGTGGTATTTGTAAAACTTCAAATAACGTCAACTACGATTGCCTTCTGTCCTGTTCGCAAGTCAGTCAAGGAATGCGTGTTTCGAAATCGCGGCATTATCGAAAATAGGCTGATAAAAGGCGATCTTTAAAAGTCGTACAAAAATAAAAATACCCATTTGAAATCCCGTGAAAAAAGGAAGAAACGGCCACCAGTTTGCACGTTACTCGTAGAAATATCGGTAAGATGTGTCTTTGAGATTTCGCAAGTGGCGACACAACCAGAACGAATGGTATTCTTTTTAAATTGAGCGATAGTGCGAAATCCTGCTATTTCAATTCATTTGTCGTTCGGTTCTCGAATGAGAATCGATTCGAAGCAGTCCTTTTGTTTCTCTACGTAAAGCGGGTACCTGTTATAGTACTGAAATAATAACCTAAACAGCGTAAGAGCTCGGGAACCTACTCGGAATACCGTAGAAAATAATATATATTTTTCCCCTAAACTCGTGTGTCTTTTTGAAATTTTTCCTTCAAACCACGCCATTTTCTACACAATATTAGATCTTGCGTGTTCGTTGTTTAACCCGTTTATCAATACGCCGACGACTCAGTTTAGACTGGTGTTTACTATATATGAAAATTTAAACGAAGAATAGACACCTAATGTTGGAAAAATATTACAATGTTCACGATGAGGAAAGCAACAGCCGCTTAGAACGAGAGGATGACTATGAAACGCGCTCATATGTTACGATGAAAAATTTTTTACTCAGTAATACCGAAGAAACGAACGTCGACTACAAAATCAATATACTCGTAGGTTATTTAGACGGATCGTTAAAAACGACAGCACAATATACAGACGCAGGATTTCGACAGTCCAATGATAGTCCCTTCAAACTTACGCGGACCGGATGAAATGATATTTCTCGAACAATAAATCACTGGAAAATATAAATTGGAACATCGGAAAATTAGAAAACGAGGAATCTCAAATGTTTTGCTTTTTCTCGTTTTAGGCTGCCAAAAATAATCGCGCTTATAATCGAAATAGATATCCGAAGTAAACTGCCAAGTTCCACTTCTCAGCGTTTTATTTAAAGCTTGAACTTTTTGTAAAATATTCAAAAAAGAGCCGATCAGATTTATTCCTTTTTTAATATTTAACTTAAATACGTTTCCATTTCGGTTTTAAGTCGTGGAGAAAATATACTCGATAAAAAAAATTACTAATATCTTTTAAAAAACCACACTCGGCTATTTACGCGGTTTTATCTATCGAAAAATACAACTTTTTCACAGTCACGCACATACATTCATACATATATAGTATATAGTGGCGGAGTTAGAAATTTTTATCGGGTGGCGGGGGGGGGGGGGGGGGATCTTTATATTTTTGATTATATTCCTGTTCAAATTATAATGTAACCTTGGGGTTGATACAATTTTTAATGAACAAAACGTTTACCATTGCAGTTAGACTTCAAACGTCCATCAGTAACGAGCTTATAAACGCGCCGCTATGGGCTTTTATTAAATTCCCATTCCTTAGATCTATATTTATTCGTTGTAAATAATATTGAAAATGTTTTAATTTTTTTGTCTGGCTATATTAAAAATTGGTTTTTGTTGCAACGTACGGTTTCCCGCTTTAACGCCGACAATATTTTTAGTGTCAATAGCGTTTGTTATATTGTTAAAAATTCCCCCCTATAGAAGCTCCTCCCTTTTTTTTTATTTTAACGATCGCTGTGATCACCGATACTCAACGATATGCACTTGTTACTAAAAGTACACTATTGATTGAACAAAGAATATTAGAATCAATCCAAATTTTATCAAAATGAAAGTAGCAAAAAAATGCCCCCGGTATGTACCACCTTCCTTTTTGTAGTCGGTCAAAAAACATTACAAAATAAACAGATTTTGTCACAAGATTTCATTCTGGCTAAGCCACGCCTGAAGCACTTCCTATCAGCCCGTTGTTGCGTTTACAGCCAAATCTGCTCCTACTATTTATATTGAATTTGTATATCTTACGCAATGTGAAGTATGTTTTAAGTATTTAAACAAAAATTTATATGTTAATATTAAAAATATATAAATATACATATACACAAATTCAAAGGTAGCGCGGTAGTCTAGTGGTTAAGGTGCTTGGCTACCACATCATCATAGTTTACGGGTTCGAGACTCGTTCGAGATTTAAGTCGCTTCCAGGTTTACCCTGTCTGAAAAATTGGTTAAAGGCAGCCGAGAGAAAGGAACTGGTCCCCCCCCCCTCCCCCTTATGTCATTAGTAGTACCCTTGGGCTTAGTATATTGTGAACCTTATTACGGATATACTTTAAAGGGTAACTTCAATAAGTTAACGGAACAATAGCAATAAAACTGGACAGCGTTTTACAGTTTTGATTGAAAATTCGAATTCTGAAAACTGGAGCATACATATATCATCGTCGTCGTTTAGAAGAATAACACCAAAGTACGAATAAGGACCGTGTTTTTGTAATAAGTTCGATTTCGAAACTATGTCCATAATTAAAACAAACCCGCGCTCTCTGCTGATCTTATATGAAGTTGTGCACAATCGATATGGCCACTACCTTGTTAAGACGGTTATCGTTTTTGTCGCGCCTTCATCTACCATCAGAAAGATTTAACTAGGATTCCCATTTTTTTTTTTTTTTCGATGTTATTATATTCAGCGCGAATCTATTTAAAAGGAACGAGATTTAATTCACAAACATCGGATTGCAGGAAAAATCTGAGCAACTTCTGGAAAGTAATATAAGTCTTCTTTTATATTGCGAACGTTTCGCGATCGGGAGAAGAAAAATCGAATCGTCTGAAGGAAATTCGCATAGAAGAAAGTAAGCGCCTACATTAGCCATTTCTGGGTCAATGTCATCGGTGAAACTGCTTCGGCGATGACATTACAGCTTAGTCCGGACAGCGCGATCTGTACAGGTGTAGGACAGATAGGTATTTAAATCGCCACCATTTTCTTATTTTATCGTGGCCTCTATTTTCGTCTGGGCGACCACATTATTTCAGACAATGTCCGTTCGACGACGATTATAAATAAAATAAGACATTTTTTACGATTGCAGCTAGACACGGTAAATGTAAAAGTAATCTAACCGGTTTATTGGTCACCGAGAGTCTATGACATGTGTTCATGAACCGAACAGCAATAGGAAAACACGCAGCGTATACACACATACATACATACTTATATATATATATATATATATATATGTAAATCTCTGTTCGATCTCCGGTGTCATTCGGTAGTGCCAAAGTCGATACCCTACTGCGGTGCATCATGAACGGGTCGTTAGACCAGGAAAAACAACAAACGGACAGAGTCGGGCGGCTTCAGTTTGTTATGAATATTACTTCGTAATTTACGGCGGAAGAGTTAGAAGCGGGCAGGTACGCGCCTTCACCTGTGTGACAGAAGAAAGCACATGCATTCTTTATTATTCCGCATCTGGTGCTCTATTGCCCAGCTTCCGCGGTCCTAGATAGCCTATGACCCATATTTCGCTATCGTCCGCAGCGCTGGCCGCTATTCTAATTAATAGAGACAGGCGACGATTGCAAACAGAACCGAGAAAAGAGTCAGATACCCGATGCGACGCTGACGGAGTCGTGATTGCCGACGCAACAAAATGGGACGTTATTTGCATATACGAGCCTAGTGGTGACACGCTCGTTTTCGCAGTTTTCATTTCCATTTATAATTTTAATCGATGCGTTATTATAACATCGATATCCGTTTCTAATCGATATTCTCGCATCACGATTTTCACCGTCGCTAACCTACAATCCGGGACTGATATCGACTGTTGTACACATTTTTGCGATCTTATCCTTTCCTACGTCGTCGGACAGCATTCCGACTCGGTTTCTTGTATTTATTTTTTTCGCAGTCATCGGCGTAATAATAGCAAACGGCTAACCCCGGTGTTTTACGACATCGATTTCAACCCGCTTATATTTAGAAATCGGTCAATTATCGATTTCCAATAAATATCTGCATAGAGAGAAAGATCATCGACAAATCGCTGAACGATTAGTAGCTGCGAAAGAGGCGGTAAATCGTTTACGTACTTGTAAGCAAAAATGTAGACTATTCTGTAATTTTTGTTTTTAACAGCGGTTAATTTTTGGTAATTAGTCAACATGAGATATGTTCTTTTAATAATATATACGGCAAGCCCGGATCTTTTCATAACATATTTCGCTCGGATTCGCCTTTACTTTCTCGGTCTCCGCTACCGACATTTTCAGATTATGTGTGCATCCTTAGCATTAATAAAGATCGAAGCGACCATTCACGAAGCAATACAGTCATAATAAACTGTTTGCCGTAATATACAGACAGAAGACCAACTCCTAAAAAACCGAAGTAGCTGTAGCAAACTGCGACTACCCTGATTGCTTCAAGTACGTATACGCGCCCCAATCGTTACGCAGTCAGTCAACATCCGTACAGATAATAACGTTTTCATGATCAATGAGCATATTTCTTGAACGAAATAGTACGTGGACGTACATATCAACACAGATCACTAACAAAAAAAGTCGATATCTATATAGAAAATGACTGTTTTAAAAAAAAAAAGTAACAGAGCTTTGTTGCCTCAATATGAACGACGCCCCTGGACAGCGTTCCAGTTCGGTTCTCTCAGAGGTTGCGACACCGATTTTTAGGAAGAAAATTGAAAAAGATACTAAGAAGGCCATTCGGAGGACCGATGCAATGAAATTTGAAAAAATCAGCGCGAGTGGTAAAATTGATGTTTATTTATTTTTTCATGGCCTTGTAAACCTCGAACATTAATCGTATGTGTACAACTGCTCGCATTTGTTGCGAATCCCTTTAAATAGTTTAACCATGGAAATTTTGAAAAAATTGAAATATAATATCGCGCGTGTATGGATGGAGGAGATATTACTTTTCGTTCAAATAACAACTCTTTTTTTTTTTTTTTTTTTCAGGCCCGCTTACAAAGAGAATTCATGTTTTGCGCGAATGATTATTTAAATTTTGATACGATCCGAAGTTGAATAAAAGAATATTAAGGGTCGTTCGAACGATAGATGTTGCCGCAGAGAATTGGAGTCAGTATGAATATTAAGGTTCAGTAGTTGGGAGTATAAGGAATATAATTGAAAGTGAATTCTTTGGGTTTCTATTTGGTGAGTGTAAAGAGCAGGTAGTTAAAGTGGTTAAGGAATGCGATAATTAAGGCGTTTTTTGCAATATAAACTGAATTACATCGTCACGACGAACTTCTTCTTCAACATCGAAATAATTTCACGGCCCAAGAAGCTCTTCACATAAATATTGTCTGCATCATTGAAATATCATTCAATAAACATAATTAACACGCTGCCATTTTTCATATATACTATTCATATTGTTCCGGTTACGTTGGTGGCAGTGATTCACGCCTCGACCGAAAGCGAAAAATTTATGTTATCAATAGCTACGAGTTTTTTAACACCTAGAATAATACAGTGTGACCAACGTGGTAATTACAGATTGGCACGCAAACCGCAAAAATACATGTTTTCTCTATCACGAAATGAGTGTTTCCAAGAAAATTTCATTTAAAATTACGAACGAAAAAAAATACTGAAAATATAAAATGTTAAGTTCATTATCGTGCATTTCCGCTGATTTTCGCTTATTTCGAGACGTTCTGAAGAACATTTTAGGTGTAAAAAGATTTAAACTCGTCGTGTACCATAAGAACATTACGATGTAGATGTTTTCCATTTTTAGCTCGCTGATAAATGACTTCCACATAGAGCTGGATAAGGAACAGAAAGAGTCGGTTGGATTTTAATTTGTTCGGATAAAATAACGACGCCTGTAGCGCTGATAATACATACTTAGGAAAAGGACTATAACGAGTAGGAAGTTAATAGTGGTGTTTCAAACAAATATTTCATTATAAGCTCCGCGAGTTATATTAATAAAAATGAAAAATTTCACTCAAAATTCCTAAGGTATATACTAAAGTCTACCAACTGTAATTTATGAATTACATTACACCGTGGCACTTGACGAGATTTAAAAAATTACAAAAAATTACAAAAAATTACAAAAAATTACAAAAAATTACAAAATTACAAAGCAAGAAATTAAGTTGCCTAATGGAAATTTCTGCACTGCTCTCCGAAATTTTGCGCGTAATACTACGATCAAACATTAGGATTGTTCGTTGATTTAGTGAACCAAAATTCTGTACCAACTTACATCATAACTCTCCCTTGGTATCCCCTTTGTAAGTGTATAATTGCATCCTAAACAATTACCCTCTCCGTTTGGTGTGTATTTCGACGTACCTTTACATATCTGTAAAAGTATCTACTTATATACCACATATGTGTTCAGTGTATGTATTGTGTGCGTGCGTATTATGTTTTTGTAATACACAAATGAAGGTTGTTATTTAAAATTAGTATCTATAATGCAATCATTTCGAATTTTTTTGTTTTTAATTTGCTCTGAAATTATCCACATATGTTGCTACTATCGATTTAACATACTATAATTGGTCTTTTGGTGTTGCAATGGTAATGCAGAGCACAATGTTTAACTAAAACGAGAGAATAAAATTTAGAAGAAAAAAATACAATTAAAATACTACCAATCGGCTGAAAGGAACAATATATGATGATAAGGAAGCTAAAACAAGTGAGAGGATGATATGGATAGCTTAAAGACGTGTTAGAAAATTAATGAAGAGCGAATGACGAGCAAGCGGAAGAATTAGGAATTAGAAAAAAAGATAAAAGAGAAAGAGAATGCTCACGATCAGAATTTAGGATAAAATACTTTACGCAGATTAGGGTATGAAATTTTATTCTTAAATAGAAACGGAAATAAACTTCAACATTTCTCCAAGCTCAGTACAAAACAAAAATCAGTAGAATGTAAGGAAAAATTACTAATAGAAAACTGTGTAGAAAAGCGATAAATGTTATTTAAGTCGGAAAAAAATTCTAAAAACATCGACGTCTTCGAAAAAAATTCCACTAACCCAACGAATTACATCGGAATAAAGATCATGTGTTGTGTTTGTAAAATATAATCTATCTTTTCATTTGTTCGTCATTTATTCTATTACTGCAGTCATATGCAAACCTAATTTGATTCGTAATAATGTAATGATTGAAATTTAAAAAATAGTCAGATAACTATTCTATTTGTTAGATCTGGAATTTATGTATTATACTGGTGACATGGCTAATGTTTAGAAAGGAAATCCAAATTTCCGCCCAATTTTTCTGATAAAATAGACTCTATCTTGATTTTACATTTCGAAGCACTGCAATTTTCAATAAAATATAAGGCGGATCATATTGGAAAATTGTAATAACGAAGATTGTACAATTATTTTATATACTGAATAAATTCAGATAAACAATATACGTGTATATATATATATATATATATATATATATATATATATATATATATATATACATATTTCTATCTATCTATCATCTATCTATCTATATGTGTATATATTGGCCTGTTATTGAATAACATTTGGACCAGAGGTATGTTGGAATTTATGTAGGGCGGCTCACCTCACTAAAACGGGTTTATTAGTCGGTACTATTAGAAAATTTTTAAATACAGGTTTAGTTTTTGATCAAAGGTTTTTAGTTCTTTTGAGTTTTGTCGAAATTTCAGTTTCAGCCAAAATATTCATAATGCAAAAAAATTTCGGTTATAGCTTTAGCGGAAACGTAAAAAAAAATATATAATACAAGTTATAATGGTAAGCTGAGAAATTCAGAAAAAAAGTCAATATCTGTAACCGGCATTCATAAATTTCACCCCCCGAAATATAAACCTCTTAAGAACTCTTCTTCTTTTTCTTCAAAAAGTATTTATATTCGATATAATTTACAACATTTCGTCTATTACACGGATGCAATATATACATACACTCACACGTAATTTCCAATATTATTTTCGTCAAGCATATCGAAGTATAATTTTTGCTTTGGGTGTGAATTTAGTGATGCAGAAGGTTGAAGCGCGTTTAAAATTGCACCGATAAAATTCTTATTTTTATTATTATTAATTATTATTATTGATTATTATTATTAACTATTATTATCATTATCAGAAACTGAATATGATAGCGTCGTAAAAATATAGTAAAAGTATTACATTTCAGCATGTTTCAGAAAACACATATTCCAAATCTCATTCACCTACATAGTATCCATAAATGCCACGAATACCATAAATAAGCGGTAAATGCAACTCCAAAACATACTGATATCTAATGCTTTTATTGTGATAGATCTAAACTTGACCGAACGATATCTAACCGTAGCAAAGCCTACTACTGCAGTACGATCTTTGAGGTGTCGCAAAATAATTACCCGAATCTCAATTCATCTCAAATGTCAGCAAATTCATAAAGCTCCTCTACATACTATCCTTGCATTGCGGCCTCACTCGTGCACAATATTGCGTCGTCAGCAAATTCAAAAGGAATCAGGCGTAATTCCTTCGGAATATTTTGACCACCGTATTTTGGCATATTGAAAACTTTACTTTTCCATCAAATTGAAAAGGTGAATAACACGAAATTTGAAACTTGGTAATAATTTGTTATTCGAAAAATGCAACAGAGTATTAATAAAAGTTTCTTTTTCTATTAAGGTTTTCAAAAAAACTAAAAATAAATAAGAACAAACTATTAATCTTATTGAAAACTCGTCAAAATATTGCTTATTACGTATTAACAGTCCTTTTTTTCCGACAATACACACTGCCTTTTTTTTTAAAATGGGCTAACTAGGACCCTTCCCACCTAAAACCATTCGAAGCAGTTAAATTCACTTTTACCGACATAGTGCTTATAACTTGCAGCATCAGGCGGAATAATTTTTTTATCTTTTTTTTCTTTTTCTTTGCGATGGATAAGAATTAAATAATCGACCGAAAAACATTTGCTGTTTTGATTTATCGATAAAAAAATTAGACTCGGATCGACCGATAGGTATAAAAAAGAGAGAGGTCTTCATCTAGCCGTAGAATGACATAGGTTAGAAGAAGAATTCATTTGGAGTGTTTTTCTGTTACATATTTTTAATAATGGCTTCTGAAATATTACTTTTAAAAATCGCATTGCGGTTAATTCTAAAACATTTCATTTTTTGACCTTAACTGATTTAAGATGTTTGCAATAATATATAAATATGTAGATATATATATATATATATATATATATATATGTACTAGGGAATTGGTTTCGCGGCCCGTTCCTTTGGATTTCAAATAATTTTACTTTGTAAATTTTCATAAAGACTGCAGCGTTCACATATATTTATTTTTTCTTAAAAAAAAAAAAAAAGAAGTACACGAATACGTCAATTAAAAAAGTGAAGTTTAGATTAAAATATTTGAAAAACTAAAACAGCTAGCAAGGTAATGTATATATTACATTTAATTCTTTTTAAAGTATGATATTAGCAATATTTATTTTTTTAAATGCAATGATTAAATTTGTTTTCTTTATTAGAAATAAACTGTAATTTTTCTTCTTCCACCTTACACCGCATGTCAACAAAATATTCTTGCCCTAATTTAACTGTAATATTTTATCTGAGATATCTTTTTATTTTTATTATCTGCCATATCTATTTACCAACCAACTGAAGCATGTGGAAATAATAATGGATATTGCAAACTTTCGTAAGCATAATTAACTTTCTTTCTATATAATAACTTTTCTCGGATCGGCATTTGGAGAAGTATAGAGCACTTCCACAATTTCAGCACAATTTGGTCGATCACCAAGTACATGACGATGAGTTTTTCGAATACTTTCTTCAAATTCCAAATATGACCGATTTCCCTTACCTTCTCATTAATTCTATTCTCTCCGTTAAACTTTCCTTCTAAATTTGCAATTTTTTCCTGTATTAGTCCCTCCATCTTCTCTTCCAAAATGACTACCTCATTTTGGACCGTTTTGTGGGGCATAGTTTTAAAATTATCGATGTTTAGATTTATATTATTATTTATTTATTCTTCCTTTGGTTCTTCCAAATTTTTATTTAGAAATTCCATCAAACTTTTCATGTCCATTTGACTTTTAAATTTTGGGGGTCCCATATTTTCAATATATTTTAGCGATTCTATTAAATTATTTAAAAAAGGAAATGACCCTCCAGCTACCATGGAAAGAGCTGTGGACTTTTTTATAGTTTCCAGTCTTACCGCTTTCAGCGTGTATATTCCCAAATTTTGGTCCCTAAATATCAAAATTTTTCGAATTTCTTATTTTTCCTGTATTCTAGAGACCTTAGTGTGTAAATTAAAAAGAAAATCAATACCGTAACTCATATAGATCGGTTGAGGAATGTTTTAAAAATTTGTTGCTCAAAACTTGATTTTTACATTTTTCAAAATTTGGGTTCTTTGATTTCAAAATTTTGGGGGTCTCATATTTTTCCTATATTCTGGCGATTGAAATACATCATTTAAAAAAAACAATGACCCGTTAGCTTCCATGGAAAGAGCTGTGGAGTTTTCTTTAGTTTCCAGTATTTCCGCTTTAAGTGTGCATTATTCCAAATTTTGGTCCCTAAATATCAAAATTTTTCGAGTTTTTTATTGTTATTGTAGTCTGCAGACCTTAATGTGCAGTTGAAACGAAAATCAATACCATAACTCATATAGAACCGGCTGTGGAATTTTTTTTTAATTTTTTGCTTAAAACTTGATTTTCACATTTTTCAAAAATTGGGCCCTTCAATTTTAAAATTTTGGGAGTTTCGTATTTTTCCTATATTCCAACGATTGATATACATCATTTAAAGAAAAAAGTGACTCTCCACCTACCATGGGAAGAGCTGTGGACGTTTTTTTTAGTTTCCAGTCTCTCTCCTCTTTAAGAGAGCATTTTTCCGAATTTTAGTCCCCAAATATCAAAATTTTTCGAGTTTTTTATTATTCCTGTATTCTGCAGACCTTAATGTGCAGTTGAAACGAAAATCAATACCTTAACTCATATAGAATCGGCTGTGGAATTTTTTAAAATATTTTTCCTCTAAACTTGATTTTTACATTTTTCAAAATTTGGGCACTTTAATTTTAAAATTTTGGGGTTCTCGTATTTTTCCTACATTTTAGCGATTGAAATACATCATTTAAAAAAAAAGTGACCCTCCAACTACCATGGGAACAGCTGTAGACTTTTTTTACCGGTTTAAGCGCGTATTTTCCAAAATTTTGGTTCCCTGATATCAAAATTTTTCGAATTTTATATTTTCCCTCTATTTTAAAGACCTTAGTGTACAGGTTAAAAATAAAATCAATACCGTAACTTATACGGAACTGGCTGTATAATTTTTCTTTAAAATTTTTCTTAAAATTAGATTTTCACATTTTTTAACATTTGGGCCTTCGAATTTTAAAATCTTTGAGGTTTCGTATTTTTCCTATATTGTAGCGGTTGAAATACATCATTAAAAAAAAAGAGGGACTCTCCAGATACCACGGAAATGGCTGTGGACTTCTTTTTAGTTTCGAGTCTTACCGCTTTAAGCGTGTATTTTTGCAAATTTTGATCCCTAAATATCAAAATTTTTCGAATTTTACATTTTTCCTGTATTTTGAAGACGTTAGTATGTAAGTTAAAATGAAAATCAATGTCGTAATTTATATAGATCCGACTTCAGAATTTTTTTTAAATTTTTTCCTTGAAATCTGGTTTCCACATTTTTCAAAATTTGGGCTCTTTAATTTCAGAATTTTGGGGGTTTCGTATTTTTCCTATATTCTTACGATTAAAATGCATCATTTAAAAAAAAGATCGACTCTCCAGCTACCACGGAAATGGCTGTGGACTTTTTTTTATTTTCCGGGGTTACCGCTCTAAACATGCATTTTCGCAAATTTTGGTCCCTAAATATCAAAATTTTTCGAATCTTTTATTTTTCCTGTATTCTGGAGACCTTAGTGTGCAGATTAAAAAGAAAATTGTTACCATAACTCATATAGAACCGGCTGCGGAATTTTTTAAAAATTTGTTTCTTAAAACTTGATTTTCACATTTTTTGAAATTTGGGCCCTTTAATTTTAAAATTTTGAGGGTCTTGTAATTTCTTATGATGTGACGAAGAAAATACGTCGATTGAAAAAAAAATAAACTTTCTAGCTACTACAGAACGGTCTGTACGATTTTTTTTCTTGCAGCTTTATATAATAGATATATATAGAACTTCTGCTTTTTTCGATCTCGGCAATGAGAAAGCCTCCTAGACCCACAGAAACTAGTTTTTCTATAAGGTTTATAGAAAATTATTTTAACTGTCTACACATAGTTGTTTTTTTTTTGTTTGTTTTTGGTTTTGTCAAAAAAAAAATAAATACAATTTTTAGCTTCAATTTTATTTTAATTTTTACTGTACAGAAGCGATTATACAATTTATGACGGTTTTTTCATAATACTCTCGACGTAAGAATGACGTGATCATTAATCTGTCGCACGGAAAATTTTTTTAAAAATTAATTCGGTATTCCAATAAATTTAATTCCTTCATTTTGAACTAATTACCCAAATAATACGTGTAAATAAATGCGTAGAAAATCTGTTATTTTGGAATTTTCTTCATAGAAATCAATTTCCATGTGGTACAACCTTATTGATAATGTGTCTATATGAAATTTTTTATCCGTCCATCATCTAGCTTATATTTTTCTGTTCGCTTTAACGATTGAAAATCAAATTTTACAAACGGGAATAAAGGTTAAAAATTAATTTTAATATTTTTCTTAGAGCAATAAATAACAATAAAAAAAAAAAAATAATAAAAAAAAAGTCATTTTAAAATCTAATCAACGCGTCCAAAATTTTAGAATTATTTAAAAGTAGAAAAAGAATACCGACAAATATTAGTTACCGGCATTACTGACGTGTCTATCGCGGTTGGTTAATAGATAAAAATATAGATTAAAATGTGATTGATTTTTTTAATTTCACCTAAAGTGGAGAAGTCAAAAAAATAAAAAAAATATCGAAAAATTCACTAACATCCAAAAAGCAAAAAAAAAAAAATTGTTCGCTCGCTTCTTTCGTTCCGTAATTGCGTATTTCGCATCACATAAACATCGTCAGTTATAGATCTTGAAACAATTGTCAATCAATCCAGGTTTCATTAACAAACTGCGGTCGATCCGAAAATCTATGGAATATCAGTCGCGAGACTTTACGTATTACTCGGGTCCCCTAAAAAACCAGTCTCATTCCGTTTGTGGTCGATGAGCAGACAGTGGAAAAGAGAAAGACCGCTGAAGTGTTGGGAGGATGATATATAATAAGAACCGAAGGAAAGAATAGGATTAGAAAGACATTAGACCGAGGGATGAGTGGAAGAAGCTAGGGGAGAGTATAATAGGTTATATCGTAAAGCTCAAAAGTTAACTCCATTTTTCATACTTGTAATACTCATCGCCGTGGTTCATCATTTCCTTTTAGACTGTTTTTTTCTATCAAATTCATAGATCCTGAAAGCCGAAATTCTCTTTGACAAGCTACTGTTCTCTTCCTGAAATCGAGCACTTTGTTCCTCCGAATTTAAGTCGTAAAAGTTCATGCATAACCTAGAGAGCCGTACTCAGAACGTAAATGCAGTAAGTACAGGTATTTTATAAAATTTTTTGAATTTCACAGTATCAAAAAATTTGTAATTGTTTCGTTTTTTTTTTTTTTTTGTCCTTTTGCAATAATGCTGCCGGGAGTTTGAAATATTAAAAAAGATATACAAGCGATCGAAAGTTGGGGAAAATACGTTCGTTCGGTTAGATAAAAATCGTTGTACAACTATGGAATTGGTTTTTATTGTTTGACAATCTCGCAGTTAGTGTTTTAGAAAAAAGCGGATCCTAATAATGCGAGGACTGCAACATCAACAATTTGAGCATTTGCACCGGTACATCGAATTCTTTCTCGAGCTGAAATAATAGATTTCAATGATAATGATAACTTAGCCGTCAAGACATTTTTTATAAACCCTTCCTAGCTCTGGCAAGTGAATATATTTGTAGAGGAAACGACTACTTAGTCGTTGATGACTGCAACCGGTAATTAAAGAGATTATATTCCGTTTGGCGCCAAAAAATTAAAGTAAAAAAATACTATTTTCGGTTTCCTATCAGTTTTACCAGAAAATGACTAAATATTCGCAAATAGTCGTTCGCGGCCCCTTTATTGTCGAAATTTAAATTGAAGCGGCTGTTCCAAATTTTTCACTTTGACGTACAAAAGAAAAATTGAGTAATTTTTAGCATTTAAAAGGGTTCAATATTGCTTTCAGGGCGGGAAGCGAACACCATTTTTCGGTAAGAACAAAATTTTGCTTTGATCACGCCCTGATTTACCGAAGATATTCTCTTACAGGGTTACCAGTTAATTCTGGTTTGCTTTATCGTTGTGCTTTCCAAACGGCGCCTATCAACCGTAACAGAAATCAGCCAGAATTTCGTGGGTTCGCTGCTGCGTTAATGTCTCTTTGAAATATAATGTCCATCTCTGGTTATATGTATCTTTTTGATTTAAACAATTTTACGTTGCATAGCGTTTTATTTATTTTTTTTGTTATAAAAAAGATATAACTATTCGTTTTTAATCGTTGCAGACGTTGTACAAATACGCGTTTAAGTACACATAGACATCTGCAAGTGAAACAAGAAATTATTTATTCCCTTTTCAAAAATTTTGTGCCGGGAGGTTCGCGATTTTTAAATTTTAAAATAAAAAAGGTTATATCGCTACGAGAGATTTCTTGGGGGATAAATGTGTTACAAACGATGACGACAAAGAGTACAAATACGAACGCGGATAATTAAATTGTAAGACTTACCGGTAATTAAATATGTATTACACGACGTGAGTACTGGTAGGAGAAAAAGCCGTTGTCATGAAAAAGGAACCGAGACTATAATCGCGTTTGATTACACGAACAATCTAAGCCCTGCTCTGCTGTGCCTTATTTGACCGGACGCGAAATATTACGCTTATATTGCGATACGATTTTATTTAAATATTAATCATTTATCGAAAAACATAAAATGGAAAAAACAAAGAGAAAAAAAAAACGAAAAAAAAAACGCGTCAAACAAATTTTTTCGAAGAATATAAATGTTTTATCGTTCACAACTCGACCGAATTATTCCGTGTCGGCGAGTAAGAAGGCTTAAACTGACCGAGTTGGATGCAAAACTCGCGATATCAGTGTATCAGACGAAATCGGACTGTCTGATCTGGGCCTGTGATTCGACGCGGAAGGAGCACTGGACGAGTGATCGGAGCTGCAATGCCAATGCCAATGCTGGAACTGCCGGAGAATCTCGAGTTGATTACGGCGAATAGCAATAACGATAGCAATATAGCAATGCAGAGTCGCTTGTATGCGCGGTGTCTTGTCGCCGCTACCCGTTCGGGAACTGGAGAACTGGAAACAAAAAATGTATATATCCAATCGAAGTTGATTTCTACTTCCTCGACGACACGCTACTCTACAATGCGCGCCGCACCCCCTCCTACATCATTGTCTACCTGAACAACTGGAAAACAAGAATTATTATCACCGGTATCGTATCGTTCTCTCTGTCCGACTTGCCGATAATTAGTCTGTCCATCTCGTTTCCGTCTCACTCGTTATTACCGTTCGATATCTCGTTCACTCCTTATGACTTTTTCCTATGCTGGCCAGGTATACCACTACTCGCGTGCACACACATTTCTTACTGTCATCGGCTACCGGCGTTATTATAGTAGCCCTCCGGCTATATACTACTTTAGCGCAGCTACCGTTGTCTCCGGGAACATCGGCCTACTCGGTATTTTGTGAACGCGCGTAATTTTCTACTAGAACCACCTGAGCTGAATAGAGAAACATTTTCCGTTATTGGCTTTTAATCGTTCCTCCGATGACCGGCGAAAGTTTTTCACGTCAGGCTGCGCTTAACGGTGATTAACATTGAAGCACTGCCGTAAAGCAAAAAATAAAATTCGAAATTTTCAAAAATTACCCTACTCAAATTATTCCCTATCGCCTCCGGGGGCAATAATGTTCTTCTATAGCACCTGGAAAATTCAAATAATCGTCCCCTGGTGCTGACTTTTTTATTCGCTTAATTTAAGTTACTGCAATTGAGATTGCATGAAGAATTAAATAATCGACTAAACCGCGTGTCCTAGTATTTCGGTGAAGTAGTATATAGGTGGAAGGTAGTTAGTACGGCAGTATGGTGAGACAAGCGAAAAATTCTTCTTTCCAATAGCTTGCCCTGGAAAGGCAACAAGCGGTATGGTACAAAAGGAGGATCGTTGTACGTAAGAAAAATGCGAATAGTTTCTGGTGGCGCTGAAGCGACATGTTGTGAAGCCTCTAGCCGCAGAATTAGTTCAATGTAAAACGGCTCAAAAGTAATCAGAACACGATAAAGCCTTCGTAGATTTTCATTCTTGTATACGGTTAGCCATCCGAAGTAAGGAAAAATATTAGGGTTCGAACGGGGTAGGCTACAAAAATTTCGATAGGAAATTGGTAAAGGAAATAGCTACGAAGAAATCCTATAATTTCATATCGGCTGGACTTCTGATGAACACCTCGAAAACAAAAGTTATGGTTTTTTCGAAGAAGCCAACCAAATGCACCCTGAAAGTTAACGGCGTAGAAATAGAGTAAGTAACGTCAATCAAATACCTCGGTACCACTCCGGATGGCAGCTGCACCTCAAAGAAAGAGATTCGTTCTCGAATCGAGAAGGCTCGAGCAGCGTTTATTACCGTGAGAAATCTTTTCACGAGGCGCGAATTGAACATTGATCTAAGACTGAGACTCTTGAACTGCTACGTGTTTTCGATCATGCAGTATGGTTGCGAAAGCTGGACGTTGGATTTCACACTGGAAAAACAGGCTTTCGAAATGTACACCTACCGTCGTATGTTACGGATATCATGGATTCAAAGAATCAACCCATGCTGTTAAGCTCGGTCAAAGAAAGTAAGCTACGGTATCTGGGTCACGTAATGAAAGGCTCTAAATACGAGATCCTGCGAGTTATCCTAGAAGGAAAAATAGCGGGCTAAAGATCTATTGGACGCCGGCAGAACTCCCGGATGAAAGATTTTCGCCGATCTCTTGGCTGCACATCAATTGAATTGTTCCGGTCTTTGTTGATTCAAAGGTCATGCTGGCAACGTGGATCGCCAACCTTCGAGGCGGAGATGGCGCGTGAAGAAGAAGAAAGAATGGTCTATCGAAATAAACGAGCATTATTGCAAAATTCATCCTAAATTTTTCCCGGTAATTTCAAATGCATCTACAATTAAAACTACCAGATGCTCGACTAAGTGAAATTTCTCGATTGTATTGCTTATAGTTTTCTGTTTTTAAAGCATCATAAACGTTAAAAGTGCTACATATTAACTGCATACTTATTTTCAGTCTGCTCCTGTTTTTGTATTGATTCTCTTGCTTGTTTCTGAAATTTTCTCTAGCCACATAAAGGTACACTAGCAATATTATTTTTAACCATATCCGAACTAATTTTCTTCTTCGCAAGACTATTCGGGGCACAAAGAGAACCGTTGGAATTAAGTTTGCATCAAGTACGAATCATCGATTTTTACACATTCTAGCGAAACTCAATGAACAATCAAAGAACGCGTTCGAATTTCGATTTTTTGCAATTGAAATTCGTATTAAATTGTTATATTGTAACGCTCTTTTTAGAAAATAGATTTTTCTTCAAAATTTATGTTCCGTTAACGATTGTGAAAATCTTAAAGTTCTTGTGTGAGACGCAGTTTTCGAATCGTCGGATAAAAAATCAACTCAAAATGTTCCTCCGAATCCAAAAAAAAAATTCGTAGACGACTGAAAATGAGTAAAAATTACTAAAAAGCGGCAAATGAATTCTTCCAAATTAATGGCAGGCCGTGTTTCAGTTACAAATCTTCACGGCGACCAAATCCCAGTGTGTCGCTAATTTCGACCGTTTCGTAGTTTATTGTTCGCGAGCTTTTTTGTCCTCAAACACACGAACGAGCCGTGTGTTAATATTCCATTGTCCCTTTATTGCGTGCTATTATATACAATCGATCTGGGTTCGTCTGCCAGACACAATGCTGTTAATCGGAAATAAAGTCATCATCGATCAAAGTGCTATTATTGACTCTGACTGCGCATCAGGCAGTGGAAGTGTCTTTGTACCGGGTAACGGGGTAGGCACAATGAGTAATATAAGCGGTACAATGATGGCGAAATTGAATTAGATGGCAGCCGATCGTTCTTCGATTTGTCTCATTTATTGAGCGCGCTGATGACAGAACGTGCCACACACTAGACGCTATTTTTTCTGTAAAGTTCAAAATTTTAATAACTATTATTATTATTATTCGGAAATCTATGAAGACGACTGGCTCCACATACCATGTGAACTCTAATGTGAATAACGGGTTTTTCTGATAGCGAAAAGTCCGGCCGAAAATCCATCGCTCCGACATATAAAAATCAGATACGATAAGTGCGCGTCCATGATGCATCCGATTTGATGACGATAATAGATTCCGAAGAAACGTAACCATTAACAAAATATCGGACATATTTCATATCAGATGAGAATGTTAACAATACAGGGCTGTTCGTAATAATTTTTTTTTCGCCATCAGCTTCTACAATGTAAAAATTGGAATTAACGGAATTATCGGAAATAGTTGTTTCGGAACGATCGCTAAAGAAAACGAATACAAGTGTATGTGGGGAGAAGAAATTAACTTTTAAAGAAATGGGGTTTAAAGTTGAAAAAGATAAAATCAATAATTTTGTAATATTTCTCATATTCGGTTTTTCTTTATAAATCCGTATAACTAAAGAACAACAGAAATGTTGCTATAAATTATAAAAATCATCTGTTCACGATAATAATCATATATCCAGACAAGTTCCATATTACATTACCGAATGATATTTATGTTTCCCTTTTCTCCAATCCGATTTTATCTTTCCGTTCAGCCTTTACCTTCTCTCACCAGTTCGTTTGACGAGTTTCCTTCTCTTTGTCCGCCTCTGATCACTACCAAATGTCGCCTTTGGTCATAGCTCCCTTCGTCACTTTTTTTGTTTTTCCCTCGTCCCTTAACCCCGCGGTGTCCTCTTCATCCCGAAGATTCCCTTGTCCCGTGTGACGTCAATCATGTTTTCTTTGAATGTTTCCTACTTTCTCCGCAACGTTCGCTGTTCTATTCTCATCCATTTTGGATCTCGGTTTTCCTACTCCATATTGTTTTCTCGTTTCCTTCCTTATCAGTTGTTCTTATTTCAGCTTCTTTCATTCATTCTATTTCGCACCAGATTAAAATCTGATATGTTATATTCCTTTTGAGCTATTATTTAGATTCCTCTTGGTTGATTGGGCTGTTGCTCTTCGTTAGCGAACATAAATTTTCGCTGATTAACCATATATACATACAATATATATATATATATATATTTATTTTTTTGGGGCTCATATGCAATTTATATTAGAGCAAGGTTAAATTACAATTTTTGAAGACATTATAAAAGACTATAAAATCCAGTATAAGGCGATATTAATCATTTCTTCTGTTTGCAAATAGAACAATTACGCCCACATATAGTAAATGTGTTCGCTTTTCCGATTGGTTTACCTGAATTTTTCCATTTTCAACATTTCCGAATTATGAGGATAACGCGTTGTCTTATTTTTTTGGTTAAATATTTTCTTTTTCATTATTAACCCTACCTGTCGCTAATTTTTATCTAATGCCCGTATTTTTGTTTTTAATCAGTTCTAACACCTTTTTAAAATCTATAAATGCCATACACACTGGTATAATCTGTATTAATTTGCTTTTTTTTCAATTATTTGTCTGATAATGTGTATATGATTTATTGTCCCCCTTTTTAAGAAGTCTCGCCTGTTCATCTGGTTGACTCGCATCAAGTTTTAACCCAATCATAATTATTTTCGTAAACAGTTCATAAATATTCTAATTTGGCAGGAGTTCCGCATCTTTTTTTTTAAATACAACTTCCCATATTGTTCCATTTTTCCATGATTCGCCCGTCATTTAAGGAATTTTTCAAATAACGCGGCCGGATATTTATTTATTTTTTTCCTCGTCTAAATTTATTGATTTCTAAAAATGTTGCTCCTTTATGCCGTTACTGCTCTTTCGCTTCGTATTCTGAAACTGGCGGGAGAATCAACTTCTTGTTCTCCCTCTGCTTCTATCACGTTATTGTATAGTTGTTTTTTTTTTGTTTTTTTTACAGAAATCTATTTTATGACTTTCATTTGTGATCGTGGTTATTTCTTAATCCTGACATTTGATATTTCCCTGCTGTTAAGCTATTTCGCTGTATTTTCATGCTTCTACTCTTCTCGATTGTTTTCATTTTTTTTTTATATCGTATCTATATCCTTTTTTTTTTTTTTTTTTTTTTTTTTTTAATTTAAGAAGGGGTACTAAACCACTTGCTGCATGTAACTACCTCGGTTATCGCAGTGAGTGGACCCACGTTTAAAACATACTCCTTAACTCGCTAGCCTGAACGAAAGTCATAAGATTGTTCAAAGCAGTAGGGGTATTTGAGAGGATGTCTTCAATCGATGTGATCTGGCCTCGCCGTAACCCATTTAGACGTGTGCATTTCAGCAAGATATGCGAAACTGACGGGTATTCATCGGTAGAACAAAGTGGGCAGGTACTTGGCTTTGGGGCTTGTTTGAGGATATAGTCGTGGGAAAAGGACGTATGTCCCGTTCTCAGGCGATTGATTGCCGAAAACACTTTGCGTTCTGTTCCGACTGGAGGCCACCATGGCTCCGTCGTAGGCTTCAGTTCCCTGAGGAAGGTCGACTGAGACATCCAGTCATGATTCCACTGTGCGAAGACCGTATCTGACAGGAAACCTCTCAGAGATAATGGACCAAAAGCAAATAACGGCATTGGGCACATCATGAATGACCGAGCGACCAGGTCAACCCGCTCATTCCCCGGAACACCGGCATGACTGGGGACCCATAAAAAAACAACTCGGCATCCCCTTCGGCTCAGCTGGTATAAGATAGCCAGGACTTCTAGGACCATTGGTGATTCCGGGTGATCTGACTGCAAAGCACGTATGGACTGCAAGGAATCAGTCACCAGTAAGATTCCGAGCGGTTGGGATCTCAGTTCTAAGTATGCCTGAAGACAAAACAACACAGCATACATTTCGGCTTCCGCAATGGATACAACGTTGTTCAACCGCATGCTCTCTGCGATTCCGTCTATTTCGAAAGCGCATGCCGCTGGGGCAGCCTTGGACTCATTAGCTTTGGATCCATCAGTGTATGCTTTCGAGAACGTGGTATATTTATTAATAATATTTAGTGCCCTGTGCCCTCGCAGCGCCGGTGGGTGATTATTATCAGTAAGAGTTGTGATAGCTTCTACCTGAAAAGAAGCCCAGGGTGGGGGTAATTTTGAAAAGTCCGTTCTGGGTGTTAAGTTGGGCTTTATGTTATTTTGCAACAAGATTGCATTGACTTCAGGTAGGTTATCCTTGGGAAAATCAGGCTCCGTAGTTACGTCGCAATGATTCTCCGCAGCCCATGAAAGCATATCGCGATAAGTGAAGAACTTTCTGTTGTAAGACAACGGTGGTATACCAGCTAACGAACATAGGCTTCTAGCTGGAGATGTACGATGGGCGCCAAGTATCATGCGAATAGCGGCGTTATGGATTGGGTCCAGTGTTTTTAACAGGGAACCACTCGCTGACGAGTACACCTGACTCCCATAATTGATTTTGCTGAGGACCAGTGCTTTATAAATATTTAAGAGAAACTTTGGCTGAACATTAAATTTGGGATTTGACAAGAACTTGATTACCCTTAAAGACTGAAGGGATTTAGTTTTTAAATCAGATATAAAGGGCTTCCACGTCAGGTTGGCGTCCATCAAGATGCCTAGGAAAGTTGCTGTTGTTTTATAAGGAATTGGACTATTGTTCACTTGTAGTGATGGCGGATTCTGAACAGGACGACCTCTATGGAACACAACGTATTGAGACTTCTGAGAGGAGAAATTCAGTCCATTCTTTCCTAACCATTGCTGCAATCTATTAATTGTATTTTGCAGGATAGACTGGGCCAAGGAAGGGATGTTAGATGCCACGGATATGTTTAGATCATCTATATATAGGCGAGCACTTACTGGAGGCCTGATGCAGTCAACAATATCGTTTATATAGAGGATAAACAGGGTAGCACTTAAGGCGGAACCTTGAGGTACCCCGTTCTCTATTGGAACTTTTCTCGATATCGAGGAGCCAATTCGGATTTGAATCCATCTATCGCTCAGATAGTTGTGAATGTATCGCCCCAGCTTACCGCCCACCCCGACCGCTTTTAATTTCCGAAGCAAGTGTTGCCTCGATACGCGGTCGAATGCCTTCTCCATATCGAAGATTACTGCATAAAGGTGGTGTCGACGATGAAAGGCAGATACAATTTGTCTTTGAAGGCTCAATAAATGATTAATGGTTGACTTTGATTTTCGGCCTCCAGCTTGAATTGGTGATAGGACAGCGTTTGCTTCAAGGAAATGCAGAAGTCGCCTGTTCACCATCTTTTCCATCGTTTTAGACAGGACAGACAGCAATGATATTGGTCGATAACTTTCAACTTGGAAAGGATTTTTATTCACCTTTGGGATAGGAATGACGGTCGCAACTTTCCATGCATCCGGAATAGCCCCAGCTGACCATATCTGATTATATATATTCAGTAGGAATTCCTTAACATGGCCCGGGAGATATTTCAACATGTAGGGGTGTATCGAATCTTCACCGGGTGCACTGTTCCTGGTGTGATACTTAAGTTGGAACTCTAGTTCAGCCATAGAAAAGGGGCAGTTATAAGGATCGTCAGCATTGGAATCGAAATTAATGGACTGTTGCTCATAAAGTGTTTTTTGCTGTTGGAAATTGCTGGAATACTTCAGTGCCGAGAATTCTGTGGAAAAATAATGTGCAAATGCTTCTGCAACATCTCTAGTCTCTGTTATGTGAACTCCATTGACTTTTAATGTTGGGTGCGTACGGGTACTATTGCTGTTACTAATAGTTCTGATTTTTTCCCACATTACGTGTATCCTGTCTAATCTCTTTTAGTACATTGTTTTACACAAATCTAAATATTCTGTTTGAGTCGTATTTTGAAGTTTCCTCTTTTCATTATGAGGTCGATTGTTTAAAGTTTATTTACTTTTGTCCCGTTAATGCCTGTGATCTGATTTCCCATTAATGACTCTGAGCTATTCTAATGTGTGTCTATATTTTGTTCTTTGGCACTAGCTTCTAAGTTGTTTATTATTTTTTCTTCCATTTGTTTCTGAAAATCTACATCCTTTTGTAGTTGTTCTCTGTTTCATCGTAACTTTTTTATAATTTTTAACCAATTTAATTTTCCATCTGTTCCGTGTGATCGCTTCCCAGATCAAATTTGTTCAATGTGTAGTCGCATCCTCAAATATTTCTTTTTTCTATTTTCAATTACAGAATTAGTTTCATTTTTAGCTTTCCAATCCAGACTTCGCCAGGTTCACTTTCTTGCCTCCTTGTCTTTAAAGAAGGTGTCCGTGATATATATATATATATAGTTGATTTTCTCTTTGACCTCGTTTATTTCTCATTCCAGTTTTCGAATTTTTTCATAATTTCTTCGTTTGGTTGTTGTTTATCCTAGATTATTACTTTATAATACTTACTCGCTCGTTTTATTTCTCTTTCTATCTACTTATACATTAGTTCAACTTCGGCATCTGCGAAAGTGGATATATTTGTATAATCTACATTTTGTGACGCTGGTTCTTTTTTTACTCTTAATGTTAATGTAACCAGTCTTTCTGTTACTAATTTTATTCAATTTTATGTGTTATTTTCTTGTTTATAAATGCGATTCCTTTTTCGGGCAGTATGAATACACGAGAAATCTTTTTGATGCAATTTTTTCTTCTTCTATCTTTTTTACCCAGTTATGTCCGGTTATATTTCTTATATGTGTACGATCTTCTGTTCTTCTATGGTAGTTGTTACAGAAGTCTCGTTATTTTTGCTTTTTTTCGTTTATATATTTTACATCAGTTTGCCCAATATGGTCATTACTTTTTCGATCTTTTCATATTTTTGAGGGCTTTGGATATAATTTCCTATGAGATGACCAGTCGCGTAGGGAGCTAGCTGCATTTTGTTTCCATCGGCCAGATTAGGTTGTTGCATTTTTACTACCGTGTGCTTTCGTATTTGTACACGACTTTTCTGTATTAATTTAGTTTATTTTATGAATATTTTGAATATTGTAAATTTACAGTTTTATATAGATAATTGACTAGTCTATAGCAGAAGAGGGGATCCAGTTCGCCTTTTCGACCAGCCTCATTTGTTATAATTTTCTGATTTACTGCGCTGGGATTAGTTACCCAACTGTTTAGTCGGGTCAAAATATGCAGAAATCACCGCGAGTAGGTAAAGAATAGGAATCGGTACTGAGAGCCTAGCTAGCAAGTCACATATTACGTATCAGAGTACCCCTCAACCGAAAATTTAAATATGAAGATTATAATTACTCTTCGTATACTACGAGTAGGCAGTATATTATTGTTTTCGGTAAAGCGATGGAGAATTTTTTAAATTCCGTACTAAAATGTTCGGCACAGGCTTTTCGTGGCAAACGTATTTGCCCGTTAATTACGGCGAGTAAGTTTAGGTGCTATATTCTCCGGTGAAAATGCTCTTATTCTATTTTTCACGTTCGACGCGACAAACACTCTCCCTCGAACTTCTTAATTTACCTTTTTCCTCGGATACCCTATCTTTTTTTAATTCTTACCATCAACTTTGACCCGAATATGTGTGCGGTATTATCCTGTTCATTATCAGTGAATGGTCCGTACTTTTTCGGATTAACGAGACCCCTTGCTTTGTAATTACTACTACTGGCATGATTTCAAAAAAAAAAAAAAAAGACCAAAATTATCTGGAAAATTAAACTTTATCTGAAAATTAAGACAATCTGCAGCCTGTGTAGCTTATGAATTTGTTGGTATTTCTGGAGCGGTTTTTGAGTGGAGTAATTGTTTTTTCTTACGTTGAAAAATATGTCTGGACCACACTTTTTTGAACAAAGCTTCGAGAGTGATATTCGAAAGGTGCGCCAGTGTGTTCTTTTCCCGATCGTAGAAGCAAAAAACTGCAGTGGTAATTTCGGTTTTCGATTTAACCGTCTTGTATTGACCGCTATCGTCGCGTAGTGGGTTAAGCAACGGTATTTCGTTTAATTAGGACCCGGTTCGAATCCCGCTGTCCTACACTGACACTTTCAAAAACTTCATTTGCGCTGGATTAATGTTCGTATAGTTGACGCCCCCACCAAACGAAAAAAAAAAAAAAAATACATGAAAAAAAACCATTCACATTGTCGTCAACGAACTTAAATACGTTAAATAATTGTCTCATATCATAGAAATATAATCGGCCGAAACCTAGGTCTGGTGCGCAATTCGAGTGTTCCCGTTTATACGTATACCGAAGGAAAATCTAAAAAGAGTTAAATTTTTATTGGGGTTATGATTATTAGGTATTTGATCATTTAAGAGTAATTATTTCTACATTTATTTATATAATAATGCTCAGCTATAAATACGGAAGTGACACTAGTGCATTATTCTATTTCAGTTTTGAAATAGCGTATTTTAGTATTCAAAATCGCGCCATGCAAATATCGTAAACAAATTTATTTCATCGCGAAATCTCCACTTAATATATGGTCAAAAAGTGAGAACTGTTTAATTTACTTTTATTAACACCTCATCAGAAATTTGATCATTAACACGAGCAATGTTGCTTCCATTAACTAGACCAATCGATTTCTTCAGACTTTAACAATTCGTTTTTATGTTGAGGTATTATTACGTTACCAAAAATAAATTCAAAATTTATAAACCGGAAATATTATTACAAATTATTATCAGTATAACTCTGTATCCTGTTCCGACTTCGTCGTGTAAAGTATATATAAATATATTTCATCAATTATAAGTTTAATTTGGTTTGATTTCGAGTTGACGTCACATCTTAGAATTATCCGGGAGCCTTTTTTTTTTTTTTTTTATATATATAAGTATATAAAATGTATATGTGCACTATGCACTTTTTGTACTGTTAGTAACATTTTTTTTGCAATATAGTCGATTTTCTTTTTTTCAGCCCGGCAATAATCCATTTGGCCACGGTAAAGTGGGGTTAAACTTTTTTTTTATATTAAGAAGAATGTTTTTTAATGATTTACTTTAAACTAATCAGATTGTAAACGTTATTTCATAAAACGGATAACGTATTTTGCAAACAAATTTTCAGTTGCGCAGAATTTAAATTTTAAGCATAGAATCGCTACCTGCCTTAGAGCGGATTCGATTTTTGTCAGGAAAGGGATCTAGCGGAATGGGAGGAACTTTTATTGAACACGGTTTTGGAAATTGGAAATGGTCACATTTGTTCGCAGCTGGATATCGGTTACGCAGTCCTGTCTATTACGGTTTTCCATTTTTATATATAATTCTGGAACCGCCCCTAATACCGGCAATCGGCAATAAATAATTCTTTTCGTTAATAAAATAATGAAAAAAAACGATAGAAGATGAACTACAGGAATATTTCTGTATTCTCGGGAAATTATACATTTCAGAATCTTTTTCTTTTTTTTTTTTTTTTTTTTTTTTTGGGCGTCGAAAATTTCAGAATCTTACGTGCAAATATATATATATTTGCAGGCACATTGTACGAGGAAGAAAAGCCGGCAACATCCGTTTTTCTATCCTAATTTTTTCTTAAAAAAAACCGTATCGATACCGGGGGGATTGAAATATTTAAACCCCCGGATTATGACGAAGATTAAACTGTTTCCAGAGTTTGTAACGATTTCTTAACATAGAACCTGATCCAGTAGTTGTTCGGCTGTGCATATAAAAAAAGGCGCAAAATAAAAGTGCCCACTTTGAACCGATCCTATTGACAACTAATAAAATTCTTCCTCCGTTTATATAGTAATCGGGCTTAACACCTGCCTGCATTTCCGTCAGTCGAATAATTTATGGTAATAACTAATGATACACGATATCACCGAAATACGGGTGTTATTTATGTCGTCTCGATCCCGAGAGGAACTTGTTACTCTGGAACATTTTTATTTATTTCGGTTTTCCGTATTGTTTCCTTTTTCAGATAGTGTTAATAAAATTTTACGTCCCGGCCTACTTGGGAAATTTATTATCGGTAGAATTCGGGGAAAAAAAAACAACAATCTTTAATCGAAAGACGAGAAAACCGAAAGAACTCGCTTCTGTTTTTGTTTTTTTTAAACTCAATTTATTTAATTAGCGTAATTTATCGCTATTTATTATTTGCGAGCTTATCAACTGCGGATATTAACCAAGTGCAAACGATGATATTTATATTTTCAATAGGAGCATTCTCGAATTCCGCACCGAAATAGCTAAATAGACTCGTTCTTAAATAATTGCTCTAGGCTTTCGGAGTTTTTTTTTTTTTTTTTCTGCTGTTTCCTTATATGCACATAAATTATTGTAAAATTCTTTTTTTAAAAGATTTGAATTTAAAGCTTTTCTGCCATAGATGATTCAGTTCTTATCTTGCATAAATCCGTTATTCGGTGTCAACGTTAGATTATCCTGTACGGTAATGTTCCTAAATCTTCCTTTTACAATCTAGATCAGATTTTAAAATTAGGCTTTCTCAGTTGTTTCAGTGTCTTAAAATCTTCCGCAACTTGCACAGCAGGTCTCCCGAGAATCCGCGTAAATATTATTTCAGCTACTCTTTCTTAATTAAACGTTAGTTTATTTCCTCTTCAAATCTCATTAATTCTCACCTATTTTTGTTCAAAACTGGCGCTTCTTTTTCTCATTCTAATATACCTGCGCTGTTTAATCGCATTTTTCATTTTGTACTTCCTTCTAATATACTTTCCTCCATTTCATTTTTAATAACGCTAATTTTTCTTACCAAATCTTGCTGCCTCAATTAATTCCCAGAATCTGCTAGTATTAAGGAATTCGACTGCATGCTGCATTCGTCATTTCGTTCCCATAATCTTCACCGATGGTTCCAGCAGCCTTGGATGTCTTCATTGTTCCGTAACTGCACCAAACCCTTCAAATTGTCTTCTTTTCGGTTTTATTTTCCACACCGAGTCCGTAGCCATTCTATTTGTGCTTTGATTAGGTATTTCTTACACTAACGGTACCGAGGCATTCGACGTTGTAAACCGTAACAGATTATTATCGGATGTACGGATAAAATAGGCATAAAAAGCAAATCCGGAAGAAGTAGTGTTTACATTAGATCGGAAAAGCATCGTTAAAATTAAATCGGCGAGACGTCGCGTACATTTATTCTATGAGATAGGCTAAGCTAACTGCGTTAAAAATTCCCTCATTTACAGTATAAACGTACCGTTTCTAGGCAAATGGAATGAAAAATGTCGAAAAATATTTTTACAAGATATAAATATATTAAGCGTGTAATTTCGCAATCGGAATTTAACAATATAAATGGCAGTAAGTCGGAGATTATGAGTACTTAAGAAGACCCCCCCCCCCCACTCGCAGGAACATTAACCCTAAAGTTTTCACTCAATGTTTACATAAAGTTGTACTTGCAAAATTACTTAGAATCTTTTGTGAAATCTAAAAATATCTCGCATTAACTTATAGATACAACACTGATGACATAAATGAGTAATCCATTGAAATAAGACAAGTATACAGAATAAATCAAATCTTCTATGCCAAAAAATACTGTTCATTTTCTTTTTAATTCTATAACTACGGCTAGAATTGTGTATACGGAATAATCCGAGTAAGGGGAGAAATAAATAAAATAAGTAAACTATAACGCTGATTCTGCTTGGTAGAGAGAAAATAGTGAGTTATCACCGAAAATGATGTTCTTTCCCCAAATTAAGGAACAAATACAGTATACTGATTATAAACATTTCGTTTTGAAATTTCGGAGGTAATAATTTCCGATGGCAAAAATTTTATATAAAAACAGAGAACTCCGTTTTCATCCAATTAATAAGCGGATACTCGACAGCCTACAAAGCCGCGACTGTACTAGAAGTTCACCAACGTTCTCGCAATAGTAGCCGTAACGATTACTCTGAATTAAGGATTCGCAAAAGTATTAAACCGACGCACTATACTGGAAAATCGTTTTGCTGTCGACAAATCGAATTAAACGCCGAAGAATTCTTCGAAACCAACCGTTCCCATTCGCGAACTATGCAAGTTTGGTATTTGATGAAATATTGAAAATCCGTTTCGACGGTTAATCCTCCATCGTATTGAGATGAATCACTCGGTGCAAAAAATAGACACGCGGCATTTTATTATCTTACCGGAACTAAAGTTTTCCGTTTGGAAAATGTTGAATCTTTATTCACGGTGGAAATGTATGTTTATTAATAAAAAAAAATGTATAAAATATTCCAGAAAGTTGAAATAATTTTAGCAGGCTCTCTTGCCGTATTGCGTAAACTGCCACATGGAAATGTTAATGAATGCCTCCGAACAAGACAGATATATTAATTACAGGAAGCTTGAACGGAAATAATCTTTAAGACACTGCAGCATCAAAGGACGTGAAATATCGGATAAAATTGCAAGAACTCCGCAAATTGACTTGAAACAAAATTAGTAGGACATTTTACCGACCGATTAGGGAACAGACTATTACGAAATGGAACGACGAGTTTCTGCTAATTAATAATCGGAAGAGAAAAATTACTCAAGAATACCGGAGTCTGTCCCAAAGGCGGCTCATTGGTTTAAGTAAACAATTTCAAGAGAGATTATATAATAGTAACAGTGACCCGATTGAGAACGGCACATTCACCTATAGCCAGAATTAACATTTTTAATGAAGGAATCTGCAATAGTTCCCAGTAGAGGGCACACACTATTAAGCAGTATCGTAACGCGGGACGGAGCTGCACACTTTTTCGGCGATTGTAACTCAGATAGTATCCGACTTCTAGTTTTACTAGTGTATAAATTTATAAAGCATCAAGAAAAATATAAGTATAAAAACTAACAGCAAGAAAGGCTTTTATTAACGAAATAAACATTTTTCGTAAATTATTAAACGAAAGAAAAAACTGTCTAACTGGCGAAAGATGGGACAAATAAAGAAACCAAGGTCCGATCAAACGTCGCCTAAAAGTTAAGAGGAAATGCTTTTTTTTTCCTTTTCTTTTAAACGGAATGAACTAGAAACAAAAATAAATTAATACAAAAAAAAAAAAGGAAAAGTGCACCAAGTCGAGTAAAAAAAAAAAAATCTCCACTAAACACACTATAAAGCCCGAAAACCTCAAAAGATATTATTATACGATCAAAGTAAATTCGTGCCGTCGACCGCTGTTCAATGATTACGTAAATCCACAGATTGTTAGTTTCTCGGCGAACTATGCGTAACTATATATAACAATTACGAGCTTATAATTCAGTAAACTGCTGGAGCGCCAGAGCTGAGGCTTGACATCTTCTGAAGGATTAATTACATAATTATTTAGAGGCTACAACATACGTAAGCTGCGCAATGTTGAACAGTGAACTTTTCAAAGACTGCGCATACTCCTGAGTTTGACAGCTTTAATTTCTCCTGCCTATCGGCGACATGTTCGCTATTCCACCGAAACTAGGTCGCAACGTCTTGTGGTTTGGAGACCCTTAGCTATTCTTTGAAAATATGTCCGATAACTTCTTCTTCTGCGGTTCGCGGATAAATATGGCACCTTTCTACCTTCCCCCGTGGTCAGAAACGAGCAATTTTCTGACAGTGCCCATTCTCAAAACGGTCATGATTTAATATGCAGTGGTAGCATTATGCTTCGGAGGCTAATTAAATTAATTTGCGTTAATTAGTGTACGATCGAACTCTCTAGCGGTGTAGCATTACTCGGGAGCTTAGTGTATGCGATGATATAACCGCAAGTCTGGTTGGGATGCTAAGAGCGAAAAGAATTCCCGTTGTTCTTTTACGACCGAACGAAACCAGCATAAATATTATAACGGAAGATCTTAGTTTTTCATTATGAAATCTGTTTATTTATGGCGGATAAATTTAAACCGCGTAATTATTTCTTTTTGCGCTAACCCAGAGACCGATAAATGCGACTCGAACTTCATGTGAGAACCGATCGTCAGTTGACGTTATATTTTATGTCGATTTGGGCACGTCCTGCAACCGGTTAAATGTCGAATAAAATTATCGAATAAAATTATCGAATAAAATTATCGAATAAAATCGGAAAACAGACGTGTTTATTTGCTAGCCAGTAATTACGGAATGTGCGTGTGAACCGTCGAGAAGCTGGCTGATTTTAATAAGAACAGGTAGAATATAGTAAAATGTCGGGAAGAATGATATTCGTCTGAGCAGCTTCATTATTCAAATCGTAGACGGGACACAACGGTATTTAAGTGCGTAGCTACACATTAATCAAACATTGACTAGAAAATATCGATATCCGATCGTAAATATTATCCGACGTTGAAAATGAGACTTCCTCGTAAAAATTCGAACAGTTCATTTTTTATGTTTCTTTTTGACTTATTTTTTATTGGCACTACTTGCCCGCTCCGCTGTTAATCTTGCACACCGCTAAATGCTAAATACGTGCCCGAATTTTTTTTCCTATTTAACGCGCGTCACTTAAAAATTATTCATTATTTTATATCGCGTTGCTATTTAGTTTCGCACGCACCATTCACATTACTTGAAATGTAAAGAAATATTCGACTAAGTATTCGAATACGAGTTTTTTATTCGAATAAGCTCTACTACGAAGAATAAATTATATTTTAATCGCGCTTGACGAGCGATCATAGTGCCTAAATGAGTATAACAGATGTTTGCAAAAATATATAATAATAATAAGTAAAAACAAAAACAATTAAGTAAGTCGCTAAAACCCCTGGGTTTATACCTAGTCTGAAATTGAATATTGGTTATACCAGAGAACTATCTGGTGGAAAGTAAAGGCGGATAATCAAAAAGTAGAAAGCAAATGGCTCCGATATTCTCATCAGATCTCTTAGGTCCTTAAAGACACTGCGAACCTTAAGACTTCACAATCCATGATACCTTATCAAGATTAGTGGGACTTGCTTTACTTTTTAATATTTATTTACCCGACGCGTTTCGAAGTCAAAGCTTCATGATCATGGAAGTTATTATAAGATACTAGGGGGTTTTCGGCCCAACCCCCCGTGGCTCCACCCTAAACCCCCCTTTTGTGGGAGTTTCGTCGCGACCAAGTTTGTTCCTAAAACAATGATTTTATAATTTTCCTAAAAGTCACTTGATTGGAGCTGTCGATTAAAAAAAAAATTCGCTTTCTAAGTGCCATAGAACGGTCTCAGGACTTTTTTTTGATTTTTCATCTAATAATACGAAAATTGAAATTATTTTGTTGAAAGTTTGAATTAAAATAGCTCCTCAAAAAGTTCAATCGCTAGAAGGGTAGTGTAAGCGAGGGAAATACTCTAAATTCAATTCTCTTCAAAATGAGACCTAGAGCAGTTCAGTAGAATAATTAGTTTTTGATAAACAATTAAGAAATTGAAAAAAGCGGCACGAAAATTTCATTTATTGCTCGTTTTGAGCTCTAAGGTATGAAAATTTTGAGCGTTTTATATTTTTTCTACATGCTGCTGATATAGAGCTGTCGATTTACAAAAAAAATTAGCTTTCCAAGTGCCATAGAACGGGCTCAGGATTTTTTTTTTCCGAATTTTTGTCTATTTTTTGATTTATTGCTCGTTTTGAGCCCTAAGGTATTAAAATTTTGAGCATTTTATATTTTTCCTGAAAGCTACCGATCTGGAGCTGTCGATTAAAAAAAATATTAACTTTCTAAATGTCATAGAACGGGCTCAGGACTTTTTTAAAATTTTTGGTCTTTTGTCTTATTTTCGTCTATTTTGGTAGAAAAATTTGATACATTGCTCGTTTTGAGCCTCAAGATATAAAAACTTTGGACATTTTATAATTTTCCTATATGCCACTGACCTGGGGCCGTCGATTAAAAAAAAAAAATTAGCTTTCCAAGTGCCATAGAACGGTCTTTTTTTGATTCTTCTTCTATTTATTTCCGATTTTTCGTCTATTTATTTCCTCGGCGTTTTGTTATATTGATAAATTTAACAAAGACAACGACTGAAATATAAATAACGAATGTAAGTTGATTATAATAGTTGACTATTGCACGGTTAAATAAAAGTGATATAAAAATTACGAAAAATGACTTTTAAAAATTGAAATTAAAAAATTTCAAAAAAAAAGTAAACTTAAGCAATGTTTACAAAAATTTGTAAAATAATTAATAAATAGAAATTAAAATCGAAAAAATAAAAACGAAAATGAATAAACTAATATGACGCAATAAAGAACCAGCATAAAAATTTAAAATGAGTCACATTTATACAAGGGGGGAAACGAACGGTTATTAATTGTAATAAATAAAATATTATTGTATTTAAAGTTTAAATATTGAATAACGGGTTATCCTATGTATTAGGATAATCATGGTTAATGCGATTGTTTTCAAATTTGTTGACATAATAGCTCTCAGCAAAATTTAATAGTTTATTATTATTGATGTATTTTAAAACCTGTAAGTCTGTATTGATGTTGAAAGAGTTAATGTACGTTTATTATTAATAATATGTTCAGCTATAGTGAATTTATCTAAATAACTATATTTTATTGCATATGTATGTTTTCTTTATAATTTACTTTAAAGTTTTTCCTGGTTTGTCCGATATAGTACATATATTTTTCGGCATATATCACAAGTTACTTTATATATTCCCGCTTGATTAAATTTATTATTATTGTTAATATTGTTAATATTAGTTAATTTATTATATAAATTATTATCGACGGTGTATGAGATTTTAAATAACGAATTAAATGTATTAGTTATTTTATAAATAAGTAAATTTAATCTATTTTTTATTATTTTCATTGATATGTTTTTTTAGATATTTCTTTTTCTTAAAGTGAAATTTTTCAAGTGTCAATGAGCGGCAGCGGAATGACATCATACCCGAGCGAAACAGTACTGCCTAAATCAACTACGCCACACAGCAGCTGGCTAACTTTGTAATATTTATGAAAAAACTGGTAATAACGTTACGATAGGCGGATAAAAAGTTTTAGTTTCAAAATGAAACGAAATTTATCCAGGTAGAAAATGAATTAAAAATTCGAGCAACGAAGAAGAGCGAAAATAAACCGGTTTTAAAATGAACGTAAAATAGTGAATCTTATACACCAACGGTAAGATGTGTATTATTGTGGAATTACTGGATATCTCTAATGGGGGATGCGAAGAAAATCAATGTCGGTTCCTTTCTACCTTTAAGATGTTCCGTCTTTACTCTCACACAGGTATGATTTCTGTAATATGACAGGAAAACATACACTATCATTATAATACAGCAAGATAATCGACAGTCGCAGATTTAAAACGAGTACATAATCAATATAAATATCGAGATGAATGAAACAAGTAAATAAAAATAAAATCAAAATTATCATTCAAATTTTCTTTCTAATGTATGTAGTAAGTTTAATAATCCGGGTATTTATAAATTAACTTGTAAAACGTGTAACAAAGTATATATATATATATATATATATATAACCTCGGCCATTTTGGCCTCTCAAGGGGCTGTGCCCCTTGACCCCTCTTGCTTTCATTTCTGTCTCTTTCTCTTCTATACTATGTATAAAATGATCAAAATTTACAACGTAATTCTTACTGGCATCAACACACACAAAAAATAACATAACCACAAAAATCTTATTCTAACATTTAACTTCCGTCATATAAAATAAGACATTTTTTCGTTACAATTACATAAAATTGTGACATTTTTTAAATAACAATAACAAAAATCCTATAAAATATAACAAACGTTACATAAAATTGGGACATTTTTCTGGGACATTTTTAGGGGACATTTTTTCGAATTGGGGGTAGCCTAAGAATTACGTTGTAATTAATATATATATATATATATATATATATATATATATATATATATATATATATATAGTGAGTCATGTAAATATTCGTACACCGACGAGAAAAACGAAAAAGCGTTCATAAAACGATGAAAAACAATTTTAATGACAAAAAATACATATGAACTGATACTCGTAGGTATGCCTTTCTGTGTAATATAAAGAAAGACAAAAAGTTAAAGAAAGTTGCATATCATACTTATAAATGGAACAAAAAGGAAAGAGTTGAATAGAGCATGTCACAAAAATATTCGTACAACACCAAAAAAGTGTCCTTAATATTTCGTATGAAGACCTTAAGCCTTAACCACTGCTGCCAACCGACGTGGCATGGACGACACCAATTTTTGGAAATATTCCATGAGAATTTTCTTCTATTAAGAGACGTTCTTTCAATTGACTGATGTTTTGATTCACGAAGTTTGTTGTTGAGGTAATCCTACACACATGTTCGACGGGGTTGCATTTTGGGGACTGAGCATGGGGACAGTCATAGAGCATCCATTCACGTGTACAAATTACGTTTTTCTTTGGATCGTTATCCTGGTAATAATAAAATGAGTTCAGAATTCCAATTTTTTCGGCACTTGGGAGTAAATTATTACGTAAAATGTCAATATATATTTCTTTATTCATCCGGCCATCAATAAAGACGAGTGAACCAACTCGATATAGTGAGAAACAGCCCCTAACCGTTACTCTTTCGCTTTCATGTTTCACAGTTGCTATACGATTCTTCGGATTTAATTCCATCCTCAATTTGCGTCATACTTTCTGTCGCTCACTTCCAGCGAAAATGTTACATCTCATCACTGAATATAACGTTTTTCCAAAAACCAGTCGGGAACTGCCTGATACTTCACCGCAAACTGATACCGCTTTCTCTTATTCTGTTCATTTATGGACGGTTTCCTTCTGGCGGTTCTCCCATGAATATTTCCTTAGCGATCTACAAATTGTTTCGGCGGGAACTGTTCTATTTCACATAGCATTTAATTTCGCCGAGAGTTTTGGGCCATCCAGCCGTGGATTTCGGTCAACTTTACCGACAATACACTGTTCGCGACGCGCGGAAAGCTTCCTTGGTCTGCCCTTTTTTGTGGAATTGACTCAATGCGATTCTCCTCCTGTACATATCGATTGACATTATCAATGGTACTGCGAGGTAGTTCGAATAGCTGAGTTATTGCATTTAATGATTTACCACCTTTTGTTTCAGTGATGAATGGCCAGTTTTCGCATTTTCGACACTTTCGCGGTATTTTTACTCGTACTTGATGCTCTGCACTCGTAGCTCGCACACGGTATGATCGCTTGTCGTGAAATTACGATTCAGCGCTCTGTACGCTGTCCGGACGCAGCCGGAAGTTCATCATCCGTTTTTTGAAAACCGCAAGTGCAACATTGCGCACTGCGTTCCGTTGTACGAACATTTTTGTGACGTGTTCGTTTCAGCTCTTTTCTTTTTGATTTGATGTATGGTTTTTTTTTCACTTTTTGTCTTTCATTATGCGACACAGGAAGTCATACCTACGAGTATCAATTCATATTCACTTTTTTCGTCATTAAAGTTGTTTTTCGTTGTTTTATGGACGCTCTTCCACTTTTTCTCGTTGGTGTACGAATATTTATGTGACTCACTGTATATTACTAGAAGATCCTTCGTGTTAAAATTCAAGCAGCATATACATGTAAGTAAAGTGAGTTCCATACCCTTGACAGGGCGTCGGGATTGTGAAGTTAAGGTTCATATACCTTTAAATACGGATACGTCGAAAAGTCAACCTTTGCTAAGCACTTAATTTTAGAAAAACACGAGATTTATAACGACACACAACACTAAAGACTTGACGATATCCTGAAAATAATTAAAGATAACGGAAATTCAGATTTCGCCGAAAATTATCATACTCGCATTTATAAAAAAACGTTGAATAATGTGTTATTAACAACAACTTACCGGGCCAAAACCGCCGTTATTTAAATTATTATTTTATTTATTTATTTATTATATTTACAAGTCGCTTTTGGACTACAAGGTCATTAGCGACTACGGTTTTACAGATAATTATAAAATTTTATATCGAATATTTGAAAATGAGCGGAACAAAAAAAAAAAAATCAAAAAATTAGCTGAAGGCTGGGGAAGTTAGATCAGTTGGAATACAGAGATGTCTTTGAGGAAGGCTACGATTTTTTTACACTTCTCGGCGTCCGAAAACATCTCTGGAAGGCCGTTGGTAATACCCGCTTGTTGTCTGGCCTGCTGGTAGTGATTACACTCGATCAAAAGATGCCTTACCGATATAGGCACGTTGCAGCGTTGACGCAGGTTGAGCGGTTTTTTAGATATGAGGAACGAATGGGTCAAGTTTGTGTGTCCAATGCGGATACGAGTTAGGACACACTGCTCGTGTCTACTGAGAGTTGGCATGTTTTCGTAGGTATCTTTTTTTAAAGTTTAGTAATTTTTATTATTTATTAAATTTTCAGTTTACGTGTTTCAATTGATAATTTTTTATTTTTATTTTTATTTACTTTCGTCTCGATGTTTATATTGATTATATATACACGTTTTAAATGTGCGACTATCGATCATTTTGCTGTACTATCATAGTTTTGATTTTTATGTTTCTATATTACACCATCGATATTATTAATTTCCGGAACTAATCGGTGCTTTATAAAATTTTAATTGTATTGAGTTTTAAAATTTGTCTGGTTTGTTTATGTTTATGTTTTTTGTTGTTTTTTTTTGCTATAGTATGTCTAATTTTCTGGTATTAGTCGCACATATCGCTGGCGATAATCTCCTAAATCTAGGATAATCTCTGAAAAAACCTACGATGAAGCCTTCAATTAGCCGAGCAAAGCTATTTCTATACGGAATTACCAATTAGAGGAGAATCGAATCAAGCCAAACAAGAAACAGCGAGTAATACAATTTCACCACACCGCAATTTGTTTTTGAGTGTTTCAAAAAGAGGCGGGGAGATGATATACTTTAACTATTCCTCGTTAGTATATCTCATTCTTTGAAGACTCCATAAACGGTAATCGCCCCTTTTCCAGGTATTGTTCCCTTCTTGGTTCACCTCGGTGCTGGTTTTCATTGCATCGTAGTTATTCACGAAATTAGGACGTGGTTTTAGACGAAAATTTTAATACACCGGCAAAGAGGATTGACGACACGGATTTATTCGAGGAGACGAATAAGGCGTTTCAACGAAAGTCAAACCGTGGACTTTTTGTTTAAATTACATACGGCGAACAGGTTACAAATAAGACCGAATGAAGTTCAAGTAGGAGAATTTATTGCGCGCCTTACATCCTGACCTTTGTTTCTCCTTCCATCATTCCAGCTATTAGTAGTACATTGTCTATATCGAATAAAAATTTAACCGGCGGCTTCTTTCGCTTATTTCTGTGTAGAGGTTCTTAGTTAACGTGCCTAAAAAAAAAACGGAAAAAAGGCAAAACTGTTATCGAAGTAAAGTTCGCGCTTGAAGAGGAAAAAAGAAAACATTTTATACGATAAATCAGAAGTTTAGAAAAAGCATTAAAACTCGCTTTTACAAAAAAAAACTCCAGCTTACCGGCGTGTATCTATGGTACATCTTTGTTTTCGCGTTTTAACATAAAAAGCCCGTTTAAACTTGCTCCTCGCAGATAAGCGCATTGCTAGTACGCCAGGTCTGGACTTTTTTCCATCTCCAGGAAACACTACGGTAATTGGCCTACTAGTCTATATTTCGAACCGGTACCTCGGAGTCGTTCTGCGTCTGATGCTGCTATAGATGAGAGCAGCAAAAGAACAAGAAAGAACCGTTGTGGAAATCGGAAAACAAACACAAATTTCAGTCGTAAACTTTTCGCGCTGTCTAAGCACGACTATCTAGATAGTTCTAGTTTCGCGCCAACACGAAATCTTGCATGCGTCAGTTGGCAAATTCGGTCCGCTATGCACTTCTCTATTCGCCATCGTGCTTTAATTCATATTCTTATTTCATTATTATCATTAAAATGTAAGAAGGAATGGAAGAAGAATTTAATTGTCGCGTCGATGACACACAGCCAGCAGACACGCAGAGAGTCCGACTTGCATCATGTTGCGTCTCTCTACTAATGATGAAGTAATTAATATATTACAATTTCGATAACGATCGGGACACGTATATGCATTGCTGAGGCTTATCGCCAGCGGCAATTATTCTCATAGTTGTTGGCGGCGTATTTATATTATTATTTTATTCGCCGCAGGAAAAAGAATAGGAAGAGAAGTCGGTAATTGCGCGTAAAAAACGGAATCTCCCGTTTTCCCGTTACCTAGAGTAGCGGATTCTGGTTCGATTGACGCAACAAAAGTAAACGCGAACGCGGAAAATGCACATTGCCGATGATTTTCCGTGTCTGACAGACAGGAAAGGGAAAATGATATTCGCGTATAAGCTATTCTCTTTTTTTCTCCTTTCTTTTGGGCGTTTCGGGGAGGATCAAAACTAATAACCAACACCGGCGACGTGTATGCATCCGGATAATAAGCAGATATGTGCGAGTCGTAATTACGAAATGCTCATCTTCTGTTGCTCGGACGGACGTAATACATAATTTTCTTCCGACGTATAATGGATATGCGCGATTGGCCCGTCGCAGAGTGTGACAATTCGCTGTCGGAAGCGAAAATGATACATATGATTGAATTGCGAGGTGACGAGAAAAGTGAGTAATTGTATCGAAAATCAAGATTTCAGACACCGGCCCCTGTGCGTCTTTCGTGTATTTAACGCGCGGAATTTGTCATTGGCGTATGTTGCTGACGTGCTGATTCGGAATTAATAACGAAGAAAACGGTCCTTGTTCAGTTTGCAGAGCGGACGAAGGAATTCGTTTGAATTTGAACAGAACGAATAATTAGTAGTCGTTGAACGAGCTCGCTCGGAGAAAAAAAAACGTCTACAGCTGTTAAATATTAGAGTATCGTGATTAATTAATATTACGTTACTTTTAAATGTTATTTATTAGAGCGTTTGTAGAGACATTCAATGGCAAATTGTACACAATTTTTAGCAGCGGAATTCGAACATCGAGTTCTCCTCGAATTAGCTAGTCAACTTTTGGCTATCAAGTGAATTAAAAGCGTAAAATCTTACGTCGCTTTTGCTTTTTGTTTGTGAATTCACCTTTTTTTCGTTCCATCCGGCTATGAGATTCCTCCTGATTGAAAATGATATCTTGACTATAAATCATTTCCGTTACTTAAAACTCGAAATTTAATTTTTTGATTATTGATTTTGAAAGAATAGTCGGAATACAGAATATATAAGAAGAATATTTTAAAAGTACATGCGAAAACCCTGTACTCACGTTCATTTATTTTACCACTTATGAGGGGGGAAAAGTAAATTTCTAGTCTGCACAGATTTTAACAAAATAAAAAAAACAAAAAAAAACAATATTTTGGCAGTTTTTGCGAGAATTTATTTTTTAAAATTCTCACGAATACCGGTAGTCTCGTTAACGTAGCGCTTATCTTTCTTTCAAAAAGAATTGGAATAATTTTAACCCGGGAGAATGCTTTTCCCATATATTTGCCTTAAAATTTCGTACGTACTCGTTTTTATACGTTTTTTCTCTTCTCTCTTATCGTTTTTTCTAGATGCTTTAACACAGAATCTTCAGAAGTAATGCAACAATCAGTTAGCAACTTGATCATTGATAAAATGAAGGAGCTACGACCGACATGGATGATTCAATATAAAAAAAAAAAAAAAAAGAAGCACAACGGAGGTGAGAAAAGATTAAAACTTAAAAGAATAAAAATTGTGTAAGGATCTGAGTCTCTTTCTACACTCTCTAATGAACGCTCCTTTCTTTACGCCCAACTTCTAGTTTTGGGTCTTCCTACTCCCTTTAACGCTACCTGTATTCATTCCGTCCCATTGTCTTCAGTTATTCCATTGCTGCTGTCCTTTGTCTTTTCCATTTCTGACCGCTTGGCTATCTAGTTATAACTCTTAATTTTTCATGTTGTTGGGTCAAGGCCGTTGGCGCGCCCAGGGTACGAAAAAAAAAAGTCTCTTTTTTTTCTCTGTTCCACTGTTCTTGGGCCAATGTCCATGTTGACGAACCCATTAAAAAAAAAAAAAAAAATCAGAACATTCATTTGAGAGAGATAGGAGGACTATTACGCAGTGAATTTGATCATTCGAAGGCAAATACGGTGAAAGATGTTTACGGAAACACGAAGAAGACAAGACTGCAGATAAGCACAGCAATAGATGCAATTTCTATTCGCCTATTTCCGTAATTACTATATTCGTTTTAATTATTTTATAAATTCCAGCAAACGGAATAACAGAATAAAATATAATTCTCTCCGTATAACTGTCAAGTATTTCAGGCGTTGTTAGCGAATAACAGAACACAATAGCACATCCGTAGCTGGGAAAATTAAGTGGGTCAGACGGCTGGAAAGATGAATTATTAAAGAATAAGATAAAATAATCGAAATCTAGAATGGGATCTTTTTGCAAAGAGCTTTATGGAACTTTGGAAAGCACGTGGAAAAACTTGAACTCAAGCCAGGAAATATTTCATTTCTCACGCTAAACCCATGCAACTAGGAGCCCGTACGGTAAGTGCATATCGACCACAGACAAGAAGAGAGGAAACGTACGAAAACAATAATCGAGTTACGAAGGGGTTATTTATACTTCGATGAAACTGTTTACATACTGGAGGCGAGTGAAAAATTCATAGCTATCATCATATTGTTCGCGTTCTTCTATTTCGCACAAACCCTACGCGTTCGCAAATTCATACAGCTGTGTTTCATTATTATAATATGTAATAAAGGTGTGTCCCTGGTTACCACAAGTAGGAGGCTTTCTCGAATATATAAATATGTCCGTTTGATACTTTTTAACTATATGCGTTCCGCTCGTGACCTCGCGATGTGTCGGTTATTTTTAATACACTTCCACCGCAAGAGGTGAGCTTAAAGGTAATTTATTAATACGCCGGTAAAAGCGACTTTCTCTTTTTGGCGTGATCGTTTTGGCGGGAATACCTGAAAATCACTGCAGGTAATTCGTTAAAAGGCCCGAGTAAAAACCGTCGCTTTTTACCGGTTAAACGATCCATGGGGGAAAAAAAAAGTCTCCACCAGAAAGATACACACCCAGAAGAGCTGGCCCTTAAAAAGGGGAGCAGACCTTGATTTAGAAATCGCGTAGATAGGAATTTTTCGCGTGAAATACGTTGTCGCAATATAAATGACAAGATAGAAAGCATAAAATGTAAACGGAACTTTGAATTATTACTTCGAAAATCTATTATTTATTAGGGCAGCCCCTAAAATTTCACTTGTTAAAAAAAGTTATAAGACTCATGAAGAGCAGAAATATGAGTAACATCCGGACGAGTGCGATAGCTGAAGTGAACGGCGACGGAAAAATTAAGACAGCTTCCATCCGGAGAAAATATCGAGTTTAATTTTGAATAAAAGTAAGAACATAGATATAAAATCCGTTTCTTGGGAACACGTTTTTTCTGGAAGATACTATCTACCGCGACAGGCCGACCGATAGCGAATGTACAACGTTAGGAATCGCGGTGTAGGATTTGGGAAGAATGGGAAATTGACAAGAGAAACAATGAATAAAGAAGGGGAAAGAAAAATATTAAATATAAGATTAGAACTTGATGAGAAAAAGAGAAAAGAAAATACTGTCTGAAGGTTTTTCGGCAGTAAGGTCAAGCGTGAAGTTTCATGCGCGCCGGATTTATAGGGACATCCATTAATTACGTGAGCTCCAAATTGGTTGTCCAGTAAAATCTTATCAAATCTCATTTAAACTGAGGGAGGATGATTGAAAATTTCACGTCACCTTTTAAAGAATATACAACAATAGAAAAAGTAGGGAAGGTGATCTCTGCTTTTTACTTTTAATTGTACTAAATTTAAATCAATTCGTTATAGTACACCTTAACGTTGTATTATTTTTCTCCGTTATGGAAATAAATTTAATTATAGCGTAAATCTTACGTGAGAGGGAGCGAGTCCCACTAAATCTCATTAAATCTCACCGGAGGGGGGATCTGAATTAAAAGAAAAATAGCTCGCGTAATTAATAGATGCTTCCTTTGTTAAATTAAATTGACGAGTAATTTACGTTTCCATTGTAAAATGTTGTAGTTGTTTCGCCTTCCGTAAATTAGCTATACTTCTTTTTAGATGCTCTTAGAAGATCCAATTGTCGAAGAGAGAGAAAATTTATGCAAGATGTTTGTCGATAAGTTCTCTTTGCGGACGAATGTTCTATAAATTGCCCGGGAAAAGTATGTACGTAACATATTCGTGGTGAGCAGGGGCGAATCCAGAAGGACATTGAGGGTGGGGGGATTATATAATTACGTAAAATCGTCTACGGTAGGCAATAGTTTTGAAAAATAGCCCTTGTTTCATAAAGAAAATCAAATAGCGACCTTTATAGAAATTTAAAAATACTTGATTATTACAATTATTAATTTAACTCAAGTTTTATTTTTAGATAAAAAATAAAACGAAATTATAAAATTCTAGCTAAAATGGTAGTTTAGAAATAGTAAGAAGGATAGTATTTTTGTTAGACTTTACTTCCTTTTTTATTTTTGTCAGTAATCCGATCAGAATTCTTTGTCCGTGAGCAAGTTTAAATATGTATATATTTCTCACTGAACTACTTTTTAATTAAAATTACGAAATAAAAATTAAAAATAAATAAAAATGGCAAAAGGTCGACGACAGTTGTGTTTAAAATGGAATAAAAAATTAACATTAATAGTTTTACTAGAAAATAGTATTAAATATTAATTATTAAAATCCCTAGGTGTAAAATTCATACAGATCTTTTATAGCATAAATTAAGTTTCTCTGTTATAACAAATTTTGTCATAGAAGCTTAGGCTCTTTGGGGAAGCTGTCGCCTATCCCCCCTCCCCCCGTGGATCCGTCATTGGTGGAGAGGGTAATTCCACTTGCAGATGAATATTTTTTATTATTAAGTGAAGTAAAATTTTCGACAGAGCAAATGTGCAAAAGAGAGAGAAGGAAATTTATGAGTACTGAAGACTCGGAAGTTATTAAAATAAACCTCAAACAAAAAGTCTCCTGGAGGTTTTTTTCTTTTTCACTTTTTATAGCCAGAAAAAAATTTGCCAAAAAATGTTCATTAGTAGAGAATATTTTAAACTTAAGAAACGACGAACTTAAGTGATCTACATTGTTATTAACGTTACTTAACATATTTAGATGTGAATAAAAATTGAAATCTCCAAAACTGACGGAATTCGAACATTATTATACTCTTTCGTCAATACTCCCGACTCGTACAGAAAATAGCATTAATTTTGTTCCATCATCCCGCAGAAAAATTTTTACACTCAAAATTTTGAAATAAAGTGTTGTTCTCTTAAAAAGAAGAAAACAGAAACACGACTTCAAAATTTGCTGTAAAAATTCGATAGAAACGCGCCAGAACGCAATAATTATATTCAATAAGAAAACAATTGAGAGTACTACACCTAGAGTATATTGCTTCTTAAACAATGATACTTTAATCAGAGTCTCGGCGCACCAAACTCAAATTACAATTACAAAACCGTATTACATACTAATGATGTTTGTAATACTTCGATGTAATACTTCAAAGAAAACGAGTGATCATCGTGACTTCAATTATAGCTATTGTTTAAGAATAATCACAATATCTTGCCTTAAGGTATATTTTGTCGTAAAATCTGCTTATCGAATATAATTATTTTTTGCTTTTTAGTGTCTTTTTATTAAATTTTTGCAGTAAATCTTCAAGTATCGGTATTTTTTTTTTTTTTTTTTTTCAATCTATTTTAAAGATTATTTAATTTCCGCACAGATCGTTTTCTGTATTTTATTTATCGATTTATAATTAGGGGGGGGGGACTAGTTAGTTAATTTTATACCAATTTTTCATAGACTATATACATGATTTTTCACGGGAAAAGTGAAGGACAAGATAAATGTGAGCAAAGGTGTGCGCGGATGTAAAGTTAAATTATTTAAATTCGGATTTTCGATCCGCGTCACCGTTTAAAATATTACGCTTAATGTTTCGGATTTTGTTTCAAAACGTATAACGAGGTACTTTTTTTTTTCATCGCCCGATTTGGAGAGCTCATTAAGCAACATTTACTAAATTAGATACTAATTTAATTATAAATTAATACTGTATCAATAAAATAATAATAAAAAAAAAAAAAAAAATGTACAATGAAAAAGTATCGGAATAATTTAAAAAATCTACCAAAACCGTTTTTCTGAGTTTTTTTTTGTATTTTGACGGTGAGCTAACTACATATGTAATGTTTCGAATGGAGTGGTGGTTCTTAATTTTAATTTCAGTAAAGCAAACCACAACATCGTAACTTTAGTTAGTAATTGTATGAAGAAGAAAAAAAACAAAAAAAAAGCGCAAAGCGAGCACAAGACTCGTAAGAAATACTGTGTTGTTAAACTATTCGTCGAAAAAATAATGCAAAAAAAGAGCAATCGGAGTAACACAATATCAAGAGCTATTTCAAGATATACAGGAATGACTCACCCTAAAAAAAATATAATATTATACAAAACTTTAATTAGATCCCACTTCGATTACTCGCAGGCCTGGATTTAGGGGCGGTCTGGGGGGGGGGCAGCAGCCCCGGACCCCGCTTTATAAAGGCGCCCCCAAGAGACACCCACTTCCGACATGTAATAAAAAATTAATCTATCATTTGTCGTATACATCAACTGTTTTTTTAAATAAATAGAATTAACTTTACAGGAGCAAGTGCATTTTTTAATACATTTATTTGTTAATAATTTTGCATCCATTTTTATTTCCTCCTAGAGGAGGAGGAACCTTCGTAGTAGTAAAATTTCGAGTTTCATAAAAACGTACTAGAAATTTGTTTGATACGATGTAACTTGTCGGAATCTACATTTTTAGGAAATTTCCGTGTGAATGTGTGTACGACACAGGCAACACACGCGCACACACTATCCTTTTATGCAAATCTTTGGTTAAAATTTGCTGAAAAATTGATTGTTTAAAATTATGCCTTTTTTTTTTTAGCATCGAAAATTCTACCCATTGTCTATATGATATTTAGTTTTGTTTATATTAATAATTATATGTTAATTCGCGAGTTCAAAATAATATAATTACATTGAGTTAAAGAAAATTTAGTTATTCTATAGAACTGATAATTTCGTCACTTCCGAAAAGGGCCCGTAATATTTCCGTAGCCCCGGGCCTATCATACACTTAATCCGGGCCTGATTACTCGGGTATACTTATGAATCTAAACAAAACCAGTAGAAAAAGAGTTAGAAATAGTACCAGATAAATCGCTACGGTTCTGTATAGGAGCAGTGATGTCCGCAGCGATGTCCGCAGCGACTAATAATATGCGAACAGAATGTGTTGAGCCGTGTATATCGGAATATTGAATACGTTGCTGCCAAAAATCGAAGGAAATAGAAGGCATAAAATTTCACAAATTAAATTTATAAGAACACGATAATATCGGAAGAAAACAGTACCGCCTTTATTATCCAGCAATGTTGTTAAAACACATATCAATACAAAACTATAAAATATACAGCGTTCGAAAGATACCTTCATTTCAGTATAGGACATTGTTGGTTAGTTTCTAAAAGGCAAATGGAGGGTTAAAAATAAATAATACTATACTACAGCAAATACTAGTAAAGAAGTTCTCGCAATCAGAGACATCGATGGTCGGTACTGAAAAAGTATCATGAAGATACCAATATGAGAAGAACTTATATCATATGCCGGAACATCACCATGGAAATACTATATGCAACGTATGAAGCCATGGAATACATCAAAAACAAAAATACTTCGTACAATATAGTTGAAGAGATATTTAGAACGCATTGGTTTTTGCTATTTTAACATATAATAAGTGTAAATAATATCGATATAAAACAATTAATTTATATTTATTTACCCAACGCGAGTCGAAGTAAATGCTTCATGATCATCCCTGACAGCGATGTAGACACTGCAAAAGGTACATCGGGATAATAGAATTAATAAGAATGCTATATGAGACTCAATAGGGCAGCATCACGGTAGCCTAGCGGTTAAGGTGCTTAGTTACGAAATCAGAGGTGTCATCGGTTTTCGGGAGTTGTCTCGTTCCGGACCCAATAATTTGAAATTGAATAACATCAGGGAAATCTGGGGAAGTATCGGCGGATCCCATGAGAAAGGAACTGGACCCAATATTCTCATCAGATCCATTAGCCTTAGTACACTGTGAATTTTAACTTCGCAATGATACCTTATCAAGGATATAGGGGACTTACAAAATAATTTTACGAAAATAATACTGCTTTGGGCATCGGGTCACTCGGGAATAATAAGAAGAAATGAAATTGCTGCCGAATGGACCAGAAAAGAGAACAAGGCTAAACAGTGTAAAAAAGCCAAATGGAACATCATTCGAAAGTTGAATGAACGATACATCGAGGAAAAAGGAATAGGAAAGCATTACGGCGAGATACAAAAAAAGGAATAAGAAAGCATTACCGCGAGATACAAAAAAAAAAAAAACAAAACAAACTTAAAGCCATCGTTTGATGGAGCGCAATATTACAAAGCGGAGTGTACGAACAAAAATAATAGGACAAATAAATCCGAAGTATGCGATGAAGATTCACTTCATATTCAGTTGCAAAACTAATTAAAGATATAATACGAGCAGATAAAGAGCATGCCTTCGAACGATCAGTCAACATAGAGTGTCGGCTGGTCCGACAGAGGATATATAACTGAGCAATCAAGAAGAGAAGAATACAGGAGAACAAAATTAAAAACAATCAAAATAAAATAATTGTATCCAAACAGACAATAAGTTTAAGCCAAAAGAAAAAACAACAACTAATAGATCATATCGGTGGCACTCTTAGTTCCTTTTCGATCTGACATGAATTCACCTTCACCCGGATATCCAACTTCTTCCCGGCTTTTTGCGCAATATTTTCAACTCCTGAAAAGCCGTGGATGACCTTCCCCGTTGATGTAAACAATAGGCGCAACAATCGAAGTAACGGGACGGTATTATTCTTAAACGTCTTTATTAAAATAATTGACCGAGTTACACTAACGTGTATGTACGTGATCACAGACGATAATATTTCTAGTTAAAATATTAATCTTGTAAAATCGGACGATAATATTTCCTTTTGATATTTTCACCTGTTAATATAATTTCCTGTTTGCGGCCAGCGCAATATATCCGAATTCGATATTCCTTATTATAACTTTCTCAATCGCGGTATTCGTTTATTTTTATCATCTCACTTTTCGTCAGTTCTCTTTCTTTCAACAGTCGCTGTCTGCTTGCTTTCTCTTTTCTTCATTTTACTTCTCTTCTTTTTCGTTTCTTCAACGCTCCGTTAACGAGTGTCTAGTGACAAAGGTGTCGACCCCCTACAGAGACCTACGCGGCGCCTGTAAATAAAGCTGCGACAGTTTGAGAGAGTGTAGTTTGAAGGTAATAATAACAAACGTAACAAAGCTACTTCGGAACCTCTATAACAAAAAAAAAAAACAAACAAAAAACAGAAAACAAAAAAGCAAAATCTATTACTAATCCAGCTCAAACGTCTACTCGTGTTAGAAATACGTCACATTCTGTATCTCGGTTATTTCGTATCAGTTCGTTTTCAAAATTATTCGATTTTCTTCAAACAGATCATCCTACGCGGAAATGAAAAAAAAGGTAGAAATAACTTCGTCTATCCACTTTTTCGAATAATATGCTGACCAATCATTGCGCTGCTTATAATCATTATGCTCATCGGCCAGACACTACTCTGTCATTGTCCGAAATTACGAGCACAACGGGAGAAAAAACGCCACAAACTCGTAACGTTTGACACACGTTTCGTATATATAAAAGTGCGTTTTATTTACTTATTTATTTATTTACTTATTTATTTATTTACTTTTTAAACCATTACCAGGCACTCTCGCGTAAATCTAGGCTTAAATACCGTTCTTTTGTCGGTTGATTTTTTCCTTTTCTTCAGAGCTTGTTCTATCGTTCACGATGTCGACCCCGTATCGTATCGACACAGTTATTAACCTCCAGCTGACGATGAATGTGTCGGATCTAGCGTTTTCACGTGACAGACTTTCGCGCGGTCAACAACGAGCTTTTAATGCATTCGCCGAACAATAGTATTCTTGTCACGTTTGTGTTTCCTTGATTATATGTCGCTGATAAAATTATTTCCACAAACCGAATACGAAAAAATAGCGTTACTTCGCACTTCCTCTTTATATTTATCCGTAATCGCTGAAAATAATTTCCATATTCCCTAGACATCGCGCGGGGGAAGTAGTAAAAGAGATAAAAAATGTGAAAAGCCGAAAAAAAAAAAAAAGAAAAGAAAGAAAACGAAAGAAAACGAAAAACATTCTCCTGGAACGGAGCATTACACTTTTAATTCGGCCGCTCTCGGACGGTAACAATATCGACGGGGGGACGGGGGTAAATGCGATGGACGTTAGCGAGAGGAAGGCTGACAGATTCGAGACTGCTGATTGTTAGCGGCAGTAACGCAGACGCAGCTCTTATCAGGTGGACGAGAGCGAGCGTGCGATTTTTTTCGATAATATTTTTCGATAATATTTTCCGATAGCGCAGTATTTCTCTCGATAATATTTCTTCTCGGTAATATTTCGTCATTATTTTCTTTCGCCTACATTCCGAATAGAAATCATCTCGCGTCCGTCTAACGGTGCTATTCCGTGTAGCGCATCTTTAGACTTTTACACATCATGCACCGTGCATAAACATCTCCTATGTATCGCTTACCGAACTGATCGCTATTTCTCCTCGTACGTATACTCTGTCGCACTTCCCATCGTTCTACACTTTCCCACTACCTTGGTCGCTTCGCCATTATTATGGCGCGCATTTTACGCGAGATATTATAAAGAATTCGACACCACTACCGTTTTACCGTCATCGACGGTGCTCCTCTATCGCCACATATGAAGATACCACAAGTCGCACTGTATCAAAGTCTCTCTGATTCCGTGTTAAATTTCGTTTTTTTTTTTTTTTTTTTTTTTTCCCCGGTCAGATATTAAAAACACCTCTTCGCGCCGAGAGTAAAAACATCGTTTTATCGTGAACAACTCCGAAGTCTGCACTGCGCTCAGCTACTCACGTACGACCAAGCCACTCATACAAAGGGACAGCCACGCGCATTAGAGCGATCGATTTTAACGTATTTCCCCCCGAGAGTTACCGAACCGGACGCGCCAATTACGCTGCCTCTTTAAATGCAAAAAAATTCCGGTTTGTTCGTTCGGGGCCAGTCAATACCCGGAACTTTCCGAGTAATCGAAATTGATATTGAACTACTTTCTAAACTGTTAAAATCTGCGGTAAAAATTGTGCAGATCGCTGAACTTTTCCCGTTCATTTTGCGATGTTATTTCGTTCTCGTTCGAATATTCAGCGATCTCTTGTCTTCGCACTCGTACATTTCTTTCCATCTAAACAAAGGGAGAAGGTCAGAGATTACCATCGGGGTTCTTTCTGCAGTTAGTTCAGTCGATGTTCGGTCATTGCTAAAAAGAACTCTGTGTTCGTTTTAACACAACTGTGCTGCAAATGCCTTGAAAGTAGTTTGGAACAGTGAAACCTTTCCACTAGGGAGATATACATATATACCGAATCTTTCGGTATTTCAAACACTATACGGTACCTCACTTTTCATTTTTTGCCACGTAATGTTTGCATTAAGGATTGCGAATTCAAAAACCAATTCGTACATTTTACTTTCATCGACACCGCTGATTTCAAAAATCAAACACAAATCCGGAAAATAAAAGATCGACTTTAACCACATTTCTCGTATATATTAGTCGCCTAAGAAAAAAGGAAACTGCAATTACGTTAAAATTTCTCTTTTTTCTATTTATTTATTTATTTCTTTTTCTATATAAATGTTGCCTGAGAAATAAACAAATCGACTATTTCATATTACGTTTAAAAATTTACTCTGTTCGAATTTTAGACCGAAAATATATATATTAGACGTTTCCAGTAACGGTGCGGTTTCTAAACCGACTAGTGCAACCCGTAAAAGGAGTTAATGAAATAAATGCTGCAGAAGTTGTATCTGAAGTGGCATTTTCCCTTGTGTCATTAATGCTGTTTTCGTCTCCTTTATTATTTCATCTCATTATATTACAAAGAATGGTATACCGATTAGCGACAGAAAGTGCGAAATACGAAATGAAGATAAATGCGGCTAAAACAAAAGTTATGCAGATTGCAAGGGTCAATCCGAACAAAGCGATGTCTTTGCGGATGAAGTACAGCTCGAGGAAGTTCGTAAATACAAATATCTAGGAGTTCACAAATGATGGCAAAGATGACGAAGAAATAAAATCACGGATAGGAATAGCCAGAGATCTGCTTTTAATAATCTTGAACAGATACTTACGAGATAAAAGGATGAACATAAAGCTACGGTTGAAAATACTAAAATGCTACGTATAACGAACCGGGCTTCGGGAAAAAATCCTACTATCAATAATATTAGAAGGAAAAAAAGATTTTCTTGGAGAGTAAGATGAAACACGACAAACTATTTCAGACGGTTGTACACGGGAAAATAGTTGGCAAGGCCCCAAGAGGGCGACGCAGACTGTCGATGATGAATACCTAATTAACCAATTATTAATTATTTAATTATCCAATAAATAGATGTAATAATATGTCAGTGGCAACCTGTAATATATACAGAAGCCAACAATATAATATAATATAATATAATAATAATATACATATGTGTTTGAACTATGGCATTTGCATTGTACAAACTATGCTAATATACATATTACATCGCGAAATTTCCATATATCACATATAATAAAGCATGCTCATACTAAAAACCGGGCAATTTCCATACGTGCTATAAAGTTCTTACTAAACTATGCTTTTCTCACATTCTTTTATAAAGTACGTTTTTGCCTTAACTCCTGCGTACAAGGTAAAATTAAGTCATGCAGTTTGCACACGTCATACAACTAAGCGCTCGTATTGAACACAATTTTCATATACTTATTACATAAAGTACGTTCATACGTTAAACTCTATGCTTTGCACAAAGTATTTCCATGTTAAACCACGCCATATTTGCATACGTTGTATCGGTTATGAGGATATGGGAATGTTGCGTACTTTATATAGGGTTATTAAAATAGCGTATTTCCGTTTATTCTGTTTTTTCTTTTTTATTTATATGTGACGATCGCCGATGAAAGTGGTCCGAAAAAAGCAGTTTTTGAGAAAAATAATACTACAATAATATACTACCCTACCACGTATAGACGCGGATCTCCCTCAACTCCGTCCGCGCTTTCGGCTAGTTTTGATTTATTTCGAAAATTCCATCATTTGTTTATCGAAATATTTTCGCAATTTTCGAACGCCGGTGTTAATTAAATGATGTTATTTTGTCTTTTTAAAATTTTTGTTAATGAACTTAAATAAAAATGAGTGCTACTGATGAATTTAACAAAGAAACCGAAGTGTTAAATGGAATTTATAACCACGGTACTGACACAAACCGCGATAAGTCGGAAGGTGACGTTGATTTAAACAATTCTAATTTCCTATTGCAGAATCATCAGATTTGAACAGCTTTTATTTTAGTATCCCGGAATTAGATAGGTCACTTGAAAATGTAAATGAATCCGAAAATTTCGAATTGTTGTATGGAGAAAATTCTTCTTCTTGTTGTCCTAAAAAATGCAATATAATTAATATCTAAAACAACTGCCCTCGAAAGTAGAAAATTCTTTCAAGAGATGCGAAAAGCGGATCAAGATTTGATTTAAGTCATTGACAGTTTCATCGGGCAACATTAATCCGTGAAATCAATGTGTACGATCGTCAGGCTCAGCGAAAGAAATATGGTAAAGGAGCTGTTACGTATTTCATGGTGCGTGTGCACTTGTAGAAATATGTTCGGTTTCATTTACAAAATCAGCATTAAAAACGTTATAAAAATGGACAAGCGAAAACATGAACTATGTGGTAAGCCAACAGAACGTGGATCATCGGGTGTTCTGTCTGTAGTAATCACTGTTATCGTTGAATTCATTAAAATTTTTGCTGTACCACTTCCCAGTAGAATGCCGAATTTCAATGATCGCAAAGTGATGAAATTTCCACTAGAATTTGGTCACCCAAAAACGTTAATTGTTGCGAAGATTTTAAAAGTCAATGAATCGATTCAGCCCCTCAAAAAAGTTCAATGTTGCTATGAATGGCAAATGTAGGACACAAATTTTCAAGATTTTTATCAACAATTACACCCGGTAGCATTGTTGTAATTCCGTATTTTCACCTCTCAAATGTTAATTGCATTGCATTATTAATTCGGTATTGTTTTCGTAATAGGTATCACAAAACATCATCCATTTGAAAAATTTTACCTACGTGTAAAGCGAAACGCACTACCAGCGCAAATGTAAATTCCCTCATGATCAAACCTAGTAGGTTTATCATTAGAAAGGAAATGTTATCGGTGCAATAATATTGCTTCATTATGTACCGATTCAAAAAAAAAAAAGAAGCAATTTCGTACCTCTTAAACCTGAGACCAACTTAAGCCGAAAAAATAGTCGAATGCGACAAATGTAACTGCAGCGGAGTCTGCGGCAAAGTTGACACACGAGAGAGAAAGAAGAAAATTGTGAAACTATATATAATAAAAAAAAAAAAAAAAAAAAAAAAAAAACCGACGCACCAACGAAGGGAAAGTAAAAAATGCCAATGCTCAAAAAATACACGAATCAAATAAAGTCATTAAAAATACCAAAAAAAAAAAAAAAAAAAACCAACAACTGGGAAAAAATTAATTTTACGATTTTTTTAAAAATTTTCAATGTTTTTACCCTTTTTCTAAATTTTCTTCAGTTAGTGTTTGGTGCGTTTTAAGACGTTAAATAAGCGTTTGTGAGAAAACTACAATATTATTCTACACACACTTTCAAGTATCAGAATCCGTATATAACTCAAAACCCATATTTTCGCACCAGAGGAGGTCCTTTTTCTCGGCGAACGTCACACACATATATATATATATATATATATATATATATATATATATATGTATGTATGTATGTATGGAAATAAATAGTTAAGAAACACCGCCTAAAACAGCGGAAAACGTTAAAATTTCTAACCATAACCAAAACACAAACTCAATTTGAATTCTAAAACATCGTTCTATATTTGTATACCTCCATTTTTTTCCTCTTTTCTTTGAAGTTTGTCATTCTCTTTACTATTATTTTTTGACAATGTGCGTTACAGGATACTGTATGATTTCTTATCGATACGTGTACAACTAAGTTTCGGTTCGAATGGTCGAACTAAATTTGTTCAGGTTAATCCATAAAAAAAAAAAAAAAAAAAAAAAAAAAAAAAAGTATATATATATATATATATAAGTACGTATATACATATGTATTTATAAGCTGACTTTTTACTAAAAGAATACAAGCACTGAGAAGATCGGTCATCATCCTTCGAAAAAAATCACCCAACATTTTTAAAATGTATTCGTACGTGGACAGTTGCACTGCATTCGATGTTCCGAAGGATGCCGTTGAACTTAATCTGACGCCCCCTTACAGCAGACTATCGGCATTCAAGTCAATTAACGAGTTCAGTGAGTAATGAGGCGGAAGATTAACATTCTACCATGCTCTTTCCGAAACCTCACGTATCCAGTACACATAAAAATGATGCGAGAGCTATCTGCCTCGAATACCCATCATTACCACTACCACTGCTGCAGTTTGCGCGCTGTTGGTAATGTTTTTTTCCCTTTCTTCTTCTTCCTTTTTCCTTATCCGTGAAGAAATAAACAATACGCAAGCTAATGGTATTATAAAAATATCAACCCGATAAACTATCTCGACCGTCCTCCTCTTCGAGCAGCCGGATTTAATTATATTCTACTAACTTGAACGCTGTTTCGAGGGAGCAACAGGCAAGTTTTATATCTGTGATAACCTTGACGAGTCGACTTTATACAGAATTTGATAGATTACAGCGCACGCCATCGACCGGGTAGGTAAAAAAGAAGGAAGTCAAAGGAAAAAGCAGCAGGCGATAAAGGTAAAATATGCGGCGAGAGTGAAGAAAGGCTTTTTCAGTACGTGCAAATATCGAAACAGGACATAACTGTGGCCGCCATATATAAATGCAACTAAATGCCGACGGTTTTTTGCTGCACCAGATTTATCTTCGACTTTGATCATTATCCGAAACAATAGAGAAATGCGATACATGTACCGTGCCGCCGGTCGCTCGCTCGCTCGCCAGTTTTACGACCGAAACATAAAACTGACGCTATTAGTCGACAGCAAAAACACATGTGCTCGTTTAATTTCTTCTCCGGACTCTGCGCACCTACAACACATCTTAATAGAAAGAAAATGCTTAACGTATGAGCGCTGTTATTTCGCGTCAAATGCCGACCTGCTCTTTTGAAGTATCTACACTATTGCACTTTTGTGTAAAATTGCATAAAAACAGGGGTGAATTCAGGAATATCTGTTTCTCTGCAATGTTCTTGAGGGGGCGGAGGTTTTTTTTTATATTTTTACTGAAAAATCATTTTTGGCATATTCCCCTGAATAAAACCAAATTTATATTTATTATGTAATTTAAAATAATGGGAACAACAAAATGTCAAGTAAAATAACCGATTATAAACAATAATCTTTTTTTAATTGGTTCTAAAATTATTAATTCTAATTGTAGCGTTAAAGAACACACATTGTAAAAACATTCTAACCGGTTCATTACCTTTTTATAAAGCAACAGAGACCGAAATGAAGTTGTCTATAGATCATGTTTGCTTAAAAAATAAAAAAAGGCAATAAATGAAAACCGAAAAGAGAAACGATTAAAAAACAATTTATCGATATTAATGACAAATGCATCATCGACGTGAACCGTGATAGTTGCCCTTTTAAGGCTGACAAAAAATACCAACTGAGGCTAATACTTTTTGTTTTTCCAGCTTGTCAGTATTTTACACATCTTTCGCGCATTTGCAATAAAAGCATATCAGCTTTTGTCATAGAGAATAACAAGAGCAAACGTCAAAGTCAAATTTTAAAAGATCATTTTTCTTCTTTATTGTTATTTTATGAAGTTTCATTTTTCCGTCAAAAATCAATCTCGTGTAATTTTTAACATTTAAAAATACACGACACTAATTGAGAACCATTTCAAAATGTTTTGGTAGTAACTTTTGACATAACTGTAAACAATGCGAATAAAAAGAATTTCATTTCCTATTAAATTGCTGCATTCTTAAACAGCTTGTATTAAGCTCTGGTGGGGTAATTTTAGAGTTCAGGGGGGGGGGGGCATTGCCCCACAATCATTACTGGATTCATCCCTGCATAGAAAACCTTGAAAAAAGAATTTTGAACGTCTTTATTCCATACTATTATTGACTCGTTAAAGAAATTTTACTCCATATAAAAGAGAATTGAAATTCTTCTAATATAATTATAAGCGGAATTTAAAAAAAAAAAAAAATAAATACGCATGTGCTAAAAATAAAACAAAACATACATATACTATAAGCAATATTCTGGAAAAGCTTTTGACATTTTTTCTAACATTCTTCTATTATTATTATTGTTATTATTATTATTATACCGCAATTTAAATGGAATGATTTCAACATTTTCCGGGAAAATGACGTTCCGCTGGATAGAGTTTATGATGTAAAATATTTAGGTGTTCAATTAGACTGTAAATTGTACTGGGATAAACATCCAACTTACCTTGCATCGAAAATTAGAAAATTAAATTAACTATTTTATTATCTGAGCAAATTTTACCTCCGTAAACTATATACGACCCTATACCAACCGGTGCTGAGTTATGGAATCATGCACTGGGGCAAAGCTGCAGACTACCATTTGAAACATCTGACACAACTGCAGAAAAATGTTATAAGGTTATTTGATAGAAGTCAAGACACAGTTGTAGACTATAATATTATACATCTTTCAAAACTTTACGAACTGCAGCTACTTATGTTTGTCCTTAAGAATAGAAAAAAATTTAACATCTCCGTTACGCAGGGTATATTACAAGATCAGCGGGGGAAGAATTAGCAGCACTACCAAATATTAACAAATACCATATCCGGAATCAGTCAATATATGTGGGTCCCAAACTTTTTAATTCTTTTCCCTCATCCTTAAAAATAGACTTAAAAGACTACAAAAAACGCCGTAAAATTCTTGTATCCTACCTATCATTATAACTATAACTATAACAAGATAAGGAAACATAAAGAAAGAAGAGAGAGAAGAGTAATAAAAAAAAAAAGAAAAAAAAAGGTTCATCAAATTTTAATTCGTTTTATATTTGTATAAGTTGTTGTATTAAATAAATTAATAGTACGCATTCGGCATAAGTTTACGTCAAACTATATAAACTCTGTAAAGTTACTTCCATTACATTTCATGTTCATGTTTTGTATAAATTTTAAGGTTTTTTGCATCTTGAAGAAAGTTTTAATGTCTTTTTTATTTTAATACCCATCGTTCGCGCAAATATGCGCATAGATGGACTATTGTGGTAATAATAATAATAATAATAATAATAGTAATAATTATTATTACTATTATTATTATTATTATTATTATTATTATTATTAGTAAATGGTTTAGAGATAATCGATTAATTATAGACATGGCCAAAACAAAATTTATGATATATAATCGTCTACACCATGGGAAACAGTTTACAGTTAATCTTGTTTCTAACATACGTTTGCAGAGATACTCTTAAAATATTTGGGCTTATACTTTAATCACAAACTGACATGGAATATGCAAACGTTACACCTGGAGAAAAAATTGCGGAAATTAAATTATATATATATTTTACTATCTTAAACAGTTTTTTAAAAAAGCTCATTTAAATATCTATCGATTTATCAACCAGTTCTATTCTACGGCATTATGCATTGGGGAAAAATAGCAAATTACAATTTGAAATCTTTAATTCAGCTGCAGGATTCAGTTTTTGCCCTTATATGTAAAAAGACACTTCTTCTTCTTCTTTTTCTTCTTCTTTTGCTTGCGTTACATCATTGATTCGATGTAGGTCTCCCTTAATTTACTCCATCGATGAGTATCTTGCGTTTCACAAAGCCATTGTTTCCCTGCTGTTGCCACAATATCATCCGTCCATCTTCTGAGTGGTCTTCCTTGTGCGCGCTTTCCCGTATACGGTCTCCATTGGATCAGTTCTTTTGTCCACCTTCCATCTACTTGCCTACCAACATGACCAGCCCAGACCCATTTGTTCAGGGCTATCCTTGTCCCGACGTCTTCAAATTTTATCTTATTTCGGATATGTTCTGATTTAATCTTATCTCGCAGTTTTATGCGAAGTAAAGCTCGTTCCATCCGTCTTTCAGTTTTTCTTAATTTTTCTATAACTTCTTTCTAATAATTATGAGTTATTAAATGTATCGCAATTATACCAAGTTCAAATTTTGCAATACGTAATTAAAAATAAAAATTTGTTTAACATAACATCGGTTAAGGATAGTACATGGAGTTCTAATACTGAGAAAGCTAAACTTTCTCATTTCGACAAATATCACCCACGAATTCATGCTATATATATATATATATACATATATATATATATATATATATATATATTTATATATATATGGAGTCTTTATTATTTAATTCTTTATCAATTTCTTTAAAAGAGAATTTAAGAAATTACAAAAAAAGGCGTAAAAATCTGATAAGACCCCCCCAAGATACGGCCCTGATCCTATGTACTTTTTTTATTTTTTATTTTATTTATTCATGTATTTTCTTTAGTTATCATTTCTAATTTATTTAGGTTGTATTATTCCTGCCTTAGCCCCACTCTTTTTAATATTTACTCTTTCGATATTGCTTTGCTTCCTATTCCCTCTTTCTCTCTCCTTTTTGCTGATGACATTTTAGTTTATTCCACCTCAGATGATCTGTCCTCTGCCACCAACGAGTTAAACCATTCATTGTCCCATCTTAGCAATGCTCTATCTACACTCCACCTCTCTCTTTCCCCTTCCAAGTCTTCCTGTATAATTTTTGCTCTCCGCCCCTTTAATCGTGCTTTTATAAACATCAACGTATCTGGTACACCTGTTCCCACTGTTAATTCCATATGTTATCTAGGTATTTTCTTAAATAGTCGCCTTACATTTCATGAACATATTAATTATATCTATAATTCCTCGATCAAAAGACTTAATCTCCTCAAATCTTTATCACCGCTCAGATGGGGTGGAGACCCGTGCATTCTATTAATTCTATATAAATCGATTATTCGGTCCAAACTCGACTATTGTTCCTTCATTTATGGCAGTGCCTCCAAGTCTCTCCTTTCGAAACTTGACGCAATTCAGAATTCCTGCCTTCGCCTATGCATTGGTGCTTTAAGATCTTCTCCTATTCCTGCGATTCTATCCGAATCTTCCACTCAACCTCTTTCCATTCGTCGTTCACTCCTCGGTTATCGATTTTTAATAAAACGCCTCCCCATTTTGTCATCCAATATTATCCCTTCCTATCTTTATATCAAAAATCACTAGCGCTTGGCGCCTCATAGAATTCCGATTTTATCGCATATAGCTGCTCGTGTTTCCAATTTTTCTCCCTACGTTTCCTCTTATAACAGTCTTCCTTACTTTTCTTTCGACTTTAATAGCATATGGCACCCCATCAATTTCTCCTCTCTTCCAGTCCGAGCTAATTGTTCCTCTCACAATGTAGTCAACTTCGAATTCTTTCAGCTGCTGAACTCTTCTTTTCCTTCCCATGCCTTAATCTTCTCGGATGGCTCCAAGAGTGATGGGGGCGTGGGTGGTGCGTATACGTCTCCTACGTTCCTACACTCTGAGTCCTTCAGACTTCCTTCCTTCTGCTCTATCTTCTCGGCCGAGTCGATCTCAATTCTTCGTGCAATTCATTTCATATCCTCTACGAGTGGAGTTCACAAATTCCTGATTGTCTCTGATTCCAAAGGCGTTCTTCAAGCCATCTCCTCTCCTCCTTCTTATACTTCTGACGGTATCATCCTCTCTATCCGTTCTCTTGTCTCCTCTTTGTTCTCGTTCCGCTCCATTTCCATAGACTTTCTATGGGTCCCTAGTCATTCTAATATTGTGGGAAATGACTCAGCTGACTCTTTAGCTCGCTCAGCCGCCCGCACTGGTCCTTTCCTCGACTCTTTCCCTTCCTCAGACATTCTTTCTCTATCACGCTCTAATCATTCCAGACTTTGGTCTGACATGTATCCATCTATATTCTCAAATCGCTTTTCTCAGTACCGTCTTATTCAACCGGTTCCTAGTTTCCTGCCTTGGTTTCAATCTATTCCTATCTGTCGTCGTTCCACTGTTGTTTCCTTAATTAGGCTTAGAATCAATCATTCTCTTCTCCCCTCTTCTCGCTTTCGATTCGCTTTGTCCCCTTCTCCTTTCTGCTCTCTTCACGCTTCTGAGCCTTCTTGTATTTGTGATTCAAATCACATCCTATTCGAATGTTCAGCACTCTCTAACGAACGCTCTATTCTTTACACCCAACTTTTAGTTTTGGGTCTTCCTACTCCCCTTAACGCTACCTATATTCTTTCCTTCCCATTGCCTTCAGTTATCCCATTGCTACTGTCCTTTGTCCTCTCCATTTCTGACCGCCTGGTTATTTAGTTATAACTGTTAATTTTTCATGTTGTTGGGTCAAGGCCGCTGGCGCGCCCAGGGTAGGGAAAAAAAAAAAAAAAAAAAAAGGTTGTATTATTATGGCTATTTATTTATCTTTTATTATTTCTGCTAAAATTGTAACATTTTAATGAGATGAATAAATAAATGATTTGATTCGATTTGATTATTATTATTATTGTTATTATGTGCGGGAATTAAATATTACCAGGCGCGGCTCGTGAGTTCTTAAAATGGAAGGGCTAGAAATTTGAAGGTTAATAATGTAGAAAAAGAGGGGGTGTATGTATTACAACATGTTTTTTAATCAAGTTATCACCAATTCGTTTTTTTTTTTTCAATTTTTTTATCAGTTTTATGTGAAATTTTGATATTAGTTTATTAAAAAAATCATTTTAATTTTTGAAAAAAAAAACAAAAAAAAATCTATACCTGAAGAAAATAACAATTTAAAGAAGAAAAAGTTTTAAAATAGGTTAGGTACCATAATGTTCTACCTACCTAAAAATTGAAATTTTAAAATTTTAAAATGTAGTAGGTAACAAAAGAATATCAAAAAAACAAAACATTACTAAAATCTAGAAATTTTGAAAATTTTTAAAAAATCGTCTTCCTCATTAACAAAAATAAATTTTAAATCTTGAAAACGATAAAAATTAGGTACATCAACTTCAACATTTTATTTATAAATAAAGTCCATGCGGCGATCTTTCATTTTCGCAAATTTGTCTATCACCTTATTGTGGAAATCCGGAGTAGAATCGATGAGATTTTTTTCGATACTTATCATCGCAAGCGCTGACAGTCTGTCTTCCAACATACTACTGCGTAGATAAGTTTCAATTCTTTTTAAGGTAGAAAAACATCTTTCTGCTTCGGCAGTTGTCATTGGAGTGGTTAATAAAATTTTTATCAACACGTACACTTCGCTGATTGTTTGGTGAATTCCCGTTTCTAAAAATAAACGATAGAGTTGCACCACTCCTTTTACAATTGAAAATTCACTTCTTTCGTATAAAACAGAAAGTTCAGTGTGCAAACGATTTTTATTCAGCATAGGATAGGCCAAAATGGTTTCATCAAGTTCTTGGGAAGGAAATTTCTCGCGGTACGTTACAAATTTCTCTTGCAAGAGTAACTTTCCCGCTGAGAGGTGACCAGAAAAATTCGAATCTATCCTTTGCTTACACACATATTGTGTCACATACTTCTTTAACAGCTGCGTTTCGATTTTTGTCAAATTTTCTCTTCCGAGGTGTAGGTGTTGATTCATCGTTTGTCGATTCCAAGTTTTCGAAATTAATCTCTCTAATTTTGCGAATTTCACCATAAAATTTTTGCAAATGAAGAAAAAGCACTGGAAGAACTGATACAACGATTTTGAAATGCATCATATAATAAATCAACATGTGGCATAATACGATGAAATACGCCCAGCCAAAATATGAATTTATCATCGTTTAGTAAACGAAGAAATCCGGATGCTTCACGAACTGTTATCGTATTACTTGAATTTTGTAATTTTTCGAAACATTCTTTGAGGTGTTCAATATTTTCAAAAACGGTATTTACGACTCTTGAATTGAAATTCCACCTTATATCAGAACCACGTGGAATTCTTCTCGATATACCTGTATTTTCAAGTTCAGCTAATCGTTGTGGAGAACGCGAGAAAAAACGCAGAAATACCTGATAAATTACTAAAAAAAATTCGTACTTCATTATTAGTTGAAACTGCTTTACTCATCACTAAATTCAATTGATGAGCGTAACAATGAATGAAATGGGCATTTTTATAAGTTTCTTTTATTATTTTTTGAACGCCACTATGTATTCCGTTCATAACAGCGGCCCCGTCGTAGGTTTGAGCGATTAGTTTATCGGTATTATTTTTCAAAACAATTTCCAGCTGTTCCAAGTGTACATGTTTGGACAAACCTTCGGCGTCTTGGGACTCAGAATTAAAAAATCCCCAAAATCTTTCGCATAGGTTTCCATTACATTCGTATCGAAAAACAATTACCTCTTGAGTTTTTTCAGATATGTTGGTTGTGTCATCTGACATGACAGCCAAAAACTGAGTTTGTTCGATTTCGTTAGCAATTTCAGTTCGACAAATGTCCAATATACAGTCTAACAATTCATTTTGAATCGTCTTCGAGTTACCTTTGAACACCGTAGAATTCTCAAAATGTAGTTTCAAATCTTCGTCCAGTTTTCCTTTCGAAATCTAATAGTCCTCGAAAAACACCAGGATTATCTGAGTCCGATTTTTCATTATGTCCTCGTAGTGGAAGTTCAAATTTGCCGCAAAATATTAAACAATCGATAATTTTCGATAAAATGTCCCGATTTTTATTAACGTTTTCATTAAATTTCAATATAGATATAATCGATATGCATCGCTCAGTTGTGTTTTGCAATATTAACTTTACCCAGCATGGCAAAATCGATCGAACTTTTTATATGTTGACTCGAATTTTCGTATTTTTTAATTTTTTCACTCAAATGTTTTAAATCCGTAACCCCAGTTTGTGTCCACGGAACCTCGCCCCAAAAAGTACACGCGGAAATCAAAAAAACGCCTTTTTTCCATCGCAGCCGCACATCCATTCGCATTTAGAATAAATTTCTGGATGAAATTGTCTTTCGAATTTCTGGATTTCTGCTAGTCGATGTGTTTGAGTAATATTCCATTGTGGCTTCGGTCTGCCACGAGCTTTTACTTCACATTTATCAACAAAAGATAATCGCGTAAACTTACTTAGTAAATACGAAATCGAATTTATTTCGCTTCCAGCCATCTATATAATAAAATTTCTCCCTCAAAAGATGAACAAATAAATCCAAGAAGATACCTCCTAGGTATGTACAAAGAAACGTGTTTATTCAATCAACCAAACGTACGTAAATCAGAAGAAAATACACATCAACGCGCGAACATAGCAATATATAATAGATTTACTGCATCATCCTTGTCGCGATCGCGTTCGGGCTGGTTTTCGTGCAGCCCAAAAAGCGGATAAAACTGCGCATGCGCACCTTCCTTCGTCTTGCCGCGCTCCCGTCACTTGACCGTACGGAACTTTGCAAACGAGAGCTGCATCATGCGTAGCCCTGGCCACCGTTAAATGACGAGTTCGGAGTTTAGATGGAGAAAAAAAATGATGAATTTTTCAATCGTGAAACTTTAATATTAAGTGATTTTTGATATCTTGAATATAAAATAAATATATGCAGAGAATTTATTTGGCGGGGCTGCAGCCCTGCAGCCCTTATACACAAGCCGCGCCTGAATATTACACTGTAATTGGCAAGATTTTATAGTTCTTAATTTAGTTTTTCTAAAGTATAAACGTTTATTTCTTTATAACTAAATACTCTTTAAGTTATAATTTATGGTTTGTTTTCTATTTAATAATATTAATAGCCGTCAGTATTAATTATATTTATGTATTATTATCGGGTATTTATGTCAGAGTATTTAGTATTTATTAATATTAGTGCTTTCAGTATTACTTCTGAAATATATAATTGGTGATGAACAGGGGGAATATTTTTGGTGGTGGTAAACTTTTTCTTCTTCGGCTTCTTTCTTTCTTTGAGGTAGGTTCGGATGAATACTGCGTAGGTAATTTAGAATGTGTGTATAAGTGTATGGATTTGTGTTTTTAAAGGGAGCATGCATATGATAACTGCTATTAGAGTTTGATGTACACATACTGGCATGTGAGTATTGGATATTTGAGAGTATGCTGGTAATTATTCTAATTGTTCTTTGACGACCAATGTGTTTAACAATTTCCTATTGCGCGCTACGCCTATAAATTTTACTATTTGTAAATTTGATTATCAAGTGAGCATTGAAATTTTCACACGGTTTGAATTCTGGTCTATGTGTGTCGTATTTTACGCTAATAAAAATAATAGTTTTCGAAATTTGTATCTTTCGAAAGAAAGTTTAAAAATGTTACGCATCGGGCAGGATTAAATTCGCAGCTTTTGAATATCTACGTTTCCGATAATTCTATTGTAAAAAAAGAAAATCAAGAATAAAAGATAATTATTTCATATCACTTATACAGCAAACTAGTCGAATTTGATGTATCATCACATGCCAAGGATTTCGTACGATAAGTTATGAATTATTATAATTTAAAAATAATCATTCCTGTAATCATTTGCACTTAGAGATCGATCGTAAATTTAAAGTGGAAAATTTTGGTTATGCTTAATCAGAGAAATTTCCCACTATAAGCGCGTTTATCGGACACTTTAAAAATCACAACTAGTAAAATTAAATTTTTGCGAACTTTTCAAGTTTTATCAAGAAACCGAAAAATATGGTTTCGTTACCTCTAGACAGCAAGTTTTCCTCCATTGCCGCATAACAGACTCGAAATTAAAATAATTTTCTTAAAATTTTTAGGGTCTGGAAGGTGTAAATTTTAAGTTGTAATATCCGCTATATTTCAATTTTAACATTCTCTTAGATATGCACATTTCTAAGCTGTTCTATATTTTCGAAGTATAATAATCATGCTGCTTCATTTGAACTTTTCGCAAACTTTTAAAGTTTTGATAAAAGATCAAAATGTATTTTCGCTATTACGAAGTAGCGAGCTGTTTATCGATACACACAATACATTTGAAAAAAATCGAATTTTTTTTGAATATTTGAATTCCCAAGTTACGAATTGGTTATGTTTAATTAATAAAATTTCCGTTAATGAAGATGTTCACTTTTACAACTGTTACGTTCGAAGGATAAGCATTTTTTAGAAGCGAATTCTATCCGCGTTTATGCGCACAGTTCCAAATTTATAACGCTTCCGAAGTTATTGCATTTTATTTAATTTTCTTTGTTTTTTTTTCAAATTGTTCCATTAACATCCTGTGTATTCTTCGCGTACGTTCATCCTAAAAATTACAGTGCCAGAAATGCCCGCGTATCTTCGGTTAATGCATTTATCACAATGCTACAAACTATTAATTCGGTTACAAACATTTTTTTCTTTTTTTCCTTTTTTCCATTTACCGCAAAATAACTCAAAAGGAGAGGACGGAGTTAAAGCAATGTAGAAGAAGAAGAAGTTTGAGATTCGATGCATCTCACTGACACATAAGAAGCACGTTTATACGACGCTACGGTAGAACAAAACAGCGGGTAATCTGAAAAGGTATTTGAAATGTTATAGCCTTCAGCGAATGGCCATTTGATCAGCTGGCGAGTTCACGGCAATTCATTTTACGGGGCGAGCCGACTACGGTGGGTCAATCTACGGTCGAACGAACGGTCCCCATTTATCACACGACTGGAAGATATAATTTGCGCATTAAAGAATTTGAGTTGGAAAATATCTCTTTTCACTAATAGACTTCAGAGCAAAAAAATAAAGAAACAAAAATAAAGATCCTGAACTCGCAATATTCTTGACATTTCGTTTTCACCGTGCTCGTACCTTCTTTGCGCACACACATTACACGAGGTAACCGAATTGTTTTTGGAATTGTTTCGCCATATCATCGCTAATTCTCAAATCCGAGAAAAGTTTTAAGAATTTTTTACGATCGACTAGGAGCTACGGGCTTTCAGCGTTCTACAGTACCGAGTACAACTTTTTTTGTATATTTGCTTTTTTTCTCTTTGAACAGACGTCGTCACTACCCCCCCCCCCCCCCGGGCGATTAGAAGAGAAAAAATCAGTTAAATACTGATCCGGTCGGTAAATTAAACGAATAAAAGCATTAAGCACTAGGCTAATGGACAGGGAATGAATGGATAAAAGATGTAGAAGAGTTGAAAGAGAGGTTTATTCAAGGAAAATATATTAGGGATCATAATTAGGATGAAGAATTTGTGGAGAGTGTTAAAAACGCGAAGAAGGTAACAGGATTAAGGCGTAAGTGAATAATAGAGTCGGCAGTAGAACAGCGTAATAAAGGAAAATTATTAATCCGAAGGAGGGGTTGATTCGGTAGGATGGATAAAGGTAAATTTATTGGGAAAAAGAGGAATGCAGATATCCGAATAAGATGCTGGCAATGTAGTCCAGAGAAACAAAATATTTCAACAGCCATCGGAGAATGTAATTAAATTTGAAAGTCTTTTTTTTCCCGGTAAAATTATATATCTGTCCAAATTGGCTACCATGTAAACATTACGTTGAATCACAATCGGCAGCCCAATGTGGCCATTAAATTTCGGGAGGGGGGGGCATCATACGGCATCATACGGCACCATACTTTACACCCATATCCAGTTGTTTAAGTTCTGTACATAATAAACCCAAGAAAACCATTACACCACACATAGTGGCATTTGAAAAAAAGGAAATTAAAAACATCTTACTATTAATTTGAGAGTAGCGACAATAATGATAACACTTTGATTACACGTATATATATATATGTATGTATATATATATATATGTATATATATATATATACATACATATTTGTGAAGTAATTTATTGTTGTGCTGTCAGTCAACGTAATAGCGCTAGGTCAGGAATGAAAAGTTGATGCAAAATACTACACATGTTTGTGCATGTTGTTCTTATTCTAATAAGGTCAGAACATGCAGTAGTTTGCAATGTAATAAATGATATAGAACAGTGAGAAGACGCGTGTGAGAATCGAGCCACATTTGAATGCTGCAGTGCAACCTAGCTAATTAGCAGAGAATGAGAACAGATATTGTCGTTTTCAGAAATAACTGTCATAATGCGCTTTCCGCAGTATCTGTGCTCCGGGAACGTCTAAATCACCGCTTTAAAGATAACGGGCAACAGCTTTCGTTACTTAATATTACCACCGACAGCGCCATATGCTCTTCGCCTCCCGGTCATTCTAGTGTTTACATGTCAAGATCTTTCAAACGCACCAGAACTGGGTTAGTAGAATTATTACTCTAAAACAAACCCATTACGTATGCGCTTTAGCACTGCTAATTTGTATTTATTTTCAGCAAAAAACAAATTAGGCTGTTGATTGACGTATTTAATTGAACAGCTGAATTGTTTTTCCTTGATCTCCGAACTTGACCATTCAGATGATTGCTTCACAAGAGCGACGAGCGGCCACCTAATTATAATCGGAAACATCGGTCGTCGTTTCCGGCAACGGTGCAAGACGTAGCCCAAATTGCTCCTCATCTTCCCATAATTGAGCTGTGCTTCAAATAGAATTTGTGAACTGGACCCGATCTGCAGCATTGAGGACGATGACAGCGGAGAATGCATGCAGCCCGGCTTCTGTGATGAGTTTTAAAACTAATACACCTACAACGAAACAATGCGAACTAGGTTGACCTTAATCGCTGCAAATCCGACAGAGACGCGCTCGAACAATACCTTGCTTACAACACGCAGATTGATAATTTTGTAAACCGCAGGAGAGCTGTAATTACATATTATCGCTCACAAGCGGTCAGAATGTGGTTGCCGTCGGTTCTGCTCTCTATTAGAGTTTGTTTTTTATCACAATTTTGGGTTATAATTTGCAAACTTTATAAATGGTTATATAGATGGTTACACATACACACACACACACACACATACATATATATACATATCAACGGCTAATCTTGATTTTTTCCTTGGTACTTTTCTCAGAGAGAAAAATGTTGAACAATCGAAATTACTACACAAACAAATTAAGAAGTCATTCTTTTAAAAAAGTTTAAAAAAACAAAATTAATTTTATAGAAAATTAATTAAATAAGGAAAATTAACGAGCCTATTATAAATAGTAAATCGCTTTAAATTGTTTTATGTAAAATTCACTGGAAGAAAATATATAATCAATAAAATACAATCAGAAAAGGAACAGAAAAGTAGGAACCCGAAATTCGAAAACAATTCTTTATACATGAAAATAAATAGCCAATAAATCTTAAAGCCAGCCGTGTATCGTTATCACCTGCCCGGATCGCTCAGTAGAAGAATTATTAAAACTTTTAATAGTTAGATGTGGTGCTTCTTATCGCTGCCTGATGGCGCTGTAATAGTGACTGATCGCGTTGCGACGTAAACGCTGCCATTAAGTATTCCGGATCAAATCTAACTGCTTATAGAATGCTATTGTCTAAATCAAAAAAAAAAAAAAAAACATACAGTTTACAACGTGCCGGTCGTTCTGCCTCGAAGCAATCAGATGAGAGACAATCGTCTAAAACGCTGGAAAAGAAAATTATTTGACGTCATTATTTGATGACATAAAATTTTATAAGCTTTTAATGTAAATCTTTCATCGAAAATGGTGTTAAATATTACGAAATATTTAAAATATAACAAAAAAAAAATATTTATTAATTATATATATATATATATATACGAAGGAAACCCAAAAATAAGTTGTTATTAGGATGGTACTTGCAGTATGGGGTTAGACCACCAGGGCAATCTAGTTACTCTCCTCACGGGTTGGTCTGTCAAGTGTCATCAGTCTGGAAGACTGTGTTTGTGTTTAGTGAATATTTTTGTAAAAGTAGTTTTGTGCAAGCGTCGTTTTTTTACGATGACCAATTAGCGTGAGCAACGCGCGACAATGAAATTTTGTTTTCTTCTTAAAAAAAGTGTTGCTGAAACTATTATTATGTTTAATAAAATTACAAAAAAGATGCTGTGGGTACAAGCCAAGTCTACGAGTGGTTTGGCTGCTGTAAGAATGGTGAAATGTAGATTAAAGACCCTTCAACATGGCGAACCGATGAAAATGTCACTACAATTCGAGAATTAATTTATGAAAATCGACGTAGGATCATTGACAAACTTGTTGCGATTACCCAGTTGTCGTGGAGCTTGATTCAGTGAATTTTATCGCAAGATTTGAAAATGGGAAGAGTTGCAGCAAAATTCGTCCGCGATTGCTGACAGCGCAGATCAAAAAGAGCGTCACCTGGAAACTTGTCGTGAAATGAAGGATCAGTTCGATAATGACCCAGATTTTTTTTCCCAAAATTATTACGGGCGAGATGAATCGTGGTGCTACGGTTGCGCTCCTGAGTCGGAATAATAGTCAGTTATTGGAAACCCGAGAATTCTCCTAGAGCAAAAAAAGCCCGGCACGTGAAATCAAAAGTGAAAACAATGTTGATTTCTTTTTTTGATGTCAAAGGCTTCGTGCGTTATGAATTTATTCCAGCAGATCAGACCGTAAGTCAATCATTCTACCTAGAAGTGTTAAGAAGGTTGCGCAACATTGTGAGAAGGAAACGGTCTGATTTGTGGTAATCGGGCGATTGATTCTTTCATCATGACAACACTTCATTTCACACTGCTCTCAGCATTGGCCAATTTTTGTCAAAGAACGGTGTGGCAACCCTGAACCACCCACCCAACTCACAGGATTTAATTCTATGTGATTTCTTTTGGTTCCCTCGGATCAAAAAAAGACATGACAGGAAGCCGTTTTGCCGACGTCGAAGAGGTAAAACAAAAAACGACCGGAGAGCATTAATGAGAATTACTTCAGACGAATTTAAAAAATGTTTCGAATAATGGAACAAACGATTAGATAAGTGTATTAGCGTCAATGGAGAGTATTTTGAAGGACACTAATTGTAGTAAGTATAGAAAATTCAATTAAACACGTTGAAAAATATTTCCGGTTACTTTCGGGTCCCCCTCGTATATATATATATATATATATATATATATATATATATATATAAAATTAAAAAATCATTTTTTTTTTTATATTTTAAATATTTCTTAATATTGAACGCCAATTTCGATGAATAAAAGCTAAATTGATTTACGAAGCCTATAAAACTTTATGCCATCAAATAATGACGTCAAATAGTTTTCTTCCATTTTAGCGCCCCACACTTCCAGCGACGAATGCCGGGAGTTGTGATTTTAACTATCAAAAAGAAATATTCGATGATATTTTAGAACTCCGATCTTAGTTAAACGTTCTAATTTGAAATTGTACGTTTATAGGAGATTGAATTATTGTTTCCAAATAAGAGTATATTAACAGAGTAACATAATTTAATGTGCTCCTTTACACACTTTATAGTTTAGCGAAATAATAAAAAAAATTAAATTTAACATAGCTAAACAGTATTTAATTATTATAATTATCGAAATTTAATTTTTGTTTTTAGTAATGAATAATTTTACGCGCTTCTGTTAAACGTATTTTCAGAGTGATTAATTTCTAGAAAATGATGACTTCACGCACTGGCTTTTTTATTTTACAGGTTCTTACGTCTTACTTTACCGCTTCTAAAATTGGTTTCACATTAGCTGGGAATAAAGTTTAAAAAAGTTAAAGTCGAACCTGAACATCGAAAATCATCTGAATTTTAGAAGATTACGAGCAAAAGTCAGAAATATTCTCAAACAAGCAAAATTAAACTGCTGGAAAAACTATGTAGCAACCTTGAACCCCGGGTATACCGACCAAAGTTGTGTGGAAAAAAAATTAAATCCATCGAAAAGTCAACGTCATACTTTACACTAACATGTATATAAGAATCGGTAATAACATATGTAGTAATATTGACAAAATAAACGCCGCGTTTGCAGAATTTTTTACAATGTTAACTGAAGATGGAAACCAATTTATATAAACAATACAGAATTATTCAATACTAGTAAAAATGCTACTTTTGGTCTTCATTTTACCAGAAACAACCGAGATAACCAACCTATCACAATGGAAGAACTGTGTACTGCCATTAAACGTAATAAACCGAAAGCAGTTGGTTCGGATAATTTTCACATTTATCTTTTAAAATACGCACCTCTGAGTTTATACTAGAAACTCTGCTCGTAATTTACAATAAAATATGGTTCTCGGGTAATTTCCCATTACAATGGAAAAATGCCATTATAATCCCATTACTCAAGACAAATAAGAATCCAACACTCTTCGATGGTTACAGGCCAATATCTCTTACATCAGTTCTATGTAAAGTGTTAGAAAAAGTTATCAATGGCAGACTCCTATGGGAAATCGAAACACGTAATTTATTTACAAATATTCAATATGGATTTCGGTCAGGACGATCTACCATTGATCCGATCCTTGCGTTACAGCGCTCCATAAGTAAAGCTTTCTCAAACAAGCACCACTTATTAGCCGTCTTTTTCGATTTCAAGAAAGCATTTGACAACATATGGAGATACAAAATTCTTTTAACCTTACACTCCTGGAATTTCAAAGGTCGTCTTTGTATGTTTATTGCGAACTTCCTCTCTGATCATCGCTTTCAAGTGAGATTGGGATCCGTTCTGTCTGATCCGCATACGGTACGGGAAGGAGTTCTTCAGGGATCCGTCTTCAGCCCAACACTGTTTAATATCGCGATAAATGACATTGTAAATCAAGTGCAAAAACCTGTAAAATCACTCCTTTTTGCAGACGATTTATGCATATTTCTTCCATGCACCGATATCAACTTAGGAGGAAACGTTCTGCAGAGCACAATTGATAGACTGCAACAATGGTCGGAAGATAATTGTTTTTCAACAACAAAAACCATAGCAACCCATTTCCGTAGGTGGAAAAAGTGCGATCGCATAGTAAGCCTGCCTCTTAATAACAATCGTATAGTATTCATAAATAAAGTTAAAATATTTAGGAATGACATTTGACAGCAAACTCACTTGGAAAGCACACATTAACGCATTTAAAACTAGCTGTGGTAAAAAACTAAACCTACTGCGGAAGCTATCGCATACGACTTACGGCGAAAGCAGACATAATCTATTAATGCTGTATCGTACCCTTGTAAGGTCTAAAATCGATTATGGTGCACCAAACCTATGCTTCCGCTAGCATATCGACCTTAAAATGTTTAGATACTATCTCCGTCATATCGCTTTGAGGTTGGCATCTCGAGCTTTCCAAACCTCTCCGATACCGAGTCTACTATGCGATTCAGCGGAGTGGCCATTAAATTTGCGACGCACTTATCTAACCGTGCTGGCTTTCAGCATCATAAGGAGCACAAAGCCAAACTCTTCGGATGATACCACTGAGAACCAGGACGGAACAACAATCAATCACGTTATGTCCATTCTACAACAGTTAAACATTCAAATTGCAGTACCGGCCCGGGACTCCATATCTCCTATGCCACCATGGTGCAACCGAGCCCAGTGCGCCATACAGAGCTTTGTAAATGTGGAAAACTCCGTTAAAACGACTAGTGAACATACATTAACTTCAAACGTAACAGTACCGTTTACCGTAATAACATCTGGAACAACGATTGACGAAATTTACCTACAGAAAATAAATTACGCTCCATAAAATCGTACACGAAACCATGGCTTTCCTCAAGCCGAGAAAGCAGAAAACAGGAGGTAACGTTATACAGACTGCGACTTGGGCACACTCGCCTTACATACACGTATCTGTTAAATAAAGAACTTGCGCCCCACTGCCAGACATGTGATAGTCAGTTAACAGTCGAACACCTACTGATTAAATGCCTAATTGATAACAGAATACCATCGAATTTAAAGGATTTGCTGTGCAATGAAGAAACCGCGCTTAATCGATTATTTGAATTTCTAAAATCTTCTAATTTGTTAAAGCTGTTATAATTTTGTTAATCTTTGTTAATTTCTCTTTATTTTCTTTTTTTTCCCTGTTTTCAATTTTTGTAATTTTGTAATTCCTTGCCGTGTCTCTAGCCTAAGTTGTTGTATATGGCACGTAAAATAAATAAATAACAAGTTTTTTCCAAGTTAAAAATTACACAAGGAAGGGAGTTTTTATGGTGAAAGTAATAAAAATGTGTAAACTGAAATACCCTAAAAATCTGTGTAATATGATTTTGTAAAGAAAATTACTATGGAAACATTGAAACGCCAAGAAGAATTAAGGTTTGATGATTTTAGTGGTAAGTAGGGTTAGCGGTATTAAATTAATATTCTTTCATTATTAAGGTATAAAGTGTGTAAAGGAACACGTCAAAAATTACATTATTGCTGTTCCCGTATTTTTGTTTATTTCAATCTCATATAAACATTGATAAGTTGATTTATTCTGCACAACGTCGACGTTTAATATATTCGGAGAAAAGTTTGAAATAATTAAAAATATTTTACCGCCTGCGACCATTTGCATAAATAAATGAATAGTGAACGTTTTCATTATTTTATATATAATGTGGTAACTTGATATTACAAAATTATTATGTTTTTTTACTGAGGCCAAAGATAACAAAAACAAACTTGTATAATTACATTAAAATATTCGTTTCTTCTTTACTATATTACTTAAATATGCATGGTTGTTTTAAATGTTTATAAACAAACTCCGCGCACTGAAAAACGTTTTCTTCTGTTTTATGCAAGAATAAACATTCAAATATGATAAAAATGTTGAAAACAGATAAGATAAACAATGCTAAATATAATTCTTAATTAATGTTAAGATATTTTTCAATTTGTATGTAAATTTATTAATTTTCACGTAAATATAAACATCACCCAGTCATGAAAAACTATTTGAAATGGCTGACGAATACAATCTTACCTGATCTCGATCATCAACCATTAGAAATTTGAATATTAACATTGAAGTTTTAAATGCATACGATATGTATAACGACGTGTCATTAATGGAGACTGATTTTGATTGGTAGTTAAAATCGGATCTTTAGACGCTTGCGGTAATCGGGCGTGCCGGTAAAGGAACAAATTGTGACGTTCACGTGATATTTGTCCATTTAAATAATGCCACTCAGCTATTTTCATTATCAAAAAGTAAGCAATACGTTATTCTAAATGTTTGTGATGTTGGTGACAGTATGTATAGTTAATACTTCCTGGATACGTGGAATATGCAATTTAACGTATTTCATATAAAGTGAGTGAAGTTCACCCGGATATTCTTCAAAAAAGTGAAACATTCGTTCATTTTAGTGGACACTGAGCCAGCAGACAAAAACGAAATTACGAATATAGAACACATATTACCATAGTGTAAATAGGCGTATTGCTTACTTTTTAATAAACCCTAAAAATACGATGATCATTAAAAACGAACACTGATGGCCTCCTCTTTAGAGTTGTTCGTTTTATAAATTTACTCGACAATAAAACCTTAACCAATTGACTCCTAAACCTTAAAAACCCTGAATTTCATGGAAATCGTTAGATACATTTTCAAGAACTCAGTTACATCCACACACACATATGTACATATATATATATATCTAAATACATCATAAAATTACAACGATGTGATAGTTAATTTTTTTTATTTCGAATACGCTGGCAATAAGCAATTCAGCTCCATTCGAGCGAAACACGGTCGAAACCATCTCGGAGATCTTATTACGGATATTTTTAGTTGCGATGAAATAATTAATCACCGAACAACAGGCGTTAAAAAATCGTATAATTAAATCCTAGTATACGGTAAAATTTTTCGCAGCTGATATGTAGAAAAACTTTTCACCATAACTCTCTAATTGTTTAATTGTGCTTTCAGATCGCGTTTTTATTAGTAATCAATACAAACTGACTCGAATTATATATGTCACGTAATACGATGATGTTCGAAACAGCTGTGTAAAACGTGAATTACTTTTGGCGTTTCAAAAAAATAGAACAAATAAAGTGTGACGAAACAATCTTAATACAAGTTACCGTTTTGTTGATATAGGACAGTTTTCGTCATTTCATCAGTTCAGTTGTCTGATCATGGACAGAGTGTGTGTAGCCTTTCTAAAGCCTGAAAATTAATTTACCTTTTATGTAGCTGTTCCGAAAATTATTTATTACGTGTTGACTATGGAGGTTTTTTTTTCCTTTTTTTTGGGCACGTCACTTATTAACTAGGGACCTTTAAATGACACAGAAAAAGAGCAATTTTAATGATACTGCTAATAAGAAGAAACAAATGGCGAAAATAGTATGTGGAGATGGAAAATATAAAAGGCGCAAGAGGGAGTAAGTCAAGTCTCAGAAAATTAGGATATACACAGAAAGTAGAACGCTCAGGAGAAAAAGGTGAACACTCACGGATGAACAACGATGTTGCAAATATATGAATGTAAGAATCGGGAGAGATTAACACGTGAGGAGACTAATAAAAAATGAAAACGGAAGGAAGCTGGTAGAGTACGCCTTCAGAAATAATAAAGACAGTAGAACTTAAACATTCAGTTTCTTTTTCCTTAGCTGATTTCTAAATTATTCTTTCAGCTACGACTAACACTTTATAATTCGCGACTGCATTCTGCATTTGTAACAGATATGCGTGCACTTTTTGTAAAATCTATTTTAATACGTTTTTTCGTTAATCTGGTAGAGAGTTAATAATAGTGGTAGAAATTCTGTTATACAGAATACTCAAAAAAGCGGTTCAGATCAGTTCATCACTTTTATGATCAAATTCCGTTTAATAATTATAATGAAGCTAGAAATTTAGTTTGTGTTCTGTGGTACTTTTTAAAATTTTTTAGCTTTTACAAATTTTTGAAAATGACAAAAAAATCCGGATGAAACTTGAAATATTAACAGAACTTCACCTCGTATCTGAACATCTAATTGACGTCCGAAAAGCAACATATGATCGATGAAAGTAATCTGACCAATCTACCTTAACTAATTGGTGCCGGACAGTTTAGTGCACTGATGAATCGGGCCTACCGATTTTACATTACATATCATTTGTTTCCCTAAAATCGCATTAATAATAAAATTTTATCCTAAAATTGGTTCCCATCCATGATGATCCTTCTCCAGTATTCCCGGCTCTCTGCAGCCTTCTTCAAATTCGCGTACATCTTTTAGTAACGTCGCGACAAATGAATTTCGTGGCCTTCCGTGTCCTCGTCTACCACGTATTTTGCCTTCCAGTGTGACCCGGAGTAATCCGTCATTAAGACACGGCCCGTCCAATTTTTAACCGCGTCTTACTTATCCAGTCAAGTAACGACCTCTTTTGGAATATTCTGTGTAATAGGTCTTAATTTTTTAATTTGTCCATTCAACTTATTTTTTTCATCCTTCGCCAGCACTACATTTCACAAGATTGCAATTTATCTGTATTTCGCTTGCTTATGGTCCAAGTTTTGGCGCCATATAACGCTATATATATATATATATACGTAAACCTTCATTATTCGTTTCCTTAAACTTAGTGCCAATGACAACTAATAAATAAGTTAGATGTTGTGGCTGGTTCAAATAACCAAACTATTAAAGTCGGTCCATTTATGACGAACCAATTAATTAGGGATCCGTGGGGCTAGTCGATGATATGGTTGCGCTGCGGGGTTCGTGTCAATATCGATTGAGAATAAAGGTTTACGCATTTTGCAAGTCGAATAAATGCGAGCCCGGTAAGTGAAATGCCGCGGGCAACTTGGGTCGCTGACACTTATTCGTAGCAGTAACAGGACAAATTCTACTCTGCACGTTTTACAGCTGCTAACTGGACTAATGCGGTGATGACCGAGGTACTCGGTGAAATTTTAAGCACCGCTAGCTATGCTTTCATTGTTCATTTCAGCGTTTTTGCTCGACTGTTTGCAGTTGGAACGGCAAAAAGCAAACAAATGCGCGTCCAGCTGAAAAATACACGGCGATATAGGTGAAAACTTCGCCGTTTGGCGTAAAAGAAAAACAAAAGAAAAAAAAAAAATAGAAAGAAACCGACACAAATGAAACTTGATTTTATTTGAAAGTAGAAAAGATGCTACCTCACGCAATTAAATGGCAAGCTGTTAGTCGATGTTAAACTGTTGCAGAGGCTGGTGCTTCGAACGTTCGAAGTTGCGACCTGCACGTTATCAGATGCTTTGAAAAAATCATTACTAAAAAATAGCTTAATACTGGCCGGAAGCTTCGCATTTTGTTTTGTTCTTTAAAGCTGATTTAACCTCGGCAGGTGAGATATTTTTCGGCTGGTAGGTCACACACATTTTGGCAAAAGTTAGAAGGAGAACGACGCGTTTCAAAAGTTTTGTTTTCCGTCAAAATACCGAATTTTCAATAACGCGGTAGATGCGTCATCGCAGGGAGGACACGTAGAAGCGGCTCGGCCTATTTTTACGTCTCGCGTTAATATCGGCTGCGTGCGTTAGAGAGAGAGAGCGAGAGAGACAGGAAGAGGCTAAAAAAATTAACGACGTCTAGGACGCTGCTAGCGCTGGGCGCCGCCGTCATTTGATAATAACAGGTAAATAGATAAAGAGCGACGAGGAGCCGAAGAAAGTATCAACGAGCGAGAGATTAATTTAATAAAGGAGAATTAGGTTATGTGTAGGAAATGTCCTTTTTTTCTTCTTCTCCGGTCGCTCCTGTTTCTTCTTCGGCTCCGCCTTTTGTTGTCTTCGTCCGAGCCGGACGACGCTGCTAACGATAAATCTTAAGAAAGAAGACGAGAGTGTCTCTTCATCCGTCACCGCAGAACCGCCAGACGGATTGAGCATAGAGAGTTGGTCCTCGATCGAATATCGCCACGGCCGCTTCTTTCATTTTTTTCCCTTTTTCCCCCGATGGTCATCATTACTTTGTGGTGGCTCTTTGTCGATATTAATGAACGTGTCTCTCCTCTCCGGAGTATCGACATAAAAAAAAACGTATCTCGATAGGATGTCATTTTATGTACATGACGCGCGCGGTTCCCGCATTATTCTCGCAGGTTTTGTTCTTAATTCTCTGCTCCTTCATCTCGTTCATCTCCTCGCCGCCGCAGACACCGCAGGTGCTGCTGTCGGTCGACAACAATGAGCCCTCTGCCATAGCGGCCACCACCCCGACGTACATTTCGCGCCCGGATATATACTATATAATAACTTTCATCTGCAGAACTAGCGATAGAAAAGTGCCGCTTGATTCATTAATGACGCCGTCTCTCTCGGCCACGGTAAGCTCGTAGCTGCTACTGCTATTTTCCAACGCATCACTGCATAATCACGATGATGATGATGATGATGATGATGACGACCACGACAACGACAATGACGGAATACGGCGAGGATTAGTAGAGTTTAAATGGTCCCGTTTTCGGTAGCCCGTGCTGGCTACGTCTACGGTGACGGACGGAAGAAGAACTAGCGAGGTACAGAACGAGACACTGGATTGACATATAAACCTGGATAAATGATGAACGACCATGCGAGACTAAACCAAAATATGCAATAATATAATTTTAATGGGCAAATTCAAATAGTCGTTGTTTTCCTCTTCACTTTTCTCTTATCCTTCGCCGGTGCAGCCGTGTTTACTTCTCTCCCTGCATCCTAACGGTGCATGGAAAATGAAACACACACAAAATAACAACAAAAACAACAAAAAAGAAATACCGGGAAAAAATCGGCTCGTTGTTGCAGCTTGACGCCGTCATTATTTGTAATTACAATTTGAAATTAGACATAGCGGTTCAGGCTGCCCGGCGGTGCTGATGTATAATTTAAGCCAACGCGCCGCGGACGGTCAGCCAGTTCGCTCGGTTATACGGTCGGCAGTAATTGGCGTTGGCCGTTCTCTGCTTATTGGCCGAGGAGAAGGTTATTACTCGAATGCGGCAGGTGGATATGTCACGATTTTGAACCGATAAATAGCGATCGTTCGGCAAAGGCGCATCTAGCACTTTTCAACCGGCACAGCAGTCACTGACGACGAAGAATGTCGGTATGCAGGCGAATTTCTGCTAAATCGGCTCGAAAACCGTCTCTGGCACGAATACACACGGTAGGGGTCAGTTCGCGCGCGCTGGTAAGCTGCACACCCTGACGTAATTTGTACAGTGCGGATAAAGACATATTATTCGCGTTTAGGTAACGCGATTTCGAAACTCGCTGATCTTCTCATTATCTGTTGAACGCAAAAAAATATGTTCTTCTTTTTATTTTTTTCGATGTAAATATGCGGTTTCGTAAGGTTTTTTTTTTTTTTTTTTTAGGCGAAACAGTGAAAATTCATTGAAGAAGGAAAAAATTGTATTTTTTAATTAAAGCTAATAGTCACCAAGTGACGTCATGGCTCCTATCCTGTAGTATTTCGCAGTTGTATGATCACTATCGTGCGGCGAAAATTAAAAAATGATTTTACGCAGGAGTAACGGCTGAGTACCGGTGACAGTACTTTTCAATTATGTAGCGGCCGAAAACAAAAATTTACAATGATCGTATTATATTAGCTGAAATGTAACAATATGCTTTGCAGGTACTACAAAACATGTCGTCATTAGAGGGTAATGTAATGAAAATGTTATGAAAATGTTATGACAATGTTATGAAAATGTTATGAAAATGTTATGAAAATGTTATGAAAATGTTAAGAAAATGTTATGAAAATGTTATGAAAATGTATGTATGTATTTCCCGTTACGGTTTTAAATATTTTACACTTCTACGTAGTAACAAATTACACCAAGCTGTTGAGGAAAAAAATATTTCGACCATGCCGAGGAAACACATACATATAATAATACTATTTCGGGAGGGAATTGTCGAACGGGCTTTTGAATTTTTCAAATTTGGACATTTATTTAAGTAAGAGTGGAATTTTTGTCGTGTAAATTTCTTAACAAATTTCCTAACGAAAGATTTCATTCTTACCGGCGAAATTATTTAAATGTAGGCTTAATATTTTGCGTTATTTCGAGGTCGATAGTTATGCGAGATGGAAAATTTATTTTTTCCCACAATTCCGGATGTCGCTTTGTCTTTTCCGCAACTGTTTAAAATGCTCGGTAAAAATTGCGCTCATTTTATAAGTGTTTAATTTTTCAGAATTCTGACAATGTCAAAAACTCCGCTGTCCAGACACCATCCGAAAGTGGGTACAGAAATCGATAGATTCCGGAAGCCTTCTATTAAGAAACACGATGTTGATGACGTAATAAACAAAATAAAATAATTTGCCTACCGCTGAAATCGAAAAGGTCTCCTTACCGGTAGGGAAAGGTGATTTGTCTACTTTACCTTCGGCGATGTATCGTTTTAACTGGAAATACACGTTCAAAAAAAAAAACATATATATTTTTTTTAATCTTATATGCGATGGAGAATCAATAAGTTAAGACTTGCGCCTAGTTTCTACTTAAATTAACGTACAACCCTTCACTCCGACTTAAACGAATCCGGTTTTCATTCTCTATCCCTTCGCGAAAGAATGAAACCGGTATCAACTTGTTTTTGCTTCATTTACAGTGTCCGAAATGGAGCGTCCTGTGAATTGGTCGTCCGACACTGAGAGGCGAAGTGCGGTTTTTGTGGGCAAAAAATCATAACCCCACTGAAATTCATCGACAAATATGTGTAAAGTGTACGGTGATAAAGACATTTCCAGACCTACATGGTGTGCAAATGGTGCCCCGTATATGTTCGAGGAAGGACGAGATTGTGTGGAAGATGAAGCGCGCAGCAGCGGTCGGTCGTCAACTTCGCACGCAGATGGAAACGTTAAGCGCGTCGAAATTCTCATTCTTTCGGATGATCGTCCATGTGTTTGATCACTTAAAAACAGCCCTGCCTGGGAGGAGAGCGTTTCGCGAACGACGAAGAAGATGAATTGTTTCGGGCGAAGGTGGACGGACGTTTTTTTCAAAGAAGGCATAGAAAAATTGTTGGTACCACGTTACGACAAGTGCTTGAATATTTTAGGCGAATACGTGTCGTAAAATAGAGAAAAGATATTGAAGATTTCAAAAATATACTTACATATTTTTTAGGGTTTTTTTTATCGCGAAGTGTGACTTACTTATTGATCGTCCCTCGCACATCCGAATTCCTTTCTTTTATTCGAAATGAGCAAAAAGACTCGAACTAAATATATATATATATATATATATATATATATATATATATATATATATACACACATATGTATATGCATGTACACACACACACACATATATATATATATATATATATATATATATATATATATGTATATAATAAATTCTGGCAATATAAACTCAGTACTTGTGGAGGTTAAATTTCGAGGGGTAGGTACACGTTAGAATGTAGGCGAAACGTGGTGTGACGAGTGAACTAGGAGAAAATCGAGATGGACGCGATGCTGCTGGTGAGAGAGCTGATGATAAATATGTGTCACGCAGGAAGGCGATATTTCCGACAATCGAACTAAGCAGGTTAGACGGTATTAAAAATGTTGCGGATTAAATCGATTATTAATCTTCCGATCGGATTATTCGCTTAGCGTACGTGACTTACTAATCTCGGCTATCGTTTATTATCTTCCATCTTACGTGCCGCTGATACGATGACAAGACATTTTCGTGTCAGTAATATCAAAAGCTGTTCCCCGTTCGACCCTTTTTCCTTTAAATTACTCTCCGTCTGCGTCTAATGTTGCCTGCTTTTGTGATAGATTTGTTTGGATAGGTCATTTAATGTAATTATAGATTCCGGCACAAACTGCGTCCTCTAAACGTTCTGGAGTAGATTTTTCGCATCAGCTATGCTCTCGCAAAGAATGTTGAGATGCGCGTGGGTGAATCTCTACTATGCTTTCTCCCGTATTGGCCATAGGTGCAAACATTTTAATGATTGCTTCAGACGCTGCTGCTGTCTGCTCCCATTAGAATTCCCATTAGAATTTCCATTAGAAACAAGGTGTACTATTGACTAGACTCCTCCCGGTGGTACATTTAACAAATGAGATACACCGAGTGTCGTCTCAGCTGTCTTTCAATGTGTAATGCCGATGTAACACATATACCCACTGATTTTTATCGTTTGTCAGGAAATCACTTTTCTTCGCTTAATTTTACGACGTTGCACCTCTTTCGAATAATAGAACAATCAGAACTAGATTTCACGAATGAAATGACCAGATTAAATAAAACCCGCCGAAAGCACCGAAGAAAGCGGTTGATACTATGGAAATGCACGAATGAAGATTACGAATCTCGATCGCAGTACCTAACGTGACTGCGACCATATTAGAAAAATACGTAGCTCCTAACGAAGAAAATAGCTTGATATTTTCACAAAATCGACTTTGAAAGTATAAGAAAAAAAGAAAAACAAGTTTTTTGCGGCGACGAACAAAGCGATTACATTTATAAATTTAACTAGACGGGGGGGGGGGGACGTTTGAAATTCCGTTTACCGTGAAATACTTTTAAACAAATTTTTGTAAGTAAATTTTAAAATACAGGGAAATAACGTGCCGAGAGTGGTTTCAGAATTACCGAAAACTGTTAGCATATTAAATTAGAAAGTTGTAATTTAAATCATTACCGTGCATATTACAAAATTGGATTCGCGCCGAAAGAATTAAAATTCAGTAGACCAATTCTTCGTATTATATACTGGGTAATTCTAGAACTTTTTAAAATCAGTATAAACAAGACCCGAATGAAAATTGTTAAGTATTTTTATCTTGCTTCTTTCGAGATTTTTACTGTTTACATTGATGCACGTCACACTCACTTTACGTGAAAGGTGTCGTTAATAATTTAGAAAGTTATTCGCGTAAAATTTCAAAAAAATTACATTTTAATAAACACTATAATAATAGCGAGGATATTTGAACGTATTTCAGCGTACACCAGTGTTTATAGAAGAGAAAAGTATCATATTAGGCGATAATTGCGCTAAATTTAGTAAGTTTAATAGCATTCGAAAAAAATTAGAGAAAAATTAAGTGTATTTTAAAAAACAAGAAAAAAAATAATCAAAAGTTTTTTTCGTTACGTAATATTTCTGGCGGGTTGTGTGTGTTTCTATTTCTTTTGTTTAGGCATCTAGGTGTCGGGTTTTGCAGGATATATGTCAGGTTTTTTATCTATTTCCGTCGTTATTTGTTGTTTGCGTTCGGGTGTTCCAGTTCGCTTCTGATGATGGTCGCTATAAGCTGACCGAAACGTTAAGCGTTCTATTCTTGAATTAAATACATTTCATTTTCTAAACGCAGTTGTCACCGTAAGTTTATTTCACCATTATTAATCAAAAGTAGACCATTTCTTGCCGCAGAAATTAATAAAATTCGAAAGTCTACCGACTGCTTTTTTTCGGTTAGGTTTGCACCCTTCACTACAACGAACACGGATATTTTCACAGTTCTCTTTAATATTTGAATAAATTACCATGAAGATAAAGAATTCGAAAAAAACGTCCTTTGCTTAACAATTTTATTAGCTACGAAACTGAACTAAACCTTTTTTCTTTTTTTTTTTTTTTTTTTTTTTTTTTTTAAATTAAATTTTTACTATATTTGTCAAAAGTATAAATTAAATTTCTTTTTCTTGTGTCGAGAAATAATATTTTTTTAGATTGAAAAAAACCCATTGAAAACAACGGTTTATTATTATTTTTAAATTTACGTAACGACTATCGGCTAGAAGCACAACGGATGAATATAGGTTTATATATATGAAATAAGAGTTATATTGAGTAGTATAGCTTTGCGTGGTGCAGGAAACTGATTAAGTTGGAAAGGATAGTAAGTCGTCAGAGAGGATATTAGGCAAGGAGGGGGGAAGATTATGTGCTAATCTGAGGTAATTGAACTGAGCACATCATCCGACGATATGGAGAACGGAAAAATCGGAGTTACATATGTTGCAGATTGGAGCCTTTTGTAGTAGCCATGCGTGAATTGCGTAAGTCTCCCCGCCGAAGTCTGGTAACCATTACATATCATCTCTCCTCCGGTTCAGGTGAGTCATCCGTGGTCGGATAAGCTGTTTAATTTTTTGGTTGTTTGTACAAATTCCAGTAAATATTCACTTAGGCATAGTTACAGTATTTATTTTAACCCGCGATATGGACAGTACTGGTGAAATATCTGGAAAGAAAATAAATATAAAACTTTCGTTTATCTTATTTTTTAAATAAATTAAAATGAATACGAAGTATTTAATATTCTAGAAACATTTTTAGGATAATACTACCATCGGACATATGAGGTGCAGGCCTGAAACAAAATTGTTTCACCACTATCTATATTCGATTTTTCGTGTTAGTTTTATCACGTGTGTTGTGCGTTCGTATATTTCTGTTCGAATATTTATCGAAGTTTGCGTCTCGTTCGTATACGCGAACTCGGCTCACTGATATTCGTCTGCGCGACGTGTCGCGTACTCGTTATCAGTTTTGCCTTCCTCCGCTGCAGAAGACATGATACATCCGCCGAAACTCCGTCTCGGCAACGAAAAAGCCAAATCTACTGATAAGGCTCTTGTTCAGCCTAAACAGAAATCTAATCAAACCACACCCGTTCCACCGCACTCCGATTCAGTCAGCGACTATCAAGTACCGATGGACACTGACGGTAGCATCTGCGAAGTAAAATCTATACATTCCGGTTCACACACACACAAATGATACCAGGTAACAACTTTTCAATTAATAATAACTGCGCCGCCGATTCATATCAACAGCAACGCTCTAATAATGATAGTAATATTCTTAGCGAAGTAAATACGACCAATTCCGATGTGCTAATTCAAACAAAAGATAGTCTCTTACAAAATACAATGCCGATATCTAAAAATAATAAAAACGATTCCGCAAAAGTACCCCCAATTAAAATTATCCGAGATACAACATTATCAAATACGCCGGAATGGCAAGTTGTTAGCTATCATAAAGACAATAAAAAAAGACAAAGGGAAATAAATCCGTGCTCGCCCGAACCCGATCAAAAAGTTAAAATTATAACAAAAAATAGATTCTCTCTGCTGCAAACGGAACACTGCGGTGATGGAGAAAACTCCCCCACCAACAGTCAAGTATTAAATGAACCCAAGAAATAAATGAAACCTCCACCAATATTTATTCCAAGTGTAAACAACTTTCAAAAGTTGAAAGAAAAAATTGAAGAAAGTTTACCCTCTGATTCCTTCAGCTATAAAACTATTAATGGCAATGGTCTAATTAAAATGACCGCTAAAGGCCCCCAAGACTATAGAGATATAGTTAAAATATTAATTAAGGAAAATGCAGCGTTTCATACATATCAATTAAAAGAAGAACGACCATTTAAAGTTGTATTAAAAAATATTCACCCGTCAGTACCAATCGAGGATATAAAAGCTTCTTTGGCCGAAAAGGGACATCAAGTAAGAAATATAGCAAACATTAAACGCAGATTATACAAACATCCACTGCCGCTATTTTTCATAGATATCGAACCTAGCAGTAATAACAAAGATATATACAATATTGAGTACTTATTAAACGCCCGGGTTCGATTTGAACAACCTAGGAAAAAAAGCACTATAGTTCAATGTATGAGATGCCAGTTATATGGCCATACAAAAGCGTACTGTACGAGACCATTTAGATGTGTCAAATGCGGACAAGGACATGAAACATCCAAATGCGATAAAGATAAAGGCACGGATGCTTCCTGCGCTCTTTGCAATGGAAAACATACATCAAATTATAAGGGATGTGCTGTTTATCAAGAAATATTAAACAGGAGGAATAAAGCACAAAAGGTAAACAATTTAACACAACATAATACGCAAATAAAACAAATAACCCAAGGGGGTGTTCCATATAACGAAAGAGATTTTCCTCAAATTAATAAAAACTCACTGAACGGAAATGCAAGTAATTTTAATCCTACTTACGCCCAAGTTTTAAATGAAAATAAAATAAGTAGTAATCCGCATCATATTTATCATGATAATACTTCAAATACCGAGGTCATTTTAAACAAATTCGTGAAAGAAATTAAGGATGTATTCATCCAGATGCTAAATCAACAAAATAATATGATAAATGGACTAATACAAACAGTCATGTCTGTCTTAATAAACAAAAAATGAACTTTTTAAAAATTGTTACTTGGAATGCTAATGGCATTCTGCAACGCAAAGCAGAAATAGAATTATATTTGAATCAAGAAAAAATAGATATATTATTAATATCGGAGTCCCATATTACAGATGTAAGTTACTTTCATATTAATGGCTACTCGTTTTATAATACCCCCCATCCGGATGGTACGGCCCATGGAGGATCAGCTATAATAATTAAAAACAATATAGCACATCATGAAATTGTAAAATATCAAGAAAACTATCTTCAGGCAACCAGTATAAAAGTTCAGTGCGTAAATAAAAACATAGTAATGTCTGCGGTGTACTGCCCACCTAAACACAAAATTCTTCATCATCAGTTCAACTCTTTCTTACGTACTCTTGGTAATACATATATAGTTGGAGGCGACTATAATGTTAAAAACACGTACTGGGGGTCGAGGCTGATTACATCTAGAGGCAGAGAACTCAAGAAATCATTGGATTCTAACGGATGCAGCATCACAACGATTGGATCGCCAACATACTGGCCTACCGATAGAGAAAAAATTCCTGACTTACTAGATTTTTTCATAGTCAAGGGACTAGCTTCAAACCACATACTAACAAAATCAGAGTTTGGTCTTTCATCTGATCATTCCCCAGTGATTTTTATAATAAGCAATACTGTTATAACTAAAAAAACCAAACCAAAACTTCATAGTAAACACACAGATTGGGAAATGTTCCGAGAGGAAGTCGAAGAAAATACCACACTACGCGTATCAATCCGGAATAAACTTGACATAGAAAACGTATTACAGCAATTTATTAAAACCATTCAAGAAGCGGCTTGGAACAACACACCGCAAATTAGAACAACTTCACCAGTTATTTGTTATCCAACACAAATCCTGAACGAAGTAAAATATAAGCGTAAATTAAGAATAAGGTGGCAAATAAGCAGACATCCAGGAGATAAGAGGAAATTGAATAAACAAGTAAAAAAGGTTAAACAATTACTTCAAAAGCTAAAAAATGATACTTTCAATCAATATGTATCTTCCTTATCTCCTATTGATAACGAGTACTCATTATGGAAAGCAACGAGAAGTTTAAAGAGACCAAAAAATCCAGTCCACCCTATTAGGAAATGTGATGGCAGCTGGGCTCACAGTGATAAAGAAAAAGCGGAAGAATTCGCTAAACACCTTGCCAACGTCTTTACTCCAAATCCTGGAGACGATACACTACCTACGAATGAAAATAACTTTAATGTCTATCCTCCTATCAAGCCAGCATCACCAGGGGAGATTAAGGCTGCAATTAAAACTATGAACCCCAAAAAAGCGCCAGGCTACGATCTAATAACCGCTAAGATCTTAAATGAGTTACCGCGCAAAGGGTTACTGCTATTAACATATATATTCAACGCTATGCTAAGATTAACCTACTACCCTGCGCAATTAAAATTTTCGCAAATAGTAGTAATACCGAAGCCTAATAAACCACCTACAGAGGTTGCCTCATACAGGCCTATCTCATTAATATCAGTGATATCGAAATTATATGAAACCCTGTTATTAAAAAGAGTACTTCCTTTAGTTAATGAATATCAGATAGTACCATTTCATCAGTACGGATTTAAAGCTAAACACTCTACAGTCCAACAAGTACATAGAGTGGTACAACAGATTGAATCTGATTTAGAGGAGAAAAGGATTTGCGATGCCATATTTCTGGATGTAAGTCAGGCTTTTGACAAAGTATGGCATAACGGTTTATTGTATAAAATAAAAAAAAGTTTTCCAAATCACTATTACGAGTTGTTTTCATCGTACTTGGACGAAAGGTACTATCAAATCAAGTATGGAGATGAAGTATCTGACATATATCCAATTAAGTCAGGAGTTCCACAGGGAAGTGTTTTGGGGCCGTTATTATACCTTATTTTTACAGCAGATATACCGGTTGAAGACAATTCCTTAATGGCAACTTTTGCGGATGACACCGCACTACTATGCTCTGATTTAAGCCAAACAAAAGCAAATAGTAAATTACAAAAAGCCGTGAATAAAGTTATGTCGTGGTGCAAGAAATGGCGAATTAAAATAAATGAAAATAAATCAACACATATAATATTTACAAATCGACATATAGAGCCAGAAAATATAAAAATCGACAACAAGATAGTCCCAATCAAAAAAGACGTTAAATACCTAGGCTTGTACCTAGACCAGAAGCTAACATGGCGTAAGCACATTGACACAAAAAAAACTGAACTTAGAATCAAAACTAACAAACTACACTGGCTATTAGGAAAACGGTCCCAATTGTCCTTGGAAAATAAACTATTATTATACAACCAATTACTCGCTCCAATATGGAAGTATGGATGCGAATTGTGGGGCTGCAGTGCAAAGAGCAATGTTATGAAAATTCAAAGATACCAAAATAGTACTCTAAGGTCAATCGTCGGCGCCCCATGGTACGTAAGGAACAAAACCATTCACGATGATCTTCGCATGGATTATGTAGCTGACGTTATCAACAGGATGGCAATAAAACATCAGGAGCGATTATATAACCACACAAACTGGTCTGCAATTGGCCTACTGGATAATTCGTCACAAACGCAAGTGCGCAGACTAAAAAGAACAAAACCTTTAGACTTGGTTTAGTGTAAAAAAAAAAAAAAAACCTTTGCAATAATTATTCAAACACAAAGTTACTAATACAGGGACTAGTCACTGGACTACGAACCCTTCACGTCAAAATCATTTATCATATCAGCTACCGATAGCCAATAGGCTAGAAATGGCTTCTAAAAAAAAAAAAAAAAAAAAAAACTATCTTTTTTTTTCCCGGTGGAGCCCATACACCATTTTTAACTGGCAATGGTCATTACAGCACAAGGGCCAAGGTGAAAAGGCTACTTCATAATTTACCTAGTCTCTAAGAAACACGAGTAGCATTCGTATGCGCGTTGGATCATCATTTGACAGGATAGTCGAAAGTGGAACACCGGCAAAAGCGAAGCGGGCGAACGCTGCACATTAACAGGTGTTTCACCGAAGGATAAGAAGAGCCGGAACAGAAAGGGCACGTGAGTGGAGGAGTGTACCTTCAAGTATATAATTGTGGGAGACCGCCGTATGCCCGACCCGAAACCGATTTAGCAACCGAATATTTCCGACGCGTAAGGTAAAGAGAAGGAAACCATGGATCGGCTGTAAATTTTATGCTTTTCATAAAGGATAGTTCCCTTTGCCACTGGCTAATTCATTCAGCCATCATACGTTCATGGAAATAAACCTTCATTTCGTAGATTGGTGGCGCTGCTAACGGCATCGATGCAAGCAGAGCTAACTTGGACGCCAAGTCAACTCGCTCTTTACCTTGAATTCCCATATGAGACTAGGCACCCACAACAGCATTGCCTGATTTCTTGTTTGATGGAGCAGCTTCGACGTATAGTTGACTTTCAAGGCCAATATATCCTTGTTGTTCTGTAAGGAAATCGATTTTAGAGAAGCCAAATAGTCAGTTATTAAAAGTATGCTTCTATTCATACATCCTGTCTGCAAGCAATACAATTCTGCTTCCTGTACCGAGCAGTAATCATTTAGATGCAACGAAGTAATTTCACTGCTGATGTCATATGCGCACGCGATTGGAGATGGGGAAATATTCGGGTCTGCTTTTGAAGCATCAGTGTATATGTGTACAAAGAGTCGGAATGGCTATTGATTATTTCGCGACGCGATGAGTTATGTTCGCAATTGGTCCGCGAGTTATTACCTCTACGAGAGATTGTAATAAAGGGTGTCAGGATTTGGCAATTGCACGTCACTATCGATAATTTGTTTTATTATCGTGCACGGTAGTAGAAGAACGGATTAGGCGAAGTGGGGGTATGCCACTAAGGAAACAAGCGCTTGCTGATGGAGAAGTTCGGCGAAGACCAAAAATTAATCCGACGGATATATGATGTATTGAATCAAGTGAACTGAGTAACGACTGACTAGCCGAGGAGTACACCTGGCACCCATAAGTTTATCTGGAAAGGATATGGGCTTTATAAATGGTGATAAGCAAATGGATAGGAGATTGGATGAGATTGATATATTTAGGTCATCAATAAATAATCGGGCTCTCATTGGCGGCCTAATACAGCAGGAAACGTCATTAATAAATACGATGAACAAAGTCACACTCAGAGCGGATCCCTGGGGGATTCCATTCTCCATAGGAAGAGGAAATGACATCACAGAGCCTACTTTTACTTAAGAAATGTAGGATAAAATTTCCCATTTTGCTATTTGTTCCGAATTTTTCAGTTTAAGTAGCAAGCCGTACCGTGGTCGAATGCTTTCTCAATGTCGAAAAACATTGAGTACAGACATCGTCCATTACTTCGGGCATGAAGAATTTTCCTTTGAAGGCTAATAAGATGAGATAAAGTGGATTTACGCGTAAAGCCGCCAGCCTATACGGGGGAAATTAAGTTATTCGATTCGAGATAAAGCAGTAGCCGTCCATTAACCATTTTCTCCATTACCTTCGATAGAGCATTGATTCTGGAAATCGGACGGAAACAATTAGGAAGAAAGGGATCATCATTAGCCTTAAGGATCGGAACTACAACTGTGGTTTTTCAAGCTCATGGCATATCATCAATCGACTATATTTGATTATAGATGTAGAGAAGGAACACTTTAGCTGGGTTAGGAAGACGTTTGATCATGAAAGGGTGGATGGCATCGGCGCCGGGGGCCCCTTATATTTCGTTTTATAGGTTAATTGATGGTTAAGTTCAGAAAGTGTGAACGGAAGATTAGAATTGTCATCGCTCTCGGAAGAGAAGGATATCGGTGTTTTCTCAGCTTTTGCTTTAAGAGATAGAAAGTCAACAGAGTTTGAGAAAGAGCAAGATACTTTGGAATAGTGTAACGCAAAAGCATTTGTTACAGACTGCGAGTCAGCAACCAAACTATTATTTATTAACCAGGGATGGGGAAGAGGATGAACTAGGAATTTCGCTTAGCGATTTAATTTTCTCCCACGTAGTACTTGTAGGTGTAGATGAAGAGATCGAATTAACAAAGGATTTCCAGGATTCACGTTTACTTATGCGGATTAAGAGCCGAGCCCTTGCCCTGTGCTTTTTGAAACTGATCAAGTCAGATAATGCCTTCGAAGATTTGTAATTCCTTAGAGAAATATCTGCTTGGATTTCTGACACGGGACAGGGCAAGTTCGTCTTACGAAGCGGGATTTGGGGATAGTGACTAAAGCTGCGGAATTCATAGCATTTATTAGTATATTTAAATTGTGCTCAACTGAAGGCGAAAAATCTATGGAAACTGCTACTTTAGATTTGTACGGCTTTCCGGAATCAAAAGTAGCTGGAATTCGTAGAGGATTATTACTAGAAGGAGAGTCCTAAATAAGTAAGAATAGGAGAGTGATCACTGGAACATAAGTCCTCTAGGACTGTTAATGTGAGAAGAGGGAAGAGTGATGCGGAAGAAAAAGTAAGATCAATTGTGGAGAATATATTATAGGAGGAATTGAAATGGGTGTGATTGGGGGCGGGGGGGGGGGTGTAAGCAGAATTAGATCACTGAACAGGACACTGTTAACAATCGTGGTCACCCGTCAACACGTATATGTGGTTCCCCATGGGGGAAAGTGAGCATTGAAATCGCCAAGTAAAATCGCTTGGGCGCCTAGTGCACATATGAGCGATTGAATTTTACTTCGTGTAACATTAGTGGTGGCTTTGAAGTAACAATTGGCGACAGTCAACGGGGAAACACGAAAATTTGGCATTCTTACCGAAATTGCTAAGGAGTGCAACGTGATATTACTATAGGAGTGGACTGCAGGGCAGCTCACATGTACAAATATTGCCACCGCACCGCAAGCGATTACACCTTGTTCGTCACCTAAACAGAAAAGGTTATAGTTTTTCAACTGCGGCCTGTAGGTCCGTTTAAAATGAGTCTCTTGCAGGCAGATAATGGCAGGAGAATAGGTGTTTATTAATATGTTGAGCTCTTTTCTATGTATTTGTAGAAGCCCCTGCAATTCCACTGCATAATAATATAATTGCACGCTATTTTTAACGGAAATAAGGGAAGCTATAAGGGTATTATCTGTTAAAGTGAAAGGTGACACGTTAGCATGCTTGTCAACTGTTATCGTCCTCCGACGTTATTTTTGGCGAGGGGGTTCCTGTAATATTTTAATTACATGAGTGCATACCAGCTTTAACGTGCATTTCTGGATGTAAAGAACATATTCATAATCTCAAGGTTATAGGACTTTTTTCTTTTTTTTTTTTCGTTTCCCTGCAAAATTTTCTAGGCGAAATTGGTCTTGAAATGCAGGTCAATAACGAACCTATACGTAATATGCAGTCCAGAAGCGTTTACCTTGTAAACTACCCCAAATACTTTCTTCGCAGATAATTACTATTTCAATAATTTTTTTCTTTTTTAAGGTGTCTTTTCTGTTATTTTTGTTCTAATCTCGCCGAATATGGACATTATAACCCAGCGCAAGTAATGATTTCCGATATTAGGTAACGGAATTTGAATCAAGTTCCCCCGAACTGAACATTGCAGCAGAATACGTTACAGTAGCTCTGGCTGCGTAGCAGATGGTTGATTAAAAACGTTCTTTGCAAGTACTGCTTAAATGTGTACGTATTATTATAAAATTTATCGGATATAGAAAAAATCTTTGCCCCTATTTCCACACTTCTAACTTAGTTTTTTTTCGGCAATGATTAAGCATTTGGATTTCTGAAACAAATATCTAAGAGGGGAGCTTCTTTCCTTGGAGCTAAAATGCTGTTAATCTAACTGCATCTTTTTCCTTAAGTGGATTGCATTATTTTACACTTTACGCGTTTGCCTCTATATGATGCGTTTTAACGCGTGCAGTTTTCGATTCGTACAACACAAGCAAAGCAGCGTAAAAAATCAAAGGGGCATTAATAAATATTCCCTTTAGCCGTGTTTTCTGTTTTTTGAATGATCTATAATTTCACTTAATATCGACGGAGAACGAAAATATAGCTTTCTGATGAAGTTCCATGTAAGATTTAATATTTTTACTTTTTATTTTCTACTCCGGTATTCGATTAAGTGCTAGGGAATATTTTAATACTGAAACACACACACACACACACATTATGTGTTCCGTGATGTACACACAGCGTTACGTTTAATAATTTGAAAAATGGTATTATCGAAGCTGCACTTTCGAAGATCGCAAGTAGTTATTGAAGGAAACCTGTGTGTTCTAAATGTATTTAATGAAATTTTTAGGATAGTATAGTTCCGGATTTTCGGTTTCGCCAAAATCTCCCCCTTCTTTGATCAACCTCTAATTATTTGTACATATATGGAATATTATCGATTATCCGAAAAAATCGTTTTTCCGAAATTGTCAATCCCCGATTATTTCGGATAATCGGTACTTCATTGTATTGCATATTGTTACCGATAATAGATAAGTCGTATTTTTAGTATAAATGTTTTATGATAAAATAACTGCCAGAAGATGGCGCTGCACTTCAAACCTATTTCCAAAACTCAATATAGTAAAAGCTAGTGTAGTCGTCTGTCAAGCGAAAGAAATCCATTCCAGTTTCGTTGTCAAGCGTGAGTGTTGCGCTCAAAGTAATATAACAGAGTGCACATTAACACTTGGCGCGTATTTTAGTATTACTGAAAAAAATCATAATGCCACCCTCTTCTGCTATTCCTCCAACCACCCTTTTTTGTTTCATCTCTGTACGGTTCATTAGTTAATTTTTTCCGACCTGTTCTAATCCAGACGGACCAAGTGGTGTTAACAGAATAAGTGTTACATCTGATACGTGATCGACTGAAGGTTAATCTGAGATCACCTGAATTCGTGATGTCAGCGCGTTTCGGTTGTTTTATGAACGGACTTCCTCCGCTTGGCAGATTATAGATCTCGGTTTAAAAGCAGATTTTATTATTGTATTATGAAATCAACGTAATTAAGGAAGTTCAGTTAATTTCAGCTGGCTCCGCGAATCGCTCACTGCTCGCAAGCTAGAGTCTAAGAGTGAATTGTATCGCGGAAAATAAATTAAATATTTGTCACTGAAAATCGTGTATAAAATATCAATATCAACATATATACGCTTTGATAAATAATGTAATGACTCTCTGAGAATTGCGTTAGTAACAATAATAAATTATTTCATTATGCATAAAAGAGAACATATTATAATTAGTAACAAATATTAATGCGTGTCATAAATAATACCAAAATGAAATCAGTATTGCTTTTTTCGTTTAATCGTACACTCGACGAGTATGTAGTTTTGTTAGTTAAGAAAGAATAAAATCTTTTCAATTATATATACATATATACATATATATATGCATATATATATGTGTGTTCGTGTGTTTAAGTTAAAAAAAAAACCGAATTCACTTTCAACAGCAAAATAGAGATAGCCGATAATCCTGTTCTAAACAATTTTAATATATAAAATAAATAGGCCCTTTCATTTTATTTCTTTTTTGAAAAATACAAAGCCTATGTTTACGAATTAAAATGACATAAAATGAAAGTCTCAAACTTCGGCAGAGAGTTACGGTTCACTATGTGCCAGATTCAACATAGCACTGTAGGCATAAATTTGCCGAAAAATGGCGCACGAGTTCTTTAATGTTGTATTCATGTCCTACATGTTTCACACATACACACACAAAAAAAAAAAAGAAAGAAAGAAAGAAAGAAAAGTAAAATAGAATTTGTATGATGGTAAATTTTAAAATATTTTAATGGCCAAAAGTTCTATATAAAAAATCAAAAAAAAATCAAAAAATATTTTCAAAAATTATATCATTTCAGGTGGGCCATTCTGCAAGAAAGTTACTTAACTCTTAAAGCGACTACAAAAATTTTCGTTATTGCTCTGTACATATCGAATCGGGTATATTAATTGACGAAAAATACTGTTATGTTTAAAAATATTATGTTTCATGCCTTAAAATTCACACACACACACACACTGGAATAGGAGTGAGTAAGTAAAAAAGTAAGCGGGCGGCGTGCCTGTTGAATTATTATTTTGTGAAAATAAAAATTTCGAAACAATCTGATACTGTTTGATAATATCACAATGATTAAACTGGCAGATGGAGTGCATGGAATTTGTTCGAAATTTCACGGTTAAAATTTGTTCAAGTTTCACCGATGGGTTAAAATTGTCGAATGTTGATGAGGAAATTTACGAAAGCGTAAACTCTTCTAAGAACAGTAACAAATAGTAGGCAGGATAAGGGTTTGCTGGGCGCGAACGATAGACGCATTCGCCAATTTACCGTGCACTGTAGCAGATTAAACAATTTCCAAAATCGTAAAGGCTTTTCGTTCCATTCGGCGCCGTAGAAAGCGTTCCCGACTTTCTCGTTCACTTCTAAGTAGTACTGTCCGTCGACGCAAAAATAGTACAAGGAAATGATCGCGATTAGAATATTCGCGTTGCATTCGACCATTTTTATCACGGTTTGTTGTCCGCTGTTAGTCTCGAACAGTAAATAGACGTTCAAGGCAATCACCGGAATGGCGAATAAGACCACAGCCAGCGCGACGTCTCGGAAGCAAGCGATCAGTTCGCCAGCGTAACTTATCAGAGCTTTATGCTGTCGAACATATTTCAGAAATAGCCAGGCGCAGCCACGGTCGGACGACCGGTCTTGCAGCGAGGAATCCGGCTGCGGTTCGACGAGGTGCCGGTCACCGGATCCGATTGCAGTCGTCAAAAATTTCGTTTCCAACTTTAAAACTTCATTCAGGTAGTAGTGCAGACAGATAGGCGACATTACGCTAAACCCGTGACCTACGTGCAACACGAACTGCGCCGCGAACGATACGAGATATTTGCTCCAGCTGTTGATCGGTTGCAACGGATTCCACATCGGTATCAGAAGATATTTCGTGAAATCCGTGTTGTCGACAGCGTTGTCCGCAATCAAACTGGCAGCCAAAATTAGACGAAATAAAGGCGGCGCAACGAGCATCATGTACACTGTACAGGTGATCGCGCTAAATGACCGTTTGACCGTTTCCCGATCAGCGCGATACTCGCCAACGATATCGCTGCTCTGGTACGAGCGCAAATTATCGGAGAACATCCGATCGGCGGTAGCGATCAACAGATTGATTCGATGTTTCTTGGTCCGGACCAGAAAGTATAAAATGCCGCAAAAATTGTACGTTAAGTAAATCATCTGGTACAACAAATCGGCGACTGCGAGCCGATTTAGCACGATCGCTAAAAGTTCACCGAGCAGAAGTATCATGGAGCAGCAACAGGCGAACGCAAAGCGAACATTCCCCGATGCAGATGGTGAACAGAAGGAAACGTTCAAAGCAAACTTTAACACGGCGTCGAATACGACGCTCTCACGAAGGCGGAACAATTTCATCATTTTAGTCGGTTATTCCGTTCGTGTTTTTTGTTGTTTCGTTTTTATTTCAATTTGAAAGAATCGGCGACGTTACCGCTCATTCGAACATCGACGTACAATTTTTTAATCGACCCGACAACTAACTCGATTTTTGTCGTTCCACTTTCAATTCGATTAATGATAATTCGCGCTCCCCGGTATTTGTTTTAATTCCCTTCAATTAGTGCACCGCTGTTGCCGCGATAACAAAGTTAATTATAAGTTTTCGAAAATATACTTTCTCCCGGAGGAGGACGATAGAATGGCCTAACAGTTTAAATAATCAACCCCCTCAAACTGAATATAAAACGAAACGAAAATCTAAAGCAAACAAAGTTACGCTACAAAAAAGCTGAACAATCAAGCGCCGACTGATTATAGGTTCATTATTTGGTAAATAAATTTATCCAAAAGCATTTAACATAATTCACTGTATTTAATTAAAAACAAATTTGCAACATTTAATAATGAAGGAATAATTATCGACGACGTGTATAAATTTAATAAAGAGCAATTTTTTTACCGATTACGTATGTAATGAACAAAAAAGTAGATAACCTTGTCTTCTTTTTTTTTAGTTTTTTTGTAAATTTATTCAGCTCCACTACATTGAAAATAAAATTTTCGCTTTTTTTTATTAAGCGTTTTTCGGTAATGAATATAATTTTATTTTCAAAAAATTTTTTGAACCCTCGAGTTCTAAATATTCGTCATTATTTATTATTACCGTTTAGTGTTGAAATAAAGAAAATATAAAAGAACAGGTCGGTTTGTACGCCTTTTATTTCTGAAATTACTTTTATAAATAATTTCGTATTTATTACCACTTAAAAATTCGGTAGAAACGAGCAAGAACAAACACATGCACAGGCCGGGGTACCCAGAATTTTGAAGGGGTGGGGGATGACAATTTTATTCACATATTTATTTTATAAATAACAATACATTTTTCACTAATATCCGCATACTATTCATAATTTCCATCATTTTGATTTATATGTATTAATAATTCACATAAATGAATTATCCCCCGTATATGAACATTAACAAAAATTACATGTGTTATTGATTATACTCGTAATAAAAAATTTTTCCTTAGGATATTAATGAAGTATCTAAAAATATGGAGCATATTTTTTCTTTTTTCTTTTAAAGTTAGGTAAGAAACTCTAAAAATTCATCAATATTTATTTTAAATTTTTTTTTTTTTTTTTTTTTTCAGATTTTTGTATATTTATAATGACTACTATTTCAGTTCTTATGCGGCGGGGTAACCTCCAAACCCCGCTCTGTGGACACGGCCTTGTACATGCGTATATTTACGTTATATATTGATTTATATGATATATACATATGTATATATATATATATATACATACATACATAGAAAAATATACATATATATCTCACCTTCCACGCACACACACGCATATATTGATATAGATATATATCATCTATTTATTCATTGTGTATAATAAAGCCTTTTAGTTAATTACGACATACAAATACAAAATTTTTAAAATAATTCTGGGTATGATTAGCGAATAAATCCACACATCCGCGCACATGTACTCCTAAATATATATTTAAAAAAAAAACAAACACAATAACCTACTTATATACGCCTCACCTGATCCTCAAACGTGCTTTCGTGATGACCAGTTTAAATTAATAAATAAATAAACTTTCAAATATAATTACTAACTATTTCTCTGAATTGTGTCACCTACGTGAAACAAGTAAATCTCACTATTCTATGAAAATGTATATTATATGCTTTATACTAGCTTCACTGGTAAAATTTGTACGTCAGTAATGGAATTTTGGAATCCATTTTTCACCCATTTCCCGACGTCCAAATGATTTGAAATTTTTACTAATTGTCAGAACCCGATGACAATGCAATATTATGCAAAAAAAAGAAACACCTACACTCATAAATAAATTTAAAAATTTTAAATATTTATAAAAGGAATAATTTTTATTTCCCCCCGAAATACGGCGGCTCGACGGAGGCAACGGGTCTGTAACCGGTCTTTTCCTGGGGAACATAATGAGACCGGCGAAACATTCCGTGTGCGTAGTTCTTTGATAGTAAACGCTTACTTAATATCATCAGAGATACCTTGAACGTTCCATCAAGTAACCAGACAGGGACTAACGCACACTATTTGGATATTCTTACGAGTCGGGTGCACCAAAACTTGTCCTCCGATTCCGTGAGCTTTGACGTCAAACGTCTTTAAAATTGCTCGTGAAACGAAATCGCACAACGCTATTATTTTTCACCGCGTATATGTATATATATATATATATATATATATATATATATATAAACAAGCCCTTCGGGCCTTAGAATGAGACAAGCCCGCTTCATCCCCGGGTCTAGTTCTTCTATAATTCTTATAGAAGAGTAAACTTTTTCATTGGCTACGCCGTTCGATAAAAAAAAATCTTTCAGTTCCATATTTTTACCACTAGGGGATGTAATGAACGCTAATATTGCATTAAAACCATTTTATCAGTTTCCGTGACAGGACACTTTTCCTGATGAGTTTTAATTTTCACCACCAGGAGACGTAGGAGCGCCAATATCGAATTAAAGTCTTATATATGAGACAAATTTCGTAACAGGACACTTTTTTTGCTGACCCCTAGTGTAAATATATATATATATATATATATATATATATATATATATATAAAACTCGGCCCTGCGGGACTCTTACCGACCAGGTCTAGTTCTCTATAATTCTTATAGAAGAGTAAACTTTTTCATTGGATATGCCGTTTTTAACTTTCATTACATAAAATTAAGACATTTTTTCGTTACATTTTCGTTACATATTTCGTTACATAAAATTGTGACTGGGACAAATTTCGTGACAGGACACTTTTCCTGATGACCCCTGGCGTAAAAATGGCATAGCCATTAATATAAATACATATAAATACTTAAACCGATACAGGCGTTTCACGTTAAAATTAGCGGACCTGTGCCCCAACACAGCCGCACCCAAATTTTTTATCTTCTGCTTTATTCTCTTCGTTGTCCGCCATTTGTTGTGATTGGATTCGTGCAGTAGAAATTGTTCGGCCAGTAGCGTTGTCTAGTAGTGGCTGGTTAGTTCGCGAAGTCGGATAGATTTCTTAGGTTGCCTGGGAAATTTCGAGGTCGTACTTTCTCTATGGTTAATCTCCTGTCAGGCTATTTACTGAGGATTCCATCTGTTACGTCCTGTAATTCTGCACGCAGTAGTTGCGATGGAGGCTGCTTTGGATGAGTCGCTGCTTTTTCCTCTGTGGCGAAGTTGGCTTGATTACGTATGATCTTCTAATGAGAATGACATCTTCTCCATCTGTCGAATCGTTCGTTATAGCTCCGGCAGAACATTATTTCGTTTAATTTCCAACAATCTTAACTACTTGTATTATTCGACTCCACTCAAATATGCCGTCATCATCTATTGGTTTATGCAGTACCTTCGTTCGCTAACTAAGTCGCCACCATGTGCCTTAGCGTGCACCTACTATATCAGGCTTCAGTATACGACTACGGTACATTTATATATTGATCACTGCAATTGCGACGGCAGACTTCTCGAGGAATCGCCAGTACGCCCGTTAGTCCCGCAGCCGATCGGCCAGATTGTCCGTCTGTACCACAATTTTTTCAGCCACCGAAAATATTTCCAGAGCCTCTGTGCACAGCTGGGAGTTGTTCCACGATGATTGCCGAAGACCGCCTATACATGACTTGAAGTCTGTATTCAAGCAAAACCTTTGAAAATAGCTTCAAAATGGACCGTATTTGGTAACCGCCCAGGTACAATCAAGACTTTTCTATTCGGACCCGAACATCTGTAATGTACCAATATGTGCATCGTCCTTTACTGAGCGTACGCCACTCACCGTTCCATTCCTTCAGTATCGTCACCCTGACGGCCTGCTCCGTCTAGCCAGCGAATTCTCTCGGACGGAAAACGAGTTTCCTACAGCGCACTGCTTATTTTTCTTCAGTTTCTTTAGCCAGCAGAGTGCCTCTTTTTCCTGTACTAGATAGTTTAGTGGGATCACTTCCGCGATGACACATCGGTCTTCGGATAATGTCATCCGATAGCCTCTGCACAGTGCGAGCAGTGCGGGTCTTTGCGTTGCTCGTAAGCAGTTGTGTAAATTATGGTCTCTACCATGCCCTTATATACCGTCTTCGCCATACAGCAGCCAAAATTCCACTGTTTCTGTGTCGCCATTGCGACAGAGTGGTAAGTGTCCTTCGTTTTGACAACGTTATACCGGATATGGCCATCTGTTATACCCGACCGAGGTTGACGGAAGACAACAAGGTACTTCATTGTTTTTTTGTTTTTTTTTTTTTAAATTCAAACTCGCTGCCGCTAAAACTAAAGTTGAGTTTTTTCGTCAAATTTACTTTTGATTAAACCCTCAATGGACTTGGCGGCACTAAATGCCAAGCCGTGTTTGTTAGCGCATCTATCAGCTAACCATAAACAGTGTACCAGTCGTTTCGTGCAACTCCCTATAGAAGTTAGCCAGACCACCAAAATCGCCGCATCACGAGTATATTTCTACTTAGCGCAGCGCATCTTGTCCATTATTTCTTCTTAGCTGGCCATGTCGATCACTCCGGTGATGTCGAGGAATAGGTTGACAACCGCTTCAACAGTGGGCAGCAGATTATTAAGAGCATTTTTTGTGCTTCGCCTAGGGAAGAAACCAAACTGGCTTTGGTCCAATCAAACTCTACCATCTAGGACGGTCCTCAAATGATAAGTCCTTTAAGCCATTTGTCATTACGTGCAGAAGGCTATTGGTTCGTACGGCTTGGGGCGGCTCAAGTTTGTCGATTTTAAAATCAGGCGCACTTCGACAGCTTTCCAAATAGCGGGAAAGTGTTTTGTCGCCAGACAACCATTGAACACACGTATGACTTAAAGCGCAGGGTGTACAATTACACAGTCATTTCTTACTAGTCAAACTTGTCTGCGCCCGTTGCAAAGGTAGCCAATTGGTTGCTAGTTCCTGAGGCTCCTAATTCGCGGTTCACTTAGGTTCCCCAGGACGGTGGGAAGCCGGTATACATCTAGCAGTGTCTTCCTGTTTGCCTGCAAGACGTTCACAAGTTTTTTACAGTGGCAGGTTCCACCTTCTGAGAGAGCAACCGGTACCGCGGTAATTATCGACTGCTCTCGGTTTCCTTTTTTGCAGGAGCATTCCTTCGATGCACATGGCCACGTCCAAATTGTGTCCCGCCCGTTGTATATATTGCTCTGACGGATCATTAACAACACGGAGCTACTACATGCCCAGAAAATCATTAAAGCGCCCTCTATAACTATGTTACACCTCGGACGGGCTCAAAGAATTCGATCCAGAGCATGTAAATCACCACAGTGATCTTGTAGCCCATAACGTCATGGCCGAAGCGAAGGCATCTGTAAAAACAATGCCCAGTCTACGAACACCTTTCCAACAGCCACTATTGCTACCCGCGTTTCCGGAGCCACCAAGTAGATCTAGTTGACGATCTGTAGGCCCTTAGACCCGGTCTCTCTGGAACACATAATGTACTTCTCTACAGGTCCGTAAGAGAAACAGAAAATTTATTCTATTCGCTTGGAATAAAAATACAAAACTTTATCGTCGCAACTAAGCAGACACTAAACATTAACTACGGCCTCTCTTACTTTCTGACAGTCGCAGCAAATAAGGCTTCTTAGACATGCGAGAGGCTGTAGGTAAATGTATCCATCGACGTGTAACTTTCTGTCGATTATTACTACTAGCACGGACGAATGTAATTACGCGGAGTTAGACGATGATGGCGGATGCATTCCTTCAGTGCTTATTAAAATCGGTGTTCCCTGTTCTAAGTCGATAAGCATTGCCTCGACCTATATTCGGTACTTACCGGGTCTCAGAAAGAACAAGGGTTTACAGAAATTGAACTTAAACATGCCGAAACAGCGCCTTAGAAGAAATTGGTCGATTTGCAAACAAGAGTAGAAAAACATTACATCGCAGCATGACGTAAACAATCCGATAGATTACTTACAAGCTTTGGCTTATAGGGTAAATATATATGTTTTGAACAGAATAGAGAATTTTAAATCTCCTTTTTCAGGATTAATAATAATGTTCGAGTTAATAACATTCGGGATATCGCAATTTGGGAAATCGTACTCGGGGAAAATGCCCGGAAACCGTATAATTTATTTAATTTCATAGGTCAGCTACGCCAGTAATGGTCACCTGAGCGGGGTAGTGTAAAATAAAAATAAAAAATCTCACGTTTCGTATTTGAACATCAACATGAAAAAAGAGATTTACTTCGTTTTCCCTTTTCTTGATATACATATTCGCAAAACAAAAAAGTGGCCGGGTCGGTTTTAATAATCGCGAGCTGTAAAATTCTGATGCCTACTTGGTTCGATGAAATCTATTATAACTGAATGCTTTGCAGATGCTATGTACACATGTTGATGGGTAATCGTCCGTTGCTGACAAGCCCAGGGAAAAACCCAAACAAGAAAAAAAAAAAAAAAAAAAAAAAACAGATTGTAATAGAAAATGGCGCTAATTAATTATTACAAATCGTCACTATTAATGCGGTAACAATTTAATCGACGTGTCTTTATTAGCGACATATCAAAATTCGCAATCCATTTCTTCTTTTTCAAAAGCGATAAATATAATTTTCTTAATTTTCTCGCACATTTTTACTTGCACTATTCACGATACACCACAGCTGATGTAATTTAACGCTATTTTACTCTTTTTTTTTTTTTTTTTTAAAATAATTCCGATACTAAGTTGGTTGATAATCGATAATTTCGCTGCTTCTCGATCTTTAGAATTTCGGTACGCATTCGTATCGAATGTTACGGATTCACCGTTGTGTATACGCATACGACGAAATTATTCGATTAACTAGTGCTTTAAAAATAATAGAGCAGTATTGACTCATAAGGATTTTAATGTCCGTAACACCGAAATAAAGCTTTTATACTGCTTCGAGTATCTCATCCGGGGAAATATTCTGGTACCGCAATCGCTGTTTGGGCGTTTCTCGTTTCCAATAGTTGACGAAAGCGCGCCCAATGATTAATCTTAAAAACCGCGTTTAACGTCGTATTGTTGGCGTAAATCATGCCGTTCATAAATAATGGTCCATGCGAGTTTAATTATTCATAGCGAATCATTATGTCGAGAATATCCCGTTCTTTAAGCTGTCAGCGGACAGAAAAGAAACATGACAACATCGAACAAAGGCGATACTTTGCAGTGTGTCCACACGTTAAACGCCAAAAAACCAGTACATCATACATCAGACTTAATTAATTTTTCGTTTGCCACCTCATCCTCTTCGCCTGTTTTTCTTCCATTAGTCGGCGCGATGTCTTAATAACAATGCAGCCGCTATCGACATGCTCGTCCGAAATTCTCCGCAGTCATTCCCACTTAACGGTGGTTAATAGTTTTTTTTTTGACCACGGCATCACGGCGCGCACCGTTATTTATCGACAATGACAATATATACGTGTAGAGCAACGTGTGATCGACACGAGATCTCCATCGAGAATTAAAACGATGGAAAAAGAAACGTAACCATATCGAGGAGCCTTCTTTCAGAAGTCGATTGAAAAAAAAGACTAGCCGACCGTAGGTCATTTATCACGATATTAAACGGACCCTGTGCACACATAGATTGACAACGAACTTGCCAACAAAACGGAGCTGCTCCGTGATAATGAGAAAAGTTTGCTAAGATTTTTAATGACTGGTCTAAAAACGTGAGTTGCACACATTGTTCGCTGCCGTACTACAATAAGTAGTTCACTTATGGACGGCATCGTGACAAGCGATCATGCTCATGCGCACTCCTCCGTTCGCGTTGTGTTTTCCGTTCCCTTTTCTGTTTCTTTCGTATGCTCTTGCAGACGACGACGACGACAAAGTATCGCATTACAATGTGATCTACATTGTGCCAGCCGGCACATCCGACTTCAGATTAAATTTGTTTTGTCATTATAATCGCAATTTTTGCGATGTTGTGTGCCTTTTTAGGTCTATTTCACAATAGCTTCCTTCGGCTCTTAACTACATATATTTGGAAGGTAATTTAAGAGAAGATGCGCCGCCAACTCATCCCCGACCCAGAACTTAATCATTTTCTCGAAAAAATCAATAACCCTCTTACAGACATAGACCGGTGCCGCATGGAAAAAAAAACCAAAAACAACAACAAAAATCAAAAAAAAAAGGGCAATGTGGTGGAAATAGTTTTACAATACAACGCCGGTCTAATTGTATACATAACAAATACGCACGAGTAATATAAATACTTTTTAAAGTTAAAAATTATCATGTCCGACTATAATATACATTTTTTTATTTTTTTTTAAATAACGACTTTAAGATTTTTTTCTAGAAATTGAATGAAAAAGGCATAAAAAGTGAAATATTAAAAGATTGTAAGATTCTTAAAAAGGGGAGATATTTGATTAGCCTTAAATTAGTACAATTAAAGTTGACACCAAATTCAAATTTGATCAGTGTATTAATAAAAAAAATAAATAAGTAAAATTAAATTTAATAAATTATATCGAAAAAGTGGTGCGTGTGTGTGTGATCTTGTTGTCGGCTAGGGGTGAATGGACCGTCCTGCATTAACGCAAAGCGAGTGGCAGATCTACTACCAGCGCGGAGGCAAGAACAGAGGTATCCGGAAAAAAAAAATCAATAACGAAAAAAGGACCGGCAGTCAGTCTGATTTTTGTCTCGGTTGAAGTCGGTAAAAGATCAGTTTTCGAGATTGGTCATCGGACCGGTTAGTAAAATGTAAGCCAAATTGGCGGCCAGCAGTTTATGCCTTTGCCGCTTGATATAGTGCAAGATCTTAATTTCGATTATGTATAGTCGCAAACGATTTTATTCGATATATGTACTGGTTGTAAATTTTATAATTACGAGTATTCCAAACATCCACCGCAGGATCCACCGATTCAGAAGACCAACGAACCACCGCCATTGCAGATACCGAACCACCTGGCCGACAATAGAGATACGTATCCAATTTATTTATATTTGGTAATCGTCGCCGTGTGTTATTTTCAAGTCATAGTATCTCCTTTAAGCAAATTACTCTCTCGGAAGTATCGTCCTATCGAGTATAATTATTCTTTACTTTTTAGCTCGTTTTTATTCAGTTTTTAGACAAATTAAGAAAATGTTTTTTTTTTTTTTATAATACGGATAGACCAACCAAAAATGTTAACTCGCTGTCCTTTATGAGGAGATTGGCTAAAAAATATAATGTTGAACGTGCCTATTGCCGTTAAATCGGTTTGAACAATCAATAGTTTCACCTGAACAAACATAATAAATAATTTAAAAAAATAACATCGTACGATATAACAAATAACCTCCAATTTTTTTTTTTTTTGGGTCAATTAAAAGACGAATGTCAGCGACATTATAAAATTATTTTTACAGTTTCGTTATGTGCCGCGGTAAAATTATTTTAACTTTTTCCGGATAAAATAATACATATTCGCGACTATATCGAATTAAAAATACTTATTCTTGGAACGGATTTTCGTTACATTTAATTACGGATGGTTTATTTTTTAATTTCTTACTACTTTATTTTTCACAGAAATGTGTTCTCGTAAACGATTTGCACGTATTTAATTACGTAAGAATGATTAACAGTTCAATGTATAATCGAATATGATTTTCGACAAAGCCCGATATTAAATGCGAACTATCATCGGAAAGTCTGCTAACCAATGATAAGTCCTGTTGCGTAGAAAATTAAGAAATACGCTGATTTTTAAATCATATACAATTTTATAAGATCTATCGAGATAATAGATTATTAGCAAATATGACTATGGTTTAAACACAATGCAAAGGTTTGTGCATTTTTTTGCGCAGAAATGGAACCGTTGGAATGTCAATTTTGAATTAAAGTTTTGTAATTTTTATTTTTTGTATTTGGTAGTTTAGTAATCCTTATCAGGAAAGACATTCATTTCTAGTCTTAGCTAATCAAATATTGTTTATGTTTCCGTCGTTTTCTCTAATTCTGCTCGTCCGCTAAACGTAGTTTCTATTTATGTTCCTACAAGTTGTGGTCTGCGTCACTTCCTCCTTTCTTCCTTTTTTAATTCTATCTCTCCAGCATTTATTGCTGGCGGTGACTGGAATACGCGGTCTCCCTTATGTGGTTGTTCAAATTACAACAGCAATGCTACTGTCCTTGAAACCTTATTCTCTCTGATAATTTTTATTCCTTCTCAGTGATTCCTCTCCCACTTACTTTAAGATTTCATTTATCTCTAGTTCCTTGGACTTAGCCTCCTCGTTCCGTAATTCAGCTTTAATTACCACTGGATTACTCTTATGAGGTTCTATGGTAGTGACTACATCCGTATCCTAATTACTCCTCTGCATTTCCTTTTTCCTTTCTACCCTAAATGTCTTCATTCTCGTCGATGAATTTTTTCCAAAACAAACTAGACTCTATTTAGTTGCACTCGAAGTTTTCTTTGTCAAAACCTGCCACCCTATACTTCAGTATAACTCGTTTCTAAATTCGATCACTATTGGCCTTTCAATATCCTCTCCTTCTTATAACCCCAAACAGTTCATTTGTTGTCGTGATGCCTCATCATTCTGGTGAAATGAAGAATGCAACGACATCTGAAAATTTCTTTGTTCACAAAAGGGCGAGTGCTAAAGCACGGTTTATACTTAAATCCCGTAAAAAAAATCTTCTAGAAAAACTTTTGTTCTCTAGATTTACTCCACTTAGTAGAATTTGGAAAATGGTGGCCAAAACTTCTATTCCCATCCTCTGAATGTCCCGCTCTCTTTAATATTTCGGTTGACAGCCTATTACGCTCTTCATATGGCACCCACATATGTTCCTAATGACAACGAATTGCTTTCTTCTGACTTTTCTGATGGTTTTTCCTCTTACTTCCTAACTTCCGCTTCCAATATTAATGAACTACAGGACATCTTTCAAAAATCCTCCAACCCCGCCCCGGGTCCTTGTCCTTAAAAATACGTCTTTTCTCGCTCTTGTATCCCTTCTTAATATTTAAAATTTTTTTTTTTTTTTTTTTTTTCAGAGGAATTACACCTCCTCCTTGGAATTCTTTCATTATTGTGCCTAATCTTAGAAGAAATTCCTCCCTACGTTCTATTTCCCTAGTATGCTGTTTCAGATAATTATTTGAATTATGCTTGACAAACGACTTGTCTGGTTGTTTGAACACAACAACGTGCTTTCTTCTAATATGTTTGGTTTTTGTCCGGGTTTAGGTCTGCTTACCGTGCCAGTCTTTTTGTCTGCAACATATATAAATCTTTCATCAATAAGCAGTATACAATTAGCTACTCTCGTTGATGTCTCCAGCGTCTTTGACAATGTTCATCTACCCAGTCTTGTTAGACGTAAAATGATTGCAATCAATATTCTTTTACATTTTCCATTAATCTCATGCTGCATCGTACAATCCACTTCACCTCTCCTTTGCTGCAGACTACAAAAGACATCTTTCGCGGCCTTCCCCAGGGTTCCTGTCTTAACCATACATTTTTCAATATCTATACTAGCTCTGTCGCTTCTTTCCCTACGGGCAGCCGCGCAATTTTCTTTACGGATGATATATTGCTTTTCCCTTCCTCCCAGAATATTGTAACGGCGAATGACGAAATCAATCTGTCAATAGTTAAGCTCTTTCCTCTGTGCACCTTTCAATTTCCCCTTCAAAATCCTCTTGTATTGTTTTCTCTTTTCGTCGTTATAAGCGTCGTTTAAATAATATATCCCTAAATTCCGCAATTATCCCTCATAAAGATTGCATCTGTTATCTCGGTGTATTCCTTAATACTCGGCTGTCCTTTTTTAAGCATATTCATTTTCTTTCCTCTTTTGCTTTTAACAGACTTAACCTGTTGAAAGCTCTGTGTCTTACCAAATGGGGGGAGGGGGATCCTTATATACCTATTTCCCTGTGCAAAGCTACCATTCATTCCAAATTTCATTACTGTTCCTTTACATCTATAGTAATACCTCAAAGCGTGTAAAACATAATTTTTTGTAACTTTTGTGCTATACAATTTTCACTATTTTTCATTGTTTCTACTAGATGTTTTGTTTTGTTTATGCTTTTGGTGGCGCAGCTACCGCAAGCTAGTTATTCTATTTATTTGTAGGTTGGTTTTTTTGACTTTTTCCCTGTAGCCCATCGAGTAGGCTAATTTACAATTTGTAATTTCTAACGATGTGTCGTGTGGTAAGGTGTTTAATCGGTACGCCGGTTTACTTACTTTTGCGCCTGTGTGTTAATTGTATAATTTGCGTAAATATATATTTTGTTTCTTCAAAACCCCTTCCCACTAAATTAGACGTAATCCAAAACTTTTATCTTTGTCTCTATTAAGACTTTTTTGATTTCATCAATTCTTGCTGAATTAAAAAAACGTCTCCCTTTCATCGTATATTCTATTTAGGATATTGTTTCCTTGCAAAACGCTTACCACTGACGTCTTCCAAACTTTTTTCTTTCTATATACGTCTTATAAAGAACTGATGTTTACTATAAAGAAAATGCTTACCCTTGTTCACATCTCCTTACGACTTAGTTCTTACTCTCCTTATGTAATCTCTTTCCCCAACCATTCTTACTTCTCCTTCGACTTCGCTAATCTCATGTATTTTCCTAAGGTTCTCTGCCTGTCCGTTTTGGTCGAATTTTTATCTCGAACCGTCGCTAAGCAGATATTTCATAACACTATTAATTCCTTAAGTCCTCTACATATGAATTTCTTCACTGATGGCTCGAGCGGTCCCAATGAAGTTGGAGCCCCTTTTATCCTCCCGGTAAATTAATCACTCTGAATTCTTTAGACTCCCTCTTCCTTTTACTTTATATTTACAGCCAAATTTATGGCTATCCTACATTCTGTTATTTCTGTTTTCTTCCATCGCTATTTCACAAACTATTTGCTTATCTCTGATTCCATGGGTGCCCTCGAGGCCATGTGTTCTCACATACTTCTATGATTTTATCATTCTTCGAATACGCTGTCTCATTCATGATTTGTTTTCTCTTCATTCAATCCGTGTTGATTTGATATGGGTTCTTGGTCATGCAGACGTAGAAGGCAATAAATTGGCGGATTCTCTGGCTCGAATTGCTGCCTCCTTGTCCACGTTCTTCTTTAAAATTCCAGGTTCGAATCTCCTACGTGTTTTCAAAAACTTATTCCGAATTCTGGTCTGACATCTATGCTCCGTCCTTTCCTTAAAATCAATCTCACTACTTCACTAGTCAACCTTACGCTTCCTTCCAGTCCACGGTTCCTCGATTTCCCCTTACGTCGGCTGCCATCGTTTCCATTTTATCTAATGTTTTTATATTATTTACTGCGCATGCCTATAGTTGTTATTTAACACTAAACCTACCGACATTTCTGTATACACCTGTTCCTACCATGACCGGTTCCAAAAAAATTATATGTATCTTAATATAGAAAGGGATTTTAGTTAATTAAACGAAGTGAGGAGTAAAGTAAACAAAATACTTTTTATATCTAGAAAAGTTTTATTTAAATTTATGCATTTTGAGCACATCTTTTACAAATTATAGTATTTTGTAGAGCACATTTACCACATACGTATCTTTTACAATTTACGCAAATTTGATTAGTCTTATTGCCTTTATAATATCTTATTTGATAAGTTTTCCGTTCAGATGAATTTATAGTTGTAGAGGTTTTTGTTATTTTTTCTGATGAACATTCTTTGCTTGGCCGTCTCTCCTTCTGATATTGAAATAAAAACTTCACCAGACGTTTCCTTGTATAAAATCCAAGCAATTTATTCCGGCTAAATCCAAGATATTGAAAAGTACCTGTAAAGGCCACTTTGGTACTTAGATTTTACACTATATTTTCTGGCCATTTGATCGATTATATCCACACCGAATTTCGTGCTATTGTAAAATCTAATTGTCTCTGGTATTATCACTTTCTTCAATTTCAACGGATGAATCCTAAGCATCAGCACTTTATTAGCTTTAGAGCTTTGTAAATTGTAAGAATAAAATCTGTAGATTTGTGTATTATTGGGGAGAAGCATTACCATCATTTGGCTCTCTCGTTAATTTTGGTAGCTCCCTTCTATTTCTGCGAATAGTTCAGACAAGCGTATTTTTTTTTGCTCAAAATTTTTTTGCTAATGACGTGCTTATAAAAAAATTGTCAGTGGTAATATTTCTCCCATGGCCCGTATATGGTTTTGCTAATTTCAAAGCTACAAACTGCCCAAGTGGGACCACCGATGATTCTCTTCCTTCATCTGTTCCCAAATATGGGAAGCCGTTTACTACATACTTACTATTTACATCGGAAGCAAACCAGAATTTTATGCCAAATTTGTCTGGTTTATTGGGCAAGTATTGAGTAAATCTGCAACGTGCTTCTGTTGAAAATTACTGTTCATCTGTAGAAATATAAGCTCCTGGTTGTAACAGTTTTGACTGTTTTCGATAAATTTGTACCAAATTTTAGACATCAAAGCGAACTTATCATTTTGTAAGCGTTTGCTTTGTTAATTTCTGTTGTCAAACCGAATAAACCTCATGACTTCGGTAAACTCATTTCGGCTCGTAGTTGCCGAGAAAAATGACGGACCTCATTTCTGATTCCATAAATAAGATAAATCCATATTTTTAGCCTTGTATGAACCGCGTGCATATAAAAGTCCAATAAATGCACGTAATTTTGCAGCAGATAAATTCCATTTCGTTTCCAGCACTCGAAATGCTTCTAATTCCGTATATATTCTTATCTATTCAATCATGTTATGATCAATAATCAAGAAAAGTGCCGAGTCAACTTTGCCCTTCATAATATTTCGTTCAGCGTATCGTGTCAGCTCTAACATTTCCTTGCAAAATATTATATATCAGTGCTCTTCCGCGATTACATTCTTCTCTTATTTTTGTCGAACAGTTCCGTCCGTACCAGTTTCAATCTCTTCTCCATTTTCATTTTTGAATTTGTTTATAGTTCTCTTTCTTTTTTGTCCTCTTGGTACATCCAAAATATCCTCTTCGTCACTACCGCTGTCAAATAAGTTCTCCGCTGTATCATCATCAATATCGGAAACTTCCTGGCCATCTTCCGAGCAATCCTCGTCAATACTATTTATTTTGTCTAATAAATTTATAGTTTTCAAATATCTTGTCATTTTTGGAGATTAGTATACAAATGATGAAGTAAAAATGAAAAAAAACATAAATCAAACGAGGCATAAATAAAAAATCAAATGTAAATCATATCATAAAATATTGTTGACCGCTCATGGTAGACTAGACATATTATGATTTTTTTTCAAAAAATGAGCAATAAAGAAATTCGTGAATATTGAAAAATGGGTTGTATATATATATTATAGAAAAAGTCAAAAAATGACATGGCGATACTGTAACGTTATATACACGAAAATCGAAACTAAATTTCAAAAACGGTCATTTGACCGGTCCTGGTAGGTTTAGTGTTAACTAAGTATTCAAGTTTGTATGCATGATTCCTTGCAATTGATTAGGACACTCCAAACATCTAAAACCTCACACACATTATCTCGAAAAATAAAGCGCATCATTAACGTGCTTTTCCGGGCTGGCTCACAAGTAACATTCTTGTGGGTCCCGGGTCATGACGGCGTGCCGGGAAATGAGCGTGTGAACTTAGCTGCTAAGGTAGCAACATATAGTCCAATGCCCGAAGGCGCCCCTCTGCCTCAGCTGGGGCCACTCTTTTTTCAGCAACATAAGGCAGAAACATGGGAAACTATGTGGTCGGCTCACACATCATGGCTGCGATCCATTAAGGTAAGCATTGAGCCTTGGTGGCCACCGATATCCTTTTCCCGCAGAGAGTTTGCAGCATTAACTAGACTCTACATAGGGCACAAAGCAATATCCCACAACTATTTGCTGGAGGGAACATCTCCACCCTCTGCCTGTTCCATATGCAATTCCCCAATTTCACCAACCGCTGAACACATTCTGGAACATTGCCTGCCTGCAGGCACCTTCAACGTACCGTCGGTTGCGTTGTCAAACGAACCAAAACAGTTACAGGATATGCTACACCATATTAGAGCAATTAACTTATTAAAACACTTCTGATCTTGCACTGATCCATGAACTGTAATAATCCCGGCAATAACACACAGTACATGGACCATATAAATTTAAAGAAAAAAAAAAAGTTTGAGTGCATGTCAATATGTGTGTATGTGTTTGTGTGCGCTTCGCGCGTGTGTATATTGTGTTTAGGGACAAGAACGATTAAATGTAAGTTTTTGTGTATGATTGTACATGCGTTTGTACATTTATATTTTATACATAATATATATATATGCATTATTATTATTATTATACCTTTTTTTATTTTTTTAAAAATATATATATATATATATTGTTTTCAGTAATCGTCCTGTTATATTTTACATACAATTTTTGTTACCAATTATTTAATTTTAACAAAAACCACTTCACTGTACACCACTAGTTTTTATTTACTTTGTTATCATGGAATATTAGCGTCTAAGAAGTTTTTTCATATTTTATTTTCATGTTTATTTTTTACACGTCACTACTAGAGCAATTATGCGCATCTGTGGTATTACAGAAATAAACTGAACTGAATTGAATTGAATTACTCGCTTACGTTTTAACAATTCACTGTTACCTTCTTCTCGTTTTCGTTTTTCCTTAACAGCTTCTCCGCTCTCCACTCTTTAACTGGACATTCAAAGTTTTCTGCGATGCCTGTTTTTCTCAAATGGACGATTTAATTTTTCATTCTCAATTCCTAGCACTTGTCGTCCCTGCTCCTTACTATGCTTCGTATATCTTGCATCATCCCCTTCTTTGTCCGTCGTTCCTGTACTTAGTTCCATTATATTATCTACCTCTGATGTACGACCAGATCTGCTCTCACGGCGTTTTCTACAATAGTTGGTGGATCATTTTGGTACAAATAAAACAAATTCACACCAACTTTCAACTCCTGATCACAAATATTTTCCGAGTTATTTTAAAAAAAACTTTTTTTAGTTTTTATTCTTCTTTTTAATAGTAAAAATGAAAATTACCGAATGGTAACTTTTTTTTCTAGGAAATAAGAGATGTGAAAATAAAATATTTTACAATTCTTGTAAAGCAATTTTTTATAAAACAAAACTAAAACATATTTCTTTAACTGTGTTTTTTCAGGTATACAGTTAGCAAATTTTCATAATAAACATATTTTATGCTGTACTTCAAATTTTTTTTAATTTTCCATTTGGTGCAACACTGGACATATTGCTAATCGACATTAGCTATCTTGTTTGCTGGCTGCTCAGTCGTCTCCGACAATGTCGCTATGATCCGTTATTCACTTCCGGAACCGCTTTCCATCCTATCTGCCGAACTACATGGTATCTGACTCGCTGTCGATTTCCTCATGAGATCTGACTCACACCAATTGTCCGTAGTGTGTTCAGATCCTCTCTCAGCACTCAATGCCTTGTCCAATGTGTTCAGCCACGCTAAATTCCGGTAGCCAAAGAAGTTCTCAGAAATTATTATCCTTGAGACCAGATCGGAACGTTGATGTGGATTCCTGTCCAAGTTGGTATTCGAGAGATCGAACTGGCAGACACGGCTGCTGCAAAGGAGGCTGCCGTGACTCTGCCGGTGCCAAGCGTTCCTGTTCCAGCAACCGATCTCAAGATTTATATAAAATGTGGTTTAATAAAGGCTCTATAGTAGAGGAAATGGCAGAAAACATCGCAAACGAATAAGCTACGCTTGATCAAGTCGTCAGTATCACCGTGGAATATATCACTTCCAAATCGAAGGGATGATGTAGTCATCACCAGACTCCGATTGGGTCACACACGGCTCACGCACGAACGTTTACTAAATGGAACCCTCAAAGTGCCGTGTGCAGTTTTATCCTCACAATTCACCATATCCTACCGAATGCCTTTCATATTTTTCGGAAAAGAAATTTTTCAGCCTGCCTTCTTCTCTTCCCCTCATCCTTAAAGACAACTCTTCTTCACTGTCCAATTTAGTTCTTTCCTTCATAAGTCCGGCCTCTACTCACTAATCTAAACCTCCTTATGCTCCCATGCCTTTAACCATAGTTGCTGCACTTGACACGTAAATCTGATTTAATAATAATAAACCAAGGAAATAGCTAACATGAGTTAATAATAAAAAAAATCACCATCAGTCAAGAATTAATTATAAAGTACAAGTGAAATATAAAAAACAGGGAGGAGGAATTACTTTGCTGAAGCTGACTATCCTCACTGTGACGTGGAGGTTTAATTGTAGGGTTTTCAGCGGAAAATTTCGAAAAATAACCCGCAAAATTTGTACGTAAAAAGGATTTATTAAACTAGCCTTGAAACTATTTAATGATTTCTTATTAACTGTGCGAATGATCGGAGAAACACCAACGGCAAAACTGACCAGCGTTATTGAAACGGGTCTGAAAATCATTGCAGATATCAAAATTTTAAAATAAAACTACTGTTCACTTCAGTTTTGTTGCAAACTTGACAGACTTCGCTTCCCCTAGGCGATAAGGGTAAAATATGCTCCCGATTGATTTGCATGCTGCATGTACACTGCTGTCTGCACCAGACATGTGATTCGTGGAGAGGTTAAATTGAGAAAAAAAAACAAACCCGGTTTACTATAGCTTCATGAAAGGGTGCATGATACGTTATGGAGGATAATTTAGGTAAAGTTGACGTTAAAATAAGGAGTATTATTCTCTCAATTCGTTCTCTTACCTCCACTTTGCAATCATCCCGCTCTATTCTTATTGATTTTTATGGACTCCCAGTTATTCCAGAATTAACGGCAATGTCGCAGCTGATTCTTTAGCTTGCTCTGCTGCTCGCCTTGATTCATTCCTCAACTATTTCCCTTCTTCAGGCATCCTTTTCCTATCTACCTCCAATCACTCTAGACTTTGGCGGGACATTTATTCCTCCCTATTTTCTAATCGTCCATTACCGCTTTATTCAGCCGATTCCTCGTTCCCTGTCTTGGATCTATTATATTCCTTACGGTCGTCGCTCCTCTATTGTCTCCCTAATTCGTCTCCCGATCAATCATTCTCTCCTCCACTCTTTTCGCTTTCGATTTTCTCTGTCGCCGTCTCCTTATTGTTCTTCTGACGATTGTGATCCTTCTAAAAAAGTGCGGGGAACGAAAAAGGTCAAATTCATATATAGCTAAATATTACAAAAAAATACAAAAGTTGAAATTGCATTGCTATTTGTTAGTAAAATTTTTTCATTCAAGGATAAGAAAACTTATTCTACGCGCGGTCTAAGAATGCCGGATTTAATTTTGACACCTTGTTATACATATCGAATGAATTTGAAATAGGTGCGGACCAGATTGCGCATTCCTAGAGTATAAATATTATTCAAACAGTACATTTATTTGATGAATTATTTAAAGCCAAATGTCCCCCTTATTAATAAATATTTTATTATCTTAGAAAACCTCTCCGTCTACCAGGTTTTTTTTAAAGTATATTCTTGATTGTAACATATAAGGTAATACTGAATCTTTTTATCCGTGCTCCATAAATTTTAACATGTATAACTCATTCGCTAGGTAATAAGATTCTCCCTTCCAAAAAAAAAAAAAAAAAGATACTGTTATTCGTATTAGGTTGTAATATTATTATTACTTTAACAAAAACAGGATGTACAAAAGTTCTGTATTTAATTTTATTCGCATTCATGATATTTTATTGTCGATAATTGATACGAATATCGATCCGTTCATTGCCGTTCGTACTTGAATTTCCTCATTGAAAAATTGTTTAGTCCGCGATTTCCATCGATCTCGCTGAGCCGCGAAGATTATATTCATTTGCGCGCTCGTCCTAATTTTGATGATTATGTTCAGTGTTATTCGCTTCGTGTAAACCGTGTCTATCCGGGAAACAACTCTTACTAGTCATTTTCACGGTGGAAATTAATTATCGGTCGATTAACGACGCGTGACAATAAACCAGCGCCTAATTTTAATAAAACGCAACTCAATATCATTATTCGGATAGCCGCTGCATCGAAGTAAATATTACTTAGCGATGAACACGATGATGATAATGACGTGAATGATGATGATGATATTAATTGGATCGTGCGACAATGAAGGAGCATCTAATTTAGTAATATCGATCGGTAACAAAAAATGCGTACTCATTTATACACATTATTTTTCCGATTATTAAATTCACAAAACGTCTGTTCATGGTTTGCCAATTAGCGTACTCCGGGATTCCGAAGCGATCAGTTCATCACTCTATCCTATTCTTCCGATTCAAGTTCGTAAACAACCGTCCATTTCTGGTTCTCCCGAACCGGGTTTTTTCCATTTTGTCCCGGCCGTGGCAACCAATGCTGGCTCCGATCAGGGTAGGGTTTTCGGAGGATATCTGTCCACAAACATTGTGTCTGAAAATTCGACTTTTTTCCATTTTTCTTCTTCAATCGTCAATTGACTTACCCCGTTGATATTTTAATTAACTATAAGTTACTACCGTTTACCATAAACATTTGTTTTCAATCGGTGTTTCCTGTCTTTATTTTTGCACCGTATCCGCTTCGTATAGTTCTCTAAAATTTCATTTTTAACTGTCATAGACGCTCCTATCTTGCAACTACAACTTTTACATAATTTCGCCTAGCCGCTGCTTGGATTACTATTCGATTCTGCAACCGTTTACGTCGGTCTTTCTACCGGAGTTTACAGCGTCATTGGTTCAGGAAGAAAATAATAAATAAAAAAAAAGGCACTATCCTTACATGTATTCTTGACTTTATTTACCGTGTACGCTAAATTAAATACCAAAAAGAAAAGAAAAGGTTGAGTTCGTTTAGTAGAATTTTGTAAAGAACATCAGCTATCTATAATGAATACGTTTTTCCAATTAGCACCTGGAAAATTTCTATACTTGGAAACTCCCAGGTATTCCATTAATAATGTAATAGGAAACCAAATTGACTTTATCACAATTAACCACGGATATAAGAACGCAATAAAATCAGTTGCAACACTTTCGGGACCGGATGGTTTTTCGGATTACAATTTATTATCAGGCATTCTAAAGGTAACATTGAAAACGATCAAATCAAGAAAAATATTTCGTAAACCTGATAAAAATGAATTATCTCAAAACCAAAATTGTCATTCTCCCGAAGTATTTTTTCTACCTTCATTTTCCAAATCCCTTCCTCAGGCAACAATTAAACGGAAATTCTACCACATTATCAATTCTCAATTTCCATCGCATATAATCATCTTCACGGATGGCTCCAGAAGACCTCATATAGTGTTGGAGCTTCTTTTATCATTCCGGATTTCAATTTATCTCAATCATTTCATCTTCCTTCTTTCTGTTCTACCTTTGTAAACGAATTAATGACTTTCCTCCAGTCGTCTGTTTTCTAATTATTTGGTTATTTCAGACTCTATGAGTGTTCTTTAAGCGATCAGCTCCCCTTTTCTTAATCATTCTTTCGATTTCATCATTCTTCGCATACGCTGTGTGTTGTCTATTTTCTTTTTTCTCACTACTCCATCTGTGTTGATTTGCTGCGGGTTCCCAGTCATATGGGCATCGAAGGTAATGAGACGGCGGATTCTTTGGCTTAAGTTGCTACTTTCTCTCGTTCCTTTTTTAAAAAAATTCCATCCTCTAACTTGAATTCCCTATATACTAAGTTTAATCTCAAACTTTGGTCAGATATTAACCCTTTTTCCTTTCGTAACAATCAATTCTTTTATCTGTGTCTGTACAACCTAGTCTTTCTTTTTTTTCCTTGGTTCATTGAGTTTCCTTCACTTACCCGTTCTGTTGCCATTTCTATGATTCGCTTGTTCCTTTTGTTTTCGCTATTCCCTTGTCTACTCTCCAAATTGTCCTCTCCACCCCAATGAAGCGGTGCTTTGCGATGCCAATCACATACTTTTTTGAGTGTCCATTCCTCTTTCTGTGGAAAGTTTTATTTTATATTCTTGTCTGCTGAAACTCAAGCTCCCTGTTACTTATTGTGCGTCTTATATTTTGTCCTTCCCTCCACCATTCATTATTTCATTCATTGATTCCTTTATATTGTCTATATCTGACCGAATTAAAATTTAACTGGCGGCTTTTTTCTTTCTTGCTGTTTCTGGGTGTAGGTCCTTGGCTGGCGTGCGGGTTATAAAAAAAATGAAAAATAAAAGAAACCAGAGAAGTACGAAGGAGAGTACGAACTGAAAAAAGATATGGTACGAAGAGAAATCTTGCGAAATAGAAATATTGAAAAACAAACACGATACTTATAATATGTATAAAAAAATAGAAGAAGTAGTTGAATACGAGATCAATAGATCTAACAAAAATATGATCATATAATAGTAGATGAACAAGAGAAACTGTGTATATACTTGGAAAAAAGTATGTATGAAATCTACTTCACGACGTGAGGGTAGAAACTAGTAGTTTGGAAACAATGTTGGAAGCTCCTAAAATTATGGATGAAATAAATAAGGTAATTAAAGATATAAAGAACAGAAAGGCGACAGGGTCACCAGCAGATATACTTAAATTACTTGTGAGAAAAGGTTATTCTCGTGCCAGCTATTTAACAAAGTGTAGAAATACCGACAGATTGACTAGAATCAACCTTTGTAATGTTACCTAAAAAAAGGAGTGCCCGTAAATGCGAAGATTATAGGACTATCACAGTTTAATGAGTGCGCGCCATACGCTAAACATCTTTTTAAAAATAATAATATGCAAGAATACGTAAAAAAGTGGAAGATCAGTTAGATGATTCTCGATTGGGTTTTCGCAAAAATTTGGGCACGAAAGATGCGCTATTTAACATTTATAATTTAGTCTAAAGATGTAGGTACATTAACAGAACGGTATAGATGTGCTTTATAGATTTTGAAAAAGCGTTCGACAAAGTAATAACGAGATGACGAATACGTTAAAACGGACATGCATAGACAGTAAAGACCTGCGGACTATTACCAATGTGTACTGGTGTCAGAAAGTGTCCGTTAAAATGGGACAAAACGTGTCTGAAGAAATATATATACATAAAGGTGTATACGATAAGGATTTTGTCGCCGTTATTGTTTAACCTATATTCCGAGAACATATTTAAAAAAATATCGGGGCTAAGTATAAAAATGGCATTAAGGTGAATGGTATAATTAATGACCATACGAAACGCCGATAATATACAGTTTTAATAGCTAATAATATTCAAAAATGACAACAATACTAGTTTGTATGTGTACCAAAATACAGTCTGAAGTTGAATATTACAAAAAAAAAATAAAATATTTAATCGAGAATAAAACTTTGTTGAATTACTATGGAAATAAATTAGAAAGAGTTACGGATATTATTAAATAACTAGGTTGCAATTTAAATGGAAATTGGAATATAAATAAAAAGATGAAAATTCGCATTGGGCTGGCGAGAAAAGCATTTTTTAAACCGAAGAATGATAAATTTAAAAATGGCAATAGTTCGCTATTATATTTTTTCAGTATTGTTAAACGGCGTTGAAAGCTGGACGATAACCAAAGCAATAGAGCAAAAGTTAAAAGCCTTCGGGATGTGGTTGTACCGCAGAATACTTTGCATCAGTTGGATGGAAAAAATACGAAGAATAAAAGTACACTTAGGCGTATGAAAAAAGATTTAGAAATTATAAGAACGATGAAAACTCGCAAGTTACAATAGTTTGCCTATTTATTACGTCAGCCAGCACAATACACAACTTTCCGATATTAATGTTGCAAGGAAAAATAAACGGGAAAAGATCACGAGGAAGAAAAAGAAAATCATGGATGCAAGATCTGACAGACTGGTTCAACATCAGTTCCACTGTTTTGTATACGAGGGTTGTTGGTAGATGTTTCATTACCCGCACATGTTAGCCAACGTTTGGTAACGGACATTGACTATGATTTAGACCAGTGCATTCCGTCGTAATCAACGGGAAAAGTAGAACGTCGCACTGAAAGAGCACAAAGAGCAAATTATTCACGTATCTCGAGAAATTTCCACTCCCTAGTCTCGATATGCTGTAAATGCTATAGAGTCTGTCAAGCGAAAGAAGTCCGTTCTCAAAACAACCGAAACGCGATAACGTCATGAAATCAGGGGTCCTCATATTCGGTCCACATATTAGATATAAAAAAGTCATTCCGTTAACACCACGTGGTCTGTTTAGATGTAACCAGTTCGGGGGGGGGGGGGGGGGGGAGAAAAGAACCGATGAACGTATACAGAGAGATGAAACCAAAAACGAGGTTTTTTCCGAGAAAGGAAAGAATAACAGGAAAAGATAGCAATATGATTTTATTCGATAACATTGAAATACCCGCCGATAGGCGCCCTGTTGCTAGTATATTACTTTGAGCAACACTCATGCTCGGCCACGAAACTCGCAGACTATATATGTGAAACATAACCATCCTTCAAACCTTTTAGTGTTCAATTTGCGGCGACTGCGCGCCTAAATTTCCCTCTGCAAGCGTCCGTTGATCAAATAATAACTTCGCTGTTCGCCTGCGACCAGAGCGCGCCGTGAGGATAAAGGTAATTTCTAATCTCGTTAATTCGGATATGACGAAAAACGTTACACATGTCGGAGCGTCGGAAGCGTAGGGTAGTCAAAGACATCGCGTACGTCACCGCACACATTATTCTTCCCACGCGTCTTAGGTAATTACCATAAATGGTATCGATCTGCGAAAAATTCCGTACACACGTGCACACAAATGCACCTGGTCAGAAGACAGACAATTATCCACGTCGTGTCGGTTCACGCGTGTGCGATTCCAGCAACTGAACCGCTACTTGCGAATTGTGCACGAACGATTCGATCACGTTCTTTTAATGCTTAAATTTTCGTCACACATGTCAACGACATACGTCTCCGGCGACATACAACCTGTTGTTATGCTTAATGTCCGATGACCAGGAGTCTCTTTCGCGGAATCCGAATTACAGCGCTTTGCCACCTACTAGGAACAGCTTCGTGCGGACACACATGCCTCATCCGCGGCTTTTCGTTTCTTCTAGATGCGCCGCATAACGGATTTTCTTGTGGAAAAACTTAAAAACTGTCTTTTCCGGCCATCGGAGCTCGTGCGTCTGTCGCATTTTTTACATCGATACACTCTTTCGCAGAGCACTGTTGCCGTGATATAAGTAGATTATGTCACACACGCGCAGGAATTCACGTCTTTTTACCGAGTTCGCGATCATTCTGCAACAGAGCGATCGTCCACTGTGTATACAGTTCATCGATTTCCTTTCGACCGAGAAAAAAATTAATCGTAAATTCCTCGAGACCCGCTGTCGTGCTACGTGTATGCGCACATTGGAAGTCGTTTCGTACGAGCACACCCGCACGCTACCGAAGATGTCGCGTGACTGCGAACGAAAATCGTAGCCCTCCCCCGCTCATTAGTTCTCTGAGCGTTATTACGAACGAGCAAGCCGGATGATAAAATCAGCTGTTCCGTCCTTGAAAGAAATTCCACTTAATTGGAACTGCCCGGAAATTTTATCACGGCGACCTTCAAAAAACTGAGTGTTTTTCAGTGCGGCTTTCCCGTAACTCGGCGGACTTAGCTCCGATCGGAAACGGACAAAACCTATCGACTCGGAAGACTAAAAGTACGATATTGCTTATTAGCGAACTGACAAAAGAACAACGAATCTATTATTCTTTGTGCGAATAATTACTACAAATGAGAGTCATTTTCGATACAGACGATCGAATATATTAAATATAGCTTTAGTCTGTTACACAATTCGATTAGCTTTCGATGACATTTTTCAAAAGTGTCATTTTAATTGAAATGATGAAAAATCTGACGTCACATTTTTATTTATGTATATTTTTTCAGATGTTACGATTTTGATCACTTTTGAAAAAAAAAAAACCCTCAAAGAACGACAGCTCTTAATCAATTGAGGTAGTATGAAAATTCCAAATCGTATCTATAATTTTTTGGAAAACTTCTTCAAATAGTATAATTTAAAACATTTTCAAAGAATACTTCAAAATTCGGCATCTTGGCGTCAACTTTTTTTTTTTTTTTTCCGATTTACAAAAATTGATTAACATAATACATATTTTATATCATCATCTATAACATACTTGTGGCCGAGTTTTGCTTTCGTCTCTATTTATGTTCATGTCCGCTATATATTAGTTCTATTTTGTGAGATGTCGTAAAGCTGCATAAAGAACGTCTGAGAACTGTTTGTTGTGTCCTATTGTTACCCGCTGTTATCTGTTGGTAATTTCATTTGCGTTTCTTTCACATATGTATGTATCATGTGCTATTGACAATAGGAAAGGATAGAGATGACGACATAGCGACGCTAACCGGAACTTAGGAGCTGTTGTAGCGCTTCAATCTCTTATGCTGACCGTTCAATCCGAGTAGGTACTCCAGTGGTAAAGCGAACCTAGACGTCAACCGGGACTGACACGATGACTCGTGGGCTCTAGTAGAATAGGCAGATGCGAATAGGAAAATAAAAGAGTGGGGAGGAACTGCCACTATTTCGGGATGTCACCCTAGCTCTGGATAAAAATCCTAATTGCAAAGCACTGGTTTACCACTGAGGAGGTAGCAGTGTAAGGCTTTGACAGCGACCGAAAGTCGCAGGAATTTTGCAGACTTTTACTGCTCATCTGCGTCTTCATGCCTCAGTGCCCTGTCATTAGCGGAATCACCTACCAGAGGGGCTTTCCCCACCAGTAGCTGCTCTTGCATTGGGTCTGCTTATCTGTTATTTGCAGCTAAGCAATATATCTACTGACAACTCCACCATCCATCACCTGTGGACGCACCCGATTCCGATTACAGCTCCAGATCTCAGAAAGGGGTATAAAGAGTATCCTCTGAGCTGGTTCTGTTATATACTTACGTATTTATTAGTACTAATATGTAAATAATTGTAACTGTGTTGCATTTCTTCGATCATAAATTTGTCAAATACGTTTTATTTAAATTTTTACAAATTACTTTATGAATGGTTACCGGATTTATTATTATTACCACGATGGAATCAAGTACAGACGTCATCATTGAAATTGCATACTGCGCAGTTTTAAATGATCTTAAATTTATACAAATATTATTCAGTTCACGTATTCTATTATAAATTAAATGCTAAACAAATTCGCCGTATTATTATTATTATTATTATTATTATTGTCGTAACATCTATTCCACTTGGAAAATGCCGATAAGTAAATTTTACTTTATAATTGTTCCATATTTCTGGGAATTTTTTTTTTTGTAAAATTCGTCCGTAAGTTTTTAAATTTATCCTAAATAATTATATGTTACACTTTTCAACGGATGAAATTCTTGATATTATTTTAAATTGAAAAAAAAAAAACATATGTTTTTGTATGTTTAAGGGAATAAATTCTAGAAACAAATGATGGAATAAAATTAATCGTTCTGCCTGACTTAATTACATAGCAATCAGTCTTTGAAAACCTTTTTAACGTTTTATGGGATTGGACAAGACACATAGATGAGTGTCGTTAGGAGTGAAATGACAAAAAGGTTAATAAGCTATCTACATGTATAATCGAAGAAAATGAGGTAGACAAAAGCTAAGGCGGGATGAAGATATGTGTCCAAATGATTTAAACATTTCTAAAGAGTAGCGCATGATTGATTTGAACGGGCTCGTCTAAAAGGTGCCTTTGTTCGTTTTTAGGTCTATTGATACAATTAATTATATAAAAACTATCCTTATTATTGAAATTAAAATATATTAAATAAATTTAATTGGCTAATAATATACATGTAATGAAAATAAATATGAAAATGGAAGAAAAACTTTTTAACTTTCAAGTGAAATCCAAAATCCAAATCGATTTTATTTTTTTCAAATATACCTTTAATCTAATTTCAGTTGCTTTTTATAATTACTAAAGTTAATTTTTCATTTTTTGTGAACGAAAAAAAAAAGAGGAATTATAAGTCACAATGTCTTTTTTGGGCGAAAAAATCTGTCGTAGTGGAAATATTCTTATTGAAACAACACGTCAATTAAATGTATAATTAGCATTGTGATTCTTTATAAGAGTAAATTATTTTTAAAGCGATAAATGAACAAAAAAAGTATTGAAAACGGACGGTTTATTTTTCAGAAAAATTAATTACCAATTTCGCTGTTTTTTTTGTTTTTTTCATGTCTTAAATAAAAGAAAAGTAAAACTGAAAACTCACCGATACTAAACTAAATCTACTTCAAAATAGGGCGGGGCCAAAGTGACAGAGTCCTAAACGATATCAAGTTCTGTCGATTAGACAGTAATGCGCCTTTTTATTGAATAAAGATATGTTTTTTTTTTTTTTGTACAAATACTACGATCAGTTTGCATCAGGAGTGTGAATACTACAAGGATAAAATTATAATACTAAAAAATGTCGCCTTTAGAAATGTGGTTGTGATTTTCAGACCTTTTTACAGACTACTTGCGGTGATTTTCAGGTATCATGCATTAAACGTTATCGTTTGTGTTAGTGGGAAACACGAGTTTCCAAATTTATTTCTACATTACCCATTCACTGCTATCAGGAATTCGACACAAAAAATACCGCTCTTCGTTAACGATTTAGTTTTTACACCTGTATATCCTGTGTTATATATACAAATACATATATACAAATACATATATACAATCACAAAACACCTATTTTATATCATTTTATCGGGTTATTCATTTTTTTAAATGTTTTTTATTTTTTTGAAATAACGACTTCGGTGTGAAATACAAATAAACAGACTTTTGTAAATTTATGAGTTCTGTTAGCAATAGTATAATACAAAACTGATGAAGATAATTAATATTAATAATTGGTCAAATGCAATATCGGTTCTTTTCAATTTTGTTTTTTTTTTATGTATTGTCAGCCATATCTAAAAAATTACAAACTATCAACTCGACGTAATTTTAAGTGTAACATAACTGGATTCAATTTGCTTCTACTATATATATATATACATATATATATATTGGTTATATTATCTTTCTTTTTCATTCGTATCTAGCAAGTTTATTTTGGGATACGTTTATTGAAGTTTCTTCTGTTATCCATAATTTTAATTATATATTTAATAATTCCTTGACGAAGCTCTACCTAGGTTTAAAAAAAAATATCGAAAAAAACAAATAAAGGCAGAAAAAGTTTTAAATGCATAAATAAATACATTTATGTTAATACTGGGCGAGAATTATATGCGATATTACAAATTAAGTGTAAAAACCCTCGTTCGCTACTGCTCGAACGATCCACGCTCGAAAAAATCTACACCCGAAAGATCGCGCATAAACGATCGCGCCCGAAAGAGGGCGACCCTTTAGAAATACGCGAAATTACGTTTCCTCGCTTTAAAACTGCAGCTTATTTATGATATATCTGTTTATGTAGTCTACACACGACTGAAGTCATCTTTTATTATTCATTTTTGTTAAGAACCTTTTAGAGAAATAAACGAAATTACGGTAACTAGTGTTCGCCCAGTGGTCGAAATTCGATTATAATTATTATTAAAAATTTAGGATATGAATTTGCATATTTCCGACATTTTTTTATCTACTCTTATAGTTACATTCGTTTATTGTATATCCGAGATCATACACTTTTATGTACTTACAGTACAAAGTTATTTCAGTAGCTTTATAAGAGTTATTTCAGACTGAAAATGTAAAATTTCTCAAAACAATATTTAAAACATATTTAAAATTATCCATAAAAATGACTAAATTATTTTCATTATTTTCGTTATCATTTTTCCGGAAATCGGTGTTTTCTACTCCTGTTTGAATTGTTATTGACATGATTTTCATTACTTCTACGTATATTTGAAAATTATTCTTACCATTATCATTTCGCAAAAGGTAATACTTCCTCCTGTTTTGTTGTCTTTCAATTCGACCAATTAATATACGACGCCGAGGCAATAAGCAAATAACGTTCTGTTCCTGGAAAAAAAGAAAATAAAAGAAAAATTTTCATGGCACTCGATTATTATTGAATAAATTAGAAATACAAACACTCAAAAGAAGTATGGAATAAAGTAAAAATGTCATCAAACAAACAAAAAAAAAAACTTCACCTCAATCGCAGCGATTGAATATAATTCTAAAATACTGCTAACTACTTCTAGCAAATGTCCTCTACAGAAAATTACACAACTGCTTTCATTGACATAAAGCGTCGAATTGAATAACAAGATTTAAATTTTACATAGGTGAGCCTAACCATCACTTCAACCGACCTCTCACATATGACGAACTTTTATACTCCCTGAAATATATGAAATCCTCAGCCGCTGGACCAGACGACATCCATATAAATGTGGTTAAAAAATTAAATTCTGCATCTCTTCACACAATCAGCAAGTTCCTCAACCTTACTTGGAAATAAAACCTTCACATAATCCCGATATTAAAACCATAAAAAGAGACTCCCTTTCTCCTTCTAGCTACCGTCCAATCTCGCTTACCAACACGTTATGTAAAGTTATGGAAAAAAGTAATAAACACCAGATTAAAATGGACTCTTGAACAAAAGAAACTATTAGATCCGATGCAATATGGTTTCCGCTCTTGAAGAAGCACCGTAGATCATCTAGCAAAGTTACAATAGCATATTTGTGACGGTTTTGTAACGAATCAATTCACCATGCTCATAAGTTTTGACCTTGAAAAAGCCTTCGATAGAACATGGAGGCATAAAATCATTAAAACGCTCATGGAATGGAATATGAACGGAAATATGCTTGAATACATAAAAGACTTTCTGTCAAATAGAACTTTCCAGGTTCGTATTCAAGATGTCTTATCTCTCCCAAAAATACAAGAAAATGGCACACCGCAGGGCTCTATAATTAGCCCAACTTTGTTCATAATTGGTATATCAGATATATCTAAAATCATAGATCCTCCAGTCAAATACGAACTGTTTGCTGACGACTTAGTCATTTATATGACTTCCTCAAGCTTCGATAATCTAAATAGCACTTTACAATCTACAACGAACAAACTGCTTGATTGGGCTTCATCAAATGGACTGTCTTTCTCAACGAATAAAACAAAAGCAATCACATTCAGTAAAAAACGAATTAAACCTCCAGATTGTGTAATGTCCACCTAAAAAATAATACGCTAATTCAAAATTTCGATAACATATAAATTTTAGGATTAGAGAAATAGATCGAAAATTATCTTTTGGAAAACACATAGAAGACTTAAAAACAAACTGTGTCATAAATCTCTTAGTGTGCTAAAAACAGTTTCTCATATCAAATAGGGCGGAGATAGAAAATCTCTAAAAAATCTTTACTCAGCAGCGCTGACTCTTTCCAAGTTGGACTACGGCTCCGTGATTTACAGTAGTGCCAAAGAAAATGCCCTGAAAAAACTGGACACCATTCAAAATTCAGCTCTAAGACTCATTACAGGAGCATCATTTTACACCAGTCCGATTGCTAGCCTTCACGTAGAATCAAACAACACAGAAGAATCTTCTCATCCCTGAAATATCATACAAAAATGACCTCAAATACAGCTCTAATCCTACTTACAATTCAACTATATGAGAAATACCCGAAAACTCTGAAGCCATTGGGAATACGATGCCTAAATACAATTAAAAACATCAACTTTGACACACCCGACATCGTAAAGGACATTAGATAACTACCACCATGGCACACAACCTTTCACCAAAACCATAGCAGACTTAAACCAACGCGAAAAAATGGACTCGTCCTTAACCAGACATATCAGAAAGGTGACTCGCTCAATTTGTCAAAATGAGTGGAATCGAATCTCCCCAATCAAAACTCAAACTACGCCGCATGAAAAATGAAATTTCCGACTGGAAAACCAACTATTGACCAAAAAGACAAGACGAAACAGTTATTTCCAGACTTAGAATAGGGCACTGCTCATTTAGTCACAAGTACATGCTCGACAAGGAGCCGGCGTCCATTTGTGACGTCTACGCAGAAACTCTCTCGGTAGACCACGTGTTCACATGTAAAAAGTGGGAAACACAGCGGGCAGCCTGCGACATAGTACGAAAATCTATACTAGAACTTCTTTACAACGATAGACTAAATTGTGAAAATGTATTAACATACCTAAAAAATGTAAATATCTATAATATTATCTAGATAAGTTAACTGTTAAGATGTAATATATTCGTCGTAAATGGAGCTCCATTGTCGAGCGACAATAAATAAATGTATTAGAAGAAAAGAAAAAAACACTCACTTTGAATTCAATCGAGAGCTCAAAACGCTAATGCAAATCAAAAAATTTACAAAATGTATTTTTTTGAAATAGATTAAACGACACCTTGAGATTTAGTACACTGTAAAAAAGCGAATAATGATGATTATTTAGAAATATTGAAACATTTTAATAAGAACAGATTTACTGGCTATAGCGATTTCATTTTTTGTATTAATTTTTTATTTAAACGAGAAAAAAAAAGTATAACTGTTTTCGAAATTTTGTGTACTGATAACACTAAAGATCGTCGTAAATCGGCTAATACACAGAGGAGAAAAAAGTAGTGAACTGTTTTGTCTTTGCCTATTTATATATATAGATGTTGAATTCACTGATCTATTATATTTATAGGTACACGTATCTATTTTGTCGGCTGCAATTAGCAAATCGGTATTTTGAAACTTACATTTTGTAGCGTTAACGATGTTTTAAATATTCAGTAAGGCAGATAGGTTGTGAAAACTTTTATAAAGTTGGAATTAATAGCGAATTAAAAATAGATTATTGTGTTTGACGAACAACACTTTCGACCACAACATTTAACGAAAAAAACCTGCAAGAAAAGTTACGAAAAATCTTCAAAAAAAGTAACTTTCGTCGAAGAGCAGCTAATTATTGCTCGAAGTCGATCCTAATGACGCAGTTAATATGTATACGTAAAGGACAAATTATATTATTTATTATGTGTTATTTCTTCCTGTAATCGCTTGTCTCAATAATACGATAAGTTATATATTTTAAAACCCTTAAATTACGTTACAAAAGTTATATATTTTTATATATTGCACGGACACGGAATACCTTTCAATTCATTAAAACATATAACTTTATTTATATTAAATTATTACTTAAATTAAAATACAAGTTTTACAAACATTATTAATTCACAAAATATATATATAAAAATTCGTGTGAATTAATAATGTTTGTAAAACTTGTATTTTAATTTAAGTAATAATTTAATATAAATAAAGTTATACGTTTTAATGAATTGAAAGGTACTCCGTGTCCGTGCAATATATAAAAATATATAACTTTTGTAACGTAATTTAAGGGTTTTAAAATATATAACTTAACAAATTATATTAATGGGGGCAGTCTGTAAATTCTCCGCCTCATTCGTTGCCCCTGCTGTTTCTGAGTATATTTTTTTCCATTTACAGAACCGAAAGCAATCTAAGAGGTTCGTGTTTGGGATGTGAAAAATTTACGACTGCCTAGTAGGAATATATTGATTTTTTTTTTAATTCAACAACTCGGTTATATAAATTGTATTAATTAAATTCCTTTTATGTTTCAGCCAAAGCTATGGCTAAATTTTATTATATGTTTAATCTTTTAGCCGAAATAACTTCGAACTGATCTAAAAACCTAGATCAAAAATCAATCAAAATCTTCTAAAAATTCTGATTGAAAAAAGAATCTCCTATCCGGACACTTTTGATGACGAAAAACCGTATTTCCTAATCGGCTAAAAATGTTAAATTTAACACTGTAATTCTGTAAATTTAATCAATCCGTCGCTATAGATACGTGTATTAATAAAAGAAAATTGAATATAAATGCCATTTACATCAAAGGTTAACCTCATTCAAATATGTTTCTTAAACCTTTCGGAAAAGGAAATAATGATTTAAAAACTTTAGACAAATCGCATGCACTGAAAAATAATGTTTGAGGTAAAGTGTGTTTGATTTTTAACTTTTATTAATTTTTTTTTTTTTTTTTTTTGCTAATGCCAATTATTTTGTATTTTCAAAAGCGGGATTCGAATACCAGTCGGACGAAACGGTACTTCCTAACTAACTAGGTTACAACGGCTGAATACGTGCGCTATGTCACCGACAGATATAATTAACAGTTGCAATATTAAACATAAAGATGATTAAAATTGAATTACTCTCGACCGGGACAGTGTATAACTATTATTCGTGGGCGGCTGTAATTGACGACCATTTCCGACATCATTTGTTCCGTATGAGAAAATGCGACGATGAAATAGGAATAAGAAGATTCCCATCGAGGATTTCAAAATTGTGTGACCTTTTTGAGAATCTGTCTTCATTCGAATATTCCGAGTTTACGCCTCGTCTTAAACGAAGTTACACAACAGAAACAGTAGGAAAATTTTTTGGCGTAGGCAGTTTCGAAAACTGTAATTAAACATCGCGTACAATTGCGCTTTATCGTTTGATTCAAATTTGAAATGATCAAATCGTTCAAATTGGTTTAAGAGAATTACCGGATACGGTAGAGTGCCTTGGTGTTTCACTTGTATATTCGTCACGCTAAGCGCTACTAATTTATATTGGCCTGAATTATATTACATTCCAATTATCTTGACCAAAATTCTGAATTTATCTGCGTAAATCAACATTATCGAATCCAAATTCCAAGTATAACTATGGCATGTAAAAGATTCAAGTTTTTCTTCCTACTCTTTTTTTTTGTGCAATTTTTTAAACGAATAATATTGAAAGTTACGCAATTTCGCATTGAATTTTTTCACGCGAAAATGAAATAAAATACTTTAAATGAACGCTTTTGTACAAACTTGCAATGTAAATTTCTTTGCAAATAAGCGTGATCGAATGTTCACAATGTATTTACCGTACTATAATCAGAGTAGAAAGAAAGGTCTTTTAACCAAACAGTTGTCTTCAGCCTACTTCTGAGTTCAGCGTATCATCCTCATCACCATAAGCTTATTTGTGCTTTGGCTAATATTTTAAATGATAATCGAGTATGCAAAAAATTTACAATTCATCTATTTACTCGTAATATTTAATTTATTATAATAATTAAACTTCCGATATGTTCTTACGAAAAGTGAATTTGACGTATTTCTCTCGTTTTGTATTAAAGGAACTTGTTTTTCCTTTTTTTTTGTAGTGAAATAAGTAAAGCGAGGTACTAATAAATTGCTTGACGTGCATAAGGTTAAGATTTTAATGCATTAAACTTACTCGATAGCAAACAGTTACTTTTTGTCACGAAACGCAACATTGCCCCCGAGACAATTACGACTTCCCGAGTACTGAACGACCGCTTTAACTACAAGATTATCGTATATTGGCTAATTTTTTGCCTATTATTATTTTTTTTACATTTTTGTTATTTAATATCTTCGTCTAGGTTTACACGCGTTTTATTGAAATTCCGCGACGTCTTAATAATAACTTTTTTGTTGATTTTTTTTTTTTTTTGAAATCACAAAGACTTTCAAATACATGCGTGAGTAAAGTAATTACATAAATTCCAGCGATAAAATAGAAAAAAAAAAGAATATTCTGAGAAAACGAGAATGTTAGTTTCGTATGGAGACAAGCTTACAAAAAAGGCCGGCTGGAAGCTTGTTTTCAAATTGACGCTTGTAAACGAAGTTTTTCTGCATCATAAATAGCAGACCACTGATGCGTAAAATTTCTCAAATTAACCTAGTCTATAATTTAAATATAAAATACAAATCAACCATGTACCATAACAACCTTAGGTTATGCACGTATTTTCAAAGTATTTTATATATATATATATATATTATATGTATATATATATATATTATATGTATATATATATATATGTATATATATATATATATATATATATATATATATATATATAGTAGTAGATTGGGTCTGTTAGTCGCTTCGCGAACAAACCCTTTGGATTTTTAATTGTTTTACTTCGCAAATTTTTAAAATAAAGAAATTGCAGTGTTCAGACAGTGTGTTTGTTTTTTTAAGAAGAGGAAACGAATATGTTGCTTGAAAGAATTTTAAGTTTGAATCAAAATATTTCAAACACTAAAACCGTTAGCTGAACGATTCTAGGGAGAAAAATATTACGAGATGTTTAGTTATTTTCTCGAATTTCAACGGTAAACAACAATGATGATGATTTAAGTTACTCGTATTCATCATCCCCGTAATTCTAAAATTTGCACCCTTAGTAGAGTAGGCTTCGTAATTTGCCTGTATCTAACGAAAAAGAACTGAGTAATTGAAAAATTCCAAGAAAACGAAAGATTTTTAAAAGTAACGCGGCATTTTTATAACTCAAATACACTTATACATATTAATTAACAAAACTTAAATACAAGAAACGAGCTTAAATAGCTGCAATTCAGCTCGAATAGTTTATTATAAAAAACTAATTAAAATTTGCTTATAAGAAGAAAAAAAAGTATTATATATATATATTTTTTTTTTTTTTCCTTTTTTTTACACCACTCCAGCCCTTAGGCCACTATTGGCGACGCTACAGTTCTTTTTAAACAATACTTAAATATAAATCAATAAATCTATACTGATCACCCCCATCGAGGTGTGACAGCATTGACAGTAGTAATTATAATATCATTACTTTAACTATGTATAACTCTTAATCTAATCTTAATATCTATTTCTACCGTAAACGATCTCGTCGTTACCGATAATCCCACTCTACTCCACGCACATGGGTCAGATGAGGAGAGCGCAGGACCTGGTCCTTTTTTTTTATTTTTATTTTTTTCAGTTTACTATTTACGAACACGGCGCTTATTACTTACCTCCACTGCATTGTTCAGTATCATTGATACCCCTACCCTACACCATGTGCGTTGTTGAGGTAGGGAGAGCCTGCTTGCACTATTTCTGCAACAGCTCTGGTATGTACTCTCCATCGTTAGCTATGATTTAATACATCCCGGCACCACTTCCTTCTTAGCCTTCTTTGTGGAACGCCTGGAAGATCCTGGTGATACATGCTGACCACGTTGATATTACCACTGTCTGGCAGCTTTTCAAAGAATTTTCTATACTGCTCAGCATAGTACTCTCATGAACATAAGGAACATGCAGATCATTATGTAATGTGTCATTAGAAGCAAAGTATGGAGCTCCAACTATTCTACGGAGAATCTTCAAATGCAGCTGTTGGATTTTATTGATGTTACTTCTAGCTGCCGATTCGTACACCTCAATACCATACCTCCATATGGGAGCTATAACCGCCAAGTATATGAGACGCCTGCAGGACAGCCTCACAGTCGATCGTGCATCGAACAATCTTTTTAGTATGGCCATTCTTGTTGCTATCCTATTTCTCACGTGTGTTATGTGAGGCTGCCATGTTAGTCGCTGGTCCATAATTACTCCTAAGTATTTAATACTCTGAACCGGAGGTAAGAAATGATCATTTATCTTCACGGGTGGACAGGTACCCTTGTTTAACGTAAAGGTAATTTGCTGACTTTTATCATGATTTATCTTAATTTTCCATTTATTTGCCCATACAACTATTTTATCTAAGTGTTCTTGTATGAGCGCTGATGCATAAACTGGATTTTCATGCTTAGCCAATATGCAAGTATCATCAGCAAATGTTCCAAGTACCGTTGAATTCATTGCCGGGATATCTGCGGTATTACAAAAGCGGTCCTAATATACTTCCCTGCGGAACTGACGCTCGTACTTGAAACCTATCTGACAATGTAGTATTAATTTTAATTCGGAAGATTCTATTTGCTAGATAAGACTGGAGTACTGAGTATACATCATTATTTATGTTCCCTCTGAGTTTGAATAGAAGGCCATCATGCCACACTCTATCGAATGCCTGCTCTACATCCAGGAGAACTGCGTTGCAGTACTGCTTCTTTTCGAATGCCGCCGATATACGATCAATTATTCGATGAATCTGTTGAATTGTTGAGTGTTTTGCCCGGAATCCAAACTGGTGGTTCGGAATTAATTTACTAGTAGTTATTGATGTGAGTATGCGGTCCTTCAATAGCATCTCGAATACTTTCGATAGAACAGACAGCAGACTTATAGGTCTGTAAGAAGAGGGCTTTGCTGGATCTTTGTTTGGTTTTGGTATCATCAGAATAATGGATTATTTCCATGCTTCCGGATAATACCCAAGTCGTAAAATCGAATTGTATATGTAGGTTAACAAACAATAATATGCTTTTGGGTGGTAACCGTTTTACTATTTCACCTGTTATTTCATCCTTTCCTGAAGTTTTTCTTGGCCGTAGCTGGGCAATCTTTCTTTGAACTTCCCTCGGAGTTACATGTTTGGTTGGTAACGTAAGTTGAACCGGCGCCTCTAAGTACTGTTGGACTATGGAACTGTTGTAATCGTCCTTTAGGTCCCCCCGTGTGTCTGAAGGGTATTATAAATATGTTCGGCGAAAGTAGCAGCCCTTTCCTTTTCTGTCTTGGCCCACTCTCCATTTGATTTTCTTATCGGTACTTGTCTTGGCTTTTTCTTTAAGTATGCCTTAGTTGTTGTCCAAACTGATAAATCCTCAGCATTTAATGAAGAGAAAAATTTGATATATTTATTATTATTATATTGAATGATAGACTGGCGTAGTTGCCTATGAATTAGATTATATTCATATCTTCGTGACGGAACTTTATTATATTGCCATCTTCGTCTTGCTTTTCGTGCGGCTTGTATTAGTCTTCTAATTTCTATGGGTACAGTATCAGTATGATTGTAGTGGATTTTGGATTTGTGCTGAGTAGTGGCTAGTTTACAAGCATTATGAATATTATTTGTAAATAGTTCAACTGCGCTATTTAAGTCCGCTTCCTTTTTTAACCGTATGTCCAGCGATCTACTATCTTCCATGTAATCTGCAAATTTAGACCAGTTGGTATGTTTGTTAACTAGTGGTTGTTTATAATCTTTGAAGATAGGAGCAACACTGAAACATGCCAGCACTGGTATATGGTCTGAGCTTAACTCCGGAATTGCTTTAGAGCTAGTTTTTACCTTATGTATATTTTTAGTGATGAAAAAATCCAAGACGCTAGGTATGCGATTTGTGTGTGCCGGCCAATAGGTTGGACCATCCGGTGAAATCACATTTAGATCACCTTGATTTACTATTTTGAAAATTATTCTCCCCCTTGCATTTGTTGTGCTGCAATTCCATGCATAGTGCTTGGCATTGTAATCACCACCCATAATTACTCTGCTACCCAGCCCGTTAATTATTACTTTTAACCTTTCCTTAGGTATCATAATGTTGGGATGGCAATATATAGCGGCCACCGTGTAATCATCATTGTCCACCTTTAAATTGACCGCTACTATTTGGTATCCAAACGTGGCTTCGTCATAGCTTTTAACATGAGTTAAGTTAGATCTGACTAGTATTGCTACTCCTCCATGAGCTCTCTGATCAGGGTGCGTTATGCAATAACTATTATAGCCTTTAATGCTAAAACTATTATTGTAAGTTAAATGAATCTCGGCGATGAGTGCCACGTCCACTCTGTTCATATTAAGAAATATTTCCAGTTCATACCTTTTATTAATTGCTCCATTACAGTTCCATAACATGATCACTAATGAACTTTTGGTAGGTGCAGCCAAACTCATAGTGCAAGTTTCTCTAACAGTTTATTTAATATTGTGACCAATGGTGAAATCAGTGATTGGAAGTTATTAATTAACTTATCTATTGTTTCAGTGAGTTGTGACGAAAACTTTTCCATAATTTTTAAACTACTGTAATCATCGACATTAACCTCATTTATATGAGTGTTATTTTCTTTTCGTTTATTTCCAGAATTTCCTACTCTTTCTGCCCAGGTTTGTTTAGTTATCTCATGATCATTCTCCAGAGGAGGGAAATCCTGGTATCGTTTTGAGTAATTTCTATTTATAGTTTTATTTGTAGACTGAGTTCGATACTGTATTAATCTCCTGTACTCAGGGCAACCTCTATAGTTAGCAGGGTGATCCCCTTGACACAGCGCGCAAACCGGTTTAAGTTCCTTAGCTTGATTGCATTTTTTAGTATCATGTTTATTGCCACATCTTACGCAACGAAATGGCAGATTGCAATAATTTTGAGAATGACCATATAACTGGCATCTTTTGCACTGTATTATTTGTTTATTTAATCTCATTTCCTGAACTTCTACCTTAGTATATACATAATAGTGAATTCAATAAAAATATATTTTCATTCAGAGGTGACGGGTACAGATCAATATAGTGCATCGGTAGCTTCGTTTTTGTTCGAGGGTGTATTATATTAATAACATTTTGTACTTTATACCCTTTATTCTCAATTTCTTTTTTTATATCTTCCGTGTCTGTGGTTGGATGTAAATTTTTAAGTACTACCCTAAAAGGTTTGTCCTCTGATAGTTGATATGTAAAATAGTAATAATTTTTACATTTTAACAACTTGATTATTTTACGATAACTATCACACTGTTTTGCGGAATAATTGTAACACCTGATCTCGTTGATTTTAAGGCGAACTTTATATCTGCGTCAGTTAGAAGATCATTTCTTAATAGCGTAATATCTTTAATATTTTTAACCAGTACCGGTGGTATGGTCATGTTTGCTTTATTCAGTTTATTACTTATATTACTATTTATAGTAGTTGCTACGTTAGCAGCGTTGACTGTGTTAATATCATTATTTACGCCATTTGCTATCTTATTTTCTACGTTATATATATATATATTTAAAACATAAATAATTATAGTTTAGTTGAAACCAAATGTTGCGAAAAATTCAACTTCTGCGTGAGTACTTTCAGGTAGCCTTTTTTTTTCTACAGCCACTATTACAGTTCTTCGATTTCGAAAAAGCATTAATAGAGAAGTCTCTTATACCGGTGAATAATAGTAATCATTAACTGTGCGCGCCACTATTAATATAATGTTTTACGCAGAGCGGGCTGGTGCTGTATAGAGTCATCCGAGGAATATATTTGCAAATTTGCAAAGTATTCGCGTTGAGTGAGTGGTCGCTCGATCCACTGGTTTATAATGGTTGGTCAGGACGCCCGCAGACGGACGGCATGACTGAAGAAAGAGAGAGAGAGAGAGAGAGAGAGAGAGAGAAAAATAAATATTTCCATAAAAAAAGTAATTACAAATAGTTTCGATTCGTGTTTTATAAAATAATAAACTTTAAAGATAAACACGCTCTGTACTCTTTGAATCATAAATTAATTTTCATCTTGATCCGAGTAATTGGTTTTATCACTTTTCTCTCTTAAACGCTGCACGATTTCAGTTATTTTAATCGTAGTCTTCTCCTTGCATCATTTTCTTAGTTTTCATTTGCATCTACCACATTCTGTCCTTTTCATCCTGCTTCCTTCCGCGTACGTTCTTTGCCATCTTCAAATATCGTGTTTTATTTGAATGTTCGACTTTTCCTGCTGCTCAATCGTTCTTCTACTCTTCTTTTTTAAAACTTGGTATTCCTACTCCCCCTATAAACGCTTCATATATTCTCTCATTTCCTTATTATTCTGGCCCTCGAATTATTTTCATTCTTTATCCTTTAAGAATTTTAATTTCTGTTTTTTTTCTCTTCTTGCGCTAATGTTGAAGGAACCCATGAAAAACAAATAGAGTGTTTATTTATTTATAACTACTGTCATATAGATTTCAAAACTTGTTCTTCATCTACGATAGAAAACTTTTATTGAGGTTTTTTGAAAATCGTAATGTTTGTCAAATTGTAACAAACAATCGAGTAAAATATCTCGGTTGGTAATTTTACAATGACTCGCTTTTTACACGATACAAATAGGTGTATGTAATCATCCATCGCCATACTGTTAACAATCGATTTTGTAATATTGAATACGCGCGCATCGGCAATCGGGAGTCAACTCGACTATTGTTTATCCGATTACGATTTTTTCTCAATTGTTAAAACATCTCGCAGTCACCCATTACTAAAACTGTATCGACCTGCAGATGAAGACGTAAAATAATCTCATTTGTCTACATTTCATCGTCGCTATCAAGAAAATGTAATGAAAAATTACGAAACATCTTTTTGCGTGATGCTTCAGATTCTGGCTGGCTGTTAATGTCATCGATCAAGTCAATCTTGTCATCATCACGCGGCCGGATAATCGGAAGTTTTCCGCGAATATTATTTGTAGAAGACACCGTTTTCGGTTTGTACCCTTGCACGACGAGACAATGTAATATAGGGTTACATAAACGGGATAAAAATGTACCTTTTCGCAAAAATAGATAAAAACCGATAAATTAACATTCTTAACAAGTACAAGGTTGCAAAATACTAAGGGGACATTCATTATTATTTACGTAAGCACAAAATGGGGCTTGTGGTTCAGCAAAATCTCATCAAATCTAATTTAAATCGAGAGAGGTATAATTGAAAATCTCACTTAAACTTTTAAAGAATATACATACATAATTATACAGATAATAAAACAAAAAAATCATTTAATTTTTCTTTCACTTTTCTTGGAGTGTCCTATTTTGGCCGCTGAAAAAATCTCATGGCTATTAAAAACTTTTATTTAAAAACGTTAAGAGTTTTTTTTTTTTGGAAGGAAAAAAACTGGTATAGGACATGAATGCCCTAGGGGTGAGTGAAAAATTAGGAAACGGTGATGTCTGTTTTAAATTTAAATTTTCGTAAATTTAAATAAATTCGTTATTTAACGTTGTATTATTTTTCTCCTTTATGAAAATAAATTTAGTCCTTTAACAATTATGTATATCGAAATCTCTCGCGAAGGGGAGGGGGCTCTCACTAAATCCCACTAAATCTCGCTAAATTTCACTAAAACGCACTAATATAACCGTAATTTTCCGCGCTTTTTGGATTATTTTTGACGACTGCACGTTCAGACCATTTTTTTGCTCCCCTACCTGAGATCATTCTTGTGATTCTATTATTCTCCGTATGCTTTCGCTCATCCGCACTCTTTCTTCCCGCATTCCATTCATACTGATATTTGCTGCGGGTTGTTCCGAGCAGCTCGGGGGCATCTTTGGTAATAAAACGGCTGATTCTTTACGCGTTTTTGCTTCTTTCGGCCTCCTTTCTTAAGAATAAAAATCGATGTTCTGAATTCTTACCGCCGTGTAAAAGTTTTCATCTCGGATTTGGTCGAATAGTGTTAAGCTCCCCTTTCTAATAATTATTCATTATTTATCCGGTCAACCCTTGTCTTCCTGCTAATCCGCGGTTTCTTTTAATTTATCTCCCATTATTCTTAAGACACACTCTAATAGCATCCTCTCGTTTTCACTTTTTATCAGCTTCCTCTACATACTGTCCGCGCTCCATTCAAATCATACGGTCGTTTTCAATTCGCCGATCATGTGTTTATTAAGTTTTCATCTCTTTCCGTTGAGCTTTCTGTATTTCAATTTGTTGAGACTTTATTATTGCCCCGATATATATATATATATATATATATATATATATATATATATATATATATATATATATACATATATATATATATACATATATATATATATATATATATATATATATATATATATATATATATATATATATATACATATATATATATATACATATATATATATATATATATATATATATATATATATATACATATATATATATATATATATATATATACATATATATATATATATATATATATACATATATTGAGATTACCTCTTATTAGCTCCATCAAAAATAATACCACAATTCGCAGGAAACAAGAAAAATTTGCAGCGAGTTAAATCAACCGAAGTTATAAAGCGGTTTTTTAGGTTCATCAGAGACGGACGAGCAATTAACCGGCTTAAAAATTAACATGAAAATATTAAAAAATCGTGTTACTTTACTGCCCCCCCCCCTGTTTGCTAATATTTCCTACTTATTTATTTACTTATTTATGTCCTCTGAATTAATTGCCGGAAAAGAAAAGATGGATTTCACGAGAAAGGAACCGGCCCCCAATATTCTCTTCAGGCTCTCATCAAAGATCCTTAGGCGCGTTATGAAAAGATTAATTAGCGGTTTATTTCGTTTTTCTAACGTAGATGAAAAGCTAGTTTGGGAAAAAGGCGAAAAGTATTTTTGGGAAAAACCAGTGAGCCGGAATAATAACGAGCGTACCAGGAAAAACTTGTGCTGCGGTTAAAATCGGGAATCGCTATAGTAACAAAGTCTCGGAGAAAAAAATACCCCAACACTCTCGCATAACGTACACTTTCTCGGTACAGGAGATACCGTCTAATCTAATTTTTAATATCGCGATATCTGATCAACGAATTATTTATCATCGACCGTTCCACGATAACTGAAAGCCGTGCACAGGAAGGCTGTATTACCGCGAGCTTGTCTCTATTAACCTCATTACGAACTGGAAAAAAAAAGGCGCATACTCGAGATATCGACTCTTATACGGTATCGTAATCGACTTTAGCGTTCGGAACAATTGAAGATACGCAAAAGCCGCCCTCGCCCAGCTCGCAATTATAACTGAATTAGTGTGTCGCGTATTTTTTCCTTTAAGCTAAAAAAAAAAAAAAAAAAAAAAAGCAAAATAAAAAAAACCCAACAAAACTGTAATGATCGAGCGCATAAAATATTTACATACTGTCGACGGTGCGTATACCGTCTTGGCAACCGCAGAAACCCGATAACTGGAATATTCCAGAGTACTTCCGCGTACCCACCACTTACCGTAAAGCTTCTTTATTTTTATATTCTCTTCGCTAATCCACCAGCGTTGTAATAAGCACGTCAAATGAGACGACGTTTCATCTATTTTTTTTAGCCGCTTAAAATGTTCCGAATTTTTTTCAGTCCGGCTCTCAATCCGGACGTTGTTTTGCGACCGGAAAATACCTGAACCTCGTTTTTCAGCGCTTATTTTTCTCGATCAGCTTTGTTTCCATTGCAATTGCTTCGCAGAAAAATTATTACGAATATTTCTAATTCTACTGTCGTCGCAAATAAATCCGAGAGCCGATTCTGTAAAAACTCACCAGAAGTCGATTTAATTCGCGCGGCACGCACATTTTGCGAATGTTATTCTTAATCGAGATCGCAAGAAGTCTATTCAACGTAGACGGCGACATTTCAAAAAATACTGCGCTGAAAGAATTTCTCTTGAAAAATTTACGCTCGATTTGGTTCTTAAATTTTTTGTACAAAACATTGTAAAAACCTATAGGAATTCAACACGACTGTTCCAGCATATAATTCATAGCGAGGTTATAGAAATTTAGTATATTTCGGTTGATTACTCTGTAATGCCTAGTGTCTATTTATTAATTTGAGAAGGATCCTTTCCGATTGCTGATGGAGTTTTTTGACGGGTAGAGTGATTAACCATGATGATACAAGATGACAAAATTCGGGTATTATGTATAACTGCATTAAGTGACCGTGACCTACTACTGGTCTTTAAATTTTTTTAAAAGATGAAATATTTTTCCCTAATTCGCTATTTTCCTAATATGCGTATTTCTTCTCACTATTAGGGCTATTCTTCGATGTCAGCTGTAGAAATATGTAAAATACGGATATTTCGTATCATGCTTAGGCGTTTTACATAATAATATCGAATATTTTTAAACAGTACGTAAGAGAAATAAGTGATCGTATGTGTTTTTCATTCACGAATTTCTGTAACCTATAAATGTTTCATGTAAGTAAGTTAATATGCAACAAGTTCAAACAAGCGTGATGTTTCATGCGCTGACGATTCCATATGTTAACTTAAAGATAACGATAATTTACATTTACATTTACATTATACTAAATGAGAAAAAACGAAATTTGATTTTTTGCGCCGCAAAGAAGGAGGTGCCATTTTTCGCGCTTTTTCGGACTTTCGAAAGTTTCGTTACGGAAATAAAATACGGTTTCGTTCCCGACAAAGAGCGCGCGACCTTTCCATCGACTCGTATTGCTCGGGAAAAAAAATATTTTTTTCCAAACTTTTCAACTTTGGTCACCCCGATGGTCTAAATGTAAAGTTTTAAGCTCGGTCATAATAGTTTTCCTACAAAGCGGTTCTTTAGACGCATATGTTTGAGATACGTTTTGCGTTCCATAGCTTTTTTACTCGGGCTATTACTTACGTAAATATTCCATTTTTTTTTGCTGTTTTTGGCCGAAAGGGAGGGGTTAAAATAAATTTTCAATCGTAATTTTTTGATTTTATGAAAAAGCTTCTGCGTTTTACTTTATTATTTAAATTTCACTTTTAAAGGGTTATCCGATGATGAGTTATGAATTTTTGAAGTCGATTTAAAAATCGATTAGCTTGAAGTTATAGATAATGTCGTGAATAAAATTTTAACTTTAATTTATTTTTCAAATTTGAAGTTTATAACCGTTGGTGTGAGTTATTGATTTTTATTTGATTTTTTTTGTCGTTTCCGAACTATCGTACATCATTTGCATACCGAATTCCAAAAAGTTAATAAATTTCTCTAGGATACTGCGTCCGATAATTTAATATAGTATTAAAAGTATTTCCGGTATATCGTTATCGGTAGCGACCAGCTTTCATTCTTTCATTATGACTGCATTTTCTGCTTGGCGATCATTCTGATAATTTATTCGGTGCATTTCTATCGCAGATACAACTTCGTCGCGATGTTAATAAATGTTACGAGGTTCCCGTAGGTTAAATGAACCAGGATATAATTTATAATAATAATCCGATCGTGTATACAGTGTCGATTCATTTCATTCTAAATTTGTAATTAAACCATTTTAAGTACTTTATGTAGTTCAGATGTTACAGAATTGTAATAAAACTCGCTGTTGGCAATTACCATTTCTTACCTACTCCGTAGAACCTTCAGTCGATCTCTTTATGAAGTTTTTAATAATAGCGCGCGCGTGTCAATATTAACTGAACTTTAAAAACTATTTTCGAAATATGCAACAAACAATAACGTAGATAAGTGTGTCCAAATTGCAAATGTCACGCACTAGCTGCGGAAAGGTAAACAAGAAATCAATCGTGTTTAGTCGTAAATCCGGAGAAGTATATCGAATCGAGTAAATACTATTTCAATTGCGTTGATTTTTACTTTTGTATTTATAAATTAAGCTTTTCGTTTATTCTTTTTATTTTATTTAAATTTTCTTTTTGTTATTTTCGCGTATCAAATTAAGATAAACTTAATTTTATTTTCATAATTTTTGCTTATTGTTGTACAATTGACTAGAATGATGCACATTGTAGACCCAAATTTGTAATAATAATAACGATAAATATGTGATTTGATTTGAATTCCGGAAACTGCAGAAAGACTATTCTTCTGCCGTTTATGGTCCGGATATGCGCGGCTAAAGATATACATGGCAGCCATATCACAGACGTGAGGGTAGAACAGAATTCAGTGCAACTCAGTCTACCTATTAACGTGAGCATATAACGTGAGCATTGCTTCTTCTACGTTCTTCTTCAAAAAAAAATCCCATCCTCTAATCTCTTGCCTTTGTGTAAATATTTCCATCTCAGATTTTGGTCGAATATGTACCCTTCCTTCTTTTCTAATTGTCGCTCTTTTTATCTGTCTGTTCAGCCTAATCTTCCTTCAAATCCTTGGTTCCTTCTGTTTCCTTCACTTCCTCGTTCTGTTGTTATCTCCATTGTGCGTTTGCGCTTAAACCATTCCTTGCTACCTTCCTCACGCTTTCGCTTCTCATTAGCCTCTTGGCCTATGTTGTCCTCTCCATTCAGACGATGCGGTTGTTTGTGACGCTGATCACGTGTTTATTAAGTGTTCATCTCTTTCAGTGGAGCGTTCGGCTCTGTATTCCCACTTGCTTGGGCTGCGGCTTCCTGCTCCTTTTTGTGCTCGTTATATCCTATCTTTTCCTTCTACATTTATTATCCCCTCCACTGTTTCCTTCTTATTAACGATAGCTGATCGTCTCACTATATAACTTTCGTTTTCCTGTAATTGTTTCTGGGTGAAGGTCTTTAGTTGACGAGCCCAATTAAAAAAAAAAAAAAAAAAAAAAAAAAAAACGTGAGCATATTGTGCATAAAAGAACTAAAACGCATAATACCGAGTCCGAAAGTGGTTTATGCCATCCCAACTGCAGTATATCCGACCTTAGGCATAAGAGGAATCATCCTTAGTGGCACCTACGCCCACAATCAAACTATCTGTTCGATTTATCAAATGATAAAGAGAAAAGATATTCTTACTCGGAGAAAAGCGAACAAAAAAGGAAAGAACAAGGGAAAGACGTAGAGAATGAAAAGAGGCGGGTGCACTCTTTTACTGCTTTGCAATACAGAGTAGAAAAATTGTAAAATTTGTGAAAACGAATGTTATCAGAAAGAAAATGGAAAAAAGAATGGGCAAAGATGAAGTAGTACCAATATTTTCGGAAGCCAGAAGCTCTATGACGGATTGAGCAATAAAATTCACCACTGGAATAGAGGAATTAGAAGTGTCTACGGATAACGAATTATCGTCTATGAAGAAGTACTTTCCTTACCAACAGCGAAATTGTGCGGAGAAGAGCCAGATTTATTAAGCGCCCAAACATTGGAGCATTAGAGTGGGAGGGGGAACCTGATTTGATGGGAAGGATGTGGGAACTGGAGCGAAAGTTTATAGGAAATTAATGGAGGGCGACGGGTTTGGGACAAATTGTATGGGTTTAGAAAGCGGTGGAAATAACGGAGCAGAACCTCTGGTGATGTTCGCAGGAGGAGAGGGCAAGGAAGCATATCGGCATATGAAAATGAATTTGTATACAAATTACCCGATTTAAATTTCGAAGCATCACGAAAGGAGACATTCTCATAGGCCATTATCCATTTATTTTTATCGAGGTATGAACAATCGTTGGTGCAATGAGAATCCTTACAGTTATGGTAGAAAGCAGACTCTTCGAGATTGGTACAATCAGCAACAGCATGTCTTGAGGCACAGTGCGCGCTTGCACTGGAGGAACCGCGGAAATGCCTCGCAATATGACCAAAGCGGAAACTTTTGGCTCATTGAACAGCGGATCGAACACTGGGCACGACGGGAAAACGAAATTCGAAAATAGAGACACAATCAGGGAGAACAGATTTCGAAAATTTCAACTCCACGGAACGAGCGTAGGAATTTAACCGCTCTCCGTGGAACGATCGATGGGAATTAAGAACTCAATCACCTTCAAAATATAAGGCGGGATGCACATCGGTAATAATGCTAGACAACCTTCATCTTTTTCTACGTGTTTAACATAAAGTCAAAATTGTTTCCAGGCGTCGTCGTGAAAAATGCACGTGCACGTTAAAAGCATTTCTGTTAAACTATTTTTTCAGATTACGGCCCCATTTCGACAACCAAATCGAACTATTTGTTGTAGTTTTTTAGTATCGCTCCATCGTTAATTGCGTCGTCATTTAAAGTTTAATCAAATAAAAGGCGCTAATATGACGACAATATTTATTTTTTTATCATTTCCTTAAATTTTACCAATTGGGGGAAAAAAACTAAGCTTCCTTCCCCTTAAGTTAGAGATAAAAGTTTGTGAATATTTTTTAGAAAACAAATTACGGAAGAACATGTTTACGGTATAATTTATTTTCATGTAATTGTTACATTGCTTTGTAGTAATTGTGTGTTTTTGTCTTTTTGTATTAGTATATAATAAACATTTTACGAAACATCCGGAAATTAAATATAGTTTCGTACATCTGTGTAGATGCTATGTTTTACGTAGCAGAGAAAAAACTGGAACAATCTGGAAAATTGAGAAAATTTGGCGATATATGTTTGGAAAAGTAAAAAAATTGGTCGTCATATGAAGAGCGGTCTTATTATTGTGTTTTAATTATTTTAATTATTTTAATTTTTTATTTAAAGGTAATAGGCGGTACTAGAAAAATATCGAGATATAATAAATTAGTCGCTATTCGGTCGACTTGACAATGATTTTTTCTCCTGAAATTGAAAAAAAACATTAAACAACGCGATAAGCGTATATTGTATTGCCGAGAAATTTTACACGTATCGCTTGTAATGTTACTTTGCTCTAATTCTGCACCTGAATATAGAAATTATGCAAGAAATTTTGTCCCCATTTTAGTATAAGTCTTAATAATTTAAATAAAAAAATATGTCGGGGAAGGTCGGGTAGTTCCGGACGGCGGGTAACCGCGGACATTTAAATTTCTAAGAAACTAAACGCGTCGTGTATGTAAAGCGTTGTTGCGAATATATATGTCTTCTAGAGTAGAAACAAATTCAGCTCGGTTGCGGCGTGGGCACACCAGGTAAGTTAACCGTGAGAGGGTGTTTTGTTCCGCCTAAAAATTTTCGTTGCTCCTGACAAACTCAATTGAAGATTTTCAAGCACAATACGTAATATGTTTAAAATTTTCTATTGTTTAATATTGTTGAAAATACTATAAATTTACTCCGGTTTTAATAGTATTTGTAACATTTCTTGTATAATTTAAGAGATGTGTTTTAAAATGATGCATGATAACGATCGGGTAACCTCGGACATCTTTTTATGTTTTGAATGTTGCAATATTATTTTAACAAACTTCAATTGTTTTGTCAATTTGCTTATTTATGGAAAGTATTTTTAACGGGTGTTACTATTGTTGCAGAAAGACCTGAAATATGCCGAAATTTAAAGGAAGAATAAGTGAAAGAGAAAAATGGGACGACTATGTCCGGTGCTACCCGCCGTTTATTGTATATCGGCAAAAAAAAATATGACCAAAGTAAAATCGTTATATTTCTTTAAAAAAAATGTGATATGATTACTAATTCTTAATTAATATGATTAAAGAAGTTTCTAATTATTTTTTAAGCTCATAATAAAAACCTACTTTTTTTTTATTAGTATTTTTATTTGCAATTATTTTAAGCGTCCGGGGCTACCCGACCTTCCCCTATATATATATATATATATATATATATATATATATATAAGTAACGATGTGGGGGACCGACCGACCGACTACAAGGCAAATAAGTAATTTAAATATTAATCTGATTTCGTTTAGTTTTAAATCTGAATATGAAATTATATAAAAACTTTTGACAATTTCGATACCTTTACTCCATAATGAAAATGTTAAGACAATTTGAATTTCGTGCTGTTGTCTTAGAAAAAGTGTAAAGGGGAAAAAAAAGATATCTGTTACAATTTTTGATCATATATGAAACAGAATATTCATTTTGAAAAAAAGTATACTCCTTACCGCTTTGACCTTTTTGAGCATGTACGGAATCTATCAGTTTAATATTTACATATATAAAAGCCCGGAAACATTTATTCGATGTTTCATTGCAGATTTATGTAACAAAAGAGGATCAACATCTTCCTAGTTGTTTTTTAAATATTCTATAAGAGAGACATCTACAGTTGATTCGAAATAAATGCGTTCAGATTTTACCAGATCTGGTACGACGGCATTTTATTCAAAAACTGCTTATCGTTAATAATGATATATGTTTTTTTCATTACAATTATAGTCGAAAATTTTTCTTTAATCGCTCTAAGATACGGTAATGGGGCTCATTGGCTAGTGCGTGGAACCTGCACTATAAGTAGAGTATAGTTTATAGCAGTAAGCTAAATAGCTGTGCGCTTTAAATGCTAATTATTTAATAAACAATAGAGACCGTTATTTGCACGTTTAATTTTTTTAAATATATAAAATTTAAACATTAATTAAAAATTAACTTTCATTCATACAATTTACGTAAAACGAAAAATTTTTCGATACGAACTAGATGTGTATACAGTTCATTATTTATTGAACTAATTAATTATTAGATTGATTACATCGGATTTATTTTTTATTATAAGAAATTGTTTTCATCTCGTCACTGGATTTTATTTAATTTTTCCGAAATTTAAATTACTTTTCTTTTAGAGTTACATTATTTCACGTATTTCATGTCAAATTATACGGAAGGATCTCAGTTCGCGTGTGTGTAGATTGTGCTATTACATTATTATCCATCTTTCAAGTAAATTTTTTTTTTAAAAAAGAAAAAACAAAACAAAACAAAAATATTAACGTTTTCTTAAAGTGTATTCGTCGGGCCGTAATCAAAGTTGTCAAATTTTTCGGGTCGTCGTCGATTCTCATTCTAGGATGAAAATTACGCGATTATTTCAGTAACACATTTTACGGTAACACATTTGAAACAGTCACGTAGTGGGACGTAATTTCTTAATCCTACGACGGGGATAAGTGAAGTTATAACTTCCCAAGTACCGAAAAGATAATTTCACTGTTCCAGGTAATTGACACTTATTACATTTTCTACGACTGGATATGTGACACACTGGCCAAATCGGTTGAATGGCAGTTACTATCTAGAAATTACGAATGATTCGCGTCATTTACGAATAGCTACTTGGAATAACTACCTTTAATTTATTATTCTCTTTTTCAGTTTTTTCCCGAGAAATTTATTTAATCGGAAAATAAATTCGTTAACGAGGGCCTACTTGCGCAAATTTACAGACTATAATTAAGCGAGCGAAGATACCAGACGAAAATTACCCATTTTTGTTGTAGTAAAATTAATCGTTTAGACTTGAAATTGAACACAGTTATATTCACATTTGTACACCTAGATGTGTTGTTAATTTTTGTCTTTTTTTTTTAAATTATCTTTTATAAAAAAATGCATCTAGAATTATGGATATCGCAGAAAAATAATAATAAACATTAGAATTAAAATAATTTTTTCAGTTTTCTTTTTACGCAATACACATGGATATCTAAAGGAACAAAATAAATACTAAAAAGGAAAGTTGCATATTTATTACAAATAGAACTTTTTTGTAATCTCCATATTTTTTCAGAAAATATACTTTTTTTTTCCCCTGATATATATATATATATATAACACATGCGTATAATTAATGTATATATTGTTTTGTTTTACATGTTATATAATAAAACTTTAGAACCCAAAACACAATTTTATACTTCCGAGCCAGTTTGTATTTTTTTTTTTTATTTCATTTAAAATAACGAAAATTGTGAAATTAATCATATCTGCGAAATACAAACTGTCTTTCCGTACGCGCGCTCAAAAGACTAGCACAATTTTTTTATAGTGAGAGAACAGGAGTTAAACTTTTAAATGTATTTCTGACGAGTTTAGCATTACTAGAATTTGAACGTAATAAATTGATATTCTTTGCCAATAGTTCAACAGAAGGACTTGATATTATGGAAAAAAAAAAAAAAAAAGAAGAACTGTTACGATTTAGAACCATAACCGTACCGTTTTATTTTTAACAATATTCGCGACATGTCGTAAAGCCTTTCACCGAACTATCTTCAACAGCTGCTGCCAGGAGACCACCGTATTTTAAATACTTTCTTCCCTAAAAACATCAGTATTCACAAAACGAAAAAAAGCCACCAAACTACGATACTTTTCTAACACTGTTTACTGGTTTGTTTTTACACAGTTTACTACACGCGTGTGCGATAAAAGCAATCTCGATTTCCGAAATTTCTACAATTACTCTCTCTACAAGGCGAATCGGAAATCAATTTTTTTTCGCGTCCATGAGGAATTCCAAAAGTGTAAAAATTTTTACCGGTAAAAATTACGCGCTCCCACAATCCAACTGTACGACATACTCTCTCGAACAAAACTGGAGATGTGAGAGGTGAAAAAATAAATTCTAAATGTCACATTGAAGCGATAATGACATTATTTATTTCGGTTATTGATTAATAAAGAAACACAAATCGAAAGTGCATTATTCAGTTGAAGCACATTTTTCATGCTGAATACATTATCGGCAATACACCACGCCGAGATTATTAAACACAACTTTGTGTAGAGTTACATACGGACCCGTCTCTATATGTTTGGTGCATGAGCGTGTATGTGCTTCAGAATTTTTTAAAGATTCTCATAGTTTCTAATGATAGTGAAAGAATCATAACCAATTTTATTAGTAAAATGTTTTTTTTTCATTTTTCAGCAAAAGAACATAGTACATTAAGAATTTTTAACCTTTTTTCCGGTAAATTTCTACAAAATTTAAATTACAAATGTTTTAAACTAACTCCATGTCAATGATTAATAATGCTGTAGGTTTGCGATGTCGAACTTGGTTCCGAAACCGGAAGTCACGGGTTTCTCGCTCCGTTCGAAATCTAAATCGTTTCTAATATCCGATCTGAAATAACTGAATACCGAAGGAATTAATAAATACCGCGATAACAACTGAAAATATGTATAAAATAATTTACTTTAGTAAATTAAAATAAATATTTCAATTTAAGGAAACCATTTTCGGGCATAGCCCATCATCATCAGCTAATAGTACAGAGTGAACTCAACTAAAAGTGTAAAGACGCGATAAGGTATTTATTTTAATTGATTAAAGTGGATTATTTTATACTTACTTTACTTTACTCGTCACGGTATTTATTTATTTCATATTTTTATAAGTAGTATTAACAAACAGGTATGGATTTAGTTGCACCGAACTAATCTGTTCGGTTATAATAGGTGAAATTCACCGAATGATCAAAAACGTAGGACCCCTTATTTGAACGATGTGAACACTTGTAGATAGTGCGAAAAGAAGATTAAAACAAATGGGATGCCTTGACATTCTTCAAATACCATAATAAAATGGCAATTGTTGTCACGTACTTGATGCACTTATTTAAAAGCATAATGTGTAGTTCTCCTAACACTATTGGTCGGATTTTATGGGTCCCATACTTAACTTTGTTGGTTATCTCGTTATTTTAGCCACATCCATTGGTCTCAGTAAGATTTCCGCGAGCTTAGAAGATATCGTCACACTATCTTTTTACTCGAGGTGATCATCTAATCATCAGTTTACGACAATTTAATTTGATTTCTAAAGGGGATACTCAACCATATTACCCTGTATATCATCATTTGCTTTTCGCAGAAGGGCTCCCCCGGGTCTACATCTGACGATGGAAACTCGGATGCTCCAAACTAGATAAAAATATACGGGAATGTATATATTTTTAACTTTGTCCAAAATTTTCAACTATGATACTGGCGTCGTCCAGAAAGGGACACTCATACGTCATCATCCGCACTTTTTTGAACTTTTCGTCAACTTCAGAAATTTCATTAAGGAAATGACTTTTGTTCCCTTTAAATATCGATTTTTTCGACAATATATCACATACCCGAAAAAAAGAAATATTTTTCTCAAAATCTTTGAGCTTTCGGCGTCCCGATCGCCGAATTAAAAAAGTGGAAACTCGGATGTTCTAAACTAGAGCAGTAAACGTGGATGCGCATTTTTTTAACCATATTCAAAATTTTTAGCTGTAATACTCGAGTCGCAAAGTGGGTGGGGGGGGGGGGGGGGGACATATCAGTTCTTGCGCTTTCTTGAACTTTTCGTTAACTTTGAAAGTTTCATTAAGGAAATGAAATACGGGTTTGTTCCCAACAAATAGCGATCTTTCCATTCATATATCGCATAACCAGAAAAAAAAAATTATTTTTGAAACTTTCGATCTTTTAGCACCTCAAGGGTCAGATTTTAAAATTGGAAAGCCAGATGTTCCAAAGTAAAGAAATACAAAGAGATGCGCATTTTTTTAACCTTGTTCAAAATCTTTAGCTTTAATACATGAGCCACAAGCGGGAGCTACACGCTTTTTATCGTGTTTTTTTGTACTTTTAGTAAACTTCCAATGTTTCGTTAAAAAATTAAATACGGGTTCGTTCTTGACGAATAGAGCGCGCTCTCTTACAATAATACATCGTATGCCCGGAAAAAAAAAAATATTTTTTCCAAAAATTCGATCTTCCGAATCCCCGAGAGGCTAATTTTAAAGTTGGAAACCCAGATGTTCCAAAACAAACGAATATACGTGGATGTGTATATTTTTAACCGTGTTAAATGGTTTTAGCTACAATACCACTCGCAACGCTAAGAGCAGGGGACACATCATTTTTCGCGCTTTTTTGAACTTTTTGACAACTTTGAAAGTTTCGTTACGGAAATGAAATATGGTTCCTGACCCAAATATATCACATGCCCGGGAAAAAAATGATTTTTTTCAAAATTTTCGAGCTTTTGGAGCCTCTAATGTAAAGTTGTAAGCTTGGCTATATTTTTCCTACGAAGCGGTTTTTTATGCATATGTCTGAAATATGTTTTGATTTCTCCAACATTTTTACTCGGGCTAATACTCACGTGAACTTCGCTTTTTTTTTTTTTTTTGACCCAAAAGTGGGGGTTTACATAATTTTTTTAACGTAAGAAAAGAGACTCCTGCATTTTATTTTATATTTCGATTTTCACCTTTAAAGGTTTATCTGGTGATGAGTTACGAATTTTTTAGGGGTGATTTTTGAAATCGTTTTAAATTCCATATTATATATTCTTGACAGTTTTTTGTTTTTTTTTGCTGCCTAGAGTGATCTTTTCTTTTTTTTTTTTTTTTAGTTTGGTTTTTCCCCTTTTAGCCAGTTTATATGATAAACATGTCATATAGTATTCAAATTTTCAAACTTGCATTTTTTAAGGAATTGATAAAGTTTAAACACATGTCTGGATTTGTAAGAATGGGGATACTGTATTTATCGGTAGCATGTGATATTCCTGAGTTAATTTATTTATAAGTTCTTCTTGTTGTTTTTGGAATCGTCTAAATTGCCATAGGGTAATTGGTCATCTTGAAGTTATCGTTTTAAAGTGAATTTTAATTGTAATTTATGTTTCAAATTTGAAGTTTATAAGCCAAACCACCGTTCGTGAGTTATTGATTTTTATTTGAAATTTTTGTAGTTTCTGAATTATCTTATTAGGATTCCGTACATTATATGTGTACGGAATACTAAAAATACACGTAGAAAAAAAAAAAGTGTAGTTCTTGCGGGAAATTATATACGTAAAATAAACGAAAAGAGAACTTCGGATCAGACGTAGAGGACATCTAGCCGGCGTCAGCATATATTCGATTTTACCTATTAAATGAGAAAAGGAAAATTTTCAATATAGTAAAAACTATAAACTATCGCATTATTAGAATTATAAAATTCAAGTAAATCTGTAAACAATCTGCTGCTAATACGTAACGGCAAATTACAAACAAATTCGATTTTTACGCGTTTCACTTATTCTCCGATCTTATTTTCTAAACTACCGACACTTTTTTTTTCCTTTTTTTAGTCTTTTTTCTCCGCGGCTTACATTAACTATTTATTGCGTTTAAATCGCATATGTTAAATATTAATGACTTTAACAGAACTACTTGAATTCACGAGGAGGCCTATCTAACTCATTTTACAGCATTTCACAAAAAAATTCAAATTTTACAGCATTTTCTATTTTTATAACTTGGGGTATTTATAATATTCTGCGATTTAATGCGGTAAGTATAAATTTCGTATTAAAAATTGTTACCATCTTTTACTTGTTGTATTAAAAGTTTATATTATTAAAATTAATGATTGTTCTGTAAAATTACATCGGAACTATACTATAATACACATAATACACGTATACGATATACATGTGGTATCTTGAAAATTTCACCGATTCAGCGATATTTACGTACAAAAATTTCAAATACTCTATGTTCCGTCGTGAATTTTACACTGATACATATCTGCAAAAAGAATTGATTTTTCTCGACTTTTTGCATACTGAATTTATAATATACACCATTACTAAGAGTGGCATTTATTTTCGTTTCTTTCGATTTTCTTAAATATCGTTCGTTCTATAATTTCATTAAGAAATCAAAAAAAAAAACTTAACAGCGGCTTGTTCTCAAAAAATTTACATATGTGGTGATCCTCACGGTATGTATAGTGCACGATTTACGTATGGATTTTACAGTTTATTCGTTAATTAATTTCGATTACGTTTTATTTCACACGTCCAATTATTAATCGTTCAATTCATTTAACTAGCTTGCATAAAATAATTTTAAAATTCTATTTTCTTTTCTAAAAAAAAAAAAAAAAATGATGATTATTTGCTGTGAACATTACATTCGCCAAGTAAACACCTAAACCAGTCGCAATTTAACAAATTATTGAAAATTTTAATTCAGAATTTCGAAATTTAGTACAGTTGGAAAATTCGATTGCCACGTACTTTTCTCTCGAATGCTTGTTCAGTGTTAAGCGAAAAATAGTTGCTCGTACTCCTTAAATTATTGTCACAAATCGCTGTGCTCATTATCTCGGTTTTTCAGTATGCTCCTCTCTTTATATTAATTAACACCGATCGCTGTTACCGTTGACGGTAAATATCGGGAAACAGCGGCCTGCCTTAATTTTAGAATGCTAACTTCTGCTGCGAACAGTTCACTACAGTTGCGTCTGTATCCATCTGCGCAGTTTCGAGTAATGCGAGCCGATTAAACAGAGTCGGCAAAGTGGAGGAGTTTTATGAATGAATCGTGTCTTCTTCGGAAACGCGCATGTATTGAATTGAAAATCTGCTAATTACACGTTGGCTACCGGAAGAACACCACTGTTACAATTTCAACGTGTTCTTCTTGCAGTCAAGCGCGAAGAAATACATGTATACACGTCAAACAAAGAAGATTATTATACCCGCTGATTGCCGGTTAAATCGTCGTCCAACCAGCCACTCATTCCGTAATGAATTTTCGTTTGTCGTTCCAGGTACAGTTACGCAACCGTTAAAAGCTAATGTTTACTTACCTATTTATCAGAATCGTCGATTGATTTTTCATGTGGCTGAAAAAATGCTGGTCGCGAGCGCTTACATAATAATTCTCTTTATTATAGAAATTAAATAAAACATTGGGGATTATGTTTTTCGGTGAAAATTGTTAGAAAAGAATTTTTAATGGCAGTTTCGCGAGTTGAAGAGCTTAAAAGACCGACCCCCCCCCCCGTCAAGGTGTTTTACTTTATTTTAATCTGGTCCCGTGTAAAACAGTTTGCCTACCAATAAGTATTACGAGTGCACATTTATTAAAAGGGAGAAAAAAGTGAGTGCGATAAAATGAATAAACTGGATAATACATAAGGAAGAGAGATAATAAGAACAATTTTTTTATGATTGTTGCTGAAGTAATGCTTAAAGTCCAAATACTTTTTCGCGACAGAAATTGAAATGACGTAATAACTGAAGTAGAATAAGTAGGAAATTTAACAACTGACTAGGGGGTCACAAATGTAAACCCGAGATCAAGTACGAGTTAGGAAAACAGAAATATACACATTAAGTTGCAATCGACTTTATTAATATAGTTGGCAAGAAGCTAGAAGGATCGTAATGAAGCAGTTTCTAGATAATAAGAAGTGAGGTAAATGATATATACAAAAATAAAGAAAATTTTGCTTTCGAGAAAGAAAGAAAAAAATAATCAATGATATACTCGTATTTTAGTAAGATTGCTACAATAGCGTTTCCACAACGTAACAAATTACGCCAAGAATATAAAATCAGGGAATTTTTTATCACGCTCATGATTTCACACAAGTGAGAATAGTAAAAGGGGCTGAAGCTATCGACAAAATCACCAAAAAAGGTAGCGATGTAATAAACAACAAAATGTGGGCCAGAATAATTCAGGCCTGTCAGGGCGTGTCTCTTATACGCAGCGACTGCGATTTTAGTAATTCGAATACCCGCATGAATGTGATACCAGGGAACAAATCGAGAAGTGTAACAGTGTTACTAACGACGTGGCCTCTTACGATTCAGAGCTGTTATTTCGTTTCAAAATCGGACGATGGAATAAAAATAACGGCAATTTGTTCCTCGCAGTGCGTCCTAGTCACAACAGAGTCCCCACTCTCTCATTCCAGTTAATATCGCAGTGGCCAGTCTGAACCCAGCGAAACATTTAAAAATTCTTCTCATTGAGGTATACATTTAGAATTTATTCCCGCAAATGAAAGCCGCTGACGTCTGTTCCTGGTAGGGGCAAAGCCGCTGGTTGGCGCGCTAGCGGCGGTTGTGGAATCATGCAGTCCTACCGTTGGCCAGGTGGACAGTGCGGTGAACCCCTTAATAACGGCAGCTTGATGTGTTGAAAACTCTGCTACATGTGGTCTTTGGAAAGACGCAGAGATGACTTTTGGTAACACAGGTGGTGTTCAGGCCGACGGGTACGGTCACATTGTCCGCGGGGGAAACGCCGGTTGTGTAGCCGACAATCGATAACCAAAACCGGTGGTCATTGCGACAATTTTAGATTTAGGGTCATCTTCCCTAGGTAGTAATCGGCGCTGAAAAACTTACAGCAGAGGCGGCCATCTCGCAAAGGACTCTTTCCTTAGGTAATAGTCGGCTAACCATTTAAGGGTATTCAGAAACGAAAGGCTACCGCCTGCCGATGGCGAACTCTGATTATGTGAAGAACTTAGCTGCCGCGTTGGCATTTCTCGTGTTCCGCTACGTCGTGACAGTGTCGAACCTGGACTGTCGCTGTCTATCGACTATTTTTTGTTATGGACATCAGCTCCAAGAAGGAGATTGAGTTATGTTTAGCTATGGTACCGAAGCTTTGGTCGGCAATTGGAGTTTTCGCTTCCGACCGGGAACTTCTTAACGAAAGCAAAACCGACGCAATTATTCAACGTTTGTATTTGAGTAAAATATAGACAAGTAAAATACCAGTTGACCATTAACCAGAGTTAAATAGATTTGAAGGTGAATGTGCGGCTAAAAAATAAAATTCAGTTAGGGCGAAATCCGTTGACGAAATATAGGGGGGACACGTGTATTTTCTCTTAGCCAAAAATGGACGTTTTAAAAGAGGCAAATCTTTAGTTATCATTAATTCCCAAGATAGCCGCTAAAAATGAAGTAACTACAGTTGAGACCGAAACATTTATTTTGAATATGCCTTTTTCAATTTACAGACCTCAACGGTCTATAAAAAATAGTTATACTCAATCCCTGAGTGAATCTAAAAGTAATTCTAAAACAATGGAATCTGAAACTACTCGATTTTAATAATTTTTCAGATATGTTCAGTGCAAGTATGGGCAAATTTATACCCCCCCCCCCCCAAAAAAAAATTACGACTGTAGGGGAGGAACGCATTCCATAATCATACGACATGGAAAAATTTCCAATTCTCAATCAGCACTAAGGCTTTTTTGATTTAAACAACTTCGATGGTCAAAGCTGCTTCTACTATTCGAAAAAATATATTTCAAAAAACTCGGATATGGAGCACGGACAATGTGTCTTTTTCATGTTCATAGGGGTGGACTGGATTGATCCAGTAACCAAATCAGCCTGTAGCTTATTATCTCTGGGAGAGATGCTCGAACTAACCGATTCCTTATGAAACTTCCAGTTCTCAACATCACTTTTCTTTCTAAAATCTATCACGGCGATGCCTGTATCTCTTTTCTAATCGTTAATCCTCTTGCCCCTCGATATGACACACATATACACATACATTTTCGAATGTTCTGCAACTAACAATCGTATTTCTTTATTTCCGATACTTAGGTCTTTCTCTTCTTACCTTCACCTTGGGTTGTTTATATGATTACATCATCATTTCCTGCCCCTACTTCTAACTATATTAAGACACTCACATTTTCTTCGATTGTTCATCCCTTTCTGCCAAGCGTATGCCAACTAGAAATATCAAAATTCAAATATTTGATTAGAATTGCGGGATTAATAGACTCTTCGCGCATTTTTGAAATAAAAGGTTTTTTTTTAGCGAAAGCATTTTATACGAGATCGCGAATTAGTAATTTTTTAAAGGCTGCGAACGAATCACCAACTGACATAACCCTAACAGAGCCTACATTTTAAGACAGTAAATCGCAACACGCAAGTGTATTTCTTTTTTTTTTTTTTTTTTTTTTTCGAAAGCCTCATTAACAAATTTTGTAAAATCGATATATTCACACTGTAGCGATTTATAATTCGTCTATCAATACGCTTAGACGTTTACAATCGTGCCTCTTCGGAATTGCGTATTTTAATCGGGAAAAAGCGGGAAAATACGTCGAGTAATGTTTTTAATGTCATTAATTCTGTCGATAGCTAAAATAAAAAAGGTACAAATAGTACGCTCTCGGACAGGTGCGAACAAGATAAATCGAGTGTCTAAAGAGTATGCACAAGTGCGCACCGAGCAAACGGAAAGAGCACTCGGGAGCTGGTTAATCCCGAAGCAGAGGCGGGGAGTTTGCAGAAATAATTGATTAAGAAAATAATCTGTGAGAGCTTTCACACGGGCCTACTGCGGCATTGTCTAGAGACAAATTAGCACAATCGGCCTTCTTGGTCATTGTTCGTTATAGCGGCGACCATCGGACATCGTAATTCCGAGATCTGCACCGGTTCAATTTCTCCTCATAAATGGAAACGGACAAATCGGAACGTGGAATAATTTTCACGCGGACGAGGGCCTTAGCTAGACACGTTAATTCGTATAATACAGCTAATGATAAGCCGGCAGCAGAGAGTGCAATGGGATCGGGCGTATGATGCAGTGATAACGGCGAACAGAGCAGCGTGCATGCATAATATCGCGGCTCGGCGATGATATAAATATTTATGTAGGAGTTCGAAAGCGGCTAAGGTAACGGTTCGTCTTTTATCGTCGGCATCTGCTCATCTCTGTAGAGCGGTGTATTTTTTAATCTACCTCCGACGCCCGTGTGATTACCAAGTTCAGGAAATGGCAGGTTACATCATAGGTTTTATCCGTGGTAACGCTGCCACCATTTGCTATGCATATTCTACAGCGTATTTCTCTCCGTCATAACATGTAATACAAACAATAAGGAAGTAATCGATAGTTGAAATAATTATCGATCAACCGGAACAATTTTGCCATCAGCATCGATAATCGAATTGCTAATTCCAAGCTAAACCTTTTTGAACAAGAAAAAAAAAGAAAAGGTACAATCTTCTACGTAATCGATAGTTAAAAATTATAATAATACCATCTCTGTTATTTATACTTGCGTATACGCGGGAAGATTTTTTCTCTTCGTAACGGTACCTCGCGCGTGTTTCATCCTATAAAGTGCACCATAAGCAGATGATTCGATGTATTCAATGTCCAATAGCTTTCGTACATTTTGGGAATTTTACTCGAACCATCTAACATCGTTTCTTCGTGGCGACGTTTCCTACATTAACTGTTCCACACTGTACGCTGCTGAAGTTCGGATCGCAATAATTATACGTTCTCTGCGAAGCACTAATAAATATTTCAAGAAAACTCAAAGGATATTCTTCTTTTCAAAAAGTTTTAGCAAAAAGCTTTTTTGTCGTGTCAATTTAATATTGATGATAATAGATTTCATTAAAAAGTAAACATAGGAGCGAAAGTTGCACCAATCTGTCTCAAAGTAAACTCAATTCGTAGCTTTTTTTCTTTCTTTTTTATAATTACTTTTTTACAAAAAGCTGCTAAATTTTAAACGATTTTCAGACTCCTTTCCTGCTGCTCTACCGAGCTGATTCAGTTCTCCGTCTTACGTGCAATATACCTTTTATTTCTACAACTAGCAGAATCTTCGAACATTGTTTCAGATCCGAATCCTTCAAACAACTTCTTCTTCTCCTCATTTCTCTAACAGTATTATTCCGTCAATTCGATCCGTCATCTCCAACTTATCACCATTACGTTCTATTCTTATAGACCTTTCACAGTTTCTCAGTCACTGTGACATCTTCTTCTTCTTCTTCTTCTTTTTAAGAGCCTTGCTCTTGTCTTGTAGCTTAACCTATTATCCTTTTCCATTTTTTTCTGTCTTGTGCTGTGTTCTTAATATTATTATAATCCATTTTCAGTTTGATTTTTGTCTGTTCTATCCATTTAAGTCGGGGTCTGCCTCGTTTCCTCTTCCCTTCTAGTTTCCCTTCTATTATTGTCGTTATGAAGGTGTTGTGGCGCAGTATGTGTCCCAAAAATCTGTCTCTTCTTTGTTCCAAAATTTTTATCAGCTTCCTTTCTTCTTCTATCATTTCCATTATTTCTTTATTTGTTTTCTTCTGCGTCCATGAAATATTTAAAATGCGGCGCCATCCCCACATTTCAAAGGCCTCCAATCGGTTTTTAAGATTCTTTGTTAATACCCATGTTTCCGAACCATATAACAACACACTCCATATGTAAGTCTTCATTAATCTTTTACTTGTACCTAGTTTGACCTTTTTGTTGAATAATTCTCTCTTTTTCATGAAAGTTTGTTTGGCAATTGCTATTCTTGTTCTTACTTCTATATCACTTCTTCCTTCTTGTGTTATAATACTTCCCAAGTATCTAAAATGATTTACTTGTTCTAATATTTCTTCGCCTAACTTTATCTGTGCCTTCTTTTCATTAATACTAGCTATTAATATTTTTGTTTTTCCTTTATTTATTTTTAAATTTAATTGTTCCAAGCCTTTTTGTAATGTTAGTAATTGCTCTTGTAGTTGCTCTTCGCTTTCAGCTATTAACGCAATATCGTCCGCAAAATCTTAAGCAGTGTATTTCTTCTCCGTTTATTTTCACTCCTTCAGTCTTTTCTTTCATCGTTGTAATTAGTTCTTCTATTATTCAATTAAAAAGCATAGGCGATAACGGACATCCCTGTCTTACTCCTCTTTGTATTTTTGCCTTTTCACTGTACTCTCCGATTCTTATTTCCATCTTTTGTTCCTTATATAATTCCTATATAATTTTTCTATCATTGTAGTCTATTCCTATTTCTTCCAATTTTGAGAATAATGTTCTCCATGTTACATGATCAAAGGCTTTTTCTATGTCTACAAAAGCTATATATAATTCTTCCATTAGTTCGATTTTTTTTTCTATAATTAGCCTTAATGCCAATATAGCCTCTCGGGTTCCCTTTTCCCTTCTGAATCCATATTGGTCTCTACTTAACGTTTCTTCTATTTTATTCCTTATTCTTTTCATTATAATTTTTATTATTATTTTTGAGGTATGTGGTATTAAGTTTATTATCCTATATTCTGAGCAATCTCTTGTATGTAATTTTTTAGGTATTGTTATCACTGCATTGGTTTTGAAATCTTGTGGCAGTTTACCTTGCTCATAACATGTTTTTATTAACTCGTATAATTCTTCCTGAGTTCCTTCATCAGTCATTTTTAATAAATCGGCTGGTATGTTATCTATGCCTGGCGCCTTTTTGTTTGTCAGCTCTTTCAATGCCAGATCAAATTCTTCTCTCATTATTCCAGGTCCTTTTTCGTCTCTTCCCTCTCTGTAATCGTTTGTTTTTATTTCTTGTATATTTTCCTCTTCTTTATATAGATCTTCTATATGTTCTTTCCATCTTCTACATATGTCTTCTTCCGTTATTAGCATTTTTCCCTTTTTATCATTTATGACATTACCTGTTGTTATTTTTCGTTTTGGGATCATTTTATTTATTTCCCTATACGCTTCTTCTATTTTGTTTTCCTCGAACTTTTTTTCAATATCTTTACATCTATTCTCTATCCATTTCTGTTTTTCTTCTCGACATTTTCTGGTGATTCTATTTTTGACTTCTGTATATTTTCTTTTGCTTTTTTCAGTTTTTATTGATTTCCATTTTCTTCTTTCTTCCATATCTCGTATTATGTCCGTTGTTATCCAGGATTTTTTAATTTTTTTTTTATATTTACCGATTTTCTTTTCAGCAGCACTTGTAATTACTTGTTTTATCATTTTCCATTTTTCCTCTATGTTTTTTGTCTGTTCCTGTTTTTTTACCTTTATCAATTCCCACAGCTCCTGTTTGTATTCTTTTTCTTTCATTTTTAGAATTGATAGATCCCATTTTCCTTTATTCCTATCAATGATCTACTTTCTTAGTCTTAATTTACAGTTAGCAATCACCGGAACATGATCGCTGTCTATCTCCGCTCTCGGATACGTTTTACACCTCTTAATTTGATTCCTATACCTTTATCTGACTAGAATATAGTCAATTTGGTATCTATTCGTATCCCCTGGGGATATCCATGTATATCTTCTTCTCTTATGGTTTTCGAAGAGGGTATTGCACACTGTTAAACTATGTTGATCGCACCATTCAATTAATCTTTTGCCTCTATCATTTGTTTGTCCCAATCCATATTTACCGGTTATTATTCCATATTCCGTTTCTCCTAACACTGCGTTAAAATCACCCATGATTATTACGTTTTCTTTATTCTTTATGATTTGTAATAGGCTGTCTAATTTCTCATAAATTTCCTCTACTTCTTCATTTGTGGCATTACTTGTCGGCATATATACTTGGATTAACGTTGTTGTTATCGGTTCCGTATTTAAGGTTATCATCATTATCCTGTCACTTATTGTTGCTATTGTTCTGACACTACGTCCGCTTTGTGCGTCTAATATGAATCCTACTCCATTACTTCCCTTGTTCCTTCCGCTGTATATTATCCTGTGTTCTCCGCTCCAGAAGTCTCCGTTACCTTCCCATCTTATTTCGCACAATCCCAGTATATTCAATTTTAATTTTGACATTTCCAGTTTTAATTGTTCTAGTTTCCACGTTTTTAAAAGGGTTCTGATGTTCCAAGTTGCTATCCTTGTTTTTTCTTTTGTCCGGTTTTCCGCTACTTTTCCTGAGGAATCCTCTTCTTGACCTCCTTCAACAAGTATGCTCCCTCCTGCAGAGTTCTGCACCCTTAAGGGCACAGGGGAGCTCGAGTCGTTTGGCATGTTTACCAGCGACCGTCCAATGCCTGATATACCCTTTTGGATATACCCCTTGGATGCAGCATTCTTTTTACTATTTCTTGTACTTGTCATGATTGATCAATAGAGGGATATAGTTTTGATGGTGGTTTCCCATTGCCTTCCATCTTTAAACAGCCTCACCTAACATGGTGAACCGACGCTGACCAAACAGCCGTTCCTAACCTGGAAAACAGACGCTTCTGGATTTGAATGGGATTGGCTTATAGCGGCCATACTCGCTTTGACACGATGTCTTTCCGGGTTCTGCAGCATTTTTGTTTTTAAGGGAAGCTCTCCCAAGTCTTCCCCACTGCACCCTGATACACCGTTGCTCTTGGTTCGCGGTTGCTTATTTGTCATCGACTTATTCGCAACTAACCCCCATATCTGGAGGCCGTTCCACTATCCACCGCCTGTGGACGCGCCCCTTCCCCTGAGCTCGGGGTCCCTCGGTTACACATATCTGTGTACCCCCGAGGGGGGGACTGTGACATCGAGGGCACTGATTTACGGTAGATCATCTAGCTCGGTCGGCCGCCTTCAGTGGTCCTTTCTCTAAGTATTTTCGTCTTAATCCTCCTTTCCTCGAATCAATGATTTCGGACTTTAGTCGGATAAGTTCTATATTCTCTAATCGTGCTTCTCACTATCCACTCGTACAGTCAACTCCTGGTCATCATCCTTGGTTTCTTTCCATTCCTTTCAGTCGTTGTTCCACTATTGTCTCTCTCAATGAGAATAAAAATTAATCATTCTCTTCTCCCCGCTTCACGTACCCGTTTTTACCTATTTCTTTCTCCTTGCCCATAACACTGATCCTCCTTTTGAGTGCGACGCAAATCATGTTTGCTCCGGATGTTCGGGTTTTGTTAGCGAACGTGCCTTTTCGGATTCGCAAATGTTGGCTCTAGGTTTTCCTGCTCTTAAACACAGTGCTTCCTTTATCCTTTCCCTCCTATCTCCAACGATAATTTTCTTATTTCAATTTCCATTTTCTATCGCTGTAAAATTTCAATGTATAACCTAATATATTCGAGTGGTTGGGTCAAAGCCAAGGACGAGCCCAAAAATACGATGGTAATCTAACATGTTAGGTAACATTACCAAAAAACATTACAAAATATCGTTACATAAGAAAAAAGAGATCTCATAATAGTTCTTTTCACATGACCCTCGGGATGTGAAGTATGATGTGATCATTTAATATATATATACATATATCAGGGGCGGAGCCAGAAGAACATTTTGGGGTAGAAATTATAAGGACACTTGGGCGGGGGGGGGATTACAAAGATATTTGGGAGGGGAATTATATAATTACGTAAAATCTTCTACAGAAAGCAGTAGATTTGAGAAATAGCCCTTGTTTCATAAAAAAAATCAAATAGCGGCATTTATAGAAATTTAAAAATACCTTAAAAATACATAATTATTACAATTTAATTTAAATTTAGTTTTATTTTTAGATGAAAAATAAAACGAAATTATAAAATTCTAGCTAAAATAGTAGTTTAAAAGTAGTAAGAAGTATAGTATTTTTATTATACTTTACTCCTTTTTTATTTTGGTAGTAATCCGATCTAAATTCTTCGTTCATGAGCAAGGAACAAAAATATATGTATTTCTTATTGATCTATTTTTAATTAAAATTGCAAAATAAAAATAAAAAAGAAATAAAAATGGCAAAAGATCGACGAAAGTTGTGTTTAAAATACAATAAACAAAAAAAACACATTAATAGTTTTACTAAACAATAGTATTAAATATTAATTATTAAAATCTGTAGGTAAAATTCATACAAATCTTTTATAGCATAAATTAAGTTTCTTAGTTAACAAATTTTTTCATAGAGGCTTTTGTTCTTTTGGGGGGATCTGCCACTGATATATATATATATATATATATATATGTGTATATGTATATATGTATATATGTATATATGTGTATATATATATATATATATATATATATATATATATATGTATATATATACAGTTGAAGTCGCTTATAAAATACCCTGGCTAAAAGAGACAGCCATTTAACAGAGACAAACAAGAGAATATAGACACGAACACATGAAATGAAGGTTGTTTTAGTTCGCTTTAATGATACAACACGTCGGTTATAAGGGACAAAGAAAAGTTAACAGATTTTTATTATTATTATTACATTAGAAGGTACAGACGCCGGCTGCTCAAACGGGCCATACGCGCCCGAGGAACGGAAGAGATACTAAATTTTTTTTTTTTTTTTTTTTTTTTTTTAATATTTACTATGGGTTCGTCAGCGAGGACATTAGCCCAAGAAATGGGAATAGAGAAAAAATCAGATTTTTATGAGGCGTGAAACATTCAACAAGAATGTATCAAGCGCCTGGATGACAGAAGGAGAAGGAAGGGAAAGAATAAATGCAGCACAATAGGGAGTAGGAACATTGTTTGATAAGAGAGAGGAGTAAAAGGAAGATTGTTCAGATGAAAGTGATGAACATTCGAACATTATGTGATCAGGATCACATACATGTTGACTGTTAAGAGGATGTAATGGACAATACGGAGATGCCGCGAGAGAGAATCGGAAAAGCGACGAGGGAAGCCAGCTGTGCCCAAAGCGGAGGCGGCATATTGCCGAGATGCTGGAGCGACGCATAAAAGGGAAGTCAAGAAACCAGGAACAGAAAGGAAGAGAAGGCTGGATGGACAAGTAAAAGGAATCCGGGTTTGAGAATGAGGAGTAGTAGGAGTTAAACTATAATTGGTTGTGCGCTGCAGAGGACAGAAGATTAATATTGACGGATGGAAAAGTAGTAAGGAACCTGCCGGAAGAAGAAGCTCGCCGAGCTAATAAGTCAACTGACTCATTTCCTTCTATTCCAGAATGGCTAGGGATCCAAAGGAAATTAACCTCGATTGCACAAAAAAGAAAGAGGTCATGGATCAAGGAACGTATAAAAAGGATTACATAATCAGTAGAGTGGGGAGGCAGAGGAGATGCAACAGCCTGTAGCACGCTTTGAGAGTCTGATAGAATAAGGAAATTACGAGAGACCTTCGAAGATCTGATGAAGAAAAGTGCATGGAGGATAGCAATAGACTCGGCACAGAAAGTCGAACAGAAGGAAGGAAGTTTAAAGGACTCAGAGTGATTTAATGAAGGACAAAGAAAGGCTGCACCAACTCCACTTGGGCTCTTGGAACCGTCCGTGTAGATTGTAACGTGGTTAGAATAGTGGGAGTTTAAGGTATGTAAAAATTCCGATCTAACGGCGTGATGCAGAACGGCTGTAGGGGGAGCAGAAGAGTAAAAGCAATTAATTGGATGAAGAAAGGAGGAAAAGTTAAAAGAAAAATATGGGAGCTTATCGCAAGTGTGAATGTATGGTAAAAATTGAAGGAGTCGAGTAGAAATAAGAGACAGAATTGGTGTTTTATTGGCACTAAATCGCCAATCCTGTAGAATGAGGGAATAAGAAGGAATAAGTGAGGAAGAGGAGATAGGAAGACGTTTAATAAGGAAGCGGTAGCCGAAATAGGAACGCCGAATAAAGAGTGGAGGAATGTGGGTTTCCGCTTGAATAGCAGGGATAGGAGAAGATTTCTGAGCTCCAAGACAGAGGCGGAGGCAAGTATTTTGGACGCGATCGAGCTTGGAGAGCAAAGACCTGGAAGAGTTGAGATACTAAATTGAATTTAGAAGGTTAAGGGAATGAAGGAATTGGAACGCACTGCGGATATGACACGGAGAATCAACTAGGAGTTGTGGTAAAGAAGGGGGTAGGCCATGCTGGGTTCTAAGTGCTATAAGGGAATGACAAGATGTTAGTAAATGAGGAACTTTTAGCTGTGTTACCAGGGAAAATAATATAGCTGGAAATCCACATGAAAGATATAGAAATTTGGGATCGAATAAGGAGATCGTGAAGGAGAAGGATGCGTTGTACAATTGCACTATTTGTGTAAAAATTGTAGAGGAACATTAGAACATTGAGTGAGTCAGTAAGGATGAGGTATTTAGAAAGAGGCGGGGCGGAGGAGCGGAACTCAAGACACTTGAAGATGGCGAAAGATTCAGCCGAAAATACAGAGTAGGATTTCGGAAGCCGAAAGCGATGGGTGGTAGGAGGGACAAAAAAGGCTGATCGAACATGGCCAGTAGATTTTGAGCCATCCGTAAAACGGAAGATGTAGGAAGCGTATTTGGCTGTTTCGAAAGTAATGTGTTGATGAAGGATGTAGTGGAGATATATGGATTTGGGTAGATGAATTAAGTTAAGATTGATATCTGGGGTTAGGAAAAGTCAAGGAGGAGGGTTAGTGTACACTGGAGAAAGGGGAGGATTGAGAATAAATTTTCTAATAACGATATTCGAACTTATTTTTGATGTTAGTTGTAAAGTTAGGAACACGCAGAGTAGTCTGGTTCTGTTGCTGGGAGTTGACAAGGAGATCATTAATCGGAAGATTCGGATTGACAAGACTGAAAGTCAGAAAGTTAGCCGTTAGCATCTCCCTTCTGAAATATAGAGGCAGCTGTCCGGATTCACAATTAAGACTGGCTGTGGAACTGGTGCAAAAGGCTCCAGTGGCTATTCGGATGGCTGAATGCTGGATAGAATCTAAGAATGACAATAAACCCCGAGCCGCCAAACTGAACGCTTAGCAACCGTATTCTAATCTACACCGGATTAACGATTGATATAGCAGTAATAACATTTTCCCGTCGCGTCCGTTACTTTTATTATCGATCCGCTTTAATATACCGAGAGATTTAATGCATGTCCTCTTGAGATCCTTGATATATGCGTTCCATAGGAAATTGCTGTCGACTGTTACTCCAAGGTAGCGTACCTCCTCTTGGAAGTGCAGTTCTAAGCTGTTGAGGAAAATTCGAGGCTGTTGACAGTATTTGGTGGTCCGATGAAAATCTACACATGTTGTCTTTTCCGCAGAGAATTTGGAGCCTCGCGCAGACGCCCATTCGGAGAGATTGTTAATGCATCGTTGTATGACTTTGCTTGCTCTGGTAGGTCAGGTATAATATTGAATAATAGTGAGACGGACTAGAACGGGCTAATTTTTTTTTTTTTTGTTTTTTCTTGGCGCGTTAACTAAAAACATTAACCCGACGCAAGTGAAATTTTTTTTAATATTTGTCAATGTGCAGCACCGGGGTTCGAATCTGGTCCTCCTGGACGAAATCTCACTGTCTAACCAACTACGCCACGATAGCTGGCTCACGGGCCGAGGTATAAATTGATAATTTCGGTCTTATTTCGCTTGATCGGGAAACCAGAAATTACAAGCTATTTTTAGAGTAAGAAAAGAAGAATCGAAAGCATGAATCATACTGTGATAGTGATACGGATGACATTCCTTTACCGGGTGTGTCTACTAGAAGGACGAAAAAATGTATTGAAAAGCTACGGTGATATTTTATGCAGCAAAATATGAAGGTGGCCCTACGGCATCGTTAGATAACTGTGCTGATTTTATTCAAACACAGCAGGTGAAAAACTTACATCAAACAACCATAGTACATTTCTAAAATGAAAGAACAATTTTTACAAACATCAGGTTAAATACATTACGCGTGCCTACTGGTACTTTTCTTTTAATTTTCATATTACACATTCATCATCATTTGGTCGAAAACCCCAGAGGGGTGTCGTGATCATGGCGACGCCGATTTAATTATTTTTCGCCATTGCTCGCGATTCTCTGCTTTGAAACAGGACATCTGTAAGCTCAGACCCGTTACATCCTGTATCGCATTGGTCCATCGCGCTGGTGGTCGACCTCTGGATCTCTTGCCTTCCACTTTCGCCTGTATCAGCCAGCGCTCCATTCCATTTTCTCTGCGCATAAGGTGTCCAAAAAATTTCATCTTACGGCTGAGTACAATACTGGATAATCGTTGCGCAGTCCCGATTTCTTCTATTACAGATGTATTGGTTCGTTTTGCCGTCCAGGGTATTTTAAAAACCCTTCGCCAACACCACATCTGGAAACTATCTACTCGTCTTATAGTTGCCTTTTTCAGTGTCCAAGTTTCTGCTGCGTACAGTAAGATCGAGAAAATCAGTGTGTTGACCAACTTCACTTTTGTATTTTTCGTTACAGAACCATCATTCCATATCTTATTCAGTCTGGACATAGCGCTACGGGCAATTTGTATACGACGTTTCACTTCCTCTTCTGAGCTACCATTACTTTCTATCAGAGATCCGAGATATACGAAGCTGTCTACCGTTTCATACCCGGAAACCACTCTCCCATTTGATGGTATTGTGTTCCCTCTGTCTATTACCATAACTTTTGTTTTGGTTTGGTTTATGCTCAAGCCATATGAAATGCTAATATCCACTAACTTCTTCAGTAGTTCTTCCATTTCCTTCATGTCGGCACGTACACATTAATAACGTTATAATTATGTTTATCATTCGTTAAATTTGTACATATTCTATCACTCACTCACTTGAATAAGAGATTAAAAAATAAAATTATAGTTTAAAAAATTAAAAACAGATGCTTTATATGTAAGATGCGTTAAAAAGCGTAAAATAATTAAAGTTCTTTTACAATATTAACCTAAGAGTGTGCAGAGGTTGATATAAATAATTAATCTGAATTCAAAATAAAGCATGGGGTGATTTTATCGGTAGCCACGCTGTCCATCAACAAATGTAAATGATATAAAACCACATCATGCTTCACTTTGAATTGAAATTAATTATTTATATCAACCTCTGCACTCTCAGGTTAATATTGTAAAAGAACTAAATTTTTATAATTAATTATTTATATCAACCTCTGCACCCTCAGGTTAATATTGTAAAAGAACTTAACTTTTTATTACGAATTAAAATTAATTATTGATGTCGACTTCTTCACTCTTAGGTTAGTATTATGAAAGAATTTAAATTATATTTAGCACATCTCACATATAAATCATCTATTTTTAGTTTTTTAAACTATAATTTTTAATTATTTAGTTTTGAAGGAAATGTAACGGAAGGATCATATTTGATTATAATTATTTTGTACGTTTAACTAAAGCTATAATTACGCAATTCCATTGCGTTTACAGTTCACCCTTTCCGTAAATTCAATAATACAATACAGTAATCTAAATCCATTTTTCACCCACTTCCCGACGTCCGAATGATTTGAAATTTTTACTAATTGTCAGAACCCGATGACAATATAATATTATTATGCAGAAAAAAAAACACCTACCCTCACAAATAAATTTAAAAAATGTAAATATTTATAAACGGGATAATTTTTATTTCCCGCGAAAACACGGCAGCTTGACGGAAGCAACGGGTCTGTAGGCGGTCTCATTATGAAAAAAACTAGCTATAGCCCCGTTACGTTCGTCGAGCCATCACATCGTGGCAGGAAACATAATGAGACCGCCTACAGACACGTTGCTTCCGTCAAGGCGCCGTGTTTTCGCGGGAAATCAAAATTATCCCGTTTATAAATATTTACATTTTTTAAATTTATTTGTGAGGTTAGGTGTTTTTTTTTTCTGCATAATAATATTGCATTGTCATCGGGTTCTGACAATTAGTAAAAATTTCAAATTATTCGGACATCGGGAAGTGAATGAAAAATGAATTCCAAATTTTATTAATAGTTACCAGTGAAGCTAATATGAAGAATATAAAAAATTCGCTTTAGTGAAACAGCCGGTTATAAGTGACAAATCATTTCCGCCCGATGTGTCTTTTATAGGCGGCTTCGACTGCCTATATATATATATATTACCCATAGTAAGAAAAAGTTTTTAATCAATATTCAGATTTTGCAAACATCATTTTCGTTTAATAGAAATGAGGTTCCAAGGACCACTTACTTCGTGCATGTGCAGTGGCAGAATATCGTTAAACACTCATTAATTCGTTTCTTTTGAGGAAACCCAGAAAAAGTTGTTACAATCTATTTTTACACTCTTTTTTTGAATTTGGGTTATTTTTTGTTATTTAATATTACAAAATTTAATTGCACTATTTTTTGCTTAAATACGACTTTGCACAGGAAATAGATATTACAAATATTATAAAAACAAAAAGAAAAAAAAAGGGAAAGAACATTGTTCTAAAACTATCTCTACATATATTTTGCATAATTTATCTGAATATAATTCTGAAAATATTATTGTTTTCCAACTCTAGTAATTTTTGTACCCATCCGGAATGTCAGAAGTTTTTTAACAACTACTGATTAAAGTCCGAATTCCGTCAAATAAGTTTAACGAGTACATCTGAAATATTGATTATTATCGCTTCCTGGCGAGCAACTTAGTCATATTAAACGATTCTTAGCCGTCGATGGAACATAATATTTTTTTCTTCTAACCACGCTTATAATAAATGTATTCGCAAACAGAGCGTATTGATTTATTTTCCTCGTCTCACTTTCGCACAATTAATTCGATCAACTAAATACCAAGGCCACCTTGTTGCTGCTCACAATCACTGCAATTCGCCTCCTACAATTGTCTTTCTGCCGTTATCTTCCTCGCCTCTTCACAATTATTTTCGTTAAATTATTTATTTATTATTGCCGTCATTATTTTATTCGTGATTATGTGAGAAACAGGCAACGCGAATAACGGTTTGTCGCTGTTCTCTCTCTGTCAGTTCTTAAATTTGTATCGCTTGAAAACGTACGAAAAGTAATTTGTTCGGTAAGATAAATTAACTCCTTCATCGCCGCGTTAATTGAATGTCGCGGCCGGTTCACGATCGATAATGAGCAGTTGCACTCGGAGTACATTGACTTAAAAATTAAGCAGTCTGGTGTACATCGATGTTTATTGACCGATGTTAATAGTCGGGTCGTAGAAAATAGCGATAATCTCTCTTACTGCGAGATGACGACAATTTCTTTTATGAAAATTATTTGAATGCAGCGATAACGTTGTTTTTCAAGATTACTATACCATCGCTGGTCAATAACAAAAAAAAAAAACAAAAGAAAATCGTAAATTTGAAATTTTCCGATGGCATTATTATTTCATCATCTATGGTTGACAACTCGATTGATAAAATCCGAAATATTTATGTGCAATTCGCAGCAGTGCTCGGTAAGAACTAAATATAGCCTACTAACTGGCTAATCGCACGATTTTCTTGGTTTACGTGCATTAACGGTTTGCCCACTTCCTACTAGAATCGATCGTTCCTTTCAATAAAAAGATGTTAGTCACAAAAAAAAAAAAAAAAAACAAGTAAAGGAAAGCAAATCCTTTAATACAACTTGTTGTCAACGCGAATTCTGGTCCCCGGTTTCAAACATTCGGCTGAACCAACTGCATCTGGTGCAAAATAATCGGTGCCTAAAGGAGTCATTTTAAATACCGGTTCCCATAACGGTACTTTGCGCTACGTTTGAACATCACAAATACCTCAAATATGAAAAGTTCACGGATCTTTTTAACCGGCGAGAGAAAATTAAAATCGAAGATTTCGATGACACTTCAATAAGGCTTACCCTTTGAAGCGTACAATTTATTATTTTCTGTAATTCACTCATTGTTTCGCGGATAATGCAGTGGTTCTATGTGTTTTAATAAACGTTCACGTATCATCGACAAGCTGCAATTTATAAAATCTCAGTTAAAGCGATGGAGAGTTAGAATGGAGGAAAACAAATCACTCACCAATAAACACATAATTCTTCAGCTAGTTTAAATAGGTAATAAGTTTCGTAAAAGCAGGAGTACCCTGGCATGTATCTGGAACGCAAACTAACATGACATAAAAATATATCGTGACATTTAAGGAAATGATTAAAACAAGAAAAATAATTAGGCAAAAGTTCACAGTTTTCAGTAAGCATTAAAAACTATCACCGTATAAACTCAATGTACATCGGGGCCGTGAGGAAAATACCGATGTAAATATTACACAGAGATCTCAAGATGTTCAGAAGCATGGTTAATGGCTCGGTGGTACACAAAACAAAAATTTTCAGCGAGACTTATTTTGTTATTTATGTAACTAGCTTATTTTTTTTACAGATTCCATATACGTCCGCTATTAATTTTTTTTCTTTCTTTTTTGTCAGCCCGGCAACAAACCATTTGGCCATTCTTTTCCTTTTTAGCGCCACACTCAGTTCTTAGCGTAGGTGACTCCTTATTCGTACGTTCCAACTGTACAGATTGTTATGACAATTATACAATGTTAGTGTACACACGCCAGACTACAATTGCAAACTGATATTACGATTGTTTGATTAAGCGCGATACAAATGCAGTTCCGAGTGCGTTTCTGCCTACTATACCACCAACTAGCACGCGTATGATGCCATGCACGTTTACCATTGTCTTCCATATGATTCTATTAGCGATTATTTAATTGATTTTTGTAATAAATTTTACCGTCACCTGAGGTCGAACTCAAGACTTCCGTGACGGAAATCAAGTTCTTTAGCAACTGAACTATCGCGACGACCACTGTTAAGTTCATATAGATTATTTTCTTCGCGTAGACACATGATGACTATTGACATGAATACTGTAATGTATTTATTAATTATTAAATATTTTTACGTTAATCGCTATGTGTCATTCTTAAGTTGGGAGCAATAACAAATTCTGTTATATTTATTTATTTATTTTTAATTTTATTTTTATTTTAGGCCCGCCAACTTAACCCACAGCTAGTAAATTTTTTGTATATTTTCAGTATGTGGCAGCGGGATACGAACTGGCTCTTAACCGAACAAAACACCGTACCTAGCCAACTACGCTACACATCTACGTTATTTAAAAACTGTGTAACTTTTTTGCGTTACCAAAATTGAATAGAAATTGCTAGGAAACCGGAAATTAAACTTATTGGTTTAAACATTTTTTTCATTATTATGAAAAAAAAAACCTTTAATCATTTTACGGCAAAATGACATAATCAGTTGAAACCTATCGGCTCCATAATTTTATAAAAGATTATCATCTGTAGGTGTTGGGGTTAACCTCAAATGGGGTTTGAAGATCCGATTTTTTTTTTGTATATATATATATACAAATATATACATATATGCACATTTATATATACAAATATATACATATATACACATTTATGTATACAAATATATATGTATATATATATATTAATATACATATATCAGTGGCGGCTCGTGAGTAACAGAAGTGTAGGTTCACAATTAAATATATTAAATATTACACAAATATTTACTGAATGATCAAAAACTATATTCTATATATGTATGTGTATGTGTGTGTGTGACTGCATGTGTGTGCGAATAATATTAATAATTTTCAGTTAAAAGTCTTGTAAACTAAATCTATTCTTCTATCTTTCTGTAAAGAAAAAAAAATCTATAACAGTTTCATGAAAGTTAGGAATATTGTGGAACATTTTTTTTTCAATTGATAACATAGTTAAAGCATTTAGCCTATCTTCACACATTGTGTTACGCAAAAATGTTTTAATTCATTTTAGTGTCAAAAAAATCAGTGAGAATATAATTAGCACTTTTTATCCTTAAGTAAAATTACAATTTTAGGTAGAAACTACGTCACTATTAAAAATATTCGAATGAATATATGTGATCCATCATAAAAACTAAACACTGTTCGCAATGATCGACCATGTATACATATTCAAAACGTTAGTAGTATTTTTAATAGTGATGTGGTTTCTACCAAAAATTTTAATTTTAATTTTAATAATATGAACCGTGAGAACTCGTTACATATTTTTGTTTAAATACATTAAAAAACAAACAAAAGTTAAAATTTTGCTAAATGTTTGTTGTTATTGTTTTTTAAGTCTATGTAATATTTATATTTTATCATTATTTTAATTTATCAATTATTACAATTATTTTGAATTTGCTTAAAAAGAAAAACAATTAAATTTTTATGCTAAAATATCCAGCCAATATCTTGAATAGTATCAGTTTTACTTAATGCATGTCTCACCAAAAAGAGTATAATAAAATGACAAATTATAAGATACAGTAGAAATTAGTTATAAAAACATTAGAAGAGGTGAATAATCTGGTCGTTGTATCCCTTATCAAATAAAGCATTATAATTTTTTAATGTACAAAATTTACTACTAATGAACAGTTCGTTATAAAACTGTCATGAAATATTTTATGGCATAAATTACGCTGAATAAGCGATCATTTATTTATAATTATAACTACACATATTTCTTAGCTAAAAATACAAACACCACACTTCCTTTTTTGTACATAAAAGTATGATAATAAAAAATCTTAAATCAGTATAAAGCAAGAGTAAAAGAGAAGAAACTGTACCAAAACGGAAGTGGTTTGATATTTTCTTATTTTAGAAGAAATTTTGTGATTTTTCGATTTTTTATTATAACAAAATGAGTATAGTAGTTTTTTTCTAATACATTTTGCAATGGTCTTACCACAGGTTTTCATCAATGTTATATTTATAATAAACATTTTACATGTCACACTAACAAAATAAGCAGAACAAAAAATAACACTATATCTGTTCTGTTTGTATAAATTTCGTTTCTTCATTGAAAAAGATCGGGGATAATGTTTTTGTTAAATTCATCTGCATAAATCTTTCAAAGCTAAATGCTAATTGGTATGCCATTATAACCAATTTTTACTGTATTTCAATATTTGGAAATTATAATGTTAACAAATAGAATCACAGTAATTTTAAACACATAACTGTTTTTAAATGTACAATATTGTACTAACTTGTATATGTATGCAACGCAATAACACAACCGATATAATATGGATGCAGTAATACACTTTTCTTATAAAATTAAAATAAAAATAAACACATAAATATACTCCAGTCAAACTTTATTTCCTTCAAAATTCAAATATGGGTAAAGCAGTGAAAAAATGTAAACATATAATCGTTTTATGAAAATTTATCGATTAATTCTGTTTATAATTAAATTCACTTTATTAAAGTACAGCTCACCTACAAAATATAACCTTGCAAGAATAGCGCCTATCATTTGGTTCACAATTCGAGCGTGCTCCACCAAGCCGATGTAACACATGTACTAACACAACATCATTTTTATCTTTCTGACACACTACTACATTATACTTACATGGTTTTCGATCGCAAGTGGTACAAGTAGCCTTCACACTAAAAGAATTCTGCATAAAATTTAATTACTTTTTAAAAATATAAAATCAATTTATTTTTGACATTAATTTTACTAATAGCGATATGTAAATAATAAATATAAATAAAAACATTGGCTTCTACTTTTTTAAAGTTGAATCTAGGATGTTCACGTGCGAATGTGAACACACGAATGAGCCGCCACTGATATATATATATATATATATATATATTTGTATATATATTTGTATATATATTTGTATATATTTACAGATTGTTTCAGCCACCGGTGCAGCCAATTTTGGCAGTGATTAGGCAGTGAGGTTTGGTTTGAGCAGAATTAAGTTCAAATTTCGCTACCACACGTTGAAAGTTAGAAAAAATTATCACCACCCTGCGTTAAAATTAAATATAAAAAACCAAAAAAGTACCTTTTTTGGTACTAAAGCACAACTATTAAAATATTCGAAAATATTGCATTATTCGAATGTTCATCAGTAATGGTTTTTAACATTATAATTTTTTAAATTATCGCGCGTGTTTGGAGGACAATTTTCCGAGCCAAGAATGAAATGCTAACACAACCATATTCGATCAGAAATCGTTAATCTTCTTTTTAACGATGATCACTTTGAACGAAAATCGATAAATAAAAATTGTTTATTCGGAAGTGGTTTTTATCCTTTTGTTCAAGGTCATTAAATTTTGGGTAACGGTCTTTTCAGAAAGCGGTTATAGATAATTTGTTTAAACCGGAATCGAGAAGAAATGTGTCAAACAACAATTTTTGAATGAACTAGTAACTTAAAGAACGGCGCGTGAACAATGTAGAAGACAAAGAAGAAAAAAAAGGTAATAATTAGCCGGGATATTACTCAGATTGTAGCGATAAAATGTAGAACGCTAATTTGCCGATCTATCGAACAAAAAATGTAGTTTACGTAATACTTGATCGTCTGCTTTGTATGAGAAATACTCTACGTTCCAGTTCACCTGTTTCGACGAATTATACTGCAAAAAAGCTACCTGTTTAAATAATCGAATACGTGATTTAAAAGCGGGTAATTTAACAGCCAAACGGAGACAACAAAAACGAAAAAATCAGGCAAACGTTCGGTCCCGAAGATGTTTTCTTAAAGTATACGTGTTTCTTACAATTTTTTTTTATCGAAAAATATTTACTCATTCTATTAACCGACCGCATTAAGATACTTTTCCGGCAGCAAATTATAAAATAAATTTACATTTTTAATCGGCCTAACCAGGCTAAAAACAAACAAAAAAAAAGACTAGATTTTACATATATATACAAATGTATATAAATTCGATTCCTCGGATCTATGGGGGAGGGGAAATCCTTGGATTGGCAAATTATAATTTATAATATGAAAGAGTCAATTCAGTTGACTGTGTGACGTTTTTCGCGTGGTAATATTTTTTTTTTTTTTCATGACGATCAAAAAAATTTTTAGAACCTACAAATTTAATTTGCAGTTCGTCTAGCAGTTTGCAACTTCCATAGCACACTTCTATAAATACATCGCAAAAAAATTGAACGATTTTTTTATTGCTGTGATCATGAAGCTATATTGCTTCGAAACGCGTTAGCATTAATTTTTTAAATATATCATTATTATTTCATAAAGAGTAAATACGTGATTCATTTTATGGGCAATTTTTTATTGCAATAGCTATATGTAATGATAGGCCTCGGCGCACATTAGCGAATCCGGTTCGGGCGAATTATTAATGCATTACAGAGCAATATAATTTTCTTTGGGTTAAGAAGAGGATAAAAGAAACACTGTGCATTACTGCTTTAACGGAAAAAATTAAATGGACGTGTTTATTAAATACTCATTTCATGTGACTTCTTGTAAGATTTTATTGAAACGAAGAAATATTAAATTATCTTCGATAATTAAATTGAAAGACAACGAAAGTTACCTTAGCATAAAGGTCGCTTTTAGATTTGTATTAAGCATTTCGTTTTAATGAAATAATCAAGTCCTCACCTAGACTTTTATAAATCAATCAAACTTCTCTTAATGGTGCTCTTTATCTGTAACATTCCACAAATTGCTACAATTCACGAACCTATTCTTTCCTACCGGATTAAAGACTTGTATCGAAAACCTTTCAGCGTTCTGTTTATTGTAATTTATGGTGATAAATCTTGCAACTTTTCACTTGTACAATTATCACATTATTTCACAACTCTCAATACAAAAAATAACACCCTGTCAGTGCTATATTTGCGTTATGTTTATGCAAAGATTCCTGCGTATATCTGAACATTTAATATACACCGCGCGCCCAGGTAGTAAGAATTTGCTGCGATTTTTCCGTTACATATCGTAGAACATAACTTTAGATGCGAAAGCGGAATATCAAAATTTTGACATAATTGACAATATTAGGGAATCGCCCAGACCCGTAAGGAGTGGACAAGGTTGGAAGAAGCCTTTGAACAGAACATGGACCTTTAATTTCATACACGCACGGTATTTTCTCGTCAAGCTATACGCTTGTCGACGAGTTTTCTTACATCTAATGATTTCTACACCATACTACTTATATTATACACATCCTTATCGCTGCGCAAATATTTTGTTACAAATTTATCCCATTTTTTTTTACTCATTTCTAACTTATCTATATAACTATCTATTATTTTATTTTTTATATTCCCCCCCCCCCCTTTTCCTTCTCCTTTGTTGTTTGTCACTATTTCCATTCCCTTTTCTTATATTTAATGCTTATTATTATTCCTATATTTCTCTTTTTCTGCAACCATTCCTTTATTTTCCTTTTTTTGCACCCCAATTTTTTCCTCCTCTATTATTTTTTTAGGCATTTTGTTTAACAACTGATTTATAATGTATTTGTCTGTTTGCTCCCCCATCTTCGTTTTAGCTAACGGCAGTTTGTACAAATAATTTTTTCTCAGCCCAAATTCTATTTTTCTTCTTTCCTCCAGTTCTATTTCCTTACCTGTCATTATGTATTCCTATATCTTTATAAATAAGTACATTCCTCTAAGGCTCAGTACGTCTTTTTTTTTGAATTATTTCACTAACCTTTCTATTTCTTCTACTAAATATCGTTACGTCCTATTTACTCTACGACTTTATAATCTTGCTTCTGTCTCTTTATCTCTAGAAAATACCTCTCTCTTTCGTGTTAATTGTTTCTGTCATCTTGGTACCTTCTTTGACAGTCGATTATCCTTCTCCGAACAAATCAAATATCTTTCCTCTTCTGTAATCAAAAGACTTGAAGGCTCTATCTCCAACCAAATAAGTTATTTCTCTTTATAAATCTATCATTCGTTCCAAACTTGATTACTTTTCATTTTTTTATGGTTGCGCCTCTAAGTCCCGACCCTCTAAATTAGATGTAATCCAAAATTCATGCCTTTCTCTATGCCTCGGTGTTCTTAAATCCTCTCCTATTCCAGTGGTTCTTGTTGAATCTAATATACAACTTCTTTCTATTTGCAGATTCTACTTGAGCTACCGCTTTTTTACTAAGCGTCTTCCACTCGCGCCCTCTACTCTTATCCATTCCTGCCTTTCTATTTATAGGAACTGGCATTTTACACCCAGAAAAACCCCTATTGTATGCTTCATCTCTCTTCGGCTTAGTTAATTTTTCTCCTACACAGTTTTCTTTGACAATCTCCTCTATTTCTCTCTTAATTTCACCGAACTCTGCTGTCCTCCTAAAATGTTTACTATACCTACGGTCTCCAAATTTCTTCCACGGGACCTAATTAGACAGAAATTCGGCGATACTATCAATTCTCAATTTCCATCGCATGTAACCGTGTTTATAAATAGTTCGAAGAGGTCGGGTGGTGGCGGTGCCTCTTTCATCCTCCCGGATTCTGATTTTTCAGAATCTTTTCATTTACCTCTTTTCCGTTCTATATGCATAAACGAATTAATGATTATCTTACGTTCCATCGTTTCCATTTCCTCTAATCGCTTTTCCTCTAAATTTTTAAACACATCAGATTCCATGTCCGCCTTTCAGACCATCTGTTCTCCCCTTCCTGATCATTCATGTGATTTTATTATTCTCCACACACGCTCACTTATCCACGTTCTTTGTTTCCTCCATTCCATTCAAATTGATTTACTGTGGGTACCTAGCCATTCGGGCATCTTTCTGATAATAAAGTGGCAGATTTTTTGGTACTCGGGTTACTGCTTCTTTACGCCTCTTTTTTAAAAAAATCCCATCCTCTAATCTCCTTCCGCTGTGCAAAAGTTTTCATCTTAGGTTTTGGTCGGATATATACGTTTCCTCTTTTTTTAACAATTGTTCTTTCTATCCGTCTGTTCAACTTAGTCTTCCTGCGAATTGGTCGTTCTTCTTGTTCCCTTCACTCCGTCGTTCTGTTATTGTCTCTATTATTCGTCTGCGCTTTAGCTGCTCTTTGTTGCCTTCCTCTCGTTTTCATTTTTCGTTGGTGTCATCTCCATATTGCCATTTCCATCCAAATAAAGAGCACGTTTGCGATGCTGATCATGTCTTTATTTAAGTGTTCATCTCTTTCAATCGAGCGTTCTGCTTTCTATTCTAATTTTCTCCCAATTGGTATTCCTCTTCCGTATTGCGCCTCCCATATTTTGTCTTTTTCTTCTCCACATATAGTTCCTATTGCTTGTTCTTCCCTACTAACAATATCTGACTACATCAAAATATAACTCTGATTCATTTCCTTTTCTAATTGTTTCTGGGTGAAGGTGAGCCCAATAAAAAAAAAAAAAGATGATAAGGACGTCTGTAACCATGTACTCTTAAAACACCCGCGAATTAGTCGTAAAAATCGTTTTATACTAATGCAAAATTTTTGAGATTAATCGGGCTATATTGCCATGTCCCTCAGAAATTTTAATTTATAATTTTTGTGTCGAATATCGTATGTATATATTTACTTCGACCCGTTGATGCCTCCGTTTACTCATCCATCCCACTTGATATGCTTTTCCACGTAACTTTTTTATTATGAATATATATTTTATATATATATATATATATATATATGTTTATTTGGAAATGGATATTTAATTAGAATGAGAAAATCTGCGAAATCGAAATAAATAAAAATTATTGTTGTTATTATTATTTATTATTTACGAGGTACATATTGCCAGGGAGGGGGTTATCACCTCGGGTGAGGTTATTTACATTATTTTAAGGTTTGTAATATTTATAAATTTAATAAGTCTGTATAGGTTATTTATGTTTAAATTTGCGGAATGATCGTCTGTAAGTGTGGATTGTTGGCGTTCGGCACTGTAGATGGGGCATTCAGTGATGATGTTTTTGACTGTGATCTGGCAATTGCATTGAGTACAGGCTGGAGGTTCCTGGTGGTCCAGCAGGTATGCATGGGTGGTTAAAGTATGGCCTAGATAGATTCTGTTCAAGGTTGATTCAACATCCCGGTTTGATGCAGCTTTGCCTATAACGTAAGTCCAGTCAGTAATCGTCCGTTTAATTGCCAGTAGTTTGTTCGAATAGCTGCTGTTCCACTCAACCTCCCAATCAGACATTATTTTGTATTTTGCGTATTTCTTCAGTTCGCTTGGGTGTAACACTGGTACGGCGGCGTTGGTCGATAGCGTGGGAAGGTGATCAAAGATCATGATGTAAATGGTGCTTTCATGGTGGTTTGGACTCCACGGTGGATCGGCGGAAGGCATGCGCTTAAGTAGATAATTCGGGATGTCCAGCGTAAATTCGTCATGACATTTGAAGTAGCCTTGGGCAGCGAGGGTACCGTCTCTGTATAGTGGGTTTGATGGACTGTAAATGCTGTGGTTTGGATGGTTCGGGTAACTTAAGATTGATAGGGCGTAATCGACCGATAATGTTTGCCGGCGGTATTTCAGGGGAGTAATACCGGCGAGCACGTGCATACTGGAGGCATGCGTAGTTCGGAAAGCTCGTAGAGCTATACAGAGGCCCGAATTTTGGATCGTGTCAAGACTTTGGAGCAGGCCTTTGGAGGCGGATGAGTAGACCTCCAAAGGCCTGCTCCAAAGTCTTGACATGATCCAAAATTCGGGCCTCCGTATAGCTCTACGAGCTTTCCGAACTACGACTGCCTCCAGTACACAAATAAAAATTAGGAAGCGGCATTAGGCTCATCTTTCAGCGCCAGTTCAGTATTGCCCTAATTCAATTGTGGCGGTATTAAAAAGAGCTGCAGTGATTGTTCAATTAAATTTGATAGCAAACTTGGATAATGACTTCAAACTGTAGATAATCTGTATGCCGATCGTGTGTACAATAGCGTTTATTGCATGTACCATAAGGAATCGAAAACGTTGTTGCGAGATGATGCTATAAGTAAAAACGATACTTCTTGCTGAATAACTTGAAATTTTTAGCGAGTGTCTGCTAATGCTAATTTGGACCTGAAACATACAAAGACAGTTTAATTCAATTCGCTTAAACCGATAGGTTGATGTTTACAAAAGTGAATAAATTACTGTTGTAGCGACAACTGAAAACAAACACAGTTGTTAATGATTGCACAAAAAGTGTTTGCTTTAGATAAATAACCGGATTTATTTACAGTGACTTGCTGGTTTTGCAATGAATCAACAAAATTGACAATGTTTATCGAACGGTTCTGTAATTAGCGTGTACACATCTAATTTCTTCTTCGAACCTTTATCTTATGGTTTTTTTTTTTCAAACTCTTTTTAAAATTTGAAGATGGTGCAAATTTCGGAGAATAATAAAATCTTAAACTCGTATATTTGAACAACCTTTTTAAATGGCCATAAACGTTGATCCATTTTGACTCCTTTTTTTTTTATTTTACTTCCAAATTCGTTTTAATCGGATGGATAATTTTATTAACAAATTAACGTTTTTATTCTCAATATATGCTAACCATAGATTATTTATTAACTAAGGAGCTGTTTCTTGAAGTATTATATTTGTATTATTGCATTCAATTAATGTATGATCCATATTGTCTTATAGATTATATTGTATGCGTTTATTTTAATCTGAAAATTTTATATTTATGTAAGGTAAGTTTAAAAATGACTTGACCAGAGTAATAAACCAGACATGGTAAAAATTTTTTACAAATTTCATTTTATCCAAAACATTTGGAAAACATTGCTCCCGGTACTTGTATAATCCTATCATAAGATTTCATATTGCTCAATATATGATTCATTTTATACTTTTTAAATCTGTTCGGTGTTTTATATTTTACCGACAGCAAAAAAAAAAAAAAAAAAAACAAATTCGCCACGTATAATTTTTTTTTTTTTTTATTTAAAGCGATTTTAATGATTCTTTGTTCATTCTAAAGCGCAGCGCGGTCAGTAGGATACTACGTAAGTATACCGCCTGCTATCGGTTGACAAAAAAATTCAATAAAATAATCGTTTAAAAATTGTGTTTTTTTTAAGGAGATTCCATCTACGATTTATTATAAAAATTTAACAAAAGTATACTAAAAAGTAGAAATTAATTATTCGATGATAAAAATTCAATAAAAAGGCGCTAGAGAGTAAAAAGTAATTAATTAATACTGAATAATATATTACAAAGTGATATACTCCAGATCATAATATGATAATTCTTATGCAACGTGTTAACCTTTTGCAGTCAGTAACAAATTAAAATTACCGAGAAAAAATTTAATGAGTATAATAACGCAGTCGCTTGTGTTTTATATATTCCGAGTACTGCAAATATAACGAATTTTAATTCAATCGTTTGAATAGGCCCAGAGAGGTAATAAAGGTTCGATTTTACGTGTAAAGGAGGAAAAAAATATTTTTTTTTTATTGGGCTCGTCGATACCGAGAAACAATTAGAAAAGGAAATGAATCAGAGTTATATTTTGATGTAGTCAGATATTGTTAGTAGGGAAGAACAAACAATGGGAACAATATGTGGAGAAGAAAAAGACAGGATATGGGAGGCGCAATACGGAGTAGGAATACCAATTGGGAAAAAATTAGAATAGAAAGCAGAACGCTCGATTGAAAGAGCACTTAAATAAAGACATGATCAGCATCGCAAACATGCTCTCCGCTTGAGGGGATAATATGGGAAGGACACCAACGAAAAACGAAAACGGAAGGAAGGCAAAAGAGAGTGGCTAACGCGCAGACGACAACGGAACGGCGAAATGAAGGAAACAATGAGAACCAGAAAGACTAGGGGTTAAACAGACAGATAGAAAAAAGGGGACAAAATACCCCGAGGTTGATGAAAACGTACGATCTTAACACTTGAAATACAAATTCGGAAGAAAATTTTGTACCTCGGTTCCATTTATACTTTTTATTATGCTAAAAATCAACTTTTTCAACGTGACTAGTTTTGTAAATGGCGCTGTGGGGGTTTAAAATTCGTTTCCTTTATTCAAAGTTACATTTACATAGTCAACTGATAACATTTTAAAGGAATTGCGTCCGTTAAATTATGAAACGGTACTACGCTGCAAAGCGTCTGACTCGCGTCCAGGGATGCCTCCACGGATTTAGTCCGCGGAATTATTAATTATTATTATAGTTATTATTATTATTAATTATTAGATTAGCTAAGAAATGGGTCGCGAATTAAGATTTATATTTTAAATTTACCGACAACGATTTTACTGGGACGGTCGACCGCTAAAAACACACGTTAATTAAACTAGGTACGAACATAATATGGCGACGATTAATAAATATAAAATAATTCAATACGTATCTCTGTTGTCGGCCGGGTGGTGCGAGATCCTGAATGGCGGTGTCTCGTTGGTCCCTTGAATCGGTAGGTATGCAGAGGGAAATTCGGTCCGCGGTATTTTAAAAACAATTAACGAATTATAATCTGTATACTTATTTAATTATAACAATCGGAATTACGATCTTTCGCGTTTTTAACAGTCGAATTACAGCCAGTGACCAACTTGAGCTAATTTTTCACTTTTTTACTGGTCCGATGACCAAGACCGAAAACCATATCGTACCGACTTCGACCGTCACAAAAATCAGACTCTCACGAACTCTTTTTTAGCTGTTTTTTCTCGTCCTCGACTCTGGCTCATTCCAGCCGTTATTTTTCGTTGGCATGTTTTTTACAACCTGACCGCCGCACTCGTCGGAATCGCGACAAACGAAAGCCAATGGTCGCGGAGATCCTTTGACGTATTCAAAAAGGTCGTGCCTTCCCGGAATCTTTAGAACCTGCGATGTTTTCGGGCCTTATTTTATATGATTCGTACTATTCATTTTTTCCGAATAGTCCTCCGCGGGTGGCGATGCAGAATTCCTTTCTCCCTAGCCGACAACGGGATTACACATATACGCACATTTACGCTCACACCATTTGCCCGATAGTCTATTAAATTAAATTTTTAATATTTTATTTATTTGTTTAGTGATTTTGGTTTTATTTTGTTAATTTTTTGTTGAACCATGTAATGGTCACATTACAATTAATAAAAAGAACTATCTAAAGGGGGGACGAAATTTTTTCACGTTTTTTGACGATTATTCAGTTTGTGTTCACGAATTTTCGTCGGTACTCATACGATTCCATTGCTGAATGGTACACTTCCAAATGAACAAAGAATGATTAAAATTAGTTCAGAGAAGTTGCATGCGCGAACCAACAAAAAAAACAACAAAAGTAACATACGCGACAAACGTCTAGCCTCCCTTTTTGAAGTTCCAGGAGGAATTTTTTATTGCAAACGCCATTAACACTTAAAGTATTATCGATTTACTATGGATACTTGAGTTTGTTTTTTTTTTTCTTTTTACGCACATCAACAAAGAACCTCAGCCCAGTAATGATAGAAAAAGAGAGAATTAATTAAATACTGATTCTGTCAGAAATTGCTAGAGCTGAAGTAGTAGACTAGGAAAAAAGTCACAGGATATATGAGACGCAATGATCAGGAAACCCAAGAGTAAACAATTAAAATAAGGAATGGCACATTCAGTAGAAAGGGATAGACATTCCAAGAATATATGGTTGGGATCACAGACCATCTCGTAATTAGGATGAGGATGAATAGGAGAAGGTGTTAAATAAAAACGAAAACGTGAGAAAGGCAACCGAGTATGACTAAGGTGGAAACGAGTAATAGAGACTGTGGCAGAACGTCGTAGAGAAGGAAAGTCATAGAATTAATGGTGCGTCGTGGAGAATCGACGGATGGACAGATAGAAAAAAAGATTGCTAAAAAAGGTAGAAGCATAAATATCTGACCAGAATCTAATATGAAATTTTAATTAAAGTGGGAGTAGGTTGAAAATAGGAATTTTATTGAAATAGGGACAAAAAGATGTAACAACTCGAGCCAAGAATACACCATTTCATTACCTTTAATGCCCGCATGGCTAGAGACCCAGAACAAATCGACATGGATAGAACGGAAACTGAGAAGATTGTAGATAAATTACGAAATAGCAGGAGAAAGTGGGAAATGAAAGGAAATAGTTTTTGGGGAGCGCTTATGGAGTCAGAGATGATCAGGTAGTTCGAAAGGAAACAATGAAAGGAGATATAGAAATGGAATGTAAGATGGCAATAAGTTCAAGTGCGGATGGAAGAAAGTCGAAAATATTCAAAATAATTGTTGTCAGAAAAAATAAATGAGGCTCCAACTCTACAAAGTATTGATGGTATTGTGGAATTTCTGCATAATTTCAGATTTAGGGAGAAATTTGGCAGAAAAAGAAAGAAAAATACGTTAGAAGGATGAGAAAGAACGTTAAAATTAAAGGAAAATTAGGACGATTATCAATCGTAGTAATATAACACGAGAAACTACTAAGACGCAAAATATATGAGCTAGAATAGGAATTTTCTTGGAAGTAATGTGCCAGTTTTGTAAAATGAAGAGATAGAAATGAATAAGTCTAGAGGACGTCAACGATAGATGTTTAAAAAGGACGATTCCTGACTAAGCGAGGACTGCAGGTATTAAGAAAATTTAAAGGAAGCAAAGCAGAAACGAAGGCAGACATTTTGGATTATATTCAGCTTATGAAAAAAACGATATAGAGACACAGTCGTAGTTTTTTTTTTTTTTTTTAAATTCATTTATTATACAATACAATTTTACAACAGCAGTATTATGGCCTGAAGATCACTTTTTTCGCTTATCAGTGTTTCGCAAGTCGTCACAATTATATTAATTGAGTACGCGACTTAACGTTAATACTTTATTATTTAAATGTACTTCTCTTTGTTTTTTCATTATTTCATTTACATATTCCACCGTTGTTTTTCTGTTTTTCCGGTTGGTAAACCATTTCTCATTGATTTCTTCTATTTTATGTTTTATCCTGATTTGACTGAAGTTTGGACAGCTTAAAAAGGTATGGTCGGGAGTGTCTATTATGTCTTTTTTACCGTTTATGCGTATGTCTTTTTCTGTTATCCTATATTTTTTGAGGTATTCTCCAAAATTTCCATGTCCTGTTAAAAATTGAGTGAGGTAGTAATTTAGGTTTTAGTGTCTTATTTTTAAGTCTTTCTTCGATATTTGGAATTGTTTAAAGGTTCTTCTTCCTGTTTTTCCAGCGTTATACTCCTCTTGCCAGAGGTTGTTATATTGAATTTTTATTTCTTTTATGTTTTCTTTTTTTTGTTTTTCGGTAATGCTTGATGATTTTGTTGCTTTAATTTCATTACTTTTCTGTATCCGTAGGTCAATAGGTAGTATTCCTGCAATTACATTGGTTGCGCAGTATACGATACTGTTCTATATGCAGATATAATTCCCAATAATATTTTTCGTTGTTCTTTTCTAATCTTTTTTTATCTTCTTTTTTCATTTTGAGGTAGTAGATTGTGCTGCCATATTCTATTGTGGACCTAAATAGCGCCGAGTATATAGTTTTTCTGTCTGTAGATTTGATGCCAAAGGTATTGTTGTATAGAGCAGTTATTTTTCTGTAAATTTTTTTTGATTTTTCCTACTATGTAATTGATGTGACTGGTGAAATTGAGGTTGTCATCTAATATGACACATAGATACTTCATTTACTTATTTAAAAGTGTGTTTGAATCGTCCAGTTTCAGTTCCCTTCCTATGTCTTCTTTTATATTTTCTTTCTTGCGTTTCCTTGTTACTAAAAAATGCTGTTTGTTTTCTCGGGATTTATTTTTAGCCCTAATTGTTTCAAAGTGTTATTTATTGCCTCGATGACGGTGTTAATTGGTTTGATATTTTTGACATCCTGATTCCCTGCTATTAATAGAAGATCATCTGCATAGCTTATAAGTTCCATATTATTCCCGTTAAGGTCACATACATTATGTACCGTAGCCATCGCAATGTTGAAAATAGTTGGGGATAGTGCTGACCCCTGCGGTACTCATGCGTTCAGTGTTTGTCGATATATTATTGTTTCATTATTATAGAATATTATTTCTCTGTTTAGTAGAAAACTTTTAATTGTGTCTAGCAAGTCGTCTTGAATATTGCTTTCTTTAAGGCAATTTAATATGGAGGACCATTTAATGGCATCAAAGGTTCCACTTATATCAAAACTGATCAGTAGTGTCATTTTCACTTTATTGTGTATTTTGTTAGTTTCTATTTTTTGAATACAGGTGTCGATTGCGTTTTCCGTGGATTTCTTTTTTATATAGCCGAACTGATTTCTGTGTATTATTTTTCTCGTTATGACTTGCTCTTCTAATTTAAGTCGTACTATTTTCTCGTAGACTTTTCCTAAATTAGGCAAGAGAGCAATAGGTCTGTATGAGTTTGGCATGGTCGGATCTTTCCCTGGTTTATTTAGCAGTTTTATTTTACACGTTTTCCAAAAATAGGGGAAATAATTAAGTTCCAGATATTTATTGTAAATTGTGGGTAAAATGTCTCGGTTATTTTCATGAATTATTTTTATCATTTTATTTGATGTCCCATCCGGTCCATTTGCTTTTCTGTTGTTTAAATTCTTGATTATGTGATTAATTTCATATAGTTCGATGGATAATTTAGTATCTTCACTATTCGAGTTTTTAGGATAATCTGGTATTGTATTGTTTACTGGTGAGAATAGTTTTTCGCATATCAATTCATACTTTTCTTTTTCTTCTGTTACCGTTTGACTCTGGTCATTTTTCAACGGGGGGAAATTAAATTTTGTTAATTTGTTCATTATTACTTTTGTAGGGCTTACCGCAAACCGCTGAATTGTTTACAAGTTTTTTCCACATTTCTGTTCTGTTGTTGTCGATTTCCCGTTTGTAATCTTTCCTAATCTGTGTGATTGTTTCAGTTATTATGTTTAATTTTATTAAATCTTTTCCCTTTTTGTATTTATATTTAATTTTTGTCAGTTTTTTTATTACCTACTTGTATATTTCTAGTTTATTACTCCACCATGTATTTGTAGTGTTAATTAGTTTTTTAACCATACTTTTTTCTCTGATTTTATCTATTTTAATTAGTACTGATTCTACTTTTTTATTTATCTCTTCTACATTCAATGATTTTTCGATTGATTTCAATTCGTCAATTAGATCGGTTTTTTTAAATTCTTCTTCAAAGATGCTGTAATTTATTGTTTTAATCTCCTGTAAGTTGTCGTGTTGGTTCTCCAAGTTTTTTATGGTTAATTTTATTGTTTTGTGTTGAGAAAGAGTGCTGTCTTTTATTTTGATCTCTTGTACTTTCTGTTTTATTTTATCGTTCGCATGACAAGGTCGATTACACTAGAACAGTTTTTGTTTTCAAAGGTTTTGTTGTTATGTTTATTTTTAACTGTTAGGCTATTGCTGAAGAGGAATTCCTCAAATTTTTCTGTTGTTTGTGTTTCACACAGTCATAGTTAAAGAAGCATTAATCAAGTTTAGAACGAATAATCGATTTGTAAAGGGAAATAAATAAGGTTAAGAGTGCTGTCGCCACATTTAGTAGAAGACAGGACTTTCAAAAGGTTAAGTTTTGTAAGAGAGGAGAAAAGAAAATTAATATGCACATAGGACAGACGACTGTTATGGAAAATATTTTACGGGAAGTTAGTGTAGAGTTTAAGGGCACAAGCACACTTAAAAACAATGCAAGATTAGAGGAGCAACTGAAGGGTGTGTAACGAGGGATTGTCCCAACATAGTCAAAGACAAATTAAGTTTCTCATTCGCGTCTATAATACGATGACGTGGCGGTCGGCAAAGAACAGAGACAAAAATAAATATATTTAACAGTGAGTTTAAATAATAAATGCAGTGCTAAAGAACAGAGAGCAGAAATCCATAGAAAGAGAAGCGGCAGAGATGGCATAAATATTGAACAAAATAGGGCTGAAGCAGGAATCTTGGGGAAGAGCGCAAAGAACAATTCTTGTAACCTGGAGAAAAGAAGAGAAGAAATGCGTGTAACGATTTCGCATAAGATTAATAATGAGAGAAACTAATTGCATAGGAATACTGCAAGCTGCCAAACCAACTGGAAGAGTAGAAAGATGGAAATTATCAAATCCGCAGGGAACATCAATAAAAGTAGCAATGACTCTCTTTATTGATAAAAGATTTATACATGCGGGAGACAAAAGGACTGAAAACCAGGACGAAAGCCGAACTTATTGCGAAGAAATACATTATTATGATCCGATCACCAAACAAAGCGCTTATTAAGCACATGCCCTTCAATAATTTCCTAAGACAAGAAGCCGGGGAAACAAGACACGTAGAAAAAAGGTTTTTTTCTCTTCGAAGACGGGAAAACAATAATAAAAGAGTTTTGGGAAGGAGGTATAATACGTTTTGAAAGAATAAAGTTAAATATATGTATATTACGGAGAATTTGGACAAATTGATCTGATAGATTTGTAAGGATAAGGAAAGGTAGACCAACAAAACTCTGGAGTAGTGAGCCAGAATGAATTTTTAAAAGAATGGATTTTAATTCGATAATTCATTAATATTTTTGGGCGGAAGTAAGGAAATGGTAAGTAGCTTTTTGGAAACGGACATGGATAAAATCTGTCAATATTGGAAACATAAGCGGAAGCGACAAATGGCTTGATCGTTAACTAAAGCCGGGTCATAAAAAAAAAAAAAAAAAAGAAAAAAAAAATAAGAAGTAGTAGACTATTCACAGGGATGTTATCTTCGAAATATGTGGATTTTGGCCATTTTCCAAATACGAGCGAAGTTCTTGAAAAGGAAGAGCAAAAGTTTTTCCAAGAGAATTTCTTGGAAAACTTCAGAGTTGATCTAATTTTTGCATTAGCCTATTGAAAGTTCGCAAAAGTAGGATTAAAACGAAGTCTTTAATGGTAGCGCAACTACGACCGAATACAGAGTTACACTCTTCGTTTGACCAGAGCGCTGAGATTGGTCTGATCGGATATCGGCGGATGGCAAGGAGGAGAGAAAAGCGAGAGAGTGTTAATAATAGAACTTAGAAATGAGTTGCATCGCGATATAGGGTCAGAAACTTGTGTAGCAATAGAAAACGCACGAATCAACAACAAAATGTTTTGCACAAATTCCACCGGGGAGGTTTGAAATAAGAAGGAGAAGGAAATTCTGAGAAGTGATTAGAATAGAAATGTGGTCACTGCCGAAGGAACCCTAAAAAGAGTCGATCAGTTGTAGTTAGCCTTGGCTGGCAGAATTTTACTGATTACAGTGGTTTTTGGGGGAATAAAAATTTAACAGCTATTTAAACTGCCGATATTTTTACCGAGAGAGATTCTGACCCGAATAGAACCGGTGACAAGGGAAAGGGTCGACATTTTGCGCAGTAAAATGTCATCATTAATAGTACTATTACTTTGGTTCGATAATCATTGTTGCTATTATTATTTTTAACTTTCTTGCGGTTTAAATAATTTCTATCGTCATTCTTAATATTAAAATTATCCGCAACGTTGCTTACAATTACGAAGTTTGCGGGACTAACCAGGTTGGTTTGTGAGAGGCGAAACTCCTTAGCGACATATGTTCTGATATTTTGGCGAGACTGGACTGAAGAGCTTTTATTTGCCGGAAGCGTTTCCACCTCCTTCACAGTGTAACAGATAAGCCAGGTTTGTAGGAGGTCACGGCTCCCTTAGACTGACTCATTGGCTAATATAGCGAAAAACTATATATCAAGACACCGATAATTAGAGGAAAATAAATAAGTAAATAAATAACATTAAACAGAACAAAAAAACAATACTAAAAAGAAAACTAAAACAAGCCTACCCGAAGGTAATAAGTATCGGCTAATATAAGGACGGTTTTAAATTACATAAGCGAAAATTAAATCATTACGCGCAGACGAATAATTAATAGTTCGCTAGGTAACGCGTTTAGAAGAGGAAATTAATTAACTGAATCGGAACAGTCTCGCCGAGCTCGCTGAAAAGACCGAAAGCAACCAGTTATAGATAACGCGGGGAAAGAGGGCAAATAGCATCCGAAACGTAAGCTGGAAAAAACAAATTTTTATTAAGGCAAAAAATTAAAATATTATCAATTACCGCGGATAATTCTGAACAGAGGAAATTGAAACCAGCGTAGCATAGCGCGATTTATAAGCTCATCACTGACGATAATTTTACCTATCTTAATGTTACTACGAGCATATAACTTTTGACCGTCCAGATTGACTTTCTTTATTTATCAGAAACTGTACCGGTGCCTGGGTTAATGATTTAATCATTTAAAGTTAATTTATAATTCCGATAAATATTTCATTTATTAAATGTATTATTCGGTATCATGCTTGGTGCGGTTAACGTGCCTATGCGACGCGAACATACACGACCTCTTGTTGCGCTGTCTGCTATTACGTATACATTTTCATTTATATTGATCGCGTTTATATACAAGACTAGTTGCGGTTTTCTCATTTCATTTTGTTTTTCAGTGTGTTTATTGCATTTTAAATAAACAATTTCGTATCTACGTTTATTTGCACTTTACGAATTTTAAATGACCCATTAAATCATTCGACTTTCGTATTTATCACGTACATTTTCGGATTAAACTAGAGTATCATCCATTAATTTGACGTAGCTGTTACAGCAACAATTACCCGTTGCACTTGCGTAATAATATTTTTGAGTGTGTATTTTATAATTTACTTATTCGTTGTATATTTTTCTTTCTCTCTTTTTCCCTATCTTTGTCCTTTCTTCTGCTTGTCGCTCACTCTCTCTCTCTCTTTTTCAAAGGAAACACTTAGCAATACTTTACAAAAAAAAAAAAAAAAAAAAAAAAAAAAAGTCAGAAAATACGATTATTCGAAAAATTTATCGGTCCGTTATCTGTTTGCAGGTTAAGATAAATAATAACATAGTAACAGTGAAAATTGCAATTCTATCACCGTATCTAATAAAGAGGTTTAATCGTTAAGTAAATCCGATCAGAAGCGCTTTTGTAATAGAGGCTTACTTCTTATCAGTGCACCTTATTCATTTGTTCCAAGTACCTCGAATGACATACACATCATTGAAATGTTCTTCGATGTGTTCCATTATGAAAACCCTTTTCCTTTTCTTTCTTTTTTGACGTGGAAATAATAGTTGGTGTCGTCTGTTGTTATTAAGCAAATTTTTATGAAATTGCTTTTTTATAATGGGTCCATTTTTCTACTCAACGCGTTCTTCGTGACAACTTTACCTCTCTTTTCTCAAGAACTGAGCGATTAACGTATAATCGTTTTTACATGAGCGTAAATTAAGGAAGATAATAAAGCAGTGCTGGTTTTTGATAAAGAAAAGTAAAATAATGATTAAACAAACGGCAGGATCAAATTATCTGCCGGAGCCGTTCAAATAAAATTAATATTTACATTTTGCAATATAAATATACATCAAGTGAACATGGCCGTAAATGTTTTAACATAACCCGCGAATGACGGTGTGGAATAATTAGGAGAATAAAACCGACTAGACTGAGTGTGGTCCAAATATGTGCTCGAATACGATTGATTAGTAAAAGTTCGGGATACAAAAAAATGTCACAGCCGAGCACTTGCATTAAGAGAGTAATACTTATATATTATCTCCGTATTCATGAAATCGATCATACACCCTAGATGACTTTTATTCATAGTAGGTCGGCGCTTCAAGAGTATCGTAATTAACGTATGAATGAAAAGAGAAATAGAATAGAGAAGATTCCGAGGAAGGTAGTAAAGAACGTTTAAAAGCATTTAAGGAGAAATGAATGAAAAATTAGGTTACTATTTCTTTTTATATATCGGAGTTGGAAAAAAAAAGAAAAAAAAAGCCCGGAAGAAATCAGAAAATCAACCAATACTTCGGTAACTTTTCTACGGAAATACACTGTGACATACGTTTGAGCCTGGTATGGCGTTTCGTTCGTATAGAAATCTCACTGTCGCGCACACTGAACATTCTAAAAATTTCACTCGCGTTAGGCTAATGTCCATAGTTGATCCGCCCAAAAAAAGAATGTTTTTTTTGAGATAGATGCGTTTCGTTTTAGTAAAAACATGATCTCCAATTGTTGATCACAACATGTCTTTCCTATTACAAATAACGTCATTATTGTTAATATTTGAATTATCTATTGTCAGTATTGCCAATATAAAACTTTAAATTTAGTTTCTACCTACTGTAGCTTAATTAACACAACATCGCATAAATATACTCGTGATATCGTTTTTGTTTTCACACTTAATGTATTTTTAGGAACTCGAAGGAAATTTTTTTTAAATTAAAAACTGGAAATGCGAAAATTGCAGAAATATGACGATAGTTTGTGCTGATATCGCTGGAGATAATTTTTTAAAATTGCCTCGATAATTTAAACGTTCGTTGGAACCGTCATTTTCCTACAACTTGCACTCATCCAGTTCAAGACTACACTGGCTGGAAATTTGTCGAATTTTCACTTATTTATTACCTAGGTGAAAAAAGGGTTTTAAATGAAAATTTTAAAATATCCTATAAAATTAGTTATAAATAACATTTATCGTTGTCATTTTTGAAACAAAAAAAGAAAGGAAAATTTCAATATTATACACTTCAAAGGTCAAATAAAAATATTTCTCCGGCATTTTTAAAAATTTTATTTATTAATAGTGTTAAATGTAATTAAACGTGACAATCCGGGATTTTTTTTTTTTTTATTATCGGCAGAGTAATAAATTTTGAAAAGGTGTAATCGCGTAAATGAAGATATAAGTATAAGAATTGAAACTGAGCGCAATTAGGTGTCCATTTTAAATTTAAAAGGCTGGAGTTTAACGTTTTTTATTAGCGGATGTATGTACACTGTGTAAAGTTCTCTCGTGGCATCGCATTAAATAATTTAAAGTGTTAATTTGATCTTTGGAAGAAAGACACATTACTCCAAAACTCCGAAAGAAAAAAGAACCAGAAATAAATAGAAATGGGAATCAAAAATTGTGTTCACTTGTTGCTTCAAGTAACTTTGTTAACAAAAAAAGAACATTATTCACCGATATAAGAGAACGATCTACTTCAGAAGTAACAAAAGTGAATTATATCTGGCAATTGGGAATTCTTCTCGCGGATTTTTTTCACAACTTCCATCGCTTGGTTCAACAAAAAATGTTCTGTTTCTATCAGTTTAATAGACTCTGTTACTTACAAAAAGTGTGTAATCTTGATTACAATGGTTGCTTTTTTAATTAAAAAATCTTTAAATGCTTGTGCGAAAGTGATATTTCAATTAGAAACTTGCAATTTTCAAAATGTTCATTGTAAAATAAAACTGCTTCTGCCGCATTTCCCAACGAATTGTAGCTCGGGTGGCAAAAGTAAAGCTGGAAATTTTACTTCGTAAACTTACATAAAGGGGGGGGGGGTACACCTTAACCATTTCTATAATTGCCATTAGTTCGCCTTTTTAAACGAAAATCAAATTCTTTTCGTCAAACGGTGAATTCCATGAACGAAATGTGTTACGCGAATTAAAATGGGATGAAATATCCGAAGCATTCTCTTAATCTTAAATATATCTGGAGCTGTATCAAAAATAAAACTATGTACTCATCCACAGCAGCATATATGCAGTGTTGCTACTAACATCGCAATCGACGGCAATTTCTATTATTGTAAATACCAAAAAAAAGGAACTCGATTTCCCATTTTAAAATCTGCAAAGCGAAAATAACAGGATTTCAACCGAAATATGTAAAAATTTAAAAATCACCGGAATTATAATTTAAAATGGTACAATTACGACTAATTCAAAGTATCTCTTTGTCCGATTTTCCGGTATCTCAATTCGACGCATACATATGGTAGAGTTTGAAAACGAAAACGTAACGCAAATTCGTAGTCTTTTTCTTTTTGAATTTTACAATCACTCCTACTGATATATAAAATGCAACCAACAGTACAGTTAAGAAGTGAATCTGCTCCTAGTTAACACTTGTAGTCTTTCCGTTACCGAACTGACTGAAATAACAGATGAAGAGAGGTTTTTGTTTGATTTCACTTGTGACTTGCACGAAAGATAATTCTCGTTGAACACTTTTTGGATCGGCTACGTTGCAAGTGGAATAGTAAGAAAATAACTCTTACGTGTTTGCCACTAAAATTACGAGTATTTTTCAATCGAGAGTAGACTGATATTTAATACAAATAGGAATTCTTTCGATTAATTTTTGCTACGTCTATCGCAATTAATAAACAAGAAACATATTTAAGTGATGCCATCAAAAAATAAAATTTTTGATTTTTGAGCAGATATAGTAAATTAACAGAAATAATCGTATAACCGTGTATAATTTCAGATCGTAATAATTACAAAATAACATACTTTATCGAACGTATAATAAAGTGTATACATACATTTGAGACGCCACGAATTTAATCCGAGATGAATCTCTTGCTCGAAGGACACACTCCTAAGAAAATACTCACACTCCGCAATTTTCCGATTTCAACGATCAGAGTAACCGTTTTAATTTAAACAGTAATGCGTCATGTATGCACACTGTCGTTTAAGAGGTTAACCGGGATTCTTTTTCTTATTCAGGAGCAATTGAAAGTTTCACTCGTTAATATATTTTTTGACGTTAAATGCAGTTTCCAAAAAAAAAAATCTGTTAAAATTTCTGACATAAAGCGATAATGTTAGAAAATTTATAACGAACAAAAAATTTCTTAAAATAAACGAAGAATTTAAGCCGAACTCATCCTCAGCTTACACAAAATAACGAAACACGCTTATTTATTATTTTCCTTAATTATTGTTTATTCGTCTTGCCTTATTCGATGCAAGCTCAGTTATGTCGTCTGAATTTCTTTGTTATTCGATTTTTAAGAAATTTTTCGTTTGAAGAAGCACCGAAAATTTTACTTATCATCATTAATTTCCGTTGTGTTATTATTTTATTTCGTATATTTTCATGCAATAACTTTTGTGCTTTTCTTAAAAAGTTAATAAACGTAACACATACAGAGAGTACACATTCACTAGATTAGGACATTTAATAGGGCTATTTGCAATCATATCGCTATGGAATCAAACATTTTTGTCACATTTTTAAGGGGGAAAATGCCTTGCTGCCACGTGAATTACATTTATTTCAATGCAATTAAAATACTTTTCATTTTGATTTTTGTACATTTATTGAAATTAATTTTTTTTCAGTATTGATTTCCGATAAGTTAACACAATATTTATTGGTTCTGGGGCGGTACGAAGTTCACCGGGTCAGCTAGTATCTTATAAAAATTAGGATTCCATTAATGTGGTCCAAGATTAACAAAGCAAAAGAATATGTGGATAATTTTTTTTTTTTTTTAGTTTTAATGTATTGCTTAATTGCACATCATATGTGTATGTATATATTTAGTTGATCTCATGAGTGTGTAAGAAACAATATGGATCTAAAAAGCATATTTAATTTATATGGTAAGAAATAATGAACTTGTAAAGAATTTGTCACTCGCTCTTTTCGTATCACGAGTTTTTAAGTCTTACAAAAGAACACTAATTATGCAATGCTTTTACGTAATTTTTACAGATTAGCAGGTGAGAAAGTATACATGTCGGACCAAAATTTTAAGTAGTATTTATTTTGAAGAGAGAAAGAACGTTATCGGCTGGATAATTATTGACGTATAATTACTAATTGTGCTAGATGGACAGTTTAAGTGATCAACAGCGGAATTAGAAAATAAAAAGAGGGTCCAAAAAGAAATTATTTAAAAATGTAACAAAAAAAAGGTACTTTTATGAATTCGGCGAAATTAATTTTGCAAATTTCATTTTAATTATTAAGTCTGTTCGAAGAATAGTAAAAACTCGCAATAAGTTAAAAACGTAGATTTTAGTATATACTGCGTATCCGTCATACAGAGTTGATGATAGTTTCTTATTTCTGCTTGAACAACAGAACTGTTGTAAATTTAGTATCGCGTATACGAGTTATATTTATTTGGCAGTTTGTAAGTTTGTTTGTAAAATGTCCGAACTTTTCGCCCACTCTCTTCTTGAACAATACAACTTCTGTGGTTTTTCGAAAATAAAAATAAAACAACAAGAATCTACATATATATAACTCTGATAATTGTATGGGTCTACGTGATTACTGAAACGTTGCGAGTAAAAAGCTAACGCGATTCCGGAAAAATACAACAATATTACGAAACTATAGCAGAAGGAAATATGTATATACGGCGAGTGATAAAACTAAATACAAAAAACAAAAAGAAAAAAAAAAAAAGAAGAAAAGAAGCAATATAAAGAATAGAAAGATTCAAATAATTCCATCATGTGGGAGGAAGGTATATTGAAGTTTGTGTGCAGTCGGTTGGACATTGACCTTGCTGTACGGCAATTACCTATAAATATGACGTGTGTATAACCGATCCAGCTAATTTTATACACTTATCTATAGTCTACGTGTGTATGCACGAATAAATACGGTAAAAAAAAGTCTCCTGGCCGAAGCAGAAAAAAACAAACATCAATCACTGTGTTGAGAACTGCCAGTTCTGTCGTAATCACGATCACAAAACCTATCGGCTCTGATCGTGAAATATGTTAAAGTGTACTCAAACTAACCGCAGATTCGGTCTTCTTATATTGTTAACTCTTATGCAAATACACACACACACACACACATGTATATACATATATGGCGTATGTATACTAATATATACCACAATGAAAATAAAAAGTTTAATCCACGGAAGAAAAAGTAACAGTACCGAATTGATGATTTCTCTAAAATACCATTAAAGCTCAACCAAAACATAGAAGAACAACATTTCACGAATTCATTTAACTGAATAACTTCCATGTACATCTTTCAAAGCTATTTTCTTTAACTGAATTGCGCTAATGTCCTGTCAGTAATTTACCGATTAACGTCGATGATACCGTCAAAACTAGAAACACGGCGACTTTAATCCGATAATTTCATACTGATCACAATTTTGTCGACATTAAATTTTTTAACTTCAGAAGAAAGTAATAATAATTCCCAAAAATGATCTCACCAGCATGGCTATATGATAAATAAAAAAATGATTATTAAATTACATAGTCTACTTGTTGACACGAACGGGCACAACTGAGTTTGCAAAATTACCATTATATGGAGAACCAAATACATCCTCGGAACCTCTAAATGCTAAGCCTCTTATACTGAAAAATTTTACCACTGCAATAACCCGTTTTAGGACATTATAATAATATTCCGTTTCTTTCCTTTATTGCTCCTGAAGCTGCTTGTCTAAAACAGACTTATTTTCTTTTCATGTCAACCACACTGACATTAAATTCTCACGTTCATTAGAATTTTCGTGATTTTCTAAACAAGTTCCTATGTGTTTCCAATCAGAAAATCCGGTTGTGTATTGAGAAAGGGTTATCGAAAAATGTTTGCAAGCCAAACAAAAAACAGTACACCAACCATGGTTGAATAACATAACCAAGATCTTTCCAGTAATTGGACATTTTTCATTTTCTTAATGAAATGACTATTTGAAAATTATCTGTTTTGTTCTTTGTATTTTTTTATTGAAGCTGAATATTTATTTTTCGGATCTTTATTTTGAAAGTCAGTTATTTCATGTGAGCGGATGTCATTAATAAAATCATTATTTAACAATACTGGCCACAAGCTCACGTCAACGTATTTCTCAAACTCAAATTCAATATTTTCTAAATTTCTTTCCGCCTCGGTATTATCGTCCTCGTGCTGAACACCAATATTGCTCACAGAGGGTTGCTGGTAGTCAAGATGTTGCACATTTTTATCACTTGTACTAGTATTTTCCTGGTTTTGTGATTTCCTGCTCCCTTCGGTTAGATTCTCTTCGGATAAGATCCCTTCCTTTTCGCTTGTTAATGGATTTGTAGCTATTTCGTTCTCGTTTTTATGTTCTAATTTTAAAAAAGTTTCAATTTTTCCACATTTATTTCTTTCTTTTTCTCGATTGAACTGTAATTTTCGTTTCTCAGCTCCACTTTTATATTTTCTAGCAGACATATTGTAAAATAAGATTTTGATATTTTTCTGAAAATAAAAAAAAAAAAAACGATTAAAGGGTTCATTTAATATTGAAAAATAAAATAAAAACAAAAAATTATGGTTTTTAATTATTTTTATTTACCTAGTATATATATCTATATAATAAAGCGCCAAGGAAATAAATAGATGAAAAATGAAAAAAAAGTCCTGAGACCGTTCTATGGCACTTAGAAAGCTATTTTTTTTTTTTTAATCCACAGCTCCAGGTCACATTAGCTTTTAGGAAAATTATAAAATGTTCAAACATTTCGTACTTCGGGCTCAAAACAAAAAGTGAATAGATCAGCGCTAATTTAATAAGATGATTACTAATCACCATTACCAATCACATGAAAACGCGGTACTGCTATATTTACCTACGGAGTACCGCGCTTCCACCTACCCGTCAACCGGTACTGGCTTTTCGCTCATCATGTATTACTCATAGTGGACGAAGACGAAACATCTTTTGTTAACGATCCCCCTTCTTTTGTTTCCTCATTGGTGTATATTTATTGGCGTATTTCGACGATTTTAAATTTGAAAAATGACGTTGTAATTTTGAAGTTGGTATATTTTTGGTATATTTCGACGATTCTGATTCTTGGACTATGATCAGATACATACTTATTCGAATGTGAGTTCGGTTTATCGCATTGTAATCATTTATCTTCAATTTTCGCAAAATAATACAAAATTTTTTTATGATTCAGGATTTTATAGCAGTTGTTAGAAACATAGAATGATAGAGTGATGGATGCTTGGACTTGAATTGCAATAGTCACCTCTATTTGTACTCGTGTTTTACCAAGGTAGGCCTATTTTATTTCGCTATTTTTTTGTGGAATTGAGTAAAATTATAATTTTTATCTTAGTACTTTGTTTTGTTACAGATTTCAAATTTCAATTACCTATTTAAATTACCTACTGGAAAATATTTCCTTGGAAATAGTTATCAAGATCACAAGCTTTACTTGAATTGCGATAATTTATTGTTTTACATTGAAAATGTAAGTTTAGTGGGTTCAATTAGTACCTAGGCCTACAAAACATTTCTATCTACATATACTCGACATTATGCTCAATTTTTCAGGTACTACGATTAAAAGCTGTCCAACGAATTAAACTGAATGAATTCTCATGCGTTGAATTTCAAGAAATGTGCATCTACCAAGTGTTCTGTGAGCAATAAACTTACAAAAAATAAAACAATTTAGTACTGTTGCACGATTAAAACAAACAATAAGGTAAATTCGAGAGCAGAATACGAAATTAGCAAAAAAAAAAATCAATGTTTTAAGAGCAAACTTGGCCACGACGAAATTCCCACAAAACGGGGGTTTGCGGGCGGTGTCGCGGGGGTTTGAAAAATATTTTATCGCAGTTTGATTAAATGTCAACCCTTTAAAATAGATTCTGAAGCAAGATGATATATATTACGTAAAAATAATTTTGAAAAATTAGAGTTAAATATATCCCTGAATTTTAATTTTAGATATTATTTTTTTACTTCACAATATCGATCGTCTATTGTTTTCAATGGGGACTGGGAGCTCTTTGTAGCCACGGGGCCCTGGGCTGCAGCCCAAAAGGCCCTTAAGTAGATCCGCCTCTGGTAATTTAATATTCAATAATTAATACAATTAGTGGAGGTGTAAAAATGAGTGAAATAGGATGAGATTAAAATTCATTACGTTGCGCTTGTGTGAAGGTATAATTTATAGAATGAAATAACACATCATAGCATCTAAAACGATAGTTTAAATTTTAGATTTCTTACTAGAAATTAAATATTGTAATACTCTTAAAAATTGTATATAATAACCAAATCGCACGTATATTTTAAATTGGAACAATAAGTTAGAAATGTATGATCAATTCTAAACTAATTTTATTGAAATTAAAACCGTTAAAATTTGAACTATAACAATTTAAGTTTTGATGATTATAAACAAAGTCAAATTAGGTAACATTCGGGCATATTTGCCCTATGAGACCCACAACTTATTTTTAAAATAAATAAATAAAAAAAAAAAAATAAAAATAGAAATGTATACATATTCTTGAACGTGATTTTAACTATATAATGCAACATTAACGTTCTTGTCGTATAAACTATAACTTTACTAAATATAAGGAAAACTTAGCATAAAAATAATATTACAAAAGACTTATCGCATACATATAGCATTGTAAATAGGACATACGATTTTATCATCAAATAAATCATCCCTATGCATACTATTACATTTATATACTAATTATTGAATAAGTAATTACCAACACACTATGTAAAAGAATAGTTTAAGTTCAAGTAAGAATATTTTACAACTGTCTTAATTAATATAATATAAATGTTATTAAGAGATACTGCTATTTTTATGTGAAATCCTGGAAAATACAAAAAATATAAAAAAAGTGGAATTTTAGTGTTCTTATATAATATTAATCTGTGTAAAATAAGCGAATTTAAAATTAATTTGGCCTAAATGACATAAGAAAAATCACGCCAACTATCAGACATACAATAATATTTTTGAAACACCTCAAAATAATATAAAACAGAAAAATAAAATACATACAAGAATTGAGTATAGCATGGATTAAACTTTTTTTTCCTTCGTTTATTTGCTATATTGAATTGTTCAAAGGCATACACACACAATAATTTTAATAACAAGGAAACAACTAACGAAGATAAAGATTCAAGCGAAAAATAATTGATTTTATTACCAACGATCCAATAAAAAATATATTAGTAACAGAAGTGATGGTTTTGTTTTTAAATAGTCGGATTAATGATATTAATAGACCAATAATCTGCTCTTTAAAAAAACAATTTCATTATTTGTATAAATATTTTTAAAATCGAAAAATAAAAAAAAGTTACCGATTAATTGCTAGAGATATTTCGCTCTGGAAATGCTACAGGTAATAGATTATGATTATTATGATTTTTCTCTGTTATAATAATATTACAAAATGTACACAACTAGTGTATTTCACGGATGAAGTCATTTTCGTAAACCCGAAAATGACAGGACATATGTATACCGTAAATTGCCGCTATTTGAAATAATTATTTATTAAAAATAATGTAATGAAAATAGCTATGACAGAAAGTTAGCACAATGCAGTTATTATCGTTCAATTATGTAGGTACAACATCAATAATTTGGCGGTTGCAGGTTCAGTCCTAAGGTTGATGAGAATTTTTTTTTTTTTAAAACTTTATTTAAAATTATAAATTATGAAGGTTAATATCTTCAATTATATACCTAGCAATCAAATGGAAACAAACGAATTTAACAAAATTGTTTTAGCTATTTAAATTATACTATTTTTAATAAATAATTATTCCTTCAAATTGCAACATCACAATTTACAGTATATGTCCTATTATTTTCACATTTGCGATTTTTTTATCTGTACAATTTATTTCTTTTAAAATAATGATTGGTAACACATCTAGAAATGAATATGTTCAATTTCATGTCCAGATGTTTTAGTTTTTTTATGAAGTATATCACAAGAAAGGGTCATTTTGATCTATGTATATGTAGGCGAGCGAAGCCTCCCATGACGAAGTTCGAAGGATCGAGTTTTAAATATACATATACACACACACATATATAAAAATTTCAATCTCACACAGATTTGCCGCTCTTCGAATTTTGCCGCTGTGGGCTGTAGCCCATTTAAGTCCGTGAAGTAAATCCAATACTGTATATATATATATATATATATATATATATATATGTATATATTAATGAGAATGCCGTTCTTGCGCCAGGAGTAATAAATGTGAAGAAAAAAAACTGCTGTGAAAATCCGTTATAAAATACGAGTATGTAACCGAAGTTGTAATAGAATTTGCTAGGCAAAGAGTATATATATTTTTTAAGAATGACGTTGTCAGTTGCAACTTACTCTTTGATAAGTTTTTTTTTTTTGTTTATTTCTAAATTAACTTGTGGGTCTCATATTTCTTGAGTTCCCCGCACTTTTTTTTTTTTTTTGTAGGCGCGCCAGCGGCATTGACCCAACAACAGGAAAACTAAGCTAAAAAATTAAATAACTAGGCGGTCCGAAATGGACGCAACAAAGGACAGCAGTGCAGACATCAAAGAAGATGAAGGAAAAGAAAAGATAAAGGAAGAGTTATAGGGAGTAGGGAGACCTAATGACAAGAGCTGATTGTATAAAAGGGAGCGTTCGTTACGAAGAGTAGGACACTCGAACAAAATGTGATCAGCATCACATGTACGTGAAGGATCACAATCGTGAAGAGAACAATAAGGAGAAGGCGACAGAGCAAATCGAAAGCGAGAGGAGGGGAGGAGAGAATGATTGATCCGGAGACGAATGAGGGAGACAATAGAAGAGCGACGACCGAAAGGAATAGAATGGAACCAAGACGGGGAACGAGGAATCGGCCGAATAAAACGGTAATGCGAATGACGATTAGAAAATAGGTAGGGATAAATATCCCGCCAAAGTCTGGCGTGATTGAAGGTGAATAAGGAAAGGATATCTGAAGAAGGGAAATGGTTGGGGAATGAATCAAGGCGAGCAGCAGAACGAGCCAAAGAATCGGCTGCGTCATTGCCATCAATTCCGGAATGACTGGGGACCCATAAAAAATTAATAAGAATAGAACGGGATGACTGCAGAGTGGAGGTAAGAGAACGAATTAAGAGAATAATACTATCAGAGGAATGTGAAGGAGGAGAGGATAGGGCTTGAAGAACGCCTTTAGAGTCCGAAATAACCAAGAATTGGCAAAGATCGCTTAAAGAGGAAATAAAAGAGATAGCCTGAAGGATGGTGATCGACTTGGCAGAAAAAATAGAGCAAAAGGAAGGAACATTTATTCAAATCACCAAAATTACAATCGATTCTTGATTATTATATAAATTATAATAATAATAAGCCTAAATTAATATCTGTATAAATAAATGAATATATATATATATATATATATATATATATATATATATATATATATATATATATATACATGCGCATATGTATGCGCAGTATAAATAAGCATCTACACACAATTACGTATAGGTAACTTAGTGTATTCAAAATGTCGAATACGTGATCTTCTTTGAGGACTAAAAGCAAAGAAAGGAACGAAAAAAAGAAAAGAAATAACTAATAAATAAAAAAGTAAATAAATGCATAAATGAGCAATATGAAATTGAAAGATATGGGTCGTAGATTGGTTTTTAATCTTTTTCGCCATTTCCCTACTTCCGTTTAATTCTTCTTTCGTTTAATATATGTGATTAGGGGTAGTACTTACTAATTTAATTAAAACTGAATCATCTATATAATCAATTGGTAGATTTGCCTCTCGAGGATAAATGTAATATGCATTGCTTTGATTTCGTGTTGTTCGAGTTCTTTGCCTGGATTGCAGAAGAACTGTATCATTTGGGTTACCAAGTCCGAAAGATCAAGTCTTTCCGCACGTATTCTTTCAAAGTTTCGGTCGTTTTTGCATAAACGGACAGCTAGCGCGTTTTCCGGTCACTTTTGTAAACATCTATTACCAAAACCGAAATTACTGAACCGGATTTTCTCCCGGAAAGAAGTCTCGTAAGATGTGGCTCTTGGCCGAAATTTTAACAATCACAATACTGGGACCGTAATAATAATAGCAATGTTTTTCACTAGGCTAATTACTACTGGTTTTCCGTAACCTCGACCATGTGTTTACGGAGAGCAGCTATCCGCACAATGGGCATCTCCCACGCTGCTCGGCAAGTCAAGATTGATTTTAAAAGTTATTATCTTCTAGTTTTTATTCGAACCGGAACGACATATTATTATGTAGGCAGTTTCGCGTCAAGCATATAATTCTTTTTACGGTGTACCCGCATAGTATGTTGAATAAGTTTACAGCCAGAGGTACATGTCGGCATAAAATCAGCCGAGAAACGGGCGTACGCGGATAAAATAATCTCTAGAGAATAGCGATTACGGCAGCAAATAGGACAAAAACAACGTCGCGCAGTGGAGAAGGAATGAAGCGCATTCCTTGCGGTTACATATCGGACCTATGAATCTCTGCTGCTGGCTAAGAGAACGCGAGAAAAGACGGTGCACACTGCCCGATTTCCATTAACCCACTTTTCATCATCCGAGCAAATGATGCAAATTTTATCGCTGAAAATATTATATATTAGATGTCGCCGCGGCGATCCAAGTCTCCGTTTCACACGTCGACCCAGCATAATTAATAATCTCCGGAATTCCTGTTGCCGCTTTATCTGTGCATCGATCAACGATAAACAATCGTCATTCCTTTACGGTTAGAAAATTAACAAGTACACCCGGCACTGCAGAAGAAGGGAAAGAAAAGCTAAAAACGCTTTGAATAATAAATAAGTAAAATAATCTAATAAATAAGTAAACCCTTATTAGTGAGGAGATTTTTAATACTTTGACGCGTAGAATTAGGCAGCGCCAGCATTTTGCTGTTATTAGATTTTCGCCGCGCAACCAGCGGCCCTTAAAGAAAATGCAACATTTTCTCACAAACAGGGGACTCGCTCTAAATAGGCGGTTAATTTCGAATTTTAAAAAAGAACCGATAAAAAAATATTACGCTCGAGTTAATTATGAGCACTTGTAAAAGTGGCCCTTTAAATTTTTTAGAGATTCGTAAGACTATACACATTTGTTTTCCAACAGATTATCGCATCTGAATTGATTTTGTCCTCCATATTTTGATACTTCCCGATGTGCCAATCTTTCGGTGTCAGAAATGAAAATGTGCATTATTAGTAGAGGTTTTTCAGGCGCTATCATTTTAATCGGACAATTTTTTAAATTTTGTAAAGTGCCCTTTTATAAATTCAGCGAGACTACCTGTAATTTATAAGTGTAAAAAATGCTTTTTTACAAAAAATAAATACTGACTTCAAGGTTTATTATAAAAATTTAAAAATGCACTAAAAAGTAAAAAATAATTACTCCCGATAATAAATATATATCAGAGTGATATAACACTTAAGTGGTGATATCGTAATTCTTATACAGCATTAACTTTTTGGAGTTGGCATCAAATTCATATTATAATAATAATTAAAAACTGCGTTAAATGTTCATTAAATTGTTCCTAGATATTGTAACATGAATTTGATGCCGACTCTGATTAAGGTTTTAATGTTGTATAAGAATTACGATAATATCACCTTAAGTGTTACATCACTTTGATATATATATTTTTTATCGGGAGTAATTATTTTTTACTTTTTAGTGCATTTTTAAATTTTTATAATAAACCTTGAAGTCGGTATTTATTTTTTGTAAAAAAGCATTTTATTTTACAATTTTTAGCGTTATGCTTGAATTTTTTTCTTGTTAAAAATCAATTTTTTTTCACATTATTCTTCATACTTAATACTTAAAAACAATCGATTTCTTTATTTTGAACTGCATTTCCACGCTAAAAACATCAAAAGCTACATTTCCATAGAAATTTGACAAATTTATAATATTTTAAATAAAATAAATCTAACTTGACGTTAAAACTAATCATGAATGAAAAGCATCCAAAAATCTTCAACTCCCGCATTATTAAGGATAACTAACTTATTCTTCCAGACTATAACTTCTCTGAATCCTTCTGTCTTCCTTCTTTCTGTTCCATATTTACAGCCGAGCTAATGGCTATTTTACGTTCCATTATTTTTATCTCCTCCAATCGTCTTTCTTCCCAGTTTCTGATCATATCCGACTCCATGAGTGCTCTTCAAGCCATCTCTTCTCCTCTTCCTAATCATTCCTGTGATTTTTCTATTCTCCGCATACGTTCTCTCATTCGGATTCTCTCCTCTCTCCATGGGATCCATATTGACTTGCTGTGGGTTCCTGATCATTCTGGCATCTCAGGTAATGAGATAGCTGATTCTTTGGCTCGGGCTGCTGCTTCTTCTACATTCTTCTTCAAAAAAATCCCATCCTCTAATCTCTTGCCTTTGTGTAAATATTTCCATTTCAGATTTTGGTCGAATATGTACCCTTCCTCCTTTTCTAATTGTCGCTCTTTTTATCTGTCCGTTCAGCCTAATCTTCCTTCAAATCCTTGGTTCCTTCACTTCCTCGTTCTGTTGTTGTCTCCATTGTGCGTTTGCGCTTTAACCATTCCTTGCTATCTTTTTCACGCTTTCGCCTCTCGTTGACCTCTTCCCCATGTTGTCCTCTCCATTCAAATGATGCGGTTGTTTGTGACGCCGATCACGTGTTCTTTGACTGCTCTGCTCTTTCGGTGGAGCGCTCGGCTTTATATTCCCACTTGCTTGGGCTGAGGCTTCCTGCTCCGTTTTGTGCTCGTTATATCCTGTCTTTTCCTTCTACACTTATTATCCCCTCCATTGTTTCCTTCTTATTAGCGATAGCTGATCGCCTCACTGTATAACTTTCGTTTTCCCTTAATTGTTTCTGGGTGACGGTCCTCGGTTGACGAGCCCAATATATATATATAAAAAAAAAAAAAAAAAAAAAAAAAAGGATAACTCAAAAACTACCGATCAGATCTTGATCAAATTTAAATGGGACCATATGAGAAGCACCGCCATTTAAATAAAAGAAGAATCATCAAAATCGGTTCACCTAGAAGAAAGTTCTGTGGTAACACACATAAAAAAAATTAAAAAAAAAAAAATACAGTCGAATTGAATACCTCCTCTTTTTTTTGAAGTCGGTTAATAAAGGACTTCCTATTTGTCGTCTATTGTTTTATTTTGTTTGTTTTTCTTTTTCGATCGATATATTCTGCTAAAATCATTATTCAATTATATATGTATATATATATATATAGTATTCGATACAAAGCTTGATCGAAAAATTTAACGAAAAGTTAACGCTCGGATGACAGAGCGGAACATGTGGCCAAATGGTTCTTCGCCAGGCCGGAAAAAACAGAAAAAAAACATTCGAAAAAGAAGTGGTTGGAGTTGCATTCTTGATTATTACTGGAAGGATGCAGAGGACAATGAGATGAGTCTGTAAGCGAAAAACGATAGCGCGATGAAGGAAAAAGGATTATGATTGAAACGCAACCGACATAAGGAATAAACAACGTAGTGTCGCAAAAAAGAGAAGTTATAAAATTAAGGATAAGACGGAAGAACGGGTTGAATAGATAACAGGAAAGTTGAACAGATAAAAAAGAAGGATGTAGGGCTGATTTAAAAATTTAAAATGGTTATTTTTAGACATCAGAAGTATGTTATTGGCAGTGTATTTGACAGTGGAGAGTAACAGCTGCATCATGAGACAACTTGGACAAGATGTGACTCTGAATAAAAATGTTCCAATTGTCGCTGTTTTAGATTTTAATTTTTTCCCCTTATATTTAGTTAAAATGATATATCACCTCCGCTCTCACGAAAAACTGCTTTCCTAAAAAGTAAAAAAATATCTAAAGAGTAGATTCAGCAAAGATGGCCCAGGCAGATTTTGCCATATGAGCGGCTAAAATTGATATTTAAAAATTAAAAGCCTTGTACTTTCGTAAAATTTTCTGAAAAAGCCAACGAAAGAAAAAAAACAAGAAAAGATAGCCGAAGAAACACTAAATGAGCAAAAGTTTACATCGTTTACAAGAATAAAAGCGGAATAATAACAAATAGAATAAGTAAATCTCTCAGTAATTACGGGCACTGAATATTACTTAGAATAGAAAATACATCATCGATTAATCGGGGATAGAGAGACTAGCAGAAAATCTTACAAGCGGAATGACTGAATGTTTATAATGAATTATTTCTACCAGACACATTGATGTTTCTTTTTTTTTTTTTAGGATTTCCCACACGTGTAATGTACGGAATTCTAATAAAATAGCTCAGAAACGACAAAAATGTCAAATTAAAATATGCAACAACTCACGCGCGGTTTGACTTACAAGTTTCAAAATTAGATCGTAAATTACAATTAAACTTCTGTCTATGACGATATCGGTAACTTCAAACCAACCGATTATCCTGGGTGGAAAAAAACCCAAAAACAACAGTCAAGAATATATAATATGGAATTTTAAACGTCCTCAAAAATCACCCTTAAACAATTCATAATTCTTCACTAGCTAACCCTTTAACCGTGAAATTTAAAATATAAAACAAAACATAGGAACTTCTTTGTAAACATCGAAAAAGTAGGTTAAAAAATTATTTAAACCCCTCCTTTTGGGCTGAAAAAAGAACTAAAACAAGTGGGATGTTCACATAATTAATAGCTCAAGTAAAAAAGTTGAGGAAACCAAATCACATCTCAAACATATGCGCGCCTAAAGAACCGCTTTATAGGAAAATCATAGCCGAGCTTACAACTTTACATTTAGGCCCTCGGGCGCCCAAAGCTCAAAAGTTTTGATTTTTTTTCTCCCCAGGCATGTGATATATCGATGGAAAGATGTGGATGAAACCGTATTTCATTTCCTCAACAAAACTTCCAAAGTTGACCAAAAATTCAAAAAAGGCAAAATGTAGCCTTTCGCGTTTGTGCCATATGAAGACGACAGATTAACAAATGTCCCCTAATAAGCCTCTCAGGGATAGTTAGCGGCACATAATAATACCGTAGTCTTGGGTCTTGACAGCTGGTTGGACTGCTTTATAGTATATCCACCTACGTTTGAGTTAATCTTCATATTTATCCAATTTCGTCAGCGGTATCTTTTAATTTTCCGAAACAAATCAGTAGAAGGGATGAAAGGATATAGGACACCTTCGGAAGCAGCTTCCTTGGCTAACAGAACGACACTATCATTTTCCTCTATTCCTCAATGATTCGGAATCCAATAGAATTTTTAATTCATTCTTTCATTAATCATCTTAACACATTTATTTCTTATTTCATAAACCAACGGTGTCATTTATAGCTAAGTGCATTGCATTATATCGCTGACAGTAGCCAGAATAACTAAGCAGTATAGACCGTCGCCTCAGGCGGCAGCTTAAGTATAACGTTCTTCCTTTGTGATGGTAAAAGCTGCACCCACTGCGCTATCACGTTCCTTGGTTTTCAGAACTAGCCGTAAAAACTTGAACAAAATCGTAATAATGCCTACTGATTAGATAATAAAATCGCAAATTAATGATATGAGACGGAAGGTTTTGGTTTTTAAGTTCTTTAAACAAACTCGTGTCAATATCTAACTCTTAAATATGTGTATTATAGTGGAATGAAAGGTAAAGCGATGGATGCATGAGCGCTGGACTATATAATATAAAGCTACTCTATTTGAGAGTAAAGGCTTCTCGGAATCTATTATTTCACTAAATACCTATCCGCTAAAACATCCTTTTTAATAAATAAAGAAGGGAGACGAATCTTACGCATTTAGACATGGTATCAGAGCTCTTGCCGTACGTTACCAGTAATAGGTCTCATTTAAATTCATTCTAGAAGCCAACCTATAAAAAATGGATCCATAATACAGTCTTTTTAGAGTAAACTCAAAATTATCGGGTCACCACCACAAGCTGTATTTCAGACTTGAAAGAATTTATGACTATAGCACAATTATTATTATATAAAGTTTGAATGTGTTTAGCTCAAGTAAGTTTTGAACTTCAAATCTAGAATGGTAGAAAATTTATATTAAGTCGATGCATTATTTATAATTCTCTATATTACACCGGATATATATATATATATATATATATATATAGTGTATTTCTCTCACGTTTGTGAAGTTAAATAAATCTGATTGGGGTATTTTTTTGTAAGCAAAAAATAAAAATAAACTGAATTTGTTTCCCGAAAATTCCGACGTCGCTATAAAAATTAAGTTGTTCAACTGTTCCCCATACGGAAAAAAAGTAAAACACAATGCTATTCGATAAGCTGCATAACGAGAGAAATTAAAATATACATATTTCGTCGGCAAGTATTCGAAAAATTATTTCGGATCCTAAATGCTTAAAAATAACAGAAATTTATAATGTCAAAATTCATTCTAAATAAAATTTAAAAGAACAACTTTAAGTAGTACTATTTAAACCTTGTATAAGAAACTTACGAAGTACCGTATTACTTCGAATTTAAGACGCACATTTGTTACTCGATCAAAAAGTTAAAATAATGGGTGCGTCTTAAATTCGAGGTACAATGTATATTACCTCTTCCCTGCCTTAGTACGTAAGTTCTGATGTTACGATTGACAGGGAAAGTGTTTGCGGGAGAGAAGTGGTAATAATTCGGTGTTGTTTATCTATATGAATCAGACTTTAGATGAAACAAAAAAATCTTTTTCGGGACCAAAACACGGAAGATATCACCCGAAATCGATGCTGCTGTTTTAACCTATTTAAAGGAACTTCGCGCGAAAGGTCTCCCGGTAACACGGGAAGCATTTATTTTAAAAGCCATAGAAATTGCCAGAAATTACGATCTTCAGTTTAAAGCTGGTCGTGAATGGTGTGAGAATTACATGAAAAGACAGTGTCTATCGATACGTCGTAGAACGACCATTTGCCAGAAGCTACCATCTGATTACGAGGATAAATTGGTGCAATATCAACGATACGTAATTACGATGAAAGAAACGATACCATCTCAGCCAAATCGGTAACTCTGATGAAGATAATGTTTCCTTTGACACGCACCGAAATTACACCGTAAATAAGAAGGGACAAAAGCCAATAACGGTAAAAACAACCGGTTACGAAAAGTTAAGAGTAACTGTTATGCTGAGTGCTAGTGCGGATAGCAGCATAAATTACCGCCGTATGTAATTTGAAACAGGAAAACTGTGCCAAAAGAAACGTTCTGTGTCGGGGCAATTGTTCGGCTCAACACAAAATGCCTGGATGACTAGTGAACTCAGGCAAGATTGGTTAGGGTGCGTATGGGAGCGCAGACCGGGCGGACTTCTGAAACGAGACAATATGTTAGTGATGGATTCGTTTCGTGGTCATTTATCTGACAACATTAAAATCAGATTGACCAATGGGAAATGTGATTTAATAGTGGTTCCGGGAGCTACGACAAGTCAGTTACAGAACAACTTGATGTTTCGCTGTTAATAAACCCTTTAAAGATCATATTTGTGCGTAATACAATCAGCCGTTGACTGAAATTGATGATCCCCTTACACCAACCGGCAAAATTAAACGAGATTCAGCAGCTACCATCGTAGAATCGATTTCGAAAGCTTGGAATGATTTGCCAATGGGTACCATCGTTAAATCTTTTTTGAAGTGATGCTTGTCGAATGCTTTGGATGACTCGGAAGATGTTGTTCTTTGGAATCCCAGTGACGTCGGCAACGAATCCGATATTAAAAGGTACCAAAGCAGACTACTTTATTTAGAAAAAAAGTACTGTTTACTGTATCATGTACTTTTGTCAGGGATTTAATGTTAAGTAAATTACATTTATGTTATTCCTATCTTGGGTTTTTTTTTTATTTCTTCCAAATACCCGTTTTTTGAATGCCTGGTTCTTAAATTTGATGTTTTTATTTTTTTCCAAAAATCGTTTCTTAAAACACGGGTGCGTTTTAAATTCGAGGGCGTCTTAAATTCGAAGTAATACGGTAATTAAAGTATGTTTAAAGGAAACTGGCTAAATAGTTAGATCCGGTACCGCGAAAAACAAAAAAAAAAAAAAAAAACAACAAAGAAAATGTTTTTCAAATATTTTAAGAAGGAAATTAATTACATTCAATAAATACTTCATCCCGATTTCAGTCTTCATCATTGAACCTGTTGTTTATCGGCGCATCGACTTTTTAAATTTAAGAAACTCAAAAAGTTAGCCGCTGAATTCGAGTTATTACGTATTTTGGAAAATCTTTACATTCGCATTTGGCGAATGAACTCATGATTTTTGCTGCGCGCTCGTTAAATTTAACGAATACTGAATCCGCTCCTTTCTAAGCTGACGAAAAATATTTATTACATACTGAGAAATATACATAAATAATTTGAAGACACGTTAACGTCCCTTCAGTGGCACCTCGACCAATTTTCCTTTAATATCGTTGTAAAATTTCACGATTCGGGGTTGGAGCTTTTGTGATGAACCTATCTCGCTGACAAAGTAATAATCAAATCAAGTTTATTATTATTGTTATTATTATTATTATTATTATTATTATTATTATTATTATTATTATTATTATTATTATTATTATTATTATTATTATTATTATTCATATTCTATCGATGAGAAAATTTTCGTGAGCGATGGCTACTACAAACAATAACAATTTCTTAAACGAAACATTTTTAGAAAACAATATATATAATACAAATAAACTTCTTAAACTATCTAGACACGCGGCAGCCTGTCAAGCGAAGAAAAAGTCGACTGTTCAAATGTAAGATATTATATATATTTTTAAATAGCAAACATTGTTGTCTATGAAAAGAACAAGAAAACGTTTCATTAAAATTTATTTTAGAATATTCTATGTTCTTATAAATAAATTTCCGGATTATCTACAGAACTTGGCACCCATTTAGATCTCAATTCTCTTGTCGGCCAAGTCGACAATCACGCATATGCTTCATATTGAACTTGGCTTCCATTTTTACATTTATGTTTTTGATGGGATTCTTAGATTTACCAAATGTACGATATATGCTCATTAAACAAAATAAATACACACCTGTACAGGCACAATGTAAATTAACATGTAATTAAATATCAGGACACCTCCAGATACATATGTAACACTCATGCACATACATGCACGCAGCCACACGTATACACTTAACACTCATATACACACACTCACTGATTACATATGCATAGATGCAGAGATACAGAACATAATAAAGAAAATAATAAGGAAAATAATAAGGAAAATAATAATAATAGTAATAATAATATTAATAATTTTTAAGAAAAGCAAAAGAATTAAAAACAGTATCAAATAGATTTGGAACCTCGTTGATCTTTGTTTTTTTTTTTTTACCCCGCTCATTCGGCCTCTTTAGAAAACTCGGCATTAGATTTACACTTAATCTAATTAAGAAGTGGTAATAAAAATTGAATAAAAGAAATTGAAGTTTTTAATCGAACGTTTGAAAATTTAGATTGGAAAAATTCGGCACACGTCACTTTTATACAGAACTGCAGCTGTTGATTGTGAAATTACACGTATCGGCACCGACAGCGGCCTAATAATTTAGGACAGGAAAGTTCACCGCATCAAATTGCCAAACCACATGTGTATCTCGCCGAACTGGAATAATAACGGACGATAATTTTTTCTTCGTTCAAATTAATTTCGGTAATCGATTATTATACACGACTGAGCAAAACACATTAATGCTGAAAACCGTTCGGTCGGAACGTGTGGTTAGACTAGGCAACACTTTATCTGCGCTGCATTCGAATGTGTGTTGCTCGCAGATAAGATTGCTTAGCTTCATCGACAAAAATACCAAACACGGCCATGTGTGTTCATTTCCGCTCTGAATCGGAGCCAATATGTAGCATAAATGTCGGTATAGGCCGATAGAAATCGTTAAAAGTCCACCGAGCATATCGATGATTTCTCGCAAAATGTACTGGACAATAATATTAAGGAAAACGAAGTCGCATGCGCCTGACACAGTGTCGCAGATTGTAGATGTAAGCTTTACATAGTGCACTTAAGGATCTAATGGATCAAAAGAGAATACTAGAGCCAATTCCGTTCTCTCGGTCGTCTTTACTTTCGCAGATTTTTTTTTTTTTTGATTTTTTTGGTACCCATTAGGCTGCGTAAACCTAAATGTGACTTGGGTTCAGCACGAAATAAGTCTCGAACACGCGTGATTTTCAGTTTGGTAAGCACCTTAACTGTCAGACTACCGCGCTACCGACGGAAAATACTGTAACGAACAATGATAAAATAGCAGCGAAAGTATATCATTAGGACACAATACTTACGGAACTTGACTTTATGCTTGATATCGAGTAAAACCCAACAGTTTTATAACATGTTAGATTCCGGGCGCAGTTAAGCAACCTGTTCCTTAATTTTTGTTTCTATTTTTTTTCAAACTAAACACACCGTCGACCTGTACCCAAATATATTCTGAACTAGAAAATAAATTAAAATATTAATGAATTTGTGAAAATATTTCAAAATATGGCAATTACGACCGTGATGATGTAAGTTATATTACATACATTGTATAGGATTTTTCTGTATTGAACTACTGTCACGTTGCGCGAAATAAACCCGAATGACTATATTCGTAAGCCAGAAATATCATTAAAATTTTCATCTCTATAACAACTCTACACCGACTTCTTTTATGGCTCAGTTTTTCCGGCTAGTGGTCAATCATCTGAAAAGTACATTACTTAGAACCGCTTTGCTTTTAAGCATCTAATTAGCTGCTATTTCTTTATCTTTATATCTGGCGTATTTTTAAAATCACCGCGTAAATATCGCGAATTAATATATTCTATATTTCCTATATACCATTGGTAAATAAGAAAATGAACAATCGCTCCACTTAAGAACCAACAATAGTTTAATAACGAAAACAATCGTCTAAAACAAAAGTCGAATAATCTTCGAAAGAGCACTAATGTATGGGAAGAGAATATTAACAAAAATAAAAAAAAAAATGATGGTATAACGATAACAGATAAATACAAAATAACGAAGGAAGTTAAGAGAATTGTTTTACTAAACTATATGATAAAAAAGTGTTACCCGATGTACCATCGAGAACGGATAGGGAAACTAAAGAGGATAATATATCCCCGAAATAACCAAAGGAGAGATTCGATATGCCCTCCGTAAGGCAAAGAATAATAAAACTCCGGGCTATGACGGTATCTATCTTAATCTTAATATCTTTAAACGAGCAATTCTTGTATATACATATTTATACATATATATATATACATATATATATACATATATATATACATATATATATACATATATATATACATATATATATATATATATATATATATATATATATATATATATATGTATATATATATGTATAGGCAGCGTGGTAGCCTAGTGGTTAAGGTGCTTGGCTACTAAGTCAGAGGTCACGGGTTCGAGACTTGTCTCGTCCCGGATCCAAATCGTTCCCAAGCCTACCCAGCTTGAAATAATTGGGTACCAGAGAAATCTGGGAAAGTAAAGGCGGCCGAGAGAAAGGAACTGGCCCCAGTATTCTCCTTAGATTCATTAGGCTTAGTACATTGTGAACCTTAACTTCACAATCCCAACGCCCTGTCAAGGGTATGGAACTCACTTTACTTTATATGTATAAATTTATTTCGCGTATTTTGGAAACGGCTCTAACGATTTGAATGAAATTTGCACACTAGGGGTATTTTGGACCAATAAATCCATCTGTCAAGGTCTAATCCATGGCAAAAAATTCGGTTTCGCGAGTTTTCAATGAGTTTTAATGTTTTCAGTATGATACGAATCAGAGTTGGTGGTGGCGCGATCTTTCGACGACGATGTAATCGATAATTTGTTCTGCCTTTAGTATTATTTTTTGATTTTCGAACCACGTCGAGCGAACGACTTAATAACATAAAGGCGAGCGCGACGAGCAAAAGCGAACAACGAATAGCGGTAGTGCAAAGCAATAAAACATATGGTCGGCAAAACAGGTGAACGCGTAATTCCAGATACCTGGAAACGGCGAGGAACAAATAGAAAAAAAAGGAGAGGGCACCGGTCTTGGCTCTCTGCTGATTAGCGGGCGGTCACATAACGGCGGTTCGAAAATCATAAGCTGTGCATGCAGTAAAAATATATATATATAGCAAAAAAAAAAAAAAAACATAGACAAATCGAAAATATCGTAACAGTTCATTTTTTATTTTTTTTTTTGTATTAATTTTATATTTAAATAAGAAAAAAAAAAAAACTTTTTAATTAAACAAAAGAAGAAAAAGAAAATTGGTTAATAAACAAAGGACCTTTGCCTCTATTGATATACAAATATTAAATGTTTTGCGTATTTATATGTTTGTTTGCGAAAATGAATTACTGACAATATGTTGTGCACATTTTAAAAACCCCTTTATGTGCAGTGCACCCTTATTATTATATTTTGTAGTGATTTAGTCGGAAATTTTTTCAAATTGGTTGGAATGATCAAATTACAAGACGCTTTTTATTTGTTTTTATAAAGAATAGACCCCGATAGAGACAAAGCTGACGACCCTATCTAAAATTTAATTTTTCTAATAAAAAACGCATAGAAATATATTCGTAAAGATTAACGTGTGTGCAGTCATTGAAAACATTTTTCAACCATCCGGAAAGCGAATTCGAAAGACCTCTACATTTTTGTTGCGTTCAGCATTGAAAAGCGAACTATGGAAAGAGGCTTTAAATTCATAAATGTGAACTCATAAATTAGTTTCGTAAATATTTTCATGTTTTGTGAATATGTAGAAGATTAAAATAAAGTTAAGAAGTACGTGATTCGTATCTAAGTACATTTTTCGGAAAAACATGATTTTACAAAAAAAAAAATCCTAAGCAAAGCTCGGTCGCCAAAGTACTAGTAGCAGAAATGATTAAGTATGGAGGAGAAATACTGATTACGAGATATATTCAACCGTTGTTTCAAAGAAGAGACGATCCTACGAATATGAAAAGAGAGACAAAAGCGATACTAGTGCACAAGAAAGGAAACATTAAAAATCTAAATAACTACCGACCGGTTAATTTGATTGTTACAAATACATATAAGTTATTTACAGGCGTAATAACAAACCGATTACCGAAAGGGATTGATTATCATCAGCCCAGAAAGCAAGCAAGCTTCAGATCGGAGTTAATTCAGAACTACGTAGAATATAATATAAACGTTGGACGCGGTGGAAATATGGGCGGTATATTAGAGATGATTCACAGAACAGCGAAATAAAGGCAAAATACGTAAATATTACCATAAATATGTTCAAATCCTCAAGAATGCAAGTATCACTGTGTTAAGAAACTAAGAATATACAACTAAAAAGAGGAGCAGGACAAGAGCAACAGGATCTCGCCAAAATTTGTTATTGCAATACTGGAAATGGTATTTAAGAAGTTAAAATACGAACACGGTAGGCATCCGAACAGATGGCGAATACTTGAATCATCTCAGATTCGTGAGTGATGCAGTATTACTAGGTAGCAACGCAGAAGAGCTACAGACGATGCTTACGGACCTAAATATGTATTCCAGTAAAATAGGACTAGCAAAAATTATAATCAAAATTAGATAAAACATAATGACAAATGCCGATGAAGACATACACTTATAAGGATAAACGACGGAGAAATCGGAGAAATCGAAAAGGTGGAGAATGCTGCATACAATTAGGTCAAAAAATTACAACAAACAATCAACTTATAACACATACGGAAATAAAGATGAAAATAGTACCATCGCGAGTAGCGTTGGAAAATTAAGCAACGTATTTAAAACCAAGAAATACCGATTAACTTATAGAGTACGCTGTGTATACAATCAATGCGTGTTACTAGTCATTAACATACGGATCCCAAACTTTGCCATTTACAAAAACGAATTTAGGGAAAATAAGAAAAACGCAGATAGCACAGGAAAGAATAACGCTGAATATAAGACGTACAGATCGAATACATAATACAAAGATACAAGCGGAAAGTAAACGGAACAATGCGGTAGAATATTAGATGACCCCTGGTTGAATAAATCTGGGCACCATCACAGGCGGACAAAACGTGTTATACAATGGTGGCCTATGGGCAAAAAACGGCTGAAAGGAAAACCGTTAACCAGCTGGAAGAACGATATGATAAGAACCGCCGATGGGAAGAATTGGATTAGGAAGGTGCAAGACCGGAACGAGTGGAAGGAGCCCAGGAAAGCCTACGTTCAGTAGTGATTTTTTTATAGAGTAAATCGTAAAAAGAAAAAAAAAAAAAAGTAAACGCGGAAAACAAAAATGCAAATAAAATCAGCTGACATGTTTCGGAGTCATCACAAGCATGATTATTAGCATGTTTACGAAGAATATGACTTTGCAAAATGTCGGTTGAATTTGAATTTTAATGGATTTCCATTTTTACTCACTTTAAAGAAAAGTAGTTTATACGTACGTCGTGCGTGTTTTGTTTTTCTTATATTTCATGATCATTCACGCATAACTGTGACCATGTTTGTCGATTTCCGTGATTGCTTGTTTAGTTGGAAGTGCACCCAGTCAGTGGTAGTCTCACCGATGAATACCGGTGAGTTGAGTTCCAAGCGCATGATACAATTTTTGTTCGCATCTCATAAAAATCTGATTCTCTTTCTCCTCTTTTCCTCAGTTGCCAATGTGGCCATGTTGACAGACTCAAATAAAAGGGAAAAAAGAAAGAATGGTCATTAAATAATGCGAAAATAATGAATCTCCGTAGAAAAACATTGTCTTTACATAACATGATCGAACAATTTTGTTCGCCAAAAACTTTTGATTAAAAAATCGGAAAAATATGAATTTCGAAATTTCATAATTAAAACAAGGATGGACGCGAGTAATTGAAATTATTATCGAAGTTACTTTATACAAATGTAAATTTGAATGAGTTAACGAATTCGAAACGGCGCGATTTACAAACTCATCATTGACAGAATTTAAACTTCCTCCTGAAAACCGATACCCAGAGCCTTTTTATACGGTACAAAAAGCAGCAGCATTGGTTGGTCTATTATCACCCGAAAATATTTACACTAAAAATTGCAAAATAAAATAATTAAAAAAACGAAATAAAAATAAGAAAAAAAAACTTCAAGATTTCCATTAGAAATGTAATAAAAATGTACTAAAAAGTAAAAATAATTGCAAGACAAAAAAGTAATATATATTTCAGAACAATTAAAGCGGACACGCACTTGTCACTGATAACAGAGGGAACAGTAACAAAATGTGCAACAAGTGCAACACTGTGTTAACAACGAGACATTCTCTTTTCGCTAATCCTAATTCCTTTTATCTCTTGATTAATCCTGTTCCTCCCCCTCGTCCTTGGTTCTATGAGTTTCCCAGTTTGCATCGGTCCATAATTACTAAATTATTTCGCCTCCGTTTCTCGCATAGTCTCCTTCCTTCTTCACTAAATCGCTTCTCTTTGGCTGCATCTCATAATTATCCATTGGATCCTGAAGGTTCCCCCAGTGTATGTTTGCGATGCGAATCACGTGCTCTTCGAGTGCTCCGGTTTATCTCGCGAGCGTGAGTTACTTTATTGTCATCTTTTAAAGCTTGGTCTTCCTGCTCCTTTCAACGCCTCTTATGTTCTTTCTCTACCTACTATCTCTGTTGTTCCTGTCCTAGGGGTGTTCCTTGATTCCATTGTCGATAGAATAAAAATATAATTTCTAGTCTATTCCATCTATCTATATTCCTTTTTGCTGGGCTAATGCTCTTTGCTAGCAAACCCAAGGCGGGGTAAAAAAAAAACAAAAAAAAATATAAAAAAAAACAAAAAAAAACAAAAAAATAAATAAAAAAAAAAACAAAAAAAAAAAACGAGACATATCATTATAGAAGAGTCAAAGATATGCAAAGGAAAGATTTAAATGCATGGGACGATCACTTGATGAAGTTATGATTCTAGGTAACAATGAAGAAAATGTCCAGAAACTAATCAAATTTTTTGAAAAAAATCAACGTTTATAGTTTAATATAGTTATTGATCGTTTGTATTAGTAGTCATTTACTCTTGTTAAATTTTTTTCTTTCTTATTTATCGAAATGTTATATCTTTATATAGGTTGCAAAATAGTTTGTGTTCGTTTATTGATTTTTTTTTCGCCTGATATTATTGATCTACACTTGTTAAAAAAAATATTTACCTTCATTATTATCAAAATGTTATGTACTAGATATTGTTAATATGTTTAGACGTCGAGCGTCGCAAAATAAAAATAAATATATATATATATGAGCAGACTTGATGTTAAACAACATTAACACTTACTAGAGTGCTGAATATTAATGTTGTTTAAAAGTAATTATCTCCTTGAAGTTTATATTAGTCTGAAATATATATATGTATATGTTCTTTTTTACTTTTCAGTGAATTATTATTAAAAATTTTCAGAGTAAATCTTAAATTCGGTATTCCTTTTTTTTTAACAATTTTATTTTTTAATGTTTACATTTAATTATTAATAGAGAAATAGTCATCGCTTTTATCATTCGCTAAAAAAATAAATAAAAGCGGTATTATGGTTCAATTTATTTAGCAATTCCAGAATTGAAAGTTATGATATTTTACCAAGCTGAAGCTAAAGTTAATATTACCGTAGAAACTTGCCAATCGTAACACGAGTGAGTCAAGTTCGTATATGTGGAATTATTCAGTTATAAAACCCTGAACACAATGGCAGGAATGGGATATGAAAGCAATTTAGAAGGATATACAAGAGAAGAATGGAGAGAAAACCGGTTCACACAAACCAAAATTGACCATATATACACTAAAAAGAAGAAAAGAAACATCGACTTTGAATATTATAATACAGATATTAAAATAGCAGATCACAACATGATAGTGTGTACAGTAAAAATGGAGATGGGAAAAATCGGAGGAAAACAAATGGAATTAAACAGAAGTTTTTTAATGGAAAATAAAGTGAAAAACGAACTAAGACGCATAAAGTGGGAAGGGAAATCAGATAAATTGGACGCTGAAAATTTATACGAAAGCATAAAAGAAAAATTTGAAAAAGTATATACAGAATGTAGGCAAACAAAAAATACGTCAGGAGAAGGGAAAATACAAAGGAAGAAAGAATGGATGACGCAAAAAATAATTGAAATGATAAAAAAAAGAGACAAACTGTACAAAAAAGTAAAAAAGAATAATCAAAATATTGAGTTAAGAAGAAAATACAATAAATTCAGAAACCAAGTGAATGCAGAAATAAGACGGCAAAAAGACATGTTTGTCGGAAAAAGTTTTAAAGTGGTACAGGGGGATATCAGGAAAACTTGGTTAAATATAAACAAGATTATAGGAAAACAAAGGAGTCTAGGAGTAGATGAAACCATAAGTAAATACTTTGGCAAGGAACAAAAAGCAAGAGAAATTGCAGATAAATTCAGTAAAGAATTCAAAAATGGTATAAAAAAACTAGAACACAAATGTAATAAAGTGCTATTAGGAAAAAGAGAAGAAGATGAAGTAAAAGTAAACATGTACTTACCTAAAGCAAACGTAGAACAGGTGGGGAAAATAATAGATGGATTAAAGGAAACAAAGGCCACCGGAATCGATGGAATAAGAATAAAAGATATAAAAACAGTAAAAATATATATAGTGAAGGAAATTACTAAGCTAATTAATCAGACGTTAAAAGAAGGGAAAATACCAAATGGGTTAAAAATATCGAAAACAAGACCAATATATAAAAAAGGGAAACACAGTGAATATGAAAACTATAGGCCAATTGCTGTAAGCAATGTAATTGCAACAATATTAGAAAAGTACGTAGCAAATAATCTAACGAAGTACCTACAAGAAAATAGGATAATTGACAAAACACAATACGGATTTCAAAAAGGAAAATCCACATCGAAAGCAATCGGCGAGCTTACTGAAAAAATAAGAGATAGCTTTGAAGAGGGAAAGAAGGTGCTGATAACGTTCATAGATCTTAGTAGAGCATTTGAAACGGTTGATCATAAAATAATCATAAACACATTAGAGGAGATAGGAATAACGAATAATTTGAAAAAATGGTTTCAAAGTTATTTAACACAAAGGAAAACATGCGTAAATATCTTAAATGTGCAAAGTGAAAAAGAGGAGATGGATGTAGGAGTTCCGCAGGGTAGCAACCTAGCGCCAATACTGTTTATTATATATACGAATGGTCTATATAAGGAATTAAGTTACAGTGAGGTAGTCGCGTACGCGGATGATATAGCAATAGTTACGTCACATAAAGATATGAAAGAGGCAGAAATAAAGATGCAAAAAGATCTAATAACAATAAGTAAATGGGCACACGATAAAAGTCTAAGAATAAATGTAAAAAAGACTAAAGCAATGGTACTGCGGAAAAAAAGAGACAGCTCTGATTTGTATTGTCCAAATATAATACTGCACTCAAATGAATGTGTACATTCAATGGGGGAAAGACGCGAATGCGAAATGAAAAACTGTCAAAAGTTAGACATAGTAATGCAGTATAAATACTTGGGAGTAATGATGGATCAACACTTAAGATGGGACATACATATGGAATACATTGCAAAGAAAATAAGAGCAGTTTTACCAGCTTTATATACATTAAAGAAATATGCAACCAATGAAACATTAAAAGTAGTTTATTATGCGCTAGTAGAGTCGAGGATAAGATATGGAATTCAGGCGTGGGGAATGGCGAGAAAAGCATACTTGGGGAAAATAAATAAACTGCAAATTAAATGCTTGAAATTAATAGGAAATCATAAAGGAGAGACCGATAGTGAAATAATTAAAAAAGAAAACGTAATGAGCATAAGAGGAATGTACTTATTACTGAAGATATGGGAGTACATATCAGCAGAAAAGAAAATTGAATTGGAGGAAAGAATAAACACAGAATACGAGTTGAGGGAAAAACTTTCGTACCAATTGCCGTTAGCAAGAACAAAGATGGGGGAGCAAACGGATAAATATATTATAACTCAGATGTTGAATAAAATACCCAAAGAAATAATAGAGAAGGAAAAAATAGGGGAAAGAAAAAGGAAAATAAAGGAATGGCTTCAGGAAGAAGAAAATATAAAAAAAATAATAAACATAAAATAAGAAAACAAAGCGCAACAAAAAAGCTAGGAAAAAAGAAACAAAAAAAAAAAACAACTGAATATAGAAAATAGAAATAGATTAGCAATTATTGATAAGTAAAATAGATAGATTAAGTAAATATTACACGATCATGTATATGTATAAGTTAATTTAAGATGGTAAAATGTCAAATAGGATAATTCGTCGACAAGCGTTTTAGCTTGACGAAAATTTTTGTATATAAAAAATTATAAATACATATTTTTCAAAAAAAAAACAGTACTTAATAATAAAATTATCTTTTTGCGTAAAATTAAAGAGCGAAAATTCTGCTCAACACGAAAAGGAATAGCCAATGAGATTATGCCAATTGGAAGTAATGGTAAATTAAGGTACTGTGAGACATTCCTTCCTGAAGCACTTCGCAGAAAACGATTACTCGAATAAATTAACATGAACGCATTATTATTTTACTGAGGAAGTAATACACAACAAGTGGCACCTGAAAAGTTATATATTACTATTGGTAAAACGATATTGTAGCATTTGTTTCAGCGTTCGGTTGGCCGCTATTAATACAAAAATAAAGGAAAAGAAACATCTACGGAACAAGTAAAATTGCCGTAAGTAAACTCATATATGCTGAAGCCCATATTGAAGGGGTATATTTTGAACATGCAAAAAGTCAACAAAAATCTGAAAGTATTACCTGTGTTGTACGTTTATTTTCTAAAGTTTCTTTTGGTTAAATAAGTTTTGTCGTAAAAAGTAGCGAAAAAATATTTAAAAATTGTACACATATAAGACGTTTCGACTTCAATCGTACTTCGTTTAATTTACCGACTTTTTTTAGCGCATATAAAGGCTATAACTCTGTATTAATTTTTTGTAAGTGTTTCATTTATTTTATTGTGAAGCACACTATCAACTGTTGTCTTCCAGTATTGTGAAATTTACAAGTAATTCCGAAATTGGAAATAATATGTAATAATAAATTAGTCGCTGATAAAATAATAAAGGATGAAAGATTTATTGAAAAAAGTTTGAATATATACATGTATGCCTCTATTTTTTACTTAGCCGAAACGGCTGCTATTAGAAGAGTAGACGAGAATATGGACGAGAAAGAGATTTTCGAGGATATGGACTGTGGTTTTTTCAAAGTTCAAAGAATATTGAGGCTGAAAAAGAAAGAGAAATTAAATTGTTAAAATCGATTAACTTAAAACCAAATAGCTACAATTTCGGGAAAATAAACTAGATACATCCTAGTCCGGGCCAGTTCAAATAAGCATAACTCATCTGCAAGCCAACCTTCTATATATATCGGAAATGAAAATACGACGAGAACATGGAAAAGTATGTAATTTTAGGGAAATAAACTAATGTTCGGCAATCATCTGCTCTGAATTATGTGCAGATTTCGTGGGCAGCAACCATCGCAATAGCGTAGTTGCTGGAGCACTTGATTTCCGTCATAGAGGTTCTGAGTTCGATTCCAGACGACAAAGGATGATTTTTAAAAATAATAAATAATCACTAATATTCACGTAAAAGACGCAATGGCATTATTATATTTACGCGCATTGTTGTTAAACAGGAACATCTAGGATAGCATTTCTATGGCAATAACAAGCAATTACAGATCAGTTTTTAGTCTTGTACATATCCGCATTGCATATAATACGAGGGTGGTTCAAATATAAACCGGAATTTTTAAATAAACGCGCGAAAAATTTATTGTGGAAAAAGTGGTTACACTGGCAGTTAGACCGGTTTGTTACGAAGCATGTAGAGCAATTAGAACCGCGTAAGCTCACTTTTTAGTGTAGTTAGAGCCATGAGTGAAAAAGAAGTACCAGTGTCTGTTGCGCAACGCATCATTATTCGTTTTTTAGTCAAAGACAACGTAAAATCCATGGAAATTTACCGAAAATTACGCGAACAGTTCGGGGATGAGTGTCTCTCCAAAACTCAAGTGTACGAGTGGTGTTCCGCGTTTCGAAAAGGACGTGAAGTGGTGTCAAACATACCACATGCGCGGCGCCCAAAAACCAGCATTACAGATGAACACGTCAAAGCCATCGAACAACTCATTTTGGCTGACCGCCGCGTCCGTGTACGCGATATGACCGACGAATTGGGCATCAGCATAGGTAGTATTGAGACAATAATTCATGATCGGCTAGGTTATCGCAAAATTGCAGCCAGATGGGTGCCAAGACTTCTGAATTTTGAACAGAAATTCACTCGTTGGGAAGTTTGTACGCGTCTCCTGCAGCGGTATGAAGAGGAAGGAGAGAATTTATTGCGGCGAATATTCACCACGGACGAAACTTGGGTACACTACTACGAGTATACGCCGGAGAGTAAACGCTCGTCTATGGAGTGGCGGAAGAAAAAAGAGGGAGCGCCAGTCAAAGCGAAGGTTACACAGTCAGCTGGGAAGGTGTTGTGTACCGTGTTTTGGGACATGAAGGGAGTGATCGCAGTCGATTTCCTAACTGAACAACGTACTGTGACGGCGGCGCAGTATTACAGTAACCTCCTAAAAAACACAGTCAAACCGGCCTATCGAACAAAAAGGCGCGAAATTCCGATCCGTAGTGCGATACTGCTTCAAGACAACGCCAGGCCACATACCGCTCGGCTCACAATGGAGACATTGGCCGAATTGGGCTGGGAAACACTTGAACATCCTCCTTACAGTCCAGATTTGTCGCCGCCTTGTGATTATTATTTGTTTGGCCCGTTGAAAGAAGCACTTGGTGGACAACGTTTCGACAGCAACGATGAGGTGGAATCGTTCGTGCGCAAATGGCTATGTGACAAGCCGCGAGATTTTTACGAAAAAGGAATAAAAAAATTGCCGGAGAGGTGGAAAAAGTGCGTAGCGTGCGAGGGGGGTTATCTCGAAAAATTGTAAAAAATATGAGCACTGTAAATATAAAATAATAAATTTTTATGACGAAATTCCGGTTTATATTTGAACCACCCTCGTATTTAACAGGCAGGCGGTATGTTACAAGAATAAATGAAACAATCAGCGATACTATTGTTCAGAAATATAGAATACCCCAAACAAATATATATTAAGTCCTATACTATTTCTAATTTATATTAATGACCTATGTAACTTGACTAACTCAGGTAAAACATATAGTTATGCAGATGATACTGTTTTAACAGTGATCAAACAAAAGTTAATTATCAAGATAGTTGTGTTTCTCGCGTTCTATTTTAAATTGATAAGAAATATTACGTACGGGGCTGTCTCGAGAGATGCCCTCTTCCCCACCGTCAGCAAACAAGCTGGCCGCTCCGCTGAAACCAGACGGAAGCAAGACGACCACCGGTAGTAAGTACACAGTACACAAACCAGGTAAGAACCACCACACCGACACACACAACACACCGTCGCATCAACAGGCCGCAGCAACCGCTGATAAGCACCAGTCGATGGCTGCCAATCTTCCTCCGTCCGCGGCAAACCCGAGTAACGCGAAGAGCAAAACAATTACACACACAACCACCCCACACACACAAGCAACCAACCGATCAACAGACACACAACAACTGTAGGTACATCATCATCGTCCACTGCCAAGCAAAGCAACATACACTTCTCCGCTGCAGACACAGATACTAATCGCTCTAATACAATCAACGATTCCGCTGATAACACGAAACCGATATCTAGCGCGTCATCTAATATAAATAAAATACTCGCCGAGTCTTCAGAAGAGATAAATTCACTAAATAAACAAAATATATCCTTCGCTGATAAAGTGAAATCAACAAAAATAACTCCGCTAATAGCCTTTAACCATCCAAAAGACGAACAAGGCATCATCTTGCCATATTTCCAGCCTCACTCGCTCAGAGAATATTTCATTGCAGTGAAATCGGTCACCGGCAGTAACCTCGATATAATTGCGGGATCTCGCATCAGTCGAGACCGCGTAATTATCTTCCTTAAATCCCAAACAATAACAGACGCCTTTTTTGCCGGAGGCGGAACAATCAAACTAGGAGAGCGAACAATTCAGGCTGAGCGAATTAGATAACCAGCTAATAAAGTTGTTTTGTCAAACGTATCGGCCACTATACCGAACGAAACACTTTTATCATACCTCACTTCAGCATTATCCCTTAAGCCACTGTCACCAATATCAATATTACGAGTCAATCCCTCAGACGAAGAGTTTGCGCATGTGATCAGTTGGCGAAGGCAGGTATATGTCGAGCATGTGAACTGTGCAAACATTCCCAGATCTTTTCTCCTGCATAATAATGACCATGACCATAGAATTTTTATCCAAATAGAAGACCACATTTGCCCAAACTGCAGAAAAGAGAATCAACCGGTTAACAGACAACAAGAAAGTCAGTCCAGCCACACAGACGCCACTTTCCGACCTCAACAACCGACTACGGACCAAAATAGCGGTCTGCCCGAGCCAGAACAAAAAGAACCTCATCTTTCCCCCTTAACGTCGGAAATCACACATCCAGATAACATAAATACAAACACCACAGTTGAGCAGTCGGAAACAGAAATGGATACAGATATTAGTTCCCTGAAACGGCCCCACCCCAAGACCCCAGAAGCACTTGCTGATCCGAAATCAGCGACTTTCCCATCGCGGCCGCTACCCAAACGGCCAACCCTTCGCATTAATCAGCCAGACAAGAAAGAAGAGCTGGTAGCAACTAAGGGTCATGCCGATCAGCCAATACGAGAACCAGGAGATGTAACTGAAAAAGTCAAACATCTTTTCAACACCGAACAACCAACTTTTATGATGGGATTTGATGAATTCAGAACATTTATTCAAACAATAGCAACAAACCCAAAGTACATCACCTATGCAGCTAGTTATACAAGGAGATACGACGAGCTAATATATATGCTAGCAGCAGTTAAACCGTATCTCACCGGCAGGGGCATAAAAAGTCGCTGCTCCCGAATCATAAGAAAACTATCGGAACAGACTATCACGACGTCTGAAGACGAGCGAACTCATAGTGACGGCAATGTGTCCAACACGAACTAATAAATCTACCTAGTCCATGTAATCCTACATAGTCTGTAAAGTAACTCAAAATTAATTAAAATCAAGATGGCTGGAAAATCCTGTTTAATGCAGTGGAACTGTCGTGGCTTTAATAACAACCGCGCTGAACTACCGCAACTAATTGCACGACATAATCCTTATGCTGTTTGCCTACAAGAATCGCACCTCGAGCCAAAACACCAACCAAAAGTAAAAAATTATAAACACTTTCGATGTGACAATACTCAAGGCACGAGAGCGAAAGGAAGAGTTGTATCTCTGATCCACACCTCCATCCCCGCGCACCCAATCCACATCAACTCCACCTTACAAATAGTAGCCGTCACTATTCATGCTCCGCTTTTATATAATTCGCCAGTTACACTATGCAACTGCTATCTCCCCCCAAACAGCATGTATAACTATCAGGAACTTGAGTCCATCATAACACAACTCCCTAAACCAATAATACTATTAGGTGACTTCAACGCCCATTCCCCGATATGGGGTTCAAAACACACAAACAAGCATGGAACAATCATTACTAAATTACTGTTAGACACTGATTTATGCCTTATTCCCCAACCCACATACACTCATTTTAACCTCTCATACCATGTGTTCTCTACTACAGATTTAGCGCTTTCTTCCCCCATCCTATATCCTAAACTAGAATCAATAGTACTACCTGACTTGTGCTTCAGCGACCACTTCCCTACCATAATACATACAACAAGTACGATATCAAACGTCTCCACATCAACATTCCCTCGTTTCTTATTCCATAAAGCAAACTCGGAAACATTCCGTGATAAGATCTCTCTCCCACACCAAAACAAAGCCTCTGTAGTAGAAAACATCGAGATTCTTCTTGAGGCTATGTTTAATGCAGCGGAAGCGGCGATCCCCAAATCTACCCCCTTGCCCCGCCCTCGCCGAGTACCCTGGTGGCACAGTGAAATCGCCGAAGCGGTACGAAACCGTAAACGAGCCCTCAGAAAATAAAAATCTACAAAACTGCTTACCGACCTCATAGAATTCAAAAAGCTACGCGCCAAAGCACGGTACATAGTCAAGAAGAAGAAACAGGAAGCCTGGATATCCTTTATCGAATCTATAGCCCAGTCTACATCCAACAAAATGACGTGGGCAAAAATTAAAGCAATGAATGGTCTGAACCAATCCAACCCCCCTACCTCCTTAATCCATAACGACTCAGTCGTATCGGACCCAAGCAATGTTGCGGGTATCTTCGCTCAGTATTACCAGAATGAGTTCTCCTCCCAAATCTATCCCACCGAGTTTTCATCTAAAAAAGCTTCCTACCAACAACATGAATTATCCTTTTCCCAACAGCCCACGGACGGCTATAACACCAAATTTTCAATGGCTGAGCTAAAATTCCAACTCAAATTTCATACTCGCAGCAGTTCACCTGGCCCCGACTCTGTTCATCCGTACATGGTCAAATATCTACCAGCACACGCTAAAGAGTTTCTTCTTAACATCTATAACCAAATATGGCTATCCGGCAATATTCCTCAAATCTGGAAAATGGCATACATCGTCCCTACCCTAAAACCAAATAAAGGTCCATTCCGTCCTGAAAGTTACAGTCCAATTTCCCTCTTGAATGTCCTATCCAAAGTAATGGAGAAAATGGTAAATAGGCGCCTCCTCTATATCCTTGAACAAAACAATATCCTCTCTTCTATTCAAGCCGGAGGGCGTAAAGCGAGATCGACAAACGACCACCTAATAACGCTGCAACGGCAAATATTAATGGGCTTCCATCGCCAGCAACATACATATGCTATCTTTTTCGATCTTAAAAAAGCATTCGATCGCATATGGAGGCATGGACTATTACTAAAGCTCAAAGCCGCCGGAATAAATGGCCATATGGGCAATTATATCGCTAGCTTTCTTAGCAACCGAACGATCCGGGTTAAGATCGGTACAACATTATCAGCACCAATTCCAACTGAGAATGGTGTGCCACAAGGCTCTGCCCTAAGTGCAACCTTATTCATAATATATATCAATGATGTAGTCGATTGTATCTCGCCGCCCATAACCGCCCGGCTGTTTATCGATGATCTTAACATCTCAATATCCTCAAATTTTCCTCCGATTGCTCAAAAAATCCTCCAAAAAACCATCGATAAAATACAGAGCTGGTCGTGGAAAAATGGCCTAGCCATCTCAGCGAGCAAATCTGTATATGTTGATTTTTGCAGGGGGCGCCGCACCTCCCCAGTATATCCTTAAACCTAAATAACCTCCCTCTTCCCCAAAAAACTACTGTCAAATTCCTTGGACTAACCTTTGATTCACGCCTTACCTGGAAGCCTCACATCTCCAACTTAAAACATAGCTGTACCAATTCCATTCCCATATTGAAATACCTGGCGAGTTCAAGATGTAATATCTATCCTAAATTCCTCTTCAATATATATAGATCTCTAATCCTATCAAAAATCCACTATGGGTGCCAGGTGTACTCCTCAGCCAGTAAATCCTTATTGAAATCCCTCGATCCTGTCCACCACTCTGCATTGAGAACCATTCTGGGAGTGCATCGAACCTCTCCAGCTACCAGCATGTGTGTTCTATCCGGGTGCCCTCCACTCCTTTTATCGCGAAAATACTTCACACTGCGAAGTATGTACCACCACTTCAACAACACACGAAACCTTTCCCTAAAGTTAGAGCATTACCACCTCGAACCAAACTTTCCCGGCGACCCATTACCAGAATTACTGATAGAACTGCGAAGATGTGGTATTATGTCCGTACAGTCGTCAACAGCCAGTCCCAAAATCCACATTCCTCCTTGGATCACGGTCCAAATAAATATCGATCTATCGCTGACACAAAATCCAAATACAACAAGCCCCCTATATCCAGTGGAAGTGGCAGTTAGGGCTATTAACAAGTACCACAACCATCTAATTTACTACACAGATGGAGCCAAGGCAGTCGGTGAAGAAGGTTCACTGCCAGCAGCCTGTGCATTCGAGGGTGATGACATCTTATACGAAACCAGGCTCAACGATGCCTGTTCAGCATTGGACGCAGAGCTGTACGCAATCGCATACTGCTTCCACCACATCACCACATCTCATACCAGAACCAGTAACTACCTCCTGGTTACTGACTCTTTACAATCCTTAAACATGATTAAGGGCCCAAAATACAACAACCAGCTGGTACAAGAGATATGGCACAACTTATACCAGTTACACGTAAAGGGCAGTCATGTGTCGCTGATATGGGTTCCCGGACACAGTGGAGTGCCTGGCAACGAGAGGGTTGACATAGCAGCACGGTCTGCCTTGCTTTCGCCAATGCCAGAAGACGCGGAACTACCGACATCAATGGAATACACATTATTAAGAGCGTGCGAAAAGCAGTGGAGAACTGAATGGGCAGCTGCTACAACATTCTTAAGAAGCATAAAGCCCACAGTTGAACCATGGCGGCCACCAAAAGGAACATCCAGAAACGACTTTAAGATCCTCAGCCGACTGCGAATCGGGCATATCGCTATTTCCCACAAACACATAATCGATAAAACCCCGCCTCCGACTATGTGTCCCCTGTGCGGCCAGATAACCATATCAACAGTCTCTCATATACTGCTCACCTGCCAAAAGATGAAGGTATTACGAAAACAACTGGACTTGCTGGGAAACATAGAGGGCATACTCTCTAACGAATCAATAAACATCACTCGAATTATAGCCTTTGTAAGAATGAGTGGCCTAACACAACAAATCTAAATAACCTCCCCTTGTGTGTGCTGTAATGACCACAGCAGTTACAAACAGCACACACAATTTAAAAAAGGGAAAGAAAAAAAAAAAAAACAAAAAAACAGTAAGTTCACATTTCCCAAATCTGTTAGAAAATTTAATACAGACTGACGTTAAGAAAATACACGAGTGAATGGATAAAAACTTCATAAGTTTAAATGTAAGAAAGAGAAAAATTTAATATACAGTTATCTTCCACAAAGAACATTAAGTTGAAGTTAGCATGACAGGATGATATTTTTATGGACAGAGCATATCAGAGACAGAACGAACCTTCTGTATTTAAGTGGCAGGACATTAGTTTCTGCATGAAGGCTGTCAATTGGACTACAGAAAAAGAAAAGACAAGATATAAGGAATACAAAAGGAACAGGAAGCCTATGTAAATAAAGAATAGAACGTTCAACAGAGAACAAAGAGCATTCGAAGAAAACATGACATTAAAATATCACGGATAATTGTGTACCGTCAGGATAAAGCGGAGAGGAAACATCGAGGGAAAATACGATAGCGGGAAGAAGGCAATAAGGTATGATTAAAGCGTAGGCGAATAATAAAAGCAACGACGGAATGGCGAAGAGAAAGACATTTTAGAAATCGACGATGAAGAGAATTTAAACTGAGAGATAGAAGGAATATACGTAAAAATGGAATGCGTATCCGACCAAAATCCATCAGAAGATAATTTTCCTTTACATAACGATAGCAGATTGGAGCCTGGAATTTTCTTAAAATAGATACGGAAACGAGCTTGAGTTATAGAAAGGAAAAGCGTCGACTTTTTAAATGAGATTTGTAAATTATTATATTTTTCTTTTGTTTCTGTATTATTTTTGTCGATTTTCATCGCAAAAGTAAAGATTGTACGTTTTTATTAATGTATTCTGTTTACACTCGTGATGATTATGAATGATCTTTTCTGTTCTTCTCTGAAAATAATTTCCTCCTTCGTCTATATCTGTGGTAATTTTTACATACATTTATCATAATGAGTTGGTAGATCAAGACATCAAAACGGTCGTCTTCCTATTACGCAAATTAAGGTCGCACTACACCCTTGCGCTTACATTAAATTGATTTTTTTTTTTTTTTCGCGGTCAAAACATTGTGAGACTTACTATTCGAAATTCAGACATTATTCCCCCTTTAACTTACTCAGACATATTTCTTACTTATTCAATTTTGTGCCGCTTGATGTTTTTCAAACTACACTTACTTTCAGATAAAACACGTTCTATCCTCATCATGCGGACTTAATCATATTCTGTTTGAATGCCAAGTGATTGATGTCGGTTGTGCTCCCCCTCCCGTATCTATTAACCACTTTCTCTACATATTGCACTCTCACTTATTCGACTTTTCCCGATACATAGCATTATTCTCTTAAGAATTAAAGATATTATAAAAGTTTAAATCTTGCCGGTGTAAGTAAAAACGTTTAAGCCTCGTAAAGAAAAGATGTGATTGCAGCCACTCATTTGATATTTCTGACTTTTTTGATTTTTCTGAAAAATAACCGAAACTAATTATTCAGTGTAATTTCTACGAAGTCTAGTTTGTAAAATTTACCGTACATATCGGTCTATAATACAATCGGTAACAAAACGTTAAAAATCAACGCAAAAAAATCAATAAAAGAAACAGAAATCTGTTCTTTACTGTGCTCTTAAATCAGTTAAGAAGCATTTGTACGCAAGTTTTTATGTGGATAATTTTCAATGTATAAATTTTTATGGGCCACTTCGTAGGTTTTTAACATTATAACTAAATCACATCGATCATAAACAAAATGTCTTCTCCCCTAAAAATACAACATTTTTTTCTTACAAAAAAAATTCGTCGATAGTTGAATTTTTGTTTACTTTCAGCGATGTCGATTCGTCCCTGTTAATTTATTACAACGGAATGAATTTCCATGAGTATATGATATTTAGAGATACGCTATTACCGATAGAGCAGTTCGTTCAGATCGTAGAGAAGTTATACGACGAGGGGGGAAGGTACAGTAAGGTAAAATTAGAAAACATGTTCCTTTCTATTAAGAATAATAATTACTGAATTTCCTTATCGTGACGTGTGCATTAAAAGTGTTTAGGTGAAAAGTTTAAAATAATTCTTAGCATTCTACGCACGACGCCTTCATTATTGTATTTTCAAAGCCGACCAGTTTGAAATGAGCTTTTGCATTAATAATTGACAGAAAGCGAAAAATTTTAATAGATCGTGCGAAAAACCATTTATCGATTCTCTGTTTCTATGATTAGACAATCGAAATAATATACTTTTCATTTTCGGAAGGTTATTAAAAAAAAAAAAAAAAAAGAATATAAATATAATGCCGAAAATTACGCAATATGTTGAAAAATATTTAAAATGAATTTTTACTTTTTTAAACGAAAGAAATTTTTGTCTGTATTTGAATTATGCTTTCGTGTAAATTAAAGCGTCTTCTTGGCACGTCGCTGCGTAAATGCGTTTCGTGATAATTTTCGTATCAGATAAAAATGGGTGATGTACGTTTTGTGAAATGATTAAAAATATCGACTCGAAAGAACAAAAATATAATAAAGTCGTAAGAATTAAAATTCTGAAAAATAATAAAAAACTAATCAGGGTCTAATCAAAATTATATACGCAGAGGTTATAAAACGGGTTAGTTTTTGTTGGGTTTTTTTTTTTTTTTTTTAGTTTTTGTAAATTTTAATTTTTGCGAATTTATTTTAATTCGGTTCATTCGTACTTGATCGTATTCGAAAAGAAAAATGGAGAGATCATTTCGATATTAGTGTTAATTATTCCAAATTCAATTGTTAACACGGCGAGAACAATTTAAATTTTAGTAATAACATTATCGGTTTCTTACATTTGCCCTTATACCTGCAATCAATATTATTGCAGTATTGACTAAGTAATAATTCAGTTCGGTATATACGTGAGAGCGCAAAAAAAAATATAAGTGTTCATACTTCTAAGAGAAATACATAATTCCGTTTTGTACAATACATCGTCAGCGGATACGATTTACCGTAATCAAAGCGTGAAGTATTAAACCATAATTATTAATACTTGTCTATTAAAAAACACGCCTTTAATCGGACCGACCGGTTGACCGAATAATACACTTCCACTAAGTACATGGCTAATTGTAATTGTCATTATCAAAATTTATAACCGAAATTCTAATGCGTTTTTTTGTTTTTCTTTCGTAGGCATTGTTAATTTTTGATGCGCACATGGGTGGTGCATACTTTGACGGCTACTTGAAACCAGATGGTCACGGTAATAACTGAAATTTTCAATTTCGATTTATTCTTAAACATAAAAATCTAATAAACCGGTCATTCTGCTAAAACCGTTTAAATGCGAAATCCGCGTACGAGACTTAAGTAATGTAAAACAATTTTTATACGCATTTTTTTGCAGTTTTTATTTTTTTTTTTTTTGCAAAATCGGTAAATATGAAGTAAAAGCCAAAATTTAAATTAAACGACTGAAATTTTTTTTAAATTAAACTATTTATAAAAATTTAGTTATACAAAAGGAATACACAAATTATAATCGAATTTATACAGAATTTTTAATAATTTTCACTTTCATACGATACCGTACGAAAATTTTAATTCACAAATAGCATGTTTTTAAAGCACCTCATTTTTTAATACTTCCGTTTTTGTGCTTTTTTTTGTTCTGTAACGATAGATTTTTTTTATAATATTTTTTTTTTCATAAAAAACATACCGCCATCAGCAAACTTTACATTAATAATAAAAAGAATGCGGAAGTAAATATAGCGAAAATTATAATCTAGTTGAGAAGATGAAACATTCGCGGAAACGATTCTAGAATATTCATTTATATTCAACTAGCTGACCCGGCGAACTCCGTACCGCTTTAAAAAATAAATGTTGTGTTAACTTATTAGCCGAATTAAATTCAGTTTATTATTAAGATAGAATTAATACTCAAAATTAATTAACTTCCATAAATGTACAAAAATCAAAATGAAAATTATTTTAATTCTTTATCATTGAAATTGTCGAATTCAGTTCGTTCAAAATAGGTTCGTTTTTAGGGAATTAGGTTAATTTTCCGATTTTCTTGTTTTAAATTTATCAATTGTTTGCTCAGTGTTAATATTAACCGTGCACGTGTATGACTTATGATGAATTACACTGATTTCCCGCTTTTCAACCATCGCTTGCTGGAACCAACTTTTTTACGATTCCATTTGTTAAATAAAATTTTCCGGTTTATTATAATATTAGTACTTCATTTTTAAACAATTCCTTTTTTTTTATTTTAACCGGCGCATTCGTGCTTTTCATTGGCACGGAAGCTATATAGCATAATCTGTTTTCAAGGGCTGTAAATTTAATTAAATTTACAGCGGATCGAACACTTTTTTCGTTCGCCCATACACAGTTACTGGAAAAGGGACCGTCCCTCACCGCCGATTCATTTTTCTCATCGAATATTCAAAAGTCCAGGATTCGGAATGGCTGATCTCGGAGAATTACGAGTGGTCGTTGAATAATGGGACTGATGTCATCGGAAAAGAACGCTTAAAGAGTTAGAAATAACAGCGTTTCATTATAATCGATTTTTCTTTTACTTTTTTGTTGATTTTTTAAAAGAGATTTAATTAATTAATTGATTTTTTTCTTTTCTTAATTTTTTATTTCAGTCCTGGCAATAACGTCTGCGGACACTGAAGACGGTTCACCGGTGTGTATTCAAAATAAAATTACAAGAGTGAACTCACTGCAACGTGTTTCTCATATTTATGGTATCAGTTTGCAGAAAAGGTATCAAACACACATTGTTTATTATATGTATTACAAGTACGTTCGCAATAATTAGTAAATTAAGCGCTTACAATATCAAGCATCGAATAGTAACCGAACTTTAACCTGTCAGTTCCAAGTCTGTTGAAGTTATTAATGTCGGTTACATAAAAGTTCGTTTATGGTATTAATTTTTCTAAATAATTTATACGCATATTAATTATTTTAATTAGTTTTTATTTTTAAATATAATGCAAAACAAGTAAAAGAAAAGTTTCTACATTTTGTACGAAATGCGTACGAACATTATGGGCCATTGGAAAGAAATAAAGTACGGAAACTTTCAATGAAATTAGTTTTCGTTCTCGACTTCGAATGGAAAGGTTTCTCGGGCATTCTTAAAATTCAAAAGATGGCGGGAATAGAGAGCAAAAGATTTTCCGGTAATTTCTCCTAGACTAGTACCTAGCCGAGCCATTAGCTTTTTTTTATTGGACTGAAAACCGGAAAAAGAAGGACCAAAATGGAATAATTTCAAGAGAAACAAATTTTCATCACTCCATCACAAAAGCGAAGCTGAGTAACAACGAATTCGAACGAAAAGAGAAAAAGCAAATAAGACAACTGATATTCGGGTTTCTGAAGAAATTTGTATAGCGAAACGGAGCCGATATAGTGGAAAGAAAACGAGAAAAAGCAGAGTCGACTTCTTCCTTCTTCTCCAATCGCAATCCCTGTCACAGAGATGTCATGTCTGTTGTTGATATAGCAGGAGATCGGCATAGCCAAGTCTTATTTGGAGATTTTTTCCGTGAATTCTTGGCTCATTTTTGTCTAGACTTTTGTACGTAATCAGCTGAACTTTCATCGAATACCTTCGTGAAGCAGCCGGAATATGTCGTTTTTTCTTATTCCGGTGAAATTTTCAAGTTTTAAATTATGACCATATCAGCCGTTTATACGTGTCCTCCTGCAAAAGACTCAACCGCTTTAAATTCCTTTCTCACGCTGATTGAGGAGCTGATCCTGTGATTCTTTTTATGTTTTACAAATCTTTTATTCGCACTTGTTCCTATATTTATGGAAATTCTTCGCTCTCCCCTCCAAAATATCTCTAATTTTCCCATTATTCATTTATCACCTCCAGCTAAATTTCCGACGTTCCGTAAAGCAAAACTGCCTAATTTTTCTTATAACCCTACTCCTCATTTTCCTCTTTTTCTTACCTATCGTACTCCTTCTCCCACAAACGGATGGACACTATGTACAACCAACTCATTCGTTAGTAACGATTCTTCTAACGATCCCAAATTTTCATTTTCTGAACTCGAATCTTCCATGAATAGTCTCTCGGCAGTCTTCTTGGATCTAATATCTACCCTTAAATATCGACTCCTCTTCAAATTTTACGTCTCTCACCACTTTCCTCTCTAAAAATCTATCAGCTCTTCGCTCGTAAATGCATATTTTCCTTTACCTTCTAAATCAACTTTAACTCGGTCATACGTTCATTCTCTTCTTAAACATTTCCATCATTATTTTTATGTCTCTTTCTCACTAAATATGTTCTTTAAATTTAACATTCTCCGGTAGAATTGTCGTGGTCTTGAAGGTAATAGACTTGCCTCGAAAAGTTTACTTATGATATATTGACCAAATTCATATTTATCTAGTTTTCCTAACCTATGGCTCAAGTATCTGAAACGAACCATCTTAAAAATTTCTCCATGCCTTGTTCCGTTACTGTAGACATTTCCGATACTATAATGTACGTATTTCTTCGTCGTCGATCTCTCATGACCCTAACATAGTTCATATTTCTATTTCTTCCATCCTTTTTCGTCCAATTCGTATAATCTGCACATTAATCCTTCATTTCTTAATTGTATTCATCTTTCCTTCATTGTTAGAGATGATTGGAACGCTCACTCTCCTCCTTCAGACTGTTCTGGTTGAATCAACAATCTTAATAATTTCTCTCCCGCTCTATACAAAATTTTATCTCTCACTTCTTCTGCTGATCTTGCTCGTAAATGTTCTTGAAAAACTTACGACGGTACTTTTGGAAGAGGCTATGTCTCCATCGTTACATCCTTTAATAGTTCTTTTCTAGCATCATTTTATTTCAAGCCCTTTAGGCTTCCCAATTGCGTCTCTCCAAAAAACGTTCTGTTGATTTCCCCTTCCTTTTTGCATCGTAACTTAGATCTTATTTCAAAATACTATTACTTTACTGATTCTATCTAACTTGCTCTGTCGTAAATTTTTCTATTGTTAAGCTTCACTGCAACAGTAACTGCACGGCGGCTTTTAAAGCTGACGTCGCTAGTTTTAGGATCTTACTGCTTTTCTTTTTTAAATTTTATAGATCATAAAAACGCCAGTGCTAGAGCTATATACATCCTAAAACAAGCCTAGAAAGAATCTTAAAGAGATATTTTCCAAATTTAGAGCTTCAAATCTACTAATTCCGAACTCCCTATCGTAACATCTCTTTTGACAAACTTTCATCCTTTAGTGACACACTAGCTTCTAATTATGCCCCTTCCTTCGACGAAGTAAACTCTCTCTCTCTCTCTCTCGTAGGTACATTTTACTTTTTCACTTTTGATTTCCATTTTAATAAACTCCTCTTTTCATTGCAGGAATCATCTAATTCGACTCTAGAAATCGATAGAATTTCTTTTCCTGTTCTCAAAAATCTGTTTTATTTCTCACTCGAAATTCTCTTTAAAATGTTGAAACATTTTCTTCTCTCTCGACTTAAAATAAAATAAGTCCATATCCTTGACAGGGCGCCGGGGATTGACGATTCCTAATTGGAATTCGTTTGTAACTATATTCCCATTCCTAAGAAAATCCTAACCTCGTTTCGTCCTGGCCTTTGTTTTTCTGACTGTATTAATCTCTTCCTCTCTGCTATATACAAAGAGCAGTTCTTGAAAAGATATATACTGTTGTTGCCTGCGTTGATGTAGTCATTTCTTTTGATAATATTCATCTCCCGACCGTCAAAGATAGGATGATTTCAATTGGCTTTCTTGTTCAATTTTCCATTCTAGTAATCCGATTTTTTCAAAACAGAACCATTCACTTAACTACTCTTTTCCTTTCTTTCTCTAGATGTGTATCATGTTTAAGTCTTACTCTTTTTTAATATCCACTCACTTGGCCTAGCTTCCTTGCCTATCTCGGCCTCTACACTCCTTTTCGCGGACGATATTCTTGCTTACTTTTCTTCAATTTTCATTATTTCTGCTAATGAAGTACGTAAAAAATACTTGAACATCTAACATCCCTCTAGCTAATTCTTTCTCTAAATCTTCTTTTATGGTCTTTCTCTTCGGCCCTTATGCTCTTTCTGTCATTAATATCTCCTTGAACAACCTTCCTACTCTATTAATCCATGCCCTTCTATTATCCTAGCATTTTTTCAAGACAATCGATTATCCTTTCGCGAGCGTACTCCTTATTTATACACTTCCTATCTTAAAAGAACTCATTTATCAAAAGTTCTTTTCTCACGTGAACACAGTACGGCTACCGCGATATTCATCTCATTTTGTACAAATCTATTATTCGTTCCAAGCTTGACTATTGCTCCTTCACTTTTTTACGTAATAATATACACGGTAAATATTTAAATTTATTATTGAAATAAAACTTTAAAATTACCGACTAGTTTCGAATAGTTCGGTCCATAATCACAGCGATGTGTAATAACACCGCCATGATTATAGACCGAGCTGTCCGAAATTAGTCGGAAATTTAAAATTTTTCTTTTCAATAATACATTTATATGTTTACAACGTATATGATTACTTACAAAAGTGTTTAACATATAAAAAGTATATTATATTCAGTTCATTATGGAACACCAAAATTAATTATTGTTCCATTGTTTACGGCAATGTTCCCCCAAACATCTTCTTTCCAAACTTGATAAACCACAGAATTCGTGCGTTTGTCTTTGCTTTGGTCTCCTATTCCTACAATACTTTCAGAAGCTTCATTCATCCTTTACACATTCGTAGATCCTTCCTCGGAAATCGCTTCCTCATATAACATATTCCCATTATCTTTTCTAAATTAATTTTTGCTTATTCATTCATTTCAAATGATTGAAAGTTTTTTTCTCTAAAGATCCATATTTCTTCTTGGTTTCTCAGCGCTTTCCTTTCTACTCGTTATTCATTTATACATATAATAAATTCCTATTTTTTACGTTCCGCTTTTCGGACCTTTACATCCCTCTAATTTATTTTTCCTTCCATCTCATGTGAAATCTACACCCCTAATCGCTATAGCGGATTCAACGAAGCTTCAATCCCTTATTTCCCCTTCTTCATTTATCCTTTTTACGGATGATTCCAGGAGCGACGGGACATCTGGACCTCCTTATTTTTTTCTTTCCTTTCATACAATGAACTTTATAAACTGTTTTAATTCTACTCCACTTTTACTGCAGAATTGTAAGTAATACTCTTTGCCGTTGTTTTCGTTGCACGTTCCTACTATTATTATAAGTACCTTATCTGCTTCGACTCTAAGGGCGTCTTACTGTCTGTACCATCTCCTCTTCAATTCTCTCCATGCGACTACATTATCCTTTCTATTCGATCCTTAATTGCCGGTTTTTCTCCATTTCGTTTCATTCAAAACGATCTTTTCTTAGTTGACTTTTTTGTTCGCTCTGCTTCCTCTAACAGAAAATTTATCAATCAATTTCCCGCCCACATTAACCTTTTCCCATTTAAGCAAGCACACTTCAAATCATGACTGATACCTATCGAACCTCCATTTCTAATCCTCATTACTTTTACAAACTAATACAGCCTCTTCCCTCATCTCGGCCTTGTTTTGTTTCTTATACGTTTTTTTACATTTCCTCTTCACACTTCACTTTTCATCCCTCAGTTCGCGATTGCATTGCGTTAACTTTGCTATTTTTAAGATTATCGTCTCTGATATCGGTTTCGTTGGGATGTATTTACACTCTTTACATAAGTACTGCGGACTATATTTTTCGCTTGGGTTAAATACCGGCGATTAAGATTTCTTCCGCGATGGGCAATTAACAGGATAACTGTTCTAATTATGCCACTATAGCAGTTACCTCTTTATTCGGTTTAAACAAGGTAGTCTATAAAAATGACATATTTCACCTAAGGAATCAAAATATCAGCAGCTTGAGACTACACATTGGGACGAGTTCATTGCTTGCATTGATAACATACCCATTAGTATAATTGTGCTAATGGAAACAAATGTAATCAAAGATGAGTCGAATTTATATAATATTAAGGGATATCCTAAATTTGAAATTTTCAAACCCATTAAAAATAATGGAGGGATTATAATCTTCATTGCAAATAATTTTAAAGCCAAGCAAATCGCAGCAGGCAGGACGGGACGTGATTCTATGACAGTAAAAACTGAGATTAACCCTCAATAAACTAGTTTACCCGATAGCGATTTATAGGTCACCCAGTGGATGTGTTACGGAGTTTTTAGGGAACTTACGACAGCTTGTTGAGGTAGTCGGCACCAGAAAGGATCTCTTAAAATGTGACGACTTCAACATCAATTTACTTCGATGGCACATTTATGCTGAGAGTTTATTAAATTCTAAAATAGGTGGTTGCGGAGGTACGCAGATAATAAAGGGTATTACACGGGAGGAAATGCGTGTAGAGAAAGACTTTCTCAAACGTGTATTGATCATACATATATTCTTGTAAGGGCTGCTTTTCAGAGGGTAGTCTTAAGTATTATCGAAGTCCAAATTACAACATCACATGTTGTTCGCTCAAAATTAAAAAGACTGGATGTATTGACCTAGTGGATGGGGAAGTTGTTCCTGCTTCTCTTCCTAATTTACAACAATACACTGATAGGTTGGGTCAAAAACTTCACCGTGTACGTGTATGCTAACGATATATCTCTGGTCATTGATCATAAGGACATAAAAATTGCTGAAAAATGACTGCAGGAGGATATCGATGTACTAAGTAGGATCTCAATTTGGAGTTGGATCTAAACGATAGATTTATTGAAATGCAAAATAGCTGGAACAATAGCTCAACTGGAAGATTAACATTTAGTTTCGTCCCCGAGGTTAATACCAATCCAATCAAAATGAATAATATTAATACGTATGTGACGCAATTTCTTACTGGACATGGTAGATTCCAAAGTTATCTGCACCGTTTCCATCTAGCAGACACCGATTTGTGTTCCTGTGGAGGTGCTCCTGAAACTGTCACCCCCATTACGTTAATGAGTGCGCCCAAATGGAAATTCTTGTTTAAAGACGTAAATTGTTTTCCATTAAACAACGATAATTTATCAAAATTCCTGTACGCGGCGAATTTTATCATGGCTTCCAAATATTCGGATGATGAAGATTTTTCATTTAATGAATAATTTTATTTTAATTTTTATATTGGTTAATTTTTGTCTTTTTCATTTTCTTTTTATTGTTTCCAATCCATGAGGTGTTCATTCAACTGAGATACTCATGGCTATGTTTCAATTACTATGTATTTATGTTATTATTCACCAAATAAATAAATAAAAAAAATAAAAAAAAAATAAATTGTAGGTGGGCTCGTAATAGGAATATACCAAGTCGAGAAGCATGTACGTAAGAACACCTAGCAGGTACAGGAACCACGATAACTGTATTTCACTCGATGCAATGCCTACACATACAACGATTTAAATACGCTGAATTACTCTTGTGTTCGGTTAAATATAGACCAATCTTTGACGTAGAAATATCATATTGGGGAAATGGCTAATAAAACGAAGCAGGCTATACCGGCACTCTATAAATTAAAGCTAATGTTACCGTATAGAGCTGTTCGGCTATTTTTTGAAGCTATAGTCGTATCCAGAATTAATGATATACAGGTGTGGGGAGAGGCGAAAGAGAAAGAGAGAGTTGACGAAAATAGGTAAGTTGCAGACAAGATGCTTAAAAATTATTCTCCCCCGCTGGACGTCAGGTAAAGAGGGTTCCTCTTGGTGGAAAGAAAATAAGGACTTTATTATAAGCTGTATGAATAAAAAATGAATGAAATACACCTACACAGCATGAACAAGATAAAAACTATGAGCAATGCTAATGACACGTATTTTATATGGCCTAGAGGGATAAACAAGAAAAAATAAATGAGAGATTCTAATGAAACTACTTAAGGTAATACCCCGGGATATACAACAGGAACGGGAGATGGGATTTCGGAAGAACAAGGTTAAAACATGGCTAATGGAGTGGCGTGTAAAATAGGTAAATTATCCTCTTAGGATATAAACATAAAAAAAAAAGTAAAACCGTTGGAGGAAAATTTCTCTTCGTTATTGCATCCTGTCCTTACGAGGGTTTTGGTAATCGTACCTTACGCATACGGTTATTTGGATATATCGGAATTTTTGAGTACCGCGGGACTCACATACGTGAAGATGAAGCATGCTTGCTCTTTCATATGTATCCCCTCTAGTAGAGGCTGCGTTAATTTTATTGTTATTATTGTTATTGATGCAGCTAATAACCTAACTATAAATGAACATTTGGATAGAGTAAGAATATCCTGAAATAAACGTTGATAAGTGTGGCAAGCACTCGCAATACGGGCAGGTTTGCTCAGCGAGACCCACAACTTATTTTAAAAAAAAAGGAAACAATACTTCGTGATAGTAAAATCAAATCGTCGAAGAAAAATCCTTAACGGATAGTCTCAGTAATGTATGTAGCGATATTATTGACCGCCATTGGAAAATGAAACACGCTTACGACACTGCCTTGTGGAATTCCATATAATATATTTCGGTCCTTGACGGACCATCGTGTAAACGTCTTAATTATTACTGTTTTTTAATGCAACTATTTACGCAAAAATCATTTTAAATAAATTTAGGAACCGCATACACCGCTAATGACGTTGATTCCTCGGATACAAAATGAATATAAAAAATTGTTTGGAAAGCTGGAAGTATATGGGGAGATTATAGCTTAGCGACAGGTCCTTTAGCTGACTTCTACGGTCCTTTCGAATGAAAACTATATTGGTACGTAAAAGACTTTACATTTTTTAACAATTAGTTATTTTTTTAACTGCTAATAATATTTATTAAGTCCATTTCAGAATGAAAATTGGCATTGGCTCTTCGCAAGCTATACTTTCAAATGATACATTGAAACATGACTTTCTCGACATCATGGGCCGAATTACGAAATGTAAAAACACTTGTAAAATAGTGCAGATAAACGTGTATAGATATTCACAGGCGTCTATTTGTGTCAAAGAGATTTTTCACGCATTTAGGTTCATCAAATATAAAATCCATCTCTGTAACAAGGTTCTTAACGAGTTAAAAAAGAGTAACAACAAGTTGAAACTACAGTACTGTACGATTTTGTAAAGTAAATCTGAATGCAATGTAGAATTTGCAACAGTACAATAACTCTTCAATGTTTATTTCTGCTATTATTATTATTATTACTATTATTATTATTATTGTGAACAGACGTGTTTACTTTGCTTAAAGTGTAAAGTGTTTTTGTTGGTGGTTTGTTTATCAAATTGAACTGAACTTTTTACGAACATATTCGTCGCGGTAAGATTTATCAAAAGTTTGAATTACTTTCGGAATAATTGGCTGACGATTCACACAGATAATATTAAAAGGTATCGTGTTTTAACGCGTTCATTTTTATTAGTTCTGCATTTATTTCATTATATCTGTTTATTTCACTCATTGTTTCTTTTATGTTGTACAGTAATTTAAAAAGGCCAATTTTTGAAAACAATTATTTAATTTTTGATCAAATATCCTGCCGACGCATTTCGAAGACAAAACTTCATGATCACGAGAGTTATTATACATATAATAACTCCCGTGATTATAAAGCTTTGTCTTTGAAACGCGTCGGCAGGGTATTTGATCAAAAATTAAATAATTGTTTTCAAAAATTGGCCTTTTTAAATTACTGTACAACATTTTATTTCATATCATGTCGTCGTGCAGGAAATGTGATCAAACGCTCCCCGCATCCTTTGTTACTCGTAGTGATTGGCTACAGCGGTGTAGCGTTGGAAATGTGGAAAGTGATGGGTAAAAATAAAAGAACGGGATGAAAATGTACCGAGTGCCGTGGCGAAACTAATAAAATTGCAAGTACGGAGCGAGCAGTTACGGCTGTGATCAGAGAAACATCTAAAATGTTTCCAATGAGGAGCCGTTTCCTTTCGAAATATTCCTTAAATATATATGAGGTTTCTATCTACTAGCTCCCTCGGTTACGAGTATGAGTTTTAACCGTAAGGATAAAGTAGCAGCGCTATTGAGGAACACCGAAACCGGAGCGTTGGCTTCCGTGCTGCCGACCAACGCGAGAAACGTTATCACTGACGAGAATTGCTGAAGGCCCCCTTAATTTCCCCCCAATAATTGAAGTACGCATTTTTTATTTTATTTATTCGGTAAATGAATAAAATCGATCCTTAATAATTAATTCTAAATGAGAGACACGCGTCAAGATTTTTTAATAGCGAAAGTTTCTCAATTAGATCATCGAAATGTAATTCACAAAGTATATTGCATTCGGAACTCAACATCACCCCATGAAAATCAGAATGATATATCGTTTCACCATCTGAGTGCGCGTACTTTTCATACTTGTAATTTTCAATTTTTAAGTGATCAGCGGGTAGCCGCTTTTCAGTGAAGGGCCCCTTTTGATGACGGGCCCGGGGCCGCTGGCCCCCCTGGCCCTCCCTTAAATCTGGCCCTAGTATAGTGTGATAGTGTAAACAATGTCATATTTTTCTTCGTCTTCTTGTTCTTCTTCTAGTGAAGAAGCAATGTTATCGTTAATAAATCTTAACAATTTAAATTAAAAAAGTAAACGACATTATTGGGTACACCCATTTTTTCAAAAGAGTAACAGAACAAATGTACATAAAGAACTGGATACTGCCAAGAGATTACAAATAAAGCATTCCCTCTAACAAACAATATTATGAAACCATATCCTCGCAGACAATTAACAAATGATAAGAGAGTTTTTAATTATAGATTGTCTAGGGGCGCTAAATCAATAGAATGTGCCTTTGGAATGTTTACTTCAAAATTCAGGATTCTAGAAACACCAATTTGCTGTGACATTAGCAAAATTGATACAATTATATATTTCTGAAATATGGCGATAAAAATTTCTTAATATTCTATTTTTACATCATATGTAGTAAGTTCAATTAATGGTAGTATTGTTTTTAGTTCTACAAAGTGAACAAAAAACTTGTTCCAACACATATCATATATTTGACTATATTCCAAGTTGCACCGATCGTAACATACGTGTTACTATCTGTCTGTAACCCCGGGAAGTATAACTAGACAGTTTATTAATACCGACAGATTGAAGAAATTCGTAAAAAATCAATACCTATCATTTCTTTTTTTTTTTTTTGTACAAACTATCCCGGATAAAAGTATTACATTTTTTAATACACTGCCTAGAACTATTTCGTATTATATCGAATTTGTTTTTAAGCTCAAACTTTTCTGATAATATAAACGCTACGGTTCCATTAGAAAAAGATATTTATTAGTTCTATATGAAATCGGAATAAATTAAATGAAAATCGTGAATTAAATTTCGAAGTTACATTTAAAAATTCAATTGTTAACATCGGGATACCGAGATTTTTTATATATGAAAAGTTAATAAATTTTTTCAGTATTCCACTGTATGCACATAATTTATAGAATTATTGAAGTATATTTTACTTTTAAACTAATCTGCTCACAAAATTATATCAATAACATCCGTGATAAGTGAAGTTTCACGTGTGTTGTGCGTTCGCATATTTCTATTGGAGTATTTATCGAAGTTTACGTCTCTTTCGTTTACACGAACGCGGCTTATTGATATTCGTATGCGCGACGTGTCGCGCATTCGTTATCAGTTCTGCCTTTCTTCGCTGCAGAAGACATGATACAACCGCCGAAACTCCGTCTCGGCAACGAAAAAGCCAAATCCATTGATAAGGGGCTTCTGTTCTGCCTAAACAGAAATCTAATCAAATCACACAAGTTCCATCGCTCTCCAACTCCGTCAGCGATTATCAAGTACCGATGGACACTAACGGTAGTATCTCCGAAATAAAATCAATACATACCGGTTCACGCACACAAATGATAGCAAGTAATAACTTTTCAATTAATAATAACCGCATCATCGATTCATATCAACAGGAACGCTCTACTAATAACAGCAATATTCTAAATGAAGTAAATAGTGCCAATTCCGATGTGCTAATTCAAACAAAAGATAGTTTCTTACAAAATATCTAAAAATAATAAAAACGATTCTGCGAAAGTGTACCCCCAATTAAAATTATCCGAGATACAACATTATCAAATACGCCAGAATGACAAGTTATCAGCTATCATAGAGACAATAAAAAAAGACAAAGGGAAATAAATCCGTGTTCGCTCGAACCCGATCAGAAAGTTAAAATTGTAACAAAAAATAGATTCCCTCCGCTGCAAATGGAACACGGCGGAAATGGAGAAAACTCCCCTACCAACAGTCAAGAATTAAACGAACCCAAAAGAGAATTGAAACATCCACCAGTGTAAACAACCTTCAAAAGTTGCAAGGAAAAACTGAAGAAAGTTTACCCTCTGATTCCTTCAGCTATAAAACTATTAATGGCAATGGTCTAATTAAAATGACCTCCAAAGGCCCCCGAGATTATAGATATATAGTTAAAATTTTAATTCAGGAAAATGCAGCTTTTCATACATACCAATTAAAAGAAGAATGGCCATTTAAAGTTGTACTAAAAAATATTCACCAGTCAATACTAATCGAGGATATGAAAGCTTCTTTGGCCGAAAAGGAACATCAAGAGTAAAAAATATAGTAAACATCTAAAACATAGACTATACAAACATACAATGCCGCTATTTTTTATAAATATCGAACCTAGCAGTAATAACAAAGATATATACAATATTGACAATATCGAGTACTTATTAAACGCCCGGGTTCGATTTGAACAACCCAGGGAAAAAAACACTATAGCTCAATGCATGAGATGCCACTTACGAGTATGTAGCCATACAAAAGCATATTGTACGAAACCATTTAGATGTGTCAAATGTGGACAAGGACACGAAACATCCAAATGCGATAAAGATAAAGGTACGGATGCTTCCTGCGCTCTTTGCAAAGGAAAACATACATCAAATTATAAGGGATGTGCTGTCTATCAGGAAATATTAAACAGGAGGAATAAAGCATAGAAAGTAAAAAATTTAACACATCATAATATGCAAACAAAACAAATAACCCAAGAGATTGTTCCATATAACTTTTCACGCCACAATCATTTACCACACCAGCTGCTGATAGCCAATAGGCTAGAAATGGTTTCTAAAGGGGGAGAGAAAAAAACAAAATTATATTAACTCATACTGACTAAAAAGAAGCTTTGAAAAAGGCTCGTTCAAAAACAAGTGTACAACAACGCAACATTGAAAATGAATTAAAAGTTAATTAAATAAAAAAAAATACTTATTAATTTGTTTAATCCCATGAATATAAAAAAATAACGATTGAAGCGAGTTTCAATAGCTTTTATTTTTGCTTAAAATATTGTCTATTAAATTAACTACTCCAACTTTGAATTTCCGTATTTGATAATCGTCCATTTGTTTTAATTCGGATAATAAACTTTTCAAAAAATAAAGATTTGCGTCTTCATGTTTTTCACGTGCGCCTTTCTTCACTTCCAAATACTCAAACGTATTTCGGTTAAAATTTTCTAAAGACTTTGTGTGTTTCCTTTTTCCAGAAATGAACATAAATCAGTCTTATTATCTTCAATTTCATCAAGTATTTCAATCTCTTCTTCTATCGGATTAAGTTGACACTAGAGACGGTATATTGTTTTTTGATTTGCACGATTTCGTAAATGGAAATAAAAAATATAAATATTCCGCAAGATAATATGGCCGTTTTCTCTTAGCTGCAGAGCCAGAAGCTTCATACGATGCATTAAGGTGTCTAGCATAACAAGTTCTTATATTTTTCCAACTTCCTTTACAATCTTCTACTAAAACAATAAGAAATAAAAATTATATTACTAATATTATTTTTTAAGAATGAATATAATTTAAATTTTAAAAAAAAATCTGGTCAAAAATTTCGCTTCCCACAAAACAGACAACATTACATAATAATATACCATTTTTATTTTCCAGTTCTATGATTACTTAATAAATTTTGTTAGTATTTTATTTTATTTAATACAATTTCTTTCTATGTAAGCAAACGCTTACAAATATAATAAAATGTTTTTTTACAAAAAATAAATACCGACTTCAAGGTTTATTATACAAATTTAAAAATGCACTAAAAAGTAAAAAATAATTACTCCCGATGAGAAAATATATACATATATCAGAGTGATATAACTTAAGGTGATATCGTAATTATTATACAACATTAACTTTTTTGAGTTGGAATTAAATTCATGTTACTATATGTATCTAGGAACAATTTAATGAACATTTAATGCAGTTTTTAATTATTATTTTAATATGAATTTGATGTCAACTTTAATAAGTATTAATGTTGTATAAGAATTACGATATCACCACTTAAGTGTTATATCACTGTGATATATATATTTTATCGGAAGTAATTATTTTTTACATTTTAGTACATTTTTAAATTTGTATAATGAACCTTGAAGTCGGTATTTATTTTTTGTAAAAAAGCATTTTATTTTTTACTTTTTAGTGCATTTTTAGTGCATTTAAAATTAAAACATTTTAATAAGAACAGATATTTCGACGGTGTGAAAACACCAAAAGCTACATTTCCATGGTAATTTGGCAAATTTATAGTATTTTAAGTCAATAAATCTAATCCGACGGTGAAAACAATCATGAATGAAAAGCATCCAAAAAGCTTCAATCTCCCGCATTATTAAGGATAACTCAAAAACTATCGGTCAGATCTTGATCAAATTTAAATGGGACCACATGAGAAATGCCACCTTTCGAATAAAAGAAGAATTATCAAAATCGGTTCATCTAGAAGAAAGTTCTGTGGTAACACACATAAAAAAATAAAATAAAAAAAATACAATCGAATTGAATACCTCCTCCTTTTTTGAAGTCGGTTAAAAATACACGCGGAATTGAACGAACAGTTCCACAAAATGTATCGTAAAAAAAATGCATAATATACACGAATTATATATGATCTGATTATTTTAATTTTTAATTTTTCAAGTATGACAGACGTACAGATCTGAAAATACTTTTGTTAAAAAAAAATTTTTCGAAATTTTGGAGCATTATCAGTTATATATCATAAATATTATAAAATCAGATCGGAATATAAAAGTTTACAGCGAAATTTATTTTTATTCACCAGCAAATATATATTATTCAATAAGGCTATAATATACATTTAATGTACTTACCGGATTCAGACATTTCTGCCGAAATCTGTTTCCATGCTTTGTCTTGTACATTTCTATTGCTGTACTTCTCAAGTCATACAAGCAGGAATGCTTTTCTAATAATTGAATAAATTTGATATTTATTTCTTGCTCGTCCATGTTACGCATAAAAATTCACAATGTAAACAAACAATGGCTTGCTTAAGTAACAAAAAATAAAACATACAGCACTCGAGCGACAGCGATACGATTGTTGCTTATCGGTTGCTTGTCGCATCGCGTAAGTGGGCGCTGACTCATTTAATAACGCGGGTTAATTTCTTCGTATCGGAATCGTATAGCTTAAATGGGCGCCCTCCTAACGCGTATATTTTGTCATCGCTCGGTATCGAACCCGAGGCCTCCAGATCGAAAGTCAAACGCACAAGCGGCTAAAGTCTGACAATTCCACTCTCATAATTGACGTCATTAGCAGAAGTTTTGATGTCTATATACTGTGACTCGTCATTGTAAAGTAAACAACATGGTATAACAATTGTTGGGGATGAGTTATTTACATAGAATTTTTCACATGTTTTAAGTATTACGATTTTAGAGTATTTTCAGTGATTTTTCATTGTATATTTTATAAAGAAATCGTGCTGTAATTTGTATTTTACGTTAAGAAAGAAAAAGTTAACATCATTTGAAAACAGAATGTAGTAAAAAGGGAGGTTTATTGTAACTGGCGCAAGATTTTTTGTGTATTGTTAAAATCACGATTATTATTAATAAAGTAGTTGGATATAATAACGGCATTGAAAGTATTACTGTTTGTAAAGTGTGTAGATATAGGCTAAAATAAGTTAAAACGTTGTAAGTGAAATGAAATTTTAGTTTTTGCCACTGATTATATTCACTTTATTGACACTTAGTTTAACAATTTCATTAGAGTCATGCCGTTTGTTTTTCATTGGGAATAATGATGTGAATACTGTAATGATATATTTAAGAATAGAATGTAGCAAAATGTTAACCTATTGAACATTTCAAAGAAGTTAAATCTATTGTGGTATGGATTGTAATTTACACAGAAAGGATTTTGGTTACAAAAAAAGTTTGAAGAGAACTTAAAAATTCGGAATAGCTTGTATACAAACAATTTTAACATTGTTGATGTTAAAAGGTAATTACAGTTAATGCCAGAGTAATACTAATGCTTTGTTAACCAGTAATAGGTCGGGCCATGTTTAATAACGCAAAAGATCGCGCCGGTCTTTTTGACCGGGTTTTATAAAAACGTTATTGAAAACTACATTTGTATGTTTTTGAAAGAAATATTTTGTGTTCATTAGTTCTTTTATTCTATTTTTATTCCTTTTTATGTTGTTTTGTTTTTGTTTTATTATTTTAGTATGAACAAGTAGGATTTTAATTCAAAAAAATATATAACTTAACATTTTATAAAAAGTAGCTTAATTCTCGAAATATACAAAAAAATCCTAGGAAGAAGTACAGATCATAATATAAATACGGTACGTGTAATCAAATTACTAGACTTTTCTTTGCTTTCATTTGCGCATTTAAATCATGCTGGAATTGGCGTGCTCTTTGCATACAAACACTTGCAGCGATTACACTGTGTTTTAGTTTTTTTTGTATTTTTGCGCCAGTCACAAAAGTGACATCGCCCAAGAAAATATTTCGTTGATTTTTTGTAAATTGTTTTCTTCAACATTATTAATATTTAGCTGTTCTTTATTCTGCCTTTCGTGTAAAATACTACGAATCCGAACTTTGAGTTCCCTGGATAAAACTTTTCCTTGAGACTAAGTATATGTATTTTTCAACTCATCTACAGTATCTAAGTTACAAAATGTTAGCATCTCTGGTTTATTAGCTGCGCCTAATTCTTTGGCAATTTTCATGGAGTAATGATAATAAGAGAACCACTCTATATTCTTTAGGAACATAAGACAAAAGAGAATCAAACTGAAATAAATCGAAACGATATCGGTCTTGCCCGTCGAATAGACCGTGTGTGTAAACTAATAGTCTATCCTGGTTAAGTACAATGGTTTTTTTTCCTAGTTAAAACTGATTAGTCCTCAGGCTTATCTGTTATTCTAGGAATAGCTGAGTTATTTTCGCTGGGATAACAGCACAGTTAAAATAACAAAAAAAATTTAAAAAACCCGGTCTTTTAGACCAGGCGCGACCTTTTGCGGGTTAATCAGTGATAAAATTCAAGCTATTGTGTTTTCATTATTAATTCAATGCGTTTGCAGTCGTGGTTAAAAATTGCAATCTTTATTGCAATCGTTTTACATTATAATAGTGTGGAACGATGTATATGGTTTATAACAATGCAAAAAGTTAACGTTTATATACATTTGCCAAAAAGGAATTAGAAATTTATTGGTAATATATATAATTTTTTAAATCTATTTTACACTTTGAATATTTGGTTTTTAAAAACGATAATAGTTCCTTTACTTTGTTTTGATTATTTTTGTGTATTTCAGGATTCGATTTAAATGGAATATATGTAGTAAAGATTTTAATATAAAATCAGATTTATAGAATTCGTTAAGCTACATTGGCGTTGGAAATTTTATGCTATAACTATTTTGCAATTCGCAATTATATTCAACCGTTAATTAATTCACTTTTATCAGTATTGTTTATTTTTTTAAAAATTAAATCACAGAATTTCATTATGCAGTACTCTAGTTTTGTCTGATACTTTTGTCCTTTACTTTACATTTAATATTTGAAGTTTTTGTTGTTATGAATCATCTTTCTTAATGATAACCGAAAGAAAAGATGAAGAAGAGACAAAATTAGTCATACATTCAATTTAAGGCAGACCAATGTACATTATTTTTCGTTTATTATTGATGTTTTCCTTTTACAATTGCATTGCAATTATTTTTAATTTGAAAGGGATTGAAAAATTCGATTTAACAAATATATCTATAAATATGTTTGAATGTATAAAGTATTAATTTTATATAAAAAAAAAACTCGTCTGGAGGTATTTTGTCAATAATTTAAAGTGAAAAACAGACAAGTGTGCTTTTTGAATGGAAAAAATCCATATTATTATGCAAACTGTAAGTACGGGTTGATTATAATTAAAGTTCAAGTTTCAAAACGCTATAAAAAAAGAACTAGTGATCAGAATGACGTCAAATTTAAATGGAATATTATCGAAGAAGAAAAAAGGCGGATGGCATAAAAAAAAAAAAAATAGTTCCAATTTTTTTTTTTTTTTCTTTGCTCCATATCTAACTTAAGCAACAGTTTGGGCTACCAATACCACTTCATTCTGCAAAGGTTACTGTGTAGTGCGGGTTTACAGCATTATTTATCATACGGCCATATTTTTTCTAGAAGATGGGTGCTTTCTCGGTCTTGTTACCTGTACCGACACTGGTAAGCGCCGAGTGTCTTTTACGCAACCACGTCATTCCAGCTCTTCAACAGCATGGATGTGTGGAGAGGATCATTTTTATGTAAGATATCGGTTTTTAATTGTCCTGCGGCCAAAAACCGCATAAAAAAAAATCAATCGAATCGGTTTTTAATTGTCCTGAGGCCAAAAACCGCATAAAGGGAATCCATCAAATTGGTTTTTAAATTTCATGAAATTGGTGCAAAACATGTTCAATATGCTGTCCACCGTGTTCTGCAACAAATTGAAATCGAGAAACAGCATGTTCTACAACTGATCGAAGTGTCTCTGGGGTCACGTTCAGAATGTATTGCGCAGTGCGTGCTTTCAATTCAGCTAAGTTTGCAATTGGAGCACTAAACACAACAGATAGTTCCACAGCAGAATTCACATGGATTGAGATCAGGCGATTGGGACGGCCAGGCTGTAGGGAAATGACGGTTGATCATTCTAGCATTTCTGAAATGGTGCTTCACTGAATTTTCAATGTAAGAAGGAACGTCATTTTGCATAAAAATGATCCCATCCACACATCCACGCTTTTGAAGAGCTGGAATGACATAGTTTCGTAAAAGACACATAGCGCTTACAAGTAAAGGTACAGGTACCAAGACCGAGAAAACACTCGTCTTCTATAAAAAATATGGCCGTATGATAAATGATGCTGTAAACCCGCACTACACAGTAACCTTTGCGAATGAAGCGGTACTGGTAGCGCAAACTGTTACTAAAATTAGATGCAAAGCAAAAAAAAAAAAAAAAAAAATAGAACTATTTTTTTTTTTTTTATATTATTTGCTTTCCCCCTTCTTCAATAATATTCCTTTCAAATTTGACGATATGCCTGAGAAATTGTCAAAAATGGAAAATATGGAGTTTAGAAAACATCATTATTATTTTTTAATTCAGACAGCATGAGAAATATAGCGTCAGGGCCGCCGAATCCGTCTCAATATAAAATAATCGATTAAACAAAACTTCATATTTCATTAGCCCAGAATTTACCATTGTGGCATTTACAAGCCCATCACTGCCTTTGTTTAAACAGGTTTAATATTGTGTAAATTAAATATTTTTGTTACTAGAAATGTAGTTGTTTCTATCAATTTATAAAATAAATAATTCCAATTTTTAGGGCTTATTAAGTATTTAAATTGTGAAAATGTCATATAAACGAGAAGTAAACCTGATGCTGTACCTCTGTATGCTAACAGTTGAATTAATAATGTTACATTTGAAGATTATTCAATGGTTAAAAAAGAATAAAACAATTTGTGACTGGTTAAAATAATTTTGCACCCGGCTACTGGACAAATTAATTGCCTGCTTTTCTTAAGGTAAAATAAATTAATGTTATAGATACAAATGAAATGTCTATTGAACGGTTACTAATGTTATATTTTATTTCTACACGAACATATTATTCACAAATTCACAAATATAACAAGGACTGTCTTTGTAATTATTTTATTTATTTATTTTAACATAATTAATTAGTATTTAACAATGTTATATTTGTGAATTTGTGAATAATATGTTCGTGTAGAAATAAAATATAACATTAGTAACCGTTCAATAGACATTTCATTTGTATCTATAACATATATATATATTTACGGTTTACGGAAGAAAGAAAAACATATAATAAATTAATGTGTTCAATAAATTTTTTTCTTGTTGACATATATCCCGTAATCATTACACTCATATATTTTGTGGCTTCACGAATCACGAGTCTTATAAATGTGGTGTATTCCATGACGATGTGTATCCAGTGACGATTGAGTTTTATATTCTTTCAAACAAATATCGTATACACAATTCATTATATAAATAACATTTTAAAGAAACAAATACTTCAAAAACAATAGCACGCATAAAAAAACACTAACCACATACAAGGGCGTTGCCAGTCCATGCGCCGGGGGGAGGGGGGCAAGATGATAGAAAGAGGATATGAGTTATAGGAAAAATAAAATGTATAATTTGTAAAGGCTAAATATTTTATTAAACAAGAATAAATTTTTAATTAAAACATAATTTTTGTGGGTTTCTGGCAAATTGTTCTACTACTTTATTATAAAAGTCTTCTAAATTGTCTGTAATTATACGCCTATGAATACTCATCATAGCCAGTTGATTAAAAAGTTTCAAAGCTCCGGGGGGGGGGGGCAAAGGACTCCTCTGCCCCCTGGCGTCTCTCATGACCACATACCGATTTGGATAACTACATTCAAAATGGTGGAATATTTAGTTGGTGTGTGATTTTCTTTGAAAATTCCATTGTGACGTCATCGGCATGGTGATCATTGTAGTGACGTCAATTGTGAGAGTAGAATTGTCAGGCTTTAGCCGCTCGTGTCAAGAAACGACCATTGGGACGCACACCTAAGAGATGGACAGATGTTGCATTACATACAACAGGATTGTCATTCGCACAATACGTACGTCAATCAGAGGATCGCGACAAATGGCGGAAAATCACGAAATCACTGGTGGATTAAATGTTAATCACGATACCCCCCACCTGGGGTGACGACTGTAGATGAGATGATGTCAAGCACTCTAGCCACTAGGCCAAATACGATGATATGGGGTTTATGATAATACAATCAGGCAACATCACATTTTCTTTGCTTTTACGATAGCGAAGTTGTTAGTTTTTTAATTTAAATTCACCTGAAAGAAATCGCGTTAAAAATTCCAGTTCCATTCGTATTCATTAAAATATTGTTTGAAAAAAAATTAATTTTCTTAAAACATTTCTGTTTAATTATATTCGTTCTACACATATTATAATTATTTTCATGTACATAAAACTCGGTCACTTTGGCCTCGATCGATCAACTGCGTATTGATAACAGTAATCCGAATAGAGTAATCGAAGGTGTCTATAATTCAGTGTTGCGTGTGCAGATTGCTAACTTGCAGCAATACGCCGAGAAAGATAATCTAATCCTTAGTAACTTACGATGTAAAGCAAAAAATAGCCGATATAAATATAAATGAAATCATCATACGCCAACAGTTGTTAAGTTTACTTCGACACGCGGCTAAGATGTCTTTTCTGAAAGTATGTAAAAATAAGAGTCCTATGCTAAGGATATCTCAACTTAACAAAGTCGATGTCTTTAGCTATTAAAAATATCTTTGTTAATGACCACCTGCCTGCCGAAAATAGTCGTATTTTTTCAACAGCTTATGGTCTAAAGCAGAAGGGATGAAAATTTATCTGGTCTAGTAGTGGAAAAATTTTCACATGACCTAATGAAAACTATTCGATTATACAGGATTGGTGTCGCATGATCAAATAGATTAATTTAAAAATAAAAATGCCAGTGTAAATTGACTAGCGAACCAGAGAAATATGTTATTTTCCCGTTATCAGTTCGCTACGTTTATATTAAGCGTGATCATTTAAAATATTTAGAATAAGTTATTAGTGAGTGTTTTATTTCAGTGAGGAATAGTTGCGAACTGATATACATTTTATTAGCCTACAGTTCATGCAACGGATCTGGTAGCTTACTCTTGGTTTATATTTATGTTTAATATTATATTTCGTTTATCACCATTTCTTATATTTTTCATATTTTATTTGTATTATTTTTAGCTTAAGCACACATATCTGTGCTCAGGATTTAGTATATCTGCATATTAAAAGTTGTATTTTGATTATTAACTTCAACTTTATCGTTCAAAACTTTAGTGTCAAAATTGATTTCAGTGGTAGAGTAGATTTACTAGTGATATAATTAATTAATTTACCTTTACGTAGTGTTTTCCGCTGTATTGTTAATCTACGTTATATTTAGTACCTTTGTTTTCCTTTTCCACCTCTGCTGTTACTAATTTTTTATTTACTCTTGCTACTATTTCTGCCCATTAAGTGTGCATTTTATGTATATTACATTTACTTTCGAGATTTATCACATTTTTCATAAGTCGTACCGGGTTGCTTCTTAACATTACCATTCAAATTCTATTGTCAAAATTTATTTTCTTGTTTACATCTGCCAGTGGTATAACTAAATGATTTACATTATACAGTAAAGTTGGACAGTACGGCTATTTTAAGGTACCGAGATAATTAATGCCTCTCTAGTGATAAACTAAGCGGATTTCTCAAGTATATTTTAACTTACAATAAATACTGCCTGTAATCTTTAGCTCCATAAACAATATCAAATACATGTAAATTTATTTTCATCAGAAAAACTTTTTTCACTATTTTTCTATACAATATGTTTGTCGGCTGTAATGTTACTTAATATTTCATATTTCATTATTGTGATCGCAACATAAATCAGTATATATAATGCCTCCACGTTTACTATTCGCAATATCAAAATGTGATAAATTTATTCGTTAACGAAAATTTATTCATCACATTTTTCAATATGTATATTTTTGTAGGCTGCTTTTCGCCAGCCAGCCCGAAGACTTTTCTAATTAAACTATCTGAAGGGGGGGACAGCACAGACGAATAAGCCTATTTTGGATTCCGAACTCAAAATGAGCGGGGCTGGCGAAACGCAGCCATTTTTATAATTATGAACCATTTGAATTGAATCTCATTAGGAACATGATTAATGATAATAGATGTTTTTGTACAAAATTCATCTCAATAAAATTAAGGAACCTTAGATTGTTTGTACGTGTATTAAATATTCGAATTCTGCGAAAACATTTCGGTAATCTCAATACACTTTTAGAATAAAATGTACCCGATTTTCACCTAATATGTTAACTGAGACGTGATTATATAGCGGGGAAGTGACCAAATGTCACAGTTGATCAACGTAACGACGATGGGGGATCTGGAGGAGTAATTAACTATGTACCTGGTAGGCGTCAATATTATGAAATTCCATTAATTAATAAGAAATCTGGTTGATATATATATCATTATTTACACCGATAATAGGAGACATCTCGATCATTTGTTATCGATTTTGTGAATCTAAATATATTGATTTTATAAGGGAGTTGAATGAAATTGCCGGCAAGTTATCTAAAAACTATATTTTAACCGGTGATATGAATATAAATTTGTTGAATAAAGAAAGTTGTAGCGAATATTTAAACCGCGATTTACGTCCATTACATGACACATGGTCTGAATCTTGTGATTTCGGACGCTGTTGAAATTCTTTCAATTCGTAACTGCATCGCTGTGGTGGGAAAGATAGCCGTGTTTTTTGACACACCTAAATGTAAAGAAGTTTCGACTGAAAACATTGAAAAATTCATCACCGATAGCGAGAAACAAAAATATCTAAAAGAACTATGTCCAACTAGATGGGTCGAGCGATACGACGCTATTTTAGTTTTCATTCAGTTATTTCATCCCATTATTGTTTCCTTTGAACAGATCTCGAAATGGGATGATAGAGATTCCTCTAGTGGCGCCTATTGTTTTCATAATTCTCTTTAACGATCGGAATTTGTAATATCTCTACTTTGTGGCGAAAAGCTGCTTAGTTATACTTTGCCTTTGAGCCAAAAGTTACAAGAAAAAGACTCGGATTTATCGAAAGCTGTTGATTTGGATAAAATTGCAATACGAACAACTTTATGATTGAAAGAGAAAATGCTGAAGCGTGTTTTGCAAAAATATTTCAAACTGCTCAAAATATTACACGAAGATTGAATATTATGATCGAAGCTCCTCGCACAACTACTCAGCAAACTACGAGAAGTAACGTTTCAACTGCCTTGGTTAGACATGTTTATCCAACAACAATGAACGTTTTTTAAAGCCAGAAACTACTCTATCCGGTTTTTCTTATCTATTTCCTACCAGACTAGCAATCAATGAAAATCGAATGAAGCAATTTCTGGAATTATGTCGATTTTACTCAAAAGACCTCCCCGCTACTCGGAATCGTCGTTAAAGTTACCTATTCAGCTGTGGTACACCAGATTTTGTGATTCCGATCGAGATATTTCAATTCCGAAAAACGCTATCATTGAACTTGTGCAGTGAGACATCATTTGGCAGTTTGTAAATACACACTCTTGTGCATCCCCTGCACCATCCCAATTACTACGGCCACTGCAGAAATATCATTCTCGACGTTGAGAAGATTGAAGACGTAGTATTTGCGAAATCACATCGGTCAGGTTCGTCTTAATGAACTTGCGATGTTGAATATGCACCGTGAAATAATTATAATTGCCGACGAGGTATTAGACATCTTTATAAAAAATCCTCAAAAACTTAATTTCGTTTTGTAATGTTTTGTTTTATTTAATTTTCTTAAAAAAAGCATACTTATTTACTTTATACGTATTACAAGTATAATGTTATATACCTTCATCTAATTTTTTTTAAATAAAATTCGTATGCTTACCTAATTTGTGCTTATTACAAACATCATGTTACATTTCTATTATTATTACTTTTTTTTTTTTTTAAATAAAATTCGTTAATTCTGTATTTCTTTGATAAAATACAATTTTTCGAAATAAAAATTGATGTTATTTTTCATTTCGTAATATTTTCAAATCGCAGAAGGGAGCAATGAAACAACTTTGTACTTCACAATATTCGTATTTAAGATTATCTGACTTTACATAAATAATTGTTCGTAACAAAACCTTGCAAGCGCACTGTGATCGCTATTCGAAATTATGACCGCCGTATTTAATAAAAGTGTAAAATAAGGCGCCAGACATGCCTTTGGATGCTTTTTGCTTTTTTTAGAAAAATAAACAAGTCGGCGAAAGGTATACATAAATTAAGAATAGATTCAAAAAGAAAAACTTGTAATCTTTTAAGAGCTAAGGATGGACGCGAGTAATTGAAATTATTATCGAAGTTACTTTATACAAATGTAAATTTGAATGAGTTAACGAATTCGAAACGGCACGATTTACAAACTCATCATTGACAGAATTTAAACTTCCTCCTGAAAACCAATACCCAGAGCTTTTTATACGGTACAGAAAGCAGCAGCATTGGTCGGTCTATTATCACCCGAAAATATTTACACTAAAAATTGCAAAATAAAATAATTGAAAAAACGAAATAAAAATAAGAAAAAAAAACTTCGAGATTTCCATTAGAAATGTAATAAAAATGTACTAAAAAGTAAAAATAATTGTAAGACAAAAAATAATATACATATTCCAGAACAATTAAAACGAACATGATGTTAAACAATATTAATACTTATCAGAGTCGGCGCGAAAATCACACATTGCAACTAGGGCCGGATTATAGCCAAATGCCGCTGTGGGCTCAGTAATTTCTGCCGCCCTTGGAATAATTTATAAATTAGGTAATAAAAATTATAATCGAGTAATTGAAGTAAGAGAGGACATAAAAGTTAAAAATTAATTTTCAATTAAAAGTTAAAAAAGTTTTCAATTAAAAAATTTTTCATACATTTTTAAAACGTACCTAAATTTTATTATAATTCTATATATGTACATTATTTTTACATGTATTAATTAAAGTTTACATTTTTTACGACGCAATTTTAAAGATGCAAATTCATTTATTACATCATCGAAGTTTAAATTCTTTACTAACTGTTCTTCAATAAATATAACAGATAAATCATTTAAATCTTTTGGTGAGACATTGTTGATCTGAAAAAACAAATTTAATTCTTTTCACTGCAGGAAAGGAGCGTTCTGCTGAGCGAACTTTATTCGGCGCTAATCGTTCTTTTTTGGTTTTTCCCATCATGTTATCACGTTATTTTAATTGTGTTTTTTGTAGTATTGTTAGAGTTGGTTTACCCCCCATGTTACATTGAGTTTTTACTTTTGTTTGTTAAATGATCACAAAAATTAAATAAAGTGTACATTTATTCTTAATATATTATTTTCACCGTTAGCGTGCTTATTCATCAGATTCAGTATTCAGAATAGTTTCAACAGGTTATGGGCCCAGCACGCTTCCCGCAGTGCCCCAGTGCCACCCTGCTTTGAGCACCTTTCATCGTTTGGTACGACAAGAAATAATATAAATAATTCTTCGAAAAATCTTCTAAATTTTGTCGTATCAATGAGATACCGCTACTACAGTTTTTCGATCATGCCGACCAGCTATTGTCTCGTGCACACTTCCAGAATTCCCTTTAACTTCTAATATTATAAGCGTTTTGCCTAATAATAAAGAAACGTTCCGGTTTACACTTCGTTAATTTTAAATTCGTTTCTCGATTCCTCTGCTGACGCATGTTATTTGTAATCATTTGGAAATTTTTCCCTAAATCAATATATTCCCATTTTAACTTTTCTGTACATTAATGCTAGTTAAAAAATGATTATATCACATTCCTCTCCTACACTGCTGTGACTAAAACGCCATAATATGTAATAATATTTTGGAAATTTTAAGTATTTTTCAAAAGAAAAAGCTTTTCAATCTCATGCAGATTTGCCGCCCTTCGAATTTTGCCCGCTGTGGGCTGTGTTTAAAAGTAATTATCCCCTTGAAGACTAGTCTGAAATATATATATATATATATATATCGTTTTTTATCGAAATATATTTTTTTTTACTTTTCAGTGAATTATTATTAAAAATTTTCAGAGTAAATCTTAAAGTCGGTATTCCTTTTTTTTAACAATTTTATTTTTTAATGTTTACGTTTAATTATTAATAAAGAAATAGTCATCGTTTTTATTATTCGCTAAAAAAATAAATAAAAGCGGTATTATGGTTCATTTTATTTAGCAATTCCAGAATTGAAAGTTGTGATATTTTACCAAGCTAAAGCTAAAGTTAATATTACCGTAGAAACTTGCCAATCGTAACACGAGTGAGTCAAGTTCGTATATGTGGAATTATTCAATTATAAAACCCTAACAGTACTTAATAATAAAATTATCTTTTTGCATAAAATTAAAGAGCGAAAATTCTGCTCAACACGAAAAGAATAGCCAATGAGATTATGCCAAGTAATAGTAAATTAATGTACTAAAACATTCCTTCCTGAAGCACTTCGGAGAAAACGGTACTCGAATAAATTAACATGAACGCATTATTTCACTTGAGAAGTAATACAACAAGTGGCACCTGAAAAATGATTTGATTTATATATTACTGTGATAAAAATAATTCGCCGATATTGTAACAATTGTTTCAGCATTCGGTTCGCGGTTATTAATACAAAAATAAAGGAAAAGAAACATCTACAGAACAAGTAAAATTGCCGTAAGTAAACTCATTAAACATATACATATATATATATATATATATATATATATAACATTTTCTAGCGATTACTTAATATGCTGAAACCCATATTGAAGGGGTATATTTTGAACATGCAAAATGTCAACAAAAATCTGAAAGTATTACCTGTGTTGTACGTTTATTTTCTAAAGTTTCTTTTGGTTAAATAAGTTTTGTCGTAAAAAGTAGCGAAAAAATATTTAAAAATTGTATATGTATATAAGACGTTTCGACTTCAAACGTACTTCGTTTAATTTACCGATTTTTTTTAGCGCATATAAAGGCTATAACTCTGTATTAATTTTTTTGTAAGTGTTTCATTTATTTTATTGTGAAGCACACTATCAACTGTTGTTATCCAGTATTGTGAAATTTACAAGTAATTCCGAAATTGGAAATAATATGTAATAATAAATTAGTCGCTGATAAAATAATAAAGGATGAAAGGTTTATTGAGAAAAGTTTGAATATATACATGTATATACCCCTATTTTTTACTTAGCCGAAGCGGCTGCTGTTAGAAGAGTAGACGAGAATGTGGATGAGAAAGAGATTTTCGAGGATACGAACTGTGGTTTTTTCAAAGTTTAAAGAATATTGAGGCTGAAAAAAAAAAAAAAAAGAAACAACTGTTGACGGAAGTACACGGTTCTTTTTCCGAGAAAATCTTTTGAAATATTTTTTACCGGACGAATTTATATTAACAGAGTTCAACTTTTTTTCTGGCCATATATTCTCAGTCCAGTCTAGTCAACGTTTTAAATATCCTCGATCTAATCGTATCGCGGTAACTCATGCTGATCGATACGAAAACGATGCATATGTTCTGCGGAGGATACACACCTATTGTGAAGATACTGGATAAATTGTTGTGCCAACATGCAACAAATGTCCCCGGAATCACAACGGCAAACTAAAATTTAAAAAGACTATGGCTATAAAAAGTCAATCGTATGCGGAAGCTGCGGATGAAATAGCCAGAATAAGTAGAGAGATTTTAAAGTGACGATTACGAGACGGAATAATTACAATGCGAGAATCAATCTCCAATAGCGGAGATAACATATATGTCGATATTTGGTAGACGAGGGGATTTTCCCGCCAATAAATATCGTGAATAATAATTAAGAAAGAGAACATAAAGACCGTATCGTATCTCGAACTATAACAGTAAGTACATTAAATGAATTTTTACTCATTCGGAAGTAGCCGAAATATTTATTTTCATCATTACACAAGTCGGCGTGTAATGTTTTAAATGCGCCTTTCACAAGTTGAGCACCCCCCAACCTCAATGGATCGTAGGGTAAAGCGAGGCTTTATTAAGCAATTTTTCACTTGATCTGTCATAGTTCCTATACGATAAGTTAAAATTGCTTGCTATTGTCATGCATAAGCAATTTATTCCTTCTTAAAATAAGAAATTTATTTCTCAGCAATCTGGTTTAAGAGCTACAGTCGTTTTGCGATAAAGGCGATGGGTCGAATTAAGCAATTAGAAAATTAAGTCATGCAATGACGTGAATACTTACTAGGCATGTAATAAAATTGCTATTTTACAATTAACTTTTTATTTATAACCCATCTTAATGGTATCAGAGTGAAACAAAACACTTATTCCTTTATCAGTATTAAAAATATAATCAACATAAGTAAAACATTTCATACACTTAACTTTTGAAATAGACTCAGTATTTCTAATTAAAATCATACTTTTATAATTACGTAATGATCAATACGGTTTAAATACATAATAATATACAGTGAGCCACATTAATATTGGAACGGTAGGTTTGAAATTAAGACTTGTCGAAAAAAAAAGGAGGGAAAAGCTTTTAATTCAAAATTTATTCAAAAACATGAAAAAACAAAAAACACCGTCTCTTATAATTTATGTGGAAAAAAAAACAGAAAAAAAAAAAAGAAACACAGCCGCTGTACGATGAACACAGAAAGTATGAATTTGCCCGTCACATTAGTATTGGAACGCAGTGATGACGCGCCGGAAAACGTGGTCAAATCTGTGCAACGTGTGAGTCATGCAAAGTTGGACTTTCCCTGGTACACACTACGTACGTAATACGTAAAATAATATCAACCCGCAGGCAACACAGTATACCGTTGCGTTCCGTGCATAATTTAATTTCCCCAGTAAGAAAAAATTTTTCATCAATAATGAATCGAAAATCGCGAAATATTTCGTTTGACAAACGGCAATTAGTCATTTATCATCATGGAAAGAAAGGGTTTGTTGTCATATTCGATCAATTGGGTCGCGCTAATGAGCTTAGCAAAAACGAGCGTATTTAATATTATTCGACGATTTAAAGACGAAGAAGATCGAATCACTTCTATTCCGCAGAAAGGTCAGCCAGAAAATCTTTCAGTTCGGCAGTAGCGGCTAATAATGCGCGAGGTGAAATGTAACCCAAAAGTAAGTGCTCCGACATTAGTTACGCTATTGTACGAGAAGACTGGAAAAGAAGTTTCCGCAGAAACTATTCGGAGACTCATTAAAAACATGGGTACGATTCACGAACTGCGCGTAGCAAACCACTCATTTGCAAAATTAATCAGAAGAAGCACCCCGATTGTGCCTGGAAATATCAGTAGTTGGCCTCTGAAATTTTCTGGAATGATGTCATCTTTACCGACGAGTCTAAATTTAATATTTTCGGTAGTGATGGGAAAGCAAAGGTGTGGCGACAGCCGAACTCAGTACTAGATCGAAAACATGTTCTTCCAACAGTAAAACATGGCGGCGGGCATGTTATGGTTTGGGGATGTTTTTCAGTAGCTGCAGTAGGTTCTTTAGTGTTTATTGAAGGAAAGATGACTGCTGACACATGTACATCGACATACCGCGAAAAAATCTGCATATCAGTGCCGAAAAAATGGAGATCCGGAACAGCTTTAAACTATACCAAGACAACGACCGCAAGCATAAAGCTTATAAAACGCGTGCCTGGTTGTTGTTCAACTGTCCGAAGATCCTGGAAACGCCGCCGCAGTCCACGGATTGCAATCCAATCGAAAATTTATGGGACTACTTAGATCACAAAAAATACGCGAAGGCCATATTTCGAGCAAACAAGAGCTGCAAACTCTCGATTGCAAGAAGAGTGGGCGAAGATTCCGCGTGATTACCTCCAGAAATTAGTTTCTTCCATGCCGCGCCGTTTGGAGGCAATCATTGCGGTCAAAGGCTTCAATACCAAGTATTGATTTTCATTTATTAGATGATTTGTTGCCTTTTTGAGTAGCCATTTTTCGTTCTTTTAGTTACCGTTCCAATATTAATGTGACGGTCAAATTCTTACTTTTTGTGTTCATTATACAGCGGCTGTGTTTCTATTATTTTTTTCCGTTTTCTTTTTCACATGTATTATAAGAGGTGGTGTTTATTTTTCATGTTTTCGGACAAATTTTGAATTAAAAGCTTTTTCCTCACGTTTTTTTGACGAGTCTTAATTTCAAACCTACCGTTCCAATATTAATGTGGCTCACTGTATATATATATATATATATATATACATAAAAAGAAAAGCATTAATGTGACATAGAAAATTAATTATCGTTGTCGCTGTTGCATTTAATGCAAACGTAAGGAGGACTAGTATTTGGTGCACATTTTGTATTGACTATTCTTCACAAACTTGGCGCTGAATCTCTTTATCCCTTGGTAAACTTTTGAAATAGCCTTTGCAGCAAACCAGGCAAGCATAGTTATCTAAATTGCTTTCATCACTTGACTAAAAAACGTTTTTAGAAACACTTTTCTTCTTTTTTTTATCAAGCTTTTACTTTTGTTTTTTAACTTTTTTTAAATTTTTTTGGTTTTGTTTCTCTTGTAATGCATTTTTCTTTTTTCTTGAGCATCTGTCCGTTTTCTTCTTTCTTTTGATAGGTGTGTTTGGACCTGCCTTTGGGTATGGTTGAACAAGTTCACGAGAAAATACCTGAGGTGGGTGTAATTGTACGTTTTTTTTTTTTTTTTATAACTGGTACTGGCTTCTCCTTCAGGTTAACTAGTGAAGGTTGTAACACTATCAGGTTCTCTGTCATGTGCACTATATAGCTTGCTCTGAATAATCTTTTACCAACTGGACAGATTCTGGATCTGGGTGGTCGGTTACAAATGACGTTGAAAAATTTTTAACGCGCCCATAAGAAAAACTAACCAAAACTGATTTTTTACTTTTTTCTCGCAAAATCAACAAAACGTGCATGTACGTCACTCAATTGACAAATCGTTACTGTTGGTTTTGTGACGAGTTCCTTTTCCACTACCGCTACTTTTCACGATTTGTGTAGTTTTCAAAATATTTCGATTGTTCAACTTACCCCTATACCCAACTGGCCCCGTTCTAGCCTATTCAAAAATGTTTTGTTCTTTTCTTCTTCATTGCTGTACAAATATTTATAAATCAAATACGAAGAAATTACTTATTCCTTTATACATACATGTGTCTATTACTCCTCACAATGAGAAACTGCAATTATTTTTTATAGATGTGTGTTAACGTCACTGTTTCATCGCTGCTCGTGTGCGCTACAGTTCGGTGTTGATGGTGTTATCGCTAAGTCGAGGCGTGTTACCACACCACGAGCGTGTGTGTGTGTGTTCAGCTTTAATTCGCAAAATAATTATTAACGGGACGTTTTAAAGTGGGATTGTTATAACGTGTCAGACGCACGGGTGCATCGTTTGTATTATACCTGCGACTGCCACAAATGGCTCAGCTGTAAAGTCAGTGACCGGCTGTTAATTTGTGTATTCAAAATGGCTGAGCACAATTTTGTATTAGAATTATTTTTAGAAGAAAATGAAAGATGAAAAAATGTCGCTGCAGGAATTATCAGAAGAGCAGAACGCTCTGAAGTTCATGCAGTATTTATGTCACGAATTAAGGAAGGATATTGTAATTCCGAAGTCATTACTGGATGAAAAAAAATTTCGACAGTTTTTCCGTTTAAATATGAAGCAATTTGATTAAGTGTTTATATCCACAAAACTTGCTACATCATAAACATATGCAAATTTTGCGACCACTTCCACCAGTTTATTATCTTCTTCAGCCGTAAATAACACTTTTTGATTCATTATTCTTCAGAACACAATGAAAACAAAATAGGACCTTCTTCATCGATTACCTATGCGTCTGCGTCTGTACTGCTTCAGAAGTAGTGTAGCCGTCCCCGGCTATTCTCACTCAACGGCTGAAGTAAACTGTTGATGCAGATAAGGAATCAGTTCCATTACTTTCCACTATAGCAACATCTTGCGTCAAACACACGAGTCTCACGCGTTGTAGGAGACCCAGCTTTGTAAGGGGCAAATTAATGGAGCAAAGTTATTTCGGAGTGGAACTCTAAATTCTAAACTCAAAAACAAAAAAACAAAACAAAAAAAAAAAGTTAATACAGCGAGCTTATTTTTCAAATAAAAATCCATCAGTACATTAAAGCAATCATGTTTTTTTCTTTTTTCGCGCTATTTCAAACAGTTCCAAAAACTAATCAGTTATGTTTGTAATTTATAAAATTTTAATATATATATATATATATATATATATATCGTTCGTTCGTTCGTTAGCTCGATTACGAGCGTCGAGACTACCTATCTGTACGAATTTAGCTGTACAGAACAGGTAGCGTTCTTGGCAATTGCTATATGTAACGCTAGTGTATACGCGCAAGATTACACTCGGAACGGATAGTAGCCGTTTGTTATCGCGCTACAAATGTAGCCCGTTTGTGGGTCTGCTGTGTACTGACCTAGCGCGCATATAATGGGTGTACGTGGTGGGTTGCCGCTGCATTCCACGTGATTATTAGCGATTATTTATTTATTTAATTCTTGTAATAAGTTCGTCGTCGCTCGGGATCGAACCCGTGAGACCTCCATATCGGAAGTCAAGCGCTCTAGCAACTAGACTATCGCGATGACTATATATATATATGTACATAATTTGACTTTTATCTTACTAATGATTATCGTTATATTCAAAAAAAAAAAAAAAAGGTAAATTATGTTGAAGTTACTGGTCATATTATTGGTATTATGTTGTTCATGTTTGGAGTCGTTTTCAAAAGAAGTCAATTTTGGAGACAAAATTAAAGACGCTGAATGGCTAATTAAACATATTAACAATTTACCTGGTAATACATGGAAGGTAATACACTGAATATTGTCTTATTATTTTAAATACTGATAACTTTACATGTTTTTTTTAATATTGAACACACTGAGTTTTATTTAAAACCGTAGTTTTGAAATTTGCTTAAAAATTACCTTTAATTTTCAGCGGAACCCATCAAGTCAACTATGGAAGATATTATTTTTGATTTCTTAATGTAGCTAAATGTAAACTTTATTAAACGTCATATATGGCGATGCCATGAAACTACCGAATCTGTCACAATTTTCCACTACCATTAATGCCGCATGTATGCTCAAACCAGTTGATGATTTTAATTGGTCGACCCAGCGTGTTCTTGATCTACCTTTTGCCCTCTTCCCGTTCATTTTTCCAGTAATAATCTGACGTTGTAGAGAGCTGGCGTCTCGCGCCACTTGTCCGAAAAAACTCAAAAACCTTTTTCCTATCTTATCTGCTAAGCGCATCTGTACATCGGCAGCTTGTTTAAAATGTAAACATTCGTTTTACGGTTCATCCATGATATTCTCAACAATTTCCTATACGCCCACGTTTCGCCTGCACATGTGGCGATTGGAAAAATTAGGCAGTTTAACAAATTCAACTTTGTGTGTTCAGTAACAAAGTTGTGTCTTTCCAAATCTTCGTCAGTCTAATGATTGCACTGCGCGCTATAGTTAGTCGCCGTTTTATGTCAAGAAAAAAAGTGATATCCTTTATGGAAAGATTAGAAGATCAATGCAGAGATTATGGACTACTTATAAATAGAACTAAAACTAAAATTACGATAATAGACAGGAATGACAAAGCCAAACATGATAGAGACTATGCGGACCTGATATTTCGGATAATTTTATATATCTCGCGTCAGCATTAACTAAAAAAAGGTAAGTTGCGATGATGGTCAGTGTAAGCTGGCCGAAATGTTAACCCATAAAAAGTATTCGTAACACAGTTGTATCTGCAATTTATTTATTACGAGTATTCACTGTGAACGATTTAAACATTTATTAACATTATATAAAGTTAAATGCAATACTGTTGGAACTATAGATATATATATTTCACAAAATAATCAATTCACAATATTATTTATTTATGTTCGGTGTAATATTGTAAACTGATCATTTTGTGAAAAACGTTAGTTGCTTTGTTGATGTTGAATAATAGCTGAAGTCCAATTTGATGATCTGCTCGAATTCCTGTTGCGTTCGCTAAGCGCTACGAGTACGTCTTCGATATTAGCGAATCATTTAGAACGCATTAAGAAGCATACACACTCCCTTACAACAACAATAGCTAATGAGATCGAGCGTTTAGGGAACCAGGGACTTCGCTACTTCAACCGAGCTACCAGGAGTAAATTATGCATTTTGCACTGCGAAACTGTGACCGCGCTTCCACTATTTTATCAAAGAGATATCACATTCACACGCCTAATTTATAAATACGTTTAGCGAAATGTGCCGCTAACCGAAATCCGTCAACTGTAGCAAATTACATCGACAATTTAGGAAAATTTTTTCTGTGAGCAGACATATTTACTTTTAAATAGATTTCTTAATGTGATATTAATTCTCTTCTAACCAATGTATTTCAATTTTTTTTATTATAAAACGAAGGCGCTGTTGTATACATTTCACACCGGTTTAGTGTCATGTTACTTAATAATAATTTGTAATTATTTATTTATTTATTTATTAAATTAATTTTGCATCACTCCGTTTTGTTGTTCACATAATTTTTTTTACTTTATCGAAACGTAAGTATCAATTTTTTTTTATACATAGATTTAATTTTTGATTTTTTGAAATGCTAAAAAAAAAAGTGGCTTCTTAATTTGTTTTCGCTTATATGTGTATAACGACGCGTCCAATTGTATGCCGAGTTAATTGTGTCCAGAAAAGTACTAGGAAAAAAAAAAAACGAAATTCTTTAACGATATATATGACACGTTCAATTTTCATAAATTAACAAAATGTAAGATATTCTAAAAATAACTTGAAAATTTTAATGTGCATTAAATCTGTGACTGAATAGAAAATGTATTCAAAATTTTAAAACAATTATCACAAAACATTCCGTTAATAACACAGATCATCTAGAAGCAGGCTACTTCAAAAAATATTAAATTTCTAAATAGGTAAATACACTGACCCTGTTTTTTGATTCGCTCAGCCCGCTTCACTGCAAAAAGACAGAAAGGTCTTTCCGCTTTCGTTCATCTACCTTGATTTTTTGCGCAATGTCATTTGCCACATATTTAGTCCATTTCACAATTTCTTACATAATTCTACGACATTTTTAACGTCCTTCGTTTTGATCCTCCCGATTTTTCAATCTAGATCGTTGCGCGGTGATTTTAGTTTTTTCAGAGTTTAATTTCAATTCTGTTTTTTCACATTTCCATTGTAGTGAAATGAACGATTTCTTCAAACTAATACGTTTACTAATGAATTAAATGAAACTGATAGCTTTTTCTGTTCAGCTGCAGTGGTGTGATGTTCAAGGAGTAGGAAACCAAAAAGAAATTTATCACGACTTTTTCGATCACATGCCATGCAGGAAAGAACAACCGCAGAATTGATCAACGGCTGATTCTCCGCCGCTGTTTCCTTTGGCCCTCGACTGTTCTTTCGATATACAAACTATTCTGCATTTACATAATTTTGTCTAGTAACACGGAACCTTCCAAAGGAAATTACAGAACCTTTCTGAGAAAAAAATGCGAAATAGTTGAAAAGATTGCTATTGAATCTTTCTCTTTCCCTAAGACCAAGATTATTTGTTTTGGAAAGCCACTAGAAGACTTTAAACACCCTTTTCCGCAGAATGCGTGACGAATAGGGTTGTCGGCTTCATACTGAAAAAAAAAAGAAGGCAAGTATTGTATTCGTGAGAGAGAGGGTGGAATTAAAATTGAATACTACTAGAGATGGAAGCAATGAAAGACGCAATAATAGGAATGATCGCCGGGGATGAAAGAGAAAGAATAAATGAAACATTATATGGAGTAGGCAAACCAAGATTCAGGAGTTGTCTGTAGAAGTGAGAGTGTTCTATAGATAAAAACGCGCATTCGAAGAATATGTGATTTTGCAAAGTAAATCAGAATCATCCGGATGTAAAGAACAAAAAGGAGAAGAGGACATAGAAAAACGAAAAGAGGATGCAGGAAGTCGACTATGGTCAAGGCGAAGCCTACAGATTGAAGAGATAAGAAAGCGCGAAAGATACAAGAAGTCGTAATACCAAGGATAAGGAGGAGGATGAGTTTGGATCTTGAAATAAAAGAATTCAGGATTAGAGAATATCTCGAATCTGTTTTTCAGGATAAATGTCCAATCAGACTGATAATGTTTCTGCAAAGCAGTATCTGACTTCATATCGTGTAATAAAAACACATACTCGAGATGATCAGCAAACAAGTTAGCTTCTTATAATCGCTCGATCATTAACCGGAAATAAACAGTTACCTGCAATTATCTCTTCTGGACTTTCGAACAAATAGCTCTGATTTACAACTGCGCAATGTTGAAGAAAAAAGGAAATAGGCTTTCGATCGAAGTGACATAGCGCGCGTGGACATAAAATCTTCGATATTGCTAGGAGGCCTGATCGAATTCGACATATATGACGGCCCTTATAAATTCCCTGATCATTCCGTTTGTAAACCACATCTTTTCCCATATTTCGAATTACGATTTTTCCCGAAAATTACCGATTGATTAAATCTAGAGGAAACTTGCATTCCATCACTGGCATAATTTTATGCTTTCCATATCGAAATATTACACCATAGTTAAACATAATGCGAACACTGATGAGAGTGTTTCTTTTATTAGCTTTGAAACTTCTTTCATCTTTGAAAACAAAGTTTACCTCATCCTAAGTAATAAAAAAGTGTGCGCACTCCTCGACACGACAAGTTGGAAAAATAATGAAAAAATAGATTAAACTAAGGTAGTTACATAACACACTATGAATGGATGTGTAGCTTCAGAAAGAATATTGAAGATAACAAAAAAGTAATGTCATGCGCCAGCTTAGGCATTCTAGTCGGAATTGACAAGAAATCTTTTATTAAAATAAGTATTTTACAATATATTAAATAACTGATAAAACTACAATGATTTTTTTAGGCTGATTTGTCCTTTAATCCTGAAATGACTCTCCGAGATTTCTCAGATACGCATCTCGGATTGAAAGGTTTTCGAAAAGGTTCCGGTCAAAATAAAGCAAGATCCTTCAATCCAGTCGTAAATTTTATCGAATCAACAAATTCAGAAAACGATGATACAACATCAGAAACCGATGCCAGCGGCTTACCACTACTCTACGATGCTAGAAAAAAGTATCCGAAATGCTCTACCTTAAAAACAATTAAGGATCAGTCCAATTGCGGTTCATGCTGGGTAAGTCTCTATCCTTTTAAATGTACTGGGACAAGAACCCCCTTACAAATTGTAATTTACGGAAAAATATAATGTGATGTAATGATATATAATTTATGTGAGAAATGTGTATTGATGTTTCATAATTTGTGTACATTCCTCTCCCCCACTATATTAAAAACAAAGTTTGAAAAATTTACAAACAGTGTCGGTAAAGACTTGTATACCAGAACGTTAGAATTTATATTTACACCTTTCATCGCTACAATAAAAATAAGTTTTGCGTCGTACAAATCCGGAAAATTTAAAATTCTGTGGTGAACGTATAAACAGTATGTGATATGCGAATGGGCGTACAATGTTTGCTGTTTATTGTTTATTTACAATTTCAGATGGTATATATATACTAGCTGTGTCCCACGGCTTTGCCCGTGTAGTAATGCTTATTTAAATCTGTACTTGGAAATTCATAAAAAAATGTTTGTTTTATTTGGAATTGTATTTACGTAAAGATTCTTTCTCTTTTAGGGAAACATGTTTATCACCGTCCAACAGAAAATAGTCTTCAAGTTTCACATTTAGCTGAAAATTATCGATTTTTCTATAGCCTGTTCGTAGTTATTTAACGAAAAGTTTTGCTCAACTAAACAGCACACAGCCGTTATTTTGAAAAGGCCGAGTTATTCACACGGTGATCTCTCGTAGTTACATATTTAAGAGAACATCTTTTTCAATCATATCTTTCAACCACTCTGTCTTGAACTTTTAATTAAAATTAATTTATTAACGCAACAGTAAACTGCAGTAATTGAGTAAGGATTTTAAATATTCCTGGTAGAAAATTATTAAAAAAAAGTGAAAGGCTAGGATGGCTTCTAAAAAAAAACAAAAAAAAACAATTGATTAAAAAAATTGATATAGCGGTTTTGGTCCAAAACTTTGAATATTTGGCATATCAGTTAAATACTCTATTTTATTTCTATATGTTCTCAATTAAGTCCAATAGTATATGGCTTAAACCTCTCCCAGTTTTTATACATATATTGTATAATAAATTTTCGTATTTCTACTCCCCTAATAATTCATTATTATACAATAAATAAGATAGAGACGAAAACAAACATGCACCATCCCTATCTATGTATTTTACATAATGAATAACTATCGTATCATCAACACGCATATTAATTCTACATTCACAATTACAGTGAATATATATATAAATAAAACAGACGAAAGTGAAAATTAAAGAAATAACAATTATTGAATAAACATTTACAACATAAAAAAATATGATACGTAAATTTGATAATTAATACATTTGCATTAGATATGTTACCTGAATCGCTTGAAATAATATATATAGAATAATTCAAAAACAAGAAAAGAAAAGTAAACCGTCGCCTTTGCCGGTAATTTCCGAGGCAGTAGTGACAGAAATAAATAAAAAATAGTAAAAAGAAAGTAAAGAAGTTAATTTTAAAAATGTATACGGCTGTTTTGCATGGTCAGGCAATTTACAAAAAGTTGTTAAATGATTTAAAACAGCACATATAACGGACAAAAATTACGAAAACAAAATAATTTCAATGTAAACGATACGAAAAGAATATGCAAATGGAAACAAATTTGAAACGAACGCAGACAATACAGAAAAGAATTGATTGGTATAATAAAAACAGTTTAATTTTCCCCGGCAAAGTCAGAATAAACACATATTGTTTACGCTGTTATTAAACACTAAACAACCCCCAAAATAAAGAAAATAAATCGGAAAGAAAACATGATGAATCGCTCAAGATAAAAAAAAACATAGGAATCAAATTAAACCACCATTCTCTCCTTCTGAAATAAGCAAATAATAACAACACAACTTAACGCTATGACAGAAGCTTATTGGCAAGATTGAGTCTTGTTGTTCACAAACCGTTCTTTTCACAGTGAACTCGGGTGAATAGGCAATGGAAGAGAATTCTTTTTGGTAATGTTGAACGAAGACATCCGCCACACCGCTCGGGTCTGATATGACCACGTTATTATGGATTAAGGGGATTGCAGGGCTGGCTCGGCTGAGATTGGATGTTAATTGGATGATGGATGAAACGAAAGTACTTTGCCTTAATTATGAACCGTGCTTTGGCACGCAGTTTTTTGAACTTAATTAGGTCACTGATTAACTTCGATGCTTTGCACTTTATAAGCGCTCATTTGCTGTTTCGTATTGTAAAAGCGACTTTACTACACCACAGGGAACACAACGACGACGAGATATGGGAGAAGATTTGGGTATCGTCGCATCAGCAGCAGTAAAAACTGCTTCTAAGAAAATCCTGATATTCTCTTCTACAGACATTCTTGGCTGGTCAAGATTCGTCTTGGTATTTATTAAGATAGGGAAGTGATCGCTAAAACAAAGATCAGGCAGTACAACAGCCTCTAGGTTAGGGTGAAGCGCCGTGGAGGAAAACGCTAGGTCACTAACAAACTAATGTGTAGTCTCTAGGAGCAAAGGAGAGATGTAGGTTCAGTATATTTTATTATTGCTGCCTGATGTACAAAGTATGTTTGTTTAAATTTCACCCTATAAGTGAAATTTTTCATTTTCTACTATTTCAGCCGAATGAGCTTGTTCTAGTTTAGATATTCCGAAAACTGTGGTAAAACCCGGTATATTCTAGCACGACAGGAACAGTGTTGTCGCTGATAAATAGAAGAATATTTATTTTTCGTCGATCCCCTTGATAATTCGAAACAGACATGCATGAAACAAACAATAACCTCAACGAAACGTAAAAGTTAAAACAACTAATTACAGATATCACATAATAACGAAGAATAAAAGTCGGGTGTGGGAACACATGATTTCATTGTAAAACTATTAATTAAAACGAGTAAGTAGTAAATAAATGTTGTAACCATCCCGAGTTCAAAAAATTTAGACTTGTTACAGCTACCCGTTTTTGAATTATGAAAAAAATTACTCCAAACTCTCTAAGAGCAGTGTCTCTTTGATTCAACTAGCCGTAACCAAAATATTCGAAATTTTAATTTTTACATTTTTAAGTTATGCGCCGTACATACTACCCATACATACACACGCCACGAAAAACGACTTAAAAACGGATCTATGGGTGGTCGAAATGGATATTTCCGTTAAAATGTGAGATTCAAAGTACTCTGCGAATACAGTACTTCCCGTCCATCATCCGAATAAGGAGAGGTAATCATGGGTGGTCGGAATATTCTTCGAAATACGGCATTAAACAATTTCTCACGATTACAATACTTCCTTTACTACATAAAAAGAAGTAAAAAATCGGCACGATTGTGCTGTATTGCAAATTGAACCAAATCGTACAACATATGGATTCTAGCAACACTATTCGCGGCTGTGCCAGTCTTATTATTAGCGCGAGTGCAAAGTTTTCTGGCAACTGCGAATATACATATTTTGTCAAAACAATTTGCAAATAATAATTTTTTGGTTCATTTTTCGTTTCCTTTTTACTTTTTTACTAATTTATAAATTTTACTCTTTATTTAAATAACACGTTATCGCCATTACGACTCGTCAAAGTATTATTCAAAAAGTGTTTATAAACAAAATTTGAAAAAAAGTCAAGAAAACAATAACCGAATGAAAACCGTAATTTTTGCAAAACGACTTTGTAATACATCTCCCCGTTATATAAAAATGTTTTTTCTGTTGTCGGATTTTATTCGGATTTAAAAATACACTAATAAAATTATAAATAATATAATGAAAAAGCTAGAAGTAACTATTTTTAATTTTTTGCTCTTTCCTACATTACACAATTTGTTTCTAATGTTCTATGTTCCTGAAGCCTCAATTCAGTAGACGCCGCTATCCTTCCGATTTTTAATTGTTTTTCTTGGTGAATTTTTAAAAAAAACTGAAACGTTCGCGTAATGTTTTATGTGAGAGGTACATTTAATTCTTTTTAAAGTCAAAAACATTAAGAATACTTATTCCTTTAAATCTTCGTTACAATGGTCAAATTCGTTCTCTTTCTTAGAATCTAAGTAATAATACATTAGGTCACTGGTGATCATTGTTCTAGTTATTTCAAAATTTATTCTCTTAAATTTTACAATTTAGGTGGTTTGTATTTTTTCCACACTTTGATGACGAAAGTGCACCAAAGCAAAACCAATTTTGTAGCTACTACAAAAGAAGCTATGGAATATTGCAAACGTTTTTTTTAATAACTTGATTTTTGTTTTTTTTCGGTATTCTAGAGACAAATATACACATTGATTTTTAAAAAAACACACCAAAAAAAAACAATCTAGTAACTAATACGGTCTGTGGTATTTTTGATTGTTTTTGTAGCTTGATTTTTACATTTTTCAAAATTTGTCCCTTTAGTTTTCAAATTTCAAGGGTATCATAATTTGCATTTTAGCAATGAAAATACGTTATTTTAAAAAAAATGGACTCTCTATCTCACGCTATGGACTCTTTTTTAGTTTCCGGTCTTACTGCTTTGCGAGTACATTTTTTCAAATGTAACTCTTGAAATTTCAAAATGTTTGGACTTTTGTATTTTTCCGATTTTACGTGTGTGTGTGGGGGGGGGGGGGGGACAACGATTAAAAAAAGGAACAATTTTGCAGCCACTATAGAACGGGCTGTGGAATTCATGAACATTTCCTTTCTTAAAAATTGATTTTTATTCTTTTCCAAATTTAAACACCGTAATTTAACAGTTTCTTGTGGTTTCGTATTTTTTTTTTTATAATCTGATAAAGAAGATACGTCAATTATAAAAAAAATTAACTCTTTCGCTACTATAAAACGGGCTGCACGATTTTTAGCCTTGCAGCTTTATAAATATATATATATATATATATATATATACATGTATGTTTTTGTTTATTTTTTTGAGATCGCGGTAGGATATTTTTAAAAGTTCAGATGCAGTTCTGTAATATAGAAGCTAAAAAAGAAATTAATTTAGTTCATGTTATAATTATTTCTTATCGATGACTGAGCGCTGATCTAAACGAACATCATTAACTGTACAACATAAATGATGATTTATGCTTTATATGCAGGCGGTATCCATAGCCTCAGCACTAAGTGATCGATTTTGCATCCAAAGTCATAGCAAGATATCCGTAAATTTATCCGCTAATTACTTCGCGGCTTGTTCAAAGAAAAACTACGGTTGTAGAGGAGGCTACATGGATGTAGCGCACGATTTCTTGGTTAGCGACGGATTAGTTACAGGAGGTGACTACGAATCGGATGAGGTAAGTTAAAAATTAAAAAATTATTCGGATGTTTTCGTATTTTTTTTTCTTCCGCGCTGTGTACAGCAGTTAGGCTAGGAGCGCGGCCTGTAAGTTTATTATATTTCATAAAACAGGTTTATTGATTTGAAAAAATCGAGAAGGGATATGCAATGGATGGAGAATCCTGGGATAGGAGTGATAAAGGGGAATATTGCGGAGGGAAGCTAGGGCATAGGTTAAGGATCTTTAGACATTTGGTTAGAAGGTGGAGGAAGGTGATAAGAAATTCAAACCGGTCACCTATTGGTGGAGCAAGCTTCTGAAATAGAGACAATGAACGTATAGATATATTAGTGGTAATGAAGCGAGAAGTGTCTGCGGCGTACATTTGTGTGCACGATATATATTAAAAAAGATTTGAAAAACTTTTAGCGTAACGAAAGAATAAAAATATACTTGGGATAATTTTATAACACAGGAAAAAATATTATATTCGATATGGAACTTAGTGTTGGCAACGTTAGTATTGCGTGTTCAGAGGTCTTTACAGTGGAGCGCGATCGAGAACGGCAACGACCATAAGTATTCTAACAACAAAATACTATGAATGAAAAAAAGAAGTTTTTTTTTAGACTGCCTTTATTTTTTTGTTTTCGATACGTCTCTTGTTCGGGGGGTGGCTAGAGACGATTTCGACGTTTTTTTTTTTTTTACAATCAAGTTGTTGTTCTGGAGATTATCTCCCTTTATCGCACACACATACATGCATGCAGTCTCTCGCTCGCACGTTGCAACCCTGATCTGCTCGTGCTAGCGCGTTTTTTCTTCGAACATTCTATGTCTCGTAAACTACCAGGTTTCTTCTACCTGTCTCTTTCTATACATTTAACATCAATGAATCTTAGAATGATTTCGTATATATCGCGAAAAAGTATTTACAAAATATAAAATATTAAACCATATATGTATTTTTTTTTTTTTAATGCGATTACGAAAGATTTTAAAAATTTTTGAGAGAACCATCAGAGTCCGAGGTTGTATCCTACAAACAGATGAAATCTCTCACAGCTGCGGAAATATGTGATGTACATGAAAAAGTTGAACAGTTAGATTCGTGTGTTACAGAAAGAAAAAAGATGGAATATTACAGGCAAAAATATAATTTTTTAATCTATAAAGATATGAACAAATTAAGCAAGATTATATTCGAAAATTAAACAATAATTATATACATTTTACACAACTGGTTCAGATTTTTGAAAAAAGTTCATCATTACCAGTACTTCAAGTTAAGAGGGGAAGACAGAGGTAGATAGAGAAATAAATTAAATAAACGTAAATCGAAAAAGATCGGAAAAAGACGAAAAATATGTAGGAAAAAAATATATACAATAGAATGAACGAACGAACGGATATCGAGGGAAAAGGAAAAAATATATACAATAGGAGAATGAATGTATCGAGGGAAAAATATATACAAATATATACATATAAATATTTACAAAATTGTTAAAACGAATGAATTAATGAATTTTTAATCCGCGCGAATTGTACGTTGACAATCGATACAATCTTTTACTTTCATACAATTTCGAGTACTATGTCGTAATGTATCGTCATCGAAATAATATTCTTCATCATTCTCATGTTCAAAACATGGTAGAAGTGATTTTATCATATCATCCTGTTTTAATCTATCTGGTAAAAATATATAAATGTCTCCAACACAACTCGGAAATAATGTAATTATCATTTCTTTGGTGACTGTAATGAACAACTGACTTAAATCATTTATATTGAGATTATTCATAAGCTTCAGCGGATGGATAACATGATCATACCAGGTCTTTATCACCATAACGCTTTTCACTGCACAATGAAAACTATCATTTTCATTATGGTGTTTACAAGTTACCAAATTGCTTATACCAAAATACTCTTCATGTAGAACCTCAATACTAGGCATTCGAAAGACATGATCCATATTAACGATTTCATAGTCTAAGTCACGCAACAATTCAGACTTTTCGTTAAGTTCCATTAGTGTAAGTTTAGCATATACTGTTAAAATATATACGCGAGCTCTCGGTTTTTGGGACAATATCGTGAATATATCGCGTGCCATGAATATTTCTTCCCGACAGGGAAATAATGAAGGGTTTTTCAAGTAATAACTCACTGAAGAACATTGTAAATGCGGCATTTTTGATGCATGCCATGCTCTGCTTGGTTTATACAGCGTATGCAAACACTTCCCGCCAGACATATCAATCATTGCTAGTTCGGTTACTCGGAAACTATAATTACAATCTATATGGATGCTGATATCTACAAAATATTCCGCTACATCCACTTGTTCTGATAATAATACGGGATCAACGATTTTACGTACAAAATATGTTGATTCTTCTGATGTATAACCATCATCACATTGTGGTGTTGGAGGTGAAGAAGACGAATGCGAGCCGCTATCACTCGAAAATGAATTCTGAATAAATTCAGCGGTTTTAATATCAATCGGATCGGCATTGTTATTCATGTTTGAATAATATTTTTAACTTTTTACTAAAAACGTAGAAAATTATTACTTCTAAAGTTAAGGCAAATCTTTAATAACGCGTGAAGAACACAGATTCTACAAAATGCACACGTTTGACATAACACTAATACTGACTGCACGATCAGATCCGTTCGACAATCTAGCTCGATGCTTACCTTTGAAAAAGGAGGGCTGCACCAGAAAACAGAAAACCCACATTCCTTTGGTGAAAGTTGGTTGTAGGTGTGCACGGTCGAAGTTTGCAGATGTTCTTTTGGATATATGTGTTTGTGTGTATGTGTGTACATGTGAACAGGTTTCGACGAAAGATATGAAGGGGAAGATCCCAGCAGACATAATATTGATTGTCACACGAAAGAATTCAAGGTCATGACAACATGCATGTAAGGATATGAGCAGCGCATTTTTTCGTTACGACTGTGTGCAGACATAATAGAGAGGGGAAAAAATATGTATAATACAAAATACTCAGAAAAAAAATATTTAGAGATTGAAATAAATAAAAATATTCTTAAACTAATAGACTCGGAAAAAAATTAATATGAATGATATGGAAACCAGCTCTAGCATATGTGAACGTGGGAATGGTTGGTTAGGTTTCACTGTAGCTTCGGATGGATGTAGTCATGAAAAATAATACGAAAGATTTGTAATTTGTGTAGGATGGATAGGGGAGGGAGAAATTTTGAAACTGTGTTAAATAAAAAAATATACTTGAATTAATTTTATTACCCATGTTTGGAAAAAATTTTTGGAGGTGAAAAAATATACTCAGAATAATTCAGTAATACTTAGACATGAAAAATTATTATGAATGATGTGAGAACTAACGGTAGCATTTGAGTGCGAGGGAATATGTTGTGTACAATCATATTGATGAAGACTTCGTCGGATTTATTTTTTGAACCGTAGAAAAAAATATAAAAAAATTATGGACAGTCGGAAGAAATGATCTGAAGTAAAGAAAATATACTTTGGTTAATTCTATAATAGTTAGATTTGAAAAAAAATTATTATGATCGATATGGAAACTAACTGCAGAGGGTGTGTGCACATTCATGGCAGTGAAGGTATCGAGAGATTTATTTTTAGAATCGGAGAAAAAATAAAAATTTATCAACAGTCGGAAGAAATGATCGGAAGCATAAAAAAAATATAATTGGAATAATTCCATAATATTTGGAATTGAAAAAAGTTATTATGAACGATATGGGAACTAACGACAACAGATGAGTGTGTGGGAATGGACGGTGGGCATTCATAGCGGTCACATAAAAAAATAATTACCTCTCAATATGAAATGACGGAAGCGTCGGGAGCGTCGATCGGGGGTTTAATGGTCGTAGTAAAAGTAAATAGAATGCTATATATTAGATATTAAAACAGCGGCAGCGGTATGTGCAGGATTGGATGTTAAGCTACCATAGTGTGTAAGATGATGGAAGGATAAGAAAAAATAAATAATGTATATTATAATCGATTGGAAAAGAGGGTGGAAAGGGTAAAGGAGACTAAGGATAGTTTTTGAGTATAGAAATAATTGATTTGTTAATTTGTAAATGTTTTGGATAACCTTGTAAGTTTAGCCAACAGAGCAGGGATTGGGTTGTTATGTGAAAAAAAAATAATAATTAAAAAAAATACTATAACGCGGTGATGATTGCATGCAATGCTATGATCGGAGAATTTTTCGTCGCGGGTGCGTCTATACTTGTAAAAATACGAAAGATCCTTAAAAAATTGATCAGTGTATGAATAATAATATATACTTAGGCTTTGAAATATTTTTAAAAATGCGGTATCCGCAAGCAAACAATGAGTGCGCGGGATCGGCGCGTGCGCTTTCGCGGAGGCTAACGGTATGTTAGATATATGCGCGGGATCGGGACGTGCGCCATGGCATATGGCAGTAAGATCAGGGAATCGGAAAAATAAAAAACATATTTAGGCTAATTTTGAAATTTCCATACTTAGACTTTGAAATATTAAAAATAATCTCGGTATCGTGAACATGGGAGGCATGCGGAGGAACGGCGTGTGCGCTTTTGCAGTGGAGAACGTTATGTTAGATATATGCGCGGGAACAGTGCGTGTGCTTTCGCATTTGTCTGTACGATCGGGGAATCCGGTAAATAAAAAAATATAGTTAAGTTAATTTTATAAAAAAATTGTGGTATCGTGAACGGAACGCTTGTGCGGATGTGATATCGCGGCGGAGATCGGAATATGCGTGGGAACGGCGCGTGCGCTTTCGCGGTGGCGACCGGAGCGTGCGCGGGATCGTAATATACATGTGTGAGGGGCGAACGGGGGTGTTGGGTTAAATTTTAGCTTTAAATACCATACTTGGGTTACATTTTGGAATTTTCATACTTAAGCCCGGAATTTTGAAAACCGCGGTAACGCAGTGGGCGGGAGGGGGGGTCGGAGACTTGGGTTACATTCAGACATTAATTAATTTACTTATGTTAATTAATAATCGGTTCAGTTTATCGGAAATGTGCAGGGGAACGCACGGGGGGGAATTTTGGGGAAATTGGGGGAAACTTGGGTGAATTTTCGGCGTCGGAATAAAAAATTGGGTTAGTTTTTGCCTCCCTGATGAAATACTTACGTTACTTTCAGCCCTCTGCACGCGTTTAGGGGTTGTGACGTCAGAGCTGCCAGTCCCCGCATTTTTTAACTACTCCGAGCCTTGCAGGAGTCCATTTTGCAGGTGATTTACTTCTGATAATCTGCCTTCCACTTTGACCTTAAAAAAAAGATCCGACAAGAAGTTTGCTTAAAAAGGGGGTAATCGACCCCGAAAGCCCCAACCGTAAATGGTGAGCAGTATTTTTTGATGTGATGTAGTGTCGAACGCCTTAGATAAATCAAAAAAGACCGCCATTAGATGATGTTTGTAGACAGAGGTCGTGGTCTATTGTTGCTCGGCTTTTGCGGAAGCTACACTGGCATCTGGATAGCCGGTTTTGTGATTCCAGCTCTCACGTTAGTCTGCTGTTAACTATTCTCTCCAATACTTTTCCGAGTACTGATGTTAGTGAGATCGGTCTGTAGCTCTCCACTTAATGTGGATTTTTGATAGGTTTTCTGATTGGAATTGTTTCTGCTATCTTCCAGTTTGGCGGGAGATGTGACGATGTCCACAATTTGTTTAGCATTTCGAGCATTAAGTGCTGAAATGTTTTCGGCAGATTCTACTAGAATATGAATACCATCGTGTTCTGGTGAGAACGGTTTTGTTTGTTTTATAGCTCTTTTTAGTTCTGCTATAGAGTGACACGTTATATGGTTCTTGATTGGTTGAGGAAAAGTCCTTCGGCTGAATTCGGTCTACCTGGTAACATTTTGTGAACCGAGGATGCAGATTTTCGTCGCTGGAGGCGAATGCGAAGTATTTGGCGAATTCTGCCAGAATAGTGGTCAGGTCGGTTATTAGGGAATTTTTTATCATGAACGTCGACAGTGTAGAGAAGGTTGACGATCCTTCTATTGCTTTTACTTTCTTCCAGATTTGTCTTAGACGGTAATATTGTAGAGACGTAAGTTGCCCAGGAATTTTTTTTCGCTTGTTTTAATGTCCATCTCGCTTTGGTTCGTAATCGTCTATAATTAAGTAAGTCCTCTTGTGAGTGAGTTCTTCTAATGATGCGTAGTGCTCTTCTTCGGTTTCTAACAGATTTTTTACATTCGGAGGACCACCATGAAACCATTTTTTTTTTCGAACAGTTGAAAGACGTGATGAGGAGCACGAGTGAGCTGTTGTGACTATTGCCTGGGTTACATTTTGTACTCCAAGGAAGATGTTACTTGTAGGCACTAGTTCTTTTCCTATTAATCTGTCTAGTATTCCTCTGAATTCCGACCAGTTTGTTTTCGACGGGTTCTCCATGCGAGTGGAATTATATTATTAATGTATGTTGGAACTGGAGTTCGTCCGTATATTATGGTTGAGACATGATCACTTTCCGCTAGGTTCGACTGGTGGAAAATATGCAGGCGGCTGGTCAGTTGCGGTGAGATGAACGTTAAATCTATTGTCGACCATTTGTGATGCGAAAAATTGAAATGTGAAGGTTCTCCGGTGAGCAGCTGTGGTAAGTTAGCACTTTCGATTACCTCTTGTAAAATCCGACCTTTTTTGTTGTATTTTTCTCCGTCCCAGCTTGGTGAATATGCATTGAAATCGCCTGTAAGTATTAACGGCGGGAGAATGCATTGAAGAGTGTTAATCAGCTGGTCGGTTTGTATTTTTTGATCAGGGGAAATGTAGACAGTGAAAATTGAGAGAGGACTTGGAGCAAAGATGATGACTGCAACAGCCTGTATGTCTGATGGAAGATCAATGTGCTTGTGCTTAATATTTTTTCGGACCGCTAGCAGTACTCTCTAGTGAGCGCATCCTCCCGGAACTGCTTTTGATTGAAATACGTCGACACTTTTTATTACCAAAGGTTTGTTCGGTGTTAGATGTGTCTCTTGAATGCATAAAACGAGAGGATTATACTTGTTAATTAGTACCTTTAGATCCTCATAGTGGGTATGTATACCGTTAGCGTTCCATGAAAGTATTACACGCTCCATTTCTAAATCTTTGGGATTTTATTGGTTATCTACTGAGGTTGAAAGTATTAATTCTAGGGCTTTCATAATTTTCGTAATCCTGATTTTTGTTTGTCGGTTGGTTATATGGGCGTGACAGAATTTTAGTTGTTGGATTAGGCTGGTAATATCGTTAGCGAGTGCGGTCGCTATGAAATATACGTTTTGCGATTTTTTGCACATATCGACATAGCAGATGAATTTTGTTGGCGTCAATGTATGTTGTAGGTTATTCTTTGTTATTTTTTCTGCGTAGCCCTTGTAGATGTCATTTAGTGATATTTCGGTTGTCTCTTCTGTTGTTTCTTCCACACTGTCCTCCGAGTTATTTGTATTTCTTTTTTTAGTTTTTTTGTGTTGTTTGTTTTGTTCCTGGGTTTGCCGGTTTTGGAGGTTTTAGGTGCGGTGTTTGTGCTGGAGTTAGCTGAAGAGTCGGTACTGGTGGAAGGAGCTAGGCGCTTTTAATTATTTGGTTGAGCGAAGATGGCTGGAAGTGCTGCAAAATTTTGATCAGTTATTGTATCTAAATGTTTAGTCTCGCCTTTTATAACAATTTCAGCAGGTTGCGATATATTAGTGTCGGCTGGAATTGGAATGGCTTGATCTAACTGATAAGCGTTACTTCTGGGATAATTATCTTGTTCTGCTTCAGTGGCATCTGAAGCATATAAGCTCGTCCAATGTTATAAATATTCTATAGCTTCTTTCATTGTAGTTTAATATTATAGAGTTTGGAAGGTTAACTTTATTTGATGGGTTAACATAGACTTGTCGTCACCAGCTTACAATGTGGCTAAATTCGTCATCTTATGGTTGTACACGTAGTAATGAAATATGGGAAGCTAACTGAAGCTGGAAATTATTTTTAGGCATTGCTCTATTACTGTATTTGGGATGATTGGACTTATATTCGAGAGAATTATTTTCCTTGAAGATGGATTTAGTTTGCGAAGTGCTGTCCGATTCTGATATCGTTAACGATGTCTTGCCAGAAAAACTATAAGTTTGTTATTACTGACGCGTGAGCTGCAATAATGTTTTTTACGTCTGATTGCTTGTAAATAGTCTATTATTTTTAATTCCGGTAGAAGGTTTAGTATTATGCCCTGCTCTTCGGTTGGATGTTTAAAGTCTAGAATTCAAATTATTTTCTTCATTGCTTTATCGGAATAAGATGTGTCATGGTTAATCGTATTGCAATCAGTGTTTGCGATGTTAATTGTTGAGGAAGCGCGCGGTGTTAAATCGTGGTTATCGGAGTTAGTTGAGTTTAGATGGTTATTATGGCGATTTCTGTTAGTGATGTTAGTATAAGTAAATGGAACGGACTCACCGTTATCAGTTCCAGTTGACATTGAGCAGACAGCTTATCTCCGCTAGCTGAATAGACGCGTTATATATCGATTAAAGACAATACAATACCATAACTTTGTTAACACAGAAAAGACGACTTGACACGAAACACGTTTAAAAAAAAATCATCTACTTTTTTTTTGTAAGACTGAATATTGTAAATTTTCGCCAAATGAATTTGTATTGTTGAGGCCAAAAAAAAAAAAAAAAAAAAAGAAAAAGAAATATTGTAAATTTACTGTTTATTATTGTCATGCGCTAACTATGAAAATGATTTTTCAAATTTTAATTACGTATCTTTCTGAATAAAATCATTCAATTCTAATCGGTACTGTATTTGGTATTGCTTTTTTTTTTTAAATATTTCCAAATGAACATACCAGTTCTTTTCTTCTTTTGCTAAATACAAAATTCATAATTGCAACAGATAAAATTTTCTATATTAAGACATAATTCAAACTCTTTGCCAGTTTAAGCCACGTGAGACTCATTACATATTACATTCTTATAAATAGTCCGGCAGTGGAGAACACGCTGTCCCGAGGCGCGGAAAAATTATTAGAAAATTAAATCGCTAAATGGATATACGACACAGATTTTAAAAATTAAAAAATCAGCACCAAAAATTCTTTAGAACGATCTGCAAAACAGTTTTGATTTTAAAATTATTCGAATTAAATGGAATAGTGAGCCGCAGGTATTCAGAAATGGCTAATCTCGTTTATTTACTTTATGAATTTACTATGCTTCTATTATATCACGGTATTATACATATATACAACATAAAAAAATGCTGCATATAAAATACTAAATGAAATTTTATAAAATTGATTGCCAGTATACTTCTGATAGAATTACTGTTCAACTCCAACTTGATTAAGTAATTATGTATAATTATGCATTGTAAATAGCGATGGAAATGACGATTAAAGATGATCGCAAGGAAAAGGAAGAATTAAAGGATGTTAACCGATGAGAAAGGGTATCTGTGCGTAATCGTCGAGTTATAAAACGGGAAATTTAGAAAGAAAAAATAAAAAATTACCAAAAAATGAACTTGTCTTGAAATTTTTGAAATGAGAATGGAAAATATTACGCATTAGTGAGCACTATTTATTTGAAATCTGGAAAATCATTTAGAAAACTTGCCACAAATTTTAACGTAACAAGCAGTGAAAACATTATTCAAAAAAATGTAACAGATCACACCTTGATTAAACTGCGTGCATAATTTAACGTTTTTAAAAGTCCGTTTTTTCGAACTAGTTCAAGTAAACTTTCGGGTTTACCTCATAGCTTTCTTCGCGAACCATTTTTTTCTAGATGTACACAAATGTTTATTTCTACTTTTTACAGGGTTGTCAGCCATATGAAATTGCGCCATGCGGTCGTCCCTCTCTTTTACCTTGCTCAGTTCGTAGAGCATTGACGCCGAGATGTGTAAAAAATGCTTGCACGAATGAATACCACTCCGCACATCCGGATAAATATTACAAAGGTACAGACAATAATTATTCTTCGATGGCACTTACTTATATCTATTTTTAATATTCTAGCGGCGTCACATGTTTCATTTTAACGAAGTATTAGGAATAATATGTAAGCAACCGTCCGTATAATTCTTCTTCTTCATCCGCCGTCGCCGTTACGAAGGTTGGCGGTAAACACAGCAATGTCTTTTCTTGACGTGGCAGATCTGAATATTTCAATGAGCGAACAAACGATGAAAATCCTTTGTCCACGAATTTTGTGAGCTCCCTTTCAATCGTTTGCCCAAAAGCTTTCCTTCTATGATGAGACGTAAAATTTCATATTTTTGGCCTCTGATTATGTGGCCTAAAGATCGTAGTTTAATGTCCGTAATCAAATTTAATAATTCCGGACACTTGTTTATTCTTTTGAGAACTTCTTTGTTAGTAATTTTTGAGATCCACGGAATTTTCAGCATACGCCTATACGAAAATAATTCAAAGGCCTGTGTACTTCTTTCTGAGGTAGCATCCAACGTCTAACTATCGTTGTCATACAGAGTAAAACCGAGAAAACGTAGCATCGAAGAATGACTTAATTCCATTTTGCGTAAGCACACTGCTCTCGATTGCTCTATTCGCGATCGTATTTCTTTCTTACAGCTACAACTATCGTCAAGAAAGATACTCAGGTGATTTTATTTGATTTGACCAATTCTAGTATCCCATCTGCTTTTATCATTTATTATACAGATTTCTTAGAGAACACTATTACTTTCGTTGTAGAGCTGTTGATAGTGAGCCTATAAGCTTTGCTATGGTCTATAAGGTATTGCATCATTTTTTGTAATTCTTCCTGACTATCAGCTATAATCAGACATAGTCATTTGTATGTCGTATATTATTAACTGTGACTCGATTTACCTTGATCATCTTGTCACTCTCATCAAGCGCTTCTCTAAATATTGCTTCTACATATTGTAATGTGTCCATTACATGGGTATTAAAAAATAATAATAAATAAAATAATAATAAAAAAAAAAAAAAATAATAATAAAAATAATGTGGAATGTGTGGTGCGGGTGCGGATGTGAGCGCGCATGAAACTGTTGTCGGTGAGGGGTGGCCAATCGCCGTTCAGAAAAAAACAATAAGATCTACCTGATTCGGCCAACACGGACCGGAAGGCGGTCGGAATAGAAATGACGACAAAAAAGAAGATTTTTTAGACGGAAGTGAGTGGTCTTTTGGCTGGATGAAGTTGGTCTCTAGTTTTGGCACTTTTGAATCGAGTCGTTTGCCAACGTTCGTTAGTTTTGGGTTTACCAGCAATCTGCGGAGGAGTCCTGTGCGACCTGCTAAGAGAAGTAGTTAGTTTTGGCAGAAGTTTCGCGTTCGGTCAAGTTGAAAAAGACAGTTATTTGTTCGAAAAGTAAAACTCCGAAATTCGCGACCTTATTAAAGAATAGTTGGAAACGATCGAACGTCCGTTAAAAGAATCAACGACGAATCCAGTTGTTCCGTGACAACCGACCGCCGCATCGTCAACCTACGGATCACCCCGGATATCCACCGACAACAGTGATACGTAGAATTTTGTATTATATTTGTATATATCGGTTTATATTAAATTTTATCCGTATTATCCGAATTAATCATTGTTTTTCAGCGGTCGACCGGTAACGAAAGATAGGTGTGATCCAGTTTATTTTAATATATTGTTTATGCTTCAAAATTGCAAAAAACTTAAATTATTCTTAACTTAATAAAATCTAAATAAATAAAATCCACGAGCGTAAAACCTCGTGGTTGGCATCCCTGGATTTAAATTAAAAGCGGTAACTAGTTGAATAGTACCGTTTCATTTGGCATCCCTGGTGGGGAACAATCTTAGAAAAATTGTTCTTCCGTTGGGAACGAAACCCACAAATAAATATACACTGAAATGTTAAATTAACGTAAATAAATTATTTTCAGAAAGATAATCATGGCAACTAAAATAGACACCACCGAGATGATGGCATTTTTAACAGAACAATTCGAAAAAATATTTAAAAGATTCGACGAACTAAACAATATGTTCGACAAGTTTAATGAACAAAATGCGAATTCTAATGATGTATCTGAGGAAATAAAGCAAAATAGTAATAATAATATTAGTAACAAATCTAAAGACGTTAATAACGAAGTTAATAAACCCGTTGAAATTAACGATAACCATAATGTAAAAGGTGGTAAATTTGAGAAGGAGATCTGTCACATGGCTGAAGCGAAAGTAGTTGAGATAGAAGAGAAAAAGGAAGTTGAGAACGAACGAAAGGACGGAAAGAAGGAAAGTGCGACTCGGAAGAAAGAGTTTATGGAGATGAATAAAGGTATTAGAGCATTCAAAACGGAAATTAACGAAGATGAACAGTATGAAAGCAAACTGTTAAGAGCACTTAAAAGAAGTGAGGAGAATAATGCGGTAAAAGTAGAAATTAAAGTAAAATTTATATTCAAGAATGGTGAGATTAATAATGTGGCGTTCGATAAATGCATTAAGAAAAAATGCGTAATGAGATGGAAAAACGAGAACTTATTCACTAGCCTCAAAGGAATCGGCATAGAAATGGGAAAGTTAACCTGTGTGCAGCACGTGAAAGAATTGGTAAGTGAAAAGGGTGAAAAAACAAGTAACAATTGGCTGTATGGAATGATAACCTGAAGTACCGCAATAAGAATAATCAAATTCGTTAGCCTTAAATTTAAGCGTAAATAATGTAAATAGTTAATTTGTACGGCGGATAATGACCGCAGCCATTTTGGGTAATAAGGTTGTAAATAAAAAAAAAAAAAAAAAAAAAAAAAAGGGGTTTCGTAAATAATTGTATGTTTTGAAAATAGTACCTGTAGAAGGGGAAATTAAAAGTAAGAGACCGTTAGACTGCGTCTAATTACGGAAGAATAATTAATTGTGTTCGAAAAAGCAGTACCCGGGAACAGGGTAACCGAATAAAGAAATAAAGCGCAAGAATAATTAATTGTGTTCGGAAAAGCAGTACCCGGGAACAGGGTAACCGAATAAAGAAATAAAGCGCAAGAATAATTAATTGTGTTTGGAAAAGCAGTACCCGGGAACAGGGTAACCGAATAAAGAAATAAAGCGCAAGAATAATTAATTGTGTTCGGAAAAGCAGTACCCGGGAACAGGGTAACCGAATAAAGAAATAAAGCGCAAGAATAATTAATTGTGTTCGGAAAAGCAGTACCCGGGGACCGGGTAACCGAGTATAAAAAGGAAGCGAAGGAATAAGTAGTAGTATGGTTCGGAAAAAACAGTACCCGGGGATAGGGTAACCGAATGTGGAAATGGCCGTTAGATTATGTCAATCGCGGCAGAATAAGTAAAAAGGTTCGATAACAGAACTTTAAATAAAAGAGAAGACTTTCAGTTCTTCAAAATAAAAATTAAAGACAGATGTAGGCTAAGTGAGAGCGAGTTCTATAAATATGTAAATATATAAGTATAAGATAGAGAGATATCACGATGATTGGTAACGCATGCATATTCTAGTGTAAATAACAATCTGTAGGTTGAGGGTTGACCAGAAGATGAGAAATTAATTGTAAATTGAAAAAAAAAAAAAAAAATCGTTAAATTAATTGTATATTTTGAAACGAGCACCTGTAGAAGGGGATCGAAAAAAGAAAAACTATCTTTGTGCGAGTGACCGTGTATGGTTATAACGACTATTATTCGTTGTCGGGAATTTCTTAGGATTTCTCCGAATATAAGGCTAGGCTAATAAAAAACCATTAAAATGTGAAGGGTGATGACCGCGGTCAATGGTTTAGTGTTCTTATAATAAAATGGTCGATCAGCGTTTCTCACGCGTCGATACATTTCCGAGTATCTGTGCCAAGAGAAAATGGTGTTCAGGTAAAGCCGGAACATCGCCCAGTATTTACAAATACATTGGCCGTAGTTAACAAAGAGCGGATAAGTAAAAGACCAGTTTTTAGGAAAAGCTATAAATAATATCCGATTCATAAGATCGGTGCGAAAAAAAAAAAAAAAAAAAAAAAAAAAAGGGTCGTTATGAAGAAAGACATTAGTGAGGTAGGTTGGCCAATAGTCACGGAACATTTTCAAAAGAACAAAATCGATGGTCAGAGTTTCTCAGGAAAACAATGAGGCGAGCGCCGTAGAAACGTGAGCGGTGTTTTGGTAAACAAAGTACAACGGCCGTTATAAGGGCAAAGGCCCGAGCAGGTAAAGCGAGCGGCGAAGCAAAATAGGTTGGCATGTCGAACACATACGAAAAGAGAATGGAGCGACCATTTAGTCGAAATAAATAAAATTGATTAAAATGGCTATTAAACGACTGCTTACCCTGTAAATAAATGTAAATAAATTTTAATTACAAAAAAAAAAAAAAAAAAAAAAAAAATTTATATAAAATAAAATTTTTTTTCTTTTCGATGGACGGGGATCTGTAATGTGTCCATTACATGGGTATTAAAAAATAATAATAAATAAAATAATAATAAAAAAAAAAAAAAATAATAATAAAAATAATGTGGAATGTGTGGTGCGGGTGCGGATGTGAGCGCGCATGAAACTGTTGTCGGTGAGGGGTGGCCAATCGCCGTTCAGAAAAAAACAATAAGATCTACCTGATTCGGCCAACACGGACCGGAAGGCGGTCGGAATAGAAATGACGACAAAAAAGAAGATTTTTTAGACGGAAGTGAGTGGTCTTTTGGCTGGATGAAGTTGGTCTCTAGTTTTGGCACTTTTGAATCGAGTCGTTTGCCAACGTTCGTTAGTTTTGGGTTTACCAGCAATCTGCGGAGGAGTCCTGTGCGACCTGCTAAGAGAAGTAGTTAGTTTTGGCAGAAGTTTCGCGTTCGGTCAAGTTGAAAAAGACAGTTATTTGTTCGAAAAGTAAAACTCCGAAATTCGCGACCTTATTAAAGAATAGTTGGAAACGATCGAACGTCCGTTAAAAGAATCAACGACGAATCCAATTGTTCCGTGACAACCGACCGCCGCATCGTCAACCTACGGATCACCCCGGATATCCACCGACAACAGTGATACGTAGAATTTTGTATTATATTTGTATATATCGGTTTATATTAAATTTTATCCGTATTATCCGAATTAATCATTGTTTTTCAGCGGTCGACCGGTAACGAAAGATAGGTGTGATCCAGTTTATTTTAATATATCGTTTATGCTTCAAAATTGCAAAAAACTTAAATTATTCTTAACTTAATAAAATCTAAATAAATAAAATCCACGAGCGTAAAACCTCGTGGTTGGCATCCCTGGATTTAAATTAAAAGCGGTAACTAGTTGAATAGTACCGTTTCAATATACATTGGAAAGCATAGGAGACAGCACATATCCCTGTCGAACTTCTATATCCTCCGATGTTACGTTTTCGTATCTCAGCCGTTTGCTTCCGGTACAGCTGACTTATTATGTGCAAGTCCTTCCTGTCTATAGGGATACCCTATAAAATTTCCATCAATTTTCCATGTTGCACACGATCGAAAGCTTTATGGTAATCTATGGCGCACGCGTATACATTAATATTCACATCCTGACAGCGCTGTGTGAGCATGCGGACGGCGAAGAGGGCTTCACGAGTACCCATGCCATTTCTGAATCCGTAGGAAAAACATATATCCAACTTTCGGGACATACGAAAAATAAAACCTTTAGCAGGAAATGAAAACGTGCGCAATATAAGAAGGCAAAGCTGGAACAGAAAAAAAAATGTCTGATAGTATCAATGACTAATAGTTTGATAACCGTAGTCAGCGAAAGGGCTTTATGAAATAAAAACTTCATACATGATGCTAGAAGGAATCCGTATTCTTCTTGAACAAAGCTATTGCAATTTGCAAAATTATCTTAAAGTTTGTTCATCATCCTCTTCTGCGCACCTAATGATAATACCCATCGTAATTATCGTTTAAAATATCCGCTTGAACCGCTACCAAAAGTTTTTTTACGAGGAAAAAGTTATACCACATTCAGCCTGCAGAGACAGGAAAAATACGCAGTGAAAATAGTATCAAGCGAGAAATAGAATGGTTGCAAAACGGTTATCCCTAGTCGAGATACTTTAAAATAGAACACTCTAAATGTCACTTACGACAGTTCACAGTATGAAAATATTAAACACCGTGCGCTTACAGCAATGCCAATTTTTAGGAAATCTTACACGCTTGTTTTATCCCGAAATGTAAAACATTAATAGTAGAAGTATCGTTTAACAGGTTAAGGAAGTCGGATTTTTCAAAAAATAAAACGTTTTATTTTTTTTCATTTTATTAAAGTATGGCATTTTGAAAATATTCTGTGAAAATTTGAAGTTAATTCAATCAATAGTTTTCGAGGTATGATGTGGCTATTTTGTTAATTTTAAAAGAAAAATGAATTAGGCGCTAGATAAATTATTACACTAACAAGAGTTCATTGTTTCATTGACTTTAAACAAACCACTATGAAGTTCTGATAGTCCCCGCAAAAGCACTATCTGTGGGATAGCGATTAATAGTATAATAGACAATTTGGATCAGAATTAGTGTTTTCTTCTGAAATTTTTACAGAGTACATTTTAAATACACGTAAATAATTGGTAGAGTACTTGAAATGTTTTCGAATACAATCAATTAAGAAACTACGGAAAATTACGACTTTTAATATCACATTTCCATCAGAAGAATTAAAAATATTCATCAACTATAATAAAAATACTAGTGTAGGAAAGGATAAAATACTGTAAGCAACGATAAGAAATGTATCACAAGTCGAACCAACATTATTGCTTGAAATAAATAATTGCTCCTTGTAGCGTAATTACATCCCGGAATTTTGGAAAGATCAATTCATCTTCCCAATTCTAAAACCTAATAAAGACAAAAATTTACGTATATCATACAGGCTGATAACACTCATCACGTGTACGTGAAACTATGGAATTAATAATTGAAAATCGAACGAAGTTGTGGTTATTTAATAAAAATATATTTCCCTAAAAAATTCAATATGTATTTTTAAAAGAAAAAAAAACATCCGCAGGGAATAACCTTACATATTTAATACAGATCTACGAGTTAATATGTCAAAAAATTATTATACAACTACAGTTTTTTAGACACAAAATCTGCTTATGATGAATTGCATTTAAAAGCATCACACAGGATAATGAAAGAAGTTGGTATTAGTTCCCTAGTATGCAGATAGATCATTAATTATTATAGTAATAGAAAGATTACCGTTTAAAACCAGCGAAAAAGAAAATATATATATACACTTCTTGCGCATTTGTAATAAATCATTTCTTAAAAGACATTTGACGGTGTCTACCTCATAAACGTACGAGATCTTTTTCTTCTTCAACTGTTCTAGAGCATGAATCTTAGAGCCGTGTAGCATTCAACACCGATTACCTTCTTGACTAAGACACCGATAGCTGCACATTAATACTTTATTTTATGTAACTGCTTGAGAAAATAATAGTCACTTGTTTTTTTCCGCAATCGCGGTTATGTGGTTGCCTATAAATCGAGTTACACATTTTGTAACAATCCCAACGCCTCATCAGCTAGCACACGCGTTTGCCTTACCATAATCATACACATATGTAGTAAATAATATATCTGAATAGTTAATTTTCATATATTGCTTTTTCATAAAACTACGAAATGTTAATTATTCCGAAACTTAAGATAAAAACAAAAATAGAAACAAAACGCAATAACAACCAATGTTTGATGTTTCAAAACATGTCAGAACGTTTTGAAATAAATTCGAATAATTTTAAGCATAAACATATCGACGTCTTGAACTTACGAGTAATATATGTTAATAATGAATGATAATATAAACACTAGACTCTGATTCTTTGAAACGATAATCTTTATAAATTCATTAAAATAGTTCCGCTAATATGTCTTACTGAGCTTCGGCTAATAAGGTATTCGAAAAATCGCTTAACTAAGAAATTTATTGTTATATCGGTACGCACGAGGAAACGTTCCTGGAACATATCACATGGCTCGGTTGTTTTCTGGTTTCTTTTGACTTTCAATTCGTACGCTTCCGGTTTAGTAATAGAAACTTTTCTATCATTTTCTTAAGAAAAGAAAATTTTCGACGCAGTTGTTATTTAATCTTTTTGCATATTTAAATGAACGGGGGGGGGGATCTCCATCTTTTTTCTTTCAAATTGTAAATGGAAACTTAATTTTGTCATTATTTTTTCCTCTTCGTAAACGTCAAAATAAGAAATATCACCAATATAAAAACGTGCATTTCGATCAGCGGTAATAGTTCGGTACATTTTCCGACAATGTTTTTAGTCGGAATTTTTATAAAATTTGTACAATACAGATTTAGTTTTTGATCAGCGCTTTGGGTCAGTTTGAGTTTTGACTTTCGATGAAATTTCACATTTGGCCAAAAGATAAAAAATATAAAATTTTAGATAAACATAAAAAAGACAACGTATACTACTAAGTCGGTACATTTAGTTACAGTATTTGTGAACGCATTCATAAATGTTACTCACCAAAAATGTAAACCTTTTAAAATTTTTCTGATTTCATATTTTCTGTTGGCTTTGAATTATGATATTTCTCAGTTTAACGGTGAAAATTTGCCCTATACGTGAAGTGAGAAGTTATAAAAACAAAACAAAAACAACTGCGCTTCTACTGTTTAGGAATGTACCACCGCTTATCAGTAAAACATTTCTAACAAGTTATTTCAAAATTACTTTTTCAGCTGAAAGTTATATCAAACTGCCGATTAATGAAACAGAAATTCGTAATGAAATAATGAAAAATGGACCAGTTACGGCCGGTTTCGATGTATATTTGGATTTCTTATTTTATAGATCAGGTGAGTTCAATAATTCACGTTAATTCGAAAAAAAAATATTTTTGAAAGTTCGTTTTAAGCGATTCGAAAATTTCACAGATCGCACAAATAGTTTAATCAAAAAATTTCGATGACGCCGAACGGTTTTTTTTTTTTTTTTCATAAATTTGTTGGGCTTGTCAGCAGCGGACGCGATTAACTATCAAGAAAGAAGAACGTAGGACAAAAGGAAAATGAGGTCGCTAGGAGAGTTATTCGGGAAGAAAGAGTTGGCCAGAACTACCATGAGAAAATAATAAAGGAGGCAAAAGAGATCGATACTAGAATCCGTACAATTAGCAGTCCGAATGGAAATAAATGCATGGAGGAAGAATATGAGGAAATAATAAACGCACCGTGTCGTTAAAACCGAAAGAGGATTCCAAATCGAACTCTGTCAAAATTGCAAACAACAAAATGTCTGCTAAATAGATAAGAGATACGGTAGCCGCGAACTGTATTGTTTCGGTAAAAGTTGTGAATCTCCGCATCTGAAATTGACTGGTGGCAATCTTTGAAATGCGGTCTTACGAAAGTTTCCATTTTAAAGAAAATGTACAAATTCTCAGAAACCTATTAATGTGGGCTTGGTGATATACGGCATTAAAGGAGAAGATGAAGGCTTCAATGCGTGAAAAACGGATGATGTACTTTTGTAAAGATGTGCAACAGTGATGATACGGAAAAACTATGTACGAACGATAAAAATTGTTCACTTGATTGGTTATTTTCGATACCGAGATAGTATACTTGGACTAATTTGTCATCATACTATTGAATTTTGATGACATATGAGGTGAGAGAGAGGGGATGAAGACTCCGATGCATGTAAAAAAAATGGTATACTTTCGAAAGATCATGCAGCAGTGATGATATGAGAAAAAAATTACTTTTGATCAATAAAAAATATTATGATGGATTAATTACATATATATTTTTTTTTATGTCAAAACAACATACTTAGACTAATTTCGTATAATACTCGTAGTATCAAATTGTGGCAACGTATAGCAGAAGAGGAATGGATCAAGAGCGTTGATACGTGAAAAAACTGTCTGTCAGTTTCCATAAGATATTGTAACAGTGATGATAAGGAAAAATTATGTGCGATCGGTACAAATTATACGATGGATTATTTACTCTTGGTATCGAGATAATATATTTAGGCAAATCTGGAAACATACCGCAGAGATGGGACAGAAAAAATGGGTGTGATATAAATGTTGATAGGATGATAGTATACTTAGACTAATTTATATCGTAGAACTGAATTATAATGTACAGCATGAGGTAAAGGGAATGAGGGTTTTGATGTGTACCAAACGGATGAAGTGCTTTTATAGGGTCTTGTAATAGTAATGATATGGAAAAGTTATATACGATCAGTAAAAATAGACGAATGGATGCGTTCAATTTTAGTACTCCAATAGTTTATTTAGACTAATTTTGAAAACATATCGTAGGATTTTTTTAGAAACGTATGATGGGAAGAGAAAAGGAATTTGTAATATTAATTTTGATAACTTGATAGTATCCTTAGATTAATTTTGAAAATTCATAAGAGTTCATTGCAACCTATGTCGTGTAGTTACGTAAATGAGGACTGTTAAAGAACACTCCGGGATAACATGAGCAATTTATGTGCCGAATAAGGGTAGCATTTAAGGGTAAGTGCATAAAAACTGAACTAAGAGGTCGAAAAGAGGAAACAATAGAGAAGAACTTTGTAGGGGAGACAGAAAGATACAATATAAAGAGAGAGTGATGCAATATAACGAAGGAACAGTTAACCTCTTCATTCACGACCACCATACCACGGGAAGGGAGAAAAATAAATGTCATCGGCACAGAATAGAGAAATATAAATACACAAAAAGAAATGCAATAGAAATAGTATAGATATTAAAAAGAATATAAGCAAGAACTTTGAGGAAAGCCGCGAAATACATTCCTGGTAGCATAAAGCAGTAGAGGGGATAGTACGATACAACATAAAATTAATAACAGTGGAAGTAAATTGCATAGGAATGTTGAATACAATCATTCTATCTCCAAGTGTAGGAAGATGCATATTATCAAAAACGCTCCAAACATCAATAAATGCAGCCAAAGTGAGCTGTTCGCAGATAAAAGATTTGTATATATGGAAGGACTTTCGGGAGATGCTAGCCATTTTTCGAATATAATTAAGCAAAATGGATTTTGAAAGGGAGGAGCAGAATTTCTTACAAGAGGATTTTTTAGTAACTTTAAAATATACTTAATTCTGGCATAGTTCGTTTATAGACAAGAAAGTTTTCGGATTCGGAATAAGACTGCAAAATACTAAAAGTAGTACGGCTAAGACTGAAAACGGCGGTGCATTCTTCATTCTACCAGAAAGATGAAGCTGTTTCACCACACTTAGATGCCCAAGAGCGACAAGGAATGAATAATGAGAAAGAATTAGCGATAAATTGAAGTATTGAATTATATAGAAGGCGCTAGGATCAAATTCACTTGAAATATTGGAAAACAGGAATTCAACAACCGAACGGAAACATTCCGATTAATTTTGTATTGATCCACCTAGGAGAGCAAATAGTTCTGAAATAGATAGGAGAAGGAAAATTGTGAAGAATAAACGAAATAGGTACATGATAACTATCTTTGAAGCCCGAATTTTCTACAAATAAACGAAGGAAAAATGTTAGCAAGCACAGGAAGGCACACAGTAGAAGTTGATTTAAGTGTACCGATAAAAATATGCAGTGAGGAGCTCAGCTGTATATCGATTTTCCTTTTGCGCGTACTAGGCAGCCAGACTTGGCAGCAGTATTCCGCAACAGAATACACTAATGTCAGTGTAGTTGTCCTGAGCAGTTGTTCAGTCTTTGCAATCCGTGCTGTTCCTGCAAGTCAAACAATCAGGTTCACTCATGACTTCATTTTTTGAGCAGCTTTCTCTAAATTTTATTTGTGGTACACTAAAACATTTTGGCGTTGGTTTAAAGCGCCTGTAGTCTAAATTCATTTTTATATCCGTAATCGTGAAGTTGTGCCCCATAAAACCAATGAAAATGAAAGTACAAAATTTAAGAATACTTCAATAGAATCATTATAAGTTATATGACGATAATACTGTCGTCAGCCCTATTAATGTATATATGTATATATTTAGAATTATCTTCTTTAGTTATATGTAGATGTTAATCGTTTTATTTGATATAATTTTCCACAGGAATATATCAGGCGAGATCAGGCTGGTATTTGGGTGGTCACGCTGTAAAAATAATTGGCTGGGGAGTAGAAAAAGGTATTAAATACTGGTTAGTATCCAATTCATGGAGTCAAGATTGGGGCGACAAGGGACTGTTCAAGATTATTAGGGGTCGAAACGAATGCGGTTTCGAAGAAGAAGTTTACGGAGCAATTCCATTAATACATTAGTCCAGTTGAATAAAAGAATACATTCTTGTGATTTTGCGTGTAATAATTTTTAAAATATTTTTAAAATTAATAAATTTTTTTTTTAAATATTCCAAATAAAAAATGCAACAGCTTTTATCAGCCTTTATTGATTACTAAGAAAGAATTCATTAATAATAATGAATAAAAACAAATTAACATCACCTGCGTAGATATAACGCACTACGGGGCTCAGAAAATTAATATTTATGCGAACTTTATACTTGCTCATAGCCTAATGCTTCCAAAGCAATCGCGTGGATTAGCCTATTTTCAATGGCATGTGCTTACGAAATTTTACATTAAATCAAAACGCCTTAATGATCATTGTTCTGCTTGAATACTAGAATTTTACTGTCTTCACTACTAACAAGTTACACGAACACAAACATAATTTTAATGACGGATTCCCTATCTTCCTTTAAAATCTATTCCCCCTCAAGACAGTAAGCTTAGCTCGGCAGTGAAAGTTAATTACATTCTTTAAATAACTTCTTGTCAAATACCGGGTCATGTTTTAAGGGGTACCTAGTCACATGGATATCCCAAATTAATGAACCTAGCGGATTTGTCAAACTTAGATCAACTTTGCTCTCTTCTTGGCCTCTAAGAACTCTAGCACTTTATTAATTGTAGTCATTCTTTTGTAAGTATTTAAAGACTGATTGGGTCTGCGCGCCGCTGATTTTTTTGAAAAATTTTGTAAAATCTTCAACTGAGCCATAGTTTTCTCCTCTTTACCTTACGTCCAAACTATTATGATTTATCTGCAATTATTAATGGTTACGTAGTTTTATTGTATGTAGAACTTATTTTTTGAAAATTGTCACTTAATATGGTTTTAAAGGAACACTTAATGTAACAGTAAGTAATGGAAGTAAGTAAATGTTTGAATATAAATTTGATGTAGTAATCACAAATTATGATAACTACCACCCGTACTATTTTAATGAAAATTACGAACAGTATTGATTACTTCCATCATTTGCTCAAAACCTCTCTATGCCATCGCACAACTTTCATGCAATCCATCTAAATTGAGAAAAACCTACCTTAATCGTACAAGCAATTTACACTGTAGTATTTCAAAGCTCCAAACCTATCCTACACCTCAAACCCTCCCTTCCTACCCATATCCTGCAAACTTATCAAATCCTGTATAGAACCAAAAAAACAAGTACACCAAAAACTCTCAGTTCCATCAACATAATCAGAAACTCTAAATTTGGTATGAACAGCTATCTTCTCTAGAAGTCAATCACACCAAGTCTAGAAAATAGCCCATTCACTACGTTCCTCCTACAGACAACTAGATAATTCTACAGCTTACTCACCTTAAGAAAAGGTTACCCTTTATGCTTACAGCCTTAAACTCCAGTTCCAACCCACCCCTCATTCTTCGATACCACTACACAACCATCTCATCCTAAAACCCTACAAACTCATCACAGTATTTCCCCAAATTCGCTTTGTCTAACTACTTTATCGACTCATCAAAATTATTATTACCCTAAAACCAAGAACAGCCCCAAGTGCGTATAGCATTTCCAAACGTCAATTTCAAGACCTACTCAGAAGATATCTACTAAAAATACTAAACAACCTGAATGCTTACCTAACCTTTAACTACTTTTCAACCTTCTAGAAATCTTCCATCAATCTCGTGTTACGGGAACCAGACAAATTATTCTCCAGTTCAGAAAAATATTAACTCAAAAGCCCCCTCAGTAAGCTATCTACCTAAAAAAAAATTTTCTCTTCGGACTCCAGGAATTTTTGCGTATCTCTCCCATTATTGCAGATAAGCAGCTTGTCAAACACAAATATTCCACATTTTTTTTGAACAATACACAGAGATAGAAATAACAAGCAAATCGAACCATCCATCGAAACTATTTGAATAAAGTTAATGTTACTTATTTTTCAGTATAAAATAATCGGACAAAGACGGCCATAAATGTTTTAACTTAACCCAAGAATGACTCCAGATAAAACAAATTTTTGGCAGAAAATGTCGGAATAAAAATGAATATTATGTTCAACATGTTAAAACAGTAAAACTTACATAATATACTTAGCTCCACGACCGTAATTAATCACGTGTTCTAGCTGACCTCTATCAAAATATACCGATTTCAAGGAAATAGGATGTTGTAACTAAGTTAATAAAGAAGTATCAAATTAAAAGAAAAGAGAAAAATTACACGGAATTTCTAAAGGAAACAGAGAAATTCAAAGGCTTTAAGGAAATAAAAATGAAAAAAATAAATAAATTAAACTAAATTTTGTATACTGCAGAGAAAAAGAGAGAAAGAAAACAAGAATCATAAAACAAATAAATAATTATAAGTGAACGTACTCTTCATAAAGACTTATTGTAGTGGTTGATAATGTTCTTCAGCTACTACCGGAGTCACAAACGCTGAAGCAAAAATAACGAGAGCGAATGAAGAAAAATAGATAAAAATCCAAATACATGAAATTAAAATATTCCCCTGCGAATATAACAATTTAACAATATTAAAATAAAATAAAAATAATAATTAGAATTTTTTCCTTGCAACATAGCAAGTCCAAAGAGCATCAGTTTATTAAAAAGACTATTTCTATGGTCTTCAAAATTTTTCACCATTAAAAAAAAAAAATGTATATCTTCTAAAAAATTAACCGACGGATGATGATTACATTGTATCTGGTTATCTGCATGTATAAAATTGGACGAATGAATTAATATCACAATTTTTATAACTGATTTGAATCATAAAAATTGCACATTAGTCAAACACGGAACAATCTCGATTTAGTTCTGTGCAACCGAATATAGCGTTGGAACTGACTCAACATCTCCCAGTTCTATTCCATTTCTGCAAATCGACCGTGTTCCAATGTCCCTAAAATCTAAAATTGGAGAGACGTAAGTTTATAAGAGACAATTTTGTCGTAAGTTAATTTTGAGAAAAAAATCGTGGTATTAAAAAGATCAGAAGTGAAAATATTTTAAAGAAAATCTGACTTTTTAAATTCTTCCTTCAAAATTGCCACTGCATAACACTTATACATAATAAACAAAACATACTTATTTCTTCTTTAGTGTGATCTACATAACTTCAGAAATTTCCATTTAGTATCTTCTTAGATCAGAAGATGGCACGCGATAAATATAATACAGAATGCGGCACGAGAACCGAACGTATTTCTAAATGCTACTGTACCTAAAATAAAAGGGCTGGTGGAGGTGAAATTTCTACTGGTGGTAGTCTGGTTCTTCACGTTTTGTTTACTAACACTAGCCAGCCACCATGACTACAAATGTTTTTGACTATTGTTAACTGTTGCCATATATTTCATTTTTAACGAATATGAGCAACAATTCCAATAACTCTAGAAGTGCCTCTAACCAAACTAATAATCACGAAAAGAGCAAAAAAATTACTAGTCATTAAAGATAAGGAAATTGAAAACCTTAACAAACGCATTAATGAGTTACAAGAACAAATAAATGGTTTCGTAAAAAATAGCAATCCTTCGTCAAAAATCGTAAATATTACAAACTCACCGAATTCACGTGTTGCGAAAAAAAGGTATGAAGATGTAGCTAATCCGCTAATATTTATAAATAATATTACAAATATTAATACTCTCATCAGTAAGCTTAATATTGATGCAAGTAATGATGTAAAACTGCAAAACCTATCTAATGGAAATGTTAAAGTTAGCTGCAAAGATCCGGACTCGTATAGAAGTACAATTGATGTATTAACAAAGATAGTTAATAATACTGCAGATGAGTTGCATGGCTTGGAATTCCATTCTTACCAAAGTAAAGCTACTACATTTTACCGGGTAGTAATACGTGGTTTACATCACACCACTGCAATTAAAGACATTAAGGATGAGTTATCGAAAGCTGGACATAGTGCTATGAACGTAGCCAATATAGCTATAACAAAAAGCATACCCTCTGTGCAAAATGCGTCTGATGCTGCATCGGTCAAATGTGAAACAAAAAATATTCCTTTACCTCTGTTTTTTGTTAATTTAGAAACAAAGCAGAACAATAATGATATATACAAAATAACTCAAATTCTTCACTGTAAGGTAACAGTTGAAGCTCCGCGTAAGAGGAATCGGGTCACCCACTTTCGGGCGCGATTTATCGGGCGCAGCCTCTTTCGGGCGCAGGCGAACTCAGACCTTTTTACAGACCACCTACGGTGATTTTCAGGTATCATCCGTTAAACGTTGTCATCTGTGTTAGTGAGAAACACGAGTTACCAAATACAGCTATCAGAAATTCCGTCCAAAAAATACCGTTCTTCGTTAACGATTTAGTTTTTCCGCGCGTATAGCATGTTTTTATATGCATAAATATATATATAATCACAAGACACATGTTTTACATGATTTTATTTGGTTATTCGCTTTTTAAAAATATTTTCTATTTTTTTTTTTTTTTTTTTGAAATTACGACTTCACCGTGAAATACTCATAAACAGACTTTCGCGATGTAAATTTAAGAGTTCTGTTAGCAATGGTGACATGAAACGGACGAAAATTATTAATATTAATAATCGGTCAAATGAATTGTCGGTTTTCTTAACTTTTTTTTTTTGCTAACGTATGGATACGTTTATTGAAGTTTTTTTTGTTATCTACGATTTTAATTATATATTTAATTCCTTGACGAATCAACCCTGGTTTCAAAAAAATATCGAAAAAGACAAACAAAGGCGCAAAAATTTTTAAACATAAACACATTTATGTTAATACTGGACGAGAAATAAATACGATATTTCAAATTAAAGATTAAATATCTTTGTTTTGAATTTAATATTATGTAAATGTAAATTATGGTAATCTTTAAATTAACTCACAGAATGTTCAGTACATGAAACATCCTGCCCGGCTAACCTTTTTTTTTTTTTCTTTTAGTTCGTTTAGAAAAATTTTAAATCTTCAAAACACTGAACTAATATTATTTTCGTAAAAATTTTAATAAAGCCAATAAGGAAGAATCTTTCAAACCTTGAATTTGTTTAAATATTCCCGATAAATGCACTGCGGGAAATTCTATTTTAAAAATAATGGATAATCTTCTTCTGTATATAAATAGGCAAAGACAAAACGGTTCAGTACCTTCTTCTCCACTATTTATTAACCGATTTTCTTGCTTTTTTTTTCTTATTTAGTAACTATTGATGATCTTTAGAGCTATCAGTACACAAAATTTTGGAAACAGTTATACTTTTTTTTCGTATTTAAATAAAAAAGTAATACAAAAATTGAAAAAGGAAGTCGCTGCAGCCAGTAAATCTGTTCTTATTGAAATGTTTTAATTTTTCTTAATAATCATCATTATTGGCTTTTTTAAAGTGTACTAAATCTTAAGGTGTTATTTAATTTTTGTATTGAAAGTACATATAAAAGTATATGTTCTCAGATATATAATGAACGAATGTATAAGAGTGGGAGAAAAATTTTGGAAATATACAAATTCGTATATATTTTTCTAAAATTTTTAATGATAATTAAGGTCGAATTTGGACCATTGGGGGAACGCTAGTATTTATATACACGTGACCGAAGTGGCAAACTGTAAATATATGAGATACATCTACATTGCAAAATGATTTAATCAACCCAGAATAACGCTCCTACTGAATAGCATGGACTCATCAAATTAAATGACGAATTAAAATCACAGTTTTTATAACCTTTTCGTATTTACCTGAAATTGCGTACAAGCAAGAATATATAAATTGACATATTCCCTGTTTTTAGAATTAACTTAAAAATATTAATGACTTAGTAATTATATAATGATTCATTAACCTTAGTGTGGTGAACATTAACGACCCAAGTCCGAGTAAAAGCAGTCAGTGAAAATTTTTATACATATAATAATTGAAAGTTTTTAGAATATTTATTAATTAATAAACTGGCGTACCTTGGCGGATAGTTTTCACAAAATTAAAAATTCAGTATCGCGATTTTCTTTTTTATTTTCCAGCTACCAAGTCATAATTAGTAACCTACATGTTTATGACGGGTGTAGGAGTAAAAAACACTTTTTTTATAATCTTTTTATACCTACCTGAAGAGTCATTTCGTTTCGGCCGCAACACGATTCGCCTCGTTACATTTCAACTTCGTCTTTTTTCCAAGTAGACCTAGTTTAGCCTTAGTGAGTTTTTAATTTTTTTTCTTCTATAATTATCATATTTAAGGCGTAATGAATCAAAAAAACACCCGTGAAATTAGTAATTAATTTGTTTAGAAAATAAACCAGCTGTTTTCAATGCTTTTTTTGCGTTTATATATCGCAAAATGAATTATTTTCACTTATAAAGACTTGAAGTGCTGATTATGTATTCGTTTAGCGGGTTATTTCAATAAAAGATTTCAGAAAGAATTAGTAGATCATAGGAATAATTTCCCTCTGTGACAGATTTTCTGCTTTCAAAGGAAATCCATGTTCTTTATAATAAATTTTTACATTCGCAAAAAAATTAAATTAAATTAACTTTAATGATTATGAAAAACTACTAAAAAAAATCGTTTATTACTTTTAAGAAATTCTTCTTCTATTTTTATGTTTATTTTTAACGGAACCCATTCGTTTGAGCCAACCCGACTGGCCCTGTTTTTAATTTAGTATTATGTAAATTGAAATTACGATAATTCATACTTATCATATTAAATCCTTGGCGGTTGACACATTATGCTCAACTGCTTTGCTGTATTTGCGATAAAATTATATTTTATTTTATTTTTTATTTATTTATTTATTTTTTCTAAAATACAGTTACCTGCAAAATAAATATTTTAGAGCTAGATATTTAATTCTGCACGTTATGTAACACGGATTAATTACTTGGAATCATTTTTTCTTATTACAATGAAATATGACCTACATAAACCAGAATTTATTTTTAAACCATGCAAAAACATCAATAAAGCAGCTCATTTAGTAATAAAATTAACATAATTAAGTAACAACAATTTTCCGATTTTTAAACAACTATTTGACATTCTTAAAAGTATATATTTGTTTTATAACCGTTATATGTAATTATTTTAGAAAACAAGTAAATATTGATCGGCAGTGAGTATTCCGAAAAAATACAACAGCACTAAAAACATATATGCGGAAAATAATTTTATGGATATATTGTAAACTGCTCATATTTCTCAAACGAGCGTCAATTTTTTTTGTCGGTTCGGTTCTCACCATGGGAGATTTCCTACGAGTGATTGAAAAGAGGTAATGAATAGGACCTCGAATATTTTACAATATGCGAATTTGTAGGACTAAAAGAAGAAAAAGTGATAAAATCGTATATTTTTCTTGGAATTAACTATAGGTTTATTGTAAAGCAGTTGTTATTATTTCGGCGGAAGAAGAATTACTAGAATATTTTTCGAATAGACTATTCTTAATAATGACCGTAGCACGGAGAATTAACGAATGAAACTGTTTTCTGTAAATAAGTGTAGTGCTTCAGTTTGTTTATTTTACCAAATCCTGAATAGGGTGAAATTTATTTACCTGCATTGTTCATAACCTGTACGATTGGCTATTCGGTTTTTAATTTCTAAGAAAATGGTTAATTTTCCTAACAGAACAACATAACAAAATGTACAATGAATGCGTGTAAAACTTGCCATTATTGTTATTTTTACTTTCCTGTTCCGAAAAAAAAAAGAATGCCGCAAAGGATGTTGACACATAATGGTTTTTGTCATTCGTCTATGAACGTGATATAATATCAACAAAATGAAGAAAACATAGTCTTATTGATAAAAGTAACCGAGTAAAAAAAAGAAATATGTCGATTGCGACAAACGTTTGTTAAAAGTCGCAACAAATTATAATCAGCTTCAGCTTGAAGATTATCTTCGTGGTGTAGCACATAATGTAATTAGTTAACTTTAGTGTTTGCATGTATTATAGGTATTATTATTATTATTATTACTTAGGTGTATATGTAAGATTTCGAAATCGTTTATTTCTATATTTGTAAATAATGCTATTATTATTATATTATAATTGCAAACTCTTATTTTGTTGGGAAAACGTGAAAGAGGAAAAACGTAATTTCTAATTCGACTAGCTGTATGAACACTGGTTGTACCTTGTATATATATATATATATATGGTTTGAGAAATTATCATTCCTGTGGAAAGAGGGGATAATTTTTTTGCGACAGTTTTATCGCAATAAATACTACAGGTTTCAATTGTTGGTAACTTAAATATTGTTTATGCGTGTTACAGAAAATACCTATTTATTAAATAAAACTGTATCCATTTCATATAAGAAAGATTGATTCCTTATCGAAGAATAATGAGGATATTGTTCCAATTTTTGTGGTTTTTGAAAATTTCAGTTATTACTAAACGACCAAACATTGTAATTTGTGTAGTATGCTGTAAGCTAATTTAACAGGCTCAGCTTGATGTCGGCACAGTTGTGTTTAAGCCGTATGTGAAAAAAAGAAACAAAAAAAAACGACGGACTAGAATATTATTTTTTTTATAAATATGTTCAAAATTTATCCTCTTCTCTTCTCCATGCCTACTTCATGCGACATTTTATGTTTTCGTTCACTACAAAACATGCACGCAGGGGCAAGTTCATTTTTTCATAAATATTAAATATTTTTTTCTTTCTGTGCGTTTTACTTTTAGGCCAACTGAGGTTAAATCTGAAAAAGCAACCTAAAGGATTCGAACAAAAATAAAAGCAAATATACTAAGGCTAACTGACAAATCATTCTGAATAAATTAATGAAATAACTATATAAAAACAAATAGGCGATCGTGCTCATTTTAACAATTACTCATTTATTGTTTGATCACATTTTGCCTCAACGGGACTTTTCTGTTCAGCAAATACAAAAAGAAAACAAGCAAGCGTACGGATAATTTCGTATTTGCAACAACACATCATAAGTATCGAAATGCAAACCGGGTAAAGGTCCTTGATTGACGTGACCAAATAAATAAATAAAACTGTGGTCGAGAAAGGTAATTCTCATTTAGGTTTTGCAGTCATTACCAATAAGCAGCTTCTTTCATATTATTCACTACCGTCAATAAAAATTTTTTTTTTTTCGAAATAAAACCAAAAAACCTTTAGTAAAGAAAGCCGTTGTGATGAGAAACAGAAGACAAAAAGGTTATTGTTATAAATATTTAATGTAAATTAAAAGAACGATGATTCGAATAACGAATACCTGCGAATTATTCCTTTTAAAGCTTTGTGTTACTCAAATCCAACCCACCTGAACAGACAATATTTAGAAAGTATTATTGCAATTTAGTGTGATAAGTTAGTAAAAAAACGAAATTCTAGAGAAAAAAATTCGGTTAAAACGCGTTTTGTAACTAACAAACGTGTTAACTACAAAGTGGTTGTAGCCATTGACGGTTCTTTTCCTTTTTTTATTAAAAACTATTTTACAGTAGAAAATTAATTAATCGCTTCTGTTTCTCAACTTACTACTTTACTTTTTCTTTTTCCCTACAAAACACGCATTAAGTATTGCCGAGTCGATTTTTCTAATTATTATAATTCTTTTATGAGCCGCTCGCTTCATTATTAAACAAAACAAGGAAAGCTTCTTCCTTATTGGCTTTATTAAAATTTTTATGAAAATAATATTAGTCCAGTGTTTTGAAGATTTAAAATTTTTCTAAACGAACTAAAAAAAAAAAGAAGTTAACCGGACAGGATGTTTCATGTACTAAACATTCTGTGAGTTAATTTAAAGATTACCATAATTTACATTTACATAATATTAAATTCAAAACAAAGATATTTAATTTTTAATTTGAAATATCGTATTCATTTCTCGCCCAGTATTAACATAAATGTGTTTATGTTTAAAAATTTTTACGCCTTTGCTTGTCATTTTCGATATTTTTTTGAAACCAGGGTTGAATCGCCAAGGAATTAAATATATAATTAAAATCGTAGATAACAGAAAAAACTTCAATGAACGTATCCTCAAATAAATTTGCTAGGTACTAATAAAAAAGAAAGATAATATAAGGAATATGTATCAGAAGCAAATTCAATCCAGTTATGTTACACTTTAAATGGCGTAGAGTTGATAGTTTTTAATTTTTTAAATACGGTTGACTATCCATAAGCAAAAAAAAAACAAAAAACGAAGAAAACCGAGAATGCATTTGACCGATTATTAATAATAATAATTTTCGTCCGTTTCGTGTCACCATTGCTAACAAAACTCTTAAATTTACATCGCGAAAATCTGTTTATCAGTATTTCACGCTGAAGTCGTTATTTCAAAAAAGCAAATAACCAAATAAAATCATGTAAAATATGTGTTTTGTGATTATATATGCATATATAACATGCTATACGCGTGGAAAAACTAAATCGCTAACGAAGAACGGTATTTTTTGGACGGAATTTCTGATAGCAGTATTTGGTAACTCGTATTTCTCACTAACACAGATGACAACGTTTAACGGATGATACCTGAAAATCACCGTAGGTGGTCTGTAAAAGGTCTGAGTTCGCTTGCGCCCGAAAGAGGCTGCGCCCGATAGAGTCGCTCCCGAAAGAGCGGTCCCCAGAGGAATGATATTCCTCAATGTAGACGGTGTCAAGCCTTCGGACATACAACCAAGTATTTCGCTAGACGGCCTAAGTGCATCAAATGCAGCAGTAATCACCTTTCAGACCAGTGTACAAAGAAAAAGACGGATCTACGTAAATGTGCAAATTGCAGTGGTAACCATAACAGTAAATCAAACCGTTCTCGCACTATGCGATAGCACTTTGTATTGACACAAAAATCAACCCTAAGAAATCACCTGGGTTTGATGAGATTTCACCTGCAATCGTACTCGAACTTTCGCGCGAAGGTGTTATATTGCTTACGTACCTGTTCAATGCGTGCCTCTACGTCTTCGATATGTACCTCTTATTTTAAAAACCGCCGAAATCACCATACTAAAGGTCAATAAACCCGAAGAGAAAGTATCTTCTTATAGACCTATATCTATATTACATTCTACCTTCTGATTGTTTGAAAAATTGCTCCTAACAAGACTTAAGCCGTTTACTCATGCAATGAACATTTAACTAATCAGCAGGTACATCGCGTTTGGCTCACAATCAATAACGCTTTAGAAGATGAAAAATACTGCTCGGTAGCATTCTTGGACGTGGCCCAAGCATTCGATAGCGTATGACATAAAGGGCTGCTATCTAAACTAATTACTTACCAAGTAATTACATTTCCTTGCTGTAGTCGTTTCTATCCAACTGGAAATTCCGTGTTGTAATTGGTGATACCAGATCAAAATTTTACGAGATTCAAGCAGGAGTACGTCAAAGAAGTGTCCTAGGACCTCTGATGTACCTACTTTTTACAGCAGACATTTCGAGGACGAGTAGCACACAACCTTAGCCATGTTTGCCGGCTACACTGCGGTCCTTGCAGTAGGTAGCACTCAAAATGAAACAAATGATAAATTACAAAATGCGTTAGATTTAATCTCTCGATAGACCTTAAAATGGAGAATTAAATTAAACGAGGCAAAGTCAGTTCACGTGACCTTTGCTTTACGTACAAAAGACATTCGTTTGTGCGTTTATATAAATAATATCCCGGTACCAATGTCCAGCTCGGCTAAATATCTGGGCATCCATTTGGACACTTGTCTCACTTGGCAGCTGCATATTATTAGGGCTAAAAAAGAGCAAATAAAGGCAAAGGTTAGGCAACTTTACTGGTTATTGTGTGGTCATTCGAACCTAAGCTTATATCATAAGTGCCTAATCTATAAAGTAATCATCAAACCAATCTGTACTTACGATATTGAATTATGGGGATGTGCCAAAACGAGCAACCGTAAGATCATACAGCGGGTTCAAAATAAAATTATGCGGATGATAGCAAAAGCTGCATGGTTTCAAAGAAATACAGACTTGCTGAAGTGTGTGGATGAGATCATTCCAGAAATTATAAATACGTACTATGAACGGCTTCGGGTTCATAGGAATCCAGTAATTCAATAGTTGCTGACGAAGGAACTCTAAATCATGTAAGCTTAAACGCTGTAAACCTGTAAATCTTGTGTAAACTGTTCGCTTTATCCCTAAAAACTAGTCGCTGGGCTAAGTTTTTATTTCACGTGCCTTTCCCAGTTGTTATATTTATTTCTTATTTAAGATTTATTTTACAGTTGCAATAATTGCTCAAAAAAAAAAGAAAAAAGAAAAAAGAAATCGATATAATCGGATATTTAGAGTTCTCTTTACGTTAGACGGGGTTTTTCACTTTCGGAAATTTTGTAAAAAATGTCTCACTAACAACGCGCATTAAAAATTGCGTACATCGGTTGAGTCATAAACGTATATCACACTTTAAAGATTTTAGCAAAATTCTTAAAAAGTTTATCAATGTTTATTAGATTTTCTGTTTGCTACAAAATTGCACTCCTTTCCATCTCGCGTTATTAAATCCCTCGCGAATTCTAAAATATTCAACCCGGATTATCGTCTTTTATTTTTACTGGTAGAGTTCTAAAAGTAGTAAACTACTTGTTACAATGATAGGGCGGATGTGACTGATTTAAGAAAAATAGGTACATAACCAAAAATTGCAATTGAAGCACTATGTGGAGACTAGATAAACAAAAGAAATTCGTACAAACCATTGAAATAAGGACGCCGTATTCGTGCACAGTGCTAGGGTAAAAATGCGAGGTTTCTAAATTGATGTTTAGGAGGAAAATGAAAGATAAAAGATGTCTGTTTTATATACTTCAGAACACAACGGTTCTGCATCAGCGGGAAATGTTCCAAGAGAAATTTTTCGCATTAGCAACATCAAAAACATCCTGAAAATATTAAAGAGATTTCAGTAATGATACACAGCATTTGCTTTTTATACCCCCGTTTGTCATTGTTATCCAGTCTTGTTGTGATTTCGCTTCACGCAACATACAGAAGAGAAAGGTCTGCCGGTGCTTTTGCCCGGCTAGCGAATTAAATCGAAAATATAAAGAACTCATCGGAAAAGTCCGTTATTCTTCTCGTCCGTCTAGCTCGGCAATGTCAACTCACTTGTAACTTTCACTCGCATATACCTGGTCGTAACCGGCTTTGCAGAACGTTTGTACACATAGTATTTGTTTAAATAACACGGCAAAGAGGACGCGATAACTAACAAAGTCAAAGCTGCAGATTTTTTTCGCTGCAAGATTAGAAAAGAGTATGTGCTTATAAATAGATATGGTGGATTAATAATGTCGATGTGTGATGTGCAAACAATAGCGTTATCTGCCGGGCATTAGTAACTATAATCTTCGGTATACTTCGGAATACCGTACTTGAACGACGAACCCGATTTTTCTTAAATGTGATAAACGCTAACGAAAAGTAATTTTATATATTATTATTGATGGTTAATAATTAGTGACCGTAATAATAGTTTAATCAATGCTCTAGCTGTTTCGCAGAAAAAAAAAAGAAATACCTTACACAACGCCCTCAACTGAAACTAGTACTGTAAGTATATTTATTGAAAATGCAAATTTTAATTGATAGTTAGTTTTATTCAGAGATGAAGCTCGTATGGGCATAGAATTCAGTTTTCCGATGTATATTCGCTATAAAATTTTGCAAATATAGAATTATGCGAAGGACAAACATAACCGAATACTAATAAAGATGAGATGTATTTAACGCGCAAGAGATAAAACCTAATATACGGGAAATATGATAATTTAGGATAGAGAATCAAAAGCGACAAAATTAAAAATCACTGATCTGAAGAGCCAGGTCTGAATAAAACTTTGGGTATACTTTTTCCTTATATGGAATTATGCTTTCTACAGAAATAATAATTTGCGAAAGCAGGTTTTTTTATGCTTACCGGCAGGTTATTATACAACTTTTAATTACTATTCTGTAAGTTTTTTTTTTTTTTTTTTTTTTTTTTTTTGGTGGGTAATTACTAGAAAATCTTTACTCAAAAATAGTCGAACAAAAGAAAAATTAATTCGATTTTTCGGTATATATCGTGTAATTTTGGCTGATGCTACTAAAAAAAAAAAAAAAAAAATCAGTTGATTAATTCCTAAGAAGATCATCCATCCCTGTTGTTTACTTACAAATTAAAAATCAAATTAAAACTTAAATTACTCTTTTACCTATTGTAAATGATTACCTGATAATTTTAAATATTCGTAAATAAAATAGTACAGTTACGCAATATTTGAAAGTTTGTCAGCCATAAAATATGCCTCTTAAAAGATTAATTAAACATCACTATCATAGACCAGCTTTTATACTTTATAATCTAAAATTTCAATTTTATATAAAGTTAGACACTCAAAAGTAATAAGGTTTGACATTTTCCTGACAATATTGCAGATTCACTTATTCCTAAGCAACGTGAAAGTACTATATCCTAATTACTAAACAATCTCTTGATCAGTGTCAAGAAAGCAACCTAAAGCGATTTCCTCGTGTAGCGAGAATTTCTGACGGCGGTTAATATTCTAGTTTCGCATAAATTATAAACCAACACTTAATTTATATCTGTCTACAACTTCATTTAACGAATGATAACATTAAGTCTGTTAATTTCCTTATCAAATTGCAGTTTGTAAATGATATTACGAAGTGGATTCTTCAGATTATATTCTGCCTATCTGACGACGGTTTCCCGTGGCTAGTCTAAATAAAATCTGGCCTTCGTATCTTTAATATCCTTTACGTCGGAAAAAACACAGACATCCGATAAATTTTAAGCTCTCGACAATTCTGTTTTTTTTTTAAATGCATACCACTTTAAATAATAACCTTCACGTTAATATAATGTCGAAAATAAACAATAAATCACGAGATACCATCGCATTAACTGAATTAATCACCATGAATACAATTTTTTTTTAAACAAATTTACGGGTTACTTTTTAAATAACTTACAATGATAACGTTTAAAATTAATATAATTTACTTAGCTCAAGAATAATTATCAAAAACGTCATAATAACCTACTATAGGTATGACAAAATATCTTTTTCCATATATCGTGATCTCAACGTAACCTCCTAGCGCTGTATAAAAGTTTCCATTTCAAATTTTGGTATCAGATACTTTACTAAAATTTTTTATTTCATATGCCTCTTCAACTTTTTCCAATTTCTAGTTCCCTAAAGGATTTTCTTTTATTGCCCTCACATTATTGCCTCCGATAATATTCGTTTATGTTTCAACCACATCCTATAGGGCTCTACTCGTTTTTGCTTTTATTTAGATTTTTTTATCCATATTACCATCTTCAGTCGAATGATGCAGTTGTTTACCAAGAGCAAATCATGTGCTGTTTAAGTATCCTTTTCTTCTTCTTGGAAGGTGTTCTGCAGCTGCTCATTCCAAACTGTGGTCTGACTCCTACGTCTCCTTATTCTCCAACCCGAACTCCATTTTCTTGTCTACTCAACCTTCCCTTCCACGTTTTCCATAGTTTATTAACTTTCCTTCTATGCGCCGTTCTAATCTCTCTGCGATTTTCCGCTTGCGTTTTGTGCATAGTTTGCTCCCTTCCTCATTGTTCCGTTACTCTCTCGTGCCTTCTCCCTATTGTCCATTGCACCCTTCTGGCGATCAATGTATTTCGGATCCCGATCATATAATGTTCAGTTGTTCGTCGCTTTCAACTGAACAAGCTTCTTTTTATTCCTTCCTCTTACAAACCGGTATTCCCGCTCCATACTGTGTTTCATTCATTCTCTTCCTTCCTTCTCCTTCGGTTATTCTAGCTCTTGATTCCTTTCTGTCAGCTATCTCTGATTGTGTAAGGATCTGAGTCTCTCTTTTCTCTCTGTTCCACTGTTCTTAGGCCAATGTCCATGTTGACGAACCCATTTAAAGAAAAAAAAAAAAAAAAAAAAAAAAAAGGTGTTCTATTCTGTATCCTCATCCGTTAAAACAGAGGCTTTCTACTTCTCACTACGCTTCTTACATTCTACATTACTCCTTTGTATATTATTCGTGCTATCTGTTTCTGTATATTAATAATATCTTATCAAATTGGAATTCAACTATCTCTCCTATTCCTTTTGGTTATTTTTAGGCGAAAATCTGTAGCTGACGATTCCCAAAAAAAATCAAAACAAAAAAAAGTGAATTTTTGTCTGTTTTCATTGAAACATTTCGTAATCAAGATATGTAATTGGTTATTACGTTAAATAAACTGTCTTCTTCTTCTTCATAAGTGTCTTACTTAGTACCTGAGCGTTGATAATCACTATCATTACAGTACTTTCTTCTCCGCTTTTCTAATCAACTCATTGAAATTCTTCAGTCCAGTCTAGTCCTTAATAATATTGGCCAACTGTTTCGATTTTCTTCTTCCTGGGGCCCTCTTTTACCTTGAATTTTCCCTCGTAGAACCGAACGTAAGATGACATATTTTCTTCCTCTAATTAGGTGTCTGAGATATTCAATACTGCGTCGTTTAATTGTTTTACATAAGCTCCTTTCAGTGTTGGCTCGTTTCAGTACTTCTTCGTTTGTCATCTTTGCTGTCCAAGACATTTTCAACATTCCTCTAAGTGTCCACATTTCCAACGCTGCATATCTATCCGGTTGTTTTTTGTTAAGGGTTGCGCCTCTATCCCATAAAGTAGAATTGAATAGATATTAACCATATTTCGCCTGATTGGCAAGCTCAGAGTGTCATTAGCAGATTCTTCATATTTGTAAATGCTGTTTTTGCGCAACCATATCTTCGTTTTACCTCAAAATCAGGATCTAGCTCAAATTAAATAAATAAAATAAATTAAAATAATACGACAATAATGTACAATTAAGAACAATATTTATCATGATGTAGAGTTGGCTTATGTAAAATGTACAGACGATAATTTTTATCTATGTAATAAAAGTCCAAATAAAAGTAAAATTAATATGATTTGTACAATGAGAAGTTTAACGTAAATTATCAGAACTCTAATAACATATTATTAACTTTTTTTTCCGAATGTACAGTGTAGATTAGATAATAATATTCTTGTACCAAATTTTTTTATTAATTCATTTTTAACCGACCATAGAATTTTTTTAAAGATTATTTATTTAGGTTTAACATATAACACAATCTGCGCATTACTTGTAATGAAGTTAATAATGTGCAATTCATACAAGGGCGTCGCCAGCCGATGGGCCAGGGGGGGGCAAGATGATAGAAAAAGGATACGAGTTATAGAAAAAATAAAATTTATAGGTTGTAAAGGCTTAATATTTTATTAAACAAGAATAAAATCTTAATTAAAACATAATTTTCGCGGGTTTCTGGCAAATTATTCATGATTACGCGCCTATGAATACTGGTTATGGTCAGTTGATTAAAAAGTTTCGAGGCTCCAGGGGGGCAGCTGCCCCGCTGACGACGCCCATGAATTCATATATATATTATATAAATGTATATAATGGATACAATTATAAAAAGCAACAAATAAGTTATACAGCAACTGCACTGGTTAATGATAAATTTAATTTCTTTTTGTGAATTTTGTTATATGGGAGTGAAACAAAGAACAAATAACGTAAATTTCATTTTATAAATATTTTTGCATCATCATCATGTTGCTTCTTCTGTTGTAGAAGATTGCGTGCAATAACTACTAGTTTCGAGGCTCCAGGGGGGCAGCTGCCCCGCTGACGACGCCCATGAATTCATATAATATATATATAAATGTATATAATGGATACAATTATAAAAAGCAACAAATAAGTTATACAGCAACTGCACTGGTTAATGATAAATTTAATTTCTTTTTGTGAATTTTGTTATATGGGAGTGAAACAAAGAACAAATAACGTAAATTTCATTTTATAAATATTTTTGCATCATCATCATGTTGCTTCTTCTGTTGTAGAAGATTGCGTGCAATAACTACTGGTCTATACTAAACGGCTTCTTGCTAGATCAATCATTTGTTGCAGCTTCAGATTTTTCTGTGCGCCTGTTGTCATCCATTCCAGTTTCCTGCGACCTCTTATCGGCTTTTTGTTGATTTTTCCTTGGATAGCCACCATTAGCAATCTATTTTCGCGGATTTTATGCGCTAAATATTTATGCTTTTGGTTATCGATGTCTTCTAGTAGTTGTGCTTTTGATGTATTCAGCCTTTTTAGTACTTCCGCGTTACTAATGTGATCTCTTTAGGATACGTTTAAAAGTCTACGATAGCCCCACATCTCAAAATTTTGTATTCTTTTCTTTCATTCTGCGCTTATTGTCCACGTTTCGAAGCAATATTTCAGGATAGTCCATACATCGCATTTCATAATTCTGATCCGCGTCTTTATATTCATATTTCTATTATCAAGCACCTTACGTAAATTGTTGAAATCTGTTTTTGCCATGCCGATTCTGGTTTTTATTTCTTTAGTGTCCCTTCCATCGTTACTGATCAGCGCTCCTAGATATCTAAATTCTTTCACATTCTCTATTTTTCCCCCATCAATTTTTATGTGAGCTTCCTTATGATCGTTTCTTGTAAATTTAATAATCTTTGTTTTTTCAGTGTTAATTTTCATTCCGTACTTACGTCCTGTTTCATTTTTATCTTGTCTATCATCTTCTGCATTTGGGGCTCTGATTCAGCGATGATCACTTTATCATCCGCGTAACTTATTTCATTGAATCTTTGACCATTTATTTTTATTCCCATTTTCTCGATTTTCGCTTCATTTATGATTTCTTCTGCATAAGCATTGAAGAGTCTTGGCGATAAAGGGCATCCTTGTCTTACGCCTTTCCTTATGTTACACTTGCTTATGGAGTACCTATTACCTAACTTTATATTTGCGCTCTGGTTCCAATATAAATTCTTTATCGTGCATAGGTCCTTATCATCGATATTATGTTTCCTCAAAATCTCTATTAATTTCTCATGATTTACGCGGTCGAAAGCCTTCTCATAGTCGATGAAACATGCTATGGACATCTCTGTTTGCATTTAGGCACCTCTGTATTATGGTTTTAAGCAGTGCTACTGCGTCTCTGGTTCCTTTTTTAGCCACAAAGCCATATTGCGTTTCTCTCAATTTTCCGTCGATTTTACGTTCTATTCGGGCATTTATGATTGTAAGTAATATTTTCAGCGTGTGGCACATTAAGGCAATAGTTCTATAATCTGTACATTCTGTCGAAAATCTCTTTTTCGGTATAGGAATGAAATTCACTTTTCTAAAATCTTCTGGCAGTATTCCCTCATCGTATATTCTGTTGAAAATCGATAGTAGTTGCTTCTCATAATCTGACGTTAAATATTTTAATACTTCTGCTGGAATGAAGTCTTCACCGACAGCTTTATGCTTTCTGGCTCTCTTTATGGCATTCCTTAGCTCCCATAATTCTATTCTCGGTGCAATTTCTTGTGTTGTACTATTGATATGCAGTGGCCTTGAACTGTCATTGTATAATTCTTCTATATAATGTATCCATGTATCATCTATTTCTTCATTGTTCATGCAGTACTTTCCATTTTTATTTTTAAAGCACGTTACTCTACTCTTCATTTTCTTATGTGTGTTCATCATTTCTTTTACTTTTGTATGCAATTCTCGGTCATTATGCCTTTTTTCCAAGTCTTCAATTTCGTCACATTTTTCTTCATACCATTTAGTCTTTGCTATAATACACTTTTTCCTAATTTTCTTATTTAATTCCTTGTATTCTTTACTCTGTCTATTTTTAATTTTTCTTCTTTCATCCATCATATCTAAAATTTCTTGGACCATCCATGGTTTATGCTCCTTTTTATTCTTTATGGGGATTCTGTCTTTTGCCGCTTTTGTAACTTTTTTCTTCCAGTTTGACCAATCGTTTTCGATGCTGCTTTTATCTTTTTCCTTTTTCTCTGTTTCTGTTTTTTCTTCTACTTGTTTTCCTAGCTCTTCTTGAAATTTTTTCCTTATTTCTTCATTTTTTAGTGTGGTATAATCCAGTGACTTTATTCTTCCTTTATTTTTGTTTAAACTTTTCATAGCTATCTGACATTTTGTGACCAATAAGTTATGATCCGTGTTACAGTCAGCCACCGGATAAGTGTGACAGTTTTTTACAACATTTTTGTACCTTCTATTTATCAGGATGTAGTCAATTTGATTTCTTACTCTGTCTCCCGGACTTATCCATGTATATAATCTTCGTTTATGATGTTTAAACCACGTATTACATATAATTAGGTCATACTTTTCGGAAAATTCTATGAGCTTTCCTCCTCTTTCATTTTGATTTCCAAGCGCGTATTTTCCTGCGACATAACTAGCATGATTTTCTCCCACTTTTGCGTTAAAATCACCCATTATGTATATTATATCTCCATTTTTTGCGCATTTTGTAGTGTCTTCCAGGTCTTGATAAAACTGTTCTATTTCTTCTTCATCACTTTCCGCAGTAGGCGCATAAACCTGTATTACAGTAATAGATTTTGGTTTAGTCTCAAATCTTACACAAATCACTCTTTCTGATTTTGGTATAACCGAACTGATTTTGTTGCTTAATTTCGTAGTTATTAACATACCAACCCCGTATTCGTGCTTATCCGTTCCTGCGTATATTATTTCATACCCATCATCTGCTTTTATTCTTCCAGCTGCTGTCCATCTAGTTTCACTTATTCCCATAATATCGATTTTTAATCTTTTAGCTTCTAATATTACGTTTGCAAGTTTCCCACTTTGATACAGAGATCTTACATTTCATGTTGCGATGTTCATGTGGTTCCGCCGCGTTTTACCTCCGCGTATTCTTAGCACTCTATTCGGCATTCTTGGCGGATCAGAGTTAGCCTGACGGGGACTTAGGGCCGTTTTCGTATTGTCGTTATTCATAATTATTGCGTTCTAGGAAAAACAATGACGGTGATATACCGCTGCCTTCCGTCATCGCAGTTTCACAGCCGATGATATTAATATGTAATAGTCGCCTGTGAATTTCTGATCTTGAGCCTTAAATGAAGTCATTCTTCATTAGCCTCAAATCAGTACTGATGTAGCTGCTTCCTACATCAGGGGGGCACACTTTGTCTGGCTTTTCTGTTAAGACCTGTCTCGCTTGGGTGGCCCTTCTGGTAGTTACACTACCGCCAGCATAGCTCTTAATATCTTTAAAGCACGCAAGCTCCTTCACCGCGTCAAGGTGGTGTCCCCTCGAAGTGCATGCGCTGCTGTAATTTAAAGATAACATATGCTGCATAAAAAAAAAATAGTAATTCAAAAAAAAAATAAAATAAAATAAAACTTTTAAAAAACATATATAAAAAAATACAATATACGTAAGTTTAAATGTAGTTTCAAGGCTTAATTGTAAGAAGTTACATTATATTCTGATTTTAATTTAAGTGTTATTGTTTTATTTATTGTAATGTGTCCATTACATGGAAAACAGAATAATTGGTGAGAGTGTGAATGTGTGGATGAATGACATCCTATTGTCGGTTAGGTGGCCAATCACCAGGGACCAAGGAAGAAAGGATCGATCTGATTCGGTCGCCTGCCGTGGTGGTAAGCGGAAAGACGGGAGAAATGTTGAATGGTAAAAAACGATTTTTAAGAAGAAGATCAGTTCCGTTTGTACATTTAAAAAAATCAGTTCCGTTTTCTTCGTGAAGAATTTTGGGTTGTTACCTGCGCTGAGAAAAAGAAGTTTTTTCTACCTCCGCTAAAAAGTTGTTCGTGACGCGAAGTTTTTTCACGTGTATGTATATCGACGTATCAAACCAGTGGTAATTTTGATTCTTAAAATAATTCGTGTTTCGCGACGATAAAAGAAAATTCAAAAAATAATCGACCAGAATAATAACACGCCGTTGAGTCCGATTTCTCCGAGCCGATTGACAGCAGCAGCACCAACCTACGGAGCCCACATAAATATCGGCAATAGTGATACGTAGTGTTTATATTATTTTTCTTATTAATTGCGCTATTTTTCGAATTAAATATTGTTTTTCAGCGGTCGACCGGTCCCGAAAGAGAGGTGTAAGTTTTGCTTAATATATTTTTTAATAATTTCAATTAAATAATTTTCCGTTCATAATTATAAAAAGAAAAAATAAAACGTTCTCTGATAACCTTAAATAAAACCTAAACAAATCAAATCCACGAGCTTAAAACCTCGTGGTTGGCATCCCTGAGGACCAAGCTAACGTCTAGAACCGTTACATTATATTTAAATATATTCATCCCATCGTTTGGTTTGTGAAAAAATTATTCAAATAGTATAATAACTTGGAGAAAGACCATTGCGAACCAGACATTTTTAGGATTCCATATACATATAATGTACGGAATCCTAATAAGATGGCACACAAATGACAAAAATATCAAATAAAAATCAATAATTCACGCATGGCTTGACTTATGAATTTCAAATTTGGAACATAAATTACAATTAAAATTATTTTTAAAACGATCTATAACTTAAAAATGACCGATTAACCTGGGCGGTAAAAAAACCAAAAAACCGTCAAGAATATATAATATGGTACATAAAACGACCTCAAAAATCACTTAAAAAATCATAACTCGCCACTCAATAAACCTACAAAGCTTAAATTCAAAATATAAACTAAAATGCAGGAGTTCTTTCATAAAATCAAAAAATTACGGCACAAAAGTTATGTAAAATGGCCTAAAAGTTCAAAAAAACGCAAAAAATGACGTGCCCCGCCCCTAACAACGCGAGAATTGCAGTTGAAAATTTTGAACGCGGTTATAAATACGCGCATTACCGTGCATTTCTCTAGTTTAGAACATCCGCATTTGCAACTTTAAAACTGGGCCCCCGGGGCGCCGAAAGCTCGAAATTTTGGAAAAAAATATTTTTTTCCCTGAGCATGTGATATATCGTTGGAAAGATCGCTATTTATCAGGAACAGAACCACATATCATTTTGTTTACCAAAACTTTCAAAGTTACCGTAAAGTTCAAAAAAGCGCGAAAAATTACGTGTCCCACCCCTAGCGCCGCGAATATTACAGCTAAAAATTTCAAACGCGATTAAAAATATGAGTTTTGAACATCTAGGTTTCCAGCCTTAAAATTAGACTCTCAAGGCGCCAAAAGCTCGAAATTTGAAAAAAAATATTTTTTTCCCCGGGCTTAGGACATATCATTAGAAAGATTGATATTTGTCGGGGACAAAACCCTATATCATTTTCTTTACCAAAACTTTCAAAGTTGCCGTAAAGTTCAAAAAAGCGTTCAAAATTATGTATCCCACCCCTAGCGTCACGAATATTACAACTAAAAATTTCAAACGCGATTAAAAATATGCGACTCCACGTATATTTCTCTAGTATTGAACATCTAGGTTTCCAGCTTTAAAATTAGACTTTCAAGGCGCCAAAAGCTCGAAATTTTGGAAAGAAATGTTTTTTTTTCCGGACTTGTGATATTTTATTAGAAAGATCGACATTTGTTGTGGACGAAACCGTATTTCATTTTCTTAACGAAACTTTCAAAGTTGCCGAAAAGTTCAAAAAACCGCGAGGTCTAATTTGTAGCTCCCTTTTTGCAACGTGAGCATTATAGTTATACATTTGGAACGAGGTATAAAATATGCAACTCCACGTAGATTTCTCTGGTTTGAAACATCCCTTTTGGCTTTATCGGAATAGGAGACTGCAGCGGTTTTTAGAATTTGGTTCGAGTCGTTGTAATTTGCGTTAGTAGTGTTAGTACGAGGGGATCGCAAGTTTCGGTTTGGTTATTTTCATTACGGCTTATGTCAGTGTTGTTATAAACTGTAATAAAAGGAACGGACTCACCGCATCATTATATAGGTTCTATGTCCGCCTGATGAAAAACGGATGCGAATAGTATTTCCATTTGTTAAACAATTTAATGCACTATGCTAGTAAATAAATAAAAATAAATATTTAATAATGGTCTAACGTATTGAGAGAGTTGAAGGAAAAAACCGGATTGTTTTAAAATCATCTCAGTAGGACGACAGTCTTTGTCACATCGCGGAACTATATCGACTTTTTTTAGTAAAGTACCAGTTCGTCTTGCAACCGAAAGAAGTTTGATAACAAAGTAACCAGATCGCCTCGAAATTCGGTTTTCAAATTAGTGACATTTACAAAATTCGTAAACTATAATTTCCCTTTACCGTGTCTCCCCCTCCTGTTCACCAAGAATCCAGGAAGTAATCACAAACGTACACCAACCTGTCAGCAGAGAATACCAACATTCTAGCAGCCGCAGTAGAGTGATACGCGTAGCATCAATATTATATACGTATCTAATTAATCTTTTTTACATGTTTTCGTTTATGTATTTATTAAGTGTCTTTAATGATCGGCTATTCAAGAAAGATAGGTGTAGAGAATAATGAAATTATACATTTTAAAAAATCATAAAACCTTAATATTAGCATTATTAAATCTAAACCAATAATTTAAAAAAATAAATAAAAATTAAATAAATAAAAAAATGATTTAATTAAACATTTTATATATATTTGTTCTTCATAACCATTACATTACACTTCAAATTAATAAGCCTTCGATTCAAATTAGTATTTTGCTTTACTGTTTTAAATTATTATTAGAAAAGATCTCTAAAATCTATTAAGATATTAAATTAAAATAGAAAAATAAAAATGGAAGTTTATTCAAACAAATTTTTTTACATCTTCTTATATATAAAAATGAATTGCCTTATGTGGGTCTCGCTTCTCCTCCAAAACGGCTGAACCGATTTGAATAATTTTTTTTTTGTTATATTCATAGTTCTTCGGAGAAGGTTTGCAAAAAAAAAAATTTTTAAAAAATTGCACCGAAATTGCACAATTCGCAAAAAAGTGTAACCCAAGAACGGCTCGACCGATTTTGCTGATTTTTTTATTGACTAAGATTTAAATTAGGTTCCTACAAAAAAAATTTGAAAAAGTTACATGGAAATTACAAAATTCGCCTAGAATACGCTAAGCAATAAAACATGCAATAGGCCAAACAGGCGAGCGGGTAATTTCAGATACCTGGAAACGGTGAGGAACGAAGAGGCAAAAAAAGGCGTCGGTCTTGACTCTCAGCCGATCAGCGGGCGGTCGCTTAATGACGGTACGGAAATCATGCGCTAGGCAGCAGTAAAAAAAACAAAACATAAACGAATCGAAAATATCGTAACAAATAGTTCTTTTTTTATTTTTTTTTTGTATAAATTTTATATTAAAATAAGAAAAAAAAACTGCTTTTTGATAGCTACCAAACAAAAAATGAAAAAGAAAATCGGTTAATAAACGAAAAAAGACTTTGCCTATTTATACGCAGATATTAAATGTTTTGCGTATTTATATATTTGTTTGTGAAAGTGAATTAGTGAGAATATGTTGTGCACATTTTAAAACTCCCCCCTTATGTGCAGTATATTCTTATTACATTTTGCAGTGATTTAGTCGGAAATTTTTTCAAATTGGTTAGATAACAGACGTGCTTAGATCTAACATTCGTGAGTTGTAGCGGACTAAATTTTCCGTCATTAAACGGTCGCAACGATAAACAGAAAAATATAATTAAAAGATGTAGCAGAACAATGTAGGCGAATGGTCGATTAGCGAGTACAGTGCAAACCGGTCTGCATTTCTCTTAAACATGGTACACCCTAAATCGGGAAAAAGAAAAGAAAATAATAAACGACCCGACTTCACAAGTATCGCGAGAACTACAAAAAAAAGTTAAACACATGTTCGACAATCAGGTAACGAAAGAAATTTGAGAAGCACAAAGAGATTGTCCTAACAATGAGACATTTATACAACTGAAAGGTCTTTGATCCGAAAAATTAATTACCGACAGGAAATCGAAAGATTGACCGGAAACATTACAATAAGTGCATCAACCATTTTTTGCATGTATTTCGTATTCCCCGTTATTCAGACCTATTCGTGTTTTCCAATTTTATATTTCAGTCGTATAGTTTATTGTGATTTATTATTTATCTTAGCAAGAAAAAAAGATTTGAAAATGTTGTAAAAAGGCCATATATATAAAAAGACGTCTATCACTTTGACTGCTTAATGCCCGTAAAAAACACATAGAAGTATATTTATAAAAATCAACATGTGCAGTCATTGAAAACATTTTCCAACCATCCGGAAAGTGAATTCGAAGGCTCAATCCTGTCAGTTTTTAGATTGGCTAAAACGTTTTTATCTTTATCAGTAAACATTAGTTTTATAATATTAATTCAACGTATTACAACTGAGCCATAGCAACGCGTGGCCGGGTCTACTATGTAGGCAACCACTCACAGCGCATTTAAAGCCCATTTAATTAGCTATCGAATGCAGCAAACTGAAAGTTCATACCTCACCCCTACACCCACAGAATCGATTTGAAAAAAAAGTGTTTTGTCAACCCCTACAATTTTTTTCAAGCGGAGCGAATCGTAACGGGTCTCGCAATCAGATAATCCTAAAGGCCGTTCCATCAGCTGTCAAATGCAACAAACCGGACGTTTCTACGAGCATTATTACGTGTTTTATAGTCGAAAGAGTAAGACGCAAATTGTGAAAACCACGTGCAGTTTTGTGTTGTCAACATGGGTAAGAAAGGTATCGAGCAAGAACAGCTGTATATGATTCGTTATTATTGTTGGTTGCAAAAAACTGCTAAAAAGACGTTAGATTTATTAAAAGAGAAGAAACGTATCCTGATGATATTCGACTCGGTAATTCAACAATATTTCGATAGCATAGCGCGATTTCGAAAAATTTTCGACACCGATCAAGAAGTCGTGAATGCAGTACAGACCACTTTAAGCAGAACACCTGTCGGCGAGTTTAAAGCGACCTTTACAAGCCAGAGGTGCATTTCGAGAAGATTAATATGAATGATGAAGATAGGTAATAATTTATGTAAAATTTTTGAAATACAGTTTCTTCCAAAATGTTGTAATTTTTTTGTCTAAAAAAACGGTGGCGGTCGACGAAACACTTTTTTTCAAATCGATGCTGCAGGGCGAACCCCCGGGAGGTAGAAACTCCCGGTTTGTTGCATTCGATAGATAATTAAATGGGCTTTAAGATGTACCCGGAGCGAACGCGCTGTGAGTAGGTGCCTACTCACACCAAAGTTACTCTCACTTCTTGTGGGACAGGCATTGTATATAAAACAAAGTCGGGTTAGTTAAATCAATGGCTGGACCGATTTTTATGATCTTTGATTTGTTGGATTTGTGTCCGTCTCGTATAGCAGAATACAAAATTTAAAAAAAAAATTATGAAGAAAATTCATTTTTTTTTGCTATTTTTGGTCCAAAAGGGGGGTTCGAATAATTTTTTAACCGTGATTTTTAAATTTTATGAAAGGGCTGTTGTGTTTTGTTTTATATTTTGAATTTCGATTTTAAACAGTTATCTGACGATGAGTTATGGATTTTTTAAAGGCGATTTTTGAGGTCGTTCTAAATTCTATATTATATATTCTAGACGGTTTCTTGTCGACAAGGGTAATCGGTCAGCTTAAAGTTGTAAATTGTCATAGATAGAGAAGTTTAATTGTAATTTATGATCCGATTCCGATAAGTCAAACCCTTTCCGAGCTATTATATAATTGAATATTTTTTTCGTTTCTGAACCATCTTATTGGAATTCCGTACATTATATGTGTACGAAATCCTAAAAAAGGGTATAAATTTGCTTTAAAAAATTAAATTACTTTAGAAACACGTTTTTTTCGTGTATAGCTCATTATTAGCTAGCTGCACAGAGTATACACTCTAATTAATAAAGTACATCAATTCAGTGTGTACTATGTGTTGTTAGCTGATGATATAGCCCGAAAAAGCATGTTCGCATAAAGTAGTTTACTTTAATTTTTCAAAGTAAATTTATACTTAAGGGGGATATGCCTTGCTGCCACGTGAATTACATTTATTTCAATGTAATTAAAATACTTTTCATTTTGATTTTTGTACATTTATTGAACTTAATTTTTTTTGAATATTGATTACTGATAAGTTAACGCAATATTTATTGGTTCTGGGGCGGTACGAAGTTCGCCGGGTCAGCTCGTACTAAATAATTATAGTCATCGTTAACTTACATACGGAATCCTCAGCGCATGAAACTTCATGCTTGACCGAACTTGTTAATGATTACGGTGGTGGGTTCTTAAAAGCTGTTCGGAATTTTGAGGCCGTGTTGTACTGATGTCATTAAGTGTATCTTTCAGTGAGCATGGAGTGTATGTGTCAGAGTGTTTGTACGCGTGCATGTTACAGATGTAAGCTGTATTGGCTTGGGAGTGTGAATGGGATAGAAGTAAAATAGGTAATGTTAGATAAAATCTTTGTGTAAGTACAGGTATGATTTATACAACTTCATAATTTTTCTTTTCTATTGTTTCATTGTATCTGTACTTGTATATTTCTACTGAATTGTTTTATTATATTGCGCTGTGCAAGTAATTGACGTAAGCTGTTGCACTGGCAGATTGTATAAATAAATAAATAAATATATGCGTGTGTGATTGTGTTTATAGAATATGTGCAAATAAATATATATATATTTGTATAAAATGAATTCCTTTCTGTAATTTTCATTGTTAGAAAAATGATACATTACAAAACGTTGAGGTTACTTGTGATATTGTTGGCATTATGTTGTCCGTATTTGAAATCTGCATTACCGAAAAGTTTAAAATTAAAAGACAAACTTGGAAAAGTACATGCAACAATCGAATATATTAACTCTTTACCGGAAAATACATGGAAGGTAATATACATCAACCACATTTTATCTTCAAATAGTGATAACGACATTTATAACATATTTCTATATATATATACACGTACACACTAGCAAAAGTAATAAATTTTATAATAAAAATATTTGGATAAAACAGACGTCGAGACGATTTCAGTAGATGCAGTAATTTAACTTGTAGCAATTATAAAGGCTAGCCTTTGATAAAGCAATTAAATAGTGAACCATCAAGAACAGCTTCACCATTAAAGGTTACATGAAACAATATTGCAAATCAACTTATTATTGACCGGAAAATACGAAATAAAATAAAAAAGAAAAAAAAAGAACAAAGATAGAAAGCGAAAATTAAATCTTTAAACAAAGCACAAAACACGTAATACAAAATAAACAGATAATTTTTAAATAACCTGCGTTTCGCAGTTGATGTTGTACTTAAAAGACTTTTTCGAATTAAAAGATATGATAACAGAACTTACAACGAAGCTGGAAAGGAAGCGGGTTTTCAAATGAATTTGAGGAAAGCAAAAGTTGTTACCAACATTAAAGAAAAAATAAAAACGGAAATAGGCGGACAAAGTATTGATTATGCAGAAGAAATAAAGTTTACTTGGGTCAAAGAGTAGAACTGAGACTTCAGGAGAAGACACAGTAGAATAGTGTTAGCGTTGAAGAAGTATTGGTCATTAAGATATATATTTAAGGGTCCTTTTGGAGTCAGATCGAAAAGAAAGGTGTTTAATAGTTGTGTGTCGTTCCAACAATGACATACGGATCTCAAACGCGTGATGGTCCGCAACAAAAATGAAGAGTAGTAATAATGCAATGTATAGGTCAATGCTAAATATCCGACTTAGAGACAGAGTCAGGAATACGATTGTTGAAGGTAGGCTTAAAAATGCAATAAATTTTGTCAATGAATGCAGAAAGAAAAAATGTGAGGATTAAGCTGGACATGTTACGAGACTAACGGACGATAGACAGGCCTACAGAATAAAAAACTGCTATATAGGAAACAAAAGGAAAAGAGGTAGACAGTTAGGACGTTTAAAGTCGGCAAAATTGTAACATTTTTATGTTAGATACACGTATGTTGTGTTAAGTGTTTTGTGATTTGTTTAAATATTGTTAAAATGCAGAAAAACTTTTTTTGGTAGTCAAAAATCAAATCGCTTTAAAGAACCTTTCTCCACTAAGGAAATAACTGAATCAATTGGAGCACTAAAAAAGAAGTAAAGTTAGAAAAACATTCGAACAATTTAAACATTTCGGTTCAACAGTAACCAAATATCTTTCTTTTTTTTTTTGAAAAATATGTATTTATTATTTTTTACATACAAAACTTTCGTCAAGCTAAAACGCTTGTCGACGGAATTATCCTATTGAACATTTTACCATCTTAAATTAACTTATACATATATATAATCGTGTAATATTTACTAGTCTTAATATATCTTTTTACTTATCAATAATTAATAATCTATTTCTATCTTCTATATTCAAAGTTTTTTTTTCCAGTTTTTTTGTTGCGCCTTATCATTTTATTTTATGTTTATTATTTTTTTTATATTTTCTTCTTCCTGAAGCCATTCCTTTATTTTCCTTTTTCTTTCCCGTATTTCTTCCTTCTCTATTATTTCTTTGCGTATTTTATTCTACATCTGAGTTGTTATAATATATTTATCCTTTTACTCCCTCATCTTTGTTCTTGCTAACGGCAGTTGGTACGAAAGTTTTTCTCTCAACTCGTATTCTGTGTTTATTCTTTTCTCCAATTCAATTTTCTTTTCTGCTGATATGTACTCCCATATGTTCAGTAATAAGTACATTCCTCTTATGCTCATTACGTTTTCTTTTTTAATTATTTCACTATCGGTTTCTCCCCTTAAGGATTTCCTATTAATTTCAAGCATTTAATTTTCAGTTTATTTATTTTTCCCAAGTATGCTTTTCTCGCCATTCCCCGTGCCTGAATTCGACTCTACTAGCGCATAATAAACTACTTTTAATGTTTCATGTGTTGCATATTTCTTTAATGCATATAAAGCTGATAAAACCGCTCTTATTTTCTTTGCAATATATTCCATATGTATGCCCCATCTTAAGCATTGGTCTATCATTACTCCTCAAAAATGTTTACACTGCGTTACTATGTCTAACTTTTGACAGTTTTTCATTTCGCATTCACGTCTTTCCCCCAATGAGTGTACACATTCGTTTGAGTGCATTATTATATTTGGACTATACAAATCGGAGCTGTCTCTTTTTTTCCGTAGTACTATTGCTTTAGTCTTTTTTACATTTATTCTTAGACTTTGATCGTGTGCCCATTTACTTATTGTTATTAGATCTTTTTGCATCATTATATCTGCCTCTTTAACATCCTTATGTGACGTAACTATTGCTATATCATCCGCGTACGAGACTACCTCACTGTAACTATCTCGAATAAAATTGTTCAAAGTAACAAAACTTCTTGCTTAAAGAGAGAATCGTATGTTGCGACACTTTTAAAACCCGCTAAAAGTGTTCAAGACGCATACAATTATTGACCTATATATAACACCACTAGGTACTTATTTTAACTCTTTGAAAGATTAATACGCCGCATTGTGTATCGTCGAAATCATGCGAATTTCAGGTCAGGAAAAAACAGAATTGTCAATCTGCAAACCTGAGGTTCGGCATACGTTGTTTTGAGACCAAATTAATTCCAGAAGTTGTCTAGTGCAGCGCAAGATACTAACCATAATCTGTTCACCAAGAGGATTTACAAAATAAATATGTATTAACGGATAGGACCTTTTATGTATTTTATGCGGATTGTCAAGAACCGGACGCACGCTATAAAAATGCATTTCATCTAAAAAATACTAAAATTAAAAGGGCAGCCTAAAGTTAATTTGACGTGAATGTAACAATTCGAATTCGGCGATAATACAAAGTACCATTTAAGAATCATATTGGTCCGTTTCCAAATTTGAAAAAAAAAAAATGAAAAAAGAAAGAAGAGCACTGTGAAGATTTAAAAACGGTGACGTCAACTAATATGTTACGGAAATTCGTATGGTTAAAGTTAAGGTACTTTGCTTAGTAATCTTAGTACGGTATTACTTTTTTTCCTGAATCTGGTTAGATAGTTTATAATCAAGCGCTTAAAAAGCGCTGCTGAATTCTAATGAGGAGCCGGAACCTGGCCAAAGTACGAAAATTATATGTTACCGCTGGAATCGCTCTTGCATCAGTCAACGATGCAAATTTACAGAGTACGCCGAAATCAATCTAATTTAACTATTTCTAACGGCATTATTAAAAGTAGAATTAGTTACATATTGCAATCTTTAGTTAATTGATTAAATGTTTCAGGCTGGTCTTGCTTTTGATGGCGAGACTACTTTAAACGATGTAGTAAATTCACGTTTAGGATTAAAGAATCGCAAACATTACTCTAAATCAACTGTAAAATCGAACAGATTAATATATCCCGATAATGATAATTTCACAGTGCCAGATACGTACGATATCAGAAAAGTTTATCCGAATTGTGTCAGCACGGCAGCAGTTAAGGATCAAGCTAATTGCGGTTCATGCTGGGTTAGTCTATGTTCTTAATTAGTCAGCGAGAATTATTTTATTCAGAAATAAAACGCAAACTGAATTTTTTGAAATATACGATGCGTTCATTTTTAAATATTATATACTGAAAGTGCTCATTGTTACTTCACTTAGATGATAATATATCTGATATATTTTCATTAGATTCAAAGTAGAAATGCGCAAATCAACTCTTCTAGACGAGTTGAATATACATATATGTGTACTTTCCGACTACTGTGGATATATGTACATATATGTATCTGCTTCTCAACTCCAACTCCGGTGTGCAGTTGCCGGTCTCATACCTAGTGTATAATCACAATTTTCGCTGCTTATTCAACTCCAACTCCGTGTAGCACTTCAAATGCAGAACGCCCTACGATTTTCGAAGTTGAGATATATTAAATAACCGCTCCAGAGGTCTGTAAAGCGAAAGGAGTCCATTCGAGTTTCGTTGCCGAGCGTAAGTGTTGCTGAAAGTCATGTACTAACAACAGAGCGTGTATTTCAAAGCGTATTTTAATATTACTGAAAAAAGCATATTGTTACCCTCTCCTGTTTTCTTTCCCTTCTCGGAAGCAGTAACCTTGTTTTTGTTCCATCCCTATTTTATGTTCATTCCCGTTCCTTTTTTTCCGACCTGTTCTGATCCAGACGGACCGCGCGGTATTAACAGAATAAGTGTTACATCTGATACGTGATCGACTGAAGGTTAATTTGAAGTCTCCTGAATTTTTGACGTCAGCACGTTTCAGTTGTTTTACGAACGGACTTCTTTCGCTTGACAGACTATAAATCCGACCGTATCCGGAATTACATTTGTTCGTTGTGCGACGTCTTTCGGAGTTGAGATATAATCACGTATCGCCGGAGATATATCCGGCTGAGTCTGAACGCGGATATATTTCCGAGAATATAACTGTGTCCGAAGAACAGGCGCCTTCTCTTTATCCTAGAGAAAAATAATATCCTTTCCTCGATCCAAGCCGGAGGGCGTACAGCAAGGTCTGCAGTCGATCATTTACTAAGCTTTCAAAGGCAAATATTCACAAGCTTCCAAAATCAACAACACTTATATGCCATTTTTTTCGATCTTGAAAAAACTTTCGATCGAGTATGGCGGCATGGATTATTAAAGAAGCTAATGTCTGTCGGTATAACCGGTAATATAGGAAATTACATACAAAGTTTTTTGTACAACCGGACATTTAATGTGAGAATCGGTTGGTCGATATCACAAATCTTTCCATCAGAGAATGGAATTCCACAAGGCTCTGCATTAAGCGCAACCTTGCTCATATTCTACATAAATGATATAACAGACTGCATTAAACCGCCTGTTTCAGCCCAGCTGTTCATCGACGACCTAAACATATCCTTATCGTCTAATCTTCCACTTAACGCCCAAAAGCAACTTACTGTCCGGTGAGCCCAGATGTCGCCCAACCAGCATCGATAAAGAGACTACTCCGACATAAGTCTAAGCAAGAATGGAGGTCACACTGGGCCTCCCAAAACACCTTTTTAAGCTCGATAAAACCATCGACGGAGGAGCCTTGGTGGCCACCGGAGAATATGTCCCAGCGCGACTTTATAATAATTAATCGCTTAAGAATTAATCATATATCCTTATCCCACGACTACTTGTTCCACAGGACTTCGCCTCCCACAACCTGTCTTTTCTGTTCCCGACCGAGTTATCCCTCAGTACACCCATATCCTTTCCATGTGTACTAAATTTGCAACATCCCGCTCGTCATATAACCTAAATTTTTCTTTACGAAAGATCCTTGCCAATGATCCTGCAATGATCGCTCAAACCTTGACATAAATCAGAACAAACAAAATCGCTCCAGTCATTTAAACTTTGGTAGTTGCCGTATGCCGTAATGACCTATGCAGTTATACACGGCTCATGATAAGAAAAAAAAAAATAGTGGTTACTTGGCGTAATCCGCGGTACTTTAGTTTTGCCGGGGCATTTATTTAAAGGCCTTTGTCATATAGTCACAAATTTAGATTATTTACATCATCTTGAAGTTGACGTTCAGCATTACTGATACTTCTACCTGTAAACTAAAGTAACGTAACTTCCATACTCTTGACAGAGTGTCGGGGACTGTGAAGTTAAGGTTCACAATGTACCAAGTCCAACAGCACTGATGAGAGTAGGGAGCTAGTTCCTTTCTCTTGATCGCCTTTACTTTGCCAGATTTCTCTAGTACCCAGTTATTTCAGACTGCGTAAACCTGAGAGCGACTTGGATCCGGAATCAGACAAGTTTCAAATCCGCGACCTCTGATTTAGTAGCCATGCAATTTAACTACTAGGCAACCGCGCTACCATACTTCTACTTGAAGATATCAGATAAAAAGAAAACTCGTAAAATGTATAAGATGGTGGTTAGTCTATTCATTTCCAGTAATCACTGAATTCCGATTTGATGATTTATTCGCTTCCATGTTGCGCTAGCCAAACACTGTGAGTATTTTAACGACATCAGCAACTTACTCGGGATATATTAAGAAGCATTCTCTATTTTAACACAATGACTAGCACTTTACGCTGTATATTTTTCGCTAATAATTGTTACTTTGCTACCGCTATTTTATCATAACAAAATGACGTTCACACGCTTATTTATAAATACACTTAGCGAAATGTTCTACTAACGAAAATCTATCAACTGAACAAACGAAAAACGATAAAGAAGCGGCATTGCAGCGAATCAGCAGAATCAGATCAGCAATTTAGAAAAGTTTGTTAATGTGAGCAGACATATTGATTTAACTTTAAAATAGATTTCCTAATATGGTTGTAATTTTCCTTTAAACAATACATTTCAATTTCTTTTTGACTGTAGGATGAAGGCGCTGTATCTGTTTCACTTTATAGTTCTAAAGTTATGTTACTTAATAATCCCTTTTATTTATTTATCTATTTTTCGAATTCGTTTTACTTTTTTTTTTTTTTTTTTTTTGAAATACATATATATTTATCACTAGTCACACATTTTCTCGTCAAGCTAGACGCTTGTCGACGACTTTTCTTACATCTAATGATTTATACACTATACTATACTTTTATATATACTATAAAATCTTATCGCTACGCAAGTATTTTATTACAAACTTATCCTATTTTTCCTTATTTCTAACTTAGCTATATAACTATCTATTATTTATTTTAATTTATTTATCTATCCTTCCCCTTTTTTTTCACTTTTGTTTGATCCGTACCCTTTTGTCTTATTTAATGCCTATTATCATTCCTATATTTCCCTCCTTCTGCAACTATTCCTTTATTTTCCTTTTTTTCACTCCAATTTTTTCCTCCTCTATTATTTCTTTAGGCATTTTAACAACTGAGTTATAACGTATTCGTCTGTTTGCTCCCCCATATTTGTTTTAGCTAACGGCAGTTTGCACAAATAGTTTTCCCTCAACCCATATTCTATTTTTCTTCTTTCCTCCAGTAGTTCTATTTACTTATCTGTTACATTATGCATTCCCCTATATCTCCATGAATAAATACATTCCTCTAACGCTCAGTTTATTTTCTTTTTGAACTATTTCACTTTCGGTCTCGTATTTATGATCTGATATTGCTACCATCATCCGCCAACGAGTATATGTATATCGCTATATTTCAATTCCTTGTATAAACAAACCGTTTGTATACACAACACCTTTTGTTATTCGCATAAATTATATATAGTAGATTTTTAAATTTTTTAACCGAAATTTAAATATTTTTTCTCCATTACATAAATTTAATCTTTTATATTTTAAAATTTAAAAAAAAACTGGCTTCATAATTTTCTTTTGTTTGTGTAGTTTGTTTTTTTTATTGAAATAACAATCACGTCTAACTATAATCATTTAACAATAGAAAAACAAATAAACCAGAAAAAGCAACTATATCAAATCAAGAATGACAGCAACGTATTAACGCGCAACGTTGATTCTTTTTTTTTTTCGGTCCGTCAGCAAAGAATCATTACCCAGGAGCAATATGAAAGGAAAAGAATCAGTTATATGGAGATTCTGGACAGAAATAGATAGTTTGAATACGCTAACAGGGATTGAGCAAAGATAAAATATACGGGAACAGGAAGCCAAAATGATGATAGCCAAGAGGAAATACAAAATAGAGATTTCGGTATATTTGGCTCCTAAAAAATACATACATGGCTAGAATCGTAGAAAACTTCATCATTTGGATGAAGAGAACAATTTGGGGAAGATGAAAACGAAAGGAACGCAACAGAAAATTATCGAACAGCAAACGGATAATGGAGGCGATTGGAGAACGGCAGAGCAATGGAAATCGCAGAACCAGGAGTAAGATGGAAAACCATCGGTTGAACTGATAGATAGAAAGAGGAGCATTTTTAATAGTTCAAACTATTCCTATATATGCAAACATACGAGTATTTTAATCCGAATCGTGGCAGTGATTTAATGAAGCGAATTTTAAGTAAGCGCATTGGTATGATCGATGCGATTATTGGAATAATCGTATATTTTCGATTATTCTAATAATCGGATTATGCGAGCATTTTAATTTGTATCATTATATCACTGATTCGAATATATATATAACCTTTGCAGTCTACGCACGGAAATCCAATGGAATAGAAATGCTTTTGTTAACATTCATATTTTCTGTAGTATTAAAATAGAAAATAAGTTTTATTCAAAATGAAGTCTTTATGTCGTACTGCGTATGCTGACCGTTGTATATCGATGATGAACTAATGTTATTTATCGCGTTCTCAAAAAAAAAAAGGAATATATCGCCATACTAGCAATCTGTAACGTTTTCTCTTCTCTTTCGTCATAATTATTTCATTTAATTTTTCAGGCAGTATCTATCGCATCAGCATTAAGTGATCGATTTTGCATTCAAAGTAACGGCAAAATAGCCGTTAACTTATCTGCTAATTACTTCACAGCTTGTTCAAATGAAAATGACGGATGTCAAGGGGGTTATATGGACGAATCACATGATTTCTTGGTTACCGATGGATTAATTACAGGGGGCGACTACGAATCCGATGAGGTAAATCGATAACCGAGTAGAAAAATTCACTCCAACATTTGTCATTGTGCTAGCATTACACGTTCTCATATTAATATGTACACGCTGTGGATGAAAAGTTCTGGAAATTTGGCTACAAAAAACCCCTATTTTTATAAGAACGTCTCGTTTACTTAAAATTTACTTAAAATTTACTTAAAATTTACTTAAAATTGACTTAAAAGTAACTCTGTTCGACACTAATTTCTAGGTATTATTCCGCAATAATACGAAAATAAAGTTATCAGCGAAATTTTTAACCGTTGTTATCTGTTACACCTTTCCATATTATATACTGACTTGATTAACGCTCACCCCGCCACCCCATCCCCCACGAGTTATATTCATAAAAACTCAGATTTCCTAGATTTTGAAAATCTATCGTCTTTCTTCACTGTATAAATGTTTTTTCTGTCAAGTTTCCTTTTCTTTTTCGGCTTTTATGCTGCCATTTTGGGAATACAATGTTACAGTAACTTTAAAATGTCTTCATTTTGTGACATGACTGAAATGAAATTTCCGCTTTTTCAGTAACCTATATACTACAGTGACAAAACGACCGCGTCGGAGAAGTCACGCTTCTATGCATTTTCAATACGTCCCATGAAGGAAAATTCCTGAAACTCCTTTTTTCTTACCTTAATAGCTTATGTGTTGAATTTTAACGTATTCATCGTTTAAGTATTATTTTCCAGCAAAGTGTTTGAATTAAATACAATTTCGAACTAGAAAACAACTCCGTCGAGATTTTTTTCTCCTATTCGTTCGTCATTGATTACAATTCTACTTAATTGCCTAGAACTAAAATTTAGTAACTGCATCTACGATTGCAGTTAAATTTAAAAGTATAATAGAATAAAAACATTTATTACTCTGAAGTCAAAGATATTATAAAATACGTGCTCCTAATAAGTAATGAAAATTATTGCCTTCGATTACGATTAAAGGTAATATTTTTTGAATATGACGAAAAATTTAAAGGGGAGATATCCTTGATACATGATAGTGTATTATCACGTTGATTTATGTAAAGAATGCGGATTTCACCTTTTCAGAATTATCGTGATAAAATAATTTTCATATAAAACTGCGGATCACTTCAATCACTTGTTTAGTGCATTTTTGATAAATAACAGTATATTTTTTATCGAACTATCACATTTCACGTTAAACTCGCAAAAGAGAGCTATACAGATTGCAAAAGTAAAATAAATTTACAATACTAACACTGTAATTCGACAATTTGCGAGTTATAGTTTAAGATCGTGTGCCGCGAAAAAGTCTTGATCATAATGTACTTGAATTAAACCTCGTTTACAGTAAACAATACCACTGCACAAGTCCAGGCCCGTGCCCAGAATTTTAGAAAAGGGGGGGGGTGAAAATTTTCTTTGCCTATTTAGTTCATAATACATTTTTCACTAACATTTGTACTATTAATAATTTCCATCATTTTGATTTATATGTATTAATAATTTACGTAAATGAATTACCCCGTATATGAACATTAATAAAAGTTACATATGTTATTAATTATACTCGTAATAAAAATTTTTTTGCATAAAATATTAATGAAGTACCTAAAAATATGCAGCATATTTTTTCTTTTTTCTTTTAAAAGTAGGTAAAAACACCCTAAAAAATCATCAATATTTATTTTAAATTTGTGATTTTTTTCAGGTTTTTTTTGTATTTATAATAACTATTTCAGTTCTCATGGGGGGGGGGGTTAACCCCCCCCGTGGACACGGCCTTGCACAAGTCAGTATCGTAAACTATACCTCGATTTAAAACTTTTTCCTTTCTTTTTTTCGAAATTCTTTTTTAGTCGTTTTTGCTCTTTTACGACGAATATATTATTGGCATCACAATTAATCCGATAAGATGCGTCAAGGACTTCCACGTTCGGTAGGAATATTTTATTTTTTGCTAACTTCTCAAATCGGTATATGTGTTGGTATTGTTGAAAGAAGTCTACCTCATTCGGTACATATTATTTATGAGATAATGTTATTTTTTTTAAGTTAGCAGGTTGATTTTAACGTTAAAAAAGCATGTGTAACACAAATATATATTTGTTAAAAATCTTGCTAACAAGAATAGAAAAATTAATTGTTGGCAGCACTTTGGCAAATCGGCGATTAATAAAATTGTATCGATGCACTAATCAAACAACTTCCCGATAACTAATACGAGTTTTACACATGTTATGCAAAAAGAAATATAGAATTACACAGTATCAAAATCAGGTTTCCCTAACCGCAGTAGGAATTCTCTTAAAAATCAAGATAATGGCGTAGTTTAATATTTGCTAATTTTCTATTTGAAATAAAAAAGGCACTTTTTTCATTCTTTTTTCCTTTTTTTCAATTAAATTAGCAACTTTAACCTCATAATAGCCTAGCTGTGTGCAAACTACTTGCCTTTTTTTACCGCTGAATGTTGTTACATAATGAATTACGTGAAGAGTCGAAATAAAAATTATTTTGTAACTTTTTTTAACACTTTTGTTTCTAAAATTTTACTTTTTACGAAATGTATTTACTTATCAGGACTAAAAAATACTTTTCAAAAGTAACGTTGTCAGTGGCGGATGTAATACGGATACGTATAACTCCTTAAGTTGTTAGAACTAGGGTAGCATACCAACCATGCCTGATTTTTGAAAAATGTTTTATTTCGAATGTTAGGTCTCGCATGTTAATTATCATAGCAGCTGCGAAGTTAGAAGTACAACCTACGGACAACATCGAAGTTGTTCATAAAAAGGACATTTTCTCAATCTTTTTTTTATGATATTTAGATCGGTAATAAAAGATGTTGTGTATTTTTTTTTTTTTTTTTGGCTTAACCTTCGCCATTTAGCCTTTTTATTTTTTTGAATATATAAAGTAGAACGCGCGGTGTATTAATACTTACGTATCATTTAATAGGGAGTTTTGCGGTGTCTTCATAGTAAACGGGAAATAATTCAATACTGCTGTTAAAAAATCACTTTAAATGATTTCTAGGATAACCCTAAATTACGCATGTAAAATTCTACAATTTTCAAAAAATCGTCCGCTGCCATTTCCGTCAGTGCTGCAATGAGATCAAGTTCTCATTTTTAAATTTTTTGTGAATTTGTTTTTTCTTTACTTCATAATATCACAGTGTGGATTATTATGCCAATTTTTTTGTATTAGTTTAAGATCTAACTTGCAGTTTCTTATTGTTAATTTGTAAGACAGACAGACAGCAGCGTTTTTAAAAAAATCGCATCTTATGAAGAGACCGAGTTTAAAATTTTGCGGTTCGATATTTTCAGACTACATAAAATTAATAAGAATTTTTTTTATTTATTCGCAAGTGCAACATTAGTTTCTGGTGCAAACCTAACCAGATACTATCGTCCGAAGTATTTTATGATATACGGATGTAGTTCTCTCCGTTCAATTTTTTTACACGGAATTTTCAAATTTGGACTATACTCAAATATGATTTTTTCGGAAACAAAAAAAGAAACATATCGGTTTCGGTTGGCTTTTATTTTTTATTTTAAATAAGCAAATGTATTCAAAAATATTAGTACTGTTTTTTTCTTCTTAAAAGAAAAATCTGATTCGCAAATTAATATGTTCGCGACAAAATACCTTTTTTTTTTTTTAAATCTTATAAATTGGTACCTTTCTCTAGAACGATTAAACAAATCCTTGCGGTCTACACAGCACCGAAACTGTCCACCAATGAAAATACCGCTAAAAACGAAATAGTGTATTAAATCATAATATTTCGAGAAAAGTAATAATATAAACAAATAGGCAAATTTATGCATCTAATTACTCTTCAAACGTTTAAAATAGTTTGCATTATACTCGTAATCGAATGGTAAAAAGCTTATACGATTACACTGGGAAATATAACAAATCTTTAACGCATTAGCGTGAAATAAAAACATATTAAAAAACAACAATTATTTGCCTTCTTTGCAATAATAACATATATATTAAAGAAGGGAAAATAACTTGCTTAAATCACAGTTTGAAATAATCTTCTTTTAAAAAATGAATCACTGTTAAATTAAAAATAATTATAAAATAACGGGAACTCCTGATCATTTTACTACATATTATAACAGCTAGCAACACTCCTAAAATACGATGTATTCCCAATAAAGTAAGTAAAATCAAATTTAAAATATCTCGTTATTCGATTACGTTGCTTTGTTTCTACAGTTTTTGAATGTATTTTCGAATTAAACACTCACGGCGCGTCGTTGTCGAAAGTCCTTTTTTTTTCTAACTTTTTAAGGTGCTCCCTATTGGTCAAAATAATCTGATCACTATAATTACCTAAGCTCCGAGTTACAAAAATACGATCGTCAATAGCAATACTTGTATCCAATGCGATTTCAAAATCTAAATTTAATTTCGAAATTACGCAAAGAAAAAACGAGAAAAAAAGTATCAGAATATAGGCGATGATATCAATTTGCGACGACAGCGCCATCTGTTTTTTTAGAGAAGACCTACAACTTTGTTCAAGTTGCTAAGATAAAGCTTTATATTCGAACATTTTCTGAATCTGTCGTATTTCCTGGGGGCTAAACTAATCCGTAAGTACCGAAGAAAAACGATTTGACTAGCTACAAGATCGATAACTTTTTTTGAAAGCAGCTATGAATATATATTAACAACGTATTAGCAACAATGAGAATAAAAATATGATAATTATTTAATTTCACCCTTTGCGTTGCATTTTTAACCATACAAGTAGGTAGAATAACGTTATATGTATATAATTTTTACATTGTAATGTCGACCAATATAGATTTTAGGTAAAAGCAGCTTGCATCAATGTTTTTTTGTTTTTCTTTTTTACTGTTCTAAAGTTAGCAAAGAAACTTAACGGATATATGTGTTTTTGCAGGGATGTCAACCGTATGAAATTAGACCCTGCGGTTTTTATGACACTTTACCATGTGCAAGTTCATTAGCATTGACGCCAAAATGTAAACAGAACATTTGCAGTAATGAGTACCACAATATGGCTTACGAAGATAATACGTACAAAGGTAGAGTATACTTTGTTAAAATATATATATAACAAATATGTACTTTTTTTTTTTAAACAACAAAACCAGCTTGACTTAAATGTCAGAAGCTACTTATTTCAGTTTTTCTGTTCATTTCTGAAATCATTTCATAATATATTACTGCTATCTGACTTGAGAAAATCAAAAAAAAAAAAAAAAAAAAAAGAAAAAAAAAGGAAAATGAAACGTTCTAAAATATAAATTACAAAAAATAAATTTTAATTTATGTATCTTCTTCTTCATCAGCGTTTACTTCCCCATTTCTGGATATAGGCTCCCTCTAATTTTTATTATTGGTAACGATTGAGCACAGTTTTTTTATCCTTCTCGTTATTTAAGCGATTCCGCCTACGGGTCGCATTCTTCGTATTCATAAGATCTCCATTGCATCCTTGCTCCTTTTTAAATGATCATCACGATGCCTGGCGTATTTCTAGATCTGTAGCTCCCAATGCTCCATGGATAATTCTCACGGTAAGTTTAATGTCAGTATTTTTTACACCATCCGTCAGCGTAATAATCGCAATCGATCATTTGTCTTTAGCTCGTCGGATTATTTGCAACGATCTTATACTTTTCTTTGTAAACATGTTTTCTACGAATAACTTTATTATCAGTAAATGCTCCATAGTATTATACCTTTTTCTAAAATCCGCTTATCCAGTTTTGATTAAAGCTCCATGTTCAGATTTTTGTAAATAATTTACACACACGTGTGATATTAGATTTATTAATGAATAATTCTCGAGTTTACGATTACTTTCTATCTTAAAATTTCACTTTCAAATCAATTTCTTTTTCATTCATTAATGACGATTGTGTTCGGTAAATATTAATAGAAGAGATTTCGCGTCTTTCTCACGTCATCAGACTTAATGTTCGACACGACATATGAAGTTTTAACAATCAACATACAGTTCTGTATATGTTATGTAATAAGAAGATAAAGTAAAAATAACTAGAAATACATTAAATATGTAAAACAAGGCTGTGTCCACGGAGGGGTTTGGAGGGGTTACCCCCCCCCCCCCCAAGAGAACTGAAATAGTTATTATAAATACATAAAAATCTTGAAAAAATCAAAAATTTAAAATAAATATTGATAATTTCTTAGCGTGTTTTTTTACCTTTAAAAGAAAAAAGAAAAAATATGCTCCATATTTTTAGGTACTTCATTAATATTTTATTACAAAATGATAGAAATTATTAATAGTATAAATATTAGTGAAAAATGTATTGTTACTTATAAAATAAATATGTAAAAAATATTTCACCCCCTCCTCAAAATTCTGGACACGAGACTATACCAACATGTTACGTAACAAGAGCTCTTTAGCTCTACGAAACATGTTAGTGTGGTTTTTATATTTAATATATTTCCAGCTATTGTTATTTGGCTTATTTAGTATAAACTATTAAGAGATATTTTGTAGCAACAACAATAAATAATCATTTAATTTTTATCTATAACTTACATATAATTTGAATTTTTATTAACTTTCATAAAATACCAGAAATGTAAAAAAATCCTAGTTCGTAAAAATAATTTTTACTAATTATTTCTTCATATTTTCGAGTTTACTAATTAACCAAAAATACTGAAAAGCATTACTAGCGAGAAAGGATTGAAAAATATAATGTCAAATAACGACTGACAACACTGTGTTATTCGTGAAAAATGCTATACGAAAAAAAAAAAAAAATGCTAAAGAGAAATATGCAGTATACCGTGTGACAATCTTTCACTACTTGACCTTATAAATCAGTAACAGAGGACTAAAAAACGTAACACTTGACAGAAAACGTGGACTTTTAATTATAGTAAATATTTCCTTCTCTGAATTCACTACGAACAAGCTAATTGCATTCTTAAATACTTCATTGGTTATACTACTTTTATTAAAATGAACCATCTGATAAAATTTAATTAACATTTCACTCCGTGTGATTTGTATACGGAATTATGTTAATTAATATTCTTCTCGATTTTCTTTATATTTATTCCTACGTTATAGAGCACGGTTTGAATTCATTGAATTTCTTACATTCCTTGAAGTTCTACCAATTCTGTAGTACAATAAAGGCATTCTAAGAAGAATTAACGACTTAAGCTACTTTATTTACATTGTCAGCTTGGCACCGAACAGCAAATTAAATCATTCTAAATTTGAGTTTCAAAATGTATTTAGAAAAATTACCATAAGTAAAGGGATAATAATTTAGTTCAAATTAAAGTTTTTAATTTATATAGCGTGAGAAAAGGAACATTTATCCTACATCACATTTTCTATGGCGGAAAGTTTTTAGAATGTTCAGTCTTTTCAGGGCGAAAATGAAATGATAAGTTAGAATTTCCAGATAAAAAACAGCTATTGAAAAATGAGTGAAAATAGAAGAAGAAACTAAATAAAAGGATAAAAGATCGGCGTGAGAACATATATTAACTATAGAGAGCGTATATTGAAGCGAAAAAAATAGAAACAAAACATTAGGACAGATTTGAAGCGGGAAAAAGATGAAGGTGAGATAAAAAATTTTCTAAACGAATGAAGGAAAAGCAGAAGATTTTCTAGGAATTTATTTCAGAGTTTATAAGTGTAAATCTGCTTCAACGTTTATCTATAGTACTGATACATCTCTGTTGTACTCGGAGAGTGTTCATTCTAGTTACCGTTGATTATAAAAAAAAGAATAAGGCATAGAAGGAGAAAATATTAAAGTTAAAATTCAAACCAAATTAGGCATACACTGATAGTGAAAATATGACGCTACTCAAAATGGCAAAAAATATATCGTTCCTAATTAGAACGTTAATTCTTTCACAGTTAGAACAGATTCCAGTGAAATCTCAAATAGAGTAGCTGAAGAACATATTTAACCTGATCTCTGATAAAACAGAGCAACATGGATAGAACGAAAATCGTGTAAACCCTCCAATGCGATTGTTTATTGCCTTTAATGTTGCAACAATTTCATAGAAGGATATTTAATTAATAAAATCATTAAAGTAAAATAATCACTAATAGAATCGTACGGAAGTAGATGAGGAATAAGTATACTGTCCCGATTCAACATATGTACATGAAGTGGAATATAATTTTCCACTCGAATAAGTTTTAACAGCGATTCTTTGTTCTGTGACCTTCTGAGTATTTGTCTCCCGCTCCTGTTCTTTCTCATTTCCGTTCTTCAATTTTTCCTTTGTTAGCTTTTTTCGTTTTTACTATTTTGAAACTTTTCCTCGATATAACTTCAACAATTTCTAATTATTAGCATTCGGTAAACGCCTACTGCTGTCACTCCTTCCCACCGAAACAATATAGTTTTAACATGCGAGATCAGGATTTTCATTATTTTCCAAAAAATAATTTTAAGCAGTTTACACATTAGCTTTCATTAAATATTACACTTTAAATGCACTATTCTTAGAAACTTCAATTAAATACTTCTCCTAAAGAATAACAAACGAAAAGTATCGACACGAATTTTTAAAGTTCTTTGTTAATTTTTAAAATATCCGTTAAATAAAATTTTCTTTTTACGCGAACGAATTTTACTAAAAAATAAAATTGATGATGAATTATTTTTAAAATGACATACCTCGGCTGCAGGAGCATAAACCCAGTTAAAGAACATTACACATTATTATTTAAACTTCTTTTGGATACTGGGTCATGCCGGAATTGAGGGTAATTTGTTAGTTGACTCATTCGCTTGATTATTTTCCTCTTCCGGTAGATTGCTTTCTGTTTTCTCTTCTTCTAATATTACCCTTTTGTCTGCATCCTCTTTCTCCAACCCGGATTCCTTTTTCTTGTCTACTCATCCCTTCCCTTCCTCATTTCCCCTAGTTTCTTAACTTTCCTTCCATACGTTGCTCCAACATCACTGCGATCTGCCGCCTGCACTTTGAGCACAGTTTGCTTCCTTCCTCGCTTTTCCGTTACTCTCTTGTGCCGTCTCATTTTTGTCCATTGCACCCTCCAATATCCAATTTGTGTGTGATCCCGATCACATAATGTTCGGGTGTTCATCTCTTGTAACCGATCAAGCTGCTTTCTACTCCTTACAGATTGGTATTCCCACTCCATACAGTGCTTCGTTCATTCTCTTCCTTCCCACTCCATACAGTGCTTCGTTCATTCTCTTCCTTCCTTCTCCTTCTGTTATCTAGGCTCTTGATTCTTTTTTGTCGGCTATTTCTGATCGTATATAGATCTGGATCTCTTGCGTCCTTTTTCCTTGCCCATGTAGACAAATCCAAAAAAAAAAAAAAAAAAAAAAAAAAAAAATCGCCTAAAGTTGAAACAAACAATACTTTATTTTAGAATCAAAGCATGTAAATTAATTTTTATATTTCATTTAAAAAGTTCTTTTTTTTTCTTTTTGACTTTTGTATTTTTACCAGTTAACAAGGAGAATTCCTCATCGCACCTGCAAGAATCGTAAATTGGTTACACTTTTCTCTGTAGCTAGACAGAGGTCTAAAAAAGAAAAATATATACAAATCCCCAAGCATTAATTGGGCCTGACGGGCTATGTGCGAAATAAAATAAAACGGCTACAACGATGTTTATAATGTATAAACCATATTTTGTTCGATTCCAAAATCGATAGATTTTCCATTACGATACGTTTCTAATGTAATTTGTGAACCGACAGGTAAAATTTTGATAAAAACCATTGTAAACTGATCTACTTTATAATATAAAATTTCTACATTTTAAAATAAACAATATTTGTATGAAATTTACTCATGAAGTGACAATTTATTAACTTATGGCACAGATTTTTTATTTAAACAGTTGAATGATGTTTCTTTACGTTTACAAAAAGCAAAGAGTAAAAACTTCTACAAAACATCTTTCACCTTTTTTCACACAATTCAGATTTCATGTGCTATTATAATAAGTAACGTTTGAGCAAAAAAATTTAGAAAGAAAAGGTATTTTCAACGAACTACCACGAACAGGATATCCTTACGAATGGATTATTTTTAACAGTGAATTGATGTTTTTTTTATTTTTTTGAAACTATATTAGGTCTATAGATGAGTGACATACTATTATATGTGTTAAAATCCTTTGCTGGCGTTCCTTTTTCTTTTTCTGAACAGAAAAGTAAGAATAATAATAATGATTTCGAGCTTTCGGCTAGACATATTTTTACCAGTCAAGGATTGCGATAGTGCCTTGCGATGCGATCAGAAGAGAACATTTAGAGCACGGCGTAGAGAGTTTATTCTTGAGAAGGGTAATTTAAAAACTGTTAAATATGCTCAGGGAGGGTAGTATTTTATTGAAATAAAGCAAATATAGTGCTGAAACTACGGACGATTCATCTAGTTGATGCGACCAGAATTTGAGATTTTTGAGTATTCTCTGATATTATTTTAGTTTTTTCCGTTCTTAGTTTACACATCGCAATTAGGATAATTTTTCAAAAACAATAGGGGTATATAAAACCCGAGAACATGCGACATTCTAAGAGAATACTTCCAAATATAAGTTTTTGCACACTGTTTACGAAAACTGAATTAGTTTAAAAAACTTTCTAGTATCCTTCATAAATTGTTTTAAATTTTTCTGCGAGAACAGAAAGTAAAATGAGCTTGCTTTGTTACTATTACTGTTCAAATAAACGGCAATAATGCAGTGACTTTGAATAAAACTACAGTTTCCATTTCCATTTTTCCATTTTTTTTTCTAATTGTTATCTTATTACTAAGCCTACGTGATGTATTAAAAGGAAATCTCTAGTTTTTAAGTTATTACGAATGGAAACCGTCTTTAATTTAACCGCCAATGTATGCAGTAAAGTATAGCTCGCAGTACTTTAATAGTATTTTTTTTTTCATGTTTCGGTTTCCCCTGGGCTTGTCAGCAACGGGCGATTGTCTGATGGGTAACAATATACGTGTAAATAGTAAAAATTAGGATTCAGAAGGAATGGAATCTGACTAGGATCGGTTAATTTATAATTCCCAGTTACACAGCAAAATTCCTTCATTCGGATTTTTTCCGTCAAAACCCACCTTTTCTCTTTAATACTGAATGTAATAACATAGATCGTATTCAGTTGTTACACGACACTTGGCTAACAAATGTAAGAATCGTTTGAAACCCGAATCCATATTTCGTTGTAAAAGAAGATTCGCATAAAGTAAAACAGCTTAAAAAATATTTTTTCGAACATTTTTTATAAATAAATTGACAAATAATGTGTATCAAAATATTGTATATTTTATCATTTTCGCGATATTTCGCCTGAACAAAGTGTTAATATGTGTGCAAATCGCATTTGCAGCTGCGAAATATTATGCACTACCAGTCAATGAACTAGAAATTCGTAAAGAAATATTCAGAAATGGACCAGTCACAGCCAGTTTCATCGTTTACATCGATTTTCTTTGGTACAAATCAGGTAAATGTAATAGAAACATTTTTATACGTTGAAATTTGTGCACCATAAATGATTTAAAAGTGTATTAAATTAAGAAACAAAAAAAGGTATAAAAAAAAAAACAACAAGAAATACACGTTAAAGTAAATTTAAAAAATAATTCAAAGTGATTTCAAAGCAAATACATTCACAAACGAATTAATTGGAAATATTTACAATTATCCCTAAACTTCTGATACGTCTAGTTTTACTTACGCAAAAGAAAAACCGAAAAAAAAAGAGAGGTAAATAAAATTTTATTTTAACAAATCTATATAAATATTTATCGAAAAAGAGATATAGTAAAAAGCCCCTATTTAACAGAAACACATTCCGTTACTAATTAAACTGACAATCTTGTTTCTTTTATCCAACTTAATTTTCCTTCTAATTCTTCGTTCCTCGAGTTTTATTTACTACATGTTCTTTTGACCGTCTTCATTATTCGTCAACATTTTAATCATGCCCTCCACTACCTTCGCCTCTCATTTTCGCCTTGGTTCCCTTTCCATCGGCGGTGTTACGTGGTTGGTAATTCTGAAAAGGCAATTTTTAAAAATAAACGTAAACCACACCCGCTTAAAATAGTTCTTATTACAATTCATTTTTTTTTTTTTTAGCATACAAATAATATATAACAGTAGAAAGCTTTCTGAAGAAAAAAAAAAAAAAATCCGCAGTAATTAACTCATTCAACATATTGATAATCATTTGTGAAAAATTAAAAGACACTGCATCATATTTATGTACGCCGCATAACATATAAATTATAAACAATATAAAAATTTATTACCCTAAAAATCTAAAAGGCAGATTTATAAAAATACAATAGTCTCAACTGTACTTTTTTTTTTTTTTTTTGAACATATAAATATAAAATGTAAATCGTGAACAGAGAGTGCTGTTAAAGAACGTACATAAGAGTTGAATCGTGTGAAACACGCATTCGTTGCCAAAACCTATTTAAAAATACTAAACGCAGTTCTCGAATCTACTAATTTTTATTTGCGGTTTAATCGAAATACTCAGGAATTAAATAATCTAAAAGATTTATTTATTAATGATCAAAAAAAGAAAAATATGCAATACTGATCTTGATCTATATTTTTAGTATATTTTTATAGTAATACTAGCGGACCTGGCAGACGTTGTTGTGCCCGAACGTTGGCTTGTCTGCTATTAGCAGATTGAGGAAACGTTTTTTCGATATTCTAATTTTCTACTGTTGCCCAAAGCAAAATCCAAAAAACAAGTACAATTTCTCGTTATCCTGCGCCGTTCAATTCTCGTGAAACTTAAAATTTTTTCCACAAATTTAATGAAATCGTAAAATGATGGCCTACACAGCTGCAATTTGAATGAATGCCATATAATGACAGTTAAATGATAGTTGCATATTGTGGCAAGTCATTTTTTTTGTTAATTGTGGTGGTACGCTACAACCCTATGTTAAATATGATAAACTGATCATCGTTAGTTAGAGATGATGTGAAAGCACAAAAACAATCGAGATATCGCTTAGTTAATGCTGTAATGTTTGTTGTTGATAAAACTGCAATCTCAGAAGAAAGAAAATTCAAGAAAACTTGTTATGATAAAATACAAATACAATTTTGTATTATTTTGTTACATAATCGAATTTCATTCTATCCTAAGAGAAATTGGTTAGTTTTCCTTTATTCCCACTTGCGTTTCGCGGCCTGTTCCTTCGGACTTTAAATTATTTCACTTAGTATATTTTCATAACGACTACAGCGTTCACATATACGAAATGTGATCAAAAAGTAACAGGAATTTTGTAATTGCACGCGCTGCATCTTGTTTATTCAGCCCAGTCGTATTTTGTGTATTGGCTGCACTGTCAGTAACGCACGTGTCGAAAAGCAACAGGTGTTTTAGTGCGTTTGGCAATTTTTTTTTTTTTTTGGGTAAATGTCGGATCAGAGAATTTGTGTGAAATTTTGTTTTATAAACAGAATTAAGTGCAGCGAAGCATTCCAAATGTTAAAGAAGGCCTTTGACGACAATACTATGTCACAAACACGAGTTTATGAATGATACAAATGCTTCCAGGAAGGTCGAGAAGATGCAGAAGAAGATGCGAGGTATTGGCGACCTAACACATCCATGAGTGACGAAAACGTGGCAAAAATTAAATAGATTGTGCTTACTAATAGAAGAATTACTATTAGAGAGGTTGCTGAAGGGTTAGGAATTGCATATGGCTCATGCGAAGGAATTTTACGAATGTTTTGAGCATGAAACGAGTGCAGCAAAATTTGTTCCGAAACTAATGAATTTTCAACAAAAACAGCATCGAGTAACCATCGCTGAACAATTGCTTAATGACGTCACTGACGATCGAGACTTACTTAAACGCGTTATAACTGGTGATGAAACGTGGGTATATGGCTACAACATCGAAACGAGGCTCAGTCGTCTCAGTGGAAGTTTTCTGAAGAGCCAAGAACAAAAAAGCCCGTCAAGTTCGGTCAAATGTGAAGGTCCTTCTAACCATTTTCTTTGACTGGAATAGAATAGTTCATTACGAATTTTTACCGACTGGTCGCACAGTCAATAAGGAGTACTATCTGCAAGTTTTACGCAATTTTCGTGAGGCAGTCCGGAGAGATGACCTGAACTTTGGAGAAACAACTCGTGGATTTTGCACCATGACAACACACCGGCGCACACCGCTTTGCTTATCCAACAGTTCGTGGCGAAACATAACATTGCTGTAATGGCGCAACCAGCCTATTCTACAGACATGGCACCCTGCGACTTTTTCTTATTTCCCTAACTCAAGAAGACACTACAACGTTTTTCAACAATAGATGAGATAAAGGAAAAATCGCAGAGTGAGCTCAAGACCATACTTAAAAGAGCATTTCAACAATGTTTCACAAACTGGAAACTACGGCGGCATAAGTGCATAACATTAGACGGGGACTACTTTGAAGGGGATAAAATAAAAATTGAAGATTAGGTAAGTACTTTTTGAAAAAATTAAAAATTTCCGTTACTTTTTGATCACACCTCGTATTTATTTAAAAATAAATAAAAAAAAAAAAGTACACGAACACATCAATCAAAAAAGCGAAATTTAGATTAAAATATCTGAAAACCTGAAACCGCTGCAAGAGTAATATATATGACAGGAATATGTTAAATTTAATTCTTTTTAAAGTAAGATATTAACAATATCTATTTTTATAAATGCAATGACGAAATTTGTTTTTTTTTTTTTATCAGAATCTAAGCAAATGATATATTAAGTCATTGTTGACCATCACTCTAAATATTTCAGTATTTGTACGCTTAAATTATTTTTCAAAATTTGGGCCCTTTAATTTTAAAACTTTGAGGGCCTCGTATTTTTCCTACATTCTAGTGATGGAAATACGTCATTTAAAAAAAGGGAGCGACCTTCTAGCTACCATGGAAAGAGCAGTGAACATTTTTTTAATTTCCAGTTTTTCGCTTTAAAGGTGTATGTTTTCAAATTTCGGTCCCTAAACATCAAAATTTTCCGAATTTTATATTTTCCCCGTATTCCAAAAGACTTAGTGCGCCGGTTAAAAATTAAATCAATACCATAATTCATACAGAACTGGCTATGGAATTTTTTAAATATATTTTTTTTAATATCAGTTTTTATATATTTTTTAATTTGGACCATTTAATTTTAAAATTTTAAGGGTTTTATAATTTTCTTATAATCTCACGAAGAAAATACGTCCGATTGAAAAAGAAAATGAACTCTCTAGCTACTATTGAACGGGCTGTACGATTTTTTTTCTCGAAGCTTTATAAGATAGTTTTTTGAGTTTCTACGAATAAACCTAAAACAGCACTTTGTTGTTTTCTATATTCGCTTATACTTTCCACTGTGAATTTAGGTCTGAAACGCAACGGGCCTTTGGCAGTCGATCTGATAGATATTTTTTTACAAAATTTTTAAATTTTTTTAATAAATCGCAATTACGACTGAAATATAAAATTGTCACTCACCGCACAAATGTGAATATATTCATACAATATTACTGAAAGTTGCGAAAATACCGAAAACACTTTAAAAACGAATACACACGGATAATATGCGAGTAACGGACGGGCGGATGAAGCACATTTACAGAAATGAAAATACGAATAAGTCCGAATAACTCGGAACACGAAACGCATACAAAAACCGGTTGATGCACTATTGTAATATTCGCAATCGATCTTTCGATTTTCCGCCGGTCGTTCATTTTTCGGATCAAGGACCGTTCAGTTGTTATAAATGCTTCATTGTTGGGACAATCTTTTTGTGTTCCTCAAAATATCATAGACTGAACATGTAATAAATGCGCCAATGATAGCAAGAATAGGGGAACAACGAAAACTATTCGAAGGCATTAAAAATCGAAAAATGAAATATTCGGGCTCATAAAATGATCGAAAATGGTTTGTTTACGATGGCGGTATAAGGAAAGGCACATTTCGTCTTCTTCTTCGTGCAACCCGATTCGGATGTAGCTTAACCACTTTTGACGAAATTTGTCTTGACTTCTTGCGACCTGGAATAAGTCTCTTACTTTTGTAACTCCAGTTCATGTTTTAAAATTTTAGAGCCAAAAAATCCTTCTTCCTCGTCCCCTTTTCCCTTCTACCGCTTCCATCATTATTGTTTACAGAAGGTGAAATTTTGGACCTCTCATAAAATGTGCAAGAAAATTTGTTTTTTGTTTTCTAATTATGTCCATTTCATCAATTGTAGCGTACCGCCGCATTACTGCAATTGCGTAAGGATTTCGAATTTGAGTGTGAATACCATTCGCGGTAGTAAGTATTAAAAATTCCGTTGCAGGATTTTTTATTTCTCTGTAAAAAATAATAGAAAACGCTACCTTTTTTTTTACAACTCTCCGCTATGAGTACAGTAATTAGGCTAGGAGTACGACTTGTTTGTTTAGATCATGTCATGGAGCTTTGATGATTTCAATAACGCAAAAAAAGAAGTAACGGAACGCAACGTATTTATTACACTGAAATTAATATAATGTTATTCAGAGTTTATTACTTATTATAGTAATTATTTTATTTAAATTTTAATCGATGAATTTTACGGTTTTAAATGCACTAAAGATATGATCACCACCAATGAAAAGACACTGAACTATCGCTTTCAATTTAATTCTTTTTCTCAGAAAAAGATCAATATTCAATGCGGAATTTGTTGTTGTTACGAAATCATGTGACAGCAGAACAAAACTGAACGTCACACCGTCACGCCATTTTTGCCATTTTTTTTATAATGTTCCGACTTCTTCGATAGATTTTTCTAAAATTTTCTTTCATGCAAACCTTGTCCTCACAATTACGAACACAACAAAAAACAGAAAAACAGCCAAATCGGTCGAGCCGTTCTCAAGTTATGATTTTTTATACATACACAATTGATTTTTAAATATAACATACATATATACTGTTAAAGTAGCCCGTCGAAACCCGACGAACGACAGAATTCACGACCGCAATCTAAATAACGCATACCGGAATAATTTCTTTATTGTGGCGCCATCTGTCGGGAATGCGGGTAATTGATGTTTTGGCGCTAGCTGGCCACACTTTCGATCAATTTTTATTTATTTTATTGTTTATTTATTTATTTATTTATTTTTAACCTTTAAATATCCTACACTGTTCCCCCTGACCCTATAAATAAACTGTCCAAATTTCATAAAAATCGGATGGATAGTTTCGGAGTCCATAGAGGACATGCATAAAGACATACATTCATTTTTACATATATATCTATATATATAAAAATCCCGTGTCTTTATGTTTGTGCAGGATAAACTCGGAATTTCCTTAACCGATTTTTATAAAATTTTGAAAGTACATGCAATTTGGTCCAACTCTTAAGAGATAGGATACTTTTTTTTAAAATTATTTACATAAATATTTGTTATATTAAATAATTTAATCAATCAATTAAAAAAAAACAAATTTAATTGTTGGCTTTTACTTTTTGCTTTAATTATTTACGTAAATATTTGTTATATTAAATAATTTAATCAATCAATTTAAAAAAAAACAAATTTGACAATTTTATTATTTTTTGAGTACCAACTACTCTTTTCGTGGCGACTTTTGTGTATCGTGCGATGTTAATCAAAATGCAACCATGTTTATCGCTGGCGCATGGCGTTATTATCGATGAATGATAAAATAAATTTTTTCGCTGTTGTTTACAAAAAAGTTCGTGGAATATATGTAATTATGAATGTAGAATTATTATGTGTTGATGATGCAATAGTTCCCTATTATGTAAAATACATAGATAGGGATGGTGCATCTTTGTTTTCGTCTCTATCTTATTTATTATATAATAATGAATTATTAGGAGTAGAAGAAAATGTATCGTACAATATGTTTGTAAAAACTGGAAGAGATTTAAGCAATATACTGTTGGACTTAATGGGGAATATATAAAAATAAAATAGAGTATTTAACTGATATGTCAAATATTCAAACTTTTAGGCCAAAACCGCCGTATAAATTTTTTAAATTAACCGTTTAACTTTTTTTTTAAATAATTTGCTACCAGAAATATTAAAATCTTTACTCAACTACTGTTATTTTGATTTTATAGTAATAAACTAATTATAATACAACGCTCGAGACAGAGTGGTTGAAATATATGTTTTTTTTTTTGTTTTTTTTTTTTATATATACAAATTACAACTGGCCAGAAGGCCATCCAGCAATTGGACTGTAACGCGAAAATAACTTGTTAGGGGTTAGCATCTAGCGATGGACCCCACTGAAATTTTAGTAACATAAAACTAGGCCAGATCAAACGGTCGACTACGTTTTAACCTTCGAACATCAAGACTATTATCAAGAAGATTGATCGCCAAAACGTTTGTGTGAGACTCCAAGCGGCCTATGTATCGCTTAGCAGCTCGCTTGATCTCGTCTTTCACATATGGGATATTTAAGTCTTGATGTAGAGTGTGGTTAGATACGTACCAGGGCGGTGAGACTATCAGCCTTATAGCCTTGTTCTGGAACCGTTGTATCTTGTTTATGTGTGTATCCTTTGCACAACCCCACAACATTAAACCGTATGTCCAAACGGGCTTTATAATTATTTTGTACACTAAGAATTTATTTTCCAATGATAAACTAGAGTACCTGCCAAGAAGCCAATTTAATTCTTGCAATCTTATATCTAGATGTTTTCTTTTTTGTGTAATATGCTTTTGCCATGTTAATTTGCGGTCCAAATGAATGCCTAAGTATTTTACATCTTTATCCTGGTTGATAACCACCCCATTTATTTCTAACGGCTGATACGTAAAATTTCGCAACGTGAAATCTACTTGCGTACATTTACTTTCGTTTACTCTAATACGCCAACGACTCAGCCAGTTTTCCACTTCCGATAAAGTTTTTTTCAATTTATTCGAAGTTTCACTATTGTCTTTACCGGTAGCTAATAGTGCTGTATCGTCTGCAAACGTAGCTGTTATCACGCTATTATCAACTGGAAAATCGGCAGAGTAGATTAAGTAAAGCACCGGGCCCAAGACACTTCCTTGTGGCACGCCAGCAGATACAGGATAGATTTCAGAATATTGATTTAGAATTTTAACCTGGCATGTGCGATCTTCAAGGTAGGATTTTAAAAGAAGGTACAAAGGATGCGGCACTATTTTTTTTAAGTTTATAAAGCAGACCATGATGCCATACCTTATCAAAGGCTTGTTTGACATCTAGGAATACACCCGTGCATATTTGCTTAGTTTCAAGACTTTCTTGAATAGTATGCACAATTCGGTGTACCTGTTCAATGGTCGAATGTCTTTTTCTGAATCCAAATTGATGTTCAGGAACAATATGTTCCGCATTTAAAATAGGATTCAACCGCTTTAAAATTATTTTTTCAAGGAGTTTTGAAAGGATCGGGAGCAAGGAAATAGGTCTATAGGATGAAACCTCATCCGGTGCCTTACCGGGCTTTGGTACAACTACTATTTGCGCCAATTTACAGGATAATGGAAAATACTGCAGACGAAGAACAGCGTTAAAAATATTTGTGAGCAATAATATACCTTTTTTTGGTAGCTCAGATAACAATTTATTGGTAATTAAATCAAAACCCGGACTTTTTTTATTATTAAGTTTAGTAATTGCGTATTTGATTTCGCTGGGAGACGTTGGCTCAATAGGAGGGCTTAACTGTAAAGGTACACTTAAAAAATCATGTATATCGGTTTCGTCGTTTAATTGTAAATTTGGCTTAAAAACATCAGAAAAATATTTGGCAAATTCCTCGACTTTCTCTTCATCAGTTCTAGCCCATGTACCATCGGGTTTGCGAATTGGGGGAAGGGGTTGAATGGGTTTATTTCGGCTTTTGATCACTTTCCAGAGGCTGTAATTTGTCGCCTCCGTGGGTGAAAGTTCCTGCAGGCAGCGTTGGAAAGATTCATTTTTGGTATTTCTAAGTAAAATTTTTAGCTCTTTCGATTTTTTATTTAACAGAGTTTTATAATAGGGATTTTGAGACGATTGCCATTTCCTACGGATGATTCTTTTTTCTTTTACCAGGTCTAGTATATGGCGCGGTATATTATGTGTTTCTTTTATTTTGTTTATATTTGGCGTACATTTCCATGCAATACTCTGTACAGCTTCTGTAAAGTACTGAACCGCTGCATCTACATCTGATTCCGTTTTTAATGATAAATTTAATTTTAGTGTAGAATTTACAGATGCTCGAAAATCTACCCAATTTGTATATTTATTATGTAAGTTTGGAGATTTATCTTGGTTTATTAATCCTGTACTTACAGTTAATATTACAGCACTGTGGTCTGAGCATAAATCAAAATTTGGATCAGCTTTTACGTTCAACATTGAAATTCCATTAGTAACAAAAAAATCTAAAACATCAGGACGTTTGTTTAAGTCAGTAGGCCAATGTGTCGGTACGCCTGTTGCCACACAACCAAAATTTCTATTTAGCATTATTTTGTTTAAAAGTTTTCCCCTGGTGTTAGAAAATCGTGAGCCCCATCTTATGTTTTTGGCGTTCCAGTCACCGCCAGAGATGAACCTACAACCCAAAATACTAAAGTATTTGCTTAACATACGTTCATTAAATCTGTGGTTTGGAGGGCAATACACTGCAGAAACTACAATTTTACCATTCAATGTATACGCCATTATATTTGTTGCTTGAATTTCTTTAGTAGATATATTTTGAAGTTCGTAGTGTTTTATTGTACTTTTAATCACTACAGCGCTACCGCCATGTGCCTTATGGTCCGGTCTTGTAGTTACGTAGACATTATAATTTTTAATTCTAAATTGTGTTTTCTCTGTAAAATGAGTTTCCGACAACAATAAAATGTCGATTTGCTCAAGCTTAAGGAACATCTCGATTTCTAGTTTATTTTGAACTGCACCATTGGCATTCCACGTAGCTATGCGTAACGATGCCATAATTATTTAATTAATTTATTTGTTAATGCTGTAAGCAGGTTTAGCATGACTGAATTTTGCTGCATAAGCTGATTAAACATTGACTTGAAGTCGTCCAGAAAAGCTGTTATGATGCTTTTAAAATCAGAGTTATTATTTTGATTATTATTATGGGAATTGCTCACATTTTTATTGACATTAGTACTTGACGTAAGTTCATCGTTATTGGTAAGAGAGTTAATTGCGCTTGTTTTGCTTGCTGTCATTTCAGCATACGATACTTTCGGATTGACCAAGGTTTGATTATATCTATTCCTTAGTAATTTTATGGCACTGTTTCCGGGCTTGTATTTTTGTTCATGCAGTTTCTGGTACACCACACAACCCTTGTAACTTGAGGGATGATAGCCTTCACATAAGGCACACTTCGGGGCAGTACTCTGCTCTTTTTTGCATTCCGTGGAATTATGAGGACCTCCACACTTTACGCACCTATACGGCCGGTTGCAAAAAGATTTAGTGTGCCCCCAAGACTGGCAGCGCATGCATTGGGGAATTGTCTTCTTGGGATGGGGAGCTTCGACCTTTATTTTAGAGTAAAGTAAGTAAGTTAGATTAAATATTTCTTTAACATTATCTAAGGGCTCAAGGTCTACAAAGTGCAATGGCAGAGGTTCTTTTGTAATTTTATGCCTAACGTTTATTATATTTCGAACACTAAAACCATGCTCTTTAAGAGCTTCCATAATTTGTTCGTCCGTAAAGGAGTGGTGGAGATTTCTAATTACAACTCTATATGATCTTTCCTGCTTTAACTGATACGTATGATAGTTGACATCTTCTTTTTTGAATGTTGATACGAGTTTCCGGTAATCGTCAGGAGTTTGGACGTTGACTTTTACTGTGTTCTGTTTTAGGGTCTTAGCGACAAAATCCTGCTTGCCCAGTACTGTGGCAATTTTTTTAACCATAGACGCGAAATTTATAACTTCGTGTACAAAAAGTGGGGGTGGTGGAGGTATTTTCGATTTCGGATCGGTAATATCGTTATTTTCTGTACAGTCATCATTCAAGTTACTCAAGCAGCTAAATCGATTTCTGTTTCTGGAGTTGTTTCCCACATGGGATTGCAAATAAGATCGCTTTTTGGCCTTCCTCTTCGGTTCTTGCCATTCGTTGTTTATATTACTCTCACTGAATGTGTCGCTGTCATTGATATCGGCTACTGCAACATCGCCGATGGAGCTCGCCGATTGGCTCGGGGTAGTAATATTACCTAAAATAGGAAACTGTTGATTGTAATCAGCTGGCATTGCTGAAGACGGCTGAGATAGATAATAATACGGTTGCGCGGTAGAAGAGTATACGCCGCTACTGATAACAGGAGCAAAGCCCGTTATCAGCGTGGCCGGCTGCACAGTGTGAGAATGATGATTTGCCGCTGCTGCGTCGCATGTTGGTGAGTGTATATGTGTTTGGGCGTGTGTCGACTGCTGTGTAGCATATGTAACGGACGTAGATACCGCCGCCGTCGTCATGATAACGACGAACGACGTACCGTCGCTTACGTGTGCGTGTTAAGCGCGTGTGAGTACACCAACACCGGAATTACGTATAAACTGGTTTAATCTCACCGAATTGATGCTAATACAATGCTGACGATGTTTCTAATAAAGTATTTATGGTAATCGGACGAAATAATAGAAAAATTAATACGTGAACGCGAGAACGCGGCGACACAACACGAACTAATTTACAACGTAATTCTTCTATGAGTGAAGATGTTCTCTTAAACGTTTAATTATGGGAGATCACCGTGTGAATATAACTTGATTTCTTCAAAACGATGGCTGTGTGTGTTGTTTAGTTGAGCAAAACTTTTTGTTAGATTACGACGGACAGGTTATAGAACAATCGACAATCTTCAGCTAAACGTGAAACATAAAGACTATTTTTTGTTAGACGGTGATAAACATCTTTCACCCAAAAGAGAGAGAAAGAATCTTTACGTAAATACAATTCCAGATAAAACAAAAACTTTTTAATAAATTTCCAAGTACAGATTTCAACGACACTGGCAAAGCCGTGGGCCACAGCTAGCATATATATATATATATGTAATATGTTTATTTGTTTTCCATTTGTAAATAAGTGAGGAATGCCGGTAGCAAGAAATAAAAAATTAAAAATGTTAAAGACGCCTATCACATCGACTGCTAAATGCCCGTTGCGTTTCAGGCCTAAAATAACAACAGAACGTGTAAGCAAATATAGAAAACAACAAAATAATATTTGATACTATATTTAAAAAAGATTTATATACATTTTGTTTTGTTTTCTTTTGTTCAATCGTTTAGATTATTTGTAAGTTAAAAAAAAAAAGAAAAAAAAGAACTATAAAAAGATTATATGTAAAAAGATAAAGAATCGAAAAAATGGACTGCTGCCCCAGTCTAAATTGTCTACCTACCATATGTGTTACTATCATCTAGCTGTTCATTCCAACTGTGTAGGCCCTCATTTTACGATTTCATTAAATTTATTTGAAAAATTTTTAAGTTTCACGAGAATTGAACGGCGCAGGATAATGAGAAATTGCGCTTAATTTTTGGATTTTGCTTTGAACAACCGTAGAAAATTAGAATATTGAAAAAACGTTTCCTCAATCCGCTAATAGCAGACAAGCCAACATTCAGGCAGGACAACGTCTGCCGGGTCCGCTAGTATGTATATATAGAAGATAACTCGTTTCCCGAATTAAAAATACGCTGTGTAGAAAACAAAATGATGATAGAACAAACGGAGAATTAAGTGGTTTCCCTTTAAATGTAAAACGAAAAAGGTATTTAGCGCGGAAGAATTGATAAACAAGGTAGCTGTTCGTCATTCCCATCTCCCGAGAAATATATACAATACGTATATAAAATTATTATTTTGATTTCGGAAAGTCCCATTAAATTGCAATAAAGAAGATATTTCAGTGCACTAAAGAAGTTTTCTCGAGAAAGTACTCAGATTTGTAAATCCTATCCGTAAAATAAACTATATTATTTTTTTTTTTTTTTTTTTTTTTTCTTCCGCGAATGTGCGACTAGCCTTGTGGGCTATCTAGCACTTGGCGTGTAAGTGGTGATAATTTGTGGAAACTCCTATCCAGCGATATGAGTTTCATCTGGTATCCGGCTTAATATATTTGAACCTTATAGTAAGTCCGTTGGCTTCATCCGCTTCAAGCGTCTGATTTCATTGGAATTATCTAGTAATGCAACGGCCAGGCTATTTGTGTGGCGTCCTAATTTTCGACCGTACAGTTTTGCAACTTTTTTGATTTCTTCACTGATTGTACTTATATGCAGATCTGTATGTAATGTATGATTGGTAATGTATCACGGGGCATCTGTAATTTGTCTCAGGATTTTATTTTGGAAACGTTGTATCTGCGCAATGTTACTCGGCTTAGCACATCCCCAGAGTTGACATCCATATGTCCAGATTGGTTTCAATATTTGTTTATATGGTAGTACTTTGTTTTCCAGGGACAGTTCTGATTTCCTTCGCAAAAGCCACAGTAGGTTTCTATATTTCAAGTTCATTTCATTCCTTTTCTTTTTTATGTGTGTCTTCCAATTTAATTTTTTATCTAAGTGAATTCCGAGGTATTTTACTGTTTCTTTAATAGGTATAACCTTACTGTTAATATAAATATCCGATATATTACAGTTCTTCTTATTTGTAAACGTTATATGCGCAGATTTATCCTCATTGATCACTATACGCCATCGTTTGAACCATGTTGACAAACTATTGACAGCTGATTTGCAGATTATTATTGATAGTTTCTACTGAGGTGCCTGTACATAAAATTGCAGTGTCATCTGCAAAAGTGGCCATTTCTGTTTCATCTGTAACAGGAATATCGGAAGTGTATATTAAGTATAGTACTGGTCCCAGTATACTGCCCTGCGGCACACCTGCTTGGATCTGGTGGAGCTCCGATTCTGCTTCCCCGTATTTAACAGAAAAATACCTTTCACTTAAGTAGGATTTTAATAATTCAAAGAGTTGGTATGGGAGGTTGCAGTGAATTTTATGCAGTAATCCCTCATGCCATACTTTGTCGAACGCTTGTTTAATATCAAGGAATACAGCATCACATACTTTTTTGGTTTCTAAGGATTCTTCTATTATGTTGACTATGCGATGTACTTGCTCTATAGTACCATGTCCCGTTCGAAATCCAAACTGGTGCTCTGGTATCAAATTTCTGTCGTTTAAGAATGGCTTCATTCTTTTTAGTAATAGTTTTTCATATAATTTTGAGAGAACAGGAAGTAGTGCTATTGGACGATACGATGCAAGTTCTTCAGCAGGTTTTTGGGGTTTTTTGATCATAACAACTTGTGAAAATTTAAGCAGAAGAGGAAAATATCTTATACGAATTATAGCATTAAAAATGTAGGTCAACAGAATTAATCCTTTCCGTGGTAACTCTTTTAGTATTTTTGAAGTTATTAAGTCATACCCAGGAGCCTTATTTGGGTTCATAGTTTTGATTATTGATTTGATTTCGCCAGGAGATGTAATTTTAATATTGTTGCTTTGATTTATGTTACACAGGAGTGACGGTAAACAATCTGTTCCAGAGTGAGGTTGAAATACATTAGCTAAGTAGTTACCAAATTCTTCTGCCTTTTCTTGATCAAATCGAGCCCATTTTCCATTTGAGTTTCTTATCGGATGTGATATTTCTGTTGGTCTTTTTAATCTTTTTGCTGCTTTCCAGAGAGAGTAATTATTTTGTTGAAGAGGTGACAAATTTATCAAATAATCTTTAAATGATTTATTTTTTAAGTTCTGTAATAAATGCTTAACACGTTTTGTTCGATTATTTAGCCTGGTTTTGTGTATTGGGTTGCGATGTGTTTGCCATATTTTCCTTAGTTTTCGTTTTAAAGCTACTTCTTTCTTAATTTCTGCAGGATAGAATATAACTGGTTGATGTATACTATTATTTGGCGTGGCTGTCCAAGCTGCTTCTTGTACTATTTTTGTGAAGTATTCCACTGCTAGTTCTATATGATCCGTGGTCTTGAGAGGGATTTTTAAATTTATCCTATTTTCTAATATTTCACGAAATTGATCCCAATCTGTTTGTTTATTGTATAATTTCGGTCTGCATGTTTTCCTTATAATTTTTTCGCTTATGGTGAGTACCACTGGTGTGTGGTCGGATGATAGGCTACTATCATTACACGTATCAATGTAGTTTGTTGGCAGTCCTTTAACCACAAAAAAATCTAGTAAGTCCGGAACCTTACACGGATCAGTAGGCCAGTATATTGGAGACCCCGTGGAGTATACAGTGCACCTGTTTTCATCAAAGGCCTGTTTTAACTGTTTACCTCGGGGGACAGTTAATCTTGATCCAAAATAAATGTTTTTTGCATTAAAGTCTCCTCCAATTATATACGCGTCACCTAGCGTCTTTAAGAATTCATTAAACTGCGCTTTAGTGATAATGTGTCTTGGAGGGCAATAAATCGCTGAGATGGTAATATTACTTTTTTCCTTTCTGTCTATGACTACAGTTGTGGCTTGTAGGTAATTATGCTCATATTTCCTTAGTACATGATGTTTGATACTCTCTTTTATTATAACTCCTGTGCCACCGTGTGCAGTGCCATCAGGGTGGTTAGTGAAATATGAGTCATATCCCAGGAAATTAGCAAATCTAGAGCTTATTAAGTGTGTTTCTGAAATTAATAATATATCTACATTGGATTGCGTAATATACATTTGAATTTCATTTGTATGGTTTAGAATACCGCTGGCATTCCATGTAACAATTTTTAGATTTTTCATTTCTGATTAGTTGCTACTGTCATGATGGTTTACATTACACCATTTAGTAACTGAGATTGCTGATGCATTATGTCTTTAAGTAGATCTTTTATTTCTGTCATGAATGTTTGCAACATATTTGTAATTTGTAAATTAGTATCAAAATCAGATGAGTTTTGAGTGTTCTGCTGTCTTGTTATTTGTGAATATGTTGGTTTTTGCGGTGCTTGGTCTGTGTGCATCCTTTGATTCTGATTGCCTAAATTAGGCCAATATCCAGGGAATATTTGATGATTTAGATTTGAAATATTATTGACTGTTTTTGCTGACTTCTTAAAACGTACTTGCTGAAGTTTCCTGTAGATTAGGCACCCTTTATAATTGGAGGGGTGGTTTCCTTGGCAGTTGGCGCATACTGGTGGTTCATCGCGTTTCTTTTTACAGTGAACAGTATCATGACATCCACCGCATTTAACACATACATATGCTCTTCCACAATAAGTCTTGGTGTGACCGTATTGCTAACAACGAAAACACTGCGGAATTATATTTTTCTTTCTTGGCGCTTCCACTTTAATTTTCATTTGGAGTAATGTTTGTAATTTATATATATCACTATTATTATCCTGCGGTTCTAGATCCACAAAAAATAAAGAAAGGGGTAATTTACTCGCTCTATGTCTAACATTACTTATATGTCGCACTTTATGGCCTAGTTCTTCAATAGCCATTTTAATATCGTCGGTGTCGATGGAATGGTGTAGGTGACGAATTACTACACGAAAGCTTCTTTCAGATTTCATCTGATAAGTGTGATGTTCTATTCCTTCTTCTCGGAAGTATCTAACTAGTAAACGGTAATTGTCGGAATTGTTTGTTTTAATTTGCACTCGATTATCTGCGAGTGACTTACAGGTGTAAGAGTTAGGAGGCACAATATTGTTAATATCGGTTAACATTTGAGGGTAGTTAGCCACGCCATACACGGTAATTGTAGGTGGCTTCGGTTCAGTTCCACTATCATCATTATTTGTCATTTGAACATGTTGATTATCAGTATCATTATCTACTGTGAGAAGTGCAAATCTATTAGCACTTCTGTATTGATTATCAGTAGTATTCTCAGAAGAAGAACTACTTGTTGTGTTTTGTTTTTTTCTTTTCCTTTTATTTTTGACTATGTGCCACGGATGTTTATTTGGCTGAGTATTTAGTGTATCATTTACAGCTACAACGTCCATAGACGGAGGTGATAAGATTGGTGTATAAGTGTGTCTATGATTATCTATACTCGATTTTGCTTGAATAGATAAAGATGTGTTATTACCGCAACCGTTATTAGTAATATCGTCATCACTTACAATATTGTTATTGTTAGATAGATAATTAAGATCGTTATCACCTGAGCTGTTTGTAATGCCGGTATGAGATGACTGCAGCAGCGGGAATTTATCATCTGCATTTACGGAGTTTTCTTCTTTGTCCCACCGACGGCTGAGTTTCGGTGAACGAAGCATAAAACTGTTCGTTCCCGAATATCGGGAATTACAACACTTAACTAACTTAATATATTTCACGAGAGTGAGATAAATACGAGAAAGCACAAAACCTCAACGCGAGAAATAACAACCAGTTCAACGTAATCGGAAACCGACTCTATATTATTATTACTAGAAATTCGTTAACCGTATTTTAATGAAATACTTTTATTTACATTCATCTACTGGTACTGGACACTAAGTTTTACAATATTATAAGTAGATTATAATACTGTAGTAATATAATAACGATGTCTGTATACTACGGCTGTAGGTATATATAGGAAAACATCGGATTACGAACTGGGCGGCCATGCTGTCAAAATAATCGGTTGGGGTGAAGAAGCGGGAGTTAAATACTGGTTAGTATCCAACAGCTGGAGCAGTCGTTGGGGAGAAAACGGTCTGTTCAGAATTATCAGAGGCAGAAACGAATGCGAATTCGAAGAAGATGTACACGCCGCGACGCCATTTTTAGGATGATTTTATTTAATTGAAATAAACAGATTTTTAAGCTTTTTCGTAAATCTTTCAAAAACATATTGAGCCATTCTACGAAGTTGTGTAATAGTAGCTAAATAATGAATGTTTTAAAACACTATCTATACATTTCGCTAATAGATAATTTAACATTTTGTAGAACACACTGGGGCAACAAATCGCGTCCTTTTAACGATCACCTTGTCACGGTCTAATTATAAATAGGAAATTTCTAAAACGTCTGCTAATATATTTACAAGCAATATTACGGTACATGATGTCATCAAAACTGTTTCACTTCTCACCATTTATATTTACTTCATTCACTTCGTATGACCACCCGCATTATACCAATCGAAAGACCTTATTTATACACTTTAACACTCGAAGTATCGTTCAAATTTATAATTTTTTATGATTAATCTGAATTTTTTTCTATTTTCACAATTTCATTTTTTTAGTTAAAACTGTTGCAACTATACAGCGCTATTCGCTTAGAATGATTAATATGTCTCAGTAAAGAGCTGAAAATTTTAAATTAATTTCTGAGAAAATATATGAAACAAGAATTTTTCATTGTACATATCTCAAATGAATTCTTTGTGAAGGTAATTTAATGCATCAGACACGGATCAACCTGTTTAAGTTTACACTTGAAAAATAAGTTTCACAACGAAGTGTAACTTGGCAATAATTCAATAGCGCTTTGCCTATTTCTCATCCTTTTTCGACATTTCACTCTAAACAAAGTGCCGCTATCGTTCGGCAACTTGCCGAAATACCGGATTTCATCCACTTATAATAATAGAAATTAATCTGGGGCAACATAGACTGTTATAGAACAACAGTTTAGACCATACTTCAATAGCGAGAAATTGAATAAGTGTAATGACCGAAATTGGATTACATTTACAGAATTAACGGAAGCTGATGCGTAAAGACCAAACTCTTCAGTAAATAAATGCAGTTCATTAAATTAAAAGATGATCTGACCGTTAGATCATTTTACTAAGCTAACAAGAAACCAGCTTGCTATCGAAATTCGAACTGCGGCGCTGAAATTGAACAAAGTGCATTAATTGGACCGATAGAAGCATATTTATATAATACAAAATTAAATCACTGCAATGACACAGTAACCAATAAAATTCGCTAAAAAATTTGGAAAAGTAAAAAAAATAACAAAAAAAAACAAGGAAGATATCCGGTAAATTTAATAGGAATAGTTACGAATTATAGCTAAAAGGTTCGAAAATAATCAATCGTTCTTACATAAAGCCACCAGCAGCAGCTGGTTTTGTGTCGTTAATATTACACCTTCTTATGACAAATTTATTACGCAGAAAACAATGTCCATCAGCATACACAAAAACATGGTTAAAACTTTGATATGGTCAGTGACGTTATATGGTGCGGAATCATGGATAATGAAGCAGAGAGATCGTGATAAATTAGAAGCATTTGAAATGTAGTGTTGGCGGCGCCTACAGAAAATTAGTTCGGTCGAGAAAATAAATAACAAACTAGTACTAGAAAGACTAAAGGGGAAAAAAAGTATATTACAAAATATCCGCAAGAGGCGTCTTAAGTGGCGCTAGGTCATGCATTTCGTCAGAACCAAAATATCCTGAAGAACGTTATCAAAGGCAAGATAATGGGGGAAAGGCCACGCGGAAGACTACGAATAATACTCATTGACACAGTGCTAAAAGGAAGTGGAATAACGACTTCTCCGAAATTAAAGAAGAAAGCCTGTGACAGGCTTGGATGGAAGCAATTGATTCATGGGGCGAACCAGCCGATAGGCTGATACACTGATGATGATGATAACGCACGATCAAAAAGATTGAGGTAATAGACTTTACACAAATTCGTACTTTTTTTTTTTTAAGCAATCACCACCAGTGACTTATTTATGTCGCTTCAAGGTAAAGTAAATACACCGTTAGCTATGGATAGAATGCCACTTATAAGGTATATGCATTCATTGATTTCGAGCAATTATGATTGTAACAAACAAAGCTAATAATAAGGTGGTTGTGTAACTGGAATAAGAAATTATGTTTGAATATTATTTAGAAATAGAAGCTAACTGAAGTTTCACCTAACTTGCAAAGACGAAGGGAAATTTTGTACGTTTTATAGATAAATGGGTATTTCCGATTTCATTCAAAGCTAAGCCGGATTCAGTTTCTTGTTAACGTAATTTATGCGCATTAACTGTGTTTACTTTAAATTGTTTGTTTACCTATAACTCTTACAAACTCTTCAAGAATATCACATTATCTGCTGCATGAAATTAACCCCACTTAACGAGTAATGAAATTACTAATCTTTACTTAACTTCATCTGTCCGCTACTATATCATGTAACACCAGCCCAATGAATATATCTCAATTCTCAAATGTTATCTGGTCTCTTATTTACATTTACTTATTTATCATTTTCTCTCCATAATGAATTTACACATTGGGTAACATTTGCAGCATTCTTAATAACACCACTACTTACAATCCGAGGTCTCTTTGGAGGTGATCTTTGATGTGTAATTTTAGTAATTGTCTTGCAATAGCAACAACTACGATAATATGAAACACAATTAATTTATATTTATATAACCCAACGCGTTTCGAAGTTAATGTTTCATGATCACGGGATGTTAATAATTCATTTAATAACATCCCTCATGAAACATTGACTTTGAAACGTGTTGGGTTATATAAATATAAATTAATTGTGTTTCATATTAGAGTTATTTATTTATTACGTATGTTAAAGTAACGGGGAAACAATAAGTTATAAATATCTATTTAATGATAACCACGACGATGCTAAAGTCCAATAGCAGGTTAACGGGCGAACAACTGTTTAGCGGGTTTAACAGACCAGAACAGATATCCGAAAACCGTTCCAAATTCTCCGAGTCGTATTTCAAAGCTACGAGATACGCTCAATAAAACGATAAAAAACTAAACAAAAAAACAATATTTAAAAAACGCATAAAAGTACGTACTTTTCTACCATATAGAACAACGTAAGTATAGATTTTTTTGTTGATTAAGAATACAGAATTCATCACAGCTGTTAAGCTCTGCGTTTAAAAATATGCATTATAGAATAAAAAATGATTGGCTCGTTTGTTGAATATTTACAGTTTGAAAAAAAAAAGTTCGCAAGTTTAAGCTCGGAATTATATTCAATAATAAATTATTTTGAACACCACCGGGGATAATTGAAAGATAAACATAAACGAAATTTAAAAAAAAAATCTGTCGATATAATAATTAGGTGAGTTCCTAATTAAGTGATAAAGGGATATTCCTTCCTCAAATTTGTGGGGATCGTTATTTCAAATGCATCGTACTAAGCGACTTCAACGGCAGACTAGGAGGAGACATTCGTGGAGAGAAATCAACGAAAATAGCACAGTAATACTTTCAAATTTATCTTTCAATTTATGAAATAATGCTGACAAAGCCACTATCTTATTACATGAGCATTATGACACGGACCAGGTCATAGTCTGCATATGTCTTTACGCAAAAATCGTAAAAACTGTTGACAGGAGTCCATAAAAATCGCTGACCTAGTACACAACCTTCTATTAATAGCAGGGATTCAGGATGTCAAAGATATTAATCCAATTAACACCGTCATCAAGGCAATAAATAACATTTTGAAACAATTAGGGCTAAAAATAAATCCTAAGAAAACAAACAGCATTTTAGTAACAAGGAAACACAAGAAAGAAAATATAAAAGAAGACACAGGAAGGGAACTGAAACTGGAAGATTCAAATATACTTTTAAATGAGGAAATGAAGTATCTGGGCATCATATTAGATGAAAACCTCAATTTCACCAGTCACATCAATTACATAGTACACCGATCTTTAGAACAATAATGCGATAATAAACAATTTTTGAGAAACACCTCACGGGCTCGTCAACCCCAGAAACAACTAGAAAATAAAGGAATCAAATATATCTTTATACGATATCAAATGTTGTTAGCAGGAAGAAACAAAGATGAGTGGGGAATAGTGTGTGAAGAAAGAAAAGGCAGGATGTAAGAGACGCAATAAGGAGTAGAAATATCAAATCTCAGCAAACTCGAATAAAAGAGATGAACACTTGATAAACCCATGTTCAGCATTGTAAACGCGCTCTTCGTTTGAGTGGGGAAGACAGTACGTAGAGTAAACTGGCAATAGAGAATGGTTAAAATGCAGAAAAATAATGAAGACAACAACAGAACGACAACGAGAAAGAACAAAAAGAACCACTGATTAGCAGAAGACCAGGTTGAAAAGATGAAAAATGAATAATTATAAGAAAAAGAGAAAGGGTAAATATCCGATGATACCATAATCTAAGATGAAAACTTTTACGTAGCGTGTAAGTCGATAGCAGCAACCGGAGCCGAAGAATTAGACGCTTCATTACCGAAGATGCTGGAATGACTAGAGGAACTGCAGTAAATATCAATATAAATGAAATTTAGGGAAGAAAGAGTATGGATACGAAAATTTCACTTGCGCTAGGTTATTGTCCGCAATTAACGCGTCAAAAAAAAAAAAAATAAAATCCATCATAAGACGACAATTGTTGGCAAAAAATAATAACTTGGCGCGCGACAAAAACCCCAAAAAAAAGGATAGAAAAATCAAGCAGAAATACATTACCGAGTACTAAATGAAAAAATTCCTCGAAAAGTACCACGCAGAATTTCAGAAAAGTTCGCGGAGCCGTGAAAAAACTTAAAAATCTAACACCACTGGCTGACAGATTTTTTTCGAAATTACTGGGTGTTTGCGTTTATCTTATTCAAGATCTTTATGAGTGCGCAAGATTTAAAATACGCAATCGTAGAATAAAGGCAGAAAACATTCAGTTTTATTAAACTTTAAAAAATTGATAATATTCAAAACGGAAAAAGCTATAGTTGACGACGACTGCATTATTACTGAGAAACAGTGAAGCGAATTTATGGGAATCACTAAATGTACACATATTCGTGGAACACGTGGAGATGTTGGATTATTCGTTCAAATGTGCAACAAGACTCACCACGGTATTTATCGTCATACAAAAACATTAAAAGCGCGACAGCTTCAATCTCTCCTTGAAGTACTCTATGTTGGATAATGCAATTAAAATGACAGGATTAATATCATTCGATAAAAATTATTCAACGGCGTGCGTAAAAGACTAAAAAAGCTCTGGTATTAACTACAAGACTATCAACATATTTCTACCAGTAATCACGAAAAAGTTGTTTTAAACAAAACTCGCGAATTGCGTCTCCTCCATCTACTAAAACGATTCTCAGGAAAGGTCGGTGGAATCATGTGTTAAATGAAAAAATGTTTCATTTAGATCAACAGCGGCAGCAGGTAATATTTATCTAAAGATAGTTTGCGTCGGGTTAGACATTTCTTTCGTCTAACAGATTGCGCATCTGGAATATCTTTTAACGAGCTTGCTTCGCCAAATGTCATCCTATTACACCAAAATGCTGCTTTCTAAGCAGCCGTTTTAATTCGAAACAATTTTAAAAACATATATAAAATTTATGGCAACAACTGAATAAAAGAAAAAAATTCTGGAAAGACATAGACCGTAATAAAAGCACATAGGGCAGTCAGATATTTACGGTACACGGCGCTGCGCAATTTCTCTCGTTTTGAAATATGAGCTTTCCAAACAACCAATACTGGTATCATACGCACGATAATAGAACACCAATACATATTGTTTAACGAGTTCGGTTATACTATACTAGAGCTGTTACGAAAAAAGTGACATTTTAGTGCTGTCGTAAACGGAAAAAAATTTTAACGTTAAATTGATCGCGAAAATTATTACTGAGTAAGTGTTAAAAAAAGGAATATATATAGACCACACCGCGACCAGAAAACCTGGGAAGAATAAGCGTCAAGTAACCGCCTAATTCAAATTCTGATTGGAAAAAGCCTACGAAGAAGAATGTTGCACCTCTACTTCATAGTCAATAAGTTACTATTACAAAATGCATCTACTATGAGGATACTCAACGTTAATTTTACGCAGATCACAACGGAGATGCGCCGGAAGAAGAACTTAATTTCACTGGGCAATTTTAATGCCAGCCTTCGTCAAAACTTGGACCTTTCGAAAGGAGTTATCGGCGCAGCAGGCAATCAGATAACAGAATGAAGATGACATGCGATTACTACATTTTTGTACTGCTCATATAATTTAACTGTAACGAACCGGCCGCTTTCAATTAAAATGAAACTCGTAACAACACGGATACATTCAAGATGTAAACAACCGCTTCTCACTAATAAGTTTGATCAGTAGAACAATATGAAGCAGATCGGGCGATAATTATTGAAATTCCTGACTACGAAAAATTTCCTAACTTATAAAATACTCCGCCCGATAACATATCGAAAAGAACAGCGGTTTAAAACGGAAAGAAAAACTAGAACAGTCAATTAAAAGGTATTGGAAAATAATGCAAAAAAATATAAACGCCTAGAAAACTGATTTACTACGGGCGGCGATACTATGCAAAAGATGGGAAAACTTTCTCATTCAGCAGCTTCGCTAATTGCTCCGAACCCCCGAATCGAAAAAAAACCGAGCCATATATACTATTTCCCTTCGTAAGTGAAGTGTATGAAAGTTAGGGTGGAAAGATTAAAAGACGATAATGTTAGCTGCATCAGAGTACATCGAACGGTATTCGATGACGAACTAGTTACACGAATGGAAGAAAATCACGTACTTCATATATATATCTCTATTTGACAAATGAACAAAAATGGAAGCCTAAGTGGCGGAAAACTATGTTTTAAGCACATGCTATTTAAAAGAATGAGTATTGCGTAAAATTTTTCAATAGTTTGTCGATTTAGTTATTCAATAAAAAATTTTAAAAGATTATCCTTATCTTCTCAATTTTGTTTTGTTTATAATAGCAATATGGCCGGTACATTGTTTATTATACTAATTAATGAAATAAATAAATTATAAGAAAGTCGGAACAAATGTTATTGTATTATAATAATACTTGAGATATCCATTAGCAACGGTATCTCACCCTTCGGCAAATCGGTTTCAACTGTATCTCTATGTCAAATGCGGTCGCACACACCGCAAATCCAAATGCTCGCGCTGCAGACATTCCGAAATGTCACCTCAACCAAATTTCCAGTTCTATTCTCACCGCATCTCATTCGTTCTATCGAAAAATTATCCAATCCTTTAAATTCTTAACGTTTCGAAATACATCAATTACGTTCGTGTTTTAGCTATCGATTTCCGCAATCCCCCTTTCTTCCTCGTGCTGATTTTACGCATTTACTGTGCCGAAGATTTTGCCAAGTTTAATTAACTTTTCAGACAAAAACAAAACATGAATTCATTTGTAAGTAAAATGACCATAAACATGTTAGGTACAATCATATTTCCAGTTTCCTAGGCGATAACGAAATATTCGCCTGTGAAAGAAAAAAAGATGAATACTTTCGTAATTCAAAAAAGTATCTTTTATTTTTCGTAGGAAGGCAGATCCCCACTCGGCTACACCACTGCTATTATGTACAGTTTGAATTTCGAACGGTAAACGGCGGTAAATTAAACGAACTAAAATCATGACCAAAATGAACTGCCGCGATATTAGAGTTGCGTACAAAATTTCCTTTATCCTTTTAAATTCTTCGAAAGAAAAAATACATCACCTTAGTGTCGAAAGTTAAATTACTTTTATTTATAAGACCTTCATCGAAAGTCAAAAAAGTGCTTATGAAGGTTCGCGTGCTTTTAAATTATTAGAATTAAAAGTTTTACAATAATTATGATCAACTTATTCATCACGGATTATGAAAAAGATGCTTTTCAGTTCCATGTGACTCTCGGTAAGTTTATAACCGTCGTTACAAAATGATTAATTACGAAAAATTTTTTTTCGGCTATTAGTATTAAGAAAAGTACACGTTATTTACATAGCTTTTTTGTGAGTAGAACAATGTACTTCCAAAACACGCCATCATTTTTGTATATTGTTTTATCATAGAAATGCTCTTTATCAATTATTTCAAGGCTGTGACTGATATTTTTCTTGCCACGATATCTTATCTCTTTATACTTGATCCAGTCACTTAAAAATAATTATTTTCTTTTTTTTATCTAATAAATAAACTTCACTATCTTCTAGCGCGTTACCACTGCATTCTCCATTGCGGATATAACAAATATACACCCGTCTCAAGTAGCTAATAAATAGCGGAGCTGGGCCAGTTTCCCCCGGGTTTCCCCCAAGTGTCCGGGGTTTCCTCCGACATTCCTGGACAGTTCCTCCGATTTGCCGCCCAGTTGCTCAAATTTCACCCAAATTCCCGTCCAGGTACTCAAAATTCACCCCAATTAGCGTCCAGGTACTGAAAATTCACCCTAATTCCCGTCCAGGTGCTCAAAATTCACTCAAATCCCCGTCCAGTTGCTCAAATTTCACCCAAATTCCCGTCCAGGTACTCAAAATTCACCCCAATTAACGCCCAGGTACTGAAAATTCACCCTAATTCCCGTCCAGGTGCTCAAATTTCACCCAAATTCCCGTCCAGCTACTCAAAATTCACCCCAATTTATGTCCAAGAGTCCAAAATTCACCCCAATTTATGTCCAGGTGCTCGAAATTCACCCAAGTTTCCCCCGATTCCTCCGAGTTTCCTCAGGACGGTTCCCGCACATTTCCAGTAAACCGAACGTCCAAACAGTGTCCAGAGGTCAATAAACTATCCAAAGTGTTATTCGGGGGCGCAAGTAACCCCAATTAGTGTCCAGGTGCTGAAAGTTCCCACAAGTTCCCTAAATTTCTTGTACATTAATTAACGTCCGAAAGTAAACCAAGTCTCCACTAGCCCCGCCCACCCGCTGCTTTACAACGATTTTTTTTAAAATTCCGAGGCCTAAGTATGAAAATTCCAAAATTTAACTCCAATATATTATTTAAAGCGTAAATCTAACCTATAACTCCAGTTCACACCTCTCACACGTATATTTCGATCACGCGCACGCTCCGGTCGCCGACGCGAAAGCGCACGCGCCGATCCCACACATATTCCGATCTCCGCCGCGATATCACACCCACATATACGCCCTCCGTTCCCGATACCGCGATTATTTCTTAAATATTTCAAAGTCTAAGTATACATAATATAAAATTAGCCGAAGCATATTTTTTTATTTTCATGATTCCCCGATGTTACTGCCATATGCCAAGACGCACGTCCCGATCGCGCGCATATATCTAACATAACGTTCTACGCCGCGATAGCGCACACGCCAATCCCCCGCACGTGTCGTCCGTTTACGATGCTTCAATTATTTTTTTAATTATTTTTTTTTTTCACATAATAACCCAATCCCTGCTCCGTTGTCTAAACCTAACCGGTTATCCAAAACATTTACAAATTAACAAATCAATTATTTTTATAGTCTAAATTAGCCTTAGTCTCCTTTACCCCTTCCACCCTCTTTTCCGATCAATTTCGTTGTTTTAATATCGAATATATCGCATTCAATTTACTTTTACTACGACCATTAAACCCCCGATCGACGCTCCCGACGCCTCAGTCATCTCATATTGAGAGGTAATTATTTTTTATGTGACCGCTATGAATGCACACCGTCCATTCCCGCACACCAATCTGCTATCGTTAGTTCCCATACCGTTCATAATAACTTTTATTCAACTCCAAGTATTATGGAATTATTCCAATTATATATTTTCTTCACTCCCGATCATTTCTTCTGACCGTTCATAATATTTTTATTTTCCTCCGGTTCTAAAAATAAATCCTACAATGTCTTCAACGCGATGAATGCGCACACATCTTCTGCAGTTAGTTCCCATACCGTTCATAATAACTTTTATTCAACTCCAAGTATTATGGAATTATTCCAATTATATATTTTCTTCACTCCCGATCATTTCTTCTGACCGTTCATAATATTTTTATTTTCCTCCGGTTCTAAAAATAAATTCTACAATGTCTTCAACGCGATGAATGCGCACACATCTTCTGCAGTTAGTTTCCATAACGATCTTAATAATTTTTCGAGCCTAAATATTATAGAAATAGCCGAAGTACATTTTTTTCGTTTCTGATCATTTCTTCCGACCGTTCATAATATTTTTATTTTTCTCTGGTTCTAAAAATAAATCCTACAATGTCTTCAACGCGATGAATGCACACACATCTGCCGTCGTTAGTTCCCATACCGTTCATAATAACTTTTTTCAACTCCAAGTATTATGGAATTATTCTAACTATATTTTTTTTCGCTTCCAATTATTTCTTCAGAGTGTTTATCATTTTTTATATATTTTTTAGCGTTTCCAAAAATTCCTTTATCGTTCCCAGTCCCTCCAAGCCAAATCTTTCATAATATATTTTCCAGAGCCCCCCCAAACCATCAAACCTCTAAAGAAACATAGACGCTGTCTCCAACACCCATTTTACCATCAGTTATTGTATATTATTGTCAAATTATTTTTCCAAAAGCCTTTTTAAAATTTTTTCACGTTCGTACATATTTTTTATTTGCACGACATTCGTTTCCATGCACACACGTTTCCATACCGGTTGTAATATTTATTTATTTTTCATCCCCTCCCAGACTTCATACACATCCCACTGGCACGTTCAACGATAGTTTCTTTATTGATCCTGTACATTTTTTCTGCATTAGCCGCGGGAGCGTAGCACATCAATCCATCCCACACACTATGCGTCCTCATATATTTAATTTTTAATTAACGATCTTTAATTATTTTTCCTACACAATCACTCCATCATACATACTTTACACTGTGAAAATAATTTTAGCCTTTCGATAGAGGAAATCTCCGATCACTAAATAATTGTTATAGGCGTCCTATTTTTAATATTATACACATCTCAGTATAATTATTAAACGAAGGAACTCACAGCATCGTTGCTGCAATCGCACCAGTCTTTCTTTTTAGGAATCGTCAACCTCTGCAGGTATACGCCTCATCGCTACACCAGCCTTTGTCTGCACGGGTTGCTTATCTTTAAGGCCCCTCGTGTGTCGCACACTATTTACCATTATTCGAAAGAAGTATATTTTTTACGCTCGCGCACGCACCTATACGCACACATTTAACATTAGGGTCATTGGTCAGGCGACATTTCCAAGAACAATCACTGCTCCGCTGTTTAAGCTGCATCACCGGTCGTTCGCAACATTATTGATGAAGCGCCCTTTTTTACAATAGGATAATTTATGACGTCTATACACCTTTTCTAGGAATCAAGGTAAAAGCGACCAAACCGGTTTTTAGACACGCCCCCAGTCTTTCTTTTTAGGAATTGACAACTTCTACAGGTATACATCTCCTTGACATGACAGCCTTTGTATGCGAGGGTTCTTTATCTTCAAGGTCATTTATGTGTCGCACGCTATCTACCATTATTCAGCAGAAGAATATTTTTTTTTTTTGCGTTCGCATACACCTGTACGCACACATTTAACATCAGGCTCGTTTTCAAGAACAACAATCGCTGCTCCACAACCTAAACCGCCTCGTCTCGCCATTCACCCGCAACATTATTGAAGCCTCTATCATGTACCTGCATTTACGACCTTTTACAACAGGATAATTTATGACGTCTATACACCTTTTCTAGGAATCAAGGTGAAAGCGGTCAATCTCTCCCGCTGAAACCGGTTTTTCACACACGTTACACAATGGTATAATGTGTAGTTCAGGGCTTCGTCTTCCACCGCTCGTTTCTGGAGGTACCGTTTGTTAGCATTAACATGAATATGATACTGCCGTGTGGTAAGAGCATCATACAGAACGATCACGTCCTCGTCATCGACGCATAACCCGCATGCTTATGTAACTGATCTATACACTAAAGAAATCCTCCTTAACCGATCCTGTTAGACTGGTGGAGAGTAATGGCCTCGCACTACTATTTACCGATAACGCCTCAGCTTCAATCACCTCTGCACAGCCATGTAGTAAACGTTATCTTCATTATTACAATCTTATGTTTTAACATTGTTACACTATTTTTCTCATTTTTAACTAATTATACCCCGTTTTCCACTATTTCACCCCATTTTCATACATTTTAGCACTTTTACACTGTTTTCGTCAATTTCTGCTATTTCTCACCGTTTTTTCAGTGCTTTTAGTCCTTTCACACAATTTTCCTCAATTTTTCGCGATCTTTCTTACTTTTTTCTTCCAACTCTTTACTATGCCTATATTCAACCGCGATAACCTTCTCTAGGCTTTCTTTCAACCCCTCAGTCTCTACTAGGCACCTCACCCACTTAGCGACCATCGCCGCAGAAGAATGTTTTAGGTATTCCATGGGGGTCCTCACTTGCATATGGAGATGTACCAGTTGAATCAATCAAATCTTTGAGAGGGTGGTATGATGCATCAAATCGGGAGTTGTCTTCGGTTATTCCGCTGCTAGAGCTCCTCCCAACATTTTCAATGTGACTATTATACTGATGTGCGATAAGAGCGTCCATCAGTTCAAATGTGTCCTAGATATTGACTAGACATCTGCCCAACACGCTTATGTAACTGATCTATGGACATCTTTAAGCACCCCCTCTCCCCCGAAATCGTTCCTATTAGGCTGGTATGAGTAAGGGCCTCCTGCAACCATTTATCAATTACCATGTTCTCGTCAATCACCACTGCACAGGTATGTAGGAATTATTTTCCTCTATAAAATATTCTCGCGTTTAACACTGTCACGCCATTTTTCCAGTGCTTTTAGTACCTTTCACACAATTTTCCTCATTTTTTCATGATTTTTCTTACTTTTTTTTTCTTCCAACTCTTTACTAAGCAGATATTCAACCGCGATAACCTTCTCTAGACTCTCTTTTAGCCCCTCAGTCTCTGCCAAGGCACATCTCACGCTTAACGACCATCACCGCAGTAGAATGTTTTAAGTATTCCAAGGAGCTCTCCACTTGCATATGGAGGTGTAACGGTTGAATCGATCACATCTTTGAACGGGTTGTCTGATGCATCAAATCGGGAGGTGTCTTCGATCATTCCACTGCTAGAGGCTCCGCTCGAGATCTTCCATGTGATTATTATGCTGAAGAGCGTTCATCAGTTCAAACGGGTCCTAGATTTTGACCAGACATCTGCCCCAGCATGTTTACACAGCTACTCAGTACAGTAAGGATATCTTTAAGCACTCCCTCCCCCCGTAATCGTTCCTATTAGGCGGGTATGAGCAAAGGCCTCATGCAACCATTTATCAATTACTATGTTCTCGGCAATCATCGATGCACAGACATATAGGAAATGTTTTCCTCCTCATAATATTCTCGTGTTTAACACTTACACTGTTTCTATCATCTTTAAGTAATTATAAACAATTTTTCACTATTTCTCTACATTTTCATGCATTATACTACTTTTACACTGATTTAGACAATTTTTGATGTTTCTCACCATTTTCCTTTGTTTTAGCTCCTTTCACACAACTTTCTTCAGTTTCTCACTGTCTTTGTAAGGTTTTTTTATTTCTTACAATTCTTAACTACATTATTCTTCGTATGCATATGCTTCAGGAATATGTTCTACTATATCTACAACAAATCAATGCTAATATAACTTGCTAACCTATGATATGATGCGGTGTGTAGGTGTATGTTTATATGTATAGGTGAGCGAGGACGGGTGATTGTATATGTTTGTATGCTTTTGCGAGTGAATGTGGGAGTCTATGCAAGTGTGTGGGGGTGCGACATGCACGTGATTATTACATTGTTGTAGTCCTCGTCATCGACGCATCATCATAATTATTATAAAAATTGTAAAAACATATTTGTCATCGTAATAACTGAAATTAACATTAGTACATTCCATCAGGCACCCAATATACTTTAGAGGCAGAGTTAAAATGGGATGCGGCCAGTGGAGAAATAGCCGTGACTGAAATCTCAACTAGATATATGGTTTTCATCACCAAATTTTAAGAAGATGTATATTTTTTCTACAAGTTGGGAATAGTAGTCTCTTGAATAGCATGCAAAATGTCAGAGCGACGGTTACAATGTGCAGGTCTATAAGCATGCTCCTTTTAAGCCAGTGAGAGCAAGGGACTCATGCAACTGCTTCACAATCACTTCCAGCACATAAGCCTCAGTCGCATGCACTGTCATGCAGGAATTGTATCCATCATTATCATATTTTTATGCTTTAAACACCGCTTTTTCCTCAATTTAAATAATTATAGCCAATTTTCAACCACTTCTCCTCATTTTCTTACATTTTAGTACTTTTACACTGTTTTAGTCAATTTCTGCTATTTCTCACCATTTTCAAATGTTTTTACCACCTTTCACACGATTTTTCCTCAATTTTCACAATCTTTGTAAGGGTTTTTTTCCTAAATGTGGGTACTTTAGTCATAAATGGAGTAATTTTCTGCGTGAGGAGTACTTTTCAGCTCGAAGTGTATACTTCGCGATATGACATTCAATTCATTATTAATCTATGTTTCAACAGGTTTGTGGTCGTTTGTTGGAGGTTTACAGAACTTTCTGTTGCATTGCTTATAGTATAATGGTTCTTGTGTGCTAGTGAGATGATGGTGTTTGGTTGGGAATAATAAACATGGGTAAGAGAAGGAGTGCGTCCCATCAAGCAGGGGGAGTGTTGCTTCGTAATTAACTTGGGTATTGCGCGCATTGCATGGCAGTTATAATATGCTCGAGCGAAAATTAGTCGCTGTACTCGCATGGCGTTCATGTTATTCATTAAATGTTCACACTGAGAGATGCAATGGGCTCATCAACTTATGGATCCATGCGATCACTTCGATTTTTATAATTGTAATATGCACTGAGCATGTATGTATTCCAACAAACCCATCAACTCTGTTACAGATAGTAATGTTTGAGGATAGATAGTGAAACGTTCATTAGAACATGAATGTGTATACAAAGTGTTGTTACATCACATGTATGTCATCAAATTAACTAGAATGTTGCGTCTATAGTAAAAAAAAAGAAATGAGGGGTTTTCCCTAAGAGGGCGACTATAATAAAATTGATGCGATTTTAGATGGAAATGGGGTATTTTACAGTAAAAACGCTGTTTTGCACCTAAATACATATATATATATATATATATGTCTACATACATACATATATCTACATATATATACATATATACCTACATATATACATATATACCTACATATATACATATATATATATATATATATATCTACATATATACACATATATCTACATATATACACATATATATCTACATATATACATATATACCTACATACATACATATATATCTCCATATATACATATATATATATCTATGTATATACATATATATCTACATATATATACATATATATCTACATATATACACATATATCTACATATATACACATATATCTACATATATACACATATATATCTACATATATACATATATATCTACATATATACATATATATCTACATATATACACATATATATCTACATATATACATATATATCTACATATATACATATATATCTACATATATATATATATATATATATATATATATATGTATATATGCAGCAAAAGGAACAACGGGGTTCTTAGTCAGGGTCTGATATAATTCTGAAACTGCAAGTTTGGAGTGTTGATTTAAAGAATATATTCTTTTTCATATACACTATGCTTCTTAAATTTCATTAAAATTTCTAAGCAATTTCGTTGTTTATTTCTATTTGTAATGATTTGTTTCATGTTGAGTGTGTTTAGGGTATAATATTTTATTTTGTGTGTAAAGACTGTCGAAATAATTAAAATTATTTCGCATTACGAACTTTGTACCTTTGAAAATGTGCTGAAATACATCATAAGAGCCGTTCAAAACATTAAAAAATAGTATGAAACGTAACAAATTGTTGAAAAAGAGTGTAATGATCGCATGAACCTTGATGTCGAAGAGTCCAGTCCGTTTCTCAGTGTGAATGTTTAATGTATAACATGAACGATATACAACAAGTAATTTTGACCAAAACTGATTATAATTGTATTGCAATGTGTGCAAATAATGGAGTTAATTCCCAAACAATACTCTCCCATGCTTGATTGAGATGCACTCCACCTCTTACCCATATTTATTATTCCTAACCAAATACCTTCATCTCACTAGCACAAAAAAACTATTATACTATAACTGATGCAATAGAAAAGTTCTGTAAACTTCCCCCAAACATTTACAAAGCTGTTCAAACATAGCTTCAGAATGAATTGAATACCACATCAAGAAGTATACATGTCAGTCCAAAAAGTACTCCTCATGCAGAAATTACTCCATGTAGGAGTAAAATAGCCACATTTATAAAAAAACATTAAATTTTGTGTGAAAAATACCGTTTAACCTTCAGAATATTCACCATTTAGGTGCAAAACAGCGTTTTTACTGTAAAATACCCCATTTCCATCTAAAATCGCATCAATTTTATTATAGTCGCCCTCTTAGGGAAAACCCCTCATTTCTTTTTTTTTACTATAGACGCAACATTCTAGTTAATTTGATGACATACATGTGATGTAACAACACTTTGTATACACATTCATGTTCTAATGAACGTTTCACTATCTATCCTCAAACATTACTATCTGTAACAGAGTTGATGGGTTTGTTGGAATACATACATGCTCAGTGCATATTACAATTATAAAAATCGAAGTGATCGCATGGATCCATAAGTTGATGAGCCCATTGCATCTCTCAGTGTGAACATTTAATGAATAACATGAACGCCATGCGAGTACAGCGACTAATTTTCGCTCGAGCATATTATAACTGCCATGCAATGCGCGCAATACCCAAGTTAATTACGAAGCAACACTCCCCCTGCTTGATGGGACGCACTCCTTCTCTTACCCATGTTTATTATTCCCAACCAAACACCATCATCTCACTAGCACACAAGAACCATTATACTATAAGCAATGCAACAGAAAGTTCTGTAAACCTCCAACAAACGACCACAAACCTGTTGAAACATAGATTAATAATGAATTGAATGTCATATCGCGAAGTATACACTTCGAGCTGAAAAGTACTCCTCACGCAGAAAATTACTCCATTTATGACTAAAGTACCCACATTTAGGAAAAAAACCCTTACAAAGATTGTGAAAATTGAGGAAAAATCGTGTGAAAGGTGGTAAAAACATTTGAAAATGGTGAGAAATAGCAGAAATTGACTAAAACAGTGTAAAAGTACTAAAATGTAAGAAAATGAGGAGAAGTGGTTGAAAATTGGCTATAATTATTTAAATTGAGGAAAAAGCGGTGTTTAAAGCATAAAAATATGATAATGATGGATACAATTCCTGCATGACAGTGCATGCGACTGAGGCTTATGTGCTGGAAGTGATTGTGAAGCAGTTGCATGAGTCCCTTGCTCTCACTGGCTTAAAAGGAGCATGCTTATAGACCTGCACATTGTAACCGTCGCTCTGACATTTTGCATGCTATTCAAGAGACTACTATTCCCAACTTGTAGAAAAAATATACATCTTCTTAAAATTTGGTGATGAAAACCATATATCTAGTTGAGATTTCAGTCACGGCTATTTCTCCACTGGCCGCATCCCATTTTAACTCTGCCTCTAAAGTATATTGGGTGCCTGATGGAATGTACTAATGTTAATTTCAGTTATTACGATGACAAATATGTTTTTACAATTTTTATAATAATTATGATGATGCGTCGATGACGAGGACTACAACAATGTAATAATCACGTGCATGTCGCACCCCCACACACTTGCATAGACTCCCACATTCACTCGCAAAAGCATACAAACATATACAATCACCCGTCCTCGCTCACCTATACATATAAACATACACCTACACACCGCATCATATCATAGGTTAGCAAGTTATATTAGCATTGATTTGTTGTAGATATAGTAGAACATATTCCTGAAGCATATGCATACGAAGAATAATGTAGTTAAGAATTGTAAGAAATAAAAAAACCTTACAAAGACAGTGAGAAACTGAAGAAAGTTGTGTGAAAGGAGCTAAAACAAAGGAAAATGGTGAGAAACATCAAAAATTGTCTAAATCAGTGTAAAAGTAGTATAATGCATGAAAATGTAGAGAAATAGTGAAAAATTGTTTATAATTACTTAAAGATGATAGAAACAGTGTAAGTGTTAAACACGAGAATATTATGAGGAGGAAAACATTTCCTATATGTCTGTGCATCGATGATTGCCGAGAACATAGTAATTGATAAATGGTTGCATGAGGCCTTTGCTCATACCCGCCTAATAGGAACGATTACGGGGGGAGGGAGTGCTTAAAGATATCCTTACTGTACTGAGTAGCTGTGTAAACATGCTGGGGCAGATGTCTGGTCAAAATCTAGGACCCGTTTGAACTGATGAACGCTCTTCAGCATAATAATCACATGGAAGATCTCGAGCGGAGCCTCTAGCAGTGGAATGATCGAAGACACCTCCCGATTTGATGCATCAGACAACCCGTTCAAAGATGTGATCGATTCAACCGTTACACCTCCATATGCAAGTGGAGAGCTCCTTGGAATACTTAAAACATTCTACTGCGGTGATGGTCGTTAAGCGTGAGATGTGCCTTGGCAGAGACTGAGGGGCTAAAAGAGAGTCTAGAGAAGGTTATCGCGGTTGAATATCTGCTTAGTAAAGAGTTGGAAGAAAAAAAAAGTAAGAAAAATCATGAAAAAATGAGGAAAATTGTGTGAAAGGTACTAAAAGCACTGGAAAAATGGCGTGACAGTGTTAAACGCGAGAATATTTTATAGAGGAAAATAATTCCTACATACCTGTGCAGTGGTGATTGACGAGAACATGGTAATTGATAAATGGTTGCAGGAGGCCCTTACTCATACCAGCCTAATAGGAACGATTTCGGGGGAGAGGGGGTGCTTAAAGATGTCCATAGATCAGTTACATAAGCGTGTTGGGCAGATGTCTAGTCAATATCTAGGACACATTTGAACTGATGGACGCTCTTATCGCACATCAGTATAATAGTCACATTGAAAATGTTGGGAGGAGCTCTAGCAGCGGAATAACCGAAGACAACTCCCGATTTGATGCATCATACCACCCTCTCAAAGATTTGATTGATTCAACTGGTACATCTCCATATGCAAGTGAGGACCCCCATGGAATACCTAAAACATTCTTCTGCGGCGATGGTCGCTAAGTGGGTGAGGTGCCTAGTAGAGACTGAGGGGTTGAAAGAAAGCCTAGAGAAGGTTATCGCGGTTGAATATAGGCATAGTAAAGAGTTGGAAGAAAAAAGTAAGAAAGATCGCGAAAAATTGAGGAAAATTGTGTGAAAGGACTAAAAGCACTGAAAAAACGGCGAGAAATAGCAGAAATTGACGAAAACAGTGTAAAAGTGCTAAAATGTATGAAAATGGGGTGAAATAGTGGAAAACGGGGTATAATTAGTTAAAAATGAGAAAAATAGTGTAACAATGTTAAAACATAAGATTGTAATAATGAAGATAACGTTTACTACATGGCTGTGCAGAGGTGATTGAAGCTGAGGCGTTATCGGTAAATAGTAGTGCGAGGCCATTACTCTCCACCAGTCTAACAGGATCGGTTAAGGAGGATTTCTTTAGTGTATAGATCAGTTACATAAGCATGCGGGTTATGCGTCGATGACGAGGACGTGATCGTTCTGTATGATGCTCTTACCACACGGCAGTATCATATTCATGTTAATGCTAACAAACGGTACCTCCAGAAACGAGCGGTGGAAGACGAAGCCCTGAACTACACATTATACCATTGTGTAACGTGTGTGAAAAACCGGTTTCAGCGGGAGAGATTGACCGCTTTCACCTTGATTCCTAGAAAAGGTGTATAGACGTCATAAATTATCCTGTTGTAAAAGGTCGTAAATGCAGGTACATGATAGAGGCTTCAATAATGTTGCGGGTGAATGGCGAGACGAGGCGGTTTAGGTTGTGGAGCAGCGATTGTTGTTCTTGAAAACGAGCCTGATGTTAAATGTGTGCGTACAGGTGTATGCGAACGCAAAAAAAAAAAATATTCTTCTGCTGAATAATGGTAGATAGCGTGCGACACATAAATGACCTTGAAGATAAAGAACCCTCGCATACAAAGGCTGTCATGTCAAGGAGATGTATACCTGTAGAAGTTGTCAATTCCTAAAAAGAAAGACTGGGGGCGTGTCTAAAAACCGGTTTGGTCGCTTTTACCTTGATTCCTAGAAAAGGTGTATAGACGTCATAAATTATCCTATTGTAAAAAAGGGCGCTTCATCAATAATGTTGCGAACGACCGGTGATGCAGCTTAAACAGCGGAGCAGTGATTGTTCTTGGAAATGTCGCCTGACCAATGACCCTAATGTTAAATGTGTGCGTATAGGTGCGTGCGCGAGCGTAAAAAATATACTTCTTTCGAATAATGGTAAATAGTGTGCGACACACGAGGGGCCTTAAAGATAAGCAACCCGTGCAGACAAAGGCTGGTGTAGCGATGAGGCGTATACCTGCAGAGGTTGACGATTCCTAAAAAGAAAGACTGGTGCGATTGCAGCAACGATGCTGTGAGTTCCTTCGTTTAATAATTATACTGAGATGTGTATAATATTAAAAATAGGACGCCTATAACAATTATTTAGTGATCGGAGATTTCCTCTATCGAAAGGCTAAAATTATTTTCACAGTGTAAAGTATGTATGATGGAGTGATTGTGTAGGAAAAATAATTAAAGATCGTTAATTAAAAATTAAATATATGAGGACGCATAGTGTGTGGGATGGATTGATGTGCTACGCTCCCGCGGCTAATGCAGAAAAAATGTACAGGATCAATAAAGAAACTATCGTTGAACGTGCCAGTGGGATGTGTATGAAGTCTGGGAGGGGATGAAAAATAAATAAATATTACAACCGGTATGGAAACGTGTGTGCATGGAAACGAATGTCGTGCAAATAAAAAATATGTACGAACGTGAAAAAATTTTAAAAAGGCTTTTGGAAAAATAATTTGACAATAATATACAATAACTGATGGTAAAATGGGTGTTGGAGACAGCGTCTATGTTTCTTTAGAGGTTTGATGGTTTGGGGGGGCTCTGGAAAATATATTATGAAAGATTTGGCTTGGAGGGACTGGGAACGATAAAGGAATTTTTGGAAACGCTAAAAAATATATAAAAAATGATAAACACTCTGAAGAAATAATTGGAAGCGAAAAAAAATATAGTTAGAATAATTCCATAATACTTGGAGTTGAAAAAAGTTATTATGAACGGTATGGGAACTAACGACGGCAGATGTGTGTGCATTCATCGCGTTGAAGACATTGTAGGATTTATTTTTAGAACCAGAGAAAAATAAAAATATTATGAACGGTCGGAAGAAATGATCAGAAACGAAAAAAATGTACTTCGGCTATTTCTATAATATTTAGGCTCGAAAAATTATTAAGATCGTTATGGAAACTAACTGCAGAAGATGTGTGCGCATTCATCGCGTTGAAGACATTGTAGAATTTATTTTTAGAACCGGAGGAAAATAAAAATATTATGAACGGTCAGAAGAAATGATCGGGAGTGAAGAAAATATATAATTGGAATAATTCCATAATACTTGGAGTTGAATAAAAGTTATTATGAACGGTATGGGAACTAACTGCAGAAGATGTGTGCGCATTCATCGCGTTGAAGACATTGTAGGATTTATTTTTAGAACCGGAGGAAAATAAAAATATTATGAACGGTCAGAAGAAATGATCGGGAGTGAAGAAAATATATAATTGGAATAATTCCATAATACTTGGAGTTGAATAAAAGTTATTATGAACGGTATGGGAACTAACGATAGCAGATTGGTGTGCGGGAATGGACGGTGTGCATTCATAGCGGTCACATAAAAAATAATTACCTCTCAATATGAGATGACTGAGGCGTCGGGAGCGTCGATCGGGGGTTTAATGGTCGTAGTAAAAGTAAATTGAATGCGATATATTCGATATTAAAACAACGAAATTGATCGGAAAAGAGGGTGGAAGGGGTAAAGGAGACTAAGGCTAACTTAGACTATAAAAATAATTGATTTGTTAATTTGTAAATGTTTTGGATAACCGGTTAGGTTTAGACAACGGAGCAGGGATTGGGTTATTATGTGAAAAAAAAAAAATAATTAAAAAAATAATTGAAGCATCGTAAACGGACGACACGTGCGGGGGATTGGCGTGTGCGCTATCGCGGCGTAGAACGTTATGTTAGATATATGCGCGCGATCGGGACGTGCGTCTTGGCATATGGCAGTAACATCGGGGAATCATGAAAATAAAAAAATATGCTTCGGCTAATTTTATATTATGTATACTTAGACTTTGAAATATTTAAGAAATAATCGCGGTATCGGGAACGGAGGGCGTATATGTGGGTGTGATATCGCGGCGGAGATCGGAATATGTGTGGGATCGGCGCGTGCGCTTTCGCGTCGGCGACCGGAGCGTGCGCGTGATCGAAATATACGTGTGAGAGGTGTGAACTGGAGTTATAGGTTAGATTTACGCTTTAAATAATATATTGGGGTTAAATTTTGGAATTTTCATACTTAGGCCTCGGAATTTTAAAAAAAATCGTTGTAAAGCAGCGGGTGGGCGGGGCTAGTGGAGACTTGGTTTACTTTCGGACGTTAATTAATGTACAAGAAATTTAGGGAACTTGTGGGAACTTTCAGCACCTGGACACTAATTGGGGTTACTTGCGCCCCCGAATAACACTTTGGATAGTTTATTGACCTCTGGACACTGTTTGGACGTTCGGTTTACTGGAAATGTGCGGGAACCGTCCTGAGGAAACTCGGAGGAATCGGGGGAAACTTGGGTGAATTTCGAGCACCTGGACATAAATTGGGGTGAATTTTGGACTCTTGGACATAAATTGGGGTGAATTTTGAGTAGCTGGACGGGAATTTGGGTGAAATTTGAGCACCTGGACGGGAATTAGGGTGAATTTTCAGTACCTGGGCGTTAATTGGGGTGAATTTTGAGTACCTGGACGGGAATTTGGGTGAAATTTGAGCAACTGGACGGGGATTTGAGTGAATTTTGAGCACCTGGACGGGAATTAGGGTGAATTTTCAGTACCTGGACGCTAATTGGGGTGAATTTTGAGTACCTGGACGGGAATTTGGGTGAAATTTGAGCAACTGGGCGGCAAATCGGAGGAACTGTCCAGGAATGTCGGAGGAAACCCCGGACACTTGGGGGAAACCCGGGGGAAACTGGCCCAGCTCCGCTATTTATTAGCTACTTGAGACGGGTGTATATTTGTTATATCCGCAATGGAGAATGCAGTGGTAACGCGCTAGAAGATAGTGAAGTTTATTTATTAGATAAAAAAAAGAAAATAATTATTTTTAAGTGACTGGATCAAGTATAAAGAGATAAGATATCGTGGCAAGAAAAATATCAGTCACAGCCTTGAAATAATTGATAAAGAGCATTTCTATGATAAAACAATATACAAAAATGATGGCGTGTTTTGGAAGTACATTGTTCTACTCACAAAAAAGCTATGTAAATAACGTGTACTTTTCTTAATACTAATAGCCGAAAAAAAATTTTTCGTAATTAATCATTTTGTAACGACGGTTATAAACTTACCGAGAGTCACATGGAACTGAAAAGCATCTTTTTCATAATCCGTGATGAATAAGTTGATCATAATTATTGTAAAACTTTTAATTCTAATAATTTAAAAGCACGCGAACCTTCATAAGCACTTTTTTGACTTTCGATGAAGGTCTTATAAATAAAAGTAATTTAACTTTCGACACTAAGGTGATGTATTTTTTCTTTCGAAGAATTTAAAAGGATAAAGGAAATTTTGTACGCAACTCTAATATCGCGGCAGTTCATTTTGGTCATGATTTTAGTTCGTTTAATTTACCGCCGTTTACCGTTCGAAATTCAAACTGTACATAATAGCAGTGGTGTAGCCGAGTGGGGATCTGCCTTCCTACGAAAAATAAAAGATACTTTTTTGAATTACGAAAGTATTCATCTTTTTTTCTTTCACAGGCGAATATTTCGTTATCGCCTAGGAAACTGGAAATATGATTGTACCTAACATGTTTATGGTCATTTTACTTACAAATGAATTCATGTTTTGTTTTTGTCTGAAAAGTTAATTAAACTTGGCAAAATCTTCGGCACAGTAAATGCGTAAAATCAGCACGAGGAAGAAAGGGGGATTGCGGAAATCGATAGCTAAAACACGAACGTAATTGATGTATTTCGAAACGTTAAGAATTTAAAGGATTGGATAATTTTTCGATAGAACGAATGAGATGCGGCGAGAATAGAACTGGAAATTTGGTTGAGGTGACATTTCGGAATGTCTGCAGCGCGAGCATTTGGATTTGCGGTGTGTGCGACCGCATTTGACATAGAGATACAGTTGAAACCGATTTGCCGAAGGGTGAGATACCGTTGCTAATGGATATCTCAAGTATTATTATAATACAATAACATTTGTTCCGACTTTCTTATAATTTATTTATTTCATTAATTAGTATAATAAACAATGTACCGGCCATATTGCTATTATAAACAAAACAAAATTGAGAAGATAAGGATAATCTTTTAAAATTTTTTATTGAATAACTAAATCGACAAACTATTGAAAAATTTTACGCAATACTCATTCTTTTAAATAGCATGTGCTTAAAACATAGTTTTCCGCCACTTAGGCTTCCATTTTTGTTCATTTGTCAAATAGAGATATATATATGAAGTACGTGATTTTCTTCCATTCGTGTAACTAGTTCGTCATCGAATACCGTTCGATGTACTCTGATGCAGATAACATTATCGTCTTTTAATCTTTCCACCCTAACTTTCATACACTTCACTTACGAAGGGAAATAGTATATATGGCTCGGTTTTTTTTTAGATATATGCGCGCGATCGGGACGTGCGTCTTGGCATATGACAGTAACATCGGGGAATCATGAAAATAAAAAAATATGCTTCGGCTAATTTTATATTATGTATACTTAGACTTTGAAATATTTAAGAAATAATCGCGGTATCGGGAACGGAGGGCGTATATGTGGGTGTGATATCGCGGCGGAGATCGGAATATGTGTGGGATCGGCGCGTGCGCTTTCGCGTCGGCGACCGGAGCGTGCGCGTGATCGAAATATACGTGTGAGAGGTGTGAACTGGAGTTATAGGTTAGATTTACGCTTTAAATAATATATTGGGGTTAAATTTTGGAATTTTCATACTTAGGCCTCGGAATTTTAAAAAAAATCGTTGTAAAGCAGCGGGTGGGCGGGGCTAGTGGAGACTTGGTTTACTTTCGGACGTTAATTAATGTACTTATGTTAATTAATAATCTGTTCGGTTTATCGGAAACGAACAGGACGCGTACAGGGGAATTTCAAAGAAATTTAGGGAACTTGTGGGAACTTTCAGCACCTGGACACTAATTGGGGTTACTTGCGCCCCCGAATAACACTTTGGATAGTTTATTGACCTCTGGACACTGTTTGGACGTTCGGTTTACTGGAAATGTGCGGGAACCGTCCTGAGGAAACTCGGAGGAATCGGGGGAAACTTGGGTGAATTTCGAGCACCTGGACATAAATTGGGGTGAATTTTGGACTCTTGGACATAAATTGGGGTGAATTTTGAGTACCTGGACGGGAATTTGGGTGAAATTTGAGCAACTGGACGGGGATTTGAGTGAATTTTGAGCACCTGGACGGGAATTTGGGTGAAATTTGAGCAACTGGGCAGCAAATCGGGGGAACTGTCCAGGAATATCGGAGGAAACCCCGGACACTCGGGGGAAACCCGGGGGAAACTGGCCCAGCTCCGCTATTTATTAGTTACTGTCTCATATTTATTCGACCGTACTTAAACTATGTACAGAATTACAAACATATTCTCTTACACGCGATCATAATTTTATTTTCCTTGATCGAATTTCGCAACCTTTTCAGTGGATTTTATCAAACGCTGACATTATCGTCATGCCGATGAATTAATCTCGTCTGAAATATCCTCTAAAGTGCAATATTCGTTTTCAAATTTTTGAAAATTGCTTGGTCACAAATTTTCGAATAAATACATGAATAATTGCAGTGACCCGTTAGGAACTGACTTAAAGCCGTCTACATGTAGATCAAATAGTTCTCGCATAACACAATAAATATACTGCTGCGTATCGATGATTTCAAGCAGAAACACGCAAACGTCACAGGTAAGAATGACAACAAAAAATAAATAACTGAAAAAAATACGCGATATTTTTAATTATATAATTTTTTAATAAAAACCAACGAGTTGAAATCTCTTCCATAATACCTACTGCACAGTAAAGCTGGTTAATAAAATCGAAATATTTATCGAGTCGCCTAGACTCGATAAGATATGATATCGCAGTAAAGGGCTTCTAATGGATCACAAGAAAATGTCAGTTCAGCTCCTTCTTTATTATCCGGCATTAATAATTTATTAACTCGTTCCATTTAAATTACAAACCATCTCGAATGTTAACAATTTATTTCCTCGCAGCAACGATGTACATGTATGGGGCATTTCACGTCAAATGTCCCAGCGTGGTGCTCGAACGCCAAAACGCTTATTTTTCAACTGATGATTACACTACTAAGAATCATGCACAAAAAATAACAACGACACGTTTTCGATGTAGTTTTTCCTTAGCTTTCCCCAATGAAGTTATTCGCCCTTTTTTGAAAATGCGCCTTTTTAACCTCAAAAAAACACAAAACGTGTTACATCTTTTAAAAAAGGGCATTTTTAATATTCTCTTTTAAATACTCTTGATCGATAGAGGATGGGTTTTTACGTCGATATAGCAATTTTCATCAGAGTGTGTTTTTTTTTTCTTTTACAAGATATTGAATGCTAGAATAAAGACGGACAGCCGCTGCGGCACGCGGCATAACGTAAAAAAGTTTATTGGGTTTTTCCGATATCTATTTGATGACGAGTTTAGATTGTGGTTGGCTTACGTTTATTTAGTTATGGATTACCATCGTTGTGATTGTGCTGAATAACAAGAGCGAGCGTCGTCGAAAGCACGTATTATTACTCTAAACAAACATCGAAATCGAAAACCTTGAGCTTATAACTTTGGAAATTAATTTATTTAGCTTTAATTAATTAACTTATTTATTGTAGATTAATTATTTATTTATTGTAGATTAATTATTTATTTATTATCTAACGCTAGTAGTGTATAAATGGGCGTTCTGGCGGGTCTGACGTCACCAACCCCTATTTGTCCCCTGGTGCTCAAAATTCACCCCAATTTGTCCCATGGTGCTCAAAACTCACCCCAATTTGTGTCCAGATGTCCAAAATTCACCCAAATTTATGTCCAGGTGCTAAAAATTAACCCCAATTTCTCTTTTAGAGCCCAAAGTTACCCCAAGTTTCCCCTGATTTCACGGATTTCCTCCGAGTTTTCCCTGTTTACCCCTGATCCCCTTGGACAGTTCTGCTAATTCGATCCCTAATTTCCATCAAGGTAGGCAAAATTCACCCCCCCCCAATTAGTGTACAGGTGCTGAAAGTTCACCCCAATTTGTATCCATATGGTTAAAATTCACCCAAGTCTCCCCAAAATTTCTTCAAATTTTTCCAATGCCCCGTTCATACTGTTATCTATAAATGCGCTCGCACCGTTTCCACGCATATATTCAACATAGCCTTAGCCGCCATGAAAGTGTACTCGCTTTCCCATACCCGCGCCTTCTATCATCATGTGTATGTATTATATATGACTCTGCGTGTAATATATGTAGCATACTTTTTAATTTTCATTTTTCGAGGTTGGGAGGGGTAAAATTTTGCCGGAGTGATAAAAACGTTTGAATCTCAACACTTAGAACCCAAAATTTAAAGGAATTTTCAGAGTCGTGCTCCGTTCCAGCATTTTTTTTTTCAAAAAATTTTATCTTTAAAGAAAATATTTGAACGTTCCATCAGTCGAATGAGAGCAGGCGAGTGTGCTGCTACGGGATGTATTATGTAAGCGCGAGCGCGGCTGTAATGGAAATATTTAAATGTTCCAGCAACTAGTTGAAACTGTCACCAGGTGAGGTGAATTCCAGTCGTTCGTTCGAAATTAACTAGCCGATCGTCTATGCACACTCTCACACGCCACCGATAGAAACCTGTTCACGATCGCTACACGTTCACACACGCACGTACACACCGCCACTTGATAAATATTTTTCGTCTTTTTACGCTTCCGATCTTATACTTAATCTGTTGATATTTTTTTATATTTTTATGTATTCTCCGTTCATTGCAAAAGCACACCGTCCATTCCTGCACTCATATCAAGCATTGAGTTAACCTGTACAAAGGTACACTATACTATTCTACACACGCTCCGGTCGCCGCCGAAATAAACGCCGCGATATCACTCCCACACACACACACACACACACACACACCAACACTTCGTACATATTTTCGAGTCAAAATATTATAGAATTAGCCTAAATATATTTGTTCTTTTACACTTCTATTTATTTCTTCCGAACGTTCATAATTTTTATATTTTTTTTTGTTTCTCCGATTCTAAAAATTAATCTGTCAATGTATTAGCCACTCTTTCATTCACATATAATGTTCCCTCGCATTCATCTGCTACTGGTAGTTCTCTTATCGTTCATAATAACTTTTTCAAGTCTAATATTATAGAATCAGCCTAATTATATTTTTTTTCGCTGCCAATCATTTCCTCCGTCCTTGATAATTTTCTTATTTTATTTTTTTCTCAGGTTCTAAAAATAAATCCATTGATATCTTCACTAGTATGATTGCGTAAACATCTTCTAACGGTATTCCTCATATTGTTCATAATAATTTTTCATGTCTATGTATTATGGAATTACTCTAAAATATATTTTTTCCCCTCTAAAGTCTTTTTCCAATCGTAAGTATTCAAAAATTAATTCGAGTATATTTTTATTTAACGCTGTTTCATATTTTCCCTCTCCCCTATCCACCCTACACAAATTTCAATTCTTTTCTATTATTTTTCATGAGTACATCCCCCCTGAAACTACAGTGAAACCATACCATTCATTCCCACGCATCCATCTGCTAACAATGATTTTCTCATCATTCATAATAATTTTTTTTTCGAATCTGTTAGTTTAAGATTATTTCATTTTTTCAAACTCTAAATATTTTTTTTTTTTCAATATCTTCCATATTTTCCACCAATATGTCCGCATACACTCATAATGCAAAGGTACTCTGTCTATTTCCTTGCATGAATGTTGCTATGTCGTTGATTTCGATCATGTGTCAAGGTCATCGAGTCTGCCCGGATCTTCTCCTTCATATCTTTTGTAGAAAAACCGGTTGACATGTACACACCTACACACAAACACCCATAACCTAAAGATCACCTGTAAATTTCGTTCATTTGCATATGCAACCAGCTTTCACCAAAGGAATGTGGTTTATCTGGTGCAACCCGCCCTCTTCAAAGACATGCATCGAGCTAGAATCTCGAAAGGATCTGTTCAGGCAGTCAGTATTAGTGTTACATTAAACGTGTAGAATTTGTTGAAGCTGTGTTCTTCACGCATTAATAAAAGTTTGCTCTAACATTAAAAGTAATAATTTTCTACATTCTTAGTAAAAAGTTAAAAATATTATTCAAACATGAATAACAATACCGATTCGATTGATATTAAAGTCGACGAATTTATTCAGAATTCATTTTCGAGTGATAGTGTCTCGCATACAACTTCATCACCTCAATCACAGCAATCAGATGTTGGTTATACAGCAGAAGGATCAACATTTTCTGTACATAATATCATCGGTCCTGTATTATTATCAGAACAAGCAGATATAGCGGAATACTTTGTAGATATCAGCATCCATATAGATTGTGATTATGGTTTTCGAGTAACTGAACCAGCAATGATTGATATGTCTGGCGGAAAGTGTTTGCATACACTGTATAAGCCAAGCAGAGCATGGCATTCATCAAAAACGCCACATTTACAATGTTCTTCGATGAGTCATCACTTGAAAAATCCTTCATTATTTCCCTGTCGGGAAGAAATATTTATGGCACGCGATATATTCACGATAATATCTCAAAAACCGAGAGCTCGCATATATATTTTAATGGTATATGCTAAACTTACACTAATGGAACTTAACGAAAAGTTTGAATTGTTGAGTGATTTAGACTATGAAATCGTTAATATGGATCAAGTCTTTCGACTACATAGTATTGAGAATCTACATGAAGAGTATTTTGGTATAAGCAATTTGATAACCTGTAAACATCATAATGAGAATGATAGTTTTCATTGTGCAGCGAAAAACGTTATGGTGATGAAGGCCTGGTACGATCATGTTATCCATCCGCTGAAGCTTATGAATAATCTCAATATAAATGATTTAAGTCAGTTGTTCATTACAGCCACCAAAGAAATGATAATTACATTATTTCCAAGTTGTGTTGGAGACATTTATGCATTTCTACCAGATAGATTAAAACCGGATGATATGATAAAATCACTTCTACCATGTTACGAGCATGAGCATGATGAAGAATTCGTCTATGAGGTGTGTTGATCAATAGAGCAACAGGTAGAAAACCTAGTAGTTTACGGGACACAGCATGTTCAAAGAAAAAAAAAACGAACTAGCACAAGCAGATCAGAGTTGCAACATACGAGTGAGAGATATATTCTCGAGAACAACAGTTTGATTATAAAAAAACGTCGAAGATACATGTATCTATCTGTGAACAATTATCACATCAAACATAAAAAGGTTGACTAAAAGATTATTATTTTCTTTTTTCGTTCATTCTCGCCACTATTACCACTCGCGCCCCACTGTCAAGACCTCTAAACATACATTACTAACCTCGCCAACACTATAATATTTTTTCTCTGTGTTACTAAATTAACCCAAGTATATTTTTATTCATTTGTTACACAAACATTTGTTCAAATCTTTTGTAATATATCGTGCACACATTTATAGCCCACAGACACTACTTGCTTCATTACCACGAATACATCTCTTTCATGGTCACTTATCGTAACATAGTTTTTCCTGAAATTGTAAAAAAATTCTCTTCGTTCCATTCTTCCAAGTTTTCCAAATTTCAAATCATGCATAATTATTTAAGAATCAAATTAAGTATATTTTATCATTTCCAAAAAATTAATCATCTCTGTACAAGGCATTAACTCATTTTTCAAAACAAACATATTATTTTTTTTAATCTATCGTACATATCATTTTTATCATTCAAATTTTTTTCTGAATTCACAAATAGTTAACCTATAGAAAACATATTATTGTAAACATACATGACGAAGTCACTCCTCATAATTACATCATGAATTCATTTTTTTCATTTTTTTTTACCATCATGAAATTGTAGTAGTGTTTTTAATTTTTTATTTTCCATACGTGACAAAAGCAATAAAATCACGACATCTATGAATATACACCATATGCTTCCAAAAACCTATCATGCATTTTTTTAAATTAGTCCAAGCATACTATTTTTTCAATAACAAAGCCGATCATACATAATTTTTTCTTCTATATAATCACTAATCTATGAAAACACTTGATTCGTTTTACTCATACTGTAGCAACCACTCCTTTTCCCTCATGCTAACAAACTTCAAAATTTAATAATATAACACGAAATTAATCTAAATATCTGTTCATGCTATTAAAATTAATATATCAATCTTTACATTCCTTTTGTACATTTCTGAAAAAATCCTACAACATGTTATAAAATTAATCGAAGTATACTATTTTATTACCTAAAATCAATTATTCTCTCATACAGTTTTTTTCCAATCATCCATAATGTTTTTTCTGTATTGTCATTATTACAAAGTCATACAAAACAACAACACATTTTTAATCATAATGAATCCTTCATTCCATTCCGTTCATGCTATATACCATTATCATTCAATTCAACATTATGAAATTAGTCTAAATATACATTCATGCTAGCAAAGTTATTATCTCACCCTTTGCATTGTTCCAAGATGATTTATTTTACATTTTTTCTTTAAATTTCCCTCATACTATTATTTTTGAAATGTAGGATGATGACTATGATTAGAATTCATGATTATGAAGAGAGAGATGCATGGTGAAATTGTATTGTCATTATATGCGAGATGATGTGTGTTTGTGGGTGAGTATGGATGCATGTAAAATATATGAGTGTGTTAGTAGAAAACATCCGTTCATGCGTGAACACAGGTACAGATACAGTTATAGAATGAGAGAGGTAAAAATATATATTTTGTTATGTTTGATATGTGCATGATAAAGAGGTTAACAAAGAATAATCGCATTACCCTCACAACTTAGACATTGAGTTATACCTTTGCAATATTTTAGATGTAAAAGCAGTGACATTGACATGTGGTAAACGTTTTCATCACTTTTGACTAATTATAACCAATTTTCCAACATTTCTCTTCGTTTTTCCTACATTTTAATACTTTTACACCGTTTTAGTCAATTTTTGCTATTTAATGCCATTTTTTTCCAGTGTTTTTACCACCTTTCTCACAATTTTCATCATTCTTTCATCATCTTTGTTAGGTTTTTTCTTACAACTCTTTAACACTTCGATCGTTGCTAGTGATAACCATCATTATTTATGCTTTCAATCCTTCCACTTCAGCAATGCACACATACAGCTTAGCAATCGCCGCAGCCATTGAACGTTGTAGGACTGCAATCATGATCTCCATTTGATTATTAGGATTTAAAAGTCACATCTTTGAACGCTTGATCTAATGCATCAACATGATTTTTTTTGTATTCGCCCACCCGCTGCTGGAGGTTCCACTTAATATTCTCAACAGACTATCATACAGTCGTTTAATAAGAGAATCTGTAAGACCCGAGACATTTACTTAACGTTTTCCCAACACATTTACAGACCTACCCTGTACACTAAGGAAATCTTTAAACATCTCTGTAACCATTCCTTTTAAGCTGGCGGGAGCAAGGAACTCCTATAAACGTTTATCAATCAGCACTTCATCGTTCATCGCCCTGGTTTCACTCGCCGTTGCACAGACATGTAATAAACATTTTCTTCTTTTACAATTTTCTTATGCTATAACACTATTACATAATTTTTCCTCGTTTCTAACTAATTGTAACAAGTTTTCCATTATTTCTTAGCATGTTCTTCTGTTTTAGGACCTTTTGCGCCATTTTTTCATCAATTTATGTTATTTCACATCGTTTTTCTGGTGATTTTAGTGCCTTTCACACAATTTTACTAATTATTTTCGACTATTTCTTAACATGTTCTACTGTTTTAGGTCCTTTTTGCACTATTTTTTTATCAATTTATGTTATTTCACATCGTTTTTCTAGTGTTTTACTACCTTTCACACAATTTTACTCAATTTTTCCCCCATATTTGAAGATTTTTTTTTTCATTTATCTCATACATTATATCTACGAATGTGACGATTAGCTATCCTTTTAAGTACATTTTTTAATTCGATATAAGTGAGGAGTACTTTTCAGGTCGACATGTATACTTCGTGATACAACATTCAATTCATTATTAATCTATGTTTCAACAGGTTTGTGGTCGGTTGTTGGAGGTTTACAGAACTTTCTGTTGCATTGCTTATAGTATAATGGTTCTTGTGTGCTAGTGAGATGATGGTGTTTTGTGGGGAATAATAAACATGGGAAAGAGAAGGAGTGCGTCCCATCAAGCAGGGGGAGTGATGCTTCGTAATTAACTTGGGTATTGCGCGCATTGCATGGCAGTTATAATATGCTCGAGCAAAAATTAGTCGCTGTACTCGCATGGTGTTCATGTTATTCATTAAATGTTCACACTGAGAGATGCAATGGGCTCATCAACAGATGGATCCATGCTATCACTTCGATTTTTATAATTGTAATCTGCACTGAGAATGTATGTATTACAACGAACCCATCAACTCTGTTACAGATGGTAATGTTTGAGGATAGATAGTGAAACGTTCATTAGAACATGAATGTGTATACAAAGTGTTGTTACATCACATGTATGTCATCAAATTAACTAAAATGTTGCGTCTATAGTAAAAAAAAAAATAAATGAGGGTTTTTCCCTAAGAGGGCGACTATATTAAAATTGATGCGATTTTAGATGGAAATGGGGTATTTTACAGTAAAAACGCTGTTTTGCACCTAAATAGTTAATATTCTGGAGGTTAAACGGCATTTTTCACACAAAATTTGATGTTTTTTTATAAATGTGGCTATTTTACTCCTATTTCGCATTACGAACTTTGTACCTGTGAAAATGTGCTGAAATACATCATAAGAGCCGTTCAAAACATTAAAAAATAGTATGAAACGTAACAAATTGTTGAAAAAGAGTGTAATGATCGCATGAACCTTGATGTCGAAGAGTCCAGTCCGTTTCTCAGTGTGAATGTTTAATGTATAACATGAACGATATACAACAAGTAATTTTGACCAAACTGATTATAACTGTATTGCAATGTGTGCAAATAATGGAGTTAATTCCCAAACAATACGCTCCCATGCTTGATTGGGGTGCACTCCACCTCTTACCCATATTTATTATTCCTAACCAAATACCTTCATCTCACTAGCACAAAAAAACTATTATACTATAACTGATGCAATAGAAAAGTTCTGTAAACTTCCCCCAACCATTTACAAAGCTGTTCAAACATAGCTTCAGAATGAATTGAATACCACATCAAGAAGTATACATGTCAGTCCAAAAAGTACTCCTCATGCAGAAATTACTCCATGTAGGAGTAAAAAAGCCACATTTATAAAAAAACATCAAATTTTGTGTGAAAAATGCCGTTTAACCTCCAGAATATTAACTATTTAGGTGCAAAACAGCGTTTTTACTGTAAAATACCCCATTTCCATCTAAAATCGCATCAATTTTAATATAGTCGCCCTCTTAGGGAAAAACCCTCATTTATTTTTTTTTTTACTATAGACGCAACATTTTAGTTAATTTGATGACATACATGTGATGTAACAACACTTTGTATACACATTCATGTTCTAATGAACGTTTCACTATCTATCCTCAAACATTACCATCTGTAACAGAGTTGATGGGTTCGTTGTAATACATACATGCTCAGTGCAGATTACAATTATAAAAATCGAAGTGATAGCATGGATCCATCTGTTGATGAGCCCATTGCATCTCTCAGTGTGAACATTTAATGAATAACATGAACACCATGCGAGTACAGCGACTAATTTTTGCTCGAGCATATTATAACTGCCATGCAATGCGCGCAATACCCAAGTTAATTACGAAGCATCACTCCCCCTGCTTGATGGGACGCACTCCTTCTCTTTCCCATGTTTATTATTCCCCAAAAAACACCATCATCTCACTAGCACACAAGAACCATTATACTATAAGCAATGCAACAGAAAGTTCTGTAAACCTCCAACAACCGACCACAAACCTGTTGAAACATAGATTAATAATGAATTGAATGTTGTATCACGAAGTATACATGTCGACCTGAAAAGTACTCCTCACTTATATCGAATTAAAAAATGTACTTAAAAGGATAGCTAATCGTCACATTCGTAGATATAATGTATGAGATAAATGAAAAAAAAAATCTTCAAATATGGGGGAAAAATTGAGTAAAATTGTGTGAAAGGTAGTAAAACACTAGAAAAACGATGTGAAATAACATAAATTGATAAAAAAATAGTGCAAAAAGGACCTAAAACAGTAGAACATGTTAAGAAATAGTCGAAAATAATTAGTAAAATTGTGTGAAAGGCACTAAAATCACCAGAAAAACGATGTGAAATAACATAAATTGATGAAAAAATGGCGCAAAAGGTCCTAAAACAGAAGAACATGCTAAGAAATAATGGAAAACTTGTTACAATTAGTTAGAAACGAGGAAAAATTATGTAATAGTGTTATAGCATAAGAAAATTGTAAAAGAAGAAAATGTTTATTACATGTCTGTGCAACGGCGAGTGAAACCAGGGCGATGAACGATGAAGTGCTGATTGATAAACGTTTATAGGAGTTCCTTGCTCCCGCCAGCTTAAAAGGAATGGTTACAGAGATGTTTAAAGATTTCCTTAGTGTACAGGGTAGGTCTGTAAATGTGTTGGGAAAACGTTAAGTAAATGTCTCGGGTCTTACAGATTCTCTTATTAAACGACTGTATGATAGTCTGTTGAGAATATTAAGTGGAACCTCCAGCAGCGGGTGGGCGAATACAAAAAAAATCATGTTGATGCATTAGATCAAGCGTTCAAAGATGTGACTTTTAAATCCTAATAATCAAATGGAGATCATGATTGCAGTCCTACAACGTTCAATGGCTGCGGCGATTGCTAAGCTGTATGTGTGCATTGCTGAAGTGGAAGGATTGAAAGCATAAATAATGATGGTTATCACTAGCAACGATCGAAGTGTTAAAGAGTTGTAAGAAAAAACCTAACAAAGATGATGAAAGAATGATGAAAATTGTGAGAAAGGTGGTAAAAACACTGGAAAAAAATGGCATTAAATAGCAAAAATTGACTAAAACGGTGTAAAAGTATTAAAATGTAGGAAAAACGAAGAGAAATGTTGGAAAATTGGTTATAATTAGTCAAAAGTGATGAAAACGTTTACCACATGTCAATGTCACTGCTTTTACATCTAAAATATTGCAAAGGTATAACTCAATGTCTAAGTTGTGAGGGTAATGTGATTATTCTTTGTTAACCTCTTTATCATGCACATATCAAACATAACAAAATATATATTTTTACCTCTCTCATTCTATAACTGTATCTGTACCTGTGTTCACGCATGAACGGATGTTTTCTACTAACACACTCATATATTTTACATGCATCCATACTCACCCACAAACACACATCATCTCGCATATAATGACAATACAATTTCACCATGCATCTCTCTCTTCATAATCATGAATTCTAATCATAGTCATCATCCTACATTTCAAAAATAATAGTATGAGGGAAATTTAAAGAAAAAATGTAAAATAAATCATCTTGGAACAATGCAAAGGGTGAGATAATAACTTTGCTAGCATGAATGTATATTTAGACTAATTTCATAATGTTGAATTGAATGATAATGGTATATAGCATGAACGGAATGGAATGAAGGATTCATTATGATTAAAAATGTGTTGTTGTTTTGTATGACTTTGTAATAATGACAATACAGAAAAAACATTATGGATGATTGGAAAAAAACTGTATGAGAGAATAATTGATTTTAGGTAATAAAATAGTATACTTCGATTAATTTTATAACATGTTGTAGGATTTTTTCAGAAATGTACAAAAGGAATGTAAAGATTGATATATTAATTTTAATAGCATGAACAGATATTTAGATTAATTTCGTGTTATATTATTAAATTTTGAAGTTTGTTAGCATGAGGGAAAAGGAGTGGTTGCTACAGTATGAGTAAAACGAATCAAGTGTTTTCATAGATTAGTGATTATATAGAAGAAAAAATTATGTATGATCGGCTTTGTTATTGAAAAAATAGTATGCTTGGACTAATTTAAAAAAATGCATGATAGGTTTTTGGAAGCATATGGTGTGTATTCATAGATGTCGTGATTTTATTGCTTTTGTCACGTATGGAAAATAAAAAATTAAAAACACTACTACAATTTCATGATGGTAAAAAAAAATGAAAAAAATGAATTCATGATGTAATTATGAGGAGTGACTTCGTCATGTATGTTTACAATAATATGTTTTCTATAGGTTAACTATTTGTGAATTCAGAAAAAAATTTGAATGATAAAAATGATATGTACGATAGATTAAAAAAAATAATATGTTTGTTTTGAAAAATGAGTTAATGCCTTGTACAGAGATGATTAATTTTTTGGAAATGATAAAATATACTTAATTTGATTCTTAAATAATTATGCATGATTTGAAATTTGGAAAACTTGGAAGAATGGAACGAAGAGAATTTTTTTACAATTTCAGGAAAAACTATGTTACGATAAGTGACCATGAAAGAGATGTATTCGTGGTAATGAAGCAAGTAGTGTCTGTGGGCTATAAATGTGTGCACGATATATTACAAAAGATTTGAACAAATGTTTGTGTAACAAATGAATAAAAATATACTTGGGTTAATTTAGTAACACAGAGAAAAAATATTATAGTGTTGGCGAGGTTAGTAATGTATGTTTAGAGGTCTTGACAGTGGGGCGCGAGTGGTAATAGTGGCGAGAATGAACGAAAAAAGAAAATAATAATCTTTTAGTCAACCTTTTTATGTTTGATGTGATAATTGTTCACAGATAGATACATGTATCTTCGACGTTTTTTTATAATCAAACTGTTGTTCTCGAGAATATATCTCTCACTCGTATGTTGCAACTCTGATCTGCTTGTGCTAGTTCGTTTTTTTTTTCTTTGAACATGCTGTGTCCCGTAAACTACTAGGTTTTCTACCTGTTGCTCTATTGATCAACACACCTCATAGACGAATTCTTCATCATGCTCATGCTCGTAACATGGTAGAAGTGATTTTATCATATCATCCGGTTTTAATCTATCTGGTAGAAATGCATAAATGTCTCCAACACAACTTGGAAATAATGTAATTATCATTTCTTTGGTGGCTGTAATGAACAACTGACTTAAATCATTTATATTGAGATTATTCATAAGCTTCAGCGGATGGATAACATGATCGTACCAGGCCTTCATCACCATAACGTTTTTCGCTGCACAATGAAAACTATCATTCTCATTATGATGTTTACAGGTTATCAAATTGCTTATACCAAAATACTCTTCATGTAGATTCTCAATACTATGTAGTCGAAAGACTTGATCCATATTAACGATTTCATAGTCTAAATCACTCAACAATTCAAACTTTTCGTTAAGTTCCATTAGTGTAAGTTTAGCATATACCATTAAAATATATATGCGAGCTCTCGGTTTTTGAGATATTATCGTGAATATATCGCGTGCCATAAATATTTCTTCCCGACAGGGAAATAATGAAGGATTTTTCAAGTGATGACTCATCGAAGAACATTGTAAATGTGGCGTTTTTGATGAATGCCATGCTCTGCTTGGCTTATACAGTGTATGCAAACACTTTCCGCCAGACATATCAATCATTGCTGGTTCAGTTACTCGAAAACCATAATCACAATCTATATGGATGCTGATATCTACAAAGTATTCCGCTATATCTGCTTGTTCTGATAATAATACAGGACCGATGATATTATGTACAGAAAATGTTGATCCTTCTGCTGTATAACCAACATCTGATTGCTGTGATTGAGGTGATGAAGTTGTATGCGAGACACTATCACTCGAAAATGAATTCTGAATAAATTCGTCGACTTTAATATCAATCGAATCGGTATTGTTATTCATGTTTGAATAATATTTTTAACTTTTTACTAAGAATGTAGAAAATTATTACTTTTAATGTTAGAGCAAACTTTTATTAATGCGTGAAGAACACAGCTTCAACAAATTCTACACGTTTAATGTAACACTAATACTGACTGCCTGAACAGATCCTTTCGAGATTCTAGCTCGATGCATGTCTTTGAAGAGGGCGGGTTGCACCAGAAAAACCACATTCCTTTGGTGAAAGCTGGTTGCATATGCAGATGAACGTTAGAAGATGTTTACGCAATCATACTAGTGAAGATATCAATGGATTTATTTTTAGAACCTGAGAAAAAAATAAAATAAGAAAATTATCAAGGACGGAGGAAATGATTGGCAGCGAAAAAAAATATAATTAGGCTGATTCTATAATATTAGACTTGAAAAAGTTATTATGAACGATAAGAGAACTACCAGTAGCAGATGAATGCGAGGGAACATTATATGTGAATGAAAGAGTGGCTAATACATTGACAGATTAATTTTTAGAATCGGAGAAACAAAAAAAAATATAAAAATTATGAACGTTCGGAAGAAATAAATAGAAGTGTAAAAGAACAAATATATTTAGGCTAATTCTATAATATTTTGACTCGAAAATATGTACGAAGTGTTGGTGTGTGTGTGTGTGTGTGTGTGTGTGGGAGTGATATCGCGGCGTTTATTTCGGCGGCGACCGGAGCGTGTGTAGAATAGTATAGTGTACCTTTGTACAGGTTAACTCAATGCTTGATATGAGTGCAGGAATGGACAGTGTGCTTTTGCAATGAACGGAGAATACATAAAAATATAAAAAAATATCAACAGATTAAGTATAAGATCGGAAGCGTAAAAAGACGAAAAATATTTATCAAGTGGCGGTGTGTACGTGCGTGTGTGAACGTGTAGCGATCGTGAACAGGTTTCTATCGGTGGCGTGTGAGAGTGTGCATAGATGATCGGCTAGTTAATTTCGAACGAACGACTGGAATTCACCTCACCTGGTGACAGTTTCAACTAGTTGCTGGAACATTTAAATATTTCCATTACAGCCGCGCTCGCGCTTACATAATACATCCCGTAGCAGCACACTCGCCTGCTCTCATTCGACTGATGGAACGTTCAAATATTTTCTTTAAAGATAAAATTTTTTGAAAAAAAAAATGCTGGAACGGAGCACGACTCTGAAAATTCCTTTAAATTTTGGGTTCTAAGTGTTGAGATTCAAACGTTTTTATCACTCCGGCAAAATTTTACCCCTCCCAACCTCGAAAAATGAAAATTAAAAAGTATGCTACATATATTACACGCAGAGTCATATATAATACATACACATGATGATAGAAGGCGCGGGTATGGGAAAGCGAGTACACTTTCATGGCGGCTAAGGCTATGTTGAATATATGCGTGGAAACGGTGCGAGCGCATTTATAGATAACAGTATGAACGGGGCATTAGAAAAATTTGAAGAAATTTTGGGGAAACTTGGGTGAATTTTAACCATATGGATACAAATTGGGGTGAACTTTCAGCACCTGTACACTAATTGGGGGGGGGGGGTGAATTTTGTCTACCTTGATGGAAATTAGGGATCGAATTAGTGGAACTGTCCAAGGGAATCAGGGGTAAACAGGGAAAACTCGGAGGAAATCTGTGAAATCAGGGGAAACTTGGGGTAACTTTGGGCTCTAAAAGAGAAATTGGGGTTAATTTTTAGCACCTGGACATAAATTTGGGTGAATTTTGGACATCTGGACACAAATTGGGGTGAGTTTTGAGCACCATGGGACAAATTGGGGTGAATTTTGAGCACCAGGGGACAAATAGGGGTTGGTGACGTCAGACCCGCCAGAACGCCCATTTATACACTACTAACGCTATATTCGGTTTTTCATTCAACATGCATTAATCTGTTTGGTAAAAGTAATCATCCGTATTAACTCGGAGAAGTTTATCTAAAAAAGATGAATATCCATCGATACTAGAAACAGCAAAAATTTTTAATAATTGTAGAACTGAAATTTATAAACGTAAATCAGATTCATTTATTCCCGGTGTAAAAAAAATTATCTACAAACACAAAGAAAATTGTTATAGACGAGGAAAACAAATAAATAAATTTCTGTGATACTTATGTAAATATACATTATGTAATTATATTACAAAAATATACAAAAAATGTTTCAATGTATAAATAAATAATATGTGTACTTATGTGTAGTAGAATTAATTATTTATTGATATGGAAAACACACTGTGCTGCGGCGGTCCGTCTTTATTTTGGCGTTCAATATCTCGTAAAAGGAAAAAAAAAGCCACACTAATGAAAATCGCTACATCGATGTAAAAACCCATCCTCTATCGATCAAGAGTATTTAAAAGAGAATATTAAAAATGCCCTTTTTTAAAAGATGTAACACGTTTTGTGTTTTTTTGAGGTTAAAAAGGCACATTTTCAAAAAAGGGCGAATGATTTCATTCGGGAAAGTTGAGGAAAAAACACATCGAAACCGTGTTGTTGTTAACTTTTTTGTGTATGATTCTTAGTAGCGTAATCATCAGTTGAAAAGTAAGCATTTTGGTGCTCGAACGACGCGCTGGGACATTTGACGTGAAATGCCATATCAAAGGGAAGGCGCTTTAATATTAGTATCTTCTAATGAAAGGGGCATCTTGTGCGTAAGATTCTATTCCACTTTTTATCCCGATTCGATAGTTGATTATTTGGTTTGTTTTTTAAAAATTCTCTTAAAAATTAAAAATATTTTATCGATTTTCGATTTTGTGTTTTTTTCTGTGTGTGTTTTTTGTTATAGTTTACCGTTAATTACAATCCTTTAGTTTATGTATTTTAAATTCGCCTGGTGCAATTCATTTTTCGGATAGAAAATTAGTGTAAATTGTTCGCAATATAATAAAATGTCGCTTAATCTTCAAATTTAAAAGCGGTTCTGTATCCGCTAGTTAGTCGTGGAATTTAAATAGGAAGACGTGCTTATCGTAGAAACAAATTATAAAACTTCAGCTGAAATTTATTACCAGTTACGTTAATAATTTGAAAGAGCAATTGGGAATAAACGAATAGTGAACACTATCGAAATCGGAAAAAGATTTATTCAAGTGGAAAATCAAAAAAAATACATCGCTCTAAATAAATCGATGACGAAACCGGATTTGTAAACATGCGTTATCTACTCCGCCAGGACAAGTAAAGCAGAATTTTATTGAAGCACTTTATAATAAAAGAAGTACTTGAATAAACCCATGTGAAGACAAAAAAAAAAAAAAAACCTATATCAGTTTTGATTTGTTAATTTATAGAAATGACAACGAAAATGACTTTATCTAATTAACGAAAAATTATTGATCGAGAGATATTACAGCATTATTACTTTGTGTCTACTGTAACGGTTAACAAACAAAATTATCGGCACCGGCGAGGCAAAATTATATTGTAAGTAAACATGTTAAATGTACACTTTTTTATTAACAATTAAAATTAATGCAGAAAAAAGTTACGTACAACTTAGGCTGCAACCCGATTTTTCATAAATTCTTGACCTTCGGAAATTAATTAATTTCCATTAAAATTTTTCTTTTTTTTAAATTGGAAACTGCGCGGACAATAATTAAAAGTAAGAAATTACGTCAAAACTTCCATGTTTCTCCATTAGAGCTATTAAAATTATGATACGTTCGTCGTTATTACTTAAAGAACGAAATTTTGGATTGAAAAAATCAAAACTGAAATTGTTCAAATTAAAAAGTGTTAATAATACTTTTCTACGCATTCAAAATGAGAGAGGAGGTTTTTGCTCCCCTTTTTTACTCAGTTTATTTACGCATTTTACCAACTTCTCCCATCTAATCAATCGGTCCGAGTGACTTTTTTTCTTAATTTTTATTATTTATTTTTACGCATATTGAAATAATTACCGAATATTTGCACCATCATACACTATTTATAGGCAGAGAAAAATTGCAGTACTAATTTTTGTAACCAGGTAGTGTGCATTAACCGTAATGATTTAGATTTCGCAGAACGTACTAAGAAACATCGGCGGATGCTCTGTACGTAATTAAGTTGAGCGAATACCAGGCTGATTTCTTTTACTGAAAGTTATTGTGTATAGTTTTTCACTTCTATTACATATATGTATATACAATTGCGAAACAAACATTGGATAATTTCTGTTTATAAAAAATCATCAGAACAAACAGGCTTTTATTTCTGATATACTTACGACAGACATCGTGCTTGACCTTAACGGTACAGTTAATATCCACGTTTGCCATTAATGGTGTAAACCCAGTACAGCAGCAACAGATGTGAAAGATAAAACACGGAAAAGATGATCGTGATTGCAGTAATGATGGAAAACGTTGGAATCGAGATATCGCTGGTGGTGGATAAGTAGTTCAATATTAGATGTTTAGGATGTAATAGGCGCGAAATGACCGATGGGGAAGTATCTTGTTTTTGAAATTCCTTTACTCATTTTTAATTGGAGGCGAATAAATTTAGTCTTTAATAGTTTTTGTTCTTCTTTTAATATCTGAAAATTTCATTTTTAAGAGAAAAACAAGTTCAGTCAAGCATGAGGTTTCATGTGCTGAGGATTCTGTATGAAAGTTAACAATAACTATAATTATTTAGTATGTAAGAAAATTTGTTTGAATATACTTCTATTTTTATTTTACTATTTTAATTTAATATCTTAATAAATTTCAGAGATCTTTTCTAATAATAATTTAAAACAGTAAAACAAAATACTAATTTGAATCGAAGACTTAGACACTAATTTGAAGTGCAATGTAATGGTATAATAAAATAAACTTTAATAACAAACAATATAGAACAATAAATTAGATAAATACCTATTTAGAAACGTTTTCGGGCATAACCCATCATCAGCTAACACTAACATAAAGGAAACTTAAAACATTATTCACCTACATGCAATGTAATGGTTATAAAGAAAAATCAATTAAATCCTTTTTTTATTTATTTAATTTAAATTTTTTTTTTTAAATTATTGGTTTAGATTTAATAATACTAATATTAAGGTTTTATGATTTTTTAAAATGTGTAATTTTGTTAATCCCTACACCTATCTTTCTTGGATAGCCGATCGTTAAAGACATTTAATAAATATGTAAACGAAAACACACAAAAAATATTAATTAGAAATAATATTAATGCTACGTATCACTCTGCTGCGGCTGCTAGAATGCTGGTGCTCCCTGCTGGCAGTTTGGTGTACGTTGGTGATTGCGTCCTGGATTTTCGGCGAATGGGAGGGAGAGACACGGTAATCGAAATTATAGTTTACGAATTTTGTAAATGTCACTAATTTGAAAACCGAATTTCGAGGCGATTTGGTTACTTTGTTATCAAACTTCTTTCGGTTGCAAGACGAACTGGTTACTTTACTAAAAAAGGTCGATATAGTTCCGCGATGTGACAAAGACTGTCATTCCACTGAGATGATTTTTTAACAATTCGGTTTCTTCTTTCGACTCTCTCAATACGTTAGACCATTATTAAATATTTTTTTTTTATTTATTTACTAGCATAGTGTGTTAAATTGTTTAACAAATCGAAATACTATTCGCATCTGTTTTTCATCAGGCGGACGTACCACCTAAACAATGATGCGGTGAGTCCGTTCCTTTTATTACAGTTTATAACAACCCTGACATAAGCCGTAATGAAAATAACCAAACCGAAACCTGTGATCCCGTTCCGTTTCTTAGCCCTCGTACTAACACTACTAACGCAAATTATAACAATCCGAACCAAATTCTAAAAACCGCTGCAGTCTCGTATTCCGATAAAGCCAAAAGAAAAATAACACCGATTAACAAACCCGTTTGTTCCATGCATTCGAGAAACCCACTTAAAACAAAACCAACATTTAAAACTAAAAAACTATAAAGTTCTCGAATCAAATCCGGTGCTTGCTAGTCGTGCGCATGGGGAAATAATATTAGCCGTTCGTGTGGATATTAACTTTCAACAGATAATGTTACCGTCCGATATTCAACCAGTAACAGTCGAAATTCGTATGCCAGTTCCACGAATGTCTCTAAACATAATTCCGAACCGTATTTAGAAACTTTTAAAGTTGCCATAAAATTAAAACAGTTCCTCCCCTCTAGCGGCGCGAGTATTACAGTTAAAAATTTTGAACAGGGTTAAACGTATGCGCTTCGACATATATTTCTCAAGTTTGGAACATCAAGGGTTGAAAGTTTCGTTAAGGAAATAACTTATGTTTTCGTTCTTGACAAATATCGATCATGACCGAAAAAAAAAATATTATTTTTGAAACTTTTGAGCTTTCGGCGCTTAAGGTTCCGAATTTTAAGATGGAAACCTAGATGTTCCAAAGTAAATAAATAAACAGGGACGCACATTTTTTTAACCTTGTTCAAAATCTTGAACTACAATATATAAATTACAAGCGGGGCTACACGTCATTTTTTAGAATTTTATGAATTTTTAGTAAATTTTAAACAGTTTCGTTAAAAAAATGAAATACGGGTCTGTTCCCAAAAAATAGCGCTCTTTCCAATAATAAAACACTTGACAAAAATTTTTTTTTTACAAAATTTCGAGCTTTCAGAGCCCTAAGCCACTAATTTTAAAGTTGGAAACTAAGATGTTCCAAACCAGAGAAATATACATGGATACCCATATTTTCTACTTTCCTCAAAATTTTTAGCTATAATACTCGCGTCACAAATCAATTCTCGCACTTTTTCGAACTTTCCGGCAAACATTGAAAGTTCTATTAAGAAAATGAAATACTGTTTCTTTCCCGACAGATAGCGATCCTTCCAACGGTATATTGCCTTAAAATAAAAAAAATTTTCTTCAAAATTTCGAACTTTCGGCGCCTTAAGGGTTCAATTTTAAAACTTGAAATCCAGATGTTGTAAACTAGAGAAATACAAGGGGATGCGCACGTTTTTAGCCGCGTTCAAAATTTTTAGTTGTAATATTCGTGGAGCTAGGGGAAAGACACGTAATTTTTTTTGTTTTTTTGAACTTTTCGGAACTTTTAAAGTTTCGTTAAGAAAATGAAATACAGTCCCATTCCCGACAAATAGCGATCTTTCTAATAATATATCACAACCCGGGGGAAAAAATATTTTTTTCCAAAATTTTGAGCTTTCGGTGCCCCGAGGGTCTAATTTTAGAACTGGAAACCTAGATGTTTCGAACTAAAGAAATATACTTGGAAGCGCATATTTTTAACCGTGTTCAGAATTTTTAGCTGTAATATTTGCTTCGCTAGGGGGCTAACACGTCATTTTTCGCGCTTTTTTGAACTTTTCAGCAACTTTGAAAGTTTTGTTAAGAAAATGAAATACGTTTTCGTTCCCGATAAATAGCGATATTTCTAATAATATATCACAAATCCCAGAAAAAAAATATTTTTTTTCAAAATTTTGAATTTTTGGTGCCCCGCAGGTATCATTCTAAAGTTGGGGAGCCGGTTGTTTTAAATCAGAAAAATATACGTAGAGTCGCGTATTTTCTACCATGTTTCAAATTTATAGCTATAATACTCGCGTCGCAAGGAGGGGGCTGCAAATTGGAGGTCAAGCTTTTTTGAACTTTACGTCAACTTTGAAAGTTTGGTTAAGAAAATGAAATTCGGTTTCGTTCTCGACTAATAGAGATCTTTCTAATAATATATCACAAGCCTGAAAAAAAAAAAAAAAAATTTCCAAAATCTTGAGCTTTCGGCGCCCCGAGGGTCCGATTTTAAAGCTGGAAATTCGAATATTCCGAACTAGAGAAATATACGTGGAAGCGCATATTTTTAACCGTGTTCAAAATTTTTATCGGTAATATACGCGGCGCTGGGGGGGGGCTACACGTCATTTTTCGCGCTTTTTTGAACTTTACGGCAACTTTGAAAGTTTCGTTAAGGAAATTAAATACGGTTTCGTTCCCGACAAATAGCGATCTTTCAAACGATATATTACATGCCGGCAAAAAAAAATATTTTTTTACAAAATTTCGAGCTTTCGTCGCCCCTAGGGTCCAGTTTTAAAGTTGGAAATCCAGATGTTTCAAACTAGAGAAATATACGGGGATGCGCGTATTTTTAGCCGCGTTCAAAATTTTTAACTACAATACTCGCGGCGCTAGGGGGGGCACGTCATTTTTTGAACTTTTGGGCAACTTTACATAACTTTTGTAACCTAATTTATTTATTTTATGAAAGTACTCCTGCATTGTAGTTTATATTTTGAATTTCAGCGTTATAAGTTTATCTAGTGACGAGTTATGATTTTTTAAGTGATTTTTGAGGTCGTTTTATGTACCATATTATATATTCTTGACGATTTTTTGGGTTTTTTGCCGCCCAGGGTAATCGGTCATCTTCAAGTTATAGATCGTTTTAAAGAGAATTTTAATTATAATTTATGTTCCAAATTTGAAGTTTATAAGTCAAGCCGTTCGTGAATTATTGATTTTTATTTGATATTTTTGTCATTTGTGTACCATCTTATTAGGATTCCGTACATTATATGTATACGGAATCCTAAAAACAAACAAAAATAATATATAATATTGTTTGTTATTAAAGTTTATTTTTATTATACAGTTTTAACAAACAGGTATGTATTCACCTACATTTAAACAAAAAAAAAAAACGTTTATTACGTTTCGGAGAAGAGTTCTTTTACGTGAAATTTTTTTAAATTTGGCACTTCGGCTTTCTCTAAATTTTTAATTTACTACCTAGGAAATCACCACTTTTAGAACTTAACACATAAGATTATTTCCTTTTTAATGAAAAATGGCAAATACTTTCTATAATGGGTCAATATTTAAAAAGTAATTTTGTTTTTAAAAACTTTATTAAGATGTTTAAAGCTTTCACAGTGATTACTAGTCATAAATAAATTACGGACATAATTCTTTCTTAATACAGTCGTGTCCGTAATTTATTTGTGATGAACTTTAATAAGAATTGACTTTTGCAACTAAAACGAAGTTGTTTTGAGGTGATTAATTCATTTCGCCGCTAGATAAAACTAATTAATATCGTTAAAAAGAACTACCCTTATAAACAGAAAATGTAGTTTACCTTCCCCTCTTTTTTTTGGAACGAAGTTCCTTTACGCGGCTTGTCAGTAGGAGTAAACTGGCAGAAATGTTGAGGTCACAAAAATCGCGTTATGCGTTGTCCTTCAGGCGACCTTCACTCCCTTTCTTTTTCTCTCTGTCTCTTTCTTTTACATACAGGTATGTGTATGTGTGTGTGTGCGTGCGTGCGAGCGAGTATCGAGATTCGAGCATCAAGCATTGTAGCGGTCAGCTGTATTAGCTCAATTCTAAACACGTGTACATTCTGTTGAATTTGAAAATTGGCGCGGTTTTCTTGTGCGACGTTACCACACTTCAACGAGTCTGATGATTTATTTATTGTTTTTGTTTTAATTAATTCATACGGGATTTATATATAGTGTGTCATTTTCTATCGTATACTTTATGAATGACTTTATGCTTGTATATCTACCAAAAAATAAACGGAACTTCGTTCCTAGTCCCCCTCGAGATACCACTTTTCTTTTTTTATTGACGAATACAATAATAGTTTATGATCTAAAATAGCAGCGGAGAGTGTCATTGAACTTTCGAATAACTCTTCATGACACACTAAGCGCTGTGGTCTATAAAGGTTTGGTGTTTGCTAACTGCTTTTTAAACATCTCATGTTTCTTCTTCCTTAATTATTGGCAGTCTAATTCCTTTGTCCGTCGGTACTGTATGCTTTGTAATTGCAGATGTGGTCATGTTATGGGACAGCTAACTCCTTTTTCTCTTATCTTCTGCAGTGTCGTTCCTTGTCTTTTCAGGATGCATGTTTGGCATTCATCGACGTTGATTGTCATTGAGCGTATTTTGTCAGATTCCATTCCTTGTAACTCCTAATTACTTGTATTTACACGGGTTGATGAGTAATCGTCCGTTGCTGATAAGCCCAAGGAAAAACCCAAACAAGAAAGAAAAAAAAATGATCTAAAGTCCTAGATATTTAGTCTCGTAAACGCTTTCCAGCTAAATCTTTCTAGACAGGTTAATTATCACTGGAACATAAACTATATATCTATGCACGAGTATCCTCCCGTCTTGTTTCCTTGGAATACTCTGAAGAGTTTTAAACAGCATGGTGTTATTCTTGTGATACAGTTTTTTTTAGGTAAATAAAATGTATAAACTAGTCATAAAAGTTTCCTTGAAAGCTAGTAGAATATAATTTGAGAAGTAATATATATTACGCCTGTCAAATGTTTTTCAGCTAATAAAATAACGATAAAATGCATCATCAGAGTGTTACTATTTTCAGACAGAAATTAATTAACACTATATCATTAATTTAAAAACAATATTCAAATGTTTCAGAAATGGCTGGAAGAAGAGATTGCTTTGTAATTAGATAATGTCTGTTGTTTTGTTAATTGCATATTTTTTCGTTATTTTCATTTATTTATTTATTTATTTTTTTTTAATTCTCCTCCTCACCTTTTTTATATGCACCGTTTGTAACTACTAAGGTCATTACAGCACATATATGAAGGTAACTTATATGTGTTCGGTCAAACCACTCGTTCTGACGAAGGCTATATAACCTTTGTGACGTTAGTTGTAGTATTTGCCACACAATCCTGTATGTTATTGGGTAGGCTATGTTGCGTCCTGAACGTGGCGATCTTCCTTTATTAATCTATTCACACTGAGTAAATACGTTAATAAAAAATGAAATTTTCTCATTGCAATATTAACAATTTTAGAGAATTTTTAATGAATAAAATTGAAAGAAATTTCAAGCGAAAAATCAAAGTCAACAAACTGATCGACAAAGTAGTTTATATTATCTAATATGCTCTTCACTGTATTTGTAGAAAATAGTAATTACAATGGAGAGAAGTACAATTTTCATTACCATTTACATTTCTTTAATTCACTGATTTTCAATCTGATTAATAATACGCTGCATGACGCACATTTTTTTTATTATGGCCTCGCGTTTCTTTTACTTATGATCAGATAATAAACTGGAATAATTTCTCGCACTCTGACCACCTGCATTGTGTGTGCTAGGTATAACAGAAATGGTGCAGTACTTGAAAATTTCCTTAGTAATAATCTAGTGTTTCTCAGCAGTCTTCGCAAGAGCCCTAATGTTTCACTTATCTGTCCGTCTATTTTTCCCAAATTTCAGTCTAAACCATCACACTAAAAAATTTTTGATACCGCTCGTGCAAGAGACCATGTTCCTGTTACTATATCTTTTAACGACCTCTTTCCTCATCCTTCTCATGCTCGTTCCTCTCATTTTCCAAAATAAACTCGGACGAATTTCCATTCATTGTTAATTCGTCTCTTTCTCATGTTTAATTTTGATTTCACACAATAATACAATTCATTCATCAACTTACCTATGTCTTACCCTCCCCACGCGTCTCGAAAAAGAAATAAATTGCGCTCTTCGTCTTTTTTTTTCTCAGGTATAATGAAGAGCTTAGAATAATGTTGAACTATAGCATCTTAAACGTTTTTGTTCATTCTTATCTAATGTTTTCGTCAACTAAAAGAACTAACGCCGACGGTTTTTATATAATAAAGCATGTCGGGAACTATACACATCGAAAGTCATAATCTCTAACCAGCTATCTACCTCTGTATTAGAAAACATTAACCGTCTAAATCAGGCCATCTTCAACGCTGCCAAAGCATCAATTCCAATGTCAACCGGTTGCCACCGAACCTGGAGAGTGCCCTGAAATTGTGACGGCAATACGATGTCCGAAACGGGCATTACGAAAATTAAAATCGTCTGGCCTGCTCTCTAATTTATGTATGTTCAAAAAATGCAGGGCCGATGCACAATCGAACGACCCAAGAAACAATAATCATGGCACACTTTTATTTCTTCGATATCGACTACCACATCAAATCACTCCTCATGGGAAAAGATAAAAGCAATTAATGCAATCAGGCGTTCTAAATTCCTTATCCATTTAAGTGACAACGGCACAACCATATCCGATACTACACAAGTTGCAAATTTATCAGCGCAATACTTTTCTTTAGCATCGTCTTCCACATCATATACAAATGTATTTAAAGTCGAAATAGAGTCATCAGAAGTATGTATCCCTCAAGAGGCAACAGCTCCATATAATCGCGATTTTACTGATACTGAACTTAATTTCCAACTCGTACATCATGCTATGCATCCGTACATGTTGAAATATATATATATATTTTTTTTATATAAATAAATAGGTTGTGGATTCCACTGGGAAAGTATGCCCGTTGTGTGAGTGCCCAACACTGTTATCGTTTATTCTAGTAAACAAAATTACGATTAATCATTCTTATTATCTAAATCGAACGTATTAAACCAAAAAATAAAATATATCAATCGACGCAAATATATATATATATATATATATATATATATATATATATATATAAAAATAGCACAATAATATACCCATACACAGGGACAGCTTACATATTAGACGTCGCATACATTAATGTACAGGAAAGAAAAAGAAAAGAAACTGGTAAATAGGTAAAAATGCAACAATAATAATAAAGGGAAAAGGGGATGCAGCAAAATCTTACTTACTGCATATTTACATATAACCAGATCTGGATGGCAGGCTCTATCCCGCATCAATGAAAAATAGTCCAAATTGTTCCTATTCTGAAGCCAAGCAAAGATCCTCTCCTCCTTCATAGTTACAGACCCATTTCTCTCCTAAATTTAATATCCAAAACAATGGAGAAAATATTGAACAGACGTCTCAACGCGTAAACACGCTACCGGACAAAATCACGTAATTTATAACCGTTTTCGGTTCGAAGACGCAAATTAGTAAGACAAGCTCGGGTTTTTGTAAGGTTTTATTTTTATACTTTATCCATTTCCTTGGGCAGATTAATCTCCTTTCCTGCACATAAGACGGAGGGTGTAAGATGCGATCATTTATTGTTCATCTATTGAGCCTACAGCAACAAATTTCAACAGTATTCCGCCGTCGACAAAACGTACATGCAACATTCTTTGACATGGAAAAAGCGTTCGATCGAGTATGGTGGCAGCGCTACTAATGAAGCTACTAACCGCTGGATTAACTGGCAATATGGCCGGTTATATAAAAAACATTCTAACAGGAATAAAATTACAAGTTAAGATTGGAAATACCAATTCAACAACTGTGCTACTAGAGAATGGCATTCCACAATGCTCTGGTGCAACCTTGTTTAAGCAAACAAGAATGAAGGAAACAATGGACCGCGTGACAGACTTTTCTGTCCCAAGTAAAGCCAACGACCAAGGCATGATGGCCCCCAATGAATTGTTCTCGAAAAGACTTCAGAGTAATCAGCCGACAGCGGACAGGTTGTACTGCAATCTTCCACTACCATCCTCTAAATGGGTCATTTTCTCCAACACAGTGCCGTTTCTGTATGAGAAATTTCATCCCAACCGTTTAGCATATATTAATAGAATGCACAGTATTCATATCAACACGAACGCTCGTACCTTATAAAACACTTCCCGATATGCTGTCAAATTCCCAAACAGCAATAAACTTATTCTCGTTCCCCTTCTTCGGAGACAGAACCGCTAACGAAATATGGATTCTGACAGAATATGAACATCTAAAAATCCTCTAAGAAAATTAATTACATTGCACGACATTTATCAACACTAAAATATGAAAATCTAACGGGAACTAAGATATCTGTATTAACTTTTAAATTTCATACATATTGGACAATTATTATTAATCGCAATATGATCAGTTTTTGCAAAACATACTTACCTAACAAAATTTTATTAGCTATCTTATCGTCTAAATTAATTTTATCAGCGGAACTTCTAATTTTATGATATGTTCGAGGACGGTTCACGGACAAAAGCGCACAAGACTAAAGCACACAGGACAAAAGTGCACATGATAAAAACGCATCGGACAAAAGCGCACAGGACAAAAGCGCACACGGATAAAAGCGCACACGGACAAAAACGCACACGGACAAAAGCGCACACAGACAAAAACGCACACGGACAAAAGCGCACACGGATAAAAGCGCACACGGATAAAAGCGCACATGGATAAAAGCGCACACGGATAAAACCGCACATGAATAAAAGCGCACACGGACAAAAGCGCACACGGATAAAACTGCACAGAGATAAAAGCGCACACGGCCAAAAGCGCACATCGATTTGCAGAACAGGAGCTAAATTATTAATTTTTCCATTCTCGGCAATTGCATCATTTGTGAAAAGGCAAAACTGGACAGTTGCCCCGCAAAGAATTTAAAATTCAAAAAAATTATTGGTGATCAGCGAAAACAAAATAAAAATAATACAATTTTTTGTATGATTCACTAGTCATTTTTCTGTTTTTTTTGTTCTTATATGTGTATTTGTTTGTTAATAATCATAGTGTCTATTGACTATGACCGCTAGGAAGTTACCGTATATAAAAAATAAAATTTGTATCAATAATGTATTCCGGGGCGTCTCAAGCATGCCAAGTTGTGGGAGTGGTGCATAACCCAAAATACCGATTCATGAATTCATATAATTTAAAAATAATTTTTTTTATACTGTATAGCTTATATAATAAAATGTTGTATGGTGTTTTTTAATGATTTTCTTTAAACTTTTACAATGTGGGTCTTTTATTTTTTACTTTTGCAGTCAAAACTGACTTAGATCGAACTGTGAGGACTAAATATATTTTGATAATAATAAAGCAAATAACCGTTTTGTTTAGAATTCTTAGTAAAAATAATTTTAAATTATTAAAATCACAGAAGGTATCGGCCCCTGCTCATTTTATTTAAAAAAATTAAATTCTCCAGTAGTCTATAAACAGGCATTCTGGAGACTCTGACGTCACAAACCCCAGAACTGTGTGCAGAGGTCAAAAAGTAACCCAATTTCTTGCACGGGCGCTGAAAATTCACCCAAGTTTCCCTAATTTTCCCCGAATTTTCCCGAATTTCCCCCAAATTTCCCGCAATTTTTCACAATTTTCCTCAATTTTCTACAAATTTCCCCCAATTTTCACTGTACAGGTTTTGCGCATTTCCGATAGTTCGAACCAATTATAAATTAACCCAAGTTTAATAATTAATACCTGAAACTAACCCAAGTCCCCGCCCACCCCTCCTGTCTACAGCGTTACCGCAATCTTTTTAATTAATTCAAAGTCTAAGTATGGAAATTCCCAATTTAACCCAAGTATACTATTTAAAGCCCAGAATCTAACACAAGTCTCCACTCGCCCCTCCCACGATCCCACGCATATATCCAAACATTGCGATAGCCGCCGCAAAAGCGTACGTTCCTTTCCCGCGCACGCGTCGTTCGTTCCCGATACTGCGATCTTTTTTTTTTTTTTTAAATATTTCGAAGCCTAAGTATAAAAAATTCCAAAATTATCCTAAATATATTTTTTTCATTATCACATTTCCCCGTTTGTACAGGTAAATGTGGAAACACACACGCCGTCCCCGCGCATATATCCATCAAAACATTAACCACAGTGAAAGTGCACACCCATTCCCACACATCGCGCCCTCTACTATCATGTGTATGTATTACACATGCCTTTGCGTGTAATATATGTAGCATACTTTTTAATTTTCATTTTTCGAGGTTGGGAGGGGTAAAATTTTGCCGGAGTGATAAAAACGTTTGAATCTCAACACTTAGAACCCAAAATTTAAAGGAATTTTCCGAGTCGTGCTCTGTTCCGGCATTTTTTTTTTAAATTTTATTTTTAAAGAAAATATTTGAACGTTCCATCAGTCGAATGAAAGCGGGCGAGTGTGTTGCTACGAGATGTATTATGTAAGCGCGACCGCGGCTGTACTAGAAATATTTAAATGTTCCAGCAACTAGTTGAAACTGTCACCAGGTGAGGTGAATTCCAGTCGTTCGTTTTGAAATTAACCAGCCGATCATCTATGCACACTCTCACACGCCACCGTTAGAAACCTGTTCGCGATCGCTACAAGTTCATACACACGCACGTACACACCACCACTTGATAAATATTTTTTCGTCTTTTTCCGCTTCCGATCTTATTTGTAATCCATTGATTCTTTTTTTTTATTATTTTTCCGTATTCTCCGTTCATTGCAAAAGCACACCATCCATTCATGCACACATATCAAGCATTATGTTAACCTCTACAAAGCTACACTGTACTATTCCACACACGCTCCGGTCGCCGTCGAAATAAACGCCGCGATATCACTCCCACACACACATACACACAACCACTTCATATATATTTTATTTTCGAGTCAAATTATTATAGAATTAGCCTAAGTATAATTTTCTTTTACACTGCTGTTTACTTCTTCCGAACGTTTTTTTTTTTTTTTTTTTTTTTTTTTTCCTTGTTTGGGTTTTTCCCTGGGCTTGTCAGCACCGGACGATTACCCATCAACATGTGTACATAGCAGCAATTAGGAGTAACAAGGAATGGAATCTGATAAAGAATGCTATACCAAAGATGGAGAAACAATAACAATCAACGTCGAAAAATGCCAAACGTATGTATCCTGAAAAGAAAAGAAATGACGAAGGTAAGAGCAAAAGGAGTTAGCTGTCCCATACCATGGTCACATCTGCAATTACAGAGCCCACAGTACAAACGGACAAAGGAATCTGGCTATAAATAATTAAGGAAGAAGAAACACGGGATGTTTAAAAAGCAGTTAGATCCATCTAGCACGAAACCTATATAGAACACAGCGCTTAGCGTCCGTAAACAATTATCCGAAAGTTCAATGACTTTCTCCATCACTATAAAGCAAAGTTTATAGTTTTTAATTATGAAACATTAATCATATTTATGGCGACGACTGCAGAAACAGCGCCTACCATTCTGTTAAAAGGAAATGAGCAGAATTTTCACTGAACACTATGGCCACACTGCAACAGCAGCGCCCGCAGTGCCGGCTAACAAGGAGTTCACCTATCTACCGTTAGGGCCGCAAATGCGACAGCGAGCCCGCAAAATTAACTGTGAGCTGTGCCTGTTTGTGACTGTAACTGCAACATCAGTGCGTGTTCTTCGTTTAGAGAGGAGTTCGTTGGGAATCACTGGACACGATAAGTTAGGAATGCCAAAATAGGAAATACTGAAGGGATTAGATATTAATATAATGAAGTACAGAGGATAGGAATTTTGCTACAATTGGTATGATCAACGTTGACTGTAATGAGAGAATAAAGGACACACAATATGGAGTTGGAACATCATGTGAGAGAAGCTCCGCGTATAGAGCTGCCCTTTCCGATGATAAAGAGGAGCATTCAAAGAATACATGATCAGAGTCACATACGACTGTGTTATCGATACACAGCGGACAAATAGGAGAGGACACTATGGAGAAACGATACAATGAAGCAGGAAGTCGACTGTGACCAGATCGAAGACGACAAATAGCAGATATGATGAATCGGGGAAGATGCGGAAAATGTAGATACCATGGTTGAGTAGGTGGATTAGGGTGAATGGAAAAATATTGTGAATTAGGACTGGAGAAGGATGATTTATAAAAAGATTTCCAATTGGCCTTTTGGATACTTTTTGCTATATTTAATAATTCATGAGAAGGAATCCGTCCGACTGGCCGCCCAGAAGAAATAGCCGAACGAGCAAGATAATCCGCCTTTTCGTTGCCCGCAATTCCGGCATGACCAGGAATCCAAAGAAAGTCGATGGTTAATGAGTGCAATCTGCAAAGACTGAAAATCAGTGATCGGATGCGCAGAATAATAGGATCAGAGTAAGAAGGAACATATGCAGAGGATATACACTGAAGGGCGCTTTTGCAATCAGAAATTAGGAGGAACATTTTACATTGCGGAAAAGATGGAATGAGCTCAATGGCACGTAGTAATGCCAATGTCTCCGCATAATAAATTGAACAAAATGCAGGAATTTTGAACAGGCTGGAATGGTCAAGAGCAGGAATGTAGATAGATGCACCCACTCCGTGTGCCATTTTGGACCCATCCGTAAAAATTAGGGTATGGTTAGCAAAGAATGATGAAACTGCCTGGTTAAATTCATAAACTGTTGCATGAGCAGGGAGATATTTTACATAAGAAGGCAAAGAAAAAAGATTCGGAGAAGGAATAACATTTAATATCTCAAACTGGAAAAATGGAAGTTTATCGAAAGTTAGGATGAAGGGCGAAAACTTAATAAGACGCGAGGCAATGTGGCAGAGAATGGGAACCTTATTAGAGGAAAAACGCCAATCTTGCAAGAGAGAAGAATATGCAGGGACAAGATTGTTTGGGTAAATATGTAGACGTTTAATAAGGAACCGATACGCGAGATAGGATCTACGAATGGATAAAGGAGCCACATTAGCCTCTGCTAAAATCGCAGGAATAGGCGTGGATTTTAAGACTCCTAGACATAAGCGCAGGGCTGAATTCTGAACTAAATCTAATTTAGCTAGGGGAGAACGAGCAGCAGTACCATACAGAAAACAACAGAAATCAAGTTTGGATCGAACCCGAACGTTCATAATTTTTATATTTTTTTTGTTTCTCCGATTCTAAAAATAAATCTGTCAATGTATTAGCCACTCTCTCCCGCGCACAGAATGTTCCCTCGCACTCATCTGCTACCTATCGTTCTTATTAATTTTTTCCAAGTCTAATATTATAGAATTAGCCTAATTATATATTTTTTTTCGCTTCCAATCATTTCCTCCGACCGTTGATAATTTTCTTATTTTATTTTTTCTCAGGTTCTAAAAATAAATCCATTGTCATCTTCACTAGTATGATTGCGCACATATCTTCTGCCGGTATTTCTCATATTGTTCATAATAATTTTTCATGTCTATGTATTATGGAATTAGTCTAAAATATATTTTTTCCCCTCTAAAGACTTTTTCCAAACGTAAGTATTCAAACATTAATTCGAGTATATTTTTATTTAACGCTGTTTCATAATTTCCCTTTCCCTTATCCACCCTACACAAATTTCAATTATTTTCTATTATTTTTCATGAGTACATCCCCCTGAAACTACAGTGAAACCACACCAAACATTCCCACGCACCATATAGATTTTAACATCATTCGTAATAATTCTTTTCGAGTCTATTAGTTTAAGATTATTCTATTTTTTTCAAACTCTAAATATTTTTTTTTTTTTTCAATATCTTTCATATTATATTTTTTTCCTCAATATGTCCGCGTACCCTCATAGTGCAAAGGTACTCTGCTTATATCCTTGCATGCATGTTGCCATGTCGTTGATTTCGATCATGTGTCAAGGTCATCGAGTCTGCCCGAATCTTCCATGTCATATCTTTTGTAGAAAAACGGTTCATATGTTCACACCTACACACAAACACTCATAACCGAAAGAACACCTCTCAACTTCGTTCATCTGCGTATGTAACCAGCTTTCACCAAAGGAATGTGGTTTTTCTGGTACAACCCGCCCTCTTCAAAGACTTGCAACGAGCTAGAATCTCGAAAGGATCTGTTCAGGCAGTCAGTATTAGTGCTATGTTGAACGTGTAGAATTTGTTGAAAACTGTGTTCTTCACGTGTTATTAAAAAAGTCTCAAGAACGTTAAAAGTAATAATTTTCTATATTTTTTAGTAAAAAGTTAAAAATATTATTCAAACATGAATAACAATACCGATTCGATTGATATTAAAGTCGACGAATTTATTCAGAATTCATTTTCGAGTGATAGTGTCCCGCATACAACTTCATCACCTCCATCACAGCAATCAAATGATGGTTATACAGCAGAAGGATCAAAATCTTCTGTACATAATAGCATTGGTCCTGTATTATTATCAGAACAAGCAGATATAGCGGAATATTTTGTAGATATCAGCATCCATATAGATTGTGATTATGGTTTTCGAGTAACTGAACTAGCAATGATTGATATGTCTGGCGGAAAGTGTTTGCATACACTGTATAAGCCCAGCAGAGCATGGCATGCATCAAAAATGCCGCATTTACAATGTTCTTCTGTGAGTCATTACTTGAAAAATCCTTCATTATTTCCCTGTCGGGAAGAAATATTTATGGCACGCGATATATTCACGATATTATCTCAAAAACCGAGAACTCGCATATATATTTTAACGGTATATGCTAAACTTACACTAATGGAAATTAACGAAAAGTCTGAATTGCTGCGTGATTTAGACTATGAAATCGTTAATATGGATCAAGTCTTTCGACTACATAGTATTGAGAATCTGCATGAAGAGTATTTTGGTATAAGCAATTTGATAACCTGTAAACATCATAATGAGAATGATAGTTTTCATTGTGCAGCGAAAAACGTTATGGTGATGAAGGCCTGGTACGATCATGTTATCCATCCGCTGAAGCTTATGAATAATCTCAATATAAATGATTTAAGTCAGTTGTTCATTACAGCCACCAAAGAAATGATAATTACATTATTTCCAAGTTGTGTTGGAGACATTTATACATTTCTACCCGAGAGATTAAAACAGGATGATACGATAAAATCACTTCTACCATGTTACGAGCATGAGCATGATGAAGAATATTATGTCGATGATGATACATTGCGACGGAGTACTCGAAATTGTATGAAAGTAAAAGATTGTACCGATTGTCAATGTAAAATTCGCACGGATTAACTATTCATTATTTCGATCGTTTATCAATTTTGTGTATATTTGTATATATTTTTATATATTAATGTATGTATTTTTTTCCCTAATCGACAGTCCGTTCGTTTTTTGTGTTTTGTTAATCATTTTGTAAATATATTTTTATATATATTTAAATTTTGTTTGTATATATTTGCATATATTTTTTCTTTTTCCTTCAATATCCCTCCATATCTTTCATTCTATTGTATATATTTTTTCCTAATTCATTTGAATCTTTTTTCGCTCCTTTTCAATTCAGTTTATTTAACTATTTAACTATTTCTCTATTTCTTTTTTCTCCTCTTAACTTAAAGTACTGGTAATGATGAATATTACAAAAATCTGAACCAGTTGTATAAAGTGTACGTGTAATTATTGTCTAATTTTCGAATATAATCCCGCATAATTTGTTCATATCTTTTTAGACTAAAACATTATATTTTTTATTCTTTCTTTAAAGAATCTAACTGTTCAACTTTTTCATGTACATCACGTACATCAAGTATTTTCCACAGCTGTGTGAGTTTTCATTAATTTGTAAGACACAACCTAAGACCCGGAGAGTTCTCTCTAATTGTTTAAAATCTTTCATAATCACACTTTTTTATTTTACATATATTTTTTGAGGTATATATGGGATCGTCTATGAGGTGTGTTGATCAATAGAGCAACAGGTAGAAAACCTACTAGCTTACGAGACACAGCATGTTTATAGAAAAAACGTGCTAGCATGAGCAGATCAGAGTTGCAATGTGCGAGTAAGAGACTGTATGCATGTATGTGTGCGAGAGCAACAGCTTGATTATAAAAAACGTCGAAGATACATGCATCTATCTGTGAACAATTATCACATCAAACATAAAAAGGCTGACTAAAAGATTATTATTTTCTTTTTTCATTCATTCTCGCCACTATTACCACTCGCGCCCCACTGTCAAGACCTCTAAACATACATTACTAACCTCGCCAACACTATAATATTTTTTCTCTGTGTTACTAAATTAACCCAAGTATATTTTTATTCATTTGTTACACAAACATTTGTTCAAATCTTTTGTAATATATCGTGCACACATTTATAGCCCACAGACACTACTTGCTTCATTACCATGAATACATCTCTTTCATGGTCACTTATCGTAACATAGTTTTTCCTGAAATTGTAAAAAAATTCTCTTCGTTCCATTCTTCCAAGTTTTCCAAATTTCAAATCATGCATAATTATTTAAGAATCAAATTAAGTATATTTTATCATTTCCAAAAAATTAATCATCTCTGTACAAGGCATTAACTCATTTTTCAAAACAAACATATTATTTTTTTAATCTATCGTACATATCATTTTTATCATTCAAATTTTTTTCTGAATTCACAAATAGTTAACCTATAGAAAACATATTATTGTAAACATACATGACGAAGTCACTCCTCATAATTACATCATGAATTCATTTTTTTCATTTTTTTTTTACCATCATGAAATTGTAGTAGTGTTTTTAATTTTTTATTTTCCATATGTGACAAAAGCAATAAAATCACGACATCTATGAATACACACCATATGCTTCCAATAACCTATCATGCATTTTTTTAAATTAGTCCAAGCATACTATTTTTTCAATAACAAAGCCGATCATACATAATTTTTTCTTCTATATAATCACTAATCTATGAAAACACTTGATTCGTTTTACTCATACTGTAGCAACCACTCCTTTTCCCTCATGCTAACAAACTTCAAAATTTAATAATATAACACGAAATTAATCTAAATATCTGTTCATGCTATTAAAATTAATATATCAATCTTTACATTCCTTTTGTACATTTCTGAAAAAATCCTACAACATGTTTTAAAATTAATCGAAGTATACTATTTTATTACCTAAAATCAATTATTCTCTCATACAGTTTTTTTCCAATCATCCATAATGTTTTTTCTGTATTGTCATTATTACAAAGTCATACAAAACAACAACACATTTTTAATCATAATGAATCCTTCATTCCATTCCGTTCATGCTATATACCATTATCATTCAATTCAACATTATGAAATTAGTCTAAATATACATTCATGCTAGCAAAGTTATTATCTCACCCTTTGCATTGTTCCAAGATGATTTATTTTACATTTTTTCTTTAAATTTCCCTCATACTATTATTTTTGAAATGTAGGATGATGACTATGATTAGAATTAATGATTATGAAGTGAGAGATGCATGGTGAAATTGTATTGTCATTATATGCGAGATGATGTGTGTTTGTGGGTGAGTATGGATGCATGTAAAATATATGAGTGTGTTAGTAGAAAACATCCGTTCATGCGTGAACACAGGTACAGATACAGTTATAGAATGAGAGAGGTAAAAATATATATTTTGTTATGTTTGATATGTGCATGATAAAGAGGTTAACAAAGAATAATCACATTACCCTCACAACTTAGACATTGAGTTATACCTTTGCAATATTTTAGATGTAAAAGCAGTGACATTGACATGTGGTAAACGTTTTCATCACTTTTGTCTAATTATAACCAATTTTCCAACATTTCTCTTCGTTTTTCCTACATTTTAATACTTTTACACCGTTTTAGTCAATTTTTGCTATTTAATGCCATTTTTTTTCCAGTGTTTTTACCACCTTTCTCACAATTTTCATCATTCTTTCATCATCTTTGTTAGGTTTTTTCTTACAACTCTTTAACTCTTCGATCGTTGCTAGTGATAACCATCATTATTTATGCTTTCAATCCTTCCACTTCAGCAATGCACACATACAGCTTAGCAATCGCCGCAGCCATTGAACGTTGTAGGACTGCAATCATGATCTCCATTTGATTATTAGGATTTAAAAGTCACATCTTTGAACGCTTGATCTAATGCATCAACATGATTTTTTTTGTATTCGCCCACCCGCTGCTGGAGGTTCCACTTAATATTCTCAACAGACTATCATACAGTCGTTTAATAAGAGAATCTGTAAGACCCGAGACATTTACTTAACGTTTTCCCAACACATTTACAGACCTACCCTGTACACTAAGGAAATCTTTAAACATCTCTGTAACCATTCCTTTTAAGCTGGCGGGAGCAAGGAACTCCTATAAACGTTTATCAATCAGCACTTCATCGTTCATCGCCCTGGTTTCACTCGCCGTTGCACAGACATGTAATAAACATTTTCTTCTTTTACAATTTTCTTATGCTATAACACTATTACATCATTTTTCCTCGTTTCTAACTAATTGTAACAAGTTTTCCATTATTTCTTAGCATGTTCTTCTGTTTTAGGACCTTTTGCGCCATTTTTTCATCAATTTATGTTATTTCACATCGTTTTTCTGGTGATTTTAGTGCCTTTCACACAATTTTACTAATTATTTTCGACTATTTCTTAACATGTTCTTCTGTTTTAGGTCCTTTTTGCACTATTTTTTCATCAATTTATGTTATTTCACATCGTTTTTCTAGTGTTTTACTACCTTTCACACAATTTTACTCAATTTTTCCCTCATCTTTGAAGATTTTTTTTTTTTTTTCATTTATCTCATACATTATATCTCCGAATGTGACGATTAGCTATCCTTTTAAGTACATTTTTTAATTCGATATAAGTGAGGAGTACTTTTCAGGTCGACATGTATACTTCGTGATATGACATTCAATTCATTATTAATCTATGTTTCAACAGGTTTGTGGGCGGTTGTTGGAGGTTTACAGAACTTTCTGTTGCATTGCTTATAGTATAATGGTTCTTGTGTGCTAGTAAGATGATGGTGTTTTGTGGGGAATAATAAACATGGGAAAGAGAAGGAGTGCGTCCCATCAAGCAGGGGGAGTGATGCTTTGTAATTAACTTGGGTATTGCGCGCATTGCATGGCAGTTATAATATGCTCGAGCAAAAATTAGTCGCTGTACTCGCATGGTGTTCATGTTATTCATTAAATGTTCACACTGAGAGATACAATGGGCTCATCAACAGATGGATCCATGCTATCATTTCGATTTTTATAATTGTAATCTGCACTGAGCATGTATGTATTACAACGAACCAATCAACTCTGTTACAGATGGTAATGTTTGAGGATGGATAGTGAAACGTTCATTAGAACATGAATGTGTATACAAAGTGTTGTTACATCACATGTATGTCATCAAATTAACTAAAATGTTGCGTCTATAGTAAAAAAAAAGAAATGAGGGTTTTTCCCTAAGAGGGCGACTATAATAAAATTGATGCGATTTTAGATGGAAATGGGGTATTTTACAGTAAAAACACTGTTTTGCACCTAAATGGTGAATATTCTGGAGGTTAAACGGCATTTTTCACACAAAATTTGATGTTTTTTTATAAATGTGGCTATTTTACTCCTACATGGAGTAATTTCTGCATGAGGAGTACTTTTTGGACTGACATGTATACTTCTTGATGTGGTATTCAATTCATTCTGAAGCTATGTTTGAACAGCTTTGTAAATGGTTGGGGGGGGGAGTTTACAGAACTTTTCTACTGCATCAGTTATAGTATAATTGTTTTTATATGTATGCTAGTGAGATGAAGGTATTTGGTTAGGAATAATAAATATGGGTAAGAGGTGGAGTGCATCCCAATCAAGCATGGGAGAGTATTGTTTGGGAATTAACTCCATTATTTGCACACATTGCAATACAATTATAATCAGTTTGGTCAAAATTACTTGTTGTATATCGTTCATGTTATATATTAAACATTCACACTGAGAAACGGACTGGACTCTTCGACATCAAGGTCCATGCGATCATTACACTCTTTTTCAACAATTTGTGACGTTTCATACTATTTTTTAATGTTTTGAACGGCTCTTATGATGTATTTCAGCACATTTTCACAGGTACAAAGTTCGTAATGCGAAATAATTTGAATTATTTCGACAGTCTTTACACACAAATAAAATACTATACCATTAACACACTCAACATGAAACAAATCATTACAAATAGAAATAAACATCGAAATTGCGCAGAAATTTTAATGAAATTCAAGAAGCATAGTGTATATGAAAATGAATATATTCTTTAAATCAACACTCCAAACTTGCAGTTTCAGAATTATATCAGACCCTGACTAAGAACCCCCTTGTTCCTTTTGCTGCATGTATATGTATATAATCATATATTATTAAATTATACATATAACTACATATGTACATATATATATATATCTAAATATATACATATATATATCTACATATATGCACATATATATCTACATATATGCACATATATATCTACATAAATACACATATATATCTATATATATACACATATATATCTACATATATACATACATATATTTACATATATACACATATATATCTACATATATATATATATATACATATATATCTACATATATATATATATATACATATATATCTACATATATATATCTACATATATATATATATATATATATATATATACATATATATCTACATATCTACACATATATATCTACATATATACATATATATCTACATATATCTACATATATACATATATATCTACATATATACATATATATACATATATATCTACATATATACATATATATCTACATATATATACATATATATATCAACATATATACATATACATGCAGCAAAAGGAACAAGGGTGTTCTTAGTCAGGGTCTGATATAATTCTGAAACTGCAAGTTTGGAGTGTTGATTTAAAGAATATATTCATTTTCATATACACTATGCTTCTTGAATTTCATTAAAATTTCTGCGCAATTTCGATGTTTATTTCTATTTGTAATGATTTGTTTCATGTTGAGTGTGTTAATGGTATAGTATTTTATTTGTGTGTAAAGACTGTCGAAATAATTCAAATTATTTCGCATTACGAACTTTGTACCTGTGAAAATGTGCTGAAATACATCATAAGAGCCGTTCAAAACATTAAAAAATAGTATGAAACGTCACAAATTGTTGAAAAAGAGTGTAATGATCGCATGGACCTTGATGTCGAAGAGTCCAGTCCGTTTCTCAGTGTGAATGTTTAATGTATAACATGAACGATATACAACAAGTAATTTTGACCAAACTGATTATAATTGTATTGCAATGTGTGCAAATAATGGAGTTAATTCCCAAACAATACTCTCCCATGCTTGATTGGGATGCACTCCACCTCTTACCCATATTTATTATTCCTAACCAAATACCTTCATCTCACTAGCATACATATAAAAACAATTATACTATAACTGATGCAGTAGAAAAGTTCTGTAAACTCCCCCCCCCCAACCATTTACAAAGCTGTTCAAACATAGCTTCAGAATGAATTGAATACCACATCAAGAAGTATACATGTCAGTCCAAAAAGTACTCCTCATGCAGAAATTACTCCATGTAGGAGTAAAATAGCCACATTTATAAAAAAACATCAAATTTTGTGTGAAAAATGCCGTTTAACCTCCAGAATATTCACCATTTAGGTGCAAAACAGTGTTTTTACTGTAAAATACCCCATTTCCATCTAAAATCGCATCAATTTTATTATAGTCGCCCTCTTAGGGAAAAACCCTCATTTCTTTTTTTTTACTATAGACGCAACATTTTAGTTAATTTGATGACATACATGTGATGTAACAACACTTTGTATACACATTCATGTTCTAATGAACGTTTCACTATCTATCCTCAAACATTACCATCTGTAACAGAGTTGATTGGTTCGTTGTAATACATACATGCTCAGTGCAGATTACAATTATAAAAATCGAAATGATAGCATGGATCCATCTGTTGATGAGCCCATTGCATCTCTCAGTGTGAACATTTAATGAATAACATGAACACCATGCGAGTACAGCGACTAATTTTTGCTCGAGCATATTATAACTGCCATGCAATGCGCGCAATACCCAAGTTAATTACAAAGCATCACTCCCCCTGCTTGATGGGACGCACTCCTTCTCTTTCCCATGTTTATTATTCCCCACAAAACACCATCATCTTACTAGCACACAAGAACCATTATACTATAAGCAATGCAACAGAAAGTTCTGTAAACCTCCAACAACCGCCCACAAACCTGTTGAAACATAGATTAATAATGAATTGAATGTCATATCACGAAGTATACATGTCGACCTGAAAAGTACTCCTCACTTATATCGAATTAAAAAATGTACTTAAAAGGATAGCTAATCGTCACATTCGGAGATATAATGTATGAGATAAATGAAAAAAAAAAAAAAAATCTTCAAAGATGAGGGAAAAATTGAGTAAAATTGTGTGAAAGGTAGTAAAACACTAGAAAAACGATGTGAAATAACATAAATTGATGAAAAAATAGTGCAAAAAGGACCTAAAACAGAAGAACATGTTAAGAAATAGTCGAAAATAATTAGTAAAATTGTGTGAAAGGCACTAAAATCACCAGAAAAACGATGTGAAATAACATAAATTGATGAAAAAATGGCGCAAAAGGTCCTAAAACAGAAGAACATGCTAAGAAATAATGGAAAACTTGTTACAATTAGTTAGAAACGAGGAAAAATGATGTAATAGTGTTATAGCATAAGAAAATTGTAAAAGAAGAAAATGTTTATTACATGTCTGTGCAATGGCGAGTGAAACCAGGGCGATGAACGATGAAGTGCTGATTGATAAACGTTTATAGGAGTTCCTTGCTCCCGCCAGCTTAAAAGGAATGGTTACAGAGATGTTTAAAGATTTCCTTAGTGTACAGGGTAGGTCTGTAAATGTGTTGGGAAAACGTTAAGTAAATGTCTCGGGTCTTACAGATTCTCTTATTAAACGACTGTATGATAGTCTGTTGAGAATATTAAGTGGAACCTCCAGCAGCGGGTGGGCGAATACAAAAAAAATCATGTTGATGCATTAGATCAAGCGTTCAAAGATGTGACTTTTAAATCCTAATAATCAAATGGAGATCATGATTGCAGTCCTACAACGTTCAATGGCTGCGGCGATTGCTAAGCTGTATGTGTGCATTGCTGAAGTGGAAGGATTGAAAGCATAAATAATGATGGTTATCACTAGCAACGATCGAAGAGTTAAAGAGTTGTAAGAAAAAACCTAACAAAGATGATGAAAGAATGATGAAAATTGTGAGAAAGGTGGTAAAAACACTGGAAAAAAAATGGCATTAAATAGCAAAAATTGACTAAAACGGTGTAAAAGTATTAAAATGTAGGAAAAACGAAGAGAAATGTTGGAAAATTGGTTATAATTAGACAAAAGTGATGAAAACGTTTACCACATGTCAATGTCACTGCTTTTACATCTAAAATATTGCAAAGGTATAACTCAATGTCTAAGTTGTGAGGGTAATGTGATTATTCTTTATTAACCTCTTTATCATGCACATATCAAACATAACAAAATATATATTTTTACCTCTCTCATTCTATAACTGTATCTGTACCTGTGTTCACGCATGAACGGATGTTTTCTACTAACACACTCATATATTTTACATGCATCCATACTCACCCACAAACACACATCATCTCGCATATAATGACAATACAATTTCACCATGCATCTCTCACTTCATAATCATTAATTCTAATCATAGTCATCATCCTACATTTCAAAAATAATAGTATGAGGGAAATTTAAAGAAAAAATGTAAAATAAATCATCTTGGAACAATGCAAAGGGTGAGATAATAACTTTGCTAGCATGAATGTATATTTAGACTAATTTCATAATGTTGAATTGAATGATAATGGTATATAGCATGAACGGAATGGAATGAAGGATTCATTATGATTAAAAATGTATTGTTGTTTTGTATGACTTTGTAATAATGACAATACAGAAAAAACATTATGGATGATTGGAAAAAAACTGTATGAGAGAATAATTGATTTTAGGTAATAAAATAGTATACTTCGATTAATTTTAAAACATGTTGTAGGATTTTTTCAGAAATGTACAAAAGGAATGTAAAGATTGATATATTAATTTTAATAGCATGAACAGATATTTAGATTAATTTCGTGTTATATTATTAAATTTTGAAGTTTGTTAGCATGAGGGAAAAGGAGTGGTTGCTACAGTATGAGTAAAACGAATCAAGTGTTTTCATAGATTAGTGATTATATAGAAGAAAAAATTATGTATGATCGGCTTTGTTATTGAAAAAATAGTATGCTTGGACTAATTTAAAAAAATGCATGATAGGTTATTGGAAGCATATGGTGTGTATTCATAGATGTCGTGATTTTATTGCTTTTGTCACATATGGAAAATAAAAAATTAAAAACACTACTACAATTTCATGATGGTAAAAAAAAAATGAAAAAAATGAATTCATGATGTAATTATGAGGAGTGACTTCGTCATGTATGTTTACAATAATATGTTTTCTATAGGTTAACTATTTGTGAATTCAGAAAAAAATTTGAATGATAAAAATGATATGTACGATAGATTAAAAAAATAATATGTTTGTTTTGAAAAATGAGTTAATGCCTTGTACAGAGATGATTAATTTTTTGGAAATGATAAAATATACTTAATTTGATTCTTAAATAATTATGCATGATTTGAAATTTGGAAAACTTGGAAGAATGGAACGAAGAGAATTTTTTTACAATTTCAGGAAAAACTATGTTACGATAAGTGACCATGAAAGAGATGTATTCATGGTAATGAAGCAAGTAGTGTCTGTGGGCTATAAATGTGTGCACGATATATTACAAAAGATTTGAACAAATGTTTGTGTAACAAATGAATAAAAATATACTTGGGTTAATTTAGTAACACAGAGAAAAAATATTATAGTGTTGGCGAGGTTAGTAATGTATGTTTAGAGGTCTTGACAGTGGGGCGCGAGTGGTAATAGTGGCGAGAATGAATGAAAAAAGAAAATAATAATCTTTTAGTCAGCCTTTTTATGTTTGATGTGATAATTGTTCACAGATAGATGCATGTATCTTCGACGTTTTTTATAATCAAGCTGTTGCTCTCGCACACATACATGCATACAGTCTCTTACTCGCACATTGCAACTCTGATCTGCTCATGCTAGCACGTTTTTTCTATAAACATGCTGTGTCTCGTAAGCTAGTAGGTTTTCTACCTGTTGCTCTATTGATCAACACACCTCATAGACGATCCCATATATACCTCAAAAAATATATGTAAAATAAAAAAGTGTGATTATGAAAGATTTTAAACAATTAGAGAGAACTCTCCGGGTCTTAGGTTGTGTCTTACAAATTAATGAAAACTCACACAGCTGTGGAAAATACTTGATGTACGTGATGTACATGAAAAAGTTGAACAGTTAGATTCTTTAAAGAAAGAATAAAAAATATAATGTTTTAGTCTAAAAAGATATGAACAAATTATGTGGGATTATATTCGAAAATTAGACAATAATTACACGTACACTTTATACAACTGGTTCAGATTTTTGTAATATTCATCATTACCAGTACTTTAAGTTAAGAGGAGAAAAAAGAAATAGAGAAATAGTTAAATAGTTAAATAAACTGAATTGAAAAGGAGCGAAAAAAGATTCAAATGAATTAGGAAAAAATATATACAATAGAATGAAAGATATGGAGGGATATTGAAGGAAAAAGAAAAAATATATGCAAATATATACAAACAAAATTTAAATATATATAAAAATATATTTACAAAATGATTAACAAAACACAAAAAACGAACGGACTGTCGATTAGGGAAAAAAATACATACATTAATATATAAAAATATATACAAATATACACAAAATTGATAAACGATCGAAATAATGAATAGTTAATCCGTGCGAATTTTACATTGACAATCGGTACAATCTTTTACTTTCATACAATTTCGAGTACTCCGTCGCAATGTATCATCATCGACATAATATTCTTCATCATGCTCATGCTCGTAACATGGTAGAAGTGATTTTATCGTATCATCCTGTTTTAATCTATCGGGTAGAAATGTATAAATGTCTCCAACACAACTTGGAAATAATGTAATTATCATTTCTTTGGTGGCTGTAATGAACAACTGACTTAAATCATTTATATTGAGATTATTCATAAGCTTCAGCGGATGGATAACATGATCGTACCAGGCCTTCATCACCATAACGTTTTTCGCTGCACAATGAAAACTATCATTCTCATTATGATGTTTACAGGTTATCAAATTGCTTATACCAAAATACTCTTCATGCAGATTCTCAATACTATGTAGTCGAAAGACTTGATCCATATTAACGATTTCATAGTCTAAATCACGCAGCAATTCAGACTTTTCGTTAATTTCCATTAGTGTAAGTTTAGCATATACCGTTAAAATATATATGCGAGTTCTCGGTTTTTGAGATAATATCGTGAATATATCGCGTGCCATAAATATTTCTTCCCGACAGGGAAATAATGAAGGATTTTTCAAGTAATGACTCACAGAAGAACATTGTAAATGCGGCATTTTTGATGCATGCCATGCTCTGCTGGGCTTATACAGTGTATGCAAACACTTTCCGCCAGACATATCAATCATTGCTAGTTCAGTTACTCGAAAACCATAATCACAATCTATATGGATGCTGATATCTACAAAATATTCCGCTATATCTGCTTGTTCTGATAATAATACAGGACCAATGCTATTATGTACAGAAGATTTTGATCCTTCTGCTGTATAACCATCATTTGATTGCTGTGATGGAGGTGATGAAGTTGTATGCGGGACACTATCACTCGAAAATGAATTCTGAATAAATTCGTCGACTTTAATATCAATCGAATCGGTATTGTTATTCATGTTTGAATAATATTTTTAACTTTTTACTAAAAAATATAGAAAATTATTACTTTTAACGTTCTTGAGACTTTTTTAATAACACGTGAAGAACACAGTTTTCAACAAATTCTACACGTTCAACATAGCACTAATACTGACTGCCTGAACAGATCCTTTCGAGATTCTAGCTCGTTGCAAGTCTTTGAAGAGGGCGGGTTGTACCAGAAAAACCACATTCCTTTGGTGAAAGCTGGTTACATACGCAGATGAACGAAGTTGAGAGGTGTTCTTTCGGTTATGAGTGTTTGTGTGTAGGTGTGAACATATGAACCGTTTTTCTACAAAAGATATGACATGGAAGATTCGGGCAGACTCGATGACCTTGACACATGATCGAAATCAACGACATGGCAACATGCATGCAAGGATATAAGCAGAGTACCTTTGCACTATGAGGGTACGCGGACATATTGAGGAAAAAAATATAATATGAAAGATATTGAAAAAAAAAAAAAATATTTAGAGTTTGAAAAAAATAGAATAATCTTAAACTAATAGACTCGAAAAGAATTATTACGAATGATGTTAAAATCTATATGGTGCGTGGGAATGTTTGGTGTGGTTTCACTGTAGTTTCAGGGGGATGTACTCATGAAAAATAATAGAAAATAATTGAAATTTGTGTAGGGTGGATAAAGGAAAGGGAAATTATGAAACAGCGTTAAATAAAAATATACTCGAATTAATGTTTGAATACTTACGTTTGGAAAAAGTCTTTAGAGGGGAAAAAATATATTTTAGACTAATTCCATAATACATAGACATGAAAAATTATTATGAACAATATGAGAAATACCGGCAGAAGATATGTGCGCAATCATACTAGTGAAGATGACAATGGATTTATTTTTAGAACCTGAGAAAAAATAAAATAAGAAAATTATCAACGGTCGGAGGAAATGATTGGAAGCGAAAAAAAATATATAATTAGGCTAATTCTATAATATTAGACTTGGAAAAAATTAATAAGAACGATAGGTAGCAGATGAGTGCGAGGGAACATTCTGTGCGCGGGAGAGAGTGTAGCCACTCTAATACATTGACAGATTTATTTTTAGAATCGGAGAAACAAAAAAAATATAAAAATTATGAACGTTCGGAAGAAGTAAACAGCAGTGTAAAAGAAAATTATACTTAGGCTAATTCTATAATAATTTGACTCGAAAATAAAATATATATGAAGTGGTTGTGTGTATGTGTGTGTGGGAGTGATATCGCGGCGTTTATTTCGACGGCGACCGGAGCGTGTGTGGAATAGTACAGTGTAGCTTTGTAGAGGTTAACATAATGCTTGATATGTGTGCATGAATGGATGGTGTGCTTTTGCAATGAACGGAGAATACGGAAAAATAATAAAAAAAAAGAATCAATGGATTACAAATAAGATCGGAAGCGGAAAAAGACGAAAAAATATTTATCAAGTGGTGGTGTGTACGTGCGTGTGTATGAACTTGTAGCGATCGCGAACAGGTTTCTAACGGTGGCGTGTGAGAGTGTGCATAGATGATCGGCTGGTTAATTTCAAAACGAACGACTGGAATTCACCTCACCTGGTGACAGTTTCAACTAGTTGCTGGAACATTTAAATATTTCTAGTACAGCCGCGGTCGCGCTTACATAATACATCTCGTAGCAACACACTCGCCCGCTTTCATTCGACTGATGGAACGTTCAAATATTTTCTTTAAAAATAAAATTTAAAAAAAAAATGCCGGAACAGAGCACGACTCGGAAAATTCCTTTAAATTTTGGGTTCTAAGTGTTGAGATTCAAACGTTTTTATCACTCCGGCAAAATTTTACCCCTCCCAACCTCGAAAAATGAAAATTAAAAAGTATGCTACATATATTACACGCAAAGGCATGTGTAATACATACACATGATAGTAGAGGGCGCGATGTGTGGGAATGGGTGTGCACTTTCACTGTGGTTAATGTTTTGATGGATATATGCGCGGGGACGGCGTGTGTGTTTCCACATTTACCTGTACAAACGGGGAAATGTGATAATGAAAAAAATATATTTAGGATAATTTTGGAATTTTTTATACTTAGGCTTCGAAATATTTAAAAAAAAAAAAAAAGATCGCAGTATCGGGAACGAACGACGCGTGCGCGGGAAAGGAACGTACGCTTTTGCGGCGGCTATCGCAATGTTTGGATATATGCGTGGGATCGTGGGAGGGGCGAGTGGAGACTTGTGTTAGATTCTGGGCTTTAAATAGTATACTTGGGTTAAATTGGGAATTTCCATACTTAGACTTTGAATTAATTAAAAAGATTGCGGTAACGCTGTAGACAGGAGGGGTGGGCGGGGACTTGGGTTAGTTTCAGGTATTAATTATTAAACTTGGGTTAATTTATAATTGGTTCGAACTATCGGAAATGCGCAAAACCTGTACAGTGAAAATTGGGGGAAATTTGTAGAAAATTGAGGAAAATTGTGAAAAATTGCGGGAAATTTGGGGGAAATTCGGGAAAATTCGGGGAAAATTAGGGAAACTTGGGTGAATTTTCAGCGCCCGTGCAAGAAATTGGGTTACTTTTTGACCTCTGCACACAGTTCTGGGGTTTGTGACGTCAGAGTCTCCAGAATGCCTGTTTATAGACTACTTTCTCCCATATTAGAAATTAAAAATAATGAATTTTAAAAGCAGATGAATTTTAGCTGAAAGTACGAAATTTGATTATTTTAAGTAACAAGTAAATCAAACATAATGTTCTTGACGTATTTTTTCTCAACTCTACATGAAACTCTTTCACAACTTCACCATAATTAATATTTCTGAACTATTTCATTGAAATAAATTTTAAATTTTTTTTGTGTACGTTTTTAGTCCCTCTGCATCAAGATATTAACCTAGTAACAAGGAAGTGCAAATATATTTAATTTATGTATTTGTCTGCAACTATGGTCGAATTGCGAACTTCTTAACAACGGCCAAGAATCGTACAATTTAGGTCACTACAACAGACTTGTAGAAATTTAAAGAATTATACAATAGAAGCCGCTTAATTAACAGCGAATTCTGTTCAGTTTTAAATCATTCAATCATTATATTTATATATTTTATTCTGATCATATTAAAATGAAAGTAAGTAAAATTCCCTTAATACAAAAGTTTGAAGTATTGCGGAATAAAAACAGAGTTCAAGTTTTCCACAATATTAGAATGATCATCGGGAAATTTATTATCAAAGGAATAATTAAACGTTGACAAAAATATTGCAACAGTCGTTTTAATCAGCAATGAAACCGCGAGCAAAGAGTCAAATAAACAACATGTCCAGTTTTGCCTTTTCACAAATGATGCAATTGCCGAGAATGGAAAAATTAATAATTTAGCTCCTGTTCTACAAATCGATGTGCGCTTTTATCCATGTGCGCTTTTATCCGTGTGCGCTTTTATCCGTGTGCGCTTTTGTCCGTGTGCGCTTTTGTCCATGTACGTTTTTGTCCGTGTGTGCTTTTGTCCTGTGCGCTTTTGTCCGATGCGTTTTTATCATGTGCGCTTTAGTCCTGTGCGCTTTTGTCTTGTGCGCTTTTATCCAGTCACCGTTCGAGGACACCTTCACACCTTGGCATGACTGTACAAAATTTACATATGTAACATGTGATTTTAAATACTTTTCCGGGGTTGTCCGAGTCTATGACATTTTGCACGCATGCGCGAATTAATAGTGTTAACAAACTCCAACCATTCATATTTAATTTTGAGTTTACCAACAGCGGAAAGCATCCTACACAGTTGAGGGTGAAGTTGGACATAAATTCTGCTGGAACGAGCCATGGAAAATTTATTCACTATAATGGGCTAGTCTCTTCACTCTGGAATATGCAGCTTAATTTCATCAAAAAGTTTATGGTTATCTTCTTTCGTACAGGAATTAATTAGATTGCTGTGAAGCTATTAATTTGTTTATAAAACGTAACGTTAATTTTGTTTTCGCTTAACTATGCATTTTCTTTTAATTTTTTATCGAATGTTTCAATATCATCGCACTTTATAATTAATTTATTTTTAGATATAGTCATTAGCCGAACGAGCAAAATAGTATGCTTTCCGTTCTTCACAATTCCGGCATTTCTAGGTACCCAAAAGAAGTCTGTGTGAAATGCACGAGTGTGGAAGGGAACAGACATTAAGAATCGAATATTTAGGACAATAGGATCCAAAGAAAGATGTATGTATGAAAAGGAATTACAGTCGAAAACAATTTTACAGATATCAGAAGGAATACTATTAGGAAAAGAAAAGATAAACTCTATGGTCCGCAATGTAGTTAGTATCTTCGCATAGTAGATAGAGCAAAATTAATCTGTTTTATAATAAAACAAACTTCAATAACAAACAATATAGAACAATAAATTAGATAAATACCTATTTAGAAACGTTTTCGGGCATAACCCATCATCAGCTAAAACTAACTTAAAGGAAACTTAAAATGGTTCATGGACAAAAGCGCACAAGACAAAAGCGCACATGATTAAAACGCATCGGACAAAAGCGCACAGGATAAAAGCGCACACGGATAAAAGCGCACACGGACAAAAACGCACACGGATAAAACCGCACAGAGATAAAAGCGCACACGGACAAACGCGCACATCGATTTGCAGAACAGGAGCTAAATTATTAATTTTTCTGTTTTCGGCAATTGCATCATTTATGAAAAGCTAAAACTGGACAGTTGCCCCGCAAAGAATTTAAAATTCAAAAAAATTATTGCTAATCAGCGAAAACAAAGTAAAAATAATACAATTTTTTGTATGATTCACTAGTCATTTTTCTGTTTTTTTTTTGTTCTTATATGTGTATTTGTTTGTTAATAATCTATGACCACTAGGAAGTTACCGTATATAAAAAATAAAATTTGTATCAATAATGTATTCCGGGGCGTCTCAAGCATGCCAAGTTGTGGGAGTGGTGCATTACCCAAAATACCGATTCATGAATTCATATAATTTAAAAATAATTTTTTTTTGTACTGTATAGCTTATATAACAAATGTTGTATGGTGTTTTTTAATGATTTTCTTTAAACTTTTACAATGTGGGTCTTTTATTTTTTACTTCTGCAGTCAAAACTGATTTAGATCGAACTGTGGGGACTAAAAATATTTTTAAAAAAAAATTTTATTAAAAGAAATCTCACCTTTTAATGCTAAGCCTATAAGACTTTGTAATAATGCTTTACTTTTTCAAACAGTGAGGGTAACTTTTATTTTACACTGTTGTATACTAACCGTTTCTTTATAAATTGTTTCAACTGGTCTGAATTTTTTTAATAATTTTTGCTTTTAAATTAGTATCAAAAAATCCGTAACTCTTTGTTAACTTGGTAAAAGTTTTCATTATATTTGACACTTCTATATATCGTCAACCGTTTGTTTGCTTATTTTTTCTTCATCGTTTTCATCACTGTTGTTTATTTGACTCTTTGATCGCGGTTTCATTGCTGATTAAAACAACTGTTGCAATATTTGTGTCAACGTTTAATTATTCCTTTGATAATAAATTTCCCGATGATCATTCTAATATTGTGGAAAACTTGAACTCTGTTTTTATTCCGCAATACTTCAAACTTTTGTATTAAGGGAATTTTACTTACTTTCATTTTAATATGATCAGAATAAAATATATAAATATAATGATTGAATGATTTAAAACTGAACAGAATTCGCTGTTAATTAAGCGGCTTCTATTGTATAATTCTTTAAATTTCTACAAGTCTTTTGTAGTGACCTAAATTGTACGATTCTTGGCCGTTGTTAAGAAGTTCGCAATTCGACCATAGTTGCAGACAAATACATAAATTAAATATATTTGCACTTCCTTGTTACTAGGTTAATATCTTGATGCAGAGGGACTAAAAACGTACACAAAAAAAATCTAAAATTTATTTCAATGAAATAGTTTAGAAATATTAATTATGGTGAAGTTGTGAAAGAGTTTCATGTAGAGTTGAGAAAAAATACGTCAAGAACATTATGTTTGATTTACTTGTTACTTAAAATAATCAAATTTCGTACTTTCAGCTAAAATTCATCTGCTTTTAAAATTCATTATTTTTAATTTCTAATATGGGAGATTTTAATTTTTTTAAATAAAATGAGGAGGGACCGATACCTTTTGTGATTTTAATAATTTAAAATTATTTTTACTAAGAATTCCAAACGAAACGGTTATTTGCTTTATTATTATCTGGAAATGCCATTCGTTGTTGGAGAAATTTATTATTATGTTTTGTGGTGAGTGTGGTTGACGGGGAGCCAATAAGTGGCCCATAAACGTAGGAAAAAGATGTATAGAAGAAAAGAAATTAAAAGTATTGTAGCAGAAATACAATTTTATGGGCAAAATACTTTAAGGTGGATAAAAAAACATTAATCATTTGGCAAAATCATGATGTTTTCGTTATAAAACTCTTAATTCAAATATGAGATTTAATGTACTTAATTTTGAAATATATATTTTATTGAAATTAATAAAAAAATTTTAAAATGGGCCGAATTTGAAAACAGCAATAAGCATATTATAAAATCTTTAATTAAAATATAAAATCTCCGAATTTAATGAGTCCGACTTTAAAAGTATGTATTTTATTTAAACTTGAAAAACTCTTTCTACTTTTGATTGACCCTGAAAAGGACAATATGCATTGAATTAAATGAAGCAAATGTTATATTTTATAATAGAAATTAATTGCGAAGTAAATTTCGATTTTCGTTTTTATTTTTTAAAGTTTAACTTTGATTACTGTTTGACTGTTGTATGAGTATTTTTTGTATTTACTACATTTTATCAAGAAAAAAATAACATTAATGAAAACAAACGGTTTCCGCTTATCGTTGTATGTGAATGATCGGAAATTAATTTCAGCGCTCCAATGCTCACAAGACGGTGACAATAAAAAAAATGATAAAATAAAATGACCAGATTTGAATGCAAAAGGCAGTACATTTTATGATTTAAATGCAATTTTTGAAATACTTAAAAAACTTGTAAAATCTTCGCAAGAATTGAGAAGCATTTGCACATCAATATGTAAACGTTCTATATGTTCCTTCAAAAATTTAAAGTATTATATCTATTATTAATTTGATTCAAGAATTATTTTTTTTACTGGAATTGTAAATATTTTTCGAAAAGGTTAAAAATTTGAAAGAATTTTAAATAAGTCGTCATGAATACAAGAAGTAAAGACTTCAAAAACAGCTCTGTTTTTTTTAAATGAAATGTTATAAAATCTACATCACATATAGTCTCCCCAGGGCTTCATCACAACTTTTTAGCGCACAACGCACTTTGTATTTGAAAAATCAGTTTCGGGATTATGAATATTTTTTACAAAAAGAACCAGAGAGTTGATCAATGCAGTAATTTGTTTATCATTATTCATTTTTTGAAATATTTTTACCTTACTTCGAATTAGTTGTATAACATCAAACTTATTACTGAGTTCTCTGTTCAATGATTCCATTAAATTTTTGATTTTAAGCATGATACTTTTAGCAAAAAACAATGAACAAATAAAATCAAAGATTAACTTTTTTTAAGCGGACTAAAGGTATAAACATGTGTTTTACTGTCAAAATCTTTATTTGTTTTAAAATACGAATTCAATTTTTTAAAACAATTCTCAGCCTTAGCATTGTATTACAAAGAACTTTATCATTTGAAAATAACGTATTCTAGTATTGGAAAGAATTTGAATTAAAATCACTGTTGTCGGCCGAAATTTTAAACTGACGAATTTATTGTTTGCGCCAAAAAAAACACAACAGATGATCGAAGAAAATAAAAAAAAAAAATTAACCAATTCGGTGCAGTCGTTCGCAAGTTATAGGCGTACATACATATCGGCGATTCATTTTTATATATGTGGATATAATTTTTTATTAATTTTATTAATAAATGTAGTTTGTCAAACTTTATGAAGGTAAATAATTATGAAAGTTACAAAAGTTTTAAACGAATTATATTGATGTAAATAAAAATAATTTTATTCGTATCCACAACTCTTACATCAGAAATTATTTAAGTTAAAATATTGTTACGGTATCGTTGTGAACGTTTTGCATTTTTTGTTGCGAATTCGTCGATGAGTTCATCCATATTGAACTTTTTAGGTCTTTCAAATTTAATCGATAGCTCAATCAGCCAATCGCACTTGTGCCATTGTACTACACAAATTATTTTTTATTACTTTTCAGTTTAGAGAACGATCTTTCTGCATTCGCTACTGTAACTGGCAATGTTAAAAATAGTTTTATAGCTAATGGCACATCAGGAATATTACTCAAAAATGATGAGCGATTTTTCATTATGCATTTAAAAAGGTTCGCTAATGGATATATTTTCTAATATATTTTTGTGAATTAAATTTCGAAATGACAGAAGCTGATGTATAAAATTGGTTGATAATTCATGAGAATAAAACTTCATTAGCTTTTGCGTTGCTTCAATCAACTCATCTTTCATCTTTTGGAGATTGACTGGGAAAAGACAGCGAAAACGCTGGCTTACTGATCTCACTCCTTCAAATCGATTGCTTAATTGTGCAATAATTATGTCAACGTAAGCATTGAAAACTTTTCATGAGCTGATAGTTCATCAAAGAACATTTTCGTTCGTTTTGGTTTTTTGTTCTTGAAATTCTGTGTATATTCCCCACCTTTTAGCTAAAACTGAAGCTTCTTGAATAAAATTATTCCTTAATCCTTCAACATCTTCAAGTGCTGTTTGCAATAACTCGGTAACATACAGTAAATCAATATTTTTTGACTGTAATTGTTTTGACACTAAATTTATCATCTCTAATAACTTGCATTCCATGACTAAAAAAATAATAAACTGAAATTTATTTATACGTTTATATGTACACATACTGTTAGACCCATCCATACTCATATATATTCGCAGCACCCGCTTAAAATAAAACTGTCAATTTTTTTAGACTGAGCGGAGCCCCCAAAAACTCAGGACCCCCCGTACCACGAGCTCTACGGACCTTCAGCTCCGCCACTGGATAGACATATAACCTCAGTATTTTTGAAGTTGGTAAAAAACGGCTTACAGAAAAAAATTGAGCAAAAGAGCGACTGAAGTTCTAGTTTTTAAAAAATTAAATTTTCCCATATTAGAAATTAAAAATTATGAATTTTAAAAGCAGATGAATTTTAGCTGAAAGTACGAAATTTGATTATTTTAAGTAACAAGTAAATCAAACATAATGTTCTTGACGTATTTTTTCTCAACTCTACATGAAACTCTTTCACAACTTCACCACAATTAATATTTCTGAACTATTTCATTGAAATAAATTTTAGATTTTTTTTGTGTACGTTTTTAGTCCCTCTGCATCAAGATATTAACCTAGTAACAAGGAAGTGCAAATATATTTAATTTATGTATTTGTCTGCAACTATGGTCGAATTGCGAACTTCTTAACAACGGCCAAGAATCGTACAATTTAGGTCACTACAAAAGACTTGTAGAAATTTAAAGAATTATACAATAGAAGCCGCTTAATTAACAGCGAATTCTGTTCAGTTTTAAATCATTCAATCATTATATTTATATATTTTATTCTGATCATATTAAAATGAAAGTAAGTAAAATTCCCTTAATACAAAAGTTTGAAGTATTGCGGAATAAAAACAGAGTTCAAGTTTTCCACAATATTAGAATGATCATCGGGAAATTTATTATCAAAGGAATAATTAAACGTTGACACAAATATTGCAACAGTTGTTTTAATCAGCAATGAAACCGCGATCAAAGAGTCAAATAAACAACAGTGATGAAAACGATGAAGAAAAAATAAGCAAACAAACGGTTGACGATATATAGAAGTGTCAAATATAATGAAAACTTTTACCAAGTTAACAAAGAGTTACGGATTTTTTGATACTTATTTAAAAGCAAAAATTATTAAGAAAATTCAGACCAGTTGAAACAATTTATAAAGAAACGGTTAGTATACAACAGTGTAAAATAAAAGTTACCCTCACTGTTTGAAAAAGTAAAGCATTATTACAAAGTCTTTTACAGGCTTAGCTTTAAAAGGTGAGATTTCTTTTAATAAATTTTTTTTTTAAAAATATGTTTAGTCCTCACAGTTCGATCTAAATCAGTTTTGACTGCAGAAGTAAAAAATAAAAGACCCACATTGTAAAAGTTTAAAGAAAATCATTAAAAAACACCATACAACATTTGTTATATAAGCTATACAGTATAAAAAAAAATTATTTTTAAATTATATGAATTCATGAATCGGTATTTTGGGTAATGCACCACTCCCACAACTTGGCATGCTTGAGACGCCCCGGAATACATTATTGATACAAATTTTATTTTTTATATACGGTAACTTCCTAGTGGTCATAGATTATTAACAAACAAATACACATATAAGAACAAAAAAAACAGAAAAATGACTAGTGAATCATACAAAAAATTGTATTATTTTTACTTTGTTTTCGCTGATTAGCAATAATTTTTTTGAATTTTAAATTCTTTGCGGGGCAACTGTCCAGTTTTAGCTTTTCATAAATGATGCAATTGCCGAAAATGGAAAAATTAATAATTTAGCTCCTGTTCTGCAAATCGATGTGCGCTTTTGTCCGTGTGCGCTTTTATCTCTGTGCGGTTTTATCCGTGTGCGCTTTTAGCCGTGTGCGCTTTTATTCATGTGCGGTTTTATCCGTGTGCGCTTTTAGCCGTGTGCGCTTTTATCCATGTGCGTTTTTATCCGTGTGCGCTTTTGTCCGATGCGTTTTTATCATGTGCGCTTTTGTCCTGTGCGCTTTTGTCCTGTGCGCTTTTGCCTTGTGCGCTTTTATCCGGTCACCCTTAAAACATACTGAAGTGAATATAGGAAATACATGTGTATATATAGCAGATGTAAAGGGAAAAACATAGCAGGTATAAAAATCAATAGGTTGAAAATGCTAATAATTAATATAAAATATAAAGTAAAACAGGAAGACAAAAAGTTAAATTTTTATATTAAACAGTGGATTATTATTATTAGGTGTTTGGTCATTTAAAATATTATTTTTATATTTATTTATATAATAATTTTCCGCAATGTTCATATTATTACCTTTGTGATAAGTGGCCAGGATGGTTACAGTATTTTCTATTGAATTTGGTTTATGTTTATTTTTAATTAAATGTTCTTCATAGGTTGATTTTTCTATTTCATTATTATTAAATGCTTTTATATGTTCTTTATATCTGCAATTAATTTTTCGCCCTGTTTGACCAATGTATGATTTCTCACAATCATTACAATTTATTTTATATATACCGCTATTTTCGTAAATATTATTATTTTTTAAATTTAAGGTGTTTATTTTATATCTTAAATTATTTTTAGTTTTGAACGCTACATTTAAACCTTGTTTTTTGAATAAATTGGTTAATTTGTATATGTTATTGTTTATAAATGTGAATGTTATCCATCCTTTATTGTTAGTAGCATTATTGACTCTTAATTTTTGTATATATTTTGATTTTGATTTTATTTTGTGAATTAATTTATCTATTATTTGTTCGTCATAACCATTATTTCTTGCCAAAGTCTTTAATATATTAATTTCTATTTGTTTTTTATTTATATTCATGGGTGTAGTTAATAATCTATTTATTGCAGTCATGAAGTAAGCATATTTATGTTGGTTTGGGTGGTTTGATGTTTTATGAATTATATTATCAGTGGTGGTTTGTTTTCTATAAATATTATATGTTAACTTATCCTTTGATTTTATTATAGTTATATCTAAGAAATTTATTTTGTTATTTTCTTCTTTTTCCATAGTATAATGAATATTTTTGTGAATTTTATTTAAATCATTTAGAATGTCATTTTCAGTATTACTATTATTTTCATCAAAAATTAGTAGTGTATCATCTACATATCTAATATAAGATTTAATATTGTATTTTTGTATTATATTTTCCATGTATATTTCTTCTAAATTTTGTAAAAAGATTTCACTTAAAATACCTGGCAAAGGTGAGCCCATAGCTAAACCATTATTTTGTATATACATGGAGTTATTAAAATTAAAGTAATTTTGTTCTGTAACAGTTTTAATTATTTGGATTAATTGATTACAAAAAATATTATTCTTTAACTTATTTACAGATTTTTTAATTATATCTATGGTTTCATTTATAGGAATATTTGTATAAAGGTTTGTTATACCATAAGAAATTAATTTAGTTTTGTTATTAATTTTTATATTTTTTAATTTATCAAAAACATCCAATCTGTTTCTAATAGTATATTTATTATTAATTGATATATTAGTTTTTAATATTTTAGTTATTAATTTTGAGATTTTATATGAAGGTGCACTAGTATAATTTATTAGTGGTCTTATAGGAGCATTATTTTTATGTATTTTTATTAAAGGGTTAAGAGTTGGTGCTTTTGGGTTCATATTTATTAAATATTTAGCTTCATTATTATTTATTATTATATCAGATTCTTTTATTATTTTCCTTATTTTTATTTGATATTTATTAGTGGGGTCTGTTTTTATTAATTGTATATTATTTTCTTTTAAAAAATTTTCAGTTTTTTGGATGATTTCATTTTTATTGACGATTACTAAACTGTTTCCCTTATCTGCTTTTACAATGACAGCATTGTTTTGTTTTAATTTATTATTGATCTTTTTAATTGTGTTTCGTATTTTTAAATGTTCTATATTTGTTTCATTTTTCTTTAAGATATTTCTGATGGCATGAGTTGCCTCAGCTCTAATAATTGTTTGATCTTCAATTGGTAATTTTTGGATAGCAGATTCAGTTTCTATAATTAAATTTTCATATTGTTTTTTGTTTTATATGTTTAAATTATATTTATAGCCCAAATTTACAGTATTAATTTCATCATTTGTTAATTGTATGTTGGTTAAGTTTATAGTTCTGGGATGAAAATTAAATTTGTTATTATCTGCAAGTTTTGGTTTTTGTTGTTTTATTAAGTTATTTAATTTCTTATCTAAAATTTGACGTTTTTTATTAATAAATACTTTAATTTTTAGATCTATTTCATCTAAATATAATTTTAATATTTCAAATTTTTAAGTTATTAGCTAGATATACAGGGTGCGGCAACGAAGTGGATCGTATTTCAAAAAATCATATCTCAGCTATAAATTACTCTAACGCGACCATTCCAGCGTTTTTAATTAATTCGATGAGACTTGTTTTTTTTTAATATTCAAAAGTTCGGCATAATGAGTGAGTGGACGTGTGAGCAACGTGTTTACATGATAGAGCGTTTTATTTTCCATGGTGATTCGTATGTATCCGCCACGCGCGATTTTCGAAATAAATTTTCTGTAGGGTTCAAAAAACCGATTCCAACCGAAAAAACTGTGCGTAAGTAGGTGAAAAACTTCAGAGAATCCGGATCAATCTTTAAAAAAAGACCAGGGTCCGTTAAAACAGTCAGAACTCCGGAAAATGTGGAACGAGTTCAGAAGTCGATTCAGAAAAGTCCATCACGTTCTGCTCGCTTACACGCAAAAAATTTGAAAATATCCGAACGAACGGTTCGCCAAATACTTCATGAAGATCTTAACTTTCATCCGTACAAAATGTTGTGTACCCATCAGATTTTACCAGGCGATTACAGCCTACGATTAACGTTTAGTAAAGTGATGCTTGGAAAAATTCAGGGTGGCGAAATTCCACTGGATTTTATTATGATTACGGATGAAGCTCACTTTTACCTCAATGGCAACATTAACAAGCAAAATCTTCGTTACTGAAGTGATTCGAATTGTAACATTATCAACGAGAAGCCGTTACACTCGCCAAAAGTAATGGTTTGGATGGGAATCGCAGTATGGGGAGTAATTGGCCCATAATTTTTCGACGAGACGGTGAACGGGAAAAGGTACCGCAAAATGCTGTCAGAATTCGTTGGACCGGCCTCGAGACGTAAGAAAAAACTGTCAAAAACGTGGTTTCAGCAAGATGGTGCCACAGCGCACACAGCGAGCGAAACGATGACGGTTCTGCAATAGCTGTTTAGGAACCGTTTAAATATGCGAGGCGCGGAAATCGTTTGGCCGAGTCGTTCGTCAGATTTATCGGCGGCCGACTATTTCTTATGGGGGTATTTGAAGTCCAAAGTTTACGTCAACAAGCTGAAAGACCTGGCAGACCTCAGAAACGCAATACGTGATGTCACGGCCGTGATATCGAGGAGTATGTTGAAAAAACTATTTGAAAACTTCGTAAAACGGATGCAAGAATGCATCAAGCAAAAAGGCCGCCATTTTGAAGATATTATTTTTCAAAAATAATTTAAAAAAAACAAGTAAGTTCATATTTTAAAAAAATCAAAAAAAAAATCCTAAAACACTTTCTCTTTGTATTATGATTTTTTAAAATACGATCCACTTCGTTGCCGCACCCTGTATATGTAATTTTAACATTAGAAGGTTAATTTTATTCTTTTTGTTATAAAGGAAGTTAATTTCATTTTTAATCCAAAATTTTTCAGCTTGTGATTTAGTTTTTATTGCTATATCAGATTTATTTTTTATTTTAACTACTGCATATTTAGGGATTATATTATTACTTATACAAACTTTATTAAAATATATGTTATTGGTAGTTTTATATAATTTTAACTTTAAATAATAAAACTTTTGAATATATATTGCCATATCGGCATAATTAAATGAGTATGTTTTAAGTTTCCTTTAAGTTAGTTTTAGCTGATGATGGGTTATGCCCGAAAACGTTTCTAAATAGGTATTTATCTAATTTATTGTTCTATATTGTTTGTTATTAAAGTTTGTTTTATTATACAGTTTTAACAAACAGGATGTATTCACCTACATTTAATCTGTTTTATGTTATGTCAAATATTGAATATTCATTTTTTTCAGTTTTTCATTCCATTATATCTTATATTTGTTGCCACTTTTATTCTTCTTCCACGACATAAGGAATAACAATTATCTAATTCAACGGTAATTTTGATGAGTCGATAAGTTCTTTTTAGTGGAGAAGTGCCGATGAATTTGCAAGGTTTCGGAACGGTTGTGTGACGTTTGCGAGATTTCAAATTCTTCGCAATATTTCACTATCAATTTATTTTCATTATAAAAAAATTAATAAATACCCAACGTACTTTATTTAATCGACGTCATTGTTATCTCCAGGTAAAAAAACAAAACATTATGTGGAAGTTACTGACGATATTTTTGGCACTATGTAGCCCGTACTTGGAGGCCAGTACACTAAAACCTATGAAGTTAACAGATAAACTTAAGGAAGCTCAACCAACAATTGATTATATCAATTCTTTACCAGAAAATACCTGGAAGGTAACGTATAAATTCGAATTTAGCTACAAATTACTTGTTTCATGAGCGATAATATTTACTATTTTAAAATTAACCAGTCTCTGCAATACTCTACAATAATTAGCATATGTAATTATATAAAAGACGCAAATAGCCGTGCAGTCGGGCGTCTTTAAATAAACAAAATAAAAATAAAAATAAAAAAACACCCATTATTCTATTCTAACATCTAATTCCTATCATTTTTCATTTATGCCGAATACAGTTTTCGGTACAGTCTCCCTTTCTCCTTCTAGCTACCGTTCAATCTCGCTTATCAACACGTTATTTAAAGTCATGGAAAAAAGTAATAAACATCAGATTAAAACGGACTCTTGAACAAAAGAAACTATTAAATTCGATGCAATATGGTTTCCGTTCTCCAAAAAGCACCATAGATCATATAGCAAAGTTACAACAGCATATTTGTGACGGTTTTGTAACGAATCAATTCACCATGCTCATAAGTTTTGACCTTGAAAAAGTCTTCGATATAATATGGAGGCATAAAATCATTAAATCGCTCATGGAATGATATATAAACGGAAATATGCTTGAATACATAAAAGACTTCCTGTCAAATAAGACTTTCCAGGTTCGTTTTGAAGATGTCTTATCCTTCCTAAAAATACAAAAAAATGGCACACCGCAGGGCTCTATAATTAGCCAAACTTTGTTCATAATTGGTATATCAGACATATCTAAAATCATAGATCCTCCAGTCAAATACGAACTGTTTGCTGACGACTAAGTGATTTATATGACTTCCTCAAATTTAGATAATTTAAATAGCATTTTACAATCTACAACGAACAAACTGCTTGATTAGGCTTCATCAAATGGGCTGTCCTTCTCAACGAATAAAACAAAAGCAATCACATTCAGTAAAAAACGAATTAAACCTCCAGATTGTAACGTCTACCTAAATAATACGCTAATTCAAAATTTCGATAACATATAAATTTTAGGATTAGAAATAGATCGAAAATTATCTTTTGGAAAACACATAGAAGACTTAAAAACAAACTGTCATAAATCTCTTAGTGCGCTAAAAACAGCTTCTCATACCAAATAGGGCGAAGATAGAAAATCTCTAAAAAATCTTTACTCAGCGCTGACTCTTTCCAAGTTGGACTACGGCTCTGTGATTTACAGTAATGCCAAAGAAAATGTCCTGAAAAAACTGGACACTGTTCAAAATTCAGCTCTAAGACTCATTACAGGAGCATTTACACCAGCCCGATTGCTAGCCTTCACGTAGAATCAAACACCGTTCCATTGCAACACAGAAGAATCTTCTCATCCCTGAAATACCATACAAAAATGACCTCAAATACAGCTAATCCTACTTACAATTCAACTATATGAGAAATACCCGAAAACTCTGAAGCCATTGGGAATACGATGCCTAAATACAATTAAAAACATCAACTTTGACACACCCGACATCGTAAAGGACATTAGATAACTACCACCATGGCATACAATCTTTCACGAAACCATAGCAGACTTAAACCGACACGAAAAAATGGACTCGTCCTTAACCAGACATATCAGAAAGGTGACTCGCTCAATTTGTCAAAATGAGTGGAATCGAATCTCCCCAATGAAAACTCAAACTACGCCGTATTAAAAACGAAATTGCCGACTGGAAAACCAACTGTTGACCAAAAAAAACAAGACGAAACAGTTATTTTCAGACTTAGAATAGGGCACTGCTCATTTAGTCACAAGTACATGCTCGACAAGGAGCCGGCGTCCATTTGTGAGGTCTGCGCAGAGACTCTCTCGGTAGACCACCTCTTCACATGCAAAAAGTAGGAAACACAGCGTGCAACCTGCGACATGGTAGGAAAATCTATACCAGAACTTCTTTACAACGATAGACTAAATTGTGAAAATGTATTAACATATCTAAAAAATGTAAATATAAGTTAACTGTTAAGATGTAATATATTCGTCGCAAATGACTCCATTGTCGAACAACAATAAATAAATCTATTCAAAAAAAAAATTTTCGGTACAGAAGAAACGCAATCACCAACAAAAAAAAAATAATGTCTTCAGTCATAGTAATAAAACAGATAGGCAAGAATCACTTTTTTACTTAAATTTAACAAAAAATAAATTATTTGAAAACACTGTATAACATTTTTGTTACTGAAAAAAAAACTAGTATTTTTTTTTTTTTTGGACGCGCCAACACAGGACATTTACCCAACACAAAGGACTAACAAATAATGAAACGTAGGGACTTGAAAGTTATATCAGGAAGCGATCAGAAACAGAAGAAATGAAGGCAGCCAATACAGGAACAACAGAAGGAGAAGGAAGAGCAAGAATGTAGTGGGCACAGTAAGGGGTCGGGAGGCCAAGGCCAAGCAAATTAGAATAAAGGACTGCGCGTTCTGAGGACATAGATGAGCATTCGAATAGGAGGTGATTTGCATCACGGGTCAAATTTAAGATAGGAAGATAAAAGGGACACAAGGGAGACTGAATAATATTAAAACGAAAGAGGGAAGCTGGAAGCAGACTGTGATTAAAGCGGAGGCGAATTATGGAAGAAATAACAGAACGGCTGATGCAGGGAAAATTATTAAACCAGGAAGAAGTGGGTGGAGAGGGTTGTATAGCAAGATAAAAGGAGTTATGATTGGAGAAAAGAGAAGACGGATAAACATCAGTCCAAAAGTCATGGTGAAAACGATAAGAGAGAGGACAAAGGCATGGGGGGGGGGATCTGTCTATGAAACGGCCATTTACTGCAGCTAGACATGCCAAAGAATCAGCAAGATCGTTACTAACGATACCGCAGTGGCCCGGAATACAGGTCAATTAGGATAAAACGGGATGTTAATAAATTATGAATTAAAGAACGAATATAAAGGGATAATAGGATTGGACGAAGGTTTAGGGAAGGGAGATGAGACGGCTAATAAAACGCTTTTCGAATCAGAGCATATGATGAATTTCGATAAATTGGATGTTGAGGATATAAAAAATAGCCATGGATTCGGCTAAAAAGATAGAAGAAAAGGAAGAAAGTTGAAAAGACTCAGAATAGTTGATATCAGAAAGAACAGAAGCAGCTCCGACACCTGAAGCAGATTTTGAGCCATCCGTAGAAACCATGCTGTGAGCTGGAAAAAGTGAGTGTAGAGTTTGGTTAAATGGAGAAAACGACAGTTCTAAGAAGTTGTAAGTGAAGTACGGGGATTTGTTATAGGAGAGGATAAAGTGAGAAAATAGGACAAGTCGGGAGGATATGTGTGAAAGAATTGGAATTTTTCTATGTCCAGAATATATCGATAGGAATTCACGAGTTTCGAGTGAGGAATATGAAGACGTTTAATCATAAATCTTTCATCGAGATAAAGTCTTTTAATAAATAAATGAAGGAAGCCAGTTTCGGCCAGGAGAGCAGGAGTGGGAGAAGAATTCAGAGCACCAATACAGAGGCAAAGACAAGAGTTTTGGATGCGATCAAGTTTGGTAAGGAGGGATTTGGGAGCACTAAAACTATTATTCTAGCAATATGTTCAGAGCATTTTGTTTTATTCGATACAAAAATTCAAATTGAATTATTATAAACTAAAAGCGATGCTTATTTATCGCAGACGGAAATCTCAAAAAATCTAGAAACGATTGAAGTGATTAAAAACTCGATAGCACTTTATCTTTTAAATAATCTCAAATTAATTCGTAATATTTTTTTAGAACTACTATTATTTTACGATTTTTTTTTTTTTTTTTTTAAAAAGTTGTGGTTCTCACAGGGCAAGTATGCTCGTTGTGTGAGTGCTCGGCACTCTCATTAACGTTTATTCGAACTACAAAATTACAATTATTCTTGCTTATCCTATACATCATAATATTAGTCGACATAAGATTATATAAATTATAACATAATACACATATGCAAATACGTACACACACCGTAAATACTCATCTGCATACCGATACATGAAGGCAGCCAAATATCCTCAAATGTGTACGTGCATATGAAAAGGGCCCACATCACCGATATGGAGTTAAGCCCAGTACGGTATACTAGAGAAAATTTCTGATCGATCTAGACCTCAAGGAACCTTCTAAGTACAAAACTCACCGAGATATTTGCATTTGAAGTTGAAATTTGAAAGTTGCAAGTTTGAGGAAAATTTGAGTAAAACGATTTCAAAGTTTTTTTTTACTTTTTTTAAAATTTTTCAACCAGATTTACCTGAAAACGGGTATAACCTACTAAAAGGAGTAGAATACGACTACATACAACTTTTTATTTATTTTTTTCAATTTCGTATTGCCTTCAACGCCTAGGAAGCAACTTCGACAAAGTGGGACCTTTTTCTTTTTTTGATTTTAAATGAAAATAACTGCTCTCAAATTGAAAATAATATCAAGGATTTATGACAAAAGGATGAAATCAACTTTTATTATAAAGTTTATGAAACAAAAACATTACATTAGGCACATAATTCGTTTTTTTTATTATAAAAAAAAAAAAAAAAAAAAAAATATTTTTTTACAATCTACGTTTTTTTAAATGAAATTTTTTCTCAATTTTTTCATTGATGATTTTTCTTCGCTACAAACTTTTTGGACTTTTTCACCGGCAGTTTTTCTTTAATAACTTTTTTCTTAGGCGGTTCTTCTTCCTCTGATTTTTCCAATAATTTTTCCTTCTTCGATTTTTCTAAAGTGGGATAAGGACACAAAATATTTTTGTTTTTTACTCCGATGACATACTTTCATATTTTCTTGTAAAGATACAGTTGTCTCTGCTCAGTTAAAAGAACCGGTGGGATTATTTCTGGCAGAGTCGGCGTAGGTGGGTTTTCGGGCGTTGTGGCGCTAGTACCAGGTGTTTCCAAGGTGGTCAGTACATGAACAAATGATGTAAATTCGTCCGTAGAATTTTCCTTGAATTTCATTAACCCTGGACTGGAACTTTCAACAAGGAAGTGGCCATATTTCGAAATGTTAGGTATCTTCTGGGCAGAAAAGTTATTTTCAAAAAACTCCGACCAATTAAACGTCGTCACATTTATCTCGCCACGCTCATCTCCCACAGCGATGACTGAAATAGCATTACTTCGGTTTGTTGATAGTACGAATTTCATCTTCCAATTCTATGATTATAGAAGGGAATGTATTATTTTGGTAGTTACACACGACTAAAGTATTATTTTTAAATTACTCAAAACAGATATACTCTTTAAAATTTCCAACTTTCATCGGAAAAATAATAATCATTTTACTCAAAATAGCGCGGAGCAGAATTCTAGTTTTGATCGTGATAATAATTCTTTGTTAGCATAGTGAAGGGGAAACGCACATTGGACAGGCAGCAGTGTTATACACGACAACATGACGTGGCATCGTATACGCTAACCAAAACATCGAACTGTGTAATTTCAATAATTATGAGAATGAGAAAACCGCGAAGTGGTAGCTTAAAAATTGTTTGTTGGCAATTTCATAAGTAAAATTATACCTCAATTAACATTTAAAATATGTAATTTCAATAAATCTACATGAAAAATGCTCAAAAATGATGAAATTTTACGGATCGACAAAGTGGGACCTTTTTCTCATAACGCTTGCAGCGCACCTAGCGGCGAACGAAGAACTTACAAGCCGCAACACCGGGTCAGATCGATAGAGTAGAGTATAGGGAACAAAAATACATCGAAATTGAAAAATTGAATTTTTCGACCTTATTCGACTAAAATGCGATTATCTCGGAAACTAGAACCGACAATATGGGCCCTTTTCATATGCACGTACACAAATACAAAGAAAAATAAGAAAATAAAGAAAAGAAGAAAGAAGAAAAAAAAACAATTACGGACGAAAACAAATAAATAAAAAGAGAACAATAAAAGAAAAGGGAACATCAATTTTAGGTAGAAGTATATATCTTGGCAAAGCAATTTCAGCAGATGAAAAATCTATCGTTAGAGAAAATTTTTGGAAGGTTCAACATTAGAATTTTTTTTTCCTTTATTTTTGAAGTAAAACTTCTTTAGACGCGATTTTAAATATTATACTTGAGTGAAACGTCTTTTGAGTTGATTGAATGTTACAATCCCCCACCTTCCATAAATCCGGTAATTCTAAAACATCCCTTAAATTTTAGCATCAATTTCTTCCTCTCCCATCTAATCGCATTCCATCCCCCTCTAATGAATATACCTTTAACAGATCTACCTCTGTTTCAGTTAAATATAATAAAGAAAATTCTCCCCTCCTTAACTTAACAAATACTAAGAAACTTTCCTTAGATACACCCAATTCTTCTTCCTTTGCTTCTTCTCCTGTAATTTTTTTTTTTTTTTTTGAGACTTAACGCCTTAATAGACCGTACTCCATCGGTAATTGAAAATATCCCTACAGCCATTAGACATGCCTCAAATAACATCGTCTTCTCTTCGTTCTTTGTCGATTCTCTATCTTGCTTCCCTTTAAATAATATTCATTCTATTTAAGTTCTCTTAAAATCACTGAAAAAAATGGAAAGATTAAGAGCTGTCTTCCTCTTTTCTTTTTCCTTTAACTCTTCTCTTCGTTCTCGTAATTTCTTTTCCACTTATACGTTTATTTACTTCTCTACTGATATTACAGAACATCTGAGCCAGTTGCCCGAATACATAATTTTAGCTTTTAATATTCCATTTTTCGTTTTCCTTTTATTAATTAAATATATCGTCGGTGTTACAGTAACCATAACTACTTTTGGATACAGGTATATTTGCTTTATCCTGATTTTCTACAAATGTATTCACGTTGAGACGTCCTACGCTATTTCTGAACTGGGCTGTGGTTACAGTATTATTTGCTGCTTTACGCGAAGTAATATCACAAAATGTATTACTGCTTTCTGAGCTAGACACATATCAGCTTTAGCAATTCAACAGATACTAACACTATATTATCTGTAATAATATATTTTAAACTGCCCTCTTCCTCTGCATCTTTTTCATCCGGGAAGCCGGGTTTGCTCTAGTTCTCTTTCTTTCTTTACCTTTCAGATTCCTCCCTCGGCTTACATCTTTTTATTTTACAATTTTTTCCAGCTCTTTTTCATTGTTAGCTGAGATATTTCATTTCTTTTTTAATATTATTCTTTTAGTTTAACTTCATATTCGCTCAACCTTTTACCGTTTCTAAAACGTTACTTCTCTCTTTTCTCTTGTTATTTTCACTTTTCATCGCCCTGATGCTCCTAACGGTCCATTATGTTCAATATATTGCAATGAAATTGTTGTAATCTTAAGACCAATAGAAATTCATTACCGAGTTTATTATATCTCTGCGATACCCGATATTACTTTAATCTCAGAAACTTGGCTTTGGACAGACACAAACATTAATGTTAGAACCTTACGGCTGGTCAAATTCGATTATAATGACGAATATGAGGGTTCTGCTATCTTCGTTAGAAATGGCATTCCTTTTCCCACGTATAATGTTTCACTAAATCTTCCTCCTCTTCTAATCAACCTAACATCGTTTATATCTCTATCTCCTGTAACCTTTTTTGTCCGCTTAACTTGATTTTCATTTATGTTCCTCCTAACTATGATCTTCGTCATTTCCCTCTTTTTTCCTTTTTCAATTCCATTCTACGACCGTCTATCATGAGAGATGATTGGAATGCTCATTTTCCATTAAGAGGGTAGAACGCCTATAAAATCAATGGTATTCTATACTTTCGATATTTCATTATCCTTAATGATCTCTGCCCTACTTATTTTAACAGTCCGTTTATTTTAAGCTTCTTTGATTTGACCTTTTTTTCTCCTACCTTTGGTTTTAGCTACAACTGGAGAACCCTTACGGATTTTTACAGTAGTAATCATGTCCCTATTTTAATAACCCTTTTGAATGTTCCTTCTCCTAATTAATTCAGGCCTCTTTATTCTATTCCATGGGATTTATCTAAAACAAATTAAACTCTGTTCCGCTCTCTAGTAAATTTTTCGCTTCCTAATATTCAACCTATTTCTAATCCCATACGTGTTTATAACTCCTTTCTGCCATGTCTGCTCTTAGAGTTTCCTTTCTATCCCTCCACCGTTTATCCTCCGTTCGGCATAGTACATACTTTTCTCTTTGGTGGAATTAAACGTGCAACGCTGTATTTGATCATAGTCAAGAAACTTTAGACCCAAAATTTTCTTGCTCGTAAACGGGCAAACACAAAAGCTCGGTATATACTGAACGCTTCAAAGAAGTCTCAGTGGAAGAATGTTATTCTTCTTTGTCTGAAAAATGACTAGGGAGCTTTTAAATTCCCATCTTCTGTGCATCCTACCAATTCCAGCATTCTTGTTGATAGCCTATTACCTCTTATTGATTCTGCTGCTCCTGTTCACGTTTCTAGTTTTGATGAATTGTATTCCTATTCTTTTCCATAAAATTTTTCTCCTCACTTTTTAACTTCATTTCAATTTCCGTAAAAGTTTTCTCCTTACGCAAGATTTCCTCAGCATCCTGTATCAGAAAATTATTTAAAGGTGTAATGAACAAGCGTCTTGTTTGTCCTTTATTCAAAAGCATTACATCTTAGTTTTCTTTATCGATACTTCCTGTGCTTTTGATAATGTAATACGCACCGGACAACTCTAAAACAAGAATGTCAGCAATTAACATTCTAGTTCAACTTTTTTTACTTATTATTAATCTCATGATGAATGGTTCTACTCATCTCTCTTCTCCATTTTCCTACGCTATAAGAAAGGTTTTTTGTGGTCTCCCTGAAGTCTTCTCTTAGTTCTACTCTTTTCAATATCTACACTATTAGTGTTGCTTCTCTTCCTTTGAATTCCTTCTTTTTATTGTTTTCTGACGATATCCCGCTTTTCTCTTCTTCCGCCGGTATTATAATTTCCAATAAAGGTCTTAAGCCGTCTCTTATTTCACGGGATCGTTCTCTGTCATCAATCCACCTTTCCATTCCTTCTTTTCAGTCTTTTTCTATTGTATTTACACTTCGTCTTCATGATTGTGCATTGATTAATCTATCCTCGAACAATACAGCTCTTCTTTATATTATTTGCTTCTACTATCTTGGAGTTTTCTTTAACAGTCAACTGATATTTTCTAAGTATACCTTTCCATTTTTGCTACTAAAAGGCTAAACGTGTTAAAAGTTCTATTCCCAACCAAATGGGTTGGCGGTCCTTACATACTTACCACCTTTGGTATAAATCCATTATCAGTTCCAAATGGCACTACTGTTCTTTTATATATGGTTGTACTTCCAAACTCCGCCTGCTCAAAATAGATATAATCCAAATTCGTCTTGATGCTCTTAAATCCTCTCCAATTTCAACAATTCATGTTAAAACTAATATGCCATCCCTGTCTTTTCTCGGATCTTATTTAGGCTATCACTACTTCATTTCTTTCATTCGCCACCTCCACTCTTTTTCATTCCTACCTTTCCATTTGTATAAATTGGCATTTTACGCTTCAGAGAATCGCCATTTTAGCTTTCATCTCTCTCTGTCTTAGTCTATTTTGGCATTAGGTAATCTCATGTAAAAATTTCCCATACTTTTTCTTTAGCTTTGTCGATGTTCTCCACCCTCCTAAAGTATTCTTTCTACCTTTACTTTCGTTTCCCTTCCTCGAGCAGCCGTTTAAACACGAATTCTACAACACCATTAATTCATTTAAAAATTATCGAACAATAACAGTTATTGTTATGGTTTAAATTTTAGAACACTACATTGATAAACATTTAAAAAATTATGTGGAGGCCGTCGCGATAGCCTAGTGGCGTGAACTCTTGATTGTTGAAATAGTGATCAAGAGTTCGATTCCCAGCGGCGGCCAAAAAGAAATATACTGATTTAATTTAACGAATAGTTAGTGGTCAAATGGTATTTACAACCAGGACAGGTTTAAAAAAAAATTATGTGAAAAAAAACAAATTACTCTATGAAAATCAACCTGGTTTACGAGAAAAAACATCCACGATAACATTATTGAGAATGATCGTAAATATACAGGACTATCAATAGGAAATCAATTTTTAATTACATTTATTGACCTATCTAAAGCGTTTGATTTAGTTGACCATAAATTATTGGTCAAGGACTTAAAAAATCTGGGCATTAAAAATAATCAACTTTAGTGGTTTAAGAATTACATAACAACTAAGAAAAGTATGGTCAAAATCTCCTGGAATAACAGTAATGAAGAAACTATTCAATATGGAGTAGGTCACTTGACCCCTATACTTTTTTTTCATTTACACTAACTCGTTACAAAAGCATATTAAAAATGCAAAGGTATTTTTGCTGATGATATTGCCTTTTTAATGGAACACAAAAATTTAGAGATGGCGGAAAAATTATTACAAGAGGATATAGATAGTTTCAGTAAATGAACACATGGTAGAAGGTTATGTATAAATATAAATAAATCAAAAATATTACACATTCGGAACAGTCCTAAATATAAGATACGCGACCCGCGAATTGTCCTTCATAATAACGATTGTCTTCATGAGCTTCATGTAAATAACAATGCCCGTTTATGTTTTTATGTTTTTGTCCCCCACAGACAAGTTGATGGCTTTTCTGTATTTCATTGTTTTCATTTTTTCTAGTCGCCTCTTTTCCAACCATAGGTGTCCTTCAAATAATTTTTCCTACCTTCCAGATCACTCATCGATTTTATCATTCTACGCATATACGGTCATCTATTTTCTTTCTTCTCGCTATTCCATCTATATTGATGTGCTTAAGGATAATGAGATTGCGAATTTTTTGGCTGGAGTTACTGCTTCCCCTCGCTCCTTCTTTAAAAAAAGTTCCACCCTATAATCTTATGTCTGGTGTAAAAAATTCCATCTTAAATTTTGAATAGATATTTAGTCTTTCTCTTTCCATAACGAATATTTCTTTTATCTACCTGCTCAACCTAATTTTCATTCTATTCCTAGTTCCTTCAGTTTTCTTCGCTTCCTCGTTCTGTTACTATTTCTATTATTCTCTTGTATTTTAATCATTCTATTCGGTTATACTTTCCCGTGTTTCCTCCCCAAATTGCCCTCCTCCTCCCGAAAGAAGCAGTGGTATGCAACGCTGATCACATCTTCTTTGAATGTTCATTCCTTATGTCGCACATTGTATTTTGCGTTCTTACCTGTCGAAACTCAAGTTCCTTATTCCTTGTTGCTTATCTTATATTGTCTTTCCCCTCACCATCCATCATTCCAGCTATTTATTCTCTTACATTATCAAAATCTGACCAAATCATCATTTGACTGCCGGGCTCTTTCTTCCTTTCCGTTTCTAGGTCTATGCCCCTGGTCACCGTCAAAACAAAAAACGTGGATAATGCAAGAAACTTCAAAGAATATATCACCAAATAAACTCGTTAAATACGAATAGAAAAAGAACGATATTAGAACCAAAACAAACTTATTCATATTATGTTTTAAATGACACAGAGCCATAAGTTTATAACTCCCTAAATGTGGCTGACTAATTTTAAATCAAAAAAAGAAACCCGTCCCATCGAAAATATGAATACATAGTCGCGTCGAAGAACTGCACAATGAAATCTAACATTTTTCAGTAATTCCTTTGCATAAATAAGTATCGTTAAATTATGATACTGCGATAAATTTTGCAAATATTTTCCACTAAATTTTATTCGCAAATCTCAGATAGTTAAACGTACCATAAATTTATAAACAAAATCAATACCAATAACCTTTAGAACCTACACTAACGACTAAAATTTTTTCAGGCTGAATTATCTTTTGATGCCGAATCCACCGTGGGCGAATTTATTAATTCTCGATTAGGATTGAAAGATATTTCAAATGGACTTGCTGAAGATCGTACAGACTTCTCGAAATCAATAGTAAACTTCCAAGCATCAGGAGATTCGGATAGTGATAATTTCACTTTACCGGAATCGTATGATGTGAGGAAACGATATCCAGAATGCGTTAATACGGCAGCAATTAAAGATCAAGCTAACTGTGGCTCGTGTTGGGTAAGTGCTTATGATAAGAATAACAGCGCGACAACTTTTATGGCCAAATGAACGGTATTTGTTCAGGCAAAAAAAAAAAAACTTACTGTAGTTTAGTTTACATATTTCCTTTGTTCTTTTTCAATTAAAACGCTTTAAAAAAAACAAAAAAAACGAAGAATGTAACTGGTTATTGCTATAGTCATTAAGCTAGGCCGTTTAAGGTTAACCAGCGCTGATTCGTTCTGTACCCGCTGACTAAGATTCTCATGGCAATACCATAAAATTCATAACCTTGAACAGGCAAATTTTTTGAAATGTACTATGATGTGTAACTGTTAGTTGATATCTATTTAATGTGTTCCGCTCCATATGTATTTATTATACCGAAAATCATATGCATACAAATAAAGCAAACGCATTAACTTTTTAGGCAGTATCCATTTCTTCAGCATTGAGCGATCGATTTTGCATACAAAGCCATGGCAAAATATCTGTAAACCTGTCAGCTAATTATTTCACAGCTTGTTCAGAAGAAAATTACGGTTGTGATGGAGGCTACATGAATAAGGCGCACGATTTCCTCGTTACAAATGGATTAATTACAGGAGGTGACTATGAATCAGACGAGGTAAATTAAAACGGAATACAAAATTTATACTTACTAATTAGTGTCACAATTGTTACGTAATAAATCGTAAATTTTCTTAATCTTAAAAGTGTTGAAACTAAAAAAAATAATTCAATATGCAGAAAAATATTAATTTTTTCAGAAATAACATAAACGATATCAGTCTGCTTTTTACCCCAGCTTCTTTTTTTTATCTTTTCCTACTGTTTACTGTATAACCACCTCGCAAAGGAATATGATTTCTCTTTTTCTTTTTAATCGTAATGTCCTCCAATCAGTAAAACGTCCCCTAGTTTTCATATTAGTTGAAAATGTAAAGAATAATAACATAGTTACGTATGTAATTATAGACTTTGAAAGGTGCTAATGGTGTCTTTTCTTTTTTCCATTCTATCTGTAATTCTACGTTAATTACATAATTTACCGATGCGTGCAGCAATTGCAGTATACCAAACGCTTTCAAGCTATTGGTAAGTCTTATAAATTTAACCAATAATATCAAAAAATAAATAAAACCACCAGAAAATCATCTCAAGCCACTTACGAAAGTCTATTACAGTTCGTCTAGAATCGGCATGAAGAGAACTGAAGAAACAAAGAAAAATCTATCGGGCCATTTAACAATATTTAACGTACTGTTATGTACAAAATGTTATCTTGGTATGGTGTAAAAAACGTTTTTTGAGCTAATAACATTCAGATGAGACTCTAATGGTAATGCCCAATAGTGAACGCCAGCCATTAAGAAACAAGCTTAAACCAAACGAGATAACAATTTTGTTAAAACCAAACAAATGAAGTTATATGATGTACATTTTGTCAGGTCTTTAACAACAATTAATCAAAACCAAATATTTAGTTGTATCACTACACTCCTTTTAAGAGCTTTCGGACATGCATATTTCTTTATCTATCGTCTTCAGCACTGTAATGATAACTTTTTGTTACTAGAACATTTTTAATAATAGAAATTTACTAATCGATACTACATTATTTCTTCTCATTTAAGAATTAGCGTTTCTAAAAATACATATATTAGACGAGTAATTAATCAAACTAAGTTATTCAGTAATCTTTGCCAAAAGATCATTTAAGTATAAGTGACCTAAGAAAATTATTTGATGTAAATCTAATGGAAGTAAAATTTTACTAACTCTGGGAGAAATATATGTTAAAATAACTCAGAAACTTCCATCTTAACTGCAATTATTTTTAATGATACATTTAATATATGGCTAACCCAAGGGCATCGCCAGCCGATGAGTCGGGGGAGGGGGAGATGGTAGAAAGAGGATATGGGTTACCGGAATAATAAAATTTATAATTTTTAGTAAAGGCTTAATAGTTTATTAAACAAAAATAAAATCTTAATTAAAACATAATTTTCGTGGGTTTCTGGCAAAAATTTTTATAATAAAATTATAAAAGTCTTCCAAATTGTCCATAATTACACGCCTATGAATACTCATCATGGCCAGTTGATTAAAAAGTTTCAAGGCTCCAGGAAGAAATGTCCCCCTTGCCTCCCTCTGGCAACGCCAATGAGCTAACCCGAAATGTGATAACTTGGATAACTTTTATTGTGCTTTTTGTTCATGTTTGTATCTCTCTCTACTAACATGTTTTATGCATAGCTCTAATGAAGCTGGGAATGATCAGATAACCTTTATTAAGCTGTTTATTTTAATGTGTATACATCTAATGTGTTGCATTTGTTATATTGATCGGGTTGATTTTTAAAAAAGTTCAGTAACTTCTCCTTTTTGATACAACTACAATGTGGCTTCCCGATTAGGTTAGTACTGGTAAGAGCACCTCATATTCTACTAGAAGAAGTCATGTCATTGTCATAATTACACAGAGCCGCTGTGAGTTTGTTTCTCGCTACGAATGCTAAAAAATGTAAAACTTATGCTTGCAGCAGTGAGCGGTAGGTTATTGTTTTCAGCTGGCCACTGCCTCACATCTCAAAAAATAGAACCAATCATTTATTTACTATAAACATATTGGAAATATTTTAGAATTATCAATACTTAAATCTCCTAATTACAACAAAACAGCAATTTTTAGAGTAATAAATAAATATTAACATTCTATGAAATGGTAAATTAACGTACTGATATTTTTCAATATTACTTTATACATTTTTTTACAATAATCAATAATTTTAAATAAAACATTTTATTAATACTTCTTTTTTCGATGGAAGAGACTTATATACATCGCCCGTTGTAATATTTGTCGTCTGTTCTATGTACATTCAAGTTTTCTGATAAAAAAAGTTTAATAAACAAATTCTATTTAAATAAATATATACATGCATTTTTCTAGGGCTGTCAAACATACCAAATTAGACCATGCGGTTATTATGACACGTTACCTTGCACAAGTTCATCAGCATTAACACCAAAATGCAAAAATACTGCTTGCAACAATGAATTTTATGGCGCTACCTCTGATGATAAAATATTTAAAGGTACGTTGTTGAGCAAAATGTTAATATTTATTTGCTTTAACCTTAACTGCTCCATAATACTAAACATTACGAATGAAAGCATCATCATTATTTTTATATGCTGCAGAAAACACCGCGTAAGGACTCATTTGCATTTTCAGATCTGCCATGGCAGCACACTATCTTACTAACTCTAATAAATAATTCTATACTACTATTTTTGGTAGAGCTTCGCTCGCGTTAAAAATAATAATCTGTCTACTATATTTGAAAATTGTGCGCACATTTTTTTCTGTTAAAACATAAAATCACCATGAAAATAAATTTTTATAATGATTGTGTCATTAGCGAGCTCATTTTAAAATGTTTAGTAAATGTTAGTGAAATTCTTAGATTAAGTGGTTCTCATTTCAAAAAATTATTTTTTTATTTTTTATATTTTTATTTTTTATATTTTTATTTTTTAATTTTACTCTTTTTTGTTTTTTTTTTTAGGTTTAAAGTAGAACGTAAATGTTTTAAATGCAATGTGTAGAATAATTTTACACATCAAATTACTATTTAAAAACCACCTATTATAAAACGGGGTCAGCGAAACATAATGTTTCATACGTTGAACATTTTTTATGTTAACTTAAAGATAACTATAATTTACACTTACATACACTAAATTCAAAATAAATATTTCCAATCGTTAATTTATAACGGTATTTATCAAGTAACATTTCGATAAATGTTCATATTTCAGTGCTTGAGAATTTTTTGGTGATATAGAGAAATGGGTCATCCTCTTTTAGGCGGGATCTTTTAGGCGTGAATCTTTTTAGCGGAGACTTTTTTGGACATGGATTATTTAAGCGGTAGCGAGTGACCGTTTTTACTTAAATCTCTTAACGAATTACCTGCAGTGATTTTCACGTATCATCTGCTAAATATTATTATTTGTGTTAGTGAAAAACATGGGTTACCAGATTTATTTCTATGTCACTAGCGAACATTCATTAACTCAAAATATACCGTTCCTCTATACGAATTTAGTTTTTCTGCGTACTTAGTATAATATACATTGATTCACAAAATACACGCTTCATTTAATTTTTTTTTAAATGGGCTCGGTGTTAACACTAACCCAACTACATGGACTTAGATCACCTACTCAGATTCTGAGGCGATCGGAGATAGAAAGTATAAAGGAAAGAAAGAGGGGAATAACGGCTGGAGATGGGAAGGAAAGGATAAAGGAAGCATTGAACGGGGTAGGAAGATCCAACGCCAAAAATTCGGCGTATAGATGAGAGCACTCAGGAAAAAGAGCAGAGCATTCAAAAGGGATATGGTTGGGGTCGCATATAAAGGGAGGATCAATTGAGTAGAGAGGGCAAAAGAGAGAAGGGGAAAGAGAAAAAGGAAAACGAGAAAAGGGAAGGAGGGAATAACCAAGTCTCAGTCTGATTAAAGAAACAATAGCCGAGCGCCGAGAAAAGGGAAGAAATTGGTACCAAGGCTGTGAATTGCGAGTAGGCTGTAGGAGGAGGTAGAAGGAGGAGCGATTGGCAAAAAAGGAAGGGTAGATGTCAACCCACAGTCTGGTATGGAGACTTACGGAGAGGAAAAGGATGTCTAAGGCAGGAAAATGCGGACGGAATGGGCCACTGAGAGACGAATTTTATTAGATCATCAATGAGAAACGGTTTTTTTTTTTTTGTCTGGAATTTCTGATAGTGGTAAATGGATAATGTAGAAATAAATTTAGTAACCCTTGCTTCTCGCTAACACAAATGATGACGTTTAGCGGATGATACCTGAAAATCATCATAGGTAATTCGTTAAAAGGTCTGAGTAAAAACCCTCGCTCGCTACCACAGAAACGATCCACGCTCAAAAAGTCTACATCAAAAAGATTCACACCTAAAAGAGCTTGTCCCAAGGATAATCGCCCCTTCCTGAAATTTTTTCAAATTTCGAAAGTTTCATTAAAGAATAGAAATATGATTTTATTACTTCCAAATCTGATTATATTATTAAATTATGATAAAAAAATATGGAGCTGATAATTACAAATTATGATTCAACTTCTTTTAAAAACACAAAATGATTGAATAAAGTATTTATCTTGTATTCACGTTTGTTAATAATACAAATTATCTTTCATATCACTATATCAACAACGATACATAGCTTTTTGAAGCGACATTACCCGTGCCTTCACTAAAAGAACCGGGTCAGGTATTGAAAAGAAAACCGAATCAATTATGACAATCAGATTGTTTCCATTAATCAGGCTCAAAAACATTGCAATTCCATCTACAAATATATACATCAACACAAAAACTCTTACACAGCTTTAATCACTGATAACACATTGTATACATGAAACGTGCTAAACAAATTAGCGCTAAGATCCATTTATAATTAAAACTATCACGTTTCAAAAACGTTGAGAAAAAGTAATCGTAGTACCAAAATCTTGCGCAGTAAGTAAACTTTAGCACAAGAAATTAAAATCATGAAAAAGGCGACCTTATTAACCAAATTTAAACATCCAAGAGATGAACAAGGAATGATATTCCCGACATCTCGCTATACACCATCCGGGAATATTTTATGCCATTAAAAGACCAGGTGAGTAGTTCTTGAATGTAAAATAACTGTTCTATGAGTAAGTGGGGAAATAGAATAGTAATTTTCCTAGAATATGTCAAAATAACAGTTGTGTGTTATCGCTAATGATCGCGCTATAGCCGGTGAGTGATCACAAAATAAACGCTCGCAGAGTTAGAAACCATGCCAACAAACTACTGCTAACTGATGTATCAGTGACAATTTTGAATTACATAATAATTCAGCATTTATAAACAGCGATGGCAGTAAAACAGCTATCACCAGTAAATATACTACTAACCCCGAATTCGGTAATACAATTAGCTGGAGACGGCAAGTTCATATATTGAACAAATCAGCTGTAATAAAGCCACACGAATACCAAATATTTACGCATCTTGAAGATCACATATATGCAAATTGCAAAAGTAAAGAGAATACGAAAGAGAAATTAATGGAGAAAGTGATAAACTGCAAGGGCAAGGAGAAAACGCAATCAAAGAAAATAGGGATAAAATGCGAAGACCAAAAACTACCACTTACAAAAACATACCGAATAATCTAGTAATACTAGGTACATAATAATAAAAGAGAGTGTAAAATATGGAAACATGAATTTTTATAATCTGCAACAACGTGTCGAGGAAAGAAACAAACCCATCACGTCTTTCCTCGCATCTAATCCAAAGTTCTATAGGAAAAAATTGCTTCAATATGTAATTTGTTATCGAAATATAAAATCTTCCTTCTACAATAATTGTTAATAAAAAAATCACCACTTATTTGAATAAGTAACATGAGTAAACACAATACATTTACAATTATAAATATACTCATATATAATTGTATATTTCTGCACCATGTAGATATCAATAAAAACCACTGAACCTCCGCGTACTTAATAAGTAATAAAAACTTACACAACAAACTAGGACGTATTTGCCATTGATCTATAAAAGTATGCATCACATGAATATGTATGTAATAAATTATCTAGCAAGAACGCACAGTCTATTAAACACAAACAATGATGAGTGTGCAGCATACATTAGAGAAAAAAAATTATATTTAAATATAAGCTTTTAACAACAGATAAATCTATTAATATTTATTCCGTGAAAGTTAAAATCACTGCATTAGTCTTATCAAAAATTATTTTTCTAGCGAAAAGTTATAAACAGCTACCCAACAACGAACTGGAAATCCGTAAAGAAATATACACAAATGGACCAGTCGTAGCCGGCTTTACAGTTTATTCTGATTTTATGTTTTACAAAAAAGGTAAATATGAAAAATTTCAATAGTGCCATCTTATATGTGAACTCAAAAATAATACTTTTTCTTTCTAGGTATTAAAATTTACATATTTATAATGTTCAATAAATAAGGAAATAACTTCTTAGTTAACATATTATTTAATTATATAATAAAAATGGCACAATAAATGTTCTTCATCTTACGAACCAAACTAAACATTCTGTCATCCTTATTACAACAGAGTGGCTATATTATCAAATCCAAAAAGAACAATAAAGATATATATATATATATATACAGGGGCGGATCTACTTAAGGGCTTTTTGGGCTGCAGCCCAGGACCCCGTGGATACAAAGGGCCCCCAGCCGCCATTGAAAACAATAGACGATCGATATTGTGAAGTAAAAAAAATAATATCTAAAATTAAAATTCAGAGATATATTTAACGCTAATTTTTCAAAATTATTTTTACGATCATCCTGCTTCAGAATCTACTTTAAGGGGTTGACATTTAACCTAACTGTAATAAAATATTTTTCAAAATCAATATAGTACATATTACATATATATCAGCAAGAGCGTCGCCAGGCAATGAGCCAGGGGGAGGGGGCAAGATGATAGAAAGAGGATATGAGTTATAGAAAAAATAAAATTTATAAGTTGTAAAGTCTTAATATTTTATTAAACAAGAATAAAATCGTAATTAAAGTATAATTTTCGTGAAATTGTCCATGATTACGTGCCTATGAATACTCATCATGACCAGTTGATTAAAAAATTTCAAGGCTTCAGGGGGGCAGCTGCCACCCCCCCCCCCCTCCGCCGCTGGCAACGCCCATATATATCAGTAAGGTATTCCGAGTAGGATCAAGAGAAAATAAAGCGACCTGTAAAAAATAACAAAATAAAAAACTGTTAATTAGACAAGCATGTAAGCTTAGTTTATAGTCTTCTGCTTATTAAGCAATTCCGAATTCTCGGCTCAGCCACCTGGTGGTCCTTCTCTTATATGTCGTCAATTACTGCTAATGTCAAGCACACACACATACGCATGGAATTGTTGAATTTGTGTTCATTGCGCGAATTAATTCGTCTGGGGTATCTTTTAAAGTTGATTCCCGAAAAGAGGCACGAAATTTTAATAAACTGGCCAAAAAACTCGATACTCCAATTTTGATTATTTTTTAGGAAGAATTTTGGAGAGATTTAATTTAGTTAATAAAAACATACAGAACCCTGGTTTAGATATTTGCGAAGGCAACAAGTTAATTATGTCATTAAAAGAGTCGTGAACAACAAACGGCACCAATCAAATCAGAAGCTAATGGAATACGAAGCGAAAGCTAAAAAATTAACTACTAATGTGGGATCAGACATTACAGTGTCGATGACGTAGACGAACATTTAGCGAATGAGTGCGCATTCAATTAAAATCTTATTTACTACAGTCTAAGCCAGAGTCTTACACCTCTTGCAGTGAAATTTTTATGCTAATTTATGAAAAGAAACTTGTTGATGTTTTCCCAAATTCCTATATAACCATCTTAAAGACTTTTTCTGACGTCAATCACTAGCTGTGAAGTGGACCGCTCTTTCTCCAGGATGTCGTATATAGAAAACAAATATAGGACAACAGTGTCGAACTATCGACTAAATCATTTATCAGTTCTTTCCATAAATTGTAATTTAACAAAGGACTTACAATGCGATAAGCAAATAAAGGAATTTACAGCACAAAAATGCAGTAAGGTTGCTTTATAATTTATCTAAACATAACTCTACACATAACCTGCCAATTTCTTTTGGAATAATGTCGTGTACAGTTGCTGTTTTTATACACAAGCACTAAGTCATATTGAATAAATAAAATATTTTATTGTCCTATTTTTTTCCTATACACCATATACCTACATCACTATAGAAAACAGCTTTTTGATAAAATGTCAATTAGTTGAGTAATTAGGTAGGTCCCTAAGTAGCATTAGCCCAGGACCCCACAAATTTACGATCCGCCCCTGTATATATATATATACATATTACAAACCCATTTTTTATTTTATATTATTATTATTATTATTATTATTATTATTATTAATAATAATAATATTAAACACTATGATATAAAATTAAGATTAAAAATTATTATAATTACCAAATATAGGCTTGTTGCAATGCTTACATATGTGTATCTTAAACAAAACGCACTGGCCCAGCTACTAAATTATTTTCTGTTGGTCGTAAACCTTCTTCTGAGTTTTCTAAAGTTAGAGATATGTCTTCAGATGTTCTGACTCGATAATCACAATGTTATATCTGGTTCTTATGCCATTTGATTGAACGAAGCAGAATATCTATTCTAATAATTGGATCATCTACTAAAGTCAACTCCAATATCTTTCTCAAGCTTTAAATATGACTTATAATAATAGAATTGTCACTTTATTAACACTTTATTAGCAATATAAACTGATTTATTTAGAATTGCGTTAGATTTAATTCTCTATATGAATAACGCTTTGCATATGAATTGTGATCTCAAACATTTGGAACTGTTATATATTCTTTCCATCGCCAAAGTTTGTCTCTGATCTCTCGATTTAAAATAAGTTCAGCTGAATTGACACTGGTAACGGGATTTACCGTTATTCATATAACTGCTTTTTGTAGTCAGTCTTTTTCAGTACAGCAATTATAAATTATACATAAGATAGTATGAAATATGGGAAAAAATCATTCGAACCACTCATCTATTTGTATTCAGTATTAATGAATAAGGGGAAAATTAGAAGTATGCACCTCGTGTATGAACGTTGAGACAGTAGTATGCATGGATTGACAAAGTAAGATCAACACATTTATACTTGCTGAGGGATTTATTTGTATGAAAACTCCTCGAGACATACTACAAAGTAATATATTATGCTGAGCAGTATAGCAATACCTATTAGGCAAAGATGCTGCTAATCATTAGAACGAATATACTTCAATTTTCACTCGATATATCATCTGAAACTTATTGTTTAATGCAATTTTCTTTTATTTTTAGTTTTTCTACCTTTTGGTATCAAAGAAATAGGTAAATTGTTTGTCTTATATTCCTGCAGACGATAAAAAACATCTTTGAAACATTTCATTATTCACAATCCATCATCTTATTTTATTACTAACCAGATGTTTTATTAAAATTATTACTATTGATAATAAAATTGTCCATTTTTTCTGTACCAATGTAAATTAGTATAAAACAACATGAAACAGAAAATATAATAATTCACATATTAATGTAACCACGATTATGAAGTAAGTGACTGAAATATATTTTTAAATTCTTAACATATATATAATTTGTGAATTATTATATTTTCTGTTTCATGTTATTTTACAGTAATTTATATAGAATTTTTAATTTTAAACATTATTTTTGTTGGTTATTCATTTTTTTCATTATGGTTCTTTTTGCTTCCCCCATACTGAAATATTATATTCTGATTCACACTGTATGCAATAAATAACAATTTATGTTTATAGACATGTGTGTGTATGTATGTATATATACATATATATATATATATATATATATGTACGTGTATATAAAACGCGGCCATTTTGGCCTCCCTCTTGCTTATATTTCTATCTCTTTCTCTTCTATACTTTGTATAAAACTATCAAAACTTTTTTTTTTTTTTATTTTTTGGGCTTGGCCAACCAAGGACATCTACCCAGGACAATTGGACTAGATTAGAGATTAAATTTTAATCCGGTCAGAAATCGATGACAGAAAAGAGACAAGAATAGGAACCACCTTGGATGACGGCAAAGTTAAGATATAGGAAGCATTATATGAAGTAGGGAAAAGAAACTTAAAACGCCTTTCTTACCGTCATGAACACAAAAAAAATGATATGATAACAAAAAATCTATCCTAACATTTAACTTTTGTTACATAAAATTAAGACATTTTTTCTAATGGGGGCCAACCTAAGAATTACGTTGTAATTAATATATATATATATGTACGAGGTATGATCAAAAAATAGTTGGGCAAACGTTACTGTGACGCGTGTAATTATCGTATCTTTTTCAGCGAGGTTAATAGGTGTTGCCGCAAACCTTCTCTTCCACTTGAGATATTGTAAACCGGTTATCTGGTCTACAGCTGGGTCTACATGCATTTTAGTGAACTTGTGTTTGATGCGCGTTGCGGAGCTATGTGTTTGGTTATTATGATGATGCTCACGGTTGAGAAATATCTCGGTAAATCTTTTACGGATTGTTTTGAATTAATGAAGACGGTACACGATACTAATGCTAAACGTATTACGGTTCATACCAATGGGTATAAACTTTTTAAAGATGGTCGAACGTGAACATCTCGCAAGCCTGATAAGGTTTTTTATGTTCGGGACCTGGTGTGATCTAACCATAGATTAACAATTCGAGATTCCGCGTTTAAAAAGCTAACGGAAAGGCGAACGCTTCCAAAACTTCGACGAAATCCAGAAAAACACCATCCGCACATTTTAAGCAATTTCAGCTGCCAAGTTTGCTGCACGTTTCGTTAAGTGGCAAGAACGCTGGAAGAAGTGTATTGCTAAGCAGGCAAAATATTTCGAATGGGATAACTATGTACTTTCAAATGTGCCCAGATCGATTGAATAAAATGATTTTTTGACCGTTCTTTCGCCTTTTTATTTCATAACTCTTTACACTGCAGATCGCACTTTAGGTACCCTTGCTTTCAGCACCCTAGTTTGAGAACCAATTGCCTTGAACCATTGGTAATGGTTTCATTCGAAAGAGGAAGGTTCGGGCTTCCAGATGAAAAAAAAAAAAGAGAAATATCCAGGTGCAATAGAGCGCTCGCAATAACGTTTGTGCAACTACTTTTTGATCATACCTCGTATGTATACTTCTTCCTCATCATTACTCCACTAAAATCCCTAAACAAAGTAATAGAAAAATAATTAATATTTTTCAAGTATTTTATCTATATTACTAATTATAAATGCTTAAAATTATGTTTATTTAATCACTGCGATGTGTTTTAGCAACTTTAACTTTTTAATTTTATAATTCGAATAGGAATATATCAACAAAGATCATATTGGGCACTAGGAGGCCATGCTGTAAAAATAATTGGATGGGGTAAAGAAAAAGGACTTAAATATTGGTTAGTATCCAATTCCTGGAGTCACCGCTGGGGAGAAGATGGCCTATTCAGAATTATCAGAGGCACAAATGACAGTGGATTTGAAGCTAGAGTTCATGCCGCAGTACCACTTATAAAATAATTAAATTTTTTAAGTATATTTACAATTTCTTTTATATAGATCGGTTATATTTGTATTTATTAGCTTAAAAAAAATAAATAAATAAATAAATAAATAAATAGATGATTTTTTTCAATAAGATTAAGAATATATTTTTCCTTCAATACCAAGGAATTTTTCATACATATAAAATCAAAAATTTATAATTTTTAAAAAATCATTACAAGCTACATTGGTATATTGAACTAAGTTTTTTAAAATGAAAAAATAAATAAATTTTAATGAAAAAATTCAAAAACAAAAAAAAACAAAAATGACGAGTGCCTAAAACTTCAAAATATTTTTTATGCTAATTTAAGATGTAACATTGGGCTGATAATTTGCAAAGATGTATTTCAAACTACTAATAATAGTAGTAATAAATAAAAAAAAACTGGTATATATGATAATTTATCGTTTCATCGCCCATTTCATTTATACTAAAAGCTGATAATACAGAACAGGGATATTTTAGCTAGATATGGATTTAAGAACCCCGGAACAAATGGAACTGCAAATCTAAAATTGCCAATTTTCTAAGTATCTCGAGATTTTACTTATATATTACATCGCCATATTTTTACTGATTTTGAGACGATTTAATTAGAATATTTATGCAAAACCCATTAACAGGTGAGTTTTTAAGTATTAGGAGTGAAAACTATCTATATTTTAGGTGCTTGCGCTCTAATCTTCTTTTTATGATGTCATAAATATTTCCTATTTTTGAACGTACTAATGCGACTAGGAATTATAAAATTGCCATTAAGTGAAATCAAAAGTATTTTTGTACACAGAAACGAAAGCAAATATTGTAATTTTAATGATTATGCATTGCTTGTGTTCTGAACAGACTGGCCAGGCTCAAGAAACATCTACTTTAGTGGATGCAGAGGAAAGTGAGACCGAAACCGAAGTCCAATTGGTACACCAAAACGTAGTCCATCTAGGAGTAGAATACCAGAATGACATTGGCTTATGGCAAAATATTACCAACAAAATACAAGATTTTTGGTATTCTGGAAATCCTAACGAATTTCAATACCTTGAGTGTGATTTTTTTGCTTCAAGCCGACAATATGACGATAGCAAAAGATTTTTTTCTCAATCTGTGTTTTTTGAGAAACATATAAGTGGTGGTAAAATTAAACGAGAATGGCTCGTGTATTCTCGTTTAATTTTACCACCACTTATATGATTGGAAAAATGTGTCGCACCGAATTCAATTGCATGAGAATAATGCAACGCACCAAGTATGTATACAGACACTAATTAGTAGACGAGGTATTCACGGACGAATCGACACCTCTTTAGGAATTAGATTCAACAAAGAAAGAGAATATTGGATGAAAGTTTTACAAAGAGTGGTCAGTAATTCAATTGTCATCATCCCGAGAGTTAGCATTTCGTGGTAATAATGAAGTTCTTGGTTCTCAACATAAAGGCAACTATTTGGGAATTTTAGATTTAATCGCGGAGTATGACCCACATTTCTTAGTTCGCATTTAGCTAAATATGGTAATGTAGGAAAGGGAAAACAATCATATTTGTCTTCAACGATTTGCGAGGAACTTATTAGAATATGGAGAAATAAGGTTTTAAAATTCATTGTTAATGAAATTATTGAAGCCAAATATTTCTCAATAAGCATCGATTCGACATCAGACATATCTCAAACTGATCAGTTGACTATAGTACTGAGATAGTAGCAGAACGTTTTCTTACATTTATTCCTATGGAAAGTCACAAAGGGGAAGAACTAGCCACCACAATTTAAAAAATTTTAAACCGATATAACATCGATATAAAAAATTTGAGAGGCCAGTCTTACGATAATGCGTCAAATATGTCTGGTTGAGGTGCATATTAAGAAAATAAATCATCCCGCACACTACCTTCCGTGTGCAGCGTACTCACTGAATTTGGTTGGACTACGTGCTGCGGAGAGCTGCGTTGGAGTAATCTAATTCTTCGGATTAGTACAAACACTTTGGAAAAAGTGAAAATTCCGTAATGGCAGTATTCCGGGCTGCTATACTAGATCGAATCAATGGTGTCAGTATATCCCTACAAACATCAACCATTGAACTTCGAACGGCAGTCGATCTTTTAAATTCGCGTTTAGATTGTTTACTTTCACGGCGAGAATTATTTGACGATTACGAGATGAAGGCAAATGAGAAAAATGATAACCAATACAGTGATGAAAATCCGATCGGTAGATTTGTTCAAGAGATTTCGAAATTCAACATTTTCAAAAAAGTGTTTTATCAAATAGTTACCAGATTTTTGAGCTCTAAGAGCTCAAAAATGTAAAAGGGTAAAAGGGCCCTGAGACGTACATTGCCTACGGGCCCCAACATAGTTAATCCGGCCCTGACTATAACTGGATATCATGACGCCAGCTCGAAATAAAAATAACTCGTTAAATATTGTCATTAAGAATTAATGAAAATTAATTCTAAAGAGAATAATGAAGCCAAATAATTCGTGAAATATTGAAAAGTAAAAAAATAGCGTAAATGAGCCGGACACGAAAAGAAAAAGGAGACGACCGTCAATGATTGTGAGGTTATCTGCGATTAAAAAAAAAAACAGTTTAAAAACGTAGTGATACACATCCGTTATACACATCTATTTGAAATTAATCATACATGATTATAGAAGATCTATTATGAATACTAATAATTTTATTACTAATAAAATTAAGGTTTTAATGAATGAGAATGAAATATATACACATTTAAAGATACTTTTAATAATGAACAAACAAAGGCGTCGCCAGCCGATGAACCTTGGAGGGGCAAGATGAGTTTTCATTCGCCAGAGGGGGGGGGGGCAAGATGATAGAAAGGGGATATGAGTTATAGGAAAAATAAAATTTATAAGTTGTACAGGCTTAATATTTTATTAAACAAGAATAAAATCTTAATTAAAACATAAGTTTGAGATTAAAAGCTATTATAGAAACAGTTTTATTTTTTTTTTTGTGGAGAAGACAGCAAATGGTCCTAAGAGGAAGCCATGATTATGAAGTTGGAGTAAACGAACCTGCTTATAATGCATCTCTTATCCTATAACTTGGATATAGATAAATTCATTAGACAAAGCTTTGATGGCGCTGCAGTACTGAGCGGTCAATTACGAGGCGTGAGAACAATAATCGTAGGGAAATACTCGAGAGCGCAATTCGTGCACTGTGTGGCTCACATTCTCAACTTAGTTCTAGCGCATTCATGTGAGGTACTTACTGTATAGGGATCGTAAAACATGCAATCAACTTTTTTCGGAAATTTTCAACTCGAGACAGCCTTTTGAATGATCAGATTAATTAATCTTATACAAAATTTATTTCTCTTTGTGAGATACGCGATAGACCGAAGTGCATACGGCGTAGAACGGTTTGCACGAATGATTCCCATAATACACGCAACGCTTGAAGCACTGCAAGAAGTTACGTGTAGGGCTGTCACCGCTCAAACATACCGACTGCAAACCGCCATAGAAAATAGTCAGTTTGTTGTGTCGCTAGTTATATTGAAAAAAATGTTCTCATATACAAGCCTAAACAAAGCAATGAAAAAACTTACACTATATAATAGCGGACGGTGAGATTCTTCACACCCTGTACCCATTAAAGGGCCGCACCGGACTCAGGGCCATTTGTATATTATTTTCCGCCATATATGATGTGATTACCTGAGAATAGGTATACGGAGTGGTTTCCTTTTTGCCTCCTCCGGGGTTTGCATTCGAGTCACCTTCTCTTAGGACAGTTGCGTTTGCTGCGCTAAAGAGCCTGTCCTACCCTAGGATTGGCCTCGTTTTTTTAGGCGACGAAGACTCGCCTTGACACAATACCGTCAATAGAGATATTGAAAGGTTTTATCATCCAGCTTTCTCAAGGCTAGCTCCTTTCATCCTGGTAGCACTGCCGCTGATTGTCCACGACTGCTTATTTACCTAAGAGGCTTATTCGCAGCTAACCTCCATATCTGAGGGTCTTTCTCTCATCCGCAACCCGAGAGACGCACCCGGTAGCACCCGCTGTGCCCCAGGAACATATTCATATGCTCTGTTGCAATAGGTTTTCGGTGTGACCGTATTTTTGACACTTAAAGCACTGCGGTATAGTACTTTTTTACGCTGGGTTTCTATTTTTACTCTCGTGTTGAGCAACGAGTGTATTTTGAATACTTTGGAATTATTTTCGTGAGGTTCCATATCTACAAAAAAGAGCGGCAACGGCTATTTGCTCACTTTGTGTTTCACATTAATTATACGAGTATATCTAACTTTATGACCATATTCATTCAAGGTTGAGATAATGTCATTTATTTCTATAGAGTGATGTAAATTCCGTATCACCACTCTGAAACATAGTTTTGATTTAATTTGACAAGTGTGGTACTCTACTTTCTCTTCCTGGATAGTTTTCTATGGTATTTGTTTTAATTTCAACTTTCTTATCCGTTACGGACCTGCAGCGAAGTCCATTCGTAGGAATTACAGACGCAATATCGGCCAACATTCTAGTGTAATCCTTTACTCCATAGACTGCGATAGGAGGAGGTTTTTGACCTTGTTTCGAGTCTGTAACGTTGTCTGTAATGGCGTCATCAGTTGCTAAGATCACATATCTATTGCTACTTCTTTTTAATATTTTTTTGTCAATATCAGAAGAAACGCTCCTGACAAGTTCACTTGGTCTCTTTCGTTTGTTTGTTACCTCTTTCCAGCTGTGATCCTTTGAGTCTACATTTGTTTCACATGCAACTGTCATTAAATCTTCTTTTAAAGGATTAATAGGTGACAACATAGGAATGGTAACAATGTTCGATTTACGTTTATTTTCCACCAGCGGAGTAATTTTTTTTTTTTTATGATAATAATTACATTATCATCACTACGATGATTAGCACTGATAGTACGATTGGTATTAGTATTATTATTACTGTTGCCGCGAGAATTATTATTATTATTATTATTGTTGGTATTACGAATATTACGGAGATTTCGGTCATCTGCTCTGTTAGTGTTGTTAGTATTTTGCGTAAGTATCTCGCTTGGCGTCGATGCGGTTGTAGCGGAAGTTTGCTTCCCGGTTATGAATGACTTACGGCTAGAATTCGACGACGAGGGCGATACGGACATAATGCTGCGCGCCGCGGATGATGATCGCTCGGAGGGAGAGCCGATCACGATAATTATTTGTTTAACACAGATATTATTTTTTTTTCCTTTTTTAACAAAAACCGACCGCTTGTTCACGAGTCATTTGACGCGTCGAATATACAGTGTTTACGTTAATAAGCGTTGCTGAGATTTTTAGTGTAAACGCAAGATCAACGAATAATCGTTACTGAGGTTTTTAAGATATGTAAAAACCGTTTAGTCAAGCATGAGGTTTCATGCGCTGAAGATTCCGTATGTAAGTTAACGATGACTATAACTATTTAGTATGTAAGAAAATTTGTTTGAATAAACTTCCATTTTTACTTTATTATTTTAATTTAATATCTTAATAAGTTTTAGAGATATTTTCTAATAATAATTTAAAACAGTAAAGCAAAATACCAATTTGAATCGGAGGCTTATTAATTAGAAGTGCAATGTAATGGTTATGAAGAACAAATATATATAAAATATTTAATTAAATCATTTTTTTATTTATTTTTTTAAATTATTGGTTTGGATATAATAATACTAATATTAAGGTTTTATGATTTTTTAAAATGTATAATTTCATTATACTCTACATCTATCTTTCTTGAATAGCCGATCGTTAAAGACACTTAATAAATATATAAACGAAAACACGCAAAAAATATTAATTAGAAATAATATTAATGCTACGTATCACTCTGCTGCGGCTGCTAGAATGTTGGTATTCTCTGCTGACAGGTTGGTGTACGTTGATGATTACGTCCTGGATTCTCGGTGAACAGGAGGGGGAGACACGGTAATTGAAATTATAGTTTACGAATTTTGTAAATGTCACTAATTTGAAAACCGAATTTCGAGTCGATTTGGTTACTTTGTTATTAAACTTCTTTCGGTTGCAAGATGAACTGGTTACTTTACTAAAAAAGATCGGTATAGTTCCGCGATGCGACAAAGACTGTCGTTCTACTGAGATGATTTTTTAACAATTCGGTTTTTTCTTTCGACTCTCTCAATACGTTAGACCATTATTAAATATTTATTTTTATTTATTTACTAGCATAGTGCATTAAATTATTTAACAAATGGAAATACTATTCGCATCCGTTTTTCATCAGGCGGACATAGAACCTATATAATGATGCGGTGAGTCCGTTCCTTTTATTACAGTTCATAACAACACTAACTAAAGCTGTAATAAAAATAACGAACCCGAAACCTGTGATCCCATTCCGTTTCCTAGCCCTCGTACTAACACTACTAACGCAAATTATAACAATCCGAACCAAATTCTAAAAACCGCTGCAATCTCGTATTCCAATAAAGTCAAAAGAAAAATAACACCGATTAACAAACCCGTTTATTTCGTGCATTCAAGAAACCCACTTAAAACAAAACCAACATTTAAAATTAAAAAACTATAATATAAAGTTCTCGAATCAAATCCGGTGCTTGCTGGTTGTGCGCATGGGAGAATAATATCAGCCGTTTGTGCAGATATTAACTTTCAACAGATAATGTTACCATCCGATATTCAACCAGTAGCAGTCGAAATTTGTACGCCAGCTCCATCTTCAATCTGTACCATATATCCGCCCCAAGCTGGCAAGTAAAACCAGAAGACATACAAAATTGACTCGCCTCAAGTGAAGCCTCTAAACATAATTCCGAATCGTATTTCGAAACTTTTAAAGTTGCCAAGAAGTTCAAAACAGTCCCTCCCCTCTATAGCTGCGAGAATTACAGCTAACAATTTTAAACACGTTTAAACATATGCGCTTCGACGAATATTTTTGAAGTTTGGAACATCAATGTTTGAAAGTTTCGTTAAGGAAATAACTTATGGTTTCGTTCTCGACAAATAACGATCTTTCGGTCAATATATCACATGACCGGAAAAAAAAAGTATTATTTTTGAAACGTTCGAGCTTTCGGCGCCTAATGGTCCAATTTTAAATTTTGAAACCCGGATGTTCCAAAGTAAAGAAATAAACAGGGACGCGCATTTTTTAAACCTTGTTCAAAATCTTGAGCTACAATACCTAAACTACAAGTGGGGCTACACGTCATTTTTCACGATTTTTTGAACTTTTAGTAAACTTCCAACGTTTCGTTAAGAAAATAAAATATTGGTCTGTTCCTGAAAAATAGCGTTCATTCCAATTTTTCAAAATTTCGAACTTTCGGCGCCCCAAAAGTCTAATTTTAAACCTGGAAACCCGGATGTTCCAAACTACAGAAATATACGGGCTGCGCATATTTTTAACCGCATTCAAAATTTTTAGCAATAATACTCGTGGTGCTAGGAAGGGGGAACACGTCATTTTTCGCGCTTTTTTGAACTCTTCGCAACATTGAAACTTTCGTTAAGAAAATAAAATACGGGTTCGTTCCCGGCAGATAACGATCTTTCCAACGATATATCACAAGCCCGGGAAAATTTTTTTTTCCAAAATATCGAGCTTTCAGCGACCCAGGAGTCTAATTTTAAAGCTAGAGAGCCGGATGCTTATAACCAGAGAAATATACGTGGAGTCGCATATTTTATACCTTGTTCCAAATTTATAGCTATAATACTCGCGTCGCAAAGGGGGGGGCTACAAATTAGAGCTCACGCTTTTTTGAACTTTTCGGTAACTTCGAAAGTTTCGTTAAGAAAATGAAATACGGTTTCGTTCCCAACAAATAGCGATATTTTTCATAATATATCACAAGTCCGGGAAAAAGATATTTTTTTTCAAAATTTCGATTTTTCGGTGCTCCGAGGGTCCACTTTTAAAGTTGGAAATCCGGATGTTCCAAACTAGAGAAATATACGTGGAAGCGCATATTTTTAACTGTGTTCAAAATTTTTAGCTGTAATATTCGCGGCGTTAGGGGGGAGACACGTCACTTTCCGCGCTTTTTTGAACGTTTCGGCAACTTTAAATGTTTCGTTAAGAAAATGAAATATGGTTTCATTCCTGACAAATGGCGATCTTTGCAATAATACATCACACGCTCGAGAAAAAAAATTTTTTTTTTCAAAATTTTGAGCTTTCGGCGTCTTGAGGGTCTAATTTTAAAGCTGGAAACCTGGATTTTCTAAACTAGAGAAGTACACGTGAAAGCGCGTATTTTTAACAGTATTTAAAATTTTTAGCTATATTACTCGCGGCGCTAAGGGACTCGTAATTTTTTGCGCTTTTTTGAATTTTTCGGCAACTTAACATAACTTTTGTAACGTAATTTTTTGGTTTTATGAAAGGACTCCTGCATTTTAGTTTATATTTTGAATTTCAGCTTTATAGGTTTATCAGGTGATGAGTTATGATTTTTTAAGTGATTTTTGAAGTAGTTTTATGTATCACATTATATATTCTTGACGGTTTTTTTGGTGTTTTTGCCGCTCAGGGTAATCGGTCATCTTTAAGTTATAGATCATTTTAAAGATAATTTTAATTGTAATTTATATTCCAAATTTGAAGTTTATAAGTCAAGCCGTTCGTGAATTATCGATTTCTATTTTATATTTTTGTCATTTGTGAACCATCTTATTAAAATTCCATAGATTATATGTGTAGGGGAATCCTAAAAATTTAAAATTCATTCTGATTTGTTATTCGAAATTCAGAATGCAATAAAACATTTATTTACTTTTAAAAAGTCCTTTGCAATTATTACTTCTTAATTATATTACAATGTACTAACTGATGAATGTTATAGTCAATTATTCCATATTATACTTCCGTCTTAATTTTTTCAATTTTTTACAATTTATAAAGAACATTCTTGAATACTTAAATACAATGTATTACTAATGACCATCACTTCTTTTTTCTATGATTGTTAATTTGAATAATCCATAGTAACTTTCATAATAAAAACAAATTTAACACAAAAGATATATTAATATAATTGCTACAATTAATAACTGCATCTCTTATTCTCACTAATTTTTCATATTACTTCAAAATACTTTTTATTCAGTACACTGTATACTTATTTCGCAAATTCACTATTTCGTTATCACACTAATCATAGTAGTGGGTTTAAAAAACTTATATTTTTGGAACGAAGTTCTTATACGCGGCTCGTCGCTAGGAGTAAACTGGCAGAAAAGGCGAAGTAACGAAAATCGCGTTATATGTCATCCAAACGACCTTCACTCTGTCCCTTTCTATTATATACCGGTATGTGTGTGCGTGCAAGCGAGCGAGTATTGAGATTCGAGCATCAAGCATCGTACGCGGGTAACTGTATAAGCCCAATTGTAAACACGTGTACATTTTATTGAATTTGAAAATTGGCGCGGTTTTTTGGTGCGACGTTAGCACACTTCAGCAAGTCTAATGATTTATTTACTGTTTTTGTTTAAATTCACAAGGGACTTATATATTGTGTCATTTTTTATGGTATACTTTACGAATGACTTTATACTTACATACAAGGGCGTCGCCAGCCTATGGGCAAGGGGGGCGGGCAAGATGAGTTGCCAGCCGCCAGAGGGGGGCAAGATGATAGAAAAAAGATATGAATTATAGGAAAAATAAAATTTATAAGTTGTAAAGGCTTAATATTTTATTAAACAAGAATGAAATCTTAATTAAAACATAATTTTCGCCGGTTTTTGGCAAATTGTTCATGATTACGCGCCTATGAATACTCATCATGACCAGTTGATTAAAAAGTTTCAAGGCTCTATGGGGGCAGCTGCCCCCCGCAGGCGACGCCCATGCTTACATATCTACCAAAAAGTGAGAGGAACTTCGTTCCTACCGGGTGTCCCCCTCTAGACACCACTTATTTTTTTTATAACGTAAATAATCGCGAAAAAATAGAATAAAATGATAAGATAAAGAAATATCATTGAACAATAAATACAGGGTTCTAATTGGAGCGCTTTTCGGTAATTGATTCGCTCGTCAACAATGATAAAATATTATCTGACGCCAGAAAAATATGAAGTAGCTCCAGATCTGGCAAAAACGTGAAATCACGGCACTATAAAAACTAACGTGAGGTACATGATGTGACTTCAATGTTATCACGACATGTCACAATCAGGGCTTGAAAGTCAGCCCAAAGCCAAAAGCTAAAAGCTGAAAGCCAATCATTTTTAGATGTCATAAGTTTAATCCAAAAGCCATATTTAAATTTCCATAAGCTAAAAGCCTGAAGCTTAAGCTGTATTCAAAATTTAAACAGTCGAAAGACGAAAGCTTAAGCTGTATTTCTAAAAAATCTAAATTAAGCGTTATATATAGCGTAAGCTTTTTTTTTTAAATTTCTTGATTTTGCATTTTTGACATAATTATTCGCATAAGAAATTGTTTTTAAAAACTTTTATTATTGTGTGTAAAGAAAAAAGTTGAAGTTTCAATAGTAATGCTAAATAGTTTGATGCATGGTAATTAGTAAATTATTTTAATTAACTTGTATTGAAATTCATTTCGTAAGCCGAAAGCTGAAAGCTTAAGCCGTATTTCAAATTCAAACAGCCAAAAGCCGAAAGCTTAAGCTGTATTTTTCAATGACATAAGCCGTATTATTATTCAGCTTTCAAGCCCTGGTCACAACACATTACAACTCCATGTAAAATACAAGTACTACATTTTTCGTTATTATGTGTAAGCGCACACGTGACTTGACAGTAGCCTAAACGTTCTCACGTGATATATTTTTTGTTTACTTCTTACATCGCATTGTTTAGCAACAGTAGAATTGCACGCTGATTAGTTAAATATAGATACACCACCGATATCACAGTCTAATGATGCTGAAATATTGATAGAATGTGACAACAGTGTGATCACCATAATCACACGTATGAGTTTATTATTTCCTCCAAGAGTCACATTCATGTGACGTGACAGCAGTGTGTCCTTACCTTAATAGTAAGACAAATGATTGCTCATATTAATTCAACCGTTGAGCTCTGGTTTACATTAGTGATGCTGAAAGTGTCTGACTTACAATTAGTAGTCAGTTTAGAGATCTACAAGTTGCTATTCACTTCTTGCATTATTATATGAATTACTAAGCACAAATATATTGTAAACTCAACTCATAATGTTACTAGTTGAATGATTAAAGAGCAAAAATGGAATTACAATTTTGCTTCTTCTTAACTTTACACGTTTAGTTTACGATTTGCTCACTTCTTAAAAGTATCCTTGAAAAAAGAACTGTTTGTGAAAATGGTTCTTAATAAAAATACCACATTATTGTAGTTGTAAGCTCCGATAGAAACATGTAACTGTGAAACTATTATGAAATAGAAAATAATTTAGTCTACGAACTATAATCATAGATCGCTACGTAATATATAAATTAATAGTGTTATTAATTACATTATTACTTTTATAAATAACAAACGAAACTTTTTAATTGGCACTGATACAAGTGTGAAATATTTGCAATTAGATTCAACCTCGTTAATTTTTTATTCCTATTCTTCTCGTTTTTAATTATATAATAATAATATTTAAATCTTGTTTTGTGCCGAATTAATTGTTTTCTTCTTTTTTTAATAAAAATATTTTATATTGATTTTTAATTTGAAAAGCAATAAATTATCGATTAATGCAATTTGCTTTAGCTGATAATATCGCTCTAATGATAAACCCGCTTATCAATTAGATTCAAAACGAATTACAAACAGAGTAAATACAGTTTGTAATTGTTTTGAATAATGGATTACAAAAAATTAAGTGGTAGTATTTTAGCAGTTGATAGTAGTCAGCCTACGAGTTCAGATTCGGATTCAAAATCTAGTTCTTTGAATTCAAAATTGGGACAAGAATCCGTAAGTGTTATGTTTTCAAAAAACAGCGATTGTAAAATACAAGTATCTGCATATTTTAATAACATTATGTACATTTTACTTTTTTAAATTTACTTTTTCCATCTTTTTTCTATGTTGTAAATAATTGAAAACCGGAATACGAGATCTACTTTAAACTATATTTTTCTGTAAAATAATCTTATAATTTGAAACATAAATTCAATAATATTTCCCAATCATACCATTTTATTAATTTCATAAATTATGTTTTTAACACTACAGGTTAGCTCTGGTAAAGCATCCATTTCAGTTACAAAAAGCCCATGTTCTTCAAGTTCGACATCCAATGATAATATACCCGTTACATCATTTGAACCTAAATTTCTAGCAAAAGTAAAATCCGTTTTTATATTGTCACTAGTTGTTTAAATTTATAATTCTTGTTTTATATGTAGATATAAAAAAATTGTCGTTTACTTTTTAATATGTTTGATACTGCTTATAAGTAAAATGCTAAAAAAACTTTAGAGTAGTGTAGTTGATGGAGCTGGTTCAAGGCCAGATGATCCTCCGCTGTTACCAGGAGAAAAAGTGCAAGGTGTAGCAAGAGAAGTGACTTACCTGTGTCCCTACAGTGGTCCAACTCGTGGAGTTTTATCAGTTACCAACTATAAATTGTACTTTCGAAGTATGGATAGGGAAACACCATATGTTGTGGAAGTTCCTCTCGGAGTAGTAAGTTTTTTAATTAATTGTTTTCATAATAGAATATAAATATATAAATAATAATAATAAACTTATTTAAAATTTTAATATATTGGTAAAGTTTGGAAAATATTCTTTTGTAATTTATAAATTCCAATTGATAAAAAACTTGGATTATTTTAAAATTGTTAATTTTTTACAAAAATTTAAAAATAAAATCAATTTTAAATTTATCATAAATGTTTTATTTACTGTTTCTTTAAATTTTATAGATAACTGCGTGTATTTATATATCACGGGATTTTAATTTAGAAAACTATTATTAAACTTGTTCATAATGAACTTCAGTATAATTTATTTAAGTGAAAGCATCTATATTACCCGCTCCTATTAAAGTGGAAAACTATTTATGAAATTTAAATACTTTAAAAAAAAAATGTAACCTATTTCATAATTTTTGGTTGAGAAAATACTTGTGCGTGATATTAGCTTCATCATCTCATCTAATCCATCTCGGCACCATTTTATTTTCAGCCTTCTTTTTGATTTCTTTAATAAACGACTAAGTACATGCTATCAATGTTTTTATTCATACTAGATTTAAATTATGTAAAAATAATTTTATAAGGAAAAAGTCAGATCTTCGTGTGTATATCGAAATTAGGCACGTAGAAAGAATCATCGGTCATTTAACGAAGTACTCAGTTTTGTTGTATATTGTTTTTGCAAGAGGATCTAAATTTTTCATTATAATATCTTCAACCTGGATTTAACATTTGTTCTGTGTCGAGGAGTACAACATTACAATAATAACATCTTTTCAGTGATGAAGATATGCGATCGATGGTTCTGTCGATTTGATAAGTTATACTACGATTTACATGGAAACCAAAATGGTCGCTTGAAATCGAGTTTTTTAGGAGATACGCTCTCGAAGGTGCAACTTTTTATTAACATTTTAAATAGTTTCGACAGCGCACTTGACAAAGTAGTACTATAGGACGTGAGGCTCTATATTTAGTTTCGGAATTATGAAAATTTCAAGCTTTTAGAAAATGGACAATTCTTAAAATTTATTATATTAAAGTACTTTTAAATGATCAGTTTTTTTATTTTACTAATTATCTTATTCTTCCTTGATGCTTTTTTTCGTAGTAACTTATTAATTTGTAAACACTTTATTAAGTTTCATGTATAGAAGGCTAGCTGTATTGAAGCTTTAGAAAAATAGTTCATTACGTTTTCGTGGTTATAATTCACCATAATGGTATTGAATAACTGAAAAGTTTTACATAAAAATGCTTTCTTTCTTAGCTCATTTACTGCTTGTCTTTTTAATGTAGCTTTGAAAACTATTTCAAACTATATTCTGTTTTTCTCAGATTGATTTGTCTATTAGACGTGATGAGTTAAATAATTGTGTGTATTTCTATTTTTGAATTGTAACATTTATATGTGCAGGTAATTGTGAAAATATTATATTTGTCTTAAGGTTCGTGTTCTGCTATGCTGTCATTCGACTCTAATATTATACTCATGCTGAATTTATCTTCTTATATCTGCAAGTATATAGCACATATGCCCCCACTCATAGATTCGGTATAAACAGTTAAGACTTTATGAACATTATCAACAAATAATTCTTTCACCTTATCTACTTGATCATATATTTTCGAACGGATTTTGAATATCATGTTTCCATCCTTATACGTCAAAAATGCTATTCAGTTTCTATTTTTTGTTTATTAAAGGAAACTTATAAATAGTAGCCATTGACGCAACATCACGGTACACTAAATTTTAAGTGCCCATTAATAAAATAAATCTAGTTCTGCGATTTTTTTATGATGAACAATAAGTTGGATAGCTTTCGTTAATTAATTCAGTTAATTTGAATTAGTTTTATATAAACATATTGTTTTCTATGTTGTAGGTTAGCAGAGTGGAAAAAGTTGGAGGTCAGCTTAGTAGTCGTGGAGAAAATTCTTATGGTATTGAATTATTTTGCAAAGATATGCGTAATCTTCGATTTGGACATAAGCAAGTAAAGTTTAACAAATACCAAAACTATGTATTAATAATGTAGTGGTAGTTAACGTTTATGACCGTTTAAATTTTCTATCATAATTTCAAAAAAAAAAAAACGTTTTTTTTTTTTTGTTTTTTCTAATAATAAAAACTATTAATATTTGCCAGTGATTTTAATTTAACGGAAAAAAAAATATATATATACATTTTACTTTATTATTGTGTTTATTACTGTTTAGTGAAATTTCCTTAAATTTAAAATCCATTAGTCTTCGGTTTTTACGTGTGATTAGTTTTTTTTCTATATTGTTATATAATGTACTTTTATTAATGCTATAAAAGTAACAAAACATTTTATAAATATTTTAACATTTATGGATTATGTATAATTATCTTTTATTCATGCTGTTTTCTTTGTAATCATTAGACTAAATGAATTCTAAATTTGTTGCAGGAAAATCACTCTAGACGAAACGTCTTTGAAAAATTACAACAATATGCATTTCCCCTTTCTCATAAATTACCTTTATTTGCGTTTGAGTACTCCGAAACTTTTCCAGAAAATGGCTGGAATATTCACGAGCCTATAGCAGAACTAAAAAGAATGGTAGAGTATACGTACATTTTAGTTAAAAAAATAATAAAAATAAAATTTAATAAATAATTAAAATATATACAAAATACTTCGCTGAGGAACATTTTCAAGAATATTCCATTAGCGATAGGTTAACATTTTTTTTTTTTAAAGTCTACGGCACTTACATGTTCTTCAATTGTTAATGGGATATTCGTAAAAATCTTCCTAAGAAAAGCCTTAGTCGTTTGTTATTACACTTTATTTATCAATTTATTAGCGATTAATAAACGAATTGTACAATAATTTGATATTTTCTAAGTTAATAATGTTTCCGTTTTGAATATTTAAACTATATTTAAAACGTGTACAGAAACAACAAATTACAAAAAAATCAACGCTTATAAAAATTATCACTATAATTCTAATTTGATATTGATTTTCCGAATTGCGCTTTAAAAGTTACTCCTTTAGTATTGCTTTAATTTATCAAAAATAAGTTATAAACTATATCCAAACGAGTAACTTTGAGTTTTTCTAACAAATTATTTTTATTAATTAAATTACTATTCTTTTTCATAAACTTAAAATTCTTATTTAAATCGCATTAATTTTAAAATTAATGTAACAATTAGTATTTTTGAGGTAAGCCATCTTTGTCTTCTTTAGCCACGATTCCTCGCGAGGGGATACTGTAATTATAATTTTGATAATCAGCAGTGATTTCGGTTTTCTTCTGTGGAATTTACTGATTATTCATATAAATACTGTAATATTGAGGATTCATTTTTTTTAGAGCGTATTAACGTGAACGGATTTATGCTCGTTGAGTTTTATTCTCTATTTCTTCGTCTATTTCGAAACTCTGTCTAAAGCGTATTTTGCAGGTTACTATTCGCTTCAACTTGTGAATCACTCGCAGACAATATTGCAGTATCATCAGCAAACATTGCTGTGGTGGCGTCACCTGTGATTGGAATATCAGCCGTATCCAAAAGGGGTACAAAATAGGTCCAAGGACGCTACCTTGTAGTACTCCAGCTTGTATAGAATGAATTGTTGACTTCGACAAGCGTATATAAATAAGATTTTTTTTTAAAGCGTACTTACCCAAGAATATTACCTGAATTTTTTTCGATTTGTTGAATTTTATCAAAAGTTATGTTTTTTTTTGTGGAGTAAATTTCAATTATTTTTATTAAAATTCGTTTACTAAATTTTTGACAGATTTCGGAACAAAAAGATATGATGTGACATTTTTACTTTTTAAATTATTGATTTAGTATTATTTCGTCGTTAGTGAATTTGTCAAAATTTAGAAGTTCTAATGATTGACAGTATACTTTAAAATTCTTGTATATAACTGTTGTTATGCATTTTGGAGCATAAAAAAATTGTCTGTGATTACTTTTATGCAGATAAATTAGCCATTGTACCTTTAAAATTTCGAATAAATTTGGAAACGAATGCCAGGGATTGTAATGTTAATACTTCTTAGTACACGATAAAACGTTTATATTAAAATTTTATATCTAACAGCGATATATTACATCTCGGCGCGAGTCCCATCACCAGAGAGAAATGTTTTATTGTTGAAAACTTTTTAACCTCCTTCGGTGCTATTGGACTTTATGTCATATGAATAATATGTATCAACGAGAAATTCTCAAAATTACTTTCTTCATCAGTATATAATTCCTCTGGTTCTGTTAATATTTCAGGCGTAAGAAAAAAAATGCACAGTTCTTCGCTACAGATTTTTTTATAGAAATGTAAAATAAATAATTTGATAATGGAAGATCATTTTTCATTCCCAATAGAACCGGGGAACCGTTTTATATTGTTGTAGAAAATAATTGAGAATTCTTACCATCGTATACAATAAAGCTTTACGTGCAATTGCAAAAAATTCTGAATAATAATATTTTTCTCCCTAAGTCGAAATGGACTCGTGTCGAAACATACCTATCACGCCTAAATGAACAAAACCGAATTACCGTCCGATGAAGTTACTTAATTGGTTTAGAAATTCATTGTTTTTATTAAGCCGTTAGTTGAAAATAATATTTTTGGTATTTGTAAAAACACGTAAAGTATAGTTGGTCTGTTGTTTATGCTTTAAAAATATAAAGCAACCAGAACTGTATATTGAAATTATAAAAATATCCTTGACCTTGTCATACAGAATAGAAATTTGGTTCAGTTACAGAATGCCGGGCATGTTATGCAATATGTTAAAAAACTAATCTTCTTCTTTTTATGTCATCTCTGAGCAAAGTTGGGCGATCATCATAGGTACTCTTTCTTTGTTCTTAGACGCCTCTGTTAATTCTGCAGTTGTCTGATTGTACCAGCGGCGCATGTCTGCTCTCCATAATAACTTTCTTCTGCCTGGTCTGCGATGTCCTTCGATGGCACCATTTATGACGAGCTGTAATAAACTATACTTCCCTGGATTTCTGTTGATGTGTCCATAATATTTCAATTTTCTAGACTGTATGTTATGTAGTAGTTAAGTTTTTATTGTCATTCTTCGCAGCACTTCTTTATTGGTTATATGGTCTATATACGAAATTTTTAAAATGCGGCGATATACATATATACATCTCTGACGCCTCTATCCTTTTCTCCAACGTAGGTGTGAGATTCCAGCTCTCCATACCATAAAACAATACCGACCATACATAGCCTTGTATTAGTCGCAATCTTATTTGCGGATTGATATCCTTCCTGATCATTAGGTTTTTCTTATTTAAAAAGGTCTTTCTTGCCATTTCTACGCGTGACATTATCTCATGATCGGTTCCCTCATAAAACAAGGTTCCAAGATACTGGAATTCAGTAACTCTGTCAACGCTCTGACCGTTTACTATTAACTTCATTTTTAAAATACTCCTAACCTCGCTTGGTCTGTGTAGTGCTATCCATTTTGTTTTCTTAACATTGATTTCTAGACCATTTTCCTTACTTATTTTGGTGACCCGATCCAGCATCTCTTGCAACTTGTTAATGTTGTCAGAGATTAGTACTGTGTCATCCGCATATCTTATATTTCAAATGTAAGATATACGGATGACACAGTACTAATCTCTGAGAAAACTAATAATATTCATAAATAAACTGCGTTATCATATTTTACTTAATTACTCAGTTCACCTTTTTTTTTTACATTTTTTTTTTTGTGTAATGAAGCTTTATTTCTCCTAAGACAAAGGTACCCATCACTTTTTAGCGTTTTATGGATTTAAATAGTTACACCCCAGTTAACTAAATATATAAAACTTCTATATATTAACCGGAGCGAATACAAAAAATGTTTTAATTCGTGGTTTACCTATATTAATTATGTTATCGTTGAAATTATATAATGCATATATAAAACATTTATTTTGAGTTGTTTGAACTAAAAGAGTTATGACGTTTTTGTATATTTGATTTGTTTGTATTTTAAATTCGAAATTAATTCAAATATCGTATTGGAGTGAATTTCTCAAAAAAAGCTTTTTATAACTTTTTAGATATTTCGTTGGAAACGGTCAACATTGGAGTAAATATCGTTGAAACGAAATGAAAATGCGTACTTTCAGTTTCTTAAATAACAAATAAATTATTCATTAATATATTGTATTAAATTGATGCGTAATTGTATAAAATCTTTAAAATAGAATTTCATGGTTTTTTTATATATTTTAATAATAATCGGTTATAAATTCTATTAAATCAACTGAATTTACTTATTGCAGGGTGTACCGAATGAAATGTGGAAAATAACAAAAATTAATGAAAATTATGAATTTTGCGACAGTTATCCAGCTATATTAGCTGTACCAGCTCAGGCAACTGACGATGATCTGAAATTAGTAGCTGCTTTTCGAAGTCGCGGTCGTGTTCCTGTTTTATCCTGGATTCATCCAGAATCGCAGGCCACTATAACGAGAGCTTCTCAACCTTTAGTTGGTGTTGGTGGTAAAAGAAGCAGAGAAGACGAACGGTATATTCAACTTATAATGGATGCTAACGCTCAGTCCCATAAATTGTTTATAATGGATGCTAGACCAAGGTAAGTTCGATTGCTGCTGTACGAAGACTTAATCGTTAGGTTAGAGTTAACTGCAAACCGAATTAAAAATTACATTTCCGAATTTCAATAAAATCTGTTTTGCAAAATTCGCTTACAAAAAAAACATAAAGGTTTATAAAATAAAAGCGTTACATGTGTTTGCAGTGGGTTTTTTAAAGTATCATATGCGCGATTATTCAGGATTCATAGAAATTTTCCTTAAAATAGTTTTTTACTTTAACGTTCATTCGTACTCAATTTATCACTGTATGTAACATTTTAGATTTTTTAATTGTAGTTTTTCCAGATAAAATTACCGAATGATAAATGGTTTTAAGTTACGATTAAATTTAAAGTATAGTTAATACCTAGGGAAATTAAAAAATCTGCGTTTGCAAAGATATAAAATGTATATATTATTTTCTTCGATTATCTATGAATCGCATATACGACGAGGTAATACTTCAATGTTTTCATTTTTAAAATGAAAACTTGAAGAAATTCGTCTTCAGATATCGCCGCTGAATTTTCTAACTCACCTCTTTATTTTGAAATTGGTCATCGATGATCTAATTAAGTCGTTTGCAGTCGATATTTAATCGTACTGATTAATAGCAAACACACTGTTCTTAGGAAATATTATAATTAGATGTTACAAAAATTACAACATGTTTCGGCAACAAAATGCCCATAATCATGCAAGCTGCCGAAACATGAAATTTTATAAAATTTCATTATAATATTTCCTAAAAACAATGCGTTTCTTATTAATTAATATAAAAAACAAGTAAATGGATCATTTACATATTATCACTATTTAATTGTACTTTCCTTTTTTAATTTTCCAATTCATTTTCATTCTTTTACTTTGTGGTTTTCTCCTTTCTTTTGTCTAAATATTCCTTGTTTATGTTTCTTTATTTTCGAAACCAGTGAAATTAAAGGGAGATTTATTATTGATTTCACACTTTCCGGTATCCATATTTTTTTTTAATCTTTCTTTATTGCCTTGAATCATTGTTTACTAATTTTCTTTTTGCATGCTTGTTAAAATATTTGTTTTGTAAGTCTAAAGCCGTTATTTTCATTATATGTAGATTCGTATCTTATTCAAACCGATAGTTTTCACTTTCTTTTTTATCTATAAACATTCCCTTATTCCTTTTGTTTCAAAATTCACCATCTTCTGTTTTAATTGTTTAACGATTTTCCTCATAATTTTTAGTTCACAGACGTGTTATAAACTTCGTTCGATTGAAAAATTGTTCTTATTTAAGTTTCTTTAGTTAATTATTACGTTTGTTTTGTTACTTATCTAGTTCATTTCTCTACAATTATATCTCCTAAATAGTTAAATTTATCTACCACTTTGGTTTGTTCATATTTTGTTACAGCTTTTTAGCGTGTTTTTAAAGTTCGTTAAATACTAGGTTTTTCCAAAAAAGATCTAGATCCCGACTTATACTAGCTGTTGCCTGCAGCTTCGTCTATAATGAATACCCGCTTAAATATTCAATATTCTTTCCCATATTATACAGTAAAGTGTATATTTTCATTAAAAATTGATTTCCTATATTCAGTTATCCTTTATTTTGGGCATCTTAGTAATGTAATAATTAAAATAAACCTTAATTACAGCTCACGACAGCACACAGCGAAAATTTAAAATCTGAATGTGAATAATAATTCCAATAATCCTGCTGCAGGATTTTTTAGATATTACTCACGGCTTCACCCTTATATTAATGCCTGTTTAAATCAGTATTTAGAAATTAGTAGATTTTTTTTTTATTTCATTTAGAATTTCCATGTATGTTATAGTAAACATTTTTAAAAATATTTATCTTTTTTTATCCCACCATTGTACACCACTTCATTGATAAAAATCCGCATGAGTCGTCTGAGTCGCATCCCAAATTTGTATAAATTATACAGTAAAACTTTCTTCTGGAGTCATTGATGAAAACTGGAACAAAATTGGTTCAGTAGTCCTTTTTCCGCAGTTCCGCTCCATTACTTATGTGCAACATCCAACATGAATCATGTATACGAATATTAAAAGAAAATTAAAAGATATTATTATAAAACATTATTTACAATGTAACGTTTTTGCATAATTAATATTTGCGACTATGCAGTAATTTAGTAATATGTCTACGCTGTAAAGCTACTTGCAATAAAATACTCGCGGAACTTAAACCCTTTTAGTCCGCAATCCACCTATTTTTTGGTAGTGAAGTTTTCTCATAAACCTTCTTTAGTACGTTAGCTATAACCTGACGAAATTTTATTGCAATCAGATAAGCGGTTTGATCATGCATTTGAGTCAAAAAAAAGTGTTCATTATTATATGTATAGATTAATTTTGCTCTCATCATTATCATATGCGTTTATCTGATTCCAGATGTCGTGACTTAATACATGCAGTCAGAGAACTGATTCATGATTTTTCTCCACGTCAGGCAATCTTCGGCTTTATGCATAATTTCCGATATCTGCAATTTTGTTAATTGTTTGATGTAGTCAGTGAACCGTGTAAGAGGTCTTCCTCTGCTTTGGCTCCCTTCTACTTTTCCTTGAATGATTTGCTTCTCTATACCATTTCGTCTAATGATATGGCCAAAAAATTGAAGGCACTGCCGCTGTATTGTCATCACTAATCTATGGCGAGGTGTAACATTTAATTCCTGCAGGATAGAATTGTTCGTTCGAAATGCATTCCATGATATTCTCATTATTCTTCGACAGGCTATCATTTCAAAAGAATCGATTTTACATCGAGTGAATATTTTTAACGTCTAGGATATCCGTAGATTGCGATGAGAAAAATTAATGTTTTCATTATATGCTTTTTGGTTTCTTTGGTCTTTCCATATTTTACTTAGTTTTGATATTGCACTTTTTGCCATTCCTAGTCTTCTTTTTATTTCATCTTCGCATCTTCCTTTATTTGTAAGAAGGGCTTCAAGATATATCACTTTTTCTTTACATTCTATGTCCACTATTGAATTAAAAACTGTTGGGAGTTTCCGAGCTCTATCAACCACCATTAACGAAAATTTTGATCTATTCTGGTTTAACCCTGCTTATCTACTAATTGTTTCCAATTTGCTCAAGAGTTCTTTCATTTCTTTTTCTGTATTTGATAAAAGCACTGTATTATCAGCGTATCTTAAATTTGTGATTTTCCTTCCGTCAATAGATATACCTCCATTCCAATTTTGGGTTACCCTTCTTGTAATCCACTTGCTATATATATATTAGGTTATAGCAACGAAGTTAAAAATAATCAAAAGGTGGAGGGATTATTGTGCGTCCCTGATGGCTGCCCAACAAAGTGAGATACTCCAAAAAGTACTGCTTTCAGAAGATTCAATAGAACCAAATATTATGCGAAATAAGGTTGAAGCAGCAATGAAAAGACTACATAATAACAGAGCAACGGGATCAGACAGCATTGTTTCTAAAATTTTAAAAGCGACGGCAGATGAAGGAATCAGCATAATATATAAAATATGTAAAGTCATATGGTCAATAGACCAATGGCCAGAACATTGGTGCAGGTCTATATAATTACCTATATATAAGAAAGGGGATAAAGAAAATGGTCAAAATTATAGAATTTTGGCCTTGATGCTATATACATGCCAGCAAGATTATGGTATACATAATACAGGAACGGTTACAGCAGTATCTTACCCTTCAAATCTCCGAAGAACAAGCAGGGTTCATACAAGGTAGATGAATTAGGGATCAGGTCATTAACATCAGACAAATAATCGAAAAATGTTATGAATATAATATACCTGCAATATTCTGCTTTTTGGATTACAACAAAGCTTTTGATACTATCAACTGGAATAAATTGCGGAAAATATTGATGGAGATGGGAGTCCCTAACCATCTGGTCTATTTAATAAGGAACTTATATATAGAAAACTCTACTTATGTAAGAGTGGAATCAGAATTATCTGATAGATTCGACGTAGGAAGACCTATCGAACTCCAGATAGAATGGAAATTTTCTTGAATAATGTTCTAATTTCATTATTGTTTGCATGTATTTTGATATCGCTGAAAATTGAATGTATATCTTCATCTTTATCTCTATACAATCTTTGTTTTATTGAACGGAATATCTATTTACATCTCGTAATTTCTTCACTGGTATTAATACCTTTTTGTTTCATACTTTGTCGTATTTGTATCATTTCCGATGTGTCAGCTGTTATCCAAGGTCTTTTTGGTTTGTTTTTGTATGCTAGTTCTTTCGCATTCCATGTAGTAATATTTTTAAATTTTTTCCATAATTCTTCAGTGTTTAATATTTCTTTTTTTTCATGTTAACTATTGTTTAATTTTTTTTGCTGGCAATATTGCAACGTCGTCAGCAAAAGCAAGACGGTTCACATCTCCTCTTTTATATTTTGTTCTTTATCTGACCTCTTGATAAATACCTATTCGTTAAAATGTTTCTTGTCACACCCTTGTTGCTTTTTTTAAAATGCAATTAAATAAATCTGAAGATAGACTTGTATTGAGGTTTGCAATGATTTACTCATAAATTTAACTTTCGATTTGGCAACAGTTATTCATAATTTAACGTGTAATTAAAAATTGTGAAGAATTTACAAGATTTTAAGAAAACATTCTACGATTTTTTTATTTTATTTTGGAACTAATAAATTATATTTGTTATTAAGTTTGACCTTTTTGTCGAGTTAATCCGTTATTTTTAATTCGATAAAGCTGTTGTAATATATAAGACGTATAGTGTAACATTATTACGATTTTTTTGATTTTTTATTTATAATATTAATAAGAGGTTATATAAAGTTTATCATGTAAAATATCTAATAATATCATATGTTCTAAATATGATTTCAAAATTTCGTAAAAGAAGCAAATATACTTAACGAAATTTATCTAATTTATTTGAGGCGGTTAACAAATTATATGTATCTCGCTAAAATGACGGAAATTTATAACGAGTGTCGGTATTAAAATACGATGGTAAACCAAGGCACCGATGACTAAACATTACTCAAAGAAAGGCTTTTTTAAAAACAACTTTAATGATGTACATGATAGATAATATTTAGCGTACCGAACTACCAAAATATCATCTCGATTTGATATTATCTGCTGCAATTATAACCATGTGTTTGTTGTTCTGATTGTTTAGACATGTATAGTTAAACTGTCGTTAAATGCATCACAAGTAAGACACTGAAGGTGTCACACTTATCGAAAACTGTTGCAATTACACCATGTCGGCCGTACTCGGCCAATGCCCCTCATTGTTCTTAGGCCATGGCTTCTTTGGATATTGTAAATTACTTTTTCGCTAAAAAAAATATGAATTTTCAAATTAATCGAATTTTATAAATTTCAATTTGGAATAGGGGGAACAAATGTTGTTTGTACCTAATTTATAGCAGTCTACTATTCATAATGTTGGCGCGAAAATAAAGGTAACATAGCTTATATTATTTATAAACAATTAATTTTAATGCGGTTTATATTAAATTTTTAAAAGTAATTTTAAAAATGAAACTTTTGTGTCCTATAAGTGAACCTGTACAGACACATTTCAATATTTATATATTTTATTTATATTTATATATATATATATATATATATATATATATATATATATATATATATATTTGATATTTATTTTGTAAAATACGAATAGTGCAAATGCGATAGCTAATAAAGCGAAAGGTGGTGGATACGAATCAGAGGATGCTTATCAAAATGCGGAAGTAGTTTTTCTAGACATACATAATATTCACGTGATGAGAGAATCGCTACGCAAATTAAAAGGTAAATAATGCGAATGTGCATATCGTACAATTTAATTAAAATTAAAAACAATTTTAACCCCGGTAATTCACAATATGTTTATAATTACGTATGGAAAGTGTCGCTGTCGTAACATAAGTAATTAAGAATCAAACGTAATTCTCGTCATACGGTTTAATAGTATTTTTTTCAAAAAACGAGTTCGGAATGATTAATTTGAAAAAAATTGCAAAACATTTACGAAAAAATGAAATTGAATATAAAACGAAGTCAATTTAATGAAAATGCTGTTGCATGATGTATGTTTTTTAATGTTTTCTTGTTTTGTCTGGCATATCGTTTTAAGTCAATTTAATTATTTTTATGTTACTGTAATTGGTTAAAAAAATAAAAAATTACAAACCAAAAGTTTGTCATCGTATATGTAATATTAATATTTTTGTTTGGCTAAAACCGTTACATATTTCTGTCAGCATTAACGTTTAAAACGGCTGGTGATTTTATATTATTGTTTAATTAATAATGCGTACTTTTGACCGTCGTAAAAGCTTAATAGTAATGAGACGCTTAATTAATATCGCAAAAGTCTCAATTTCAAATTTAGCGATGCCAAAAATATGAACCAAAAATCATATTATTGATGAAATTTAATCTTAGCAATAAATAACACGAAATACTCTCATACTCGTTCAGGTTAGGCATGCGCTAGGGTACCGCATTTATAATTTCATAGAGATGTATTTTCAGTCGGCCTTTGTAGGCGCGTATTGTTCGTATGGGTGAATACAATATATAATACGGTCTAATCTATTCAGAATTCATTGTAGTTATCGGCAACTGTTGCTCACTATCGCATTATTATTCTTTTTGTTTTATACTTCCAATATTTATCGGTCTCTCATTTCCCCTGCCCGTACAATATTAATAACAGATAAATATACATTTACGAAATTATAATATATATTTTTAACGCTACTTTCTAATTTGATACATAATAAAACGTGAGCTAAAAACTTCGTGTTTTTTTACTCGATTAAAAAAATAAAAAAATAAAAAAATATAACAAGAAACATTATAACCTAAAAAAAAATTTAAAAATACCTGTTACAGAGCTTTGCTTCCCGATCATAGATGAAACTAAATGGTTATCAGGTATAGAATCAACTTTTTGGCTGAAACACATTCGTTGCATTTTAGCCGGAGCATGTCGTATTGCAGATAAAGTAGAAAACCATAAGACTTCCGTATTAGTACATTGTTCTGACGGTTGGGACAGAACCGCACAGGTTAGAAACTAATTTGCTATTCTTCCTATTGCATATTACGAAATCGCATCGTAACTTATTACGAAGAATATGATCTTCTTCAACTTGATCCCGCACTCCACTTTGTGTGTGATTTTTAAAACATTTAGAAAAATATGGTCGTAAAAACAAAAGTTTTTCAACTTTTGTAATAGACTAGCTGCGAACCTCCGCGTTGCCAGAGACAAAAATACATAGTGGGTCAGTATTGACACACCACGAAAATGGACTACATGGCTACAGGGGAACAACATAGGACCCGGAAACATTTATTAGGCATAAGTAGATAAAAAATAAAGTAAAAGAAAATGTACATTTATTCCGAAAAAGAAACGAATCATAGCCTCGAATTATAAAAAAGGAAAAAAGTAACCTCAGAAAAGTATTTGTACACATACAGAATGCACAGGAAAGCATAAAAACTAAACTTTACGATTTAAAAAAAAAAACAGGTTATTAATATTTAGCATGCATTCCTTTTGCACCTGTAACAGCTTGAAGATGCCGTGGCATTGACTCGAATAAATTGTCCGGTACCCGGGAACAAATATCTACCCACACAGCTGGAAGGGACGCTTTCAGATCTCCACTGTTCGATATTCTCTTCTTACTTACTTTCACTTCTAGGCAAGTCCATAAGTTTTCGATTACTTTCAAATCCGGAGATTGTAGAGGGTTAACAGCCAATGAGGCGCGTTATAGAGCAACCATTCACGGGTTTTTAGTGCAGTACGCTTAGGATCGTTGTTCTGTTGGAAATTGAACGACTACTCCAAGCCTACTTTGGGAGCGCTGCTCTTTAAATTATCGCGCAATATGTTGAGGTACATGGTTGTCATTTTTCCTTAAATGAACACCAGATTCTCCACATCGCTGGCCGACATGCATCCCCACACGAGCACCTTGCCTCCTTCGTATTGACGGTAGCCAGTAAGACCTCGGTTTACAGCTCGGTGTTTGCTTTCCGCCATACATATCCTCCGAATAAGTTGTACTTACTTTCATCCAAAAATAAAACTGATTGTCAATAGGTTGCAGGTTTATTTATGTACGATTTTGCGAATTCCAAACATTTAATGCGATGCGCTTCTGAAATGAACGGTTTCTTACGAGGACATCTGCTATGAAAGCCTGTCGAATAGAGCACATTTCTAACAATTTGAGGGTGAACTTCTACTTCCGATGTTAACGCGAGGTCATCGGCCAGTGCTGGAGCAATCAGAAATGAATTTTTCCGCAATCGTTGCATAACGGATCTTTCATCTCTCGGTTTCAACTTTTTGGGTCGTCCTCTACGAGCGTCATTTGCAATTGTCTTTCTGGCTTGAAACCGTTCAATTACATACCATGTATTGCGGAAAGTGTAAAGCTAACTTTCTTCGCTATTTCTCGGTAACTTTCACCTTTTTCATGTACAGTAACAATGCGCGAACGTACAGGTAGTGGTATTTCAGAAGCCTTCGGCGACATCACACTTCAATTTCTTACAATAATTAAGTTAATTTATGCTAATACGTACACCTTTCGTCATTCACGTACTACTGCACTCGCTACAGTGCCCGTACATACACGATATGATCACTTAAGCGATTTTTCCAAGGTCAAACTTGCATGCGTGAATCATTTGATTGCGCGTCCGCAAATACTTTTTTTTGTAATGATTTCCTGCCTTTTTCCCATTACCGGTGTTGCTTTTTATTTATCGGCAATTGCATGCCGCAGTTAAACATTTTAGATGATTCTCTACGTCAAACGTTATTTTCTTTTGCCCGGAACAATGTTGCTGCCCTTTTCTCGTATTTTTTCTTTATGGTGTGCAAATACTTTTTTGTAATTTACAAGGAAAGGTCACGACGTTCAGATCACTAATTTTGATGAAATATTACAAATCGATAGAAGATTATGAATATGGATCATGCCAAATATTAGAATGTACCTGTTTTATTTACGCGAAAAATTTTAATTTATAGAAGCCGCATAAAACGGATGTTATGGATAGCCATTTAGAACCAACTATGCGATATATTCCAGATTATCTTTATTTACCTTATGCAAAAATGGTTCAGAAGACCGACCGACTATTCCTAAATGAAGTATATTACACCAAAAAAATTACTAAAAAACAATAAAGTGATACAAAAAAAAAAGTCAATTTTAATTTTAGTAAAAATTTAAACGCGCTGTTTATATATATATACATATATAGAATAAAAACAAAAATCACACTGAATATGTTTCATGGTGTAGTGGCAAAAGTGACAATAATTCATGCAACAGATAATGTGGATTCAAGTCCACCAGTGTCGTGTAAAATTTTTGATCTTACACGTTTTATCATTAATCCTTATTATCTATTTAAATTCTTTATTCATAACTGTATAAATATAATAAAAAATTTTAATTTCTTATTAATTATTTACATTTCTATAAACGACGGACATATTTTTTATGGAACGAATTCATTAATAATAAAATTAGGGTTACAAAAATATTTATTCTTATTTTACGTTTCTTATAAATTATTATAATTACTATTAAAACTGATCTTAAACCTTATTTTTCTCTTTGTATATGTATAAATATTAACTGAACCGGCGAACTTCGTACCGCCTTAGAAAATAATTGTTGTGTTAACTTATTAGCTGAATAAATTCAGTTTTTTATTAAGATAAAATTAATACTCAAAATGAATTAAGTTCAATAAATGTACAAATATCAAAATGAAAAGTATTTTAATTACATTAAAATAAATGTAATTCGCATGGCAGCAAGGCATTATTCACCTTAATAACAAAAATCAGTATAACCCAATAAGATGGTTCATAAACGACAAAAATATTCAATTATACAATAGCTCGGAAACGGTTTGACTTATCAGAATTGGATCATATTCTATCTATGACAATTTACAACTTTAAGCTGAGTGATTACCCTGAGCGGTAAGAAACCGTCTAGAATATATAATATGGAACTTAGAACGACCTCAAAAATCACCTTTAAAAAATTCATAACTCATCACCAGATAACCCTTTAAAAGCGAAATTCAAAATATAAAACAAAACACAGAAACCCCTTCATAAAATCCAAAAATTACGGTTAAAAAATTATTTAAACCCCTCTTTCGGACCAAAAACAGCCAAAAAAAAGGAATTTTCTTCATAAATTTTGTTTTAAATTTCGTATCCTACGACCTTATGTTCATGAATCAATTATATTTATCCATTGTTGTATTTCCAGTTATTATATAATTTTCCCGCCGTTTCAAATAATCCATCCTTTCACATCACACAATCTTTTTTTTTTTTTTTGGTGTTTCCAATTTCCATCGAGTATGTTCTTCTGCTAATTTTAATACTTTTATTTTAGTTTCTAATGGAGAACATATATTTGGTTAGTTTCATTTTCTTCACCACTGGTTCGTATTTATTCTGAGAATTTTCAGATAAATTATTTACATCAACAATTAAATTATAATGTAAATTATTTTCATTTTCTTTATCGGACAAAATAAGATCATATTCGACTAATATTTTACCTGATATCACTTTTAGTGTATAGTTAAAAATCTATTAATTTTGCTGCTAACAAAATTACAGTTAATTTTTTTCTGCAATAGGATCATCCTGCGATATAAGATCTTTACAATACGCAAATACATCCCTTAAGTGAATTTTCAATAATTTATTTTGATGTCATTTCATCACAAAAATGTATCACGATTTTCTTCTATTATAAATAATTAAAAACTTTTAGGTTAATTTACTTATTTAAAAAAGTTGAAATCGTGCATTATAAGCGACATTACTTTTAGTACTCTTATTATACTTTGCCGAAAAAATTCGCAGTAATGGCAACACCACCAGGAGATATTAAAAAGCACAGTTAAATTTAATATTTGTTAATACCTATTTATATTATGTGTGTATGCACGTGTAATTAATAAAGAAGTTAAAAATCAGTCGTTAAATAATTTAAATGTTTAAAAATTTTTATTATATTTATACAGCTATGAATAAAGAATTTAAATAGATAATAAGGATTAATGATAAAACGTGTAAGATGAAAAATTTTACACGACACTGGTGGACTCGAATCCACATTATTTGTTGCATGAATTATTGTCATTTTTGTCACTACACCATGAAACATATTCAGTGTGATTTTTGTTTTTATTCTATATAAATATATAAATAGCGCGTTTAAATTTTTACCAAAATTAAAATTGACTTTTTTTTTTGTTTCACTTTATTGTTTTTTAGTAATTTTTTGTTTAATGTACTTCATTTTGGAATAATCGGTCTTCCGAACCATTTTTGCATAAGGTAAATAAAGATAATCTGTAATTTATCGCATATTTTATTTAAACGGCTATCCATAACATCCGCTTTATGCGGCTTCTATAAATTTAAATTTTTCGCGTAAATCAAAAAGGTGCTTTCTAATATTTTGCAAGGTTCATCTATTCATGATCTTCTGTCGATCTACAATATTTCATCAAAATCGGTGATCCCAACGTCGTGACCTCTCCTTGTGAGTTATACAGTAGGGGAAGTGAAAGGCTTACAATATGTAACGGTATAGAATGTGTTTTGGCTACTTTTTATTTTTCATAAAATGAGAAAATTTATTTTTATAACATTTACCTCTTTTTCGATCCATTTTATTTTAATTGCTTACTTTTTTATTTCTCTTTTCTATATTTTCTTTTTACTTTTCGAATAAGCACTTATCGAAGCTTTGATAAACGTAAAACAAAATTTTATAAATGGCGGGACTGATGTGCTCTAGTAATTGCCAGTAATCGTAAATGATAAATTTAAACACTGAAGGGTTTTTTAAATCTTGAATACTTTCCTACTCGTATCTATTGCTAAATTTTCACTTGTTCTTTTCTTTATTCTTACGTCGTGTTTCCATTGTGTAAATAATAACGTTGGATTACTTTAGCTGGGGTAATGTTTTAAGAAAAAGAAAAAATTTTAGTTCAACTTGACGAACGTTAGATTTTTGCTTCTCTACCAAAAGTGAATACGACATATTTCCAGACGACGAGATTCTCTAGCAAACCGATGCGTTTTTTGTTACAAATGCAAGAGAGAAAAAAATATGTACACAAAAGCTGCTGGTAATCTTTTTCAGAATGATCCTACTAGAAATTCCTATTCGAACGAATGAAATCGAACGATAACGACGTCAAGTTACGGTTGTATTGCGTGAAAACAACGTTGTCAATAAACAGATGCGTATAAGTCGGTCCCATGTTTGGGCGTTACAAATTTTTCGCGATATTCAATCACGCCCTACACGTTTTTCAGTTGAACTAAAGTGCATATAAACAGATGTAGGTATATATTGTCTTTTTGCACTCAAGCAAATTTTCAGGCGTTTGAGATCCCATAGATGCAAAAAAACTTATTTTTATTGAAAGATGTAAATGCGACAAAATCTAATGCTTTTCAACTAGACCTACACCATTTGGGTGCGCATAAAGCAATTTACAAGTCTTCGACTCTATAAGAAAAATTCTTTACCTTTAAACACAATAAACTGGACAAAAACATGCAATGGGCCCTTTTTTTTGGAAGTTAAAATGAAAAAACGAATTAAATGAATTGAAACACAAAATAAAAAATTTCAATTCATGAGCCAGAAATTTTATCACAAATTATTATCTGTATAAATTTCGCTAAATTGGACACCGATTGCCTCACATTTTTAAGGCTCATTCCCACCCTTACACAGCTACCGCTTCCCTAGTAGGATGTTATCAATAGAACCTGCCTAGCTCCATAAACGCGACCGATCTGCAGTGGACTGTTGTGGAGAAAACTGGGAATTCACACAAAAAGGTTTCTATTCATACACACACACACTCACACACATATATATATATATATATATATATATATACATATACATTTTTTTTATATTAATTTGGCTTTCGTTTTTTGTCCAGCTATTAAATATATTACTGAATATTAATTGACATGAAATATGAAGTTTTTCAACGAAAAAAATAATAAACTAATTTCGAATTCATTTATAGTTAACTGCTTTGGCAATGCTACTACTGGATCCGTACTATCGAACTATTAAAGGATTTGAAGTATTAATTGAAAAGGAATGGCTGAGTTTTGGCCATAAGTTTCAACAGGTAATAGATTTCACACTGCAATTAAATTGTTTTTATTACATGGGTTCTTTTTTTAAATCTGCTAGAAATGATTGAAAGAAACCAAACTCATCGTACAGTGTGAGTCACCCATGCGAGCTAGTGAACTGGTTTTTATCCTAAATAAAAGCTGTAAATTATTTTTCTTTTTTAATAAACGCATCGCAAAACAATTTCATTGTATCTCTGCGTTCAACTTGTCCATCGTTTGAGAACCAATAAACGCTCGCGGTTCGTCTATAATTTTTGAAAAGAAGATAGTTGTATCATTCATTTAAGATGAAAACGAGCTTACCAGTTCCATAAAGTGTGCCAAAATACGATGAGTTCGGTTTCTTTTTGATCGCTTTTTGCATAACTCTGAATGACGCTTGTTACCTTTAATTTGTTTTTTGTTTTTTCGACCATTTAAAAAAGTCCATAATGTAAAACACGATAATATTTATAACCCATTATAAATGTTTTATTGTGCACCCTTTTTGCTGATGTGGTTGCTTTAAAATTTATTCATAGCGTGTTGGGCACGGCGACGACCACCATTCAGACGCTGATAGATCACCGGTATTTCTACAGTTTATAGATTGCGTTTGGCAGGTCACGAAAATGTACGAAACTGCATTCGAATTCAATGAACTATTTCTAATTTCAATATTAGATCACTTATATTCGTGCCGTTTTGGCACATTTCTATACAACAGGTAGGATTACAAAAATTAATGAAAACATTTTAATCGGTTTTGTTAAATGTAAATGTCCTTTTAAATTTTAACGGTATTCTCAAAATTTTATTTAACAATATAATGACGCTAAGCGCATCTGACTCCTTTGAAACTGTATATTTTTCGAACAGATTTCGATCCACTACCTTTACTGACTGACACTGGTTGTTTCAGTTTCGATTCTTGACAGTGACAAAAAAAAACAAAAACAGAAATTAATTATAGACAAAAGAATTTAACCATTAGTTGGGAACCAAAAATGCTATTTATTAGCCGGGCTAATAAAAGAATAAGAAGAAGGTATACAACGATAACGCATCCGAAACACAATTGACAAATGGCTAAAAGATGATAAACGGAAGAACAAAATTTGTGTACTAAGGTAATTTTCTAAAGACAACTTGCGGAAAATAAGCAAAACTTGTAGTTTATCGTGAATTTTCAAACTGCTTGATCGTTTAATTTATTCGACGAGTGTATTAGTCAAGTTTTAGATTCGAGTTGCTTCCAAGTCCATCTAACTTACTTAAATTTAATTAGGCACCGAGTAAACTTTAGGAACCAAAGAAATTCCCACAGTCCGCTTTAGGAAGCGGCTGTTGTTGTTTAACCGTTAGAGTCGTAATCCTCGTTGCTCCGTTATGAAAATGTCTTTGATAATATCGGAAACGGTAAAATAAAGGCCGTGTTCTTTGTTGTTAGTATCTTGTAAGAAGTTCGTAATTCATATAAAAAAATTTAAAATAATCGTTTATTATTATAATAGCGAACGGGAGCGCGTGCAAGATAATGTACGACAACAAACAGTCTCCGTTTGGTCGTACATAAATCACAATATAGATACCTATAAGAATCCGTTATATAATCACCGACCGCATAGTCTGGATCTGGTAGCCACTATGCGATATATCAAACTGTGGAAAGGATTGTACTGCAGGTGGAATCCCGGTATGCGCCCTCAGGTAATAATCGATGAAGTAAAGTTTGATTTCAGTTTTTATATATACATATTTCTTCCGGTACATTAATATTGTGCGGATATGTGTGTGTATTAGCGTAATAAAATATTCGTACTATTTTTTATTTCTGTAAAAGGCTTTTTGCTCATTTTTAAATGAGATCAACTTCTTTTTTTGAAATGCCACGAAATTGTATAAACGATAAAAATAACAATGAAAAAGATTTCCCTAGAATACTCTTGATATATCCTTTAATTTTCAAAATAAATCGTGACTACTTAATAAGTGGACGATATTATAATTTATCCGTTTAAAGTTGTTTATGAAAATATTTAATTAGTGAAATTATTTTTTGTACATCATTTGTACATTATTACCTATCCAGCCGGAATGAATAGCTAGTTACGTAACGAATAAATGAATAAATTAAAAATTGATTTTTTACCGAATTCTAAAATATGTGTTTATTATTATTCTTACCTATTATGATTTCGGACAATTCTTTTCTTAAGTTGACGTGGCAGAACTTCGAGTATCAATCTCGATCGTATGAACACTTCTTCCTCAAACGTTGAACTCTGGCTCCAACGCAAGAATGAGTTTATTCGTGATTAAATTTTATTATTTTCTTTTTTTTTTTTTTTTTTTCAATGATTTAAATATTCTCTTTACAAACGAACGTCCATGAAAATTCAGCTGCACGCCAAACCGATTACAATAACAAACACACACCAAACACAGTATACAATTCACACTAAATTCCGTTTATATACTCCACCGTACGAAATTATTAAAAGAGAGAAAAAAATTAATTTTAAAATCTCACCTATTCGGTTCCGTTCGACGAAGACAGGATACCGCGCTAGCTCCTCCGACTGTTAAAAAGTGGGTATATTCTGGATGTGGTTCCACTCGAAGAAGACTAATTAACTGGTGCGGTACGCGGTCCTTAAACTGCTGAAAAGTTTGTCCATTCCAGTTGTTTCCCTCGAAGAAGATTTCTGACCAACTCTGTTATTCGATGTTCTTGACGACTTTTTCCTTTTTATTATTATTATTATTATTATTATTATGAGTATTTTTACAAAATAATCCAATTTAGTTTAAATATTGTAACTGCACCGGCGTTGATGGACTAGGTTAATAATGATTACTTTGGAAGAAATAGTTGTAAAATTACGCAAAATAATTAAACAGCCGACTAGAAAAGATGAGAATTATTACGTCGTGTTTAACGTGCGCGAACGTCAATTCTCAAAGCTACGAAGGAGGCAAGTAATTTCCACCAGTACCGAGATCGGACGGATTCTAGCCTATCATCCACCGGTCTCTTATTAACCAACTACCGTTTTGTTCAGTAACCGAGAATTCCCTTTATTTCTTAAGGAAGTCGTCAGATGAACAGCTATGTGCTTTTAAATTAACTATCGTAAATGCAATTTTTTTAATTTTTGTACGTTTTTCAATAGTGATTATTCGAATCTATTCTGAACTATACATATTTTATCGTTTTCTTGGTCCCAATAAATTTTTTGTTTTTTCATCCAGTACCCTCGAATAAAATCCTGATGATAACCGCACATCATAAACTACGAGATGTCAGCTGCCTTAATAATTCAAAATTTCGATCTTTTGCTGCCAGCTAAAACGAAACTAATTAATAAAAGATTGTATCTCGGTGTAAGCATCGAAAAATTAATCAATCGATAGGACTGCAGGCGATTAGCACGAGACCGTGAAACATTTCAGACGCTATTATAGTCATAATGGAATATTTCAGTGGGTAAATTTTCGGGCACTGACTAAGGCTGCTAAAACATACGTTTAAACGTTTGTTAACTGCTCTTCTACTTCTTCCCGAAAACTTCGGGCCGAGAGGACCACTGCTGTGTTTATTATTAATTAAAAGAAATATTTACCTACACTGAACGCGGCCTTGTTACAGGAAGCAATATACCAGCGAATGCGTGAATTATTAGCTATGAAAGAACAGCTAGAACAGAAGGTGGAAGAAAAGAAAAGAGATTTAAAGCTTCGAGCACCACACGTTGCCGCTCCGCCGACTACAAGTCGACTTACTTCTCCTATACATCTGTAGCGTACAGTTCCAATTTCGACAGTAATCAGCTACTGTTATTATGAATTTTATTACACTCGTCGCCGTGATTGTCGCTCTACGATTATAACAAGTGGTGCATTTTGCACGCGTTAATTGCGTAAAACAACAAAATGTAATCGTGTTAAATGTTTATCTGTGAGTTTAACCGTACTAAGGTGTGGTAATAAGCGAGTTTTACTCGAAAAATACATAACGACAGTGAAATGCTTTGCTTGCAGGCTGCATTTAAAACCTCTTTGCTTTTTTCTATTGTAACGAACGTAAATTTTATATCGCGTGCTTTCCGTCGTAATTAAATTTAAAAAATATCTAGATAAAGTTTTATCCCTCCTCTTTACTCTTTTTTTTTATAATATTTTCTTTTTTCACTTTTTACCCTATAATTTAATGTTTAATACAAAAATGTATCATCTCATTGCAAAAGTAGAATCTATTTTAAGAATACTTCTGTATATTATTAAGATTTTTTTTATTATTATTACTGTTATTTTTCAATGCTGAATTATTATTAAATCGTATATTTTCAAAAAATTACTTGTTTATATTTAAAATATCAATTACCGAGCGCATAAAATTTATTGTCATCGGGTAATTACTTTTTCATTTCTTGCAAAATGCATGCACCACCAATAGCTGCTATTGATTTCGATTTGTTTTTTTTTTTTTTTGCTTGTGGAATTTGTAAGAATTATTCCCAAAAATGAGCTGAAATTCAAAGTTTGTCTGCTTTTCAAAATGTTTAAACTCAGTTTGAATAAAGAGGGTCCTTCCTTTTTGCGAAATACTAGGAGTAAATAATTTTTTTAAAAATATTTCCGCGGTTAAAAAACCCTAAAGTATTATAGTATTTGCATCGTGGTAAGTATAGTAACGTTACGGAAATAGTCCCCCGAAATTCTCATTGCATAACGTTATCTTGTTTATCATACTAGACAAAAATAATATCCCGTTTTCTCTACAGTTTTTTTTATTGAGGAGTTGACAGTTAATTTTTCCGAGAATATAATAAGAATGCTTTAGTTGGAAGCCTTTGAATGGGTTACCGAAGAACATAAAAGGCACGACGGAGGACACTGATAATTTACGTACCGGATATTCCATATCGAGAAATTGGTTTATTGCAGAAACATCTAGCGAGCAAATAATAAAGCACTAATGAAAGGATAACTTTAAAAAAAGGAAAAAAAAGAAGAAACTTCTTCATAGAAAAATATCCTCTTCTTTAATAAGGAACATGTAAATCATTTAAAAAAAACCCGCTTTTTAGCAAGTAATGCAATCAGCAATGCGGATTAAATGAGTTTTATTTTCGAAATAAAAAGTGAAGCTCTTAAGCCAGTCAGTTTTTATTAAAAAATTGAAATTATTCCGCGGAAACGGATTTGGTACTTCTGTAATAGTTAACAAAGGCTTGTCGGTAACTGAAGTACGAAATGTAATTTTGCGTTTTCAAAAAAAAACGTTGATCTACACGTGATACGGATAATAGAAATTGAACGTTTTGCGCATATAAATTCGATAAATCCCGACCGCGAGCTGTTTCAGGTTGGTCGCGAACTTTTCGGTTGATCAGAAAAATCCCGAAATCTTTTCGTTCTCTGTTTATCTCTTCCCTGTATTCATGTTGCTTTTTAAACAACAAATTGAACGTTTGGAGACTCCGGTAGTGGTGGTTCCACGACAGACTGAAACAATCACTCGACGCGCGTAGTACTTCGCTTTTACGTATCAGATGCTCCTTGTTCGCTTCTGCCTCCTTTACTTTTTTATTTTCTTTTATCGTTTTTTTCTGATGCAAAACGCCTCGTGCTTCTGATCGCATTTGGAGTTGACGAAACGGGTATATGTTGATCGGAAAAATTTCGAGATCTCTGTCAAAACATACTGTTTTCGAGTAGCGGATTTAATGATCATGTCCCTCCATCTTATATGCACGGTATTCAATATGATTAGAGCAAAATAGATAGGCTAAATGTTCAATTTAAAACTGTGAAATAACTTGTAACATTAAAAAAAGGTTACTATGAAATTTTTTAAAGTTTGTGAAATACTTCATTATAAGGCAACATATTGCTTTTAAAGAAAACTTATTCAAAAAAACGTATTACAAAAATGAGAAAAAATAAAAACACCTTAATTATCGAATTTTTCGTTTATCGATATCGTAAACGCCTTTTTTTAGAAATCAGAATGGTTCTCAGTCGAAAAATATGTTCTAACATTTTATGTAAAACTCGGAGAAAAGAAGATGTTAAACAAAGCGAAGGAAAAAATATCGGCGCTGGGCACCTCCCTGTTGGAGACTCACAGACCCCCCAATGCTTTCTGTTTACAGCCTACAACTAAAATTCAAAAAACATGCAACATGTTTTAGCCGTGTTTGCTGTCTGTTGATATCACCTCTGATACTTTCAACTGTTTCTGTACGATGTGTTAAAATTGAAGATGCGATAATGAACGTCTTGAAGTTGAAAGAAAATAATGTTAACGATTTCATTTTAATTTTTTTTTTTTTTATTCCCGTGTCACGTAATCCTTAGAAGTACAATATGGGTTTATAATAGCTGAAGTAAACTTACGTAATTTTTAGAATCAATTTTGTCGATGTGATGAGCGAAGATCAAATCGATACACGATCGATCCCCTACGAGTAATTGGTAGAGCTGGATTCATTTTGAGTTGTAATCGAAAGGTTTCTTCCGTGAACCGAAATAATCGCCGATTTTCAGGTTTCTTGAGATTGACGCTAATATCCCCCCATAGAAGTATAGCTATTGTGTCGTATTCTCTCTTCTTGTTTACATTAACAATTTCTGCTACTTTGGGTGTGTATGCGAATAAATTTAACTCGAATAAATCTTCAATATCGACAATCGAAGTGCTTGGCGAAATGTAAACAGTCACAAGTAGAACTCGTTGACCGTTTATAGTTCTTTCGATGGCGCAAACATCCTCACATTCCTCGCTGACTGCATTAATTCTGATTGTTTGTCAAATCTCATCAGAATATGCGGAAGTTGAAAATAACATGCAGTCTTCTTTTTCGTATATGGCGACTCCCCCAGTTCACACTTTTTCACGTTTGAACTGTCCTGCTTAACGCCTTCACATTTCAGTTCAGTGTAACGTTTTCTGCTAGTTAGGTGACGGCTAATGCATGTTCCATGCTAAAAAATGATTTTCAGCTATACCGGATCGAAAATGTAAGAAGTATGAGGAGGTGGTTATTCTCCACCCTTTGATTATGCGCTACTCCAATTCTGTACAGAAACAGTTAATTAATGAAAATTAAAAATATTTTACTTTCGGTTAAAATAAAACTTAGGAATTAAGCTGTGTTAATAATTGTTTGAAATCGATTTTATTGAAATGCTCTTAAAATATCACTACAAAATAATAATCAGAAGATGTATTATATATTATGTGAATATAAATATATCATATATATTAATGGCTACGCCATTTTTACGCCAGGATTCATCAGAGGAAAAGTGTTACGGAATTTGTCCCCAAAAAATGTCACAATTTTATGTAACGAAAAAATGTTATCAAACGGCGTAGCCAATGAAACAATTTACTCTTCTATAAGTATTTTAGAAGAATTAGACCCGGGGGTAAAGGGGACTCGCCATTTCCGAGTCCCGAAGAGCCGAGTTTCATATATATATATATATAATTTATACACTTGATGACTTCACTATGAGCACACCCCTTGCAAATTCCGGTTCTTCTAAAATACTTATAAAATTGTCGATTTAAACTAACTACACTATTTTTTATTTTAAAAAAAACATTAAACGCAGCGCAAAATCATAACAAAATCTTCTTATTAACCCCAGCGTGGGAATGATATAGTAATTTATATATTCCTAGGTGGGTCGTAAATTTCTCTAACCCTTGACTGATTTGATACGCAAATTATTATATATAATCTAATTTCATAAACGTCGTTGTATCGAGAAAACAAATGTATTTATAAAAATTACGTAACATTTCGTGTTATTAAGGAAATCAATAATCTCTCGCTAACTGCACTACCCTCATTTTTAACTCTGCAGGATTCACCGCTACCTAAAATTTATGCGTGTTAATTACATTATGCGGGATGATGTAACTCTGAATTACATGTCGGTTTCCTCATACAATGACCCTAGTTTTCCGAATATATAAGACAAATGTAAATATTTCCTGAGTCACTTTCAAATTCGAGTTCATCGGCCACATTAGTGGTATAACTTTATTTCTGTTGTAAAATAAGTTTCAATATAATCTTCAGTGTGTGGTAAGTGAAAAAGAAGCGTAGAGAAGTAAGCTAAATTATAATAATTCGGTAAGATAATTGCATCTATTTTAAAAATATAAATATTCAAAAAACAGTATGACTGAAAATTCATTTTTTGTATATTTTTCTTATAAAGTTGAATTTTTTTAGTTCTCTAGATTATACTGATGGCGCAAATATATTTTAATAGTATGGGTACATTATGGCGTGTCTCACTATATTTAATAACATATATTTACAGGGTAACATCATTTCATGCTTTACAGAAGTGACACGATTATTTATATTCCATGCATGCATGCAGAGCACACATCTTAATTTATTACAACTGCGTCGAAAATGCGAAAACTTAGCCACCGATGCAGTACTTATTAACTATTAGTCACCTTTCTAAATTAGTGATGTTTATTTTGCATTTATATTTTACTAGCTAACCCGGCGAACTTCGTACCGCCTTAGAATCAATAAATGTTGTGTGTTACCTTATTAGTTGAATTAAATTAAATTTTTTATTAAGATAAAATTAATACTCAAAATGAATTAAGTTCAATAAATGTACAAAAATCAAAATGTATAATTACATTAAAATTAATGCAATTCACGTGGTAGCAAGGCATTGTTCTCCTTAATAACAAAGATCAGTATAAAAATTACTTTAAAAAATTAAAGTAAATTACTTTGGAAACATGTTTTTTCAGGCTATACCATCAGCTAACAAGACAGAGTACACACTCAATTTATATACCTTTTTAATAAAGTGTGTACTCTGTGCTGTTAGCTGATGATAGGCTATTTACGAAAAAACGTGTTTCTAACGTAATTTAATTTCTTAAAGTAAATTTATACCGATTTTTACAATTTTGTACACATATAATGTACAGAATCCCAATAAGATGGTTCATAAACAACCAAAAATATTCAATTATACAAAAGCTCGGAAACGGTTTGACTTATCAGAATTGGATCATATTCTATCTATGACAATTTACAACTTTAAGCTGAGTGATTACCCTGAGCGGTAAGAAACCGTCTAGAATATATAATATGGAACTTAGAACGACCTCAAAAATCACCTTTAAAAAATTCGTAACTCATCACCAGATAATCCTTTAAAAGCGAAATTCAAAATATAAAACAAAACACAGAAACCCTTTCATATAATCCAAAAATTACGGTTAAAAAATTATTTAAATCCCTCTTTCGAGCCAAAAACAGCCAAAAAAAATGAATTTTCTTCATAAATTTTGTTTTAAATTTCGTATTCTGCTATTCGGAGCGGAGACGAATCCAACAAATCAAATATCATAAAAATCGGTCCAGCCGTTCTTAAGTTATAAATGGTGTAACTAACTCGACTTTGTTTTATATATATATAGATTTACATTTTTCATAATTCTTATTTACTAGTTAGAATGGTTGTTGAATGTTCCAGTCTTTCCTCCGAACGTAATATCCTGTACGTTTAATTATTAAAGCTGAATTTTCCTACTCCATATAGTGCTTCCTATATCTTAGCTTTGCCGTCATCCAATGTGGTTCCTATTCTTGTCTCTTTTTTGTCATCGATTTCTGACCGGATTAAAATTTAATCTCTAATCTAGTCCAATTGTCCTGGGTAGCTGCCCTCAGTCGGCCAAGCCCCCCACCGCCAAAAAAAAAAAGGAAAAATGGTTGTTGTTTGCAAGGATAGCTTTTAAGCTGGAAGAGTACTAGCATTGTTTTAATATTTTGGTTAATATAGTACTTAATTTAATTTTTTGTTTGATTTCCTTTTTATGTTTGGATGCCTTGCATGTAAAGATGAGATGTTGAATATCATCGGTACTGTTTGATCGCAGTATTAACGAATTGGCGAATCTCTTAAACTGATGCGAACATCTATCCAAGTATAAGTTTTTGAGAACGGAATTTGTTTGTAATATTTGAGAAAAAAAACGTGTAAGCTTTGCGGCCTGTATGATCTTGGTTACATTAGTTTTGCGTAAATTTATAAGCTCGTTTAGAAATCTGTTTGTTTTGTTTTTTTTAAATTTTAATGGTGGGAGAGTGCCTCAGAAGTTGACGATTATTATTATTATCACTAATTTATGATTTATATTCATTCAATCTTCTAGTGCTGTGGCGTGAAACATAAATTACAAAAAAACGTTAACGAATTCCAAGAGTAAATATTATAATTAGTATTAAAATAAACCGAGTAAGCATTAAAAAAAAAAAAAAAGAAGCTTTTGAGCTTGAGTTCTGCTATATACACTGCAACTAAAAAATTCCCCATATCGATACTTGGAAAGAATCGGCATACAAAAATTATATTTTTCAAAATAATTTAGATTAAAATGAAAAAAATTCACGAAAACGAAGTACGAAAATTTTTTCTCGACCGGTCAACATCGTCGTTAAAGCGATGCTTATTCTGAAATCGACAAAAAGCCTGAATAACGAAAACACGAAAAAACCGGTACGGAGTTGTATATGAAAACACATTGTTTTCTAGTGATGAGAATCGTACTGCTATTTTTAAAATAGAGAAAAAATGTAATAATTAAATTATTAAGCGCGACAGATTTAATTTTAAATCGATATTCTTCGAAACTGTTAAATGAAAAATAGAACAGTTCAAGGATACGCCGTCGGCATGTAATTATCACTAAAAATCTTAACGCTGATGAATGTGCCACTATGCTGCAGAACCAGTAAGAGCGCTTTACAGATAAATTAAACGAACTCGAAATATTAGCTTAGTGCACAAATGATAAATATGGTTCATTAATAAATTCCAATATTTTTAGTAGTGTCAAAAAAAAGCATTTTGTGCAATTCGTAATGTTCGCTCTTAGTCCCTGATAGTTAGTAGCATTACCTGTTTAATTGAACATTTGAAAGATCACATATTATGACAAATTATCCTAAAAAGTAAAAAGGACAATAACGGTAATATTTAATATGGAAACGTTTTAATGATGAACGAGGGATCACACTCCTTAATTTTCATATTGGTCGCAATTGAACATGGCATATCAAAAGCGTGTTCAGAAATCTTTCAAAAAGGGCAAAAACTCCTTTGAACTAATAAGTAAAAAATGAAATTTGCGATCGCAGTCTTTCTCTGATGATAATATCTACGCAATTGATTTGCTGCTAAGTGTTCTAAATCATTTTTTCTCTAACGCGTGTATGTAAAGTTAAGATTACTATTTGACGTAGCTAAACGTTACTTTCAAAGAAATATATTTTAAATATACCTACGAAAACATTTTAAGGTTAGTTTTGGATATATAAAAAAAAAAAAAAAAATAGATTCCGCAATAAAGGCATTCTAATGGGCACTCCTTTTCATTCTTTCAGTTATTGAGTGTTTTATATAAGGCAGTAAAGTATGTCCCGTACCACTGACAGGAAGTTGGGGATTATGAAGTTAAGCTTTTCATATTGTACTAATAAGCCTAGTGGATCTGAAAAAAATATTGAGGCTAGTTCCTTTCTCGCAGGATCCGCCTTTACTTCCCCAGGTTTCTTTGGTATAACCAGTATTCAATTTCAGATTAGGTATATACCTGGGAGCGACTTGGGTCTGGAACGAGACAAATCCCGAAATGACACCTCTTATTGATTAAAAAATTAGGAAAAATGTCTTTTTTTTACGATTCGATAAAAAAGAGCCATCTCCCATAGAACCAGGCCACTACTGATTATAGTAAAAAATCGTTCTTTTATTTATTAAACTATGTAGAATATATATATATTTGCATTATTTGTATTAATGCGTTATCGATAATAGTAATTAAATTTAAAGCAGTCACAGCAGATGATTTTTCTTTCTTTTTGTCTCACCATCAAAAAAAATAACGATTTTCGCATTCAATAGGACGGAAGACGTAGACATGAACGTTAACGAATACAGCAAAATTGGAGTAATCAGAAGTATTTTCATATTTGGTAAGATTTTATTTTTACTTTCGAATAAATTATTTAATAATTGTAAATTACGCAGTAAATAAATGCAACATATTTCCTCATTCCGGATTTCACCAAAGGCCCTTTAACTGAGACATGATAATAATAATATATGCATCTAATATGCAGCTGTTAGCAGTGCTGCCGGAGAAATGCTTTCAGACGTTAGCTACATTTTTTAATTGATCCTCAGTTCTCGTGGCCTCTTCAAATTGAACTTTGTGTCGGATTAATTCAAGTGTGAATTTAAAAAAAAAAAAGAAAAAAGACAAAGCTTGAACAATTTATCGTTCAACGTAAGCATCGGTAAAACATTACATTCTACTCCTTTGAATTAAAATACCATTTTTATCTTTCAGTAAAAAGTAAATTGCGAAAAAATATTTTCATCCGCTAGATCAGTAACTATCGCTATCGATGTGAAATACCTTTCCGTATTCAGCAATCTGTATAGATATATATCACACGATTAAAACAACATCATTATGATCTTTCATTAAACTGCTTTTGTGTTAATAGAAAAAATCGCCGATATTTTTATAAAATATTTATACTAAAAAACAATTCGTATCAACGATCCAGATAAAAAACGTCAGTTTCGACGAGGCCCGTGATTAATGGCATGTTAGTATTTCGTTTACTGATGGGTATCCAGTCGTGGTTCAACTTTTTTGATGAATGGAATAAAGCATTGAAATTAAGCAAATCGATGGAAATGAAAGAAAGCATGGAAATTGTGCAAATCTTTCGAAAAAACAGTTTCCAACGAAAGTTGTCTTCTTATCAGTTTATATTTACATTATTTTATAATAAAGTGTTTTAGTTTAATATTCATTTGCAATTGTTATGTTGTTTTTTTTTTCTGTTTTCGGTTCGAATACGGATGCTGAATTTTAAAATAGGCATATTCTTCACTTTATCAACGAATATGGCGGTCAGTTTTCAAGATGCAAATTTCCGTGATAAAAGATCGGTAGGACAGCCAAATGGAGAAGGGTACTACGACAATCGAGCGAATCTTATGGAAAAATATCACCCGAATGAACGATTGAATATTCATAGTCGTGGATACGCTGGAGATGAATTTATGACGAAAGCTGTAAAAGGGATACCGCACATCGGAAGACGTAGCAGCGATGATCAACATAACAAATTCCGGAATTTCGCTAATGATCGATATGAATTGTTCGACTCTTGTAAACAAGATATCGACGAGATCAACTGCTTTTTAAGAAATAACAAGTATCTGAGTTACAGAACTGTTCAAAATTGAGTGATGATCGGATGACGTAAATTTCGTTTTGATTTTGCACTGTTAATTAGTTGCTTTTTTTTCACGTACTATATAATTTTTACAGCAAAAGTTTATTATACTTTTTTATTTAATCGACAGTAAAAAAAGATTGTTCTTTTTTTTCTTTTCTTTTCTTTTCTTTTTTTTTTTGATATTTTTCACAATAAATTATGCTTTCTTAATTTTTTTTTTTTTTTTCACGGCGTAGTCAATGAAAACTAAAATTACAATACTTTTATTATATTTCAGATAAAATAATTTTAGTTTAAAAAAAAATAGCCTCGAAATAAAAATTAAAAATGAATTAATAAAATAAAATTTAAAATTTATATAAACACACTACTGCATAGCTGTTTACCGCTGAATTAAGAAAAATACACGACCGTGACGCAATACCCTTTAAATTAACGAGAATCAGTGTTGCACTTTAAAACTTTAAAAAGAAAAAAGAAGTCATAGCAAAGAACAAATATAGCACTCTAACACATTTAGATCTGTATAAACGCTAGCAAAATAAATGTTAAACAAATTGTCAATAATAATATTTTATTATATGATATATAAAAAATTGCAAAAAATTTCTTAACGAAGAATTATTTATGGTATACTCTCAACTACATTCGCAAATTACAACTCTGTATGCCACGCGTAGTGAATATCATCGGTGATGATAGATACATACATTTATACATTTTCCCTGAAATTTTGTAAACTTTTTTTTTAAATGCGGAATTATCGATATAGAATACTTTAAGACACTGAAAGAGGAAAAAGCATATTAAAAACTTAATATACTCAATTAAAATGTTCCTCTCGTACGAAATTAATTTCCGACGCCGCCTCCGCCGTACTTGGTCGATAAACTGTCAACGGTGATTAGTCTAGAACAATCATTTCGTATATAACTGTTTAGCCTTTTTTTCGGAACAGTTTTAAATGAAAAGGAAATGATTAAACGGAGTAAATCAATTTTATATTAACTTGCCCCCTAACTCTCACATATGAAAAAAAAAAGCAGCTACTGTTGAAATGAAAAATCAATGAAGATGTTAAAAATAAATTGTTAAAGAAAATTTTTGTCCGGTCTTACGTTTTATTCGCAAATATGAATCCCGAAACTGTTATATAAGTTTTTTTCCACCATAAAATAAGAACTATCCTATGGTTTATTTTTTCAGTCAGTTGTGTTTACTCTCCTGTCAAAATTTATAACTGATAAAAGAAACATCCTCAACACTGTAACTATAAAAAAGTGTACCTCAAAAATCCTACAAACAAGATTCGACTAAATAGATTTATTCTCTGAAATACGCTATTGAAATCTATAAAACCGACAGTTATACTAAATAAATTTTCGAAATGGCATTTAAGATTAAAAGATTAAATTTTCATTTCCGCAAAATATAACTATAACCCCAGGGTCGGAATTTTTTCATTTCCCCGGCTGTGACGCATATAACTGAAGAAGAAAATTAAGGTCTTTATAACTGAGCATGTGTACCTTTACAAACACATTTCATAGATAAAGTTCAATAAAAAATCGAAAAAAAATTCGCGTTAATAAAATGTTTAATATGTTTTAAGTTTCGAAATAACGGAATACAACATGCGAAAGTAACAAATAATGACTAAGAACACTTTTAAAAACGTATCGGCAATTTCGCACATGTGCTATATCCAGTGTCAAATGATTACATCATCTTTAATTTGATGTGACTCCACTGCAAACGTCGACATGTGAGTTCTTGAAATATATTTATTCATAATAGGCCCAAAATGTCGGCGTAACCTTTACGAATATTGCAATGCTGCACATGTTCAGTGTGTGTGTGAAGTTGCACAGATTGATTCCATTTAAAGTTAAATTATTGTAAAACAAATCACGAAAACCGAAAATTCGATTATTCGCAAAAAATACATAAAAATTTCGACATGTTTCGGGTAGTATTATGATTATTAATGAGCAAAAAGTGGACTGTTATAATTTTAATATCTATTTAAAGTTATTGGTTGATGGTTTAGTAAAAACTAGTACTAATATTAAAAAAACCCCCTTCATGATTATGGAGTACACGTAAACGATTTAATCTTCTAATTATTCTGCTTCAGGGGAAAAGCAAAGTTACGCATATCTTTATACAACACACTGCAGAAAAGCTTACATGTGCATGTTTATACTGGAACAGTTATCGTATCAATTCGGTAAATTACGGTATTAAGTTTAATAATGGCGTGATTTGACTCTTCCTTCCTGCACTATTGTTCATAATATCATGTAACTTATCTCTGTGCACGAAAGCACCTTTGATCAAAAGTGCCTTCACTGCAGAAATCTTTTATCCTCTGACACAACAGATTTATTATTATATTCAATGACAGATTTTTCTGATTCATTCAAGAATGATATAGTTTCTGATTCAAACCTATAACCATGCGCTATTGCAGTGTCGCATATTTACAGAATATGTTCCCCGTAAAATTCTTCTGCAGTTTTAAAATCCTGAGGTCAAATGAATAATTATCAAAACCCATGAAAACTTTCCTTATTCTCAGAACAATGAGCAGGCCCGGAGCTACGGAAATATTAGGGGCCTTCGGAAGTGACAAAATTATCAGTTTTATAGAATAACTAAATTTTCTTTAATTTAATTATATTATTTTTAATTCATGAATTAACGTATAATTATTAATGTAAACAAAACTAAATATCATATAGATAATGGATAGAATTTTCGATGCCGAAAAAAAATATATATATAATTTTAAACAATGGATTTTTCAGTAAATTTAAACCAAAGATTTACATAAAAGGAAGGTATGTGTGCGTGTGTTGCGTGTACACACACGCATACACATCCATACAGACATTTCCTAAAAACGTAAATTCCGACTCATTATACCTTAAAACAAATTTCTGGTACGTTTAATGGAACTCGAAATTTTACTATTACGAAGTTTCCTCCTCTAGGAGGAAATAAAAATGGGTACAAAATTATTAACAAATAAATGTAATAAAAAATGCACTTGCTCGTGTGTAAAGTTAATTTTGTTTATTTAAAAAAATGTTGATGTATATGACGAATGATAGATTAATTTTTTATTACATGTCGGAAGTGAGTGTTTCTTGGGCCCCTTTATAAGACGGGGCCCGGGGCTGCAGTCCCCTCTAGACCCCCCCCCACCCCCCTAAATCCAGGTCTGACAATGAGCAAGTCAGCATCCAAATTTGTCACGTCGTTTACATCGTCATTCCAGAGAAATAATCACCGTCGCTGCAACACGTCTTAATAGAATCCAATACTGTCTGAACGCGTGAATCCGATTCTCAAACAACGCTGAGATCGACTGTCTACTATGTTCATTTGAATTTTCTACTCGTTCGAAAACATAAATAAAAATATTTTTCTCGAGAATATCATCGCGGTAATATCATTATTATAGATGCATCAAAACCGTCAGCAATCTCATTAGAAAACTGAATAATGGCGTAAACATGTCGAACTGCTATTAACGATTTTACTGTAACATATCACAACGAGTCGGGCAATATTTGAAAGTGAAAAGCATTTTATCACTTTGAAGTTGTTTAAAAGTCAGGAAATCAATAAGTAGAAACGGAAGTAATTTAATAATTCGGGCTAGAGGCTTAAATCTTCCGACTTGAAAAATAAAAATGCAGCTCGAACAAAAAGAATCTGTCGAAATGATTTTCTAATTCTTTCACTTTATTTTTTCTTGAAAGAAAATTACAAAATTACCGCTCCATTCTTTAATGGAATCAAAAAACGCGAAAACGATTCGTAAAAATTTTTGCATTAATTCCAAATATATCGTATTCGTATTTAGTACGATTTATAATTTTTGTCGATTTTAAGAAAACCCATCGGCATTAACATGATTTTTAATTATTCAACTTGAGGGAACTATTAATAACACTGCTGCGAATATATTTATACGGGGTTATTCGTTAAGTTTACCTATTTTTCCATAAGCGACTCCGCGCCTCATTAAAATGAGGAGTTTGCTGTGTAATCGCAAGCAGGCTATTTTCTTCAAATAGGTACACCACAAAACACGTGCGTTGTTAAATGTTGTTCCCTTGTTTGGTAGAATTAAAAGCAGAATAATTATGGCTTTTGTCAGACGATACTTTCTTGCGCTTTCAAATTTATCAGTAGATCTCCGCAGTAATTGGGAAAATAAGCACTCGTGGAAGAATTTTCTGGTTTAGGACATGAGCTATCGTGTTTGCATCGCATGTAACACACTTGATGAAATTTTTGTTACAGTATGCTTCGGCGTGATCCCATTGTTGATACTGAGCGCGCACTGAACAACTTCGACTATTTTCTTTAATGGAGGCTCAATTTTTATACAATAATATTTAGAATATCTTCGATTTTTGGTAGATGACTTTTTGCGACTTTCGCTATTTATTTCAGCATTTATTGCTAGATTTTTTAGTTCCGCGCAAAAATTTGAATAGATTCGGCATCTTTTCACGTCTGCGATTAAAAAACAATGACGTTCCACGAATGGGATTATTTTATAAGTAAAAAATTCACCCAAAATTTAAATAATATCATTATATGATTTATTTCCTAAATTACATGACGATATTTCTACCAAAACCGGTTTCGTAGTGTTCGTTTTTCAGACACTTTAACACAGTATGCAGCCCCAAGACGATAATTATCCGGAACGTAAATAGCTCTTCACTAAAAATAATTTTGTAGCCGGATATCGTATAATCTAATCGTTTCACTTTCAAAGTCATTCACTAAGTCGTCATTTTTCGATACGTTTAACTAAACTAATTATATCAATAAGTTGCTCACATTATCCATTTACCTTTTCTACTTCTGAAATCATAAATGAACAAAATTTTACAATAATACACGAGAACTATACAATTATCCAACCAAGCGTAAATTTATAAGTTCTTTTTTTTTTTTTTTTTCATTTTATATATGTTCATTTCACAGAAAAAAATCAAACATTGCAAAATAATAACAAATTTATCATATCGCGATAAATAAAACCCGAAATAATAAAAACTATAAGCGAGTACAAAACATAAACTTCGCCAACTTTATCAATCTCATCAATCAGATTAACCTACTTTACTTCCTTTCACGTCTTTCCAGACGCACTCTTTCTGAAGATATTCAGTCCCTTTCTAGGATCCTAATCTAAATAAGATACGGATATATTAAAATAAAAAATGTCTACATACAAATACATATATTTCATCTGCATACCGTGTCTACAGATAATACCTTACAGCGTTATTTTAAGTAAACATTTTTTGCGAGAGGGGCACGTTAATTAACGACCTACAGCCAGAAGCGTAAAGAAGGAAACGGTAATTTTATTTAAATTTTGATTCAGTGAGATATTGATAATATAAAATAACCTCAATAGCCAAAATGATAAACAGAGAAAGGGAACATAGGATGTAAGTAGCGTAATAAGGATAAGAAAATCGGTACTTTAATAGGCAGAAATAGAAAAGTTAAACTATCTTAGACAGCTTAAAAAATCGGGATTACTGCAAGTCTACCATAACTCCTCCAATACTTACTAATTTTAACAACTACTCTGATTTTAATAGATTTACAAAAACCTTAAACCGGCGACGTATTGGATGGATTTTCAGGAATCGCTTTGCTGCCCACAAACTAAATTAGATATACCGAAGAATTTGTCGAAACTAACCAACCAATGTAACAATCAAAACAGTTTGATAATGAATGATATATTAAAATCTCGGTTCAATGATTACAAAATCCTCTATACCGATGCATCATTTAGTCTGGAGCAAAATAGATACACAGCAGTTTTTCATTATCATAGCCGGGAGTTCTTGAAAACTTTTCGACTGATGTATGCTGGATCTTCTTTTACAGTAGAATTATTTGCTGTCTTAAAAAGCCTAGAATATTCTAGAACGTTTTCTGGTGAAAAAAATATTAATCCTAACGGACTCTCTAACCGTACTGCATAAACTTTCACACGGAATTGGCAAGAAAGCGTCAAATATCGAATGCCTTATAAGAATACAAGTATTTAATTTACTACAGGCAAGAATGGAAGTATTACTAAAATGAATTCCGTCGCACTGAGGTATTAAAAGAAATGAAATAGTAGATAGAAGTGCAAAAACACCGCAGTAGATAGAACAATTGTCCAAAAATTAAATTGGTGGCATTTTTTACCGATCATTAGAAAACACACTATAACGGAGTGGAACGTCGAGTACCAACAGAGTAGCAATCAACAAGGGAGAGACTACTCAAGAATACAAAAGAATGTCGCAATGGTGGTCCCTCGATTTAAAGGAGCGAATAACTTTGGAAGAAACTTTATAGTAACGATAACGAGATTGAGAACAAGACATAAAACCCCCGTCCACTTGGCAAAAATTAATATTATCGATGACAGTACATGCAATAATTGTAGAACAGAGAGTACAATAGATCATTTTATTTGGCAATGTAAAGTTTATGAGCAGGGTAGGGACAAACTTAGAGCGGAAATCCTATCAGAACTGCATACTTTTCCAGTTTCAGTAACATAGATAGTGGCAGATCCAACGTCGAATTTAGTTGCACTAGTGTATAAATTTATAAAATACCAGAACATAGAAATATAGAAATAATAAATAAAAAAGTTCTATAAAACACCCTATAAAGGGTTAAGTTAAAGAAAAAAACTAGCTAAATAGCGAAGGCTAAGCCAAAAAAAAAAAAAAAAAAAAAAGGAAAAAAAAAAGTGATAACGTAACCGATCACTTATAGCTTTACTACTACAGTTACAGAATGAACTAGATGTGTAATCAGTTGCAAATTTGCTAAGGCGCGTTGTTGGCCAGTAATTCTAAATGATTAAAAGCTACCGACTTCGACGGCTCTAGCTTTTATTCAAAAAATTACAGCAAAGCAACAAACTGTTGTACCACGTACACTTTGCATCAGTGCGTGCCCATATATGATCAGCATCATATTATAATTACACGTTACCACATAAAAAAAATTCTTTTCTTCACATTTCCTTAAATTATTTAAATAAAAACCCCTAATACCAAATTTTCTCAATATCTAATAGTCTCCATTCTACAACAATATATATTGAATAACATAACTCAGATGTGGATGTTATTATTTGTTAAAACTCAGTCAAATGACAAAATTTTGTATATGGTCTACGAGCTTCTTTTTTTTTTTTTTGTTTTACAGGACGAATATGAGGAATATCGATATACCCCCACTTCTTTCTTAATGAAGTTTTTTCTTCTTGTTATGTGCAGCTTATATTCTCTTTCACTCTCACTTATGGACGTTTCTAGCGGTTAGTGAAGGGTTTATGTCTCCCCCTAAGGCCGATTGCTCATTACAGCGAAGAATGATTTTTTTTTTTTTTTATACAAACTACTCCCCTGATTCCTAACGAAGGCTGTAACCTTTGTAAAAGTAGTTGCAGCATTTGAAAGAATTTCTCTTGTGTGGTTCCTATGTTCATAATATAATGAACTTTAAGCTAATAAGAAGTAAGTACAGGATTGTTGAGACAACTAACTGACTGTAAGGGACACGTAAATCGAAACGGAGATTTGTCGATTATATATTTGTAAGAGATAGCCATGTGACCGATTCGCAGCCGGCTGAGAATCTTGAAATCATAATGGGTTGTTCCTTTCGGTAGTCGCCACAGTCCAACTGTGTGCTTAATATATTTTAAAAATGGACAGTAGTTGCCCATTCTGTTTTTTCCACCAATTCTGCGGGTCTTTAAAAGTGTATAATATATATCATTGAGGACAGTAGGTCAACATCATCTGGCATTGACGAGAACAAAGTAGAATGTTCTGCCATATTGACCAGCTCATTATCGGTTATTCCGGTGTGCCCAGCAAACCCAAATTTGCGACACATGGCTGTAATATGATGTAAATGGTGGTATATTTTTAATATTAGCAGGTTGTCGCATTTTCAGGTTTTTAACATGTTTAAAGACTGTAGGGAAATAGTAACTATGAGGATATTGTTAAATTTATTGTTGATTGTAACAACCTGATAAAGAGCGCGTAATTTCATGTGAAACCTTTTGAGGAAAACACATGGAAACTAAGCAGCTCTCAGACCCTTATATCGTCTGTGATTCCAATTACACAAATAAAAAAACTGGGTGATTTTTTAACCAGATCAGGTTTTTGATCAATTCAGTTGGCAGTCACGACTCTTTTGCCAAATTTTCTAGTTTGGAAGAGAGCAATTTATTTGTTCTATCCGCTTACTTAGACTCTCACTATAAGCATAAATTTTTCAAACCAGTGACTGAAGAAAAGATTAAGGATAAAATAGTGAAAATAAAAAACATTCATAATGACGATCCAGATACTCCAAACTCTGGAAAACCTAATAAGATAAAAATAAGAGATTCTCCAGAATACTGCTGATATATCATGCTCAATAAGCGACCTGTCCAGGATGCTAGATTTTTCAAATGAAGATGAAAGTCAAGAGGAAACATTTGCCAACAATGACCCCGGTGATATTCTCAAAAAGGAATGGCTCCTGTACCGGAATAAAAAAAGAATAAGTATATCTGAAAATCCAATTAACTGGGGGAGCCTTAATTGTACTGAATTTAAAGTGCTATGGGCTTGTAACACGCAGATATTTGTCGCCTCTGCCAGCCAGTGTTCCAAGTGAACAATTATTTAGTGGCGCAGGATTAATTTAAGGTTAGAACTTGGAAAGACAGTGACATTGCTCTTTATTAAATATAATGCACCAATTTTTAAATTTACGGACTAAAATTTTTATTATGAAATAAAGATTACTAAAAATCTGATTATAAAATAAAAATTATTAAAATTACCATTGTATTTCATGTATTCACACCTAAATTAAGCACCTCCTTGAAAAAACTTAACATCTGCATCCGCATTAGCATCTATATCCGCAGATATAGGCCCAAAAATATCCGCATCCGCATCCACAGATGTCGAAAAATCTGCATCCGCAACATCCTTGATCCCAATCATATCTTTTTTAACCTTCTTTCCCTCTCATTTGAACGTGCTACTCTTTATTCTAATTTTTTGTCCCTTGAGTTCCCTGCGCTTCATAAATCCTGTCATTTCCCTCCCAATCCATTATCCCTGTTCTTAATTCTTTCATTCTTGCTGTTCCTAACCGAATCGGTCTGACCCTCTTCTTTTTTTTTTGCTGTTGGGCGGAGATCCTTTGTTGATGTGTCAAAAGAAAAAAAAATTATAAAACTATTAAATTATCTCCTTGTTGAAAAAAAATAAATATTTTGTTGATCAGAAGTATACCAAAGAGTGATTGTGTGGGATTTGAGCAGAACAGAACATAACATATATTTAGCTAAGAACAGAGTTGCACAGTATATATAAACATAGAATACGTACCAGCTCGAAAACCGCATTACATTAGTGATAAAAAAAGTAGAACGCTTACATATTGTTAACGAAAATATAAATACTATACAAAAAACAAAGGGCAAAAATTATAACAAAAAAAAAAAAAAAAAAATCAAAATAACAGCCAATTTATACCATTAAAAACATTACTTAGCTTAAATGTACATCCTAGCTAGCTGCTCTGAATTGTAATCGCCTATATTCCTAATAAGCATATTGTTGTGATAGGAACAGCGATGAAAATATTTTTTTCTTATGTTAATTATAAAATCTTTTACATAAGGCAACAATAACTAATTATGCATTTTATCAATTTTAGTCCAGCGGGGAACGTTTAAAATACACCGAAAACATCTATTTTGTAGTAATTTAAATTAATTAAAATCGGAGTTTGAAATCGAGCACCAAACTGAAGCTGAGTAAGCCAATCTAATGATGGTTTTATAGATAATAAGCTTGTTTGTAATGTTTAAGTGAAATCTTCGATTAATAATTGGGTACAAGGCTGCAATAGCTCTATTTGTTTTCGCTTCAGTGTGTTTTAAGTGTTCCTTAAAAGATAATCTCTTATCTAGAATTACACCTAGATATCGAACACGATCAGTTTAATATTCAGTTGCCTTGAAGGGAAAGGGGTATCTACCAGTAAAAAGTATAGTTTCTGTTTTAGTTGGATTAATTGAGATTTTACACTTTTCCAAAAATTTTAAAATCCGAGAACTGTGCAACTGCAGACGATTATAAATAGTAGACGTTTTATATGAACTACAATATATAGCCGTATCATCAGCATTTAAAGTCATACTCGTGTACTAAAATTACAACCAAAAATGAATATGATGTGAAAAAAAACGAACTAACGTAACGATCATACGAAAAATAGCGCGAAAAGTGAAATACCGGAAATAGGATATGTTAATAACGGATATATTTAAAATGGTGCCGAAAAAAAAGCAAAATACCGCAAAGGGAATATTTTAAAAATAACGAATATACTGTAAATGATACAAAATTCTGTTCAATCAAAAACTTTTGCACATGCGCCCAATAATCAAGAGGGCTTGCTAGACGCCTGTTGAGCACTAGTGTCTAGCCCCTGAAACTCCTCACAGATGTTATCAGTATTTTGCTTTGTATTTGTTTATATTTTGCACTTGATGAAAAAAGTTCAACACAACTATAAGTGAAAGAGTGAATTATTTGAATCAGGTAGAATTTTTAAATTTCCTTTCAAATAAATAAATAAAGGAAAATTGTTTCAACTCATATTTATTGCTTTGTGAATATGATTAAAATGAGTTGAAACAATTTTCCTTTATTTATTTATTTATTTATTTGAAAGGCAATTTAAAAATTCTACCCAATTCAAATAATTCACTCTTTCACTTATAATTGTGTTGAACTTTTTTCATCAAGTGCAAAATGTAAACATGTACAAAGCAAAATACTGATAACATCTATGAGGAGTTTTAGGGGCTAGACACTAGATTGTTAAGCAGAAAGGTATATGATAGACCCAATGGTGTCAAAATCTGCGTTACAATTTGAACAAAGAATAATTCTACGATAGCCATGATTGCAGCGCCATCAGGTAGTCGATTTAGTGATATAATTTTCATGATACATAATGATATTGTATAAAATATTTTGAAAATTTACATTTAATCCATAAAACAGCCTGAAATAAAAATACATACATTTCATTAAAATGAAAGAGGTTATTGAAAGTGAAAAAATATGATTTTACTAAAATGATTTTACAGCTACAAGCAAGTGTTTCTAAGATTTAATTTGAAAGAAAAAAAATATTTCTTCTTCATTTTGATTATATCATAGATTTTTAATTAAAAATGTTTTTTCTTTACAAATTAAAAGTGGAATATACCGATTAAAAATTTATTTATACAATTACCTGAAGGCTGAGGCTACATGAAACCTTATATGTTAAATTTAAAAATATCACGCATTTCTTGAATTTGGTTATAATTGCAGAATGCCATAAACCAATACTTTATAAATAAAATACTAATAAAGAACGTTAACTTTGTTTAAAAACCAACTATTATCGTTCAAAAATATTTTTTATTTAACTTCAAACGTTTACATTCAAAATTATGTATATATTGTACATCATTTTATAACTCCGCTTCATTAAATTTTAATACTAAAAGTAATTTATTACTTTCCCATTAGTAGTCTATTAAAATACACATAAACATATATGTAAAGTATATATGCATGTGGTACTTCAAAGCAATATGTAATAAGACATTTATTTTTAAATCAGAAACGTATTAAAATTCATATAATAATAAATAGTAATAATTATAATACTTGCAAATTAATTATAAATAAAATGTGTTTGTATTTTTGTGTATACTATTTTAGAAATGAATTGCGATTTATCGTTTTCAAATTAGTGACTTATCAAAATTCACATTAAACATATTCAGTGAATAAATATATTTCCATAACAATCGAAATACATATATACGAATAAATTAAATATGAATAAATTCAACGAATTATAATGTAAACAAAAGTGAATTTTATAAGTTGACCAGTAACTACCACTTTATAACGCTAAAATCGCAATGGTAAACTGTTATATGGGGCGCACCAGTTCATTTTTTGTCATAATTTTAGTTCGTTCATTTTCGCAGTTATTCATAGTGTGTCTTAGGGAGAGCGCCCACCGAAGCGATACGATTCCGATACGATAGCAACAAAATGTAGTTCAGAATATAACCCACGTTATTATATGAGTTAGCGCCCACTGACGCGATGCGACAAGCAACCGATAAGCAACTATCGTATCGCCGTCGCTCGAGTGCTACATGTTTTATTTTTAGTTGCTTGAGCAAGCGATTGTTTGTTTACATTCTGAATTTTTAAGCGCAATATGAATAATCGGCAAAAATAACAATTTAAAATCGGTGTTTTAAATTTATTTCAGAATATTTTTAAAAACAATTCATATTTATGAAATAAATATTAATATTTACATTTTCTTATTTTGTTATATAATATAAATTAACAGCAATATATATGTATATGGTATAGAAAATGTTTCTAAACATTTAAATATACATAATTAACAAATGTATTTCCCGTAATGTGATTAAAATACGTTTCTGCGGTGTATAAATGTTCTAAAATGGGTGTTCTTTTTTACAATTTTTGGGCCAATTTTCTCTACTAATCAATTAAACGTTTCCTTATTCATTCCATAAAAACTTTAGAACTTTTCCGGGTACATATTCAGTTCTTTATAAACATTAAAGGTGTTTATTCTGTTACTCTTTTGAAAAAATGGATGTACTCAATAATGTTGTTTTCTTTTTTGATTTAAATTGTTAAGATTTACTAACGATACATTGCTTCTTCACTAAAAAAAGAACAGGAAAACGAAGAAAAATATGACATTCTTTGCACTATCACATCACATCATAAATTAAGTTGCTTCTCCAGCGGATAAATCGAGTTGCTTCAGTGGGCGTTACGCCTTAGGGAGAGCGCCCATCTAAGCGATACGATTCCAATACGACAGCGATTTTAAATCGTAAGCGATAGCAACACGATTCCGATACAACATAACGCCCACTGAAGGAACGCGATTTATCTGCTAGAGAAGCAACTCAATTTATGATGTGGTGTGATAGTGCACAAAATGTCATATTTTTCTTCGTTTTCCTGTTCTTTTTTTAGTGAAGAAGCAATGTATCGTTAGTAAATCTTAACAATTTAAATCAAAAAAGAAAACAACATTATTGAGTACATCCATTTTTTCAAAAGAGTAACAAAATAAACACCTTTAATGTTTATAAAGAACTGAATATGTACCCGGAAAAGTTCTAAAGTTTTTATGGAATGAATAAGGAAACGTTTAATTGGTTAGAGAAAATTGGCCCAAAAATTGTAAAAAAGAACACCCATTTTAGAACATTTATACACCGCAGAAACATATTTTAATCACATTACGGGAAATACATTTGTTAATTATGTATATTTAAATGTTTAGAAACATTTTCTATACCATATACATATATATTGCTGTTAATTTATATTATATAACAAAATAAGAAAATGTAAATATTAATATTTATTTCATAAATATGAATTGTTTTTAAAAATATTCTCAAATAAATTTAAAACACCGATTTTAAATTGTTATTTTTGCCGATTATTCATATTACGCATAAAAATTCAGAATGTAAACAAACAATCGCTTGCTCAAGCAACTAAAAATAAAACATGTAGCACTCGAGCGACGGCGATATGATAGTTGCTTATCGGTTGCTTGTCGCATCGCGTCAGTGGGCGCTAACTCATATAATAACGTGGGTTATATTCTGAACTACATTTAGTTGCTATCGTATCGGAATCGTATCGCTTTGGTGGGCACTCTCCCTTAGTTCACACTAGAGGTGTGTAACTCAGTAACTCAGTAACTCTTTTGACTCACTAATTCAGTAGTCTACAGAATTAAAACAAATTACTCTGTGATCTATGATTGTAACAGATGTTTAATTTACAAAGAAATTTTAATTTACAAAACAACAACTAATAAGAATTTTTTAAGTGCTTTAATAATTACTACTTTGCTGTATTAGTCTCAAAAAAACTGAACAAATTTAGAATTTGTTGTTAAAACAATTTAAACAGCCTGTTAATTAGCTTGTAATTCCAAATATGAAGTTGTTTAACTTCATTTGTTCAGTTGTTTTGAGACTAATACAGCAAAGTAGTAATTATTAAAGCACTTAAAAAATTCTTATTAGTTGTTGTTTTGTAAAGTAAAATTTCTTTGTAAATTAAACATCTGTTACAATCATACATCACAAGGTAATTTGTTTTAATTCTGTAGACTACTGAATTAGTGAGTCAAAAGAGTTACTGAGTTACTGAGTTACACACCTCTAGTTCACACTCTATGAATAACAGCGAAAATGAGCGAACTAAAATTACAACCAAAAATGAATATGATGTGAAAAAAACGAACTAACGTAACGATCATACGAAAAATAGTGCGAAAAGTGAAATACCGGAAATAGGATATGTTAATAACGGATATATTTAAAATGGTGCCGAAAAAGCAAAATACCGCAAAGGGAATATTTTAAAAATAACGAATATACTGTAAATGATACAAAAAAGTGAAGTAACATAAAAAGAAGTTCTTAAAAATAACATTAAAATAAGATAGAATGAATATGAAATGTAGTAATTTTAAAGAAGGTGAGATATTTAATATACTAAATTGCATACCTTAATAAGCAAGATACACATTAAACAAAGCTGTATATTATAACTAATAGAAATAAAAAACAGATACGCAAGAAAAAGTTCATTATAAATGGAATTATTTTAAGAATTTATACAAATTTTTTTCATTAATAAAGTTTCAACGTTAGTTTATCACTTTTGCAAATAAAATTGGACTGCCGATCCACCGACCACACTGAAATTCCAAATTTTTATTAATCATTAGTACACTTTGATACGCCGAGCAAACTCTAAACTTTGTAAAAAAAATACCGCAAAAGTAGATAGGAAAAAATGAAACATAAAAAAAAAGAAAAAAAGATATTTGTTGAAACTAATTTGAACCTGAAATACGGAAGAACCCAATGTCTGATGTAGTACTAAATTACTTCTTTTTCGTAAATCGTATTAATTGGTAAAACATAGGATTACATGGCGCGTCGCACAATTCGATTTTAGTGGGCATATTCAATAATAAAAGAAAAACAAAAACAAAAAAAAAAGGGTACCACGAAAAATCTGGAAGACCGCGATAACATAGATAACAATTGTACGCACAACAGGTTCTATTGAAATGCTAATAAACGGTCGATCACATGTGGTGACAATGAATCACCACATCTATAGCGGCCTAGGGAATTCCCACCAGGAATAATAATTGTAACGAACAAAATCGCATTGTTTTAAAATTTATAATTAAAATTAAAATTAACTTAACACTTGTTTATTAGCGTAGAATTTTGTAAATATCTCCGTAACAGTAAATTAAAATTTTTAAAAGAAAAAAAATATTTTTTTCATTCAGTATACAATACTTTAAGTACAAATGTATGGTATTTTTTTTTTTAATTGATAGCAAATAACCACATTAATTATTCTAAAATTATTCTTTCATTTATAAGTTAAATTATTAGTAATTGAAATTATTTGTAAGTTAAATTATAATTTATATGAAGAAGAAGGGGCTGTCCGATTTTAGCTTTTGAATTTTTAGCCACCCATTGTTGGAGTAAATTTAAATTATTTGTAAGTTAAATTATAATTTACATGAGAGGCTGTCAGATTCTGGCTTTTGAATTTTTAGCCATCCATTATTGACTAAATTTGAAATATTTTAAGAACAGCAAATTTGGATTATTTTCAACAAAATTAATATTTTTATTTAATTTCCAATGAAATATGAACTAAATTGAGATTAACTAAAAGGTAGCGATGACGTCCGTATCACTACGAACTGTAAAGATGTAAAACGAACTGGTGCCGCGTAATTAAATATTTATCATCGCAACTATCGTAGAATAATTCTTCGTTCAAATTGCAATGCAGATTTTGGCACCATTAGGTCTATCGTTTACCTTCGTGCCGCTTTTGACTGAGGGGCGTGTGTGTATATTATTGTTTTGTGTGTAATTATAAATCTCACTGTTTTGAAGGAATTTCTGAGATATGATTTCAAAGTTAGGTGGTTTATGAAAATTATTAATTAAAATTTTGTATTTGCTGCACTTAAATTTTAAATATTAATGTTTAATTATAAATTAATTAAAGTGTAGAATTTAGTTTTCAAACAAGATAATTCTTTTATGCAGTGTAGAAAGATTATTTATATTAATATGATTTGAAATCGAAAATTTTGGTAAACTTAAAATGAGTAAAACACACAAGTTTTATGATATTAAACAACGTTTAAGCGATTTAAGGGATACGAGAGATACGATTAATGTAAGTGCTACATTTTTAATTTTTTTAATGTTTAATGTATTTTGCAGCACATTTTACTGTTTTTCTAATCACCGTACCCTGATACTCAATTGATTTTTTTGTTAGAGAACATTAAAAAATCTAGAGAAACAAATATATGCCTTTGAAGGAACGTATCTGGAAGAAACGAATTTATATGAAAATGTTACGAAGGGGTGGGATCGTTACGTTATCAATAACCGAGGCAAAAAAAGTGTTATGAAAAGCATACGTGAATTTGATGATAAGGAACGTTTGTTTTCTAAGTCATCCGTAACCTCAACCAAAGTAAGTGATACTGTTAATTTTTAATAATATATGATTATGCATACTTAACCATGCATGAATAAATATCACTTCAAAAACTGTAGGATTATATTTAATTTTCTACTTTTGTGTATTGAAATTTAAAATGGACAACTATTAAAATTTGTTATTTGATTTCAGGCCGTTTTAGATCCAGAAAACAAGATACGGTAAAATAATACATTTTTTATTTAATTTGAACCGCTTATATCTTAATTGGTAAAAGTAATTTTTTGAGAAATATATTGTCTGTAAAATGTTTGCTTGTGCGCCTTTTATTTCGCTTTAAGTTGAAAACACGAAAAAGAATTTCCAAAAACAAAACTATGATGTAATAAAGAAAAATGGAAGAAAGAACAATTAACGAAATAAAACAAATATACTTTTATATTTATATATATATGCGATATAAAACTTCATTAAAATAAATAAATGCAATTTTTTTAACAAAAAGTAAACAAAATTTATGTTCAGTGTTTAACACTTTATATTTGTGGAACATTAGTTCAGTCGATGAAAATAATGTAATCTAGTTTTCAAAGGTGTTTTATTTTTTGTATTTCCGTGTGCACACTATCTGTCTAATTAAAAACAATGAGCTCAATGTTAATGATTATGACAGAAGTTAGTGAAATGTTTTCTAATTAGCTACTATCCCCTATCGGTGTAACTGGCTTTCACACCTCATGAATGCCCGTGTATACGGTCATGATGAATAAAAATTTTGTTTGCATTTTCGTTCGTTTTTTGAATATAATTAAATTTATGTGAATAATTTCTAAGATTTCCTAGATTTTTTTACAATATTTTACTAGAAAATTACTGCGTGCATTAGCTTGCAATAAATAGACCATGTTTTTATTTTGAAAGCGAATAACACTATGTAAGATATCAACATGATTTATAAAGTTATCATTATAGAAATTTTTTAGAAGATACATTTAAATTCTGCTTCGGCGAATGAAAAAAAAAGCAAATATTCAAATTATATTTCTAAAAAAGAAAAAAATAGTCGGATAGAGCAAAAAAGTTCTTACAAAATTTGAACGGCGGAAACGTCAGTACAGCTAGAATTCCTTCCACTCTACACTCAAGAAAAGGGTTAATAATGTTTTTTATTAAGAAAATTTTAAATGAACATTGTTAAACATTAAATACTGGTGTCGACTGAGTAATGAATCAACCTCTATTATGATTTAAGAAAAGAAAAAAGTAATTAACAAAAAGGTTGGTTAGTTAAAGACATTAAATACTTCTATTTCTTAATCAAACAATACAAGTAAACTCTCCCGATTATAGCATTCCATACATTGATCTTAAATTATTATTATTTACTAGTTAACAACGTAAATATATGAAAATTATGATAACTATTCCATCGCAAACAAATAATGCATGGTCAGTACACAAAATTCCTTAAATAAAATTTAGATTATAGTTGATTAGATTGACAATTGTATCATTTTGCTAAGAGTTTATCTGAACAATGTGACTGGCGCTGATTTAAGATTGCGCTTTCCTTTATAACATTATGTTGATTGAAAAATGTTATTGCTGCAAATAAGTTCATGCAGTGCAGCTGTAACAGAATATTCCAATATCTTGTTTTCATGAAAAAAAAAGAAAAAAAAAAGAATTATAATAACTTAAGTTTAACTGAATATTAAAGTACTAAATAATGTAAATTAACGAATAATTATAAACACGTGTTACAGATATTTAAATATAAGTAGATATGCTAAAAATGTTTCTAGGGATATTCCATCTTCGGGGAAAAGAAAGAGTAGATTACCATTTAGATCTCCATCAGATTTAAACCGTATTTCTTTTACCTGAAAATGGAATGTTCCCAAAAATGTTTTTAGCGTATTTTATTTAATATTTAATTTAAATGTTTCTTATTTAGGTTTATACATATTCAGTATTTTATCCCATTAACTACTTAAAAAATAGGATCTATAATTACTCTACTTATTGATTCAATAGTAAACCAAACGGTATTATCACGTAAAGAGATAAATGTAACGTGGAATGTCGCGATGATCTTTTGTTTGCGCGCAAATAAGTAATGGGAATGGCACTGCTGCAATAGTGAAATATGCCTCTGTTTTTCAAATATATTTAATGTCTAGCTTATCTCTATGGATGTATTTTAATGAATATTACTTTCGCGCGAAAACATACCGATGTGAACGCTTGAATAAGTAAAAATTGAATAAAATAATGGATTAAAAAATAATAAGTGGCCAGATTGTGTTTAATGCCATGTCAAAAAAAATAATAATTTTATAGTTTATAACGATATTGTTACGTTACTAACAAAGTTGTTAATCACATTTATTATGAAATCTCCATAAATAAATACACTAGCTAACTGAACTTCCCCTTTTGTTTCTTTTTTTTTATTAATAACTATGTCAAAGTACAATTGATTTAAATACTCAAATAGAGTATTTAATACTTAACGATGTTCAAGATTTTCTTATAATAATAATTTTCGCGCATTTCTGGAGAATAATGTTCTTTTTTCGCCTTTTTTTATTCTGGCTTTGTATTGAAGCGTTTAATGTCACATGTTTATGTGAACTTTTTTGCCAGACAAAAATTTTCCTATAATATCGTCCATTTTGTACCTAAAACATAATAAATAATTAGATTAACACCATTTTTGAGGAAATTAATATCTTTTCGAACAGCTCTTTTTAGTGAAAACAATTTTATTTTATGAAATTGATGATATTCCAATAAAAGAGAAATAATATTTAATTGAAATCGATGAATTATTGTCAATTTTTTATAATTTAGTATTGAATATTTGAAATAAAATCAGTCAACATTACTAGACCATTGAATATTAAATCTGATTAATTATATGGGTCTAATTAGTAAATAATACAAATCTTAAAGGTTTAAATGTCTGTTCATTAATAGTTACAACTGTATTTTATTGTATAAAGTTCAGTGTGACTATATAAATTATTTATTTTGAACAGTTAAAAAATCAATTTTTATACCTTCATTCTAAAAATTTTAAGTAAAATATTCCTAATTTTTGAAGAATGAAATATGTTTTACAAATTTTATAAATAATTTCTTGGAATTTAACTGCTAAGATACCATCATGAATAATTGCATATAGTTATATGTTTAAATATATTTTAAATATACCGTTCATGGCATAATGTCGAATGTTTTTATTTTAATTGGATTATCTATGATAATAGATGTAATTTGCTTCAGCATTGTAGATTAATAATGATATTGGATTTGTAATTTGTGGCATGCAGTAGGCTGATAAAATATTTTATGAGAAGCATTATTTATTTATTAGTTTCTATATTGAATCAAAATCGTGTTATTTTGTGAAATTATCTTACCATTGCAGTTCAAAAGAGCTGTGTTATTATATTAATCATATTGTTCGATTTCGAGTGTAGTGATTACCTGTTTGTACATGCTTGTTATATAGATATATAGATAGTGCTTATGACAATTCTGTATGCTAGACTATACTTAAATTGTAATTATTTACTATCGCGATTCAAATGCAGTCCAGGTGTATTTGTCTACACGTCGGCTATGCTCATATGATCGTATGCGTACTAATTTGCTATTGCCATCCATTCAACAATTAACGATTGTTTGTTTTTAATATTATATGGCGAACTCAAGACCTCGATTTGATAGTTTGATCGTTCTAACTACGTGACCATCATTATCATAATAAAAGTGTATAAGATATTTAAAATTTTAATTCCATAAAATTTCATATTAACTATTTGAAACTGTTTACATCAATTTTTTGTTGCAAATAAAATAATTTAAAAAAAAATTTTTATTATTTTTAATGACAGTAATATGATAAAAATTATCCAATATATAATTAAAGATTTGCAAATTTTTACTTCTTAGCTAAATGCATTTTATGATTTATTTAATTTATGAATATTTGAAGTTATACTTCAAATGCGACTTTAACATTTTATCTTCGAAAAATATTTATGACGAAAGAAAAAAAGTTAAGTTTCTTATGAACTCTTGCGTTATGATAAAGGTAAATAAATTGAAAATATCAAAAAGATTAGTATAAGAATTTAAGAGCTTACGTGATCGCTATGTGCTTAAATCAATAAACAAAATTATATTGATATAGTTACTTTATTTATATTTTTGGGGCCATAACAGGAATCTTTGTGCAGCGTTCTATAATAACATAAATTCGGTGTTAAATGGTGCTAAGCAGTTTAAAAACTTCTGATTTTTCTCGTTTTGTTAATTTTTTTCTCACGCAAAACTAAAAAAATCAAAACAGAAATGAGTACCAAACAATAGTGCGAAATATCCTTTTCTAAGCTAACATTAGCAACAGCGGTATTGATTTACATGAAAGAGCCAAAGCGAAATTAGTTATAACAATAGAACTAGACCACGATGTCCAATGTCACCGAATTAAATTTTTAATTCAGTGAACAGCCTAATAATTTTAAGAATAAAAATATTAAATTTATAATGGGTAATTTTAATAACTAGCATAGCGTTGGGTTTTAAAAATTCAAATGGTATTGGAAGTAGTAGGAAATTAAGCAATTAATAATAAGTTCCATGTTCATAACCCAAAATTTTATTGCATTAATTTCAAAGATTTGCTTTAAAAAAAAGGTGTGTCTCTGATTTGGCATGTAAAAAATTTCACAATAAAAGATATTGTACTCCATTTAAAATGAGTTTGCAGAAGCTAACGCAAAGAAAAATTACAACAAAAACAGTAAATAAACTTTTAATTATATAAAATGATCTAAAATGGAGATAGTAATCTTTAATATTCTACATCCTAATATACCAAAATATATTTTACGATAGATCACAAAGTTACGACGCTTTAGGGAAGTTGATTGCACGTGTTATTTCACAGACCTTTTAAATTTAAGAAAGCAAACGGATACTTTTAAAATATACGTGCATAAAAGAACTGAAAAAAAAACAAAAAACGAACTGTTACTAATGAGTTGCAGTTGTATTGCGGTCTTAAAATATTTCTAAACTCCGCATTACAAAGTTATGTATATTAAAATTAAATGTAGCAGTAAGCTTTGCAAACTTATATTCACTGTATACTCAACAGAAAATATGAAAAATTTAAACATAAATCTTTATAATATACTAGCTGTGCCCGCGGCGTTGCTCGCGTGAATTATGATTCTAAAAAATTACTTTATTTGTTAAATTACACCCGCGCGGAATTCAGTTCATGAATGTGTAAGAGTATAACAGTAAATGATTATTTGTCAAAAGATTTTTTATTGACCGTGGCGGCTCGTGAATATTGGGGAGACTAACTTTTCCAGAAGCACAGCACATACCATTAGGTTCATTGGCCCATTTTTTGGCAGAACACTTGGAGCAGATCTTATTCATGGCTCCGATTTGGACGGAAGACTGTTGAGCATAATCAATCTGTGGATCGTATCTGAAAGCCGATCTGTTACTGTGAGCACTCGACTCTCACGCGCGTACTTGAGAGATTCTCAAATTTTGTTCAGCAAGCCGCTGCGAACGCTCGATACTCGACTCTCTGGTACGCGATTGCGACGCGTATTCTCTCTGACTTGCAAGACGATTTTCAGTTTCTGATAAAGATTCTCCATTACGACGTATTTTTGATGCCCTCGCCTGGGAACTATTTCTAGGAAAGTTGAGATCTTAATCTTTTGGGCATTTTGTACCTTTTACAAAAGATAACGGTAACGCTCGAAAATTTTCATTCTTTACGTTAACACACTATTTCCATTGGTGATGAGCTTGTAAACGATGCTAAGGCGATCTTTATCCGAATTTACATTTCCCGATGGTAATTAACATTGATATTTTAATGTTTTATAAAAAAAGTTTTTGCAGCGCACGCGATGTAAGGAATTGTTTAGGTCACTTTTTACACCTTGGGTTACACTATTGGAGTTTTATTAAGGATCCCTAATTTTTTTGAAAATATAATATAGCCTATGTCACCCAGAGATAGTTTAGCTTTCCAACGGTGAAAGAATTTTTCAAATCGGTCCATTAGTTTCGGAGCCTATTCAGTGTAAACAAACAAACAAACAAACAATCAAATCTTTCCTCTTTATAATATTAGTATAGAAAACAACATGAGTTTGAAAAAAAAATATTTCGGAAAAATATTAAGCCATGCTGAATTCCAACTTAGTGCAAAACATAATAGAAATACTTTTTTTTTTTTAGTGTGAATGTTAAACATGTTCGGTATGTTTTAGAAATTAATTAGTCAGTATTCAAAGCTTTAAAAAAGGATCATTGATGTTTGATTAAGATTTATCAATAACATACACTCAAAGGAAAATATTCAGTATTATTGTCATTAACGTTACATGAAAGTGCTTTGATTATAATATTTTTGCATAATTTGTCATTGAGCAGATACTGCATTGGATTTACTGATTTACATTTCTTCTGTTCAAAGTAAGCATAATTTTTTAAAAATAATGGAATAAACAAATAATAAACGGTTAACGTTCATTGGATTTTGTTAAATAACTCCTAATTTCTTTTCTTCATGCCATTTTGTTATGTCGATATCAGGAGACTGTGAATAGCGCCAATGATTTGACTGTTGAAATGAAAATACTATAGAATGTAGAGTAAACAGATTTTTCTAATGAGAGATGAATTCAAGTGCCTTTTTACAATTACAGTAAAGAAGTGATTGTAAATATTTAAACGTAAAAACCCAGTAAGCAAATGTGATTAGGCATTGCCTGTAGAAAGAACCCTTTGAAAATGTACATTTAGAATTTCTACACAATGACAATAAGTGCGATTAAATACAGTTTATAAAAGTCTAATTTAAAAAATTGAATACTTACAATCCAGACATTGTGGCGGCAGATGTAATCAATCATTGGCTACAAGAATCTGGGGAAAGCTGGGTTAATTTAAATGATCGTCACTGCTGTAACAACCATAATCACTTTTTAATCTTTCTCTTCGATCATTGGAGAAAGTTAATATTGTATTCTATTTATGCTAGAATTTTAATTTTTCAAAAAACCTTGTATTGCGCGATAAGTAGCATAAATAAATAACGTCATAAAGAGTTGTATTAGAAAAACATATTTTGGTGCCGATGTAATTATTGGAAGAATAATTGATTGCCTGCTCTCTTTGCACTTTACCGAGATTGCCTTTACTTGTGTTTTTATTCAGATAGAAACCGAAATCTCACTTCAAATGAGCAGATCTTTTTAATTTTAAATTTAGTGTAGATTTTACCTTTTAAAAAAGATAATAATTTAGCACGTATAATCTCCAAACACCAAGTGATCAAAATGTGTATCCAGATACTTAATTGTACCCATTTTCTAATTTCTTTATTGTTTATTTTTAATTTAAGCGTGCGGTGGATCTCTATTTGTAAAAGTTGTATATTGATGTTTTGCTCGTTAAATTTAATTTCCCAATTTTTAGCTTAGATTTCTATATTACTGATACAGCCTAAACTGTGGTTTACTAATTAAAGTTGATATAACTGTATCATCCACATAAATTGTCAGGGTGGTTCGGTTTAATACAGGTAAACTGGAGGTACAGATAGAGTGCAAAACTAGTCTGAGCAAATGTCTGGCTGTAAAACCAAGGCTGAAATATTTTTGAGGATTTCTAATGTGCAAAATACTGGTAAAAATAAAAACGGTAATTTTATCATATCCATAAAATCATATAGAATCAAACTCGAAGTATAAATAAAATAAGATTACATTTGGAGCTTTTATTTGCCTTTCATGATTTTTATGAATTTAAACTATGAGTAGCTATTGTAATAGTTCTCAAAGTTTTTGTTTTTTAAAAAATGAATCTATTGCTGAAAATATTAGTATTTGCATTTATTTTACTTTGTGCAAATATAAATTTAAGATACTTACACTTTTATAGCACTTATTTAAAAAAATATTTTCGAACTAAATTTGTTAAGTGCAAACCACATGAATTTTTATTATAAAATTAATCATATTTTATGAAAACTAAAAAAAATGAAATGCTTGATAGAATTGATAACTGTTTAAACTTGTATACGCAGAAAAATTAAGTATTGTAGTATTCATGATATTACTTCAGAACTTTATAAAATATTATTTTTCTGCCGATAGGAGCAGTTCCGTGCGCTATTATTTTTAATTTGCCCCCCTGGCCTCTAATTGCACTCACGATGATCAATCGCCACTGGACGTTTGGTTATGTGAGAAGCTAAAGCTATGTGAAGAAGGAAGTTTTCTATAAATATTAAACTGAAAAACATAATAATATAATTAAGGTTTAATTTTATACAATAATCGTTTTGAAATACATTAATAGTAAATATAAAAATGTGCGCAATATCATAATTAGTAACTTTTCATGTGGAGAAAGTTGATAAATTTTCAAATATCTATATGTATATGCTGTTTTTTTGTTTTTTTTGAAAATTACATTAAATTTAAACTAGATATATTAATAGTTTACTATTTAAAAATACTAATCATTAAATTCAATGTGAAAAAACAGAAAAAACTAATTTAAACTATTTGATCGCAGAAAACTCGTTAGCCTAGAAAATACTGCGTAAAAGTTGCTTTTACTTTCGGATTACTTTTATTTAGATCTATAATTAAAACACTTTTTTTTTAATAATTAAGTAGTAGAGATTTCATAATTTTATTTTAGATTCAATTTTTTTAATAAATAATACTAAGGTAAAACAATTACTTGACACAAATGGAGTGCCGACGTTTCATAAATCAGTAGCATAAAAGATTTTTATTAAATCACACTTACATATATTGGTGTAATATATGTTTTTTCGAGGAGGCATTGCTCCCAGTTTTTTATTTTATTTGGTAGGGTGGCATGCCAGTGCTTGACACTTGAATAAAATGATTAAACAAAAATTATTTTTGTTTCTTCTCAATTGTAATGCCATGAATGTTTACAATATACATACAAACATAAATGAAATAAAATAAAGGTAATACTTTTCATAACATTTTGAAAGCAACAATTCTATTTAAATAGTCACAAAATTATAGTTAAAAATAGATCGAATAATTTTAACGAAAATAAATTAAGCGCTTAATTAATAACAGCATATTATGTTGTGTAATTTAGTATTTCAACTATTGATGTATAAGTAGTTGAAAAATCAGTTAATGCCATGTAATATAGAAGTGTCCAATTCACTTTGTGATAAAATCGATACATTTGATTCCGTGGTAGGGCTAATTTATCAATTATTCATTACCAAATGTTGATTTATAGGTTTTTGTTTTTTATCATTAATACCTGTTCATAATCGTTGCCGTAACATGGAGTAGGGTAGTATGTGATTGCAGTGTTTTGTTTTAAAAAGTAGTAAATAAAGTTACGAATCTAAGATCATAACTTATGTTTACATTATCACTATTTGATTTTATCGTAACTAAATCTGCTTTTTAAAACATCAATATGTAGTTGGTAAATACCTTTAAATTCTAATAAAATTAAAGCACAGTATTAATATAGAGCATGTTTTAAAATACGCGCATGTGAAATATTTCAAAGCGAATGAACATTAAAAGTGCATGTAGTATGTTTTATGTTTTTAAAAACTGAAATTCGTAACGATTCATGGTTTTGGTTTAAAACTAAACTATTACGCCGTTTAGCTTATTCTAAAGTTATTTTTGTAAGTTTTTGAAAAGTCAGCATTAAAGTAAGTATAATTAGCTTAAATGAAATATATTAATTATTAAATTGATTTTTTTTAAACTGTTTGTTAATATTATACGATGAATTTACGATAGTTTTAAGATACACAATTCTTTACAATCTGGTTTCGAGATCACGAACAAATTTAAGATTTCATTATGAGAAGTACAAATAAAATTTTATAAAGTTCATATTTTATTTTCCAAACAGTTCGAAAAATCTGAAATGTATGTAGTATAGGGTGTTTTAATTTATTGCTTGTATCTTAAAAATTCACTAATTTCCTGAATAATATTGGTGGGGGTAACATAGAAATTAACATTAGTATTAGTTAATAAATTCCACAATTATAATTATACATGATTTTTGTTCTCAGTAAGCTGCACTTTTATTAAAACCGCATGAATACGTTACATTGGTGTTTCGTAACTCTTAATTACGATGTTAATATTCCCAATAAAAGACTAATTACATCTCTTATTAATTTAATTACCGCGTTACTTCTCTTAATACATTTTTATTCATTTCAAATTTCCTTTTCCAGTTTTTTGAAATACGTCATCCATTTCTGTTACTCTACATAACTGTCTATTCGTATAAATTAAAAATTATAATAATATTAAAAATACGAAAATTTTTATGAATTTACCTATTTTATCTCGGATTTGGTTTCATTGTTCACATATTGCGTTGCTTTATAATTTTAAGAAATGTAATAAAAATCAAACATCACCAAATTATAACTAAATAACGGAATATGGATTTATTTCTAATATCATATTGTTTAATCGTTATGATGAACTGCGGAACTGGATGAATGAATTATGCTTATCAGTTACTTTTTGAATTAATACATTTAACGGCGTTTTTTAGATTATTGTTTTTACGTGCACACATTTTGTTCGTAGATTAAAATATACTACACTACTTGAACAGTTGTATGATCTAAACAGTGTTCGCAGAAAATAACAGTACCCTATAACATAAAAACCATATTTGAGCAAATTATCCGAAACAAAAATTGAAATTATCGAATTTTTCTATCAAGAGCACTTTTTGATTATCGGGACTTTTGAAATACAAAAATCGGTAATATCACTTGAAAATTTTATTATTAACCCATGTGAATTTTGTTACTTAAGAAAATTACATAAACTTAGCACCATTTTCGATCCATTTAGAACTCTGTTTTTAAAATTTTCAGATTTTATAATAAATTTTAGCCGTATGTCTAGTAAATAATATTGTACATATGTGACGGCGCATGAAGAAAGGGACCTAAGTGTCAAATAACCAATTTTTTTTTAATAATTGGTGTAAAAAATGTCGGAGAATCGAATAAAATTGGTCCCGGGTCTTTAAAGTCATTTTCGAGACGCCACCTAGCGCGGGAAGTACAAATCGAAAAGCTAATTTTAAATTTTAAATGATGCTCCTGAAAAATTTTATTTTTTACCCTAAGTCCCTTTTCCTATGCGCCGTCACATATACATTTTGTACAGAATTAAGTCAGAAACTTCTCTTTTTTCATTTCGTCATTTGAAGGAACCTTTGTCCAAAAGTAGGAACAAGAAACAGTCAAGTAAAAGTAACTAATTAAAACAATACCAAAAAAGAAGAAAGGAATTTAAATTTAAAAAAAATTTTACACGATATAAAAACAAATGAAACCCGAACTTTACTGAATACAAAACGGTGATAATTTTTAAAATGTTTCTTTGGGAACAACTACGCGCTAACAACTGTCCACAAAATTTACAGATTTCTCATATGTCAAGCTTTTTTTTAACTCGTCTTTAGGGTTTTGAAACTTTTTTGACGAGCAGCTACATCTTAATAGGTAATTATTTGCTAAGTTTAGTTATTAACGGCTTAATCTGTTCGTGCTTGTCCATGTATATGTGACAGATGTTGTTACAAAACAGTGTCCACACTAGTACTTTTAATAACTTAAAATGAATAGTTTATTAGCTATAAATAAAAAAACTTATGTCTTCAATATGAAATTGTATGTGTACTAATGAGGCCCAGATTCGGCGAAGAGCACTAATCCCTTACTCCCAGGAGCATTAACATTATATCGAAATTGAAAAAGCGTTTTATATAAGTTTATATTGACTATAAGCGCATTAATAGATCTAATTAAACGAAATGGTTTTTGTGATAAGGAAAAGTGTCACTAAGAGAGATACATTGAAAAAGCAAAAATGAACATAATTGCCGATTCTTTAGGTCCCGGTCTGGTGTACTAATACGAGTTATCTGTTATCAGCGAAAAATTGTTATTAAAGACATATATCGTCTTGTTAATGCTTAAGAAATACTAACAAAAAAATCTGACTGAAAAAAAAAAACATGAAACTAAATAATTTCAATTACAGTTTTAAATAATTAAAAAAGGAAGTTCTAGATTACTTTTACTGATATTTATTTTTGTTTTAGTCGCAAAAAAGTTTTATTATAATTCCATTTTTTTTTTTTTTTTTGGTGGAGAGTGACTTATTAATGAGGCAACGTACTCGGTACCATAGTAACAATAAAGAAAGTTATATTTTAATATGCATGGGAATTGAGGAAATGAAGGAAGAGATTTGTAGGATCGATAGACGACGAAAAAATTAAATAAATAAAAGAAGCATTATAAGTAATCGGAAAATCAAACTTTTAAAAATTCGAAAAGATTTAGTACCAAGTCCGAGACGAGATTCGGCTGAATGGACAAATAAAAAGATTGCGGATTAGAAAAGAAAGAAGTATAGATATCGTGCCGTAACTTAAAATTAAATTTTGGGACAGAATCTTGACATTGCAAGGAAGAAAAGTCGGAAAAAAAATTTCTCATCCTCTATGTCATTGAATGGATATTATATCATATTTTTTAAACCTATTACGTTTCCTACTAAATACACTACGTCCATTAGTCCTGAAACTTGATAAACAATCTTTAAGGGAATTTAGGCAGAGTTTCACTATTGTTGAATTATTGGCCGGTGTCTACATATTTTAATATGTGTAATCAGTTCTTATTGATTTATTGTTCAATAGTGGTTTAACGTTATAATTTCTAATGTACAATTAATCGGTTTTATCTTGTTAGCTAAAAATTTTTTAAAAATGTACAGTGTTAAACAAAAAGCGGAAAATTTAATCCGCTTGGTTCGAATTTTTTTTATATTTGATTTGATCAGTTTTTTACGTATGTTTTTAATTTTTGTCACAAATAAAAGTTATTTCTAAAAATTTTATATTTATTTAAATATTTTAAATTTTGACATAGTTTTACAGATTTTTACAAGTAATTATTCATACTTTGCTTGAACATTTGAATTGTTCATATTTTATTGTTTATAAATAATTAGTTGCATATTCACAATTGTTTACAAGTAATCGCTTACACCGTAAACAATTGCATTCTTTACATTTAATTGTTTACATGCCTATCTCTGCAAATAATAGGCTTTTTGCCCTCGATTAACTTTTTAAGTGATACTATTTAATAAAAGTTGTATTTTATACAATGTACGCAAATATTAAGTGTATATGTGTGTAGAATTGATTTATAGTGCTTTCTACACACTGGTTCTTTGACTTCAGTTGACTTTTTACAAACAATTCATTAGTTATTTTTAGACTTTATGTTAAATGTTACAGGTTAACTACGAATTCACTCTAAGGAAAGTGCTAAGAAGTACATAACAGAAATTTTATTTTGCCTTTTTCTTTTCTTTATACATTTACCTTAAATATTTTAAACACCTACTTCTAGTAATCGGTAGAAAATGCTGTCAAAATTATTTTCTGTAAGTCAAACATCTCAAAGAATTATTTTACATGCGGCTACCATTTCTACTTTAATAGATTTAGAAACTTGTTTTTTTCATTCACATTTTCTTCATTTTCGTTATTTTAAGCGAGTCTATAATTGAATCAACTATTAGATATTTGATTACGATATCTTTATCTAGATTTAAGAATTCATCGGATTTATGACGTAATCAGTTAAATATATTATTTTTGCTAGTTCTTCCAGTATTCTTAGATACCATCCGTTGACTTTTTCTGCAATATTTTAACCAGCTTTTCACAAATAATTTTGATGTTTTTTTTTCTGCTATTTCGTTATGCTACACTTTCGCTAACAGCGCAATATAAATCCTTAAACTAACAACATTACCCGGAGGTTGATTATTTATTAATACGAAAAATCACTCCTTGATCTTTATTTTTTTTTTTCTAACTGGAAGGAGTCGGGAAACAGTTATCGACGAAAAGAGTAGTCTTCGACTCTTCCTCTTCTTTGATCATTCTTTTATCCAAGTTAATATAATTCATTTTTCAACGAAATTTGAAGTTTGATATAAAGAACTTTTTTTTATGTGAAAAAATATTTTTCTTTAAAATTTCGCGATGTTTTAAAAAATCCGCGATATACGAAAATTTTGCATATAGAGATGTTCCCCTACAAATTGTATATATATATTATATGTATGTGTACGGCGTTTATACGTGCGTTTGTGTGTATTAAAATTTGGTTTATTTAATAGTAATTTTTAACGGAAAATTTTACATTTTACATAATTAATTTTTCAATTAGCAGAAAATAGTTTAAAAAAGTGGGATATGCGAATAAAATTGTATGTTGCGAAATAAAAAGAAAAAAAACATTTCATCTTATTAGTTCAGCTAATTCTATTATGAAATAAAGGAAAAAATAGAATAAAAAAACATAAATACCAGCAAAAAGGAATTGATAGAAAAATATGGTTGACAGATTAGATGAAATTAAATACTCATATTTGCTATTATAATTCACAAGAATTATATAAACAATCGTTAATGAAATTATGTTTGACGTCGCTGAAATCGTCATTTTAATTATTCGTGTAAAGTGTGTCGGAAATGAATATATTTGTTTTTGAATTTAATGGAATCAATATTCCAATAAAATTTGCTCCGCTGCGGCTTCTTTGGCTGCTCTGTGGGCCAACTCATTTTCAGAAATCTTCAAGTAACTTTGAATCCAGAGAAATGTTATTGTGTGGGCGAGGCAGGCAGATGTCTGTAATTCGATATTTTCTTTGCAACAGGGTATTGTTTATCACCAAAAACATAGTATATGGAATTTAAAGCCGCAAGTGAGTCAGAAAAGATTACTGCTGAATCTGTTTCCTGGTTCATATTGCATACAACTCAGTCGAGAGGATGGAAAAGGTTTTAGGAAGTGAGTACTGTATTAACACAACATTTCCTTGTATCATCGAACACCTTGTGAAAGTGTAGAAGATAGATGCGTCCGTAAAGAAGATTGATATGTTACGGGCACAGGAAGATATCTTTTGTTTAGCCTCCTCGGAAATGGAATTTATGCTTTGACGATAGTTTACTAAATCAAGATCCAATTTGACTGGATTGTGATTCCATGGCAGAATTACCGTGACTGAGTGAGAGATTATCTGTGGTTGCCTCGTATCGGTAATTGATAGTATCCGCTGATGATGTGATGAGATTGTCTCAGCTGCTTCCTTTCCAGGTCGAAAAGTGGTTGATATTATATGTGGAGATGTAAAGTTCGGGGCTGTGTATTGAGAGTAGAAATTAGACAAGAGAGACATTCATTGAATGTCTGGAGATCACTCGGGCGCCTCTGCATGTAGACTATCGATGGGAGTAGTGTGGAATGCTCCTGTAGAGAACCGAAGAGCTGTATTATGGATGGTGTTTAAAGATTGCAGGGAGTTCTGGTTACCTGTTGAGTATACTGTCGAAGTATAGTAGCATTTCGATTTTATTATTATGCGATAAACTCAGGAATAATGAGATACAGTCTGCTGCGTAAGAGGTATACGCAAGTTTCCTTAACAGTTTCATTTTCTGGAAAAGCAGGGTTGTTTCAATTGATTTATATGGGATTTCCAAGATGGAGCTTGATTGAGGAGAACGCTGAGGTAGCGAACGGAGGAAGTTACGACCAGTTAATTGTGCTGTCTAGGTTAATGAATATTTCATGCTTGCATTTTTGAATCTGACAAAAATGAATAGTTGTGGTATTTGCTATGGAAATTTGGAGGTTGTTTTGGAAGCACCGTTCAGAAATTCTTGATATATTTTCCTGTTATACTTTTTTTTAAATTTTTGTAATGGCGAGTTCGTCCGCAAACAATGAACACCGCATTGGCGGCTAATCAACAATATGAAGATTATTGGTAGCGATATTGAATATAGTAGGGCTCAGAATGAAGCCCTGCGAGTAGATAGAATACCTGCGTTCTAAGACACTATTGTTTGCAGATTGCATATCTCATTTTTTGTTTTTTGCAGGGACAATTTTTAAGGAAATATAAATGTAAACAAATAAAGAAAATAATACTTATATGACTACACTCTGTTTTTCTTTCAAGCTCTCGAGTAAGAGTTTGCCACCATGCTGTCTACATCAACTACACATCCTTCTGCTTGTCACATCTTCACTGTTACAAACTAATAACCAAATATTTCAACATGCAGCATGCCACAAAGTTACTGTCTGCTTTCTCTGTAGGCGCCTGCACATGAAGACTCACTCAATAACAGCACTCAATGAATACAGAGATTAGGAGAACGACTTTAACCGGTCACTTAAACTTTTTTTAACCTATACCAAGTTGTTTGATATGCTTATGTGTTTGCATATGTGTTGATGATACATTTAGTATTGTCAACGGATGTAATAATTTGCTAACCAATACTAGCTGTTTATGTTTTTGTATGCTTTGAAAATATGTTTTACTATCGACTAGCCACCTTTAAATTTTTCTAACCCCTACCAAATCTGCTGTTTTTGTGTGTATACTTTGAAATGTAATTTATTACATCTGTAACTGGCTAATGCTAATATAACTTGCTAACCCAATATTACCATGCGTCCTATGTTTGTTTCAATGAATATGTCATTACGAATGGTTTGATGTGCTGATTAATTGAAATTAGGCTAATCGTTGCCTACAATGCTTGTTTGTGTGTATAATTTGATATATATTTCATATATATTTGAAGCATCTGCTGTGTTTAGGGAATTTAAAAGTTTAATTGGTGCATATCCAACCAAAATGACAATGTATATGAGGAGATATGCCTCATCTCACAGGTTTTGATAGGTATTCATGTATAGGGTGGACCAAAAGAACATCCCGAATTTCAAACGCTCGTCAAAATCATACACTGTGAGTTAGCGTGGCGATTGCAACGCCATCTGGCGCTAAATAATATGCCGTTTAATATAAATATAGTTGGTTAGTAGTCATGATGTTGTGGACGCGTAAACAACGCTCTTTCGTTGTCGAGTACTTTGTGAAAAACGGTGAAAGTGTAATCGCGGTACAACGCGCGTTTAAAAAACAATTTGATTTAAAACGTCATGACAATCCCCCCGACTGTAAAAGTATCCTCAAATGGGTAAAAAACTTCCGAGAATACGGTAGTGTGGTGGCGGTCAACCATCAAGGTCGCCGTCGATCGTCTAGAACCCCGACAAACATCGAAAAAGTGCGCGTAGCATTGTCGCGAAGTCCGCGCAGATCCGTTCGTCGCCAGGCTTCTGCCTTGAAAATTCCCCGTACTTCACTCAGAAGAATAATTCGAAACAACCTCAATATGCACCCATACAAGATACAACTAACCCAAGAATTGATACCAACAGATAAGCCAAGAAGGTTAGAATTTTGTAATAAATTTTTGGATATGCTGGAGGAAGAAGACGTCGATTTGGATTATGTTTTTTTTAGCATTTCGATTTAAATGGTAACGTTAATAAACAAAACATGCGGTATTATGTTACTGAGAACCCTCGAATCGTTCACCCGGTACCCTTGCACTCCCCTCGTATCACGGTATTGTGCGCAGTCAGTGCGAAAGCGATAATCGGTCCCTACTTCTTCGAGGAGGACGGAGCGAATGTTACTGTGAACGGCGACCGCTACATCCAAATGTTAAACGAGTTTTTTCTACCTGGAGTTCAGACGGAATCTAAAACGTGGTTTCAACAAGACGGGGCCACACCACATATTCGTAACGATGTTTTGCGGTTATTAAGAGAGAAGTTTCAGGACCGCTTGATTTCGCGAAACTGTGAGCTGTTTTGGCCGCCGCGCAGTCCGGATTTAACACCGACAGATTTTTACCTATGGGGCTACTTGAAAAGCAAGGTGTACGAGGGTAAACCAGCAACAACCGACGAGATGAAATTGGCCATTCAGAAGGAAATTGCGGCGATTAAAAAACCAACTCTTAAAAAAGTAATGCATAATTTTGAGGAAAGATTGCAACAATGTAAAAATCAAAATGGTGACTATTCATACGGAGTATTGTTCAAAACTAATAGTGTACAATAAATGGTGTTCTTTTTGAAGTATTTCAACGTTTGTTTCATTTCTGTAAGTATATTAGTCTATTTGACGAGCATTTAAAATTCGGGATGTTCTTTTGGCCCACCCTGTACATTCCACCAAAATAACCACAGTAATAACTTTTCTTGATGGTTTATTCTTGTTCTAGTCCATATGTTTCTAGTGTAATGCTTTGTATATGAGTAATCAGAGTAAATGATTGATAAGACTCATGGTCCACTAAGCGGTATTACTGTTCAACTGTCTCAATTACTGCAAAGGCTACGTTTGATATTTACTAGACCTGCCTTTGATATGTGTTGTGTCTGCTATTTAATTATGTGAACTTTTTAGTGTATAAAGAGCCAAAACCTTCCAACACAGTAATGTGTACACAGTTGATATGCATTGTGTGTGTTTGATACAGTATACATGTGTGTTATAGCTTGATGGTATGCATGCAATGTAACAAAGATGATGATGTTATTGATGTGGAACCATGTATGACTATGTATATGCATGTGTACACTTTCTACTCTAATGAAGCAATATCTACCCAACATTACCAACATTTGCAGATTCAATGCAACTCTGGCAGTATACAGTTGTTTAGTGTAAATTAAATTAGAAAATCAAAATGAAGTATACACATCTGCTAGTGTGAATGAACGTTAAATGTATAACAACATATATATAAAAAATAATTTGGCCTACTCATATTATAACTGCCATGCGCAATGGGGCAATGACTGATTCAATTTTCAAGTAACACTCACCCATTTTATGCGGCACACATTCTACTTCCGACCCAAGTTTTATTATTTGATAGACATAATCACACCCCCGAGAATTCTATGATACATATCTTCTCAATCAAACAACACCGCCATCTCAATAGCTCACCTAAGCTGCTGCACCACCACTTACTATTCAACCAACCACCAGCATATAAGAACCATCAATTTCTGCAGCATGCCAACAATCATCACAAACAGGGATTATGATAAATGTAGAGTATCATAGAAAGAAGTGTTTAATTTAAACCAAAATCACCATTTTCATACAAATTGTATACCATTTAAGACTAAAATACCCCAATTTTAGGCAGAAAACCCTAAATTTTTTATAAATACAAAATGCTGTCATCTCTATTCACCAGGACTAAGTTTATACAAAATATTTAAGTTCCCACACATTTTGAATATAATAAATTAAAGAAATAAACGTAATTGTTAATATAAAATTCTATTACACAGTAAAAAAAATACACATATCTAATTATGCATAATAATAATACATAGCTCCATATAATCATGCAACACACATATTCTTATTTAATATACACGTTCTTAGTTCGGGTAAAACAATATCAAATTTCTTATGAAATTCATTATGCATAGATCCAAAAGCACATGTGTCCATATTATTACTACATATTCTTTTATTATCATTACTACTTAATACTATTTTATTCTGCTCCAGGGTATGCAGTATATGTTTATGACTTTGAATATTGTAATATGTCTTATAATTATCGCTTAATTTACCACATACACCACTCACATAATTATAATAATTTATAAAATTAAGTTCTTTCTTAATAATAGAAGAGTTGTACACCTTGCCATTTTCTAATTTCTCTATTATCCATAATACTTATAGAATACATTTTCAGACGCACCCTCACAAATTCACTAATTGGAGTGCCATTTAATTCATCCTTAAATACACCGAGCTTCAACTTATTTTCTAGTGAATAACAAAAATGATCCTTCGGATAATCACTAGTATCAAAATACTGAGCGTTATCTTTAAAATCTTTATAAAAATCAAATGTTTTAACTTCATAAATAAGTGAATCAGTGTCACAATATAAAAGATTAATATTCTTATATATATATATATATATATATATATATATATATATATATATATATATATATATATATCTTGCACATTACATTGTAATGAAAATCAAATATTTTCAATTTGCTAATGTCCAAAATAGACATTCTAATATAAATTGGCTTATTAAATTTAATTGTTGTTGGATTTAAATGTACCATAGCTAAAAATGATCGTTCACTGAATATTGTTCTGCCCTTAAAATTACTCTTTTCAGTCAGTCTAGTAAACTTTACTTTATTGGTGATAAGCTGCATCTTAATCCTATGTCTAACATTTTCCATCATTTTACCAAAAAACACTGTTATTCATAAGGTTTCCACTGCAGAGTATTTAAATCAGTGTAGGACTTTAACCATGTCGACTAATTGAAACAAATGACACGATGTACGCACTGCACGTTCAACCATAATGCAATTACTTGTTTAAGATTTGTATGATGAATAATATAATTGTACTTATTTTCTTAATCATAATTGCATCACCAACACACATGCAAACACACAAGCATACAAAAGAACTTAGTACAGGTTAGAAACAGTATAAGTAGCTGGTTAAAGTCTGTCCCTTAATCATCTCTGTATTCATTGAGTGCTGTTATTGAGTGCGAATCTTCATGTACAGGCCTCTACAGAGAAAGCAGGCAGTAGCCTTGTGGCGTGCTGAATGTTGAGATATTCGGTTATTAGTTTGTAACGGTGAAGATGCGATAAACAGAAGGATGTAGTTGATGTAGACAGTATGGTGGCAAACTCTTACTCAAGAACTTGGGAGAGAAACAGAGTGTAGTCGTATTAATATTATTTTCTTTATTTATTTAAATTTATATTTCTTTAAAGGTTACCTCTGCAAAAAACAAAAAATAAGATATGCAACTCGCAACCAATAGAGTCCCAGAACGCAGATATTTTATCTACTCTTGTGGAACTCCGTTTTTTAATAAGCGCTATGAAGAAGAGTGCTTTTCTGCCGGAACGAAAAATTTCCGCTCGGACAAGAAATTATTTATAAACGACGCTAAGTTACCTCTAAAGTCCCACTTGCGGAATTGAGATTTATAATCATAGCTACGCATATTTTTTACTAAGTTCAAAAGATAAATCAAATGTTTTTCTTTATACTTGAAGGCACAATGACGAAAAAATAAAACCTAAATTAATACGAAATAAGAATAAAACAGAAAAAAAAATCAATGTTAATCCTAGAACACAGTGCTTATTTTTTTCCTACTAAACACAACGCTGGGGTATTTTTATAATCTACGCGTTTGAACGCGATTTGCGCAAATATTTATTCCAAAAATGAATTCTGCAACTCACTGTTTACTCCTTTTTTTCAAGACGAAAAGAATAGTATAAATTGAAATACAAAAATGTTATGAAAAAATTGTAAAAATTAGTTTGGGGCAAAAAGAAATCGTAAAAAATGTCAATTTGACTTTTTTTTTGAAAAAATGAGCATAACTTTTTGAATTTTCATCCAATTTTAAAAATCCGAAAAGCTTTGGGAACTTAAAACAATCAGCTAGAACACGGGCAAAATAGAATTTTGATTTTTTCTAAAAAAGTATGTCTATTTAAAAAGGTGATAGTTGAAAAATTGATAATTCTCAAAAAAAGATGAAAGTCAATATAAATGTTATTAAACAATTTATTCGTGCAAAAATATATTTTTTTACAGTTGCTATCAGTATAATAATTCATAGAAATTATAAAAAAAAAAAGTTTTTAATTTTTTCAGTCTTGAATATCTCACTGTATTCGTCTGTGTTCTTCACAGACAAGACAGGGTAGCCACCCAACCGGAAAATCGGGAATGAGCCGTGAATTTTGTCGTATAACCGGGAAAAAAAGTAAAAATAGCCAAAAACGACGATATTTTTAATAAGAAAAAATTATTTGAAGCGTTAAAAAATGAATGCATTTTTTAATGTGCTTTACTTGATAATAAATTACGAAATTCCGTATTATTCATATAACAAGTATGCTACGGCGGTGAAATATTATCAATAGTAACCGAAAAAAGTCCACTTTTCTTTTTGTAAAATTATAGTTATTATGAAATTGGGAGGATTTGGACCAGGAAACCCGGGAATTTAGAGGTTATATTTAAGTAGCCACCGTGCAGGAGCGTTGTAGGTTGAGCACGTAACTCTCATCTTTCTGTTGAATTTCCTGGGGGGGGGGGGAACTGACAGTGTACCACTTTACCTGGTTACTTGACAGTCGGGATATCAACAACCAGTATTTGCTGAATCGACAATAAAATATTACGTCGGAGCTCGGTATTTGACGACGTTTTTTGAGCTGCAGCTGTGTCGGATCTAGTATATACCAACGACTTAATAAAATCTCCCCTCATCATTGTTTCGTGTGCACTATCAAAAATTGCAAAATTATTACTACATTATTTACGTTACCCTGATCCAGCATGCCAAAAAAGACGCGCGCCAGCCATCTTCGCGTTTTACGTGCCGTTGCGTATTCGTGACACATTTAATCAAATGTGTCAATGCCGCCTTTTGTAAAATTGTAAAATTCAATCATTTCAGGCTTATTTATTGTACTATTTATTGCCTGAATGTGATGGAACGTTGATAAGATAAGGACTACTTTATTTTTTCGCGGTATATATGCTGATAAAGTTTTTGATTTATCGAAAACACATGTTTACCGAAAGAGGCTCTTTAGATGTTTTTAATGGATCTGGTATTTCTGGTTTTGTTCTTGCGGAGTGTCCCGACCAGAATTAAATTTTATAGTCTTTTAACAGGGTTCCAGCACACAATATTCTTCTTCCAATTAAATCCTGCCATCTTAGGCATTCTGTTTATGTATCTCTTTTCGCTAATCCTAATTCCTTTTATCTCTTGATTAATCCTGTTCCTCCTCCTCGTCCTTGGTTCTATGAGTTTCCCAGTTTGCGTCGGTCCATAATTACTAAATTATCTCGCCTCCGTTTCTCGCATAGTCTCCTTCCTTCTTCACTAAATCGCTTCTCTTTGGCTGCATCTCATAATTATCCATTGGATCCTGAAGGTTCTCCCAGTGTATGTTTGCGATGCGAATCACGTGCTCTTCGAGTGCTCCGGTTTATCTCGCGAGCGTGAGTTACTTTATTGTCATCTTTTAAAGCTTGGTCTTCCTGCTCCTTTCAACGCCTTTTATGTTCTTTCTCTACCTACTATCTCTGTTGTTCCTGTCCTAGGGGTGTTCCTTGATTCCATTGTCGACAGAATTAAAATATAATTTCTAGTCTATTCCATGTATCTATATTCCTTTTTGCTGGGCTAATGCTCTTTGCTAGCAAACCCAAGGGGGGGTAAAAAAAAAAAAAAAAAACATTTTATCATAGGTATTTATTGAACTAAACCGGTTGCCTCAAAAACCGAAGATTTTACTTTAAAGTCAAAAATATGAACTTTCGCACAATCGCACTTAGTATAGACGTTAACACAACACCGGGGCATTTTCGTAGCCCACGATCACTTCGCATCCTGCGCGGTCGAACGCAAAACGCAAACTGACGCTTCTCATCAACTCTTCCCTCTCTTACGACTCTAAACTGAATTATGGTTAGGGTCCTAGGCCGATATTTGGCAATACCCCTACTTTATCTACAACTTTGAAATCGCCTTGGGGTTCAAAAATACCCCTCAGCGTTCTGTTCTAGGGTTAAAACGTCCTTAGTTTATTTTTTTTACTTTGGAAGAAATTTGTTTTTTTTTTTTTTTTTTTTTTTTTTTAACGAGATTCTTTTTCTAATATTTTTCGTAATGACCTCCACCGTACATTTTCGTAAATGTTAAAACAAAAAGTGTTTAATTAAGCTAACAATAAACAAAGAATAACTACTCGGTTTGTATAGGTTTAATTTTCCTTTACAAAAAAATCAAGGTACTGCTGTTCTCTTTGTTAAATTCATTTACGAAAACTTTTCGAAGCTAAATGTTGAACTGTCACGTCGTTATAGGCGATAATCGTTTATCGGCGTACTAAAATTTTTGTTTCGACAACCGATTTGTCCTTATATCTGGTGTTATTATAATCCGCAGTGATTAAAACTCGTAGTTTTATGTAATTCTGCCGGTTTCCGACATTTCACCATAAACGTTCACTGTGCGTGTGTGTGTGTGTATTATGTATATATATATATATATATATATATATATATATATATATATATATATATACATTTAATGTAGTATTCGGTTTTAAGCATTTTCCGTACGCGTTACTGTACTCTATCCTACTAAGATAATTTAGAAGGCCGAAATATCAATTTAAAATAAAATAGAATAACTACAATGATTTAACTTATAAACGGGAAATTATACAAATATTAATCACAATTAAAACACCATTTAAGGAAACTTTGGGATAACCGACTATTCTTAGCGCCAAAAACCCCCAGAAAAGTCAAAAATATATAATGTGAAATTCGAAATAACCTAAAATTTCCCCTAAAAAATTCATTACCCGCGATTGAAAAACCCATTAAACAGTAAGATTCGAAGTAAATAATGAAAGACAAATACCTCATTGTAAAACAAAAATTTTCAATAACTAATAATTTAATTCTTTTTAGCGTAACAAAACGGTAAAAAAAAAAAAAATAGCATGTCTTCGTAAATGGGCAGTTCTATAAAAGATGAAGGAATCGTAACACATCTTAACATAGCCGCGATATTACAATTTCAAGTTTGGACTCTTAGGGCCTATGGAAACTTTAAATTCGGAAAAAAATAATTGTTACATTGATGTAAAATCCGCTATTTGGAAATAATGAAGCATGTATTTGAATCCTTAACGAAATTTTCGCAATTCGCAAAGAGTTAAAAAAAAAATTCAAAAAATAGGGTGTCCAGAACATGTAGTGGCAACGTGATTAGTTTAAAATTTTCGTAACAACTTGTAAACGTCGACATTCAAGGCTGTTTTTTAGTTAAGCACAGCTAAATTTCCAATTTTAAAAACTGAACCTTCATGATAACGCAATCCCCAAAATTTATAGGAAAAAATTTTGCCCGTCCTATTATAAATGAATAGGAAGATCGCCTATTCGGAGGTAACGAAATCATATTTCGATCGTTTACCTGAAGTTCGAAAAGTTTTGAAGCTACGGCTAAAATTAATTAATGTGTCCCTTTTTTCGTGTATTACACTTCAAAATTTTTAAATACCTTGTAAATAGATTTATTCGTTTACGGAAATAATTCCAAAATAAGAAATATTTGCTTTGAATTTAGTGTATTATGTGTTATTAACCAAACGTAGAGGCAATCCTTAGTGCGTAAAACGTCGTGTTTGACTAACCTTGTTTTTTGTAATTATTGTGTTGCTTATTTGATGAAATAATAACACGCGTACGCATTAAATTCAGCATTATATTACGGACATTGTAAAATATTAAAATATACCGACTATTTTCAAGTGTTTAAAACCGTAATCGTGACAATTTATGTCATTTATAATTTAAATTCATTACTATTGCTATAATTATAGTTTAAATTAAAAAGTACAAAAAAAAAAAAAAAAAAAAGCGGAACTAGTCATATCTTTTATTGTTTTGTCAATAGGCATCTGATTTTACCTAATGCCTGCATAGTCAGTATAGCAAATTTTATCCATGTTTGCCTTCGGTTCATCCTTGTTATTAATAATTTTCAGTTTTAATTTCTACATGTCGTCTTATTCGTATGTTTATAAGAGTAGAAATTGATGTCCTATCTCTAAACATCACACATGATCTATCACCTCCCTCTCCGTTTAGTATTAAAAAACTTCTGGCTTTATCATTGATAAATATTGTGTGCGTGTATCACTGTATACTTTTGTCTTCATAACGCAAGGGAATTTCGTTTAGAATAACGTATTGTTCTCTGTAGTTATGTTCTACCGAAATCGTCACAACGCAGATAACAGTGTAGATAACGATAAATATTTCCTGTTATTGATAAAAAAAAAAAAAAAAACACTTCATTGTTATTCATTAGTTTTGCGGCCTCTTCTTTCGCCACATGGCGAGTAATTTTTAAAGAATATGGAAAATGTTAAATAAACTATTCTTTTTTTGCCAGTTCATCGCTTATTAAAATGATTACAGTTTTTCCGACGATGATGATGCCGACTCGTCCAGCTCCACCACCTCCGAATATGAATAATTCTAAAAATGATGATGTAATTAAGAGAAGCGTGAGCGCAATGAAGTCAAATTTGAAATCTGATCACAAGTAAATTTAAATTTCACTTATTCATTTATTAATAATTATCGGTTTACGTTATTATCGTGATTTTATGACCTCTTCTCTAACAGATGGGTATAAAAGATCGTTTTATACCTTGAATTTTACAAGTGTCATAATTAATAGTGTAATGCATTACATGGTTCAAATAAAATTCAAAAAAAAAAAAAAAAATAATAAAAAAAAAATAAAATAATACAAACGTAAGATAAAAATAAAACATAATTTAAAATGGGTGGTGCGAGCGTAAATGTGCGGATGTTTGAAATCATGTTGTCGGTTGGGGGTAGCCAATGACCGTCCATCTATAAAAAAGGATCTGCTAGAACGGGAGAATTTAGAAATAACGGAAAAAAGATTTTTATAGAAAATGAGTCGTTCTTTACCTTTGCTGAAAGTAATTACTCTTCTTCTCTGAAGTCAGTCAGACGTTGGCTATCAGTCTCGGCAAAACAGTTGTGGTCTTGTAGTCAAGACAAAGTTATAAAGTTTGTTTCGCGATCTATCTTCGTTTAACGTATTCGATACTCTCAGCAGTAGTAAATTAATTCGTCAAGTATTGAAATTGGTAAAGCCGATTAATATCGAATCCGATATCTTTGTATCAACCCGAGCAACGAACCACTCACCTACGGATCTCGAATCACCACCGACAACAGTGACACGTATAATTTTGTCTTTAAATTTAATTAATTGTATCATATTTCGTTATTATATTCGTAGAGAATTATTGCGTTTTTCAGCGGTCGACCGGTACAGAAAGATAGGTGTCAAATTTAATAAAATATATTTGTTAAAGTTCAATCGGATAATTTAATATATTTATAATAACCGCAAACAAAGAAACCAAAAAATAAAATTTTAAACAAATAAAATCCACGAGAGTGGAACCTCGTGGTTGGCATCCCTGTGGGCTTAAACAAGTAAACGGTAACGTTTCATTTGGCATCCCTAATGGGGAACTAAAATATAACGCCAAAAAAGCACAAATATACCGTTTCAATAGAAATGGTCATTCTTTTATTATTTTTTTTTTTTTTTAAACTTTTGTCGTCGGAAATAGTGTCAATAATTTATTTTGTTTCACGTTTGAAAAAATTATGTTTTTAGATTTTTCTTTGACTCCCAGATATTAAAAATAATTCCTTAAAATATTTTGAAGTTTGACCAAGGTACAGAGTGTATTTGTATAGTAAAGGTTGCAATAAAAATGGTAGAATATACAGATGCCTTTAAACTGCAAAATTTCCTTTTTTTATGACTTACCGAAAATAGTAAGTATAATTTGAAAAAATGTAATAATTATTTTGTTCGTTACAACGCAGCTGACATACACTTCTTGTATCGGGGTAATAAAGTCATAATAATATCTTCGTATAGAGATATATTATTATTTTTTTTCTGGTACTTTATAGGATACAAAATGGGCATCATTTTCCCAGTACGATATTGCGGTGTCGTTCGACTTCCGATATATCTATCAAGAAACCGCCCCCGAGACCACCGCCTCCGAGAATTTCCAAAACGCCAACCGAAAGTATAATACAACAACGCCCACAAGTATGTGTATATATTTTTTTCTAATTTATTTATTTATGTATTACTGTCGACCAGGGCCGTAGCTAGGAATTCGTTTCGGGATGGGCGATCATTCCTAACAATACGCAATACGTAACATTAAATAACATGATATTACATTTTTTATATTTTTTCTTTAATTATTTCGATAAATATAAATTTTATTAAAACTGCATTCGACGATGATGCTCTTGCGAAGTAAAGCGCCTGACAACTACCTCTGGATCAATCTCGATATCACGACGAATGCTCATCAGCGCCAATCCACTGAGTCGCTCCTGTTTCATGCTGTTTTTTCAGCCTTCTCAATGAAGAAAAAGCCTGCTCTGGTGTCGCCGTTGACACAAGTAGAGTCACAAGTATTAAAAGCAGCTTGTAAATCATCGGAAACATATCTGGGCTGCAATTATCCAGCACTTTTATCGGTGTGACGGGCCATTTCGCAACCTCTATTTTTGAAATTTCCAAACTGCGTATTCCCCTTCAAAACCGGTTGCATCGCAGAGAAGTGGACTTTAAAATTGTACTATTGCGCTCTGAAGTTCGTTGATGTTGACGGGAAGCTTGTGCGGCATTAGCAACGATAGGCACTCTATAACCGACTTGTGGTTAACGAACCGTTCTTCCAGATGACTAATAATATGGTCAATAATCGGAATAAATAAAGCACGTCTATAGTATTCCTCTGGAGTTTCGGCTTCGATATTGTTGGTGCCCTACTCGTCGTGGCATGGCTATTGTGAAGTCATCGCGATTCAGTTGTTTTGCCTGATTCTCAGTTTGTATATACGTATATATATATATATATATTACTAAGAACTGAGTGTCTGCTTGCGTACTTATTGTATTGAGAGCGTTTTGTTATATTAGGATTAAGTTTAAATCAGGAAAAAACTAATATGCTTTTGATAACTAGGAAAATAGATAAATCTAAAATTAAGAAAGAAATAGAAGAAATCATAAGAGTAGAAGTAGAACAATTATTCTGTAAAAATGAAATGAAATACTTCGGAGTAGTAATTGACGAAAATCTTAACTTTAGTAGTTATATCAAGTATATTTCAGATAAAGTCAAAACAAAACATTGCAAGATGATTGCTCTTTACAGAAATACTTTTGGGCTCAAATTTAAGGAGATAAGGATTCTACATTCAGCCTTATTCCGATCAGTAGTAGAATATGCAAGTGTTATTTACTACCCTAAATTAAATAAAAAGAACAGAAACAAAATAAAAAATCAGAACAAAGGAAATAAATGTAATATCTGTTTACAAAACAATTAATTACTGTGCAACGAATGTTATTGCAGGTGTTCTACCCATAGAACTGCAATTAGGGAAAGCAAACGAGATAGAAGCATTACAAATGAAAAATTTTGATAAAAAAGGAACTAAAAGAAGGAATCAATGAAATTGGAATTAAATACACCGCAAAATGGCAGGAACAATATGATAATGATCAAGTAGGACGGCGAACGTACAAATTAATTCCCACGACAGAAGAACGATTACAAAATAAGGACTTGGTACCGAATTATTTTCTAACGCGGTTCATAACCGGTCATGGAGATTTTCAGACGTACCTGAAAAGATTCAAAGTAACAAACAATGAGAACTGCAAAGTATGTGAAATTAAAACAGATAGACCGGACCATACTGTCCTTAGAATGTTCAGCATTTAAACAAATACGAAGTAAATTTAAGATAAGCAATGCATTTTAAAACTGCTTCAAAAACGGAAACAATACTCGAAATACTATAAACTTTGTTAATACAATAATGAAACAAAAAAAGTCTCCTCCGCACTTTGCAAAAACAGAATTAATAAATGAGAAAATCAGTTGAAACAGGAAGTTAAGAAGAGTATGGAAAAATAAAACGCTCTCTTCTTTATTTTCTGTTATTTGCAATAAAAAGGAAGGGAAAAAACAGCTATTTAGCAACCATACGCAGACCATTTCTTTCTTTTTATTCCCGAGGTTTTGTTGTTTTTTCCCCTTAGCGTCGCTAGTAAGCACTCGATACTATTTGTTGTGCCTAAGTCGCAGCGGATCTATCAAACAACCGTAACTTGAAACTTCCGTTCAGTTTCAAAAGTCATAAGATCATGTTGGAACATGATAAAAATTTTGCCTCCGCATTTTTTTTTTTTTTTTTTTTTTTTTTGAAATGCCTACTGTACTTTTAGGAACTGATCACTGCATCGAGTTGAACAGCTGAATAAAAATAATCGAAATCGAATAACAAGCAGTCAAATTTGTTTCAATTTGTGTAGCAAATGTTTTTTTTTATTCTATTCGTATTTTTATTTGTTTTTCTTTAAATTTCAAATGTAATTTCTTTCTTAATAAAAAAAACACAAAAAAAAAAACATTTGGACGGTTGGACCCCCGCCTACGGTTATGCTGTCAACTTAAATACAGCTCCGTAGCTCAGATTTTCCCCGTGTTTTTGAAAAAGGTCAGAGAGCATGTTACTTAATAAACTATTATTAACTACTGTATTTACAAATACGGTTATTTAACTTATTATCACTTCTATATTTCTTTATGTTTGTTTTTGCTGCAAAATAGTTCTTGTTAAAGTTGTTTTAAAACTTATCAATTATCATTCATTTATTTCGTTTCACCTTGTGGTTATCAACATCTGTCTTCTCGCAGACATTCCGAAGGCGTTAATTTTTGTCTAATGGGAAATGGTAATGTATTTACAATTCTGGTTTTAGTTCCTGCAGTATAGCGATATTTTTCCATATTTTCGTCTACTACTTCACACTCACGGCAGTCCTGTTTTAATTTTGGTGAAAGATTATTTCTATTAAGAGAACTATTGTTCCTGGATATACCAGATAACTACATCTGTGCCATTTCACTTTTTCTGACACTGGGTTTTTTGATCTTTACCAATGATCATAATTCTGGTTTTCATTTTGGTTATTATTGACCTTACTTCCGTACTGGCTTTCTCGATTCATATATAATATTCTTAAAAAAAAAAAAAAAAAAAAATAGGTGGTATAGTACTGTCAGAGTAGTCTTTCTTACCTTGATATTCCACTTTTCCATTTATTTCGTATGTATACCGAGGAACATGGCTGATAGAGTATGTCCACATGTAGCAGACCCTTTTTTACATTTTAAAACTTTCTGAAAATCTTTTTCAGCCTTTACTTGTCTTTTCCAACATCTATATAAATTTTCGATTAGATTAATTAAAAGGTTTGAAATTTCCATATTTTCAATTTCGGTCCATATATCTCTTTCCTTCCTTCCTCTATCGAAGGTTTAGTTGTTTATAATTTACGGTTAGCTCAATTCGTTCAATATTTGAAAAATTTAGTGTAAATTTAGAATGTGGTCCCATGCGCCTCTTCCAAGTATAAAACCATTTTTTTCCTTTGAAATTACCGGACAGACACACAATTTTATATTACAGAATCTAAGTGTAAAAGATGGATTACTTAAACAGATAAAAAATTTAATTGTAAAATGTGATCTAAAGAGCAGTGAAGGGCAAAAGATTTGGAGAAAATTCCACCTTGTTCCAGATTGAAAAGTAGGTGAATACAAAACAAGAGGCAGATGGCTAATTATCATGCAACGATGCTATTGTTGGTCACAATGCTCAGAATCGAGTCATACGAATTAAGAAAAAAAGCAGTACATTTGATAATTATCATTTATATATATACATACATTGTTTTTTAATATGACAAAAATATATCTAGACACCAGTATAGAATATACTACCCATGTACATATTTTATATTTAAACCAGAAGTGCTAACAGATTTAACTTCGAGTAAAGTGTTACAGTATTTGTACTGTACACGTCAGTAAAAATATTTTTCTAAACAACCAATAAAAATTGTTTTTTTCCCATAAAAAAACAATAAAAAATTTAAATTGATGTTGATAATTCATTAAAGGTTAAATCTAAAAAAAGTTATTACAATTTTTACTTTGAATAGTATCTACGTAAAACTAGAAAAATGATCTAAGCGCGATAAAACAGTTCCAAAGAATGTTGTCAAAAAGTGATGGCATTTTGAGCATTTTAAAACTAATGGTCGGTATACTTTATAATGGCCAGTTCAGTTTCTACTGAATATCCAATTAAATTAAAATACGTTGAACTAAAATTCATTACATATATATATATATATATATATATATATATATATATATATATATATATATGTGTGTGTGTGTGTGTGTGTGTGTGTGTGTGTGTGTGTGTGTGTGTGTGTGTGTGTGTGTGCGTTGTGCATGTATATATATGTATGTATGTAGAGTCCACCAAAATAGACGCAATAAAATAAATGCAAAGTAAAAATACAAGCAAATTTATTGTTTGATTTTGAACGTGGATTTATGCCATTTATACGTCAAAAATGATCACCCAAATGTTCCCGCGATTAGTTTTACAGACCTCAATACGGTAGTCAAAATGTTAACATTGTCGCTTCAATCACATTTATTTCGGCAATAATGTTGTGTCTAAAGTCTTGGATTATAGCTGGTATATTATCGTAAACTTTGCCCTTCAAAAATCTCCATAAAAAAAATCTACAGGTGTCAATTGAACGAGGGGGTCAAGTTACACTTACATTGTTTAAAATTAAACCTTCACCGAATTTCGATTGCAATAACTTAATGTTTGACGTGCTGTATGGCATGTCTTGCCGTCTTGTCGGAAGTAGGCATCCTCTATGTCGATACGATTAAGTTCGAAAAGAAAAAGTCGGTTGGTATCATTCAAGATTCACGGTAATCGAATTTTTATCATTACTTTCAAAAAAGTAAGGACGAATGTTTCGACCGCAATGTGTACACTTAACAGTCACTTTTTAAGATAAATCAGAGTTGTTCTGGACACTTTCTCCGATTTTCTGTCGCTCAAATGCAGCAATTTTATTTGTTTACTGTTCCATTAAAACGTGAAATGCACTTCATCGCTAGAGACAGTTTTCGATAAAAAAAAAGGTGGAATTACTTACACTATGTTCAGTGAACTAATTAGAAAGCACGGCATTTAAAATGATCTACTGGCTTGAGTTGTTCAGTCAGTTGAATCTTGTAAGTGTGCAAACTTCAGTTCTTGTACATAATATGACGTTAACCGGTGGATGAAATGCTGGCGATTGACAAGTTATACAGGTAGTTTAAGATTTTCTTTCACACTTTTCGTTATAACAGCAATATTTACCGGTGTGCGTTTTAATCTGTGACTCTGACAGATCACTAACCCAACCGGTCGATCCTAATTTACGCACCAAATGATCGATTGTAGTTCCGTTTATACGGCTGTGAAGATCGAATCAGTCACGGAGCAAAAGGAACATATTTTTTATTTGTGCACCACTTTTATAGTGCTCTTAAATAACTTTAATTCAATGGAATATGACACCCCATAGTAATAAATCGCAAATCTGCAACTAACAAAATGACATGTAAATGACAAAAAATAAAAAGGGCGTCGTTGTTACATTGACAATTACTTAATGCGTCCCTTTTGGCGGACCTTGCGTTTATGAAAACTAAATATAAATACCATGTCAACTGTTTCTTATTTTTTTTTCTTTATTCCTACGTATAAACAGACCATGTTAGTCTTTAAGCAGCCGTTTTTATTTTTGTAAAGAAATTAGTAACGTAATGATTTTTTGTAACTTTTATTTGATTAATGGTACTTAAAATTAAATTTATTTTCAAAACAAAAACAAATATTTTCTCAAAGTTCTTAATACAGTTTACCAATAGGTTATGTGTAATAATAATGATAATGATCAAATAGTTGAATGTATTAAGAAAAAATCATTAGTCATTCAATAGTCATATTTAAATGACTTCCGCGTGCTAAAAATAAAACTCGTTGTATTTTCATTTGACAAATTGTTACATTTATCGGTAGACATTTTTCTTCAAAATTAAATTTAATGACAGCTTCATTGCTGTTTCTGCTATTTTTAATAACGTGTGTAGGATTGCTATACTTAGTAAACGAAAGCAACAACCATGTTAATTATATTTTTATTTAATTATGAGCAAAAATTGTTACGTTTATGCGTAATGTGTTACAAAAACATCGGGTACCACTAGAATTAAAATTTTCTTTTTCTTTTCTCTTTTTTCAGTATCCAAAAGTAGTCAGCTTTTGGCTGTAATCTAATTTTTTAAAAACCAAAGTCGAAATTTTACTAAACGTTAAATTATTTTTTTAAGTTTTTCGACATCGTGTATATTTATTATTATACCATTTCAGAATAACACTTTTATACTTTATTCAAACCTATCCGTTGTTTAATATGATTTATTTTATTCCGAATATAGTCATTTATAATGCATAACGTTTCTGTTACAGAATATAAAAATAAAATTACCAGGATTCAGATCTAGGAAAAAAGGTAGTTCTGCAAAGTCGTCGGTTCACGTATCATCTTGGCATGCTTCTGGTGAAAATAAATCACACCCGTTAGTCGGATCATTGATAGATCTGAAATTACCTGCGCACTCTCCCCAAAATAGCACAAAGTAATTTTTCTTTTTTATTATTTTATTTAAAAAATAAAAGCAACTTGTTTTTTGCGGATCAATTAGCTAAGTTTTATGATTTATTTTTACAGATTTTTTTTTTTACAAATTTAAAATAAATTTAATATCAAGTTGGGAATGTAATTTTAAAAAGTATGTTAAATTTTGATTTAATAACGCGGAGACATATTTCGAAATTTTCGAAAATATGTCGATGCATTATTTAAATTCGAATTTTATTTATGGTAATTATATTTTTGAAGTTTATTTGTTTTTAATTGTTTGGTGTTTGCCAGTTGTAGGAAGGGAATAGATAAAAATGAAAAGTTAATTTTTATTCAGAATTAAGTAGAATATGATAAATGCACAAATGCGCAGTTAAATGAGACAACATTTTTACACCTTTAACGTTCGGTTAAAAAAGACGATTAATAAGTTCTAGAAAATATTTCAAGTAATATAATCGCCGAAAGTAATACAGTCATTTTTGCTGATTCAGCAGTGTATCGCAGCAGCTAATAAATGAGATGGCTGGTATTGACATGTAGTGAAATTAATAATGGGCACTGAAAAAGACTGGGAAAAAAATGAACCGAGGGATTTCTTTGATTAGATTAAACTGACCACGAAAGACTTAGAACCTCGTTTTAGAAATATAAAGGACGAAACCGAGAAATCCTTAACAGATATGGAAGCAATTACAGATAGGTGGAAAAGATACTGTCGGAATCTAATGCACAGTTCATACAGACCTTCAGCGAATACATCAGATGTATTGACACACAAGAACAGCTAGAACCACCAATTCTCTTTGAAAAGTGGAGAAAGCGGCTAAAAATTAAAACCCCGCAAAGCAGTAGAGAAAGACAATATCCGGATGGAAATGCTCTTGGCTACTAAAGACGATGAATTACATGTGATACATGCGATTTGTCAAAAAATATGGACACTACACAACTGGACCACCTCGATTATATCCCGTTTTATTAAAATAAAGGCAAACGTGAAGACTGCTCATATTATAGATTTTATCACGCTAATTTCTTATCCGAGCGTATACTTCTAGAACGACTAAAAAATATACTACTGCCTGCAAATACTTCAGGAACAAGCGGGATTTATCCCCGGGGGAGGAACGAGAGAACAGATTATGAATGTGCGTCAAATAATAGGAAAAAACTGCGAATTTAATGCGCCAGTGATCCTGTATTTTCTAAACTACCAAAAAAACGTTCTACTCAGTACGATAGGATACGATGTGGAGGATACTCTAGAAGATATTTGGTGTCGCTATTGAAATTTCTAAACCGTGAAAATTCCGCCAATGTACCCATAGAAAACCAATACTCAGCACCGTTTAAAGCTAGAAAAGGTATGCAACAGGAATTTGTAATGTCACCTGTCCCATATAATATGTAGGATAATATGGCGGGCGACGGACGGCTGGAAAGTTTGATTTACGATTGGTGGCAAAAAAATATACATGTACAATCTACGGTATGCAGACGACACAGTCCTAATAAAATCCTCGCGCAAAGAAATAAACAAACTATTGGAGAAAATTGAAAAAGAAAGCACGGAGAGCGATCTATCCTTGAACAGACAGAAGTCAGTCAAATTCTAATTGAAGATAGGAGTAATGAACTACCACCACTAACCTTGTCAAAGACATTCTGCGGAATCGAAATGACAGATCAGCTGGTCTGTATGAGTACTTGTCTCGAATACGGGAGCCTGTAACTTGGAAATTAGGAGTAGACTAGCAAAAGCCTGGAAAGCAATAGTTCGTTTAGCACGTATATGGATAGGTAGACACATCTCCAAATTTATTAAGATGAGGATAGTCAAAACGCTGGTGTGTTCCCTATTGCTATATATGCGCGCGAAACATGGACAATAAACATGGAGAACGAAAAACGAATAGAAGCATTTGAGATGTTTTGCTGGCGCCGCATGCCAAGGGTTACGTGAACAGAGAAGTACAAAAACACGTCTATATTAAACAGTCTGAAAATCGAGGCACGAAGAAGATAGTTGCCAACAATCCATTGCGGTATTTTAAGATTCTTCGGAAACGTTATGCGCCGCGGACTAAAATCACTCAAAAAAATTATTATGTAGAAGAAGAGGCCGCGGCTGACCTCCAATTCGATACATCGATTAAATCCCGGAAATAACAGGAAAAAGACTCGAGCAATGCTCACGCAAGTAACGGTAGATCGAGACGAATGGCATGATTGCATTCGATTACTGTAACACGGATAGTTCATGACGCTTGGAATCGAGCGGCAACATAACAGAAAATGAAGAAGAACAATATGCCATCCTTCATTCCGCCTAGTTGTATCAAAGAAAATATAAATATTTCATATTTTTCGTAAGAGTCGATAGTATCCAAATAAAAAAGAGGATACTGGTAGTTTAATAAATATTGAATTTGGTTTGAATTCGGTTAATCATCTGCTGTTATAAATTATTTTTATACCACGCAATACGAGACAAGCATTGTCGAGCAAACTGCTATTGGCGCACATCTTTTCTGTAGCTACAAATAAAGTCGTAAAAGATAAGAATTCGGTTAAATTAATAACGACGCCTCTATATTGAAATTCCATTATAATTTACAGTTACAGCAGCGACAGTAGTGTGGACAGTTTTGATAGTGACAGCGGGGTTGGTCCTTCTTCCAGTGAAAATCCAAATAGGTATTCAGAACTAAGCGGATCTCAGTTCGAAAGTGGATTCGAAGATGATTTTGATCAACTGAGCACTCCGGCTGGTTCCGATCCGTGGTCTGAAATAAAACCTGATCCAGTGGTAATAAGTAAAAACCATTTAACGTCTAACGTTCGATTAAACAACGAAGATACAACTGTGAAGGATAGCAGTAAAAATTTCAGCATTCTAAGGAATAGTTTCAAACCTACAATAATTAAACCACCCACGCGAACGAAAAGCAGAACTGCTGTACACACACTAACTGATGACAGATCATACGAATCTCCTCCTCCGTCGCCGCCGATGCCTTCAGTACCAGCTCCTTCGTTACCGTTGGAAGTCATTCAGAGTTTATCAAGAGTTCCAGCTGTTCCAGCGCGTCCTTCGTATCCACTTGTAAGTATGTTTACTTAACTTCGTTATGTAATGAAATATGTGAAACTAAAAATTGTGCTTTCATTTTTCATGGATACAAACGAAAAGGAATTATATAATACCGCTTGATAATTACGCTAGTGTCACCGTTTCTTATTACTATTATTATTGCGCCCCCTGTGGTAAGTATAGACGTTACTCTGTTGATAAAATGAAATTCTGTGCCAGTCTGATCGAATGAATTGTTGATCTTACTTTCACTGATTTCTGTTATCTATCTTCTCACGAGAACGGTACATACATGCACTAAACTTGACTAAGCAGATGAGGAGAGTGCATAGAAAACATTATATCATTAATTTTTATATTTCGCTCTGCAACATATTTAAGTAGTTTAATACAACGTGAGGCAGGGTACTTTAATTTTTGTTTGTAAGTTATTTGTTTTTTTCTTTTCATTGTTACATTAATGTTTAAACAAAATATATTTCAAAATTAATTTAATTGCCAAAAGTCTGAGTATTTGATGTATCTATAAATTATTCCATTTTCACCTAATGGTATACTGGCTTAATTCTTTTCCAGTTGTTACTATCATCCTGCACAATACTTTTTTCCATTTCTATTCATAATAATTGATTATCAAAAAGTAAATAAGATAGTGACAAAAACAAACATGCACCATCCTCATCTATATATTTTATATAATGAGGAACTTTTGCATTAGTAATCTAAATCCATAATTAAAGTGAAAAGTGTGTGTGTGTGTATGTTTGTGTATGTAGTTCCAGTAAAAAAAAAAAATAAATAAACAGACGAAAGTGAAAATTAAATAGAAATTATTAAATGAACAGTTGTAACTTATAAAAATATAGCATATAAATTTTTTAGTTAATACGTTTAAATTAAGCATAAATCCATTACTCGAGTTACAAAAAATAAAATACTTGAAAAAAAAAAGGGCTATTGCCTTTGGAAAATTACATATACGGTAGAGGTAGAAATAAAAAAAAAAGTGAACAAGTTAATAAAAAAAATTCAATAAACAGAAAATAAAATACAACAATTTTACTTGGCTACGTAATTTACAATAATTATGCAAAATATGTGGTTTTACGCGATTAAAAATAGCGAATGTAGCAAAACAAGACTTACCTAAAATAAAATAATTTCCATTTAAACGATACGGAACGAATATGCATATCTGAACAACTTTGAACGCGAATGCCAAAAATGCAGAGAAGGAATTAAAACGATTTTTTTTTAAAAATTGCCTTCTAATTAGGAAAAGAAAAAACTGTTATAAATACACATTTTAGTTTAACAGAGAAATACTAATTAAACGCGCGAAATAACACAATGATATATAATTTATAATATAAAATACAACATCGACTAGTTTCGGATACTGAAATCTATCTTCATAGTAGGCATGGGTAACTCCGGACACAGTTATATCCTCGGAAACATATCCCCGTGGTCGGATACAGTCGGATATATCTCTGACCACATATCTCAACTCCGAAAAACGTCACACAACGAACAAATATTGTCATTTCGGGCACGGTTAAATTCACTTTTGGCGGAGTGATTTGATATATCGCCACTCCGAAAGGCGACAGCTGCGCGTGCAACTGTCAAAATTTGCCTTATCATTACTGTTTCACGGAATTGCATCGTGTTCATAGACTGCAGTATGGAGATAACGCGGTGTGATTTAAAATTTTCAAATCGAATGAGTAATATGATCCACGAATTTAATGCTATGTGTTATTTGACGCGATGCGAACTAGCTATTTTATGCTTATTGATAAGAAATATCCTATTTAGCAGAAAACAGTATGTATGTGTGAGAGAGTTTTTCATCCGCTGTCGGTAAATCGGAACTGCGCGAAGAAAATGCGCACCATGTTCAAAGACGTTTTATTGCTTTGTGCGTTCGGAGTGCTGCGCGAAGTTGGAGTTAAATACGCAACGAAGAGTGTGATTATACGCTGGATATGAGATAACTCCGCCCGGGGTTGGAGTTGAGAACCGGATATATATCGGCAGTTGGAACGGACACATATATATCCAACTCCTCTAGCGGAGTTGATTTGCGCATCTCTACTTCATGGTGTATATATATATTATAAATTATATATCATTGTGTTTTTTCGTGTGTTTAATTATTTTATTTACGGCAGTCAACTTTAATTTAATCTGCAATCGGCTCATGTCGTCACCTTCTGTTGCGTCGAGATCCAGATTTTTGTGCATTTTTTCTTTCACCTTATTACTGACATCGTTATCAAAGAAAACGAAGACAATTTCTTCCGGACTTAGATACCATAAATGGCGAATAAATTGATTTACAGCCACTTTTGAAACTTCTTCGTCTATTTCTTTGTAAGAATTCAGTTTTTTTAGAAAATTAAAATCTGAATTTGGTGCTTTTATAGTAACCAGAGCTGAAAACCACGCTTCCACATAAGTTGTCACAATAAAATTACAAATATCAGCTAAACCTTTCGCCTCTGAAGTTTTCAGCCTCTAAATTCATAGCGAAATAAATACATTTTCAAGGAGTATATGACCTTAGACATCTACCTTGCGTGGTGCATGGCTCCGGGATATTGAAATGAAAAATTATTTGGAGTTTCTCCTAGAAATACTAAGCATAATTCTAAAAATTCTTGGTAATCGTCACGAGGCTGATATGTAGCAAGTGTATGCTGCAGGTACGTAATCAATTGCGATTTTCTGTCGTCGTTAAATACTGATCTCATTTCTTCTTCCATTAATGTTGAGCGAAAATTGTCTTTATTCATCTTTGATCACTTGCTTTGGAATTCTTTAAAAATAGCAACATTTGGACCGGAAGTGCGAGGCATTATCAGTTTGAAAACAGTTCTTGCAATCATTTCAAAAATATGGTGACGACACGCTAAATGTAATAATTTGCAGTCGAGGAACTGTTCTAACTCATGTCCCTCCTTTATCACCAGTATTAACGGCAGTTGTGTCAAAAGAAATACATTTAATAATATAGGCACGGGATTTTTTTGGTTTTGGCCGAGTAAGCGTTCTTGACAAGGCAAAGCGATTGCTAAAAAGAACGATATCCGAGAGATCGTGAATTAATGACACTTCGGAGAATATTTTCTACCTCGGACATCGTCAAACGATAGCGTTGCAAGTACCAAATCCGTATCAATATAAAGCACAAAACAATATTCTCACTTAGAATTGCGTAATAAATAGGAATAAGCCAGCACAAAAAAATTTTTCACTCTTTCCTTCTCCTCACCTATGCAGTAGAGAATCCTTGTCATACATTTAGAAGAGATATAGAAATGACGATACCGATTAGAAATATTGCATCAGAACTACACTGCGTTTCTGGCACACAGCAGTATACTGTAACGAGGGAAAGCAGTATTTGCGGCGCGCATATACGCTCGTTTCACCGAAACGCTTTTCGGCACATCTTAAAGTTGACCAAATGAGCTAAAATTTTAACGGTATGATTTTTTCATATAAGAGAACAATTCTACCGGTAGGGCCCACCCTAATATATATATATATATATATATCCGACATCTAAGAAGCGCATGCTGAGAATTATTTTGTGGTTTACAACGGAATAGATTTGTAATTTACCATATATTTATTTGGCAGACTAATTCCTCCTAAGCTTTGCGAGTTCTTTTCTTAAATACAAAATTTATAAAAATAAAACCTTTATTTCAATTGCTGGTGTTTACTTATGAGCAATGAAATAAATGTAAAATAACAAAAAACAAAATAAAATTTTCCCTAATTTTTTAATTTCAAAAAAAAAAAAAATCATTTAATACAGGAAAATATTTTGAACTCTTTTATACTCAAAGATACTTTAATAGATGGCTTTTGAGATCGACCGTTCCAGTGTATCCTTCTGATATTTAAGTGTTTAAACGTAATAGTCTAATATTTTCGCTTTTAATATGCTCTGTTATCTAATTTTATATTTCCTTTTACTTTCTGTAAAATACTACCATGAAGTCATACTTGGTACATTATAACAATTTTACTTTGGCCAAGTTTAGTTGTTTATTTTATTATAATTTCTTTCCGAGAATAATAACAGTGAAATTCCATTAATTACAACGATTCCAGTGCATTTATTATTAATAACGTGATGATTTTTGGTCACTTAAAAGTTCCTTGTTATTTGTATTAGTATTTATTTCACGATTTGTAAAGTTTACCTTATGCGAGAATTATTTACACGTATTATATATACATGTGTGTGTGTGTTTTTTTTCTTTGTTCCAAAGTTGTTCCAGACACAAAATGAATTACCACACTGTGTTGCGTTATACAGTTATGATGGTCAGCAAAACGATGATTTATCGTTTAAGGTGAGAAAAATAATTTAAATTACTTTTTATTAATAATAAACCTTTTATAATAAGAATACAAACACGTTTTACGATTATTTTTTATCTTTATTTTTTTTTACGGACTAATTTTCATTTTTTTTTTTTAAATTATTTTTCAATTTACTTTAGGAAGTACAAGGAATGTTTTTTTTTTGTTATTGCTATTTTTTATTTCACATAATTTGTATTATCAAAAGAATTTATAAAAGCATTACGCAGTTGTCCAGGCTTTCCCAATGAACCGATTATTACGATTTTTTGTCAACATATTTCTTTTGTCACGAGATGTGCTATCAAGTAGACGCATCTCCCTCCATTGATAAGTCTGAGTTGAGTTATAAACATTGAAATACGCTACTTGTTATCAGATAATTTATTTAATTTTTCTTTTACTAAAAAAAATCATTACTTTTCAAATTTTTCTATAACAAGAGCTAAAAATTAATAGGGAGTACTTTTGAAATATATTTTTATATACATATTTATATATATATATATATATCTTTAAGGGGAAAAAATTGTTTGATTGTGTGTGTTGAAAAAAGGGTATTTATTTTTAACTTTGAAATAAGCCATTTTCAAAAAAAAAAAAAAAAAATCAACATTTCACTGTTCACTTATTATGTATCATGGATTTTTTAATATAACGCATTATGAAATGTTACTTACAAATGAGCAATAATCAACAAAATATTGAAATAACAGTTAAAACGTATAATACATAAGAGAATTAAAGTCCAACGCAAGTAACGGCAAAAATATAATCGATTTTTATTGCCGATTGATATTTCATAATTAAAGCACGCTTCGTTCGTTTTTTGTCTTCTCTGCGAGAAAAAAAGACATATCTCTGCTTCGATGTGAAACGCATCCTTTGACATTCATCTTTTTTGGAATATCTATCTTTAGTATCGAAGCGATCCCAATTTTAATGTCTCTGTGTAGAGCAGTCGTTTTATATCTGCTTCTAATTCATTTTGTCCTATTCACCCCTTTCTAATTACTTTCCTTGTGATCGTGATATCATGTGCGACCTTTTGTGCTGAACATCTACTCTACTGTAACTTGATATTATCCCTACTTCCGTTATCGGGGCTTCTTGCATTCTCTCATTTCCTTTTACTTCTGTTATTCCTGCCCTTGAATTATTTTTAATCCCTATATCTTTAAATGTTTAAAAAGAAGAACTTTATTTTCTCCTTCTTCCTATTTCTTGCGCTAATGTCTCGTTGACAAACACATAATGAAGAAAAAGAAGGAAAAGAAATATACCGTTCCGTGATGTAGAGCATTATCAGATACATATACAGTTTTTTAAGACATGATTGCCGTGCATTTTTCAGTACTACTGTTTTCTTTCAGCTAGCATTTGAGACAAATTCTGACTGCATGGAAAATACGCATCAGCCATTTGTTCGTCCTACGTATGACGTATGACTGTATATGAGTGTAATGAGACAATTTAGTCAAAAGAATTTCTGCCTCCTTTCGTTTCGTTATAATGTAGGATGATATTCGATTTATCATTAGTTACTTTTGTAGTATGTTAATGTGAAAATTTGTTTTTCTTCGGTGCAAATCATGGTAATGTCAAATCCGGCTTATGGCAGAACTTAAAAAGGTTAAAACCAATCGGAATATTTTACTTACGTTTTTTCCTTCACAATAAAGTCAAAACACAGTCAATAAAAATGTTCGAAAAAAATCGGGTGAATAATCGCATCTGCCACACTTTGCTGGGGTCTCTGACAGCACCACTCTACCTCACACGACTGTCAAAACTACACTAACGCTTTCGACGACATGCTTTGGGCTCCAGCGGTAAGGGTTATTCTCCAACTAACGGCACTGGTGAAAATGTTTAAGCTGGACTTTATTTCGGGCGGGATCAAACTGATCCCAGGGTTACAGTCAAGAGTTAAAATAAGAAGAAAATTATTTACATAAAATAAAAATTTTCATTAACTTAAAAGTTAATTATTTTTATTTTTTGATTTATAAATAATTAATATATTTTTCAAAAACGTTTCTTTTTACCTATTCGCAATATTAATAAACGCGTAAACGCGCTGAAATTCAGCTTTACACTTTTTAAAAAAACTTTTTTTTTAAACATTTATTACTTCGTCGAATTTCAACTGGTTTCAGCTAGTGCTAGATAACTTATCGTTGTTTACTAATGTTCTGATACATATTCAAATACGGTGACATTTAATGGATGTAACCCACCCAATTGAATTTGTGGTATATCGTATTACTTACGTTTTACAATTTTTCTTTTATTAATAGATTACAATCTGCTCTTCATTCATAGTTGCTATATGAGCAAGTTATCTTTTTTTGTCGACGCTTATTTTTTCTATAGTAAATTTATTGATTCCATTAAAATAATTATTAAAATTTATCTAATATTTGTATGTTTATAAATAATCTAGTAAATGGCGTCGTAGAAATTATAAACTATTTTCGAAATTTTGGACTTTAATATAGGGTGGATGATTTATCTTGCAACCTTACAGTAGCGTTGCGAATGCGCAGCTTAATAATAAAACTGTTTGATGCGGCAACCATGGTTAGTGTCAGCGTTGATTCATTGTTAATTTAGGCGAGTTGCAAAGCATTTGTTGGATTTCTTATTTAGTGACGTGTGCTTCTGTGTTTTAATATTGTTCCGTAATTTTTCCGAAAAAAAAGGTCAAAACCTGTATTTTCAGATGCTGAAAGAACGTTTATTATTGAACATTATTTTAGTGAAAAATCGTACGTAAGTGTTCAGGAGAAGTTTAAAAACGAATTCGGAAACTCTCCTATATCTAATAAAAGCACGATAATGCGAATTGTTGAAAGATTTCGTACCGAACATACAGTTAGTAGCGGCTACGTTGGACGGACAAAGATCCCTCACAACCTCACGGGTGATATATCTTGCAACCTGGTATTTGTTCGATACAAGTACGAATGCTAGTCTGTTTCTCTGTTGTGAGTTTGTGAGGGGTCTTTGTTCGTCCAACGTAGCCGCTACTAACTGTATGTTCGGTACGAAATCTTTCAACAATTCGCATTATCGTGCTTTTATTAGATATAGGAGAGTTTCCGAATTCGTTTTTAAACTTCTCCTGAACACTTACGTACGATTTTTCACTAAAATAATGTTCAATAATAAATGCTCTTTCAGCATCTGAAAATACAGATTTTGACCTTCTTTTTTTTTTTATTTTGGAAAAAATTACGAAACAATATTAAAACACAGAAACACATGTCACTAAATAAGAAATCCACCAAATGCTTTGCAACTCGCCTAAATTAACAATGAATCAACGCTAACAGTAACCATGGTTGCCGCATCAACCAGTTTTATTATTAAGCTGCGCGTTCGCAACGCTACTGCAGGGTTGCAAGATAAATCACGTACCCTATATATTTCGAATACATCTTGTCAAAAAATAATTTATATGTTATAACATTTAGTCGTCGCGATAGCCTAATTGCTAGAGCACTTGACTTCCGATATGGAGGTCACGGGTTCGATCCCGAGCGACGACGAACTTATTACAAGAATTAAATAAATAAATAAATAATCGCTAACAATCACGTGGAAGGCAATGGCAAACCACCACGTACAACATCATATGCGCGGTAGGTCAGTACAGAGCAGACCCTCACGGGACTGCACTTGTAGCGCGATAACAAGCGGCTACTATCAGTTCCGAATGTAGTCTTGCGTGTGTACACCTGCGTTGCATATAATCCTATATCTGTATAGCAGAGATGTACGAATAGGTAGTACCCACCAACCATTAGGTTGAGGAGAGAAAAAGAGAGAGAACATTTTAAATTGAATTAGTATTTTACATTCAAACAACAATGCTTTCGAAGTACAAAATATAATGTCCTATTATTAAAGGCTTCTATTTAAAACTTTAACCTTTGTGTTTGTATTTTTGTATTTAATGCGTTACCTTATTAATTATTCGTCTTCTGCCGGTTTAAATTTTATGCGTACGCATGTGATTAATTTGCTGCAGATTGATGATAAAATAATACTGCGAAAGAAGATAAACGAGGAATGGTTTGAAGGTAATCTTAACGGGAATATAGGTATGTTCCCATCTTGCTTCGTCAATGTAATCGTACCGTTACCAGTTGGTAATAAAAGTGATACTCTAATGATTGCCTTATACGACTTTTCGGCACAACACAAAAGCGATTTGTCTTTCAAGGTACGCGATAGTAATTTCATTTAATATGCGAATATAACGAAAACGATAAATATATTAAAAAAGGTTTTTTACTTTTAAGATATGAAAGTAATTTCGCATTTTAAACAAATGAAAATATAAAAATGATCGTTCTAAAATATCGTTACATTTGTATGATTTTTAAAAATAAGCGAATGTCTCCCGGTATTAGTTATATTTTCATTCAATTGTTAAAGTATATTATTTTTATTTTTTTTTAATCCATTTTTTATTAAGAACGCCACCGCGTCAAAATGGTCTCGCGGTAATGAAGCTAATGGGAAAAATTATATATAGGGTTACGTTTTATCCTCTTTTCGTACTTTAAGGGTGAAAATATTTATAGACATATTTTGTTTGACGGACAAGGTTATAACGAAAAAAGGATGAAATAAAAATGGCGCAGCGACATTTAATTATTGTTACGAGAGGATGTAAAAAATTATATTTTTATATTTGAATGAATTTATATAGAAACTCTTGCGCTGGCAGTAAAATAAAATCTTTTAATATAAGAATATATCGTAACGGAGAGAATATTTAACATTTTATTAAATAGTCGACGGAATTTATTTTCCAGTGCAATAGTGTTATCGAAAGAAAAAAAAAAGAAAAAAAATTATAATTTTCAAAAATTAATATTACTTAAGTTATCGGAATATTAAAATGAAATAAGAAAACTTTCGATTTTAAAAGTTCCCTTCGAAAATTTGTAAATTTTTTATCTCTTCCTGAACTCTTCTGCGCAGTGAATGTAACTTAGATCACGACGAATTGAAAAACGATTACAACATTTTCCGGTCATTTTTGCATTGCATTATTTCTCACGTTCGTTTCTGTATATTGAATAACAACAGAATAGAAATTTAACTGTTAATATATACAAAATAAAATTGACGCGTTCCGGAAGTCGTACTGCGTTGGACCTATTCGAAATTGTATATAAATGTTCTGCTTCGTCGTTATTAAATTATTACAGTATGTAATCATTACATTATTTTGGAAAACGGTACGTAAATTTTTCTAGATTAACCTTAAAACAGACTTTTAAAGAAAAAAATTATTGCTCGATGCATTTTCAAAGCGAAATTTATGCGGAATTTTTAAAAAGGAATAAAACATATTTAAGCTTTTTCTTTTTTCTTGTAGGGGGGAAAAAGTAATTTCAACGATGTTAATAATCTTCTCGCTAAAAATAAACTATTTCATTTTTCTTCTCTTACATCAATTAATCTGCGTCTACTGTAAAATTGTGTTTACAAATAGTTTTGTACAGCAAAAAAAAAAAGAATACTCGTAAAGGCAAGTAAAGTGAGTTCTATATTTTTTCGATAATATCTCGTAGATTTAAGCTTTTCATAATGTACTCGAGGTTCTAATGGATCTAAAGAGAATACCTTTCTCCTTGTAATCCGCCTTTACTTCGCCATATTCGAATATTTAAGAAAAATCAGTTTTTGCGAGTATTTTTATACGTAGCTACAATAGGGCAATTTTGTTTCAGAATAAATTTTTAAATAAAGATGAAAAAATTTGCACATGGTGCAATTTAAAAAAAAAAAAGATTAAGTATTTTTTGTTTAAATTTCGTGATATTATTTAATTTTTTATTATGTAACTCCTCTAAAGATGTATTACCTAAACCGGTTTTTGATGAATTACCGAAGTCGTAAATAAAAATTTGAAATTTACAAAAGTCCCCCCGTTGCTTTTCTAAAGATATGTAGCAAAACTTCAGCCTGGCTAAATTAACAGAAAACGGAACGTATTAACGTGCGCTGATGTTTTTTTTTCATAAGGCATCGTGTTCATGTAAAGCATATAATATCGGTCTTATTAATCTCTTTAATGAAAAGTAATGTGCCGATATTATTAAATTCGATTTATTTGTGTGTAATTAAATATTAATAAAAGAGCTACTTTCTAGGATATTTAAAACCTCAAAAAAAAAAAAAAAAAAAAAAGTGTCTAAACAGTTAAGTAGTGTGAAACTTTAATAGTGCTACTAATTTAACTTGTTCCGCAGGAAGGTGATTTCATTCGGGTACTTTATGAAATAAATGCCGACTGGCTGTTTGGAGAATGCGCTGACAGATCGGGGCAGTTTCCAAGATGTTACGCGGCTGAGTACTTATTTGATGTAAAACATTCCGCCTTATGAAAAGCAAACAAGATCTTCTCCTTTCTTATTTGTGTGCTTTTATTGCACATCTTTCAATCGATATACTCTAATCCTTATTATTACTCTATCTGAATAGTTTCTATTTTTATTTACAAGGCAAAAAATTCATTACGTTTTTTTTTTTTTTTTCTATTATTATTATTATTACACAAATTGCAAATAATTTGTTATCGTCATTTTTAAAATAATTTTTACTTGTGTATGCGTGCTTATGAATATGCATATTTTGTAAATAACAAGAAAAAAAAAATATATGTATAATCTTTTACAAAAACAAAATTTGTTAAACCTAGGTTTACGATATTATTATAATTTTGCTTGCACGCCTAATTAATACTTCAAAAACACTTTCTCGTTCACGTATAAAATTTTGCATTGACAGAAACATAAATTGATTTTTCATGAAAATTTTATTACGTTTGCAACTTTATTTACTGAGATAAATTTGTTTTTCCCGAGGCAACATTTGGACTGAAAAAACACGCATTCAATCGTAACATTATACAAAGGTTTTTTTTATTTTGTTTTTTTATTTATTTTTTTTTTTATGGCCTGACTGCAGGATTTTGTGGCTAATTATTCTCACTAAATAATAGACGTCAAAAGTTGTAACACTTACCTATATAATAATTTTACTCTTAAAAATAAATAGAAATATTTATACTCTTGACAGTGCATTGGAGAATTGTGAAGTTAAGACGCACAGTTTACTAAATCGAACAGCACTGATTTGAGTAGGTGGACTAGTTCTTTTTTTTCAGCCGATTTCACTTTCCCAGATTTCTCTGGTACTCAATTATTTCAGGCTGGATAAACTTGAAAGCGACTTGGATCTGGAACGGGATAAGTCTCGAAAGCATAGCCAAGCACTTTAACTACTAGGCTGCCGTGCTACCTCCACTATACATGTATAATAAAAGACTTAAATTCTACGGAGGAAATAACTTTTCATAAATCAACCTTTCGAAAAATTTCGCACGGTTTGCATTATAGTGAGGGCAGGAAAACAGCGAATGGTTAGAGTATCCTCCACATGACACACATATTGTTTGTAAAAAGTCCGTGAAGAATCCCTGTCCGAAAAATTCATCTTTGCCCGAGTATGTCCCATAAGCAGTCTACACATCGTGATCACCAATTTTCTTCTTAGCCATATCGGGATATTCTTGAATTTTGCCGTACCGCGGTTTATGTGGGTTAATAATTCTGGTTAAATTAAACTTGTAAAATTTTCCTTGTTTCTGACACTGGTTTTAAAGTCTAACCAATCTTTCAGATTATTTTAATTTTGAATCGTAAATTTTTCGCTTATTCTAAATAGTTTCACAACAGTGACCAGGCGCCTAATAGAATCTAACGGGTTGTTTTTCGTCCGTTATACGCGGACATTTTTCTTTAATTTCGTACATTAACTAAACACGATGTCGGAAATCAAAAATGCAAACTAAGCGCTTAAATTATCGCTACATATTAAGAATCTCTCGTTTTTATCCAAAACTAAACAAAAGTTCGGGACTGTATATACCTTCCGGGGCTAGCTTAAATTTCTGTACCGACACATTATGCTCCCACCAATTTTTCTGTTTCTGTTATCTTAGATCCGCCCGTAAAAATAAGTACATTAACTTTTATAGTATCCTTCGGTCAGATCTCTAAAATAATCATTAATAATCTGCGGATTATTTTGAAACATATCACGCACTTTGTTACATAAGGGCCTATTAATATAGCTAACTGTGTACTCTTCATTAATGCCATATGTAACCGAACAATATATATATATATATATATATATATGGCTGGTTTTGGGCGGAAAAAAGGTGGGACAATATATACCTGTATAGTATATTTAGCATCTTGCAGCCACCGATGGAATTTTATTTATAATAAATCTCCAAGTACTTGAAATGATTAGAAGTTTCCCCGGCGATTTTTGAAACCGTCGATAACAGTAATGTAATAATAGACTTTGTCCGTCAGAAGATTTTTTTTGCAGAGAGATAGTGCAGAGATAATTCAGATTACAAGCGTAAGAAAGGGGTGGATTGAACATTTCCGGTTCGTAATGCTATATTTTGCAGCGTCTTGACTGAACCATAATCTAACTACGACAGCACCAGCGACTTGCACAAAATTCCCAGAATTAATGGATCAGAGTCCCATTCCTATTGGTTCAAATTTTTTGAAATACTCGTGTAAAAAAATTTAATATAGACGCTCCAGGTAAACCTGTATGATCAAGGTACATTTCTCTAAGTACTTAATATGAGAATGTTAGTATTATCCCTATTAATCTGTATGTGGGATTTTGCTCATATGATCTAACAGTGAAAATGACGTAGAAAGATTTAGGTGCAGAAACACTGTCACGTCCGGTTCTATTAGAATATTGTTACATATCTGTTTATACAGGATTGATGTTATAATAGAAACGGAATGAATTTAATTCTGAATATCAGAATTATGAAATTAACCTTTTGTGTAGAATATAGAATAATTTTATACCTGTTGCGTTTTAAAAACCGCGCACCTAATAGTATCATTTTGCATTTAAAAGAATAGAAAGACATGGATAATAATTGAGTAAAAAAGAAACAATTATTTTGAAAACGCATAAAAGACATAACATTGACTAAAATTTACGTTTTAGTAGAAATTAATTGTAATTATTGATATCATCTCCATAGAATTTTTTTTTTTTTTTTTTTTTACTGGTTAAACATAAGAGCTGTATATATTTTAGCGACAATGTTGCCATTTGGCAGCAATAAATTTTGAAAATTTATGGCGCAGAAGTTACGATACATTCTTTATATATAACTGCTATTTTTTTTTATAAAAGAATATAACTGTTTTAAATATTAGTAGAATATTATCTCTTTTTCCGAAATATTGCAAATTAATACGCAAAAAATGCGGAAAAAAAACGAACAACAAAACACTTTTTGTCACCCATGTGCTAACAGTTGTCTTAAATAACGAGTAATCGGTGAATTTTATTAATTTGTTAGAAATATTTCACGTTTAATCGATAAACGGGAACGAATAACATCCAATTGTGACGATAACCGTACAATTCGGGGTAATTGTTATTTAGCAACATTGTGAACGAAAACGTTATCGAATTATCGTGATATTATTATATTCCAATCTCATTACAGCAAAACGAAAATAGTTGGCAAGATGCATGTTTAAAAAAAAATAGACTGATTTCGGTGTCGAAAATAAATTTGAAAATTCGTCTGGTCCTTAGTTTGCTTTATGTATAGGTGTGTTTGGATGCTTTATAAATCGAATCGGGAATCGAATGGATGCATTAAATGTATTAAAACCACCTTTTTTAACTTGTTTAAATGCGGATAATTTCTCCATTTTTTTCTTCTTTCGATATTTAGAACGTACACTGTTGTTTTTGAATCTCTAACATCATTACGGCTAATTAAATTTTAGCAGATTTGAACAGCGCTAACGAAAGAAACAACCCGTATTAACAAGCTAAACGGAGATATAACTAGGATTCCGGATGAAAACACAAAATCAGGGGGGATCGCTGTCAAAATAATAGATTAAGTAACGCGCCGCATGCAGCCTCAGTGTGCACATAAAATCATCAATCGATATTACTACATATCACAACTTATTATTAGGAGAAATAACTGTTTTCTTCGTTGACAGTAAATTACCGATAAATTGCGCATTTTTAACATTTTCTTTTATACGTATGAGGTCTGATAATGAAGTAATAAGACTGATTGCAAGAAACCTTACATCAAAATGATACCCTTCAAGATACTCACCTTTTGTAGTAGCTACACACTGATTTTGACGCTTTTTCCAGTTTTCGTAATGCTTCCGAAAAGCTTCAACTCGCACTTCTGTAAGATCCTCGTCATGAAGACTGTCGCATGTCAGCCAACATGCGTTTCTTTCACGACACTTGTTTGACCCGAGGGAACAAGAAAAAATTGTTAGGTGACATATCTAGGTAATATCAAGGTAGCATTGTTATTCCCCTTCAAGGTCAAAAACTATGTTGCATTGAAGGCGCGATGGCATGTTACATTGCCGTCATGAAGGATCCATGTCTTCGCAATCTATAGCCGGACTCTGACGATCTTTTTCCGCAACCGTTACTTCCAGGTAGAAATGTTAATTCATTAGCTTGTACCGAGGTGGCACAAATTCCATTGGCACCACTCATTTGCTTTCAAAGAAGCAGATCATCATTGTTTTGATTTTTAACTCGCTTTTTTTTTTTTGTCTCGTCCTGCTGAGTCTGCATACAGCCACTGTTGGCCCGTTTGTTTCCGGATTATACAGAATAACTCGACTTTTGCCGCTAGTAATTACGCAATCTAGTTGGATCATGTTCAATCTGTTCAAGACAGTCTTGCGCGACGGACCTTATGTTGCTCTGAAAGGTTTTTTGGAACGGTTTTTGCGCAAAGTTTTTTCACGGACAAATCTTCAACTAAAAAATCTTTCTGTCTCACGGTTAACGCTCATTTGCCAACATTCGAACAGTTATCCGCCGATCTTGACGCACAAGAATGCGCACGCGCTGCACGTTGTTGTCAGTTTGAACTTCAATCGACCTTTCAGTTCACGGCTCATCTTAGATGCTCTCTCAACTGTTTTTAAACTCTTTATGCTAAACTAGCATACCTGAGTACGTCACTCGAGGCTTCATCACTGAACACTTTAAAACCACTTTATCAAAAAAAGGTTTTCTTCGCTGACTTTAACCAGGCACTTAAACAGCACAATACAACCGGAGAACTAATGATCGTATGGGTTTGGTAAAATTGTCTATCGATAGAGGTCGGGATAAAAAGTTAACCTCTCGACGTATTCGGTTCGAAGTGTTACACTCTACAGGCGCAGAAAAAAAATCAGTTTCATTACTTAATTGCCAGATCTTATATATATGCACAAAACGTAAGTGTAAACGGGTCTCATCATCAAAGCGCATCGACGAGGGGTATATGATTAAGAATTAGTTCAATTTTGTATTAAATGTAAAATTCTCATGAACTACTGGATTGTCTGGAACGAGATTCGTGATCCCCGATTTTTAGTATTTGAACGATTTTTATAAAAATTAAAGTTATCGTAGTTAGTTTGTTACGTAAATATATAATCGTATGAATTAAAATTCGTTTTATACGCAGAGATACTTGTACAAGTTTCTGTGCTGTTTGCTGTCATTACCATCGGGTAAGTTGACCGTACTAGGCAACGCGTTCGGATGAGAATTTCTCCGCTTATTACGTTGATGTAAGTTAATATCCTCCACGCCTATTATTGTTTTGCAAAAAGGAATGGTACAGTAATGGCGGCATATATATATATATATATATATATATATATATAGTTCATTCGCGTTAAAATTCAAGTGTGAACAACCGTGATAATATAAATTATTTCACATTGCTATGCATAAATCAAACACACACATATACTGACGATAGTTCTGTGTTTACAATTACTGCATATTGCCGCGGTCTTGGGAAAATCAATCAGGGTGTGATGAATTAAATGATTCGGAAATTATCAGCCGATGTTGATGATAACGTTAATATTCGCGTTTTTTCCGAAAGCAGTTACGTGAACCTTTTTATCCTTTTCCGCAAAACGGAAGATGAAAATGTTTTTCGGACACATTAATACTGGGGGGGCGGGTGCTTTGGTAGAAAAATTCGCGCATTCTAAATATCTATGTAAGCCACCGGAATTCAGTTTTAGATGATCATTTGTCTTTCTAGTCGCACGGTGACATGAAAAATATTGCAACCCTAACGAATACAAATGAACGAAATGCGTACACATGTTATTTTTTACGTTATTATTAATTAAACATCTATTGCTGCTATTAAGAAATAAATTATTTCATTCGAATTTTAAAAAAAATCGATTTCCAAAAACAAAAGGCGCCTATACCGAAGTGAAAACGCGTAGTCTATTTTCTAATTTATTTCTACAGGTAATATCGTTAATATATTAGTTGTACGTGCGCAACACAGGCTAGCAGGTAAATAACGACCATCGTTCGCAGAGCGTGCTGTTGGAACCCGGAAGCGCGCCTGTAGTCGAGTAAATTCGGCAGCTACGCAATTAGCGCTTTATGTAAAGAGAAATTTTAAGAACAGTTTCATTATTTGGGCTCATTAGACAATAATTCCTTCGGGCGCTGTCGTCTTGTAATTTAAATGTCTATTATCCGGTCAAAATTAATTTTTTGAATGTAGTTTTTGTTTCTGCGCAGTTTCTTTTTTTAGGTTCGTTAATCTGTGTAAGTTGATTAAAAAACAAGAACAGTAATAATAATAATAATAATAATAATAGCGGTACGGAGAATAAAAGAGTTTTCTCTCTTATTTTCATTTCTTTATAGAGTTGATGACGATTTTGAAACACGTAAAGAGTTACACAAGATTGTGCATATGCAGCAACATTTTGAAAACGTACAAGTACCGCACGGGTTGGCGAGGAACCGTAAGAGTTAGTGGGGTGCGGTTGACAACTGAAATGTGAAGTGGCAAAGGGATAAAATTCACATTTTCGAAAACGGGGCGGCCGCGCGCGCGCGCGGGGGGGCGAGGGGGAGACGGAAGAGCGACTGCGTTATTGCGTTTCAGGACGCCGTGCCGTGTTTATCCGAGTAGCTTTTCCCGTTGCACGCTGATCCACCCCATCGGCACTGCGTTCTCGGCCCGGCTTCGAAACTAGCACATATAACCGCGGCGCTGTGTCACGCGAGAAGCTTTTACATTTCCCCTTAGTTCTCGGCCGCAGTACATTTCTAGGAAGCAGCAGCGGGTCCGCTGATCGATCGGCGGCAAAGTTCACCGTTTCTTCGTATACACGTTTTCACGGGGAAAGGCCTGGCGGTAGCGCGGTTATCGGAGGGACGGTTGTAAAGGGTGGAAGCGGAAACAGGGGGTTGCTTGCTGGTAAGCTGTTGGTGGTGTCTGTGGCGGTTCATTTTTGGTAGTTTATCGTTAATAGCGAGTGGTTGTCGCAGCGTTCTTCTCTTGGTTTGTCGTGCGCGTTTTCAACCTACCATGGCAAGCTTCTTCCCCGTTCGACAGCTCAAGTTCATCTCGATTCTGCTCACCTTGTCGTCATGGCTCTCTGGCTCCAGTCTACTGGTTTTAGCCAATCAAGTAAATTTCCATACGCACTTTTCCGTGTTTATTTTATTTTATTCGATTATTTATTTTTCTTAACCTAGATTATCGTCACCGTATGCTATCTGTAGCGCATGCGCTCAAAAAATAGGGCCAGATTTCGGCTATAAACGCGCACTTTGAGACTTAAATGATTAAACACCAGATTGAAAAAGTTTTTTTTTCTTTTCTTTTTTTTTTTTTTTGCGGTTTAGCGCTTTTTGCGGCCAAAATACACTGTGAATAATTATGATTACGTTCGAAAGCGCTTTGTCGAAGGGTGAGTAAAAAGGGTGTTTCCGCGTCAAAACAGGCCGGTTATTGTTGATTAAAAAGCAAAAGAAAAAAACAAAATGGAAAAATTATAAAAACTACAAATCGCTCTCTTTTTTATAAACTAAGCTAATGACAAACTTTTTGTTTTTTTGTAAACTGGTCCTTTCCCCCTGCTAATTATTATTATTTTTTTTTCCGGCTTAAATAATAAATCTAAGAAATGACTCAAATTTCAGTTTTATACCGGCACACGTTCGAACGATGCGGCGATTAACGTGAAAATAACCCTACATTTTTACATGTAAACACACAAATAGAAGAAAAACGTACGCGACTAATTAAGGTTTTTTTTTTTTTTGTATCGGTAGTCGAATCACTGCTGACTGCTCTACTAGCTTGGCTGTGGAACTTGAAGTATGCGCACATCGTTATATATCGCGGTCGAGTGACGAAAGAAGGTGTTCTCTGTAAGAAAAAAAACGTCAATTTTTTCCTGACCGGGGGGGGGGATTTTTTATTATTATTTTTAAATGCGTGTTTTCGATCGTACGTTGCGAGTATTAAATATATATATGTTTAATAAAATTTATTTTAAGGTTTTCGTTTAAAGTGAGAGTTTAGTGCTAGCATTCTCCCGCAACGGTACGCACATATATACACACTCACCGGATTTTACTAGCGAATGCCAACGATTACGGGTACAGTTAAGCGCGCATCCCATTATGAATATTGGAAAAATTCCTTCGTTCGTCAAAGCCCTGCATGCGAGCATATTTTTTGCTTTTTTTTTATACATGCTGCGGTTCGTGTTCAAAGAAGAAATTTGATCTGCTGTGATAATATTTTGAAAATGTTTACTGTTAAAACGGAGTTACCTGTGATTCTACCGAATTTGTGCCGACTTCAAAAAGAAGAGATTATGTTTTTTTTGTTTTTTTTTTGTTGTTTTTTTTTTTTCTTGTTTGTTCGCGGGTAATATTTTCAATTATTTATACCGATTTTAATGATTACTTGGCTATTAGAAAGTGCACCAGTCATGTGATGCTACATGACTATATTGTAGAATAGCGGTGTAAACACGGATACTCGGTAGTGGGTTAAATATTAAAAAAACCGAATCTTTTTTTGGGGAAATTTTTATTAAAATAAAAAACGCCGTTAATACTTAAAATATTATTGCCGATTTGTTACGAAAACGTATATTGGGAAGAAAGCTAATTTTTAATAAGGCGAAAAATGAATAATTCTTCTTCTTTAAGGCACCATATCTTCATCGAACTTCAGGCTGTTGACGTGGATTTTTTTCCATTTTTCCCGATTCTTGACTATATGAATTGTTTCTTCTGTTGAATGGTTTGTCCAATTTTTTATGTTTTCAAACCATGTCGTATTCTTCCTACCAATCCATCCTTTTTTCTTCGATCTGCCCAAGTAAAATTGTCCTCAATAGATGATATTTTAAGGGGGCACGTATTATCCCATGTACTATAGTTTCCACTTTTTTATTGTATTCACCAGTTCCTGATTTTTGTCCATGCGCAGCAGTACTTCTGAATTTTTTAAAACTTCTCCGTCTATGAGATCTTAAGCATTCTTCGGTAGCACCATATTTCGAAGACTTTTAGTTTTTTTTTTGTCATTGTCGTTTTCAGTGTCCATGTCTCGCATCCCTATAATAGCATATGTAGCATTTGACACTAAAAGCACCTCTTGCTGTCGCTATGCGTATCTTTATTTCTTCATCCGTGCCTTCTCATTTATCCGGCATCCCAGATATTTGTACCGGGCCACCACCTTTTCAATGTTTCTTCCTAATAATTTGAGCTGTCCAATCTTTCTTTGCTACTTAATCGTTTTTGTCTTTTCGGTGTTAAATTTTTATTATGTATTAAATTTTTAGCAGTGGAGGTTTTACATGTTAGATTTTTAATGTGGGTATGTATTTCATTGGGTGAAGCAGGACTAATTTTTTAGGTGGGTGGGGACGTGACTGTATAGTATTTCCGAACGACGGTGTCAACCACCTTGCTCGTGTGGTGTACTGAAGAAAGAATTAAATTTTGGGAAAAGAAAATAGTAGTTAGCAAGAAGCTCTGCTTTATCTTTATCGGAATACGCGGTACAGTTATTATGAATGACAGGCGGAATGTTAGTTTGAGGACGAGTAAGTTTTTTAGTGACATTCCAGAAACTGTTGTCTTTGGTAGTTAACGATTTAAGTTTATCGTTCCAGAGAGTTTGGATTTCGCTGGACGTGTGAGAGCATTATAGATGGCTTTATACCCGTCAATTTTGTTTTTCTGGTACTGTTTACGATAATAATGTTTTAATTTTAAACGATTTCGTACATAAATACCGCAGTAGAAGGTTGTTAGATTTTATGTTATTATTTTTTTTTTGTTGGTATATACTGCTGCGACGACGTTAAAATGGTATCCGTGAGGAAAATTACGGAGCCGTTTATTTGATTAGCGGTAGAACGCGTGAATTTCTAACGTACTGTTTATGTAATTTCTATGTTGAGTCCAGTCCGCGTGCTTGAAATCGAAAGTAACTTTTTCTGCGGTTAATTTAAAGGATTCGTTTATTTCAAAACGTATGCGTTTTTTAACCTAGACATTGTAGTGAAGTGGGAAATTTTTTTTTCGTAATACGTGGTCAATTGCACTGGGTCTCATGGGGTTTGGGGTTGGAATATAAGTGCGGTTTTCAGAAGAAAGTATAGAAAAATTATTCCTTAATTTATTATTAGAAAAATAGTTGCAAGCTATGTTTCTAGCACTGAAGTGTCTCCGGCCGTGATAATTTTGTTAGCAGAACGTATGAGTGATGAGATGTCATTTTAAAAACGGTAGCTGTTAGGTGGTCAGTATACGAAGTACAGGTGTATAAGTTCACTGTCGACATGTAGAACGACATAGACTCAGTGTCATGTAAGGTTGCAGTGAGCAAGGTATGATGCGGGAGTCGCTCGTTTACGCTCCTTGTGCGTTTCCATTCTTCCTGCATAATTTGCAGCCTGGAAATTTCATATCGTAATTATCATTAATTTCGATTTCGCTTGGACAGACGATGTCAATTTGTTTATCGCGCACTAGCTTGCCAAGTTGAAAAATTTTGCTCCTAATGGAATTTGCATTTCACGCTATCACTTTAATCTGATTCGTGCTCATTAACCAAGAACATCTATAACGAAATGTTTGAAGTTGCCAATAAGTACGAGATGAACAGTGACGGGGAAATCTTTGAAGGCGTCTTGAGAAATCTCTACTTTCCACTGCTGTAGACAACACGTGCACACGCCGATACGTGTAATATTTTCTTATGTTGTTTTTGTTGGAGGAAATCATTTTTGGTTCGAACCGTTGATTTTGTATTTTAAAAAACACCGCGATCGCTTATTAACTGAGTCATCACCAGCTGGGCGACGTTAATTATTAACAACACATAGAAACAAAACCAAACCTTTTTTTTTGTTTTTTTTTTTTAGCTCATGTAGCAAAATACGTGATCTTTAAAGAACTTTAAAAATATGCAATTAGTTTTTTTCCATCATCCACCGTTTTTTGCAGGTAAAACTTGAAAGAAAAACTAGAAATTTAAATGAATGATTGGAATTTTAGTTTGCGTGAAAAGTGGAAGTTCTTCTGTATTTAGAATTTGGAACATCCTTCTTTAGCGTCCAACAGTAATCTGCAAGCACACTTGCACTCGATTGTAGCTGGTACCTATTTTTAATTATCGCTATTTGCTGATGGAAGCGTTCCCCCTATACTCAGCTCTGACAGCGCCGAGATTGTCCGGAAAGAAATCCAAATGTGTGAATCCAAAAAATGAATTTTTAAGGACATACTCCATTCGTTAGTAAGATTGCAATAATTCACTTACAAAGTGGGGGGGGTAGTAATTCGGAGTTTTCTGCAACGTTTGTAAATGTGTCCCACGCTGACTTTTCCGCTTGAGTTAATACTTTGCGGAACGGTTCATCTTTAATCAAAGTTCACGAGGGAATTTGTAAATAACGGAAGCCAGTACCATGCTTATTCATCGCCTTAAAAAACTTTTTGAATAGCCTTAATTTGATATGAAGTGGAGGCATCACAATAAGGCGCACTGGCCTTATAGCAGAAATTCGGGTAATGCACTACTATGTGTTTAGATTTAGTACTAATTCCTTTTATCTTAGTTAAAGAGAAATAACAGTTTGACAAATGGTTTTGAGGTTCACGCCGGGCCATAGGTATGGCAAAACTCATGTGACGCTTAAAATCACCATACACACACACACACACACATAACCGAAATTATCCTGATATCATTTACGCACTTCCTAGGCATAATTGCAAATGAATACAGGGCTCACTTCACAACGGAAATCACAAGACAGAATGAAGTTACCCCGAACGTGAGAACGATTAAGCAGTACTGACGTGGTGACCAAATTGTCAAAATTGCTCTGTGCGATTACTCATACAGTAAACGAATCATCACGTATGATAAATCAAATGACAGCTATTTACTTCACATTGCGATACGATTATATGTCTAATTAAGATAAATATCTTTTCTAGTCAGTTATCTAATGCAAAAATAATTAATCGTTCTAAATATATGCAGTATATATATATATATATATATATACGAGTGCTGCGTTAGCGGTACATTAAAAATGCCATCACACAAAACACTGTGGGTGATAGTAAAATTCTGAGTGCATATTTGAATTCAGCGTGTAGAGTTCCAATGAGAATACAGTAAAACATCTTTGTGCCGAAATTTTGTTTCTATGTGTGATCGAGGGACAATCACACTAAATTTTCAAGTCGGGTTTTCAACTACACAATTGAATTGATGCTTGTGCGGTGTCGAACGCTTGTGAAGTTAGCACGCTCTTTGTGTACAGTGTAAAATTGCTGTGAAAAACTTGACAACCGTTTGCGGAAAAACCGTACCAAGCCATGGCCGATGATGATAGCCGAGTGTACAGAATTTTTCACAATTTTAGTAACCGTCTCTTAGATGTATCGCGGAAATTATTGCATTGTAGTTTTCGAAAGCGACAAGTCATTCTCACATTCAGACCATATTTCCAGAAAGAGGAATGATTTTTTTTTTTTTTTTTTTTAATAATGTAATACTACGTTGTAAAATAACAATTCTGAAACATCTTTTTATTTTCCACGATTAGAAGTGGAGCAGTAATTTAAACAGTCGAATTACTGCGATGTACCATTGCGAGCCGAATAATTTTTAATGTTTTTTTATGAGGAAAAAGAGTATGACCATCTAAATGTAAAGTTATAGTATGTTGTTGTTTGTATAAAAAAAAAAAAAACATAAACATAAAATATGTTGCCACGAAATCATCAATATTTCTTTAATTATTTACTTCAACTAAAAAATTTTTGCTTTATTTTCTAGTTTTTTTTGTAATTTTCTTCTTTTTTTCCTTCGTCTATATATTTTAAAATAATTACTTAAAATATAGTGTAATATTCGAAACACGAAAGAAATCATAATCTCGAAAACAGATCAATGATTCGTCGTTTGCGCGAATAGGCGAGGAAATGGCGCTAATTATTTTTTTTTTAACGTAGTTCGATGCAAACATCTTCGAAATAATGCGCGTCCCATATGGAAAACTACGAAAAGGTCCCACCAAAAATTTCCATTCTTCATTTTGTACAATTCTAATAATCAGGAAATCGGGAAGATTTTGACCAGGAAACCCGGGAATAAAGCGGGAATTTAAAAATTATATTTCAGTGGCCACCTGAAACAGCTTATTGGCAAACCCGTTCTTTCTTTAATCAAATATTAAGGACATTTCAAACGAGTGTTTACTTTCGATGTGTATACACTTCAACTAACCCTTCTCATTAATTTTTCCGCTTTTTTCACCCAAAATACGAATGAAATTAATAAAAGGTCTATTATCACGAAACAATCGTATTTGTGGCTTCGTTACGATTAAAATTATAACAGTTGCACCAGTTTGAGAAGGTTCAGAACTTTAAAAAGTGTTATGTAAACAATGAAGTGTAACCTAGCTGATTTACTTCGGAGCAAGGCTTGCTATTTAGTGATAAGGCGCGTGATGTTTTCATCATTATAAAGTATTTTTACTTAAATTGCTAAATAGAATGATCGCTGCTATTACTGCTTTTTTGTTCTTTTTTTGATTATGCTTCAGCTTGTTGATGAACGATCGTTTGTCGAATACTTTCGCCAGAAGTTAAGCAAATACAACAAGTTTGGACCGAGACTTAAACTTACAAAACGGTTATATTAGTATTTTCTACTCTACACCGACCGTGTCGGTAGATGATTTAATGGAATTTTTCGATTTTAATGCTTTTACAACTTTTTGACTTTCCGAGTAACAGTACCCGATTTGTAAATTGTTGTAAGGAAATCAATGTTCATGAAAAAAATATTCGTTGATAGTTTTGGTTTTAATCATTTATATGATCAACGCAAAAGTATTACTGAAAAGCAATTCCCCGGATATAACTTTTCACACGGTTCCCGTTAGTATTGAGACAATTTTTTTAAAAATTCGAACATTAAGATATTGCTACATATCGAACTTTGCCACAAAGAGCGTAATTTATTCGTTGCAAGAACACTGCATACGGTTGATAATACCATATGTGATCCGCGTCTCTTTGATGCAAAGTACACTGTGACCATATATAGCATGTCCAGAGGAATGTCTTTAGCATTCGTTGTTCAGTTTAGTTTATCAGTGCAGCAGTATCAATATCATTTTTTTTTTTCGAGTTGCTCTATGGGATGTTGGCCGCCATCAGTGGCGTAGTCAAACTTTGAAGTTATAATATTGGTAGTAAAAATACGTAAAACAGGGTGGTGGTAATTGTGTCTGTCATTGTCTACTATTTTATTACGTTCGCTCGTCAACATGATCATGCAGCCTTTCGCGGTAAAGAAATCGCGAAGATCAGTTTTTCATTCGCCTATTATTAGAGCGGAATTCTTGTAAGGAAGGTAATGTGGTTCAGAAAATGAAAATGCAGTTGATTCTTACGACTTCGTAACCAATATGAAAACATCGCTAAAACATATTTAATGTTAACCTGAAAAATTTAAGAAATCAGTAAGTTTCTTTCAAATTCCGCCAATACGCAATATTACATTAAATGAATAAAGTGTTAAAAGAAAAAATAGTTATTTAAAAAAAAAAGAGGAAGGCAAATATTTGCAGCACATTCGCGCGTAAATAACAATGATAAAATATATACCTGTTACCTACTACTGAACGATGTAGTGCACTAATAACATCGCTGCTATATGGTATGTGACGCACAAATGATCACGCCATAAATCGCTGAATTGCACCAAAATTAAATCATTGCGCCGTTGTATTTCCTTTTCTTTCTTATGGACATTTCACAGATCGTATCAAAAGTAAATATGTTAATAAAGAAGCGAATTAAGCGACGAGACGAGAGTTAGTGTCTTGATTATGTTACGTGAACATCGAAACAAGTGTAACTCACTGGTCCTAATAATAACGAAAAAACAGCTGAGGGCAGATTTATTTGCCGACTCTGTAAGATTCTTTTTTTTTTTCTTTCATTTTTTTCGGGTTCGTCAACCAAGGACCTTTACCCAGAAACAAAAGGTAAGGAAAGAAGTCGGTTATATTTTAATCCGATCAGGAATTTTATCCGAAAAGGAACAAATAGCAGGAATAATCAGTGGGGAAGGAAAGGACAGGATATATGTAGGAAGCACAATAAGGAGTAGGAAGTCCAAGCTTGAATACAAGGCAGAACGCTCCATAGAAAAAGATAAACACCGTGGAAGAACAGATGATCGGCGTCGCAAATAATTGCATCATCCGGATGATGGAGAGGACAGTGTGGAGAAGAAATCAAGGAAGAACGAAATTTAGATAATGGCAGCAAAGAATGGCCAAAGCGCTTACGAACAATGGAAACAACATCAGAACGCCGAAGAAGAGAGTGATGCAAAAGAAACCACGAATGTGAGATTTTAATTATAATAATAGCGCATTTACTGATAACACCTCCGCAATTCAAATAAATTAGTTTAATTTTATTTTTCAAGAGGGATAGAACCTCCCAGACTTTCCCATTAGCTGCACCGCTGGTTATCATCAGGTTTCCTAATTTTTATCGCAATTTTTTTATTTCAGCGAGCCGGCATTGTTTTTTTCTTTCCAATACACGTTCGGCGTCCAATTCGGTTGTCTGGAAGTATCTTTCCTAGTACGCGGTATATTCCTTAACATTTAGTACCGTAATATCTTCTTTTTCTATTTCCTTTTTTTTCTTTTTCTTCTTTTTAACACTTCGAACTACTCCTCGTAGTAATTATTGAACTTGTTAAATTTCAAATTTGGCCGTAATCTTTTCCTATCGAGCATTTTATCGATGCCGAAAGCTGGAAGCCGTATAATAATATCACGAAGACAAAAAATACCTTAGCTATCTTAAGGAATCCGCACTGAAATTTTTACAGCCTACAATGTTTTAAAACACATTTTATTAAGTGCAATGTCTAGCCTATTTCATTTGACGCACTTTATTTTCTTATAGTCCTAAGTAAGCTTTCTAGTATTTTAGAACTTGTTAGTAATAACACCCACTAAAATAATGCTTGTTATTAATTTTTATCAACGATATGTTTCGAAGCTAAAACTCTGTCAATCATGGCGTATTAAGAATAACAAAATTAGTGTAACATAAACAAAATAAACAAACAATGAAAAGTCGATATATAAAATGATCGATAACACAGGGGCGCCAACCGTACAAAAACTTTTTTCAAAATTTTAACTGTAGTATTTTTGTGATCGCTGAATCCAAAACTGTTTTCAATGTTTCTCTATCGTGTACCACTTGATCGCAATTTGCATTTTAAATTTTCATAAACATGAAGTAATAAAGTAAATCTGCACAGTGCGTTTGATTTGGAGGCGTGTCAGTAAAAACCCGGTTTTTATATGTAACCAAGTCGCCAGTAACAATGTAAAGAAGAGCAAACGACCGACGGGCGATGTGGCACCGTCCGCTTTGGTTACTCTGAGTCAGTCTATTCTTGTCTGTTAATCGTGTTTGTGTTGTTTGTTGCGTTAAGTAAAATGGCACAGCTTATGTAACAACCGTCCTGTAACAATTTTTGTTATATTTTTTCGGGGAATATACGATAAAAAAAAAAAAAAAAAAACATCGAAGGAACATTACAGAATTTGTTAAAAAGATTTACTTTGCTTATTTTTGGTTGTAAGACTGGCAGATCAAGACAAGTCCTAAGCACCACATTAGGTATGTTTTTCTAATCAAAAATTGATTACACAAAACATCACTTCATCGCCTTTTTGTACATATAAGTATATTGTTGCAGGAAATTTTTAGTAAATAAATTTATTTTACATTAGAATGTTTGCTTAGAAGAAGTCTTCAGGTATAGAGTTCCCTTATGGTATGTGGAGAGAACAGAAAAACCACAGCGACCACTGTTATTTCCGCACTATTGACGTCCGTGCGGACACAGTTCGAAAAATAAAAAAGTGACTCATATCCGAACCTGTTTCTCATCAGTGCAAATATCTCAGTTCCAAATCCACCGGAATCATTGAAAGATATTACTTTGAGTTTTTTTCAAGCAACACGAGTTAGACGATCTAGTCGGAGACTTTAACAGAAGAAAAAGCAGAGCGTCACGGTTCTAGGTTGAAAGAGAGGAACACCTTTTAGCGCCGGGGAGGAGGGGGGTATAATTTGGTTGTTATAAATCCCGCGAACAACAGTTTACGGCCTTTCTTCGAACAAGAAAGTAACTTTTAGTTTTATGTTCCAGTCTTGCAGGATTGATAGAGCAATTTGGAATCCAGTACCAAAAAGGTGAGTGAAGATTGTTTATCGATTCTTCCAAACGAGTTTAAACGCGGGTCTCCTGCACAACGGCAACAAATATGCCTCGCCGCCCCAGTTGACTATTCTGTTCATCTGAATGAAACATATATACGAAAATTTGCAGCTTATAATAGAGTACGAGATCAGCATTGGTGGAGAAAGAACTGGCCTTTACGAAAAGATCTTGAGCTTGGGAAGAAGAACATTTTGCGTACGAATTTGGTTGATCCACGAAAGATTTTGCTTCCCCCGCTGCGTATAAAATTATAAGCCTGATGAAGCAATTTATGAAAGTATTGCCGAGAGCTGGGCCATGTTTTGGATGTGTTTGTGAAAAATTCTCTCATTTATCGGAAGCAAAATTAAAGGGAGACATTTTTGTTGGTCCGGATATAAAAAGACTTATGCAAGATCGAAGCTTCGAAACTGCGATGACTGCCGTTTTGAAAAAAAGAGACATGGCTTGCATTTAAGACCGTCATTTCAACATTTCTTACGAATGAGAGCAGCCTTGATTATAAAATTATTGTCCGGAACATATTGACAAAATTCTGCGAGCTTGGTTGCAATATGAGTCTTAAGATTCATTTTTTAAGTTTCCACTTGGACTTTTTCTCTCAAAACCTTGTAACGGTAAATGAAGAACAAAGTAAATGTTTCCACCAGGATATTAACGAGATGGGAATACGATATCAATGACATTGGGATGTTATGGTGATGAAGGATTTCTGCTGGTCGTTTCATAGAGAAACAGCAGAAGTGACACACAAAAAGCTACACGCGAATACCGAGAAAAGGATGATAAAACATAGAGCATAGATTCTGAATTGCAAAATTTAGTCTCTTATAATGCTTATTCAAATTTGTGCGTTTTAGCATTTTAATATTTTCGGTGTAATTATACCACGTTTTATATTCAAACATCTTATTTCACTACGTAATATTTAACGTTATGTGTAAGTTAACTTCACTAAAGATAAACTGATTTAATTTTTAGATTCAGTGACCCAAAGAAAAATTGTAAGATCAGCTAAAGTTTTCAAAAAAGTTTTTAAAAAGTGTGGATCGGTTGGCCTGTGTAATCGTATGTATAGAATTTAAATTCAGAATTAAACATCAAAAAATTGACAATTATAAAGAGGTTTAAGTAACGATCGAATTTTAAAAAATATTATAAGGAAAATTCGTAGACTAGAAAATTATTATTTTACATATTATTGACCACTATATGATATGTAAGTTTTTTTATAAATACCGAAAATCGAGTACAAACACTTAAGCAGTATTGCATTATTAATTACTTAAATTAATGATAACGCGTTTAGTACTGTAAGATATATTTTTATTCACGCTTTATTCTTTGAAAAATGTTAATCAGTAACAACAGTTCAGTCATATTCAATAATTAACGTTTTACTAATAATCTTTAATATTGCGTTAAATCCTCATAGGCGCCGACTCCGTTCGAGCCGGTCAAATTTAATTTGTCCGGGGCTAAGCCATTCTAATAATTTTAACAAAAATACACCCTGTCAAGAAAGTATCGGGAATTGTCAATTTAAATCTCCCGGGTAATAGCTAGGCAGATAATTTTTTTTTTCCAGGTTGGTACAACTGTTTTGTATTTTGATGCCTATTTTTAGCGCGATCTGTCAACCAGTGTGTTTACAGCAGCTGTTAAAATCAGTCGACCTTGAAGTGTTTTGTCGAAGTTTTACAATGAGTGAAAATATTGAACAACGTACTTGTGTTAAATTCTGTGTTTCGAACGAAATTTCTTGTGCCGATACACTGAAAATGTTACAGAAGGCTTTTGGTGAATCTGCTTTATCAAAAACGCGGGTTTACGAGTGGTACAGAGCGTTCAAGGATGGTCGGGAGACGGTCGAAGACATGCCTCGCTCTGGACGGCCTTCAACGAGTGTGACCGATGATAACGTCGATAAAATCAAGGAAATCGTTGCTGAAAATTGTCATGTGAGCTTGAGAGAGATGGCTCATGGATTGGGCATGTCACACGAGAGCGTACGTACGATTGTGCACGAAAAATTGGGTATGCAACGCGTTGCGGCTCGGCTTGTTCCGAAAGACCTGAATTTCTTTCAAAAAAGGTACCGAGAACAGGTAGCTGCAGACATGCTGGATCGAGCCAATTTGGATCCTACCTTCTTGGAAAAGATAATTACTGGTGACGAGACATGGGTGTACGAGTACGACACGCTTACGAACCAGCAATCGTCCGAATGGCGGCCAATTGGCGCGCCAAAGCCGAAAAAACCTCGCCAAAGCCGATCGAAAGTGAAGATCATGTTGATTGTTTTCTTCGATATTCGAGGCGTGGTACACTATGAATATGTGCCAGCCGGACAGACAGTCACCAAAGAGTTTTACTTAAGTGTTTTGAGATGTTTGAGAGAGGCTATCCGTCGTAAACGTAACGATTTGTGGGTCGACAATTCTTGGATTCTCCATCACGATAATGCGCCCTCTCACAAAGCCATAATTGTGAATGAGTTTTTGGCCAAACACTCGGTAAATATCATCGAACAACCGCCGTATTCACCAGATTTAGCACCCTGCGACTTCTTCCTATTCTCAAAACTCAAATTTCCGCTACGGGGAATGCGCTTCGAATCGATTGATGACATCAAGACGAATGCGACGCGAGAGCTAAAGGCCACCCCGGAAACCGCCTATCAGAAGTGCTTTGCCGAGTGGAAAAAGCGTTGGCATATGTGCATCGCTTCGAATGGATGTTATTTTGAAGGTGACAAAATAAATTTGGATGAAAATTAAAAATTGTTCGTTTTATTTAACAATTCCCGATACTTTCTTGACAGGGTGTATGTAAAATTTCACTAAAAAATCTCGGTACTCTAAATCGGGGGATCTGTCGAGTGGCTTTCACAAAAATTGCGACATTCTCATTTAAAGGAATTTTATCGAGACATTTTTATTGTTGGCTCGACGATAAAATATAAATGATTTCTGACAAAAATTAAAATTTCTTTTTTGAAACTTCCTTTAGGTATAAAATTTCAGGAATTCTCAGCGCATTTGAAGCACGGCATTAACGGGGAGGGGGGCAGCAAAACTGTTCAAATTACATTACTTTTACCATTTTTTTTTTTATTTTTGTGTTCGAGCTCCTCAATACTTTTTCCCGCCCTTATGAATTTGCCCTATTAGTTTGTTATCGCGCGTACGTTCACTTTATTAATTTTTAAGTTTCTTTGTTGTCTTTAATTTTTTATTTCTGTTTAATTTTTAAATGGTAGCGCGGTAGGCCTAATGGTTAAGACGCTTGGCTACCAAAGCAAAGGTTACGGGTTCGAGACTTGCCTTGTTCCGAATCGAAGTCGTTCCCACGTTTATACCTAATCTGAATTGAATGCTGGTTACACCATCAGAGAAATCTGGGAAATTAAAAACTGATCCCAAGTAGAAAGGAACTGGCTCCGGTATCCTCATCAGATCCCTTAGGCTTAGTACATTGCGAACCTTAACTTCACAATCCATGATAACTTATCAAGGATATATCTGCGACTTAATTTACTTAATTTTTAAACCTTCCATCAATACTGTTATTTAATAAAAAATTACGAAATTTTTTCTGTTTACACCACTGCTAGCAAACCACTATCATCTCGCGTGTAATCAATCAACTATATTTTTTACAATTGCGATTAATTGTGTTAAATTTAATACTGTCGGTATCTTCAAGAGTTGCGCGGTAGTTAAAACTTTAAAAAGTTAATAATTTCGTTTACATTCTAAACTCTTTTAATGAGTCAATTAGGAAATAGGGTTATATAAAAATTGTCATTAATATTTGTTTCGTGAGCGTGCATCGCTTTAAGTTTTATCCTGAATATATTCGAATCATGAATCATACCATACACTATTACATGTTAGTTGAGGTTAAAATAAAAGTGTTCTAAAAGTTTCGGAAGTGTAAATAAAAATGAGATACATTACGGCGTATTGCGATTATCGAACTACTACTATTTTCTAATTTAAATACGTCTCGCTAGGAGGATAGGGAAACCCAAGTCTACGACCATTGAAGTTTCCATTCCCAAAATACCCGATATTGTAAAAAAATGTAAGATTTTAAATTTACGTTTTTTATCTAAAAAAAAATTCAGTTAATTTTTATAATTAAAAAAATAACACACGAGTTCATTAATAAAATTAGATACTTCTTCTCTATAATACTTTCTTTTTTTTTCTTTCAATAAACTAAATGCTACATAAAATGAATATTTATAGAAATTTTCTACGATAAATTTAATTTACTGTGTTAAAAAAGTGTGAAATGAATGAGTCCTTTAACGTACGTATTGAATAATAAATAAACATTCGACAAATCCGTCAATAACAATTCTCCGTTCAAATATTAATCCCATGTAATTGTTGTCAATTTTTCTATTTAAAAACGTTTTACGATCTCAAATATTCTTAATTTTAACAATATTTATTTTTTATTTTTATTGAAAGTTAAAATACGTTTTATTTCGAATTGTATAACAATTATTTAAAATAAAAGCGAGTTTTAATCGATTGCTGATTTTATAAATATATATTTGTACGTTGAAAAAATAAATAAACCATACTGTGTTTCATTCACTTTTTTCTGATCACATATAAACAATTACGGAATGTTTTGATTTATATAAAGAAAAGAACATGATGTAAATATTTAATTATAAATATTAACATACATATAATATATGTATATATTTATTATTCTTTATTTGACATTCATTCGTGTTACAACCCCTTCGTGCCACACTATGACGTCTCAACAATGTGACATGAACGCAATTCGGATTTCATTGGTTTTTTTAAGTTTTTCGATAAACGGACGAAATAATTTTAGACGCGGAGAGTTATTTCCGGTGCCTTTTTTTTTTTTGTTTTTTGTTTTTTGTTTTTTTTTTTTTCATGCATACCTATCTCGGTAGCCAAAGGAGTACCACTTTGTGGTAGATGTTTCGCCGTACGATACTGTCACGCAATAGCACTTTTTTGTCTTGACTACCTCACCGCACGTTAAAAAGTTGGATGTATGCTTCGAGCTTAAGTTCGCTGTCTAACGATGAATAGGAGTTCTCTTCCGAATAGTTGATAACAATGTCAGAGACGTGATCATATTTGAGAAGAGAAGAAAATTAATAGGACTCAAACTCAAATTACACAATTTTATACCACATTCTTGGAACGATTAAGATAAATCGCGGAACACCGAGAACGCTGAACAGATTACAGCAACTTAATCAACTGTTATAAATTGGGCCCAGGAGACGTTATTTAAATTGTTGACTTTGACTAGCCTTTCCGAAAATGTTTTAACATTTGCTCGTCAATTTCTAAAATTTAATATTTCAATTTGAATTGCCTATTGAAATAGAAAACAGCCATCATCAACTGCTATTCTAAAGCAACTCTTAGCTGTTAAGAAATACACACTTACGTCAACCGTTTACGTATTTGCTCATTCGTCACTTTTATCACTGAATTTTCGGTAATTTCACATTTTTGGATGATATTTTCTAGTTCGGTTATATACACTCTGTGTTCTCTGAGTTTGCATGCAAATAGATGTAAGATTTTGCGACAACTGAGAACTTGTTTATTTATTTATTTTATTTATTTATTTAATTTATTTGATTTAATTTACTTATTTATTTATTTAATTTATTTGATTTAATTTACTTATTTATTTATTTAATTTATTTGATTTAATTTACTTATTTATTTATTTAATTTATTTGATTTAATTTACTTATTTATTTATTTAATTTATTTGATTTAATTTACTTATTTATTTATTTAATTTATTTGATTTAATTTACTTATTTATTTATTTATTTTATGTAATTTACACACAAGCACGATGAAACAAAAGCAAAAAAAGAAAAAAAAATAGTCTTAATAACAACTTCAGGAATGTTTGCATTTGCACTATTAATTTGATCTGTGTCTTGTGGCAATTCGACGTGATGAAATATCTGGTAAATTCCTATTTGACAAATATGCGCGAATTTGAAGTTTTACTTTTAACTCAGTGAAAATTGCAAATACTTTTGGAAATTTTAGTGTTGGCTGGAATTCGCAAATCAGTTCTGTTAATTGGTTCGGTACAAACTAAGGAGCATTCGCAATCCGGCGTAAAGTTTTTAACTTGACTGATTGCATAAGAAGCCGTATATATGTTTGTTTGGCAGAATCATTCATTCAATAGTCCACACAAGCTCGATAATACTAGTGTACAGCAGAAATTCTAGCGATAACTTAGATATGTAACAGTGCATCTGGATCCACAATTATGTCCATTTCTTATATTTTTCCGGCTCTTATATGTTTTCTTAATTAATCAATACCGAATAAAATTGTTAAATGTTGTTGTAGTACATTGAACATGACAATTTACAAGTGTATCAGCAGCGAGTGCATGTAACGGCGGAGTATTCCAATTGAGGTAGTCGTTGTAGGTACTGGGTAAAGTTCTGCCATGCTTGCTTGCGTCACTCCGGCCAGCGTCGTAATATCAGAGTGACGCACCGCCAAATGATTTTTTTTATCAGTTGGAATTTTTAGAAAATTTTAAAATTTAAATTTAGTTTTTAATCGAAAGTTTCGATTATAAGTTTGGGCTTTAGTTAACTTCCGGTGACATTTCAGTCGAATCATTTACTAAATGTGATATAACTTACAAGTTCCGCGGTAATTTTGATTTTTAATTTTGTCCCCGTTAGTAAATTATCACAATCACGATATGCTCATTTCGATTCACTGCTGGATATAGGCAACTCCCTGGTGGAATAAGTTGGTCTAATCCTTATCGTGATGGCCAGGCAAACTGGGAGATACTTTTTATATTTGCTGCCAGGTTTTCATGGCAACTGCTTAATGAAGACGATAGTGTAGACGCAAGACTACACTCGGAACTTGTTATCGCGTGACAAATGGAGTCCCGTGTGCGTCGGCTTACTATACATCAACTAACGCATATGCGGTGGTATACGTAGTGTCTCTCTCCATTGCCTACCATGTGACTATTAGCGGTTATTTAATTATTTTTATAATAATTTCTGGCCGTTGACTGGGATCGAATTCAAGACTTCTGTAACGGAAGTCGAGTGCTCTAGCAACTGGGCTATCACGACAACGTTAATAAATTATACAATAATAAAATTGTTTTGTTTTTTTTGTAAACACCAATTTCAAGATTTAACCTAAGAATTTAATAAAAGTACACTAATAAATAAAAAAATAAAAAATTATCCGATCAGAAGATAATATATATATATACACCCTGTCAAGAAAGTATCGGGAATTGTCAATTTAAATCTCCCGGGTAATAGCTAGGCAGATAATTTTTTTTTTCCAGGTTGGTACGACTGTTTTGTATTATGATGCCTATTTTTAGCGCGATCTGTCAACCAGTGTGTTTACAGCAGCTGTTAAAATCAGTCGACCTTGAAGTGTTTTGTCGAAGTTTTACAATGAGTGAAAATATTGAACAACGTACTTGTGTTAAATTCTGTGTTTCGAACGAAATTTCTTGTGCCGATACACTGAAAATGTTACAGAAGGCTTTTGGTGAATCTGCTTTATCAAAAACGCGGGTTTACGAGTGGTACAGAGCGTTCAAGGATGGTCGGGAGACGGTCGAAGACATGCCTCGCTCTGGACGGCCTTCAACTAGTGTGACCGATGATAACGTCGATAAAATTAAGGAAATCGTTGCTGAAAATTGTCATGTGAGCTTGAGAGAGATGGCTCATGGATTGGGCATGTCACACGAGAGCGTACGTACGATTGTGCACGAAAAATTGGGTATGCAACGCGTTGCGGCTCGGCTTGTTCCGAAAGACCTGAATTTCTTTCAAAAAAAGTACCGAGAACAGGTAGCTGCAGACATGCTGGATCGAGCCAATTTGGATCCTACCTTCTTGGAAAAGATAATTACTGTGTACGAGTACGACACGCTTACGAACCAGCAATCGTCCGAATGGCGGCCAATTGGCGCGCCAAAGCCGAAAAAACCTCGCCAAAGCCGATCGAAAGTGAAGATCATGTTGATCGTTTTCTTCGATATTCGAGGCGTGTTACACTATGAATATGTGCCAGCCGGACAGACAGTCACCAAAGAGTTTTACTTAAGTGTTTTGAGACGTTTGAGAGAGGCTATCCGTCGTAAACGTAACGATTTGTGGGTCGACAATTCTTGGATTCTCCATCACGATAATGCGCCGTCTCACAAAGCCATAATTGTGAATGAGTTTTTGGCCAAACACTCGGTAAATATCATCGAACAACCGCCGTATTCACCAGATTTAGCACCCTGCGACTTCTTCCTATTCTCAAAACTCAAATTTCCGCTACGGGGAATGCGCTTCGAATCGATTGATGACATCAAGACGAATGCGACGCGAGAGCTAAAGGCCATCCCGGAAACCGCCTATCAGAAGTGCTTTGCCGAGTGGAAAAAGCGTTGGCATATGTGCATCGCTTCGAATGGATGTTATTTTGAAGGTGACAAAATAAATTTGGATGAAAATTAAAAATTGTTCGTTTTATTTAACAATTCCCGATACTTTCTTGACAGGGTGTATATCTTATACAATAAAGTATACATGCGGACATTTTATGATTAATGGCACGAAATTCAAATTAAAACCGCTAAAAAATCATATTAAATAAGTATAATACAATCACTCGTTTTCTATGAGCCGTGCATTGGAAGTATTCAGAATATTTAATGCGATTTCTTAATTGTTGCAAATTTGAGTTACCGCGACTCTTAATAAGTATTAATGATGTTTAAGAATAATCATAAAATACTCTTAAGCTATATTGTACTGTCAAATATATTATCTTTTTTATCGAGTAATTATTTTTTACTTTTTATTTATTCAATTTTAAGAGTATAGTTGGTGTTTTTTATATTTTTTTATTATTATTTCATATTTTTGAGTTATAATACGGACGACAGGCCGACCTAAAATGCTGCTAACAGTTCTGTAACCTATAGTGAGTATTGCGGTTTAAGAATATAATGTTCAAATTCCGTCAGTGATGAGCTTGTAAATCGCGCTCTTCAATTAACTTTATTCGAATCTACCTTTCCATATGGATGGTAACATTAATAATACTCTAAGTCAATCATCGCCTCTTTCATTTTGAAATTCTGTATCTTCATATTTTCCCTATACTTTAACGAAAATGTTTTAGTTAATTTTTATCCGGCTATACTCTAAGCAGTCTCTCCTTTTTTTTTTTTTAACGTCTATTTTAATAGCTACTGAATATCAGTGTACTCACCGATATCCATATAGGACCATTACTTAACGAATAGTTTATAATAAATAAAAAATTATTCGAATATACATGGTCAAAAGTTACACGCAGTAATGTAAAGAGACACGTAATATTTCCGTCAGCGATGAACTTGTAGGTGGCGCTATGGGACTGAATTTTCTTTACCCGAATTCTATATTTATCCGTAGTAATTAACGTGGATATTTTTTCTCATTGTTGAAAATTAGCTTCCTTTCCAATCTACGTTCCCATAGCAAATTGACAGCGGCAATATTGTAAGTATCAAGATCGTTTAAATGAAAACTTCTCTAAAAGTTTTCCATTTTTTTTTTTTTTTTTTATGTTTAATAACTATCGAGTTCCCGTGTTCACATATCGGTATTTATCACAATATACTTACTCGATATCACTACTTATTATTAGTGGGAAACTTTTGAGCGAACAAAGAACCATTAAAATAGGTCTCAATAATCAAAAGTTACGGACAAGCAAAAATAAAAAAACCAAAAAACACTTACGCGCAAATAACCTCCTTTTTTTTTTTGAAACCGATAAAAATACTTTTCTTTTCACGTTTCGTGTTGGTGAAGGGAATTTAAGTAATTCGGAACGCGCAGTCCTTTATTTCAATTTGCTTGTTCGCCTCCCGACTCCTTACTGTGCCCACTATATTCTTGCTCTTCCATCTCCTTCTGTTGTTCCTGTGTTGGCTACCTTCATTTCTTCTATTTTTAATCGCTCCCTGATATAACCTACCAATTCCTACGTTTCATCATTCTAATGCCCTCGCATCGAAAAAAAAAAAAAAAAGAAAAAAAAAAGCAATGACAATTTTAAAAAAATCAATATTTATAACGAGCTTTTATAAATTTGACCCACCTCTTCTGAGAAACTCTAAAAGAACGCTTCTTACTCCGGCCTGAATGGCGTAAGCAGATAAAAAGGTGTCGTCCTGTTTTGCGCGCAGGAAAAAATTTATATCGGTTTTAAATGTCATTTCATAATTTGGTAATATGATGGATGCACAGAATGTGCTTAAGTTCGAAGAGTAGACCGGATAAGTCATGCATGGTCAAATGATGAATTGCTGCAGTATTTGTTTTCTAAAGCAAGCCAGTACTGTCAACAATTCGGTGGCGATGTGACTACTTCTAAATCCGAATTTTTTCTCGTTTTTTTTTTTTTTTTTGATAGCATTGCATATATTCTTCTAACAGTATCATGGTAAGCACATTATAGCAATAAAATTGGTAGTAAGCTAATCGGTCTGTAAGAAATATCAAAGTTGATTTATTTAGCGTCTTTTTAATGGTTGAAAACTTTCGCAGTACTAAATAAAGATTTAAGATGAATAACGGAGTTAAAGACATACAGGAAGAAGGTTTTTTTTTTTTGGTAATAGTAAAATCGATTTATTTAAATTTCCGCATCAGTCCTGTCAGGTATCGATTATTTAGTCTAGTTTTAAACGTGCTGGTATCGGTTTCTAATTTTAGATTAGATTAACATTGACCATCCGAAGCTTCACTAACTTATCGGAAATGCAATTTTCCTGAATACCCACGCTATGACCTCCGATTTGATACTTTCACGTTATTAGCGTTTATTCTGCCACCGCGGGCATTAACAGTATCTCAAAATGGCAGCCTTATTGCCGCTTTTGAGTAACGTCGAAAATTGTTTTCACTTTCTTCCATTTTAACGGGTTCGCCATGCAAGGACTCCTCTGTTGTTCAGAAGAAGATAAAAGCAAAAGTCGCGACTTTAATATATTCGATCGAGTATTGTTAGTGTGAAAGAATTGATAGCGCTAATGGTGAACCGCAAGGGAGAGGACAAAAGACATGAAAGACACGTAGTTTCGTTCCAAGTTTTTCCAGTCGCGTTTAAGTCAAGATCAAAATTAATGGTTCGTATTCGAATTTTACTAATTTAACGCATCCCAACGTAGTCATTAACAGTTTCGCCGCCACGTTGATCCGAATTACACGGACTCCTCACTAATTCTTTCGTCTTCCCTAGTTTTTGCTTTTCCTTTGTTTCCTTTACAAATGGCCCACTTCACTTAAATGAAGCAGTAGTCGGCGACGCTGATCACGTTTAATTCAAATGTTCTTCTCTTTCTGTCGAACCTTTTTCTTCTGTATTCTCACCTCTGCTAAAACTCGAAACTCCCTATATATTCCGTCTTTTACCCCCCTTCATCAATCCCTTCAGCTTCGGTTTCCTATTACATACTGTTAACATCTGACCCGATTCTAAATTTAATTAACGTCTCTTTCTTTTCTTTTTCTTTCTGAGTGTAGCTGACTTTCTCCTCTCCTAAAAGAGAAAAAAATAAAATACTTGTAAAGAGGGTTCAATTTTGTACATTCTGCCGCTATCTTTTTAAATTTGGACTTGATAGCATCATGGATCAGGATCGCTAATAAAAACTATTGAGAAGGATCCGGATGGAATTTTAATGTGTAAAAAAATCGGATTACCGTCACTTATGTATCCTGCATCTGAAAATTTTAATTTGTTACTCATCTTTTCAAACTATTAACCAGTATGGTCTTCATAAATCGATCAGTTTAGTCCTATAATCATGACTCTTAAACCTGTCTCTACTAGATTTAATTCTTTTTTCTCCATTTATTAATCGTGTTGTTGGATTTCGAGCATTGTGTCTACGCTTATTTGTACATAAATAGCACTCAAGATAATATTCTGTACGCATAACGATTGTGCATGCAAGATCAGATCTTAACGACTGATTATAAATGTTTTTGATTTATCGTTATACAAATGAAGTTCAATGGATGCATACCAGAACATCGATATGAGAGATTTTCCGTTGAGATTATCAACAGTTATAAATTTACATTTTTCGATATATGTTCAGTTCGATTTGATGATTCGACTCTGCATACTTTTTTGCAAAAAAAAAGTACTTTAGGCAACTGTCTAGAAAGAAAATCTGATGCGTGAAGTATATGAAGTTTTATTAATATTACTTAAGAAGAGCTAACTCAGGATTTCATTACGCAGTACCTTACAAATACTGGGCTTTTCTTCATACGAAGAAGCCGATCATAAGCAGTAACTCTAGCTCCGAAAATACGAGAATCCATAAATATCACTTTTTTACTTATTAACCTCTCAGGCATGCCGCCGCAGAAATCGCCGTAGACGTAATTTACAATTTGTTGTTTTTAAAATTTTGATTATTGTTAATGTGATTAGTGAAACGATTAGCTCTTAAAAATTTTCTATGGAAAACTCTATACGTGTAAATCTTTCAATACTAGTCGACTATTAAAATACAAACCCTATAATGTATGCGTATAAGTTCGATTGTATAAAAAATAAATTAATAGTATAGACGTATCATTTCGCCGCCGCTAGGTTGATCAAGGGCAGACAGGTTGTTATTCTTTATTCGAAATTTTGCTGGTAACTGATGAAAAGACTCAACAAATGAATTCGTGTGATATTTTTCGCAGTTAATGCTTTAACACAGACGATGCCACTTTTTCGCGTGATTATAACGAACTGTATATAAAAAGAAACGAGCTTGGCTTTTTCAACTGATAAGGTCTGTTTGATGCTATTGGATCGCTGCTTAATTCGAATGATCGATTAGCCGAAAGTTGACCGTCCATTGGCCGAAGGTCGACTGGCCGCGTGCGACTAACCCCACCTACCGCTGTATCTTCACAGAGTCAGTTTCCATTTTTCGTGCAACATTCTTCATTTCTACTACTAGCAGAATCTGCAAATTCGTCACTGTTTCCAATTCGAAAAGCGTTCTTCAAGCAATTTCTTCTCCTCCTACTCATTCCTCTAATAGTATTATACCATCAACTAGTTCCCTTACCTCCAATTTACTATCATCTCGTTCTACTCTAATAAACTTTCTATGGATTCTCAGTCATTCTGACATTGAGAGCAAAATGACACGACAGATTTTCTAGCTCGGTCGGTCATCCTTAATGATATTTTCTCTAGCCAATTTACTTAGTCCTTCATTTTTAAATCGATCATTCCGAATTTTGACGAGATAGATACTCGTATTCGCCAATCCCTCTTCACACTGTCTTCTCATGCAGCCGGCACCCAGTCCTCAGCCTTGGTTTATTTCCACTCCGTTCAGTCATCGTTCTACTATTGTCTTCTTAATCAGACTAAGAATTAATCATTCTCTTCTCCCCGCTTTTCGTTTTTCTCTAACTACTTTTCTTTCTGTCCCTCCACCACTTTGAGATACACTCCTTTTGTACTCGACGCAAAAACTGTGTTTTCTTCGACTGTTCGGCTCCTATTAGCGAACCTTTCCTTTTGTATTCGAAAATCTTGGCTCTTAGCCTTTCGCCTCCTTACAGTGCTTCTTTTATCCTTTCCTTTCCATCTCCATCGATATTTCCTAACATAATACATTCAAGTGGTTGCGTCAAAGTCAAATGCGGGCCTAAAAAATAAACAAAAAAAAACAAAAAAAAACCCATAAAGTGAACGATCGACTGAACGTCTACACAAGACAAACATCTCGCAAATCTTTTTAGACTACCTGCTATTTTGTTCTACCATAGCCGGTGATTTTTATGCGCCGATGGTTTTTCTGTAATCTTCGAAACCTCAGTTTGTAAGTTAGTAAGGTCATAAGTGGTAAAATTTTTTTTAATGTGTCTGTTTTTGTTTTTTTTGCGATTTTTACCGTCCCTGGTAATCAGTAGTTAGAGGATCACCACATTTTTTGGAAGAATGTGCGCAACTACAAAAATTTATGCTTTAAACAGGTATCAGAGTTATTGAATTTTGATAGTTTTATGTTTTTCGAATTATTTTATTAACATTGCGTGTATTACTTTTATATGGAGTTTTAAAAATTACAGTGCAAGAAATGTCAGTGTATTTTCGCTTGATGCAATTATTAAATTAAGGGTTGATGTAAACTGATGTGGGAGAAAGTTGAATCACCCGTGTACCTTACTGGCGCATAACATCGTGTTTACATAGCAGAGATTGAACAAAACAGCAGATAATAATTATATGCAGCTTTAATTAAAGCAAAAAAAAAAAAAAAGAAAGCAACTTTAAACCTCTTGTGCCTAAAAAGGTTTGACCACTCGATGAGTCAACCAGTTCATTTTTTGGTCAGTCGATCACACCCAAACGAGGCGACCCATAAATATAAAGGGTACATTTAAATATATATATATATATATATATATGTATTTCAAAGAATTAAACGAAAATCAATTAAACAGATAAATGGATTAGGTATATTTATTTGATGTTGTTGTTTTTAATAGGCAATAAAGTCTTCAGATGTAAAAGAAAGCAGCTCGGTGAACGGATTTCATTTGGATCCACAGATTGCTGTCTTATGCGATTATCAATCGGAATATGAATATCAATGTCAATATCAATATATGGGGGTAAACGGAAAATGGACCAGCGATCACACAATAACTAACCACCGAAGGAGACTGGATTCAGACAACGGCAATCATAAATTATCTGACGACAACGCCGATACAGAACGACTCAGCAACATATTACAAAAATGTCGCAAGGTAATATCAATACGATGTAATTTTTTGCAAAACAATCGACAATCACAAACGTGTACCACCTTAGCTACAGTAATAAAAAAAAAGATCCGTTAGTAAAATAAAAGTCCATATCTCAAGAAGTTAGCTTAAAATGTTTATTTTCTTGCGTTCGTTTTTGTTCTCCAAATATGTTTTCGAGCAGGAGCTCACTGGTATGAAAATATAAGGAGGGTGCTCCCCAAACGATTTTGTCAGTTGGCATTTTTAGAAAATTTTTGAAATGCAGATTTCGGTTTTAATCGAAACTTTTGGATTCTGTATGGGCTTCAGTTTATTTCCAACGGAACTCGAATCTCAACAAAAAATACTTCCTTATTCAAGTATTGTGTTTTTAAAGAGAATTTAAATAATAGTACGAGTGTATTGAGTCGGCAAATATTTTTTGCCGGAATTTATCAATTTTACGCCTACACCGTGTCCTCGCCGAAAACTTAAAAACCTCTTAACATTCATTTCCGAGTACCGCTTTTAACTTCTTCGATTACATGAAAGCATTGCGATAAATTGATGCGAACCGTTAATTTTTCGTATCTGATAAAATTTTTTATATTAAAACATATCAATTGTGTTGTTTGTCTTCTACGTTGACTAATATCGAATAGTGATCGATCTGTGAACATTAGAGCCGTATTGTGAAGTCGAGAGAAACGTGAACTGTAAACGTGTGGCATTTGCGATAGAATTTCAGTTGGCGGCAACTTGCTAATAAACATGTTGGCTAATAAAAAGATATTTGTGAGTTGAAATACAAAAATCGCAAAATAAAGAAGGAAAAGACAAAATATGAGATGCGCAATGAAATACAGGGAGCCTGAGTTTTAGCAGATGAGAATATAGAATACAAAGCTCGAAGATATTGATCAGCGTGTCCCGGATCATCATTCAGGTGGAGGGGACAATTTGAAGTGGAAACAAAAGAAAAGCAAAAAAGAAAAAGGTAGTAGAGAATAGTTAAAAGGCAAACGAATAATGAAACTAACAGCGGAACGGAGAAGTAAAGGAAATTTAAGGAACCAACAAAACAAAAGGAAGATTAGCTTAAGCAGATAGATAAAAGGAACGGCCACTACGAAAGAACGAAGAGTACATATCTGACTAAAATTTAAAATGGAATTTTTCGACATAAATATATGTCTTGTATGGCTCGGCTCAATCTAAAATTTTTTCCGTCACGAAGAAATGTTACGAAATTTTTTATTTATTATATATTTACACCGAAGTAAAAATTTTATTCAATTTGTGATCAATAGTTTGAGTTCATGTCCTTCTACTAAAACGAAACACATAGTTTTATCTTACTTTACATACCATCCGAAAGATCTGTGCACGTCACAATATACTTCCGTGCAAACGGTACGTAGGTAATGGTTTTACTTAGAGATGTGAGATTAAAAGATAAGGTGTTTTTTTTTTGTTTAACGAGAGGAATCAGAAAACCAACCCAAAGAATCCGCCGTCTCGGAGAAAAAAAAATAAAAATAATTTAGCAACAAAGAAAAAGTTTTAATAAAGTAAATGTTGAGCAGGGTTGGAACAAGAGACTTGTGGAAATCCACGAAAGTCCAGTCTAAAGACGGAATGAAAAGGAGAAGAAAGAATGATGGTTCTAGATTAGAAGAGGTTTAAAACGAGAAAAGAAAAGGAGGTTGGAATATTAAAAGAGAGCATCGTAAAATCAAATACGGTGAGGAAATGTGAACGTTATGAAAGACAGTAGAAACATCAATGAAGGAAGTGGTAAGTGATTTTTTCTTACTAAATTATGTATACATGTCTGACAAAAATATAACGAATACGATCGGGAGAACTGGTCCAAAGTAAAAACTAAACGTGCTATAGAGCAAAAGATTGTTATGGCAAGCCACCAAACTGGATACATATTGACTAAAATTTTCTGCCGGAGAAAACCAGAAAGATTGGACAAAGTGAGGGAAAGTTAGCCTTAAGGATTGGGATAGTAATGAAAGTATTCCAGCCAGAAGGGGAGCAGAACCGGATAGGAGAAAAGAAGAATTGCATAAGGCTGGTTTCAAGTAAAATAAGAGAGTCAAAAATGTGATTAAGTGAAGGAAGGCGGGAGACGACAGGATTCTTGGAATTAGGGACGTAACTAAGAGTTCATGAGTTCAAAATAGAAGTAACTTGTCGCGGGAAAAGAGGGTATGAAAAGGATGTTGAGATAAATGGGATTTAAAGAGACCTTTTCTAAATATCAGTAAGGGGAGAGAAGTGTGGAAAAGAGAAGCAGATCTGTAAGGTCTTTTTAGCCGTTTTGAGAATAAATCTGACTCCAGCAATGCACTTTTATGAAAGAGAAAGTTGGAGAGGGTAGGGCAAGAGCAGAACATTCTAAAAGTAGATAAACTTCGATCAAAAAAGCAGTCTTGAAATCTCGATTCTACCGCAAAGAAAAAGCGAATTTAGATTTTTTATAAAAGACGGACAGCGAAAGAAAAACTAGTGCTGGAATAGATTATATAAAAAGGTCGTTCTGGGAAGAGGATTTAAATATGAGAGGGAATTGAAAAAAGTAAAGAATTAACGTAAGAACGAAAGCTGGACCAATCTATCTTATAGAGGACCCATTTATGAGACTATGAAAGTTTATGCGGAATAGAATATGGAAATTCATTCAAGGAAATGGTGATAGAAATGTGTGGCTACTTGCAAAAGTGCTATCCACAGTGTCTACGAACAACTAATACTAATAATAGGAGAAATGAGTAAAAAACAATGGAATTAGGAACTAGTAAGTAATTTGGAAGGATGCAATTTTCTAGAACTGAATCATTGTTTTTATAACTGTTTCATTCTCAAAAGGAGGTGAATGAACATTATTAAAAACGAGGGGAGGCGATATAAGGAATTAATGAAAGTGAAAAAAGAGAAGCCACGCAGATTAAAGTTAGGAGAAATGTAGACGGAGATGAAATTAAATAAACTACCGGAGTTGTTAGGAACACAAATGAGGACAAGGCTGAGGTAAAGAGAGAGTCAGGAGGAAAAGAAGGTTGAGTGTTACGAGGTATGAATTGCGTGTAATTTCTAATTAGGACAGTTGAACATAACTGTTTATGCATTTAGAACTAATAAGGGAGAAGTCCCGGAGATCGCTTGTTTCTGAAAGTAAAGCAATAACAATATTATGTTCATTGAACCTTTCGGGGGAGCACTTATTAGTCCTAACGGCTTCGGCAGTTTTACTGACGTATTTTCAACCGTCGGAACACGCTATATAAAACAAAGTTCAAAATAATGCAATTAGGGGTCAGATTAGGCGAAAAAAAGAGACGAAAGAATTTAAAAGATTGAAGCAAAAGGAAAGAAGAAAAGAAACGAAGGGATTAGGAACTGAAAAAATGTTCACCACTGAACAACACATCTGAGGATAGATTGGACGAAATAGGAATAGATAAAAATATCTGCTGCTCGTATAAATTATTATGAGAATGACATCTAGGGAATGATAAGACAATAATAATGACCAAAGACACTAGACAGTAACTCCCATCGCATCGAAACGATTACTGCGTCTAAGTTCTTGTATGCAACCTAATTAAAGGAGGCAGCAAATCTCTATTGAACGCTGCGTAAAAGTTCGAAAGGAAAACGAGGAGCTCCCATCGCTCAGATAAATTGTTGTGAGCTGGTCCTGATATAGTTCAATCAATCTAGTTAAAGGAGGCGGAACGTTACACTGAATAAAAAAATGCAGGAGAAGAGAACTTCAAATAACTTTGAAAGTCGAGAAAGCAACAAGCGATGAGATACACTAAGGAAGATAGTGATGAAACTGAGGTGAAAAAAGGGAATCATTAGTATGACACGAATAGAGAACTTTATAAACCGACGTAAGAACTTAGAAAAACCAAAACTACTCTTGCATTAATACCTCAGAGTGCAAAACTGGGCATGAAGTCATTATTTTCTCGTCTAAACTGGCAATGTCCAGTTTGCCAAGAACAGATAGTAGTGTGGAGCTGAGCAGTAGAGTCACTAAAGAAGACCTTACTAGCGGTTGGAGTAGAGACACTATTGTTCAGGTCAGAAGATTTAGTACCAGCCTTGAGAGTTAAGTTACGAGCAATATTTTTTAAGAAGATTACTACATATATATATATATATATATATATAAAAGCCTATGTTAATAGTAAATTGTTTTTAAAACGGTTTAAAGATCATTTCCTATTACGGAAACCAACATCATATGGAACAACTATTTTAATACTGAACGATGGTCATTCTGCTCACAGCAATTTGTTAGATTTGTTGGGCTTGGCTAATAGTAGCGATAAGGTAATTATGTATTTACCTAGTAGACTCTGCAATTATAAGATTGTAGTTTTTTTAAACTTTTAAAAACGTATTATTTGCAAGAAATCAATTCGTGGTGATGAACAATAATATAAAAGAATGCAGATTGGAAATTTGTTAGGAAAAAATTGGGCAAAATCGCAACTATCGTAAACAGCGTATTTCATTTTAAAGCGTTTGAAATTTTCCCTTGGAAGCTGTGAATTAGAAAAGGTGGATGAAATAATTCATCATGATTTGAATTTTATCCCGTGATAGCATGTCGGAGAAATAAATAATAGAATATTACTGGAGCGGGGAAAATTCTGTTCTTTGCAACATACACTAAAGAGAAAATACCAGAATACATCAAAAACTGAAATAATCAATAATTTGTTCAGTATTTAATACTTACAGCGCTCATTGTTGTACTCTCTACAATTTTAAAAGTTTCAAAAAATGGATAATAGAACTAAAGAAAGAAATTCCTCTCCATATACAAATCCTTAGTCATTTCCAGAATAAACTACGGGTCCAAGGCGTATTCGTCAGCCAGTCCTTCTTTACTTAAATCTCTTGATTCAATACACCGCACGGCACTCCGCACGATACTTGACGCACATAGAACTTCCCCGTCTGTAAGTTTGTGCGCCTTGTTAGGCACTCTCCCACTAAAGTATTTCCGAACCTTTTATTACCACCGTGAGACCCTCGCTCTTTTCTCTAGTAAACGTTCTTTTCCTATTCACACAAATGACCTTCCCAGCGCCCCAGAATTCCCTAACTACCCCCTCCCAGAAATCCTGACCCTCCTATCGCAACACAATGTGAGTGTAATCCCCTTCCCTGACCTCTAGCTCCTAACACCGTGATTCCGCCGTGGGCCCCTTTAAACATTGATGTTAATTTTTCCCTGACGAAGTATAACAAACCCCTGTACACTTCAGTTGAAAGCAGCAACAATACAAAAATACCCCGACCACCTGATTTTCTACAAGCATGCTGCCAAGGCTACCCTAGAGGCTACTTCATCCTCAACCGCCTGTTCCTTTGAAGTCCGCGACGTGATTCGAAGTATTCGACTGAATGACAATTGCTCGGTACTGGATGCTGAAATATACGCAGTATTTTTCTGTTTGGAATATTTTCTTTCTGCAGAGCCTACATCACAGAAAGCCCTGCTGGTATCTGATTCATCCGCGGCTTTATTGACAATCTCTAATGCCCTCATCAAACATCCTGTAGCAATTCGAACCCAGCAGGTAGCATACGAACTTATTAAGAGACAGTGCTCCGTAACCTTTCTGCGAGCGCCCAGCCATGCTGGGATTCCTGGAAATGAACGCGTCGATACATCGGCCCGAGGAGCAATATATTGCCTCTTGCCTAGTAACAGCCCTCCTTCACCTTATCTATCGAACATAATCTTCAATAATCTCACGTCCTCATGGAAAGCCCATTGGTCTTCATGTCAGAATTTCTCAAGGTTATTTAAACCCTCAACCGAACCATGGTGGCCAGAAAGAGAATTCTGTGCACTTAGCCGCTTGCGCACAGGTCACATGGCCATGTTGCATAATTTTATTTTGCAAAGAACCCCCCTTCCTATGAATTGTCCTTTTCTGTTGCCAAGTTGTTGCTCCCTCGACTTCCCACATACTGTGTGACTGCCCAGCACTCTCACCCCACAGGCCCCCTTCTATTAATAACAGAACAGTCACCAACATTCTTGAGAATTCCCCCAATGTAATTTTATCTGTAACACAGTTTATCAGAACTAGCGGAATAAGCAGATATCTATAAAAACAAACTGCGCATCTTCGTACTGTAATAGCCATAGCAGTTAAACACGATACAGGATGTTGCTTTAACAAAAAAAAAAAAAAAAAAAAAAAAAAAACTTTTACACGACGAAAAGAGAAAGGAGATGAGATTTTTCTTAAGGAAGGAAGCGGAAAGAAGCAGCAACCTGAGCGAATCAACTGATTCATTATACCCGAATGGTTAGGAACACACAATACGTTTTAATGAGAATGAAACGAAGGGAAGAAAGAAGGTAAATTAATGAACGTATACAGAAAATAGTAAAATCACACGATTAATCAGACAGAGGAGAACAGATGGCCTGAAGGAAGCTTACGCAATCGGACATCATCAAAAATTACAGGAAAGGTGGTTAAAGGAAATGAAAATATATCGGAGTGTAGGATAGTCATTAATCTACTTTTGAATGTGGAACAGAAAGGAAAGGATAGACAAAACGACTTCGAGAGAAATTTGAATCTGGAAGGATAAAAGAGGCACCGACACCAACCGGGTTGTTTTGAGGCAGCAGTAAATACCGGGCTACATGAGAAGGAAATAGGAAAATGATAGTTCTGCCGAACTTGTAAACGAAATTTTGAAAGTAAAGGTAGAATTAAAATAGGATGAAAGAAGATTGCGTAAGGGTAAAACGAACTAAAACAAAGTGGAATAAGGGATAAAGTACGGATTATTTCCTTAAATGTAACGAATCGTCAGTTATAGGAAAGGGACATTAGCAAGGAAATAATGGTCTAAATATAGGCAAGAGTAGCGTATTGAATTCAGGCAAAAACTACTGGAATTGAAGAGGAATTAAGAGCGCAAGGATCGAAGACAAGAATTTTGGTTTATGTCTAATTTAGAGAGACGAGATTTAGGGGCACAACCGTAAAGAAAAATAATCAACTTTCGAACGGATAATGAACACTTATGTAGAGAGATAAGAACATAAAAGTGGAGCCACCTGTTTTAGTTAAGTTTAGCCTTTTGAACGACGAAGGAAAAAGGTGTTTGATATATTTGGAGAAGAACAAACGACTGCCCAGGAAGATACCGAGATGAAAGGAGCAATTACGACGAGAAAGAGACATGCGGTTTAAGGATAGATTGACAAGGATTAAAGAGGTCGGAGAGTAAATATGACATAAGAAGATTCAGTAAGAGGAACAGAAAGGGGGCTTAATCGGGGAGAGGACATATTCCGGTAGTACAACAAAAGACGAATTATTATAAATGCTTCATTGGCTGATATAAGACCACGAGATGGCGGCAAGTGTCATCTGCAAAAAATGCGTTCAGCGAATGAAAGTAAAACGCAAAAATTTTACAATATATAAAGCAGCTGTACTGATTATGAATTTATAGAAAATTTTAGCATTAGCTGTGATCTGGGACATGTTAGCTTTCTTCTTCTTGTATGGCGAACAGCCGTGTCAACACTTTACTTAATTATAATTCTACATCCACACCTTGTAATATTGAACGCAAATCTTGCGAATCTCCGTTAAAGCGTCTTTTTTAGGCAATCGAATACTATGTGTCACCCTTCGCCCTATTCATTCCTTCAACGTTGATCTGCATTATTCGTGTGGTTCGAGGTGATTTTCCCGTCGTCTGCTTGTACCCTTGAAAAAGGCTGTTTCGGGATAGTTGACGTTGGCTCATAATAATGACGAGAGGTACATACATACAAGTTCGCCGCCTGGGTCCGAATACTTTAGCCGGCATAAATAAATACCGTTGCCCGGGGTGCACTACGAGGAAGCGTATACGGGGAGCACCCCATGTTAGCTTTTATTTTCATTATCAAACAAATATGTAAAACGTTAAGTTTCTGATTGAAAAACTTTCGATGAAAGTTCACTTTTTTTTTCTTTTTTTTATGTCTTATATTACACACTATCGATTTATAAAAGTTAGGCAAAAAGTATATAAGAACTAATTTCGTAATTAGTTTTATTCGAACATCGTAAATTTGTCAGAGTTGGAGTTACACTGTGAAAATTTCACACTAAAAATCGCAAAATGATCAGAAATTCCATTCTAACGAATTTCGGACCAGTCTGAAAGATTCTGCGATCAGCGAGTTTTAGCTAACGGTTTGAAAATAATCCACCGTGAAAATTTGTACTACCGCGCATGCGCTGATTATTCAGTGTTTCGCAAAGAAAGCTATTATATATGTATAATACATTATAGTCGGTATTAGGAATAATAATATTAATGATAATATTAATTTTAAAAAATAAGCAAAAACCTTCAATTTCATTAAAAAGGTCAATTGTAATTGCGCCTTCAATAAACAACATTTATCAGTCATTTTGACTTACTATTAGGCGTTAGTTTTTATTAAGGCTCCTCAATATATTTGCTTCTGTGAAATCCGAGGAATTTAAACTGATTTAACTGATATGTCACTGAAAGTGAATCTCACTTTCTACGAGTTTGTGAAAGGTGAGTGCGCCTAAGAGAAAATAGTTAACTGAGAAACTGTCTTTTTTTAGAATCGTAATTAAAAATTAAATGTGACCGTAATTTTTTCCCGCCATTTAGAAATGTTCAAGAAAAAAATCTTTTTCGAAATAGCTCTTCGATTTTATATTTCTTCCTATAATTTGTACGATTTCCTGTCAGCTTTCGTAATCCTCTCGAAAGTTCCTACGTGAAAATAATTTATCTTAGAAGTCTGCCAGAGTTACAAGTTGCATTAAGAAAGAAAAAAGGGTGGCGGCCCTTTAATGGCTGTTGACGATAAGGAGGAAATAATATCGACGTCGAAGCTAATTTTGAATTTTCCTTTAACATTAGGAAATCAGGAAAAAAGGAGGCAAAAAAATATCGCGCGCGAAAATGTATACTGCTGAACGGATTAACAGCCAGAGCCAGCTTCTCGATATATTCTTTGCCGGTATATCGAATGAAGGTCTCCTCCTCTCTCCAGCTGAGTGGAATGTAATAAGAACGCGACCGTACACCGCAAGCTCTTCCCGCTTTCATCGCTAGCCTTCACTGTCACAGACGCCATCATTTTCATTTCTTTCGCGCTTGCTAGCAAATTTACTTCCGACGAACAGACTGGGATAGGGAAGAAAGATTCACTCAATCTTTAAATCTAGATGAGCAGATGTGTAAAGCTCAGACAGTCCCCCGATTACGCGAAATACCCGAAGCGAAGTAATCTGAAGTTCTTATCTTTTATCTGCAATTTCGTTTAAATACACGCATGCGGAATGAATATGTAAACATAAATTTAACATCGGTACCGGAAGCGTACGTCATAATAAACGGAAATGTAAAAAATCAAACGTCGATGCCGAGGGTGTAAAAGTGTAAAAGTGTAAAAGTGTAAAAAGAGCAAATTTTCATTTATGAAATCTGTAAAATAAATAGAGCAAAGAATAAGCGAGCGTTCTGCAATATCACCGAACCGGAAAACCCAAGAAAACGTCATCTCCTCAAATTCGATATTTTACGCCAAAATGAATTCCTATTTCTATTTTTCTATTCGCTGTTTTTTTGGTTTTTTTTTTTTTTTTTTACTTTTTTATTATTTGAAGTTACCGCACACTTAGGGTTTTAGTTAAGGAATCGCTAAAATTTCAGGTTTGAAAAAAGTTTGAGCGGAGGTATTCGCGTTTTTTTTTTTTTTTTTTTTTTTTTTTTTGGCGCGTCAGCTACAGACATTAACCCAGTGTAAGTGAAATTTTTGTAAGTTACAGCGCGCGGCACTGGGATATCATAGGGGAGTTGGCTAGGTCTTTTTTTTTATTATTATTATTATTATTATAAACTATTTCACTAATGGTAAAATGAACGAAGCATTTTGGACTAAAATTTAACTGAACGTTTTGAAAGATAAACGTTTTTCTGATACTTTATGACATTATTTAAAATGTGTCCTGAAAAGTAATTATCGCATCCAATGACCTTCACCCGAGCCTGAAGTAATTTTTACTTACTTAAAATAGTAGAAAAATAATACAAATTCGGAAAAGAAATAGATATAAGAAATAATCTCACCGCGCTCAAACTAACGAAATCAATTCTCTGCCGATTCCGTTAACTAAAATTGTTCAACACAGTCGATTTTAGGTAGTAGAAAGTGAGGCGCGCTAGTAAAACAGTTTCATCAAGCTGATATTAAGAAACGCGTCTGATTAAACTTGTAAATTCTTAATGGAGAGTCTATTATCATACAAAATTTGAAATGTATAAAATTTATAAATTTTTAAATTGTATAATCAAGACGGTGAAAAATACGGCCTATTTCTTTTCGAGACGGTATACTCATTTCTTTTAAAATGTCCGCGACTGAAATTTTTCTATTCGATTTCATCTTATTTTTTCATCGTTTTTTTTTTTTTTTAAGTCGGTTAAAAAAATAGTGGAAGAGTAGAGAAGGCAAAATGGAGAAAATGTAAGTGAGAATAAAGCGATGGGAGAAGCAAACTGTGTCCGAAACGTAAACGACAAACTGCAGAGAGAGGTAAACGTTGCAAAGAAGAGAAATTGAGAAAGTGAGGAAGAGGGAGAACATCCGAATCGGGCATTGAAAATGAATAGGAATAATAGTTAGTTCATAATTTAGAATGAGTAGCTGCAAAGAGAAATATGATGTAATAAATCTCGCAGTAGAAGCAGATCTGCTAAGTTATTGCCGTCGGACGACCAGGTATCCATAAGAAATTAGTTTGGATAGAATAACGAATTATTTATGGTGATTACTTCTGAGTTTTGTATATTATATCGGACTTTCCATATTACTTTTTTAATAGGTTTTTAATCGGGATATACGGTATTCGTGAGTTCAGGGAGGAGGAAACTTTTTTAAATTTTTGATCGCTTTCAAAAGATTCTTTAGAGATATGTAACCAGAGTTATTTGTTTATTTATTTGTTTCATTCACTTAGATTTTTCACACCTAGAAACATTAAGAAAAAAACGAGTTAATTAAATTTTAATTCGGTGATCGGATGTAGTCAGTGTACTCATCATAGTGCCATATTTAATTACTGAGCGTAAGCGATTACCTATTTATACATTCTAGCTAAATGCTTACGTCTAGATATACGGCAATACATTGTGCAATGTTATATTTATGCTATCTTATTGTATGGAATTGAGGCAACAACACTCAATAAAAGACAGGTAAATCGATTAGAAGCTGTAGAAATGTGGATCCACAGAAGGATGTTAAAAATACCATGGATAAGTAGAACGTCGAATCAAAAAGTTCTAGAGATGGCCAAAACAGAAAGGATATTAATAAAATCCATTATACACGGAGAAATAAAATATTTCAGTCATATAATCGGAGGAGAGAAATATCAACTACAACTAATCCTTCAGGGAAAAATAGACGGAAAGAGAGGCCGAGGAAGATGGAAAACGACTTGGCTAGATAACATCAAGGAATGGACGAGAACTTGGTCGATAGGAAGACTCATGCAAAATGCCAGAAATAGAAGTTTTTGATGCTGACATTTGTGATCGTCAACGCTCTGCGAAGAGTATGACACCAAAAGAAGAAGAAGAAGAAGAAGAAGAAGCTGTACAGATGTAAGTAGTGCTCTAGGCAATTGTTATGTGCAACGCTAGTGTACACGCAAACTTCACTTCATACTAAGATTGAGATTGTTTGATTTATCGATATACAAATGCAATCTCCGGTTAACTTATTTATTTTGTAATATCTGCCGTTGCCTAGGATCGAACTCATGACTTCTGTTACGGAAGTTGAGTACTCAACTAGGCTATCAAGACGATAAGAATTAATAGCGCAGAAATTACAGGCAGATAGGATAGAACACAAGATATCACAGGAAGTGCAATAAGATTTCTCTCTCGTGGAAGATTTTAACAAATGGAAATGAAGAAAGCAAAGGGAAGAACACTCAAATAGTTAACGTCACAAATGGCTACATTATTGAAGGGTAATGAAATAAGGAAACGAAAGAGAAACGAAGACAACAAGATAGAAGCGCAGACGGAAAGAAAAGAACTAGGGCGAGGGAAATTTGAGGAACCGAGGTTTTTGTAAAGCGAACAGGTTTAAAGAGTTAATCTTCAACAAAACAAACGAATAACGGCCGAGCAAGAAGAAACTGCGTATATGTCCCTCTTGCTAAGCTTCGAAAGACAGAAAAAACGACAAATCTGGCAGAATTTATAACATCCATCTGCATGACGAATAGAAAATAGTTATTATATCACCTTTGCGGTAGACACAACTGATCAGCGGAAAATAGAAAATGAAGAAAATGCATTAATTTCAATTTTGCTTTGTTTCCCAGAATCGTATTGAAATAAATTATAATTCAATAATTTCTGTCTTTTTCTTGTTTCTCTTTTAATTTCATTCAATACAATTCGGAGATTTGCAAGAGAAATCGAAGAAACAACATAGAAATTTTAAATTTCACTTTTATATTACATTGACAATTTTTTATAAATTAATACGGTGTAGTCGATTTATTTCTCTATTTTAGGCAATTTTTAACGCTTAATTAGACTCGGAATCAATCATTCTCTACTCGCTTCTTCTCGCTTTCGATTCGTTTTGTCCCCTTCTCCTTTTTGCTCACTTCATGTTTCCGAGCCTCCTTGTATTTGTGACTCAAATCATATCCTTTTCGAATGTTCTGCACTCCCTAAAGAACGCTCCCTTCTTTACGCCTAACTTTTAACTTTGGGTTTTCCTACTCCCGTTATCGCTATCTATATTCTTTCCATCCCATTGCCTTCAGTTGTTCCACTCCTGCTGTACTTTGTGAGTTCCATTTCTGACCGCCTGGCTGTTTAGTGTTCTATCTCTTGAATTATCTTCTTGTTGTTGGGTCAAAACCGCTGGCGCGCCCAGGGTAGAGAAAAAAAAAATTTAACGCTTTTTTCCTTTTAGTGAACTATTTAATTTTACCGAATAAACGCGTATTTCAAAGTGTAACCTATTCTTAACGTTTCAAGGGTTTGTTATTAGTCTACACGACCACTGATTTAAAATAAGCCCGAAAAAAAAAAACAACAATTTAAAGCAGTTAAATCACAACTATTAGGCCAAGTTCTATAAAGTTATCAGAACTGGATTTTCACTTGCGCGCTACATCGAGGTAGACAATTAAAGTTTTGTTCGGAACACGTATTAACATTAATTATACTTCAAAATTTTATAAAAAGTTAATTATATCTGAAATAGTTTCTTTTTTCTTGATTTCATTTTACAATCATATCATTCATATTTATTAAAAACCCTCTATTTGTACATTTTTTTTCTTTCTTTTTCTTTCTTTCTGTTAATATTATCTATCTACACTAAAAAAAAAAAAATCTACACTGTAAAGCAGTTTTTAAACGCTTTTTTATTATTAAAAAAAGTAATCAAGCGGCATATCAATTCACTAACATACGAGTATAGCATCATCGTGATGATAGTTTTACCTGAAGAACTGATATACAAGTGTTTTAGTAGAAAATTTGTTCGCGTGTATTGCAGAAAATAAACTGGGAAAACGGGAACTTTGCTTTTAGCTGTTTACTCATACGAAATTTCGAACGGCAAAAAATACATTAATGGACTGGTAAAAAAAGTGAAGAAAGTATACAGTACCGATCAAATTCGCTCAGCGTACCATTTTATATTTCCGCGAATAATGTCGCTGTATAATGTTACACCCCTCCTTTCTTCCGCATTGCAAGGGCCAATTTGCAACTACTGATTCACATCTAGTAGTACGCTAATATGTACAGCTAGTAGCACGTCTTAGCCAGCCGAGGCGTAATAAAAATGCACATTTAAACAGCGCTGGCGCGATAAGAAATGTTATATAGCCGACATGTAAGCCGCCAATGTTTACTGTACAGACTATATTGCCAGTTCGATTTGTGTGCGACATAATTGTATCTATAACAACGGGGCGACCGACGGTCTGTCTCTTGTTCGTTCGTTCGTTCTACATCGTTCTTCGCGGTTCAAGTTACACACATATAGAGTGAACTTTATAGCTAAAAGCCGAAGTTCCGTCTACTTTTCAGGGCTGCCGCCCGGTGGAGAGAAGCTAATAATTTTTAAAAATTTCATCGTTCAACGGTCAACGTTCCGCGCTTGTTTTACGAAAACGATGACTAATGATTTTACTCAGCAGCCAGCATCGCATAAATACTTTCTATGAAAGCTTATAAAGCTCGATAAAGCCGCATTATTGTAAACAATTTCCTTCCGAAAACGCACTAAAAACGGAAAAACTACTGGCAATCGAAGCACAGAAACAAGTAACGAGCAAAAGTATTCGGATTCCGTCATATTATCGAAATAGTTTCATAGAAATGTAGCAAACGAATGTGATTTGACTCTACTTTATTCGGTCGTATGAGAGCTAAAGGTTCAACGAACAGAATAGAGTGGTCAACCAGTTCTGTAATACGATTCTGGCAAATATCCCGGGGCATACACTTACACTCCAGCTTTCACGAAATATTCGTATAAACAAATTTTAAAAGAAGTATCTGAATTATATACTGACGTAATGATGGAAAATCCACCCTTGAAACCTCTGCCGACAGCATATAATCAAGTCCGTTTGGACAATAATAGCATTGTGGGAATGTGCGAAAAAATCCACACTAAAAGACCAAAAGTGTCATCCCCCCTCGGGCTATTAACTCTCGTAATGATGACATTCATCGAGACCTTGAATGGTAAAACGGTTAGCGAAGTAATTAAAGATTTTATGATTGCCCGCGAGAAGCGACATCATCAACAGAGCAATTTCTAGATATCGGCGAAAATATTCGTCTCCTAAAACGTCTTAAGCTGCAATACCTTATTCTGTGTAGATATTTTCATTATATACATTTTTCTCTTTTTTTCTCTTTTTTTTTGTATAGATTTTGGTCACAGTCTTGCGTATATATTATTTACGCCTATTCATTTATCTATAGTTAATAATTATTTAACGAATTAGTTAAGACTGCACACTCTAAAAATATTAAAAAACAAAATTTTTATTTACTTATTTTAATTAAATTATTCGCGAGTCCAACAACGCAAATGGGAACGTCAACGGAAGTATAAAAAAAGCATAAGCGAACATATAACCTACTTTTTTTTTGGAGTCAGTAAAACCGATCGAACTATATAACGTACTTGTGCATAAACATAACATTCAACTGTGATTAAATTGAACTGTATATCGCTGATGTAATAATTCTCTAAATTGCTACGTCGTAGCTTATAAAAAGGAAAATAAAGTTGCTTCCCGGTAATTAATTAAAGAAAAGATTAATAAATATTTATCTGTATATTCTCGATAACGCAGAAAAAGACTTCATAGAGCTGAGTTCAAGAAAAAAGTGTGATAAGGATAGTGAGAATCGGTTAAAAACGGCTGCTGCCATTCAGATAACGGAAAAATTTGAAACACGAAACTGATAACGGAGGAAGTGATGTTGAAAATTTTGGAGTTACTGCAGACAATGAAAGGGAGAGAGAAAAAGCAAATAAACCTTTCATAAGAAAAATTTCCACTTATTTCTACTTAGGGACACTATTTAATCGATATAAATTAGTTAACTCTTAATATTTACATTTATATATAATACCGGTTGTTCAACGGACATGCCACTGAAGTAATTCTGAAGACACATTAAAATTTAATGATATTACATAATGAGCGTTATATTAGCCGTCTAAAAAAAAAATAAATAAATAGTAAATAAATCTATGCGGACTGAAACTTTTTTTTTTTTTTCGTGTACATGTATAAAAATTTCGCCGCATTTCAGATTGTACATATTATTTAATACTCTACCTGCCCAAAACAAAAGAATAAAAGGATAGAGGCAGTTAATGTGAAATTTTAGTTTTGAATTTATACGTTTTTTTTTTTTTTTCATTATTTTAGGCATATCCAAATCACCAGATAACAAATATTGTTGTAACAACCCATTTCGTTGAAATCGGCAACTGGTGCAGAATCGGACAAACATTCAAATGTAAACGTAAAGAATGGGTGAAACCCTATCGTTGCTTGGGTAAGTTAATAAATTCCAAATATTTCTTTTCCATTTTTTCTTTTTTCCAGTACTCTTTGTTTAATTTGACCGATACATTCGAACTACTTCTACATAATTTATCGTTGACTATACTGTTCAAACATGCTTCTGAGCAAAAGTAGAGATTAACTGTTTCTACGGCTTAAAAAACGTAATTGTGTTCCTCTTCAACTTAACGTCATTGATTTTTATTTGGCTAGTAGCTGACGCTTTAACACTTTCATGCTATATAAAATTCACTATGTTGCTTATTCCTCGATTCTCTTTGCACAATTCCTCTAAATACAATGATAATATACATTCTATCCGATCACGCGGTCCTGTTAGACTTTGATTCGTTAATTTTCGTACGAATCCCATCGCGTTTCCAACAAAATGACAGCCTCATCCGTCCCTTCTGCGGTCGATCACTACTACCTCTTTTTCTTTTCTCCCGACCAAATCTTTCGAGCCATTTTACACTGTTACTTTCGGAACTACTTTATCATCGCACCTCTTTAATTACGTTCAGAAACTACTTTTCTTAAGCTATCACCATCTTTCTTTAAAAGGCATATCCTTTACACTGTTCGCAAAAATTACTTTTAGCAGACCACCATTATATTACCATCTCACTAAGGCATTTCTACTTTTTCTTTCAAAGCTATCTTTAACTGACGATCGGTAATCCTAAACGTGTATCATTTTTTTCCCCCTTTTTCGATATTATCTGGTAAGTTGAAATAACAAAATTACATGAAAGTATAGTAAGATAGATAACACTAATGAAACGGTCCTAATTAAATTACTGGAGCGAATTCCTGAAGATATAATGGATATAGAAATAGATGTTTAGAAATTACAAATTAAGCAGTGCTTGGTAGACGATATAAATGGCTGATATTTAAGGCAGTGTTAAATTGTATATGGTCTGTAGGCTGGGAATCGTTCATATATATATATATATATATATATATATATATATATATATATATATATATAATTAAGAAGATGATCTCCATTTATATTAGAAAGATATGTGTATTGTTTTCTATTTTTTTCGTTTTGGTTATTATTTTAATTAAATCTTAAGTAATGTTGTAACTTTATATATTAATAAACGATGAAAAGAGTATCGGGAACCCACAGACGAGCAGTATGCCTTGTGGGACCCGAAACTTATTTTTAATAAAATAAATAAATAAATAAATAATAGAGACAGCAGTCTCTTTTTAACCCTTTCAAACCGATTCCGACGAACGTTATCCGGGTTATTTTTCATTACTTCAAGTATAATCGCAAGTCAACAACATCACGCAGACCTTCGCTGAACAGATCTCTCTTTGTGTCACGTTGTACTCGAACAAATCCGCTCAAGCCTTCGCCTTCACCTATTCCCCAGCTCTTCAGTAGTCCTTTCTATTCTCCACATTTCCCGGTTCTTGGACGCCGCTGTCCATGTAAACGAGTCCAAAAATTAAAAAAGTAAAAATAACGATAATAAAAACCCTAGCGGCTAATCGGACAGGTTCGGTGGAAACCTGAAAATATTTAAATCGTTCTTGATTTTAAAAATAACATTTGTAATGAAAAATCGAGATAATGACGGGGGGGGGGGATTAACAAAACTTCAACGACGTTTTGTTATATGTAGCACGCGGCGCCTTTGTTTAGTTTTCAAATCGATTGATTTGCATAGCGCATTAATGTTTGTGTACGTATAGCTTAGACTACATAGTGAAAATCGAAAAAAAGCACATTGTTACATTTGGCTTTCTGATTGGAAATAGCTCGAAACGATAAAAATAAAAAGCTCGAACTGGACAAGAAATTACGTAGCGAAACATTGAATTTTTCATATCGCCGCAAAACTGCGTAGAAGAGAAACATTTTTTTCAACTGAAAAACGTATACCGATAAATTTTCAAAGCGCAGCCATTATTGAAAATAGGTGCCTCGGTGCTGGCTACAGTGTACACGCACTCTCCTCTATAGGACTAGGTTATGAAAGTGCACAGTACTGATCTGGCCCTAGTTCCTCTTGAAAGGCTCCGCCCTAATACGGCTCAGAGCGGTCCTAACAGAGGCGCTATACTATCCTAAACGCGAACTAATAATCCGCAGGCAAACGCTTGCAGCGTTCTAGTAAGGCGAAATATCGAACCACTTTTCGGCGTATTTTCGCTCTGTTTCTCTCTCTCGCCTTGTCGTCATAGCCCCTCATCCGAACGTAAACGGATAGCGTGCGCTACCGCGCCTGACTGGGCGTCGGTGGCTGCTCCGAACGATTAGTAGTAGTCGTAGCAGTAGTGCGAATATTGTGTGTTGCAGGAGTTGCGAAATCGTTTAAGCTTGGAGGGGAGCTTATTATATTCAGGGTATTTTCCAGGAAAGTAAACCGCTATCCAGCGACGGTGTTTCTCCATAAAAACCCTTTTATTGCGTTTTCTTTTCTTTTCTTTTCTTTCTTTCTAACTTCGTTTAAACTGTTTTCCAATAAAAAAAAAGTCCGTACCGAAACGAAAACATTACAAGTTAGACGAGGTAGACAGAACTGAGAGCGTGTAACACCGTCAACACGAAGTGAAATTCGGTCTTGTCCAGTAGGTAGTCTGTGCAATACTACAGCGTAACTATCGATATGCGATACTGCCGCGAAAATACTTACAGAACTTTTCCATTTGGTTTTGTCCGTTTTGATGAAATTCTTTATAAAGTTAGAACGGTTTAAAATTATACTTAATGAAATCACCTCTTAACAACCTAGTAACGTTTGTAGAGGTGAAAACAAAAAAAACTAAATTAGTTGCTAAAAACACCTGTTTTGAAAGATTATTATGGACCGCTCTTCAAAGTCGTACTGCACGATTAGAACCATTCTGGCTACCCATTTGTACAAATTTAGTGTGTTCATAAAACGTATGCGCAAGACTACATAAAATCAGAACTCACATTATACTGCTGATGGGAAAACGGAGGGAGGTTCACTTGCCGAAGGTTTGCCTGCCAATAAATACCGTTAAGCTTTTTACTGCAATTACAACAGCAGACTATCAGCAACTCGCTCGAGACGTATGTGCCCCAGTCGGATTGGTGAACATCAATCTAGAGCGAGTAGGCGAGTATCTCGCGCCCTAAAACGGGGTCTTTTCGGCTAGGGGCCCGACAGAAAATCCTGCAGAAGGCAACGGGAAACCACTGCAGTATCATCCTAAGAAATATCATCATGAAAGTAAAAAAGGAAAGGATATATATGCCATACGGTCCGGCTGGCGCCCGGCGTTATCAAATTTCCAGGCTTGGTAATGGGAAATATGCGACTGGCCATGCTATGATGGATCCCAGGTCTAGTGTGGAAATTGAGAGACTGGACAATAACACAAGTGGGATAACAGCACACGAAAGAAAAAATCTCCGACAGTTTTGCGATAAGACGTCTGAACAGAGGAATGGGACATTAAGATTCCGGGGAGGCAAAACAATGGGGCGAAGAAATACAAATCATACAAAGGAAACTATTATGGGTACATGGAATGTGCGCACATTATACGAACCGGGGAAATTATCAAATGTGATTCTGGAAATGAAAAGACTAAAATTGAATATACTTGGCCTCAGCGAGGTAAGATGGCCTGGAAATGGAAAGATTGCAACAGGGAATATGACAGTGTATTATTCAGGTGACAAAAATGGAAATCATCATAGAGGAGTTGCTATAATAATTGATAAAGAATGGGATAAAAACGTTATATCTTGTGTTCCTTACAATGATCGGATAATAGCACTTAAGATAAAAGCACAGCCAGTGAACATAAACATTATACAAATATATGCACCTACAACTGAAGCAACTATGGAAGAGCTTGAAGAATTTTACGTGGATATTGAAGCAGTACTAAAAAGCTGTAAGAAACAAGAAGCCACATACATCATAGGAGATTTCAACGCCAAAGTGGGAAATGCAATTACAAAAGAGATAACGGGACCATTTGGATTGGGAGTCAGAAACGACAGAGGGGATCTCTTAGTACAGTTTCGCCAACAAAATTACTTAACTATTTATGAACACATACTTCAAGTTACCCACGAGAAGGCTATATACATGGAAATCTCCAGCCGATACACCGGGAACAACAATCCGAAATCAGATTGATTTTATAATTGCCAATAAGCGTTTTAGAAATAGCGTATTATCTGTAAAGACTATGCCAAGTGCTGATGCGAATACAGACCACAACCTGCTACAAGCAAAGATACGCATAAGAGTAAAGAAAATCCAAAAAAACTAAGAAAATAGGATTAGATCTACAAATTCTACAGAACCATGAAATACGGGAAAAAATAAAAGAGCAGGTGAATGATCAAATACGAAATATGAGAGACACTGGAAATATTGAAGAAGACTGGAGACAAATAAAATCTGCAATTAATACGATAACAAAAGAGCAACTTACAAGGAAACAAAGCAGAAACACACAAGAACTGGATGACCAGCGAAATATTAGACCTAATGGAGTATAGAAGAAAGTGGAAAAATAACCCGCTCAAATATAAAGAAATTAACAAAAGCATCAGAAAAAAGATCATACAAGCAAAGGAAGAATGGTTGAATGAACAGTGTAAAGCGATTGAGCAATTACATAGCAAACATGATGAATTTAACATACATAGGAAGATTAGAGAAACGACGCATACATATAAAAAAGGACATATAACTTTTCTAAGGAAGGAGAACGGAGATATCATAACGGATACTGATAAAAAGGTAAAAACACGGGAGCAGTATGTGAAAACGCTGTTTGATGATCAAGAAGAAAGGATGCCACAGGAAGAAGGGGATACGTTGCCAATCTTGGAATCTGAGGTGGAGATGGCAATCAAGCAAGCTAAAGTACGGAAGGCGGTAGGACCTGATGAGGTGCCAATAGAGATATTAAAAATGTTAGGTCCTATGGAAATCAAGAAAGTTACTGGCTTTTTCTTCTGCGGAATTTACTGATTATTGATATAAACACTGTAATATTGAGGATTAACTTTTTTTTAGGGATTTATGCTCGTTAAGTTTTATTAAAAGTCATATTGAAGATGGTTCCTTGAAAAGATTTGCGTGAATCTTTTTATCTTCTTCTAATTTTCTTTGCCTTGTCCTTTCTCTCCTCCCACTTAACATTTTATCTACAACTGCTGAGGAACCGAAACGAGCTCTATTTTCATTCTTTGAAGGGCATCTGCGTGTACGATATCGAATAAATTATCCGAATCCTTTTGAAAATCTTCTTCGCGGCGCTTAAAAACAACCCGAGTTTTCTTACAGTTTTTTAACAGATCCCTCGAAACTCGATAGAGATTGAGAAGTTTCATTACACCGTTAGCTGGCGTTTCATAGGTATTCATACGTTTTCTCAGAATACAATACACCCTCAAATCACTAGATTTGTAACAGTTTTTAACTTTACAAATATCGTAGAATAAAACTGCGAGAACCTGCAGATTGGTTAATAATATTGTATCCATTATATGCTCGTTTACCTCCCCGACTAAGAAAATCCTTTTTTTAGCATTTCTTAGGAGACCGATCGAAATATTGAGATCGGAACTAGAATTGAAAAAGCTAGGACAGCCTTTATTTCAATGAAGAAATTGCTTAAAAGAAAAAATATTAATCTACGGTTACGCATGAGGTTGGTTACGTGTTACGTATTCACAGTGTTGTTATATGGAGTTGAAAGCTGGACGCCTATATTGGAGGAAAAAATTCAGGCCTTTGAAATGTTTATATATCGTCGTATGTTAAGAACTCTATGGACAGACCGCATTACAAACCAGGAAGTCTTAAGTAGAATGTCGAGAGAAAGAGAATTATTGCTGACTATTCAAGAACGTAAGCTAAACTGCTACGGTCATATTCATCGTAATGAAAAGAGTATCATTGCAACTGGTATTATAGGAAAAAATTGTCGGTAAAAGAAACGTAAGTAGAAGAAGGCTACAGTGGGGAGCAGACCTACTCCGATGGTGCCGATGTTCACGGTAGAACTTTAATAGTGCTGCCATTAACAAAGTGAAGATGGTATTGCTGATCGCCAAAATATGAAGACGAAGTTCTACGGACATCTTGAAAAAATAAATAATGCCCGCTTACTAACCAACGAACAGAGTATGTAACCGACAAATAGAGCGAGTGCGCGACGCTCTCCCGCATAACTGGTACGAACATATTTCAACGAAAATCGGCTCCGGTTGCAGTGCAACAAATTGCAAGTATTTTAGGGTCAAATGAACAAAACTAGAATCTGGGCGTTAAAAAATAAAAACTTTCCTAAATAAAGGGAACCCTAATATATAATATATAACATATATATATATATAGTAAAACGAATTCTAATTTCGGTGGGGCATTAGAAATTTTACGAAAAAAACAACATTCACTACAATGTCTTCCATGAAATCATATATATATATATATATATATAATATAGAATAAAAAAAAAAAAAATTAACGTCACATCTGGTGGTAACCCTCTTCTCAGAATAATGAAAGAGTTGGCTGAATATAAATAATTTTTATTAAGCACGGTTAACTTTTTTATTAACTGCGACAAAGATGAAAAATAATTTTAAACGAAAGATATCAAACTTTACGCGATTAGAAATAAACGCGGTAAGCCTAGTGGTTAAGGTGCTCGGCTACCAAATCAAAAGTGTCATAGGTTATCGAGATTTGTTTCGTTTCGGATCCGAATCTCTTCCAGGTGTACTCAGCCTGAAATAATTCGGTAGCGGAGAAATCTGGTAACTAGTCCTCCTATTCTTATTAGTGCCGTTGAACTTAATACACTGTGAACCTCTTCCAAGGGTATGGGACTTATTTTACTTTACTTTTACCGGAATAAGTAGAAATAATTAAAAAGTGGTATGGTCAACACGAGCAGCATTGAAATCTAACACGCGACTAGACAAGTTTTTTTTTTTTAGGCGCATCACCTATGGAGGGACATTAACCCAGCGCAAGTGAAATTTTCGGAACTTTCAATGTGCAGCAGCAGGATTCGAACCCGGTTCTACCCGAACGAAACACAATTAACTAATCAACTAGCTGATTTGACTGGATAAGTTAATTTTCGTAACATTACACACTAAAGAATAGAAATTATCTCTTTCCTTGACTTCTTTCTCTCTCTCTTAAACGCTCTACAGTCTCTGCTATTTGTCGTCTTCGCTTTAATCGCAGTCTCTTTCCCGCATCATTGTTTGTATCTGCATCTACTCCATTTTGTCCTTTTCACCTCCCTTCCGTATATTTTCCTTGTGACGTTGATTGCATTTTGTTTGAATGAGCGGCCTTTTCTGCTCTATTAAAACTTTATATCTCTACGCCCCTTGCTTCTTATATTCTCTCATTTCCTTGTGCTTCTGTTATCGCTACCCTTGAATTATTTTTTTTTCATCCTCTGTCCTCTTAAATGCGTAAGAATATAAATTTATTTTCTCCTCCTTCTCACTTCTCGAGTTCTCGCCGACAAACCCGTAAGAAAACAACAAAAAAAAGAGAACAAATTAATTAACGCTGCCAAATTCTGTCTCAAAACGAACGAATCCTATTACAATTAACTGACCGCGAACAACTGTTGTTCACCTCTCGATTAAATCATAGGCGTCAGTGTGGATCCACCGCGGAAAAACCGAACAAAAGACGATCTCCGAAATATCGAAAGTACAATATCACCGAAAATTAATTTCAAGTGCGGACAAGGTCGTGGGATAGCGTTACACATAACGATTCCGTAATATATACAAATATTAATAATAAATAGCTAAGGCTTAACTCACACGACCACTTTTTTGTGGTTCTGCTATGGTTATACTGGTAGTCGGAATCGACCACTTTTGAACCACAATATTTTAACGATTACGGAACTACGGTGTTGAGTAGTTAGAAAGTGGTTGGCGAGTGGTTGATTATGTGTTGAACTCGACCACGACCACTTTCTTTTTTGTGGCTGATATCAGCAGCACACGTTGTAATTGCTGTTAGAGTTGACGGCAGAAAGTGGTCCGTCTAAGTAATATCGCCTTTTTCCTTCTTTTTTTATTTTATTTTCTTTTATTAATTTTGAGCATGTCAGCTAAGGACGTTACTCACTTCAACGGTATGAAAGTATTAATAATTATAAAGGAAAAATATTACAAATGGAACATACGAATGAAGCTAACAAAGGAATAACCAAGGGAGACGGAAAAGAAAGCATTAAGCGCTGTAGGGCGTAGGATAAGACGCAAAAGACCGGAATACAGTATCGCGCGTTCTGAAGAAATGGAAGGACATTCAAGCAAAATGTGGGTCGCATCACAAACGAAGTTTGCTTCTGACCGATCAAACGGACAAAGAAGAGACTGAGTAATGGAGAAACGGAAGAGCGAAGCAGGAAGCAAGCTATGATTAAACCGAAGTCTAATTATGGATGAAATAGTTGACCGCCTCATGCTGGGGAACGCCTTGAACGCCTTTTTCCTCCATCATCTCTATGTTAAAATAGTATTGCCCACGACCGACCAACTTTTCTTTGTGGTTCCACTGCGGTCGAAAAGTGGTCCGTGTGAGCTAAGTCTAATAGGAATAAAGTATAAAAAAGGCGGAAAACAAATAATAAATTAACGAGAAACGGTTAAAAAAAGAAAAAATTGGGAAAAAAAAAATATTATTAATAAACTAGAAAAGAGTAAATAACGGTGTAACGATTAGGATGCCATCACCATGCTAAAAAAAAATTATTTTATTAATTAACTGGTTTTCAGATATGTTTTTTAATATATATTTTCTTTTCAAGTGTGCGGCATAGGTTATTATTATTGTGAAACACTTTAAAATTCGTCTTCATATCTATTCGCGAATTTTCTATCGGTTTAACATCTATCGTAATGCGAATGATTTTAAATTTTGTATAAACGCCATTTGTGTTCGGCGTGTGCATTTTTGTTCGCGAAGTTGTTCATGGTAATTTCTTTTTCTTACCTAATTAACAAAGAAGGTGCCTGTAAAGGTATAAATTACTCGTAATAATGTTACCACATCACGCATCGAACAATATGAAAATTATAAATACCTGTCGCTTAAAACCTATACACGAATATCGAAAGAAACGGTTTTATTGCTGGTCATTAGGAGAAATTTTTTACACAATTTTAATTCATACGTAACAAATGTAAATGAAATATATATATATATATATATATATAATCGTGCGAGTCATGCATCATTTGATCAATAAACGACTCAGACGAAAAAGCAGATCTCTGTGCACGATATTTGGAAGCGGCGTTTCAGCCACGCAATGTTTCGCCAAATATATGAAAATAGCGCGTAACATTTCGGACATACTATTTATGAAACCTTATAAAGTTAGACAAACAATTATTGACAAAAAACCTGATTGAAAAACAGCTCCGATGATCGATGAAATTTATCCGTTAGAACCAAAATTGACGGAGTTCGTAATATTTTTCACCTCCTTATTCCATAAGCCTACCATCGATTATTTAGTAAAGTAGCAGAAATGCTTACGTTTCGCCAGTGATGCACGTCGCCGTCGGAGTCGCATCTCTTGTTTCAAAAGGTTGCGTACATCTATGTATATTCTTCGATTTCTGGACTATCTAATCGTGTCTCCTAGACACTTTTGCATGGACAGCTGGGCATTCGTGGTTACTAGCTCCAATCGTCTTCTTCCTTTAATGGGCTTTCCCTGAATTCGTCATTGTAACGCCAGCATGAATACATCGTTTTCCCGCACTTATGTAAATTTAACCGACTTTAAATACCGGCGGTAAAGCACTGGACTCCAGTTACCAGCTGTAAATAAGACCGAAATTATTCGATAATAACAATCGCGCTGCACTCAAATAAAACTGATTTCTCTACAAAAACACCTTTACTAGACATAATATAAACCAGGTTATTAATAATACATTTCTCGACGAAGTTATCCTAAGCGACTTTTTATATCGATAAAACGACGCGGCTTGTTTTAATTTCTTTGTAATAATTTTTGATATTCCCAATATGATAGACGGTGGTCGAATCGAATTCTCGGCACTCTACCAAAAGGGCAGTTTTTTGAGACTATAGTTTAATAATTTTTTGCCTTTTAATTACTGTATTAATAGATTGAAAATTACACTTTTAAGTCCAAAATAAATTCACAATTAAAATTATAACTAGCTGACCCGTGCGAATATTTCGCATAATATCGTAATAATAATAAACAGCAAATAGTATGGTAATGTGTAAATAAGTGAACCAAAGTCTTTATTAATAAATTTACTTTTTTCTTTTACAAAACTTTTTTCTAAACAACGTTAGCAGTTATAATGTGATTAACCTTCTGATCGTGTGTATCTTTAATACAAACATAAATATCGCGAAATTTAGGAAACTCGTGAAAAAGCAACGTATATAAAATTGCCCATGCGAAAAAACTGGTTCTGGTAAATACAATCCTGCCTTTTGAAGCATCTGTCCTTGATATTTATTAATGGTCATAGCGAAGGCTACTTTTATCGGGTAATTGTTTTCTCATCATTCGGAAAGACACGGTAGAATGCGAAGGGCGTGAGGTTAATACGAGTGGTATAAGCACAGTTTTATTGGAATGAATCAATTTAGCAGTGATTACATAGTCGCCTAAGTCAGTCACCACTAATTTTGTACCATTAATGATTAGCGTTAAGATTTTTAATTAACATAATAATAGCATTTTTCTTTAAAATCAATTTATGAGGCGGTAAGCCGGACGGATTTAGGGAATTCAAAAATTCCATAGGGTACAATTGAATGTTGTCAGTTTCATCGGGTTGAACAGAATCAGAACTGAGATAAACTTTGATAGACCTTCCCGTGTAATTTAACACAATACGGACCTCTGTCAGGAATATTAACCGTGTTTTCTTGAACTGAAACAAATGCCAGAGCATTGTTAAATTTTCTAATATTTTCTAGGTAGTTTTCAGTATAGACATCATTTTGCTCTATAAGGTTTTGAAGCTATTCACAAACTTTAATGAGCTCTAACTCAATCTTTCCTTTGTGGCAACATATGTTCGATGAAAATTGTTAATAAACTCCTGTGTGAATAATTTTGCAGCGCAATGTGCGCATTTTTTGTCCATATATGTGTTTTTGTTGCACTTCATTATCTTTAGGAAAAAGACGGGCAGAACAATATGTTTTTGGAAGATTATACAATTATCTATTTGCACTAATATGTTGATGGAGGTTAAGTAGGTAAGAGTGCCTGTGATTGCGCTGATCTCTTTTTTTCTGAAGGTGAAGTTGTCTTTGTTCATCGCTTCTGGAATTTCTCCTTCTGCGATCTCTGACAGGTTCTAACGGTGTGGTATACCCTCTGGTTCGAGGTCTTCCTCTTGGTCTACCGATTGTGTCCTTCGGCATTGTACGTGAGTTTATAAAAATAATTCATAATAATTTATAACAATGACCTGAAATACAGAAGATAGAAATTAATGTCTACTTAACATTTACCGTGCAAATCAAGGATATTAAAAATTGGAGTAATTACCTGATTTAATTTATTGCATTGATTTACGAATAAAAGTTGATTTAATCTGTGTATTTATTTATTCACTATATTATTTAGTTAATAGATGACACTTGCGCTGTAATGTTAGTTGATTAGATTGATAACAGATGGCGCCACTTAGGGTTAACGTTAAATTGGTTTAATTCGTTTTTTTTTTTTTATGAAAACATTAATTTAAAAAAGATGTGACTATTTTTCGTCGATAGCGAGGAACATTAGCTTTAAAATGACGTTTGATTCATTAATTTTGATAAAGAATTAAAAAAGATATGGCACTGCCACAAAAAAAAACACCTTTTAGAAATAATATATATATTCATTGATTGATTATAAAAACTATAACAATAGCCAAACGAAAAAAAAAAAAAAAAAAAAAAAAACAGTTTCGGATATCATGGATTTATATAATTATGACTTTATTAACATTTAATAACCATAAAGTGAACTAAACAAAATATTAAATACACAATTCCCGGACAATAATCCATTATTAAATATTTAGATTCATTTAAAAATTTTTTAAATATCGAATTTTTTATATGAGAAATATTTACCGATTTTACGAGGGTCGGCTGAAAAGTAATGCGCACATGCTTGTAGAACGCGAACGAAATGAGCTACAGAAGCGTGCCTGGTGACATTCGTAAGTGACATTCCTCCTTTATACATATGCGCAGTTTGAAGTCCTTGCGTGTCCATCCAGTGTGCTGTGAGCAGCGTAAATATGGAGACGTATTTTAGTGTTATGTCGACGAGAGTTAAACAACTGAAAAAGTGACTGAAATTTATCGTCGTTTAAAGGATGTTTATGGTGACGTTGATAGGTCTACTGTCAATCGATGGGTTATTGAAATTACCGTGATTTCGAGCCTGGAAAAGCCATAATTGTTGATGAAACGTGCAGCGGACGTCCGATCCCGGCCACAGAGGATAAGCATCGCGAACTTGTTGATGATTTGATTCAAAATGATCGGCGAATCATTCAACAGCGTATCGCAAATCATGTTGGAACATCCAAAGAACATGTCGGCTTCATTATTGAACAATTGGAATACGGCAAAAAACTGTGGACGATGGGGGTACCGCGCTGTTTAACAACAGACAAGAACAAACAGCGCCAATGAGAAAGCAGAAGTTTGAACCGATTCCACATCCTCCTTATTCCCCCGATCTTGCGCCTTGCGATTTTTATCTTTTTCCTCTACTGAAGAGAAATCTCAAGGGTAACCATTACACCTCGGGTGATGAAATGAAAACACCTATGAATTCTTAGATTCGAGAAAAGTCGGAAGAACTTTTCAGTGACCGAATGAAAAAACTTGTTACACGTTGTTGGGAGAAATGTGTTAGTCTTAACGGTGACTATGTTAAAAAATAAATAAATGATTTTGAAGCTTATGTACTTTAATTTACTGTTCGCCCGATGATCTTGTTATTTCTTTTCGTTTGCATTCTACAAGCATGTGTGCGTTACTTTTCAGCCGACCCTCGTAATATTTTGTTTGCGTTTGTTTAGTTCACTTTACGTTATTAAATAAAGTCATGATTATGGATCTGTGATATCCGAAACTAGTCGGCTATTTTTATAATTTTTATAGTTATAATTTTAATTACAAATTTATTTTGTGTTTAAAAGTGTAATTTTCAATTTATTTTTTGTCGATAGCAACATTACAGGAAACAAAAAACCTACTTATTGTGTCCTCCATTAATATATTAAGTAAAACGAGTCTGATAAATTATGAAATTAACTTTTCATAATCCACTTTCTAATGAATCCAAAAAAGAAATAATATTAAAGGGCAGTTCCTTCCTCTGGTAATCTCTTTAGTTTCTCAGATAGAACAAATATTTCTGAGCCGTGCCTTCAATTTAAGCGCCTTAACTACTGTCAGACTACCGCGCTACCCACATTAAACATGGCCAAATATAATTATATGAAATTCGGATTTATAAAGAGAAAAATGAGTCGAGCGATCCGGATGAGCTTACGAACGATAGGGAAACAAGAAGTACATGTTCAGAGGTAGGTTTTCCGTTTCAATTTGGGTTTTCCATGATTTCTGATTCTTATTTTATTGTTATTGTCGATCGCAATTTTCGCTCCGTTCTTCAGTTTGCTTCTGATGATGGCCAGTGTGTAAGCTGGTCGAAACGTTAAGCGAATAAATATCTTTTTAAAAACACAGTTGTTTCCGATGAATTATTTATCATGAGTAATCACTGTGAAAGCTTTAAATATTTAAGAAGTAGTAGCTAAAATTAGTTTTTACACTGCGAATGTGTACTCATATACGGTAACGCAACGTTATAATAAATCACGGTTTTTCAATGAGACGAAACGAACTTTCATTCGTTATTTAATAAAACTAAAGGTCGATCCACACTACTCCGTGTTCGCATACTCCGCTACACTCGTAAATAGTGTGCACGTAGAATACAAGTCACGAGTTGATACACAAACCGCTAACTTGTAAGTCTCAGGAGATTCCTTCCTCGTACAGGGGGGAAAAAAAAACCAGATAATATCCATGACGCGTCAGATATATAAATAGAATGGAATTTCATTTGGGTACACAGTCTGATCCTTATTAATGTTGTAAAGGCGATATTTTGCGTTTAGTTCAGTTTTAAATACTTATTTCGATTTTCACTAGAGATTTCATCGTGCTTCGAAATACGCTACACTCGTTATAGTGATTTTAAATTTATTTACTGAAATGTTTACTCGCGAATAATATTGCGTAAAAAATGAATCGAGTAATAAAAGTTTGAAAATAGAACTGCGCACGCACTGCAGAAAGTTTTTTTTGGACCAGACAAAATTACAGTTTTAAATGTAACGTATATATGTACATACATAAATATTGGAATTGGTACGGAAATACATTACTAAATTTTTTGCAAAATAACGAATTCATTTAAAGCTGCTGAAAAAACAAATTTTCATTGAAAATCACAATGCATGTAACTGCTCTAACGGAACTGGAAAAAGGCTCCCCCTTTTTGCCTGAAATATAAATTTACCGAAATCTAAAGTACATATTTTATAAACAATAATATAGCAGATTATTTCTCACATTATATTATATAATAGCGAAAATTTTAAAAATGCGCGTATTTCAAATAATTATAAAGTTGTATTTGTGTCTTCCTGCCTAACACAATCTGTGTACGTAACGGATGCAATCTGTTTTTCTGTACGAGGAAGGGCTCGCTGTCCTGCTCGCTATGTACGAGTTTAGTCAACCGAGCAGTGTGGACGACAAAAGCCTTATTTTTTTTTTGCTTGCAATCGTACTACACCGATAATCTGACTATACTTGACTAAGCAATATTACTCTGCTAACCGCTAAACTACTACTATTCTTTTCCTTTTTCCACTGATTTCGCTGCACTATTTATGTCGCTTAATAAAAAAATTCATCTTTTTTTCCCGGTTTTTTGCGTCTGCAATAGAGTGGGCAGTTGATTTTTTGATAAAAAGTATTCATAAAAAGCACTCAGCTTTACGGACTGCTTTCCGCTCGTCATTTTAAGCGGGGAAAAAAAATAAAAATGAAACACGTGCGACTACAGTCTATAAGTGGCTACTACGAGTAGATAAACGGAGAGACTGTTGTAGGGAGTGGGAACACTGTTTGACAACATAGAGGGGTACAGAAAAGATCGTTCCAGTAAAAGTGACGAGCATTCGTACATTATGTGATCAGGATTACGTACAAAGTGACTGTTGGAAGAGAGGACCATATGGAGATGGCGTGAGAGAGAACCGGAAAAACGACGAGACGAAGCAAACTATGCTCAAAGTGCAGGCGGCACACCGCAGAGATACTAGAGCGACGCATCATAGAAGGGAAGTCAAGAAACCAGGAATGGCAAAAAAAAGCGAAAGGGCGAATGAACAAGTAAAAAAAATCCGGGGTTAGAGAATGAGAAGGAGTAGGATAAGCTTTAAACAGAACGGTTTTTTTCTCTTTTTCCCGAATTTTTCTTTTGTTTTTTTTTATTTTTTTTCATTGAGCAAAATGGAACACGTGAGAGTAAACGAACATTTAAAAAAAAGACACAGAAAATTTTAAAAACTAGATCAATAATCATTGTAGAGGACAATGGCTATTTCGGAAACAAATGACGATTAGTGCGATAGAGTTGCAAAGGTATTTTACGCTCTATTATCTTCATTTCTTCCGGTCGTCTGTTTCGCAATTATTTAGTTATTCCCGACTCCATGAGTACTCTTCAAGCGATCAGCTATCCTCTTCTTGATAGCTCTTCCGATTTCATTGTTCTTATAAGACATATCCATTTTCTTCCTTCTCGCCATTCTGTCCGGGTAGATTTGCTGTAGGTTTCCAGCACCCGCATGGACATTAAAGGTAATGAGATGGCGGATTCCTTAACTCGGGTTGCTCTGCTCCTTCCTGTTACTTTTTCTAAAAAAATTCCATTCTCTAACCTGAATTCCCTATGTAAAAAGTTTCATTTCAAACTTTGGTCACATGTTTACCCTTGCACCTTTCGTAACAATCAATCTTTTTATCTATCTGTACAACCTAATCTTCTTTCTGACACCTGATTCTTTGAGTTTCTTTCACTTTCTCGTTCTGTTGTCATTTCCATAATTCGCTTGCGTTTTGGCTTTGCCTTCCTCTCTCATTTTCGCTATTTGTTCCCTTTTCAAATTCTCAATGAAGCGCGGTTTGTGACCCCCAAATCACACATCTTTTTTCAATGTCCATTTCTTTCTGCCGAACGTTGTATTTTATATTCTTGTTCACCGAAACTGAACCTACACCTTATTGTTGTGCATCTTATATTTTGTCCTTTCCCTCGCCAACCATTACTTCATATCCATCAGTTCCTTTATATTGTCCGTATCTGACCGAATCTAATATTTAAAATTTAAATGACGGCTCTTTTTCTTCTTGCTGTTCCCGTGTGTAGGTCCTTGGCTGGCGTGACCAAATAGAGGCACGGAGGAGAGCTGCGAAGTGATAGACATCTGACTAAAGTCTAGAATGAAATTTTTTACAAGCGATAAAACATCGTAAACTAGAAAATTTCCAACACAACGGTCCGAGAAAATAACGGTCGTGCTGAAGAATCTGTTTCAAAAGGATAAACAACATGGACTAAATGGTGCGAAAGAAAATCACGGATAAGAACGTGGAGGGAATTCACAGGGAGAGTGTATAAAAGTGATTAGTTGAATGGCACTTTTGGAATTCGAGATAATTAGATTAAAATCAAAGGTTAGAGCAAATAAAGAACACAGCGCGAGAATTGATAGAGCTATTCGGCCAGTTGAAAAGAAACTACCTGTCACTTTTCTGTTGGAGCGCGAACACTTCAAAGAAACTCAGAATGGTGTAGGCGTAGATTTGTGTGTGAATGTGGCGAGCGGGTAGTTTCGGCGGAGCGCCTAGCATTCGAAGGGACAACTTGTCTATCGTGATTTTGTAACGCACTGTCTGCTTCGAATTGTTTCAAATCCTACATCTAACGGTTGTCCTTCACTGTATCCTCGCCAGCTTCGACGCAAAACGATTTACAGCATATTCTATCGCTATTTTTGGTGGTTGTTTTTTTTTTTTTTTTTGCTTACAGCTAGGATTGTATTCTCGTTCGCAAATCTATAGAAATTTAGAGAAGGAGAAAAGCACGTCTACCACTGGGAACATACATTAACCACAGCGATAGTAGTTGTCTAGTGGTTCTTGAGATTACGATTATTATTATTATTATTTTTAATAATTTACTTATATATTTCCCTTTTGTTTAAGATGCACTTTTTTTTTTTTTAATACGTTTAATCAAATGAGAAACACGAATAATTTTTAATCTTGCTAGATGATTGAATTCAGCGCGAAGAAGTGTAATTTCGAGTAAGAGAAAATTAATTAGAATTATTTTCAATCTCAAACTGAAAGCGAATTTGAAAGAGAACCCTATACGTCATTTTCGAACTGACAATAGTTCAGCCTATTCACCTAGCAAGAAAGAACCCCAAATGAACTGTATTTGTTCAGGCCAATAAAAAAAAAAAAAAAAAAAACAAAAAAAACCCATATATGTATAAGACTAGATGAACAAGCCTGGCAGGCAAAACTAAATCTGTTGCATAGATCGGATCCTAATTTTGTACAGCGTTTGGTAATTAAACACAGAAACCATGATCATTATTACAGCGACACCAGCTGGCAGTTCGGAAATTTGTATTTATACATTTTAATTATTTATTTTCCTATTTACGTATATATACTTCCGTCGTGCGGAGAAGCTATTGAAATTTAGTTTTATTATTTTTTGAGATTATTACGCATACAAAATTATATTTTAGTCTACATTTATTTATTTGATTCACGGAAATCAGTGAAGAGTATTTTATTACAAAATCATATAATTTTTTAAATGCAACGGTAAAAACAATTCTGCGTTGAAATCGGTAATGCTGTATTTTACAGAATTAAAGTTCAATGTATACAACAAATTTAGTCATGCGCTCGGTTGAGGTAAGTAAAGAACAAACGTGCTAATCAGAAGAGCGCTAGAACAAGCTATGCAGTGGCAAATGAGACGTAATACAATTATCATACAATCGTATGACCGATTATAAACGTATTATTAGCGAAATTTAAAAATTTAACAACTCATTTTCTCTCAAAGTTCATAATATAACTTAGTTGACTGGAAAGCCTACATTTATTTTTACTTTTCGATATCAGTATTAACGTTTTTTTTTTAAATAAACCGGAGTGTGAGGATTTCCATACGATGGCGCCTACCTAGGAGCACCATATACGATAATGCAGACCGCTAATTCGCACAAAAGCTAATACGGCTACAACTGTGGGACAAGCATATATTTCACAGTATTTTGATAATGAAACTTGCGGTAATGTACAAGGATCGCGGTGCCGTAAAGGAGGGCCATCCGGGAATTAAATGAGGGCTAAATGGGTGCCTACAAAATGGACAGACATTTGCAGGTGGCTGACCCATGATGATACATCCGTACGAGAGGACTGTGTGATCCATTCGGAGACGATCCAAGACAGAAAAGTCTCTACGAGAAACTCTGTTTTAATAATGATCAGTTATTGTCAAGCACTCTCTGCGCGCCTCTTTAAATATCGATGGTGAGACAGCTACCGTGGTTTGTTAGGCAGCGATGTTTCGTTCTGGTAGAACCTGGTTCGAATCTCATTGTCGCACATCGAAACTTCCAAAAAGTGGCATAGTCGACATGGCCGAAAAAAACCAAAAAGAAATATCGATGATGACACCGTTATTTTATTTGATTAAATCTCAAGATTTAACTGTTCCTCCTACTTTATTTTTTTTTGCTGAACGAAAGTCGGTGATTCCTGTACCGAAAAAGAAAAGGATACTTTGATATAAAAATGCAATTTAAAAGTTGGAAGAGGAAAAAGTAAATTTTAAGCTAGGAAAATAAATAACTTCCGAATAATACATAGCAAAACACAATTAAAAATTGTATACACTGTAAAGCGTTCTTCTACCTACGCTTATTTCATTAATAATTTTCTTCTATAACACCAGTTGCAGTGATACTCTATTCATTACGATGAATATGACCGTAGCAGTTTAGTTTACGTTTTTGAATAGTCAGCAATAATTCTCTCGCTAAGTAGAATGTCAAAAAAAAGAGAATTATTGCTGACTATTCAAGAAAGTAAGCTAAACCACTACGGTCATGTTCATCGTAATGAAAAGAGTATCACTGCAACTGGTGTTGTAGGAAAAAATTTTCGGTAAAAGAAACGTAAGTAGACGAGAGCTACAATGGGAAACAACAGACCTACTCCGATGGAGGTTCACGAGAGGACTTACATAATGCTGCCATTGACAAATGAAGATGGAGCCTTGCTGATCGCCAAACTTCGCTCGAGACAGCGTAGATAAGAAGATACAACATACTAGTAGTGATTCGAGTTCAGCCCATCAAAAAATTAAAGCAATAACCTCACCAGCTCAATAGTGTTAGTAGAAAATCTTTTCCAATCACTCGAGAAGCTATTCGCTGCTTATTTAAATCTGCACACCCACATAATATATATATAACATTTCGTATCCCTAGTCGCAGCATTCGCGCGATCCCGAGAACTTATTATTATTGGTAGATTTAACGTACGTGCAAATATGAATAATATTCGTGTCTGTTCCAAATGAAATCGCAGTTTTAACTAGAAAATATTCCGATTTATTTCAGGAAGACTTCTTTTTTCTTTACAGACGCGTAATCACTCACGCCCAGAGAAAATGACTTTCCTAAACAAATTTTTACAGCCGCCTAAACAACCGAGAAAAGTCCCTTACTTAGTAGCAGTCCACTTGTCCTAGTCCCGTTAATCGGAAAAGGTTACACATTACTTCGATGTGTGAATATGTAAAATTATTTTAAAAAATTCGCTAAAATACGTGGCCTTCGCTAATAAAATCTTATACTAATAAACTCTAGATTATCAATGTTGTTAATTATAGCGGGTATTCAAATAGAAAGAGAATAAGGACTAATTTGAAATCCCCTAGCGCGATTTACAAATTCGTCACGCTGATGAAAACGTTACTCACATTACAGTCCATAACTTCGGACTAATGATTCTTTTTGTTTTTTCGAAAGTGGTACCAATCGGTGGTGGTCCCCCCTAAGGGTAACCGGTAAGTGTTAATTGAGTAGTCATCACATAGCGTTAAGAAATGTATATCTTTCTTCACTTAATATAGGCAGACACGGAAATTGGCCAAAAAACTTAGAAAATAAGGAAAATTTGAACAGTCAAAATTCCGGAAAATTAAACAAGTGACGGACGCGGCTAACTTAGAGTGTAACCAATATTTCCATGGAAATGTGCATTGGAATAACGAACTTGAAAGCACGATTTTTAAGCTCATTCAAATATTACCCCTGCTGAAACTCTCTGTATAGGCTACAGAAGATAGATTTTTAGTTGGTCTATCATCACTTTGTCTCTTAAAAATAAAAATTACTTTTTTTACTTTTTAGTGTATTTTTCTTTTCTTTTTTTTTTCGATTTTTAGAGTAGCTTTTGAAGACGGTATGTTATTTTTTTTTTATTTTTTTTTTGAAGAACACACATCATTTTACATGTTTGCACGTAAGAAATTAACCGCGCTAATGCGACATAATTTAAAAGAGTAGAATAAAGGTCGTCTCTGTCGCATGTACAAAAGTCCCGGTTCTAATAACAGTATTTTCTATCCGCGCTTAAGTCTCCCGACATGTCAACAAATATCCTCCCGTTTGTGATCTTCAATTCGACATAAAGTTCGTCGCTCTTTCGGGACATCGGTGTCCGTATTTGTTTTCCAAATTTTTCCACGAGCGATGCCGATTAAATTATGCACGGGACCTCATTATTTACACCGTCAGCATAGTCACTGAACTATATTATTACCTTCACTCTGCTGCATGCAGCCTACACTCTAGATGAACATTACATATTCTCTTAGTAATAGTAGTATCTGCTGAGTTCACTTGACAATATCGAATTTTTAACCGGCAACTATTCTAGGCACGCTTAGTGCTGCTTATTAAAATTCGAGCAGTTATTAAAGGCGAACGATGAATTAAGAATTGCGCGTAATAATCAAATGTCGAAGATTTCATTATCCGGTGAAGTGCACTTTTGGCGCTACGTGACCAAATTTAAATTCCTAGTCTGATATAACAATGGCGAGTTAACGAACGATATACCGGCAAAATTTCGTTCATTCACGAAAGTTGCGTTATTCGTTCTTTTACGGTTCCCCGAACTTTTTACTAGACCGTGTGTCTGTTCTATTCATCAGAAAAGGGGAAGAAAAAACCATCTTTATTCTCTTTTTAAACACATGTAAAATAACATAGAATAATGAGTTAATTGCCGAGATAGATTGCGCTAAATAATTAAAGTTCTCGCCGATCACCCTATGCGGCAGTTCCAATTTTTCTCCCAGTTCCGGCGAAACTTTAGAATTTACCTCAAAAACTTTTGAAGTTATCATTATTATTATTATTATTATTATTTTGAATCCGCGTTACACAACCATTCGAATTTGTTTAACCATTTTAAAGTGTGCACTTAAAATTAAATATTAAAAACAAGTACAAATCGATGGAATTACCGTACAGCAGTACCAGTACTCATCAGAGATAAACAATTGTAAATGATCGAATTTGACTAAAAACCGGAATTGGCACTTGTCTACTAGCGATAAAGTAAACGAAAAATTAAATTAGCATTCACCTATTCTCCTTTATATATAATAAATAAAATAGATGGCGCATATCGGATAATGAGCACATTTTCCATATCCCATTTCTCCTATTCAGAGCACCCATGTAAGTTCGCAATTAACTCAGATGATCTGAGATTCTTCTATAATATTCCGAAGGATATCCGATCCAACTTCACCGACGACTTTACAGCAGTCTACAGATATTCAGGTTTATTCATATCGTACAGAGTCCTTTTCAATTATGTATCTTATATTTATTAATAACAAACCGCTGCTGTTTTTAGGAAATATTATAATTAAATTTTACATAAATTACGACATGTTTCGGCAACAAAGTGTCGTAATCATTCAATATAAATTATATTGCATGATAATGGCACTTTGTTGCCGAAACATGTCGTAATTTATGTAAAATTTAATTATAATATTTCCTAAAAACAGCAGCGGTTTGTTATTAATAAATATAACGAAACAAGGAATCATTTAAATATTATCACTATCTATCTTATAGTGAACAGTGCTCGCTTATTCCGTGTCCGGATCCTCTACTATTCCGGTCAGTGGCGGATTAAGGATCTACGGGGCCCGGGACTAATCTTAAATGAGAGACTCCTCTTCAAAAAAAAAAAAATAGTGAAAAAATTCATCGTCATATATGTGGAAACAAACAAGCAAAAAAAAAGAACCTACTATACTGCGTAAGTATGAATGACTAATAAAATTAAAATTACGATCTCTTTAAAAAATCAACTTTCTTACCCTAACAAACTGAATACTACATAAATTGAATTTTAAAATACATACATATATACCTATATATATATATATATATGTTAATGTTCGTAATTTTTTGTTCATGACGTTATGTTTTCTTTTTCTATAAAAAATATTTATATATTATAGAAATTAAATATTGCGGGTAGCAAAAAAAAATCGTTTTTTTAATAAAAATAAAAACTCTATTTATGCTACTAAGGTTTTCAAGCTAATATACTCACGCGATGTTTTTGATCATGTCCTTTTCTTTATATAAATTAAACAAGCATGTTTAAAATTCCATAATTGTTTATATGATCAGAAAAAAGTAAATGAAACACGATATATGGTTTATTAAATTTTTCGAAACACAAATATATTTATAAAATCAGCAATCGTTAAAACTCGCTTTTATTTTAAATAATTGTTATACAATTCGAAATAAAACGTATTAACTTTCAATAAAAATAAAAAATAAATATTGTTAAAATTAAGAATATTTGAAATTGTAAAACGTTTTTACATAGAAAAATTGTCAACGATTTGCGTGGGATCAATGTTTGAACAGAGAATTGTGGTGTTATTAACTGATTTGTCGAATGTTTATTTATTATTCAATACGTACTTTAAAGGACTCGTTCATTTCACTTTTTCTTTTTAACACAATAAATTAGATTTATCGTAGAAAATTTCTATAAATATTCACTTTATGTAGCATTTAGTTTATTGAAAGAAAAAAAAAAGGGAAAGTTTTATAGAGAAAAAGTGTTTAATTTTATTAATGAACTCGTGTATTATTTTTTTATATACAAACATTAACTGAATTCTTTTTAAGATAAAAAACGTAAATTTAAAATCTTGCATTTTTACAGTATTGAGTATTTTGAGAATGGAAACTTCAATTTTATACGTGGAAAATTAAATTTTTCTCTATTCAAGAGCGTGCGGTCTCGGGCTTATAGCCGTAGCCTCCCTTTAAATCCGGCCCTGATTTCGGTAATAATACTTCAGAATATATGTATAATTTTAGTCTTTCATAAACTACACGAGGCAGAATTTTGCTTGCCTCAAAGACTAGAGCTACGATTTTTTAATTACAGCATTTTAGCTAGTTTTCGGATTTCCACACCTCATAATGCTGACAAAGCGGCTAAATTATCGCTGGCATCTTTTGTCAATTCAGAACCACCGGTGTACCTGTTGCTTTTCTACGCAATCTTCGAATAATATATTTAACTTCCGACCGGTCAAGTTTCCTGTGTCGCCTCTGTGTTGTGTATTTATCCGACGACCAGAGGACAAGAAATCGCTTGTCACGAATCGATTTCGTTACTTTCTTCGTAAGCAGTATAATAAGCTTTGCTTTTATGCAGCTCCAAAGTTTTTTTTTAAAATCACCAAGTCCTGATTTTCTTCTGTTCGAGTTACTTTCAAGAATTTTCCTTCAGGTTGTTTTAAATCGTCATCTATACTGGTTGGTTTATCATGTTTCGTCATCCTCAGTTTCGGACGTACATTGGTTACGTCAATAAAATAAGTCTTCACATTTTCAAAATGGGCTGTACCATCTTTGAGAGAGGTATAAGTAATCGATTTGGTTACGATCTTGCACGTATAATCACGGATAACGCTTAAACATGTATAGTCTCTATAGATGGTTTGTATTAGATACGAGACTGAAAAGGTCGCGATTGCCTTTATTTTTCCGCGTCTCCTAGAGCGCAATCACTTTTTGCTGAATAAAACGGAATTTTAAAACCGTCAGTTTCATAACCGCGTCTTATCTACTAAACGTATTATTAAAAACAATAATTTTCGGTTGCAAGAGATCTGCACAGGTCAGTAATTTTATACATTAGACCAAACCGATATTATTATCGATTTTTAGATTTATCACATTTGTAATTGCGATTTATCTACAATTAGGCGGGTGTAATTTTCGTTGTTTTAGAAGGACCGTTCCAAAGTGATGCGCTTCTCGTACCGGAAAATTGTCTGTTCGATCACGTTCACAACCAGTCACAATGTTGGCCACTGGATCACTGGAATCAAACGGCCTCTCAGTCTTGCCTAAATCGTTACATGACCCTGCACAGTTTCGCTATGCTATTGCCGTGTGGATTATCACTATTTTCCGGCGTTGAATTCGTATGCTGTCCGTACAAAGGTAAATCGAATAAGGCTTTTTCGTTTTCGTTTTGGGTATTTTTTCTTTTTTTTTTTTGCCTCACAAAACGGACCATTTAAACGCCATTTACCATTAAATCAGTTGTAAATATGTTGACTGATGAAAAATAAAAATTTTCGAATAATTTAAAAATAATCATTAGCTAACCCATTCACCATTGCTTATGGCATTACTTAAATGGACAACGACGTATCCAAGAGGTAGAACCTCCTATTACGATTTTTAAAAAGTATCTGTAACATCATAAAAAAGTCTAGTATGACACATAATTGCAGACTATTAACGTTACTGCTGTATAGGTTAATGTCACATATTGTTTAAGTTTATCGTATAATAAGTAAAATCAAGACCACACTACTACAAACAAGACCCCTGTGATCATGAAGCTTCGTCTTCAACACGCGTCGGGTAATTAAATATTAAATAACTGTTTATACATAGTAGTGTGGTTTCGATTTTACTTATTATACTATTAATATCATCTGCATCGGTGTTCTTTGAATTTCATTACTGCGTTTCATATTTTACCGTTATCATTAAACATTTACCCGATTATCACTAATTACCAAATTTTACTGTTTTGATGGTATTTAATAAAATTAATTGTTCGTTGCGGAATAGAGAGAAATAAATAATTACTATGTAGTACGGAGATGAATTTGTTGAATATTTTGGAGGATATTAACTTGAAAAATCTTACGAATGTCTACTTTTCCTAGAACTGATCCGAGTTTGAATAGTTTTACTTAGGTGAGTCAAAAGGAAGCTTTTGTAAATATTGTGAAGAATGAATACTTTGAAAATTTCATATAAATTTCAACAAAAAAAAAAACTGCGAATACAAAAAGTAAATCACAGAAATATTTACAGTTCCGACGACATCCGAAAATGTCGGTTGAGGTTGCAATATTAGCTTACGGTGCACGACACTTTCTCCTTTCTCATTGAATGCAAATTAGAAAAAGTTTCGCGCGAATAAAGTTACTTCAAAATTTCTATAAATTTCTTATACGTTCTCATGAAAAGAAAATCCTGCACAGCATAAAATTTTAAAAAGTGAATGGATTAAGTAATTTTTAAAAATAATCTTCCTTAATACTAGTAGTACAACGAATAAAACGATGAATGTGTAAAATATCATCTGTCGTTTCTTTCGCTGAATAACGTAATTTTTTTTTCAAAAATTTAAAAAAATTATTTGACTAGACATATACATAAATATATATATATATATATATATATATACATATATACATACAGCTTAGTAATTAAAATTTTCACTAAAGATTACTGGTTCGAGACTTTTCTCATCTCAGACTTAAGTCGCTCTCAAATTTACCCAACCTGAAATAATTGGGGATTAGAGAAATCTAGGAAAACAAAGGCACCTGTGAGAAAGGACCTCGTCAACGCCGTTGAGCTTAGTACGTTGTGAACCTTATCTTTACAATTCCCAGCGCATTGTCCAGAGTATGGGATTTACTTCATCGATTTCTTCTTTCTCTCCATATACATATATATATATATGTGTGTGTGTGTAGACTGATAAATATAAATAGATACGTGTTACATGTAACATTACAGATTACTACAATGACTACTGCAATAAAATTTGAAAAATTAATTACAACAGTATTTAAAAACTCGTTGATAAACAAAATATTACAAAACCATAAATCGAAAAATGTTAATATGAAGTTGCATTTATCGGCCTACATTTTATGCTGTTCAATGAAAAATCAATGAAACCATTAAATATTTCGTTGACTGTCTAGATTCATATTTTCGACTTTACACAGTTAATGTACGAGGAAAGTCGATAATTTTGTTATTATCACTAAATTTCAATGAAAAACTTAGTCTATCAGGAACCATACGAGAATGGAACATACTCGCAATTAAACAGACTATTTGGTCACTATTTGAAACTTGTACCTTCAATGACATTCAGTCGACATGAATTTTTTAGTCAAAAATAAGGAGAGAGGAGAATCTGAAGTTACTTAAACCAATTTGCTGCCAATTGAAAATACCATCGAAACATCTTGAATATTACCTCACGTGTAGTATTTAGATTAGTGACTTATTATCACATGCGACATTCGACCATTTGTTTGACTGAAGTCCACTTTGACAAGGATGTTCAAATTAGCAAAAAAAATAGAACGGACTGCATCGGTAGATCAAAACTATTGAATAGATTGCAACCAAAAAACGTATCACATTTTAATCGAAAAAAAAAAAATACACACATAATATATATATATATATATATATATATATATATATATATATATATTTATGCGTGTAGCCTTTAGTTGTAATGAGTGAAATTAAGAGATCGTGTGCTACAACTGCGGTAATAGTAACCTTAAATAGAGAACTTACCTCGTTCGCACGGTGATAAAAATACTCATATGTGTTTTTTGGGATCTGCAGTTGCACGGAAGTTATCAACAAATACGAATAGCGAACGAAAATTGACTCGATTTTACTATATCATGATGACCAATTTTGACCTTTCATGTTGACGATGAACCAATGTTATATTCGAACTGGATTCTGTACGTAAGCGAACGTGGCGTCGCGATAGCCTAGTGACATGAACTTTTGATTATTAAGATAGTGGTCAATGCCTGAATGCTACGCGGTCCAAATTGGAATGTAAATCAAATACCAGCAAAGAAGGAAGTAACACTGATTCGCCTAAGCTGTAGCCAATTGGCTTAGGAGGGGTTAATGTGCGAAAGTACGCGGTGCTCTGAAGTTCAGCAGATGGCGAATGTAGATGTTTAACTTCGAAAAATAATATCGGAAAATTGAATTAATCATTGAATAGACATTATAGCCGTTTCATTTCATAACCTACCGAAATATTTTGAACTTCCGTTCTATTTTCATTACCGAATCCATAGCTATTTTCCGTGCTCCTCGCTACCTTCCTTCCACACTAATGATATCGACAAATTTCGGTCAGCTTTCGACTGGAAAAATATCTTCTACAGTCGATTACCTTTTCCGTTAGCGTTCCGCATCGCAATATTTCCTATTCGAATACTTATCTATCATCCAGCTGAATCCGAATTGATTTTTCGCGGATTCTTAGTCATTCCGGCATTGAAGATTAAATTCGCTGGCGAGATTTTCCGTCAAGCAGTTTTGAAAATTTGCTTTTTCTGCTGTAATATTAACTTTCTGTTCGAGAGAATTTTCATTTTAACCTCGCGATAATTTGCTTATTTCTTTCTAATCTTCGGTTCTCTATTTGTGTCATCTCGGCCCGCTGATCTTCCTGTTGCCCTATCTTAATTGTTAATTTTCTTCACTTAGATGTGATTCAGATTAGGCCATGCTGATCATATTTACTTCGGAAACGTTGTTGAACGGTTTCGATTAAGTTCTTTCATTTTTTAATTTTTAAACCTTGCATTTCCTGCTCACTTGATAACCGAGGGTCCGCTCTATTATTTCACTTCTTTGTCCATCTATCTTTCACTGGATTTTTTTTTAACTTCCGCGATCTTTTTTTTTTTTTTTTTTTTTTTAATAGTACAATTTTTATTGAAACAATAGCAGCGGAGGAGCCGTGTCTGGAAACATGAAGAGAAAACGTTCGAATAAATGTAAAAGCAAGAAAAAATCTTAGACGCTGTATAATCCGCATTACAATAACGTTGCAGCGAAATATCTATTAATTTTTCCGCCTTGAATTTTAGGCGAATATATGTATGTATTTTCTTCACCTAGCCATTCTGTAACTAGAAAATTTCAACCCATACACATTCCGAAGTAAAAGCGTAACATCAACGCACGAAACTACATATATAACCGATGATAAATTATTATTTAGCAACATAGTCGGTACGCTCTTGGTTAATACGCGTTCTGTACACTAGCTTCGAGTATAATTGTTGATATTATAACCAAGCACTGGCTATATACTCCGTGTTTAGGTAAATCGGCTGCGAAAGACTACAACACGGCGCAGTCATCGGACACCACATCCGTTCAGACGGCCAGTCTACCTGACGACGGCAATTCACGTTCGTCAAACATCGACAACGACAACGACGAAGACGATAGCAACGATTACGGTAACGGCAGTTACAGCAACAACGACGATGCTTTGGGAAGCGACGTTTACAGCGATACCGAGGAAACCAGCTCCGGGCCCAGTAGTACTGGTCAACAGCAGAAAGAACCGCAAAATCGACAGTCACCGGCCAATGTAAAAAAGTCGTTGGCAATGCAGGCGCCGAAAATGTTACCAGACGGTGCAATCGATTCGGTTTCGGTGCAAAGTTCAACAGACGGGAAACCGTCGTCGGCTACCGATCAAACGACTACCGTTAATCCGTATTTTACTCATTTCAATCCGCACGAGGAACACAAAGCTTACAAGAAAGCTCGGAAACAGTTACAGGAAGCTCACCGCGAAAAAGTAACTAAAGTGAGTTAGTTCGACCGTTTTTTATCGATATACAGGCAACGCGTGCGATACAAAGGAAATCGACTCTATTAAATTACATTCGTTAATATATTCGCGTTTTCTGTTTCTAAGGCATAATATGAAAAATGCCCTACCTCGAACGACTCTTGTTATTAAAATGAAATTATTTATAATAACCGATTTAATCGTTCGAAAAGTTAACGATCTTTTTTAACTTCGCAATAATTTGCAATTATTACATCTATGTCTCTATTAGGATCTGCGTATTAATGATTTTCATTTTTTCCCCTTTAATATGCCAAATACGCGGTGGTATACGTGTACAAAGTAAAAAATGTTTACAAACTAAAGCGTAGCTAGAGGATTGACATAAAGGCGAAGATAATTTTCAAAAAACCGTTATTTATCAAATAAACAACAACAGCCCTTTGTTACACTAATTTCACCGAAAATCGCTGCGCGACAGTTCCGGTTATGTGTAGTAACACCTGTTCTCTCGATGATTGTTTCCAAAAAAAAAAAAATTACTTTCTTTTATTAAAAATCATATAAAAACGTGTATTACAGAAATGATATTTTAAAAATATTAAAAATATCATTTCTGTAATACACGTTTTTATATGATTTTTAATATAGTAATAACAGAAAACGGACAATATTATTTATTTTCTTTTACATTATTTTTTTTTTTTTTTAATGGAAGTATCAATATGCGACAATAGGATTCGAACCAGGTCTTAGTAGTCGAACGAAACATCACCGTCTAACCGACTACGTTGCGGCAACGACGACGGTCGCTGTCGTGTAGGCGGCTTGAGAGAACAGATACAACACTTTTTGTTCAATCATCGGTGCTATGTGAAATTCTCCCGATTTTGTGTAATACGCAGATATTTTATATAACCGAAATTCGAAACGCCGTGCAAAAAAATATTAATGTCAACATCCAGTAAAAACAGAAGAGGTCAGGGATGTCGGAGTTGATATTTTAAATTAACATGTAACCGAATAAGTAAACTGAAAATTTTTAAGCAGTTTTGTTTTACCTAAAAAATTGCATACTGACGGCAGTTTAAGAGACTTTAATATAGAAAACTGTTAATTAAAACAAAATAACAAGTACACACGTAATTACTATATAAAAATTCTCATGTTTGTATAAGTGAAATATTTTTCGTGTTACCGACTTCGTACTGAATGCAAAACATTTCGAATCAATAGAGTTATAAAGATCGACAATTTTATCAGATTTAATTTTTGAATCTTTCCGGAGCTTAAATAATTAAAAATAAATCCCTATATTAAATACACTCGTCGATATCATCAAAAAACAATAATAACATTAACCACGATCACCGCGTACTTTATTGATTACACAATTTAGTAAACTATCATTATATATTTATGTGACGATAAACTTAGCCCGGTGGCAGAGTTATCAGACACAGCATAGCTACATCGCGCACACTTAACATTACATTTGAAATAATGTTACGGTTTAGAGTGTAAGTATGTGTTGAAAGTGGCCAAATGGCTTAGATGCCGGTTCAAAAACAAAAACAAAAGAAATAACGACGATATTTTGTTATATTATTAATTAGAGACCATTAGACACAAGGATGTCTTTGCGGTTATGCAAAATGTTCTTTAAGACTGTTCTGTCTCTTCTCCGCTTACATTTAGTTTGCATTCTAGTGTAAAAATGTAAAAATGATATTAGAAAGTAAAATGTTATTTTTCACGTTCTACCTTTTTTATGCTTTTTTTTATCGCTCGTTTTATGTTTTTTTATTTACTTTTTAATACTCAAATTTTCTATTTCGACTCTTGTCGTACACGTTTTGTAGACGATTCATCATCGTTCTTTGCTAATCGGTAATTTCTTCACAACATACCCTATTTGCACTCACTGAGAGAGGGCCCCTCTTATTTATATCTCACTAGCGATTATTAATTTTACACGCAACATCACTACGTAGAAATTAAAAATTACCAGTAATATCTGAAAATTCTTTGTGTGAAACACCGTTGAATTCGTCTAACGCCATTTTTACTACTATCGAATCGGGCAAAATTTCCTTTTAAACTTTTCTACGTTACATTCGAAGTATTTCATTTATATTCAACGAGCGTTCTTTATCAAAGTTGACACGCTATAAAATTTAAGCTACAACTTATTAAAAATGTTAGACACTATTCTTAAATTCTTAAAACTCTTTTCTTTTTGCTTATTGTCTGTTATGATTTATCACTTTTTTCCCCCAGCGCATAGGTTTACCCACAAACGTGTGCCTTCTCATTATTTCTTACTTTTAAACCATCACTGAATTTTTTAAACGCTTATTCTTAATCCTCTAAACCCATATTCTCTGAAAGTGTTTCAAACTTTTTTTTTTTTTTTTTCAATTATTTTTCACCGACTATTCTCAGATTTGTGCCCGATTTATAAGTTCGCGTTCCAGGATCGCGACTATAAAAACATCATTACGCGGCTTCGCATAGAGCAGTTGCGTGCGATAAATCGCGAAACAAAATGATCATCCCGGTGCGAGTTTCGAAAGATATTGTCAAAAGTTACTTAACCGTTAGTTTTCGCATCAGCACTAGTTCAAATTAATTCCGACACAACTACGCACCCTGAGCAAAATCAGCGAGCAATGTGTATCGATTAACCTTCATTCTACTCTTTGGCAGCGGAAAAGTAAAGAGACACATTAAAAACGAAGATTATGTAATCGTTTCCCAGATAGAGAATCACATCGAAATCCTTAAGGAGCTCTACATATGTCACACATTGCAGCTAGTAAATGTCAGAACACGACAATGATATCTGCACGTCTGACAATCTCGGTCTATCACGGAACGGAGAATCTTGGCATTATACAGAAAATCGAAAAAAATCTTTCTAATCTGTAAAAGAAAACTGATGACCTTTTTCTAGGGACCGATTTCATAGCCACGAAAATGCCGGCCAAGTAAAGCGCAACAGTTTTTCTAGTGTACCGGCAATTTCTTATGATCATGACTACGATCCCTATCGAACTGTTTTTAGTAAATGACTTTTTCGTCATCGCAAAAAAATTTCTAATTTTCTCTCTCTTACCAAGGCGAGCCCTCTGTATTTCTTCATCACCTAACGTTACTTTCAGTCTTTCGCATTTTCATTCTGAATATCGCATTTTCCTTTTCATTATTTCACTTCGCATCTTCCATTTACTACGCCGAATTGAAATAATTTAAATTCGCGAATTTTCTCTCCAATAGGTTTAAAATAAAAATACGCGACACAGAATGCGCACGCTTTATACTTTACGCGAACAACTATTATTATTATTATAATAATTATTATTATTATTATTATTATTATTATTATTATTATTATTATTATAATTATTATTATTATTATTATTATTATTATTATTATTATTATTATTATTATTATTATTATTATTATTATTATTATTATTATTATAATTATTATTATTATTATTATTATTATTATTATTATTATTATTATTATTATTATTATTATTATTATTATTATTATTATTATTATTATTATTATTATTATTATTATTATTATTATTATTATTATTATTATTATTATTATTATTATTATTATTATTATTATTATTATTATTATTATTATTATTATTATTATTATTATTATTATTATTATTATTATTATTATTATTATTATTATTATTATTATTATTATTATTATTATTATTATTATTATTATTATTATTATTATTATTATTATTATTATTATTATTATTATTATTATTATTATTATTATTATTATTATTATTATTATTATTATTATTATATGTATACCGCGTTTACATAAAATTATTTTTATCCGTGCTAAAATGTAATGAAATCCTTTCTTACCTTTAAGGTGATGAAGGATTGGGCCGACTTAGAAGATCGTTATCAAGAAATGAGGGCGAAAGATTTAGACGCCGCTGAAGATTTCAAACAACGAATGACTTTAAAGTTCCAGCAATCCGTTCAGTTACTGGAAGAAGAAGAAAAAGCGAGTATCCAGCAACTGATAGCTATGCACCAACAGCGCATCAATGCCCACATTCAACAACAGAAAAAAGAAGCCATGAATTGTTTCACAAGAACTTTTAACGAAAATCCTCCAACGGTAAGTCGGCGGAATATTTCGCTTTTAAAATTTCGTAAACTTCGGAAAAATTCGTAAGCATTTTAAAATTACGGAAAACGAACATGATATAACCGGTTTTCTAGCTAAGCTATCCACAGTTGGAAATTTTTTTCATTTAAACAGGCTGCCCCCCATTTATTCATTAAGACTTTGTTACCGTTATACATTACGCGTTAGCCTCTTTGCTGATTTCTGCGTCGTAGATAATAATAACTATCATGGCCTATTCCACGATAATCGCCGAATCCATTGAAGCTGTACTGACCACCGTATTTTTAATTAAAAGAAAAGAAAAAAAATGTATGTTCTAATAAAGGATTTTGTTGATTATTAGCCGCGTAAAGTTCAAAAATGCTTACAAAAATTACTGAGATCGCTGTATAAAGATCGCCACCATACGATAACGCACTACCGACATTTGATGAGCGTCCAGCCGGAGCAAGCTGAACGAGAAAAGACCGTTACGATGGAGCATTTAAACGACATCAGTAATATGATGAACCAATCGCTGCACATGTTAGATCGGTAAGAGAATAATCAATGTTGTTTTTTAAATTTTCCTTTATACGATTCTTTTGAATAAAAAAAATACCGAAGAAATATGAATCTCTCTACTAGAATGCGATCGATGTTTCTTAGACTGCGTTATTTTCGTTCACTGGAAGTGTAATCGAAAAACGCGTATTTTCTTGTTTTTTTTTTTTTGTTTTTTTTTTGTTATTATTATTATTGTTAATGGTCGTAACAATAGAAGATATAAAAAAAAATCAAGGACCACCCAACGATCGATTTACGCATAAACTGTTTTTCAGGCTCATTTGCACGGTGTTTACCTACTTCTATATGTGATGCTGATCACATTTTTTCTTCGAGTGTCCTGCTCTTCGTAACGAACGCTCCCTTTTATACAGTCAGCTCTTGTCATTAGGTCTCCCTACTCCCTTTATAACTCTTCCTTTATCCTCTCCTTTCCTTCATCTTCTGTGGTGTCCGCACTGTTGTCCTTCGTTGCGTCCATTTCCGATCGCCTAGTTATTTAGTTCTTTAGCTTAGTTTTTCCTGTTGTTGGGTCACAAGAAAGAAAAAAAAAAAAATACTTTTATTTCTTCTAATTTTACGCAAAACGATTAAAACATTTTTTTTCTTCTTTTATTTGATATTCAGGTTAAAAAACAAAAAAAACCAAAAAAAAACGGGAAAATCAAAAGCAAACAGCTACATTTGAAAATAATCTAATATAAAACGAACGGACCATCAGACAGGTGTTTAATTTCGTACTTAAAATGCTCAAGTACTCGAATTGTCGCGCGGTAAAACTAGAAAAAAAGCAGTGTATGTAGAGGCATTTTTAAGACGCGTAGAAAATCTGGTATTGTTAAACTATTCGCGGTTCACCTGTTAATCTCGAGTTCATCCCGCCTACTTTTGTTTACCTGTTTGATAGTAACATCTGAAATTGAAAACTGCCGTAATAGGGTCGTCGATGGAGTTATCAGCATAGGAAACAAATAAGGTTTACGTAATTACCGATAATACCGTGAAAAAAGGTGTTTTACTAATAGCTTTATTAATCACTGATCTGTTTCAGTAAATGTTTTTTTTTTTTTCTTCTTAAATTTATGTTTTATAAATCATGTGTTACCGACATTCTTTTAACACGAACTTTTTTTTTTCCATAAAAATTTAATCAGTTATTTCTTTATTTGTTTTTTTAAATATTACCACGGACATGTCACTATTTTCGTCACGTAACTCGAGCAAGCTTTACGGTACCTACGGTTTCAACACATGCTGAAATTGTTCCGGAACTTTTTTTTGCAATAAAATAAGAGTAACGTAGGCGCGTACCCAGACCAGTTTTTCGGGGGGGGGGGATTAATTTAAAAAAAAAAAAAAACACAACAGAAAAAAGGATTTTACTTAGTAATTATATTTTATAAATAATTTCTTGTACAATAGTTCTAAACGCGTAAGGATTAGGATTACTTCTGTTCATTTTCATTTTGATAATAATTTACACTAATTCATAGTTAGCTGTACTGTCAGAATGCCTGGTAGCAAGACATCTTACGACCGTAAAGCGACAATACAGCAACGTAAAAATCCGTTTCGGGTGGAGTTTGAACCCCCCCTAATAACGTTATACTCATAAAATAATTACTAATATGTGTACCGACACGAGTCTTACCACACAACTAAATTAATAAATATAAATACGACATGATAAGTGACGTTTAACTTAGTAGGAAAAAGAGAATAAAAAAAACCTACTGTTGTAGAAGAAATGTTCAACTGTCCGGGGGGGTATATCACAAAACCAGTCTTGTGTCTTCAACGAACAAACGCAAAACAGGTGGGAATTTTCAAATCTGCTGAAAGTAAAAAAAAACCAGCAACAACAGAATTATATATGCATTTGCCCCATCGCCTAAGTTTTTATCTTTACGTACGGTTACCGTAGAGATTTGAAATACGATTTTTCCCACACCGGAAAATGTAACCGGAAGTGTATCGATAGGAGTCATTTTAGAGATTGATGTGGGATATTTGTTGCTTTTTTGCGCGACAAGTAAAGAATCGTCTGTGACGTTACTTCTCAACAGAGCCGCTTACGGTGCAAAAAGTTTAGATTCAACTATCATCACGCAGGGAGTAATACTCCGAAATCGGAAAAAAACGAATTTTCGGTCAAATCCGTTGGATCTGAATGTTTAACAAAATCTGAACTCTCGTTTTTCTAACTATGTTACAATTTACATTGACAGTTCCAAGGGCCCAGGTAGAATTGCCGCAACCTTTGTTTGTCCTTCTTCAAATCACTCTGAGTCCTTTAAACTTCCCTCCTTCTGTTCAGTCTTCTGTTCCGAGTTCATTGCTATCCGCTATGCCCTTCTCAAAAATACATAAAAATGACAAAAGATCAACGACAGTTCCATTTAAAACAGAATAAAAATGTAACATTAATAATTTTACTAGAAAATAGTATTAAATATTAGTTATAATTAAATCCATGGGTAATATTTGTACAAATGTTTTATAGTATAAATTACATTTCTCTGTTGCACTCAATTTTTTCATTGAGTTTTTGGTTCTTGGGGGAGGGGGGGTGTCCCCTATTTTCCTTCCCGTGGATCCGCCACTGATATATACATACAGGGTTGGCAACATTAGGTGGACTCATCTGGCAACACCGTAACCTTGACAAGGAATGTGAGCATGACTAACGATAGCACGTGTTTGAAGCGTCAGTCTTAGGGGATTTTTGCTATGGACCAGTACACACCAATCGAACGCGCTGAAATTGTTCAGCTGTACATTCAAAATAACTTCTCAATAGTGAAAACTCAACGTGCATGGAGAAAACAAAATAAATTGAAAAGTGCGCCGTCAAAGAACACAATAAAGCGGAGTTTGCACGAAAGATTTTTGTCTTCTGGTACTGCCGCTAATCTCAGGAGGCGTCCAAATAAAAGCGACCGAGACCATCCAATGAAAATATCGCGGCCGTAGGAGCCAGTGTTGAACGGTCACCGCAAACATCAGGCTCAACTGTGGGAAAGCAACAATCCTCAATCAGGTGCGTTATCAGGCTATGATAACCGATTTTTTGATGCCGATTGTTCGTGAAAATGGTATGGAGCACTTTTGGTTTCAACAAGATGACGCACCACCTCATACAGCTCGTGCCACAATCGGTATTTTGAAGCCATTGTTCCCCGGTCGTTTGATATCAAAAAAAGTGATTTTGACTGATCTCCGCGTTCGCCTGATTTGACACCGCCAGACTTTTTCCTCTGCGGCTACTTGAAGTCAGAGCTCGTATATCAACAAGCTAAGGACGATAGACAAACTTAAGGCCACAATCCGCCAGGAAATAGCCGCCATATCGGCCCAGGCATTGGCAAATATGATGGAAAATGCCGAAAAACGAGCACATTACGTCATTCGAGCTCAGGATAACCACTTGCACGATTTAATTTTCAGAAAGTGATCTAATCAAATCTCCTTAAACCAAATTAAATTATTTTTTACATAAACAGCAAAAAATGTGTTTTTTTATTAAATAAATGAGTCCACCTAGTATGGCCAAACCTATATATATATATATATATATATATACATATATGTATGTATATATATGGTTGGAAAAGATACACATATCTGTGTTTTAAAACATGCATTTATACAGTTAAATTTAGTGTTAGAAATATATAAAATGAAAACAAATTTTAAAAAATCCACAAATTAAGTTTACAGAATTTTATTATTTCCTACACGAGTGTTATTATTTTCTTTTGCGAAATAGCACGTTATCGCTGTCCTTTTATTTGTAGGAAAATGATTGTTTCACGCCAATAATACAATACAGTCATCCGGCCATATTTACACAAGAATTTATAAGAAACAAAAAAAGAAAAAAAAACGTTATTATAAATTATCGACATGCACGTTTTTTTTGTTGTTTTTTTTTCGTTTGTTTTTTAGTGCATACGCATGTGTATATTGTTTAATTTATAATGTGTGTATGTATGTACATAGATATCCAGAAATATATGGAGACGTTCGTAAAGCGATGGCAAACTATATCGATGTATTGAAAACGAAAGACGATTTATTAATGCCGATTATTAAAACCCAAAACACCGAAATTCCGATCTTGAATAAATATAAGAGTGAACTGGAAGAAATGCAAGAGGGTAATTTATAATTTTCATTTTTGTAATATTATAAACACTTATTACCATTTAAGATTATCGAAGCATTGAACACATAGGCTTGCAAGTTGCAGAATTTTTAAATTATATACTCCGACACTAAAACATTAGTCAGACGATCAAGATTCACCACTTGACCAGAACAAACGCATTTTACGGTAACCTCAAAATGACATAAATAATTATTTTAGGAAATTTTAGCGAAGACTCCGCCCTTTGCACATACAGCGACACTCTTTATTCAATGAGAAGTGCTAACTGTAACGTTGATATCGCTTTAAAATAAGTAACTGTACACAGGTTCTTAATTACGCAAAAAAAAACTCCAATATTATTATCGATAATGTTAGAGCGGTAACTAAGAACAAAATTAAAAATGACGTCACTTTCAGATTTAGTTCTTTAATTTTTGCACTACGCGTCGCGGATAACTTGTTATACCAAATTCGCTACTGGTCATACATTTGAAATATAAATTTTTTCCCATGAAATAAGGTTAAAAGCTATTAATAACGTTTCAGAATAAATCTACAATAAGTGTGACGTTATGATACAAAATTAAACATAGACGAATGTTCAATACAGCCAAAAATCACTAGGACCGCTTTATATATATGTATATATATATGTATATGTGCAATTGACGATTTTACACCGATTTTTATAAGGTAGAATTATGTATCGTTATTTATAAGATTATATTTTCTGCATCCCACAATGAAAGCAGAAACATTTAGTTTTAATCAGCAGGAAATCTTTCACATTAGCATATTGGATAATTTTTATGGGAAACAATTAAATGATAGAATCATTTATAATAATTCTACATTATCATAATAGGAGAGGATCATTGTAAACATGGAACAAAATCAGTTAATCATAATGTAGCAATGATCAAACTGGTTTCATATTTTCCATTGTCCTACTTAGAAACATTTAAAATGAAAAATTTTATAAAAAAAATCCGTGATTTCTACTCCACATATACGTCAAAAAGAAAAGAGGCACTGTTCAAAGTACTCTAAGGAAACGAATGAAAACGTGCTACGCTTTATCATAACATACATCTTCGATCCAGTCACCGTTCGACAACTTGCCATCTAATTTCACTAAACAATTGAGCGATGCCGGTATTGCAATGTACTGTATCGTTTCCGAAAATGTTTCCTCATCAGTAGGGGCGTGACTTATTCGAGAAATTACCAGAGTCTTTATCACCGGTACGTTTATCACTAGACTGAACGATTTCGTGACTGCCAAGAAAAATTTAAACAAATAAAAATTTCTTTAAATCATAAGCGTCCATTAGCAGTCATTTGAAAGGACAGTTGAGAGTGGGATTTTCAAAGATACGTAGAAATCTTAAAAGCCGTTGAACATCAAAAATATAACGTAGTAAAGCGGCCACCAGTTTTGTATTTTGTCCAAAGAACAGGTTCGAGTGCTCTCTTCGTCAATTTTTTATATTTTATTAGACTATCGGCCCTTATTTTCAACTCTCGATCTAGGTAAACAAATGTAGGCATTCCCGTTTCCCGGAGAATATTCGGCCATTCCTATAATTCTTCGAGATTCACATATTGTTCTCTACTATTCGTTTTTCATTATCTTTTTTCTGTGTATCGAATTTTTTACCTTTTCCCGATAATTCAAAAATTTACCCATCTTTAAATTTTCCTCTAACCGCACTACTTTATCGAATGATTTTAATGAACTTCTGATATAGAGCGGAAAAAATTGACTCACCTCCTTTGATAATTCGAAATTTGTACCGATCAATTTTTGTCGTAAAAGAAACACGCGTGTTTCTGGCAGATTATTCTGCGAATGATATTTCTACGAAATATTGCATATCGCGATGTGAGATTTTAAGTTAAATAACACATAAAATAGAAATTGTCACGTGTATCCGAGCTTCTAGTCACAGTGGGGTGCGGAACAATGTGCTGATATGACAAACAGATCAACACTGATACAAACACTGGACCTCAATCGCTAATATAGTATTCTTTCTGAATAATCGTTAGCGAGAATAGGAGGGGCAAACAAATTCCCCCGGTCGAAAGTTTTCGTCATAGATCAATCGAAAAAATCCAGATCCTTTGCAAAGGTTTTAACGCGATTAGTCGCCTACGGTTGAGGCAGCCGATCGCTAGCAACAATGAATTGTTTATAGCCGCCTGTTGTTCGGCATTTGTTTATAAACATTATGCCAACATTTACGCACAACTCGGCTATTCTTTTTATTCGGCAAAACGTTACCTGAAATATGACCAAGTTCAAAACTGCTAATAAAAGTTCTTGCAAATTTTCTCAAAATCAAATTCTCACGTAAACATTAAACCCTCTCGTCTTTTTCCGTAATAGCTGTCTACTTGAGCATAGAGCATAAGGTAATACGAGGCTTGCAAAATTAATGAATATTTCGGAGCCTAGTTCGAAGCCTGGTAACAAATAACAAAAATAAATACCTAATTTAGGAACGTTTCCGTAAGTATGTCACCATCGGCCAAGAAACCTATGAATGTAGTCGAGGCCTGCTTGTTTCAGACCTAGTATTGTAATTATGTGTTTTTTAATTGAAGGCGGAATATTCCTGAAAACGTTCCTAAGAGCGAAGTATTTGTTTACAATATTTATTCACTTATTTATATCATTAACAAATAGGATGTTCAAAAATTCAATATTTCAAGATGTTCGTATCTTTATTTAACAGAAATCTACTCCGAATATTTGAACCGTTATATTCTGCGTCAAATGTGAAATTTCAAAAGACAAATTACCGTATTTTTACACGCCTACAACGGGAGCACTATTTTACTCGATCGAAATATAAACATTAATGTGTACGAAATTAAACGATCGAGTTAAAAACGGGGTCGCTTTTAGCGAACAATTTTCGAATTCAGCGGTGCAGCTATGACACTTTATTGTAGAGAAATGAAAGAGGAGGCGATTTTTTCGAAAAATTGCAAATTTAAAATTCAACCGAAACGATTTTTAAACAAAAGGTGAAATAGTGCGTTCTGATTTGTCGGAGAATTTGAAAAAACTGCGCGTATCTACAGACGGTTCTAGAATTTTTTTAACGAGTCTTTTTGAAAAGATTTCCATATTTCAGGATCTAATTTTATGCGTGAAAAATGAGAGAACAGTAAATACTGTTGTAGGTTTATATTACTCTTGTTTTCGCAAGTTGCAGCCCGATTTCCTTCAGAATTTAATCCGGGAAAAAACTGCTCTTATCGCACAAAAAATTGAATGACTAACGGCGTGGAAAATAAATTAAACATAACTAATTACTAATAGAACTACGAGTATTACATACATATATGTTACATACTGTAACGTTACTAGTTGCTTTTTTCGGCATTCTATTTTATTGCCCACAGGGATGCCAACCGCGAAGTTTCTATCTCGTGGATTTTATTTAATTCAGGGTTATTTTACTTATTATTCACAAATTAGAATAATTTAACTTTTTGAATTTTAAAAAACAATATATTCTATAAACCTGACGACACCTATCTTTCGGTACCGGTTGACCGACCGCTGAAAAACAATATTACTACTTTACGAATACGACGACAATTATTATATACGAAATTATTAAAGTTAATAACAAAATTCTACATATCACTGTTGTTGATTCGTTGATCCCGGATCAGTAAGTTGACGGTTCGTTGATTGTTTGGTACGTAGAGCTCGGACTAGCTAAATAATCGGGCCTGCAGGTTGGTGTTCCGCGATTTATTAATTCTTACTGGACTTCTAAAGTTCAATATTTTACCATTTAAGAGAACTACTACAAACGGTAACGAATACTTTGTTCACCGATAGACCGCGAGACACTTTTTACAACTTTTCTGGAAAGACCACGATTGCTCTGCCGAAACTGCACGTTAATTTTCGATGCTTCGAGGGAAGACCTTTAACTGACCGCAGGTAGAACGCAAACTCAGTGAACGGTAAAACTCACCTTCTCTCAAAATCTTCTCTCCGTTTTTTCCAAATTTCGACCGCCTTCCCGTTCGGGACTGCTGGACTTGGCCGAATCAGGTAGATCCTTTTGTTTTTTGCTGGACGGTGATTGGCCGCCCCAACCGACAACAGTTTTATGCACCCGCACCACCCATTCCAAATTATTTCTATTATTATTTTGTTTAGTTTATATTATTTTATTTTTCTTAGAATTTTTTAATATATATAGATAGATAGATAGATAGATAGATAGATAGATAGATAGATGGATAAATATACAAAATTAATAGAAGTATTATCGCTATAATCCTCGCAAAATTTTTTACTTTTTTTTTTAACCGAGCCCTTTAATTAATTTACTCATTTCATGAGAAATCATTTCATTACCATTTAGTATTTCTGTAACTATTTCAACAAAAGTGTATTCTACCGCTTACCATCGTGGCTTTCAAAAACCATCTTGTATTGTAATTTATCCTCTTCCCTCCGGACACTGCGGGTGATTGAGTTCATAAAAATTTATTCTAAAGTCTGACTTGTTTATCCTTGACGTAAAAAACCGAGAAGATAAAACACGTCTCATTAATTAACCGTCAATAAATACTCGTAGAAACCTTGAACGTATATTTTCGATACATGAATCATAGAAAATACCAACGATTTGAATACTAGCGGAATGAAAATCGTCTAAAATCTATCGGCACTTTAGACTTTCCTTTTTCTTCTTTCTTCTTTATTTTTCATAATACTACATAATTTGAAGAGAACTAGGCGGTTTTTCGATAGGACATAAGCTGAATGGAGACCACCGATCTTTCATCACGATAATCGTGTTTTAGAACTCGCGGATAATTTGCTTAGTAAGATAATAGGTTTACTAGAATGTTAAGCGCTGTGTATCGAAACGGTTAATAATGTTGTAAAATTTTACTATTAAAGATACCTTTTTTTAAATGAAATTTGTCAAATCCATAAATGGGGTATAACAAAGAAGTTATTATAATATCATTCCTGCTAGGAAATCGATTTTAAACTTACCAGCTGCACTAAAACTTTTATGTTTATTGAGCGATCTGAAAGATAGGCGATGAATTCTGAAAAAGTTCAATCTTATCTAAAAAGTTGTTAAAAGTTTAGGATTCCGAGCATTAATTAAATGACAATGATTTCGAAGGTTGCAAAATCGGTCAACCGTCGTATATGGACTAAGAAAGTAATATTAAAAGGCATTTATTAGTATAATTCCTTAAAAGTTATAAAAAAATATCGATTTTTTATGATTTACTTAAATCTTGGCAAAGTATCATTTTATCATACTTATTAGATTCATTTTGAAATATATACGAAGATCAGTTCATTAATGAGAAAAAAGCAAAATGCAATTAACGGAACAAATTTCTTTTTATCCATTGAGAAATGGAAACGGTTGGCCCTAATATAGGGCAGAGAGAAAACATAAAAATTCACGATACCATCGCCACCGCTAGCACATAACTCCGTCCTATATAAGCAAACAGAAGATATATGATAGTACTTGAAGTGTTACAAAATTATCGAACAATACAAAGAATAACACAATTTTGCAGTTCTCCAAATCAGAACTGTCTGCCCTTGAGATTGGCGGATGAACAAATTTCATGTACACAACCCGTTGGCATTTAAAATTCTGTCCGTATGTGTAGGACTTTCGCCCAGTTAAACGAGTAAACAGAACTGCCAACAAGTACAATGGAAACGCCCGGCAGTAAATAATTAATTTAAAAAAAGAAAAAAAAAAAAAGAAAAAAGAAAAAGATATTTTTTAAACTGACACACCGGCACGATACCTGCTACGCAGAACGCGGAAGCCGAATCGCGACAAGCTCTTCCCTCGCAATTCATATTTTCACCGATCGAATCATTTCGCATGATCAAGAGTTATGCGCAGTAATGTAAAAACGTGGTATTTCCGTCAGTGATGAACTTGTGTAAATGGCGCTACGGCAGTTTCAAATTCGTCGTTTTTTTATTCGCATTTAAATTTATCCGTGATAATTGGTGATTATTTTAGTTTCTTTTGTCTCGCTAAAAATTACCTTCTTCCCCAGTTACGTTTTCATGGTTAATATTGATAATATTTTAACTCAATCGCATCTTTTATATTACCAAAAACTTACCATATTTTTCCACATTGTTTTCTGACTACCTAGTCTCATGATCACCGATTTTCATCGTTACTTTTTCTTATCACTGCGGATTGGTACACTTTCAAATGAAGCAAGAAAATTGGTTCACATAAGCAACGGATGGAAATAATAAATTTTTGTTTATATTGTTATTTCGAACATTTAGTTTTTTTTTCAGTTTTAAGGTTGATTTTATATTAATCTGAAATATTTTCAAACTCGCGGCATCCTAGTCTTCAGTAATAATAATAATAAGTAAAATTAAGGGAGACACATTTTTAAATTATATGAAAAAATAGTAATAAAATATAGATTAATTTGAAGAAGATTGCTGCATCTGCTCATAATAAATCCAAACTGCAATCAACCACCAGTAGGTTCTGCCTCTCTTTAATAATAATAATAATAATAATAATAATAGTAAACAAAACATACTTTAAATTTCGTGTAATAATCTTTCTATTTATAATTTAAATATTTTTAGAAGAACCCTTTTACAAAATATCACCTCCACTGTCCTATTTGAGACTCGCTTCAATGTCTTGGATTTTGGTCTCATTTTTTTTTTTTTTTGAAAACAGTAACATAAATTCCAAAAAGGCACGATTCTATTTTTTTTTTTTTGAACCTTAACAACTTTTATCAACACAAGCATTTATCCTAGAGTTTTATAATAGGTCTAACCTTCAAAAGATAAATTACGCATCGAGAGAGTTCAATTATAAAACTTAGACGAAAGAATAAGGAAAAGAAACCTAAGATTGGTGCAAAGAATTTTATACGACCAACCGCTTTCGAACAAAAGAGCAGGACGGTCAAATAGAATGTCGTTAACATCACGATTTCCAGAATAGAAAGGACAAAAGGGCTACTAGAAAAAGCATATACAATGAATAAGCAAGAATATGGTGGTCGAAACGAAATCTGTACAAAGGCGTAACAACGGAATGAGAAGGGTCAGGAAAATAGGTAAACCAAGGATAGAACAGAAGACAGTGTCGAGAAGATAGAAAAAACAACAATTTCTTCTTTACAAAAAAACACAAAACTATCAAAATTTTCCTAATTAATATTTTGTTTAATTACCAATTAATAAAAAATTGAATAAAAAGGATTTTTGAAATGCTGTTGGTCGACATATTCGTTCATTCCTTACTTTTAACCTTTACTGTAATTCGTTTTTCGAACTGATTAACGTTTTTCAAGTGTGTCCGTCCAGATCATTAAAGATTTTCCATAGACTTACCATGCAGCCATTTTCACGACCTGCGGCCTACTATTATGCAATGGTCTCCCCCCTTCATTACTCCCGCCTTATGTTTCAGTTCAATATGTTGGTAAATCTTCAGCAGTTTTCATTTCTTGAACACTCTTCACTAAATTGCTCTTCGAAATACTTTCCAGTATGGGTTTTTAGCCATAGTAGCGTCTGTTCGTCATCGCTTTCAGTTCCTCATTTGTTCTCCTTCAGACCATAACTTTACCATCACAGTTCAAGAAGCGTTTAATTTAGATTGTTAACAACACGTCATTACTCGAAAACCGTTTTTCTGCTAACAAACGGTACTCCAGGGCGAAAGCTAATCTAATTTTTCCATCAGTTTATCCTTCTTTTTACATAACGCTTTATACCGTTTCTGAACAATTTTTTTCCCCCGTCTTTTAGCTATATTTAAAAGTCAGCGTGATTATGCTCAATTTCGGGCTTGTTTAAATTTCACGAATAATGCGTCACGCTTCTTCCGAAATTGTCTCTCAAGGGCAGCCACTTCTTTCATAAACGCAATTCTATCTTATTTATCTATTTATTTGTACTATCCGCTAGTGCAACAGCTTCGCTAGTTGCTGCACAATGTGATAAAAAAAATCCAATAATATAAACTTACCCTCAAACACTAAATAAATAAAAAATTACGAAATAACAAAATATACATAACACGTACGTAAGTTATTTAACATTATACTTATTTAGGTATCATTATATATATATATATATATAATTCGGCCATTTTGGCCTCGCAAGGGGCTGTGCGCTTTCATTTCTGTCTCTTTCTCTTCTATACTTTGTATAAAATGATAAAAATTTACAACATAATTCTTACTGGCATCAACACAAAAAGAAAAACAATCCTATCCTAACATTTAACTTTCATTATATAAAATTAAGATATTGTTTCATTACATTTTTCGTTACATATTTCGTTACATAAAATTGTGACATTTTTTAAATAACAATAACAAAAATCCTATAAAATATAACAAACATTACATAAAATTGAGACATGTTTTTGGGATATTCTGCGTTCCATAAAATTAGGACATTTTTTGGGACATTTTTTTGGGACATTTCTTCGAATGGGGGGTAACCTAAGAATTACGTTCTAATTAATATATATATATATATACATATCCACATCGAAAACACACATGCACACTTACAGCTGTGCTCTCTCACACGCACGTCCGTGAAAAAGTCCCATTTGGAAAAGATAGGACAACTCAATCCCACTTCGTTAAATTCTTAACAGTTTTTAAGAACTCGCTGCAGTGACTACGAATGTTTTTTTCCAAGTTATTGCGCAATGTGAATAATGAACGTAGAAGGAAGTATTACTGTTGAGTTTTCGCAAAACTGTATTGCCGGTGTATGAGTTGGTGAGACATCCGAAATTGGACTTTAATATGAACTTTCTCTGGCACAGTGGAAATGACTTCGTTTAACCTAGCCTGCATTAAATTTTGTCAAAAAGCGAATTGCTACTTTCTTTCTTCGCCTTCTACGCTATTTATACATATAACCGCGTCGGAGTATTTTTTCATACCTGAAATATGCACCACTTGATCTAATATACCTATCCGATCAATTACATAAATGTAAAAATGGGAGCCAACTTCAATATGAAGAATATGCGTGGTTGTCGAGCTTCACCGACAAAAGAATTGAGATCTAAATAGGTGCCAAGTTCTGTAGATAATCCTGAAATTTATTTATAAGAACATACAACATTCTAAAATAAATTTAAAAAAAAACGTTTTCTTGTTCTTTTCATAGTCAACAATGTTTGCTATTTAAAAATATATCTTAAATTTGAACAGTCGAATTATTTTCACAAAGCAGATAATTTAGGATAAATTCTAACGATTTGACTTGGATAGTTTTTACCAGCGAACCAAATTTTTAAAAGAGTAAGATATGTTGATGTTACGTTGCAAAAACGGTAACTTGCGTATAACATAAAGAAGATAAGTTGATTAGCCAATTATAAGATAACTCGTATGTGAAAACTATCCAAGTCAAATCGTTAGAATTTATCCTAAATTATCTGCTTTGTGTAAATTATTCGATTATTCAAATTTAAGAAGTTATATTTTTAAATAGCAGCAGAAAAAAAAAACACAAGAAAAACGTTTTTTAAAATTTATTTTAGAATGTTGTATGTTTCGTATAAATAAATTTCGGGATTATCTAAAGAACTTGGCACCCATCTGGATCTCGATTCTTTTGTCGGCCAAGTCAACAACCACGCATATTCTTCATATTGAACTTGGCTCCCACTTTTAAAATTAATGTTTTTAATGGAATATCATTACTTTTTGCAAAGAAATTATTATTATTATTCATTCGAATTCCAATTCAAATCGTTTATTCTTCAAAATAGGCTTACAAAGCAAGCACTTTTTGAAAGTCAAGTTATCGAGTCTGTTTGTCCTAAAACTCTAAAACTACCACACCACTTCGGACCAGCTGTATGGTCGAGGGGAAGAAGTGGCAAGAAACGCTTACTGCTGCGAACAGGCCTCTACAAATGTGTCATGTTATATTCATCTCTTTTTTACAAGTATGTCAAAATAAGTATACAATGTTCATTTCCTGCGCTGTGCTCTGGAATCGCATTGCTCTATAATGTATGTTTATCATTAAGATAGTCATCTACTTCATAATAAGCTTTGTCAGAGCAGAACTTGCTTCACAGCAATTGTAATAAATTGATTGTCTGGTAGGTCGAGTATCTCGATTGGAATGTTATTAAAAAAAAAAAACGCACAAAGCCCCTTAAAGTGCGCTAGCTGTTAATACAAATTGATTGCTTGGAAAATATTTCAAATCGTAAACATTCACTGTTCTCTGCTTTTTTCCCCTTTATATAGACACAATTAGCCAGCTGGATTCCAAATTTCAACTTTCTAGGTCACCTGGTAGCGAATTAGGTTTTTGATCTACTTATATGTCAGTCAGTGATAAAAATGCCGATTTTTAGAAGTTAATATCTCAATAAAACCGTTTGAATTGTATTTATGAAATTTGGGGTTCTAGTTAATCTAAGGGGGGTTTTAATAAATAAACCGAATTTCACGTGTTTATGTTTAATTAAATATTAAGTTATTAAGGGAGTTTAAAAGTGGCTCCAAATGGTTCGTGTAATATGACACAAGGCAGTTCCTTTTTCTTGGCTTGGCACGCTGCCGCGTGTCTAGATACTGCAAGTACTTTAAGAACCTCCGCATATTCTCATTTCTACGTCTGAAATTGGTACTATTCCGCATCATTTAACATTTTCCTCGTTTTACGAGCTGCGTGCATTACGTGAATTTTAAATGTAAATTTTGCATCTATTAAAACGGTACAAGTGTCCTCTTCTAACGGAAATCCGTCTATGTCGTACAAAGCACTAGCAGGGAGTAGTTTTTGCGGTTAAGTGAAATGTTACATATAGATGCGTATTTACTGGTAAGGTATTTAGCTGGACTGCAAGATATGAAATTATTGACACGCTTCCGTAATAGTTAAGCGTCCTTGATATCTCCTGGTTCTTTGAATAATTTCGCATCGTCAGCGTGTGTCTTAGAATGCTTTACTCTATTCGGCATATCGTTAATATAAAATAAAAAGAAAAAAAAAAAAAGAAGAAGAAGAAAAAACCTTAACATACAATCCTAATGTACTGCTGAGGGACAGAGAAAGAAAAGAAACGTAGCCCTCGCAAAGTTTTAGCAATCCATACGGGAACCCAAAATTATTGAACTTTCTTAATTGAACTGAGTGGTCTAGTTTATCGAAGGCTTTTTTTTTTTTTGAAGTCTGTGTATATTACCGTCCACTTGTTGCGAGAACTTTCCTAACGCAGCAGAAACATAATTCGTAAACATTCGTTTAATTTGTTGTAATTTACACCTCTCATGATAAAGCCGTGTTGATCAACTGAAATAAAAATTTTTAGCCGTCTACTTGTGTATATAATATCCTTTTATAAAAAATTAGTTTGAAAATTTCAGCCATTTGAACCAAAAAAAAATTATATAATAGCTGTCTGTAATTAGTGAGATATCATTAAAAGTGACTATTTTTAAGAATGGACATAATTCTGAACACCTTCCAACTTTACGAGAATGTACTGATGTTCATTACGCGGTTAAGTATGTACGAAGTTTGACGAATGAATCCCGACAAGCTTTTGGAGTATATTACTGGGATCTACAGTGCGTTTAAGTTTCCTCAGGGCCCCGTTTACATCCGTCTCTGTAACATTTTTCACACTATTATAATTATACGCACGGGCGTCGCCAGGTGGCAGGGGGCCCCCCTGAAGCCTTGAAACTTTTTAATCAACTGGCCATGATAAGTATTCATAGGCGCGTAATCATGGACAATTTGGAAGACTTTTATAATAAAGTAGTAGAACAATTTGCCAGAAACCCACGAAAATTATGTTTTATTTAAGATTTTATTCTTGTTTAATAAAATATTAAGCCTTTACAAATTATAAATTTTACTTTTCCTATAACACTCATATCCTCTTTCTATCATCTTGCCCATCTGGCTCATCGACTGGCGACGCCCTTGGCTTTTCATTTTAAGCATATCACCCATTAATAGTACCGGGACACAGTTGAAGAATGGTAAATTGTTTCTGTTCAAACTATGATATATATATAGTCCCTTTCCGATATTGTAGACGAAGAAAAAGTCAACTTTCAAACGAGTTTGAATAAAGTTCTTTAAAAAAATACGGAAAAACAAAACTTTTGCACCTATATTTTTTGTAAACATTCAGCAGGACAACGTAAATCACACTCGTGGCGGCGTTTTTTCGACCGTTTGTGTTTATCCGGTTTTACAGTGTCCTTGTTTATTTCTTTTCTTTAAAAAAAAACGACGAAATTAACCGATAAAAAAATTAAACGAATTATTTTTTGTCGCTGCTGCTGATGTTGTTGTTGTTGTTGTTGTTTTGATGGTGTCGACGATGGCGGTTGGATTACCCTCCTACACCGAGCGCGGTGTATACTTCCACTGCTTCTTTTTAGCGCGAAAATATTAAAAACCTATCTAAATATAGGAAGCGCACGGTAACCTTTATTATAACCGGCCGCGTACAGGTATTAATTAAAACACAAATAAACCGACTGCGTTTTTGTAACTTAAAATTAATCGATTAATTAACTTTTCGTTACAATGTAGAGAAACTACACGATCATTCTATCGAGAATGCGGAAAATCGATTGCAAACGAAAGACATATACGAAGACGTTGAAAAAATGACCGTGTCATCGTCGATTGAACCGACCACGAACGATAATTTTGCAGCCGATTTAACAACCGTCGCCACAAGCACAGCGCTGCCGCAAGTCGTCATTTACGAGCCAATGTTGCCGGCCGTCATTGAACATAAAGACGTTCAACCGCGCGTTGCGCACTCCTTGACGCACGATCTTGTCCACAACGAACCGGTACGTGAATGTTAAAAAAAAACTATCTGTAATACTGCTTGCCCGACTGAAGAAAAAAAAACCGTAACATCATGAAAAGAGAACCGTGCTAAAGTCTCAGAAATGAACAAATTTAGGAAACCCAGATGGCCCTACGGAAGAATTAAATACCTTATTGTCGTTTTCTCTCACTTAAACAGATACAGCAGGTGTGGCTTTGAAGTACTCGATGGAAGAAAAAATCAGCTTTTAATTTACGTCCGATATGAAGTATCTGCCTCTTTATGGGTGATACGAGTTCAAGGCAGCTAATCCACTGTAACTCGACATTTTAATTGAATAAGATAAAGCAACGATTTCGGAGTACTTGATAAGAACGCAATCTTTATCATCTCCTTAGTTCGTGCGCAACAAACGCGGGTAAGAGAACCTACGTTTCCCAGGATATCTAGACCTCCCGGCGATAAATAAATTACAAGAAAATAATAGAAAAATTAAATAGCACTACGAGAACGTAGGTAGAACAATAAAATAAAACAATGAATAATTACAAGCGTAAGTAACAATAATTTAAAATTGATACAAACAATGATAGAGAAACGTTTTTTGTTGGTCTTTTTTTTTTTTGTTTTTCTTTCAAGAACTCCTTTCGGCTGCTGAAAAAGAGAAGTGAAAACGAATATGCTAGATATGAGAGCTTTGATTATCCATGACTTTTCCCGATGATTCGAATTTGAAGAAACTTTGAACATTGTCAGAAAAATTTATATTAAAATTACTTATTAAATACTCGTAATTTTAATATAATATTTTTCCGATACAGTTTAGTGAATTTTTTGTCAAATAGCTATACTATTGTCTGGATATCCTGCAAATTAGAATTGCCTCTGATTTTCAGATCATGCATAATAAGTTCGTTTTATCGTATTTCGTTTCTTTTCAAGATAAAGATGAGATATTTCTGAAATATATTTAGACAAATCAACACTGTGTCTTGCTGGCTAAAATTGTAAACTCTATGTAGATAAATACAACCGCATATCTAGCATAATAGCATGCGAGAAATGTATAGAACGATAATTATCGTTAGTAATTTCAGATTCAGCTCATCATCGGCTAAGAATGAACAGAACACCAATATCCCACGGTGCGAAAGCATATTACTAAAGATAATGCATTTCTTGTTGTTGACCAGATTTGTATAATTATATTTATTTTTACAGTTTGATTTTCCCGGAGAAGTGTGTTTTTTAAACTATACTCCCCTTAAATGATTATTATTCATGCTCGTGATTATTTCGTTTATTTTAACTAATTAAAAAGGGCAGAATATTCAAAAATACACGCCCTGTTTAAAGACAGTTAAAATATAGATGGACGCTTCTCTCGTAACCTGCCCTTAAAGCGTTGCGTCTAATCATTGCAAAGAGATTCCATGCGAGAGAGTCGCCAAATGCGTTTTGAAATAAGAAACCCTTATATATATATATATATATATATATATATACTAGCGGACCCGGCAGACGTTGTCCTGCCTGAATTTTGGCTTGTCTACTATTAGCGGATTGAGGAAACGTTTTTTCAATATTCTAATTTTCTACGGTTGTTCAAAGCAAAATCCAAAAATTAAGTGCAATTTCTCATTATCCTGCGCTGTTCAATTCTCGTGAAACTTAAAAATTTTTCAAATAAATTTAATGAAATCGTAAAATGAGGGCCTACACAGTTGGAATGAACAGCTAGATGATAGTAACACATGTGGTAGGTAGACAATTTAGACTGGGGCAGCAGTCCATTTTTTCGATTCTTTATCTTTTTACATATAACCTTTTTATAGTTCTTTTTTTTCTTTTTTTTTTAACTTACGAATAATCTAAACGATTGAACAAAAGAAAACAAAACAAAATGTATACAAATCTTTTTTAAATATAGTATCAAATATTATTTTGTTGTTTTCTATATTTGCTTACAAGTTCTGTTGTTATTTTAGGCCTGAAACGCAACGGGCATTTAGCAGTCGATGTGATAGGCGTCTTTAACATTTTTAATTTTTTATTTCTTGCTACCGGCATTCCTCACTTATTTACAAACGGAAAACAAAAAAACATATTACATATATATATATATATATATATATGCTAGCTGTGCCCCACGGCTTTGCCAGTGTCGTTGAAATCTGTACTTGGAAATTTATTAAAAAGTTTTTGTTTTATCTGGAATTGTATATACGTAAAGATTCTTTCTCTCTCTTTTGGGTGAAACATGTTTATCACCGTCTAACAAAAAATAGTCTTCATGTTTCACGTTTAATTAAGGATTGTCGGTTTTTCTATAACCTGTCCGTCGTAATCTAACAAAAAGTTTTGCTCAACTAAACAACACACACAGCCATCGTTTTGAAGAAATCAAGTTATATTCACACGGTGATCTCCCATAATTACACGTTTAAGAGAACATCTTCACTCATATATTTCAACCACTCTGTCTCGAGCGTTGTATTATAATTAGTTTATTACTATAAAATCAAAATAACAGTAGTTGAGTAAAGATTTTAATATTTCTGGTAGCAAATTATTTAAAAAAAAGTTAAACGGTTAATTTAAAAAATTTATACGGCGGTTTTGGCCTAAAAGTTCGAATATTTGACATATCAGTTAAATACTCTATTTTATTTTTATATGTTCCCCATTAAGTCCAACAGTATATTGCTTAAATCTCTTCCAGTTTTTACAAACATATTGTACGATACATTTTCTTCTACTCCTAATAATTCATTATTATATAATAAATAAGATAGAGACGAAAACAAAGATGCACCATCCCTATCTATGTATTTTACATAATAGGGAACTATTGCATCATCAACACATAATAATTCTACATTCATAATTACATATATTCCACGAACTTTTTTGTAAACAACAGCGAAAAAATTTATTTTATCATTCATCGATAATAACGCCATGCGCCAGCGATAAACATGGTTGCATTTTGATTAACATCGCACGATACACAAAAGTTGCCACGAAAAGAGTAGTTGGTACTCAAAAAATAATAAAATTGTCAAATTTGTTTTTTTTTAAATTGATTGATTAAATTATTTAATATAACAAATATTTATGTAAATAATTAAAACAAAAAGTATCCTATCTGTTAAGAGTTGGACCAAATTGCATGTACTTTCAAAATTTTATAAAAATCGGTTAAGTAAATTCCGAGTTTATCCTGCACAAACATAAAGACACGGGATTTTTATATATATAGATATATATATATATAGCTAACTTTCAAGGTTGTCCGTTGAAAATACCGAATTACCCGCAAATTTGGTTTTTAATCAGCTAAATGTGGACTTAAATTCATCAGGTTCTTTATAAACGGTTGTTCCTTCGTAAGCGCCCCGACGTTTCAGGTCTAACGACGAAGTGCATGAAAGTTATAGCAAAATGAACTTTTAAGCATTCTGAAAACGTTTTAATAACATCCGAAAAAAATTGTTCAGCAATACTGTACCGCATCCCGTCCTCGTAAATCGCCTTACCGATTATCACCTTTTTAATTAAAATTGACGCTTGTACATATCACTGCTAATCTTAACAGAGCTACGGCATTTCCATATTCCACGTAATACGCAGATCCGTAGCCACGGAGGAGATATGTTACTCTCGAAACTTTTCCGAATTACTTTACAAAATTAATTAAAAAAATAATAAAGAAAAGATTTATCCTATACAAAATTAATAACAAAATGCTACGAGAAATTTTTGAAATCCGTCCCCGCGAATTATTTATTCCGGGAGAGCAGATAACGTATTTGTAGTTTTTTTGTAATTTTCTGTTTTTTTGTGTAAAAAGGTAAACGAATCGATTAGAGCGTACAGAAATGTTTAAAAATCACTTGACTAGTAAACTATCGAGTTATCTAACAGTAGAACAAGTAATGATATTCGCATAGAGCCGTCGCGTTTTATTAAGCTTCTGCAATATTCTAAATGTCGGATAATCTATCAATAAAGCTCCGGTGACGGAACTCGATTATTTCAACTTCTCGCCGTAAAGTGATGTACGAGACCGTCTCGTTTCGCCCTTATCCTTTTCCAGGGTAGATTTAAATTATTATCGTATCAATTACGCGCTTATCGAAGTTAAATATAATATAGATTAAAAATAGAAAATTATTTTATTTTTCTTCTTGCGCGCAATTTAATGTTAACAGGTTTCAATTTATTTATTATTTAATTAATATCATATTTAAGAAGTAAAAAATAATTATCGAATCAAATTGTAGGAGATATATGAACACAAAAAAAATGATTAAAAAATGCCGATTTAAAACTGATTAATTTGTCATTTTATTGATTAATAATTTCGCGCGTGTTTTTTTTGTTTTTTTTTTGTTTTAATGATTATTTTACGCCTCGTGTGTATAATGTTAATTTAAAAAAAAAATGAAAATTTATTAACACAGAACTAATTACTACTTTGAAATAATGTTTAGGACGAAACATCAAAAATCAGCGACATGTATCGTACATCAAAATTCTTAAACACGCAATTACCTTTGCAAATAAACGAACTTCCTTTTCTAATAATTTTATATGCAGTATTTGTAATTGACTTTTTTTTTTCTTTTTTTTTTCAATATTCTGAACATCTATTTTATTGATATTGTTGTGACGTTATCACTTCAGTGGTCGTTAATTTCAACTTTAGATAACAAACAAAAAGAAGTAAAATAGTACATTTTCGCGCATTTATTAATTGCTATAATCGAATTTAACTTCGTCCTTCACTCCTGTAAAAAGTTAAAATATTTCAATTTAATAACATCATAAAATTCGCAGTAGTCTACAAAGAATGCTACGTTTAAACACATTGCCAATTAGACTAGCACATCGTCAGTTATTACGACATAATGCGATCCCTGTATTAAATTTTTGAAATAAAACTATTAGAAGACTTGTATTCTTTCAACAGTTAATATACGTTACCGGCAGTAAATTCCGAACCATTTCAGAATCGCAAATATTAATAAGCATTCCAAATGGAAGTGATAACGACGTTCTCTTTCATAGAGCAACTGTACAAATAATAAAGGACAGAAAACTTGAAAACTTCATCTTCATCCGCTATATAAATATAACAGGTTGTTTCGGTTGTTTTTTGTTTTTTTTTAGATATACTCATTCAAGGATCAGTTATATACTGCAAGTCCGCATAGTTTGCACTTTACCGTTGCATTTGCAGTCTTTACACTTATATCTGTAGCAGTAATTGGAATTGCTGTGGTTCGGCGTAGAAATTCCAGATCACCTCAAAACCAGGTAAAATAATTTCATTTATCGGTTCTTTTTTCTCGAAATATTCACCGGTTTTCTACTTGTAAAATGATTCATTAACGCGAATTAAGTAATTTTTCCAATAAAAAACACCAAAAATTGACAGTTCCCTTCAATAATTACCTTACTTTTTTCCGTATTTTCGCCGTGGGTTTAAATACGCTGCTTATAAAATTATTTATGATAGTACTCTAATGAAAACAGATCATTTTTGACGAAACAAAAAAAAAAAACACGAGACGAATTGTGAAAAAATATAGAATAAGAAAGAACGAAAGAAATGAGAAGGGAAAATGACTAAGCTAGTGGTAACCTGAAGCGCTGAGATTCAACCATGGACGAAGTAATATATAAATATACCCCTACATTTCATCAACCGCGAACTCTTGAAGAAGGTTAAAAAAAGTAGCCTAACTAAATGGGAAAAAAAGAGTGCGCCAAAATTAGGCAGATCGTATGAATTAGTTGTTGATTCCCCAATTACTTGGAGAAGGTGAGATACACACTACAGAAACCATCCTGAAAGTATGATCTTTATGAATTAGTCTAGGCGACTCTTCTAGTTAGGCCTTGGTATCATAGTATTGGTGACTGCTATATGTAGACTTCTTCATAACAAAGTGCGCCTAAATTTTATCGATGAAGCTTACGTTTTTCGTAGCAATTGCAGCGGATTCGATAGCGCAATCTATCGTGAGGATATTAACCACTTGTGGTTTAGTTGCGAGGCTCTAGCCATAGACAGAGTTTTATTTTTCGCTTAGAGTCTTGCGGTTTACTTCCTCCATACTGCATTTTTTCCTTACACTCAATTCTAATAATGGTACATTGGTCACCGTATTCTCATTTATTAGAAAGAATGGAATCGTTATTTAAAATTTAATGGATATAGCTCAAAAGTGAATTTAAGACTCGAATATTAATAAGAAGAAAAAATTATTTTTCAATAAATAAATACAAACTAATAGTATAATATTGGATGCCAACTAAGGAATAATAGTGTTGCACCGTGTTTTTTCTAATTACGTTCCTGGTTTTTGTTGACCAGTTGTACCCGTAATGCCCGTGAAACTTCAGTCGCGATATAATCGGTTTAACTTCTTACTTATTTCATTTTCGCCTTCCATCATGGATCTTCGTGTGGATCATTAATGACCATGGCTGTTTCGAATATCCATTGTAACAAAGTACATTTTCTAAGTGTTATTTACGTTTTAATTCTATGGCGCGTCGCAATAAAATGATAATAATAATTATAATAAGATAAGGAAAAAATGATGGAGAGGGACGGAAAGTTATGGGTGTGGAATGAGAGAAGGGTACTTAACATAGATAAAATGATTGGTTAATGGCCAAATGGTTCTGCGCCGTGCCAAAAAAAAAAAAAAAAAAAAAGCAAACAAAAAAAAACCAACAAACAAACGCTGATTGTCCTTCTTTATAGGATAGACGTTACGTTACGAACAGCTGTAATTATCAATTCCGTCAAAAAACACATACCATTATTTAATATAATTGTATTACTCGATGAAATATAAATTGTTATACATTACCCGTTTTAATAGCTAAGATCTTCAGCGCAAACAAAATACACGTTAAACCGTTCCAATTTTAAATATATACATACATACATACATATGTACATATATGTATATATATATATATATATACATACATACGAGTATGTATATTTACTGAATTTAACGTAATTTTTATTTCGCACTTATTTATTTGAATTCACGAAATTATATGCCACTTTTTCTTTGAAAAGCAATGTGAAATTTGTAGATTTGTGTAAAATGGACAAATTTTGACAAGTGTTATCTAGATAATATGTTCATACTTTGTATGTAGTGATTTACAATATCGCACAATAATGGATAGATAACAATCGCATCAAAAATAATTTAAGAACTTCGACATCCGCTAAACTAAACTAATGTCTATTTTTAATTTACCTTTTGTCCTTCTCGTTTATGTTCTAATTAAAACAGCATCGAACTCACTTCATTATAGGAGAACAACAATTTAGTAAAATCGGTAAAAATTTTCGTATAAAAACAAGCATTGTATTGTCGAAAATTAATATTAGACGAAACTAAAGAAATCAGTAACACTGCAACTAGCTATACATGTAATACTTCAAAATTATGTAAACAGTAACAGAGGGAAAACTTAAGTAAAGCAAGAATTTTGCGACAACGAAATGAACACAAGTTGAAAAACAGAATACTATTCACGTAAATGTATAATTTATATTGTTCTTGTCCAATTTTAAATTGTAATATTTCCCATGATAAATGAATCTACTACAGTTTTAATGTCCAGTGTAAGAAAACTAAAATTAGCATTAGGAATATTTACCTATTAATCCCCACCCCCCCCAACCCAAAGTATTAATCTGCTTTCTCAGTGCCGTCTTGAACCTTTTTTGTCTTACAATTAATTCATACCGCACTGTATACACTTAACATAAACAAATATAAGCATTTTCTTGTTTTATTGTAAACAAACGTTTAACGAAAATTTCATAAATTATACTGCAATAATCATTTTATTCCACTTTGTAAATCTGCATTGGGACAGCCGCTTCGTTTTATTCATTTTATATGCTCATAACTTACTTTAAAGGTAGCGGCAGACTACCGTCGCGTCAAGTGAGTTCATTATTTCTTCCAAGAAACAAACTAATACGTGTGATTATGGCTATCACATTTTATCAATATTTCGGTATCATTACACTGTGTTATCAGTGGTTTATCTATATTTCACTATATCCGATTAATTTTGAGAGCACGGCATATCATGTTTCATGAAGCTTATTTCATATTAATACAAAATACTTTCTATCAACTGATTAATTTATGTAAAATACAAAATATGACCACATCAAATTTTCGAATTTGATAAATTAAGCATCTATTATTATAATATAGAGTTATTTAGAGTTTAAAGGAACCGAGTTTTGGGAAAATTTCAGTTCTGATTATTTTACTCGTTTTAAATATTACGCCATATGCAAGTTAATACCTGCTACTTCTAATTTATTTCCTATTTTCTGCCAAACTGTTTGCCGTAAAACAATATCACGATAATCTATCAATTTTTGATCATATAAAATCGGATAAGAAAAATTCGACGTGATTTACGTGACTGCAATGTGATTAGAGACAGCATTAAAACAACATTCTAGAATCTAGATTTTTGTTGACACGTGAGCGTACGTGACGTGTCAGCAGTCTGCCGTTACCTTTGTGTATCTCTGTGCAATCTTCTATACTTTTTTTAGTAATATATTTAGGCATTAAAATTAAAAGAATAATAAATGGAAAAATTCCTATTAATTTAATTTACGTACAATAAAAAAATAAATACACTGAAACAGAATAATATTCTACTGGAAAGTATAGAGAAGTAAACGTACGCGATGTTTAAATTCTTATTATTTTCTCCCCGAATATAGGAATTTTTTATAGAAAATATAATCGACTCCACCACCGCTCCTTTTTCTTTTTGAATATCATCGACCTGTACTAATAGTAATTCTGTAAATAATAGGGATTTATCGAAGTCGATCAAGCTATTACCTCGGAAGAACGACATGTTGCCAATATGCAAATCAACGGCTATGAGAATCCAACGTACAAATATTTCGATATCAAAGAATGATGTCGTTTTCAAGAAAAATTCGGTTAAATTCAATATAGGAAATAATGTGTTGTTATCGCTTCAGCGGTAAGTTATATATTTAGCTCGTTTTAAAATATCCTTCATTCATTCATATACCACATAATTTAAAAAGATAATAAAATGAATTTTTAATATTTATATTTTGATAAATTAAAAATTATGTTTTCAAAGAAATTTGAATAATTTTAATTCTAGAACTTTAAAACAAAGCATGTGCCTCACTTTAACTTTTTCGTAATAGGTACTAGTAATGGGTAAATTCGTTATTTCTTCGGATAAAAATCCAGAATTAAATCGCAAATTCGAGAACTGCATCCTGGACATGTATCCATCGTTGGATCCAAATGGATCCGACATTTATGCGCACAGTGTACTTGACACTGACGCTAGTTTGCACTGGTTGTCAACGCAGTATACTGTTATCAGTGTTAGATTTTAGATTACATGTGTTCAGAAAGAGAGAAGGAAATTACGAAGTAGCTAACGTGCGAGTATAATCATACAAGGAGTTGTGTCTACAGAAAAAACGGTACAGCGACTTCCGTATCCGCTTGTTCTTTTTGTAGTTCTGTCAGAGCAGAGTACAGATCGGAGTGGTGTTTTCTTACTACCAGACGAAAGCGGTTATGCCAATCTTCACTCTGGCGTTGTTAGTCTTGTGCGTGTTTGCGAGCGCTGCGGTGTGTTGATTCCACGGGGAAGGTGGATGTCGAGCAGGAACGGCTCTGCGTAGGCCTCTCGCTGGAACGCCGACCACATAAGTGTGTGCGAAGTATTCGAAGACGGGAAAAAAATCGTCTGGACATTTGTCGCGTAATAAGTTGAAGACTCGGAGGACATCTTCGAACGTACGCCGCAGCTAACATCATGTGGGTAAATGTCTTTAAAGTGCGGTCTGCCGGATTATTGTACGCTTCCTGGAAGCCTTCCGCCTGCAGTCTTCTGTAGACACAGCTTGGCCGAGGTGGAACATGCAGCACTTCACGGGCGCGTCGAAGAAAATGAACCCCTGCAGGCGTTAATGATTCCCAGTTCAAAATCTATCATAATTCTTGCAGGGGTACACTCATGTATCCTGAACTCTTCGATGGCCTCTCAAACTGCTCGTAGAACCGCGGCGTACTAATCTCTTGTCTTTCCAGTCAATAAAGCGTAGACGAAAGGTAAAGGTACATCCTCGCCGTTCGTAGCACTCCTTTTCCGTACGCCAAGGATAGTGAACACCTGCGTGAAAGATGGTGGAACTAACCTTAAACGTCCCATCGAGGAACCACGTGGAACTCTCACGCAGCAATTCGATATTCCGCCGCGTCACAAAGACAAATACTCTCTCCGCTTCTTCGTCGTCGTCCGCCTCCTCATCATCAAAGTATTCTGCTCGCCAGTCGTACATCAGAAATGTTTGTCCTTGAAGTGTTCGCTGATATTTATCCGGTAGCACCTGTAATTCGTTCAATGACTCTGGATTCGGAGGCAATTTTCGGCGGCGTACTCTCCGCATCATCTTCGAAAGCGCTTCTTGTTGGGGAAGCTGGCTGACAACTTTGGCCGGCATAGCAGCCAGTTCCGTACGAAGCATCATGGCTGGTGGCGGTTCCCGATGAGCCGCGGTCTTTCGCTTGAGTGTATTGGTCACAGCCTCTGCCCAGCATTGTTCTATGTTCGGCAGATGTTCGTGCGGTGATTCCGCAGGTCTCCTAATAAGGACAAAGTCTTCTCCGGGCGAAGGATCATTGGTAACACAGCGTGCCGTACATTCCTTTCCTCGCAGTTTCTGGCGGTCCCAGTATATTCGTTCTTTCTGCTTTCTTGAACGAACGTACAGGTGTACCCTTCTACACACAACTTAATTCCCACTAAAGTAGCCATTTCAACGTTTGAGATACTTATGATGATCACTATCGGTATGAACGACGACCGACATCACTTTCATTAACGTTCCATAGAAATGATGAAAATAAGAAAGCAAAAATTTTGTACGTTCTTCTTGGGGAACCTTTCATTTCGGGAAAAGTCGTTCGGAAGAAATTGTATTCGGGAAAATGTCCATTCTACAATTCGGTTCAGGAAATTTACATTCGGGAAAATAAAATTCGTTAAATTGTCAATTCGGGAATCTGTATTCGGGGAAATGTCCGGGAATCAAATATCTATATATAAATAGGCAAAGACAAAACAGTTTTTTTTCCTCTATTTATTAACCGATTTTCTTTTCTTTTTTTTTTTTTTGTTTGGCGGCTATTGACGATCTTTAGGGTTATCAGTAAAAAAAAGAAAAAAACACAAAAAATGAAATCGCTATAGCCAGCAAATTTGTTTTTATTAAAATGTTTTAATTATTCGTAATAATTATCATTATTGGCTTTTTTACAGCGCATTAAAAAAAAATTTTTTCGAAATATACAAATTCATATAAGTTTTCCTCAAATTTTTAATAATAGTTATGGTTGAATTTCGACCATTGTGCGAACACTAGTAATTCTAATACTGTATGATAATGATACGGTAAATGCATTCTAAATTTATATAACAATCCGGTATGCCAAATTTTGTCAAAAGTCTGACTTGCGTTCAGGAACACCAATTCACAAACTCTTTTTCTTCCAGATCACTCTCTATGCTTTGAACAACTCTATGCACTTGCTGAATAGTTGAATTTGAATAACGCACTCTATAAGACGGAAGTAGTTGCTTATCTTCCACTATTAAGATAATTCCTTCTAATAACAATGTTTCAAACAATTTCGATGTAACTAGTAACAACAGAATTGGTTTATGCGATGCTAATTCAGGTGGGAACTTACCGGATTTTGGTATTAATATTATTTGTGAAAATTTTAACTAAACGGGATATGGTGAAGTTCTAATTATTTCATTAAATAAATAAGTCAACATTAATAATCCCTTACGCGGCAATTCTTTTAGAGCACTAGCCGTCGTAAGATCATAACCGGGAGCTTTTTTTAGACTCATATTTTTGACGACTGATTTAATTTCACTAGGGAAGGCAAGTTTAATTGGTGGATAAACATTCATACTAGAAGCAGGATCTAGTAAATTTTTATTTCCCGGGTGTGGACTGAATTCATCTGCAAGGTATTTACCAAATTCTTCAGTTTTTTCTTTATTATTATACGCTCAATTTTCATTTTTTTTTTTTTTTTTTGAGCGGTTGAAGTGGTCGTTTTAGTCTTTTTAAATTACGCGTTGTTCTCCACAAGCAGTACCTAGTAATCGCTCTGGTGGGATAATGAAGATACAAAATCTTTAAAATTGTCATTTTTAATTTTTTTTTATTAAATTTGTTACCTTTTTAATCTGTTCATTTAACTTCATTTCATTTACTGGATACTTATGTGTCTGCAACGTCTTACACAAAGCCTTTTTCTGGCTATTTTACACATTGTTTTGGTTGAATAGTGTACTACAGGACTTTCGTTTACTTCAAGCGTACTGAACTAAACGGCCTCATAAATTAGCTTGCTGAAAACTTTTAGTACGTTTTCAACATCATCTTTAGTTTTAATAGATAAATATAAATTTATGTTAATATCAACAATTTTTTCAAATTTATCCCAATCTGTTTTTTTTTGTTATAAATTTTCGGTTTGACTTTCTTAGTTATAATTTCATTACTTATCATCATAATTAATAGAAAATGATCAGAGGAGAGATTAGGATGAAATTCAATTACGATGTGGGTTGTAGCTAGCCCCTTGGCGATAAAGAAGTCCGACAAATTCGGTAACTTATTCCTATCAGTAGGCCAATAAGTGGGTGATCCCTTAGTTAACGCATTACAGTTATTTAAATCTAGGACTTCCTTCAGCTGCCTTCCTCTCGAAGTAATCAACCTTGAGGTTCAACAAATATTCCTAGAATTGTAGTCTCCACCTATTATACATACATACAGGGGGTCCCGTAAATAGCGCGCTAATTCTCATGTAGTGATAGTTTAGTTCACAATCTATCAGAATAATCTAAAGTATGTTTAATAAAAGTGTTAATATGGTTTTCGAGTAATTCGGTCTTTTCTGGAATTGCCTAAAGTCTCTAACTTGCATATCAATATGTTTGCTCTCATTTCAAAAAAATTGTTAAATTTTTAAATTTATTTTTTGGAAAATACCCTACATAAGTTACCGCATCGAATACATTAAACGCATTTTTTAAATTATTAAACAGCTCCCAGGAATAATACATTTTTTCAAATTTTGTAGCAAATTTAAATTTAAGTGGCTAATTTTGAAGTTCAGTGTTGGCAAAAAAATGTACTGTGCTCACTTGGCAAACTCTGCATGAAAATTTTTCTCGTTTATGTAGATTTTAAAATGGTAAAACGCTGCCGATTCTTTTCTTATAAAAAATAAAATAGCACAGTTTTTATTTAAAAGAAACCGATTTTCTTCAAATTACGAAACTACAGCTTTATGGCCTGTTGAACTTTGTTTGTGAATGTGACATGGAAATTTGATATTATTATCAAAGGGACTTTTCCCTGTCCATTGTTTTTGTTCATTAGATAATAAATTTGTCTTTTTGCGAGTAAAATGAGTTGTTTCTAATAGCGAAAATGATAAATAAAACAATTGAATTAAAAATAAATTAATAAATGCTCAAATTGACCCCCTCCCTCGCTAATACGCGTCCTACATCGATTCAAAAATGATCTTTTCAATAAACGTATTCTTGCGCTGCCTCATTTATTCTTAGTCGTACATTTTGTTTATTGCGAATTGGTTTTGAATACTCCTCCTTGACAGTCCCAATAAAAAAAAGAAATCAAAGGATTAAGGTCTGGTGATCGAAGTGGCCACAGAATTGGCCCAAACCGACCGATCCATTTTCCTCTGTACCTTTTATTTAAACTCGGGTGGCATAATAGGCAGGGCATCCATCATTTTGGAACTACATGGTCAATCTTAAAGTAGGAAGCACCTCTTCCAGTAGTTCCGGTAACTTTTTTTCTAATGGCCGCAAATACTCATCACCATCCAGTGTACATGGGAGTTCGACTGGTCGCAAAATTTGGCCGTCAAAGATACCAGTCCACAAATTTACTTTGAACTAATTTTGCAAGCGACCTTCTCTCATTTGTTGATGGTTTTCCAACTACCAGCCATGAAGACTATGAAGGTTCGTGTAACCCCATCTTCCTTGCAAGACGATTTGTCGCTCCGAAGAACTTTATTAAAGAAGCCAGGATCTTCTTGGTGCTTTTGCAACATTTTGTAGCAAAAATGGACTCTCAATGCGAAATTTATAAATTAAATAGCTTGCACGCGTTGCACGTGATTAGGATGATATAGTAAAGAAATAGTTATTAACAATGCGATATTTCATGTTTCATATGAGAAAAATCGGTAGCGTTTTACCATTTCAAAATCTTCATAAACGAGAAAGTTTTTCATGCGGAATTTGCTAAGTGAGCACAGTACATTTTTTCCCTAACACTGAACTTCAAAATTAGCTGCTTAAATTTAAATTTGTTCACAAAATTTGAAAAAATGCATTATTCCTGCGAGCTATTAAACAATTTAAAAAATGTGTTTAATGCACTCGATGCGGCAACTAATGCAGAGTATTTTCCAAAAAATAAATTGAAAAATTTATAAATTTTTGGAAATAAGAGCAAAATTATCGATGCAAAGTAAAGACTCTAGGCAATTTCAGAAAAGACCGAATTACTCGAAAACCATAACACTTTTATTAACCCTCAAGCGGGCGCGCTGCGGTATACATGCCGCAAACATCATTCAACAAGTGACATCTACGAAACGGATTAATGAAATATTCAGAACTGCTAGATATGCTATGTCTACTATGTCTAGAGCGTATCTCGCAAGTCGTCATTTGATTCATGTGTGTGTATGTGCAATAAGTTTATAGTTATGACAGCGCGAAGTGGGTCAAGTCAGGTTTGCGGCACCAGTACCGCTAAGCGACTACGAATGTAAGTAAGTTTTGTTCAGTATATGCCAAAGAAACCCGCCAAGTATGGCCTAAAATTTTACGCTCTGTGTGATAGTAGAACTTTTTATACTTTCAATTTTGAAATTTACCGTGGCAAACCACGTACAGGGCAATACCAGACATCCAACAAACCTTCTGATATTGTCAAGCGATTGGTAAAGCCAATCGAGCATCCAAACAGAAACTTGACTATACTTAACTAGTATACAAGTTATCCTCTCACTGAATATCTAATTGGAAAAGGAATAACCACGTTAGGGACACTGAAAAAAAAAAAAAAATAGGAATTCCAGAACAATTCACAATAACCAAGAACCGTGAGGTAGGCTCATGTTTATTTGGGTTTCAAAATGATTATGCATTAGTATCTTATGTCGCCAAAAAGAACAAGATCGTGCTACTACTAAGCAGCATTCGATACAGTTAGCCAGAAGTGTTCATTGTTTTCAACGAATAAAATTAACAATAAATGGCCAATGGCACTGTTTTTCGGAATTTTGGACATCGCTAGTATCAGTGGCCACATTATTTTTGTCGCAAATAATTTTTCAAACGCAAATATCTCGCCAAAATTTCTTAAATAGTTTATTTCGTTCTCTCAAATGGAAGATTATCTCAAAATAAGAGCGCCGATTGGATCTCTACCAAAAGATATAGTTTTATTTTTGAAAAAACACGATCTACCTACTGCACCACCCGCTTCAGAAACACACATCTACATAGGACCTTGTAAATTTTGTGGGTCACACGGGAATAATAAATGTAAAAAAGTCGGTGTTCTGATTGCAGAAATTTTGTGTGCAAGAAACATAGCTCGGTAATAGTTACATGCACAGAGTGTACAAACGGTTCAATTGATATGAAAGTCGATGAATAATTTTTTTCTAAATATCCATTTCTTACTTTTCTAATTTTTAATTATTTGTTATATTCACTTTTTAATTTGTTGAAAAAACATTGTTTTTCTTGATCATTTATTGTGATCATAGTACCTACATATTCTGCATTATGCGAATTTTGTTTTTATTTTTGTTACTAATAATGTTTATAAATGTTCAAATTATGTAGTTATATTTTCAAAATTTTTAATAATTATTCTGCATACCTATTTTTAAATTTATTAAAATAATTCCTTTTATTTCTCCACTTCATTTATTATAAGTAGCTATACTTTTTAAACACGGTCTTTATTTTTCTTTATATGACTGTTATTCTTATCATTTTTTATAATAATAATAATGTTTATAAGTGTTCAATGGATGTATTCCCTTTATTTTGAAAACATATGCCCCACATTATTAAAGAAAACTCCATGAAATAAGCAATTTAAGAAAGCGGTATTCATATCGCTGTGCGCCCACTAGTGTGACTGCAAAAAGCGAGCCTGTTTAAGGGTTAAACATACTTTAGATTATTCTGATAGATCATGAACCAAGCTATTAACACCCGAGAGTTTGCGCGCTATTTTGAGACTCCCTGTATATATTTTCCAGTGTTTGTAAGAATACATTTCAGTGTTAACTATAAATCATTCGTTTATACAATTTGTTGTTAGATATGAACGATTAACCCAAAAAAAATAAAATCTTTAAAAATTTGTGCAAATCCTTCATGACGCTTAGAAAAACTTTTGCAAATATTCAAATTTTTAACTTTCCACTTCAATAAACTCACCAAATTGCTTTCCCGTTTTTAGTGCTGTGTTGGCCCTTTTTCTTTGTCTCCGCTTTAATTATTATGTAGAGAATAATTATGCTAAAGTGAATTATTTTTAATACGTATTGTATGGTATTAAAAATTATTAATACAAAAATGGTTTTCTTAATTTCCTATTTTATTTTATTTTTCATTTATGTAATGACAAAATATGAAGATACTTATGTAGTATTTATGCGACGTGTGTGTGAAATTATAAAAACACTAATATATATTATAATGTCTGTAATTATATAAATTACCTATATTTTTTTACTGGAATTTTATTTTACAAATATTAAAAATAGTACTGCTGCTATTTTAAATGATGTTATAAACATTTTTTAAGAATCTTAATAGAGAAATTCAAAATCTCCATGTTATTCAGTTTTTCTGATCAGTCATGAAGGTTTTTTTTTTTTTAATTTTTAATAAATACTATAATTTTTTAAAATAAGCGTTATCTAATTCCATAACTTTATTTGCAACAGTGATGATTATTTCCCAAGATATCGAAAAAGCAATAATTTTATTATTATTATTACTACTATTACTACTACTATTACTGTACGAGTTTATGCTTGTTTATGGTATTATATGAGTACATTGGGGGTGCACATCATCTACTCACACACGTCCTATGATATCGGTTCCACCTCTAACAAAGATTTTTTATTTGTGAAACAATTATATATATATATATAAATATATATTATAAACAAGGGCGTCGCCAGCCGATAGGCCAGGGGGGTGGCAAGATGATAGAAAAAGGATATGAGTTATAGAAAAAATAAAATTTATAAGTTGTAAAGGCTTAATATTTTATTAAACAAGAATAAAATCTTAATTAAAACATAATTTTCGTGGGTTTTTGGCAAATTATTCATGACTACGCGCCTATGAATACTCATTATGGCCAGTTGATTAAAAAGTTTCAAGGCTCCAGGGGGGCAGCTGCCCTCCCTGCCCCCCGCTGGCGACGCCCATGATTATAAACCATAAAATTTGTTTTTAAATATAGATCTAAATTTCAGGTAGAAACCATAAAATCAATGACAAGGTCAACCAATACAGAAACTACCTTTATACCACTCCCAGGCCCGTGCCCAGAATTTTGGAAAGGGGGGGTTTTGAAAATTTTCTTTGCATATTTATTTTATAATACATTTTTCACTAATATTCGTACTATTAATAATTTCCATCGTTTCGATTTATATATTAATAATTTACATAAATGAATTACCATATAAACATTAATAAAAATTACATACGTTATTGATTATACTCGTAATAACAAATTTTGCATAAAATATTAAAGAAGTACCTAAAAATATGAAGCATATTTTTTCTTTTTTCTTTTAAAAGTAGGTAAAAACACCCTAAAAAATCATCAATATTTATTTTAAATTTGTGATTTTTTTCAGATTTTTTTGTATTTATAATAACTATTTCAGTTCTCATGGGGGGGGTTAACCCCCCCCCCCCGTGGACACGGCCTTGACCACTCCACAATACAAGTTATGTGTAATAGTGCTAAGTTATTTAACTTTTTAAAGCGTGATTTAAAAATCGACTAAATAAATAATAAAAAAAAACGTAAGCGACTAATAAATTACATTTTACATAACAGATCAAAATAATAGAATGATGCTTATCTTGTATTTAAAATTCTTTGTTTCAATACTTCTTAAAATACTTTTGAACATTTCCATTAAAAGGCATACATGGGTAAGAATGAATGCTCAATTAATATCTCGAAATATATATTTGTAAAACTAATACATCTGATATAAGTGTATATAGAGCCTTTAAATAAATTATACTGTAAACAAAAAAAAGGATTAGTTGTGCTAGGAACATATTTCCACATTAGTATTATTATTACGTTAAACAAATGTAAATATCAGAATATGATACTACTCAATATTAATAAATTATAATATTCTTTGCGTAGTAATTTGTAACATGTGCTAGTTATTATTTCCATTAGAGTTACTATTTTTTATTTTATTTATTTTATTGTATTTATTTATTTATTTATTTATTTTTCTACCGACTATCAGCTGTAATATTTGTTTTTTTTCATGTAATATTACTAACCATGTACTAATTATTATGCCCATTAGAGTTATTATTTTATTTCTATTTTTGTTCTTTTTGGTTTGGTGTAACGAGTTAAAACTTCATAATAATCGTGAGGGAGTTGATAAAACGTTACATATATAACTTTTAAATTTAATTAATAATTTTATATTTTCGTTGATTCTGTTTCGTTTTGTTTTGATTTATTTTTATTTTTATTTAATATTCATTTATTATACCTCAGATGCTGTTTTATTTTGTTATCTTGTTTTTCCGCATATTTATACTACTTTCCATTTCGCTTTGTTTCAATTTATTATGTCTATAACATTTTTATTTTATTTTATTTCATTTTTTCTCCTTTTTTGTGTTTTCTTTATATTTCGGATTTATTATAATTTTTTACTTTCACTTCCACTATTCGCGCTGTGTAGTGCATTTGTAGGTTTTATAACAATAATAATGGTAATAAAGATTTCATTTGATTTGATTATTAGGTATTATTACTATTATTATTTAAATACTTTTACCTTAACTTCAATTTTTACAAGATTATATTTTTATTTTGAAAATTTTGCGCCCTTTTGAATCAAATATTTTGCAACGGGTGCTCTACTCGTTCTGTTATCGTTACGCCATTGCTTTCCAGTCACAAGTACTCAGATAATATTTTTATTAATTTGAAATCTTTAATTAATAATTAATTTTCGTAGTATAAATGATTTTATTACACATTTAATGGGTATTATAAAAGAACAGTTTTTATATTTAACTTTAAATGTTGTATCCTCAATAACTTGTATAAATTAAATTTCGAATCGAAAAGGAAAAAATGGCAAAGATGGTACATATAGATGTGATTTAAAAAAAAAACAAATTATTGTTTATCTATATCGCAGAATGTTGCTAATTTAATTATCTTCTATAATTTTTCCAAATTGTTTATCGAATATAATATTTTAAATAACTGTACATATTGTATAAGATTTTTAATCGATAAAAAAAACAAAAAAAACAAAGTAATATAGCGTTTCTTGTCGAATAAATTTACATAATTTTATGATTCATTTATTTAATATAGTGTATAATTTTTCACTGACGACTTAATTATATAATTTACAAATATTTACGAATTTCTGGTCCGTCAAACATGTACTCCTGCAATTAATACGGTATAAAAAATTATACTTATCAATCATTAAATTTTTATCATTGACTAATCTCCTGTGCATGATACTTCCACGTATTATTCATTAAATTTTTATCACGATTTATGAGTTATAAGCGACTAAAGTACAGTCTTCCATAATTAACCCTACAATGCATGAAATTTTTCTTTTTGCTAAAAAAAATTTTTTAAGATGTATTCTGACCTAAAAAATACGAATATGAATTTGAGAATAATTTTGGACACCCTAATACCTTCATAGACCCAAAAATGTTTGTGCTGCTTAAAATCAACATCATGCATTTATTGTATTAAAGGAAATAGACAGTTAAGTTTGCATTTTTACAACAATCTTTTGTCCTAAATACTGGCCAATAATCTAACCGGTCGAAATGCGTACTCTGATTTGACACTGGTTCCATTGTAGCTCGCCTTTTGATTTGTGGTTCATCTGCTGGTGATCTTTTTGGTCGGCCAGGTTTTCTGGTAAAAAGAGTAGTCACTCCAAATTGGCATAATGTGCTAGCCACTTCAGCTCTAAAATTAATTAATTTCATGTTTGAATTTGTTACCCACCTGTACAAAATCCTTGCATTTATTGCTGATACATCGAGCAAATGGTAAAAAATGCGAAAGTACCATTTTTTACTTCAGAGCAAAATCCTATAACGACCAATATAGGAATCGATCAGATTTGCCGATGCCATATGTTTATTATATTCCGTTACCACAGAAGTTAAATAAACGATTGTGACGCACAGTAGCCGAGCTAAGAATTCCTTGTTTATATAAACAAATCTGCAGCGCAATAGAATTAAAATAATTATCAAAGTAAAGTTTATAATTTTGATGTTTTGGTACTAAACGGCATAACCTTACAACGGCATTGCCACTCGCTCCAATATCTTTTTCACTCGCTCGTAGAAGATGGAATTCACTAGTGTATATCTCGAAGTCGTAGCAAAAACCATCTAGCGCAGATAATAAAAAAAAATTGTAGCCGTATTTGTGTGGCTTTGATGGTATATAAACTTTTAATGAACAATGAGCTTTTGTTGCACACATTTGTTCATCAACAGCCATTATTTCCGTCATTGGCACGGATATAAATCGTTCCCCTTAAGGATCCAATTATTGGACGCACTTTAAACAAACGGTCAAATCCTGGTTCATCAAATCGTTTTTGACTTGCATTATTATTGAAATGAAGAAATTTACCAATTTGCTCAAATCGATTAATGGGCATACAATTTCGTATGATTGAATAGCCATAATTTCGATTCTAATACATGCGGAAATTTTTACGTTGAATTACACTATTCATGAGACATATGCCAATATAATTACATATTTCTGTTGTTTTTCACATTTACCGGCTCATTAACATTGATTGAAGTGTTATACAAATTTGTTTCAAAAACAATATGGTCAGTGAGATCAAGTGTCAAAAGTACTAAAAGAATTCTAATGGTGTTTGTAATTGCATTATTTCATCAGGAATATCATAATTTCTAGTGGTCTACATTTTTAGCAGAGCGTGTTATATAATCATGCTTTTTGCATTTCATATTTGTAATTTTGTCAACTACTTTTTGTTTCACTATTTTTCTCTGTTTTCTTTCGTTTGAGAAACCATTTATGGATACTGGAGAACCAACACTATTATCAGTGCCGGTAAGTAAATCTGCTGTATTGTCAACAGTATTTTCAGTATCGGTAAATAAATCTGCTGTATTAATTTCAGCATGATCTTCAGTTGCAGTAGTATTCTCAAAAAGTTTCAATAAACGCTCCATTTCAAGATCAGAATCTCCTATAGTCTCATTACTCGTGATATTATGAAAAATCCGTTATATATAAAAATAGAACATTCACGCACAAATTATAAATCAAAAACTTGTGTTAGTAACAATTAAGGAAATTCGGTTTATATACTTACCCCCAGCTAATAACTGAAGTATCGCTAATAATCATGTCATCATATTTGGCTACCACGCTGCATGGATATATGGATGTGCTTATAGCGTCAGACAGGCCCGTGCCCAGAATTTCGAAAGGGGGGGTTTTGAAAATTTTCTTCACATATTTATTTTATAAATAACAATACATTTTTCACTAATATTCATACTATTAATAATATCCATCATTTTGATTTATATATTAATAATTTATATAAATGAATTACCATATAAACATTAATAAAAATTACATACGTTATTGATTATACTCGTAATAACAAATTTTGCATAAAATATTAATGAAGTAGGTACCTAAAAATATGAAGCATATTTTTTCTTTTTTTCTTTTAAAGCTAAGAACACCCTAAAAAATCATCAAAATTTATTTAAAATTTTTTTTTTTTTAGATTTTTGTGTATTTATAATAACTATTTTAGTTCTCCTGGGGGGGGGGGGGTTAACCCCCAAAACCCACCCCGTGGACACGGCCTTGGCGCGAGATGTTTCCGTTTTATTCGACGACAGTAACAACATATTTTCCGATTTTGTTTATCTTTTCAGCAATAGCCGGCTGTTAAATTTTAAACGATTTGACAATCGCTGTCTCTTTCTTTTTTAAACTTTAAATTGTTATAATTTGTGTACAATCTGTGATATCAATGTGAAACAAAGTTGAGAACGAATCCAGTTATATACGGTATAGGCCGTATGAATTTCATCACTATTGCTTTAATAGTTTTTGAGTTAAATCGGGACAGACAGATAGACAGACAGACAAAAATTTAAAAAAATATATTTTCCGTTTATGTGCGACAAAAATAACCCGATGCAGTGATTATAACGAAAATATTTGTAAATCATAGTCGGACACTAAAGTTTTATATATTAGTATAGATTAACCTTTAAAAAGGAAGTTAGGAAGAAAATTTATTCTGTATCTCAATATGCAAAGTTAACTAAAATGAGTGCTCAAAAATACAAAGTAGTACAGTTAAAACAAAAAAATTAACTTCTAATAGAATTTCAACCCTTTAAAACACTCTCCATCGAGAGTGCGCACTTGATACTATCTATTACAGTGAAATCAATAGTTGGTTCTTCGGGCACCATAAATTTTCAATTTTGATCATATGTGTTAAAAAGTGATAAGTGCAGGCTCGTGTCCAGAATTTTGAAAACGCGGAATTGAAAATTTTCTTCACATGTTTATTTTATAAATAACAATACATTTTTCACTAATATTCATACTATTAATAATATCCATCATTTTGATTTATATATTAATAATTTATATAAATGAATTACCATATAAACATTAATAAAAATTACATACGTTATTGATTATACTCGTAATAACAAATTTTGCATAAAATATTAATGAAGTAGGTACCTAAAAATATGAAGCATATTTTTTCTTTTTTTCTTTTAAAGCTAAGAACACCCTAAAAAATCATCAAAATTTATTTAAAATTTTTTTTTTTTTAGATTTTTGTGTATTTATAATAACCAATTCAGTTCTCATGGGGGCTTAATCCCCCCATGGACACGGCCTGGGATAAGTAGATAAATAATTAAATTAATGATACAATACATTATAATTCCGGAAACCCGAAATTTTAGTGCACTAATGTATATTATTGGAGTAATACGCAAAGAAATTGCATTAATTTTAATTTTCTTTTGATTTAGGAGAAAATGGGAATATTTTAGGAGCAGACGTTCGAATAAAAACGGAAAATATTTCAATAGTTTAATTAATTTAAAAAAATATTATGTTTAAATTTATTTACGCTTGACATGTTACATTCCTACATTTTACATAAATCAGTTACGCGTTGACACACACACATGTTACATTTACTACATCCTTACAAAAGTACACTTTTTAAAAGCCTTGTAAGCTTAAGTTTATAAATTAGCTAAACTGCAACTTCTATTTATTTTAATAATACTTTTAATTTTATCAATAATTATATGTATATCTATCTATATATATATATATATATATAAACGTATATACATATATTTTAAGTAAATACTACTAAATATATATATATATATATATATATATATATATATTTATATTTTCGTTTAAGTTATTGAAAATTAGGATAAAACTATAATTTTCGATTATTTTGCTTTAAATATATTTAATTTATAATAATTCTTTATTAATTTATTTAACCGAAACTGTAATAAAAGGGGAATATTAAACCAATTACTTTTAAAAAGATACATTCAATTTAATAATGCACTCAAAAAATGCATTTTTCAAAAGTATTTTGCTGATATAAATTGTATTAGGAATCTTTAAATTTATATAAATTATATTTCACGGAATATATAGATATCTAAATAAGAATATCATGATAACAGCACTTTCCTTTCATTAAGGATATGTTAAAGGAAAAAAAGTAAAAAGAACGTAATTTCTGCTATATTTCTGCACGTTTACAATTCTTAAACATGCTGAATTATAATAGTTGAGTTTAAAATGCGAAACATAATACAATCAATTCTGTTTTATTTTGCTTTAAGTGACTTTTTACAAGTTATTTATCAATTAAGTGAAATCATCCTTGAAAAATACAATACCGATTTAATAAAAATTATTTATCGTCAACATAATCTCTCCTTAGAGGTAATTCGTTGGTATTGGTTTATATTTCTTTTTATTAATAAAAATTGATTAGTACTCGTGATAATTGTGGGAAAAAAAAATTAAAACGTTCAGAATAAATGTATAGCATAAATGAAAATTACAAATTATGGGAACACATACATACATACATACTACTAAAAGAGTAGAGCCAATGACGGCTGAAAATCCCCCTAAAGTTTTTATTTATTTTTATTTATTATCTGTAAGTGTATATTATAATAATATATCGTTTAAGAAGTATATAGTTTGTAACATCATTTTATGATATCTACATATATTCAGTTCATACTTTTCCATGGTAAGTTTACCAGTGAATGGAGTATGACATTCGTTTCTATTAACAGAATTTTGGAAATTAAGAAAACTAAACTGTAATCTGTATGCATTTTTATCCGTTTCGCTCCACTTTCAGTTATGAGGTATTTACTTATTTTTAAAATTTTATTTTTTGATGAATTAAGCTGAGAATAATTTTATGAAAAAAATATGAGTTCAACAAAAATAATAATCTTTTGTAAAGTGTATCTACCAGCACCCAACGAAACTCTTTAAAAGAAATAAATATAGCTCTCAATATTAGAAACCGAAAATATTTCGAATATTTTGTTTTTAGCGTGACAATACATTTGTTTTAAATCTACGCCAAATTTTCATACAGCAAAATACAAAAAAAAAAGTTCGTTAAACAGAAATCCGTTAAAAGGAAATGCACGAGTTACAATATCCTTTATATGTTTTAATAAAAACACTAGACGAATGAAATACACTTGAACGGTATTCAAGAAATATATGAAAGAGCAACTGTCCCCTACTACCAAAAATACAGGTTTTTTCTGAATATCTTTACTTAATACTAGATTAGAACTTGAGCTCTCTTTCCAAAAGGCATGCAGCGTAAAAAAAAGATTGTATGAACATCACTCAAAAAGTTACAAAATTTATGTAAAGTTTAGTTTCAAATGCAAAGAAAGTTTTTCATGGGGGCTAGTCAGGGGCGGATCTACTTAAGGGCTTTTTAGGCTGCAGCCCAGGGCCCCGTGGATACAAAGGGCCCCCAGCCCCCGTTAAAAACAATAGACGATCGATATTTTGAAGTAAAAAAAATAATACCTAAAATTAAAATTCAGAGATATATTTAACTCTAATTTTTCAAAAGTATTTTTACGTAATATATATCATCCTGCATCAGAATCTACTTTAAAGGGTTGACATTTAACCTAACTGTGATAAAATATTTTTCAAAATCAATATAGTGCATATTACATATATATACTAGGTAAGTAAAAAGAATTATAAATCGTGATTTTTTTGTTTTTATTTTATTTTTCAGTACTAAATGAACTCTTTAATCGTTTTTTTTTATTTTCAAAAAAATATCAAAATCTTATTTTGCAATATGTCTGCTAGAAAATATAAAAGTGGAGCTGAAAAATGAAAATTACAGTTAGATCGACAAAAAAGAAAGAAATAAATGTGTAGAAACTGAAACTTTTTTAAAACTGGAACATAAAAACGAGAATGAAATAGCTATAAATCCATTAACAAGCAAAAAGAAAGGGATCTTATACCAAGAGAATCTAACCGAAGGGAGCAGAAAATCGTAAACCAGGAAAAAAATATAAGTGATGAAAATGTGCAAGATCTTAACTACCAGCAACCCTCTGTGAACAATATTGGTGTTCAGCAAGAGGACGGTAATACCGAGGCGGAAAGAAATTTAGAAAATATTGAATTTGAGTTTGAGAAATATGTTGACGTGGGCTTGTGGCCAGTATTGCTTAATAATGATTTTATTAATGACATCCTCTCACATGAAATGACTGACTTCCAAAATAAAGATCCGAAAAATAAATATTAAAAAATACAAAGAACAAAACAGATCATTTTCAAAGAGTTATTTCATTGAGAAAATGAAAAATGGCCAAATACTGGGAAGATTTTGGTTATATTATTCAACCAGGTTTTTGTTTGGCTTGTAAACTTTTTTTTAAAACCCCTTCTCAATACACAACCGGATTTTCTAATTGGAAACACATAGGAACTTGTTTAGAAAATCACGAAAATTCTAATGAACATAAGAATTCAACGTTAGTGTGGTTGATACGAAAAGGAAAGGAATTTGCAGCACAAAAATGCAAAAAATTTGCTTTATAATTTATATAATATAACTACATATAATCTGTCAATTTCTTTTGCAATAATGTCGTACAGTTGCTGTTTGTATACACAAACACTAAATCATATTAAATAAATAAAATATCTTATTGTCCTATTTTTTTCTTATACACCGTATATAGAAAACAGTTTTTTGATAGAATGGCAATTAGTTGAGTAATTAGGTAGGCCCCTAAGTAGCATTAGCCCAGGGCCCCACAAATTCACGATCTGCCCCTGCGGCTAGTGATTAATAATAATTTAAAAAATTAATTACCGAAGTGGAAGTCTGTTAGCTCATATTTCAAACTCTTAAACCAATTTTCTGAAACTCAACATTAAGGACAGAATAACGATCATTGAATCGCCTCGTTTCAGTGATGTCAAATATTTGATAAGAAAACATAGTTTAAATGAGCCCCGCTATATCTCAAGTTTTTGCATCATCAGTGCAAATTAGTTTGAGATTTTTTCCCGGTGCCCATTAAATGTTAAGAAGCCCAAGGTACCAGTGTAGATTTTTAAGAATAAAAAATGTTCTTTCTAAATTTTAACGTCCACATGAGATTGTGAAATTAAAAATATTATTAGCAATCCAATGAACGAAAATTCTAATAAAGGAATCGCTTACAAATAAAAAATGAGAACTGTATGATTTATCATGAAAGGATAGACATGGATAAAACTGTAATATAAGGTTAGTGAAAATCATGTTAGATATAGTGTTTTCTAAAATAATGCAATATAAACGCTATAGCAAAACTTTTTCGCCGGAAGACAGGTGGAAAAAATATGAACCCAATGTAATATGAACAAAATTAAAAGAATCTTGAAATATCATCATCATCATCTGTGTGTCAGCCTTGCGGCTGGTTCGCACCATACACCAATCGTCTCCAGGCCAGCCTGTCCATCGCCCTCTTCTTTAATTTGGAGTATGATGACATTCTAGTCTCCTTCAGTACAGTATCCAGGAAAGTTATTCGAGGACGCCCGCGCGTCTTTTTCCCTATTATTTTTCCTTCTATTATATCTTTTAATATATTCTGGTCCTGCCGGAAAACATGTCCTAGCCACTGAAGTCGCGTTTTGCGAATCCGTTGCATAATATTTCTTTCTTCCCCCATTCTTTCCAGTACTTCTTGTTGCTTACTTTATCTGTCCAACTGATTTTCTGCAACCTTCTCCAGCACCACATTTAAGCCTGGTCGTCAGCAAATTTAACGACGTGATATTGTCTACCGCCAACCTTAATTCCATATTTATATTCATTAAACGTTCCTTTAATTATCATTTCCGCGAATACGTTAAACAAATCAGGCGAGAGCAGACAACCTTGTCTTACTCCTTTCCTTACTTTAACCTTATCCGTATTTACACCATTGAATTTCATCTTGAAATATATTTATTAATAAATTATTTCAAGTAAGTGTGCGGTGGCCTAAATGTTTAGCATGTGTGTATTTATAGAAGAGAAAAAAACTGTGCGTCAGTCGGAAACTAACGGCGTTAGAACTAAAACTTTTTATGGAATGTAAGAACTGTCAAGGAGGAAACAAAAAAAATACAATGAAGTAAAAAGAAGTACACTTAAAACTGACAAAAATGATTTGTAATATATATTAATAACAACGTGCAGATAATCTCGAATTAAACACTACACAAGTTTCACTTGCATGTACTAATTATATACATACATGCAACCAGGGCCGGATCTAAGGGGGGTTTTCCGAGTCCCCCCCCCGAAATGTCTGCGAAATCATAACTGCTTGAATTAAATCGACCAAAATTCAGAATAAATATATTTCCTTTCAATTTTTGACAAAAAAAAATAAAATTAAAATTTTTATGAATTCTATCGAAACGACTGTTTTTTCTTTGTTTTTATTGTGGTGTTCAAATATTGCATATACAATAATTGACTATAAGGCTTTAGTGTACCATTTATAAATGAATATATTTCATGATAACACACACACACACACACACATATATATATATATATATATATACAGGGCGTCGCCAGCGGGGGGCAGGGAGGGCAGCTGCCCCGCTGGAGCTTTGAAACTTTTTAATCAACTGGCCATGATGAGTATTCATACGCGCGTCATCATGAACAATTTGCCAGAAACCCACGAAAATTATGTTTTAATTAAGATTTTATTTTTGTTTAATAAAATATTAAGCCTTTACAAATTATAAATTTTATTTTTCCTATAACTCATATTCCATTCTACTATTTTGCCCCCCCCCTGGCTCATCAGCTGGCGACGCCCTTGTATATATATATATATATATATATATATATATATATTAATTACAACGTAATTCTTAGGCTACCCCCCATTCGAATAAATGTCCCAAAAAATGTCCCAATTTTATGTAACGCTAAATATCCCAATTTTATGTAACGTTTGTTATATTTTGTAGGATTTTTGTTATTGTTATTTAAAAAATGTCACAATTTTATGTAATGAAATATGTAACGAAAAATGTAACGAAAAAATGTCTTAATTTTATATAACGGAAGGTAAATGTTAGAATAGGATTTTTGTGGTTATGTTATTTTTTGTGCGTGTTGATGCCAGTAAGAATTACGTTGTAAATTTTGATCATTTTATACAAAGTATAGAAGAGAAAGAGACAGGAATGAAAGCAGGAGGGGTCAAGGGGCACAGCCCCTTGCGAGGCCAAAGTGGCCGAGTTTTATATATATATATATATATAATGTATAATTATACAAATATTTTCGTAACTCCCTCCTCCCCCCCGAAATTTTGGTCTAGATACGGCTCTGCATGTAACAATAAATATGTACATGCAAGTGAAGTTTAATTCGAGATAACCTGCACGTTATGTTATTGATATATATTATAAATAATTTTTGTTAGTTTTAAGTATACTTTTTTTTACTTCAATGTATTTTTTTTGTTTCCTCTTTGACAGTTCTTGAATTCCATAAAAAGTTTCATATTAGTTTTTTCAACTGACGCACAGTTTTTTATATGCTGGTTTTATTGATCATTTTCATTAACGATTATATACAAATTTTCCAATACCTAGTTTAAAGCATTTTTTCATTTCCACTCGTTAACAGCTGCACTTTTTTCGCTTTTTACTGTAATTCCTTTAGAGGGGTTTTTAGCCAAGTTTCTATGAAGATCTTTGCCGGGGTCACTGTCGCGCCTCTTTCATACTTTTCTTGCACAATGTATATGTTCGCCGGCCGGCGGTTTATTATTGGCAGTTTTTAAGTCGTTCACTTTGTTTAATAATGACACCTGTTAAGCGGGCGAGTCCGTCTTATGTACCTGACCCGACCCTTCTTTTTTTCTGGCCAATTTTCTGCCTAATAGAAAAGGATAAGTAGTTTAACAGATTTTGTTAAACGTTGCCAGTGTACACATTATTTTATTATGTGTTGTAAAAAAGAAAAAAGATATCGATATAAATATAACTCTGATAAGTGACATTAACCGCAAAAAGAATTAAATTGTACCTATAAAAGCATATTGAATTAATTAATTCATTTTATGTTATTTTTTGGTCAGATTTGGGAAATCTTTAAACAACAAAATATAAGTGTGTGACTGATAACAAATATAATAAAATAAAAAAATATTTTTTGGCGAAATGTATTACTCGTAAATTAGACATTTATTAACGTGTAATTTTGAATCTTACAATACTTTTAGAAAATAATGAAAATAATAATGAATAATGAAAGCGATAGGCAAGAATGGTGTCAACATTAGTGGTTTAGCGGGCAGTCATAGGGGCCATGCTCCTCCAATTGTCCAACAATTTAAGAAAAAAGTAAATCTGAAAAATATTACCGAATAACGTTCTATTGTCGTATTTTCAAATGTTTTTTATTATTCAAAGAAACGACTTTAATGTCTTTTTCCTATATGCCTCTCCTCTTCAATTCATTTTTCTATGTAACATTAGCCTTCCCGTGCAAAAAAGAAGTTCGGGTACCACCATTAGGTATTAATGAGATTAAACGTACGCACCGTGTAACATCACTGATTATATTAAATAACATTCGCTACATGTTTCCTAGATAGCAGTGACATTTTTCTGTTTATCCACACCGACCATCATTACTTTGCCTAGCTTACATTGAAAAATGTCGAGTTCCGGCATAAGCGCAATCAATAAATTTGCATTAAAATTCTATCGCAGCCAATTAGCGAGAAGAAAAATGACGCAATCGCTAAATTTAGACGACTCCTTGAATCTGTCGCCCCCTCCAGAACGGTACGGTACGACGGCATAGCGAAGAAAACTGATACGGATCCGGTTTGCTCGACTTACGGAATGGTTGTTTGCGATGTTTACGTCTTCATTCTGTAACACTGTCGTCTAGTGTTGGGTGCTAGTTGTTTACGATGCTGTTGTTTGGTGTGTTCGTTTGATTTTTTCATCTTCGTGTTATACAGTGCTTGATGTTGTATGGTTTGTAAATTGTCGTTGCTCGTGTTGCGTTAATTGTTCACATTGAAATAGACTTTAACGTAAGTAAACTGATTTTCTGTTAAAATAAGTAATTGCTATCTCTTCAACTATTTTTTAATTTTAATTCCGGATAAACTGCGCAGTAAAATAGTGTTAGCATTTGCTTAATTTTAATTCGAACTTTGCAAATGTTTCGATGTCATGTGTGCATTACGCGCAAAAAAGCAGAAAAATCAAGTTTTCCATTGCAGCTATATTCATGTAATTATTTAAAACAAAACGTTTTTGAAAAAAAACAAACTTAAAAATAAGCCGTATCTGTAAAATGTATTACAGAAGTATGTCATTTATAGGTACAAATTATAATAAAACTTCAAAATAGGAACTATGAATTGGATTGACGTTTTATCGATGAAATAGGAAATGTTAATATTTTTATATAAGCGCATTTGCAACAGTTATTAACAAGAAATACCGAAATTTAAATTTCCATTAGTTTACGGTTACACTAATTTTAACTCGTAAAAGAAGATAAATTAATGTATTTATAAGAGTGCGCTAGTATAATTTAATTATCTTCCGGTTATACGGAGAATTTAAATATCTTACAAAAGTGTACATTGTAACCGACGTAACTTTTTTGCCCGGATTATTTTATTCCAAGGCGAATATTTTTGTGAGTTTAAATTTTTCCTTAAAAACTTCAATTTTTTTCAAAAATCACTACGAAATTTTCATATTATTTTGATTTGAAATAAGTAAAACGTCAACTGCGGTTACAAGAATTGACAGAATTGAATAATTTTAATTAAGTTAGATTATTGTACGTTATTTGTTCGACGACTAAAATTCTGAACGCATTAAATGTTCTGTAGTTTAACATTACGCGTAGTAAAGTATTTTATTGTCCGTTATAGGAATTGTATGAAAACGGAAGCAGAAATAATAAAAAAGGTTATGGTTAAAAATAACAGAAATCGTTAATCCGTAGAAGACGATTTCTCTTCCCAAGACGGTATGTCGTTAATAAGTTCCTTCTCCTTTCTGGAATAAATTTTTTTTGTGTTTTTTTTTTTTTTCTGTGTTATTTTATTTATTATAAATATGTATTCTCTACAAATACCATCGACCACTAGCAGCGTCGCTGTAGAACCGCCATTAGTTAATATCAATATTCCGTATAGTGTAAGTAATACACCCCAAACACCTGAAATAATCAATACATTAATGGCGATTGCCCACCCGTTGGACAATATTGTACTGTCGAAAAAGGAAGAAGGTAACAATATTCCAAAAACCCCGGAAATTATAAACACGTTAATGGCTATATCAAATCCTTTAGAGAAGTATGTTACAAATTCGACTGATAAAGTGAACTCTCCAACATCTGATATCGCGACAAATTCCGAAATAAACATAATTGAGTTAAAAAGTGACGATAAATCTAAACTCGCCATAAGTGCAGCAATCGCGAGCACGCCACACACTTCCACTCCCATACAAAATATATGCTCGCAGTTGATAAAAGAAGAATTGAAGGTAACCCTGAGGAAACGCAGGGAACATCAGCTATCGTCCAGTTCATCGTGTTCGTTGGATTGTCCGGAATTATTACCGTTTTCCGACTGTTCTTTAAGCAATAAGACTAGCAGTAAGATTGACTCCGATTTCGTTATAGATACCGAAGAAGAGGATCCAGAAGATAGACACGCTTCCAGCGGAAATGATGTAAGTTTTAAATTGTTTTTCATTTAAGTAAAACGCATTTTTAAAACATACGCTTAAATAAATTTCCCAGTATAAATAACAAAGTGCTTGAGTGAAATACGTAAATTGTTTCAACGGTAGACTTTAGAGGTTTAAAAATTTTCTAAAGTTTACATTATAAAAAAAAAAAGAAAAACAAACAAACACCAAAAACGAGTATTTCAAATTTAATAAACTCTTTTGGCCATCTACGATATTTGTTTATAACGATTAACGAACATTCTCCTTTAGGAATTTCATTTCATACTATTTAGACATATACGTTCCCTTTATATTAATTTTTTCATCTTGATCGCGTTTTGTCTTTCATACTTAATTTAGTAGCTTTTATACTAACCGCTTCTGTCTGATGAAGTTTTTTCTCACGCTTATCTGTGCCCTTTGTACATCTTTGAAAACCAAGTTTAATTATTTGGCTGCCGTTAAAACGTGCCCGCATATAAAAAAACTTTCTTGATAATTAGAATTAGTAGTACCAATTGTACACGGAATATCGGCAGTCAAGGTAAGTTTCGTATTGTTGATTTTCCTTTAATCGGTTTTTATCTGATTCCACTTAGGTAGTAAATCGTAAAAATGTTACCCCCCCCCCCCCCCCCCCGGTATTAACGCGATTGATGTCCGAGAAATATAATTCCTTTTTTTTAAAATTATTTCTCTGTTATATTTGATCTTTTGAACAGATAAATTATTTAATTGTTTTGGTATAGTTGTTATTTTGTGTAAGATTGATACAGATGAAAGGACCAAAATTTCTAAAATAGAGTAATATTAAATCTTGCATTTATAGTTCTATAAATAATATTAAGTTTGAATAAAAAAATGATATCATTAAAACCTAATACAAATTCTATTTAGAGAATTATAATTAATTGGTTAAGATTCCTGAAATTTATCAGTATTAATTTCATAACAAAAAAGATAATATATACATTTTTTAAATTCGCTATAACTATTTTCGCTGAAAATAGTATCATGGGAAATTGTTTTATCGTATAATGATCATTGCAGTTACCCTGGCCTCGTGTTAAGTTACATCCACCATACTTCTATTATATAATTTAATTATTCTGCACACTCTTTAAACAGCAAAGCGACAAATTTTCTGTATCTTCTACTTTAATTTTACGCCACATTTTGCACATTCATTTACTTCATCCGACTTAGCTGCGACTAATGTACATTATTTTTTCTTTGTAAAATAAAATTCGTTATATGTAATGTAAGTGCATAGTTACGTATATACTGTACAAGTAAACTTGCTAAAAAAAAAACAAAAACAAAACAATAGTTGTAAAAATAATGGAGATCATGTAATTTTTTTTTTTTTTTATTATCATTAAATGGTCGATATAAATGTATTTACAATACAAAAAATTTTTATAAACTGTACAACAAGGTTGAGCGAATTCAAGAGAATTAATTTTCTTAGTTCTGTAGAAATGCCAAATAACGGATTACGTTTTTCCTTCTTAAAATCTACTTTAATTTTGTCTTTTTTTTTGTGAAGTTCATATTTTAACGATGTCTTATCTATTGAGTTGCCTATAAAATTCTTTATTATTAAAGCTGCTACCATTTATTATTTCCAAATTTTTGACCATACGAACGTTTTGTCTTTCGAAAAAAAATTCCAAACCACCGTGTCATATATTTCGATTTTATTCTAAAATACGTGCATTATTTCGCAAATAATCGCAAAGGATTTTAAATTGTTTGTAATTAAATATCCGAACAGATTAGTAAAAATTATGTTATTCGCAGTTGTTTTTTTTCTTTTCTTTTTTTTTTTTTTTTTTTTTTTTTTAGCAAAAACTAATTTATAATATAATGGAGGATCAGATTGTTCTTCTTTCAGTTGGCGAATTGTCTGTATTAAATACAGTTTTTATCTATTGGGGTAATTGAATTATAATCTGAAATTAAACTAATTCTTTTTGAATTTTAAATTAAGGGTGTACGGTTTCTCTTTTTTCCTTTAAATGTTGAATTACAGTATATATATATACATATATATTTGCATCATAGATTATTAATCGTGCACATTTGAAACCAAAGCCAGTATCTTTTGAATAAGTTCAAATCAGTATTTTATTTGTTTTTGTTTTGAAACGTGGAAATTTGTGGATTATATTCTTTTCTATATTACTATAATTCGGTGTTAATGAAATATAATTAATCGGTTTTATGGTATAAATTATAAACAACATATTTCTCGTCAGAACTAGTAAAACAAATTTATTCTTAATTAGCTTACAGAAGAAGACGAAGAAAAACGTCGTAAACGAAGAGAGAGAAATAAAATAGCAGCTACAAAATGTCGCTTGAAAAAGAAAGTAAAAACGGTTAGCCTAGAGCAGGTTTGTGTTATTTAATTTTACATTTTATCAGTAATACTGTTCCGTTAAAAAGTTTCAAATTGCATCATGACACTTTTACTTAACAGTAAATATGATTTTTAAGTTTTCTTGTTAAAAATATTATTATTGAAATTTGAAAAAATAATATTTAGCATGTAATAATGAAGTCTTAAAAAATAAATAATAAATCTATTCGTGTGTAACTAAAATTGTAGAATATGTTGTTTGCAACTTATAGATAAAATCGTTTTTTGTATATAGGTTTTACAGTGCTAATATGCGATTGATCATTTTCATTTTTATTATTTTTTTTTTTTTTTGTCTAGCTGCATGACTACTATTTGTCTAAAAAGCGATTAATTGATCCGAATTAAATTTGTTACATAATACCCGTAGATGTCGGAATGTGGTTTTAGGGTATTTTTCATTTTGGTATTTAAAATTGCAACGATTTAAATGAACAAAAACGGAAATGGTAGGTTTAGAAAAATATAATTTTCTAAGTAAAAAGTAATTCTGATTTTGCATGCTCATATAAATTACCAAAAAAAAAATCTTAATATTTAATTTTAATCGGTCATTCGCTTTTTTTGAAAATTGAATTTATTAATACCGAGAAGTTGTAGTGATGATGGAAAGTAGTTTTAATACGTTAATTATACCCAATACAGATTAAAGTTCTTAGGCACGTGAAATTTACAGCATACGAGTACGTTCATTTTACAAGATTCTGCTAACAAAGTATTTTCTAAATATATTCTTAAGATAGTGAAAAGGAGAAAATATGTATTTCATAAATTCAATCAATGCAAATTTTTGCAACCTTCTCTATGTATAAGATCTTATAATAAATAAAAGTAAAGTGAATCCTATACTTTTGATAGGATATCAGTGATTGTGTAGGTAAAGTTCATCTAAGCCCTAGCGGTCCTGATAAGAGTAGAACAAATCGTTAAGAAATTTCATCTTTTGGAAAATGTTTAGAAGAAAATATGTTTTTAGAAATTTAATAATTTTGTTTGAATTCCCGAAGTAAAACATTTTATTAATAAATAATGATTTTGTTATTGCTATAACCAGTTAGCTGCTTGATTCGTTTTTTATTAGTGTATAATTTTAATGTTTTTCGAAAGTAAAAAAAAAAAAAAGAAAAAGAAACACTTGTAATGAACTAAAAAATATTTACCTATTTAGAAACGTTTTCGGGCATAACCCATCATCAGCTAAAACTAACTTAAAGGAAACTTAAAACATACTCTAGTTAGTTTTAGCTGATGATGGGTTATGCCCGAAAACGTTTCTAAATAGGTATTTATCTAATTTATTGTTCTATATTGTTTGTTATTAAAGTTTGTTTTATTATACAGTTTTAACAAACAGGATGTATTCACCTACATAAAAAATATTTATATTTATTTAATTGACTTATATATAGAGTTACATAAACGTATGCGGAGAAAGAAGAAAACCTAATAGAATTACTGATTCTTACAATCCGTAAGCTTAAATAAAAGTAGGTGCCTCTATAATTCTTGTAAAAAGTATACAAAAAAATATTGATTCCAATGATTGAGGACATAACAGTAAATCGTAGAGTTCGGTATTAAATTAAGTTGAAGTAAACACGGGTTGTTGTTTTGTACTCGACCAATTTTGTGTTAACTTGATCATCATAATACTTAAAAAAAAAAAAAGCAAAAAAAAAACAAATGTTACAATTCCGACTGGAATAAATAAATTCAAAGAAAAAAAAACTAAATAATTTTTATATTTGAAATTGATTTTTTTTTTCTTTCCTGTTTTTTTTTAACTACTTTTTATTGAAATAGCTTTTTTCATAAAAGTGTAACACACGCATTTAAAGGGAAGTTAACGAGAGATAAATGATTTAAATGCAACTTTTCAACTTTCTCTCGTATTCGGATACTTCAGATTGAGTAAATGTCAGTGTAGAAGCTCAAACGACTCGAGTCTTGCACTCGAACTTCAGTTTTTTTCGGTTAAAAATCTTAACCGCCGACATTCATCGCGTAATTTATTACGTATAATATGCATTGAAAAACATCGATTGCTGTAAATATATATACTTTGACGACGTATAAATAAATCGATAACAATAAAAGTAGAATAGTCAGCGCCAAAACTAGCCATCGATAGTCATATAACTTCAAAAAAATCAAATGATCGAAAATTAAGTATACACGATCGGCTTTTAGGTAGCAACAAGTACATGTAACAAACCATCCGTGCACGTACATATTTTTTAATTGAACCAGAAAAACTAATGAAAAAATTCCAATAATTGTTTCAGGAATCCGAATTATTGGAAAATCAAAATTATAATTTGAAAAATCAAATACAAGAATTGGAAACGCAAAGGACGAGATTAATGGATATGTTACAATCGCATAAAAGGACATGTATTAAAGGATTCAAAAATTAGCATCGCTAACATGCCGTCCCTAATTTCATTGTTCAGCTTTAAAAGATTTCGACGAAGTGCAATAAAAATATCTCTATTATATTTTCTCGTATAATTAATATGTTATATATTTAAAATACGTTTTTTATTAATATATTAATTTTTTTATTAGCGATTTTCTTTTCTTTTTTTAACCAAATTAAGAACGTAAAAAAATATTCCAGCTAAATGATGGAATTTTTTCATTCAAAATTTTTAAGTTCCTGTTAGTGATAGCTTACCTGTGTAAACTATAAATGTCGTAAAAAGTCATTTTTTAGTTTTTGTTAATTTATATCAAGCAGATTGTCAGCAACTCGCTCGTGACAATGCGCCCCAGTCGGATTGGTGAATATCAATCCAGAATGAGTAGGCGAGTCTCCGGCGTCTTTAAACCGGAGCTATTCGGATAAGAGAGTAAACTCTAAAAGAAAATCCAGCGGAAAGCAACAGGGAAACCATCGCTGTAATTCATCCCCAGGTTATCATATGGCAATAAATCATAAAATAATGACCTCGAGTCCGGTGCGGCCCTTTAATGGACACAGGGTGCGAAGAATCCCACCGACTGCTAATAATAACAACGATAAAATAACAAATAAATTACGAAGTAAAACAAACTCGCAAATTAAAATAGCTACATGGAATGTCCGAAGTCTACATCAGGCTGGCAAACTGCATAACGTTCTTCAGGAAATGGAAAAAATGAAAATACAAATACTTGGAATATGCGAACACCACTGGCCTGGAAATGGAGAAATTAACAAAAAACAGAGTAAATTTTATTATTCCGGTAATCAAAACTCAAAACATATTACGTGGATCGACAGCACACGAGCGTGGGCCGATAAAATAACAATGAGAGGCTTGATGGACGCAGCGGCCGAACATGAGATATGATATTTCGCCAACAAATGATCGTTAACGCGCACATATATCTGCGTATGATACGCGAAGAAGAAGAAGAGAACGATATAATACTAGTATATCTGTCGAATTTTCTCTAGTGAAAATTAAAATGGACCACATTATACAGAAAAAATTAACTCATCTGTTGTTACCGACCAAAAAAAGCATATTCCTGCGAAATCACTATTTCGTTTAAGCTGGAATTGATAGGATAATATAAAATTAAATATTAGCGAATGTAATCGAGCGGATCTGCACTCCACCAAGAAATGTAAACAAAACTGCTATCGCAGTGAAATTTATGAAAATTCTATCACAGAAAATTTTTTTTGGGAAATTGATCAGGCATTAGACAAAATCGAGATCTGTACGTCTATTTGAACTTAGTTACCGTATTATCTAAAATTACACTAAGACAAGAAATAAAAGGGATCGATTCTAATTCGACTATCAAATTTGAACAAACCCAGTCGACAAAACCTGAAAGCGTAAACTCAACAATGATTAGTAATTCGATTAACTTTTTATTGCATAATTAAACCGATTTATTATTTTTCCATTTTTAAATGAAGTATAAAATTGAGGACATTACAACACTCGGCCGTAAATTAAATTTATTCAAATAACGCTTGAAACTATTGTAATTGATTAAAATTCAACCAATTTAACACTGACATAAAAGAACCCAGGGGTGACTGATTTAAGAAGGAAGATGGAAGCTAATTGTTTCGTCGATACTTAGATGCTTGATTATTCATGACGTTTTTTGATGATTGCTCGAAATTGAAAAAAACTTTTAACTTTATCAGAAATTACATTTAAAAATTTTTTCTGATATAGTTAAATTAATTTTCACTTTCGTCGATACTTGTTCGATTTTTACATATACGGCGAAAGAGTATTTAAAAAATTGAAAATCGATTGTTTTCTAGTAAAATTTTTTATCATACTATGTGTTAAATGCAGAGCACCAAATATTTTCGGTTTATAATTTTGTTACAAATGAAATATACTCGAAATACAAAAAAATACAGTAAGGAGTAAATTTTTTGTTTTTCACCTAATTTTGATTATCATTCCGTCCACAGTGACGGTTTAAATAAAATATTCAGATTGCAATAACGCGACTATGTTTAACAGGATGCAGAAATAGTCTTGCACTATTGGAGCCATTCCTCAAGTAAAGTTAGTAATCATAGTGTGAAAATAAACTTTTATCTTTTTGCCGCGGTAATAAAATATCTGTTAACTTACATGCAGCTGATTTATTTTAATTATACTCTTTTACTGTATAGGTTTTTATAAAATAACTAGCGGACCCGGCAGACGTCCTGCCTGTACCTTTTGGCTTGTCTGTTATTAGCGGATTGAGGAAACGTTTTTTCGATATTCCAATTTTCTACACTTTCTCAAAATAAAATCCAAAAAATAAGTGCAATTTCTCGTTATTTTGCGCCGTTCAATTCTCATGAAACTTAAAATTTTTTCCACAAATTTTATGAAATCGTAAAATGAGGGCCTACACAGCTGGAATTTGAATGAGCGCCATATAATAACAGTTAAATGATAGTAACAAATGGCGGCCAGTAATTTTTTTTGTTTTTTTTTGATAATTGTGGTGGTATGCTACAACCCGAAATTAAGTATGATAAACTGATCATCGATAGTTAGAGATGATGTGAAAACACAAAAATAATGGAGATATCGCTTAGTTTTCTTTGTTAATGGTGTAATGATTATTGTTGATAAAACTCTGCGATTTCAGAAGAAAGAAAATTCAAGGAAACTTGTTATGATAAAATACAAATACAATTTTGTATTATTTCGTTACAAAATCTAATTTCATTCTATCCTAAGAGAAATTGTTTAGTTTCCGTTTTCTTCCCACTTGCGTTTCGCGGCCCGTTTCTTCAGACTTTAACTTATTTCACTTTTTAAATTTTCATAATCACTGCAGCGTTCACATATATTTATTTAAAAAAAAAAAAAAAAAAAGTACACGAACACGTCAATCAAAAAAGTGAAATTTAGATTAAAATATCTGAAAACCTGAAACCGCTGCAAGAGTAATATATATGACAGGAACATGTTAAATTTAATTCCTTTTAAAGTAAGATATTAGCAACATTTACTTTTTTAAATGCAATGAAGGAAATTCGTTTTTTTATTAGAATCTAAGCAATAATATATTAAGTCACCGTCGACCATCACTTTAATCATTTCAGAATTTGTACGATTAAATTATTTTTCAAAATTTGGGCCCTTTAATTATAAAATTTTGGAGGCCTCGTATTTTTCCTATATTCTAGCGATTGAAATACACCAATTAAAAAAATGAATGATTGACCCCCCAGCCACAGTGGAAAGAGCTGTAGACTATTTTTTAGTTCCCAGTCTTTCCGCTTTAAGGGTGTAATTTTTCAAATTTCGGTTCCTAAATATCAAAATTTTTCAAATTTTATATTCTCCCCGTATTCTAGAGAGTGCACCGGTTAAAAATTAAATCAATACCATAATTTATACAGAACTAGCTGTGGAATTTTTTAAACATTTTTTTTTTTTTAATTCGATTTTTACATATTTTTATAATTTTCTTACGATCTCACGATGAAAATACATCCGATTGAAAAAAAATTAACTCTAGCTACTGTAGAACGGGTTATACGATTTTTTTTCTTGAAGCTTTATACGATAGTTTTTTGAGTTTCTACGGATAAACCTAAAACAATACTTTGTTGTTTTTTATACTCGCTTTTACGTTCCACTGTTAATTTAGGTCTGAAACGCAATGGGCATTTAGCAGTCGACGTGATAGGCGTCTTTTTATATATAGCCTTTTTGAAAAATTTTAAAATTTTTGTTTCTTGCTAAGATAAATAATAAATCGCAATTACGACCGAAATACAAAAATTGTCACTCACCGCACAAATGTGAATATTTTCATACAATATTACCGAAAGTTACGAAAATACCGAACCCTCATTAAAAACGAATACACACGGATAATAAACGAGTAACGAACGGGCTGATAAGGCACATTTAGCGAAATGAAAATGGGAAGAGATCTGAATAACTCGGAACACGAAAAACATACAAAAAATGGTTGATGCACTATTGTAATATTCGCAATCGATCTTTCGATTTCCTGCCGGTCACTAATTTTGCAGATCAAGGACCTTTCAGTTGTTATAAATGTCTCATTGTTGGGACAATCTTTTTGTGTTTCTCAAATTTCTTTCTTGGCCTGATAAGATAAGACGCGTGAATGTTTCATTTTTCTTATAGTTTTCATGGTATTTCTGAAGTCGGGTCGTTTATTATTTTCTTTTCTTCTTCCCGATTTAAGGTGTACTGTGTTTAAGAGAAATGCAGACCGGTTTGCACCGTACTAGCTAAACAATCATTCGCCTACATTGTTCTCCTACATCTTTTTATTATACATTTATTTTAGCGTTGCTACCATTTATCGACAGTAAATGTGGTCCGCTACAATTCACAAATGTTAGAACGACCTTTTACTCATAACGCTATACCTGTTTTCTCTTTCGGTGTATGGTGGAGGTGTCCTTTCTGTTTTTTTTTTGTTTTTTTTTGCTAAATTAAATATGATAAACTGATCATCGTTACCCTCGAAAATAATAATTATCGCAACAAACGAATTTCATCTGTAGCCCTTTGTTTTTACTTATTTATTTATTTATTTTTGGGCTCGTCAACCAAATCATGCCGCTCTCAGAAATTAAATTATGCGATTCGCCTTTTTTTTCTTTTTTGAATATTTTATAAGAACATAACCGAATGTTGCGAAAATACTTAAACCGCGAATACAAACGGATAATATGCGTGTAAAGGACGGGCGGCGAAAAAAACAAACGTGGACCACGAGTGCAGATAACGAAAGAAGAGTAGCTTTGGTGTTATCCGGAGACTACTCTAAATATTATAGACTGAGCATGTGATAAATGCACCAATGATAGCAAGAACAGGGAAACAACGGACACTATTCGAAGATATTAAAAATCGAAAAATGAAATATTCTGGCTTACAAAATAAGAAAAAACGGTTTGTTTACGATGGAGTTATAAGGAAAGATACATTTCATTTTCTTCTTCATGCAACCCGATTCAGTTGTAGCTTAACCACTTTTCATGGACTCCACCATTTGACGAAATTTGTCTTGACTTCTTGCGACCTGGAATAAGTCAAGAACTTTTGTAACTCCAGTTCATGTCTTAATATTTTGGAGCCAAAAAATCCTTCTTCGTCCCCTTTTCCCTTCTACCGCTCCCATCATTATTGTTTACAGAAGGTGAAATGTTGATCTTCTCATAAAATGTACCTATTAAACTGTATTGGTAAAGTATTTGAAAAAGTAATGAACGTAAAATTACTTAACGTAATTGAAACTAAACAAATCTTAAGTAATAACCAGTTCGGATTTGGACGCGCGCGTTCATCAGAAATTGCTGTTAGAAAACCTTATATTATTCAATTAGCGCAAACCAAAAATGTATTCACTGTTGTCATTACTTTTGATGTAAAAAGCGCACTTGATAATTGTAAACATTCGACAATAATTGAAATTCTAAAATCTCATAAAGTCAATCCTGATTTAATTAAAGTAATTTACGATTATCTAACTGAACTGCGGTGATCAAATCCGAAAGTTTTATTATCGAGCGCAGTGTATCATGCGGGGTGTCTCAGGGTTCGGTCCTCAGACCAATACTCTGGAATGTATTATATTCATATATTCATAAACAGATGGAAATCTTTTGTTCGCGATATAACTATGATGCAGAATTTATCAGCTTTGCTGATTATTTATGCTCCGTCGTTGAACTAAAAAACGCAACGGAAGCTGATAACGTTAGAGTTATCTGTAAAACCTTGAAAAAGCTTTTTCTTCACTGTGGTCTCGAATTTTCAATTGAAAAGACAAAAATGATGGTTACTGGTAACGAGAAAACCACGCAGGTGATTAACAAACTTAGCGTACTTAATTTGTTATATGATAAACCTATTCCAATTGTAAAGAATTTTAAATACCTCGGAGTAATAATAGATCATAGATTTAAATTTAATAAACATGTAAACTACATAACAGATAAGGCGAACAAAATCTTTTATATGCTATTAAAAATTCAGCCAAACTTAGGTGGTGTTAACTATAACAACAGAGTGATAATGTATAATGGTGTTATTCATGCGATTTTTAATTACTGCTCAAGTATTTATATCACAAATATTTCTGTTTCTGCAATGAATAAAATTTTAAAAATTCAGAGGAAGCTTCTTTTGAGTGTAGGCTCGTTATACAGAACGGTATCGATGGCTGCGGCTCCTGTTGTCACTGGAATCCTCGCGGCTGACTTGAGCATGTATCATGCTGCCTTCAAGAAGATCGAAAACAATATTTTTTTTTTTTTGGGGGGATCGCCAGTCGAGGGCATTACCCAGCACAAAAACAGTGCCTGCTTCAAGTGGTAGCGGAATATCGAAAAAAATACTCCGATGCGAAAAAATCGAAGCTTACGTCTGGCATTAATACTTAACTTTCTTAGCTATTCTGTGGCAAATTGTAAATGTATTTTCAACGATTTTTTTATTCTTATTAATGAAATTATTTACCTGAGACAGAAGGCTAAGAAAAAAATTGTGATATTTTAAGTATAGTCTCAACGTTTTAGGCCTGTAATGAGAGTTCCTGTTTTACTGCGTAACACCCGCTAAACCACTCTGTCTAGTAACCAGCGGAAGCGTATCTTCGCGCGCGCTTGCCTATATCGGCACATCTTAAAGTTGACCAAATTAGCTAAAATTTTAACGCTATGATTTTTTCAAATCTAATATATATTCTTGATAATGAATTTGAACTTCAGTCTTAAAAAAATAGTTGAAACCTAAAATTCTTGTGACATGATCGAATGGTTTATCCGACTCGGGGTAGAGGCTGTACAGGATTGCCCATGTGCGATTGTATGTTCAACCTTATTTCATATAAATAGCTTGAAAAGTGGGATTCAATAAATTTCATTAAAATGTTTAAAATAAAAAAAAAATCTGTCGTTAGTTATTTTCAATTAAAACAATTCTTTAGTATTTTTTTAGTGAATTCTGATTAGATCTACGCTATTTAGAACAGTTATTGCAATTCCTAGTTTGCGTGGGTAGAAATTACGCGATAAAATATGTGCTGCCCGCATTCGAATAGAAACGTTTTTCGTACTGAGATTATTAGAAGTACAAATGCGAGCAATGGTTTTTAACATTAACTTATATACATTATCGTGATACGATATAGATGGGGTAGGCGAGAAAATTGGAATTATTTAAATACAAATATGATGGAATAATTTAAAATACGCAAGAGAGAATATTTCTGAAATATATATAATAAAATAGAAATTCCATCAATATAGGTTATTCATAAGCATACAGCTGATCATCTGACGGCGTATCTAAAATGAAAAGGGAATTTCGCAAAAATGACTGTGTAAGATGATAAGAGACGGATGAATAGAGCGGAATCTGTTCGATCTCGGCGCACGGAAATTACTTTAATTATGCTAGCGGCTGTGTGAATCCGCTTTACGCGCAAACGTGTCCTCGTACGTACCTGCATTTTCTAGTCAGTTGTTTTAGTTATTTTATATAGTTATAATCGCGTTATATCGAAAGACATCATTCTAGTCACTACAAAAGCATATTGCTTTAAGAAGGAGGCGCAATAATCGAAGAAAATAAAAAAAAAAAAAGAATAAGGAACAGCTTCGAAATTGTGTAGCCGGAGATCAAAAACTTCGAAGACCGAGGGTGGACGAAAGCGCTCGAAAGTCATCAGTGCCTATACGGTAGCTACTGGAGGAGCTAAGAAGCCCAGCCTTCGCAGTCACTAGTCAACCAGACGGATAGATCGCAGTCAAGGAAAATACAGGCCAGATTTATATATTCATATTTTATATTATTTCATTGTTGTTGTTTAAAAATTTGTGAGTTCTGCGATTGATTAAGTATATGTGTATGGTATATGTATTTTAATGAGTTGGATTGATTTGTGTTAATTTTTTTATATATGCAGCTGCATCTCCCAATCGTTTAGTGTCTCGGTGTTGTAAAATATAGAAAAATTTTGTGTACGAAGTGTTGGATTATTGCTTGTGTGAGTGTGCAAAGTAATTTCCGGCAGACCGAGTAAAATATTAAAGACAGAGATAAAAGTAATAAAAAGTATAAATTAACTGCATTTAAAAGAAATATATATATATTTTATCACAGAACTGGTTACCTCTGATGACCGGTAACGTGATAAATTGGCGACCACGACGCGGGATTCACTAATTGTAATAAATTTTAGTTTTATTACAATTAGTGGAGCGGACAATAATGGCAGAGAGACGGGTTTTGAGAAGTGAGTTCAGGAGAACTTCCTTGGGAAGTATTCCTAACAGAGGAGAAGGTGTCACGACACGAGGAGTGAACGTAGAGGCGGAAAATGTGATAGAAGATTCAGGTGTAGAATTAATGAATTCGACAATGAGGGAAGAAAAAGAAGAATCACAAAAAGGTAAAGAGGAAAATGTTAGTAATGTTATGTTAGTTCAATTAATACAACAATTAAGTAAGGATATGAATAGTAAATTTGATGAACAAAATAAAAAATTTAGTAATGATATGAATAGTAAATTTGATGAACAAAATAAAAAATTTAGTAATGATATGAATAGTAAATTTGATGAACAAAATAAAAAATTTAGTAATGATATGAATAGTAAATTTGATGAACAAAATAAAGAAATTAGCCACAAATTTGATGAACAAAAAGAAACATTTAGTAAACAAGTAAAAAATATAGAATTGCAGCATAAGGCCTTTAGAGATGATATTAATGAATTGAAAAATGAATTTAAAAACTTACATAAAGATTTAAATGAAAAGTTTAAAGTACAAAGTGCAGATGTAGAAAAGAAATTGGAAAATAGTCTAAGTAAAATCACAAAAAACATGGAAGAACAACTTAAAAATAAAGCACGAAATCTGGAAAATGATATTAATAAAGTACATAGTCAAGTAGAAACATTAAATACAGATTTAAATGAGCAAAATGAAAATATTTCGAAGATAAATAATAATTTAGTACAGAAAAATAAAACTTTAGTTACACTTGAAACGAAATTTAATTGTCATGTTAATGGGGTAGATCGAAGTGTGGAAGATCAAATAAAGAACAAGGTAACGACGGTAAAAGATGAATTAACACAAGAAGTAGAAAGAAAAGTTCGAAAAGAAGTAGAATCGATTAGAGAAGAGTTATATAGAAAAGATTCTGAAATTGCAGAGTTAAGAAGAAATATCGAGCAACAAGAGGTGATCAGTGTTTTGTCAGCCAAACATGCATTCAATGTGGGTCAAAATTATAAAAGTTGTATTATTAAAGGGATCAGCGAATTAGAAAAACAAAAACATACAAATTGGAATGGATTTGATGTGAGTTGCGATCTATTTAAGAACGGAACATATCTTACAAATAAAGCATGGATACGTGGTTATCACACTCCTATTAGTTAATCTAAGCATAATAGTGTTCATTGTATTATTTCGACTACGACATATGTATATATCAGATGAGAGGTTTTCTCGTTTGGCAACTATGTTATTTTGATTTTAGATGGGATTTAAAATTCAAGTATTTTATTGTCGCGGTATGTATGGAATAATAATATGATTGTAATTTAAAAGAAAAAAAAAAATAATAATAATAATAATAATAAATAAATAAATAGATAAACAGAAAAAAAAAAAAAAAGTATAGCTGTACTTAGCTGTTGCATGCAGCAATAATAAATGTCAAGTTGTTTAGCCTATTTGTTCTGATGTAAAGTATGGTTAAAATTTATTTAAAATATTTACATAGTATTGGATGGAAATAAATAAAATTTAGAAATATGAAATCAATGTTAAGAGTTAAACTTGGATGATAGTAATGATAATTGTAAACTATCAGGAAAGTTAAATTTAGAAATGTGGTATCAATGTTAAAAGTTAATCTTGGATGATAGTAATAATAATTGTAAACTATCAGGAAAGTTAAATTTAAAAATGGGGTATCAACGTTAAGAGTTAAACTTGGATGATAGTAATAAAATTGTAAACTATCAGGAAAGTTAAATTTAGAAATGTGGTATCAATGTTAAAAGTTAATCTTGGATGATAGTAATAATAATTGTAAACTATCAGGAAAGTTAAATTTAAAAATGGGGTATCAACGTTAAGAGTTAAACTTGGATGATAGTAATAAAATTGTAAACTATCAGGAAAGTTAAATTTAGAAATGTGGTATCAATGTTAAAAGTTAAACTTGGATGATAGTAATAAAATTGTAAACTATCAGGAAAGTTAAATTTAGAAATGTGGTATCAACGTTAAGAGTTAATCTTGGATGATAGTAATAAAATTGTAAACTATTAGGAAAGTTAAATTTAGAACTGTCTCGCTTGTCTCCATTTTGAAAACATGAATATATTTTAGTTTTATAAACGGATCTCTTGAAGTGTAATGTAATTTGATAATTTTGAAGTAACTATGCACCACTTATATGGAATTTTGATTAATATTTAAAAAAAAAAAAAAAAAAAAAAATGAAATGCGCGATTGATTAAAATATACAAATACGAAGAAAAAGAAATGAAATAGAAACGAAATAAAAAGATAAAGGGATAAATTATTAGAATAATACGATATGATTATGAAGAAATAACTATTAGTGTGATAAAATGAGTGTGTTAGTTAGAAGAGAGTTGAATAAGTGTGAATTGTGTAAGAGAGTGAAGTATAATTACAGTGGACATAAACCTATATATAAAGCTCATAAAGTGCAAAGTCCATTGGATGTAGTCTCGATAGATATACTGGGACCGCTTCCCGTGTCGAAGGGGAAGGATAAGCTGTTGGTCGTATACGATATTTTCTCAAAATTTGTTAAGTTGTACCCAGTAAAGAAATTGTCAAGTAGAATTGTAATTGCAAAGATGAAAAGTTTTATTAGTACATATGGGAAAATGAAAGTTATAATATCAGATAACGCCACAATATTCAGAAGTGGGTTGTGGACTGAGCATTTTAAAAATGAAAATATAGAATTGAGACGCATACCCCGTATTTTCCTCAAGGGAATCCAGTTAAAAGATGTAATCTCGAGATAGCGAAGTACTTAAAAGTGTTCAACAGGTATAAACAAAAGGATTGGTGTTATCATGTAGATAAAGTAGAGAGAATTATAAATAGCATACCGCACAGTGTAACTGGAGAGCCTCCAATAACGGTGCTGACAGGAAAAGAGAATCCAGGGTTACTACGTGAACGAGTAGAGTATCCGGAGAAATTGATAATAAATCATAGGAGGTTAATTGAAACGGTCCGGGAAAGAATAGAATACGTTGGAAAGAGAAACATAGAAAAAATAAATAATCGAATGCTAGAATTAAGTGTTGGTGATCCAGTATATATCCGGAATCATACACTATCTGATAAAGCCAAGAACAAATCAAAAAAGTTAAGTGACGTTTATAAAGGGCCATTTAAGATCGTTAAGAAAATAGGAACTAACACATATGAGATAGTAGATCAGAATAATCAAAGTCTCGGAATACAAAATGTAAAGAATTTGAAAAAAGGGTAATGTTGAAAGTGAATGAGAGTCGAATTAGTTGACTTGGAGAACGGAAGATTTAAAGTAAGAGAATAATAAATAAATCTTTAGGATTATGAAAACAGTTAATATTACCTATTTATGCGAATGATATTTAGTTACCTGCTGTTGTACCTAAAATATTCGGTTAAAATGTATATATGGCATGTAAATAAGTTGTGGTAATAAAACGTGCGCGTATCGGTTTTTATATATATAAAAAAAAAAAAAAAAAAAATGTTTATAGATTATTTTAAATAAGTTGTTACGGCAACAAAATGTGCGTAAAATTAATAAAAATTATGTAATATGATTGGTAGGAAATAATTTGAGTAGCAATGTGTGACTCGCAGTCTATTGGATGAGTAAATGAGAGTGTAAGAAGAATATCAGATGGGGCGTATCGGTTAAAAAGGGTAGTATGTAATTTGCAGTGGTACTGAGTGTGGTAAGCTAATCAGATCATTAGATCTGGTGGAGGAGTGTTCATTAACAACATTGATGCCGGTGCGTAATTCTTCGTGTGCGTGTGACATCAGTGTCTCCGAAAAATAGTGGCGATTAGAATTCGTCAGATCAATTGTCGCTTATCAGCTAAATCTCGCGTCGAATCGGAACGCGATTATTCACAGCGTCTCTACAATATAATGTGTTATCTCCACCTTATGATTTGAAAAAGAATATAAACAATTTATCATTTTGTTCAAACTTTACCAAAAAGGATCCTTGCTGTATTAAGATGATTTTCTTTTAAATGTTACGATGTAAGCATGAAATTATCATTAAAATTCAAAGGAAAAAATTTTTTTTTTTGAAAAAAAAAAAAAATTTTTTTTTTAGAACGCAGTGATATATCGTGATACGATATAGATGGGGTAGGCGAGAAAATTGGAATTATTTAAATACAAATATGATGGAATAATTTAAAATACGCAAGAGAGAATATTTCTGAAATATATATAATAAAATAGAAATTCCATCAATATAGGTTATTCATAAGCATACAGCTGATCATCTGACGGCGTATCTAAAATGAAAAGGGAATTTCGCAAAAATGACTGTGTAAGATGATAAGAGACGGATGAATAGAGCGGAATCTGTTCGATCTCGGCGCACGGAAATTACTTTAATTATGCTAGCGGCTGTGTGAATCCGCTTTACGCGCAAACGTGTCCTCGTACGTACCTGCATTTTCTAGTCAGTTGTTTTAGTTATTTTATATAGTTATAATCGCGTTATATCGAAAGACATCATTCTAGTCACTACAAAAGCATATTGCTTTAAGAAGGAGGCGCAATAATCGAAGAAAATAAAAAAAAAAAAAGAATAAGGAACAGCTTCGAAATTGTGTAGCCGGAGATCAAAAACTTCGAAGACCGAGGGTGGACGAAAGCGCTCGAAAGTCATCAGTGCCTATACGGTAGCTACTGGAGGAGCTAAGAAGCCCAGCCTTCGCAGTCACTAGTCAACCAGACGGATAGATCGCAGTCAAGGAAAATACAGGCCAGATTTATATATTCATATTTTATATTATTTCATTGTTGTTGTTTAAAAATTTGTGAGTTCTGCGATTGATTAAGTATATGTGTATGGTATATGTATTTTAATGAGTTGGATTGATTTGTGTTAATTTTTTTATATATGCAGCTGCATCTCCCAATCGTTTAGTGTCTCGGTGTTGTAAAATATAGAAAAATTTTGTGTACGAAGTGTTGGATTATTGCTTGTGTGAGTGTGCAAAGTAATTTCCGGCAGACCGAGTAAAATATTAAAGACAGAGATAAAAGTAATAAAAAGTATAAATTAACTGCATTTAAAAGAAATATATATATATTTTATCACAGAACTGGTTACCTCTGATGACCGGTAACGTGATAAATTGGCGACCACGACGCGGGATTCACTAATTGTAATAAATTTTAGTTTTATTACAATTAGTGGAGCGGACAATAATGGCAGAGAGACGGGTTTTGAGAAGTGAGTTCAGGAGAACTTCCTTGGGAAGTATTCCTAACAGAGGAGAAGGTGTCACGACACGAGGAGTGAACGTAGAGGCGGAAAATGTGATAGAAGATTCAGGTGTAGAATTAATGAATTCGACAATGAGGGAAGAAAAAGAAGAATCACAAAAAGGTAAAGAGGAAAATGTTAGTAATGTTATGTTAGTTCAATTAATACAACAATTAAGTAAGGATATGAATAGTAAATTTGATGAACAAAATAAAAAATTTAGTAATGATATGAATAGTAAATTTGATGAACAAAATAAAAAATTTAGTAATGATATGAATAGTAAATTTGATGAACAAAATAAAGAAATTAGCCACAAATTTGATGAACAAAAAGAAACATTTAGTAAACAAGTAAAAAATATAGAATTGCAGCATAAGGCCTTTAGAGATGATATTAATGAATTGAAAAATGAATTTAAAAACTTACATAAAGATTTAAATGAAAAGTTTAAAGTACAAAGTGCAGATGTAGAAAAGAAATTGGAAAATAGTCTAAGTAAAATCACAAAAAACATGGAAGAACAACTTAAAAATAAAGCACGAAATCTGGAAAATGATATTAATAAAGTACATAGTCAAGTAGAAACATTAAATACAGATTTAAATGAGCAAAATGAAAATATTTCGAAGATAAATAATAATTTAGTACAGAAAAATAAAACTTTAGTTACACTTGAAACGAAATTTAATTGTCATGTTAATGGGGTAGATCGAAGTGTGGAAGATCAAATAAAGAACAAGGTAACGACGGTAAAAGATGAATTAACACAAGAAGTAGAAAGAAAAGTTCGAAAAGAAGTAGAATCGATTAGAGAAGAGTTATATAGAAAAGATTCTGAAATTGCAGAGTTAAGAAGAAATATCGAGCAACAAGAGGTGATCAGTGTTTTGTCAGCCAAACATGCATTCAATGTGGGTCAAAATTATAAAAGTTGTATTATTAAAGGGATCAGCGAATTAGAAAAACAAAAACATACAAATTGGAATGGATTTGATGTGAGTTGCGATCTATTTAAGAACGGAACATATCTTACAAATAAAGCATGGATACGTGGTTATCACACTCCTATTAGTTAATCTAAGCATAATAGTGTTCATTGTATTATTTCGACTACGACATATGTATATATCAGATGAGAGGTTTTCTCGTTTGGCAACTATGTTATTTTGATTTTAGATGGGATTTAAAATTCAAGTATTTTATTGTCGCGGTATGTATGGAATAATAATATGATTGTAATTTAAAAGAAAAAAAAAAATAATAATAATAATAATAATAAATAAATAAATAGATAAACAGAAAAAAAAAAAAAAAGTATAGCTGTACTTAGCTGTTGCATGCAGCAATAATAAATGTCAAGTTGTTTAGCCTATTTGTTCTGATGTAAAGTATGGTTAAAATTTATTTAAAATATTTACGTAGTATTGGATGGAAATAAATAAAATTTAGAAATATGAAATCAATGTTAAGAGTTAAACTTGGATGATAGTAATGATAATTGTAAACTATCAGGAAAGTTAAATTTAGAAATGTGGTATCAATGTTAAAAGTTAATCTTGGATGATAGTAATAATAATTGTAAACTATCAGGAAAGTTAAATTTAAAAATGGGGTATCAACGTTAAGAGTTAAACTTGGATGATAGTAATAAAATTGTAAACTATCAGGAAAGTTAAATTTAGAAATGTGGTATCAATGTTAAAAGTTAATCTTGGATGATAGTAATAATAATTGTAAACTATCAGGAAAGTTAAATTTAAAAATGGGGTATCAACGTTAAGAGTTAAACTTGGATGATAGTAATAAAATTGTAAACTATCAGGAAAGTTAAATTTAGAAATGTGGTATCAATGTTAAAAGTTAAACTTGGATGATAGTAATAAAATTGTAAACTATCAGGAAAGTTAAATTTAGAAATGTGGTATCAACGTTAAGAGTTAATCTTGGATGATAGTAATAAAATTGTAAACTATTAGGAAAGTTAAATTTAGAACTGTCTCGCTTGTCTCCATTTTGAAAACATGAATATATTTTAGTTTTATAAACGGATCTCTTGAAGTGTAATGTAATTTGATAATTTTGAAGTAACTATGCACCACTTATATGGAATTTTGATTAATATTTAAAAAAAAAAAAAAAAAAAAAAATGAAATGCGCGATTGATTAAAATATACAAATACGAAGAAAAAGAAATGAAATAGAAACGAAATAAAAAGATAAAGGGATAAATTATTAGAATAATACGATATGATTATGAAGAAATAACTATTAGTGTGATAAAATGAGTGTGTTAGTTAGAAGAGAGTTGAATAAGTGTGAATTGTGTAAGAGAGTGAAGTATAATTACAGTGGACATAAACCTATATATAAAGCTCATAAAGTGCAAAGTCCATTGGATGTAGTCTCGATAGATATACTGGGACCGCTTCCCGTGTCGAAGGGGAAGGATAAGCTGTTGGTCGTATACGATATTTTCTCAAAATTTGTTAAGTTGTACCCAGTAAAGAAATTGTCAAGTAGAATTGTAATTGCAAAGATGAAAAGTTTTATTAGTACATATGGGAAAATGAAAGTTATAATATCAGATAACGCCACAATATTCAGAAGTGGGTTGTGGACTGAGCATTTTAAAAATGAAAATATAGAATTGAGACGCATACCCCGTATTTTCCTCAAGGGAATCCAGTTAAAAGATGTAATCTCGAGATAGCGAAGTACTTAAAAGTGTTCAACAGGTATAAACAAAAGGATTGGTGTTATCATGTAGATAAAGTAGAGAGAATTATAAATAGCATACCGCACAGTGTAACTGGAGAGCCTCCAATAACGGTGCTGACAGGAAAAGAGAATCCAGGGTTACTACGTGAACGAGTAGAGTATCCGGAGAAATTGATAATAAATCATAGGAGGTTAATTGAAACGGTCCGGGAAAGAATAGAATACGTTGGAAAGAGAAACATAGAAAAAATAAATAATCGAATGCTAGAATTAAGTGTTGGTGATCCAGTATATATCCGGAATCATACACTATCTGATAAAGCCAAGAACAAATCAAAAAAGTTAAGTGACGTTTATAAAGGGCCATTTAAGATCGTTAAGAAAATAGGAACTAACACATATGAGATAGTAGATCAGAATAATCAAAGTCTCGGAATACAAAATGTAAAGAATTTGAAAAAAGGGTAATGTTGAAAGTGAATGAGAGTCGAATTAGTTGACTTGGAGAACGGAAGATTTAAAGTAAGAGAATAATAAATAAATCTTTAGGATTATGAAAACAGTTAATATTACCTATTTATGCGAATGATATTTAGTTACCTGCTGTTGTACCTAAAATATTCGGTTAAAATGTATATATGGCATGTAAATAAGTTGTGGTAATAAAACGTGCGCGTATCGGTTTTTATATATATAAAAAAAAAAAAAAAAAAAATGTTTATAGATTATTTTAAATAAGTTGTTACGGCAACAAAATGTGCGTAAAATTAATAAAAATTATGTAATATGATTGGTAGGAAATAATTTGAGTAGCAATGTGTGACTCGCAGTCTATTGGATGAGTAAATGAGAGTGTAAGAAGAATATCAGATGGGGCGTATCGGTTAAAAAGGGTAGTATGTAATTTGCAGTGGTACTGAGTGTGGTAAGCTAATCAGATCATTAGATCTGGTGGAGGAGTGTTCATTAACAACATTGATGCCGGTGCGTAATTCTTCGTGTGCGTGTGACATCAGTGTCTCCGAAAAATAGTGGCGATTAGAATTCGTCAGATCAATTGTCGCTTATCAGCTAAATCTCGCGTCGAATCGGAACGCGATTATTCACAGCGTCTCTACAATATAATGTGTTATCTCCGCCTTATGATTTGAAAAAGAATATAAACAATTTATCATTTTGTTCAAACTTTACCAAAAAGGATCCTTGCTGTATTAAGATGATTTTCTTTTAAATGTTACGATGTAAGCATGAAATTATCATTAAAATTCAAAGGAAAAAATTTTTTTTTTTGAAAAAAAAAAAAAAATTTTTTTTTTAGAACGCAGTGATATATCGTGATACGATATAGATGGGGTAGGCGAGAAAATTGGAATTATTTAAATACAAATATGATGGAATAATTTAAAATACGCAAGAGAGAATATTTCTGAAATATATATAATAAAATAGAAATTCCATCAATATAGGTTATTCATAAGCATACAGCTGATCATCTGACGGCGTATCTAAAATGAAAAGGGAATTTCGCAAAAATGACTGTGTAAGATGATAAGAGACGGATGAATAGAGCGGAATCTGTTCGATCTCGGCGCACGGAAATTACTTTAATTATGCTAGCGGCTGTGTGAATCCGCTTTACGCGCAAACGTGTCCTCGTACGTACCTGCATTTTCTAGTCAGTTGTTTTAGTTATTTTATATAGTTATAATCGCGTTATATCGAAAGACATCATTCTAGTCACTACAAAAGCATATTGCTTTAAGAAGGAGGCGCAATAATCGAAGAAAATAAAAAAAAAAAAAGAATAAGGAACAGCTTCGAAATTGTGTAGCCGGAGATCAAAAACTTCGAAGACCGAGGGTGGACGAAAGCGCTCGAAAGTCATCAGTGCCTATACGGTAGCTACTGGAGGAGCTAAGAAGCCCAGCCTTCGCAGTCACTAGTCAACCAGACGGATAGATCGCAGTCAAGGAAAATACAGGCCAGATTTATATATTCATATTTTATATTATTTCATTGTTGTTGTTTAAAAATTTGTGAGTTCTGCGATTGATTAAGTATATGTGTATGGTATATGTATTTTAATGAGTTGGATTGATTTGTGTTAATTTTTTTATATATGCAGCTGCATCTCCCAATCGTTTAGTGTCTCGGTGTTGTAAAATATAGAAAAATTTTGTGTACGAAGTGTTGGATTATTGCTTGTGTGAGTGTGCAAAGTAATTTCCGGCAGACCGAGTAAAATATTAAAGACAGAGATAAAAGTAATAAAAAGTATAAATTAACTGCATTTAAAAGAAATATATATATATTTTATCACAGAACTGGTTACCTCTGATGACCGGTAACGTGATAAATTGGCGACCACGACGCGGGATTCACTAATTGTAATAAATTTTAGTTTTATTACAATTAGTGGAGCGGACAATAATGGCAGAGAGACGGGTTTTGAGAAGTGAGTTCAGGAGAACTTCCTTGGGAAGTATTCCTAACAGAGGAGAAGGTGTCACGACACGAGGAGTGAACGTAGAGGCGGAAAATGTGATAGAAGATTCAGGTGTAGAATTAATGAATTCGACAATGAGGGAAGAAAAAGAAGAATCACAAAAAGGTAAAGAGGAAAATGTTAGTAATGTTATGTTAGTTCAATTAATACAACAATTAAGTAAGGATATGAATAGTAAATTTGATGAACAAAATAAAAAATTTAGTAATGATATGAATAGTAAATTTGATGAACAAAATAAAAAATTTAGTAATGATATGAATAGTAAATTTGATGAACAAAATAAAGAAATTAGCCACAAATTTGATGAACAAAAAGAAACATTTAGTAAACAAGTAAAAAATATAGAATTGCAGCATAAGGCCTTTAGAGATGATATTAATGAATTGAAAAATGAATTTAAAAACTTACATAAAGATTTAAATGAAAAGTTTAAAGTACAAAGTGCAGATGTAGAAAAGAAATTGGAAAATAGTCTAAGTAAAATCACAAAAAACATGGAAGAACAACTTAAAAATAAAGCACGAAATCTGGAAAATGATATTAATAAAGTACATAGTCAAGTAGAAACATTAAATACAGATTTAAATGAGCAAAATGAAAATATTTCGAAGATAAATAATAATTTAGTACAGAAAAATAAAACTTTAGTTACACTTGAAACGAAATTTAATTGTCATGTTAATGGGGTAGATCGAAGTGTGGAAGATCAAATAAAGAACAAGGTAACGACGGTAAAAGATGAATTAACACAAGAAGTAGAAAGAAAAGTTCGAAAAGAAGTAGAATCGATTAGAGAAGAGTTATATAGAAAAGATTCTGAAATTGCAGAGTTAAGAAGAAATATCGAGCAACAAGAGGTGATCAGTGTTTTGTCAGCCAAACATGCATTCAATGTGGGTCAAAATTATAAAAGTTGTATTATTAAAGGGATCAGCGAATTAGAAAAACAAAAACATACAAATTGGAATGGATTTGATGTGAGTTGCGATCTATTTAAGAACGGAACATATCTTACAAATAAAGCATGGATACGTGGTTATCACACTCCTATTAGTTAATCTAAGCATAATAGTGTTCATTGTATTATTTCGACTACGACATATGTATATATCAGATGAGAGGTTTTCTCGTTTGGCAACTATGTTATTTTGATTTTAGATGGGATTTAAAATTCAAGTATTTTATTGTCGCGGTATGTATGGAATAATAATATGATTGTAATTTAAAAGAAAAAAAAAAATAATAATAATAATAATAATAAATAAATAAATAGATAAACAGAAAAAAAAAAAAAAAGTATAGCTGTACTTAGCTGTTGCATGCAGCAATAATAAATGTCAAGTTGTTTAGCCTATTTGTTCTGATGTAAAGTATGGTTAAAATTTATTTAAAATATTTACGTAGTATTGGATGGAAATAAATAAAATTTAGAAATATGAAATCAATGTTAAGAGTTAAACTTGGATGATAGTAATGATAATTGTAAACTATCAGGAAAGTTAAATTTAGAAATGTGGTATCAATGTTAAAAGTTAATCTTGGATGATAGTAATAATAATTGTAAACTATCAGGAAAGTTAAATTTAAAAATGGGGTATCAACGTTAAGAGTTAAACTTGGATGATAGTAATAAAATTGTAAACTATCAGGAAAGTTAAATTTAGAAATGTGGTATCAATGTTAAAAGTTAATCTTGGATGATAGTAATAATAATTGTAAACTATCAGGAAAGTTAAATTTAAAAATGGGGTATCAACGTTAAGAGTTAAACTTGGATGATAGTAATAAAATTGTAAACTATCAGGAAAGTTAAATTTAGAAATGTGGTATCAATGTTAAAAGTTAAACTTGGATGATAGTAATAAAATTGTAAACTATCAGGAAAGTTAAATTTAGAAATGTGGTATCAACGTTAAGAGTTAATCTTGGATGATAGTAATAAAATTGTAAACTATTAGGAAAGTTAAATTTAGAACTGTCTCGCTTGTCTCCATTTTGAAAACATGAATATATTTTAGTTTTATAAACGGATCTCTTGAAGTGTAATGTAATTTGATAATTTTGAAGTAACTATGCACCACTTATATGGAATTTTGATTAATATTTAAAAAAAAAAAAAAAAAAAAAAATGAAATGCGCGATTGATTAAAATATACAAATACGAAGAAAAAGAAATGAAATAGAAACGAAATAAAAAGATAAAGGGATAAATTATTAGAATAATACGATATGATTATGAAGAAATAACTATTAGTGTGATAAAATGAGTGTGTTAGTTAGAAGAGAGTTGAATAAGTGTGAATTGTGTAAGAGAGTGAAGTATAATTACAGTGGACATAAACCTATATATAAAGCTCATAAAGTGCAAAGTCCATTGGATGTAGTCTCGATAGATATACTGGGACCGCTTCCCGTGTCGAAGGGGAAGGATAAGCTGTTGGTCGTATACGATATTTTCTCAAAATTTGTTAAGTTGTACCCAGTAAAGAAATTGTCAAGTAGAATTGTAATTGCAAAGATGAAAAGTTTTATTAGTACATATGGGAAAATGAAAGTTATAATATCAGATAACGCCACAATATTCAGAAGTGGGTTGTGGACTGAGCATTTTAAAAATGAAAATATAGAATTGAGACGCATACCCCGTATTTTCCTCAAGGGAATCCAGTTAAAAGATGTAATCTCGAGATAGCGAAGTACTTAAAAGTGTTCAACAGGTATAAACAAAAGGATTGGTGTTATCATGTAGATAAAGTAGAGAGAATTATAAATAGCATACCGCACAGTGTAACTGGAGAGCCTCCAATAACGGTGCTGACAGGAAAAGAGAATCCAGGGTTACTACGTGAACGAGTAGAGTATCCGGAGAAATTGATAATAAATCATAGGAGGTTAATTGAAACGGTCCGGGAAAGAATAGAATACGTTGGAAAGAGAAACATAGAAAAAATAAATAATCGAATGCTAGAATTAAGTGTTGGTGATCCAGTATATATCCGGAATCATACACTATCTGATAAAGCCAAGAACAAATCAAAAAAGTTAAGTGACGTTTATAAAGGGCCATTTAAGATCGTTAAGAAAATAGGAACTAACACATATGAGATAGTAGATCAGAATAATCAAAGTCTCGGAATACAAAATGTAAAGAATTTGAAAAAAGGGTAATGTTGAAAGTGAATGAGAGTCGAATTAGTTGACTTGGAGAACGGAAGATTTAAAGTAAGAGAATAATAAATAAATCTTTAGGATTATGAAAACAGTTAATATTACCTATTTATGCGAATGATATTTAGTTACCTGCTGTTGTACCTAAAATATTCGGTTAAAATGTATATATGGCATGTAAATAAGTTGTGGTAATAAAACGTGCGCGTATCGGTTTTTATATATATAAAAAAAAAAAAAAAAAAAATGTTTATAGATTATTTTAAATAAGTTGTTACGGCAACAAAATGTGCGTAAAATTAATAAAAATTATGTAATATGATTGGTAGGAAATAATTTGAGTAGCAATGTGTGACTCGCAGTCTATTGGATGAGTAAATGAGAGTGTAAGAAGAATATCAGATGGGGCGTATCGGTTAAAAAGGGTAGTATGTAATTTGCAGTGGTACTGAGTGTGGTAAGCTAATCAGATCATTAGATCTGGTGGAGGAGTGTTCATTAACAACATTGATGCCGGTGCGTAATTCTTCGTGTGCGTGTGACATCAGTGTCTCCGAAAAATAGTGGCGATTAGAATTCGTCAGATCAATTGTCGCTTATCAGCTAAATCTCGCGTCGAATCGGAACGCGATTATTCACAGCGTCTCTACAATATAATGTGTTATCTCCGCCTTATGATTTGAAAAAGAATATAAACAATTTATCATTTTGTTCAAACTTTACCAAAAAGGATCCTTGCTGTATTAAGATGATTTTCTTTTAAATGTTACGATGTAAGCATGAAATTATCATTAAAATTCAAAGGAAAAAATTTTTTTTTTTGAAAAAAAAAAAAAAATTTTTTTTTTAGAACGCAGTGATATATCGTGATACGATATAGATGGGGTAGGCGAGAAAATTGGAATTATTTAAATACAAATATGATGGAATAATTTAAAATACGCAAGAGAGAATATTTCTGAAATATATATAATAAAATAGAAATTCCATCAATATAGGTTATTCATAAGCATACAGCTGATCATCTGACGGCGTATCTAAAATGAAAAGGGAATTTCGCAAAAATGACTGTGTAAGATGATAAGAGACGGATGAATAGAGCGGAATCTGTTCGATCTCGGCGCACGGAAATTACTTTAATTATGCTAGCGGCTGTGTGAATCCGCTTTACGCGCAAACGTGTCCTTGTACGTACCTGCATTTTCTAGTCAGTTGTTTTAGTTATTTTATATAGTTATAATCGCGTTATATCGAAAGACATCATTCTAGTCACTACAAAAGCATATTGCTTTAAGAAGGAGGCGCAATAATCGAAGAAAATAAAAAAAAAAAAAGAATAAGGAACAGCTTCGAAATTGTGTAGCCGGAGATCAAAAACTTCGAAGACCGAGGGTGGACGAAAGCGCTCGAAAGTCATCAGTGCCTATACGGTAGCTACTGGAGGAGCTAAGAAGCCCAGCCTTCGCAGTCACTAGTCAACCAGACGGATAGATCGCAGTCAAGGAAAATACAGGCCAGATTTATATATTCATATTTTATATTATTTCATTGTTGTTGTTTAAAAATTTGTGAGTTCTGCGATTGATTAAGTATATGTGTATGGTATATGTATTTTAATGAGTTGGATTGATTTGTGTTAATTTTTTTATATATGCAGCTGCATCTCCCAATCGTTTAGTGTCTCGGTGTTGTAAAATATAGAAAAATTTTGTGTACGAAGTGTTGGATTATTGCTTGTGTGAGTGTGCAAAGTAATTTCCGGCAGACCGAGTAAAATATTAAAGACAGAGATAAAAGTAATAAAAAGTATAAATTAACTGCATTTAAAAGAAATATATATATATTTTATCACAGAACTGGTTACCTCTGATGACCGGTAACGTGATAAATTGGCGACCACGACGCGGGATTCACTAATTGTAATAAATTTTAGTTTTATTACAATTAGTGGAGCGGACAATAATGGCAGAGAGACGGGTTTTGAGAAGTGAGTTCAGGAGAACTTCCTTGGGAAGTATTCCTAACAGAGGAGAAGGTGTCACGACACGAGGAGTGAACGTAGAGGCGGAAAATGTGATAGAAGATTCAGGTGTAGAATTAATGAATTCGACAATGAGGGAAGAAAAAGAAGAATCACAAAAAGGTAAAGAGGAAAATGTTAGTAATGTTATGTTAGTTCAATTAATACAACAATTAAGTAAGGATATGAATAGTAAATTTGATGAACAAAATAAAAAATTTAGTAATGATATGAATAGTAAATTTGATGAACAAAATAAAAAATTTAGTAATGATATGAATAGTAAATTTGATGAACAAAATAAAGAAATTAGCCACAAATTTGATGAACAAAAAGAAACATTTAGTAAACAAGTAAAAAATATAGAATTGCAGCATAAGGCCTTTAGAGATGATATTAATGAATTGAAAAATGAATTTAAAAACTTACATAAAGATTTAAATGAAAAGTTTAAAGTACAAAGTGCAGATGTAGAAAAGAAATTGGAAAATAGTCTAAGTAAAATCACAAAAAACATGGAAGAACAACTTAAAAATAAAGCACGAAATCTGGAAAATGATATTAATAAAGTACATAGTCAAGTAGAAACATTAAATACAGATTTAAATGAGCAAAATGAAAATATTTCGAAGATAAATAATAATTTAGTACAGAAAAATAAAACTTTAGTTACACTTGAAACGAAATTTAATTGTCATGTTAATGGGGTAGATCGAAGTGTGGAAGATCAAATAAAGAACAAGGTAACGACGGTAAAAGATGAATTAACACAAGAAGTAGAAAGAAAAGTTCGAAAAGAAGTAGAATCGATTAGAGAAGAGTTATATAGAAAAGATTCTGAAATTGCAGAGTTAAGAAGAAATATCGAGCAACAAGAGGTGATCAGTGTTTTGTCAGCCAAACATGCATTCAATGTGGGTCAAAATTATAAAAGTTGTATTATTAAAGGGATCAGCGAATTAGAAAAACAAAAACATACAAATTGGAATGGATTTGATGTGAGTTGCGATCTATTTAAGAACGGAACATATCTTACAAATAAAGCATGGATACGTGGTTATCACACTCCTATTAGTTAATCTAAGCATAATAGTGTTCATTGTATTATTTCGACTACGACATATGTATATATCAGATGAGAGGTTTTCTCGTTTGGCAACTATGTTATTTTGATTTTAGATGGGATTTAAAATTCAAGTATTTTATTGTCGCGGTATGTATGGAATAATAATATGATTGTAATTTAAAAGAAAAAAAAAAATAATAATAATAATAATAATAAATAAATAAATAGATAAACAGAAAAAAAAAAAAAAAGTATAGCTGTACTTAGCTGTTGCATGCAGCAATAATAAATGTCAAGTTGTTTAGCCTATTTGTTCTGATGTAAAGTATGGTTAAAATTTATTTAAAATATTTACGTAGTATTGGATGGAAATAAATAAAATTTAGAAATATGAAATCAATGTTAAGAGTTAAACTTGGATGATAGTAATGATAATTGTAAACTATCAGGAAAGTTAAATTTAGAAATGTGGTATCAATGTTAAAAGTTAATCTTGGATGATAGTAATAATAATTGTAAACTATCAGGAAAGTTAAATTTAAAAATGGGGTATCAACGTTAAGAGTTAAACTTGGATGATAGTAATAAAATTGTAAACTATCAGGAAAGTTAAATTTAGAAATGTGGTATCAATGTTAAAAGTTAATCTTGGATGATAGTAATAATAATTGTAAACTATCAGGAAAGTTAAATTTAAAAATGGGGTATCAACGTTAAGAGTTAAACTTGGATGATAGTAATAAAATTGTAAACTATCAGGAAAGTTAAATTTAGAAATGTGGTATCAATGTTAAAAGTTAAACTTGGATGATAGTAATAAAATTGTAAACTATCAGGAAAGTTAAATTTAGAAATGTGGTATCAACGTTAAGAGTTAATCTTGGATGATAGTAATAAAATTGTAAACTATTAGGAAAGTTAAATTTAGAACTGTCTCGCTTGTCTCCATTTTGAAAACATGAATATATTTTAGTTTTATAAACGGATCTCTTGAAGTGTAATGTAATTTGATAATTTTGAAGTAACTATGCACCACTTATATGGAATTTTGATTAATATTTAAAAAAAAAAAAAAAAAAAAAAATGAAATGCGCGATTGATTAAAATATACAAATACGAAGAAAAAGAAATGAAATAGAAACGAAATAAAAAGATAAAGGGATAAATTATTAGAATAATACGATATGATTATGAAGAAATAACTATTAGTGTGATAAAATGAGTGTGTTAGTTAGAAGAGAGTTGAATAAGTGTGAATTGTGTAAGAGAGTGAAGTATAATTACAGTGGACATAAACCTATATATAAAGCTCATAAAGTGCAAAGTCCATTGGATGTAGTCTCGATAGATATACTGGGACCGCTTCCCGTGTCGAAGGGGAAGGATAAGCTGTTGGTCGTATACGATATTTTCTCAAAATTTGTTAAGTTGTACCCAGTAAAGAAATTGTCAAGTAGAATTGTAATTGCAAAGATGAAAAGTTTTATTAGTACATATGGGAAAATGAAAGTTATAATATCAGATAACGCCACAATATTCAGAAGTGGGTTGTGGACTGAGCATTTTAAAAATGAAAATATAGAATTGAGACGCATACCCCGTATTTTCCTCAAGGGAATCCAGTTAAAAGATGTAATCTCGAGATAGCGAAGTACTTAAAAGTGTTCAACAGGTATAAACAAAAGGATTGGTGTTATCATGTAGATAAAGTAGAGAGAATTATAAATAGCATACCGCACAGTGTAACTGGAGAGCCTCCAATAACGGTGCTGACAGGAAAAGAGAATCCAGGGTTACTACGTGAACGAGTAGAGTATCCGGAGAAATTGATAATAAATCATAGGAGGTTAATTGAAACGGTCCGGGAAAGAATAGAATACGTTGGAAAGAGAAACATAGAAAAAATAAATAATCGAATGCTAGAATTAAGTGTTGGTGATCCAGTATATATCCGGAATCATACACTATCTGATAAAGCCAAGAACAAATCAAAAAAGTTAAGTGACGTTTATAAAGGGCCATTTAAGATCGTTAAGAAAATAGGAACTAACACATATGAGATAGTAGATCAGAATAATCAAAGTCTCGGAATACAAAATGTAAAGAATTTGAAAAAAGGGTAATGTTGAAAGTGAATGAGAGTCGAATTAGTTGACTTGGAGAACGGAAGATTTAAAGTAAGAGAATAATAAATAAATCTTTAGGATTATGAAAACAGTTAATATTACCTATTTATGCGAATGATATTTAGTTACCTGCTGTTGTACCTAAAATATTCGGTTAAAATGTATATATGGCATGTAAATAAGTTGTGGTAATAAAACGTGCGCGTATCGGTTTTTATATATATAAAAAAAAAAAAAAAAAAAATGTTTATAGATTATTTTAAATAAGTTGTTACGGCAACAAAATGTGCGTAAAATTAATAAAAATTATGTAATATGATTGGTAGGAAATAATTTGAGTAGCAATGTGTGACTCGCAGTCTATTGGATGAGTAAATGAGAGTGTAAGAAGAATATCAGATGGGGCGTATCGGTTAAAAAGGGTAGTATGTAATTTGCAGTGGTACTGAGTGTGGTAAGCTAATCAGATCATTAGATCTGGTGGAGGAGTGTTCATTAACAACATTGATGCCGGTGCGTAATTCTTCGTGTGCGTGTGACATCAGTGTCTCCGAAAAATAGTGGCGATTAGAATTCGTCAGATCAATTGTCGCTTATCAGCTAAATCTCGCGTCGAATCGGAACGCGATTATTCACAGCGTCTCTACAATATAATGTGTTATCTCCACCTTATGATTTGAAAAAGAATATAAACAATTTATCATTTTGTTCAAACTTTACCAAAAAGGATCCTTGCTGTATTAAGATGATTTTCTTTTAAATGTTACGATGTAAGCATGAAATTATCATTAAAATTCAAAGGAAAAAATTTTTTTTTTTGAAAAAAAAAAAAAATTTTTTTTTTAGAACGCAGTGATATATCGTGATACGATATAGATGGGGTAGGCGAGAAAATTGGAATTATTTAAATACAAATATGATGGAATAATTTAAAATACGCAAGAGAGAATATTTCTGAAATATATATAATAAAATAGAAATTCCATCAATATAGGTTATTCATAAGCATACAGCTGATCATCTGACGGCGTATCTAAAATGAAAAGGGAATTTCGCAAAAATGACTGTGTAAGATGATAAGAGACGGATGAATAGAGCGGAATCTGTTCGATCTCGGCGCACGGAAATTACTTTAATTATGCTAGCGGCTGTGTGAATCCGCTTTACGCGCAAACGTGTCCGCGTACGTACCTGCATTTTCTAGTCAGTTGTTTTAGTTATTTTATATAGTTATAATCGCGTTATATCGAAAGACATCATTCTAGTCACTACAAAAGCATATTGCTTTAAGAAGGAGGCGCAATAATCGAAGAAAATAAGAAAAAAAAAAGAATAAGGAACAGCTTCGAAATTGTGTAGCCGGAGATCAAAAACTTCGAAGACCGAGGGTGGACGAAAGCGCTCGAAAGTCATCAGTGCCTATACGGTAGCTACTGGAGGAGCTAAGAAGCCCAGCCTTCGCAGTCACTAGTCAACCAGACGGATAGATCGCAGTCAAGGAAAATACAGGCCAGATTTATATATTCATATTTTATATTATTTCATTGTTGTTGTTTAAAAATTTGTGAGTTCTGCGATTGATTAAGTATATGTGTATGGTATATGTATTTTAATGAGTTGGATTGATTTGTGTTAATTTTTTTATATATGCAGCTGCATCTCCCAATCGTTTAGTGTCTCGGTGTTGTAAAATATAGAAAAATTTTGTGTACGAAGTGTTGGATTATTGCTTGTGTGAGTGTGCAAAGTAATTTCCGGCAGACCGAGTAAAATATTAAAGACAGAGATAAAAGTAATAAAAAGTATAAATTAACTGCATTTAAAAGAAATATATATATATTTTATCACAGAACTGGTTACCTCTGATGACCGGTAACGTGATAAATTGGCGACCACGACGCGGGATTCACTAATTGTAATAAATTTTAGTTTTATTACAATTAGTGGAGCGGACAATAATGGCAGAGAGACGGGTTTTGAGAAGTGAGTTCAGGAGAACTTCCTTGGGAAGTATTCCTAACAGAGGAGAAGGTGTCACGACACGAGGAGTGAACGTAGAGGCGGAAAATGTGATAGAAGATTCAGGTGTAGAATTAATGAATTCGACAATGAGGGAAGAAAAAGAAGAATCACAAAAAGGTAAAGAGGAAAATGTTAGTAATGTTATGTTAGTTCAATTAATACAACAATTAAGTAAGGATATGAATAGTAAATTTGATGAACAAAATAAAAAATTTAGTAATGATATGAATAGTAAATTTGATGAACAAAATAAAAAATTTAGTAATGATATGAATAGTAAATTTGATGAACAAAATAAAGAAATTAGCCACAAATTTGATGAACAAAAAGAAACATTTAGTAAACAAGTAAAAAATATAGAATTGCAGCATAAGGCCTTTAGAGATGATATTAATGAATTGAAAAATGAATTTAAAAACTTACATAAAGATTTAAATGAAAAGTTTAAAGTACAAAGTGCAGATGTAGAAAAGAAATTGGAAAATAGTCTAAGTAAAATCACAAAAAACATGGAAGAACAACTTAAAAATAAAGCACGAAATCTGGAAAATGATATTAATAAAGTACATAGTCAAGTAGAAACATTAAATACAGATTTAAATGAGCAAAATGAAAATATTTCGAAGATAAATAATAATTTAGTACAGAAAAATAAAACTTTAGTTACACTTGAAACGAAATTTAATTGTCATGTTAATGGGGTAGATCGAAGTGTGGAAGATCAAATAAAGAACAAGGTAACGACGGTAAAAGATGAATTAACACAAGAAGTAGAAAGAAAAGTTCGAAAAGAAGTAGAATCGATTAGAGAAGAGTTATATAGAAAAGATTCTGAAATTGCAGAGTTAAGAAGAAATATCGAGCAACAAGAGGTGATCAGTGTTTTGTCAGCCAAACATGCATTCAATGTGGGTCAAAATTATAAAAGTTGTATTATTAAAGGGATCAGCGAATTAGAAAAACAAAAACATACAAATTGGAATGGATTTGATGTGAGTTGCGATCTATTTAAGAACAGAACATATCTTACAAATAAAGCATGGATACGTGGTTATCACACTCCTATTAGTTAATCTAAGCATAATAGTGTTCATTGTATTATTTCGACTACGACATATGTATATATCAGATGAGAGGTTTTCTCGTTTGGCAACTATGTTATTTTGATTTTAGATGGGATTTAAAATTCAAGTATTTTATTGTCGCGGTATGTATGGAATAATAATATGATTGTAATTTAAAAGAAAAAAAAAAATAATAATAATAATAATAATAAATAAATAAATAGATAAACAGAAAAAAAAAAAAAAAGTATAGCTGTACTTAGCTGTTGCATGCAGCAATAATAAATGTCAAGTTGTTTAGCCTATTTGTTCTGATGTAAAGTATGGTTAAAATTTATTTAAAATATTTACGTAGTATTGGATGGAAATAAATAAAATTTAGAAATATGAAATCAATGTTAAGAGTTAAACTTGGATGATAGTAATGATAATTGTAAACTATCAGGAAAGTTAAATTTAGAAATGTGGTATCAATGTTAAAAGTTAATCTTGGATGATAGTAATAATAATTGTAAACTATCAGGAAAGTTAAATTTAAAAATGGGGTATCAACGTTAAGAGTTAAACTTGGATGATAGTAATAAAATTGTAAACTATCAGGAAAGTTAAATTTAGAAATGTGGTATCAATGTTAAAAGTTAATCTTGGATGATAGTAATAATAATTGTAAACTATCAGGAAAGTTAAATTTAAAAATGGGGTATCAACGTTAAGAGTTAAACTTGGATGATAGTAATAAAATTGTAAACTATCAGGAAAGTTAAATTTAGAAATGTGGTATCAATGTTAAAAGTTAAACTTGGATGATAGTAATAAAATTGTAAACTATCAGGAAAGTTAAATTTAGAAATGTGGTATCAACGTTAAGAGTTAATCTTGGATGATAGTAATAAAATTGTAAACTATTAGGAAAGTTAAATTTAGAACTGTCTCGCTTGTCTCCATTTTGAAAACATGAATATATTTTAGTTTTATAAACGGATCTCTTGAAGTGTAATGTAATTTGATAATTTTGAAGTAACTATGCACCACTTATATGGAATTTTGATTAATATTTAAAAAAAAAAAAAAAAAAAAAAATGAAATGCGCGATTGATTAAAATATACAAATACGAAGAAAAAGAAATGAAATAGAAACGAAATAAAAAGATAAAGGGATAAATTATTAGAATAATACGATATGATTATGAAGAAATAACTATTAGTGTGATAAAATGAGTGTGTTAGTTAGAAGAGAGTTGAATAAGTGTGAATTGTGTAAGAGAGTGAAGTATAATTACAGTGGACATAAACCTATATATAAAGCTCATAAAGTGCAAAGTCCATTGGATGTAGTCTCGATAGATATACTGGGACCGCTTCCCGTGTCGAAGGGGAAGGATAAGCTGTTGGTCGTATACGATATTTTCTCAAAATTTGTTAAGTTGTACCCAGTAAAGAAATTGTCAAGTAGAATTGTAATTGCAAAGATGAAAAGTTTTATTAGTACATATGGGAAAATGAAAGTTATAATATCAGATAACGCCACAATATTCAGAAGTGGGTTGTGGACTGAGCATTTTAAAAATGAAAATATAGAATTGAGACGCATACCCCGTATTTTCCTCAAGGGAATCCAGTTAAAAGATGTAATCTCGAGATAGCGAAGTACTTAAAAGTGTTCAACAGGTATAAACAAAAGGATTGGTGTTATCATGTAGATAAAGTAGAGAGAATTATAAATAGCATACCGCACAGTGTAACTGGAGAGCCTCCAATAACGGTGCTGACAGGAAAAGAGAATCCAGGGTTACTACGTGAACGAGTAGAGTATCCGGAGAAATTGATAATAAATCATAGGAGGTTAATTGAAACAGTCCGGGAAAGAATAGAATACGTTGGAAAGAGAAACATAGAAAAAATAAATAATCGAATGCTAGAATTAAGTGTTGGTGATCCAGTATATATCCGGAATCATACACTATCTGATAAAGCCAAGAACAAATCAAAAAAGTTAAGTGACGTTTATAAAGGGCCATTTAAGATCGTTAAGAAAATAGGAACTAACACATATGAGATAGTAGATCAGAATAATCAAAGTCTCGGAATACAAAATGTAAAGAATTTGAAAAAAGGGTAATGTTGAAAGTGAATGAGAGTCGAATTAGTTGACTTGGAGAACGGAAGATTTAAAGTAAGAGAATAATAAATAAATCTTTAGGATTATGAAAACAGTTAATATTACCTATTTATGCGAATGATATTTAGTTACCTGCTGTTGTACCTAAAATATTCGGTTAAAATGTATATATGGCATGTAAATAAGTTGTGGTAATAAAACGTGCGCGTATCGGTTTTTATATATATAAAAAAAAAAAAAAAAAAAATGTTTATAGATTATTTTAAATAAGTTGTTACGGCAACAAAATGTGCGTAAAATTAATAAAAATTATGTAATATGATTGGTAGGAAATAATTTGAGTAGCAATGTGTGACTCGCAGTCTATTGGATGAGTAAATGAGAGTGTAAGAAGAATATCAGATGGGGCGTATCGGTTAAAAAGGGTAGTATGTAATTTGCAGTGGTACTGAGTGTGGTAAGCTAATCAGATCATTAGATCTGGTGGAGGAGTGTTCATTAACAACATTGATGCCGGTGCGTAATTCTTCGTGTGCGTGTGACATCAGTGTCTCCGAAAAATAGTGGCGATTAGAATTCGTCAGATCAATTGTCGCTTATCAGCTAAATCTCGCGTCGAATCGGAACGCGATTATTCACAGCGTCTCTACAATATAATGTGTTATCTCCGCCTTATGATTTGAAAAAGAATATAAACAATTTATCATTTTGTTCAAACTTTACCAAAAAGGATCCTTGCTGTATTAAGATGATTTTCTTTTAAATGTTACGATGTAAGCATGAAATTATCATTAAAATTCAAAGGAAAAAATTTTTTTTTTTGAAAAAAAAAAAAAAATTTTTTTTTTAGAACGCAGTGATATATCGTGATACGATATAGATGGGGTAGGCGAGAAAATTGGAATTATTTAAATACAAATATGATGGAATAATTTAAAATACGCAAGAGAGAATATTTCTGAAATATATATAATAAAATAGAAATTCCATCAATATAGGTTATTCATAAGCATACAGCTGATCATCTGACGGCGTATCTAAAATGAAAAGGGAATTTCGCAAAAATGACTGTGTAAGATGATAAGAGACGGATGAATAGAGCGGAATCTGTTCGATCTCGGCGCACGGAAATTACTTTAATTATGCTAGCGGCTGTGTGAATCCGCTTTACGCGCAAACGTGTCCGCGTACGTACCTGCATTTTCTAGTCAGTTGTTTTAGTTATTTTATATAGTTATAATCGCGTTATATCGAAAGACATCATTCTAGTCACTACAAAAGCATATTGCTTTAAGAAGGAGGCGCAATAATCGAAGAAAATAAGAAAAAAAAAAGAATAAGGAACAGCTTCGAAATTGTGTAGCCGGAGATCAAAAACTTCGAAGACCGAGGGTGGACGAAAGCGCTCGAAAGTCATCAGTGCCTATACGGTAGCTACTGGAGGAGCTAAGAAGCCCAGCCTTCGCAGTCACTAGTCAACCAGACGGATAGATCGCAGTCAAGGAAAATACAGGCCAGATTTATATATTCATATTTTATATTATTTCATTGTTGTTGTTTAAAAATTTGTGAGTTCTGCGATTGATTAAGTATATGTGTATGGTATATGTATTTTAATGAGTTGGATTGATTTGTGTTAATTTTTTTATATATGCAGCTGCATCTCCCAATCGTTTAGTGTCTCGGTGTTGTAAAATATAGAAAAATTTTGTGTACGAAGTGTTGGATTATTGCTTGTGTGAGTGTGCAAAGTAATTTCCGGCAGACCGAGTAAAATATTAAAGACAGAGATAAAAGTAATAAAAAGTATAAATTAACTGCATTTAAAAGAAATATATATATATTTTATCACAGAACTGGTTACCTCTGATGACCGGTAACGTGATAACATAAAAGCGAAAATATGGAAATATTTGAAAGGCACAGCAATTATTAACATATCGTTGCAGCTACTAGGTCTGTGAAGCTGAAAATTGGCACCTAATACAACCATACTATGTACTGTGTTACGAACTCGAATATTTTCTCCACTCTTTCTCATACGCACGTAAGGGAGACGACCAGCAGAAGAATAAGGAAAATGACGGGAAAAGTAAATAAATAAATAAATAAAAAAAAGACTACAATTATAACTGTACCGCGGATAACTATCGGGCTCTTAAAAACATCGGGAGCATTAGGCTTTTATTAATTTTAGATGGAAATATTTATATAGGAAACCAAAAGATAAATAGTAAAAACATTATTGTTAAGAGAACGCGATCGCTAGCTTGCATTTTTACTCCGACCGTTGTACCAAGCTCGAACACTAAATCGTAACCAGATGCAGATAACAATGCATCCTTACCGCATCCGATGTACCTGAGCCGGCCTCTCGATATCGTACGATATAATTCTTTATTTCGGCACGTGTCGCAGTACGCGCGTACACGCATACGCCACCGGCCCTTACACTGAGACACTATTAAAGCCGATAATCGACGACGTTCTAAAATCAATAAACTAAAGACAGAACAGATAATTTATTATTCTGTCGACAAAAGATCGCGTCACCAACCCTGATTCGTATCACTGCCCTCAATTTCATCCAAAACAGAAGTTTTGGATGCAATCTGGGGTGCAGCCAGAGTGGCGGCACGCACAATTGAGTGACAGCAAATCTTTGTCGACAGCCATATGACAGAGCCTAGGATCCAGTTTAGCGTTCACAAAGAATAACAGGGAATTAGAGAGCACAATTATCAGTAGGATCAAGTGTTTCGCTTGGATAAAACCACAACACAATTCGACCCATTGTGCTACTCGACCTGCGGCACGGTTTATAGGAACAATAATGAAAGTGAAAGACGTAGGATAAATTCGGACAAGGTCACATCCCGCTGACTCCTCCAGAGACCTCGGTCAATCTACGGAGTTTTTGTAGCAACCAATGTGACACTCGAGGAAGACATTCATGAACTCCATCGCGCTCCTGGTTCACAATAACGACACATGCGGCCGCCCCCGAAGGGATATGTGATTCTATATATTGCCAACCGCAGTATCGGTGTTCTTTCATATTCGGATACCGATAAGTCTATCTCCGGCCGTTTGCGCAATGCGTATCCACAGGCTATATCTGTTCGATCAACACGCTATGGGTTCGGAGCCACGTATAAATTAACGGAACATGCAGCCGCCCCCGAAGGGTACCGTAACGTGAGCCAATGCTCATTTGCGGATTGCGCGAGGATCCATGTGTCTCCACTCGAGTTCCTAAATTAAACAGGATCACAGACTGTTTGTTTGACATTAACTGATTATCGGGTTATTATTGGGATAACATCTGTGCCTGTCGTAGTCCACTGGGCGGTGCTGCGAATCATTGAAGGAAGCCCGAAAAGGAAAGAGGCTCCTATGATCAACTCAGAAAAGGATAATATGAAGGAACCTTCCTGTTGGTCTACACTACGGCCACGACTGACTCGTAGCGCCCACAGCTCCTTCGGCCAGGAAAGAAGACACTTCGAAATGTAAAGTTAGCTTACGACAGTTTAGGATTCCCGTTCTCTGCGATATTTTCAGATCCACGGTTTCAGGCAAAACTGTCGAGCGGTATAAACTTCTCAGCCGGCTCTTTTACACAACTACTTCATATCAATTACACGCGCACGAACAAAACCACACATACATAAGCAGAATGGCGAATACCTCAGACGCCAACAGAAAACAAGAAAAACAAAACGACAAAACAGTACGCCAACCACCTACTAAGATGGTATCGATACCCCTGTGCGGAGGGAATTTTACAAGCAAAACTAGTTAATAGATTATAAAAATATAGAATGCACTTCGTTGGTGCTGAAGAACCTAAATTACCGATGTGATGTACAAGAGACGTGGAATAGGAAATATCAATATAAAAATGCTGATAGATAATAGAAAAGGAATAGTTGCATGGAGATCCTCACACGCCAAAACTAAGCAAGGAACATGAGAAAAGAGAGGCACATACCCAAGAAAGGAGTGACAGCGATATATGATGTGAGGAAGTGGAGGTAGGCGTGCGGCAGGCCCAGAAATGAAGGAGGCATCAGGCCATAGCGCGCGATACCCCAAAGAAGGAGATGCCAGCTCTAAGAAAAATAGAAAGGAGGTAGGCAATTTCGCATGAAGATACTTCATACGGTGTACTAAAGATGTATAAAATCTTTTTCCATCTTCAAAATTTTAAGGGAGGAAGAGGGCAGAACTTCGTTTTTGATTAAACAAAAAATCACGCTACAGTCTAAGCGATCGATGATTACCACGTGTAATTTCGTGTTAATATAAAATATATACTGAAGATATCGAATAAGAACGCTGTATTGAAAATTCAAACTTTAAGGGGCGGAAAGGGGTTAAAAGCTGTTTCCAAAAAAACACACAAACTGTTATTTTTTGCTTACCGAATTGTAATTTTGCATGAAGACATACGAGATTTGCCCGGTAAGTTCGTAGAAGGATTTTTTTTATCCAGAAGTAGCTGCATTGTGGAATTTTCAACTAAGCAGCTGTGTAGATATACCCCTTGGCGACATTCAATCTGAGTTTCACCACGACACAGTTCATAGTCTATGTGTAGGTCACTGTTTTGCCTAAAGTGTTTTTTTTTACCGCGGTCGAACTTTTTAAAAATTAATTTCGAAGAACAAAGATGTGTGATTAAGTTTTTCGTTAAAGCCGGTAAAAGTGGTTCAGAGATCGTGGAAACTTTGCGTGAAACATTAGGCGAGTCAGCTGCGAAGACTGCGACGGTATACACGTAGTTAACGCGGTTCAAGGAGGATCGAGAGAGCAAGGATGTCACAGTCAAAAGTGAAGTGCATGCTCATCGTTTTCTTCGATTACCGCGGCATTGTGCACAAGGAATTCGTACCCGAGGGCCAGACCGTTAATGGACAGTATTATCTAGGCATGATGAAACGTCTGAACACGCGTGTGAGGACGGATTTGACGCGCATAAAAGTTGGCTTCTCCACCAGGACAACGCACCCTCGCGCAATTGTCTCCTCGTCAAGTTGTTCCTCACGTAAAGCGGCATCACGGTTTTTGATCACCTCCCTATTCGCTTGATCTGGCCCCCTCGGACTTCTATCTGTTCCCCAAAACCAAAAAAGACCCCAAGGGGCACCACTCGGGGTCCTGAGAAGAGATCATTCGAGTTACGACGCGAGCTTTAAACGCTCTCACTTCAGATGACCTTGAGGGGTGTTTCGAGCAGTGGCAGCGGCGCTGGGACAAGTGCATTTCGTTGGTATTTCGAAGGAAACCGTATTGATTTACCAAAATAATGTATTTTTTTTTTTTTTTTAAAATTGTTTCTACGAACATACCAGTCAGTCCTTGTATAGTGTACTAAAAGTGTGCAAAATTGTTTCCCTTCTTCAACATTTTAATGGAAAAGAATGACAAAATCTCATTGTTGAGAAAACCAAGTCAAGCTGCAGTCTAAGCGAATCTACGATTTGTTTTAAGTACCCTAAAGTTTAATTGTATCAAAGGCTTCACCTCGTTTTTGGCCTAAAATAATGATTACGCCTCAGCCGAACCATTTGAATTGATTATCAGATAGCCCATTTGAACACACCATATACCGAAAATATTAAATGAGAAAGATTTTTTGAAAAATTGAACTTTATGAGGTGAAAGGTGGTTGAAAACTGTTTTCAAAAAAATAACTAAAGTTTTATATCTTCGTAATAAACAGGTTTACCATATAATAATATTCACTAAGGTTGTTCCATTTTTTATATCTTCGAAATTTTTTAAGAGTGAGGAAGGGTTACAATCTATTTTTACGAAAACTTAATATCACACAACATCCAGAAAGAAGTGTTCTTTACGTATTTAGCTTGGTTTCGAATTAAAGTGGTTTAGAAACTGCAGTTGTCTAAAATTCAAATAACCAATTATTAGGAGGAGACAGAAATATTTCTGTCGAACAGTTTTTATCGTATCCAAAGAGTAAGAAAACATACTGCTGCCTTAGTGCTAAGTTTTGTTGTGATTATTTATTTATTTCAAAAGGAGAGAATAGTGGTTTCATTTGATTCCTATGTTTTTTTTCTCTTGAGCGATTCAATATGTTCTATCTCCGATTAGTTTATTTTTTCAGGTTCGTTTGATACTTTATAATACCTTAAACAATAAGGGTGTTTATTCTGAAGAGGGACACCGTACATTGCTACGGAAAATAACTGTTTTTATTATATCAATCAATTCTTTTCTGCATTGTCCGCGTTCGTTTCAAATTTGTTTCGATGTGTATATTCTTTTCGCATCGTTTACATTGAAATTATTTTGTTTTCGTAATTTTTGTCCGTTATATGTGCTGTTTTAAATCATTTAAAACCTTTTTGTAAATTGCCTGACCATGCAAAACGGCCGTATAAAATTTTTTAATCAACTTTTTAATATTCTTTTTACTATTTTTTAATTATTTCTGTCACTACTGTCTCTGCAATTACTGGCAAAGGCAACAGTTAACTTTTCTTTTCTTTGTTTTTAAATTATTCCACATGTATTATTTCAAGTGTATTAATAAACAAATTTATGTATTATATTTTTATATGTTGTAAATGTTTATTCAATAATTGTTATTTCTTTAATTTTCGCTTTCGTGTGTTTAAGTTTAACTTTATATATATATATATATACATATATATTCACTGTAATTTCCAATGTAGAATTAATATGTGTTAATGATACAATAATTGCCCATTATGTAAAATACATAGACAGGGATGGTGCGTATTTGTTTCTGTCTCTATCTTATTAATTGTATAATAATGAATTATTAGGAGTAGAAATACGGAAATGTATTGTACAATATGTTTGTAAAAACTGGAAGAGGTTTAAGCCATATTGGACTTAATGGGGAACATATAAAAATTGAGTATTTAACTGATATTTTAAATATTCGAATCTTTGAGCCAAAACCGCTGTATAAATTTTTTTAATGAACTGTTTAACTTTCTTTTTAATAATTTGCTATCGAGAATGCTATTTATATTCAAATTTAAAATCCTTACCCAACTACTGCAACTTTCTATTTCGGTAATAAATTAATTTGAATAAAAAGCCCGAAATAGAGTGGTTAAAAGATATGAGTGAAGAAGATGTTCTCTTAAATGTGTAATTATGGGAGCTCACGCTGTGAATAACTCGGCCTCTTCAAAACAGTGGCTGTATGTACTATTTAGTTAACCCAAACTTTTTGTTAGATCGCGACGGATAGGTTATAAAAAGACCGATAATCTTTGGCTAATCGTGAAACGTGAAGACAATTTTTTGTTGGACGGTGAAAAATATTTTTCCTCCAAAAGATTGAGAAAGAATCGTTACATAAATACAATTCCAGATAAAACAAAAAAATTCTTTACGAATTTTCAAGTACAGATTTAAACGGGCATTAATACACGGGCAAAGCCGTGGGAAACACCTAGTTTGTAAATAAAAGTGAACTGCAAAAGTATAGAGTAATGATTTCAAAAAAATATGTGGATATTTACACAGCATCACAAGAAAAGGACTATTTTTTACCGCAAAATGTCTACAAGTCGAAATATCTCCGCTTTTAATTTTGATAAATATTGCATTCAATTGGAAAAACAGAAAACAACATAATTGAGGACAGAAATGTATTTAACGAGTATCGGAAGTATCTAAAAAAAAAAATGCATTTCTGAGAAATTAGTTCTGTCGGTCTTAATTGAATACTTGCAGATTTTATTCATAATGGGAATTATATTCGATCCGGGATTTAAGTTTTTTTCAGAAGTCGAACTCTGGTAGTCCAAAATGGCATTTAATGCTGGATGTTTTTTGAATAAAGTTCATCATGGTACTACTAGCGCGTAAACCATTAGCCCCTCCTACACGAGATTTCTGTAACAGGGATTATAAAACTAACAAAAACAACTTGCCAGATCGGCACCGTACAGGATAATTTTAACAAATTTTCTGCTCCCATTTACAAATAATTATATACGAGGGTGGTTTGAAAAGTTCCGGGCCTATCAATGAAAAAAACATATTTTTATAAAAACAGCGCTTTATTTCTCGACATAGTCTCTATTTAGGCTCACACATTTGCTCCATCGCTCGGAAAGTTTATTAATACCGACCTCGTAGGTTTCTTCAGGAAGGTCTTGAAAATATTCATCAACACCGACGATCACCTATCATTTGCAAATCTTTTTCCTAGTAGCCATTTCTTCAAATTGGGGAATAGATAATAGTCGCATGATGCAAAAAAAATCTGGCGAATAGGGCGGATGTAGAAGTAATTCGAACCTTAATTCGTTGATTTTTGTCATCGCGACCACAGAGGTGTGAGCAGGCGTATTGTCTTGATGGAAAAGGACTTTCTTCTTTGCCAAATGTGGACGTTTTTTTATTTTTATTTCTTCGCGTAAACGTTGAAGCAGAGCGGCGTAATACATGGTGAGTCCCGAAAGTCATGAAACATGTTTTTTTGTCGTGCCCCTCTTGCCTGCAGCGCGCTCGAACCAGTTTGGTTAGCTGTCAGTTTCACAGCCACCGCAGTTTAGTCTGTTCCGAACATCGGTAGCGTCAGCATCGGTGATTTAGTGCACCTCTGTTTGGAGACTTCGTCACAACGCACGATGGTTGTTTCATAGAACTCTGGCGCTTCGTTTCCGGGTCATACTGGAACGTCCACGTTTCGTCACCGGTAATAACGTTGTCCAAATGATCCGGTTCAATTTCCATGCGTTTCTTCAGTTCACTCGCGATCAGCACCTGATTGGTTTCGTGTTCGTCCGTCAGAAGTTTTGGGATCAGCTTGGCGCACACCTTCCGCATGTGCAAGTCGTCTTCCGTAACAATACTAAACACAGAACTTTTTGGAATGTTCAGGGTGCCACCTAATAACCGAACACTCATTCGACGGTCAGAATTCAACAATTCACAAACATAGTTCACATTTTCTTCGTTTCTACTTGTTGTTAGTCTTCCAGAGCGAGAGTTATCGTCCACCCCTTCCTGGTCGTCCTTAAACTTTTTCACCCACCTCGTAACTTGCACATAACTCATAGCAGACTCCCATTAGGCTTGCTTCAGCATTTACGTTTCGGCAGCTTTTTTGTCGAGCTTTGTGCAAAACTCGGACCGTCCAACGTTGTTCGATTGAATCAACCATCGTGCGTCGTGACAAGGTCTCCAAACAGGGGTGCACTAATTCACCGATACTCGTAACCGACTGAACTGCAGTGCGCTGTGAAGTTGAGAGTCAATTCCACCTAACCAAACCGGTTCGAGCGCGCTGCAGACAAGAAGGGTGCGACAAAAAAATATGTTTCATGACTTTCTGGACACACCATGTTTGCCCTGTTTATTGTTTTACTTTTTTTAAAATAATAGTCAATGAATATTATTCCGCGTGCATTCCAGAAAACCGTCGCCATGACTATGTTGAATGATATAAAATTACTTTTGCTTTCTTCGGAACTGCTTGACCTTTCTCAATCCATTGCCTAGACCATTCTTTGGACTCTGGAGTATAGTGGTGAACTCAAGTTTCATCAACAGTAATGAATCGACACAGAAATTTGGCTATACTGCGATTAAAGTATTGAAGATTTTGAGCTGAGTTGTCTTTTCGACGCTGTTTTTGCTCAGATGTGAGCAAACGCGGCACTTATCTTGCGCAGAGTTCGTTCGTGCCCAAAACTACGTGTAAAATATGGTACACTCGTTTAGACGATATGCCTACACCTTCGGCTAACTCTTTAATTTTGATGCGCCGATCCTCCAGCACCATTCTGTGTATTTTTTCGACGATTTTTGGCGTAGTTGCTTCTATTGGGCGTTCACTGCGTGGTTCATCTTCTGTGCTCGTTCGACCCATCTTAAATTCTGCAAACCAGCGTTTAACGGTGCTTTTTGAAAGAGAAGACTCCTTTAAAATCGAGCTCAGATTGTATTTGTGTTACATTTAAACCTTTTAAAAATATATATATATATTTAATCACAGCTCGTATTTCGTTTTTTTTCCATTTTTTACGTAACACACGACTTCTCTACTTGAAACTGCCATAAAACTGGTAATACGTTTTCAAACAAGCTGAAACTTGTTCGGTGGCGCTGTGAAGGATGGAACTGCGCAACACGCTTGTGAATTAACCCCAGCAGCGTTATTTCTCGGCGAGGATCGGAATTTTTTTTATCGACAATCAGTTTAGTTGAGTTGGAAATAAGCTAATGAAGCACGATTTCACGAGCTACCCAAACTTTTTAATGCTGTGATATTTGGCGATATTGAACAATACAAGTTACCGATAGACACGTCAGAATTGACTAATATTTTTGATTCAAATGCAGTTCGAGAGTAGCTTGATCTCTATCACTTCGAACTATTAAAACCCTAATTGTGTCAATGTTTACGGGTCACTGGAATTTTTCAGTCCCTTTATTCAAGAGCAAGTTTTAATTTGCAGCTGCCCGATTTTTCTTTATCAGCACATATGTATATTTAACGCCCTACGAAATAATTAGAACTTTTAATTAAAAATAAAATAAATGAACAATGGAAAACTGCTGTGAAAATCTTTGATTAACAAAGACGTATTCGCGTTTATTATGCAAATTAACACAATTTTACGAATCCTTTTTTCAATATATGAAAAATGTTTTTCATTCTGACGTTATCTCGATCAGAACAAAATACGGAGTTACACCGCCGTGTTCAGTTAAAACGACGAAAAATATAAAAATTGTTTGCGCACCAATTAGAAGTAATTTTATAAACGAAATATAGATGAAGTCACGTACAAACACTTCAGCGCACATTTACACTTTCAATCGGCACATTCAACACGATTAATCGATTTTTATAATTAAAAATAATTTTATTAACCAAGTCGACTCGCATTTTTCCTCTGCAACGCTGTGGTGAAATAAAAAATCTTAAAAACTTAAAAAAAAAAAAAAAAATGCACGAAATAGGACACTTTTATTATTTCAAATACAATCAATATTTTTAACCCTGGGGGTAAATAAAAGCAATAAAATGTTAAAATACGAAATAAACGCGATCGAAATCCTATTTTAAATGGTAACATGCGGTGTTCATCGTGTTATGACACTGCGACTGTTCGATATAACTTAATAAAAAGAAGGAAAATAGGACTAAAATTTAGGATAAATTCGTTGCATCTTCCAGTAGTGCATTTAGTTCTTTTAAGTGTTGCATTTTGCTTCCAGTAGATGGCGAAGCAGCCGTAGGACGCCCGCAGTAACTGAAAAAATACAATACCGGCTCCAGTTAGTGACATTATAAAAGTATCAACTAATGCGAGTACATTTTATGCAAAAAACACAGACATTACGGAAGTACTGATTTTTTATGAATTTATATGGGCAATAACAACTTAGATGTCGAAAAATACAAAAAATTTGAAAATAAACTCGGTATCTTGGAATTAAGCTTTTCATTTGTATCTATTGTAGGTTAGTTCCATTTTCGACTTTATTTTAACAGATTCCCCTTTGTTAGAAAGTTTGAATTTAAGTTGAGCAGACTTGGGAAGGAATTGTGAGTTTTTCGAGTCTGATTATTAAAAACTTAACTCTGTCACTCAAAAGTATCGAACTTTTATTTTCCACTAGAAACACATGCCGTACCGATATTTTTGATAATTTCTTATTCAGCTCTACAAATAATATTGAAAAAATAAAATTCGCTTAGCCGCTCATCGATTTAACTGATTTTCCTTTCGCACATTTTTTACATAAAAACCGAATTCTCAATCTATTTTCGTAAATATCGTAATTAAAGTGGTGCGAACAAGGTTCGCTTGTTTAGTCGAAACATCGTACTCCCTAGTAGTGGTTTGGCCGTAACTGTCCCGCATAATTCTCATTCCTAAACATATTTCGGATGAATTTTTCCGCGAATAATTAATGTGTTCTAGATAGAAAATGTGACTTTTTGTCCCGTTTAATGTAAAAGGAATTAAAAATTACCCACAAGTCCCGAATTTCATTTTTAGTTTCTAGGTAAACGTTCCTTATACTATAAAAGTTGATGTAATTATCTTAAATTTCCGCGTAAAAGTAATATGTTAAACACTTTGACGTATTTAAGGGGGGAGTCTATTTTTTATATTCCAACTTCCAAAATTTTCCATGTCTATCTGTAGTAGTGATACATCAGTGCTGTTTTTTATTTCTTTCAAAATTTTCGCATCATCTGCATACAACAATATATTAGAGGAGTGTTGTATTACACAGGGTAAACCGTTGATGTATAATAAAAATAAGAGGTTCCCCCAAAACTGAGCCTTGCAGAACTCCCGATGTACAATAGATTTTATATTATTGAATGGAACATCATATTGCTTCCTGTCTGAAAAGTAGCATTCAACTAATTGCAATAATTCTCTGGAAAACCCGAATAATTCGTCAGGTTTGTTTATTAGAATATTGTGGTCGACTTTATCCTCAAAATCTGTATAAATTACATCTACTTGAGAAAACAAGTCCATCTTTGAAGAAATATACTCGGTGTAAGTCATTAAAATATGCTGGTATACTATCTGTTTTTTATCTGAAAAGTCGATTAACATGGCTTTCCCCCCGCACTCCTTTCTTTTTTCCATGCAGTGCATTTCAGTTTAGTGTTAAGACCGAAGTAATGCATCAACGTTTCATCGCTGGTAACGGTCCCGCGTAAAAATGATGCATCTTCTTCGATCAGCCTTTTCCACTCGGTGCAAACGTCAACACGCTGCTGTATTTCGTCTCTCGTAAGCATATATATGGAACTCAAGTGGAACAAATTTTGTGTCCTTTAATATGTCCAGCGTAGCACCGAAAGCTCTCTCTGACATGTGCCTATCATCACAAATAATCGCCGCGGCTGTAATAGCCATTTTCTTAGTAATCACCGACGCGTTATGTTTAGAATGCGGCAATAAAGCAGCAGATTCGCGGTCGCTTGAGAAAACTGTGCGCCATCGGAATACGGTTCGTATTCAGTCTTTCGTCGTTAGAATATGTGTTGCTCGCATCATCGTAAAGGTTTCTGCAGCACTCTTACATAAGCACCAACAAAATTTAATTGCGTGACGTTGTTCATCTCCAATACTCATCGCGGAGAACATACGTACACCGAAAGAACACAAAGACTTGGGGGCGTTACACGAATACGTTGTACATAACTGGTTGCACAAGCTCAACGAAGTGAGTTAGCGGTGCGTAACAAGTTGCTATGACAACGGAATTCTTTTGCTCTTCACGTGTTCTTTATTTGCAAGACCGTATATCCGTCGTTTCCAAAATTGAAAAAATTAAGTCTCACCTTCTTTACAACAGTCTATGTATAAAAAGCATCATATATTGTCTGAATGTCTAAAAGAGATCCGAATTACCGTCTATCTTCAATTTAGAGAAATATTAACGCAAAATATGTGACATCTGAAAGAGACACCTTAATCGCATTCTCAGTTATCACATACTTTGCCTTTATCTTTATGAATGTTTCTTTAAATTAAAAATAGGCAGTAATTCAGGTATCTTTTAGGTATTCAGTTGATGCTATCTTTATTATCATTCTAATATGTGTTTTTATTTTCTTTCTTTTTTTTTTTTTTTTAAATTGAAGATAAGGATAACTTCCAACAAAATTTTCTAAAATATTTTATTTAATATTCAATTTTAAGATGTTTATTATTCGTAATTATTCATTATTTTTATTAACTAATTTACAAACTGGATTTACGGGTATATAGGTGGATGCTAAAATTTAAAATGAAAGATATCCGGTATGTATTCGAGAAATAAATCGAATACATTTCGGAACAATACCCTTTCTAAATATGACCCACTGATTCATACGAAATAAGAGGCGTCACATTCATAACACTCCGACTACGCGGCAGAAATAAATAAATAGTCGGGCGCACGATGTTTTATTTCTAGAACTTCTTGAAACGTAAATTTGTTTTGTAATTTCTTTTATAAATATTTTTTTTTATGAAAAATTATTTATAACACGAAAAACTAGGAGACACAGACGTAGGTCCCGTACACGGTTGAACTGAGCGAACATTAATTTACACATTAATCAATTTCCTTCGACCCATTACAGAAACCGCCCTTTAATCCAAGATTAATATAATTACATAAAAGAGTTCCATTCAGCAATGTAACCATGTTTACAATAAACATTATTAATTTTGCGTGATACGGACGTTATGTATGCTACAGTTTTATAGTGCGAGTGGGGTACCCCGTATAAAATCATAGCGTACATTCCTTCAAAATTAATTATTATTAATATACACTTAAATAGGATATTGAGATAAAATTTGATACAATATATACCGACATTTTTAAAATTCCCATTATACTGTTAATAAATTAAACAATTAACGAATGACGCGTATTCTATTACAGTTCGTTTTTATTAATTATAGAAATTAAAGCAATGATTATATAAAAATTCTTTCCTAAGTTTATTTAACAATATATGCGCTATCATCAATAAACAGATTTTCCGTAGATAAAATATAAAATAATATTTTTAATTTACATATTCAACTGTGTTTAAATTTTATAATTTATATCATAATCGATACTTAATTAAAAAAAGGAAAAAACAAACAATAACATAACTTAGAAGATAATTCGTGAGTATACTATAATAATAATTACATTTTAGCGCTTGCGAAGCAATATAACCTCTCACCGGAAGATTTTTTAACATGAAATTACTCACTAGTAGAGTTAATTTCATCGCGCAAGAAATTGGTTCGTAATTTAATTTGGTAAATCGACGCGCGACGTAAAAATCGCAAAAGCGAACGCATGGGAGCCGCCTCGTTGGCGTTCTTACGGTTCAGCGCAATAAATGTCTGATACGAACGCTAAAGTAATTTAAGCAGTCTGTTTTCCCATTGGTACCGATAATAAAATTTTTAGGCTAAAGTTATAGAATAAGAACGTCGGCAGATTGTTAGACGAAGAGTACAACCAAAATGAACAGTGCTCCTCGTAAGAATTATTTCCTCCATTAGCAAATGGAAGTTTGTTCACCAATTGTTTGTTTTATTAATTTTACAAAGGTACATTAGCGCAAACAGCGGCCTCGTAAGCTGGTAAGATTACCACCACCCTTTTACTCTACCTTTCTCTATGACCTCTAAAAAGTAATATCTGTCGATAAAGGAAGATTTTGGATCGTTTTCTTGTTTGATCAAAACACGAGCATAAAGACAAAACACATAATATAATCTGATTGAAAATGAAAATAAAAAAAAAATTACCCGACAGGACGTGTGCCATTTAAGGTTGTGAAAAATCTTGGCTGCACATAACTCCATGAACCTTGATTTTTATGTTCTTCTTGTGCCCAGACCAGTTTTGCATTTGGATATTTCGCGCATTCGTGTTTAATTAGATCAAATGGAAACGGTGAAATCTAAAATTTATCGACAATTATTAATAAATTTTCACATTATTTTCCAACTAAACATTTATCCTTCATGTTTCTTTAAACTAATTACAACAGGCTTAATCGCTCTCCCACTTTCGTAGTATTTCGACCGATAAATAGCAGACACCATATAATTAACAATATATATACCACCCTACTTACACACACAATTGGTGCACATAACAACTTATAAAAATAAAGTTTACATTTTAACTGGCCTTTCCTAATTTTTATTTATACATATTAATTATTTAAATAAGGTAAATATCTACAATTTTTAGCGGGCTATTATTTTTAGATGCTGTATTACAGATCGGAAAGAAATTGTCTTTTTATTCGGTAATAACAACCGCGCCGTACTGTAGCACAATAATTTCCAAATTTTTGCAGTCAAGTTAATCAAGAAAGGTCATCATCCTCATTTCTTGATGGATAAATAAATTTCTTAATGTACTATTGACCTATTCATAAATTTTGCTAACCGATACGATTTACCGAATGTTACGAAAATAATGTGATTCGATGTTTTTTTTTCTTTCTTCAAATTAACTCCGCACATTAAAGTCGATTGGAAAAGGCCAAAATTAAAAACTGTTATAAATAATTATTAAATTAATGAATTAATAAAAATAAAACTTTAAATAAGTAAATTTTTTTCCGCATCTTCTTGTTTTTTTGTGTTTTTTTTCTTTAATTCCCAGTTTATATTATAACGTAAACGTACTGCATTATTTTAGAAATTACATGCAAACTGTAAATAAAACAACTTCAACATTTCTTCCACTTAAATATCCTTATTTTTATAAAATTTAATGGAACTGTAGACTTTTATTCAAAAGAGGAGAATTTTTAAAATCGCTTCGATAATTACAAACGTAGTATTTACGAAAAATTAAATTAAATACTCGTTATTTCACGCGGAAGGCAATGGCAAACCGCTACGTATACCATCATATGCGCGCTAGTTAGTATGCGGGCAGACACATGCGGGGATGCAATTGTAGCGCGATAAATCAAACATTTACAATCAGTTCCGAATGTAGTCTTGCGTGTACACTAGCGTTGCATGTAGCAATCGCCTAGTACACTTACCTATATTTGTATAGCTGAAATGTATGACTCAGAAGTTGAGTATGACACTATGATGATGATAAGTATTAACGTACCCCTTCTTCATCGCAGTAGTATAGAGATTTTTTATTCGTCGCTACTATCCTCATTACCTCTATCTATCGTTCCTCGGCCTATTTTTTCTTCAGCATCAATTTTGAATTTTTTATACAGTTCTTTTCGTTTTTAAGTCGTTTTTAACACCCGTAAATTCCTTTTTCCTTTTTTTTGTTATTATACCTTTCCTTTGAAAATATTTTCAACGAATTACCTCTTCACCGAAATGCGCAGCCCATTCTGTTTCTCTTCTCGCTTCCTCTATGCCGTCCATTAAAGTTCGTTCCCCGTTCGGTACACTTCTTTATTTTCAACTTTATCCATCAACACATTTAATCTTTTAGCGGCATCCGTCTCTACATTCGCCATTTAAAAGTCTCCAATTTTTCAAGTTTTCCTGCTTTAAATGTTTCCGAAATAGATAATAGCACACTTTAAAAACGAAATACTTTACAATATGCTCATTCCCAACGCCATGTTCATTTGTCTACAAAGTAAATCTTTGTATTCCTCTTAAATCTACCTCCACTGTACCCATATTTTAATCCTGATTTCTTCTACGGGTCTTCTGTCAGCCTGCTTGCTTACAAAAGTAAATATATTGCTCCACTTCCTTTGGCGCAACTCAATTTATGCATAATAATTCTTGCACATTTCGTATTATTTTCATTTCACCATTAATTTTCATCTCAAATTTTCTGCGTTCAATTTTCGTCTTCAATATAAATTCCTTTAAACTCTGTTCACATTCTGTTAATAGCATCATATCATTATGCACTCTACAATTTTTTCTCTTTCCCACTTTTTTTATACATTCATCCTATTTCATTTATGAATAAGTTAAATAACATTGGTGCCATCTATTATTATTACCGCAAGCTGCGCGACACGAATGCATAAAACTAAAAACGACATTAACACCAGTCCCAAATTTTGTGAAATAATTTAGCGCCGTTAAAACTCGAATTGGTTCGAAATTTGAAATTGCAAACCATTTAGAATTTTAGATAATTTTAAACTGTTTTACGTAAAGTTTACTAAAAAAAGAAAAAAAACCTAACCAAGAACCTATCGTTTCGAAATTTTAATCTAGCCATATTTGCAGATAATTTTTAATTGATTCATGTAAAATTATAAACTATTATAAACAAGCTGGCTTTTTATCACTCTAGCTCATGGCACTGAAATGTGATTGATTGCGACTCCACGCAATTCACGATCATACGTATCACAAAGTCGAGTAATACGGCCCTGCCTCGTCTCTTACTAATTCTAATCTTCAATAAATGCTGTATCATCCTCCCATCCTTTCAATCTGTTAATAATTTCTAATCTGCTTTATCAAAAGATTTTCCCAAATTTACGAAACTTAAAAATAATTCTTTCCCTCTCTTCAAATATCATTCTTCGATTGTCTGTATTACCCCTACAGCATCTTTGTGAACTCCAAAGTTCGCAAATTCAAACATTTTTGACTTTGAATTTTTAAAGCACTTTAGAGTATCACAAAATAAAAGTTTTTCTTCTATCGCCTTTTTTTTTTTTTTTTTTTTGTTAAATTTAATACCAATAAGCATTTCTCGAATATTGGTCAGTGGGTTAAATTTAATGAATACATGAATTGTGTAAAATTTTAAATGGGTCTGTTTAGATTAATGTTATACATTTGGAAATTAAATATTGCGAAATATTAAGGTATTTATCCAGCTATGTTTATAACATGTTTCAAATATTTTTCCTCAAAAGCTTTTAATGCCAAAATTATTTAACCAACGTAAATAAAAGACGAAAAAGTATAATACAAAACAAATTGCCAATATTTATCATAAAAAAAAGTAAATGCAATATATACAATTAAAACTGATTTGTAACGTCCTGAATAATAATAAGATGAATATCGTTCCGTGGAATACTTTTAATGAACTTTTATAAATAATAATTATACCTGCTCCACACGAACAAGGGCTATGTCCGCCTCCAGTCCTTTATCGTTTCGAGCTTTTCTTAGGTCGTAAAATACTTTACCAGCACTAAATAGAACTTTTTTAACGTTATCTGCATTTTGTTCGGCAGGACCGTTATCGGGAATTATTCTATAATAAATCAGAAATTTAAACAAATCAGAGAAATCGTTATACAAAAAAAAAAAAAAATAGATCGATGTAATATGAAGAAAAAGAACGGACCCCCCCCCCCCAAGGAACAGTAGTACTAAAACATAAGTAAAAGTACCTCAAGAATTCCGTATTCTCGCACATTTGGTCGAAACTCGATTTTGCTTCCGGATGACGTAGTAAAGATTTTGGCGTCATCAATATAAGAGGTTTACGGAATGGTAGAGCAATTTGCCGGCGAAGAATATGAAAATAATTTGCCGGTGTGGAACAGTTTGCTACCTGCGACAGAATAAACACATTTAAACTTTTATCGATCTATTTTCAGATGTAAACAAAATGAGAGCACATCATTCGTTTGTAGGCGAAAATATTGCGATAAAAACATGCGAGAATATTAAAAATTCGAATTTTGCAAAATGAAATATCTCGCGAGTTAAAAAATGAACATACGAAACCACTACCGGGAACGATAAGTATAATATATATTTCGAAAGATATATTGTATAAGCGTTTAATTTTTAGAAATGAAAAAAAAAAATTCTGCGCTGTTTTGTTACACCATCACAGTTCGATTTAAAAATTCTCTGCAAGAATAATAATAGTTTATACATGAATATAGCATACATACAATCCAGTTAATATCGTGCAATTGACGAATGGCGAATTCATCACTTTCCGGTGGAAAATAATCCGGGTCATCAGATGACATCTGCAAAAACCGTTCTAACCTCGCTGAAGAATGTTCAGGACCCTAGCAATAAAAAGGAAGAAAAAAAAGAATATAAACAACTACATCTCTTTTTATCTAAAGAATAATAGTGAAATAGGAAATTCGCAACAGGAACTTACCATTCCTTCCAAACCATGTGGTAATAACATTACTAGGCCAGACTGTCGGACCCATTTTGCTTGACCAGAACTAATGAACTGATCAATGATACACTGGGCGGTATTATTAAAGTCGCCAAATTGAGCCTCCCAACAAACCAATGCGTTCGGATTCGTCATGGAGAAACCCAATTCGAAACCTATACACGATAATTGACTATCTCATTTTCCGTTACAACTTTATATATATATATAAAAAAAAAAAAAAAAATCTCGAATGTTATTCTTACACACGCACATACGCGCACACGATTATAATGTTAATTTACTAGGCCAGGTGTTATTAAACAAATATCTCGCATACCTAAAACTGCAAATTCTGATAACGAACTGTTACACACGGAATAGGGTGCTTGGTCTGGGTATAAATTACACAACGGCTTGTAGGTAGCTTTATCAACGGTTTGATGATGCAGAACGTGATGACGATGACTGAATGTACCTCGTTCAACATCTTGTCCGCTTAAACGAACATGAGTACCTTCTTTAAGTAACGAACCGAAGGCCATCGCTTCACCCAGCGCCCAATCTACCTGCCTGTTGTTAACCATCTGCATACGAGCCTTCAGAATACGGTCGATACCTATAGCCGAAAAAAAGTACCAAATGAAGCGAATTTTAGCTGTTTGCAAAATTACACGGCAAAATACGTAAAGCCGTCAATCAGGACGGGCGCATTATAAAATCATAATTTATTCAGACTATACAAAATGAATACATTAATTAGAAAATCGAATTTACCTGAACTTTTGCCCTTCGTAATTTTTGAAAGTTATCGGATCATTTGTTAATTTTATCGCATATACGTGCTGTCTCCTTCATAATATCGTGTTCTTTCGATACATTTTGGCTCGTATTTAAATATCAGTACAACATTGCATCATGAATTACAATGTAGACTATTGTTGCAGCCACGTTTGTTGTCCGACGCAAAATATTCTTTAATACATACCTATATATTGCATCATAAATATATTGCGCGCTAATCGTTTCATTCTTAGTGCTACCGACTTTGTATCCGAAATTCGGAACAGTTTTAGTGAAAATTACTCCGAGATCAACTTTGTGAATGAGCTGAGACGATTTTGTACGGAATACAAAAAGACCACGCCACTGCGTCCTTAAATAAGTTTGAATGGTGTGTTTTACGCGGTGGATCTGTGGAAGTATCCAAATATCGAAGGGCGGACACAAGTAACAATATAATGACTATAATACAAAGACGGTAATGAAAAAAACCAAATTAAGTTGTCGGCAAGAGAAACATAATATTCATTATTGCGAGGAACTGAATCTATCAATACCATTATTAAATAAATCGCGTTTTTTAAATTACTCTCGGAGTTATTCAGATTTATTTAGCTAGAATTCATACATTAAAACAGAAGCAAATAATGTTGTACTTTACCTCTGTGAATAACAAATTCGGCAGCGTTAGGTGGTGGCGATGAAAACCGTTTTCCAATGTGGATCAATGTGTCTTCCTTAATACCTGTTTTTGAAACTTTCAGTGGATCTTTTCCTTCAAAAAACCCGGACCACGGGGAATCTATCCAATCTTTGTATTTAATATGAGTTTCATTTCTAGCATTTTGATAAGCTTCTTCACAAATTTTGTCGTATTTATCTTGTACATCCTGTTTTTTTGAAAGCGAATATTAATTAAATTTAGATTAATAAAAATTCTTTTAATACGAGAGCTGATTAGAGCAATGTTTCATTCAATTAATTAATACGTAAATAACACAAGGCAACAAATTTTTTTTTTTTTTTTTTTTTTTTTGGTGCCGGAAAACTTGGAACTGATTTTGGATATATTTGATGAGCTGGATTCAAAAATACCTAGTTTGTTTTTTTTCTAGCAGCTCTAGTTTTCGAGATACAGGTTAATTAATTTTCTTTTTTATAAAAAACACAAATAATGAAATAATGGTACTTTTACAAGACTAAACGGAAACGCAGTACCTAAAACTAGATTATATTAGGCAATAAAAATTGCCGATAACCGTACGACTTAGACCATTTATACCTGCCTAACCCCCACTCTTTCACACCCGCCGATATATATTATCCGGATTCTGCCACTGCTGTATCCGGTTCAGTTTACAATTCAGTTTGCGTAGTTGCAGTTGTGCTTTCACATTTTTTTGTTATGTGTGTGGCGAATACACTTTAAAAGAAAGCGGAAAACCTATTTCTGCCTTTGTGAAACGGTGTTATCTTGCTTATTTCGGCGTTTACTTGGAAAACCAAAATAAAGCTTGGGCTCTATATTTAGTGTGTAAAACACGCGTTGAACATTTGCAGCAGCGGACATTCGGAAAGAGAAAATGTCCAAAGTTCGGAGTAGCAATGATTTGGAGAGAACCGTATGATGGCTGTTAATTTTGTATGGTATTCTTGGAACAATAGACACAAATGGACATATCCCAATCTTAATTCAGCAGAGAAGCCGATACCGCATTCGGATGAAATCGATTCTCGGAAAACGAAATCGAACCATCAGTGTCTGATGAAGGTGGTAATGTGCAATCAGACAGCGATAGTGATCTTGAAGCAGATGCAGACAAGCCTTAACGTTCCAATGAACAAGAATTGAACGATCTATGTAGAGACTTGAACCTCCCAAAGAAGTCTTCAGAATTACTTGTCTCCAGATTAAAAAAAAAAGAATGTGCTTAAACTGGGTACTAACATTACATTTTACGGTAAAAGAGAAACGGATCTGTTGCCCTTTTTCTCTTAAGAAAATAACCTGGTATTCTGTAATGGTATATAAAAAAGACTCTTAGAAGCAATGGGTTTATCGGAATACACATCAGAAGAATGATGTTTTTTTATTGATAGCTCAAAATGTAGTTTAAAATGTGTTCTTTTGAACGACCGTAACAAATATAAAGCAATACCTTTTGGCCATTTTACCATTTAGAAAGAGGAATACGAAACAATAGCACTAGTCCTGAAAAAATTAAATATGAAGAACATCCGTGGGTGATTTATGTCGATTTAAAAATGGCAAAAACTTACTCCTTAAACAGGAAAGTGGAAGCACAAAATATCCTTTTTTTTTTTATGCCTTTAGGATAGCAGAGATAAGGGTCAGCATTGGGTTACCAAAAATTCGCCCCTAAAAAACGTCATGGTTCGAGGAAAACAAAACGTAATCAACAAACCTTTAGTTTCAAGAGAGAAAATCATATTTTCACTTTTGCATATCGAATTAGGACTTTTGACGCAATTTGCGAATGCGTTAAACCGAGGTGGACTTTGCTTTGGGTACTTAATACGTAAATTTCCCGGGATTAGACTGAAAGCAGGCATATTTGATAGTCCTCGGATAAGATTTCACAATCTACCGCATCAATGAGCGAGATTGAATCTAATGCTTGGTGCTCATTTGTTGAAGTTGTACAAAATTTTCTTGGAAATCATAAAGCAGAAAATTATACAAAATTAGTAGAAACTATGTTTTCTAGCTTTAATGTTCTTGACTGTAACATAAGTATAAAACTTCACTACCTCCACAACCACTTAGATTGATTCCCACAAAACCCAGGAGATTATAGTGAAGAACAGGAGGAAAGATTTCATCAGGACATTAGAACGATGGAAGAACGATATCAAGGAAGATTGGATCCCCCCATGTGCTGGACGACTACTGTTGAAGTTTGCAGCAAGAATGTTATACTAAACTCCATGCTAGAAAATCGTATAAAAGACAATTTTTAAGTGATAAGCCACGAATGTTGTGTTTATCTACTTTGTGAAATAAATTGCTTACGTTGTATCTATTTTTTTTTTAATGAGGCCTTGTAGTAAATACTAATATTTATAACCTGAAATATATATGAGTTAACAAAAAATGATTTTGTTCTAAAAGAGGTGAATATAGCGTATCTCAAAAACTATATCTGATAGACTAAATCTAACAGTTGTTTTCGATTCTACACACAAAAATTACTTAAAAACAGCTCAAAAACAGCAGGCACCAAAATATGTGTTGTGCTGTGTAATCATTGTAATGTACTCATTACAAGGAAAAGTAATCAATGAATAACAAAGTGTATAGTGGAATTAAGGTTAGAAATTATCTAAATCAGCGACAAAGACGAATAATACAACACTTGGAAATTAAATAAAATCACACTATATATCCATAGATGTAATATTGTGAGACGAAATGTTTCAATTTTTTCTCGAATTAATTTGCCGTAATTTTCTGCGCTCTTCACGAAAAGTAGAGATATTACTACATCGACTTTCCCTTTTCCTTTTTCTTAGCTTAGGGACGAATTTCTGGCCAGTTACCTATTAAAATTAAATTGAATATTTCGAAAGAAAAATAAGTAGGCGATTATAATAAATTTTATTTTCGATTTTAGGACCTTTGGTCCATCGACTAAATTTTTTATCTATGGGAGTCAGTTAAAAAGTAACGCTTCCTATCATGCACTAATGAATCATTCAGAAGTAACAGAGAAAACTTTTTTTATACGCCCCTTCGAAAACTGTTTTTCACATTTACGCAAGTATATCGAGGTTAAAAGTGACTATGTTCAAAAATGATATTGTAATTTTATTCAATACGCGTTTTTCCACAATTTAGAATTTATTTCATCTATTTAACTCAATTAGAAACGTATTTTAAAATGGTGAAGGAATTACTTTTTAAATGACCCTCGCAGCTATAGAAAATAATTTTGAAAAATAAAATAGGTTAAGATATTTACATCATTGCAATCGGAAATTTTTATTTTGAATTACCGAAAGGAGAAATGGACGTCATGATGTATAATGAGCCTAATATACCAATGAAACCGAAATTAGCAGTTTGTGATTTAGATCAACATGATCTGCTTTTCATGCCGTTTTCTTGCTTTTTAATTACTTTTTGATAAAATACAAAATTAGAAAATATTTCACGATTAAGAGGTACAATCCCACGAATTGTAGTGCTGGAGTTGCCATTAAACGGGACGTATTTTTGGTGCAACGTTTAAGAAAAATTTCGAAAGCATATATTTCCATTTCGTAGAATCATTAAGCTATACTAAGATTTTCCATTGTAACGTTTCGACGCGTGGCGACATCCCTTAGAATTATTATCAAGTTATAATCCAATTAACCTTGAACTATCCAGATCAAATGCGCAGTAGCACAAATCAGAACAACTATCACTTGTGTCAATCAGTGTTGTCAATGAGAATATTACTTTGTTCTGTATTGCAAAGATAGTCGACTATTATGGCTAATAAATTAAAAAAGTTTTAATTGAAAAAATAAATGCCCATATATAAAACCGACAACGTCATTTTAACGAGTATTTAGCTTTCTCTCGATCCATTTCGTTTTGTTTCCATGCACGATCAGTGACGCTAACTTGGTCAGACCATATTTAATATCTGTATCGTATAGTTAGTTTATCGGAATGGTATTGCAGTTAAGCGATTAAAAATAATTCAAATTTAAAAATCAGTATAATCGCGCTTACTGATCCCGACAGTGAATTGTATGTGTGTGTCATGTTCAGACACTCTTTATTTCTATGTCATAATGATAACCAAATGCTGATTAGCTAGTTTGTAACGATTTTAACATAACTGTTATTATTGTTACTACAGATTAACATTACAAGTTAACACATTTCTGCTCCTGTCTAAACAGATGTGGCCAAAGATCTCGCCAAAACGTTAATTGTAAATTTCACTTTATTTTTTGTATAATAAAATGTTTATTAAAATCGATTTTTGTTCTGTCATCATGAACATATCTAACTGGAAATTAACAATGGTAAAATATGCCACACGCATAGTAAGACTGTATGAAAAATAAACGTGTTTTATGTAGTTCAAGAAACAATGAAGTGGAAAATAACACCACTGTGGACACACAAAAACGAATAGGTCATATCCACTGGTATTATGTACAGGTATTTGTATTTTTGTACCTGTTCATGCACCATAGAGTTACTTATTTATTACAAGCACATACCGCGGCTACTTTGTCGACTAATCGATCAAAATCGAAATAAACTCGTGTTAAATTTTATGTTCAAATATATAACGTAAAAACGTTAGTTAAAACATTACTACTTCCTGCAATTAAAGTTTCCGAAAATTATACGTTTAGCAATTACCTTAACTTGTTCTTGCGTAATAACTCCTTCACTGACTAGCTTCAATGAATACTGCTCCAAAACTGGTTTAGTTTTATTAATAATTTTGTACATGAGCGGCTGAGTAAACATTGGTTCGTCGATTTCATTGTGCCCATTTCTACGATAACCCACCTAAATTAAAAGAAAAATATCGATTCATTATAAAATATCTGCATTATCGCGAAAGCAATAAATACATTTATCAATTTTTAAAATCGTTAATCAATTTAAAATGTTTTACTTTTTTATTCATTAAACTTTTTTTTTTTTTTTTTTTGATAAATTATTTGAATATTATAAAAATAAGTAAAATGTAGCGGACGTACAATATCGATAACAACATCTTTATGGTAAGTGGATCTCCACTCGGCTGCTATGTTACAGACGTGGATTACGGCTTCCGGATCATCGCCATTCACATGGAATATCGGAGCATTTACCACGCGAGCAACATCTACATGAATTTCATAAGTAAATGTTATTAAACTGATGTAAATAACTCCGTTAAACTAATTAACTCAATGAAAAACTATGCGAGTTAGCGCAGATATCACAAAATGTTTACAACATGTTGCACACCAACTGCTTCTTCGTAATATCTGTGTGTAATACACGTTATCCCAATAAATAATACAACTTTACCAATTTCTCTGTTTAAAATCCAAAAATCCAAAAGAAGCAACAATTTATTTCATCGAAGTCACGCGTAAGTGCTGTAAGTTACGTAATATCTAAAAATAAACTAAATCTTTGAAAGGGCAGTTCGAATCATGTTTTGTGAAACACAAATCTGGTAAATTATGCTTAAATGTTAACTTTGTAATCTGAGATGGCATTAGGCTAACATTTCTTTAGAATTATTTAACTACCTACACAGTAGAGATGCGCAAATCAACTCCGATAGAGGAGTTGGATATATATGTGTCCGTTCCGACTGCGGATATATATCCGCTTCTCAACTCCAACTCCGGCGGAGTTATCTCATATCCAGCGTATAATCACACTCTTCGTTACGTATTTAACTCTAACTCCGCTCAGCACTCCGAACGCACAAAACAACAAAATGTCTTTGAACATGGTGCGCATTTTCTTCGCGCAGTTCCGTTTTACCGACAGCGGATACAAAACTCTCACACATACATGCTGTTTTCTGCTAAATAGGATATTTCTTATCAATAAGCATAAAATAGCTAGGTTCGCATCGTGTCAAATAACACGTAGCATTAAATTCGTGGATCATATTACTCATTCCATTTAAAAATTTTAAATCACACCGCGCTATTACCCCTCCATACAACAGTCTACGAACATGATGTAATTCCGTGAAACAGTAATGATAAGGCAAATTTTGACAGTTGCACGCGCAGCTGTCGCCTTTCGGAGTGGAGATATATCAAATCACTCCGCCAGAAGTGAATTCAACTATGTCCGGAATGACAATATTTGTTCGTTGTGCGACGTTTTTCAGAGTTGTGGTATGTGGTCGGAGATATATCCGACTGTGTCCAACCACGGATATGTTTCCGAGGATATAACTGTGTCCGGAGTTACCCATGCCTACTACACAGTGTTACGCGCTGTTAGAGAGAAGGATACGCTCTATTTTCCATCTATTAACGAATTTAATTACGGACAGAGATTTTCGTTACGCTAAGTAAATCAAGCGTGAACAGTGACAAATTTTCTTCATTGTGTATTTTTTATACACTTACCGGTTAAAGTATAGTTTGGTGATAATGTTATAAGCGATTTTCAGTTGCGAAGAGAGTTATTTTTATTATATCGGACTGAGATTCAATCTGTAATTTAATACAAGCTAGACTACATCTTATAAAAACAATCAGACTGTTTCTTGAAAATTTTCTTCCTTATTAACAGATTTTATATTTATTACACTATCCTTACCAACACTTTCTCGTTATATTCCAACTGATGATAATGTGCTGCATTAATATGGGTACTACTACGATGTATATTTTCTTTCATACCGTTTCTTTACTATTGTTATTACTTATATATATATATATATATATATATATATATATATAAACTCGGCCATTTTGGCTTCGCAAGGGCTGTGCCCCCCGACCCCTCTTGCTTACATTTCTGTCTTTTTTTCTTCTAGACTTTATATAAAATAATCAAAATCCACCGCCTAATTCTTAGTCCGGCCCCCATTAGATTTCATAATTAAAAAGTGCCCAAATTTTATATATATATAGATATAAAAAAAATAAAAAATGAAAAAAATACAACCAACAATTTATACCATAAATTTTATTAAACCGTCGAAACAACGTAATGGAAAAAAAACGAGTCCTTTTTGTTTGGAACTCTTCACAGTAAAAAGACACAAAATTACACTGAACAAAAAATTCTACTTCATTAAACACGTTGTTACAACAATTTTTATTATCGTATATGAATTAAAAATCACTGTAATATTTAATCAGAAGCAGAATTTAAATTAATCGTCTATATTTTCTTTTGTACAAAACAAAGTGTTTATTTATTTTCAATAAATATAAAACTGAAATAATTATTAAAAAAAAAATATATAAAATTGATAATATTAAACGATACCTGTGCAATATGGAGATGATCGCGAATGTCGGGGATCAGTTGTAAACCCAATTTGATTGTTAACAACGATGTGAATTGTTCCGTGAGTTGTGTAATCTGGTAAATCCGATAAGTGGAACGTTTCGTAAACTACACCTTGTCCACAAAACGCAGCATCGCCATGCAATAACATCGACATAACCTTAAAAAATTACAAAACGGTATTAAAATTCACTTTACTACTAGCAAATATCCGGTCACAAAGTGCTTTCGTAAAATTATACGACTCGCGACAGTAATGAATAATAACGTCAAAGTCTATTAAAACATAACTGTTAGAATTGCTGCTGACATGATTTTACAAATATTATATTTGGAACACGGAAAACTAAATTTCTTTAGCAAAAATGAAATTATTTTATGCATACCTTTTTACCTTCACCATCACCACGATAAAATTGTTCGGCTCTAGTTTTACCCTGGACAACTGGATCTACTGCTTCCAAGTGGGACGGATTTGCCACTACAGCTAAACGAATATTTTTGTTGGTTACTCGATTCAATCGTTCGATATAAGTGCCTAAATGATATTTCACATCGCCCGATCCCTATAGGTATAAATATAACATTTTAGAAATATCGCGGATAAAACAAAACGTTACATTTCGGTGGAGACATGGAATTATTTGCAATTTCCTTAAACCACTGGCTATGTCCATACCAGAAGAATGCACAAAGAAATGACAGAAGTTTCAACATTTGAAATCGAATAGGACGATTGGTAACAAAAAAAAAAAAATTATTTCCAATAGTAATTTATTACACTATGAAACAAAAAGTACGAAGGAAAATGAAATAAAGCGGATTCGTACATCATCGGCAGCCTCTAAAGCAGCGAACTGAGTGAAAATTTGTTCCAACGGTTTTCTGCAGACATTTGCGAGAATATTTAAACGGCCACGATGAGGCATACCGATAACAACCGATTCAACACCCAGCTCGGTTGATTTATCAATAATCTGTTTCATAGCCGGGATCACTATTTCACATCCTTCCAAGCCGAATCTTTTTTCGCTGGACCATTTACGAGCCAAGAACGCTTCAAACCTGTATATTTAAAAAACTTTTCTTTTATATAATAATTACATACAAAATTGATGATTTTAAAAAAGCAGATCGCGCTTTCTATTTTATATAATTTTTCAATATTGGAATTACATTTTTCCTGAAAAATAACTTTATAAACAAAATAATATTTTTTAAATAAATTACCAATTAAATCGTTAACGAAATTCTAGACAATAAATAAAATGCTTATTATTGTATACAAACAAAATCTATTCAGCTAGTGTAAAAATGATTAAAAACTGTTCGCCGTTAACAAAAATTGGTAATAATACTGTTAAGCAGTAACGTATAAGATTATTATGAATTTTCTTATAAAAGTAAAACAGATGAAACAAAAAATGTAAATGGTTCGGTGAAAACCATAAACTTAATTAAAATCTATCAGTAGTAAAAACGATTCGATAATTTTTTTTTTTTTTTTTTTTTTTTTGGAAAATCTAATCTACATAATTTTGAATTACTTTTACAATTTTTGAATGCAGTGCCCCAAAATCATTTCTTTCCAGACTGCATATAATCCAAAATTATTGTATTTGTCTTTCTCTTGATACTCTTAGGTCCTCTCCAATATCAACAGTTCTCGCTGCGTCAAACTCGCCTCCCCTTTTCATCCGCAGATCCCATTTAAGATATAGTTTATGTGTAAACAATTAACGCTATAATCCTCGAGACTTCTTCTTTTATATCTTTCTATTCTTCAAAACTGGCGATTTATTCTTAAGAAAATTCTTATTCTAGCCCACATGGTTTTTCGGCCGAATTCTTTTTCATCCTATACAATTTCTTATAATAATCTTCCGTATCTTTCCTTCGGTTTTTCCAAATCTTTCCAATCCACCCAATGTATTATTTTTTTCTCTTTTCTCCAAATTCCATTCCAATACAACAGTCATGCAGGAATTTCATAGTTTTACGGATAATTCGTCTCCCTTCTTTCTGTATTATTTTTATCGTCGGGCTAATGGCCACCCTACGTTCCATAATTTATATCTCCGCCCATCGATCTTCTTGCAAATATTTGATTATCTCGGACTCTACGTGTGTTCTTAAAGCTATTTTCTCGCATTTCCCTTCTCACTCATCCGATTTTTTATCCCGCGTATTCGCTCTTTTAGTCACACTCTTCTCTCCCTTCATTCTATCCGCAGCGATTTGCTCTGGGCTCCTAGCCATATGGGAATAAAGGGTAATGAAATGGCAGATTCCTTTGGCTGAGATTACCGCGTCTTCTCGCTTTTATTTTACAAAAATTCCTGCTTCTAATTTTCTTCCGCTATATAAAAAGTTTTATACTAAATTTTAGTCAGATATTTATGCCTCTTCCTTTTCCAACTAACTTTCCTCCGACCTATCTATACAACCTAATCTTCCTACTCGGCCTTGGTTTAACGATTTTCCTTCGCTTCGCCATTCCGTTATCGTCTCTACTATTCGTTTGCGTCTTAATCATAGTCTCTTTCCTTCCTCTTGTTTTCGTTTTCTTTTCGCACTTTCCCCTAATTGTCCTTTGCATCATAACAACGAAACCGTCTGCGATCCTAACCGTATCTTCTTCGAATGTTTGTCCCCCTGGAACGAGCGTTGCGCTTTATATTTTGATCTGTTGTCACTCAAGCTCCACGAGCTATACTGTACCTCTTATTTCTTATCATTCGCGTCAACCTCCATTATTCCGATCCTTAGTTCTTTTATTTTATCCATATCTGACCGAGTCCACATCTAATTGATTGTTCCCCCTCATATCGTTTTTGGACTAACAAGGAAAGTACACGAGCTGTCAGATGCCGATTTTGATGAAATTTTAATATGTTGTAGCGTATAAAAAAATATTAGACACGCGTTTTTCGTTATTGGCCCATACGCAGTTTCAAGAGGTGAAAACTACCCCTAAAGTTCACCCCTGAAAATCGTTTTTCCTAAATATCTTGACTTCAACTATATATTTTTTTATGAAACAAAATGGAAATTGTTTCTCGTGCAAAGGAAAAGTAATCCGCAGTGATTTAAGCAGTGGAGTTGCATCCCCTATTTTCTAGGGGTGAGAACACCTTTTTCTGCTCATAATTATGGAATCAAAAATTATAAATAAACATAAAAAAACAAGAAAAACATTTTTTAACACATACAATTAAAAAATAAGGTTGACGTGATTCGGCATTTTCATGAATTTCACCCTTAAAGGGGGTAAAGCACTCCTTACAAGAAACATCAATAAATATATGTATCAAGTAATCTAATTTCGTAAAAAAATTGTGTGTACAGGGTTTCGAGGTCGCTGATTACGAATCTGTCATCAATTTTTGAAAATTCACATTGTCCTGTGCTTTATAACCATACAGCCCCAAACTCCTAAAACCCAGACAGGCACTTAGCCTGTTTTTTTAAACCAACAAACCCCAAACTCCTAAATCTCAGACAGGCCAGCGGACTGTGCGTTATAACCATACAGCTTCAAACCTTTAAACATCAGACAGGTCGATTGCCTATGACTAAAACTGCACAACTCCTAAACTGCAGGAAGACGAAAGGCATATTCATTGTGGCATACTGGAAAACCGTTCTTATAATTTACTTATTTAAAAATTTATCGGTACGGTTCAACTTATGTATTTATTTATTTCTTTATCTATTTATTAACAGGAATCACTCTCTTCTTACGAAAATAATAACAAAAATAAATTAAAAAGTGGCCAAAGTTAATTAGTAATATAATAATTTTTTTTTTTGTAGAATGAATCCTTATACATTAGGAGAATTACATTCAATGAGTAAATCAAAACATTTATTACTCTAATTCTCACAATCAATCCCAACAAATCTGCGAGAATCTGAAATATAATAATCAACATTTTTAAAAATAAACATCTTTAACTTTTAACATTGGCTCGTCCAGGAAGATGGTGTTCATTTTGCTCGTTATAACTTTAGTTAAACCTGTCTGTCTAGGGTTTACGAGTTTGGGTATAATCGGTTTAAAAACACAGGCCTTCGGCCTGACTGGGGTTTAAGAGTTTGGGGTTTGTTGGTTTAAAAAAAACACAGGCTAAGTGCCTGTCTGAGTTTTAGGGGTTGGGCCTGTATGGTTATAAAGCACAGGATAATCTGAATTTTCAAAAATTGATAACAGATTCGTAATCCCTCAAAAATCCCCGTATACAATTTGTCATTAAAATTAAAGCTTTTTTGACTTTTTTGGTCGCCATATTGGATCCGCAATTTTGAATTAACAAAATCTGATGACGGATTCGTAATTAACGACCTCGAAAACCCGTACACACAAATTTTTTACGAAATTAGATTACTTGATACATGTATTTATTGATGTTTCTTGTAAGGAGTGCTTTACCCCCTTTAAGGGTGAAATTCATGAAAATGCCGAAACACGTCAACCTTATTTTTTAATTGTGTGCGTTAAAAAATGTTTTTCTTGTTTTTTTATAATTTTTTATTCCATAATTATGAGCAAAAAAAGGTGTTTTCACCCCCTAGAAAATAGGGGATGCAACTCCACGGCTTAAATCACTGCGGATTACTTTTTCTTTGCACGAGAAATAATTTCCATTTTGTTTCATAAAAAGATATAGAGTTGAAGTCGAGATATTTAGGAAAAATGATTTTCAGGGGTGAACTTTAGGGGTAGTTTTCACCCCTTGAAACTGCGTATGGGCCGATAACGAAAAACGCGTGTCTAATATTTTTTTATACTCCACAACATATCAAAATTTCATCGAAATCGGCATCTGACAACTCGTGTACTTTCCTTCAAGATACGCTGTACACATAACGTGACCATACGTACCGTTTTGAACGGGACCGTCCCTTTTTTTGGTTCTCCGTCCCGGTGTCCCTGAAAAAAAATCGGGGGCGCAAAATTGTTCCATTTTCCCAAATCGCGTAAAAATTAGCGGGCCGACCGGGCACGGGCAATGCGAGATCGTGTCGACGACAGCTAATTCGCCGCCCGCGAGTGCTGATTGCAGTGACATGTCATGATTGTATCATTTCATTTATTCATTAGCTGATAGCCAGGCGCATTTGACGCGATTTGTTATTGTGTTTATTAGTTTACGAGCAAAATAGCCGTTTATTAAGCAAACAAATACTCCTTCGGATGTCAGATGCGAATTAGCGTTTCTCATAGCGGTGTCGGTGATATTGAACAGAATTGAAAGTCTGGAAAACATAAAAATGTATTGTAAAGATATATTCATTTTTTTATATTTACACGGTTCGAGTTGAAGCTCTAAAGGATTTTTGTGTCGAAACTGATACAGAATATCACAAAATGCTGGGCTATAACAAAAACCAGGGTTTTAAAAATGTGTTAGCCATTAAAGAACTACTTTTTGAGCATTGAAAAATTTCCTCAAATATTAAAAAACTTTTTTGAAGATCCGCGTCCGAATTGTGGCTTTATTTTTCACACGCTTAGTCAACAAGTTTTCATTAAGCCGTATTGAAAGTTGAAGGCCAAACTTTATCGGAAATTGAAGCTGCAAAAGAAATTAGACAATTTGGCTCCGAAACAGACTAATCAGTTTCTTCCATTTACAGTCCGTAGTTTAATGGTGAAATTGAAATATAGTGGCACTGATGCTGACGAAGAATTTGTGAAAAGTACGGCTGCAGAATTTTATAAAACCAGTTTTGAATACTTGTAACAGTGGACTTGGTTTTTTACTAAAGAATTGGAGGTATTTTATTGGGCAGATCTGAAAAAAGTACTTGCATGGGAAGATGTTCAAAAAGTATTGAATGTATCGATTAAAAAGGGGATCCACATTGATTGTAATAAAGATACAGAAGTTTTTGACGAATTTTTCTTAATTTCCAACTACATCACGACGGAAAAAGTAACCGAGTGGAACAACCTAAACGTTTCGGAAAATTCGTTGTGTGGAAGTATTCAAACACTTCCACACCAACAATCTTAAACGCGAAAACTTTTGTATTTTAATTGAACATATTTTATGTCTGCCTGGCGGCACAAATACATCAGTAGAAAGAGTCGTTTCTTTAATGAACAAATTGTGGACGTCTACAAGTTTTCCGGTCCTTATGGCGATGTTGATAACTAAGGTAAATATTAAAAAAACGCGTCAAGAATTTTATTCTTACTTAAAATCATCACCAGCTGTATTAAAACCAGGTTGTTTCTCTGAGAAATATAAAAATAACTAAACATTTACGTTTCATACCTTTTTTGAAATTCGTAATAAATACTATTTTGATAAATAAAATAAAACTTATTATAAAAATGTGTTCTTTTCATTGAGAACTTACTAATTGAGATAAAAAAAAAAACGGTGTCCCGTTTTGAGTAAAAAAATAAATGGTCACGTTATGTATACATGCTCCAAATAGGGAACATAAAAATAATTTACAACTTTCTGATTAACTAGTCACTAGGGAATATTGTGATATGGTTCCTTACAGTTCCAGACTAATGCACTTATTAATCAAATATTTGATAGAGTTTATCAAAAATAATAAGAAATTAGTTAACTACTTTGAATTTATTTAGAAATGTAAGGGGAAAAAAAGAATAAATTTTAAATAATATAATAAACATAAACGCTGAAATTTGAAAACACAAAAAATGCTTTTTTACAAAAAATAAATACCGACTTCAAGGTTTATTATAAAAATTTAAAAATGCACTAAAAGAATTACGGTATCACTTTAAGTTATATCACTCTGATATATATTTTTTTTATGGGGAGTAATTATTTTTTACTTTTTAGTGCATTTTTAAATTTTTATAATAAACCTCGAAGTCGGTATTTATTTTTTATAAAAAATCATTTTATTTTACAATTTTTAGCGTTATGCTTGAATTTTTTTCTTGTTAAAAATCATTCCAAACAGATGGAAGATCAGAAATATGACATAGATAAACTGGATAGATTAATTTAGAGAAATAATTAGAGACACCAAAAACAAATTAAATTATTTAATAAAAGACGCGGCAGAAAATCTAAAGCTTATTACGGAGAAAATTGAACAGAGACAAAGATTGATAAATAAAAAGAATAAATCCCCCCTCTCAAAAGAAAAAACAGAACTAAATTTGTTGTGTAAATTAGTAAAATATAAACTAAGAAATTTAAAAAAAAAATGAAGAGAAGAGATGATCAAATAAATTCTAGAATCAACGAGAAGTACAAAAACTATAAGGAAACATTTGGGTCATGGACTAAAATGGCACATATGTCTAACTGTTCTACGAAAATATCGACACTATTAATGGAACTAGCTTGGAAGGTGGGATATCAAACAATGAACCAAAATTTATGAATAATCTAAGATAGAGTCAATGCGGTAGAAGATTTAAAAAAAGAAAAAGCAACAGGAGCAGATGAAATCACAAATGAACAAATAAAATATGCTGGGAAAGAAATGATTGACCTGTTAACAGGTCTGTTTAACTTTACATTACATCAAAGAAAAATTCATAGGGTTTGAAAAGACTAGAATATTATTCTAATTTTTATATATATATATATAAAAAAAAATCGATAATTATACCAATTTTTTACCGAAATATTAACGAATAGGGTAAAAAAAGGAATTAGACTCGGAACAACCACCGGAGCAAGGGGTTTTTCGAAATGGCTATTCAACTACAGATTACCTACACGTTATAAACCAACTGATTGCAAAATGTAATGAATTTCAAATAGATCTAAACATGGTTTTTATAAATTACACAAAATCCTTAGATTCATTCAAGCACAAATTTTTGCTAACGGCACTAAAAAAACAAGAGGGGTCCTCGAAAATTATAGGTGAATAATAAGAAATATGTACACGGGAATGAGAGCAAGAATAATAACTGATAAAATTGGTAGATATTTTGAGTTAGAGGTAGGACTTAAACAGGAGGATCTACTGCCATTAAACTGTTCAGCTCAGCGTTAGAAAAAAGGTTCAGAAAATTGGACCAAGAAAACAGGGGCATTAAAATAAACGGTAAATTTTTAAATAATCTTACATTTGCAGACGATATTGTACTGATATCAGAGAAAGTGGCATGTTAAAGGAACTGAACGATGTAGGGAAAGAAGATGGGTTTAAGCATAAATCTAGATAAGATGAAAATGTTAGCTTATGAAATCAAATTAAAATAAAATTGAATAATAAGGAAGTACAGAAACTCGACAATATTATTTCTTTACGTCAACCAATATCGTCAAATAACAGTACAGTGAAGGGGGTAGAGCGTAGAATTACTCTTACACAGAGGAAATACTGGTCTTTAAAACACATCTTTAAAGGGTAATAATGTAACAGATTAAAATATAAAGTACTGAATAGCTGTGTGCTGCCCGCTCTTACATACGGTTACCAGACTTTTTATCCGGTAACGTAATTAATAAAATAAAGAAAACGCAAAATTATACTATTTATCTCTCTCTGTTATGTTTTTCCCAAAATTTACTAGCGATTAAATAAAATTATGTATACGATCTTTCGTTTCTACCGTTTTACCTTTATTATGTCTATTTATTTAAAGTTAACCCTCGTACAAGCATGTTGTTTCCTTTTAATTTCCTTTTATTTATTATTTTAAGCGCTTTGAGTTATAATGGATTTTGTTTTAAATTTAAAAAAGGTTTTTTTAATATTGACTATGTTGTCGTATCAGTTTACTTAAAATTAGCCTTTATATATACGAGCGATCTAATTTTCTCTTAGTTATTTGTAAGCGCATTTAATCATATGTAAAATGGGAATCTTGTATTAAATTTAAAAATTGTTTAGTAATTATAACTATGTCTTGCGCAACTACGCGCATATTATCTAAAATTGTAACGATAATAAATAAATAAACATTTCATTTCATTTTGTACAGCAAGTTAAAATTCGAGTTTATATATCGTACCGCTCATTTTGTTCTCCCTTCTTTTCACTGAAGTAAACGATACGATAATATTTTTATTCCACTGCATGGCAGAGCTGAAGAAATATGTTTATTCTTATTAGAATTGGTAATACAATTTATATAATTAGTTCCATAAATACATATTGCATTAACGAAGGTGCCGGCCATTTCGTCTACAACCGCTTGATCTAAAATTCCACAACGATTACACTACCTCCTTCTTTCTAACCTCTCGCGTCTTTCACCTTTCACTGTTTCTCTTCCTCTTCTATTTTCCGTATGTGTTACTTAGATAGCAGAAGTACCTACATTTATGCACAACACAACTGCATGCGAAAATACATGACGCACATAGTTTTCAGTTACAGTGGATCAACGTATAACACTTTATCATTTTTTTACGTCAATTTTATCGAAATTAATTGTCATTTATTCTAACAAGGCAATGAGCAAAATCAGAATATAATGGCGACAAAAATGTCACTTGAATAGTTAACCAGCGAAAAGATAAATCATATTTTTAAAATAAAAACTATAGAGGTTTACCCGGTAGCTCGAGTCAGTCGCGCTAAAATTAATCGTTTTAAATTATTATCCATATCCATTACACCCGGTGTCTCCATTCGACGACGAATCCAATTACACTGTTCCAACGAGTTAATGAACATAAATTCTACTCCGATGTGTTTGCAGTAGGCACTTTCAAGTCTTTTCAATATTTCTCTGAGCGATAAAGCTTTTTCTTTTCCCCCGATAAAAGTAGTTGACGGCAATTTAAAAATTCGATCCATATCTGCCTCCTCTGATAACATGTTGAAAATTTACATTTATTCAAGAGTAAGCATTATACACTTTTTTATGTGAAACGTCAAAAGTTCAAAACATAAAAGTTAATGATTTTTCAAAATACAGTGAAAAAATAATGATGTTTTCGAAATGTTCGAATACCAATTTCCATATTCGAAAATTTAAAACAATTGCTTCTTTTTATTGGTTTTTGTGTACATTTATTCATTAAAATATTAACATATAATCCAGATAATTTCTACTAAAAACATTGGAGGTGTTAAAAAAAAATTAAAATGTCATATAAATTCACAATGAGTGCAACTACCTTCAGATTCAAATATCCATTTTCGCCATAGTGCGTAATAAAATAATTTACATAACTTTTTTGAAGATGGAACATTGTATTTGAAAGTAGTTTCTGCGAATTTATATAACATTTTAATGTTTTCTTTGTTATTTCATTCCTTTTTGAATATAATAAAAATGTTTAACATTTTATTAAAATTATTTTTCAATTTAAGAACAACCATTTGGATTATTCTGTTTACTTGTTTGTATATCTAAACGTGTTCTGCTTACGTTAAACCGGTTTTTGCGCGAGTATTTTTTACAAACGTTAATTCACCCTAATATTCGCATTGTTTGAAAACTGATACATAATTTTGATTGATTTATTTTGCTTTTTGCGACAATAACACAGACATTAAGAAATATTCTTTTCCTCTTTGTATACGAGTTTTTCAATAAAATTACAAAAACAAAAAAAAAAACAACTACATAAGTTAACGTCAATATTTTCCCAATCACCAACTTTAAAACTACTACTATCAGAGTACACCGTAAAATACCAAACGAGCTTATCAAAATGACGGCAATATTAAGAAATGAACATAAAATCATTCAGGTAAAATCACGAATGAAAATGTAAAATTGTTTCTATCTAACCCTTTCAATTTAAAACGAGCAACACGAAATAAATTTAATCATTTATGAGAAATCCTGTTATCCACAATGGAATTTTAATCGTGGAATATCATAAAGAAGCAGAACTAAAAGAGGCACCGAAACCATCTACGTTATTAATACGGCCATTAAACGATAAAATCTTAAATCACTACGAATTAAATCCATAAATTGCCGAAAGAAATTTCATTTTTACTGGATTGAAAACTAATACATCAGAGTTGTGTTAAAGATTAAACGGGTAACAGCAAATTAAAACGGAAAGAAACTGATTTACCCTTAATTTTTTAAATACGTAAAGAATTTTATATTGAAATTTATTTTTATTAAGAGGTAAATTACATTCAAAGATGAATAAGAGCCATAACTTTTAATAAATAAATATCAATATTTATAAGATACTTTAGACATCAAAATGTAAAGTCACATAAATGTATAAAAACGAATGATGTATATTTTTGCAATTTTATTTAAGTGCCGTGGAAAATATGTATATTATCATAAATAACAATATCATTACAAAAGTGATAAATTTCACATTTTTCTATTCGTTAAAGTGTAAGATATGTTTAATACTAATGACAATATCAACTATAAATGTATAATGTACGCAGATGTATCAATGTTGTATTTTAAAAATGCAAATTATTTTTATTTATACACACAACAACATAGAACAATATCGATGCTCGGACTAGTAGAACAACTGTAGCTAAAGTTAGATCCACTAGACAAATGGCAAGGTTAACTTTTTTTTGAAAATTGAAACACGGCCAAGAAATCCTCAATGAAAAAGTAAATAAACATACGTAGATTAAAATAATCTTATCGAATTCTTCTATCTCACCTTTCATTTTTAGGGAAATTTGGTGTTTTAAGCTATATACATTCGCATGTGTGTAAGAGCGACAGTCAATCATTTTTTGAAAACAATGTTTTCAGTTTTACAAAATAAAAAAAAAAAAAAAAAAAAATTCAGCTACTAAAAACAAATTATATATAAATATACATATATACACACACATATATATATATATATATATATATATATTTGCAAGGTGTTTCAGAAAAAGCGATCACGTGAAAAAAGTAAATAATGGGTACAAAAATAAACCAATTTATTTATTATTTATTTATTTTTTATTAAATACCTTATCAAATAACATTTTCAATATGTGCACCGTCACTTTCAACTACACGCCGTAAACGAGTCAAAAAATTTCTAACGCAAAGTTCCAACATTCCAACTTCAACACTGTCGACAACGCGCGAGATTTCTTCTTTAAATTGATCGATCGTAGTCGGTCTATGTAGCAGCGATCCTTTACATAGTCCCAGAGGAAGTAGTCGAGAGGGCTTAAATCTGGGCTATACGGTGGCTAGACCAGCCATAGTTGAATGCATCAGGGAAGCGATTAGAGATGACAAGTGACTTGAAATTTTTGAGCACGAAAGAAAACGTTCCATCGGCCGTATGAGGTTTTTCCCCGTCTTGTTGAAAGATGAAACGTTAAAAATTCTGCATCGATTTCAAAACAGGAAGAACTTCATCATTCAACTAACAGTACTGTTGATAAAGACCGGATCGACGATTCGGCGAGCATTCAACACTGCTCATACGGTTACACGTTGTGTCAAATTCATGCGGATTTTCTGTACTCCAAATGCGGCAATTTTGTTAATTGACATAACCGTTTAACCAAAAATGCGCTTCCATTTGTGTCGTTGAACTTTGAATGTTTTACCACAAGAGGACAAAACTTGGTTCAAATTTTGATTTTAACTATAGTACGTCTTAACGAAAAAAACACAGTCTTCTATTGAGTACATTACGACGCAACTAAATACACGAATTGACTTATCAACCGGTTCGTTAAAAATGTTATGAAGTGGGGAATACAGTGCTGCCATTGGTGGACCTCAAAAATCATTCTGAAAGAAATTGTTTACGTTTTTCACATGAACGATTTTTTTGAAAGGCCCTGTATATAATACCGGTTTCTAACTTGGCAAATAAGAAAATAATCTGTTTTAACGAAAAATGAATTGCTGTAAACTTGTGATTTATTATCTTGATATAATATCGGAATGTAATTGTTGTTTTTCAAAATATTATATAGCAACTGTAACTAATAAAATTTTAAGTGTTTAACGTAAATACATGTTTACATTTTATAAATTAAATAACTAGAAAAATATTTTCTGTTACAATTACATTTTTATAAATTATTTATAAACGAACTAACAAATGAGAAATATACAAAATAATATATTTTACGGACAACTGAGGTGATCATTTTTAATGTAATTTTTTACAGAGTTAAATATATTTTTTAAAGCGCTGCTATTTATTATTTTAACTAAGCAACAACTTGTCCACATCAGAATAACTATTAATAATAATCAAATTTTTTATTCCTAATGAAAAAATTGATGCGCATGCAACGAAAAAAAAAAAAAAGAAAAAAAAAATTAATCCGAAATAAACGATGTAATGTAAATATTTCAAAATTAAAATTGCAAAGGAGATACGTTTCATAAATCGAAGCAGTAGTTAATGTGTATATCCAATAAAACATTAATTTAAATTACTACTTGTTACTAACTAAAGCGTGCATATGTAGTATTGTACATGCGCGAATAATACATTTATACTTGAAGTCATGCACATGCTTACATACAAGCACACACACACACACACATACACGCGCGCGCGCACACGCCCACTACAGTGTAAAATATATTATTTATTATTATTATATATCTATTTGGTATAATAGAAATACATACGTTCCATCATAGATGCAACTTTGGCCTGTAGGTATTTTGAATATGTCAAGGTGGGCATCTTTCCTAAGCAATTAAGTATTAAAATTTCTAATAAGAAAAAAAGATGCACAAATGCACACAATACAAAAATTATAATTAAAACACAGCAAGCAAAACACAAACAATATATAAGACGGGCAATATTAAAAATAAAAAAGCCGTAAAAAACCAAAAATTGAATATCTCTATATTCGGCAATTAGTTTGCGAAATATTAAAATCTACAAAATTATGTATTATTTAAATATATACATAACATATACACACATATACATATACATACATATATATATATATATATATATATGTGAATATTAATTTTTTAACTGCCTTTTTAGGTTAATTAATGGTTAAATTGAAAACACCCGCAGAAATTAAATAAGAATGAATAATCAGCTGTACCCATTTTTTACAGTAAAAATTTTAATATTTTACATGCGTTATTACATGCTTATTTTTTAATCGTCCTTTCTTTGAAAGCAATATAAATGGTTTTCGTGATCTCAATTTACATGTTTTTACGAGCATTTTGTATGTTTTCTGTCCCGTCTACGTAATTTTTCATTTCAAACATGTACGCTCGTTGAATTTGATCTATTAAATATGAATTAGTGTCAAGTAGAAACCTCTAAAATGAAAATTTCTTTCGCTTATATTGTTACCAATTACTATGGAAATTGTACCGTGTTCTGTCATTTAATTTATTACCATAGTTTCCACATTATTGTTTTTACTTAACTGTTCATTCGACTGGAAGTAAAGGAAAGGCTTGACTGGATTGTATTTTTTTTTTTTAAAAAAAACTATTCGACAGTAGAAACGAAAATTTTGTTTTCCAGTACACTTTGCACATTAAATTCTTCATTGATTTACTATTAATTTTCGGTAGTTTGGCAGTTATATTGCTATTTTCTTCACCATTCTCTATAATTTAATATTTATACGTTGTAAATAGTATCACATCTTTAAAGTGATGCTTCGATTAAAACATGCAAACAGTTCCTGGCGCATAAAGGCAAGCGTCATAAATTTATCTATAAAAAATCGCGGGGTTAGGCTGTATCTTATAAGGAAACATGCATTCGTTCACTCAACGATTTTTTTTTCAAATTTGGCACCCTGAAAACTAAATAATAAAGATAATTTTAAATAAATTAAATTTAAACTTTATCAGCAGTGTACAGATATACACTGCACACATAAAATGGTAAATGAAATTCGAAATAATTTGTAGTATTATAAATCATGTGGCATTTCACAAATATTGAAGTTGGTTTTAATGACATACGACTGTTGTAAGTAATATAATATAAGTAATATAATACGAAATTTATTTTTGTGCGTAGCTTTTTTTCACTTTTAATTCATTTATATTAAGAAAAATGAACTTCTATTTTACTTTACAAGTGATAGTAATATATCTTTAAATTTGTCGCGCCCGAAAACAGTTTAAAGTAAAAAAAACTTAATACTTCAAGAATTTTTGTTCCAAAATAAGTTACAATAATAATAGGAAAAATAATCCTCAAGTATAAAGTACATTAGTATTGCGTAAATTCCACATTTTAAATAATAAACAAAAAATTACGATTAATGTAAAAAAAAAAAATTAATAAAAAGTAAAAAAAAAAACCTATTCGCGGGGCAGAATTTTCAAACTGCAGTTTTAAAGTATATGGTTACTAACACTATACTATCTTCAACACTAATAAAAACTGGTACCTTATAATTAGGCCCATAGTTAGGAACTTTTACTAGTAAGTTATTTTTTCTTTAGCAACATGGTTAACAAAACAAAATGCAACAATGGCTTGGGAAGTAAGATACAATTAAATCCATGGAAGTCCCACGACTATCCGCAAGGTGAAGTAAAATAATCAATTAAAACATTTGTGAAACAATTTTTAAAATACTTTTTTAGAATGACATTTTAAAATTACCAATTTTTCAACTAGCGGAAGAAATCACTTCTTTTTTTTTTTTTTTTTATACAAAATATCGAATTCGAAAGAAACTGTTGTATAACAATAGTTATTACAACAGGTAAAAATAGCACATTTGATTTCTTTTAAAATACTTTTAACATTTATTTAGCCCTATTTCACTATAATTATTTGCTGCACTTTCTTCTTCCTGCAACCAACTACGAAATTTTCTACTTGGAAGTATTACTTTTTTTTATCCGCTGTTTCCTAGGGGTATTCTCGCATATTTTATCCCGAATAAAAAGATATCGAAAACTTTTTTCCCGGATTCCGATATTTCGAAATTATTAATTCCGAAAAATTTTAAAAATCTGTTTTTTGCGTTTTTATTCTACATTTATTTTGTGAGCTAAAGCTCGTAAGTAATCTCTGAATTATTTACCTCGTACTGTGATGTCATTGTTTCTATACTTTATTTGTAAACCGACCTATTTCATCTTGGGTTCTTCTTTGACGCGGTTGCCGAAGGAAACTTCTACAATGCAAGTTTCTGTAAATCTTTGTTCGTTTTTTTTAAAAACTTGGCGAGAGAGCTCGGCCAGTACATTCTTTCACTCTTACTTTTCAGCAACCCTATAAATACGACCTTTGTATACGTGAGACCGCAGGTAAATGTATTCCGCAATGTATAATTTTCTATCGATATGCTGCTGCCAGACCGTTAAACGGCGATAACAATATCGTAAAAATTGAAAAGTTCGGGACACGGCATTCGGACAGTAATTTTCGGGAATTTTTTTCGAGTTAGTAGAATTCAAAAAAAGAAGTTTTCAAAACATTTTTTATTCGGGAAATAGTTCTTCGCGGAAATGTATTCAAAAATATGTCTGGGAATCTTGTATAAGAGGTATTTTTATCTGTTATCTGAGTTGTTAGATTTTTCATCATTTTCGTTCTGGGATAACTGACGTCTGAGTTCTTTTTAACCGACTTCAAAAAAGGAGGAGGTATTCAATTCGACTGTTTTTTTTTTTTTTTTTTTTTTTTTTATGTGTGTTACCACAGAACTTTCTTCTAGATGAACCGATTTTGATGATTCTTCTTTTATTTGAAAGGTAGTGTTTGTCATGTGGTCCCATTTAAATTTGATCAAGGTCTGACCGATAGTTTTTGAGTTATCCTTAATAATGCGGGAGATTGAAGCTTTTTGGATGCTTTTCATTCATGATTGTTTTCACCGTCGGATTAGATTTTTGACTTAAAATACTATAAATTTGCCAAATTACCATGGAAATGTAACTTTTGGTGTTTTTACCGTGGAAATATCTGTTCTTATTAAAATGTTTTAATTTAATTGAATAAAAATGCACTAAAAAGTAAAAAATAAAATGCTTTTTTACAAAAAATAAATACCGACTTCAAGGTTTATTATAAAAATTTAAAAATGCACTAAAAAGTAAAAAATAATTACTCCCGATAAAATATATATATCAGAGTGATATAACTTAAGGTGATATCGTAATTCTTATACAACATTAATTTTTTGGAGTTGGCATCAAATTCATATTAAAAGAATAATTAAAAACTGCATTAAATGTTGATTAAATTGTTCCTAACATGAATTTAATTCCAACTCCAAAAAGTTAATGTTGTATAAGAATTACGATATCACCTTAAGTTATATCACTCTGATATATATATTTTATCGGGAGTAATTATTTTTTACTTTTTAGTGCATTTTTAAATTTTTATAATAAACCTTGAAGTCGGTATTTATTTTTTGTAAAAAAGCATTTTTTTTAATTTCTATTTTTTTTTTAACTTTATGTAATTTTCTATTATCAATGTTTCTATATCTTCATCAATAGGTAAATTCATCCTTCGTACTTTTTACATTTTTTTCATCTTTTATCTTGATTATATAATGTCAATTGTTAACATTTTATATTTATTTTATTAACCTAGCTACAGGTAACAATATAGTGTGCATTACAAATGCTTCTCTGTATCTTAAAGTACCTTTTTTTTTTTTTTTTTTTTTTTTATATGAATATTCCATTTAGATCAGTTATTAACTACTAAAAATTTATTCGTCGCGCTTACATTAATTTCTAATAGTGCAATATTTAAAATTATTACAAGAAGCGACATATATAACTAGAAGGGACAATTCCGAGCCCGTTTATAAGATAGATTATTTCAAATTTCTTTTTTTATTTTACATCTGCAACATGTGCGAATTTTAAATGAATTTATACACGAACTTTCAAAAATCACTTTTTATCATTTTGCAGGTTTATTATATTAAAAGTTATCTTCTCATATGCAAATTTGAAAAAAACCCAAAAAAAAATAAGTGATCCACGACTAAAAAACTCTTTGTTAGAGTTGCAGTTGGTTGCAAATTAAAAATGACAATGCATTATTTTAAATGAATAACAGTCATTGCGTTACACGTATGTTAAAATATGTAATATAATATGGATACCATTCGGTAATGAATTTCTCTTCGCGGATAAATCGTGTTCGATGTACAATATTAAATAGCGTTCTGTCAATGCCTTCATTTCTTCGTTCCAGATTTATCCAGAAATTCCTTTCTTCTTCTTTTCGCTTAACATTTCTACTTCTTCTGTAAGATTTTTACATCTCAAAATACTCTTTCAAATTAAAGCGATACTATTTCGCAAACATATATCAAATACATACATCGGTACATATTGAAGTTCATACTATGACTGCTTCAATAGAACAATCTAGCACATGTCTGTTTTTGTTTTTATTCATTTGCTAATCATGTTACAAAACACAGATTTTTCGCTAGTTATAAACAATTGGCTGTTTGTTTAAATACTCATCTCGCAACTGATATAAATTATACATTTTTATATTTTTATTTTTTTAAAGTTTCTTTTCCTTTATTTACAAAAAAAAAAAAAAAAAAAAATAAAAAAATACACATGTAAACAATTAGCGTTAAAAAATTAAAATTTCCTTAATTAACTAACTAGTTTACTTTTAACAACCATACTTGTCTTCACTTTATCTGTACTTTTTCATTCAATTTTCTTTACTCACAATATTCGCCTTACGTTCACTTATTTCGAATACGCAAATACCATATCTTCAGTTTTTTTTACCACTTAATCCATTAATTTTTAAACTTATTTAGATTGCAATTCTTGCATTAATGTAATAAATCATGTGCTGATGAATATTTATCGCACTACTCTTTCTTACATCCTTTTAACCTTATATTATTCGGATTTCTACCTCTAGGCATATATGCGCATACATTTAATCCATTAAATTCAAAGTAACGTCTACTTGACAAATTTATTTTCTACGAGTCAACTGAATATTAATCATCAATCTTTCTAATTGATTAATGTAATGATTTAACCATGATTAATCATCTGTATTCAATAAATATCAGTGTTAATTCAATAAATACGCTAGTAATAAGTGATTAAATGAGTTTATGTACACAGTGAAGGTGCTGTGGGTGGAAATGCGCACATTATTTTCAATCTAAATCTTGTTTTGCAGATAATTATCGTGTTCTGTAATCTCTTAATAATCTATTCAAAACGAAGTTTTATCAAAAAATATTAGTCCATAATAGTAACGATTAATTAATTAGAAAAATTTTCACAACGTCTAATTAAGCTTCAGTTTTAGTTATACTTAACTCGATCCGCAGTTATGATTTATTTATTTGAAATTAGTCAATAAATTATTGATTTTTATATAATATTTAAATGACTTTTAATTTAAAAACTTCTATGAACGTTAAAACGATAAGCTTTTATCGGCGACAGTCACTAAAAGCGACTACTTAGAACGCTTCAAAAGAAGAAAAAAGAAAATTTTTTTAAACTCATAGTATTGCTACTAATTCGAAAATTTCTCTCGTTTCTTTCATTCGCAATATACTGAATTTCTATAGTGCTCTGTAATGCTTAGCACAAAAAGCACAAAAAGCTTTGTTTCGATAAAATAATACAGTAAAATTAAACGGTTAAAAGAAATAAATTACAAATCGTAAAAATTGACACACCGCATATAAGTTGTCTCTAAAACTAACTGAAAGATGATTATCATTTCTTACCGAAAGAATAATTACTAAACAACAATTCAGGAGGTTCTTTGTCATCTAAGTCTGCGTTGGCAATGTGCAATGGATCTAATTTTGCGATATTATGACCTCGAATCTGAATTTACGAAGCATAACACAAATATATAAATGCATGTATGCACACACACACACACGCACACGCATGAACACACACGTACGTTCATAAACATCTGTGCGCTTTAGTTAAATAATAATGACAAGAAAAAAAAAATTGATTGAGAAGAAAAAATAGTCGTATATTCTCACCTCAAAATTGACATATTCAAATGTCATTCATAATAGAAAAAAAAAAAAACAATGCTTCAACGAAATGGCAGTTTTTTTTTTTTAGCACAAATATTATAGTTACTTTTAATATCAAACATTTCAACTAAACATACTGCTAGATTTTTAACGATCGTCATTAATTTCGATTCAGCTTAAATTCAACTCACCGACAGGAAATCAAATAGCTCCTCTTTTAAGTTTCCAATACATAGCCGGAATCTTATTTATTTTTTTATTTAAATACATATATATTTAGAAAATTCTTAAAAATGCTTTATAGGTGCCCGAGTATCGGTACTTTAATTAAACCACTTTTATGTTATTACTTTCGCTTATTCAAATAGAATGTTTCCTATAAGTACACATAAACAATATACAGCACACATTGATCTAAAGAAAATATTACTGGAAGCAATCCATTAGCATACCCTCTAAAGGAAAAAAAACATAAAAATAATGTTAAGTAATGTAATTTAGACTTATTAAAACAAATCGTATAGTAACGTTAGTAGCACACCATAATGGGGTTAAATTAATACACACGGTAGCCAACTGGTTAAATATAGGTTCATCGGTTGACAAGATTAACTGTTAAATATGGAGGAACAAATTACGAAAACAACGATGAGTCTAAAAAATGAATATTTAACAATAAACTAGGCTCACCCAGCATATGCTGATACTGCCGTACGACTACTTCACTCGGAATATTATTTTCAGCCTGACGCAAATTTTTAACATCATTTTCACTCATTTTTTTAATATCTCGGATTTTTGCGTGGAGATCGGCGTATGTTATCCCTAACGGATCTAGCATCGCTACAAGGTGACCCCGAGCCTGAATCAATCGATAATAGACATAAGATATCGTTTTGTTTTCTTTTATTTTTATTTTTATACATACTTTTTTTTTTTCCATTTTCACTTTAGATCTGCCAGATGATAAATATAACACCACGGTTGCATTTGCAGATGATATAACATACTCAGCTATTGAGAATAATATTAAAGAATCAGTCCCAAATCCTCAAAGATTCTTCTCTAAAATTTAAAGTCAAGCCAGAGTAAACGTTGTCAAACAAAATGAAAGTAAGCCGGTGCATGTAGACTTCATCAACAATAGTATTCTCTAAATTTTAACTTAACTCAATGTACATAACATTCTATTTGTTAATTAAGCGAAATATCTTGCTTAGATTTTAAGCTACACGATAGAAAGCGCACGTAAAACAAAAATGAGAATAAATATTTCTAAATATAGAAAGATGTATTCTAGAGCCGGCAATCAAAATATCATATTGAATATAAATTATTTTTTTACAAGTGAGTCCTATAACCGTTAATTATAGAGTACATCCGATTATCAAATGTACAAATCATGAAAATATTTTAGAATAAAGTATTGCGGAACATTGCTAATACTCTGCGGTACATTAGAAATAACGTTCTACATTATGACCTTGAAAAAGAAATTGTCAGCAAGATCATTCAAAAGGACGCACAGCTCATCGGCTCCGTGAACACTTTAATGTTCAAGTAATCCAACATTTAAATGTTGCGAATCAGTACATAAGATGGAAAAGAACCAAACAACAAAAAGTAATATAGTATTACTTTCAGAAATTTATAATTTACATTATGTAAACATATATTTATATTTTAATGCACTATAACTTTTAGCTTTAAATTACTCATCAGTTTTAATTAACTAAATGGCAATAGTAAAACGCAAATATATATATTTTGAAAAAAAAATATATATAAATTGATTCATTTTTTTTTGTAATAATCAAAATATTATACGCAGCCGTGATATTGCATCATACAAAAACTAAAAGACTACATCAATCGCACAGATTTATTTTTAAATAACTGCATTCTCTATTTCAAAGCAATATTCTATATAATTAAAGTTTTTCATAAGGACGATACGGGATTTAAATTAATCGAAAATATTTATAAAAATAATTCAATTACCTGATACGACCGAATAATAGCTTGAACGGCTAAATGATCGTCGATCATTTTCTCGCTGGCATGACCTGCAACTGCAGTTGAACTTAAATGTGGGATGACGCTTGAAACTGGTACATGGTTCTGCTGTAGTGGTGCTAAAGATGGAGGAGATTGATATGCTGTACCAGGTCCTAAACCCGCAGTGCTGTTACGAAAGAATGAATCCCATGACTAGAACAATTTAATAATACCGTATTAACATTATTAATCTTCAAACTTTGTTAATTTATACTCGACAGTAGTATTACATTTAGGATGAGAGTAGAGCTATAATTATTATATGAATAACTAAACAATTTTTTTAACGATCTATATTCGTCAAGTAGTAAACATATCATCTACGGTTTTAATATTAAATTTTTGAAGAAAACAATCGTCGGTAAAAATATTTTTTCGGCGTATGTATCAACAAAAGCTTCTCTAAAAATAACTTCAAATTCTAAAATGTTGACAACTGGAATAGTTAGCTAAATTTACAAATTTAATATTCGTGAAAAATAAAATGACGAGACATCGACATTACGGGAAATTTTATAACTGTTTTTTTCGAAAAATAAACAGGCTAATTTTTTATTGAAATACATTTTAACGTTATTATAAGTTTAAATACCCATCTGAAATGCCAAATGTAACGTTATAGTTAGTTTTTAAAGCCTTCGGGATGACATCACGGTCTCGTTAATGCCGTGGACCTAATCTTGAGTTATTAATTTATTATTTAATTAGAAACAAAAAAAAAATTATGGTTTTTTAAAATTCATATTACCCAATTTCCTACATCGTTTTTTCTTAACCGATCGGCAGCTGTTACAAAAATGATACGGCAAATAACAGTTAATTAAATATAATATAAACTGTACGTATCAATGTACTGCCGCTGCTAAGTTGTCACTTTTGCTTGAGAGGGTACGTTGATAGTTCAATTTAGATTCTTGATGAAAGCGGGAAGGTAACATGGTAATCGGAATTATTATATTTTACAAATTTAAAAATTTGACGAACTTTATTAATTACAAGACCGAGTTACGAAGTGATTTGGTTACTAGCACCTTGCTGGATCGAGCTTCTTTCGATTGCAAAACGATTTCGTTATGCTTAGCGAAAGTCGTCAATATTCTTCCGCGACTTTATCAAGACTGTCTTTTTTACTTAAACGATTTTCAATCGGGTTTTTTATTTTGTGCTTTGTTTTCTCCTCAACAACTGATATCCGATCAGTTCATTTGCTACCCAACCACTGTGTCCATCCCTTAAAGGCAAAATCTATCTGGATCCAACAACTCCTAGCTAGCAACTGGTTTCCATTTACTAACACTATCACTCTCTCAACACGATCTACTTTTAATAAACATTATTACTTATTCATTTGTATATGGCCTATGTAATGTACACATTACAACATCCAATTTTACAACAATAAAATATAACATATATTACAGAGAAACAAATCTACATTTTAGTCTTGCTGTTTCACCTATTTTATTATGTTTAATATTAAGCACATCATTGTTTTAAAATAAATACAAACACAAATATTCCCTAATAAAAATATTTAAACGTTTTTAAAAAGTAAAAAAAAAAAAAACGTAGATAAATATTATCAAACAATTCAAAGTAACCGATAAATATATTATCAAGTACATACTTCAAACGGATTTTTTTGTTTCGTATTGGTTGTAATTTGAAGTGATAATTTTAAGATAACGTTGAAAATTCTAAACTTTTCTAAGAACGACATTAACTATAAACAATTTATTGGCAATTGAATTTCTGACGCCTTCAATAAATGCAACGTGGATTTTAAAATAAAATATTATATTTAATGTTACAATTAATAAAAAAATATCAAAAAGGGATTCAGGAAACAATTGTAAATAAAATTCTGTCGACTAGTTTCGGTTATATAACACCGTTTTATGCCTTGTTTATGGTTCAATGTAATCAAACCTAATCAGCAGTGTTTCATTTATAATTAATTGTGTTCTATGAATTATTTTTTGTATACAGTGAAACTTCTGAATAACGGACAGTCGCGGGACCAAAAAATTTGTCCGGTATTAAGAAGTGTCCGCTAATAGGAAATAACAATGTATGTAGTTTACTGAAATTTACATTATTGTGTATTGTAACATATTTAGCAAGAATATAAAAGATAGTACGTAATATAAAAAAATGCAGTACATATTTACTTAAGACATACATGCGTTTAAAATATAAAAAAAAAAATGTTCGTGTAATATAATATATGTATGTATGTACAGTATTACTACAGTACCCAGAATTAATTGATGAACAAGTTAGACAATAGAGTACAAATCACTTTTTGTTTTTAGGAACGCAAGATAATCCATAATTTTAATCACTTATGTTGAAAATATATTTGTTTTTAACACATACTGTAAATCCTAGCGTATCGAACATATTTTAGTATTGTATGAAAAAATCGATAATTTTACTTTGTTTCTTTCATTTACTCGTAAAATCCGCGATTCGACATGCACTTGCAGTTCGGATATCATTTTTAAACCTTCAGCACCGGAGCTTTATGAATGAAATATTTTTTTAGTTTTCCAATTAACGGGTCAACATTATTTAAAGTTTTACAGTCAACTTCAGTAGTTGTGTCTTCTTCGCCATCATAAAAATTATTGTCATCACAGTCTACTTCATCATGCATCGGATGGATTTTGTTGTTGCATGAATTCAGCTGCCAATTCATTTATGTCAGTACATGGATCTTCCATATGCAATCACTCGTCTATTAAACAATAATCTGGGGCACTGATTGAACTTTTTTTGATGTAATTGGGAAGATCCGTTATTGGGAAATATTTTTATATTGTGTCTTATGGGAAAATGCCGGGGATTTTAAAATTGTCCGGTATTAAGAAATGTCCGTTAGTAGAAGTTTCACTGTATTTATATTGAATATAACATTCAATAGTACACAATTTTTATCATGGATAAAAATATTATATTTAATTTTTAATTCCATTTAATCGTTTAACTACGCTTTAGAAAATTCATTATGAATCACGGAAAATTACTAATTCTGATATAATTACCACATGAACACTTTTTGGGTCTTCCAGCCATGAATTGTACATTTCTTCAACATAAGACGAAGAACTACCATTTAAAAATGGTTCGGCGGCAACTCTTGTTGTGTACAGTCTGTTTATTGATTTAGTAGCGGAAGTGGATTTATGTTTAAGGCCGAACAACCAAAATGTATACCGCTCACTCCTTCCCATGTACGGTAAAAATGGAGTAACATGGTTAATAACTGCGTTTGCACGATACATTTTCTAAAACAACAGTTTTTCCATACCACAAATATATAGAATCTAATTGTTTTATCTCGAAGCATCAATATTTTTTCTACAAATATCAGTAACTTTTTGATTTACAACTATTAATGAATAAAATTATTATTAAATCCCTATTGCATATAAAGTTTTAACAACTTGTAGGATGTTACACAGACTTTAATTTTATGCCAGTAAATTTAAAATTAATTTAATTTGATTACAACGGTAAAGGCATACAAAATGATCATAGTTTAATAAATTTAGATAATCGATGCGGGCTATAATTTAATAAATTTAAATAATAGATGCGGGACGACGCAATATCATAAGGAATAAGTGTATATCGTGAAAATGGACAAAACAAGAAATTTAAAATATTTCAAACACATCTTCCGTAGTAACCAAAAAAATTGAAAAAAAAGGATGAACTGGTAGAAAACCACATCATTAAGAACTCAGTTAACGTAGAATTCCAAGATTTTTTATTATTCAGTCATTAATTGAGAAAAATAAAATATACCTCAAGACAACTAATCAAAACATAAAAATATGACACAAGAAAAAAATTCATTTAGTATTGCCGTATTTATACTTTAAAAATTTCAGTTCTAAATTTAATAATACTAAAATACACTTTTTAAAAAATAACAAAATTATTTGAATTTTTTTTTTTTCTACATCAACTATATAAAGGATTATTCTTTTTAGACACACTTTAAAAATCGAAAAATTTAGCTGTACAATTTAATGAAGTTTCCAGAAGGGATTTATAGCCACCAAAAGGTAACTGAATACAAATAAACTGAAAGAATAACACTAATTTGAAAAATTTATTATTTAAAATTATTCAATATATAAAAAGCATTAAATCAGCGTTGATTTTCTAAGAGCGTACTGCTAAGGAGATTTCCAACCCCGAATAGAATTATAAGTTAATAAGTAAACCTTAATTTTTTACACTCACACATACAGAATATATTATAAAATCTATAATCCATAATTTACTACTCTAAAATATTTTATAAAAGAAAATTGTAAAAAGCAAGTTCATAATTTATAAATTGAATAAAATGACCTTTACACGAATTCTACGGAATACACGCATACTTAATGCATATAATAAATTTAATTTCTTACTTTACGTCAAGTATTTTTTCCTGAATTTTAATACGAAAGTTGTGTTTCTTTCAGTTTATTTTCAACAAAACGCATTACACAACATGACACAACCACTACAGTAAGAATTAAAACTAAGAGGTAGATTGACAAACTATTTTAATTCGGTTAACTAGAAAGGAATTACATAGTAATACAGTTCAAGGATGAATATCGAATTATTCAAGAATTATTTCAATATAAGAAATCGAAATCATATTTCTTTTTTTAAATAATAAAAAAAAGTTTTTACATAAAAAAGAACACTTCTTATTACTATATATATAAATATTGGCTGATGCAAATATTTAAGTTTTTTATTTATTTTAATCAATTTTCTTGCGTATTACTGCTGATTAAATATTATAGACGTCCGTTCGATGAAAATGTGCCGAAGGAAACAGGTCGATATGAATCGATTATTTAAAAATACTGAAGTGTTGCCGATAATAATTACGATTTTAGGTCAAATTTAAATATTCGTTTATAATGTAAGAAGTTCACTTTTCGTAGTTTTAGTTCATTTAATTAATGATATTTTGAATAATCAAATTAATTAAAATTAAATTGCGATTTTGATATTTATTTTTACCCGATTAGTTTTTGCTTAGAATTGTTATAAATAACAATAACAAAATTCAAGTTAATTATAAATGATCGAAATCATGAAATAAAACATGAAAAATGAATACCATGACATGTATAAATTTTCACAGAATTTGTATATCGTTAATTTCACTTTTCAAAAATATATTATTCGTAAACAATATATCCTTAGTTAATAAATTACAATATTTGAATAAATTTGAATTATTCAAAGGGTAAATACAATTGTAATTTTGTAATAATAATTCCCGCTTTTTTTCATTTTCGGTAAAAACATATGAACGAAAAAAAAAAATTACCAGGCTAAACAATATTAATAGAAATAATATGTCAATATTGTCGATGCGTATATAATTTTTATAAGAAAGTGAGTACCCAACTTTAGATAAAATACTTTGTGAATTGCAATATAAAATAAATTTTCAGGGACTCCGAAACTATCCATCCGATTTTTATGAAATTTGGGCAGTTTAATGATAGGGTTGGGAGGAACAGTGTAGGCAACTTCAAAGTCAAAAAAATAAATAAATAAATTATGAAATTAACAAAAATCGGGTGGACACTAAATACACCTACGCTGCGGTACACGAATATTGAAACTCCGCCTATTTGTACTTCTTCGTTTACATTAATGTAGTGACGTCATTATATAATGTAAAACATAATAACTCGAGAATAAACATAGTATTTTTACGTTTTATCAAATAAAATAAATATTTTATTACAAGCCTGTTTAGTGTTATAATTTTATAATTACTAGACAATATATAAATTTATTTCTTTACAAAATTTGTAATATTATAAAATCGTCAATTACACATTTCCAGTACCATTATGTTTATATTCATTATATGTGTATACATATTTATAAAATATAGTGTGTAATTATAATTAACTAAAACTTTACTAATGTTGTACATTTTTTATGGGAATCGTATACATTATATGCTATCGTGCTAAAAATAAAAACTATTTATAAGTATACTAGGAATTTTTTTTAAATTCTGACAACTCGTGTACTTTCCTTGTGAGTAATATCGTATTTCTAATCTTGTTGTAAAAATATAATATAAAACAAGTGTTAGTATTACAATTTTCTTGGAATTATAAATAATAGACTACACCCTTTACATTATAGTGAATATAAATGTTAATATCTATTAAGTTTCACTGGTTTTTTTTTTCTTACTGGTAATTCGGAAAAAATACTTTCAGTATCTGATGCTTTTTTATTTGATTTATCTTATTCTACTATAGATGATGACCATGTAAATAAGTCGTTAACTTTATTATAAAGTTGTTCCATTTTGTCCTGATCAGTGATATTATATGTATTATTTATTACTTCGTGCAGCATAACCCTAGTTTCGGAATCATATTTAATGGTATTCTCATGTAATTTGATTACTTCGTCATTTAATGGGGTTTTTTCCAATGGTAATTCACTGTTTGCTGGTGGTATAATCAAAGAAATAGAATATGATGTTACACTTTCATCTAAAATATGAAAAACTGAGTTTATATAATTCATTCCAATACTTTCCCATAGTTGTTTTGTTTCTCTTAGAACAGTAAACATAGATTTACAAGACCATCTGCTTTTTTTCCAATCCAAACATTCGCAAGACGGATTTCCCTCATTATTAGCAAAACAGACTTCATATTTTCTGTTCAGATTGTCTTCGATTTGAACCATGAATTGTAAATTTTGAATTAAGGCGACATTTTTGAGTAATTCACAGTTTGACATTCGTTTTAAACAGTGCGTTATAAAACTTTGAGGACGATTGTTTAAAAATACTAGAATTTCTTTGTTATATCCTTTAGCAGAAGAAAAACATGATATAATTTTTTCAACATATTTATGATATTTTTCTGTGAAAAATTGGTTTGCAGCACCCCAAGAATACCACTTAATGATTTATCTTTGTGGTGACGTAAGTACAGTTCTTCAATTCACTATTCAGGCTTTCAACGCCATTATTTGTTTTAATATTAATAATAAAATGTTCCTTTCTAAAATACTACACCTATTTCCTCATATAGGGTTCCCATTTTTTCGTAAAATAATCCTGAAATTTGATTGACGTTTGCCATATATTACTTTTTTTTAACTCGGCCAAAGTTTGCTTAAAATCAATTTTATTTTCTAAATGAGAAAATTCTTCTTTTTTAGAATGATCGCCGTGCTCTTTTGTTTTCAACCATCGTAACCAACTTTTTTCTTTATGAAAGTCACAAAGATATGTGTCTGTTGCAGGGAAAGTAGCTTCGATGGCTTTTATTTCTGCCTCAGAAAAATCAGTCATAAAATATTTACTATTCCATGCAGGATTCCAGTTTCGTAAAATTTGTAGTGGTTCAGTAATTGTCTGAATAGTTGCATTCATTGTTATGAAGGTCGCTACTGGCTGGTAGTCTATATTTGTCTTCACAACAATAAAAATAATGGTAGTGCGTATTTCGACATTTTGTAAGTAGCATCCATAAGACAAGCTTCATTTCCATATCGATGAAGTAAATTTTTTTGATTTTTTGACTGAAAAATAAAAAGTAATGAAGATTTATGATTGTCACTGTTTACAAATGGTTTAAAATATACCATATCTTCTTTATATTCTATTTTCCATTGCTCTATCATTTGCTGTACATTTTCTTAATCAATTTTTGAAGAGCAAAGTTTTCCGAGAGCTAGATTAACAGGTTTCGTGTTATGTTATTATTTGGATAAAATTGTTTTTAAATTCGGCTTGGAAAATTTCCATTCTGAAACCAACTATTTTTGTTTGAATTGAGAAATTCATTTAAATATCTCTTTATTTTTATTGTGCTATCTACTCCATTATTAACCAGTTTATAAATTATATTTTTTAAACGTTTGTCTAACCTTTGTACACAATCTTCCGTAATTTTGGAATCATGATTGTGATTTGTTATTTGTGGTAAACGAACATAATACCGTTTTTCAGTTAAGATCGAATCTGGAGATTTTTTCAACTTATTTCTTATTTGTAGAGATGTTCTTTTTTTAAAATGCGTCGTGAGTTTATCTGTTTTAAATGTTGGAAAACGAATTATCTCGTGTAATATTATTTTAGCTGTGCAATCTTGTTTTTGTAATATAACTTACTGTTTTGATTTAGTCTCTTATGTTTCATTACTTTAGAAAAATACTGGGTATTAGTTGAAATTTGGAATTGCTCAATACGTTCCTTTGCAGTTTTATATTATGTAAAACCAAAAAACGGATTCGTAATACCAGAAAAAATTTTATCCAATCATTTGATTCCTTCATAATGCTGTAATATATTGATTTTTATTAGCATATTAAACATGTATGTTAATTTTCAGTAGAGGTATTAATCTTTTATTTCATATTTTCTAGTCTTTTATTATTTTTCCACATTAATATATTAGCTGTTATTATTATAGTTTACTGCTTAATGTAATCGTCAGCACGGTTGTGTGTCACTTTTATTAATAAAATTTATCAGCTATTAATCTTTGTGATTTCTATATTTACGAACAGTAAAACGGATTGTATTTAATAAGTCAGAGTGATTTTATTTATTTATTCTTGATTCGTCCTATATAATAATTAAAAACAAATTTACGTTACGTTATAGGTATACAGCACATAGGATCTATAAAAAATTAAAATCTAAAATGTATATTATAATAGAGGAATTCAGTTAGTCGGCAATACTACAATATTGGCGAATAAAAGTTTGTTTCATGAAACCAAAAATTCAAAATACAGAACTATATACGGGAATTTAAAAAAAAAAAGATTTATCCGGATTGATAATATTGCAACAGCATAAAATAGTGAGCAAAAAAGTAGTATTTCTCTATTTTGACATTCGTTTAAATTTTTAAATTAAAATCTTTAGTTACCTTATTTTAAATGTAGAAAACTGTATCTTTGCTGTATAGTTTTAATTCGTTTTCTTCGATATTTTTCTCTGCATTTATGAACTACTTAATGACTAACTTCCTTACTCTACCCATTGCAAAAAAAAAAAAAAAAAGAAAAATACAATAATAAAATTTTACAAAAGCGGAATGACACCTCTGGATAATAATAAACCAAATAAAGGCTTATTAGTATTATATAAAATCATGTTATTTATTTAATAAATTCTTTAGTAAGCGTAAAATTTTCTGGACTATCCGAAACGTCTAAATAATGTTACCAGCAATTGTAATGAACTTAGTTAATATCAAATCTTTCTTTTTCTTTTTCCTAATAACTATAGATGATCAAATTCATTATTACAAAAATATGTACAGCTTCGATCAAAAATTAATGCAGAAATTCAAATTAATTTTTTTCAGATGATTATATAGTTTCGTATCGATGTTAAATGCATTTTCTAACTATTTGTTTTTATTTTTAAATTAAAAGATAATATGGCTAATATAAATATATAATGTGAAAATGTTTAGTTATTAAGAAGAAATGAAGCATTTGAACATTTTTAAAATTTAAAATATATGACGTCATGAGTTCTACAATCATCGTACAAACGGAAAAGTACAAGTGGGCGGAGTTTAAATATTCGCGTACCGCAGCGTAGGTGTATTTAGTGTTCACCCAAAAATTGATCGAAAATGCGGCCAACTAGCGTCTAAACACCAATTACCATCATTCCCGACAGATAGCGCCACAATAAAGAAATTATTCCAGTATACGTTATTTAGATCGCGGGCGGGAATTCTATCGTTAGTCGGGTTTCGACGAGCTCCTTTAATAGTATTGTATAAATATAAAAATCAATTGCGCATGTATAAAATATCATAACTTGAGAATGTCTCGACCGATTTGGCTATCTTTTTGTTTTTTGTTGTGTTCGTCATTGTCAGGACAAGGAAAGAAAATTTTAGAAAAATTCATCGAAGAAGTCGGAACATTAAAAGAATTTGGCAAAAATCTGAGCGTCACATCGGCGTCACGATGTGACGCTCAGTTTGTCAGTTCTGCTGTCACATGAGTTCATAACAACATCAAATTCCGCATTGTTTATTGATATTTTTTTACGAAAAAGAATTAAATTGAAAACGATAGTTCAGTGTATTATCGGTGGTGTTCATATCATTAGTGCATTCAAAACCGTAAAATTCATCAATTAAAATTTAAATAAAATGATTACAATGGTAAATGATAAACTCTAAATAACATTTTATTAATTTCTGGTGTAAGTGAAATAGATAATTTATGGTCCGTTACTTTTCTTTTTGCGTTACTGAACATATCAGAATTCCATGACATGATTTACACAAACAAGTCGCACTTCTAGCCTAATTACTGTACTCATTGCAGAGAGTTAAAAAAAAAGGTACGTTTTCTATTATTTTTTACAGATAAATAAAAAATCCTGCAACGGAATTTTTAATATTTGTTACGGGGAATGTTATTCACACCCAAATTCGAAATCCTTACGCAACTACACTAATGCGGCGGTGCGCTACAATTGATGTAAACGGATCCGGTACTAATGGATATAATCAGAAAACGAAAAACAAATTTTTTTGCACATTTTATGAGAAGACCAAAATTTCACCTTCTCTAAACAATAATGATAAAAGCGGTAAAATGAAAAAGGGGGCGAAGAAGAAGGATTTTTTGACTCTAAAATATTAAGACATGAACTGGAGTTACAAAAGCAAGAGAATTATTGCAGGTCGCAAAAAGTCGATACAAATTTCGTCAAATGGTGGAGTCCATGAAAAGTTTGTTAAGCTACATCCGAATCGGGTTGTATGAAGAAGAAGACGGAATGTATCTTTCCTTACACTGTCATCGTAAACAAATCGTTTTCTGTTATATTAGGGACCAGGATATTTCATTTTTCGATTTTTAATGCCTTCGAATAGTTTTTATTGTTCCCCTATTCTTGCTATCACTGGCGCATATATTACATGTTCGGTCTATAATATTTAAAGTAGTCTCCGGATAACCAGAGCTACTCTTCTTTCGTAATCTGTACTCATGGTCCACGTTTGTTTTTTGCCGCCCGTCCATTACTCGCGTATTATTCATTCGTATTCGTGGTTTAATGTGTGTTCGAAGAGGTATAGAAAAAGGTCGTTCTAACATTTTTATTTACCGTCGTTAAATGGCCGCAACAATAAACTAAATATATAATAAAAAGATGTTGATTGTTTAGCGAGTACCGTGCAAACCGGTCTGCATTTCTCTTAAACACGGTACACCCTAAATCGGGAAAGAGATAAGAAAATAATAAACGACCTAACTTCACAAGTACCACGAGAACTATCGAGAAAAATGAAACATTCACGTCTCGGCAATCAGATCACGAAATAAATTTGAAGAGCACAAAAAGATTACCCTAGCAATGAGAAATTTATAACAACTGAAAAGTCCTTGATCCGAAAAATTAGTGACCGGCAGGAAATCGAAAGATCGACTGCGAACATTACAATAGTGTTTTTCGTGTTCCGAGTTATTCAGACCTCTTCCTATTTTCAATTCGGTAAATGTGCTTCATCTGCCCTATTATCCGTGTGTATTCGTTTTTAATGTATGTTCCGTATTTTCGCAACTGTCGGTAATATTGTATGAAAATATTCATATTTGAGCGGCGAGTGACAATTTTATATTTCAGTCGTTATTGCGATTTATTATTTATCTTAGCAGGAAAAAAAATTTAAAAATACTGTAAAAAAGCTATATATAAAAAGACGCTTATCACATCGACTGCTAAATGCCCGTTGCGTTTCGGATCTAAATTAACAGTGGAACGTACAAGCGAATATAGAAAACAACAAAGTATCGTTTCAGGTTTATCCGTAGAAACTCAAAAAAGCCCGTTCTATAGTAGCTAGAGTTAATTTTTTTTCAATCGGACGTAGTATCGTCGTGAGATCATAAGAAAATTATAAAACCCTCAAAATTTTAAAACTAAACGGTCCAAATTTAAAAATATATAAAAATCGAATTTTAAAAAAAAAATGTTTAAAAAATTCTACAGCCAGTTCTGTACGAATTATTGATTTAATTTTTAACCCGCGCATCAAGGCTTCTATAATACGGGGAAAATATAAAATTCGAAAAATTTTGATATTTAGGAACCGAATTTTGAAAAAATACACCTTTAAAGCGGAAAGACTGGAAGCTGAAAAATAGTCCACAGCTCTTTCCATGGTGGCTGGAGGATCGCTATTTTTTTTAAATTAATGTATTTCAATCACTAGAATATAAGAAAAATACGAGGCCTCCAAAATCTAATAATTAAAGAGCCCAAATTTTGAAAAATAATTTAAGCGTATAAATTCTGAAATGTTTAGAGTGATGGTCAACAGTGACTTATCACTTAGATTCTGATAAAAAAAAAAAAAAAAACAAATTTCATCATTGCATTTAAAAAAGTAAATAATGCTAATATTTTATTTTAAAAATAATTCAATTTAACATGTTCCTGTCATATATATTACCCTGCTAACGGTTTCAGGGTTTCAGATATTTTAATCTGAATTTTACTTTTTTGATTGATGTATTCGTGTACTTCTCTTTTTTTTAAAAAAAAAATAAATATGTGAACGCTGCTGTCGTTATGAAAATTTACTAAGTGAAATAATTTAAAGTGTGAAGGAACGAGCCGCGAAACGCAAGTGGGAATAAAGGAAAACTAAACAATTTCACTTAATACAGAATGAAATTAGAATTTGTAACGAAATAATACAAAATTTCATTTGTAAAAACAACTTAAACAAAATAAAAAAATAAAACGATAGAACTTTATGTGAAGAAAAGTATTTTGGTTAAATAAATATAGCGAAATAAATAATTGTTGTATATACATACATATATATATATATATGTAATTTGTTTTTTGTTTTCCATTTGTAAATAAGTAAGGAATGCCGGTAGCAAGAAATAAAAAATTAAAAATGTTAAAGACGCCTCTATCACATCGACTGCTAAATGCCCGTTACATTTCAGGCCTAAAATAACAACAGAACGTGTAAGCGAATATAGAAAACAATAAAATAATATTTGATACTATATTTAAAAAAGATATGTAAAATTTTTTTTTGTTGCCTTTTGTTTAGGATAATACTATGTTAAGAAAAGATATGTATACATTTTGTTTTGTTTTCTTTTGTTTAATCGTTTAGATTATTCGTAAGTTAAAAAAAAAAAAAAAAACTATAAAAAGATTATGTGTAAAAAGATAAATAATCGAAAAAATGGACTGCTGCCCCAGTCTAAATTGTCTACCTACCGCATCTGTTACTATCATCTAACTGTTCATTCCAGTGTCTGCCGGGTCCGCTAGTGGTTTAATAAATATGTACCAGGTTTTTCAAATTTACTTTCATAGTTATTATTCTCTGAGTTTAGTGATATTAATTTGTTAAATAATTTATTGTTTGTTTTGTATTCAATGTTATTGCTTAATAAGTTTAATCTGTAAAAAATCTTTACACTTTATTAGGGCCCCCTAATAAATTTTGATACAGGACCCGTCTAAAGCAAACTACGCCACTGCTTATTAATTTAATTATAATTAATATTTAATGCTGTCTTCTAGTAAAACTACTTTTAAACGCAACTGTCATCGATCTTTTGCATTTCTTATTTATTTTTAATTTTTATTTTGTAATGTAAATGAAAATAGCTTAATGAGAAATATATACGAAATGTGATCAAAATGTAAGGGGAATTTTGGAATTGCGCGCGCTGCATCTTGTTTATTGAGTTGAATCGTATTTTGTGTATTGGCTACACTGTCAGTAACGCACGTGTCAAATATCAAGCAGTTGCGATGCTTAGTTTATGCTTACCAAGCGAAAAAGCAACAGGTGTGTTAGTGCATTTGGCGATTTTTTTTTATGGTAAAATGTCGAATTGGAGAATTTATTTGAAATTTTGTGTTAAAAACGGAATTAAGTGCAACAAAGCATTCTAAATGTTAAAATAGGCCTTTGGCGACGATACCATGTCACAAGCATGAGTTTATAAATGGTACAAACACTTTCAGGGAGGTCGAGAAGACGCAGAAGATGATGCGATGTCTAGGCGACCTAACACGTCCATGAGTGACGAAAACGTGGCTAAAATTAAATAGATTCTGCTTACTAATAGAAGAATTACTATTAGAGAGGTTGCTGAAGGGATAGGAGTTGCATATGGCTCATGCGAAGGAATTTTACGAATGTTTTGAGCATGAAACGAGTGGCAGAAAATTTTTTTCCGAAACTAATGAATTTTCAACAAAAACAGCATCGAGTAACCATCGCTGAACAATTGCTTAATGACGTCACTGACGATCGAGACTTGCTCAAACGCGTTATAACTGGCGATGAAACGTGGGTATATGGCTACGACAACGAACGAAGGCTCAGTCGTCTCAGTGGAAGTTTTCTGAAAAGCCAAGACCAAAAAAAGCACGTCAAGTTCGGTCAAATGTGAAGGTCCTTCTAACCGTTTTCTTTGATGGAATGGAATAGTTCATTACGAATTTTTAGGGACTAATCGTACAGTCAATAAGGAGTACTATCTGCAAGTTTTACGCAATTTTCGTGAGGCAGTCCGGAGAGATGACCTGAACTTTGGAGAAACAACTCGTGGATTTTGCACCATGACAACACACCGGCGCACACCGCTTTGCTTATCCAACAGTTCGTGGCGAAACATAACATTGCTGTAATGGCGCAAACAGCCTATTCTACAGACATGGCACCCTGCGACTTTTTCTTATTTCCCTAACTCAAGAAGACACTCAAAGGGCAACGTTTTTCAACAATAGATGAGATAAAGGAAAAATCGCAGAGTGAGCTCAAGACCATAACTAAAAAAGCATTCCAACAGTGTTTTGCAAACTGGAAACTAAGGTGGCGTAAGTGCATAATATCAAAGGGGGACTACTTTGAAGGGAACGGAATAAACATTGAAGATTAGGTGAGTATTTTTTGAAAAAATTAAAAATTCCTGTTACTTTTTGATCACATCTCGTATATATTTTTTACTTGTTCGCGAATAAAGAATTCGAATTGGATTACTAATAAAAATAAAAAGAATTGAAGTCTAATAAAAATACTATCTTTGTTACTATTTAAATTTTAAACTACCATTTTAGCTAGGATTCTATAATTTTTTATTTTTCACATAAAAATGAAACTAAATTTAAATTAAATTGTAATATTTATGTATTTTTAAAACATTTTTAAATTTCTGAAGAGGTCGCTATTTGATTTTCTTTATGAAACCAGGTATTTCTCAAATCTACTGCCTATCGTAGACGTAATTATATAATTTTGCCCTCCAAAATGTCTCATTGAATCCGCCACTGGGAAAACAGATTTATATAGGTATATATATTTTTCATTGAACTATTTTCACTTACATTGCAAAATAAAAATTAAAAATACATAAAAAAGACGAAAGATCGATGATTATTGCATTCAAAACAGAATAAAAAGGTAACATTAATTGTACAGTAATTAGATTTAAACACACCAATATAAAACAGTTATTTAATTTTTATTAAATATCCGACGCGTTTCGAAGACAAAGTTCACGATCATGGGAGTTATTATCTGTATCTATAAAAGCGAAAATATGGAAAAATTTGAAAGTCACAGCAATTATTAACATATCGTTGCAACTAGTAGGTCTGTGAAGCTGAAAATTGGCACGTAATATAACTATACTATGTACTGACGCCATCTAAAAATGCATTAAAAAATTCAAATTTTTTAGGGGCGAAAAGGGGGGAATATGTCAGAAAATCGCTTCTTAAAAAACTAATAATTACGCTACAGTCGAAACTTAATTGAAATTTTACATGAACATTACTTATGTACTCACGATGAACAATAAGAACGATTTTTGAAAATTAAAACTTAAAGGGGTAAAAAGGGGTTAAAAACTGTTTTTCAAAAAAACACACAAACTGTAATATTTTTGATACAAATGGGTTTATCAAATTGCAATTCCGCATGGAGACATCTCACATGGTGTGCTAAATGTGTGCAAAATTTTTTTTCAAATCCCAAAATTTTAAGGGGGAAAAGGGCAAAACCCTATTTTTGAGAAATTCAAAAATCACGCTACAGTTCAAACAAATCGTGATTATCGTGTGTAATCTCGTGTAAATATAATGTACATATGGAAAATCTCAAATAAGGTTTTTTTAAAAATTCGAACTGGCAGGGGTGAAAAAGAGTTAAAAATTGTTTCCCGAAAAATACACAAACTGTTATAGTTTTGGTGAAAATGGGTTTACCAAATAGTAATTTCGCATGAAGATACCTCATATGGTGTACTAAAAGTGTTAAAAAGTTTTATAAAACCCTCAAAATTTTCGATAAGAAAGAAAGCAAACCTCCATTTTGAAGAATACCAAAAATCACGCTAGAGTCCTTACGAATAGTGATTATCAACGCTATTTTGAAAATTCGGACTTTAGGGGATGGAAAGGAATTAAAAGCTGTTTCCAAAAAAATACAGAAACTGTTATTTTTTTGGTGAAAATGGGTTTAATTGTAATTTCGCATGAAGACATACGCGTATGGTGTACTAAAAGTGTGCAAAATTGTTTTCCATCTCCAAAATTTTAAAGGAAAAGAATGCAGAATCCCATTTTTGAGAAAACCAAAAATCATGTTGCAATCTAGATGAATCGTGATTACCAATGTATATACAGTGTATACACTGATGTCAAGTAAGAGCGCTTTTTTGAAAATTTGAATTCGAAGATGTGGAAAGGGATAAAAAACCATTTTACAAAAAATACATGAACCGTTATATTTCCCGTAGAAATAAGTTATCAAATTATAGTTTTGTCTTAATATTCGTTATGTAGCGTACCAAAAGTTTACACGATTTGTTTTAAGTACCCTAAAAAGACTTCACCCTGTTTTTGGCCTAAAATAATGATTACGCCTCAACCGAAACCATTTGGATTGATTATCAGATAGCCCATTTGAACACACCATATACCGAAAATATTAAATGAGAAAGATTTTTTGAAAAATTGAACTTTATGAGATGAAAGGTGGTTGAAAACTGTTTTCAAAAAAATAACTAAAGTGTTATATCTTCGTAATAAATAGGTTTACCACATTATAATATTCACTAAGGTTGTTCCATTTTTTTATATCTTCGGAATTTTAAGAGTGAGGAAGGGTTACAATTTATTTTTACGAAAACTTAATATCACACAACATCCAGAAAGAAGTGTGCTTTACGTATTTAGCTTGGTTTCGGATTAAAGTGGTTTAGAAACTGCAGTTGTCTAAAATTCAAATAGCCAATTATTAGGAGGAGACAGAAATATTTCTGTCGAACAGTTTTTATCGTATCCAAAGAGTAAGAAAACATACTGCTGCCTTAGTGCTAAGTTGTGTTGTGATTATTTATTTATTTCAAAAGGAGAGAATAGTGGTTTCATTTGATTCCTATGTTTTTTTTCTCTTGAGCGATTCAACATGTTCTATCTCCGATTAGTTTATTTTTTCAGGTTCGTTTGATACTTTATAATACCTTAAACAATAAGGGTGTTTATTCTGAAGAGGGACACCGTACATTGCTATGGAAAATAACTGTTTTTATTATATCAATCAATTCTTTTCTGCATTGTCCGCGTTCGTTTCAAATTTGTTTCGATGTGTATATTCTTTTCGCATCGTTTACATTGAAATTATTTTGTTTTCGTAATTTTTGTCCGTTATATGTGCTGTTTTAAATCATTTAAAACCTTTTTGTAAATTGCCTGACCATGCAAAACGGCCGTATAAAATTTTTTAATCAACTTTTTAATATTCTTTTTACTATTTTTTAATTATTTCTGTCACTACTGTCTCTGTAATTACTGGCAAAGGCAACAGTTAACTTTTCTTTTCTTTGTTTTTAAATTATTCCACATGTATTATTTCAAGTGTATTAATAAACAAATTTATGTATTATATTTTTATATGTTGTAAATGTTTATTCAATAATTGTTATTTCTTTAATTTTCGCTTTCATGTGTTTAAGTTTAATTTAATCGTTGAGCCATAACAGCTGTATAAATTTATTTAATGAACTGTTCAACTTTCTTTTTAATAATTTGCTATCGAGAATGTTATTTATACTCAAATTTAAAATCCTTACTCAACAACCGCAGTTTTCTGTTGCAGTAATAAATTAATTTGAATAAAAAGCCTGAAATAGAGTGGTTAAAAGATATGAGTGAAGAAGATATTCTCTAAATGTGTAATTATGGGAGCTCACGGTGTGAATAACTCGGCCTCTTCAAAACAATGGCTGTATGTACTGTTTAGTTGAGCCAGACTTTTTGTTAGATCGCAACGGATAGGTTATAAAAAGATCGATAATCTTCGGCTAATCGTGAAACGTGAAGACAATTTTTTGTTGGACGGTGAATAACATGTTTTTCCCAAACGATTGAGAAAGAATCTTTACATAAATACAATTCCAGATAAAACAAAAAAATTCTTTATGAATTTTCTAGTACACATTTAAACGGGCATTAATACACGGGCGAATCCGTGGGGAATAGCTAGTAATATATAAATTTAATAACGGATAAAAGTCGATTACTGCACAATTAAATATAAATTATGAAAAATGACTAATAAAATGAAATTAAAATATTTAAAAGTTAAAAAAAATGTTAAGCAATGTTTACATAAAAAATATAAAACTTAAATTGAAATATAAATTAAAATTAAAATCACAAACGAACAAACTAAGTCACACAATAAGTCACCAGTATAAAGATTATATCAAATCACAATTACGTAAGAAAAAAAACGGTTATTAAAAAATATTAATTAAAATTTTTGAAGATTGAATAGTAGATTATCTGTGTTCGGATAATTATGATTGATGCAGTTGTTTTTAAATTTGTTAATATACTAGCTTTTAGCAAAGTTTAATGTATTATAATTATTTATGTATTTTGAAATTTGTAGATCTGTTAAAGGTTCATTTATGTTTATTACTGATAATATATTCGGCTATAGTAGATTTATCCGTATTTATATCTTACTAGCTGACCCGGCGAACTTCGTACCGCCCCAGAACGAATAAATGTTGTGTTAACTTATCAGCAATTAGTACTCAAAATGGATTAAGTTCGATAAATGTACAAAAATCAAAATGAAAAGTATTTTAATTATATCGAAATAAATGTAATTTACGTGGCAGCAAGGCATTATTCCCCTTAATAACAAAAATCAGTATAAATTTATTTTAAAAAATAAAAGTAAATTTCTTTGGAAATATGTTTTTTCGGGCTATATTATCAGCTAACAACAACACAAAGTACACACTCAATTTATACACTTTTTAATAAAGTGTATACTCTGTGCAGTTAGGCTTTACACGAAAAACGTGTTTCTAAAATAATTTAATTTCTTAAAGTCAAATTATACCGATTTTTAAGATTTCGTACACATATAATGTACGGAATCCCAATAAAATGGTTCAGAAACGACAAAAATATTCAACTATACAATGGCTCGGAAACGGTTTGACTTATCGGAATTGGATCATAAATTACAATTAAACTTCTATCGATGACAATTTACAACTTTAAGCTGAGCGATTATCCCGGGCGACAAGAAACCGTCTAGAATATATAATGTGGAATTTAGAACGACCTCAAAAATCACCATTAAAAAATTCATGACTCATCATCAGATAACCGTTTAAAAGCGAAATTCAAAATATAAAACAAAACACAGCAGCCCTTTCATAAAATTTAAAAATTACGGTTAAAAAATTATTTAAATCCAACAAATCAAAGATCATAAAAATCGGTCCAGCCGTTGGTGTAACTAACTCGACTTTGTTTTATATACAGTGTCTATCCCGCGGGAAGTAAGAGTAACTTTGGCGTGAGTAGACAACTACTCACAGCGCGTTCGCTCCGGGCACATCGTAAAGCCCATTTAATTATCTATCGAATGCAACAAACCGGAAGTTCCTACCTCCCTCCGTTCCACCGCAGCATCGATTTGGAAAAAAAGTGTTTCATTGACCCCTACCGTTTTTTTAGACAAAAAAAGTACATTTTGAAAGGAACTGTATTTCGAAATTTTTACATAAATTTTTATCCGTCTTCATCACTCATATTAATCTTCTCGAAATAGGCACCTCTGGCTTGTAAACAACGATCCATGCGCTCTTTCCACTTCAGGAAGGTCGCTTCAAACTCGCCGACAGGTGTTTTGTTTAAAATGATCTGTATCGCATTCAAGATTTCTTGATCGGTGTCAAATATTTTCGAAAACGCGCTATGCCATCAAAATATTGTTGAACTACCAAGTCGGATATCATCAGGATACGCTTCTTTTAATAAATCTAACGCCTCTTTAGTCGTTTTTTGCAACCGACAATAATAACAAATCACATACCGTTGTTCTTGCTCGATATCTTTTTTATCCATCTGGACAACACAAAACTGCACGCGGTTTTCACAATTTGTGTCTCACTCTTTTGACTATAAAACACGTAATAATGCTCGTAGAAATCTCCGGTTTGTTGCATTCGACAGCTGATGGAATGACTTTTAAGGTCATCTGATTGCGAGACCCGTTACGATGCGTTATCAAACCGGCCGCTCCGCTTGAAAAAAATTGTAGGGGTTGACGAAACACTTTTTTTTCAAATCGATTACCAAAAGTTGCGAAAATACCGAGCACACCTTAAAAACGAATACAAATGGATAATATGCGAGTAACGGACGGACGGATGAAGCACATTTACCGAAACGAAAATACGAATAAGTCTGAATAACCCGGAACACGAAAAACATACAAAAAATGGTTGATGCACTTATTGTAATGTTTGCAGTTGATCTTTCGATTTCCTGCCGGTTGCTAATTTTTCGGATTAAGGACCTTTCAGTTGTTATAAATGTCTCATTGTTGGGATAATCTCTTTGAACTCCTCAAATTTCTTTCGTGACCTGATGGCCGAGATGTGCGAATGTTTCATTTTTCTTATAGTTCTCGCGGTACTTGTGAAGTGGGGTCGTTTACTATTTTCTTTTCTTTTTCTCGATTTAGGGTTACCGTGTTTAAGAGAAATGCAGATCGGTTTGCACGGTACTTCGCTAAACAATCATTCGCCTACATTGTTCTCCTAGATCTTTTTAATATATATTTAGTTTAGCGTTGCGGCCATTTAACGATTAGTGTGCGACTACCAGATACGCATCTTATCATTAAAATCTGAAACTACAAAATATTCTGAAAAATAAAAGCGGGGGCTGTAGTTACAAAAATATTCGGTGTGTGTGGTACTGTGATGCACAACAATAGAATAACATAATGATGATTAAAGTTTTGGCTTAGGGTGTATTATAATATTAATATTTAAGCTTTGTCCTAAAATATAAAAAAAATCATGTTTGAATTATTTAATAAACACATATAAGCGTTATTTAATTTTGTTTTAGTAAGTGTTTAGGTAAATTTTATATAAACTAAGCAAGATACAAAAAACGAACATAACTTACATACAATCAGTGACTTAACTAACGGAAGTACAAACCCTTAAGAATTTGAATGCACATCATGTAAATGTAGAAAAATAATATTTACGCAAAAAAAAAAAAGAGAATTTCTATAGAAAATTATATTTTAAGTTATTTATTATATTGTTTATTCATTTTTATTAACAACAATATCTTTCAATATGTTGGTAATAATTATGATTATCTCCGTCCTTTTTTTTCCCGAAGTAAGCTATTCCATTGCAATCAACAAACCTTTTGAAAAAATAATGGAACACAAAAATGCCTCTTCTACTATAACATAGCCTTTGAAAAAAAAAAAAAAGGTATGTGTACATGATTATATTTATTTTAGGTTATATAGTTGCACTAATAATAAATTCAGTTCTTGTAATTCATTTTTAGTTATAATCAGTTTTATATATTTTTTCTGTTATTTGTAAAAACAGCCCTATAAAATGCTTGCACATTATTGATACATTATTTCTTACCAATCGAAGAGGTCTCCACACGGCATATATTAAATATTTTATAAATGTCTGTTAATGCAAGTTCTTCTTTTTGTAATTTAATTACAGCTTTTTTACTCGGGCTTAGCATTCTAGCGTCTTCGATATTTTTGCCCATGTTTCTGGAGAAAGCAATAATTTCTCGTTATTAACCGACCGTGTTTCACGATTGGATTTAATTTCAGTTAAACTGAGTAGCAGCATATCATATGTTGAACTCCACCTAAATAATATACAAAAAAAATCAGTTTAAAAATTTTGCGTAATACGAAACATTCTAAATAATTAAAATAATTTAAACAATATTTTACCTAGTAATGCAATCAATAATAGGCTTTTTCAGATTGTGCGATTTTATTAGAATTAAATTATTTTCACTTCGTAGTTCTTTGACCACGTCCCTGGCCATTTTAATTGCTATGATATAGATTCCACTGTTTTGTCATTATAAATATTTCTTAATGTATCTAAGATACATATAACTGCAAAGTATGTGCAGCACACCTTAAACCCGAAGAAAAAATAAAAACAACAATATTTAAAATATAATTTTATAGAAGTATTTAGACAGGGTCTGCGGAAAAATTTTTGGGGGATTTTGCTGTACAACTTTCCATTCATTTTTTTATTTCTCGCCTTTATTTCGTTATCATTTTTAATATATTTATGACCAGAACTTCAGTAATAATATTTTTATTCATGGTGGCCACTCAAATATAATTTTTAAATTCCCGGTTTTCCTGGTCCAAATCCTCCCGATTTCCTGATTACCAGAATTGTACAAAAAGAGGAGTGGAATTTTGTTGTTACTATTGGTAATATTTGGCCGCCGCAGCAAATTTTATATGAATAAAACAGAACTTCGTAGTTTATTATCAAGTAAAGTACAGTAAAAATAACATTCACTTTTTAACATTTCAAATGATTTTTTCTTATTAACAATATCGTTTTTGACTATTTCTACTTTTTCCCCCGGTTATACGACAAAATTCACGGCTTATTCCCGGTTTTCTCAGTTGGGCTGTACCCTATTATTTATAAATAAATGAATAATTTTTAAAATTGATGAAACATTACCCTTTCAATTTAAGCCATTTTTAAATTTAAAAACCCAATATAAAAATGTTTTATTTTTTTTAGACATTTAACAATTATACCCTTTTCCTTTCCTCTTAGAAAATAAACTAAAAAAATGTGTACAATTATTACTTACTTATTATAGAAATATCACTCCATTTTTGTGTAATAATACTTTGTACAAAATTATCACGTATACCTCGGTCATCGATATCTTCTTCCAAATTATGATGTACTTCGTTTAATAGTTTGACTGCTTTCAAAATATTTGCTCCATTATCAGTTGTTATAGTATAAATATTATCTGATGTAATACGGAATTTTTCCAATTCATTTAAAATTATTCTTTTTAAATTTTCCCCCGTATATCGTACTGCGTTACCTCTGCAGTGCCTAAATTAAAGACGTGTATTTTTCCAGAATTCAATAATTGAATGTTTATTCCAATGAAACATCTTTCCAAGCGTGTTACACAGTCTACTTTTACACAAACAAGTGTATTTTTTATTATTTTTTGAATAATATTTTGTACATTTGCGCTTCTTAATTTTATATCATTTTTAATATCAGGAACATTTAATACAATGTCGCACGAATTTAAAATCGGACCAAACGCACACTGAAACCTGGAATCCGTCAAAAGTGTAGATGGTCGACCATTAATAGCAATAATTTCTACGATTCCATCAATAATATCTTTCAGTTTTACACTAGTAGTAAACATTTTTTTCACTTACAAGTATTGTGGTAATTTCGTTTGTGGTTCAATTATTTTTGATGAACTTGGCTGTTTTTTTGAAAGTGGGTTCTCTTGCTCTTTTAAATATGTTTTATAAATGACAGGATGAAATTATTCGGTATGGTTTTTCAGATTTGATGTTTTACTTTCATATAAAACGATATACACATATATCAGATTAATAAATTGGTTAAATTGAATATTTTTTTAATAAATATAACGAATAGACATGGGTCTAACAGGCGGCAAAGGTGATGGTGACAACTTCCTGCCCCCGGGTGTATTAAAATTATATTAAAATTATTTTATTTCAGTTTAGTAACTAAACTAAGTGATTTCTCAGGACTTAGATATGATTCGATTAAAAAATATTAAATGTGGTATCCTACGGGAAAAAATCTTAACAATAAAAAGTAATAATTAAATTCAAAAAGGAAAAATTTGCGTGATCGCACATGCTAAAATGGTTTTCTGGATCTGTGCTTGATAAGTAGAGTATTTATCAGGGGTAGATTAAAGATTTACGGGGCCCGGGACTAATCTTGAATGGAAGGCTCCCCTTTCAAATAAAAAATGGTGAAAAAATTCATTATCATATATGTGCAAACGAATGAGCGAAAAAAAAAAAGGAGCCTACTGCGTACGTATGAATGTCTAATAAAATTAAAATATTATATATATATATATATATATATATGTATACTAGCTGACCCGGCGAACTTCGTACCGCATCAGAATCAATAAATGTTGTGTTAACTTATTAGCTGAATTAAATTCAGTTTTTTATTAAGATGAAATTAATACTGAAAATGAATTAAGTTCAATAAATGTACAAAAGTCAAAATGAAAAGTATTTTAATTATTCACGTGGCAGCAAGGCATTTGCTTTATTGAAGCGAATTGAAATGATTCGATTGTTGCACTACTCTCTGTTAAACTATTTTCTGGATGGTTTGCACTCGGATCGGTTCTCTTCATTAAAGCACCTTGTGATATACGACATTTTTCGTTTTATTGTCAGGTGCGAGAATGAACAAAGCGGATGGTTTGCCAACACGTGAACATGCTCCGTACAATTGACCGTGAGAGAAACATTTAGATACATATATGGGATGGTACTGTTTAATTCTAAGAATCAATATATTTTTATTTTTATGTTTACGATATTTATGTTCAGAAGCATATGGGTTTTAGGTTGGAATAAATAACATATTTTCTTATTTTTATAATCACCCGACGGACACTATACTTATTCTTTCTCAGTTTAGATTATTCCATTGCGTTCATTGGTAATTAATACATTGAAAAATAAAAAAAAATTATCTAAACTTCAAAGTGAAGTACATTTTACAAACTGCCCAAAGATAATTTACGATAAATTCAAAGAAAACCGGTTAAACTTGCGGCATGGTCTTCAAAAAAAAGTACGTTTTAAACGGCGATACAGACTAGAACACAACTTAAACGCTGCCACGGTGGCGATTGCCGATCAACTAACCCAATGTAACTTAACTTGACTATCAAATTAAAACCGAATAATAGAAGAACAATTAATAAACGTGATAATGATAATAATTATATCGATGTTTCTCGTACATCTTCCGAATGATACCGCGTTAGCCGCCCTGCCTGGCTTTTGCGGGATTTTATAAAACTTCCCTCAGCTCGATGCTGCTTGGCATAGTTCTTGCGCGTGTAGTAGTTACCTCCGCTCGCGACCGTCACCAACAATATACACGCACACAGTCCCAACCCCGACACAACTGTCCATTCTACCGCGTACGGCAATCTTGGTTTTAGCCGATAAGCATCCTCGATACCTACAACTTGCGATAACGCCGAATAAAACGGTGTTCGATCGACCACGAAATTAATAATTTTACCAGAGAGAATATTTTTATAATTCGAACATCGCTAAAGGATCTCGCTACAGGTACCGATTCCGTCACAATATTTATAAACTGGATGCGGAAAAACTGTTTTCCCCCTTATATACACGTTCATTACACACACACACACAATAACAAACAGCAAAACAGTTTTTTATAGACGCGTTGACGTCGTTTTTAAACCCTTTGTATGTGCTACAGCAGTTTGGCGTTGACTAAGCGGTGACGCTACGCTATCGTATGTTAGCCTTATGAACTGAATATAGTTTCCGATTAATAAAAAACGCAAAAAATTTTACGGTTAGTTTTTTCAGCATACTTTTCCTACAACGTTTATTACCGTTTTTTTTTTTTTTTTTGCTTAAAACAGGCTTCTGTCATCCACATAATATTTTTGTGTGGTCTCCGTATGAAAAAGGCATAAAAATATATATATATATATATATATACACATATGTACATAGAGCACTATGTTTCAATCGGGTTACGCTATTAATGTTCGCTTTAGAATATAATGAGCCTGAGATAATTTATTGAAAAATTTTCCGCCTATGCTACTGTGCACAAGTAAACGATTAAAACCTTAAAAAAAAAAACATGGTATAAAATATTAATAGTGGGTATAAATCAAAATAAAATTGTACAGTAAGTAATTTTTACACCAATATAAAACAATTATTTAATAAAAATTAAATAATTATTTTATATTGGTGTAAAAATTACTTGCTGTACAATAAACATAAACAATAAATGTAAAACAGATATATTAAAAATAAAATTAACGGAAAATAGAAAAATCGGAAAAGTGACGATAAAGAGTAGCACATTTTAAAAACTAGTATAAGTTTTAACATTCTACTGGGTGATACAGCATAAGCAACAAACAGCGATGACGACACACAGTTGGTTTTGAGATTTACATAGCTGTTTGCGTAATTTGTCTACATATAAAATTAATCACTTCGATTTTTAGTGTTTTATTTATCTTTCTTTTTCCAGCTATATTTTATTTTTCCTACTAATAACATAATTTTATGTAAAACAATTTAAAATTGCTTGTAAGTATGGCCAAGTTAAAATTTTGAAGGATTAGATTTCTAGTTGTCTTTTTTTTTGTTTTTTAAATGAATTTTACATAAAACAGTTTAAAACGATTGATTATTTATAATAGATTTGTTCATTTTCTATATCTAAATTTCAACACCAATTTTCTCTTAAATAAATTTAATTTTTTTTTTTTGAAATTTTAAAAAAAAAGTAACTCCTTAATTTGTTTTTGTTTGTGCAGTAATGCGCTTGATTGTATATTAATTCTATTTCAGCACTATTCCGTCTTAGAGAAGTATTGGGGAAAACCAGGATTCGCCATTAACACGCACACAAATACACATATAATTAAAATTGCAAGGAAAAAAATCTTATTCACTTTTATTATACTTACTGTAGTCACTTACCAAGCACTCCTCGTGTGATTGAGTGTGTTTGTCGTGTTAGTTTTTCTAGTATTGAAAATCTCGTAAATGTACTAATATTTTTTAAAATTTCACTACAGCACCAAAACGCTTTCCTTATAATTTTTTTTTTTTCTTCATAGACGAAAACAAAAGCAGTCGCATGGAACAAGATGGGTAAGTTATTTTATTTTTCGCCAAGGACTGTTGGACGTTAATTATAAAAAGAACACTGTAGTGTTGCTACAGTGAAATCGTCGCTGTCCCATATGGTCAATTGTTTCTGTTGTCTACTTACACGTATTTGATTCTTTGTTATTCAGTAAAATTCTCTCCTTAAACTACTCCGTCCATACCAAAAAAAACAAACCGACGTTATTTTCACATTCTACCGAACTTTTTTAAAATCTCGGTGTACTTTTTGATTTATGCTGATTAATTGTTTTGTTGCCAGGTTAATACCAACTTTCATCTCCTCCTAAAAGCTTGGAGAGAAAGTGAATAGAATTTTGAAGCTGGTTCTTTTAGTCACAACGTATATTAACATAAACAACTTTCTGATTCGCACCAAACAATTGAGAAATGTTTCATGTTGAAATCTAAAGTATACATGGTAATTCCCAAAGATTCTGCATCAGCTGCTTTACAAACTTTTTCAAACAGTAATGTCGATTAGATTGGAGTCGGTCTTCAAATGACATTTTCCGCCCTTTCAAAATGATAAAACCATCCCCAAACATGTTTTATAAAAAGTTTTTAATTTCACGTTAAAGACTCACAACTCTATCAGCAGCGGTTTCCTCAGTAAGATAAAACAAATTTAACGTAAATGACTTTCATTCGTCATCAGAATTATAGAAAATGTCTAGAAAAAAACAAAATACTACTAATACCACGTGCTTATTGCTACAGAGCAACGTATAAGTTTAGAATATCTAGCGCCCGGAGTTATTGATTCTGATTACTTTTGCATACCTCTATTTATTCTACAGTTATAACATCAATTATTAGATACATACGTTTAAACTACTAAACTTTCTGTAAAAATAATATTCTATATTTTTTTAAAAATCGTATTTGATTAATTTTTACATATTATTATTTTGTTTTTTTCTCTCTCTCTCTCTTTTTTTTTTTTTTTTTTTACTATGCTTGATATAGAATAATTATTATAAAGGCGAATAAATGTTAGTTATAGTACGTTAATAAAATGTCGACAAATTGAATAAAAAAGAAAAAGGAACTAAAGTCAACGATTATAATTAAGAACGTTATATACTAAAATAACATTTTTTTGCAAACTAGAGAGAAAAAACTAAAAACCACCGAGAATAAAAACGATTTTTTTTTTTTTTTAAAAGAAATTAACTGTCTTTTACAGAAAACAAGAAAACGACAGCAATTTACATCTTTCATAAAAAAAGAATGCGCGCACCAGGTTTAAAAAATTTGAAATAATTGTATCATCTGTTATTAAAAATAAATCTGTAATCTTGATTTTAAATATACATGATAATAAAAATACAGACATAAATAAATCACCATAAAAACATTAGGCACTGGTGGCTAGCATGTATAACGACCGGTATTCGTGTTATATATTAAAACACAAAGCGCTATTTTCTTAAGCTAAAACTGTGTCCCGGGATTTTTTTTTTCTTTCTTCTTTTTAACTTTAATAGGACACTATGTATCCTTTACAATAAGGTAAAAATAACTTGAAAATATTTTAAGAAAACATAAAATTACAGAAAAGAATAAAAAAAACAGTTTTAGAAATCGTAAAATACTTATCTTTTAAAAGATAACTGATGTTAATGTAACTTCTAATTTAACATATTTCTTGAAATATCTCCGTACCAATGAAATTTACGGCAAAAACCGTTCACTACCAGTTTTTAGAATGCGCTATAAAACAGCATTTTGTAGCTGGTGATAATAGAAATATATATATAACAAATATACTAAATTACGAACAATTAAAGAAGTAAATAAAAATCCTTAATTTAGAAACGTTGTCGAGAAAATCCCACAATTATTATTTACAAGATAACACACAAATAGTGCTTATTTTCCCAGAAACATATTTAAAAACTTTTACATACATACATACATACACACGCCTATATACATATGTATGTATTTTACTTTTATAAATAAATTTTTGCCGTATACTCATTACAGAGAAAATAAAAAAGAATTCCTAAGCTTTACAGATATATACATACACATATATAAAACATGTAAATAAAAAATGTTACAGTAAAGCTGACTACTCAGTAAATTGGAAGTTTACTTGTAATATTAACATTCATATCGGTTAAATTTTACCACTGAAATCGGAGCAAGAACAAGTATGATTTTTTATCAGTACGTGTTCATTGTTTGTATAGGCAATGTCAACACTCACCAACTAAAAAAAAAAAATCAATAAAAGTAATTTTCACATCAATATATACAATCTCTATCACGAAAATTAATTGGTTATCAGATTAATGTTATTAATTTTTATAATTATTTATTTCTAATAAACTATCAAAGAGTGTAAGTCAAATGAACGTTTTATATAACGTAACAAAACTGTGAAATTCGATTCATTTTCACCGCTAATCTTCTTATAAATCGGCGATTTTTTTTCTTACGTTTTTCTGATGACTAGAATTTTAACTTTTTTAATGGGAATATCGTATTTTCCTTTATTTAATAGAAACTTTTTTTTCCAACTAAAATCTGAAAAAGTTGAACACAAGAAAACAAGTTCCTCCCACTTGGTGAGGTTATTATAAATTACATCGATCTAACGACGTCAGTAGTTTTTAGTCAAAGTCACTAGTGTTGAAAATTTCTTGCAATTTTTTCAATTTTCACTGGATTTCAGCTTTTACTGTAATACATATATATATATATACATATAATATACACATACATGTACACATATACATACACACATTTATATATACACATATAACATTTACGAAACATAGATTTTACGGGTTTTCTTTAAAATAAAAGCGCACGTGTTAGAAAATTTATAACCATTACAAAAAATATAAGCATTTGAGAAGAGTAACCATTCTCACGTTACTGAACCATTACATGGGCCAAGATTTGCATGCATTTTAAAATGCTCTTATTATTTCATATGATAGTACACAGTAATTAAAAATTTTAAAACAAATAATTAACGTTGCGAATATAAATAAAATTAAAAATTGGAAAATTTATATATATTTTTAAAATAAATTATTGCTCATAAATTTGAGAAATATTTTCTTTTTTAAAAATGGTAAAATCTAAATGTAATTATTTTTATTTTCAGTTAAACTGAAAATTTTCGTTCAATCCGCTTTTCCTTTTATAGTTTATTTAATTTTTGATTTTATTCTATATATATTTCCCTTCGATAAAAAAATTTCACACGAAAAAGGTGACAAAACATTAATATTCATACAAAATGTTAATATTTCACAACTGCCGGTATTTATCGCGTTTGCGTGGTAAAATATTCTATTAGAATGGATTGCGCCAGGCGGTAATTTTTTTTTAGAAATTTTTATAGATAAATTTGCAAGCAAACAATAATTTCAAGCTTGTATATTCTTTATTACTGTAAAATAAAATCAAGTATAAACTACATTTCTTACAAAATGAATCAATAATAAAATCTACATACATTTTTGATAACACACGAGGGGAAAAAACTAAAAAAAAATAATTCATCCAGCTAAATAGTATAAAAAAATAAATGTTTTTTATTATCATTATACCTACAACCACGATTAAAAATACCACGGAAATAATTAATAATAAGTAGCAATAAAAACAAAAAATTGAATTAAATGTCTGATGTAAAAAGATACAAAAAATTTTAATTACTAAACTAACGAACTGTCAGTAATAGAAACAGAATAAATACAAATTAAAAATGATATAGATAATTATAAAAAGTTTAGTACGTTAAATTTGCTTAAGATTAGTGAGGCGTGTTTTCAGAAAATTACGTCATCCATTTTAAAATTGAGGAATCGCACTGTCATACGTATCAAAAAATATTCAATGTTTATACTGACAAGATGTAATCGTGTAAAACGATAGGCTAATATAGTTAATGCCAACTAAAGTATGAAATGTTTTTTTAACTGTTTGGATGTAAATAGATAAATAATTTTGTCGAAAGAAAAACTAGAGCCGCATTTCATAATACATAATGCTCGTATATTTATATATACGAGTATATTATGTATACTTTGAATCCAGTTATATAGCGTAAAAATTAAAACTTGTTGGTAATGTAAGCTAATAAATAGCAATATACGTGGTGTAGGAGTTAATAATAAGGTCCATTTCACATCGGATTGGTCAGGACAAGACAAGTCTGACCAGTTCGGTTGAAAAGATTAAAATTACGCATAATTACATAGATTTACACATATCTTCTTCCACACTGAATTACTCAAGTCGATAAAGTTGCTAAATGCATGCATTCTAATGTAATTTTAATCGAATTAATGGAATTGGTCCGACTTGACTTGTCCTGACTAATCTGGTGTGAAATGGACCTAATATGAAAATTAATTTAATATTAAAGAGTATGTACGTATTTAATAACATATATTTAATTTAAAAAATTGTAATTTTTTCATTTCAATTAAAGTGTGACCGTAGAGTTTATGAGATTTATTACTGTTGCCGTATAAAACAAAATAAAATCTTAAAACCATTTAATATACAATCAGAATTTATATACTACTTTATTAAGCACGATATTTAAAATTAAATGGAACTGTTCATCTGTTATATTTCCAAAAGAACCTAAAAAGTAATAAAATAAAAGGATTAATAATCTGTAAAAAGAAATGCAAAGTTAAATATTCATAAATATATATATATATATATATATACACACTGAACTTCATGAAAATAATATTTACCTATTTAACTTATAGAAGTATTTCCAAAAATAAATTATGTAAAAAATTATTTTAATAATTCACATTCCAGCAAATTATTAACTAAATAGAATTCTGTTTATTGAAACGTTTTAGGTATTATATTTTAGTGTAAATAATGAATATTGAAAACTGTCTACTTTTACGAAATGAATAAAAGCTCTAGCCTTTGAGTTAAACAATTAGTATTATTTAAAAAAAATAATCTTATCTAATACTTTTCAAAAAGTTCGTTAGACTATCAATGATATAAAAGTACAGTTCGTCATATACCTTAGATGTTATTAATTAGGGCTATAATTTTAACCTAAGAAATAAGAGGCTATTGAATTTTTTCGGTATATAGATTCTTAGATGAAGTAGTTTATTTTTCGGAATCGATTTTAATAAAATATTCTTAACAATTTAAAAAACAAGAAAGTGAACAACTGCCAAACTAAATTGGAATGAAAAATCCGTTATTTTTGGCCAGAAAAGTAATAATGTAAAATTGGTAGGCAAGTTAAAAAATAAATATAATTACATAGATGAGACACGAAATATTAAATATTCGCATTAATCACAATGAAAAATGTTGATTGGTTTGAGACAACGCATGATGCCTGGTCATGTTGATCAAATGTGATTGGTAGATCAATCATCCGAAACCAAACAGTACTTTTAATTATAATTAATGTTTGTTTCCATATTTTTTTTGTGATTTATAGTTAATCTGTACAACAGTGTTACAATATAGTTCAATATGGAACATCGAATGAAAAATAAATAAACGAATCACGCACCAATATTTATCATTATAAATAAGGAACGAGTTGAAACAATGTATACGCTCTAGGTTAATCGAGCAAATTATATGTCCTTATAAACTATAATTTGAATCACAGCAGATATACAGTGGGCGCGTAATAGTGAAATACATGTAGTTGATTGAGGAAGATTGCGGTTGAAGTAACTATTTCTTAAATGAAACTACTGGAAGATTTACTTAATTTGGAACTTGGTGCAACTACCAAAGAATAAATAATACAAAATTGACAATAACGAATTAACGCGCTGTACCAACCTTTTTGTTAACTTAGCTTTTGCTTAATAGTGCAATGTGTTTGATATATTAAAATCATTAATTTTAAGAACGTACTCCCGTTAATTATCACCGCCGTGTTGTTGACGATAAACTTCTATAACATCATCGTCTTCCATTTCTAATGATTTTGGTGTATCTTCATCGGAAATTCGTTTGCCATCGAACAAAAATCGTAAGCCTTCAGAGGGCGTACCTGTTCTTTCGCAGTACGATTTCTTCAATTTTCCTAAAGTTGTAGTGGTTTTAACTCTAAAATGAACTTCCTTGGAATCACCTCCGAGAACCCTTAGTTTAACAAATTGTGGAGATGATTGTTCAGCTTCTTTACTTTCAGCATCTATGGTAGTCGATTCCTGTTCATTTTCGCCTATTTCTTGTTTGGATTCTTCCGCCATTTTATTTGAAAATACAATAAAATTGTTCCGGACAATGTATTGACAAAACAATTAGACGCAAAACACAACACAAAAAGTTTACTCTTAAACACAAATAAAACCAATGCTGTAAAAAGTAGTTCCTTTAGCATTGCAGGTAATTCTGTGAATTTTTATTTGTCACAAATTTCAATTTTTGTTTTTCTTCTGAAATAAAATTTAAAGGTATTCAATATTTAGAAATTTTAAAGGGAAAATTTTCAAACCTATTTGGGTTTTTAATTTTTAAAAAAAATGTATCATGTTAAAAATTTGTTCGTACACGATAAATTTTTGGTGTTAGATGGATTTTATTTTTATTTTGCCCCTTTAAAATTTTTAAAATTTAAGTCTACATATAATAGAATTAAAATAGTTGTAATTTTTCTGCATGTTTTAAAATCCGGTTTGTTTTAAATGTAAATCTAAAATATTTGTGTAGAAACCGGTGCGTATAATTTTGCTGAATTATTTAAAAGTATAGATTAGATACAAAATTGTTTTTAAACTTTTAATTAACGATATCATAAATAGCATTACATCATGATTAAAAAGAATGTTATAAAAAATTAGATCGTAAAACCAAAAAAAAAGGCATGTATCAGGTAACTAAGGTATTTTCGAAGTAAATTCTCCGATACTAATCAACAAAAACGGCGGGTTTTCAATTTTTTTGATTCTGTAACTTAAATTGGCGATTTAAGGAATAATTATTAAATTTCGGCATTACTTTGATAATTTGGTTAACGGTTATGGATAATTATCTAGATCAGATCGAAACGTTTTTGAAAGACGAAAAACAAATTGTAAGTTTTTTTTTCTTCTAAAGATATTATCTGAAAATACTATACTTCGGTGTATTTTAATCATTGTTTCCTTTTAATCGATTATTATGCTGTATATGAGGTATTAAACGAGGTATTAACTTTCGTTTTAGGTTACCTATAAATGGCTTAGTAAAAAACTTGAAATCCATAGTAATGTAGCAAAAAGGTTAGTAGTTCTATACAAGCATTAAAATTTTTATATTTTATATAAGCATTAACCGGCTAAAGTACTTTTTTTCTTTTTTTTTTTTGTATATTAGGGTTTTAGCAGAATATATTGAAAATGCTGCAAGAAAATCACAGTGTTTAGTTACCTACTTAATAACTGGTAGGAACGAAAGTGGATTATCCGTTGTGGTTGCACCGGAAGAAATTGTATCGAAAGTTAAAAGTCAGTTTGATAATATACTTGGCGAGCATGTTTATAGCTTACAGGGTCAAAAATCGAGTATAGATTTAAACAATTTATATAATGTAGATAAAACATTTCACAAACCATTACCTACAACGTAAGTTAAAGCTATTGGAAAATTAAATTCGTAACCGTTTTTGTTATATTAAGATTATGTATTTTAATAAACCGTAATAATAGATTTTTGCGTAACGATTGTAGCATCTGATTAGTTATGTGTAATAAATAATTTGTTTACATTCATTTGTTAGGAATTTGACATCGATACGATATCCCAAGGATGTAATCTTGATAAAGAAGGAATGCCATTTGAAAAAATCTACAGAGTCAGATGTTACGGTATAGTTAACAATTATTTATAGTTTCAGTATCTTTATATCGGCCTTGATATAAGAAAACTGTGTATTTCTCAGAAAATAAAACGAAGAAGCAAGTGTTATAACTGTTGTGTTTAAATATCTGTTCATTGCTAGTTTTTATTGTTCAACCAGAAATCAAATTTCGATATGGTTTATATTCTTTTTTTTTCTTCTTCTTTTTTTAATTTTAATAAACTGATAATTTTCGCTTCTTAGGGTGATGAATGTTGTCAGTACATTTCGAAACAAGCAAATTAATGGCAACATTGAATTTAATAAAGTGATTTGTATCTTTTAAATATGTTTTTTATAATTCGTATTGTTATAATTAAATTTATAGCCTGAATCGGTTTCGTCTGGCGCAACTGCTTCAGCGGCAAAGAAAACTCAAAATATTTCAAATGGTATTAAGGGTAGTTTAACTGCAGATGTAAAGAAAAATGGTAAAAAAGTAAGTTGTTGCAACGTAATTAGTTTAGATTACCTTTTTTGTTGAAATTTTTTGATGTCACTATTTATTTCACTGATGTTAATAGAGTTATTTGCAAGTAAAAAAACAATATGAATTAAAATTCTATTTTGTCCGTATGGGCTAAGGGGTAATCCGTAAAAGATAGAGGTAGATAAAAAGGAGGAAACAGTGGTTAGTACGGAGATGGATCAGTTGAATTATGATGTTTAAATCATTGTTATCTCGTTAAATAAATAAGGTTTCTTAAAACCGTATAAAGTATTAATTATAACTGAAACTTTTTGTGTATCACAAATTCTAAAAGAGCATTTTTAAGATTTAATTTATAAATTTAAGGATTCAATAAATTTTGATCAAGAATTGAGAAGGAAGTGATATAATTGCTCCAAATGTTAATGTATTTTATTTATAATTTGTATCGCGTTATACGATTTTTTTTTACCTTACCGAATGACAGTTTCATTTAAAAATTATGTTACCGGTGTTGTTATACGGGTGTCATTGAGTACATCTTTGTTAGTGTAAGAAATCCAACTTACCTTAACTTTGCGTTTAATAATTTTGGGTACTTTCTTTAAAAAACTATAATCGTATTATAGAATTGTAAATTATATTGTATTCTTTCGACGTATTTGTAAGTGTACAAACGATTTGAATTATCGTTTGGTATTTTTAATTTTTGATTCTATGAAGTATACAGAATCGTTAGTGTGAATTCGAAACATTAATAAAGTTGCATTGTTACGATTGTGAACTTTATATTGCAATACTTTTAAAATGAAAATATGTCGACAAGCAATATATTTTTTTTCGACATCTGTTTCACGAATGTTTTTTTCTTTCGTAAAAACTTTTCGTGTATTTAATTTTTTATACTTTTAATTGTTGCGATAAACGCAGTTATACGTACGAACGTAATTGCGAATAATTTTTAATATATTGTAAATTTAATAATTTTGTTGTTTAACATCATAAAATCTGTGTGGTAAATATAATTTTTACACAGTGTATTCTAAAAAAATATTCTGCAATAACTGCATTATATAGTATGCGGTTTTTTCTTTTTAGATCGAAGAAATGCGTTCTTCTTCCAGCAAGCATAGCTTATCTGAAACGTCAAAAAAATTAAGCATATTTTCAATGTGGGATAAGCAGAAAACTAAGAAGCAGGCCGAAAATGTTACATCGGAAGATAACCATAATTCGGTGAGGCATAAATAAACCTATAATATCTGAGAAAGATAAAATGTTAGATAATCCGGACAAAAGGCCTAATTGTTTAAATTTATTTTCTGAGTTATTTTTCATTTTAATAATTCGGAATAAGTTTTTGTTCTATTATGTTGTTACGACTTAACAGGTTACAAAAGACGCCGATGAGTCCAATTCATACTGTAAAGACACTGACAAAAAGTTATTTGTGGATAAAAATGCTAGTGGTACGGATGTTCCAGTTAGTTTAAGTAATGGACTCGATAATGATAGAGTATTGAAACGCAAGGTAATTTTAAGATTTAAATTGTTTCAAGTCGCAGGATATTAGTTGTTGTTTATTTTTGTTATTATGGTAAAATATTTCTGCCCAGCTAAAACTTAAGAGCCCATTTTTTCAGTATCACAAACACTTTTTACTGTACTGTATAAATATTCCGTGATTTTTTTCAACCTCTTTAAAGTAGAGGAAATGGGCGATGATATCATAAATCAAAATAAGCACTTGTCGGTTTTTAGCATTATGATTAATTAAAGAATATTAATATAAATTTGCGAAAGATGTATCAGCGAAAAAATAAATAATAAAAATATAAGTAATAACAATTAAGACGGGCGTTGTTGCATTATTTTTATAGAAACTATGAAATATTGTTCCGGATTCAGTATACATATATATATGTTAAAACAGGGATCGGAGTTTTTATTAGTAATGGCTTTTATTTCGGGGATATTTAGATAAAAGTTCGGCGTTTTCGTTTATGATTCATGTTTTATTTAAATATTTATTATCAATACATTTATTAGTCGATGGATAAAAACAGAATTACTTTAAATTTAGTACATTTTTATTTAACCACAATATTTTTAAAATCTATCAATGATGTATTAAATAATAATAAATGTATAAGGAATTGCATATCATAATCTGCGACATTGTAAAAATATGCGTGCGTTTTGTAGTTTTATGTCTGCAAACTAAAATAATTTAGTTCGATAAAAAAATAGCCATAGGAATCCGTAGGTTTATTACGGTGAATTTGTGAACTATGCGATTTGGAAAAAATGTAGCAACGTAACTAATGGTCATTAGAAAATTTTAATTAAAAACCTACTTACTGGACTTTATTATGATGGTATATATTTTAGTGTATCATGGTATTGTGTTTAAATTTTAAAATTAGGATAACGAAAAAACGAAAACTGCAAAGAAAAGTAAGCATAGTGAAAAGGTTCCATCGAAAAAAATGAAGAGAATTGTTGTATTCAGTGATTCTGATAGTAATGATGAAAATAAAAGTGACTGTAAGTATTATTGAATAAATAGATTTTGATATAAGTAAATTTTAATTTCGGTAGATTTAAGATTAACATTATTTTCAAAATATTTTGGAAAAGGTAATTTAGCAGATTTTTTTAAACCTACAAATTAATGATTAATAATTTTTATGCATTTAGAAGTTCGTATTAAGAAGGTTACTATGTAGTTTCCTTAATAATTAAACTAGTAATTATTTGCCGACAAAACATTTTAAATTGAATTGAAATTTAACATAAATTGTTTTTCAGTTTTTTTCGGTATTATTAACTGCTGCAAAAATGTTTTATTTTATATATAATTTTATAATGTGAAATGAATCATAAGTAAATAATTTTGTTTGCTGCTGATTATTAACTAACACTAGCGTAATTTAGTGAAATATGGAATTGAAGCTGGTTAAAAGTACAAAGTGTTTGAAATGAAGCCGCTAAAGTAGATTTCTTTTGTTCTCTATTTTGTATTGCAAAAATATAGCAGTGAAAGACCAGCTATACTGAATTTAAGTACGTTTCTTAAGTTGAAATGTTTGGAAATTTGATTAATAGAGCGTACAGTTCAAAATTTAAAACGATCTAAAAGTTTTAAACTTATTTTTGGTTACGTAGCCTGGTATTAATTTGCCTTTTATGACTCTCGTGCTGTTAATGAGAAAACAGAACAAATTGTTTCAGAAAATGTTTAATTACAAATGAATCAATAAATATAAAGTATTTTGATTGAACCGATGAAAAGAATACGCCTGAAAATTTACTCTTTTGAGATAACTAAAAAACCGACGAAAATTGTCGCACTACGATCGTTTTACATGATTTAATTTTTATTTGTGAAGCGGAGAAATTGGTGAAGAATGAATTGTCGAGAACTTAATTTTTTATATAAATCGTGCTGATAAAGAATGATGTTGACTGTAGAGAATAGCGAAAGGTTATTTATGCGTTTCATATCGTTCGGATCGTAGATCTAATTAATAGTAAATGTTAAAGCTCGCAAAGCATGCTTGAGCGGTAATGGCTTTTTTTATCAGCCATTATGGATTTCTGCGTTCTAACGTTCAACTTTTTAACTTGCTCACTAGATAGTGCTGTATATATTATTGTTTTTTATGAATCACAAATTTAAAATTTTTTAAAAAAAATTGTAAGAACTGAACGTATATTAATAAGTTTTTTTTTTTTAAATTTGAGTTCTAAATGTTGAGTTGCAAACGTTTTCGGCAGTCCCTGAAAATTTCACTCTTATTCTCTGTAAATAAAAATTGCACATTTCGCCATGCATAATGGTAATGGCGACTGCAGTGATACATCTGTATTAGATAATGGTTCAGATAGTGGCGCGCGTGCGAGAAGTGCATACTTGTGAAAGCATGACGACTTGCAACTGAATACTGTAGGCAGTGGTCTCTCAGTTATGGCAGTTGCAGGAATGTATGTACATGTTTATGCATGGTGGTCCATCGAGGTTAATTTTGATATGCAGGATTATATTTGGAAACATTTAGATACTTACACCTAAATTTTGAAATTAACCCGGCAAAAGGGAAACAAATCGTTGGGATTAGTTTTTTTTTCTTTTTTGAATTCCTACATGTTTTTTTCAAACAGTAAACTATACTACTACTCAATACATAATCTATTTATCTTATCTTCATTACTAAGTTCGTTTCTCATTTTGTTCATTCCAGTATTTTCTTATTTCTAAATTTTTCTATTCATCTAATCTTTAGCCTATGTGACTTGGCGTGATAAAAGGTACTACAAGTCGGAAAACAAGTTTTCGAGTTAGAGCGAGAAACATGAACGAAAGTCAAAAATATCAAAAATCGTTTTTTTGCGAATTCTGGTGGTTAAACATGTGGACTTTACGGTGACAAACGCACAAAGCAGCGTATTTCAACCGGAAAGTGGGAGAAAACGGATTTGAAGTTTCCGACTTTGGATTTGAAAATGGTACCACAAGTCGTTGGTATCTTTTCTGCGCACTTAATCACTTAATTTCTATCTGTGCTCAACATTTCGTGGCTGTTTTCATGAATATTTCGATGAATGCAATACACAATGCATTCAAAAATTGGTAGAAGAGTATTTCGAAAGAGGAGAAGAAACCTATGGAACAGAAGATTCAGATACTGCGAGTGATAGTACTGAACAAGATAATTTGAATTTCGATTCGGTAAGGCGAACTTCTGTTGTTCAGTTTCTCTGCTCCTTTATTCTTTCATGAAATCATTAATTTTGAAAATTTTATAAGAATTATGTAAATAATAGATTGGAAAAAAAATTACTTTTATATAAGAAATTATTCAGGAGCATTTTTTAAAAGTTTTTTTTTTCTCTTTAAACTCATTACCATCGAAGATTCAAAATACCTTTTAATAAATTCATTTTATTGGTAGGGAAATCGAAAACAATGTATTAGTCACGATTTTCAATTTTTTTTGGAAATTGAAAAAAAAAAATAATTGTTGTGAATTTTCTTTGTTTTTTCTTTAAACTCGATTTTCTCAAAATTTGATTTTTCACTACTGAAAATTCAAATGCCTACAAAATCGTGAATTTTAGAGATGCAGGTTCGGATTGGTCTCATTTTGATCAGGAAGGTCTCTAGTTTTCAAAATGCGAAAGAACCGAAAAAAAAATCCGACTTGTGGTACCTTTTGTCGCGCCAGGTCACATTTGCTTTTATACTCGCATTTCAAATTCCCCCAATTTCTTACTTTATATCATCGTACTTTAAAGCTGTATATCATATATATATTTAAAATTATAATAAAAAAAAAATTTGAAAGATTTTACAAATGACTTTATTGGTTTGTAAAACAAGTTAATTTCCTTAGAGTTTATGCTTAAAATGCAGTTATTAAAATCTATTCGATTTTTTTTTTTAAGGCTGCTATTTAATTTCATAATTAAAAATTAATAAAGTAAATGATATGATTCGGCGGTTTAACGCATGCATTTTTTGGTCGGAAATTCGTGTTGCAATCTGGCAGTACTCCGGTTACAATGAAATAGATGTTTCAGACCAGTTTCGAAACACTAGCTATTTTTTGCCTTTTTATTCTTTTAAGTTTTTTTTTTTTAAATATTAAAATTATACTGGTTTTAAATACATTCAAGTATGGCTTAATTACATGTACGAAATGAAAAGGTAATATTTTTTTGTGGAGTAAAATTTTTGTTGATAATATTAATGTAAATTTGTCTTTCTCATAAGTGGAGCTGTGGCTGACAGTAGTAATATATATGAAACTGTTTTAAAGTTGTAAATTTAATAAGTTGTGTTAGTGCTACTTAACCTGTCGATCGTTTAAATATTTTAAATCGGTTGCGATGTGCTATTGAACATTACCAATTTATGATTATCTGTTTACTCAGATACAATTGTAGGGTTTATGCGAAGAGAGGACTTTTAAATTTATCATTAATGTTTTTTACAGTTTTTTTTTTTTTACATTATAAGTTTTTCGAATATTAATTTTAATAAAAATAAATATTTATAAAAAGTAAAATAAAATAACAGACCAGTAAACTTGGAGTACTTTGTCAAATGCTGAAGTGTAAAAAATGTTTATGATTTAAATTATGCACAATTTTACGTACGACTTTGATAATGCTTTCTACAAAATTCAGTATATGAGGTAAAGCATAATGTGAAGAACTGATATCAAATTTAAAATTTTTTAAAACCAGAGAAATTGTGTACCACTAATGACATTTTGCCTACAATGCAAATCTTAATGTCATTGTTATTATTTTAACAAAAAGTTTAAATGGAAATCATCATTTACCGCCCTTGGCTTCTTTGTTTTTTTCAATTTTGGCGCGCGCGTTATGTCGTATTTTTGTATCGATTTTAGCTTTATCCGCCTTACAAGCATTCAAGATTCCATCTTCGTTTTCATTTTAAATCCGTAAACTCTTGTTAAAAAATGAAATATACAAAGTGTGGACTTGAACCTCGTGTGTACTCAGTGTTGGTTCTTATGTCGTAATTCTGATGTCTAATAACTTTTTATTTTTTATGGAGCTTGTAATTTTCCCTGTATTAACTTATTGTATCGAGAACTGAATTAAGTTAGTTTTCGTCAAAGTATTCTTGTCCTTTGTTCGTGCCTTTCTATTATTGCTTTTTTTTGTTCATGATCTAAATCATGGCTTGAATTCTGTTGTTCGATTTTAAAATCTATTTGTTAGTTTAACATTATTAAAAACTAGTAATTTTTAAACACAAATTTTTATTTTGTTTTAAATATTGAATTAATTTGTTTCTTTTTGTCATTGTATTCCATTAATTTTCTTAGTCTTTATTATAATTTCGCTTTTTACAAAATTTACCCCTATCCTAAAAAATTTATTTCACATTAAAATTTTTAGTAATACATAATAGCAAAATGCTAAACGTAATCGAATCGTTTGTTTCACTGATGTCTGTAAATTTTCTTAATCTAATGCATTTCGAAGGGGTATTTAAAATTTTGAGTTAATGACATTGAGTATTATTCATATTTTCTAATATTAAAAGTTTATTTATTTATTTAATTGATTTATTGACGCATTATTATTAGTTGATTTCCAAATGTTTTATCGTTTCTGATGATTCTAAGCATAAAAATGTTGCTATATGTTCATATTATAAATATAAATATTTTTTCTGTCTGTTTTTGAAATCAGCTATTCTTGAAATGACATATGTCGAGGTTTCGTCAAAATTCTGTACCGAAACTGGCATATAGATATGTTAGTGAAGGCGTTAGTTTCATGAGAAAAAACAATAGTAAGGAAGTATTTATAAAATAAATGTATATTTTCAAAATGATGAAAATTTTAAATTTGGATTCTTTTGCAGTTGCAGAAAAACAAAAAATTGTAAATATTTTTTTGTTTATGTTTATAGTAGAGGAAGCACTTGAACCAGAACCAGAACCAGTACCAGAACCAGACTTAAAATTACCAATAGCAGAAAATAATAATGATCGGTTTGATTCAACAAGTACGACTTTAAATAAAAGAAAGAGACGAAAAGTAGTTGATAAAACTGAAATTGGAGAAGATGGATTTTTCTGTAAGTTTACGAGTGAACCTTTTTTTATGCTCTGATATATTATTAAAATACAGTTCGATAACTCAAAGTTTTTCATATTTTTATATTTCGATGTCGTGAATATGGATTTTCTATTTTTTAAATAATAAGGGGAAATAAGAGTCTGTAGGAATTGTAAACACAGTAAATAATTAATGTTTACTTCTGCTGTTTAAAAAAAAAACGTAGAAAAACTTTATTTTAATATATACATACATACAGATATATATATATATAATATAGGGGTGACCTAGAGTCGCGCAACAGCTACGGTTTCCACAGCAACCTATCGTATTTGTTTAACGTCACTAATACGGTAAAAAGATCATTTCGAACATTTATTATAATTTTTTTTATAATTTCCATAGGTCAAAATCCACTTTTATAATAAATAAATTGCGGATACAACTGTGTTAAAAAGAATTTTATTTGCTTAACGTTTCGACCAGCTTATACTGACCATCATCAGAAGCGAACTTCTGCATCCGCAATTTATTTATTATGAGTATTCACTGTGAAAGCTTTAAACATTTATTCATTTTTATGTTATTTTTTGTAATACGAGACTGCAAATTTTCATTAAAAATACAGCTGTGCTAATTTATGAACATGAATCCATATAAATAAAAATGTAAATGTTCGTTTGTTCAAAATCTTAAATCTCTGAAAGTTCTCCACCGATTTTTTTGAAATTTTGCACAACGTTGCATTTGAATACGCGCGTGTTTTTGTATCGTTTTAAACTGTCGATAACATGCTTAAATTTCAGTTAATATTCTTGGCCTACTACAGTGTTATCTGTTGGACGTAAAAGCAACACGCGCTATACTAATGGTACTTCCACACCTAGAGTTAACAAGTTAACTCTCATATACCTTTTGCGCGATTTTACTAGGTATTCCATCCTCTTTGCGCGCAAAAGAACTGTTTCCATAGTACGACAGTGAACATGTTAGCACCATAAACATTATTCATGCCGAACAGCGTGCTTTTTGACAGCTATTGTCTGACAACGGCGTTACACATACCCCTTTTCGCAGTTCTTGTCAAGTTCCGAATTAATTGGAAAACGATCGACACTGGGATGTATGTATTAATGACATTTCAATTACGTCATGTCTAAATCAAATTCGTCCATTGTTTGCAATCGTATTGATCGCTTGCTCTTCTTCATCTACAACAGAGTTATGGGAGAAATATAAATCGCACATGGCTGAAGATATTGTCCGCCGAATACGAAAAGAAAATTCAAATACGAATATGGATTTCATAGCAGAAATATACAGCCGAGCGTTGATAATGATTGGAGATCTGCGCTTAGGAATCGTGAATAAAGGTTTCAATCAATTAGGAATGTTATCGCCGAATGTATTTTATACTGCTTCGTTCAATACTTTAAGCCCCACGTTTCCATATATGGAGACATGGGGCTTTAAGTGTTAATGTAGAATTGCGTTATAAGTAAAATTATTGCACGGGCGATCTTTTATCGTATGCGTAATATCAAATATTCCGAAGCTAACGCTTGAGCTAAAAGCCATTTACGGTCAAATAATGCAAATTGTCAATAATGGGGTTGAAGAAATTTTCGTAAATGCGTTATTAATGACGCCGTCATTTTTGCGAAAAGAGGACTTTGAAAAAAAAATTATAAAAAATGCTGAAAAATCGTGTGAAATATGTACTTAAAGTTATAAGACAAACTGTTATGCAAACAACTTTTAAGGAATGACGCAGTTAATTGAAATTTACTCTTCTATAAGTATTATAGAAGAACCATCATCTAAGGGCCGAGAAGACGCCTTTGGCAAAGTCTTAAGGATAGATTTAATTTACGCGTGTGTGTGCAATATACACAGTTATCTATAACAAAAATGTAGAAATAGGTAATCGTAACGTTCCTCGCAGTTCCCTGCATTTCTTCACAGTTTGTGGTTCTTGTATTCATGAATGTTATTTTTTTACTTTTATTATTAATATTGTTGTTATTATTATTATTATTATTATTATTACTATTTCAGATACTAAGAAGGAGGTAGTATACGAGAGTTGTAATGAAGATGATCTGGATGAAAAAGATAAAATGGAAGAAAAAATTGAAAATAAAAGACTAGAAGCTGATTTGTCGGCAAATAAAAATGTACATAAGAAAGTGCAGCAAGAAGTAAAACAAAAAACTAAGCAATCATCAATTATGGCATTTCTGGGTAAACCGAAAAATAAATAAATGTAATCTTTGTCGATACGCATAATTCAGTATTTTTTTATTAAGTAATTTGCGATGTCGAAAACTGTTGATACCATTTTTTTATCATTATGAATGTAATCGCGATCATCATTCTGTATGGTATAGTTTTAATTGATGGGTGCGCTCTTGAAGATAATAATTATGTTTGCACTACAATATGTATTATAATGTGCTGCGTGAAATTTCAAAATTTATTAAAGTTTGCAAATTAGATCTGATAAATTTTCAAATGAAATTTGTTCATCACTGAGAAAGTATAATTGAAATTAAATTTTTTTCCACGTTAATGTAAATAAATTTTTAAGTGTATAACGCGACTATCGTATATATTAACGTAAAAAATAAAAAATGCATATATGTTCAAAATAAATAATTGAATTAATAGTCACGTTTATGGCAATGGCGAAACATCATGTATATCATTATATGTGCGCGGGTCGATAGTCGTGCACACTTGGAGCTATCAAGTTCAAATTTATTCTTGCGTATACTCACGTTGCATATAGAATTGCCATGAATTACCATCTGTATCTGTACAACTAAAATGTACAAATAGGTAGTCATGATGCATTGAGTTGAACGGTACAACCTCGGAAAGGTTTTACTCTATCACTTTGTTTTCGATCTACTTACTGATTATTTGTAAAATATATTCTAACTAGAAAAATTAAACCATTAAATAGAAATGATGAATCTTTTATATCGGTGCTACATTTGCGGTAAACGTTGCTTAATCAGATGAGTTCGGCGATGTTAGCCTTTGTATCAGTGAGTGCAGGTGTTAATTTGTAACGGCGATATGGTTGACATAAATTTTATGCCCTTTTCGAAAATTAATTAGAAATTTTAAATTTAATTTATTCGTCGAGAGAATTATGTTCCCTTTAAATGTACCAGCTCTCCATATTTCGATATGGTTAGTTAGAATAATGTAGAAAAATCTGTAATTGTTATGCTGAGCGGTTATGCGTAAAAATGTATTAAGACGCGAATCAACATTTCTAGATAGTCAAACTGAGAAATTTGGTTGACGATTTTTTCAGAAATTAAATTACAGACACAATTAAGAATTATTCGCTATTTCTGATGTATCGAATATCACGGCAATGTTATCTACTAGATTTATACTGGCGTGAAATGAAAATATTCGATAAGCATTGATTATTTCTTTATATTAAGAATTATTATATAATTTATATGTCACTGTTGAAAAATTACACACGGTTTTGTATAAAAACAAATTATTTTTCACTTAACTCGATTTAGTTTTATCGCAGGAATTGATACATGTAAAATACGAAGTACTCGTATTTGTAATATGTGAATCTATTTTCGTTCTGTAAATTACGCGCGTGAATTTTTTTTTTTTTTTTTTTGGTGTTTAAAATTTAAAAACGGCAAACGTTTACGACGAAAAATCAACAAAATAAATATGCCGTTTAAAATTAAAACAATGAATCTATTTATTTGATTTGTTTTCTTACAAGGAAAGTGCGTGAATTATCAATCGCAGATTTTGATATGTTGTAAAGAATTTAAAAATATTAGACACCTATTTTTTTTATCATCCCATATGTAGTTTAAAGGGGTGAAAACTACCCCTAAAATAGAAATTCAAAATATCGTCAGTCTAAAATGAAGAGACAACGAAGTAAAAAAGATAGTTTTTTGAACGGATTAAAAAATGGGCTATTTAGAGAAATTCGCTCGTTTAAACTATAATAATATTTTCGGTAAAAACAAAACTACGGAATGAACACGAATGTTAAGAAAGGAAGTGGAAGAGTGACCGTCATGACAAGGCGCGAGTGCACCGCTACCGAAGGTCATGACAGCGCATGATCGCGCCGATACGGGGTTGTTTTATTTAAAACTGTTTCTCGGAAACTTATTTTTGGATGACAGGGGTCCCTTTTAAATACAGGTCACGTATATCTTTGATAAATTTTTTGTGCAGGTTAAATATATGACATATCAGTTGAAATATTTGTAAAAAGTAAAGGATTAAAAGAAAAAAATTTACAATAAAAATCGATGTAACTACAATGAAACAAAAAATTCGACATGATGCCATTTACTAAAAATTAACTTTATTCAATGAATGAAATATGATTTTTGTAGAACACACCGATTGCATTTTCAAACACTTTTATAGAAATAAATTTTCAACAGTGTGAACACGGTAATAATAACTTATAAAAACGTTTTCTATTAAAATCTTAATAATTCTAAATAAATGAATAAGACTCCAATGGTTTACTGTCAAAAATTTCAAAATATCTTTAACATTGCAATGCTTCGGTTATGTATAATAACTCTTTTCAAGCAAAATTGTTGTAAGCTGTGCGATTCGAAAATATAGTCTTATTATAAAAACTTTCCAAAATTATATAAAAAATCGCGAACACAGAAACTTTTGAAAAATCCTAAAATTAAACTGATTTGGGTCTCGCAGCGTTGACAGAAAAACTGCGGTGATAGCATCCGCTGAATAGTACCATGCGGCACAACAATGTCGGGTTTCGTAGCGTCTGCATAAAATCTTACGAGGTCTGGCATAATACATTATAAAACTGCAAAATTTTTATATTTTATTTTTAAATTTAGCTTAACCCATATTGTGAACCACAATATGGGTTAAGCTAAATTTAAAAATAAAATATAAAAATTTTGCAGTTTTATAATGTATTATGCCAGACCTCGTAAGATTTTATGCAGACGCTACGAAACCCGACATTGTTACGATTCACATGAATAATTACATTAGAAAAAAAAACGTAATTTTGTTATTCTAGCACTTTAAATAATCCCGAGTGGTCCTCTCGATCAACAATCTGGGCAGCAATATATTTTTACATATTGAAAAGTTTTGATCAGGTTAAAAATTAAAAAAACTACCGATAAATCGAGTAACAAGTTCGAAGTAATAAAAGCAGGGACGTAGTAGCGTCAATGGAAGCGATGGAAGCGCCGATTCTTCTAACAAATTAGTACAAAATTGTTTTTTAGTATTTGCGAAAAGAATACGAGCCTGAGAGAGAAAGTGAAGTAACTTGCTGAATTTAAGCGCCAAAATTAAAAATTACTAGAAAAAAAGGAGCGCTAGATGAAAGAGCATCTGCAAGAGCGAGTGTCCAAAATAACGCTTACTATTTCACGTTACTACTGCCTAGAGTTGTCTCTGAACAATCTGTTGCGTATCGATGAAAGAAAAAGATTGTGCACGCATATTCAATTTGGAAGCGTCAAGTTGTGTCGCTTCAAGATCACATCATTTTCGCGAATTTTTATCCGTGCGATTCCAGAGTAACACGTATCGCGAACGGTAAAAAAAAGAACGCGCGCGCATGTTCAGTCTGGAAGTGCTGAGTCAAATCGCTTTACAGTCTCAACAGCGCGATTTTTTTGCATGTCAGTGCGTGTGAGTACGAGCATAGGGTAGTGCGGTATTTGTAGTACATTTTCTTCTTTGGATCGTTTTTTATATGCTGCCGTTTACTAACAGCAGAACTGGAAGTAATGATCGGTAGCGCATTTCAGTCCGTAATATCACTTTACGGTGGAAGCTATATCGGCTTGTTTATCTTATTTTCGCAACTGCAAATGTACCAGCCAGTTCAAATGCAAACACTTTCGAAATTGAGGCTACATGCAATTGTATTATTAAAAAATGTCTACTGATTAGTTTTAGTTCATTAAGTTTTTAAGAAAAAATTAATATTATTCAAAATGATAACCTAACGTCTAGTTTAGAAAATTCGATTACAAAATCAAAAGATATGTAAAATATTCTCTTCCATAATTTATCAAATTTCTCTATGTATGTAAAATATTTAACCGTCATTTTCAAACAAATTTATGCGCAACAATGCCATGGTTATGCGGTTGTGAGAAGATAAAAAATTGTTCTGTTAAGCTTGCCTTTTATTTAAGCAAGTAAAAAAATGTATGGAATACAAATGGCTTTGGCTTGATTCAGTTTTTGGGGAAGACAGAAAGCTGTCATGAAAAAGGATATTTTAAACATTATCGATGTTACGCAAACAAATATGTCTAATAGTAATAGAATTTTTAAATCCCTTAAATACAAAAACATTTTTAAATTTTCAATAAAATTTTCTGCAAGAAGACTTTTTAAATTTAAAACAGAATTACGGGAACTTTTTCGATCTTGCAAGTTTGAAAGGTGCACTTTCAAGATTCTAACAAATATAAAGGCACTGCGGTGCATCTTATACTTGACCGCTTCAGATTTAACAGATGTTTTTCCAGAAGTGTGTACAAGCTTTCTCATTTAATAACCCCGGCAACTACTTTAAATGTAGAAAAATCGTTCTCAGCAGTGAAACGAATAAAAACGTATTTAAGAAATACACATGAGTGGATTATCTTCATTAGCTTTTTTGGGATTGAAAAAAAAAATTATTATCAAACACATTAGGAGAAACGACCATCTTTTCATGATGACGTAATAGACACTTTCGCAAACAAATTAACTTACAAAAAAAGTGAGACATTTCGTTCCTCTAAATTAATTTTTAATTTTGCTCTGTATTTAACCGAATTTTACGAATGCTTAGTTTATGTAAAAAAAATATTTCATTGCGGCGCTTCCTCAGTTCCGAAATTCACGCTACGCCAGTGAATAAAAGTAAATAAATGTTTAGATGCATTTTAAAGCATTTTCTAACAGGTACCATTAAGCGTTCTCCGCTGAATCCCAATACTATTTGAATTACACGGGTTCGAGATTTGTTTGGTTCCGGACCCTAGTCACTCCCAACTATATACTTAATCTGAAACTGAATTGAGTACCAGAGAAATTTGGGAAGGTAACGGCGACCGAGAGAGAAAGAAACTGACTTCAGTTTTTTTGTTCAGATTCATTGGATCCTTAAGTACATTGTAAACCTTAACTTCATAACCTCCGACACGCTGCCAATGGTACATGAAACTCACTTTACTTGTAATAAGATCGAACAAAAATCAGTTTCCTTAATTTAATAACATAGCGGTGTTCTGCTAAGAGTCTAAAAGTCTACAACTTCCTCCCTTTTATATTTTTGCGTCTACTTTCAATTATTTTGATTTTCAGAAAGAAAAAAGAGAAAGACCCTTTCTGCTTAAAAGAATAATTATTCGTAAATTAAAAGGAATAACTGATTTGGTAGAAGACAATTTATTTAAACGTGAAATACACTAAAACCGTTTGTTGGTTATTCTCGAAAAACATTAAGTAGGAAGGAAACTGAAATAGATGTGTTCGAGAAGAGTGACGTAAAGAAATTGAACATAACGCTTCAGACTTTAAAAAACCATAAAAACTCGAATTAACGTCTAAGCAGAATCGAAAATGGCGTAGTAATGGCGTAATGATTTAGATTGTTTTTCTTTGCGCTGTTATAAGCAATATTTGCGCGTAATTTCCTGATCAGAGACCTTAGTTTTGTTGTTGCTTTTGTTGGTTCTTCAACCGTCTGTTTTCCAACTAGTCCATGATGTTTTCTGCGCCCTCTTTTACCTCCGATCTCTCCCAGTATAATTATTTTTAATAATTAATTTTAATAATTCTTCCTCTGATAAATGTTCGATATATATATATATATATATATATATATATATATACGGTATTTTCTTATTTTAATTATAGTGAATGTATTTTCCTTTTGATTTCTTTACAGTACTTCATTCTTCATTTTTCGTATCTATAATATTTTCATACTTCTATGCAGCTACATTAGCTACACTTTGCGCGATTCGAAATTTTTGTTGTGTCTGTTTCTAAATGAGATGGTCTTACAAAATTTTGTTTAATATTTAATTTTAATGAGCGGATTTTCAAAAGTTTGTCTGGCCGATTTGGCTTCAGCATTTGAATTTAAATCTTCCGTAACATAGTGCGAGTAGATAGTAGGTATTTGAATTCTTTCGCATTGAAATTTTTATATTGGCTAACTGATGTTGTTTCCTGCTTATTATCGCGAATTTTATTTTCATGAATTTCTATATCCTATGTAATTGTATTAACATTTCTATCGATTGTGTTAAGTGCTGAGAACAGTACACGCGGGAATATTCCAGATGCTAAGGCATCGGGATTTACCGACACTAAACGATTATCTCCCGATCGCCCTTCGGGAAGAACAGATTTTAAAAATGCAAAAGCCCAATAATCGTGGCGAGTCATTCCCTCCTCTGAAGGAGCTCGCATGGTGTAAGAATAAGATACATTATATTATAGTAATAAGAAACCCCCTGACGTTGAGCGCGCTGTAGGTATTGTAAGAAACCGGGACATACTATCGACAATTGTCGGAACGCAGGCAGGAATTATTTTAAACTACAAATCTTAATAATGCTATTCATGCCACTTTTTGTTCTAAGCAATCTGTAACAAATAATTTTAACTTTATAGTCGATACTGGCTCAGACATTTCAATTATTAAGAAAGAGAGACTAAAGAAAGGCACGATCTACTATGATAACATTCGAATTAAAATGAATGGAATTTGTGCCCGTTCCTCGATAGAAACCTTTGGCTACACATTCTTGGATCTTGACGGGATCCGTAACGTAAAATGTCATATAATAAACGACGCTATCAACATCCCTTGCGATGGGCTGTTGGGCATCGATTTTTTGAAGGCTTATAATGCCGAAATTAATTTCTCTCAATCGATTATGCGAGTAAATAACGCGAGTATATACGTTAACTCAGAAAGGAAAACCTTTTGACAATAACTGTGATATCATAAAATTAGCACTCCGTTCCGAGACAGTCATCGAGGTCCCCGTTTCGAACCCCAGCATAGCTGAGGGAATAATAGGTAAATCGTCTGGCAAAGTACATGCTCTGGTAACCCGTAACGTAACATTAAAACCGACGAATAACGATAACAATAGACAGCGTAACAGTGAAAGTAACGTAACGTATAATAAATTTCTAAAATTCTTCAAAAAACAGTGTCAGCCGGTTTATTTAGAAGAGATTAACTGTAGATTGTTTGATAAAAATCCGACCGTTGTATTTTCTTGTAAAAACGATGACAAGGTAAATAATTTTACGAATGAAAGTTGGATTCGTAGTAGCGTAAATAATACGGAGGTCGGCTGTATTGAGAGCATTGAGCGAAATAATACAATTATTTACCTCTGCTGTTTCAAGGTAAACGGTTTCGATAATGTAGACTACGGCGCGCTATTGTTAACGTATTATTGCTAACGCTACCAAATATTTTGTTAAAGTTTAATGAAAAACACGTTTTTATAAATAACATTCCGGATACGCACACCCTCGTTGATTATGAAAAATTTAAAGCTCTTATCTATTACATTTTTAAGGACTTAAACGTTAACCCTGTTATTATTGGAAATGAAAAAACGGAGTCAAAATCTCCGGGGGAAATAAGCAAGGTTTTGCACGGGGCTCATAGTTTCGCCGCCAGCGGACGTTCCGGGTTTTTTCGTACTTACGCCAAGATTCGCAATCAGTATTACTGGAACAACATAAAAAGCGATATTCGTAAATTCATAAAAAAATGTCATTCGTCCAAGTTAATAAAACAAATTATAAGCCCTATATCCCAAGCTCGCTCACAACGGATCCGGAATTCCGTTATACGTATGACGACTATTTTAACAACCTCAAGCTAAGGTTAAATAGTAGACATAAAATAGCTCGCGACGAAAACGTTATGGCGTCTAAATCTCGAACTAAAAATTATTACGATAAGAAAATTAACGCTTGCGAATTTAATAAGTTAACTCCTAATCTTAAAAGTCCGTATAAAATTATTAAAGTGATAGGTCCAAACGTAGTATTATTACTAATCGGTAGGAGGCACGTAAAATTTAATACCAGTTTGATTAAACCGTATTTTTCACGTGATGATGATTGTCCAGCGGTCTAACTCCTGCCTATCTTTCGTCATTGTATCCTTTCTCCTAGTCTACTAGCGGTCACCTCGCCCTATCATAGCTTTGTTCTCTCTTATCGCATCCACTAATATTTCCTTTACCGGACAAAAATTACTTGTGTTAATCCGTTTCTCTGCCTAGGTCAATGACCTTTGTCATCACATTAAAGATAATTTACATTCCTTAAATTGTCATCAAACTTTAAAATAGTTAAATTGAAAGATCAACTCCAGACGATCCAACATTTGTGTAGTCACATGATCCACAAGCGCGGTAACTTCAATGGAGGATCACACAGTCTTAAATGACTGTTCGGTACGCTGAGTTCTGACGATGGCGAATTTTATTCAGAGTTCATTCGTAAAGTAACAAATAATGATTATAAATTAAATGAATTAATGAAGGAACAAGTTCAGGTCACCAGGAAAACCATTAAAATGTTCAATGAATCTGCCGCAAGCCTAGCTAAAGTCGTTTACAATCTAAGCGACCAGGTCGAATCCTCGCTATACGTTCAGTCGGTTAACGAATGTATTAATTTAATGTTAGAATTAGGGAATGAATTAACATTTGAATACGACTCCAATGTTAATCCGATCTTACATATTTAGTAAAAATAACGTATTGCACTCCGAAGTAATTAATCCTAAGGATTTACGTTTGACTAATCTGCCAAAGGGTAAAAGATTCTCTATTAATCTCGATCCGCTTCACGTATTTAAATATTACGAAATTTATACAATCAATGCGGTATTTTATGATAAATTAATAATTTATAAGATCCTGGTAAATAAAGTAGAGTTTTTCCTTTTCCATATCATTCCCTATCCCGTTTCCTTAAGTAATATATTTTCTCCCCTGTTCCATTGTATACGACCGAAGTATAAATACACCTATTGATCGATCGCTTGCCTACGGAGTATATCGTTTACCAGGATCTCAGCGGCTGTGTCACCGTAGGCTTCGGGGACGGAGATATTATACATTTGTGCAAAAGTCAGGACATCCGAAAAGTCAACAAAGCGATGCCCCGCGAAGCTGTCCTGTACTTGTCCCGAACTACCAGTGTTCCCGGTGATTGTGAGGTTGCCTCCATTCCGCTCAAGAACAATATGTTCCAGAAACTTTTCGATAACCGATGGCTATTCGTCGTTCCCGATCTCACCATACTCACTGTTTATTGTGATTCGAACCCAGCCCTTCAGGAATTTCGTCTCAGAGGCGCCGGAATAATATCTCTAGCTGATGACTGCCACGCCTCCGAGCTATCGATTTCTTTGGACGGACTCTCCAGCGCAAACGCTAACTTTAATCACGTTATCCCTACGATAGATCTCGACATCTTAGAACGCTGCCCGGGAGCCAAGATCGTACGAAAAATCAATTTGACCGAATCAAAAAATAAAGCTACCTTTGACAACTTTTAGATTCAGTTGACGCGGAGTTTGCTTCAATTCTGCGCACGCTGAACACAAACTATTCGGAGGAGTTCCAAATCAACGCCTTCAACTTTAGCCAAACTCTCATCGTTGCGGTCGTCGTTTCCATTATCGCGATTCTTTTGTTCCTAAAGTGGAATGCCTGTTGGAATAGATGTTGTCTGCCGTCAACTAGGAACCCACCTGCACCTTCTTCAGGTCCTAACACCGAATCAATGACATCGAATAGATCAGCCTCCTTAGATCATCACACGACGGGTGTAACCATCAGCAATAAAATTAATCGCGTGTCAGCGAATTAACGCGTTTTCACTTTTTGTATATTGTACCTGTTGTTAATTGTTTTGTTTCACTTTTACTACTAACTTTCGTTCTTTTTTTTCTTTTCCCTTTCTTTTTTTTTTTTATATAGGGAAACGAGAGTGTTGTGCTCCAAACTTCCGTTGATGTCGCAATGCTAACATCGTCGTTTATAATTTCGACAATTGCTGTTCTCGCGCTTCGCTAAGATATTATTTGCTGACACTCCGCAATAATCGCCGTGTTGGAACCAAAATCCCGTTTTATGTCGCAACGTTAAACATCGCTGTTCAACATTTCGCCGGTATACGCGATTCAGTAATTTCGATTCGCCGACGTCGTTAATTTATAAGCCTTCTATTTTATTCACGCTTTTGTTACGAATGACGCAACTCTAAGCAGGTTGTCATTCGACAACGCCGGTATATATATATATAGATTTTTTAGTTCCGGGATTCAGGGTAAACTTCTGCGAGAATTAAGTTTCCGAGTAAATCGATTGCCACCTTTTTACGTAAACGAACGCGATATCATGCTGATTCGTTTTTTCGTTTATTACCGTCGGACAATTCGGTATTCCCGCTGCATACGAGAATACAACATTTCATTCCTATCTCCGTACGTAATTCTCTGGCTTCAGTTCTTTTTTGCTTTCCATCATCGAGTCCGCTGATGTACCCGAGAAAAAAATAATATTATATATATGTTTTTCCCGATTTATTGTATTACAAACTAGCCACCTAGGCCATTTAGCAATATCTTTAACTAGGGAAATATTGAGCATGAAGGGAGAAGTATACACCTACCCAATAGTCTTTACCTTAAACAAGGTCATGAGGTTTCTTACGCTTTAGCCGCCTTCTATCACTAACAGTATGTAGCAGACCAGCAGCAAGTTAGTTCGTTATATATTACGCTGCGACTGTTTTTTTATGCTTTTATGATAACGTACGTTTTCGTTAGTCGAATATACGAATTTTCCTTTTTCATATTAGATAATAATCTTTATCTTTCGCGAGAGTGTGTGAGTTTATCTAGGGCGCACTGCTACAGAGACGTAAACAATATTACGGCGGGTACATCGCCTGATGCAGCAATGGACTTATCAGGCCCTTAACGACAACTTCCTATACCAGCTTTACCAACATCAGAACATATATTGCAATCATCATCATCGATATCAATGTCGGCGCTACTATCAGAAGTAACCACCTTCACACGTAACTGAAATTGATTCGGCGTTCGTGAAGTTAGAGCAAGACGGAACTAGGGAAAAAGTTAAAGGCTGTTTAGGAATAACGAAACGGTAGACTTTTTAGTACTAGCCTTGAATTTGGTAAGATTGGAATAGTACGAACAGAGAGGATTTGGAGATTTCGAATTAAAACAGTGCTTTTCAGACGAAATCCTGACATAAGAGGAAGATGAACTGCTAGAATAGTGTTTCGTCTCCGCTTCAAAGTAGCAGATGAATTAGGTAAAATAGGAAGATTGGCAGGCTTCGAAATATCAGCAATGGCGGTAAAGGCGCGGGAAACTATCATGTTCTCGTTAATATTTTCGGCCTCTGAGTAAAAAAACGTTCATCTGATGACTCACGATTCTATAAATTTCGATTTGATCTTTAAAGTCTCGACGATAAGGTCTGGTTTATCGCTAAACGTAAGTGGAAGGACCGTTTGAAGTTCTACGAAGGAGTGACAACCGGCGCTTAGGGAAAAAAGTATATTTTTGCTACGTCATTAAGGGCTAAAGTGGTCAAAACAGAGACAGTTATGACAGAGTTTGGGTTTACGGATCATTGGTTCCATTTTAACTCGGTAGGAATCATAAAAATGAATAAAGGGTGGGAGAGTAGAGCTCATAAATTTTATCATCTTGATAACGGCGGGAATGGGAATGTTTAGAACTGTCAGTTTTATACGTTTATGCAGTTGACGAATATTAGAGATCGGAATAGAATAAAAAGTTCGGATAAAATTTTTCGACGGTAGTAAAATAAACTGCAATATTACTACGGACTTTGCGAAATTCGAATAAGAAAGATCGCAAAATAATTGATCAAACATACGGAGTTCTTTATGGACGTTATCGGAGCAAAAATTTATTAGCGGCTGCCGTTGATGTAAAATTTAAGTTTTTACTGGAGCGAGGGAAACAGATACCGCTGATTTTATTTTTTACGAAATTTTCTAATTGATGCCATCGGATGAAGATAGACAATTTTTTTTGTTTTTTTTTTTTTTTTTTTTATATTCTCCAATAAGACAATTTTCCAAACATCATCATCACTGAGTCGCAAACTTTCGTGGAGATATCGTGAATCTCTCGTGGAAATATGTGATTATGGTCTGTCCGTCTGATGCATAAGTCGTCGCCACTGATCTTTGTTGTAGACCAGTCGAACTTTCCTACAGCTGCCCGGATCATGTCTGACCATCAGCTTAGAGTGCGACCACGTTTTCTTTTCCCTTCTACTTTTCCTTCCAGAATTCTCGTCTACAATAATCCATTTGCTCCTATCACATGACTAAAGAGTATTTCACTATTCTATTCTGATTACTTCTGACACGATAATCTTCTTTTCGTTACGTCTATTTCTTATAACACCGAGCTCTTTGTTTTTTCCCCGTCCACAGGATTCGTAGCATTCATCTCTAACAGAACATTTTTAATGAATCTACCTTTTGTTGATCGGATTTACGTAGAGTCCATGTTTCTGCGCTGTAGAGAAATACTGAGAAAACCAAACTATTCACTAGTTTTATGTTTACTTCCTTCGATACCGCGGGATCTTATGGCTGAAGCCACCGGATGAAGACAGACATTTTCTTTTTTTTTTTTTTTTTTTTATATATTCTTCACTAAGACAATTTTCCCAACATAGAGCTTGGGAAAAGTGACGTTAGTAAGGCTAGGTTTATTAAGTGTATGTCTGAAGAGTTAGTTTTCGAAATATTATTAGAGATAACAGAAATAGGACATATTAGTATGCTCCATTAAAACATTATCGCTTTTCAAAGTAGATAAATTGGATGAGGACTGAAAAGATAATTTTTGAACAGTTTTATTTGTTTTGTAGAGCGGTTTTAATCAGCGACGCTTCTAGTGACAGTACGGAGCGGATTAAGTGGAAGGTTTACCTGCCTCGTTAGACGAATGTGGTATTAATTTAAACCGGCGATAAATTCAGAAATTAGATAACTGCGACAAGAACGAAACGAACGAAATAAAATAAAACAATAGAAATAAAATTTAAAAGAAGTTAATGCAGACAAATTAAACGATCTTGTCGATCTCTTCAACGGATAATTGAACACACAACGCGAGTAAGCTTTATTACACGAGATAACTCTATTATCTGCGATCGAAATGAAGACAAAAAGGTTTATACAGAAAGGTATTTTTCAGTATCTAGGATATCTATCGATTCTTGCGTTGAAAACTTTCATTCGACTCATTAACAAGAAAAAGAGCAAATATCCGCGATTGCCCGATTTTTCTGTTATCCGTTTCTCATCATCATCCCCGTTTTAGAAAGTATCTGTGTGCAGTTATCATTTCTTAATTGCACCGGGACAATTAACTGCATCATTGTCGAACGTTTTATAAATTGTGCTCTCCAAACGAAGACCCGATATCAAATCTTTTAAAGCTCGATGCTTATGCCCCTATCTCGGCGTGACTAGATTTATTGACAATTTCAACCGAATACCAAACTATATTTTATCGAGAGGAATGGAAAATTAAATAAGGATTATTAATTATTACACGGACAACTTTTTAGAATCAGATTCATGTCGGAATCTTCTGTTCTTTTTTTTTTTTTCAAGTTCCGCTTTTTGTGGAAAGTCGAAAGAAATCCTATCCTTATCATTATCGGTTCAAACGAGAAACCACATGGGGAGGGGGGGGTCTCTCTCGTCGAGTAGGAAGTAATCTTCTGCGATGTTGATAAAAAACTTACAGTTGTTACTCCGTTCTAATCTGATGGTTTCCTAATGAGCAAAGCGTTACTTTTTAAATTTTCGCATGCCGACAGTAAAGTTTTCTTTAAAATCGGCGGCCATGTTTTCTACACGTATTGTACGGTTGCTACGTGAAAAAAAGAAAAACCGTTGCAATTTTCCGATTAATCTGTGACCGGATCAAAAATTTTAAAATTATTTCAATATTAATTCCATCAGGCGAGTATAATTAAAAATTGAGGGCTCTCGGATAATGTTTGGAAATCCCTTTGCTCGCTTCGTCGCGCCTTAGCAAGCTGACTGTTACGTGAAATCGTGCGGTAACTCATCACAATCAAAAGCAGTCGGAAATGAAAGCTGGAATTCGAGAGGTTCACAGTACCACCCATATTGGATCGGGGACACTCGAATTGCGTACCAACACTGAACACAGTGATAAGAGTCGGATTCGAATTGCGTACCGACCCGAAATGGCGGGCCCGCTGAGAACTCGAATTGCGCACCGCTTTAAAAAAAAATACTTTTATTTTGTAAAATCGACGAAGGAATTAAAAAATCAGTAAAAGTGTCGCTCTTTCAGTGACTTTCAAAATGTCTTATCATATCTCGATGGGGGGGGGGGGGACGTTTGCTATTTGGAATAACACATTTCGGTTTGTTTAGAAAAAACCTGCTTAAAGGTTTGCGAAAAATAGGCCATCATCCCGTTAGCAGTACGGCTCTTATTCTAAATATTTTTAACAATCTCGTAACGTACACATATTTAAAGAAATGTTGCATAAAATAGAATAATTTTTTGCGCGAATATTATATAAAATAATGTAAATTACAATAATTTCTAACTGAATATTTTTCAGTGCGCGGCATGTTTTATTTCACAAAGCTTCACATTAATATAAAATACAAATATGATGACCGTATGAAATTTTCGAGTTCGACCAATTAGAGGCATATCTATTATTATAATAACAGAAAGATAAAAGATCATAAATGTAAATAGACGGTTAGAGATGTATGATAAGTTACTGAAGGTTGTGAGCTAACTAGCAAATTGCAAAAGCCAGAATGAATTTTTAATGATTATAAATGAGAACGTAAATATGTATCACAGTTATTTATCAAAAGTAGTATATAATATTTGTTTCGTAAACAAAAAATAAAACTGGAAGTTTAATCAATTATGTAGTATATATTTTTAAAATTAACCTGGCGTATTCTGAAATATTTTTTAATAAACGGTCGTCATTATAGAGGAAATATTTTTAATAGATAAATCGGTGTTATTGTTTTTCGTTGGCGGATTAACAATTTATTTTTTAAATACGATGCGTAAACATGTTGCAAGCCATCGGAACATATTTAAATGTTACACGATAAAGCGGCCATCAGTTTTGGTGGAGTCCAACAAATATCATGGTCCCGGTGTCGTTTTCGTTCGTTTTTTTATATTTTATACCGGCAAACTTCCGGTGCGCAATTCGAGTGTTTAGATTACTAAAACTTTTTAAACCGTCGGCCAAGTAAACAACGGTGCCCAATTCCAGAGTCGCCATTGGATCAACTAATATGTCATTTATTTTCTGTAAGATTAATCTTTTCCGTCAACAATTCTTTAGAAAGTAAGATTAACTGTCAAAAACGACTAAACCAGATTTTCAGATATCTCAGTGTACATCATGAGAGAAACACGCTGAATAAGCGAACAAAGAAGATAAGCCAGATAGCGTGCCCTTTAGATTAGGCAGTGGGGTATTTCGTTCGGGTAGAACCGTGTTCGAATCTCGCTGTGTAACTTCGTAAAATTCCACTTGCGCTGCATTAATGCCCATAGTTGGCGCGCCAAAAGTAAATAAATAAATACGGGAACAAAAAACAACAATATATAGAACATTATATTTTAAGAAGAATTTTATTAAAATTACTTTTATTTCGTTCTTTTTTTTTAATTTACATCTATAATTCACGAATTATAGAAATTACAGTGGTACTGTTTTATTACTGTAATGTACAATTTACAAAATTACTTTTTTATAACGATCTATCCACCTTTTTTTTTCATACAGATGTTGTTGTTGTTGTTAGCTTTCTCGCTTTTTTTAGGTATTACATTTTTCCGCGCAGACGATGACTTGCTATACAATGTATGCAGAGTCATCATTTTTGAAGTCACTGAGAAGAAAAAAATAAAAACTGAAGGAAATTCTTGTCAACGCTATAATTATTTAAAGATCAGATAATTTACGGTTATGACGGTAACCGATGTAAGTTAAATTGGAAATTTTGCGCAAATTTATAGTTAAATATCGACATATTCTGGCCACCATGTCCTATAATAGTGGTAAAAATGTTACATTCGAAGAAAATATTTCTACCAAGTTCCTAGAAAACCGGTAGGTAACTGGCAACGTAACTACTTTTTTAGCAACAGCGAGAACACTCCCTATTAAAGGATGGCGTAATAGTTCGATATTGATGCGGACAACTTATTGTAAAAGATGAAAAAATTTGGTCAAGGACGAGAAACCGCGATTGAAATAATTCCGCATAACGTGTTAAACACGGATCTTCGAATAAGCGAACGAATCAGACAAACGATAAAATTCTTCGCACAGGTTACTCTACACACATCGTCTTAACACTGGCATTTCTTTCTATCGATAATTCCAAATATGCCGTCTATATAGATCGGTTGACTTGCACGTTATCTTCATTAGCTTTTTCATCGTAAATAATTTCATCGCAGATACAAAAAAAAAAAAAACATAGCTGAAAACGGTTAAATTTTCCAACAAAAACTGATAATAGTCGTAGTTTAGAAATTATAAGCGCCCGTACTTAAACGTGATCTTATCAATTATTTACACGAAAAATATAACTAGAAATGTGTACTACCAGGAATCTAACGCATTTTTCGCGGATCTCTCCTTGATGATCGCTTTCGTATAAAACGTCTTTTTGTTAATTTATCCATCCTTCATTCCAATTTTCAAAACTAGCCTTTTCCTCCTCCCCAAAAGCAATATTCTTTTCACGTCTCTAAACGTCTTGTTTTTATCCGGCATTTTTTCAAATATTAACAGCTTATTTTTATTTTTCGCTTTTCTTACAACCGCCGAATCTGTGTTATTTTTTTCTTTTCTTTACACGTGTTACTGCTCATTTTAAGAATAGATTTCAATTTTTTCGAATTGGGAAATAGGTTCCACGAAGAAAAATGGATTTTCTCTGTAACTGGAAACGGAAAAGGAGCGTGTGATGGCAACGGTGGATTATTACATTGCGCTACATTCCATGACTCGTCATCGTCACCGAATGAATGTATTAGAAATTCTGAAGATTTTGTGAAACATGTAAATTTTGGAAATACTGCATTAGTTGCTGAACAATTCAGTGAATACTTTTTATATGTTCGGTGGAACATCATAGACACGAGTGTCACATTCAGTTATTGAATTCGAATTTTGATAATTATATTTATTCTTCCTTTTTTATTCCGCCAGCAAATAAATACCAAAAATAGAAGCAATAATCAATGATCTAAAAGTTTATAAGGCACCTGGATGGGATGAAATTATGGTTCAAGATATTAAACAAAACTTAAATATTTTTTTTCCTATTTTGACTAACATGGTTAACTATTCTATAAAGGAAGCTATGACTCCTGATGGGATTAAACGAGGTATATTGTTAGAGCAATATATAAAAAAGGCACGAAAAATCAGATTGAAAACTACCGTCCAATAACAATAACACAGTTAAGAAATTATTTGGAAAAAAACAATCTACTCTATGAAAACCAACACGGTTTTAGAGAAAAAAGATCCACGATAACATTATTGAGAACAATTGTAAATAGGATAAATACCGGACTGTCAATGAGGAACCAATTTTTAATTTCATTTATCCAAAGCGTTTGATTTAGTTGATCATGAATTACTTGATCAAGGACTTAGAAAATCTAGGCATTAAAAAAAATCAATTTAAGTGGTTTAAGAATTATATAACAAATAGGAAAAGCATGGTCAAAATTGCAGGGAATATAAGTAATGAAAAAAATATTCAATATGGAGTAGGTCTACCATATTGGCCCCTATTCTTTTTCTTATTTATACTAACTCGTTACACAAGCATATTAAGAATGCAAAGGTATATATGTTGTTGCTGATGATATTGCTCTGTTAATGGAGCACAACAATTTTGAAATGGCGGAAAAATTACTACAAGATGATGTAGATAATTTTAGTAAATGGGCACATGATAGGAAGTTATGTATAAATATAAATAAATCGAAAGTATTACACATTCGGAATAGTTCTAAATATAAAATGCGCGATCCGCGAATTATCCTCCATAGTAACAATTGCATTCACGAGCTTCATGTAAATACCAATATACCCATTTATGTCCTTGTCCACCGTTAGAAAACGTAAATGACTTTAAATATTTAGGCGTGTATATAGATAAATCCCTGAATTGGAAAAAACACATTCTAAGTTTAAACTCAAAAATAAGACAGACAATTCCAGCTTTATATAAAATAAAGCAGGTACTATCATATCGAACACTACGTATATACTATAATTCAATAATAACGTCTAGAATTTTATATGGAATCCAAATGTGGGGAGAGGCTAAAAAAACTGAAATAAATAAAATAAGTAAAATACAGAAGAGGTGTTTGAAACTTATACTATATCATACTGGAAGCAAAACGTGCCTGGATAAATTATGTATGGAAGGAAAACAACGAAATGTCCCCCAAGATGTGTACTATTTCTATTACAGGCTACTAGAATTTAACGTCAATAATATAAAATTACCATCTAGGCAAAGAACTCGATTGACAAGAAACCAAAGTAATACATACTACATCTATCCTCGCGGGATAAATCTGCGAATTGATAATACGGATGATTCGGTTTTAATTAAATTAATAAATACAATCCCGAACCATATATTAAAGGGGAAAAAAATTGGAGCTTGGAAAAAGAAGGTGGAAAATTGGTTAAAGGAATGGTGCAAAGATTGAACAACAAGCTACGTCCTGAATCTCTCTACCTTTTAATGCTCCTTTCTTTATAGGTTTTTGTTTTTGACTTCCTAGCGTCTTTCCCGGACATTAAGTCGCAAAGAAGATTATGTTTTCCCATTTTAAATATTGAATTGTCGGCGTGTGATAATGCACAGATACGTATTACGGGACGTGTTACGTAGTTGCATGCGTATATATATTTATACTTAATCTTAATGCTAGAGTACTAATATTATGATTATAGAATAAGTTAAGATAATTTATAATTTTTGTATTTTATATATTTTTTGAATAAACGTTAATAAGAGTATCGGGCACTCACACAACGAGCATATTTGTCCTGTGAGACCCACAAGTTATTTAAAAAAAAAAAAAAATTACTATAGTAGTATAAAATAAAGATAATATTTTTGAAAGTTGATGAACAGCAAAAATTTAGAGTTGAAAAGGCTGAAGAATGGAAAGAAATTTTGCCAATTCACGGCATTCGGGACAGTCACATTTGGCGAGTTATCCGAGAGACTGATGTTGAATGTGAATAAGGAAAGTTAATTGAGAAAAACCAACAAACAATAATGGATTAGTGTTGACTGTTAATTAATATATCTGATTATTATACATTATGGCTACCTATTATATTGCTTTCACGTGTGTAAATTACTCTAATTAAAAATTATTGAATAAAAATGCACATTATTTTAATCCAACTCGAGTAGAAAGTCAATTAATATTGATTCTTTCGCTTAATTCTTGGCAAGAAATGGTATATAACGTATTTACATGATCTAGACATTACGATACAAGCTTATATATAACGTATATCGGGTTTTAAGCATATAGAAATAGACACTTTCTTTGAAAACCCGTATCTCCGGAACAGGGCAAAATAGCACATTGCTATTTAGTGAAAAGGTAGCTTATAGAGCATTGAAAAACATATTCAAAATTCGTGCTAATTAAAGATGGTCTTTTTAAGATATTCAGTTTTGAAAAAAAATCACTTTTTTTGGTTTTTCCAATTTATCTCAAAAAGTTTTTAAGTAATTAAAAATTTAATAAAACCAGGTAAAAGCTGATAAAATTTCCGACATTTAAAAAAAAACGTCTCGATACGATAACTTGGCCAAAAATTACGGTCATTTGAAAAAAAAAATGTGAATTTTCATTTCACGATGTAAATGTTGATATCGTGCTACAGGGCTCTAAAAACGTTTTTCGAGTTTTTTTTTTTTTTTTTGTAGGCACGCCAGCGGCATTGACCCAACAACAGGAAAAGTTAAGCTGAAAAATTAAATAGCTAGGCGGTCCGAAATGGACGCAACAAAGGACAGCAGTGCCGGCACCACAAAAGATGAAGGAAAAGATAGGATAAAGGAAGCGTTATAGGAAGTAGGGAGACCTAATGTCAAGAGCCGACCGATAAAAGGGAGCGTTCATTAAGAAGAGCAGGACACTCGAAGGAAATGTGATCAGCATCGCATATACGAGAAGGATCACAATCGTGAAGGGAACGATAAGGAGACGGTGATAAAGCAAATCAAAACCGAGAGGAGGGGAAGAGAGAATTATTAATCCGGAGACGAATTAGGGAGACAATAGAAGAGTGATGACCAAAAGGAATAGAATGGAACCAAGACAGGGAATGAGGAATCGGCTGAATAAAACGTTAATGCGAATGACGATTAGAAAATAGGGAGGGATAAATATTCATAAATATCCCGCCAAAGTCTGGCGTGATTGGAGGTGGATAAGGAAAGGATGCATGAACATGAAGCCATAAGAGAAGTAAGGGAGACTGTTATAGGAAAGGACAACAGGAGAAAAATTAAAAAGACGGGCAGCAATGAGCGACAGGATTGGGATTTTATGAGGAGAAAAACGCCAGCGGTTTTTGATATACAGATAAGAAAAAATAAGTTTGGACGAGGAGATGGGAAGCCGTTTAATTCGGAAGCGATACCCAAAACGGCGGGAATGGTGGAGGATTTCAAGGCTCCAATGCACAAACGGAGGCAAGATTTCCGGATCGCGTCAAGTTTAGAGAGGAGAGACTTAGAGGAATTACAGTAGATAAAGGAACAATAGTCGAGCTTGGACCGAATAATGGCTTTGATAAGAATTAGAAGAATAAACAGATCGCCTCCCCATCTGAGGGGAGAGAGGGATTTAAGGAGATTAAGTCTTTTAAGACAGGATTTATAGAGAAAATTAATGTGCTCCTGGAATGTGAGGCGGCTATTCAAAAAAAGGCCAAGATAGCATATGGAATTGACAACGGGAATAGGAATGCCAGATATAATGATGCGAGGTAATGTCTTCTTCGGTTGCTCCCTGGGGCCTATATACTATAATTGCTGGTTTAAGCTTAGGTGATATTTCTACAGTTCCAGCTTGGAGTTTTAGTTTCTTTATTTCTTCTACCATGATGTTTGCTTTTTCTCTATTTTTAATCTTTTTTTTTTTTTTTTTTTTTTTACCCCCTCTTGAGTTTGCTAGCAAAGAGCATTAGCAAAAAGGAATATAGATACATGGAATAGACTAGAAATTATATTTTAATTCTGTCGACAATGGAATCAAGGAGCACCCCTAGGACAGGAACAACAGAGATACATAGTAGGTAGAGAAAGAACATAAGAGGCGTTGAAAGGAGCAGGAAGACCAAGCTTTAAAAGATGACAATAAAGTAGCTCACGCTCGCGAGATAAACCGGAGCACTCGAAGAGCACGTGATTCGCATCGCAAACTAATCTTGAGAATAGAGCTAGTTTATTATCTATCTTAGATTTATAAAATGATGTTACGTTTGTACCAATTTTCGCTGGTTTGATTTTCCTAATGCCTTTTTATATCGTTATCTCTTACCGCTTCTTAAGTGTTCATTTTATATTAACAGTAAATACTGTCGTAATAGTTTCTTCGAATGTGTGTGTGTGCATGTATACACACAGATAGTGTTATAATCTGCGATAGCAAAGTGACCAGCGATGTTGGTCATGCAACCGACAACGCACTGATGGAAGAACCACCTGATGATAACAAATCTAATCGGATGATAATTAGTTCTGTGAACAATATAAGGAATCATCTATTGAAAACAGTAAAAGAAGTATTTGATATAGTGCGTATCGTAATGGAGACGGATGAAGAAGGGAAACAGATTACCACGGCGAATGCCCGATCACTGAAAGAAAACGAAAATAGACAACTCTGCAAATTAATTAACAAGTTTCATTGTAATACAACTAGTTTTTTAAAAAGCATAGATAATAATGTCATGACACTAAAAAAAACCTAGAAAGCGGTAACTACAGACTTGGCAAATATTGTGCTGAAGAAAATTAAGAAGACATCAGGAAATATAAGCCCATACTAGCAGGCGAGAGGAGCGCTAATAAGAATGAAGAACCTATTCGCGCGTCAAGAACTGAAACTGGAACTCAGAATCAGACTCCTGAGATGCTACGTTTTCTTCATCCTACTGTATAGTTGTGAGTGCTGGACACTAGACTCAACTTTAGAAAAAAAAATTAACGCTTTTGAGATGTACTGCTACCGACGTGTCCTGAAAGTACCATGGACGCAAAAAGTAAAGAATATTGAAATACTTAATAGACTGGGAAAGAACCTTGAACTACTACGAACCATCAAAAAACGAAAACTACAATACTTGGAACATGTATCTTAAGAGGATCAAATCATATCTAAAAATACTACTTGAGGGTAAAATTGTGGCCGGGAAGAGATCGAGAGGTAGACGTCAAATTTCATGGATGGATAATCTTAACAACTGGTTCAACTGCTCCTCATTAGAACTTTTCCGAACGGCTGTTGATAGAAATAAATTCCAATTGTGGATCGCCAACCTTCGAGACGGAGACGGCGGATGAAGAAAGAAGACGTCAAGCTCAACATGTATCTATAGACGAAACCATTTTGATAAAATGCGCTAGGGACGCAAACGATATACAATAAAAGAGATCAAATCAAAAATCAAACAATGATGCGAGTTAAAACGCGGTTAAAGGGGCGGAAAGAAAAAAAATGATACAAGACGACTTGGTAGGAGAAGGAGAGAGGTGAAGACGAAAAAAAAATACGTTTCTCAGGAAATTTAGTGTAGATTACGACCCGAAAGTTTAAAAAAAAAATCGAACCGATTAATTTTTTTTGCTTGTTTTTTTTTAAACCCTCTTTTGGGCATGCCAACAAAGAATCTTCGCTCAGAAACGACACGAGGGAGAAGGATCAGTTAAATGCAGATTCCGTCAAATATTGATAAGATAAAAGAACTGAGGATAGGAACAACAAAGATCGACGGAAACGATAAGATATACGAGGCACAATAAGGAGTAGGTAATTTAAGTGATAACAGATTGGAGTACAAAGAAGTGCGTTCGTTCACGAGGGATGGACATTCAAAGAAGATATGGTAAGGATCACAGACGTGAAGAAGGAAGAAGAGTATGATTTAGACGTAAACGGATAATAGGGACAATAACGGAGCGGCGAAGCGAAGGAAAATCGTAAAACCAAGGACGCGTGTTAAGATTAGGTTGGATGGAAAAGTAAAAGGAAAGTTGATTAGAAAAAGAAGATACGAAAAAAACTGACCAAAATCTAACATGATACTTTTGACAGAATGGGAGTAAATTAGAAACGGGAATTTTAGAGAAAAAAAAAACGGGAGGATACACAGCAATCTGAGTCAAGGAATCTGCCATTTCATTACCCTCTATCGCCATATGACTGGGGACCAGAGCATACCAATGCGGATAGCACGAAGAGAGAAAAGAGTTTGAATGAGGGAGCGAATACGGAGGATAAAAGGGTTAGAGGAGTACGAGGGGAAATAGCTTTAAGAGCACTTTTGCTTGTTAAATCTATATGTAAATGGGCCATATATATTTATATATATATATATATATATATATATATACTAAAATATACAATAAATGGAACAGCACGAGGTTAAATAATACAAAACAAACAGTTTCTCTTGTACACCACCGATCAGTTATATTTTTACAGATTTCTCTTTCATTATTCTTTATTTTTGTTTTTGCGGAGTGCTACATCGAATGAAAGTTTAGCCAAAAAAAAAAAGGACTTTGAAATAATTGTTCTGCCAAAAACGACCAGGTTTAAGGTTACGCGGAGTTGCATATTTTTAATTTAACACAAAATAAGAGGCCAGTTCTTAATTCCTTTCGAAAAAAAATTAATTTAGTTAGAAAAAGATCAACCAAATGCCTAAAATTTCTATAATATATATTTCAAGTTGCACTTTACTATATGCGCGCAATTTTTTTGCTTATTCCGGCGAGAGATATGGAAACTGTCAAAGTGCTCGAATGGTTAATGAAAGAAATAACAAAACACGATTGCCAAACAAGATTCCATTCAGTGAATTTGATGATCGGATGTAAAGGAAATGGCAGCGGACAAAAGTGTGCCTAAAATTCGTAAAACGAAAAATACTAACTAGATAGTTGCCTTTAAACTCTGTGATCTTTCCCGAATTCTCTATGCCTTTTATTTTTCGACTAGTAAATTTTGTTTAGGTTTTTAATTTTGGGAAACGGCTATAACTCTATCTTGCCAGGTTCAACTTGGATGTCAATCCAATACGGGTGCATGTTTCTTTCTTTCTTCACCATAGAACATTTGGACAGGATAAGCCTTTACTTAGCGATCAGATATAGCTGAGAAAGTAAACGGTATTCAGTGAAGTAGCTGATTTGTAAGTTGTAGCGAAGAAAGTTCAGCGAATCCAGGGTAACTTAACGGATGTCATAGAAGGCGTGTAAAAATTGAACCGTTCTAGCTAGACGACGTCATAGATGGGCAAATAAAATGTGCACAGTTCTTCCATATATATGCTGCCACAGTGTCTATTGAAGGTGCGGAATATTTTGTAAAAGAAATTAAAAGGGGGTTACTAGTGCTCCGTGAAAGACTATTCTTTTGCGAATATTACCTTCTCGGTCCAGGCACCATCGATTTGAAAACAAAAATAGTGATGAGGCAAACTGTTGATATGGAAAAATCTGCTTGTTCATTACCAGGCCGGCCACGTAGGTCGGAAGCCAAAACAACGTATAAGCTGCAAAGCTTAGTTGTTGAGCTATTGCAGGAAAGATATTCTAATGCAAGATAGTAAACTTTTCAGTCAAGAGACCGCGCCGCGGATCAGCTTGGATGATAAGTAACTTTTGAATAGGGAACACATCTGCGTCAAGGACTGCAATAAAATGGTCAAGTAATGAAAATATTGAACTTCTTTCCGTTAAAGATGTACCTGCTTCTACGGATTTTATTCTGAAAATCATTTCATTTTTTGTTCTTTTACAGTAAGGAGTTTTGTGTGAATGTTAATGTTTTTTTTTTTTTTAAATTAGAAACATTAGGAGGAAAAAAAGTTAATTAGATTTTATTCGACAGTATGAAAGAATTAACAGACAGAATTGTTTGCAGACAGGGAATTGATCTGTGGAGATTCGAATAAATGAAAAAGACGAGATTCAGAATTGCGTTAATTATAAATAGAGCGGCTGCCTACTATGGAGGGAAAATAAAAATAATAAAGGAGCGAAAAAATGAAACAGCAGCCCCGGATTTCCTCGAGAGAGCAGCCAATTAGAAGCTTATGGATAATAAAAATGTTTTGGTCTATATAGATTCACTCCTTTTTATAATATATACTTACGTAGTCTACTTTCGTCGGAGCTCTGACGTTATAACCCATAAAGCTTATGCGGAGTACAGAAATTAACCCTGCCACCGGTACCGGAGTTCGAATTCAAGTTTAAATTTTCAAAATGCAACCTAAATTTTCTTCCGGACCTCGAAATTCACCCCAGCCCAAAGCCCCTAGCGATGTAAATTTTTGTTAATCCGGAGAAATTTTTGAAATCTAACCCGAATTGAGGTCCAGAGGCTCAAAATTCAAGGCAGTCTGACGTCGTTAGGCTGTTCTCGACCGATCATCGGAATACCTGCCTTGAAGAAGAGGGGCCAATCCTTGCTTCTTAGGTTACTCAACGTATTTTAAAATTGATATCCAAAGGTTGAACTTAAACCTCTCTGTCCGATTGTACGTAACTTTTTTCTTTTCATTTTCTCCGTGGCTATCGATCGCGCCGACCGCTGCGGAAGCGTAGTCCTACCATCGCCGCCACTTATTTCACTATCATTGTAATGTATTTTTTTTTTTTTTTGAGCCTAAATATCATTGAATTATCATAAGTCCAAGAAAGGTTTTCCGAGGTCTTCCTCAAGGTTCTTCCCTCAGTCCTACTCTTTTTAACATCTATACTATCTAGCTTCTCTTCGTTTAAATTCCTTTTCTTTATTCTTTGCAGACGACATGCCCCATTTTTCCTCGTCTAAAGATGTTTTAGTAGCCAATGAAGCACTCAATTCGTTGCTTATTGCGCTGGAACATTCTCTTTCCTTAGTTAATTTTTCGATTTTTCCCTCTAAGTCTTCGTATACTACTTTTACCCTTCGACCCTATAACCCTGCTTTGGTTAATCTATTCTTAAGTAATATATCTCTTTTTCGTGTTAATTGCTTCTGTTATCTCGGTATCTTTCTTGACATTCGTTTGTTCTTCTCTGAACATATCTGATATCTTTCTGCTTTTACTATTAAAAGGTTAAACTTGCTGAAAGCTATGTCGTCAACTAAATGGGGTGGCGATTCTTATATTTTTATTTCTCTTTACAAATCTATTATCCGTTCCAAATTTGATTATTGTTCTTTTATTTATGGTTGTGCGTCCAAGAGCCGTCTCTCTAAACTAGATGTAATTCAAAACTTTTGCCTTCGTCTTTGCCTTGGCGCACTTAAATCCTCTCCAATTCCTGCTATTCTTGCTGGATCTAATTCGTCACCTCTGTCCATTTGTAGATCCTATTTAGGCTATCGTTTCCTTTTGAACGTCTTCCACTCGCGTCCTCTACTCTTTTTCAGTCCTTCCTTTCGATTTATAAAGGCGCTTTATTCCTAGCAAAACCCCTATTCTAGCATTTATTTCACATCGTCTTCGTTCATTTTGGCCTTACACATACTCCTTCAATAATCTCCCTTATTTTTCCTTTAACTTCACTGATCTCTGTCATCCTTTTAAGGTATTTATTCTTCCCTCACTTACTAAAAACCTCCCCCAAGCCGTAATTAAACAGGTATTCTATAGTACTATCAATTTTCCCTATTTCCCTCTCATGTTACCATTTACACGGATGGTTCGAAAGAGCCTGGTGGTATTCGATCTTCCGTCATCCTTCCTGATTTAACTTATCAGAATATTTTCGTCTTCCTTATTTCTATTCCATATTAATAAACGAATTATTGACTATCCTATGTTCTATTATTTTTATTCCCTCGAATCACTTTTCTTCCAATTTTTTAATTATCTCTAACTCATTGAGCGCCCTTCAGGCCATATCTTCTCCCCTTCCTGATCATTCGTAAGACACATTGTCATCCTCCGTATACACTCATTCATAATCTTTCCTCTCTCCATTCCAATAACATTGATTTGTTGTGGGTACCTAGCCACTCGAGCATATTTGGTAATGTAGCGGTAGATTCTTTGGCTCGGGCTGCTGCCTCTTCTCGCCTTTTTTAAAAATAATTCCATTCGCTAACCTCCTATCGATATGTAAAAACTTTCATATCGGGTATTGGGCGGACACCTACGCTTCCTTTTTATCTAATAATTATTCATTTTATCGGTCTGTTCAACCTACTCTTCGTCCCTATTCATGGTTTCTTTTGCATCCCTCTCTTCGATGTTCTGATGTTGTTTTCGTTGTTCGTATGCGTTTTGGCCATTCTCTGCTGCCTTCTTCCAGATTTCCTCCCTACACTGTTCTCTCCATCCTAATTATGCAGTTATTTACGACGCCGATTTCCAGTGTTCATCTCTTTCTGTGGAGCGTTCTGCTTTGTATTCCTATTTGTTGGCACTTGGGCTTCCTACTCCTTATTGTGCTTCCTATATCCTGTCTTTTCCTTCTTCACTAGTTATTCCTGCTGTTTGTTCAGCAAAGATTTCTTATCGGATTAAAATATAGCCGACTTCTTTCCTTACTATTTGTTTCTAGGTGAAGGTCTTTGGTTGACGAGCCCAAGATAAAAAAAAAAAAAAAAATAAATATATATATATATTTATGTCTTACCTTCACAAAATTTTTTTCCGATCTTTCGTAATTTTTTTTATTTTTCCCCGGTTTTAAAGATTAAATTACCGATCGCCCCAACCGTTACGGAAGCGCACCGTCTGTTCCCGCACACGCAAGCACCGTTGAATATGGATCTTACCCTTCGTATATTTTATATTTCAATATATACCTTTCGTAGAAGCCCATTTCATATGTACTGTGTACACACTATCACTCGCACACCTTTATAGATACACGTACATTTACATATAATTTTACGACCATGGCAGTTTCGTGCACATGCGTCTGCAGCCAACTTTCACCAAAGGAATGTAGTTTTTCTGATGCAATATTCCGTAAACTATACCCTATTCAAAGGCATACATTGAGGCAAATCTCTGAACAGAATTATTCAGTCAGTCAGTATCAGTTACTTGTGTCAAACGTGTGCGTTTTGTCAAATCTGTACTCGTCATGCTTTATTAAAAATTTGCGTTAACGCTAAAAATTTTAATTTTTCATGCTTTTTTTTTTTATATAGTGAAAAATTAAAAATATTATTCAATCATGAATAATAATATCGAATCGAATGCTGCAAACGTTAATGAATTTATTCAGAATTTTTTTGCAAATGATAATGATAATGCAATGTTTCCGGATGATTTTGCGACGAGTATTTTTCCGAATATATGCATATGCCACCATCCCCACTACCACTACCTCCGCAATTATCAATAGTTCCATTGACTACATCAATATCGTTACCATCTCCGGTAATATCATAGAATTCACAATATTTGTAGTCACCGTCATGGGTGTCCTCAGCGGGGGACAGGAAGGGGCAGCTGCCCCCCCCCCCCCTGGAGCCTTGAAACTTTTTAATCAAATAGTCATGATGAGTATTCATTGGCGCGTAATCATGAACAATTTGCCAGAAACCCACGAAAATTATATTTTACTTAAGATTTTATTCCTGTTTAATAAAATATTAAGCCTTTACAACTTATAAATTTTATTTTTCCCTATAACTCATATCCTCTTTCTATCATCTTGCCCCCCACTGGCGGCTGGCAACTCTTCTTGCCCCCTTGACTCATGGTCACCGTCGCTAACGCAAATATATCTTTACCGCCGCGCCTCAACCAGCACTGGATTATAGTCAGTCAACGATTGGATTACCTAAAGAAATGGTTAACCGTCAAGATGTCTTACCTACATCAAAGATATATTAAATTAAATCTCCCGTCAAGATTAATTATTTGAAAACATTAATAAATAAAAAAATCATCTGAAGAGATTACATTTTTCCACCTTTTTTGACGATCGCACGAGCGAGGAAAAGTACTTTTTCGCTTCGACCGCTAACTAGGCGAGATTTTTTTAAAACACATTTCATACATTTCAGTTTTTTTTTTTATAACCCTTATGTTAATACCCGGGGGTTCCCGGGTAGCCACTGCCGTGTATTTACACAATTAAAACTGGAAAAAAATTAAATTTTATTTTAAGCTTCTAAATCGACGTCATTTAGTTCAAAAGCAAACAAATTATAAGCTCAATTTATTTATTTATTTTTTTTAGTAGCAAAAAATTATACTAAACTTAAGCCATCACTCGTTAGCACCCAGGGTATCCAGGTACCCACGACATATATTTTTACTTAAAACATTAAAAACTATTTTTTGTTACGTATGCAGGGCAATTTTTATTTCAAATATAAAAAAACACAACAATTATGTTTATAAAATATTATTGTTTATTTCATTTAATATTTACTGAGTGTTCGTCACAAACAGGAAGTTGATATTCGGTGAAACTCTTGCATGTTTTTCGTCGTCCTTTTATCGTTAATTTATATTATATGAGACAGGAACCAGTGATCTTTTTCCTTCGTGTTGTGTCTCAAGCTAATTCTAGAGTATTTAAACTCGGAAAAAAAAATATTATGAATGATAAGAAAACCAGCGAGATCGTAACTCTAGAAAATAAATAAACAAATAAAAATAATATTACGAACGAATGTTAATTTGGGCTGGGCGGGTAAAGGAGGGAAGAAGACATTTTTAGAACCGTTGAAAATAAAAAAAATATACGGATTAATTTTAAAAATTTGTAATAAGATATGTATGTGTTGTATAATCGTGACGGTAGATATATACGTGGGGGTGGATAGTGTTGGTGCGATTGGAGAACACGTGAAAACCGAATAAAAAATATGTACGATCAGTAAATTGTTTGCGGAGACAGAGAGGAATAAAGGGGTTACATATGGTCTTTGATGATATATTTTTAGTTAAATTTGATTATTTATAATGAGATAATGTATAATGTAGAATGTGAGCAACAACTGTCGGTGGTGCGCTTTCGCGGTAGACGAGGGTTTGATGGAGTCGTAAAAATAAATAATATATATATCGTGAAAAGATCTGAAAAAAATTAAGTATGCAGCATGTGCGGGAACATCAGTACGTGGGAGCTGCGCGATAGAATTTTTTGAAACTTTGCTAGAATACTTACGTCCCCAAATTTCGAAAAAACGCGGAAGCGAACGATGGGTGCGTGGGAGCAAGAGTGGGTGCATGCTGGACCGATATATTTTATTTTCTATACGTCTTGTAATGTAAAAATTAAAATTAAAAAAAAAAAATTCCGGATGGAGCGCGACTCTGGAAAATTCCTTCAAAATTTGGGTCCTAGGTGTCGAGTTTCGAACGTTTTTAACACCGCCCTCCGATCCCACGAAAAATTAAAAACTACGCCGTGTCCATTAGATGAGGCCTGTGTGGCGAAGGGACAAAAATCGCTATAGTTCTCACGCTCTTGCTATGCTTAATTAGCGCCGGCGGCATACATTGTGCTCGAATGAAGATATATTACCTACTGTCACTTAAGTGTAATCGTGGTAACCATGGTAGTTAAAAATGGCACACGGAAGTGTCTATCTGTATATATATATACATATATATATATATATATATAATGTATATGTATACATATATATAAGCAGGTATCGTTTTTTTTAAACATTTTTTTATAAGAAATTCGAATCGTATTTCATATTTTTTAAAAATGAATATCAAACTATTTGATCGGTTGTCCTGTATAAAATGGTTAAAAAATTGTAATACCAATAGAGGTTGCTATTGAAATAAATAGTATTTTACCTATCTTTACTGCGAGACATGTCGATACGTTATTTCGAATAAATGTATCCCTCTTTTTCTCATTTTTTTTTGTTTCGTAATAAAAATAATTTATAATATTACGCGCTATATAATAACGTAATAATGTAAAATTTACTGAACGCTCATTTAATTCATCCTTTATTGTAATTAACCTGTTCCGAATACTTAATTCTGTGTTTATTGCTTTGATTTAAAAATAGATCAAGGACGGAGCACGGGGATAGAGAGTTTTGCTTGAATTATTCTCCTTCGGTATTTATGCTCGGTACTCCTTAATGTTCGTAGAGCGTACTTACCACTGGAACTGACCGAAAAAAGTCTTGATCTAAAGCTAGACATTTTAACCGACTGTGTGGCCGGATTGTCGTTTCGAACGATATGAAAAGAGCGCCTTATCTACTCGTTTTTCATAATTTTATCCCCACACTAGAAGATCTGTAACAGCGTAAAATGACTTTAACTTACGGTTCTTTTTTTTTAATTAAAGAAATATTTAATGAAAAACATCGGCGATAATAAAAATAGCGCTAGCTTTATAAGTTGTTGTGTAATGTTTACCGCCATACAGAGTACATGTATAAATAAGGCACCGCCTATCGATTAGTGGTTACAGGTAAGAAAATCTTTAGAAAATTTCGAGACGCATTTCTTCGCGACAGACAGAGTTTTAGATTAGGCCCAGTCGTAAGGCAAAAAAAAAACAAAAAAAACAAAAAAGAAACGGATTTTCAAAGAGTACGAATAATGAAGTTTGCGTGTAGAGCATTTTTTCGCTACATTCAACCGGGCGATATTCCAGTTTAATTATTATTACAACTACGTGTAACACAATACAATTAACCGGAAAACAGTAAAAAATATCGGTCGGCAATGGAACTACTAGACCGGGCGGCCAAGTGATATCTGGGATTGTCAGAGAGAGAGAGCGGGGGAAAAATTAAGACTTCCGAATGAAATTAATTACAGCAGAACACGTTAGTTTCATTTAGATTAGGCTATCCTGCGACGGTAGAATTTCGACACAATTCTTTCATCGCATTTCGCGTCTTCTCGTATTCACGTGTTATGGAAATAATCGCGTGCTCTAATTGTTTTGCTGAATTCGGGGCAAAAAAAAAAGAAAAAAATTAATGAAAAAAATGAAAAGTTATGTCGCTTCTTCTGCCGTGACAGACATAATTCGTTTTCGTTTTCTCTCCTCGGTTCTAACATGTAGAGTAAAAATGATGATGATCGCCGAAGCGTATACAAATGACCGAATAAAACGCGACTTGAACCGAGAACTATAAAAACGAAAACACGGAATAAAAACTATTACACAAACGGGGGGAAAAAAATGCAATCGTTCTGTTTACATATTACTGTAAAAAACAAAACTAGCAACGGACACACAACAAATTAGCGCAATTACAAAAGTGAAAAGAATACGCTACACAAAAACGATTTGTTTTTTACACTCGAACGTGTATTTTTTCTTTTCTTTCCTTTTTTTTTGGGGGGGGGGGTGATTTTTTGTAATCGAACGAGAGATATTATGGATTTACGCGAAAGAAAGAATTTGCTATAAAATAAAAAAAAAGAGACAAATATGAAATTTTTCTCTACACAAAAGAAAAAAGTAGAGAAAAAATTAAAACATGGAGGGTTTTTTTGAATATTCGGGCGCTTATGTGTCGGATTTTTATTCGTGCACATCGGCCCACTTCAACAGGTAGTATAGCGTAATAATGTGATGCATTACGTAAGCCGGCGGCTGAATTTAAATTCCAACTTTGGCTCTCTGACGTAACGAGTTCTTTTTTTACATAATAACCTTGCTGCTGCAGCCGACTGTTACACATTCTCTAGTTCTCGGACTTGGCCACTCGAATGAAATGCGCCCTGATTATTATTACTTTGTTTATACTTTCGTCCGATCCTTCGACGGCGATAACGAGATTATTTCAACGAAATACCTAGAAGCGAGCGGCTATTCTGCGCGCGTCTCTTTTCCCGGATGCTCGGATTATTACGGTACTACGGTACACCGGAGGGATGCTTTCGAGATCGCTTGAGCACTCCGGTTTCATTGTAAGTCCGACGGCGGTCGGTACGAGCACCGCTGACGGCTAGAATGCAGTTCTAGACAAAAGCGAAGGCGAGATTGAGCTGCCAGGCACTGCGGCCGTGATGAATGTAGAAAGTCGCCCGAACGAACAATAACGGAATATGTAACAATCGCCCGCGTCCGGACAATCAGCACCCGAGACGCGGAACGTTCGCTGTCGTGCGTCACCTTGAGACGTTAACATTTTTAATTGAACGACCACCGAAATGTGCCAACGGTAGGCTTAGCGTCGCGTTCGCGGCTAGTGCCATTTTAACAGTCTAACTAGAGCAAATATCCATCACAAAGTTGTGAAACCGAAAATCCGAAGCCCTCGGGCCAGCACGCGTAAAGTGTCGTCCGCGCGAGTGACCGGGCGGCTTGGCGCTATTTTTTTTCCAGTCTCCACTATCGCCGCGTTCAGCAGCCGACAGAGCTAAGTCGGGCGCGATATCGCCACCCGGTCCAATGACTACCGTCGACGAGAACATAAACGTCGACCGCGTCCAGATTCCGATGTATCGAAGCCTTGATCTTAGAACGGATTCATGAAGCCGCAATCGAATTAAACGTTGCGCAACCGCTCTCTGCGTTCGCCCGCAGCCATCGATCGCTCTAGCCGGCTCGGTCGCGAGAATTTCTCAACAACAACAAACACATTAGAACAACGATAGATAGTAATAATCATCATAACGACGGTGCATTATTTACTTTTATAAACCGTCCGCTACGTTTCCGATAAAAGTGCAACGGAGGCGCGTGTTAGCCGCGAAACATGTGGACCGCGGCTGGCGCGCGCAAGACAATAATTACCGGCATTAGATTAAGCGTCAGCGAAAGGCGGCAGTGGCCCGCGTGTCCTTTTCAGCTCACGATATCGCATTAGCCTTGCGCCGCCGTCTTTTCCCGCCATAATCGATATTACGTTCGAAAACGCGCATTTACATGCCCTCTAATTACCCGGACTTTAATTGTTTACCGGCGGCAGCAGCTGTGTGTGCGTTCGTGCACACGTTTGCGGCGCCGACTCCGTCATTATCGCCGGCATTGTTGCGGCAGCGACCGATCTCCCGTGTTTGAAGTCGCTGCCTCGTTCTCGGTCGATTGGAGCTAGTCCGTGGCGGCCGGCAGAATTCGTGGGTGAAACGTGATTGAACTAGATATCTCGGACAGAGCTGCGAACCCCGCTCGCGCTCCTACGAAATAATGCTTTACCGAAAGTTATCTTCGAGGAAGGTGGCTTAATTGCGAGACCGTTCTTAATCGGGCTCGCCTAACTAGGCTAATTAGATGGCGCTCCGTGATTATCATCAAAAGTAATCGGAACCCGTCACTACGTTACCGTTTACCGACAGCGCCCCAAAAGCGTCTCTTTGCATGCTGTCGTTTCGACAAATCTCTCGTTGTTCCCGTCGACCCCACTTACAAGCTATCCAGCGACGGCCGTGTCAGAAATCGCGCTATTAAAAATGCCTAAACTTATTTTCATTAATGCGTGTCCGTAGTTAAAGTGAGTGTCCCCCACATAAAAAAGGAACCGCCTACTGTAGGATCGAGCTCTTTCTATAATGTGCTTAATCCTGAGAGAATCTCGTAAACGCTTTTTCTTTCATTCAGATAAGGCTCTTCTCTGAGATGTTTTCAGACGTACATACATATATCTGAAATCACAATCTAGAAGGTCCTATCCGAATGAAAGAAAAGTTTCCGAAAGTATATAAATTTCTGTAATAAAAAGTTTTTCGGTGTAATAATTATTAATAGCGAGGTGATATTAAGCTAAAAAAATATGCTCCTCTTCATCCGTCTCAAATTGTCGCATAGAGTTGCCACCTACTAAGTAACAATATACCGAACGAAGACTCGGCTAAAGCGGCGCGGGAAATATATAAAACTCTGAGTTTTAGCAACCTACCGGTGTCGTTTTAAATCGAGTTACTAAATCGAGTTTCTAAATTGAGTTTTTTCTCCAAAATAAGTGTGATAATTTCGTACTTTTTAAGTCGGGTTCTCCTTCACGATATAGACTGACACGTTTATTTTCCTCCTCTTTTCAAAAATTCTCAGCTGATCTACTCACCCTACGAAAAAGGGTTATCATTGACGAAATTTTTTATTTTTGAATTTTTCAAAAAACATACGCAGAGTATCCGCTTGTGCCCAACACGCATAATTCCACAAGCTTAATGTGAGTTTTCCCAAAAGGCTGCATCTGTTCAACATAAAAATATTATAGTCAGAAAGTTTCAAGCAGTGGAATGCGCTTTCTTTTTAATAGAAACTCAGCTAATGACGATTCAGTTCTCGAACTCATTTTAATGCCCGGTTTCTATTGCTGCGTCAAAAGGTAAAAGAAAAACGCGTTCTATTGCTCGACACTTTCTGGCTATTATAATATTTTTCCCATGTTTTAACAATATGTCGAACACCATATGTAGCCTTTTGGAAAAACGCATTAAGCTTTTGGTGTTATTTGTGTTGACTCCATACGGTGTATGTTTATTAAAAATTTTGAAAATGAAAAATTACATTAATGATACCTCTTGTTCGTACGGTGAATAGATCAGCTGGGAATTTCTGGAATGCAGGAAAAATATAAGCGTTAGGTTCCATTTGAAGGGGAGCTGTCTTAGAGAATATGAAATTATCATACTCATTTTACGGGAAAAAACTTGAAGCGACACCAGTAGGTTACTTAAAATCGGCGTTGAAATATTTTCAGTGCTGCTTTGGCGAAATCTTCGATCGGTGTATCGTTACTTGGCGGTGGATGGCCAACTCTACGCGACAAGTTGCAGACGGATAAAGAAGGGCGTATATTTTCAGATTAATTACTATTACGTTAAAAAATCTTTTATTGTAGAAATTTATATAAATTGGTAGGCTGCAAGAAATGTTCTTAATAGTTTTATTTTCCCCTGAAGGCTGAAACCTGTTTTGGTAAAAGAATCAGCTTTTCGATGAAAACCTTTAGATCTTACTTGAAATGAGAACGATAACCTTGCATCAAAAAACTCGTCTCAGATGCGCCTTTAGTTGTGGCCATGCAGAATAGGTTATAAGTGGTGGCCGAATTATAAAGCTGCATGAATTAAGTGGTAGCGAAAGAAAAATACACGCGAGCAGTTTGGAAAACACAAAAAGATCGAAACGACTTTTCAAAAGCGCCTCTGCGTAAACGCCCGTCGAAGGTTTATTTTTTTAAAATTTATTCTGCCTCGGCTTCAGCTTCGAGCAATATCAGTTGTACAAAGTTTCGCTTCGGTTATTCTTTTTGATCGATTTCTTGGTTATATATCAATTATTCTGTAAGCTTCCTGAACTCTATCTTCTTCCTCTTTTGATTATCTAGTCTCATACGCTCCCGTATATCCATCATCTTCTCCATCACTGATCGACCTTCCGTGGATTCCTGCGTAAGTAGCAGTTTTTTTTTTTGTTTGGCACATTTTCAGCTTGCAGTACATATTGCTCTTCTCTTCTTATTCATTCCAGACTTTAATGCCTATTTTCGATTTTGGCTGCTCTTTTTACCTATCTCTTTTAAACGCTCTACCACTTCGGCTATTTGTCACTTTCGCTTTAAGGTTTTACATGTATTTTCTCGGGTTTCATCTACATCCAAGGAGGTAGCCAGCCAATGAGCCGAGGGGGGGGGGGCAAGATGATAGAAGGAGGATATGAGTTATAGGAAAAATAAAATTTATAATTTGTAAAGGCTTAATATTTTATTAAAGAAGAATAAAATCTTAATTAAAACATAATTTTCGTGGGTTTAAATTTTTCTACTACTTTATTATAAAAGTCTTCCAAATTGTCCATGATTACGCGTCTATGAATACTCATCATGGCCAGTTGATTAAAAAGTTTCGAGACTCCGAAATGTGGCAATTGGCTTTCCCTGCCCCCTTTGGCGACACCCATGTCTACACCTATTCCGTTTGATCCCTTTCATATCTCTTTTCACATTCCTCTTGTAATCTTAGTTCGTGTTTTATTTTTGAATATTTTTTCTACTCACAATCATCCTTCTATTCTATTAACACTTTTTATAGCGCTTCTTATATTCTCTTATTCCTTTTTTTGCTTACGATATTGCCGCCCTCGATTTTTTACGATTCCGTACACATATAATTTACGGAATCCTAATAAGATGGTTCAAAAACGACAAAAATATCAAATATCAATAATAAACTTCAAAATTGGATCATAAATTCAAATTTTCTTTAAGACAATCTATGACTTCAAGCTAACCGATCGCCCCGGGTCGCCAAAAAACCCTAAAAACCGTCAAAAATATACAATACGGAATATTAAACGACCTCAAAAATCACCCTTAAAGAATTCATGATTCATCACCAGATAAACGTATAAAAGTGAAATTCGAAATATAAAACAAAACGTAGAACTACTTTCGTAAAAGCAAAAAAATTACGGTTAAAAAATTATATGGACCCCTCTCCCTTTGGGCCAAAAACAGGAAAAAAATCATGTTTACGTAAACAAAAGCTCGGGTTAAATATGTAGAGAAAACAAAAACACTTATTTTATATTTAGAGGGTCTCAAGACGCCGAAAGCTCGAAAGTTTTGAAAAAAATATTTTTTTTTTTCGCGGGCATGTGATATATTGTTAGAAAGATTGCTATTTGTCGGGAACGAAACCGTATTTCATTTGCTTAACGAAACTTTTGAAATTGCAGGAAAGTTTAAAAAAAAACATAAAAAGTGATATCTCCAGCGCTGTCAGTAGTATAGTTAAAAAATTTTAAACACCCCTAAATTTCTCTAGTTTGTAGCATCCGGGGTTTCAACTTTAAATATGTACCCTGGCGGGGGCCAAAAGCTCGAATGTTTCGAAAAACATATTTTTTTTTTCGGGCATAATGTTGACGGAAAGATCGTTTTTTGTCGAGAACAAAGTTGTATTTCATTTCCTAAACGGAACTTTCAAACTTGACGAAAAGTTCAAAAAAAACAAAAAAAACATAAAAAATAACGTGTCTTCCAAATCTGATTTCTTTGTTTTGACTTTAGAATTATGTAAATGTAAATTATAGTTATGTTTAACTTAATATGCAGAATCCTCGGCGCATGAAACATCATGCTTGACTGAACTTGTTTTTTTTCATTCGATATCCTTAAAGGTTCGAGAATTTTTTCATTTTCTCCTTCTTCCCATTTTTCTTCAGCTAATGTTCGAAAATCGCTTAGACCAAAAAAAATCTAGAACATATTTATAACACATACATTATTGTCACTAGTGCTGTTAATGCTTGAGATCAAGAAACAAATGCTGTGGGGGCATGACGTCAGATATTTACCGGTACATTTTAGCTAACGTTTCACAATTTAGCTGTGATGTGCCTCAAGGTTGACTAGAAGGAAGTCGTCAAAATGGGAGATATAGAAGTTAGAGGAACACTGGATTAAAAATGTCATTTTGGCTATTTTTTAATCAATAAACGTCTTATCTGTATCAGTAACTCGAATCTGAACATAATCCGATCATGAGCAAAGCGGTATCTGGCAGAAATATTACACAAAGGTAGTACAGCATAACGATGTTACGATTTATTATCGTTAGTGCAGCACTGCAGGCGCGGAAGGACAATGTTCTACACAGTGTCTGCGAACTGTCGACGAAACAGTTGTAACGTGTACAACAAAATATGGATTGCAACGTTAATCGAGGAATAACGCGGTTTTACACACGGATGGTGAAATCGCTGCAAACCGGTCGACTTAAATTCATTTAAGCAATTAAATGTAAATACGTTTGCGTACTTTACTAATTATTACGGTAGTGCAATGGGCGAATAGCAGGTTTCTCATGCGCAGACACCATTCGGCATTTAATGTGTCATTTATTGTTAAATTTATTAGTAGATGATCTAATAAGACCAGTTCTAATATAATTAAAGGAAAAAAAAAATGTATTTACGAATGCCGGTGTAATTATGTTACTGTACACATGAGGAAACAAGCGCGCAATTATTTATATAAATATTCAGTTGTATGTCGTGTTAGGTAGTACGAGACAAATAAATAAAAGCGAATACGTCTTCTTCTCTGATTCGCTTAATCTGTTTTCCTACCGTGTTTTCATTTTCCGGTATATGAAAAAAAAAAAAAAAAAAAAAAAAACAGAAACAAAACAAAACATTACACTCGACATTTCATAAAATCATTTTAAATCTATTTAGAAATTGGTGTGTATTTTTAAAGTATTATAAATTATTCCGGATTCAACTAACCGCATAAATTAAACATCTAGAAATACCCTCCTCGTAATTTTGTAACTTTTTTTGCAATTATTAATACAGGTAACGCATAAAGAACGAGAAATTAATTAGAGATTAAACAATTATTATCTCGGATTAATTTACTTCAAGAAAAAAATGAAGGAAAAAACCTTTCCCGGAAGAGTTGAAACGAATGTAGTGTAGTTCAGCCATTACTTGTCCTGGTGCTACAGGATCTCGGAATTTAAATTGTAGTTAAGATTTTTACCTATAATAACAGCTGGAAATTCCGCAATCCCTTATTATAAATTTTTTAATTTTCGTTTCGATTTAATAATAGTCGCTAACACTAGTTTTAGCGGTTTTTTGTTATTAACCTGAACTTTTTTTTTGTTTTTGTTTTTTTAATTGTTTTATTAACGGGTTTTCTTCCGGCGGAACCATATTTCTCTTCGAACTTCGGTAAATTTTAGCGGAAAAACATTAACGTGCGCAAAAATTAGAGTCCAATTTTTAATTTAAATTTCTTTTCCTTTTTTTGTTTTTGGAACTCTGATATTTTGGTAATTTTAATTAATTTTTCTCGTAGTTTTTAGTAAGTGTACTCTCTTTTTCCATTCAGATAATCTGTACAAAATCCAAATTTTCAATCTCGCTGCCTCTTGATCATTTTCCCTAAAAATTCCTAAACACACGTGTAATGATTTATCGTAACGGAGACGTTAATGTTAGTCATACATGCACAGAGAATCCTAACGTCGATGTCACTTTAATCAGTAAGTAAAACGTAATAATATATTGTTGAAATCTGTAATAAACTGCAAAATGAAATATCAGATTTAGGTTTGTCCTTTGAAAAGGAAACATGTAAAGCTATAATCATTTGAAATCGGAAATTAACAGATAAAATTAAAAATTTCGATATTAATTTCTGGTCAACAAGTTGAATTCGCTAATAGAATAAAATATCTGGGCCTTCTAGCTCTGATTATAAACTTAAGTTCTCTTCTCATCTCGAAAATGTTAATATAAAATGTAATATAAAATAGTTGATAAGCTCTTAAGTCTGATACCGAACAATCACAGACCAAGTGTCATAAAGAAAGAATCCGTTCCTCTACAAAGGTGTAATAATACAAACCATGGATTTCATGGCGTTCTTAAATTTTAAACCCGGTTAATAAACATCGAAGGAAATTTATTTTAAATATCTCCCGCCTTTACTGAATCGCTCCTTCCTAAGTAAAGTGTGTAATCGGCAATATCCTGCCTTTAGATATTTTCCTCATCTGAATTTAGTATTACAAATAACTCCGGAAAAGTTATTTCGCTAAAATATACATATGGAAATGAAATAATAAAAAACTTAGCTACTCCCTAACTCCATTTAGATCCTGAGAAGTTATATAAAAATAAATTTACTTGTATCTGGCAATTACGCTGGGAAGAAGAGGATACAGGAAGGAAAACATTTTTTTTTCCGAATATACGGAAAAAATTGAAATTTCCCGATTTAGATGTAACCGTTTTTAATTCGCAGATACTATCTGGTCATGGTAGCCTGGAAGAGTACTCGCATCGGTTTAAATTACCTGTTACGCCACAGCATCGATACTGTAATCTAAATGTAATTGACAGCATCCATCATACCATCTTCGACTGTGCATCGCTCAAAGATGTAAGAAAATAATACAATATTAACCCGAGTTCACACCTTTAGTCATAAACAAAATTTCAAAAAGTCACTTCGGTACTTTTATGAAACGATGGGAAGAAAAAAAAACAGTTTTGCACCGTGCTTTCACGTAAATATTGATACTTAATACAACTCTATACATTCTTCTTCTTCTTCTTCTTCGATGTGTCGTATGCAGTGTTCTGCGCGTAGACGATCACATATTATGGCTTCTTGCCGCCTGCATCAGTTGGCCTATCGATGATTTTTTGGTCCACTGTCGGACATTTCTGGTCCATGATATTCTTCTTCGACCTCTTCCTCGTTTCCCTTCTATTTTTCCTTGAATGATCAACCGTAATAGTTCATATTTTTGTCCTCGTATAATATGACCAAAATAAACTAGGGTTTTTCTTGTTTTTATTTCTTCAATTATTCTCCTTTCCGTTCTAGCTCTCTTTAGCACCTCTTCATTAGACATTTTCTGTACCCAAGATATCTTCAAGGCTCTTCTATATAACCACATTTCGCACGCTTCGAAATATTTGAGTGTTCTTACGGTACATATGTCATTGCTTCGACCCCATACACTAGTGTATCGGATATATATAGCATTTTATGAAGTTCTGTCTTATGCGGAGACTTAGTGATTGGTCCGTTAACAATTTTTTAAACTTCTCAAACGCTGTTTTGGCTTGCCCACATTTTCTTTTAACTTCAGTATTTGGATCAAGCTTCTCTGTAACATAACATCCTAGATACTTAAATTGTTTAACTTCTTCGATGTTTTTCCCATTAATCTGAATAGTTGTGTTTCGATGTTGTTTGCGACTGACTACCATAAATTTTGTTTTGTTTTCATTTATCCCTAGTCCACATTTTTTACCTGCTTCATTAACTTCGTTAATAATTTTTTCTAACTATTCACAAGAGTCAGCCAGAAGAACGGTGTCGTCTGCATAGCGGATGTTATTTATGTACTTTCCATTTATCCGAATCCCAGCTCTGAGATTCCATAACGCTTGCTCAAAGATACTGTCTGCATACAGGTTAAACAGGAGCGGTGACAGTATACATCCTTGTCTGACTCCTCTATTTATACGGACGCTTTCTGAAATTTTGTTTTCTACTAAAATCTTGGCGCTCTGTTCCCAATACAATTTCTGGATGATTCTCATATCATATTGATTTATTCCTTTGTTTTTTAAAATTCTTATTAAATGGTCGTGCTTGACTCTGTCAAAAGCCTTCTCGTAATCCAAGAAACATACAAATACATCTTTTTGTTGATCGTAGCAAAAAGATGTATTTGTATGTTTCTTGGATTACGAGAAGGCTTTTGACAGAGTCAAGCACGACCATTTAATAAGAATTTTGATAAGTAAATAAGTGTACAATAAGTTACTGAATATGAGATATATATTTGTCCGGTTGATCCGAGAGTAAATAAACGATTATTAGAATGCACGTTTCCTACGAGTGGGTATGAGTGTGTGCGCGAGTGTGTACACATTTACCTATTGTACACCGACTAAACATGTAAACATCAGTAGAGTAAAGAAATGCTACAGTATCATTTTAATCCTCGGTTATTACACGTACAAAGAATATATTTCTACTTACTAAACATAAGAAATTAACTATAATATCAATTCTGCATATAGCGACACGAAGTTGTTTAGAATTTATTACTGTTGTACTCGTACTAGAGAGAAAAAAAAAGAAAAATTTGTCCAACCGGTTACATTTGGTTTGGAGTGTCGCGATTTAAAATAAGGTAAACAGTTTTTTTTTTTTTTTTTTTTTTTTTAATAAGTTTCGGGTCTCGCAAGGCATACTGCCCGTCTGTGGGTTCCCAACACTATTATCGTTTATTCGTAAATATAATTACACAGCTTCTTAATACTTACTTAACATTATATACAATACGCGTATTACATTTGACGAAAATTCGTCTTAATTAAATACGTATGATCGATTCTCCGCCATTTCCTCATATACAATGAAAAACTAACTTATTGCCATTCATTTATGTTCTCAATAGCGCCCCACTGCTTAATTAATAGTCTCGAAAGTTCTATCTCTGTGTTCATTAAATCTTCGGAAATTCGAACCAGCAATTTAATTAAAACTGCCTCATCCGTATTGTCTATCTTGCTGTTTATACCTTTCGGTCGGGTATAGTTCCCTATGATTCTTAGTTGTTCCACATCTTTTCGTCGAAGATAATGGAGTATTGTTAGTCTTATAGTGAAGCAGTCGATGATAATATATTTCTTTTTTCTCTCTCCACCAGTTAATGCTACTACTAACCTGATGATCCTTTTTAATTATCTTTAAGTATCTCTTTTGCTGATTACTAATCCTTTTGATTATTACGACTCTTTGCTTCCCCCCAAACTGATGTTCCATATAAGATTCGTGACAAGACTATAGCGTTAAAGTATACACGAAGCATCTGGTATTGATTGAGCTAATCTACATAATGCTGGAATCGTTTGCCTAACTTTGTTAGATAAATTTGCAATATGCTTGTCCCAAGATTCTGTCAAAAGTTAATCCAGCGAAATACAACCGCAGTTCAAGGTAGCAGTCAAACAGTTGTGTAAGCAACTATTACTATGCATTATAATATTATAGGGTTTGTGTGTTCTATATCTGCTGGGCGTCCTTATGAGAAATTGTACACGCGTACATTTTAAATGGTGAAAAATATAATATAAATGTGTGTGATAATTCGATTTGTGTATGGTCGTTCGTTATCTATGACGTAACGGATATATCCGCTGTTTTGTCGTGTTTGAATATATTTGAATACTAGGTGTTAATATTAACAACTCCGTGCACGATGAATGCGAAGCAGAAATTATTTGAATAATGTTAAGGAAGAATCAGCTCTTTTGACGTTGCTCTCTATGAATAATTTCTTTAATTCGGTAGTTTATCTGATGATATTTATGGGAATTATGTTTTTTTTTGGCCTGGTATTAAACACTTTTTGGCCACTAACTAACCATTAAATTAATCCTTCAGCTTGTTTAAAGTAATCTATACTATTTAGCAACAGAATGTTAAAATTGTACAAGTTTTATAATTATGAAAGTAGTGTTCGGTAAGTTTTATAGATTATATTAACAATTTTACTAATGGGCGGAAATATACATGTTGTTGGATAAGAGATTGACGTGTGCGAGCCACCAAACAAGACGTCTATTAACTAACTTTCCGAATAACTTTTTAGCGCGGGAAGTAAGTGAGATTGGACAAAATACAGAAGAATTAGATTTAGGAATCGAAATAACGATAAATATATTCCAGAATGTGGAGAACGAATGAAGAAAGTAGTTAAATAAGTTCAAAAGGTATTGAAGAGAATAATCAGAGAAGTTTTTTATGAATGGAAAGGAAATTTCATCGATTCGAGGAGAAGAGTTAGAAGAACTAGGTACAGACGATTTCGTTTCTGTAAAGGTTAAAGGAAAAAATAAAAATTATGAGCAAGTGATAGAAGGCGACAATATTCTTGAAAGCTAAGAATGCGGCTAGGAACAATGGAATTTATGAAATTAATTAATTTATCAGCGGGAAGATTTTGATTTTTAAGGACGTTGGAAAAGTAGAAATTTAAAGGTCTTCGCCATTCGCCAGATGTGAGAAATAAGACTGGAGTGGGAAAAGGAAAAACAGAAGTTTTTCAATGTGTTTTTCTTTCCTTTTTTTTTTTTTTTTTTTTGGTAATTTTCAGAATAAATTTGGGTTTAGTTTTATCGACGAGAAAGTTGTTAAAAGTACGATATGGATAAAAATTCAGATCGGAAGCAGCTTTACAATTCTGATGTTCCACCGTAAGAAGGAAGACGATTTAAATTTTTTACCATTAATTTCCCGAGAGCCGATAAAAGCGTAGAAGTAACGGGTATTATTTGGAGAATTCTCGAAGAATTAATGAAGAGGAAACGTTGTTAGCATTTGGGGACGACTGCTCGTGATTTTCAGGGGTGTGATGGAATTGTTAAAGAAATGAGGGAAGCTTAGGAACGGTAGCCTTTAGTGTCGGCATTACGATAGAATAATATTTATTAGGCGAATTTTAAGATTTTGAACTTTAATAATGCTTTTAGATCGGAACCTTAATGTAAAAGGAAGAAGAACTGCAGAAGTAGTTTTGTCGTTTCCTATTTATAGTGGTGGAAAATGAATTGGGAAGAGCTGAAAAATGAATCAGATTAAAAATATCGACAGAGATGAATGCGGTAGAAATCAGCTTACCTTGAATGATTTCTTTAGCTACGGCAAAGGAAATGTTTTGCAAACTCGCGATTTTACGAATTAACACTCAGTCTTTAGAAACTTTACAATCAAGGTCTAAGGCAGTTGCATTCTGAAACTCTCTGATTGTTGTAGTTTGCTCTAGACGCTTTTGATGCATACAAAACCTTCCTAATTCCCTAATATTTCTAATATGATATAATGTTTAGCTTCTCTCCTTACAAAATCTAATGCTGTCTATATCTATTCTCACTTTACTTCGCTTTTTTCGCCACCATTCAGTTCACCACTCTTTGCATATTGCTTTCCTAGAACTGCTTTTTTTGTCGTGGACTTTCGCAAAGCTCTCAAGTCCTCCACTTTTCGACATTTCCACTCTAAATATATACTTTCTCGCTTGCTAAAACGTTTCTCTTCTTTGTTGAAAACTTCTCCTCTGCTTCCCACAGTACTATTTTCGCTAGTGAAGAAGTCGAACAATTCGTTATCTCTTTCAAAGACTCTCTTATCTATGCCTTATATCACACACCTTTTCTAAATCCGGCTGTCGTATTTTTACTTATCGACTTTTAGCATTTCTTCAGGTTTAACATCCCTACTTCTTGATTAACTTTCCCTACTTCGGTCTTCTTCGTAACAATTGTTTGCTCTTTTTTAAACATGCCATTAAATTTTCTCAAATCCCTTATCCTATTTAACCGTTCTCGCTGCAAATTCATAATTCGCGTTCCGTATTAGATTATCGTTCCCTCGTTTGTGATAATGTTATCAAATAGCGTTTTTTTTGTAAACTAGACTGTACTCAAAATTCTTTTCTTTCTCTTTGTTTTGAAATCGTTTCGCGTCCCTTCTACGCTAAAGATTTATACGTAAATCTTCCCCAAGCTACCGCTTCCTTTTATAAAACGTTTTCCCACCTCTTCACCGTTGCTCATTTCTACTTATCCTTGCAAACTGGCAATTTATTCCTAAAAAGGGGCATTTCCATTCCTCCTCATATTTCACACAGTCCTATTAAATTTACTCCGCTCGTTAAAAGATTTTCTTTCCTTCCTTTCGACTTTGCAGATTTTCTCCCTCTTCTTAATTAGACCGGCCCCCTTTTTTTTTTTCACTTTCACGAAATCACTTTCTCATTCTTTCCAAGCACGAATTTCTCAGCGTTATTCATTATTTTTGCTCTTCATTCTCTCTAATTTTTACGGACACCAGTCGAAATGCCCTCGTGACGTACGAGTGTCCTCTTCCGCTATCCCGTTTGCGATTACTTTGAAAGCTTTTCCTCCGTCCTCTACAGTTTTCTTCGTGAAATGTTTATCGCTATACATATATATATATATCCTCTTAACGCGTGACAGTGACAAATTTCAAATTATCCCCGATGCCGAAAGAATTTTACAATAAATTTTCCTAATAGTAATTTTATATTTTCGTGACCTTTTCAAATTCCCTTTTATGTGTACACATCTATTGTTTTCGGTAAAGTATGCGTCATAAATTTTTTTCCGCGTTAACGATTCGAATAGCGCTACTCTATTCATCATTAGAATAAAACATTGTAACTCGGTCATTAGCGCAAACACACACGGTGAATCGATTTTCGTTTCCTCACACTTTTCTTGCGATTGCACTTTCGTATCTATTATTTTCGAACTCTTTCGTGTATCTATCATACTCGGATTGACTTCCTCCGGATCCCTAATCATTATCGAGGGGAATGAAAGAGTTGATAGTCTGTTTCGTAATGCAGCTCTTAGCGGAACTTTTATTGAACAATACTCCCCGCTAATACGAGTACGTAATAAGGATAAGAAAAGCGCAAATAAGGGGCTAAGCGATCGTATACTAAGCACGAGAAGGTACGAGAGATCTTGATGTCGTGGAAAGCGTAATCAAGTTGAATATTGAGTCGGCCGTGTGGCCCGAAGAAGCTTGTCAGATAGAGGAAAACGTATCCTACGCGGTAGTGGACAATGGCCAGAAAATGGAAGAAAGGAAGGCCGTTGACTTGTTGGTCACCGGGAGAGAATTGTTTGAGAAGGCGTTAGATGGAACGAGTAAGCTGAAGCCTACGCGGAGGGACTGACGTAGAGATTAACTCGTAAAATCGTAATAACAACTTATATTCTACGCCTGGAAAATGACGCCAAAAATTGCTTGTCTTTTCCTTCGAGATTTTCTTACTTTGCCACTTTATGACGTTATGCGATATTTTCTCGATTCTGCTTATTCGCGCAATTGTTTTTCTTCCTTACTGTCTTTTGTGTTTTCCTGATTCCAAACGTTTCCTTTTGTCTTCTAAACATTCTTTACTCCATTTCAAACTCCCTTAACTTTAACATATTTCTGCTTGGGACTCCAATTCTCAAATCGTTCATTTCCAACACGCCTTCTATCGTTATCCGGTACAAAAATTGAAATAAATACTTAGCAATCTTAACTTCAGCACACTTCCCAATTCGGGCATGGGACTCGCTTTACTCCCTTTTTTTAAAACGTCTCTTGAGTTCTCCTCTTATAAAAAAAATAAAATAAAAATAAATTAAAAAACTCGATGTCCAGCGGTTGTAATTTTTTTTTTCTGTTTTTGATTTTTTTCATTGGGTTTGTCTAAATAGACATTGGCCCAAGAAGAGGGGAAAGGAAGAGAGATGAAATTAGATGTTTATCACATATTTAGGGAATTGAAAAGACCCAAGTGCCGGAAGACAGCAGAGAGAGATCAACAGTAACAACAATAAGCGGTTGTTTTATTATACATACATTCAAGCGAGAGGTATAAAAAGACTGAACCAACTTGACGTGAATTTTTAAACCCGTTCGTAATTTAGCCACCCACCTTAATTTCAGATAAAGCATTTCTCTTTAACTTGTCCAGTATCTTTCCCCCTTCGCCGTTACGTCTTCGCCGCGCAGGATTTATCTCATTACCGCTGTTTTGTTTATCCATTCTGCTATCCGTAACACTTGACTTCCTGTTTGCAAAGCGTACCGACGTGCGATAATATATATCGCTTCCGAATTGATTAATTTATCGGAGAAAAATCGATTTGGCGCAATGGTAACGGCGGTCACCTACGAAATTACATAACGAGACGTGTATCAGGCTGGCAGAGAGGTAGTTGCTATTTTCGAATATTTAATTACTTTTAATTACCGCCGCCCCGTTTCGTTAGCCGGCACAAAATAATAAATATGAATTTATTTCACACGTATGTACGTCCGTCGTCGTCCGCCAATAACCGAAAATGACAAACGAAAATGTTCGACGTAAGACAGTGGCGCGCTACACATTCGATGATTGTACCACCATTATGTAATTACTCGTAAAATAACGAGATGACAACAGGGATAGTATTAATCGCGCGCGGATTTTCAGAGCAACCTAAAAAAGGAAATAACAGGTGTACGACGCACGCACACAATGCCTCGGTCAGTGTAATAAATTCCACAGCAGCTGTTGTCGCGTATAAATCACACGACCGTTTATGTCTGCTTTCGACTTCCTCGACGCGAAGCCTCGGCCGATCTTTCTTTTATGTTAAATACAGGTAAATAATTACGCGACGAGCAAAATGCCAGCCAGACGCAAAATTAAAATTTTATATACACTCGTGTCTACAATTAGTATGTCGAGCAAAAATCGGCCCGGCTGTTTACTTCTGACGACGGACACGTTCACAGGCCATTATTATTGCTATCGTCAACGCGGAAATAGTACGTACTCGCGCACACAGGCGCAGCCTGTCATTTGTATTTGTCACTTTAATTATATAGCACATTAATTTACACGCATTACATTCGGATAGTACCAGCGACGGGAACTGCGCATACATACAGACACTCACATTCTGGAGTGTCCGTTTCCTTTGACTTCAAAAACGTCGTGTGTTCCCTTCAAACGGCAGCTACCGCCGGTGTTGTAACGTTCACTGCTTCTGATTGTGAATATTATTATTAGACTTGCTGGAGAATTCGATTACGATGGCAGCTATCACACATTTCAGCATTTGTCGAAATGTAAAAAAGTTGATACCGAGTGAATGTATAAAATGATATTATCGGCTTTGAACAAGCGCGTTGATGCGAGCGATCCAATATCAATATTTCGGCAGTTTATCAATAATCAAATTCACGACGACCTCTTTTTAATGCCGGGGAATTAAGCGCTGACTGCCGTTGATTGAATTTCTCAAGTTAATTCGTTAAGCTTTTAATGTTTTAAATGCGAAGAAGTAGAAACAGAATTACGAGAATTATTAAAAAATAGAACTCGATATAAATAAGAAATAAATCTCAGTAACGTAACGTAACCCCGTTTTTAATAATTTATAATAATAATTTCGATACACAGAGAAAGCTAGGCCAAAAAATTCCGATAAACTTTGAGAATTTTGAATAACATTTCTTAAAAATATCTAAAGCAATTTCAAATTTTTCGAAATTAAACGATTTTTTTTTTCGTAATTCTTTTTCTTAAAATAATTTTGCGGGTCGCACAAGGCAATTGCCGGTCTATGGGTTCCCAACATAATTATATCGTTTATTCATCATCTACATCTTAAATCTAGTACATCATATATTCGTCTTATATATAAAATCTTCTATTTTTACTATTCTACGTCTAATTTTAATTCAAAACATTTTTATATTAACTGATGTAGAATTTTTGCTAGGGGACGTTCATTTTCAAAGTGGAAATAATAAATTCCAAAGAATGTTCAGTCAGCGGGTGTGAAGGACGAGTATATTTTCCAGAATTTTAATAAAACGGTTGAAGTAAAAGTTTTTTCCAAAACACATCCCACCGGTTGTGTTATTATAAACAATATTGTAATATTTCCTTTTTACTTATTTATTTATCTATTCCGGCTGGTCGTCCATTGTGGGCATTAAATCGGCGCAAACAATGATAATTATCAATATTTTCGATACGCGATAGAGGAATTTGAATGCTAATATTTTGACTGATTTTTTTTTTATTTTTTAAATGTATATTTATGTACTTAATTTAATTCTATTTTTTTTTTTTTTTTCTTTTTGCGGAAATTAGATAATAACAATAAGCATATACATCATCGGCATCGAATAACAATTGACGTTAGTATAATTCCACACAGGGTTTTTTATGTAGCGAGATCTTTTCATGATGCGGGTTAGACCTATTGAATGATACGCGATGGCAGTGTTTATTAAGTAAAGAAAAATTCGTATAGCCAAAAGAAAACGACAAGAGAGAGGACAATGAAACATCTACTACTTATAAGATGTAACTTGTCGGCGTCGCAAATGGCCCCGGCTGCTGAGTGACTTTAAATAAATAAATTCAATTGACGTTCGTAGATTTTGTTTTTTATAAATCTGTAAGCGCATTAATAGAATTTTTTCTCTTTAACGAGTCAATATTTTCGAATTCTTCCGTAAGTTTCGTTATCTTTTTTCTTTTTGCGTTCTACCACTTTTTCGTTACTTTTTTTCCTTGCGAGAATAGTAACGAGAATTTTTTCTAACTTAGTTCATTACGGATTTTTACCAACTTCGTACAGTCGATAAAAGAAGTACTACTTGCAAAAGTTTTACGCAATTTGCGTAGGACAATCAATCAACAACCCGAACTTTGGTGAAACAACTCTTGTGGGGATTTTGCACCACGACAATATTTGCTTATCCAACAGTTCGTGGTAGCATGGCATCGTTGTAATGCCACAACCACCCTATAGACATGGCAGCCTGCGACTACCACTAAACACTGAAAGCGGGTGAACGTTTTTCAACGATAGATGACTGGTTGCAAAATTAACGAATAATACGTAAATATATCCAACTGTAACCTGTCGAGTTGTACCTATCATAAAAGCGAAGGAACACGAAAAATATTTAATCGCTTTCAGTTTACATTCAGCGAAAAGGTTACTTTTTGATTCACTCAAAACTGCGCCATCGAATTAAGTTAAAAAAAAAAAGAAGCAAAATGGGAATTGACCAACTTGTAACTAAATATCAAAGGTAATTAAGGGAGACACGCTAACTAGTAACCGAAAAAGAAGATCAGGTAATTTCTTTGGAACTCTAATACATAGGCCAATTCATCACTGACGAAGGTCTGTTCATTTCTTCGGACCAGTGCTTCTCAACATTTCTGATCCTCCTCGTACATGTGATGCTGATCACATTTCCTTCGGGTGTCCTGCTCTTCTTAATGAACGCTCCCTTTTATACAGTCAGCTCTTGCCATTAGGTCTCCCTACTCTCTATAACTCTTCCTTTATCCTCCCCTTTCCTTCATCTTCTGTAGTGTCCGCACTGCTGTCTTTTGAGCTGTTTATTTTTTTAGTTTAGTTTTCCTGTTGTTGGGTCAATGCCGCTGGCACGCCCACAAAATAAAAAAAAACAAAATAAAAAAAAAAACAAAAAAAAAAAACATTTCTTTTATCATGCTTTGACCGTGAACTATTAAAAACTTGATAATTTTAAAAATCAATAATTCGCTTACGGGGACCACCGGTATTAATTAAAACAAATAAGAAAGCCTACACGACGAAAGTAATTTTATAATATAACGGCGCATATTGTCGCTCAACAACACATTTTATAGAAAAATAAATTTCTTACAATCGCATTAAACTGTTGAAAAAATAAAAATTAATATTAGATAATTTTTATTTTTGAGCGCGTCACGATAGATATTAATATAGTAAATAAAAACTTAATTTTAAAAGAAATGGAAGATATGAAGGAAGCCCCCCCCCCCACTCATCTTCAGGTATTATAGCAAATGATTCATATCTGGATAAGAATCCAATGTGTGATCTTTGTTGTTTTCTTAGTGTTAACAGATTAGCCGTTCCTTATTTTATTTTTCTTCGTCGACATCTATAGTGTTCGGTTCTTATTAAAAGTATATATCGGCTCGGGAGAAAATAAACAAGAGTTCACACGTTGCCTAGTCGGTCCGGTATAAGATAGAGAAAAAGCTGAGAAATTCACTTTTATACGATTTGTCGGGTATCTTTGAGGTCGACTAGTAGTTGTGAGTTGGCCGCTGTCGCTTGAGTCTCGTTAATCAGTTGGCTAATTACTCGGAGACGCATTTTCGTACGTACTCTAAAATATTTACGAGTTGGCGTGCGCCCAAAAATTCCCGAAGTGTGCTTCAAACTGGTCGTAGTACAGACTATAAAATTGATCGTTCATACTTTAGATGGTCTGTACCCTAAGCACAAGATCGTCAGCAAACGTTACGATAGATACAGCAGTGGATACGACAACCGATTGCGACTAGAGAGAAGAGTGCGCCTCCGGACGCGACACTCGTGCCGGAGAAAATAACGCGGCTCCGACAAATTTTTAACGAAATGAAGTACTTTCCGGATTTTCCACTAATCCATTCCAGCATACTTTCAGCAGGGGAAACTACCTCCCTGTTCATCTCGTGTATTCGGACTGGTCCATGAGCAGAGAGCTTCGTCGTTCTCTTTTGTTCCTCTTTTTCAACGCACCTATTCCTCATCTCTTTCTCGTTGGTCGCTTCCGAAATCAGCGTTTATATCGAACTCGGGAATGGTCGACAGACAAAACCATCTAGTGTTGTGCCCTTCTCGGAAAGTAATTCGCGAGTTCTGCGAAGCGAATAATTAAACAGCGCGGCAACATCCACGTATTTGCGGTGTTATTTGATTTTTCTTCTCTTTGGCCAGCCACGATAATAACGTAATAATAGTCGTTTACCGCGAAATTCCATGTTACTTTTATCATTAACCGCACTTCGGTCGCTGTTCTAGAACAGATTTTCGACATATTTATACGGCAGTTCGTATTTTTTTCTCTCTCGGGGAATTATCGAAAGTGAAAGATAAGCCAACACACCGACTGACCTTCGCAAGCTGGAGGACAATTTCTGGTTTTTCTACTTAACAGCTGTGTGTGATAATAATAGTGCTAGACGGTATGCGCTTGTCTCGTGGCTACATGGCGACGTGCGTATTTTAGAAAATCGACCATTACAAGTATTACTGCGGATCGTCGTCGCCCGGTATGATCCTTTTCTCAAACGGAATTCCAAGTTTATACACATCTAGCCGGTCAATAATACGCCTCGATCTGCCCCGGCTCTAGGACTGCATCGTCAGAATTGAGAACAATGTGTTAGTCCATCGCTATTCGTTGATTGTCGTCAAAAACCGATCATATCCACTACTCTCGGCAAGGTCAAAAATACTTCCCGGATTTTTCAACCGCTTCATTTTTTACGCCAACTATCTGGAATTTGCGCGCGTGCGCAACTAGCTCGCTCCGGCATCTTCCGCTTTTCTTTCGTAACTGTTTTTCTGCTGCGATCGTGCACGAACGGTTTAACGGCGACCGCACGGGCAGGGCGCAAAGCTGAACCCGTCGTTACGCAACTGTTATATTCGCTTAACCACGCCTAACGTACACGACGGCACAGTTCAATTAACAAGGCACACACCAACACACACACGCACACAAATGTTTCCTTTCACCGGGCAACTGCTGCCTGAGGGCCTAATGTGACACCTAGCCCAATAGTCCAGTTGTCGCTGGTGTTGCGCGCGAAACGAACACTTGGCGCCCACCATTAGGGTTGCCATTAGCTTAATGTTTAGAGATGGTTTTTAAATTATCTATGTCTTTTATATTTGTGGAAAAGCAATTGCAGCATCCGCCTACTTTGTTCCTACTAGTGTTGTAATTTAAGAAAAACAAAAACCAAACAGAAGACGAAAGATTAAAATAATGCCGAAAAGTTTTTCCGCTGAAATTTAGACTAAAAATGAAACAACGTTATGTTTAAATATACCTTATCGATCGGTGTGACGCAGTATGGGAAATAATTACGTCAAAGTAAAATACATACTGTCCCCTCTACATTTTGAATACGATCGTAGAGTGTGTACTCTGTGAAAATGTGGTCGAAACAGAAACTTTGAAGATAGCCGTACAGTTTTGGCGTGTATAATTGTTAATTTTTAGAGATTTTCAAAATGAATCGAGCGAGCCGAGCGATTTTTATGAGATAAGAAATGAAATACTGCTTTGTCTGAATTTCTAAAATGTATTAAAAATTTTTATAATAGATAAATTACTAAAAAAAAAACCAAAAACACGTACAATAAAGCAACTGTATGTTTGCAACTTGATATGTTAAAGTCGGTTTTTCGTGCGTTGATTGCTGTCTTCGATTCTCTCGCGTTATCAGTTTAATCACAACGCGACTCCGTCGTTCATCACACCAGATAACTCGGTGAGATCGTTCATTGTTCTTTTTCTCTTATTTCTCTACCGTTTATATTTCGATTTATTTCTTCTCCGCGTACTTTTATTCGACCAGTGGTCATTATTATTTTATGTTACTATTATTTATTTAGTTAGTAGTATATTTCATTTCTAGATATTATTTATTTATTTATTTTTTTTTCTCTCTCCCTTTTCTTTTGTTTTGTGTCTCCAATTCTTCTATATTACTGTAGATGAGCGTGTCCAAGGGGGGCCGCACGGCGGCCTCCTCTACTGGGCTCAAGCCCTCTAAAACGGATCTGTCGTTGAATTTAATGGAGGTTGCTGATGCTCCTCCAAAACGTAAACCGTCGAGCCCACTATCCCCTGTGGCGACACTGCCCTCAAAAGACTTGCGATTGTCGCAGTCTAACCCTTCCGAGTCTAATAACAGTTCTTCTAGCAGCGATGAACATAATGGAAATAGGGTTAATAATAATAATGTCAACATTACTCAGAATACACTTCTAAATAATAACATTGTCACTAAGAGTAGCGATCTCGTTAATGAAATTTTCGAATCTAATAACAATATCGCCAATAATAATAATAATAATATTTCAACAAACGTCATCAATAAGAATGGAGATAATCCCAATATTAGCGAAAGCAATAGGAGTCCTAATCCTGAGACTTATCCTCAGAACCACCCGGGTCCTTATTCAGTTATAGTCGAGCACACCTCGGCTGACGCTAATATAGGTAATTACCACCCCCTGGCTTTGGCCAAACTTCTTAGTTCCGTTTCTTCTTCTTTTACAGATATTACTCCGCGAGGAAAAAATCGCGTTGCTGTCGTTTTCTCTTCTTCTTCCGCAGCCAACTCTTTTCTTCAAAATCTTAATTTTCTTACTAAGCATAATCTTAAAGCATTTATCCCTGTTACCTCATTATATAGGTTAGGCGTGATCTCAGGTATTCATCCTTCCTTCTCTGAAAATGACATTTTAGAGGGCCTAGATTCACCTGATGTCCCGGTAATCTCAGTCAGAAGAATCCTGCGCACTGCCGAAGGCAAGAAGGTTCCAACGAATTCGGTTGAACTTAAGTTCTCCAAAACCGTCCTTCCTAACTTCATTTCCATCTTTAAACTTCGTTTTCCTGTCTCTCCGAGTGTTAAACCTCCAATGCAGTGTGCTAAGTGTTTCCTGTTCGGACATATTGCTAGACACTGCCGGAGTTCTTCAGTTGTTTGTTCCCATTGTTCCCAAAAACATTCCGTCTCAGAATGTATTGATCTTCATAACCCCCCCTTATGCCGAAACTGCAAGGGCGCACATTGTTCCAACGACCGTAGTTGTCCGGAATGGACTAAACAAAGGGACATCAAAAAAATAATGTCCTTTGAAAACGTTTCCTTTCAGGAGGCTTCAGTCATTAGAAGCAATTCTTATTCTACACAAGCTTTCTCATATGCCAACCGAGCCGCTATCCCTCCTTCTAAAGCTAGTGTTCCTCTCAATATTTCTATCCCTAATCCACAACTTCCCCTCAAGTCCCCCACTTTTCGTAAACAGAGCAAATCGAAAGCGCCTCATAAATCTATTCCTCAATTTCCTCCTCTCCCTTCCAATCAAATTCCGTACCCGTCCAGGGGCTGGGCTCTCACTCAACATAACTCAAGCGACAATTCCTCCTACGCTGACTTAAATATATCCTTACCTTCCTCATCCTCGGACGGGATACCGACCAATGCGTCGGGTTCATCCCCATCCGCCATCAGTAACCTATCCGCAGCAATTTTAGAACTGCTTTCTTCCCACAATATAGCTTCCTCTCCTAACTTTGTCACATCTCTTTCTGCATTTCTCTCTAGTAACTTACATTTCTGCTAATTCTTATTTTACTTTCTTCCTTGTTGTATCCCTCTGGATTATTGTTATGTTTTGTTATCGAGCAACCCACAGTATTATAGGTATTTCTTCCGCGCTGTTTCTCCGCTATGGCACTTTGGTCGGGAGAACCGCTGTGGGATGGCCTAACCCCATCTTCGCACAGTGGAGCCTCTCGAGGATAGCCATTGTAAAGCTAATCGCATTCGATTATGCTTATAGGACAAGTTACCAGAAATATAGGCTCATCAAGAATAGCACTCGTTTGGAGAATTTCTCCATGGTAGCTATTAATCGCATTTATGACGATTTGCCTTTCTGGGCGGCGATTCTATTAACCAACCGCGTATGCGTTCCGCTACGTCTTCGACTGGCAACCGAAAATAAGGATCGTTATGCCGTACTGTGGATTGTCTTGTGGTGCAAACTGACAGTAACTTCCAAGATAGAGGTTAAGCCCTCTAACCTTTGGTATGTCTCTCCTGAATATACTCTTTGCTGGATTGCTGCGGATTCATTTTTCCATTATCTGTATTGTTTCTGCCCTAGTCCTGTTGGCTGCATGGTTCGCCTTTACCAATTGGCTTCTGCTTCTTGCGTTGGCGTTCTGGTCCAGCCATTCGTCTCATCCTACGAATTCTTTTCATGTCTCATAAGTTGAATATTCTCCAATGGAATTGTCGGAGCCTGAGAGCCAACAAACAGGCCTTGGAAGGGATTCTTGACTCTTACTTCATCCATATTGCTCTATTGTCCGAAACTTGGCTTACTGAGTCCATGAGTATATCCATTCGTGGATTTAAGTTAATCCGTTCTGATCGGGCGGATGGATATGGCGGCACCGCCATATTGATAAGGAATGATATTTATTTTCACGTTCACGATCACTCCGCTTATTTTCCTTCTGACGTTCGGTCACCAAACCTGGTGCATATCTCTGTTCCTAATATTCATCCTCAACCAGTCCATATTATCTCAACATACGTCCCTCCGCATTTTGATCTCCACAATTTTCCTTTTACATTATTGTCCAATTTTCTTTCTTTTCCCTTTATTTTTGGTGGTGACTGGAACGCTCACTCTCCTCTATGGGGCTCGGTTGGCTACAACTGTAATGGTCGTGTTCTTGAAAATTTCATCTCTAACAATAGCTTCGTTATTCTTAATGATCATTCTCCGACGTTCTTTAGAGGCGCGCAGACTTGCAGTTCGGTTGACATTTCCTTCACTTCTCCCAACTTCGGTCTCAGCTGTCATTGGAGAACCTTGCAGGGTACCTTCGGTAGTGACCATGTTCCAATTATTCTTTCCTTTCACGATCTTCGTCCTCCTCCTGATCCCAGTTGTTCCAGAGTTCCTCATGCTTCCAAATGGTACCTAACCAAAGTTGATTGGGATAAATTTCGGGCTGGAGTCGATTCCGCCCTCCCCAACATACATTCCCAAACAGATCCTGTTCTTCAATACAACAGGTTCATCGACTCGATTACCTCGGCGTTGTCGGCCTTTTCTCCTCCTATCCGCTTCTCTAAAAAGAACCCTAATCTTCTTGCTTCTTCCCTATGGTGGAACAACGATTGTTCGGTCGCTTTTAGAGACAGTTCTTTGAAGTTCAGAGCCTTCCGTTCCTGCTCTTCCTTCGATAATTTCATAGCTTATAGGGAGGCCAATGCTAAGGCCAGATTTATTCTCAAAAAGAGCAAAAAAGATGCGTGGAAGAAATTCTGTTCATCATTCTCTAGATCCACCTCCCTCTCTCATCTTTGGAAAATGGCGAAAGCCTTTCAGTCCCCACGGTCCGAACGTCCCTCCTATTACAACCTTCCTTCGGAGAAGCTCATCTCTTTTCTGGACTCAATTGCTCCCTTATACGTTCCATCCTTGGAGGAAATATGTCCTCCGGCGTTCCCACCTACATCCTCTATGCACGTTCTGTCTTCCGATTTTAACATCAATGAACTCCATTCTTCCTTAAAGAATTCCTCCTCCTCCTCTAGTCCGGGAGTAGACGGCATTCCTTTCCTGGTTATTAAGAGCTTATCAATCTCCGCACTGAATACCTTGCTTTCTATCTACAATTCCTTCTTGCATACCTGTACTACGCCACCAATTTGGAACTCCTTTATTGTTATTCCTATTCCAAAAAAGAATGCTAATTCTTTCCGTCCTATTTCCTTAGCTTCGTGTTTTAGAAAATTGTTTGAACAAATGATTAATAAACGCCTAGTCTGGTGGCTGGAATTCAACAATATTCTTCCCAGTAACATGTTCGGTTTCCGTACGGGACTGGGAACGGCGGACTGTTTATCGTTGTTTTTATCTGACGTGTACAAATCCCTTATTCGCAAAGAATACACTGTCTCTGCTTTCCTTGATGTTACCTCCGCATTCGATCATGTTCACTTACCTTCTCTTCTACATAAAATGTGTTCCATTAATGTTCCTTTACAGGTCGCTTCCTTAATTCTCAAGCTTTTCTACAATAGATCAATTCAGCTCTCCACTCCCTTCTTCTCGGAGTCTAGAGTGGTCTTTCGGGGTCTTCCGCAAGGATCATGTCTTAGCCCTACTCTCTTTAACATCTATTTCCATAGCCTAGCTACTCTTCGGATATCATCTACTTCCTTATTCTTTGCCGATGATATACTCATCTACTCTTCCTCAGTTAATCTTTCTTCCGCCGTCATGGAGCTTAACAACTCTCTTTTCTCTCTGGATAATGTGTTATCCGATCTTCACCTTTTTACTTCTCCTGAGAAATCAGCAGCTATGGTTTTCACTTATCGTCCTTATAGTCGTTCCTCAGTCAATCTATCCGTGTGCCATCTTCCTATTCCTTTAGTTAGTTCTGTCTCCTACCTTGGCATTGTTCTTAGCAGTAACTTGTCCTTTCATCATCACATAAATTATCTCTATACGTCGGCTCTCAAGAGGATTAATTGGTTGAAGGCTCTCTCCTCCCGTAATTGGGGTGGGGATCCTTATATCCTTCTGATGCTATACAGGGCCACTATCCTTTCTAAATTCGATTATTGCTCGTTCCTTTACGCCAGTGCTCCTAAATATCTTCTCCTTAAACTTGATAAAATCCATAATATGTGTCTTCGTCTTTGTATCGGTGCCTTGAACTCCTCTCCTATTGCAGCCATTTTGGCAGAAACTGGTTCCTGTCCTTTATTCATCCGAAGACTTTATCTAGGTGAACGATTTCTGATTAAACGTCTTCATATTTCCAATTCCTACTTACTTAATTCCTACTGGTTTATATTCAACAACTGGCGTTTCTCTCCTCGTAAAACCCCAATCCTTTCCTTGATTTCTTCACGACTCAGGGCCTTCTCTCCTTTTGTTCTATCCTACAACAAATGCCCTTATTTTACCTATAATTTCCTAGATTTTATTTACTCACCCAGTTTACTTTTTCTTCCTTCGTATGTCAAGTCTCTTCCCTCTCCCGCTGCTCATAACGAATTTAACTATGTTTTATCCTCGCTCTTTCCTTCGTATACCTTAATTTTTACAGATGGCTCAAAGTCAGCTTTGGGGGTTGGAGCGGCTTTTACTTTGCCGGATTTCGGCTATTCTGAGTCTTTCAAACTCCCCTCGTTCTCCTCCATATTCCTAGCCGAATCTATTGCGATCTTACAGGCAATCCTTTTTATAGCCTCCTCTAACAACATATCCAAGGTTCTCTTATCTTCTGATTCAAAAGGCGTTTTACAAGCCATTGCTACTCCCTTTCCTAAACCATCCGCTGATCCTATCGTGCTTCACATACGTTCCTTAATTTCACATCTATTTCATTCCCGTTCTGTCCGTATTGATCTATTGTGGATTCCTAGTCATTGTGGAATTTCGGGCAACGAGTTAGTCGACTCGTTGGCACGTTCGGCTGCTTTAAACGGTCGCTTTATTAGGCATTTCCCAGCTCAAAGTCTTCTTACTCTTTCCTCGCGTTGCCATCGTGACTGTTGGTCTGATCTCTATCCTTCTTCTTTTTCCAATCCTGCTTCCTTTTACTTATCCATACAACCCACTCCTCCTCTTTTTCCGTGGTTTGTTGATTTCCCCAACATGAGGCGGTCAACTATTTCATCCATAATTAGACTTCGGTTAAACCACAGCTTGCTTCCTGCTTCGCTCTTTCGTTTCTCCATTACTCAGTCTCCTCTTTGTCCATTTGATCCGTTAGAAGCAAACTTCGTTTGTAATGCGAACCACATTTTCCTTGAATGTCCTTCCATTTCTTCAGAACGCGCGATACTGTATTCCGGTCTTTTGCGTCTTGGCCTCCCTACGCCCTACAGCGCTCACAGCATCCTTTCTTTTCCGTCTCCTTTGGTTATTCCTTTGTTAGCTTCTTTCGTATGTTCCATTTGTAATATTTTTCCTTTATAATTATTAATACCATCATACCGTTGAAGTGAGTAACGTCCTTAGCCGACATGCTCAAAAAAAAAAAAAAAAAAAAAAAAAAAAAAAAAAAAAAAAAAAAAAAAAAAAAAGAGGTAACTGTATATAATAAATGCTGACTACTAGTTTTGGATATGTTGAACAATGGTTCAACTTACTGACGATTATTATTTCAACGACGATGATTCGTGAAACTGTAACCATTATAAATATATGGCATAGAAACATATGTATATATATGTATATATATGTATATATATGTGTGTGTTTGTGTGTGTCGTTTTCTATTTTCGAAATAGACGGCTTTGATAAAATTATATCCGAAATGTTTATGATTAATAAGTTTTAAACTAAACTGACGACCGTTGTGCTTGGTTACCAAATCAAAGGTCATGGGTTCAAGACTTGTCTCATTCCGGATCGAAGTCGGTCCCAGGTTTATATCTAATCTGAAATTGAATATTGGTTATACCAGAGAATTATCTGGGGGAAAGTAAAGGCGGATCCCAAGTAGAAAGGAACTATAGCCCCAGTATTCTCATCAGATCTATTAGGTCCTTAAGTACTCGTACCATTATGGAAAGCTTAACTTCACAAAACCCCGACGACGTCCTGTCAAGAGTATGGAACTTACTTTACTTTAGATACAAATATTTACGTACATTCAAAGTCTAAAGAATAAATGGAGATGGTTTAGAAGAAGTGGAAAGCGATTTAAACGAAATTGGGATAGAATCAAGTGGTATTGAAACCCGCAACCCATTGAGAAAGAAGTTAGCAGAATATGTCAGCTTTAAGGTTAAACTGAAATCAGGAAGGGGGAAACAGTGGACCGAAGAAAGAAAAGAGCAACATCGACAGCGAATGCGGCAATATTGGTTACAAAAGGAAGCCAAAAGTTCAAACAGTTGAAATATCGTGGTCCTAAGATGGCTAATTCGAAAAAAAAAAAAATATACAATATACGTATATGTATGTATAGAACGAAATTTTTGTCCTTTTAAAAACACCTTGAAAATATATAAACCAAATTAATAGTTTAATTAGTTAACAAATAAAATTCACATAAAATATTTCCTTTTTATAAAATAATATTTAATTATATGTTCGGACGCGCTTCTCGAAGCCGCTGGCTTCATGAAGAAATGAGATGACCTATTTAAAACTCTACTGTGTTTTTTCCTAAACTCAGATTAATTTTGTAGACGTACTGTAAAGAAATACTCAAAAATGAAAAGAATAAGCATTGCACTTAGTGAAAAATGAAAAAAAAAAGAAAAAAAATGATAGTACATGTAGTAATATAGAATAATTACAAAACTTTCGCGACAGCCTAGTTGCTAGAGCACTTGACTTCCGATATGGAGGTCACGGGTTCGATCCCGAGCGACGACGAACTTTTATTACAAGAATTAAATAAAATAAATAATCGCTAATAATCACGTGGAAGGCAATGGCAAACCACCACCTACAACATCATATGCGTGCTAAGTCAGTACACAGCAGACCCACACGGGAGGAGTACACCTGCGTTGCATATAATAATTGCTGTGAACACACTATGCCTATGTCTGTACAGCTGAGATGTACGAATAGGTGTAGTCGCCGACGCTCAGTAATTAAGTATGGCACTATAAAGAAAGAAGAATAATCTAAAGGGATCACAAAATAGTAAAGCATTTTAAGAAAGAATATATTTTATCCGCTCGCAGTTGCCTTCTAATTTTACTAGCCCAAATTCAGTACAACTGAAAAAAAACATAGGAAAAAATAACATAAAAATAAAAATCACGGAGCAGCTTGATTTTTATTTTTATGTTATTTTTCCCTATGTTTTTTTTCAGTTGTACTGAATTTGGGCTAGTAAAATTAGAAGGTCAATGCAAAGGCATATTTTCTGAAGAAGCAAATGATATTTACATTAATTTATATTAATCAATAGTGAAACGAGAATCCAAAAGCACTAATGAAATGAACGGAAAAATAATTTCTTCCGTGGGATAGGTAAACAGAATGCAATTAGATGAGTAGAATGTAAAAAATCTATAAAATAATTAAAAAATCAAATATTTAAATTTCATCTCCGCCGTTTTACTTTTTTTTTAAACAAGTGGCGCTTCCATCGTTTCTTCGACCCCACGTTGCTGATATTAATACATATATATTATATGTATGTAATTGGACTTTCGCCTAACGATTCTGGTGAAATTGAAGAATTGAAGATCTTTAGGAATTTTAATAAATCAGTCGAGATTTTATTGTCGAGAAAATTCTATGAAATGGATTCGTTTTAGCGATCGCGGTATTTTTTACGTTTTTTAAAAAGTAAGCAATTCGCTTATTTACACAATGGTGAAAGAAATAATAAATTTATTTACACCATAACAACCGAACACAGATAAAGGCGTAATGTTTCTTGATGAAACACATTTATATTCAGGCTTTACACAGCGGATTTAAATGTTATATCAATTTGCAAATATGCAGGACGTCGTTATGACAGATGGTAATTTGTAATCAATATGTCCGGCTTATGAATAATTGTTTTTATTTTTTGTATTTTAACGTGAAAACGATAATAATGCCGTGCGTACTGGAAAATGCAGCTTTCGTGCGCTTATAACTGTTAAATGTTTAATTGCATGTGAAACTGATTAATCCAGCGATGGATTTGCAAGTTCAGATACGAAGCTCGGTTAATATGTATGTTATTAAACGGGGAATTATTCGATGGAAATTATTTATAAAATTGCTTCAACGATTTCGATCAAATACACGAATTACTAGGCGGTTTTAAAACCTGGAAATCGGTTGTTCTCGGAAATGGAGGCAAGTAGTGTTGCTGTATTTAGGGTTTAATGAAAAGTAAATTTAACAGTTGGCTTACTTAACATGTTACATAGAGAAATTTTGTGATGGAATAAATTTTTCCATGATATTTACATGGCACAACTTGTACTACACAAAAACTAAAATACACTTTCAAAAGTGAAAAATAGGGTTCTGAAATTCTAAATTTCGTATTACGTATGTGTTATTGTTGTATTTCTAAATGCTTGTGAAACCCATGAATTAATTGCTTTGCAAATTCGGAATAAATCGGAGCAAAGATTGATTATCAAGTACCAAGGCCATATCTAAACCAAATTTCGGGAGGGGTTACGAATATATATATTCGTGCCGCCTTAGAAAGTAAATGTTGTGTTAACTTATTAGTTGAATTAAATTCAGTTTTTTATTAAGATAAAATTAATACTCAAAATGAATTAAGTTCAATAGATGTACAAAAATCAAAATGAAAAGAGAATATTTTAATTACATTAAAATGAATGTAATTCACGTGGCAGCAAGGCATTATTCCCCTTCATAACAAAAATCAGTATAAATTTACTTTAAAAAGTTAAAGTAAATGACTTTGGAAACATGTTTTTTCAGGCTATACCATCAGCTAACAACACAGAGTACACACTCAATTTATATACTATTTAATAAAGTGTGTACTCTGTACTGTTAACTGATGATGGGGGCTATACACGAAAAAACGTGTTTCTAACGTAATTTAATTTCTTAAAGTAAATTTAAACCGATTTTTACGATTTCGTGTACATCAGTTCACAAATAAAAAAAATATTCAATTATACAATAGAGCTAAGGAAACGGTTTGACTTATCAGAATTGGATCATAAATTACAATTAAACTTCTATCTATGACAATTTACAACTTTAAGCTGAGCGATTATCCCGGACGACAAGAAACCGTCCCGAGTATATAATAATATGGAATTTAGAACGACCTGAAAAATCATCCTTAAAAAATTCATAACTTACCACCAGATAACTCTTTAAAAGAGAAATTCAAAATATAAAACAAAACATAGAAGCTCTTTCATAAAATCAAAAAATTACGGTTAAAAAATTGTGTAAACCCCCGTTTTGGGCCAAAAACAGTAAAAAAAAAAAAATTAAATTTTCTTCATAAATTTTGTTTTAAATTTCGTATTCTGCTATTCGGGGTGGAGACAAATCCAACAAATCGAGGATCATAAAAATCGGTTCAGCCGTTCTTGAGTTATAAGTGGTGTAACTAACACGACTTTTTCTTATATATGTATATACATATGTGTATGTGTGTTTATTATCATGAAATATATTTATTTATAAATAGTACATTAAAGCCTTCTAGTCAATTATTGTATATGCAATATTTGAACACTACAATAAAAAATAAATAAAAAACAATCGTTTCCATAGAACTGATAAAAATTTCAATTTTCTTTTCTTTTGTCAAAAATTGAAAAAAAAACAAATTTATTCTGAATTTCGGTTCATTTAATTCAAGCAGTTATTATTTCGTAGACATTTCGGGGCGGTTTGAACACGTTCTTCTATTCTTAGCTTTTAGATCTTGGTCTACCTACTCCATACAATGACTTTGATGTTCTCTCTTTTCCTTCTTTGTCAGTTGTTCCTATTCTAGTTTCTTTCATCCATTCTATTTCGCACCAGATTAAAATCTGATATGTTATGCTCCTTTTGAGCTATTATTTAGATTCCTTGGTTGATTGGGCCGTTACTCTTCGTTAGCGTACCTAAAAAAAGAGAAGAAAAAAAAAAGAGTACCATTCAACTTAGGTACCATGTGAGTAATGATGAAAATCGGTGAACATAAATTGAGTATTCGTCAGAAAGCGTGAAAAAATGTGGTTCCTTTGGATAATTTTTTTTTCTTATTATTTTTTAGTAGTATAACAGAATTACCATGGAATGTATCTTTATTATCGACTTCCAAAAAGAAGGAGGTTACTCGTTTGTTGCGTTTTTAGAATTACGTTGTAAATTTTGATAATTTTCAAGAAAATATAGAAGAGAAAGAGACAGAAATGTAAGCAAGACGGGTCAATGGGCACAGTCCCTTGCGAGGCCATAATGGCCGAGTTTATATATATATATATATATATATGTATATATGTAATAGTATTTATTATTTATTCTCTACTAGTAAAGATTAGAATTAAGCAGCGATATATTTTGGAAAAGTAAAGGGTCACTAGAAGAGTATTGTGATGAGCGGTAATTTGGATAGACAGCGCTGTCTCAGAAAGTCGGATACCAGAACACGCACTACAAATAATTCACTTAGTTAATCGATTTCAAGGAACTGTACTGGCCGTACACAGTCGCTAAAGATTAAGTGCCGAATACCAACAAACAAAGGTAAAGCAGAGTCATTTTTGGGTCGCCCTCGGAAAAAATATGAAGATAATATCTTTGCCGTGAATTGCAAGCAGCCGATATTTATTAACTGGACAATTTTTCGACAATTCAATGTTCGAAATGAATAACATACCGGGAATAGTAAAATCGAAATGGTGAAATACATGAAAATACACTACGATGCTTAAATATTGTCGTCACCCAGTTAATAAAGGAAACGGTCGAGATTGAAAATTACGCATTGGAAACTTAATGTGTAGCCTTATTTAGGGAGAAATGCCAATTCTTACTTAGTGAAAATTCGATCGCGACACTAATCGAGCCGTCGCCGAAATATTAAACATCTATCGGGTTAAAAAAAACCCTTCGTACTAACTTAAGTGGTAATAAAAAGATTTTAGAAGGTTAATCTGCTGGTCATATTTGTATTTCTTTTTCAGATACGTTTCGGCAATTTTAAAATTCGTACTGGCATTCACGTCGTGATTAATACTTGCCCATTCGAAACTAGTCGACGATTGTTTTATTTTCTGTAGAATTTCAAATGTAAAATTGGCGTTTTTGTTTAGATTGAATTATTACAACAGGTAGCTGACCGAAGTCAGTAACGAAAATTCTACCGCTACCAGCGCGGACGTTGCACTTGCTTCTCTTCATTTATCCGTTCGCATGAAAATCGGAGACTTCGCTTTTCTCTGCCTTCCTGAACGAAAAACTTTATCGATGTATCTCTTCGTGTTACCTTCCTGTCCACGTAAAGTTGTGTTATCGGTGCGCAGTATTCTATAGCACATTCATATTCTAAAACAGGTAGCTACTGTGTGTGCGTTATCCGAAATTTTGAAAAACCGCTAAACAGACGCTCCCCTTCTTCTTTAAGTCCGATAATTTAAAATTTTACCGTGCCAAGCCGAAAGCGGAACTGCTAAACCAACAACGGACGACAGTTCGTAAAGGCAAATATTGACGATTTCCGGAGCCATTAACACGGTACTAGTTAACGTGTAAAAAAGGCATTGCGGTTGTCTACAACATTAATCTAAGATGTCAGATAAGTGAATGATAAATTTCCCGTAGAGAGTTTCTTAGCGAAGCATCGGAGTTAAACATTTGGCTCTGGGACAGCACACTGTATTTAATATAATATTGAACATGCTGGCACTGTTTACTATTTATATATGAAAGACTGAATGTGTTCGGCCATTCGTGACGGCCTGAAGCAGGTGGCGGCTCTTTGTGGATGACTTAAATACCTCCGTTCCACCTGGCCGTTTTCAGACAATTCCGAAATTGGCCTAGGCTCAATGGGACTCGACTTTACATCCTCTAAAACGGATTGTGTCTCGATTTCAGTAGGAGCCGGCGTCTATTGCCAACCCTATTTCCTTATTATAATGTTGAATAAACTAGATCAGCATTCGACGGGACATCTCCGCGTGCCGTTTAGTTTGTTTTCTTGTTTTTCTTTTTTTGGCAGAAATTTAACTAGGCATCAATACAGGCCGACTGGAAATCTTTTAACTTAAGTTAATTCTTATCGGCTAGTCTTAGACATCCAATCCGAAATTACTGAGCAATATATCTTTTTTTCGGGTCTAGCAAAATGGAAGAAAGGGAATTGAAATCGGATAAGAGCTGCATTTTTATGAAATTATCGAAAAATACAAAAAACTAAAAAACAAAAAATTAAATTATTTATAAAAACTAATGTTCGCCCCCATTGGTCGAAATTCGGCCGTAATTGTTATTAAAAATTTCGGAAAAACATACACGCTTGTTTCCGAAATTTTTTTTTCTACTCTTGTACGTTCGTTTATTGTACATTCGTAGAATATACACTTTTATATATATTTACAATACAAAACAGAGTTCAGTACCATTATAATTTGTATAAAAAATAAGTTCAATGAAATATAACAATAATCAAAAAAAAAACCTCATTTATTGATATTAAAATAGACACCGTAAGATTTAGTGCATTGTAAAAAAGCCAATAATGATGATTATTAAGGAAAACTAACACATTTTAATAAGAACAGATTTACTGGTTACAGCGATTTATTTTTTTCCACTTTTTTGTATTAGATTTTTATTTAAATAATAAAAAAAGAAATAACTGTTTCTAAAATTTGGAAGACCGAGTTTTAAGGGTTGTGAATAAAGTAAATCCGTTCACGGGCTAGACAGGAACAGCTGATAAATGCGTCATTTGCGTTACACGCATACTAGGAATTTTCGCAATGGTCAAACGGAAAATGTTGTCAAGAAAAAAATGATTTAGCAGAAGAAGGGAGGAGGCTGTACAAAAAGCGAAGACGAGATAGTTAACCATGGATCAGTCGAAGGGAAAAAACGAAAACTTAAACAGGAGATAGGAGGAATTTGGATTAGAGAGAGAAAAAAAAAAAACATAAACAGAGTGCCACAGCTTACGGTTGCATGATTTAATCGCCAGAAGAATATTGTATGCGGGAATTTTGCTAATAAAACGCCCCTTAGAAACTAATGGATTTCGTAAGAAGGTCGGCAGTAGTTCTGCAATGCCTAAATATCCGGTAATCCAAAGAAAGTCAATCTGGGTAGACGTTGAAACTGAGAATTTGAAAGCATCGAACATCAAAACGTATTTTTGTTTTACTAGGGAAATAAATGAACAGGAATGTATTATTATCAACAATTTAAAGGATTATAGTAGGTAAGAGTATAAACGTTTATTGTTCGCAATTAGCCGGGGCGCTGCGGGGTGCAATCGTAATGTGCAAGGGGAGAAGCCTGCTGGGGAGGGGGCGTGAACGAAGCAAGCTGGAGACGAACAAAACATACATTTATATATAAAATAGGTGTATATGATATTGCGCCGATCCCTCTAACGAGTTAATATAGAACTTTTATATATTCATTCATAATATATTTCGGCTTTACTACACTATGTGCCGTGGGAAATTCGGAATTATTTAAGGCAAACCAGAATCGTGACTGTATTAATATTTAAAAAAAGAACGTCGCATTCTTTATTATATTTTTGTCAAAACGAGTGACGCATTGTAAATATTTTCGAACGGTGAAAATTTAATGGCAGTAAAATGAATGCCAAAGTGCGGATAGACGAAGAGGTTGCTTGACTGACATCAGATAAGCGTAGTATGATTTATCGCACCTGGTGCCTATTCGGTGCTAGTGCGACTTCTTCGGGTAATACCCGCGGTTGTAGAGCGGATTTTCCGCATATTCTGCAAAATCGGCGTGGATTTTAATTAAGAAACGTCGTCAAAAACTTCTCGCTCTAGATAGTTTTTCTTGCCCCGGCTCGCGGAGCAGATTTATACCGAAAACCACATCCAAAGCGTAGTCGTAATTTCTCACTGCGAATAATAAAATTTTTCGGCATTAATTTCTCACCTACAAATTAGTACATGCGAGAAGCATCTATAGAGAGTCAGTCGCGCTCGTGGTGTTTTCTTTTGCGATTTTATTATTACTTTTTCTCACTATTATTTATAAGAAGAACTCGATGAAACGGGGGAAAAAAAAAATCGCCGTCAAATAAATAGTAATCGGAAATTCCTCACAAATTAACAAATTTACACCTCCGATCCTGTCGAAGCCGTTAAGCTAAAGCCAGCTTCTGTGGCCTAGTTGGTTAGTTAATTGTGTTTCGTTCGGGTAGAATATTTCGCTGTCGCGCATTGTAACACTGGCAACAATTTCACCCCCCCCCCCGGGGTTAATGCCCATAATATAAACAAAAAAAAAGTTCATAAAAGTTTTGAATATTTCGCACGTCGCGTTTTTGATTATTCATTTTATTACTAACTGTAAGTCATCCTGAAAATATGTATACCGTTCGAAAAAAAAAAGTAATGAAATTATTTTTTGAAATGAAAGAGATGAATTTTCTTTATTGGGGTAGCAGATTTGTTTAGATTTCGATATTAATTAACCGGCGAAGTCTTTATTTCTTCATTGTCCGACATTAGCCAAGATTCTGTTTAAAATAATTTTTTTCTCGCAGGTTTTTTAGTTCTTCTTTAATCCGCTGAAAATGTAACAGAACGCCATCTCTAACGTTAACATTTTTAATAAACATCTTTTCATTGAATCGCATAATTGCGCAAAGAGAAAATTCCTAAAAATGTAACCGATCCGTTTTTTTTTTATTATTTGTTTAAAAATTAATTTGATTACGTAATTATTATTTATCGATACGCAAATTATAAAAATGTCGAAAATTAAAATCAACAGGTGCGCAACTAGCAGTCTTTAAGTAGAACTACTTCTGGAAACAAGTATACTACTTGATTGATGAGGTGAGAGGGAGAGAGTGAGAGAGCAAGAGTGAACAAAGTTCAATCTAGGTGAGCAGACTGAACAAAAAAAAAAAAAAAAAAAAAAAAGTATGCGTGTATTACTACAGTCCCTAAACGTATTGGATACGATTATTTATTTATTTATTTATTTTTTTTTGAACGCGTCATTATAAGACATTTACTTAATGCAATGGTCTAGAAGAATGATGAGACGTAAGAAGTGGCAGATTAAAAAGCGGGAAATAGAGATAGAAGAAATGAAGACTGCTGACGCAAGAACAACAGAAGAAGATAAAAGAGCAAGGAAGTAATGGGCACAGGATATTGTCATTGTAAGGCTTGGAATTTTACGAGTAAAAAAAAAAAAAAAAAGGAAGAATAAAAAATATCTACAGGAATATTTTTTTCCCGAAATTTCGGTCCCTAACATTAATTTGTAAAAACACCGAGGAGACTAAATAATAATATAGATACTGTTTTTGCGATTTTTTTTTTTTTTTTTTTTTTTTTTTTTATTAATTTCTCAAACCGTGATTAGACCCCGGGCGGGCCGTGTATAATATCTAGACTATTACGGCCCGAGAGTCTCCGGTTACAGGAATGCCCCTAATTCACTGTCCCTGATGAACTGGAAGACTGCACTTTGGTTCGCTTCTGAGTTTGAGAGAACATGGCTGAGGTTATCAAATCCGTGTCTCGTTCTGAAGGATTGAAATGTACTGCAATTTATGAGAATGTGCTCAACCACCGGTGGTGGCTCTTGTGCGCGACATAAAGGACACGTGGTTGGAGGGTGAGCGCCTTCCAACAGGTAGTCGTAGGATAGTCGCGTGTAGCCCAGGCGTAAACGGTAATTGATTGAAGCCCCTCAGAGCTTTTTAGGGCTTGAGATTTATTACAGTTTATCGGCTGAATTACAAAAAAAATTTAAATAAGTAATTTGCCAGCTTCTAGAGAATCTTTTTTTCTTCGTTCGGATTGGTATAAACACACTTTATTTTGTGCCCTAAACCTTAAAATCCTTTTTTTTTTTCCCCGTCCAAACTTACTTACTGTTAAACTTGTTTTGTTCTCTCACTCTTCTTCGCGTTTTATTTTTTTCTCTCCAGAAATAATCTCAAATCAAAAATTAAATATTTTTATTATAAAAATCCACACGTGCGCAAAAAAGCGCGAGCAGTGGAGTCAGAAGGTTTTATATAAACTTTTAAACTTTTTGTTTTTTTTTTCTCTCTACTGTACCGGCTTTAAGAGACCATAAACAGAGCCAGTAGTAACTTCCACTTTAACCTACCAAATAAATCGGGTCAATCCCGCCAACGGTGGGAATAAACTTTTAAACTTAAAATTCGAATATTCTTCCGGTACATTTAAATGAAGCACTCAAAAAATTTCATTTTTATATTTTTACTTTTGCATTTGTCCCCGTATTCGACGCTAATTCTCAACCAGCACATTACCTGAAGACACTTAAAAATTTGCAGCTTTCGCAAAAACGCATAATAAAATGTATGTCGAATAGAAAAAGAGAAATTATTATTAGAGAGAAATACAGAGTAGCACTTTCATTTGTAGTTTTACAGCAGCCTGAAAATTCATTGTGTACGCTGCTAATAGCGCCTTCGAAAGTAGCATGTTCCCACCACTTCGGCAAGCTGCGAAGTCGGGGTTCGGTTAGTGTGAACGCTCACGAGATAGCCGTTCAATTATTAAGACCGTTAATCTTTTTGTTTTCCATTACGGGCGTCCGCTATTAAAATTCATTAGACTTATTCGGAAAGCACAACCTTGGGAACAAAACGTGGGAATAGCTTTCCAGATTAATAAATCGCGTTTATCGTAATATTTGCAGCGCTCCGTTTAAATGGCGGCTAAATAAACGAATTAACGTACCGTACTTTTACTTCTATTCTTCAGAAATGCTCGGCGCTATATTTATAATGCATCTTTGACGAAGTAGCGAAAGAGTAGAGGAAAAAAAAAAGCGAATGAGATTAAAAAGAAAAGAAGCACAAAGCAACACTTAACTGGAAAATTAAGCATGTGTAAACGAAAAACATCCGCCGGCGCATGTGTGAGATAACTGGCATACGGCGAGATTAGTTTTTTATTTATTAAAATGGTAGACGCGCACTCCGACGCCTCGGGGAAATTAACAATCGGCCGACTATTAAACACATCTCGTTTATTATTATAAATCGTTTTGTACGTGTGGGCTCCACGATCGCCCTCGTTACAGCTGATATCATCGCTCCTCGATGGCTCACCACAGCCAGTCCGAATAGACGCAATTGAATGCCATCTACAGAGCTAATTATATATGAAAACTTTTATGTATTACATAAAAACTACAACATAATCATGATTCGGGTCACGCGCGGTAGCTCCTTACCAGCGCTTGATTGATACAATTCCAGATTTTATAATTACCGCAAGCAGTCTTCTCTCGGCTTTGTCGCTATTTTATTTACTTTTGCCATTCGTATGTCGTAAAACGCCGTCATCGGCAGAGCGGAACGTAATGAATACGTTATTCCGTTTTTCTTTTCTTTTTCTTTCCATATCGTTTAATAACGTCAACAAACGTTTTCCGTTCTAAATGATTTTTATCGATGCCGGAATAAAAGAGAGAGTTTTTTTTTTTTTTTCTTTTTTTTAGTTGTCAAACAGTAAAGCGAACGATTTTTTAATACTTAACGAGTATTAAATATTCATTCATGGTGAACAAGCCGAGATTGTTACGGATGTTACGTAATGGTCAGATTATGCCGCGATCTTCTGCCATTATAATCGTTAACGCTACCGCGTTTTTTTTTTGTTTTTTTTTTTTTTTTAAAGAAGACAGATTAATATAAATAATAAAAAGAAAAAAAAAAATGTTACCCGATCGATAGTTACCTTTTCGAAAATCGCGTGTGGTATTATCGAAACAAAATCGTTAACACTTGCGCATCGCAGTGGCGCCAGTCCCGGTGAACGCTATAAACCCCTTTTCACTTGAAAAACTTGACGTTTCTTTTGATTTTTCGCCAACTAATTAAAAATCGTTACCTTCTTATGCAACGAGACAAATCGTACTAGGTGGAAGAACGAAAAAAAAAAAAATATATATATATATATATATATTTTACAACTATGACTTAAAAAAGTAGGGGTGTGCGAGATGACGGGACAGGAACACGCGTTAAATCGGGGCACGACGATTCGGCATTCTCGATTATCGGGATGATTTGCCGAATTTTCGAGATTTTCCGAGTTATACGGGAAAGCAGTGATTTACTCTCGGGGTTTTCGATTCTTTTGGGATTTCTCGATTTTTACTAGATTTTTAAAAAAAACTAAAACAGCTCCTATTTATGTTCCTAGCTTCCAGGAATCCTACCCTTTCTCGTCTGATCCTAATTCGCCACATTTTCAATCTCTCCTTTTACTCGATCGGAACTTCGTTCATCTTTAAGCAATTCATCTAACTCCTCTACGGGCGAGGATAGGATCGCTTTTTCCGTTCTTAAAAATCTCTCTGATTTTTCCCTCCGGATATTTTTAAATATTTTCAATTCAATTTTTCGTTCCGGTTCTACTCCTTCTTCCTGGAACACTTTTATTACTGTTCCTATTCCAAAAGCTCTTCCTTCTTCTTTCGTCCTATTTCTCTTGCTTCGTATGTGAGGAAGCATTTCGAAAGTTTAATAGACGTCTCGTTTGGTGGCTCGAACACAGAAATTGGTTCGGTTTTCGTCCATGACGTGGTCTACCAGATTCTATCAGCAAATGTTTACGTCGAACGTTTATATGTCATTTATTGAGAGAAAAAATTCTTAATTGCTGTTTTTGTCGGCATATTAATTACTTTTAATAACGTTCACCTTCCGACACTCTTTGGCATAATGGTCTCATTTAACATTCCTGTCCACTTTGTTTCTTTTATTATCACTCTCTTTCAATGCAGAACTGTAATTCTTTCTTCCCCTTTCTCCTCCGCCTCTTTCACTAGGGGTTAATCTTTCGGCGGTCACCTCAGGGCTCTTCTGTTTTATACGCTCTTCAAAATTTACTTTATCAAAATCGATTTTCTTCAACTCTTCTTCGCTTTTCTTTGTTGACGATGTGCTCATCTACTTCTCCGAATGCAAAATCTTGATAGCTAACTCCTAATCTCCAGACCTCTCTAATATTGTTACTAGAAAATGTTCTTTCTAATATTCATCTCTCTTTGTCTCCTCCTAAATCCTCGACTGTTGATCCTTCGCCCTCTTGATCCTTCTTTGATTAGTCTTATTTTAAATGTTCACTCAACTCCCCTTAAAAGCGCCTTTCGTTATTTAGGAATCTTTCTTGACGGCCGTCGCTCCTTTCACGATCACATTAATCGTTTGTACTTATCCTTTTTTAAAAAGCTCAATCTATTAAAGGCTCTTTCTCATAGTAATTGAGAAGGCAATTTCGGTATCCTATTTATGTTCTAAAAATCCTTTATCCGCTTTGCCTGGATTACGGTTGATTTATTCATGGCAATTCTTCCAGGTCTCTTCTTTCCAAATTAGATCGTATTCAAAATACCTATTTGCGCCTTTGCCTTGCTGCCCTGAGATCAACACCGGTGGCGGCTATTCTTGCTGAATCCCATATTCCTCCTCTCCTTCATTCGTAGACCTTACTTGGGATATCGCTTCTTGATTAAGCGTCTGTCTGTTTATTCTTCTTCAGTTATTTCATCTTACTCTTCTATCCTTCACAAATGGCGATTTGCCTCTGACAAAACTCCACTTTTATTCCCCTTATTTCTGTTTGTTTTCTTCAATTTTCGCCATTTATTTATAGCCATGAAAAACTACTTCCTTTATTAAATGTTTTTCTTTACCGTCTTGTTCTAAATTCGTCTCTCAACATGTCGTCAGAAGTGTGAATTTTCCAATGTTTTAGGCGTTTTCCTATACACACCACTATCTATACTGCGGTTCCAAAAGGTCAAGTGAAGTTGGTTTTGCTTTTTTCTTTTTGTCCCGTCTTAAATCTGAATCTTTTAAACTTCCTTACTTCTGCTCAATTTTCTATGCCAAATCTATTGCTATCCTACGTGCCATCCTCTTTGTTATCTCATCATTGGTTTTCCAAAAATGTGTGTACATAATCTCCGACTGTAAAAGTACTTTACAGACTACGACATTTAACATTGCTGCTCTCTCTTCAGATTATGTAATGCTCTCATACGTCCCTCATTCATAATGTTTTCCTTCTTCACTCGATTGAGATTGGTTTTTTTGTGGATTTCTACTCATTTAGACATTAAGGGTGATGACAAGGTGAATTCCTTAGCCCGTTCTTCTATTTCCAGTGGCAGATTTTTAGGCTCCTTTTCTGCTCATAATATTGTTCTTCTTTCCTCAGCCGCTCATTCTAAACTATGGCTTAACTCTTTATTCTTTTTCATTTTTTAATCCTGCCTCCTTTTATCTCTCTATTCAGCCGCCTCTTTAACTTCATCCATGGTTTTCTTGATATTTGCCATTTTTAAGCGCTCTACAATCTCTGCTATCTGTTGCCTTCGCTTTAACCACAGTCTCCTTCCCGAATCATTTTCACGGTTTTCTTCTACTTCTACTCCATTTTGTCCTATTCATTCCCCTTCAAATTACTTTCTTGGTGACCTTGATATCCTGTTTTATTTGAATGTTCGACCTGTTCTATTGAGCAATCGTCCTTCTACTCTTTTCTGCGAAAACTAGATATTCCTACTCCCCTTATCGGCGCTTCTTACATTCGCTCATTTCATTTTGCTTCTGTTATTCCTGCTCTTGAATTATTTTTATCGTCTATTCTTAAACGTTTAAAAATACAATAACGTTATTTTCTCCTTCTTCCCATTTCTCGGGCTAATGTCCTCGTTGACAAACGCATTAAAAAAAAAAAAAAAAAAAGTCTTAGCAAGACCTAAAAAAAACAGCAAAAATTTTTTTCCGGGTACTTATTGTGATAACAAATGAAAATGATCTCTGTAGTGTTATTGTAGATTTCCCCTCTTTGAACTGAAATTGGTTCTCCTTTGTACTATTTTCTTCGTATAATTTTTTGTTTATTGCTACTGTTTATTCCGTAATACGCTTGATATTTTTCTTGCATACTCCCGTGACAATCATCTGTATGATTAATTTATAGTAGCTGGCTACCGTGGCGTAGTTGATTAGTTAATTGTGTTTCGTTCGGATGAAATATCCCGCTGCCGCACTTTGACACGTCTTAAAAAAAAAAAAGAAATGAAAAAAAAAACATTCTAGTAAGAAGTTTATTTTTTTTTCTCTCACAGGTTATTATTTTCATTCATTACTGGCTATTTATTTATCTATTAGTTTTTAATTTATCTTTTCTTTTACAATCGTCGGTTAAAAGGCCCACTTGGCTTTTCTTACTACATTAATCTATATCTATTGTAATACTTTATCAAATATGCCCTTCATTGTTTTAATATTTTCTCTTGTTTTGATACACATTTTTTTGGTCCTTAATTAAAAAACGTTTTTTTTTCTCTCTAAATTAACCCCGTTAAGCAATTAAAACAGCGTCTTCTAGCCTAGATTTTTTTTTTTTTTTTTTTATCCAATGGGATATTAAAACCGTAAAAAGCTAATGATTACGAGGGGGAAAAAAATAAATGTATACATTCTAAAACGGCGAGATTAATACGTGTGTATTTTATAGATAAAACCGGGTCAGTGAAGCAATTTAAGACTGCTTATCGTAATAAAGAACGTTTCACTCGGCTGTTGTTTCAAAACATTGTGACATATTCAAAATCGTTTCGATGACAGTTTGATTTTTAGTTGGCAGAACATTGTAAATGAAAAGCAAAAACTTAATACACAGATGGAATCTTTCATTGACGAGTCGATTTACGGAGGTTAAACAAGTGGCAATAAATTAACCTGGCAACTAGACGAAGTTAGCCCTTTTGTTTTTGTCTTTGTTCTTTGTAGAGCTTGATCGAAATAGAACAAAGATTGATATCAACGGAAAAACGAAGATTGATGTTACGCTGAACCATCTATTTACAACACCGAGGATCATTTCTGACAGAAGATACGCGAGCTACACGATTTTTAATATGAATCCCGTCATTCACTTCAGCGGTATTAATCCTCCTAATATGTGTGTACAGGCGGTAATCGAAAAATTTATCACGTTATCCCATTGTTCTTATTTATTATTGCCTTTCGCCGCACTGGGACAAGGTCGCCGCAATATTTCACTGCTGCATACCGCGTTCGATAATTTTTTACATTTATTATACTTTGCTGTACTAAAATATTTCTAATTTCATTTATCCTTAAAATATTACACAACGAAAAACAAACGCGATTTATAACTGGAATATTTTCATTTCAACAAACAGCAGCTCCAAGTACATTTAACCGGGAAATGTTTAAAATTCTGTTTCCCGTATTCTGCAATACCAATACGGATTGTTTCTTCTAAAAATTCCTCCTATATCTTCATTCGAAAAAATTGAAAAATTTTCAAAATTTATCGAAGCTTTTCGCATGAAATTTAATTTGCTCCGAACAAGATTGTCGACATTAATGACCCGTTTCATTGCTGCTGACGCTGCGAGAAAATTGCGTTCAAGTTTGTACGAATCTGGAACAATGGCCCGCAAATTTTAATGATTTTTTTATTTTTAATATGTTGCGGGTCCCACAAGGCATACTGCTGCCCGTCTGTGAGTGGCCAACACTAATAATCGTTCATTCATAAATATGATTACAGAACTTCTTAATACCTACTTATCTTTACGAACAGTAAACTTAACATACGGTTATACTTGGCGATCATTAAAAATATGATCGATTTTCCGCCATTTGCCCATATCCAATTAAAAAGTAACTTAATTTCCTTCATTTAAGTTTTCAATCATTGCAAATGTTTGTAGGACGAAAGCTATATATATATATATTAAGGTCACACATATCGTCTATTTCTGCATTCATGTAATTTGTAAAACATAATCAATGCAACGAAACAGAAATTACAATTTTATAATTGTTGAAATATTAATAATATTTTAATATTTCAACAATTATAAAATAATAATTTCTGTTTCGTTGCATAGAAAGCTATATTGTTTGATCCACGCAAAACCTCGTCTAGCTAAACAAAGCGATGCAGTATATTTTACTTTAACAATAACTGTAAATGTGACGGATAACGTAAGACTAAAATCAAGATATTCGCACTGTTATTTACAGGTATCACATTGCCAGTGGTTTTTCTTCTTTTAATCTTGTTTTTTTTTTTTTTTTTTTTTATTTTATTACTTTAATATACGTCTCCATGTCCCACATGGCCTTTTTTTTTGTTTTCTATTTCTCACCCAATGGTTTTTTGTCAACGTGGACATTAGCCCAACAAAGGAGAAAATACCATTTTATATTTTTAAACGTTTGAGGATAGTGGATAAAAATAATTCAAACGCAGGAATAACAGAAGCGAAATGAGAGAATGTAAGAAGCACCGATAAGGGGGTAGAAATACCGAGTTTAAGTAGAAACAAGTAGAAGGACGATTGTTCAGCAGAGAAGACCGACAAAAAAAACGAAAAAATCGAAAAAATCGAAAAAACCGAAAAAAACGTTTTTTGTTTCTTTTTGGTTTTTTTTTTCTTTTTTGAGTGTGTTTAACATAAAATTTTCCAAAAATCCGTACTTATCTAAAATTTTTAAAAACACCAATCACGACCGATGTCCACAATGAAACGCGTCCCTTTTTTAAGGTCTTGAAAAATCAGTCTCGTCATGACACGTGCAGCGCGCAGACGGAAAAAAAAAACAAGTAAAATACACGTTATGAAATCAGAGCAGCGCATGGGAAAAAAAAAAGGAAAAAAAAACAGCCACGCTAATACAGGAAGACAGGCCTGTGTAGCCGGTGCAACGAGCTTAGATGAAAAGGAAGAAAAGTTATTAAACGGATTCCGGCCGAGGTATTGTGTTATCGAAAATGGAAGTAGTTAACGGCGGAAAATTACGTGAAACGGCCGGAAGCATTCTAGTGAACGGGACTTGGAAGCATGTGTTGCACGTCACGCAGAACGTGATGTAATAGTTTGCGTGACAGCTTTTGGGACATGTCTTGAGGCGTAATCGTTTGTCCCCGGCTTTTGCCAATTCTCCCTGCTCCGCTTCCTTCGTCCTATGCGAAAGATTGCGCCTAAAGGCTTGTCCTAAAAATTCTATTGTCCCGTTCTTTTCGTTGTCGTATCCTTAACGAGACTTTTTGATTGCCTCGTTACGCGCTAATCTATTTCAAAGCCGTCTGTGTATGTCTTTTTTCCTTTTGTCTCTTTTAAATTATGTTTCCGCTGCTGTCCCACAGGCATCCGAAGTAATTCGTTTTTTAATTTTTCCGTTCGCACGTGCTTTTTCAGAATCTGAACCGCTCTCATCAGGCCTCCTCGTCTTAAGTTCACTTTATTTTGTCGTTTTCGGCGGCATTAGTATTGTCAGTTTGCAATTAATCTGTTTGTTCTCTCTTTTTTTCTTTTTCTTTTTTTAAAGTTGAAATGCTCGATTTCCATTACACCTGTTTACATTCCCGTTGCGCGCAGATGTTATTCACGGTAATGTTTCCTTTAAGCAGTACAAATATTACGTGCGAAAGACACAGGTAGACTAATATCGTTTAATTTATAATACAAACGCAGACTTGGTGGCAATTATTTTAGTCGATTCTCTCCGTCATTAAAGTATTACGTTTCGGGAAATAGTTTTAATAACTTCCGCTTGTCATTCCGCCAATATATAGAGTCTGTCAAGCGAAAGAAGTCCGCTCGAGTGTCGTTGTCAAGTGTGCGTGTTGCCCAAAGTAGTAGCAACAGGGCGCGTATGAATACCTCAATATTATAGAAAAAAAAATCATATCGCCATATTCCTGTCATTCCTCCCTTCCTCGGAAGCAGCGGTAACCTCGTTTTTGTTTCATCTCTATTATACGCTCATCCATTCTTGTTCTTTTTTTTTGTTTTTTCGACACCTGTTTACATCCAGACGGACTACATGGTGTTGACAGAATAAGTGTTATATCTGATAAGGACTGAAGGTTAGGTCCCCCGAATTCGTGGCGTCAGCGCGTTTCGGTTGTTTTATGAACGGACTTCTTTCGTGTCGTGATAAACTATACCTCCGGGATCGTGCGACCGTTCTGAGATGGTCAAGTATAAGACGCGCGGAAAATAACCGAATTCGTTCCGGAAATGTCTTCTCGAAAAATTGCCGGAGCCACCGAAACCGGTCGCGATTTCATTCAAAAAAATTTCGGAATATTTTCCGGCGGACGCGCTCTAACATTATTATAAAATCGAAACATCTCTCGGCGTCTATACAGTCTATGAGCTTTTTTCTCGACATTACCTGACAGAAATATCGATGATAAGTTCGAGTGCTGTTCGGTTTAGGATGCCTAGCGAGAATTGGTTAAGTTTCTTTTTCGATTTGTAAAATTTCCATCGCGTACGTATTGTTTGAAGTAGAGATTAAAGAGAAGACTTAATACGATGGAAGGAGTGCGTGTGATGCTAGACGATCACCGGGAGTAACTTGAACTTACTCTTCCGTTAAATCCTAAATATTACAACTATTCCTAGAAACACTTTACGTGGTGAACTTCGAACTACCCGTCCAATAGAATTCCCTCGAAAATCTTAAACAATCTAATTCTAGCCCCTAAACGCGCTTGATTCGTGATTTTTTTTTTTTTTTTTTTTCGTCGAAATCAGAGAAACCATTTAAATAATAAAATTAATAAAATCAATAAAATCAATAAAATCAATAAAATCAATAAAATCAATTAAATCAATAAAATCAATAAAATCAATAAAATCAATAAAATCAATTAAATCAATAAAATCAATAAAATCAATAAAATCAATAAAATCAATAAAATCAATAAAATATACTCGTATATATTTTATTTCTATACACAATTATTACAAGAACGTGGCGCCCGAAACTCGTAGATGAATTTATTCCTTGAGTTTCACAAACTATATTAAAAAAGTGTAACAATTAAAGAAAGTTACAATTGCGTAACTCCATTTTTTAGCTTTTAAGTTAGTGTATGTTAGTTTAACGTAATAATATTTCAAAATGACGCCATGTAAAAATCTATCGCGAACAAATTCATTTCATCGCGAACAAATCTATTTTATCGCGAAATTTCAATTTTACATTTTAAAACATACACAATGTTGAGCATTCGCACAAAGCGGGGGTATATTTGCCATATTTGCCCTGTGAAATCCACAATTTACTTATTTAAAAAAAAAATTAATAAATAAATAAATAAGAGAACTGTTAAATTTCTCTTTTATTAAACTCGAAATGAAAGTTTGATCCAGAATGCTTCCCGAAACATTTCTGGACCACCAAACTGATTCTCGTGAATTTTATCGAAATAATTAGAATCATTTTTATTTTCTTCTATGAATATTATTAAATAATTGCTCATTTAATAATATACATATTAACCGAGCTTCGAATCTGAACTTGCAAATCAGTCGATGGATTAACCAGTTTTGCAAACGGTCAAACATTTAGCTGTAATATGTACGCGAAAGCTACACTTTTGTTTAGACTTCTGTATTAATTGCATCATTCGAAGTATTCCCGACTTAGCGTAAGCTATAGGAATATTATTAAAAAATTATCACCTGTATAAAAGTCTGTAACGACGTCCTCCTGCATTCACCTAATGTTTACATGCGCGTTGAGTAAAGCTTAAATATAAACGTGTTCCATCGCGAAATAAACATATTACCTCGCCTTCATTTATTCTTCATTGACGATGTAAATAGATTTATTATTTCTTACACCGCTGCGTAAATAAGCGGATTATTTACTTTTTAATGAAGCCTAAAAATGGACTCTTGTCGTCGCGAAAGCCTAGGTGCTAGAGCGCTTGACTTCCGTTTCGGAAGTGTCTCGATATCCCGGACAACGACAGAAATTATTACGAAAAATTGAAAATGAAATAACCGCTAATAGAATCATATGGAAGGCAATGGCGAACACGCATACTATCGTATGCGCGCTAATTAGTACCTGACAGACAGACACACGTGGGACTGCATTTGTATATCGATAAATCAGTCACAATATCAGTTGTAAGTATTTGCGTGTGTATATACATTCGCACTGCATATCACAATTGCTATGAACACTATTATGCCCATGTCTGTACAGTTGAAAGGTACGAATAGAGGTAGTCGCCGACGCTAGGAAATATGACACTGTATGATGATAAAAAAAATAGGGGATGATCGTCTAAACATTTGTCGTGCCCCTTTCAAAAATGCTCGTCAAGTGGAATTTTCTCGACGATAACATACCGATCGATCTGTCTGAACCGCCTAAAAATCCCCCCCCCCCCTAATTCGTTAAATTCACCGAAATCGCAAGAACCCAGAGACTGAGTTTCGCTCGGATCTGTACTTGAAAATTTAATGTATTAACGAGTTTCACAAAAACAGTTAATAGCGACAATATATGGCAGCAATAATGATATAATTGCAGTAACATTAATTTTTTTACGTCAAAGTGTATTCTCTCGTACAAAAAGCGAATAACGTTCGCAGGTCGAAGATATTATTAACAAATTATCATCCGTATAACTCTCTACAATGGCGCCAGTAGTAAGTATTTTAAGCCTCGTGCTGTGGATTTATAATTGCGTCCGATGAGTATTGAAGCCGATTGCCGATCAACCTTTTTCTCCATGCTAGCATCTTAAAGCGATCATCTAGTCGGTTTACATGAACGTCGTGTACTTCACAAGCACAAACGCAAAAAGTTTCATTGATGCGATTTATTTCATTCAGCACAAAGTCGAAAAAATTATGTAAAAATATCGCGATATTGTTCTTCTCTCTATTTCATTCTTAAACCACAATCCAGTGAGACGTGAATGCCATACACATGGGTGCGAATTTGGTTTCGCGTTTTTAAGTGTTCGTAACTGCTCTACGTATTTTAATGAATTATCAATGTTAACTAAATTAATTCGGAGTGAAATTTTTGGCGGGAATTCAAATATCGAAAAACAGTAATTTTCGCGTATACTTTTTTTGGAAAATACGTTTTTGCGCAAAAAAATCGTGTTTTCAAAAAAAAAAAAAATATACACATGTTTGTGTATGGCAATAAACTCTATGGGAAAATATAGTTATTTGTATTTTAAAAAAAAGAAAAAAACAAAAAGAGGAAAAAAGGTCACTTGAAAAATTCTATTTCAACTATTTTTTAATAAACGGGGTTACTTGAGAACATTGGTAATTTGGTAAAGGTAAAAAAATCATTTTTAATCAAATAAATGCATTTATTTGGTACACAAATTTGTTCAAAATTTATAATATTTCTCAATTACAAAAACAAAAAAAAAATAGCAGTAATTATTGAATATGGTTAACGCAATCCAGACACAAACCGGACCTGTGCTAGGAGGGGCACTTCATTCGCGTGTGTATTATCGCCTCCTGTCCTGTACAAAATTCGAGTTTAGCTCACGTCTTGTGTAATTTTTTTAAATTACGAAAAGAGGTTTCTCGTCTGCTTCCAACGATACTGCAATTTTTTCACTTAATTCTGTTCGTGGAATTTGTAACTGCAAGCCGCGGCCTAGTTGGCTTTCGACTAAGCTAAACGCTGATTTTTTAAAAAAATCGTGCCTATCGATCGTTCACGGTGTTTTAATTGTACAAAATGAAAGCGTTGATCCCGCGGCATGATCCAAAATATTTTTAAGAAAAATTTAAAAGGCCAATACGTGTGGCATTTTTGATCAAACGAAATTTATTCCTTCTTTATCGGTATAGTTTCATTTGTTTCGAGTAATCACAGTAATAATGGTAATTCATTTCGTTTTTAAATTATCGAAAGTTCACGCGTGAACATGAATCGAAATGATCTAACGTTGGCTTCCGCTTTGCGCGGGAATATCGCGCCGTGGTTTTGCCTAATTATATCAGCAATTCCGACACTTTAAATGCCGAATAACAGTAATAATATCAATATTTTAATTGTGATGAAAGTAGTGATTACTTTCCTTTAGAAATATTTTTTATTTTTACACGTGAAAATTTTAAACCGAACCTCCTTTGAGACGCCGACACTACACAGGTACGAATCTAACTTTGACTACTTTTTCGACGCAACTATCAGCAGGGCGCCTTTCAAAAAGGGATGACGCAGAGCTTTTCAATTTCAAAAAAATTGTAGCCCGGCATGCCGCAGCGGCGCAATATTACATTAGACATTTTGTATAGCGATAATATACGGCCGAGCGAGTCATTGAGCGAAAAATTGATTTTAAACTAACCCCCCTCTTTTTGGCACGCCAGCTAAGGATCTACACGCAAAAACAACAAGAAGGAAAAGAGCCGTCAGTGTAATTTTGATTTGGTCAGATATATAAAGGAACCAACGGATGAACTAATGGGCGGCGAAGGGAGGGACAAAATATAAGATGCACAATAAGGAGTAGGTTGAGTTTCGGTAGAAAAGAATATAAAATTCAACGTTCGACGGAAAGAAATGGTCATTCAAAAAAGAAGTGATCAGCGTCGCAAACCAGCGCTTCATTGAGGCGAAGAGGCCAATTTGGAGAGGAGTCAAGGGAATAAAACGAGGGGGAAAGGGAGAACAGAATGGCCGAAACGCAAGCGAATAAGTAGAAATGATAATGGAAGTGAAGGAAACTCAAAGAACCAAGGAATAAAAAGGAAGACTAGGTTGTACAGACGCAGATAAAAGAATTGATTGTTACGAAAGGAAAAGATCTGACCAAAGAGTTTCAGGTGAAACCTTTTTACATAGGCAATTCCGGTCAATTTTTTTAAAAAAGGAACGATATATGTATCTATGTAGATACATAAAATATAAGTAATATATACATATTTGTTTAATCGAATTTAAACGATAACGAAAGATTAGGTTTTCGCATTTTTAAAATAGGGCTAAAGCTTAGTTGCATTTTGCTTTATCTTTCGAACTTTTTAATGTTTTATTTGAAACATAGGGAGTTTAATCTTTATCGAAAATTATAAGCAAAAAAGTAACCTTCCCCCGAAGAAAAGCGACTAAAAAATTTCGATTAATTAATTCAACGTAAAACGAACTAAGCAATAATATAACATAAGTAATTTTTTATCGGAAAAAAAGGCATATCCTCCGTAAGGCAAACGCGGTGTAAGTGTGTAGCTAAAAGATAATTTGACAGCGGTTGCCAGAAGGGAAGGCGACATTAAAAAGAATCGCCTTAATCAGAACACGTATCCGAGTAATTCCAGTGCGGACGATAAGTACGTAAAAGTTCTAAGTGCAATAAACCGTCAACCGTAATAATACAGTTTCGCATCGTACGCAATTTTTGTACGGGGTGCAATCGCGGCTCTCTAAAATCACATCGAAACGCCTGTATCCCGATGGTGCAGCGATCTGAGTCGACTCTGTTGGAACAGGACTTACCATTTATCTCCTAGCAACACCTTTTTTAATTCTGCGCTAAATTTTCCACCGGCCTCCTTAGAATACACACGTTTCGTTGGTTTACCTTTCGCAAACACTTTGTCCACTGTGATTAAACTTCCGGCAATCATTCCTTTTGGCCGGCGGCTGCTGAAGAGTTTAGTAAACTCGGATTATTGTTCCCGCTAGCCTCGGTAGTTTTAGCATTATTTAATTCCGGACTAAATCTCAAAGAAATTCATCGGCGCAATATGGATAGTAAGAAGAAAAAAGGCTTGGAGCTGTTTTGTTATCGCGCTGATTTTCTAATAAGTGCGACTTCCGACTTCCGGTTACGGTAAGATAGGATTTTAGCTAAGCCGATTAAACGGCGAATCGGACCGCAAATTAATTTCCTTTAGCCGGTTATTTCGTTAATTTTGAGATCGTAATTTTCGATTTCCCAGAAGTTCGTCGAGTTGACGATATAGCAGAGCGAGGAAGCCCCCCCCCCGCCCTGGACGGCAAAAAGAACATCGGATTCGAATAGGCGGCTATCGAATATTCGCGTTCATCGGATGAGCAACTCCACCGCTTCGTCCATTACGGAGAATGAAAAAATGCGCGCCGTTCGACCGACCGGTGCGATGTCTCGCACGCGTTACGTAATCGGCAGGCCGCGTCTTCCAGTGCAGAGTAATTTTCTGCTGTTGCATTTAACGTTTTGATTCCATTTTATTTATTTTCGTTGTTTTTTCTACGAATGATAATAAGACGCGAGCCATTACGACCGACAGATAGCGTCGATTACAGCGCTAATATCATCTCCGAGAAATGTCCAGCACCAGTCTATCCGGTTAAATGATCTTTTATCTGATTTGCTCCTATTCTCATCGCATTTCTTCTCTGTTTTTCTTCATCCTAATTCGTGATGGCAAATGTGAAAACATGTTTCTCTTCTGTGGCTACAAACGGAGCAAGCTGCATTAGTGTATCGTACGCGTCGATTTTAATATTATTAAGCGCAAACGCTGGCAAGGTCTGCTACATGTTAACTTTTCATTAAAACGACCTGATCTGCGGTTTTCACCATCGTCACGGTCGCCATTACGACATGTTGTTGAAGTGCACCAAAAGGATACCGAAATAACAAAATAAAATAAATAACGACGAGGAAATCGTTATCAGACTATTTTTCTACTTTACCGAATTTTCTGCATTAAATTTGTAAATATTACAAAATACGCCCCCCCCCCAACTGTGTTATAAAAATAATCGATTAAAAGTTAATACATTTTTAAGAAATACTCGTATGTGTATGTACAGTAACGTTCGTTTTTCGGCAAAACTGAATTTCCACAATCACGCCATTTCGGAAGAGCGCCGCCTTTATAGGGTGATATTTGATACGACCTTTTACCTTTTTCCCTGGAACGTTCACGTAGTCCAAATGTCGCAGTATCCTGCCGTGCATTGTGCAGGAAATTAAAAGTACTAAGATATCGGGCGCGTAGCATTTCCAGCGGCGTATTTCAATACCTGTGAGCTCTGCGCAACAGTATCATACAAGGATGCGAGAAAAAAAACAAGCACTGTGCGGTTTTGCTTATCGCTTAGTCGTGCTGCAGGGATTTTTTACCCGAATCGTCTGAATTTCTTCTGCTTCGTGTTCTGCCGCGTGTTTCACAGTGAACCTCGGATTCATTACATCGATACACTTCATCGTACAGTTAATAATCAATGTGGTTCGCGCTAATTTTAAATGGTCGGTTCGAGACTTGTCTCGTTCCGGATCCAAGTCGCTGTCCCAGTCGTTTATACCTAATCGGAAATTGAATATTGGTTATATATAGCAGAGCACTATCTGGTGGAAAGTAAAGGCGGAGGATAATCCAAAAGTAGAACTGGCCCCAGTATTCTCGTCAGATCCGTTGGGTCCTTAAATACCATTATGGAAATATGGAAAGCTGAACTTCACAAAACCCCGACGTCCTGTCAAGGATATATAGGGTGGCTTTACTTTACTTTCACAACATAGATTATCGGATCCGAGTCCCCATCTCTATCAGCTGCGCCGTTATTAACAAATTAGATTATACTACATTCGTCGCATAAACTAAACCGCTACAGCGCACAAATCTGCCGGGGAGTATTATTTATTTATCGAACTTTCTCTCCGTATTTTAATGGACCACGTTAAATGTGTAGTAGACTCGTGATCCTTTCTATACTCTGCTATATACAATCGAATTCGTTTTCCTACAATTGGCCAAACGCAAAGCAACTTATAGACTGTTTGCGAAAGTGGTTCGCTTGTGTACGAATCCAGTCTGTTCTTGTGGAATTTGACTGTATTTTAAGCATCCCCTTGTTGACTTGCGAGCCTAATCAATCCCCCGGTTGATCTTTTTGTTGTTTTTCTTTTTTTCCATAGATGGGAAAAATCGATCCTATTTATCTAGTAGCTGTTTTATCATCGAGCGTTTCCTGCAATCAAGAAAAGTCTCGGATTAGGCCTTATGTTTTTTTTGTTTTTTTTTTCTTTCGAATTAAATCGTATTTCTTCATACGGAATGGCTGGTTCACCGAAACCATTAACTACCGCTTCTTGAATTTGAACAGTTCGGTTTTTATTGGAGCGCTGCCAAATACAAGTTTCAATGACTTTCGGCTCCCCCCCATCCCACCCCACCCCGTCCCGCCCTCCGTGAATTTCTATATTTCACCTAACTTGCTAACTTATTTCAAATTCTTTGCTATTATCCGGCGATCACCATCTTTTACGAAAATTCCAGTTCACCGTTCTTACAGTGTTAATCAACAACGAGTTTTTTTCATATGCTTTTCCTGGTTTTAATGAAACTGCATGGTAGAGCTACCTTTAAATGATGTTATAAAAGTTAAATTGTACACTGCTAGTTTGATTACGTTTATTAAAAAACTTAAAATTGTTCGAATTTTTTTTAAATTTTGCATTTTTTCTTTTTTCAGTACCTACGCATAATAGGCGACGAAAGTTTCTCATAAAAGGGCTTCGTTGCGTTTTTTTTGTAGGTAAACTCTTCATTTCGCCGTACCTCATTAGAGTCAGTCTAATAGTAATGCGGCGGACTTCATAAAAGACGTCGGCAAAAACGAAAATCAGCCGTTGAAGAAGCGAGAAAATTTAGTCTGCCGTTTGTCGACTACACGCGTGCAGACGGAAAATTCTAGACTCACCGCATAATTAGTCGACTGCCGGAAAATTTTTGCTTCGATCTATAATTCCAAGCGACTATGCGAATACACTATATTCACTTGAAAATCAAGCATTCAGAGAACCGCTTCACGAGAGACAATTAAAAAACGTTCGCCTTTCGAAATTGATTGTTTTATTTAAAAACATTTCCTCGTTTAATAATATCTAATATTTATCAATCGCGTCTACATCTTGAGAAACCGCATACCGAAACGGATCCTCTTTAATAGTTAATAAACTCGAATAAAACGGTTTTAATATCATTTTAGTGCCCCCCTAGCGAAAGAGGACGAATATTTACCCTCCGAAGTCGGTCCTAGTTGAATACTTCAAAAACCAGAGGCTGCTTTTTCGTGATTCCAAAGAAAAAATTTTGTGAAGTTTCACTCGCACGCTGGTAATTGATTCGTACTCAGAAATGGTGTAGGCAATTTTCTAGAATAACTGTAACGGACTATTCAAAAATATTGCAAATAGCAATTAAAGAATAATTCCGTACACGATAACCAAAGAAGAAACTAACCTCTAAACCTCTACAGGTACGGCGAAAAAATATATATCTCATATTCAGTAACTTATTGTACACTTATTTACTTATCAAAATTCTTATTAAATGGTCGTGCTTGACTCTGTCAAAAGCCTTCTCGTAATCCAAGAAACATACAAATACATCTTTTTGCTACGATCAACAAAAAGATGTATTTGTATGTTTCTTGGATTACGAGAAGGCTTTTGACAGAGTCAAGCACGACCATTTAATAAGAATTTTAAAAAACAAAGGAATAAATCAATATGATATGAGAATCATCCAGAAATTGTATTGGGAACAGAGCGCCAAGATTTTAGTAGAAAACAAAATGTCAGAAAGCGTCCGTATAAATAGAGGAGTCAGACAAGGATGTATACTGTCACCGCTCCTGTTTAACCTGTATGCAGACAGTATCTTTGAGCAAGCGTTATGGAATCTCAGAGCTGGGATTCGGATAAATGGAAAGTACATAAATAACATCCGCTATGCAGACGACACCGTTCTTCTGGCTGACTCTTGTGAATAGTTAGAAAAAATTATTAACGAAGTTAATGAAGCAGGTAAAAAATGTGGACTAGGGATAAATGAAAACAAAACAAAATTTATGGTAGTCAGTCGCAAACAACATCGAAACACAACTATTCAGATTAATGGGAAAAACATCGAAGAAGTTAAACAATTTAAGTATCTAGGATGTTATGTTACAGAGAAGCTTGATCCAAATACTGAAGTTAAAAGAAAATGTGGGCAAGCCAAAACAGCGTTTGAGAAGTTTAAAAAATTGTTAACGGACCAATCACTAAGTCTCCGCATAAGACAGAACTTCATAAAATGCTATATATATCCGATACACTAGTGTATGGGGTCGAAGCAATGACATATGTACCGTAAGAACACTCAAATATTTCGAAGCGTGCGAAATGTGGTTATATAGAAGAGCCTTGAAGATATCTTGGGTACAGAAAATGTCTAATGAAGAGGTGCTAAAGAGAGCTAGAACGGAAAGGAGAATAATTGAAGAAATAAAAACAAGAAAAACCCTAGTTTATTTTGGTCATATTATACGAGGACAAAAATATGAACTATTACGGTTGATCATTCAAGGAAAAATAGAAGGGAAACGAGGAAGAGGTCGAAGAAGAATATCATGGACCAGAAATGTCCGACAGTGGACCAAAAAATCATCGATAGGACAACTGATGCAGGCGGCAAGAAGCCATAATATATGATCGTCTACGCGCAGAACACTGTGTACGACACGTCGAAGAAGAAGAAGAACTAAAGCGAATTAGCGAAGTGATTGACCGAAGTCAACTCGCTCGTTGCCTTGAATTCTCATATGGCTCGGCACCCACAAGAGCATTACCTGATTTCTTGCTTGATGGAGCAGCTTCAACGTATAACTGACTTTCAGCGCCAAGATATCCATGTTGTTCTGCGAGGAACACGATTTTAGAGAAGCCAAAGAGTCAGTTATTAAAAGAGTATACTTCTGTCCATACATTTTGTCTGCAAGCAAGCTATATGGCGTACAATTCTGCTTCCTATAGTACCGAGCAGTAATCATTTTTAGACGCAACGAAGTTATTTCACTAGTGATCCCGGTTGGAGATCGGAAAATATGCGGGTTTGCTCAACTTTATTTTAGCTTTGATACTTTTTTTTTTATTTATTAATTTTTTTTTTTTTTTAAATAGCGAGACAAAAATTTTTAACCTATACTATATTATAAAACAAATATACATATTTCTAATTTGTATTTTTAGGGAAAATGATGAATAGTACCCGCTAAGGAAAAATATGCATTTTTGTACGATACTTTGTGTCAGGAAATATAAATCGGAACATACTCGAGTAATTAGATGAGTGAATTGGGCAAATAACTAAAAGTTTAGTTCCCTTTTTTCCTCGCGAAAAAGACTTATCATCATCGCGATCGAGAATCATTATTTCGCTGATTTATCATTTGTATCATTAATTTCCTTCGTGTAATATTTGTTTAACAGAAAGCGGAGTTCGTTAAAGGAACGTTTTGCGAAAAAATTCAGCTGGAAAAATTCGTTACATACGGAAAAGCAATTATGCTACTTCATTAATAATCATCGTCAGTTAGCGATTGTTAATAATGTCGGATGTATGCGTACCAGGCATAGAATATTTATTTTTGGCGGTAACATAAACACCGATCATCGACTGCTCCGTAAAAAGTGGTCGACACTAGTAAACAACCGATGCCCTGATCACATTTAAAGAGAACAGCATCGAATTCTACTCTTTCCGTCCGCGACTAAATAGAAATAGATGTGCAAGGTCGCGAGAACTCCAACTAGAGACGACTCTAAACCCCGATTAGAATGTTACCACCTAAACTGGTTTAAGCATTACGCCGAATCGTATTTTATTGTTTTAAATTTCTAAATTATATATTAAACTACCGAAATAGGAGAGATTTCATTCGGCTTTATAAAAGATACGGCTAGAAAGGACAACGACGATGAAATGAAAACGATGCCTGCTTAGAATATTAGAGAAGAAAGCCGGTTTAACGGCTTTAAAATTGAAACAATAACTTTTCCCAGATTAAAACAATTCAAGTGATACGTGTGAAAAATGTGCCTTGGCGAACTGATTCATGCATCATTCGATACTGCGCAAATTATAGTCCGAAGCAAAGAACGATTTTTGCAAAACGCCACGACGTGCCACAACACACATAACTTTTGACCTACGATATTTATCATCGATCGGGTAATTCGAACTTTTATCAAAAAATAAATAAAAATAATAATAAATATTAAAAATTTCTTTCAAACGGTAAAATTTAATGTGGCGCAATCGTAAATTCTCCAAAAAGCTCTTATTTATTCAAAATATACTCTGATTGCATCGTGTAACGCATTGTATATATTACACTTTCGGTTAGTTTTAACAGTATATACACACACACAGGGGTGTGTGTTGCTGAGTGATAACTTGAAATAAATAATTTTTCTTATTAAACTTATTATAATAAATGAGTAAATGTGTTCGGGCTCGACTTAAACAAAATGCCGTTTTCGATTTTATTTATAATTACCATTCGATGAATTCAGATTAATTAGATTATGTTTTCTTTTTTTTTTCCTTTTTTTTTCTTAAATAGGTTCGTCAACATGGACATTGATCCAAGAACAGGAAAAATAAGGGAGGAAGGAGACTTTCAGATCTTTACTCGATCAGAGATAGCCAACAAAAAAGAATCAAAAGCTTGGATAGCATAAGGAGTAGAAAAGGGGAGATAACGAACAAAGCATACAGTGGTTTGGAGTAGGAAAGCGTTTGATAAAAGAAAGGAGTAAGAAGAAATTTGTTCAGCCGAAAGTGACGAATAATCGAACATAAGTTGTGTATAATATTAAAGGTAACACAAATCGGAATGTTTCGAATTGTCGTTGAAAATAAAAGTAATACTTCGTGTTCCGTTTAATATTCAAAGCGGTATTTTTACAATCGAAATGCGGCACCGCGGATACGGCGATAAAAAGTGCAATTAATACGTTATCTACTGAATTTGTAAATTACGCGCGTTCTTTTATTGCAGTAATTTCAAAAGATCTCTCCCTTTCGATAAATTGCAAATGACCGACTCATAAACCGATCAATTGTGAACGTTCCGAATGTAAATTGTTTTCTTTTGCATTCCTCCGATACGCAGTGTAAAACAATTTCACGTTAAAACTGTAGCATGCGATGAATATTAAGGTTACAAATTTTTTGATAAGTTATAAATATTATATTTTAAAAACCCTTAAATTACGTTACAAAAGTTATCATCTTTTGTAACGTAATTTAAGGGTTTTTAAAATATAATATTTATAACTTATCATATTATTGAGACAAGCGATTACAGGAAGAAATAACACATAATTACAAAATTTTTGTTTATTTCGAAATTAAGATTCGGATGAGAGCCAGAAAAAAAAGGTTAAAATATTCACACGAAGCGAAAATTCGTCATTGAACCTCACCGGGGATGATAGTCTCTTAAGGGAAAAATCATCAATTTTTTTTTCTTTTTTCTTTTTTTTTGGAAACCGTGTATAAAGGAGCTGCTGGGGGAGCTCATTGACTTAAAAGATGTTGTGCAAATTTAATCAGTAGTGTAAAATAAAAAAGTATAACAAAAAGCTTAAGATAAATGATGCGTGTGAAAACTCCTTGCTAAGTGTTCTAATATTAAATAACAAGGATGAAAAATATGGTCCTTGATAATAGCGTAAGTAGTTGCCTACGTGTAGTTACGGAAATATAGTTAAAACAAATAAATATGCAAACTAATCAAACTGAACTTTAGATAAAAATAATATTAAAAAGTGAAAATGTGAAAAAATGAAAGAAATGAAGAAAAAAACGAACGTCGCGACGGTTACAGGGACAAATATTATTGAAACCGGCAAAACTGTACGAAACTAAATGCTCGCAAGTCTGCCGGATATAACGATCGCAATTCTGAGATACAGAAGTAAATAATTATTGCGTAAATTCACACTGTGCTACTATATAGGTTTAGCTTCAAAAGTTTTTACAGGTACACGCTTTACAAATATCGCCTTTTAATTTTTATTTTATTATTCCATTGTTTCCATTACACAGTAGAAGCAAAATTTAAAAGGAACTCGGCAGAATATATAATGTGATAGACTTCCCGTGAGTATTGCACATAGTGTTAGGCGGAGCAACAGCTATTTACAAATATATAACATATATGAAAATAAGTGCAATAAGGATCCAATAATCCTGACACCTTAGAAAAATATATTAGTTATTACTTATACATATCATATTAAATATCTAATAGTGAAATACCTAAAGATATCCGAAGTAGACCGGTTAAATGGTTTTAAAAGAAAAGAAAGAAAAAAAGATTGCATAGAATGAAAACATCGAATAACGATCATTAAACGCACAATGCGAACATACCGATATGTTAATATCTTTAGCAATTGCGTTTTGCGTACTTCTACAATGATTGCTAAGATCGTCATCCTTTGTTAGTTTTGTTTTATCACGTTATTAGCGACACTACTTTTTACGCGATTAATAAAATATTAAAAGCGATAAGCGCTGTTCCCGTTTCTTTCGTTAACAACATTGTAAAAGGTCATTAATCAGATTTCATGAAAAATGTAGAATCTTTTTTTTTTTCTACAGAACACTGAATTTTCGTATTCACGGTTTCCACTACATATTGTTACGTTTAGTTTTATGTGTATTAGTACCCCGAGATATGTTTTTATATGTACGACATATGCATATAAATGCTTGTAACATAACACCCTCGTTAAATATTTAACTATAACGGCTAGTACAGTAAACCGATGTGTAGTTGACTATTCTGCTATTTTGAGTGAAGTGTATGAATGCGCAAGCGGCAAATTTTTTAGGCATGCTAAAAACTGTTCTATTATTTATAAAAGGAGAGGGAGGTCGACGAAGTGAACAATCACATTAAGTATGTGGGAAGTAGAAAAATTGAAAAATAAAATTATAGGCTGTGTGTCCTGTGCGCAGGCTGCTAAAGGCGCAGAAATTTCTACGAAGGTGACTCTTGTTTGGCCACCGTGGCTTGATTGAGGGTTTAATTACGTTTCAAGCAGGTATGGCGTAAGGACCAATGTGCTTTCCACAAGGACTTGATGTTTTCAAAATTATATTTCTTAGATATGGCAGAGGAGGAGGCTGCTGATCGTATCAATCCGTTCATTACCGGGAATCCCAGAATGATAGAAATGCAGCGGAGCATTCCCTCTTGAAAAGTTTGTATACTATCTGCTGAGTTTGCATCGCTAAAAGATGTTCCGTACGGGAATTAGAGATGTTATCGATAAAGCCGTGGATGGATAAAATGCCACCAGGGAAAAAAAGTATTCCGGGCAGAAGAATATTCCAAAGATTTCAGCATCCAATATCGCGTGACTATCATTGATTCAGTCGTATATTTTGTGTTATGTTACGAGCTTTTAAAAGGAGCAGGCAGTTAGACGTAAGTCAGCCAGCCTCTGGGATGACTTTGGCAGCGTCTGTGAAGAAAATAAAATGATCGGAGTATTTTTGAATTATTGCCGCTGTTAACCGGCCGGTATATTCGAGTAGACTGGCATCATTGTGTTTCATTAAGGGAGAAATCGGCGTTAACGATTAAAGAGTTCCGTGGCAATGTATAATTAAGGACCAAACAGATCGGGGAGAGAAAAAAATGTTTATATTGCGATGCAACAAGGGGGTTTGAATTTCTGGCAATGGAGTGTATTGGTTAATTCTGGGGTATTGGAAGAGTAATTTATATGAATAGGGAAATTACACAATTAGGAGAATAACAGTGAAAGTTTCTGAAGTGTTTTAGTAGAGGCGCACTTTAACAGGGCACATAAACTAACTGTCGGGGAAGATCTCTTTGTTCACCAAGTATCGTACGAAGAGCTGTGCGTGGTGCACAGAATTAAGTGAATTAGAGAATTTAAGTAAGAAAGAACTGGCTAATGAATACGCTTCAGGCCTGCAATTGATTCCAGAATGGACACTAAAATTTCACACACTGAAAGAATAGTTTTCGAAGGTAAAATTTAACGTTCGATAAATACCTAAGGATAGGTAGACATTTGTGACATTTATCTTTCAGATTGGTTATGTGAGGACGCCGAGATAATTTGTGATCAAACAGTAATCGGAATTAACAGTGAGATGTCAATGGAGAGCTTTCAAAATTTAAGCAGATGATATTAGGGGTGATTTGACGCGTCCCTTATAGAAAACGACACAGATTGACTTTGATGGATCAAAAACAAGCCTTTTTCTTATTACACCAGAATTGCAATTTGGTAATAGTTTTTTTTGTGGGATTTTTTTACTGGAAATCAGGAAGATAAGGAAATATTTAAGTCGGCAAAGCCGAACAATATGTTAAATGAGAGACCATACCGACATATTCTATCAAACGCCTTTCCTTTATGTTTTATTTTCGACTCTGTCACATTTTGCTGAGCTTGTTTTTTTTCTTAATGTGTCTGAACCTAAGGTGTTGTCCATTAAAGGAAATTATTTTACGTTCGGAAAATTGCAAGCCTAATGAAGATTTAGCAAAAGAGCGTTTTCCTCGTACTAAAAGTTCAACAATTAAAAATTCTTCATTGTTTTATAGATAATAAAATTAAGTGCGGAAAAATTTGTTGAACCAAATGGACTGAGGTTAAAAAATTTTCTCCGCCGGCAATTTAAATATCCTAATAAGGGAATAAGTTCTTATCATCGGACCAGTTCTACAAGAGAAAAACCACCAGAGTTATTTGTAGACCTAAACTTTGTCATAATTGTCTCCGATTCGGCCATTCTACCTGCTCCTTTTATTCCGATAGTCATTTTTGCTTTGAATGCACCATCACCTAACAAAATATTTCAGAGCTAGTTTTCACTGCGTTCGTTGAGGCAAAAATCATTCTGCCTTTGATCTTTTCTGTCCGGATTTAAGGAGCAAGTAAAAATCAGTCAAGAGAAACTGGTCTCCCCAACTTTCTCCTTTGCTGATATTTCTAAGCAATTTCTCTGCCGTATCGGACTCTCCTCAGGTCACAAAAAGAAAATCGCAAAATTATTCCAGTAGTTCCTCCTTTTCGTATATATTAGACTATTTTACCAAAAACATCATTCCCAACCAAAATCATAAAATCCTTTTAATAAATATTGTGCCAATGTAATCACTAATGCCAGCCATGAAGGTCTCCGGTCAGTAATTTATTTCCGTTCGAATAATTATTCGTCTGAGATTCCACCTTCCTCTAATGACTCCATATCGCGTTCTTGCGAAAATTACTTAATTTATACTTTATTATCTATATTTAGCACGTATCCCGCTAATTCGGATGACAAAATATCAACTTTTCGTCAAATTTTGCAGTTTTAGAAATTTTGGTAATCAATATTTTCTCTGATTTCACTTTGATTTCTCTTTATACTAGCATGTATTGTTCCATTATTATGTATTTTCTCTCCTTCACCTCAATATTCTCCTTTCCTGCTTATATGTTGTAGATACTTAGCGGAATTTCTGTTCACTGTTCTCTATTTCTTCGACTTCCATTTTTATCTGTAAGGATTTTTAAAAATGGTTACATGAATTATCCGTATATGACTAATCAACAGAATTCGTTTCTTCGGTACCAACGTTAATTCTATAAAGGTTTTTATACTTTTTCTCTCAGCACTTTCCCTTGGTGTTGCTTGCCTTCTTTAATTTGATGAATTTTTTGAGCTGTTGCTGCTGCCACTTGCTCTGTATCGTTACCCTTCTTATTTTACAGTTAACTTCCTGTCATTACGTTACATATTTTCTGTGGTGCTTTCCTTTAATGTTGCTTGCTGCCTTAGATTGGTTGATAGCATACCACGGTCCAGAGGCATTGATTTATTTGAGAGGTGAGAACTTGGATAAATACTTTCGGTTAATCTTTCTTTCTTTACTAAATTTTTGCATGGTTTCTATTCAAGTCAAACTCTGCGGAAGGCTACGACATAGTCTTTCTGATTTACCTTATTCATATTCTCGTTCTTTGGGTTTATTTTCATATTATCCTGCTAGTTCGCGTTCGTCTTCTTTTATTCATTCCTTCATTTTTTATGTTTCTCGTTTTTCCCTTCGTCATGACTTGTCAACTTAAAATATTATAATTGCCATAGCCTTAGAGCGAATAGAAATTTTCTTGAGAGCTTGTTGGATCGGTATAAGTATTGCATTCCTCTGAGAAACTTAGCTTAAAGATGTGCTTTTTTTTTTTTAAAAATTAGTTCCAATCGCAGTGACGAATATGGCGGTTCAGCTACTTTAATCAAAAATTATATCTATTTTTTAACTCACGACATCTACCTTATTCCACCTAATCCATTTAACTAATTCTTAACAACTCTCTAAAGCCATTTAATCTCATCTCAGCTTACATTCCTCTTAACTAACTTCTCTTTTCAATTATTTATTAATTCCCTCCCTTTCCCCATTTATTATCGCTCGTGATGCGAATGCTCACTCATTTCTTTGTGGTTGCAGTGGATACAACAGTAATAATTTCACGCGCGAAAAAATTTTATTTCACAGAATGATTTAATCCTTCTTAATGATAGTCACTTTCTTCTTCTTCTTCTTCTTCTTCGTGCAACCCGATTCGGGTATAGCTTAACCACTTTTCATGGATTCAACCATTTGACGAAATGCGTCTCGATTTCTTGCCATTTGGAACAATTCTCCTAGTCCATTTCTTAATATTTTGGAGCCAAGAAATCCTTCTTATGGTCATCTACTCGCGTCAAAAGTCATTTGACTTCCACTTTTATTAACCCGCCGTTCATTTCTCCTAATCTTGGTCTCAAACGTTCACGGTCAACTCAAAACGGCACCTTTGGAAGTGATCGCATTCCTGTCATCATTTCTTTTAGCGACCTTCCTTCTTACGCTTCTTATAAGCCTTTCCAAAATGGATATTCCCTGGAGTAGACTGGGCCATCTTCGTCTCTCTCAATGAAACCTCGCTTTCTTCAGTTTCTCTTAATTTAAACCCATCTTGCCGATATGATTTCTTTGTTGAGAATCAGTCTATTCTGCATTAACTTATTCTTCTCCTTTTATCCGACCAACTTCCCACCAAAAAACTCAGAACGTCCTCGTCATTGTGGTAGAATATTTACTGCAAGGCGGTTTTTGAGTACATTTACAGAACACTTTTGGTTTTTTCTCTTCTATTTCCAACTTTCTGGCTTATAAGAATGTCAATGCTAAAGCCGGATTTGTTTTTAAAACAAAAAAAAAAAGAAAATCATGGAAAAGTCGCTTTGCTTTTTCTCGCTTCACTCCTGGAAATTGCTAAGTCCTTTAAATCCTCTCTCTTCCAACGTTCTTCCAATCGTAATTTTTACACCTGAAAAAACTAATCTCATTTATTGGTTTTATACCTTCTAGCCATTTTGCTAGCCTTCAGGAATCCCGTCTTTCTCCCGTATTCTTTTGGTTCTTCACATTTTCTTAATTTTACTTTTACTTTATCAGAACTCTATTCATTTTCAATTAATTCCGCTAATTCTCCTCCGGACTAAAACGGTGTAATACCATTTTCTGTTCTTAAAAATTTTATGATTTTTCTCTCCGGATTCAAATACTTTCAACTTCTTTCCTCGGTTCCGTTTGGGTACTTCTCCTTCTTGGAACATTTCTCCTATTCCAAAACTTTATTCTTTTTCGTTTTTATTTCTCCTGCTTCTTTGTGTGTTGGGAAGCTTTCCGAAAGTTTAATTTACAAGAGTCTCGTTTGTTGGCACGAGCATAGCAATCTATTACTTAACAATTCGTTTGGTTTTCGTCCTGTATGTGATTCACCAGATTGTATCATCAAGTTTCTATCGGACGTTACTAGAAAATGCTATTTCTAATATTCGCCTCTTTATTTTTCTCTCAATATTTTGTCTGCTGTCTTCATTCTTCGTCTTTTTGACTCTTCTTTTATTAATCTTACCTTAAATGGTGTTTCAATTCCCCTTGTAAACTCTTTTCATTGCTTAGGAGGATTTTTTCCTACACCTGTCGTCCCTTTTACAAGCACAAATTAATCATCTGTATCTATTCCCTCTCTTAGATTCGCAGACGACGAAGTGATTATGTCTGACGACATAAACGAACTACAAAACATGCTAAATGATTTAAACAAGGCGGGAAAGAAGGCTGGTTTAATTATAAATTTAGATAAGACAAAAATACTATCGACAGACGAAAATAAAACAAAAATTACAATAGACAACACAGAAATCGAAAAGGCAGAGAGTATAATTTATTTAGGACAACTAATATCTCTAAAAAAATAAAACAAAAAAAGGAAGTAGAGCGTAGAATCGCACTCACTTGGAAAAAATACTGATCGCTGAAACATATTTTAAGGGACCTTACAGAAATGAACTAAAAAGGGAAATTCTAAACGCGTGCGTCCTGCCTACCTTAACATATGGAGGTCAGACATGGACAATAACAAATAATATCATGAATAAAATTGAGATGTGTCAAAACGCATTGAAGAGATCTATGATTGAAGTTAAATTAAGAGACAAAATAAACTCAAAAACGAATTAAAAGTTAAAGACAATTTTACATGGGCAATAAGAAGGAAAATGTGGGACTGGGCAGGACATATTGCAAGAATGGATTCTACAAGATGGATTAAAAAAATAACAGATTGGACAATATACGCGAAGAGAAAAAGAGGAAGACCGGAAAACGGGTGGGAAGATATTTCGCTAAAATGTTAAAGCACAAACGATACCATCAGGTGCCTTATGACAGACTAGAGTGGGCTCGGTTGAGGGAGGCCTTTGCTCGTTTTCAGGGCTAAATTAAATTATACAATAGTTTATTTACTTCAATGTATATTGTGTAACGTTATATCACTAAGGCTAATAATAATAATAATAATAATAATCTATTCCCTCTCAAAAAATTCAATCTGGTAAAATCTCTTTCTCACACTAATATTGCTGAGGCGATCCCTATATCCTACTAGTATTCTATAAATCTGTTATCCCTTCTATCCTAGATTATTATTGCTCTATTTATGAAAATTCCTCCAAAATATCTGTCTTCGTTTCTGCCTCGGTGCCCTGAAATCTGCCTCGGTTCCGGCTATCCTTGCTGATCCCATACTATTCCCCTCTTCATTCGTAGATGTCCTCTGTTTAGATGATTGCTTTTTGATTAAACGCCTGCCTATTTATTCTTCTTCACCTGTTTCTTCTTACTCCCCTAACCTTCATAAATGGCGATTTACTTCTAATAAAACTTCATTTTTTGTTCTTTTGTTCATATTCAATTTTCACTGTACATTTTCAAAGTCGCGATGAACTTCTTTATTTTTCTTTCAGTTTTTGCAGTTATATCCTATTAAATATCTTTCTTTATGGATCTGTTCTAAATATGTTCCTCACTTTACTGACGGTACCCCAATTGGAGTTGGTTCGCTTTGTTTCCCGCCTTGAATTATTCTGAATCTTTTAATCTTCCCTTCTTTTGCTCAATTTTCTATGCTTAATCTATTGCTATTTTAAACTTTGTTCATCCATCAGTAGTTTTTCATAAAGTGCTCATGGTCGCCGATTCTAAAAATGTTCTGCAAGCTACCATATATTCGATCATGTAATACTTCTCATACTCTCCCTCGTCCATGATCTTCTTCTCCTTCACTCGATCCAGATCGATCCTCCATGGATTCCTGGTAATTGTAGGCATTGACGCCAATGAGGTAGCGGATTCATTAGCTCCCATTCGTTTCGGTTTCCAGTTGCAGATTTTCGGACACATTTTCAACTCATAAGATTGCTTTTCTTTCCTTAAATGACTCATTCTGGAATATGGTCAACTCCGATTTTTCTTCATTTCCTAATCCTGTTTTCTTTTACCGTTCTATTCAACCATCTCTTCCTCCTATTATTATCGTTTTTTAGATACTTACCCTTTCTCAAATGCTCCACAATCTCGGCTATTTGTCGCCTTCGCTTTAATCATAGTCTCCTTTCTGCAACGCTTTCTCGGATTTCATCTGCATTTACTCCATTTTGTCCTTTTTTTCATCTCCCTTCCACATAAGTTTCTTGTGATGCTGATTATATTTTGTTTGGATGGTCGACCTTTTCTGATGACTGTACTTCTCTACTAAACCTTGCTACGCCTACTCCTTATGTTCTTTCATTTTCTTCTGTTATTCCTGCTTTCGAATTATTTCTATTCCCTGTATCTTTAAATGTTTAAAAATAAAAACTTTATTTTCTGCTTCTTCCCATATCCTCGGCTATTGGATTATGAATATAAAGCGGAGTGGACCAATACCACACCTCAGTCCAGGAACTTATGTAACGTGCAAGAAAAAGGCTGCGGTAAATGCAATTGTGATCACCTACCCTTTTGTCGGGTATGACACATAAAGAAGAGGAAGAAGAATGTTCTCGTTGACCAACCTAAAAAAAAAAAAAAAAGGTAGCATATTTTCTGAAGAACTGGGTATACGTGATTTTCGGGGTCGATGTTACGGCGTTGTTTATTTTTCAATCAGTAAAGAAGTAGCTAGCGTTCAAGATGGAATTTTGAAAAATCGCTAATAATTCGACCTTGAAAAAAAACTTTACAAAACTCTCCTCAGTGATATAATTGTGAAGCGAAATAATTAATTTAAAGAGTGAAATGATGACGTAGTAGTCTATAATGATCGGTAACAGTAAATTCTCGATTTGGACGTTGAAAAATTAAAGTACTTTTTATTTAATGTCGGATATGACGACGAACCGGTTGCTATAATGGCTACGTCGTGCGTTCACTTCTGCTTCACTGTAATCGATTTTCACTATTTCCTCTGCTGTGAGCATTAACTCTGTTTACTTAAGACAGCTGAGACTAGACGCATCTAATTTTATTACACACATGTAATTTATCAATACAGTAGGAAGTCAATTAATCTAAAAACGTTTCGCAGTTGATTTTTTGTTTTGCCTATTGATTTCACTCGCTGCCTTGGCTGAATGAAAAAGGAAAAAGAAAAGTGAAATAGAAGAGAAAGGAACAGCATCGCGGAAGGAGGATTTGTCAAATATTATTAAAGGAAACTCAGTAAAGATGCAGAACAGCATCACCAGTTTCTATTGGTTTTTTAGTCCATAATCGGAAAATTTATTTTACGTTACTGAAATATAAAAGAAAAAAAACAAGAAAAAAATAATTTTTGAGTTTTAAAATATCACAAATTCAATATTGATACTTTAAAAAAAATTTATGTATCAATTTAAGAATAATTAGTAAATTATTATATTTACTTTTAGTTTTAAAACAGTGGTTATAAATTTCTAAATAAATTGTTTTATTGTTAGAAAAGTGATTTTTTAAATTGGAAATTTATCTATGAAATAAGGAAAAATTTTTTTTCATGTATCAAAAAAGGTAAAAAATTATGTAACATTTCACGATTTTGCATGTCATCCTTGCGCAAGAGGGTCAAGCTAATCTTCTCTGTACCATTGAGAGGATAGTGTATGTGTTTTTGAAAAATAATCATAAAAATTTTAGTTCAATTTTAAAATGTAAAATGCAACGTTTCACGATTTCACGTGCCATCCTTGCATAAGGGTCAAGTTAATCTTTGTATCGTTGCAACGACTTCAATATACGTGTTTTTGAATACTAATTGTAAAAATTGTAATTGAACTTCAAAATGAAGGCACGATTTAAGAATAACTAGCGTGTAATTATTTACTTTCAGTTTTAAAAAAGTTATAATAAATTTGATAATTAAATTTTACGTTGAGTGGAAAATTTATTTTTCAATTTTAAAACTTGTAAATTATTGCTTCGAAAACATTTATAAAAATTTTTTTTACTAATAAAAAAGTGTTGATTAATTTAAATGCTAATTATAAATTTAAAAAATTTTACACAGCGTAAATAAGACCAAAAATGAACGAGCTAAAATTTTGACTAAAAATTAACTGGTGACGTCACTCTTGGCGTAAACTCTTTGGAAAGAGAATGGGGTAGTTTAGAACAAAAGCGTTTGGTACGCAGTATTGCGAGCGTAGAAGAGCAAGGATTTCGTTCAGGAATACTAGTAAGTAAAGAAGAAGTGGCTTATTTTCCTCCCTTTTTTTTTTTAAACAGTTTCCGCTGGTATAAGTTTCAAACGGGGAACTCTGGATCGTTTTCGCGGAGAGAAGTTTGTTGGTTAATCGCAGAGAGAGCGGATTGAAATTTTATTAAAATCTCGGACTTTGAGGTTTCATATTGAGTTCTTTTTTTCGCTTAATCTAGCTGAGTGTCGCCTCCAATGTCAATATATGATGGAATCTACTGAATACGAATATAGAGACGTTTAACCGAAAATAATTGACGGGGATAATTTTGATAGTAAACGTTGCGAAACGTGATGCGGCGTTTAGCAAGAGATTATTCGGCAGTAATGTTTCTCCATCCAAGCCGATTAGGGTCGTCGCTAATAGCAGGGATTTGAGCTGTATAATGATAAAATATGGAGATATGCCTGTGCGGAATTTAAATAACTAAAAACATAATGGTATACGAAGTGTATTTAATGTTTATAATTTTATAAATTTTATTTTATAACGCAATTTTATTTCAAAAAACATTTTTTTTTTTTTTTTTTTTTTGAAAATCTAGTCTATACCATGGCCATAGTAGCTGAATGAAAGAAACGAAAAAATGTTAAAACTATTGTATTATTACTGCCTTTTTAAATGGTATTATCAACATTTTTTAAGAATCGTGAAGGGGTAAACCGCTCCATGGAATGCACCGCTAGAGGTCGCTGCATTAGTATGTATATTTCGCAAACAACTTCCGGCCAATCACTACGCAAATAATAGTATAATGCTTTACTGTTTTAAATTATAACACACTATTCTATTAATTGAAACGACTCTGAAACGAATAAAAACATCATTGATTATAGTTGCTCCTGCATAGTTAATAATTGTTTAACTCTCGTTTAATTTGAAGTGTTTTTTAAAGTTTATTGAAGTGAATAATTTAAAATTAAGCAAGAACGACTGTATATATATATATATACATGCGTGTATATTATTTTAGAAAGTGCCCATGATGATCGAGAGAAATTAAGATGTACCGCTGATGTTATTAGTCTCATTATATAAACAATATGAACTCCTTAATTCACGAATGACAAGATTAACGCACTAAAATTCACCGAGAGAAACCTTAAGTACCATCGAGACTGTTCGCATCTAACCCGTCGTACAATTGGTTCACATAGCGCACGTGCCGGACTACACTTAAAAGTATATGACTTTCAGTATTTAGATTTTATCCATTAATAACGTTTTACTTTCGAAAACTGAATGCGAACGGAAAAACTTCTTTATATCTTTCTAGCACTTGGAACCGAGTCATTACTACGATTTTCACTTTTATCATTCAAGCGTGTTGCAGGATGTTTAGCAAAAAGATTTTCATCAATCCGTATCGCTTGATCTTCTATTTTTTCTTTTCGGCTTAGTGAATGAGCGTGACTGATAAAGACCGCTGGAAGGCTGTATAAACGAAATTATTAAAACACTTTGAATAGAAGAGGGACTGTCAAAAAAATAACGTCTGAAAGTTCAAAAAATTTTTCAAGAAAATTTGTAAACCGTCTACTAACGAGCGAGTTAAACTTTTTTTGTGTGTCACATTGAAACTAATAAATACCGGCGGCGCTTATATGAAACGATAATTGAACGGAATTTGCTCTAGTCAACTTTGGTTAAAAGCAAGGAGAGGTTCGGAATAATTGTAAAGGAGAAGAGGAGGAAGAACACCGTGAAAGAAAAGAATAATGGACATACGATCACTATCGAATGACGGTTAAAGCTAATGTTCAGAGAAGTGAAGGAAAAGTCAACATAGCTATATGCGTAAGTGCCTTTGTGAACAGTAATATGAATGTTTGTTAAGAAAAATGAAGTTATTATTGAGGAAATAATTTGAATAGCCATTCTCCATTCGTGGAGCTGCATAGAGCTCATTGAACATTCCAGTCAACCCCAAAATGCTGAAGGTAATAGTGTAAAAGTAAAGTTGTTAAAGTATATTCAGTATAAACTTTAGTGCATTAATTAACTAAGCCATTCATTTTCTAAAGCATAATCTGCATCGTGTCATGCAGACCAATAAATCTTTCAAAGACTGAAGATTTAGATTCGTACGTAAGGAAGATTACATGAGTCACGCGCTACATCACTGATTTTTTTCCTTCTAATTATATTGAAAAAGAATGTATAAAACAAAGCTTTATAAAACACGTTAATTCGTCTTTTTTTTTTTTTAATTTTCAGCGATTCATATTTATTGTGATGAAAAATGAAAGTATTTAAATTACGTTAGGAATATATCTATTACTTGATAATATCTTGTTATTTGATTTGCTTCTTTCAATAACAAATAATTACAACCTGTTCTTGTAATAAATAATCGAAAAGTATTTGTGTACCAGTTGTATCATTCGTTTTTTGCACTAAATCGACGAACTACACTGTGTAATTGATTGTTTTAAAACATGATAATTATTTTCTAAAAGATAGATTCATTTTACAGAGAAACTATTCTTAGTTGTCACCGAAGTGGCCCAGTGTTTGTTCCTTTTTTTTATTTAATTTTATTTATTTATTTATTTATTTATTTTTTTAAAACAATCGTTAAATACTAAGCAAAACGACCAAACGACTATTACTACAAAATTCAAGAGTGGCCCAGCCAGCTTATCGTAACGTGATTAGATAGGTGTTTTGGTTCGAAAAGAACCAGGTTCGAATTCCGATATTGAAAAGTACAGCAAATTATCATTGTGCTGGGTTAATATCCATTCAAATCCAACCCGTCTTGATTAAATTATTCTTAATAAACATTCAAATAAGAGTTATTTTTCCATCTTATTTATATAATGTAAAATAACAAGATTTCGAAACTAAAAATGATCTGTATTATAAAGTTACATAACAGAAGATGGACAAAAAGATCCACAGCTGGCGAGAAAGTTGATTTATTTTTTAATTGATGTATTTTCGTCATTACTATGTATACAAAGAGAGTCCGAATTTAAAAAAAATTCCAAATTAAGTTGCAACACAATTTTTCTAAGACGGTACGAGTGCTTAGATGAATATCGAAAGGGATTACTAGGGTTGCAAAAAAGTTCTTGAACATAATAATATGGCATCGCTAAAACCTCTACCTTCGATTCGCTTTTGATGTTAAAATGAAGTTGGTAAATCATATTTATCCATAAAACAGGCTGCGTTTCGCCAGCCCCGGCCATTTTGAGTTAGGAAACCAAAATAGGCTTATTCGTTTGTGCTCTGTTTGTGCTTGTTTGTGCTACTAAGCTTTGTGTTTGCGCTCTCCCCTTTCGCAACTTAATTAAAAAAGTCTTTGGGGGGGCTGGCGAAACGCAGCCCCGCCCATGTTGAAGTAAGGATTGAAAATTGTGTCATTCGTCTGTGCTTCTTTGTGCACTACTTTTTTTTGTTTGTGCTCCTTCCCTTTCCAATCTGGTAAGGGTGGGACTAGTCCTGCCCGTGTTGAGATAAAGGTTGAATGCAGAGTTATTGTTTGATTGCGCACTAATTGTTTTTATTTGTACTTCTTCCACTGCAGAGTTGAAATGGGCGAGCCTGGAGAAACAGTACCTTAAGGATGTGAAATGGAACGTTGTAAAAACAAATATACGCATCTGACAGTATGGTTTGTGCTCTAATGAAATTTAGCTATCAATCTTCCGTGTAATAGACAAATCTAAATTAGCTCAATTATTTGTTTCTTCCGCCTAGCGTTTTCAACTCCATTTCATTCAAGGGCGATACATTAGAAAAATAATGCTAAACGCATACCAGCTAAAGCATCAATTAACAATGAATCATTTTGATTCTAAATATCAACTTCGGTTTTTCAGATTTCCTATATTTTATAGTGTTTTCGAAATTTTTCGTATATCTTCTTTTAAACTGTGGAAAAATTTTCTTTGCCTATTTCGGGATAAATTTTAAGTTTTGGACCATGTGTACATGAGCTTGGAAGGTAAATTTTTCCTGGTTTGGACCTCCTTCAGCTACGATACATTCGTCTATTTCACTTCGAGTAGCCATTCTTAGGATTTTTATTTGATTAAATCTAATAAAAACCGTAATTTTTCTTCTTCCACCTTACACCATATATCAACAAAGTATTCTTGCCCTAATCTATCTAAATGCATATATCGTGATTCTGATAATAACAAATATTTGTAATATTTTGTCTGAGATATTTTTTTATTTTTATTATCTACCATACATATTGGTTTAGATTTATATTATTATTTATTTTTTCTTCCGTCGGTTCTTCGAATTTTTTATTTAGAAATTCCATCAAACCGTTCATGTGTGCATTTAACTTTTAAATTTTAGGGCTCCCGTATTTTCCGTATATTCCAGGAATTCTATTACATTATTTAAAAAAGGGAATGACTCTCCAGCTACCATGGGAAGAGCTGTGGACTTTTTTTTAGTTTCCAATCTTACCGCTTTCAGCGTGTACCTTACCAAATTTTGGTCTCTAAATATCAAAATATTTCAAATCTTATTTTTCCTGTATTTTGGAGACCTTAGTGTTCAGGTTAAGGAGAAAATCAATACCGTAACACATATAGATCCGGCTGCGGAATTTTTAAAAAAAAATTTTCTTGAAGCTTGATTTTTAAATTCTTTAAAATTTGGGCACTTTAATTTTAAAATTTCGGGGGTATCGTATTTTTCCTATATTTTAGCGATTGAAATACATCATCTAAAAAAAAGGAATGACCCTCGAGCTGTCATGGAAAGTGCTGTGGACTTTTTTTAAATTTCCAGTATTTTCACGTTAAGCGTGTATTTTTCCAAATTTTGCCCCCTAAATATCAAAATTTTTTGAGTTTCTTATTTTTCCTACAATCTGGAAGCCTCAGTATGCAACTTAAAATGAAAATCAATACCGTAACTCATATAGATCCGGCTGTGGAATTTTTTAAAAAATTTTTCTTGAAGCCTGATTTTCACATTTTTCAAAATTTGGCTCCTTTGATTTAAAAATTTTTGGGGTCTCGTATTTTTCCTATATTCTAGAGATTGAAATATATCATTTAAAAAAAAATAGGGACTCTCCAACTACCACGGAAATGGCTGTGGACTTTTTTTTAGTTTCCAGGGTTATCGCTTTAAGAGTGTATTTTCACAAATTTTGTTCCCTAAATATCAACATTTTTCGAATTTTATTATTTTCCTGTATTCTAAAGACTTTTGTATGCAGGTTAAAAAGAAAAGTAATATCGTAACTTATATAGAACCGGCTGAAGAATTTTTTGCTTAAAACTTAATTTTCACATTTTTCAAAATTTGGGCCCTTTAATTTTAAAATTTTGGAAATCTCGTATTTTTTCTATATTCTACCGGGTGAAATATATCATATAAAAAAAAACGGTGACCTGCCAGCTACTATGGTGAGAGCTGTGTGGACTCTTTTTTACCGCTTGAAACGCGTATTTTCTAAAATTTTGGTCCCTAAACATCAAAATTTTTCAAATTTCATATTTTTCCTGTATTCTCGAAACCTTGATATGCACGTTAAAAAGAAAATCAAAACTGTAACTTACATAGAACTAGCTGTGTAATTTTTTGAAAAAACTTGATTTTCACATTTTTCAAAGTTTGAGCCTTTTAATTTCAACATTTCTGAGGTTTCGGATTTTTCCTATATTCCAGCGGTTGAAATACATCATTTAAAAAATAGAGGGATTCTCCAGCTACCACGGAAATGGTTGTGGACTTTTTTTTTAGTTTCGAGTTTTACCGCTTTAAGCGTGTATTTTTGCAAATTTTGATTCCTAAATATCCAAATTTTTCGAATTTTACATTTTTCCTGTATTTTAAAGACCTTAGTATGTAAATTAAAATGAAAATCAATGTCGTAAATTATATAGATCCGACTTGTGAATTTTTTTAAAATTTTTCCCTTGAAATTTGGTTTCCACATTTTTCAAAATTTGGGCCCTTTAATTTCAAAATTTTGGCGGTTTCGTATTTTTCCTATATTCTTACGATTAAAATACATAATTTAAATAAAAGAGTGACCTTTCAGCTACCAAGGTAAGAGCTGTGGACTTTTTTTCAGTTTCGAGGGTTACCACTTTAAGCATGCATTTTCACAAATTTTGGTCCCTAAATATCAAAATTTTTCGAATCTTTTATTTTTCCTGTATTCTGGAGACCTTAGTGTGCAGATTGAAAAGAAAATTGTTACCATAACTCATATAGAACCGGCTGCGGAATGTTTTAAATATTTGTTTCTTAAAACTTGATTTTCACATTTTTCGAAATTTGGGCCCTTTAATTTTAAAATTTTGAGGATCTTATTATTTTCTTATGACGTGACGAAGAAAATACTACGATTGAAAAAAAAATTAACTCTCTAGCTACTATAGAACGGTCTGTACGATTTTTTCCCTTGCAGCTTTATATAATAGATATATTAATTACAATGTAATTTTTAGGCCGGCCTCCGTTAGAAAAAATGTCCCAAAAAAGTGTACCAATTTTATATAACGTTTGTTATATTTTAATTTTTACCGACTTCGAAAAAAAGGGAAGGTTTATACGTTCGCTCGGTATGTTTTTTGTTTTTTTTATGTTTGTTTCCGCATAACTTGTATTTATATAGACCGATTTTAATGATTTTTTGCCAATTAGAAAGAGTACCATTCAACTTAGGTATTGTGTAAGAAATGATGAAAATCCGTGAACATAAATTGAATATTCGTCAAAAAATGAAAAAAATGTGGTCCTTTTAGATCATTTTTTTTCCTATTATTTTTTATTAGCATAACAGAGGCGATTGACTTAAAATGTTATCAAACGCTTCAAACTTTTCTACATTTGTCGTTTTCGAACCAAAAAGCGTATCACGTATAAATGTGGAAAATTCTTCGCTATTGCGCAGTTCGTCGTCCCGTTTTCGTTTCCGCAATTCACCTTTTTGTTCGGCGGCGGTTTTCGTTTTTGGAAACGTAATGAATGCACTTTTTATTACTGCGCAGGATGATGAATAAGAATTCCCACCAGAGGGAAAACCATGCAAAGACTATATTTCTAGTTTAATAGTACCATGGAAATGCGAAATATGTATTATTTATATGTGTTGTAGTATGTTAAGTTGTTTCGGTAGTTTAAAAAATTTAGGGTATAAATTATTGGTTGTATTTTTTTTTTTTATTATATAAAATTTGGACATTTTTTCGTTATAAAATTTAATGGGTGCCAGTCTAATATATGTATAAACTCGACCATTTTGGCCTCATAAGGAGCTGCGCCCCTTGACCCCTCTTGCTTACATTTCTACTTTCTCTTCTATACTTTGCATAAAATGATCAAAATTTACAACGTAATTCTAAATCGGTCCATATGAATATAATAACATAATCACAAAAATTCTATAAAATATAACAGACGTTACATAAAATCGAGACATTTTTTTAGGACATTTTTCGTTACATAAAATCGGGACATTTTTTTAGGAAATTTTTTCTAATGGGGGGTAGCCTAAGAATTACGTCTTAATTATATATAATCAAATAAGTAGAAATATATAACTCAATCCTGCGGACCTCGTCACAAAAACACCCGTGAATCTCTAGGTAATACTTTTTCTATAATACTTACTAAAAAGTAAATTATGATTGATTACTAGAATAAAAAATTAATTTACGGTTTACGTTACATACTTCATAAGGTTTTTTATAATATTTTTTTCGTATTAGCCGTGGCGCAAGAATTTAAGTTGATACTTTGGAAACAGTTCCAACGGTATTGATGAAATTGCCGGATTAGGGTTTGTTTGGACGCCTAGAAGTTGACCATCCGAAGTTTTGTATTGTAAACAAATTTATTTAATTTTTTATTTTACTATTATTATTATTTAAACCTGTTAACTGAAGACATTAACTAAAAAACAATGATAATTTGTTAAACTTTCAATATGTTCTACCTCACAAAAACACCGCTGCCTTATAATCATAATTAGGTGGAAGCTCTACTATTGCACCACGGTGAGCTTAAACCTTCTCCAAAGAATAATTTTATTAAATGAACGATTCTTACAAAGGAGCAAACAGTGTTTTGCTTATCCGTAATAAGGATTTATTGGTAAGTTCAAGAAATACGCTTATTTATCCGGTAAAAAAGAAAATTAATGTAGTTATCATTAGTAGTTATAGTAATGTTAATAATAATATTTCTCGCTTATGCGTTTTTATTTCGGTTACAAGAAACATTTCAATAAAAAGTTTTCTTGTAAAATTGTTAATACATTGATTTGCATCCTTTATTTTTTTATATGTACATGAAAGTTCGAAATAGATCAGGCGTAATTTGGTCGCTTTTTACTGTGCATTATAAATTGAAAGGGGAATTTCAAAAGTTTGTTTATATTTCTGTTATCAGCAGTGATAAGCTGCAGGCCCCAAAACTGTCTCTAATTTACAAGTTACCGTCTTTTTCTGTATGTTTTTTTTTTATTTTTTCCAGAAAAACTTGCGTCGTGTTTGTAACAATCACCTTCAACTTTGTCAATCGTTTACTCGTACATTTGCAACATATTTCCAAGTTTAATGACAATCCAGTTAAATACAGCAAATGTTTAAGTGAATTTAATCGTAAACTCGGTTTAAAGGTTGATCGTCAACACTGCTTTGATATTTTAAAATCATTCTGAAATTATCTTAATTACACGCATGTCCCGCATTTCTATGACTGCGGTAATTTTTTGCCTATCACCACATAAAAAGCGGTATCGATAATAAGCTTAATGTATTTTATATTTTCGAGAATTTATAATATTTCTCAAATAATTCACAGTTAATTAATTAAGAATTTTTTAAAATATTTATATGAAACTTTTTAGATTAATTTATTAAACTTTGTCGTTTGTATTCATGGGCGTCAGAGACTCTCCCTCATATACACTGGTGAATTTAGTATAAAAATACAAATTGTACTATCGATGGTACTCCGATTAAACCAATAAAAACTGTAAGTGAGGATATCAATCGAGAGCAACATGGAAATATATTACGAAACAGTTTTTGAATATTTGAATTGCAAGAAATAATAAACTACCTTTGTCTACATTCATTATATATATATATATATATATATATATATATATATATGTGTGTGTATATGTTTATGTATATGTATATACATATATTTATAATTGTCATTATTACAAGGAGAAACCAGTTACTGAATTATTTGAATTCCAGCATCGGAGTTTATGAATATATTAGTATAACTAAATGTAAAACCTGCTGTATTACGTGTAAATATTAGCATTAAAAAGATTTTACGTTCATTGCAAATTGCGTGAGTTGCGATAGCGACCGAAGTATATAGGCGCTCATTCAGTACAGCAAAGTTAATAATTATATTATATTCCTTATCCGTGTGTATTCTAAGTTAGATAGGCTTTTATGTTCCACATACTTATTGCGAAAATCGTGTGTTTTGTATAATAATTGATTGGCACTCGTACATTTTTGAATGTACAATTGGTTCAGATTTCTCAAATCCATGTTTTGCATCAGGCATATTTCTTCGAGTAACGTAGCTAGTACGTATAACAGGCGGGGAAACAAAAAAAAGCATTATAATTCAATAAAGTCGTTTTCTAATTAATATTATTATTTTTTTTTTTTTTTTGCTGACAGGACATTCATCCAACACAAAAGATTAGAAGAGTAGAAAGACATACGGAGCAACAGGTTATATCAAAAAACGATTAGACATAGACGAAATGAAGGCGGCTAAGAAAGGAACAACAGAAGGAGTTGGAAAAGCGAGAATGTAGAGGGCACTGTAAGGAGTATGGAGGCCAAGGCTAAGCAAATCGGAATAAAAGATCGCGCGTTCTGAGAACATGAAGGAACATTCGAATAGTACGTGGTTTGCGTCACAGGTGACTTTAAGGTAGGAGGATGAAAAGGACACAAAGGAGATTGAACAAGAGCAAAGCGGAAACGAGGAGCTGGGAGCAGACTATGATTAAAACGAAGGCGAATTATGGAAGAAGTGACAGAACGGCTGATACTGGGAAAACTGTTAAACCAAGGAAAAGAGGATGGGGAAAGCCGTAAGGCAAAGTAAAAGAAGTCAGGGTTGGAGAAAAAAGACAGATAGAGATCAGTCCAAAAGTCACGGTGAGAACGAAAAGAGAGAGAGTAAAGATTTTGGGAAGGAACAGCGGCCAAGCATGTTAATGAGTCAGCAGGATCGTTACCGGCGATACCACAGTGGCCAGGAATCCAAAGCAGGTCAATTTGGATAGAACGGGAAGCTGATAAATTGTAAATCAAGGAACGAATGTTCAGGAAAAGGAGACGCGATAGCTAATAAAACGCTTTTCGGATCGGAATGTAGGAAGGAAATTCACTAAATTGGAAGTTGAAGATATAAAAAGGACCGCACGCAAAATAGCCATGGATTCGGCTAGGAAAACAGAAGAAAAGGAGGGAAGTTGAAATGACTCAAAATAGTTGAGGGCAGGAAGAATAAAAGCTCCACCGACTCCCGAAGCAGATTTTGAGCAGCCGTAAAAATCGTCATATGATCAGGAAATAGTGAGGAAAGAGTGCGGTTAAATTCTTCGTAAATGGACGTGGAAGAGACTTAATGTTAGAAGGTAAAGAGAATAACCTAGGGGAATGAGACAGTTCAGAGAGGTTATAGGTAAAGTATGGAGATTTGTTCTGGGAGAGGACGAAGTAAGAAAGTGGAACGAGTCGAAAAGAGATGAGAGAAAGATTTGGAATCTTACGTTAACCCGGATATAGTGATAAGAATTCATGAGTTTGGAAGAAGATCTGTAGACGTCTAATCATGAACCTTTCACCAAAGTGAAGTCTTCGAATACAAAGAAATATGAAGCCAGTTTCGGCCAGAAGAGCTGGAATCGGAGAAGAATTCAGGGTACCGATACAGAGGCGAAGACAAGAGTTTTGGATGCAATCAAGTTTGACCAGAAGGGAAACGGGAGCACTGGCATAAAGAAAAGAACAATAGTCAAATTTAGAAAGAATAATGGATCTATTCAACACGAGTAGAATATATGGATCAGCACCCCATTTGGAGGCAGACAACGGCTTCAAAAAATTGAGTCTTTTGAGAGCAGACATTTTAATCGTGGCGATGTATATTTTTCTCGAGTAGAGTTATGCAAAATACCAGCGGAAAATTTTCACACGAATTAATTTGTGAATATGAGATTTAGTCATTTCAAATTTTAATTATCGGGCTCTGAATTTTATTCGAAAGCATTTAAGACCATGTTTGTTCCATTTATAGAAGTAGTATTTTTATAATTCAAAGAATTTTTTTTACCTGAAATTTTCGTTTATTTATTGATTGCCCCGCAATTTTACTTTTGTATTTTAAAATAGTTTTACACTTTTTAAAATAAATAATGAGAAGTATTACGTCATTTTGGAGTAAAACAAGAAATGAAAATTTGAATATGTTTTATAAAAGTAAACTCCGCGCAGACGAATCTGACACAATCGCTTCGTAACTTTTGAGGAAAAATTAGATTTTGATTTAGTAGTAAAGTGTGAACTATTTTAATCGGATTACATTAATATGGAACTCATTATGCCGCTTAAAAGCTGCTAGTAAGTAGGCCACCTTTGTGATTTTGCTCGGCTGACGAGCATGGCATCAGCTCTTCGGTGCCTTCTATTGCATCAGACGACCTAATTGGGCTGCTACCGTTTTGTTCACAACAAAGTACTAATTGAGACAAAGAGGCGTTTCTTTTTGTTTTGCGATTTTATTCAGCCCGTGTAAGATTTCTTTTTTGTTTTTCTTTTGTATTTAATGATGCGGCGTCGTGTTGACTTTATGCGATGCAGTGAAAGACGGAGACTTTAAAAGATTTGAAAATGGTCCGAGTGATTAGAGAGAGCAACGCCTTTCTTTCCTGCCGCTAGAAAAAATGCTCTAATGATATAGCGGCAGCCTTGCTCTACAAGTGCTATTAAAAGACCATTTAAGGTACATTACGGCTGACATCTGTTATTACAGCTCTGTATTACATCGTTTACCTGCTTAATGATTGTTAGTAGCATACACTTATTTTGGCGAAAAGGTGTTAATCGAAAGATTTTCTTCTTTTTTTACGAAAATTTAGGGGCTGATTAATGTTGTTTTTCATAATCAGCATTTTACGAGTTTACAAAACCAAAAAAAAACAACAACTTAAGTTTCACTTTAAATTTGTATTTGTTTATTTTTTTTATAGATAGGATTAGGTATTTTCGGATTTTATATTCTCCCCCCCACCACCACCAAACAAAAATCTAGAAGAACAAATTTAAAGCGCAATTCTGGAAGGCTAATTAATACAACGAACGTGGCTTAGTTGACAGTTAATGATGCTAAATGTCAGAAGAAATCAAAATTAAAAATTATCGAGCTTTATAAAGAAAAATAATTGTATTTTTCGATTGTGCAAACAAAAATTGTTCCGGGAATAATGCACAGTACATTATTTCGAAACACAATTTAAGAAATAAATATATAATGAATAAATTCCTCTTAATAACAGAAAAAATCTTCTTCTTCATTCTAAAGGCTTAGCCTTGTCGGTACGAATTTTAGTTTCCATTGCCATCCTCTTCATATTTCCATATTGTTTTTTGTCTGTTATCGCACGATAACCTGGGGATTGGTATCTCAATTCTTCCGCGTGTTCTCCTCGCCTGCAGAGTGCCGTGCCAATAAGGGCCCAGGAGAACTCAAGCCAACCTGCATTGCTACAGGAGACCGGCCTATTGCCTGACACGCTATCAGTGTGTCCCATAGGTGCAGCATTTATATTATTTTTTTTTGACACGCCATAATTATCGAGAAAGAGAACACTGGTGATATCCCGTTGCCTCTTCCTGGGTTTTCTGTCGGGGTTTACACCCTTAGCCGAAAGGACCCGTTTTCAAGGCGCCGGATACTCGCCTGCTCGCTCTAGATTGGTATTCACCAATCTAACTGAGACACCCATGTCACGAGCGAGTTGCTGATAGTCTGCTGTTATTAATGCAGTAGAAAGCTTAACGATATTTAATGAAAGGAATACCTTCGGTAAGTAAACCCTCCTCCGTTCTCCTATCAGCAATGTATTTTGTGAGTTTTGATTTAGCTTTCCTAATCAGCGCCAAGTCCGCCGAATAGGAAATTACCACCCTGCACGACGTGGACGTACGGAACTCACTTGGTTGTTGTTTCGTTTCTCCGCCGGTGATACTAGCACCCTATACGTGACGGTTGAGTGACTACTGACTAGAGAAGGTAACTCTAGTTACAATAACCTGTGCCTCGCAGGGCAACAGACAAAAATAAGTGTAAATTAATTTTCTTTATTAAATTTAAACAAATCTATTTTAAAAAGGCGTTTTTTCAGGCATGGGCCACCCAGCTAACAACACAGAATATCCTCAATAAAAACTAAAAAACGCACTGCAATCCAGTTATTTCTCTGCAGTGCGCTTCTAGTTTTAACTGAGTGTTCTTGTTAACTAATGATGGTGCTATTATGCCTGAAAACGTTTCTAAAGTAAGTTATTTTAATAAATTAAAGTAAATTATTTTATACTTATTTTCGTTTGTTAACTAATAAGGGGAATTTATTTATTTTATATTTATAAATTTTAACAAACATGCTATGGATTTATCCATATACAATTTAAGAAATTTCTGCGACGTGGTCTTCCTACACCGTATTGCGCCTCTTATGTCCTATCTTTTCCCTCTCCATAGATTGTTCCTATTATTTGTTCCTTTCTCCTACCAACATTTGATATCGTATGAAGATACAATTCACTCCTTGCTATTATAATTGTTTCTGGGTAAAGGTTGACGAGCTCAAAATTAAAAAAAAAAAAAAAAAAAAAAAAAAAAGGAATTCGTGACGATTTCTGGCGGCAATGCTAATCTACCTGTTTACAACAAAATCATTTGTAGTCGTGGATGTTGATAAGTAAATAGATTTATAAATAAATGATTTTAGATAAATAAATGATTTTAAATAAATAAATGATTTTAAATATATAAATGATTTTAGATAAATAAATGATTTTAAATAAATAAATGATTTTAGATAAATAAATGATTTTAAATATATAAATGATTTTAGATAAATAAATGATTTTAAATAAATAAATGGTTTTAGATAAATAAATGATTTTAAATAAATAAATAATTTTAAATAAATAAGTCGCTGAATTAGTGGAGATTAATTTTTTTTCTTATTTTTCTTTTTTATATAACAAATATTAATTTATTATCTTCGAAAATGAGGGTTACGCGACGTTAAATAAAAATATTTAAAAAAAAAAAACCCTCGTAAAGTATATAAATTTCCTTCCTCTTCTGCGCCAAATAATTCGAAGCATTCATTACGTTTTCAACACTTCTTAGTACTACCGACGTGAACTCGGTTTCCTTAAGGTTGAGGGGGATAAATTAGAAAGAGCTAAATTATTGAAAACATTTTAATTTAATCATTTATCGTTGCTTTTATTATTATGTATTTCTTATATTATTTCCACGAAAACATTGTAAACTTGTGTAACTTTAAAATTTGCCAAGGCCGGTTTACAACGATAGTCGTTGAAAGTGCGGGATGCGCTACAATTACAAAAATTAAATTTAATTACTTATACTTCCAACCGAAAGAAATAAGTAAACAATAAAAGCGATAACTGGGATTAGTGAGTTATGTTTAATATAACTGTGGGGAACCGGATTTGCAATTGTATTTCTTTATCGAAAGTATCTATTTATTTCCCTGTCGTCCGTTGTTTTTTAACTATTTAAACGTTTTCTCTTCCCCTACTTCTTTCCTTTATTCTTTTCATTTCCTATTCGCCTCAGAATCTAATTTTTTAGCTATAATACATGCAAGAGGTTGGGTCAAAGCCACGGGCGAGTCCAAAAAAAGAGATGGAAAAAAAACTTTTTTTCATTATACCGAGTCGCACTCTAGAGCATTAGTCGCGGGTTAGAGTGACAAAATAATTCGAGAACGGTATCTGTAGTATCCGTGTGTGTTTCTTGCGATATCTTGCCCAGTCTTCATCTATTGCAACGAATAATTTTCGAACATTTTCAAAAATACAAAACGGGACACTGATCGACAAATGTCTTATGGAAGTTGATCACGGAGAACGAGGTAATATATTAAAATGGCACGAGTAATCTGGGCAATAAGAAATAATTTCAAGCGAAAACGGGCTAACATAATAATAGTCTGCTGTAAAATAAGGGGAAGGATAAATAGATAGATTTTTATATGTTTGCAGTCTATTCGCCGTGATTTTATAGTCTTCCGCAATCGTAATTTATTTTTCTCTCGTCTACGTGGAATGAATTTAGCGGCTCATAGTGTGATCATTGCGTCAATAGGAGCGCCTATTTAGGCCGGATGAAATATTTTTATTAGAATTCCTTGTCGCGTTTGTTGCATTGCATGTTTTCTTTTTTCCTGAATTTTTAACGTGTTTTATGTATTTCACGTTGCTAATAGAGATTCCCTTCGGGAGAATGTGTATTGCGACTAACCTTTTAATAGTACCGAGAAATGGAAGCAGTTATCGACGGTGACAACTTAGCACTGCCGTTCGACTAACCAAATCCGGGGGGCAATGAAACTTGGCCGTAATTCGTTTTTTTCTTTTTTTGTTGACGATATTTTTTTGTGAGCGAGGGAAAACCGTTTACAAAAAAAAAAACTCTGAGCGGCCAACTAACATATCGCTTATTCGTATCGAGTTTTGGCGGTTTTAGACCGGCCGAGCAAGCGGTACAATAACGCAGTGGCGAATTACGGTGAAAGGAGTCTGGCACGAATCTGCGGATCTAGAGGCTGCGTCGATATGGCTAAATTCGGTGCAAGCGATTGTGCTACCGAGCCAACGAAACAACTCTACCGTTCGTAGCACGAATATCCTCGGCTAAACCACTGAATTCAGAACCACCTGGACCGCTAGTTGAGTACCACCGCCACGCCGTCACCTGCTGCGTTTTATGCGCTGCTCTTGCTGCTACTACTGCGATTTCTGATACTTGTGCAACGACCACGCGCCAACTGCGACCGCGTCTGCATCGTCACGGATCCCCCGTTCTCGCGCAAAGTCGATCGGCAACGGTCTTGGCTCCGGATTCAGGGATTCGGCAGATCCAGATTTTCAGCAGTATTCAGATTCTGCGGAGTACTTCGCGTCATGAATTCGCTCGGCAGTTATTCCGCTGCAGTTGCTATTTCGTTAACGGCGGTCGCTTTAACGCCGCTGAATCGCTGTAGATTCTGAATTTTGCGCTTAAGTATAAAAAGCGAGAAAGAAAGAGAGAGAGAACGAGAGCCAGAGCGGACAAAAAATGAATTGGCGTTATTTTATCCATCGATTCGCAGTTTTTAAAAATTTTTGAATAGACCGCGTACCGCTAATCGCGTCGACCGATATTCGTCTTTTACCACTGATATCACTACGAGAATTAGCCGAACGATGACAATACGACGTGCGCGTAATTCACAGTTTTACTTATTTCAGTGAGATCGTGTTATTTTCATTTTTATTATATCGTTTTTTTTTTCGATTTTTTTTTTTCCTAATTTTATGTACATGACATAATAATCGATATACACATAAATATTTTTAGTAAATTAAAAAATAAAAAAAGTTCCATCGATCATCCTCTGATTGTCTAGCGCCGGTGTACCCCTACCGCAAACATGTCGCCGGACGTCATATTAACCAATGTAAACGGTGGATTTTTACTGCTAATCTGCGGATTTCTTTCAGTCATAGGTAAGTTTTTTCTTCTACCTATTATATATGATATATAAATATTTTTTCTTTTCGCATTAAAATTTTTTGTTTACAACCATTAAAACAGAGGATCCTTTTCGCTAAATGAAAATATGTGCTTAAATTTTTTTTTTATAACTTAAATGGGTTATCAGCGAGGAGGGCATTAGCCCGAGAAATGGGAAGAAGGAGAGAATAACGTTATATTCTTAAACTTTTGAGGATAGACGATCTAAGCCTATTTCGAGTGCACATTTTACACATATCGTTGCCAGATTATGTCGTTTTAGCCGCAATTGTTTCGATTATTTTTTCGATAATAGCCATTTCTTTGGGGACCCGTTTAAATAAAAAAGTTGAAATTGTCCAGTAGAAAAAAAAGCCCTTAACGCTCAGTGTGTGAAATTGCGAACGACACGTTCTGGTACCATCACGCATTCACGCATAACTAAACTACCGGTAATTTCTTACATTTCGTTCGTGTTAATTATTGATAAATGTCTACGTGTATCCTTTCCCCGTACTATTTTCGTACCTTGCACCTCCAACTTTGTTTCTTTTTTTTTTTTTGTTAATTTCTCGCCATTCTAATTCCTTTTGTCATTTATATGTCTTCCCTTGTTTTTTTAATGCTTCGCTCAAAAAAATGTGTCCTGTTTTTTTTATATATATATATATATATATATATATATATATATATATATATATATAAAAAGAAAGAAAGTTATTTAAAAATCGTTACTGTACACCATCGATTGAGTGTAAAAGTAACAAAAATCGTCACATTTCATAATTTTGGAGCAAATTTATTAATCACCCCTAAACACGGTTTTCATCCTATAATTTTAGTTCTCCAACGGTCTCTTTTTTAAAGGTTTTTATATTTTTACGCTCTAAAAGTCCGTACTTGTAAGAAAAAAAGGTCTCGCGATAATAAACATTTTAAAAAATTTAAGAGTTCTATAATGATTTAAATTCAATCTTACCGCGATGATCTTTTTATTATCGATGGCTTCGATATAAAATAATCATGGTCTCATCGAGCCGAAAAAAAAAAAAGAAAAAAAAAGGACAATATAACATAAAAAAACAAGAGGATGAATACATTAAAAATTCATGACTGCTTGTTTTGTTTTGTTTTTTTTTTACAACAGGGCCGTATTTACGGACAAAATAGCAGCGCTTAACGATTCCGAGAAATATTAGTTTAATTTGCAAGCTCTCGTTTCTGTACTTCAAAAAAAAAAAATTAAAACCGGCATGTCTCGATTTTAAACGAAAGCTTACCACTAATAAAATCGAAATAAACGAAGAATTTAACTCTGAGCTTATGCCTTAGGTGAGTAGCAGTTATGCAAATGGTTTTGCTTCGAGCCATTTAAAAACATAAAAAATTTTTTTCTCCCCAGCCTTCGGGATACTTGTGTGACACAACCGGTTAATGTAATATGCCTCACACCTCTCTCTCTCTCTCTCTCTCTTTTACTACTTACACACACATACATATATGTTAGTGTATTTATACATTAATTAGTTAATAATAAATAACTCTTAAAATGAAGGAATATTCTAGAAACGTTTTCGTGGATGTTCGATCTTCAGCTAAAAACCAGAAAATTCATGTTCAGTTTAAATGTTTATCATCGTTTAAATTTTTTACGGGTATTATAATTAAAATTTATGAGTTATCAAGGAGATTTGTTTACATATATATATATATATATATATAAAAATTATGTATTTTTTTAAACGAAAAGCATTCATAATGATAAATTATTTTCATTGTATGAGTTGGCGGTAGAAAGAATAAAAAAAATCCTCCTTCAGAGTAAGCGATCGTTTTGGCCAAAGCGGTCAACTGAACTGTTCATCCGGGTGGTGATTTGCTGGTAATGTTCTTTTTTTTAAAATAATCTTTCACTGTTTTGCCAAACGGCCATCAAAAAGGACCCCGCCATATTTTACACGATTAAAAACATTTAAATTTTAAAAGTGAACGATTCTGTCTAATATTACTTTCTATCTACCGATGATATCTATTACTCTTCTTCTTCTTCTTCTTCGTTAGCCATTACCGGTCCACTGCTGGACGAAGGCCTTCGCCAATTTTTTCCAAACGCTGCGATCTTGTACTTCTTCCCGCCAGTTTACGCAATCAATTTATATTCAGATTTTCCGATATCAATGAAGGTTTTTTTTTTTTTTTTTAATTAAAAATTTCAATAATGAAAATTAAACTTAAGATGAAATCTGACTATTTTCGAGTCGAATCAACATTAATCAATGAATAAATCGTTCTATTTCCGATTTTACGCGGTCGCGTCCGGTTTTGTTTGCTAAATATCATGGTATCCCCTCGGCGGTACAAATACGACTAGAATGTGATAAATTCGAATTAGTATTTCTCACCAAAGTATTGGATATTTTGACGCAAAAGAAATTAACGTGACGAGACGTTAAGATTTTTTTTTGCCCATAAATCTTTTATTTAGATTCTCTAACCTTTAACTGTAATCGTTTAATCTGGCAACGTTATCTGCTAAATCATCCGGATTGCTGCGATTCTCTAGGTCTTTTGTAGTTCGTTCGAGATCGACAGAGGAAAAATGTTTCCGTATGATTTACGGTTTGTTTATATATGGTGATTTATGAACGAATGAGAAAGCGCGTTGTGATATGAATGTATTTTAAAAAAAACAAAAAAAAAAAACTGACGTAAATTGTCGAAACAGGAAAAAGAAACGTTTTAAGCGGCGTTATATAGGTGATAATATGCTAATTACAAACGCGAAAAAAAAAATAAAGGAAAAAAAAATGGAATATAAATTGGAAAAATAAAAAATAATCAATCACTATGACATATTGGTACAATTCGTTATTTCTTCAAGCATTTCCACTTACAGACAATAAAGTCGATTTCATTTAACACCTATAGCTAAGTGATTATAAACAACTCGACGAGCCCCATTATTTAATTACGGTTACCTGAAAAAAATACTACCGGTGTATTAATACTTTTAAAAATCACGCTAGCGCGAGAACGTTATAGGAAAAGATTGCTAATATTATATTTTTATTAAAACCTTCAGCGTTTAAACGAAAACTCGGGAAAAGTGTAAGCAACGCTTTGCGGATGTTAAAAAGTTATTACTTACAAAGAGAGGTGCCGAAGTTGGAGATGAAATTTTGCAAATCGATAGAAGATCATACGAATCGTGTAAAATATTAGAATGTAACTTTTTTATTTATGTGAGAAATTGAAATTTTTAATAATTTTTAAAAGCCGAATATAACAGATGTTACGGATACAGAAAAATATATAATAAATTCTACATTATGTTTATTCACTGTGTGCAGATAATGGTCCGAAAGACCGATTATTTCAAATTGAAAAGTATATATGTATATTCAACAAAAAAATTACTAAAAATAATACAAAAATAAAAAGCAATTTTAAATTTAATAAAAATTTAAACGCGTCATTTATTACATCTATAAAATATAAAAACTCATATCATTTCGATTTTGCGGTGTAGAGGCAAAAGTCACGGTAATTTGTTGTACAACATGTTATCAAAAAAGGTATGGGTTCAAATGCACCAATGAAAAGGAGGGGATATTATATAAAATTTTTGATCTTACAATTTTTATTATTAATTCTTACTATCTAATTATTTTAATTCTTTACACATAAACTGTAGAAATATAATAAAAATTTTTACATATATAAATTATTTAACGACTGATTTTTAATTCTTTTTTTTTAAATTATACGTGTAATATTATTACATAAATATACATTCACACGCGCGATAATAAAAAAATATTAGTAAACGTTAAATTCAACTGTGCTTTAAATAAAAATTTCATTTTAAAATGAAATATTAAAGAAAAAAAAAGAAAGAAAAAAATTGGTCTTGTGTTAATAATTCTTTTATATTCTATAGTAATCGTCGCAACAACTATTGCTTTATCTGTTTTTATAATCTATATCATCTCAAACTATGTAAATAAAGATTAAATTTTGGTGGACTTTAATTATTATTAATATATTCATTAATACTCTTATTTTCTATGTATATGAGTATATTTATTTATATGCACATTCTTTTTGTATTTATTTTTATTTTTGTACGACGTGACCTTTCCTCGTTAGTAAAAATACGTATTTCATAATTCATAAATTAATATTTTTTAATTCAACAGCCGAATTTTAAATTAACAATTAAAATCCAAACAAAACCATATCGATGACAATTTAAGGAGGCGAGGATAAAGAAATTTTTGAAAAAATTCAAACACGCCAGTAGTAACGACATAACGACACTCGCGCTCAGAAAAAAGTAGCGTAGTCTCGTGCGAGTACAAGTCATTCCCCCCGGCTGACTCGTGGTTTCCCATCTGCCGAAAACGCATGTTCCACTTACAAGGTACACAGTTCCGCATTTTGATCCCTAATTTTCCATTTCCTAGTCACGTCTTTTTTTCCGTAAACATCGGACAAACACGCAAGAAGAATTTTCAGAGACTTTTTCGTTTCTCTTAATAGCGCGTGCATTGTTGCATTGTGTAGGAAAAATTAAATTAAAACTTCAGAGTCTAATGTAGCGGCAAATTTTCCCACAAACTGTTAAAAGGGGCTTCTTTCAATAAAAAAAGCAGGGGTTGTGGCCCCCCGTTTCTGGTTTATACAACTTGTTCCAGCACATGCGGTTTAGTAGCGCAAAATATTTCAATTCGCGAGGAAGCCAACTGCTAGATGCGAAAGGCTGCATTATTCAAAAAAAGTTTCAGTCTCTGAATTACTAAGAATGGCACATTACCGCTTGAACCTGATTTTCCGTACGTTATTATTCGGTATTGTATTCTGTGTTTTTTCCTCTCCAATTTAACTCCAGTTCTTTTAAGGTTATTTTTTTTTTTTTTTGTTTTCGGTTGCACGTTCAGAGCATTAATGTGACAAATATTGGATAGAGTCTGTCTAGCGAATAATTTTAAAAGCAGAATAATTTACAGAGCGCTCAGTGTTCGAGCGAACCCCAGCTGATCCGTTTTGGTAGAGGAAAATTTCAGATTCGTCGTGTGACAATTTTTCGTAATAAAAATTTACTATTGGTCAGATTTCCTGAACATTCTCGCGAAAGACACGTTGTGTGTTATTTCAGGTATTTTTAATCCGATTGTCGTTCTCGATTTGGTACAGCAGCGTGCTTATGCATTTGGAGGCACTGTGCGCGTGCGATACGATCTCTTGCACAAATGACACATGAGTTCAGTCCAGCTCTGTCTCCAGATGCGCGTGTGTCCAGTCGCCGTAGGTCTCCTAGAGTTTGTTCACGCTACTCTAAGTTTTACAATTATCCGCTATGTACGTTATCGGATACTGTATGTTGTGTGTTATACAGCGCACATTCTTCCGGTATACTTTAGCGCGCGCCATTCCGCGTACTCAAGGGTAATATATAGGTCCGTCCGATCCTTCAAGGCTGCCGAGAGCCTTCTGGCTATTTCTTGGTTTCTTCCTCATTTCAAATCGTACAAAGCCGACTCCGTCGGGACTTGCAATTTAAACTTCACGCCGATTACGTAACGGTCTAGTTTAAATTCATATTGCACCCTCGGCGTAGTTCTTGCTGCCGGTGGTCCTTCAGTATATGGCAAAAATCCGGTAAACGTTAAAAATCGCACTAATTAGCGAAGTAGTGCACACGGCAGAACTTCTATAAACCAGGTGCAGGTGGATTTCATCGGAGAATTTTAATATCTACGAGAAAAATTAACGAATGATGTATAGGTACAATGATATCAGATGTTGGTAGGTTAATGGCACGGGAAAAGATGACGAATGAAGAAATAATCGCGGCAATAAAGAACAAAATAGAAATGTGCAAACTGCGTCTGACAACGGTTTTGGCTAAAGGAATGAAAACCTAATTTTCATTTTTCTTTTGATTTCCTTTTCATTTACAGTTCTGTCAGCATGGATATCCATCGGCTCAAGAACTAGCGGAGGAAAAAAGGGAACGCAGAATCGGATCTTTATACGATAACTAAAGGTGACAGACGGAAAAAAGGGGGGATCAAGGAAGGCCGGTGTAACAAAAAGACAGAAGTAATGGAACGGATGACGGTCGCCCTATAATAAGAGGTCTATTAGTGAGTCGAGTAGAAAGAAGTTCAGCAGCAAGATGTTATCAGCGTGTCACGTATAAAATAAGAAGTAGAAGAAGGGTGGAGGACAAAACGAAGAAAATATAAGTGAGAAGCGGAAAGGTATATATGTAAGAAGCAGTGTCCAAGGAGAGAACGCTGAGAAACCAAATATGAGAATCCGGCTGATTAGACAGATATAAGAACTTGGCACTGAAGAGGATTAACAGTTAATGAGCAGCTGCAGAGAAAAATGTGATGTTGCGGGGTTCCAAGAAATCTCCCGACAGAAGAAGCTGATCTTTTTTTCTTTTTTAATCCGCTTTCGTGTTTCCCCTTCGCGATACATTCTGTTTGTAAATTTTTATAATTTATTCGCAACATTTATATATTCAGTTTTGTATGTTACCATGTAAATTCTATTTTCACGCTGAAGTTGGGCTTCGCCCAAAAACGTTTCTGAGTATGGTATATACGGATTATATTGTACTTTTAAATTATAGTAGAATATATTATTCTTTTTTTGGGGGGGGGTCAACTATATTCCTAATGTAATCCGTATTAGGTGCTACGTGAACGGAACACCGCTCCCCAACCAATTACACCACGATAGCCAGCATTATAATTTTTTGGACAACTGAGCGATTAGCATAGGTGCAGTTGTTTCCCGACATGCTCATCTATGTCCCCTTTTAATAATCAGTTGGGGGGGGTATCGGTTTTTACAATCACTTTCATTGACGAACAGTTTTTTTTGTTGGAGAGCCTTACTATCGTCTAGAAAAGCGCTTAGACATCCGTGTATGTTGCACAAGTTGCCGAGGAAAATGGGAAAATAAGATCGGTACTATTCGAAAAAGCCGAACACCTCCGTTAGACGATCGTAATAAATTCGGCTCTTACTTATCGCGGTACTTTTCATTTTTCTTTATTTATTTAATCGGATAACAGCTGGGCAAGATGGCAATGGGTAGTCAGGCGGTGCCCGGTCGTCATGCTGGGATGAATTTTTAATTACCGCCGTAGCGGAGTGTATGCGCGTTGCGTAGTAAACCGGTTGTTGGCGCGTTTAGCGATATTTGAGCAGATCGGTTTTGTTTTTACACCTCGTTCAATTGCGCAGAGACGCAATGTCGCAACCGTGTCCTCGCCACTGATGCATTTTTTTCTCTCCGTAGCCAACATTGAATACTAATGCCGCGGCTGCCGAAAGACTTATGGGAGAATTGCTAAAACTCAGTGACCGCTCTCAGGTCGGAACTTTTTTCGCCATTACGGTAACTCGTCGGCTAGTTGTTTGCTCAATTATCCATGTACATCATAGCAGCGCGATGAATTCCATGGATGAACCGTTCAAAAAGCAAATTATTGCTTGGTTCCGAGCGGTTTTTTCTTTCGTAGGCCCGATATTTTTCCTCTTCGGGACAGAAGACTGAGATAAAATTAAAATATGTCCTTTTTTTCTTTTTTCCTTTTCTCAATTTTAATGCCCCTTTTTTACTAATAGAAGGTAAATCAAAATGAACGCTGAAAGGGAGTTATTAAGCTTTTTACGATGATACCAATCTGAAAGAGAATATCGAGGACCAACTCTGGCGATTTTATTAATTCTAAATCCTCTTTTTTTTTTTTTTTTAACCCTACCCTGGGCGCGCCAGTGTCCTTGACCCAACAACATGACTATTTAATAGATAGAACTAAACGTCAGAAATCACAACGGACAGCAGCAGCGGAACAACTGAAACCATGGGAAGGAAATGATATTATAGCGAGTGGGCAGACACAAAGCCGAAAATTAGGCGTATAAAAGGGAGCGTTTGTTGAGGAGAGCAGAACATGCGAAAAAGATATTAGTTTTGGAATCACAAATACAGGGAGGATGAGAAATATGAAGAGAGCAGAAAGGAGAAAGAGCTAAAGAAAAACGAAAGCGAGAAGAAGGGAGTGGAGAATAATTGATCCTGAGTCTAATTAAGGAAACAACGGTGGAACGACGAATAGAATGAAACCAAGGTAGCGAACGAGGAACCGGTCGAGTCGGTACTGCGAATAGCGATTAGACAATAAAGATGAAGACATGTCCAACCAAAGTCTGGAATGATTAGAGCATTATAGGGAAAGGATGTCTTAAAAAGGGAAAGAGACATATTGCGGGCGTCCGAGCGATCTAAAGAGTCAGCTAAATCTATAAATCGTTTACTTATATGAACGCGCTATGCGTAAATATTTATTTATATCGCACGGAAAAAGAATCCTGAACATTTTGATTAGATTAAAATTTTAAAAACAACAACTCGATAAATTGGGGATATCTTTATGAGGTAGATTGCAATAAACATTTCACAATATTAGCTAAATATTGTTTCTTTGATGTATCTAATTTTTTGTTTAATATTTGTTTTGTTTTTGATTGGTAATTGGTGACATTTAGCTAATAACATAAATTATGTAGTGCATTTCACTATTTATTGTCCTGAAAGTTTGAGACTGATGGTTTAACAAAATTATTTATTAAATATTTAAAGCTTTCACAGTGATTACTCATAATAAATAATTGTCGGAAACAACTGTGTTTTTAAAAAGATATTTATTCGCTTAACGTTTTATTTATTACCATGACGTAATAAGAATAATTATGTTCTCGATTATTTATTGAAGCTCAATTGTGAGAGTGGAATCTCGTAAATAAAACAATAGCGCTCTTGTATCGCATTTCATTTAACGAAAACTTCGAACGAAGATATCATTTCGGCTATTATCTATTCGCACTCTACGTGAAGTCTGAGACGTTGCTCGTACTTTAATTGAATTTTCCGTCTTTTCTATCGAACGTTATCTTCTGCGTTCGGACATTCTTTTCCTTTTTTCGTCTCCCATAAGCGGTGTTTCTACCTTTTCCGTTATTCTTGTCTACATTGACTGTGGCATATTGATCTGACCGAATAAAAATTGAACCGATGATCTTTTTCCCGTTTTTTTTTTTCGTTTCTCAGTGTAAATTTTTAGGCGACATATTCCAAAATAAGCTGATGGGTTATGTTGTCGGAACTCCCGTAAAAAAAAAAGGATTCCAAAATTATCTCAATAATAATATGTAGTAATAAAAAGAAGTAATTTTCAGAAATCGTACAAACAATCAGATTTTCTTTCTACAAAATTCGATAACTTTATTTTGTTGCTTTATTAACTGTTTATCTTTAACATTATTTGTATTTAAAAATTTTAAATCTCCGTTAAAGAATGTTTCTAGCGTCTTCTCACCTTAGTTTATTATATGTAAATCACGAATTTAACGGGATTAAAAACATTTACGATATAATTCCTTTTTCTTCTTTTTGTTTGAAAAATCGAATAAATACTCGTATTATCAGAAAAAAAAAAAAAATAAATAAATAAACCGCACGCCGTATCTATTTCAACAACGACAATTTCAATAAAAGTAAATAAGGGTACTAACTTCCGTCGTCCTTCCATTACCCAATTAATTCCTCCTAAATCGTTTCTACGTCAAGTTGTTAGATCGGCATTTTTACATAATTTAAACCTTCGCTTCTCTAACTACTTTACCATCTACACTGACGGCTCCACCGAATATGGTTGGCGTAGCTTTTTTTTTTTTGTCCTTTTTTAAATTTCTACCGAGTCCTTTAAACGTGCCTCTCCTTCTGTTCGATCGTTTCTGCCAAGTTCATTTCGATCTCACACGCGAATTTCTTTCATTCCTCCATTGGTAATCAGAAATTTAATTCCGATTCAATTTTTTCCCCCGTTTTGTCGTCTAATTCTTCTTGATTATTCCCCACTTCTTGAATATTTTTGCTCCTTTATTTGATTTCCATCGAATTCTGTCGTTCCTCCTCTTGGTTTTTATCACCGATCGCTTACGAATTTAAATAAATTAAGCTATTTATTGCCAAACATGTAAGCCTCCCTCACTCCTCAAAAAAACCCATCAAAACATCAGATCTTTGCCCATTTCTCGCAATATCCTTATTCTAGCAACAAATTCTCAAAACAGGCTACAGGCTATCTCCTTTTACTTCTCATTTTATCGATTGCGTAATCTCATACGTTCCTCGATTCAAGAGAACTCTTCCTTTCTGATTAATTCTAAATCTGTTACCGATTCTTGGTCACTCTGAAAAATGACTTAATTGACTCACCGGCTCGGGGCTATCTTCTTCTTCCGTCCGATTTCTTACCGTATTCTCATCGACCAGCATCGCTTTTTGTCCGTAACCGCCCGTTTCAAACTACGATTTAGTTCTTACCTCGTCGCATTCCTTAATCCGGACGATTCCTTTTGTCTATTCAACCTTCTCTTTCTCCGTTACTGGATCCTTGATTTTACTTCTATGTGCGAATCTCTTTGAAATGCCTACGCTTCAGGCATATACATAGTTTCCCCCCTCACCGCTTTTCCGTTTTTCTCTCAGGCCAATATTCTTCTTTCCGATCTCTCCGATAACTAATTAGTATCACATTTGAGTGCGCTCATCACTTTCAATGAAACAAATTTCGTTCTACCCCTCTCTTTTATCAGTACTTCAACTCCCTAAAATTTATTCTCCTTCTTTCCGAATGCTCGATTCTTGATTTATTTTTATCGGTTATAATTGCATAAAAATGTGATCCACCTTCCCGTTTTTTCCTCAGTTCTTCAGTCAATGTTACATGTCAACGAACCCGACTTTCGTCCAATCAGAGACTTCTCTTTTGGTATAGCTTATGAATTGAAATACGGTAGTTATCGGCAGTCATCTGATCATCATTGTTGCTTCTTCTGTTCTAGAAGATTGCGTGCAGTAACCACTGGATTACATTAAACACGGCGTTTTATTTAAATTGAAATCGATTCGAATTCCACTGTTGAAAATATCGAAAATCATCATTATTTTCCCTACTGTGTCACATTTCTAGATTCACATTTTTGTCATTCTAAAATAGTTCTCTCGGAATATACCGGAAGTTCTCGTCATATACATCGAGAATAATAGTGGCGATCCGATGTTTTTTTTTTTAAATTTATATTACGACATTAAAAAAACAAGTGAACGAAGAAATTAGCGTATTGATTATTTAGCACTGTACGCGAACGAGCGGAAGAAAGACAAAAAGAAAAAATTCATATACGCACATGTGTGGGCGCGTATATAAATAAAAAACAAATAAATAATCCGGCAGATTACGATCAAGTTCTCTTCCTTGTTGTTACCTGTTCGGCGATTTCGTGCCTATTTCTTTTTCTCTTCTTTTCGATTTCGTTTAATTTTTTTTAAACGTCGATTAGGTTGCTAATTAGCGTTTCTAACTCTATTATTTGTTCTGTTCATTGATGACGGCGTTATAAAAGTGGAGCAGTCGCTTTTCGAAATCGTGTTCCGCAGATTAGAGCGGCAATCAGCCCACGGCTGGACCAGATTCAAACATGCTCATTCATGGCACTCCTATTATTATCGTTCGAATGTAGTAGCAATGACTTAACGATCGAGAAAAACCTGTGTGTTTACTCGCGACTTAATTATGCGCCCGCTAATTCAACAGCTATCATAATAGCCATCGGTCCCCGAGCACACATTTCTAGATGCTAAGCGTTCGAAGTTAAACTTTTTTACCTTAATTTGTTCGCTGGCCTCTCGGGCTATGGCGCCGCAACTGGAACATCTATGTATCAGTCGGGCTTCTCCTTTGAAAGCAGCCGATCAATTAGTCGGATGAAATGTGCATTTCAAATTTTAAAAAAGACAAAAACAACCGCACGCATAATTATCAAAGGCGAGTTGCCGTGAGTATTACACAAGAATCGCTTGCACAGCAGGTAGTAGTTAAATGTAGCCTATTACCGCTTGTTAACGAGCAATTACAAATGCCATAACAAAAATCGTAAAATATCTTTTATGTTTAGTACTAGAGCTTTGAATAAAAAGATCAATATAAAGTTAACATATTATTTGAATGTCTGAAGGGGACCTAAATAATTTTCATTTTCGTTTACGAAAGGGAAAATCAAAGAATATCATTAATTAAAGTCCGTTTCAGATTTACCTTAACTAGAGAAACGAGGACAAACTACAAGCATTCGAAATGTGATGCTGAAGGAGAATGGAGAAAATGCACTGGACTGATAAAATAAAAAATCGAAGAAGTTCTAGATAGAATATATGAAAAGGGAACATTAGTAGATCGCATACGGAGAGGGCGATTAAGTCGGACGGGCCATGTTCGAAAATATGGAGGACTGCTTCGTGATGTGTTCGAAGGTAAAATCCAAGGAAAACGGGAAAGACCGAGACATACGTTTTTAGCGACATTATTAGGAGACGCTGGGCTTGGCAGCTATTATAGGGAGTTAAAAAGAGCTGCAGAAGATTGGAAGTACTGGAAGAGTACCATCATGGCAAAAGACCAGTCTTAGGTGTGAATTACACGAAGAAGAAGAATATTTCTTTGATTTTCTTCTTTTTCGGCTGGAAATAGGCTCGAATCGGTGCTTCCCGAAAATACAACACCCGCTTCATCTCTACTAAGATAATCCATCTCAAATATTTTACATGGATTACTACTATATTTCTTTTTACAGATTTTTCAAAGAATATATTCAGACTTATTTTTAATAATACAGTCCGCTCGCTTCCCTCGTCAGTTCCTAAGCGAGTCCGTCCTTTGGCTCACTTCCATTGCGCTCCGTAGAATTTTACATTTTTTTATTTTATATAATGGCCTTTTTGTCTTTTTTTTTTTTTTCAATGGGTCTGTCAGCGAGGACATTAACCCAAGAAATGGGAAGGAGGAGAAAATAAATGTGTATTGCTATGCGTTTAAGGACATAAAAATAATCCAAAGGCAGGAATAGTAGAAGCAGAAGGAAATGTGAGAATACACCCTGTCAAGAAAGTATCGGGAATTGTTAAATAAAACGAACAATTTTTAATTTTCATCCAAATTTATTTTGTCACCTTCAAAATAACATCCATTCGAAGCGATGCACATATGCCAACGCTTTTTCCACTCGGCAAAGCACTTCTGATAGGCGGTTTCCGGGATGGCCTTTAGCTCTCGCGTTGCATTCGTCTTGATGTCATCAATCGATTCGAAGCGCATTCCCCGTAGCGGAAATTTGAGTTTTGAGAATAGGAAGAAGTCGCAGGGTGCTAAATCTGGTGAATACGGCGGTTGTTCGATGATATTTACCGAGTGTTTGGCCAAAAACTCATTCACAATTATGGCTTTGTGAGACGGCGCATTATCGTGATGGAGAATCCAAGAATTGTCGACCCACAAATCGTTACGTTTACGACGGATAGCCTCTCTCAAACGTCTCAAAACACTTAAGTAAAACTCTTTGGTGACTGTCTGTCCGGCTGGCACATATTCATAGTGTACCACGCCTCGAATATCGAAGAAAACAATCAACATGATCTTCACTTTCGATCGGCTTTGGCGAGGTTTTTTCGGCTTTGGCGCGCCAATTGGCCGCCATTCGGACGATTGCTGGTTCGTAAGCGTGTCGTACTCGTACACCCATGTCTCGTCACCAGTAATTATCTTTTCCAAGAAGGTAGGATCCAAATTGGCTCGATCCAGCATGTCTGCAGCTACCTGTTCTCGGTACTTTTTTTGAAAGAAATTCAGGTCTTTCGGAACAAGCCGAGCCGCAACGCGTTGCATACCCAATTTTTCGTGCACAATCGTACGTACGCTCTCGTGTGACATGCCCAATCCATGAGCCATCTCTCTCAAGCTCACATGACAATTTTCAGCAACGATTTCCTCGATTTTATCGACGTTATCATCGGTCACACTCGTTGAAGGCCGTCCAGAGCGAGGCATGTCTTCGACCGTCTCCCGACCATCCTTGAACGCTCTGTACCACTCGTAAACCCGCGTTTTTGATAAAGCAGATTCACCAAAAGCCTTCTGTAACATTTTCAGTGTATCGGCACAAGAAATTTCGTTCGAAACACAGAATTTAACACAAGTACGTTGTTCAATATTTTCACTCATTGTAAAACTTCGACAAAACACTTCAAGGTCGACTGATTTTAACAGCTGCTGTAAACACACTGGTTGACAGATCGCGCTAAAAATAGGCATCATAATACAAAACAGTTGTACCAACCTGGAAAAAAAAAATTATCTGCCTAGCTATTACCCGGGAGATTGGCAGATGGGATTCAACAAGGATAGCCGGAACTGGGGTAGTAGATCGGGGTGCACCAAGGCAACAGGTATTTTGAATGCAAATTAATTTTGAAAGAAGAGATCTGAAAGAATTGCCATAAATAAAGCAGCAGTAGTAGTCCAGGAAAGAGCAGATGAGGAATTTACAAAACATGAGCAGGATACAGTCCTTGAACGTGACTATATCTGCGTTCATTTTTTTTCCAAATATAAATATGTAGAATATTACAAAATAATCGCGTACGGAAATTAGATTTAGCCGAATAACACATTTAAAATATACAGCAGCACTACGTATCATTTTTGCGCCAGGAGCGGTAAAAACATTCTATAACGTTTTTCATCTATTTAAAAATCCTGTTACGTTTCTGTGTTACGAAAGTTGTAATAAAAATTGCTACCGGAAGTTTTGTTTTTTTTTTTCCTTGAAGAATGACGTAGTCGACTGAAATTTTTTCAGCTGAGGATCTAGAGGGGGAGGTTAAGACTTATGTGTATATATATATATATATATATATATGGAGAAACGATCCAAGTAAACGCTGGGGATAAAAGATCGATGCAAGAACGAATACATAGAATGGAAAGGTCATTTCAGCTAACAAGAAGCACGTATAATAAAAAATCAATATCTAGAAATGCCAAAATAAGACACTATAACACCGTTATTAAGCCGCAGTGCCTACACGCAGCTGAATGCCTGAACATGACTTCGAACAAGGAAATGCACCAGTTGGAAATTAAGGAAAGGAAAATAATCCGGAAAATATTGGGCCCCAGGAGAGACGATGAGTACTGGAAATTAAGGAGCAATAATGAAGTATACGAAATAATAGAAAAGGTCAGTGACACATTTAGGAAAAGAAGAATCGCCTTTTATGGTCACATCAAAAGAATGGATAATGAACGCCTTACCAAAAGAATCTTTGAATACTTCGACAACAATCCGAAATGTAGGATACTGTGGATAGTACAAGTAAAAAGAGATTTGGAACAGATGGGGATCAGCGAAAGTGAAATTGAAGACAGAAACAAGTTCAGTCGGAAGGTTCAGACTTTTCAAGGATTCCGGAAGGACACAGTGAAGAAAACAGGGCGAAAGTGGACAGAAGAAATGAAGAAAGCGCACTCGGATAAAATGAAAGAATATTGGGCAAACAAACGAAAGAAAATGGGGAGGAACGAAATGTAGCTGGCGTTATTCGTGTAATATTTCCGTGGTCCTCAGATGGCCAAAGTCGAAAAATAATAATAATATATATATATATACTTTTTTTATTGCCGTATTGTATCGCGCCAAAATGGCTGATTTTTGACTTTTTAAACAATAATTCACTTTCTCGAAAAATTTCTTAATTGAATGAGGGAATTGCATTAACATTCGTACGGTGAGTTTCAGAATATACGCGGAAACAACTTTCAGTTATAATATATCGTCTAATGTTGTTCTCTGCTTTGGGGAGACGAATGGTAGAACGTTATTTCTTCGTTACGCGTTATCCGCATAAAATTACAGCCCGCGCCAGAGATGTCATTTTGTAGTAGAACTTCTACCGGTAGTTTGAAAATCGGATCCTTTTGATGTTGATTTATGTTCACAGTGCTCATTTAAATGTTTCTATCACGAAATGAAGCGGAAATAGTGAAAAAAGTACACGCGCTGTTTTTTTAATAAATATTTAGGAACAATGTGCACAGGTGTGATTTCGTATATAAGATTACTAGCGACATGCGGCCGTGCCAGTTTCTCTTTTTAGTAAAAGTATTACATATATAATTTACACGCAAAATAAATACCGGTATGTTAGTATCTCTGCATTGTTCCGTTGATAGTTGTCTACCCTGGATGAAATGTGAACGTTCGCAGCCTCTTAATATTACCAACCAGCAAAACTCTTATCGAGATAGTTACACCTTAATAATAACAATAATAATAATAATAATATGCGATCTGCGAAATTTGCTACGGATTAAATAGACGTCTAGACATTCTCCGAAAAAGCGTGCAATATTTCACCATATGAAATAGTTTTTTCGTTAAAGCCAAAGCTGTTTATTTACTCGGTATGTTTGTATATTTCATATTATCACACAATTTGCCTATTGCCAATGAGATAATATAGCGAATGATCATAGTGAATGAAAGTGACAAAAAAACTAAGCCGAATACGAATGACTAACTGAATCGGTGCAAAATCGAAATGTCGGGGTTCATTTGCTAACGATCGGAAATTTCAAAGTCGATAATCTAAGGCGGCCAATTTCGCGATGATGAGACGTTCGTGATCATTTTTGTGTAATTGCTTTTTTGCTGAATTATATCATTAATGTCTTCAACAAAGAATCGATACAAAAAAAGAATTGAACGTATTTTTACCCTTTACGCTAGGTTTAATTATTTTGAAAGTGGCGTGTGAAAAATATTTATAAAATTGTATATTTCATAATAAATTATTTTATTTATATTATTATAACACAGCGTTTTAATAAAGTTTACATACATAATATTATATATATATATATGTATGTGTATATATATATATATATATATATATATATATACAAGGGCGTCGCCAGCCGATGAGCCGTGGGGGAGGCAAGATGATAGAGGATATGAGTTATAGAAAAAATAAAATTTATAATTTGTAAAGGTTTAATATTTTATTAAACAAGAATAAAATCTTAATTAAAACATAATTTTCGTGAGTTTCTGGCAAATTGTTCTACTACTTTATTATAAAAGTCTTCCAAATTGCCCATGATTACGCGCCTATGAATACTCATCATGGCCAGTTGATTAAAAAGTTTTAAAGCTCCAGGGGGCAATAGCCCTACGCTGCTCCCTCTTGACGACGCTTATGCATATATTAATTACAACGTAATTCTTAGACAACCCCCCATTAGAAAATATGTCCCAATTTTATTTTAAAAGTAAGTCCCATATATCCTTTAGCAGGGTGTCGAGGGTTGTGGAATTAAGCTTTTCATAATGTAATAAGCCCAACGGCACTAATGGAGAGAGTATGGGGGCCAGTTCCTTTCTCTCGGCCGCCTTTACTTCCCTAGATTTTTATGTAACGTTTGTTATATTTTATAGGAATGTTATTATATTCATACGAACCGATTTAGAATTACGTTGTAAATTTTGATCATTTTGTACAAAGTATAGAAGAGAAAGAGACAGAAATGTAAGCAAGAGGGGTCACACAGCCCCTTGCGAGGCTAAAATGGTCGAGTTTATATATATATATATATATATATATATATATATATGTATATACTATATATAATATAATATATATCGCTAGTATGTGAAGTCCATGGCGTAATGCCTAGGCAGTTTGTTTAAAACCTCATGTGTTACCGGAAAAAATTTAAAGTTCATAAGTACATAGACATTTCATATAATAAGCAAAATACTAAAAATTGCACAAAGAGAAATCAAGTTTTATACGCTGTTTAGAAATTTCAAGTATACTTTTTTAATTTGTTGTCGAATGAATTTTGCGCAATTTTTAAACACAAAGAAAAAACATATCAACACTGTTTTTTATTGTATGATAAAATGCACACAATTTATGCCAATTTTAATAAAACATCTTCGTTGATAATTAGACACGTAATGTAGGATTATATGGGACTGCTGATGAAAAATACACATTTCCCACTAAAGCAGCTCGATGGATATATTATATCATCCGGCAATTTCTGGAGGCGTAACCGATTATAATACTAAATTTTAAAGTAACGTAAACTTCCATAACGATTGTTTTACAACTATCGGTAACAAAAATTAATTTTAAATACAAAACAACAAAATAATTAATCAACAACTATAGACAAGGAATAGTTCTGCGATCAGTTCGTTTAAATTGATAATTTTATGGAAACTAAATTGAAGCAAGTAATATGACGCGTATCGAGTATTTTTATCAGTGCAAATAACGCGAAAAACGATCTCTACAGAGATATTACTACGCCATAAGCGAATCATTTACTTTTTAATAAAGCCTAAAAATGGACTCTTGTCGTCGCGATAGCCTAGTCGTTAATTTTGCTCCTTTTAAAAATACTCGTTGAGCGGAATATTCTCGACGATAATGTACCTGAACCACCCCGCTGAAAAGCCCTGAACTTCATCGAAATCGTTAGATTTCGAGAACTCAGTTATAATACGTATATACAATTTTTACTTATGTTATGAGATGTAAAAAGGAGCGTGAATAGCACTGAAAGTATTCGTTCGACACACGAAGTGCTGCTTCCTATTTCAATCTTTTAATAATGTCGAAAAACTGAATTTGTTTTCTTAGAGAGAGAGAGAAAGAGATTCACATAGATGTAAAGTACTATATATTTATATTAAGAATAAAAAGTCGAGATCTCGTATTTTTATTTTTTTTTATTTTTAACCTATTCGCAAAAAATGTTGCTATTTGCGCACTGGTGTATAATTAGTATTAATTTACTAAAAATTGAGTTATATATGTTATATATGTGACAAATATTAAGAATGTACATAACTCCATATTTTCATCAAATTTGAACCGAATTCTTCTCAGTAGCGTAAAAATGGTCGGTACAAAGTTTTTTGTTGATATATATTCGAGTTTTTTTTTTGGTTTTTTTTTTTTATTTTGGGCGGAAGGCTTACGAAATATATATTTAAAATATAAATACGGTTTGAATTTCGTATATTGCTTTAGTAAACACTTTGCTGCAGGCGTTCCGAATTACTCGTGAATTTTTTGGGGGACATTTAATTGAGTACACAACTGGTAGACATTAAAGAATATTCTAATTTTTTGAGTTATATGCTTACTTAATTTTTCATTTGATACATTTTTTTTTTACTTTTGTAATTTTTTAAATCGAAAGTTATAAAATATGAATGTTGAGCGAATTTGTCGACGAATTTATAATTTTCATCGAAATGCGAATTTAGCGACGATTCATGGCGAAATGTTTTTAAGAATGCTGTTGAAATATTTCGCTTCTTTCGATAAGAAATGTTCAATTTAATTTAAACACGTGGATTTTTGCAAAAATCACAGCCGGTGGTTTCTTGATCAATCCCTTAAAATACAACGGCGATCGTCGTGGTTGCTTGCGATTTGCTCTTTTTTTTTTTTTTTTTTCTATCATGCAGTACGCTGTATAGCGAGGAAAAAATGTTTTTCCATGATTTACAAGCGCTTCATCCGAGGCCAATAAAAATAACGTACATTTTACTAAATTATCGCGAATACAGGTTTTATACGTCTGAATAAATTTCAAATTTCTAAGATCGTTCACTGGTGGGGGGTGTTTTTGAAAAATTCTCTAGTGAATTAGACATATATCGTTAAATGTTTATTTCATTATTGATCATTTTAAATAATTTTCAAAAATACTATGTTAAAATAAGTTCTTTTTTTTTTTTTTTTTTTTTTGTTCCTTCTTGGCACGGATATTTAGTCAGTCTATGAAAAAAATCTATACACACATTTTAACACAGCAGTGTTTCGGAAAATGATTTAAAATATTTCTGCTGTGTAACTATTTAAGATTTAACGACATGGGATATCTCGTGTTGTGAATATGAAATTAGTACCGTGATGAATTATTTTCTAAATTACGGATTGCTATCCATTTTATTAGTTTCCGTCGAAAATCGATTTAAAAAGACAACGTGTTTCGAAGTTTTGATTTTTTTTTACTCACGACAGGCTGGGGTGGGTAACATCTATAAAATTTCCTTTTCAAGTGTGACCAAAAAAAGGATAAAAAATAAATGGTTTAGTCCAGCTTATTTTTCCTTTTTTTTACATTTATCATTTACAAAAAAGAACATTATACGTGTTATGTTTCAGTGTAATAAGCACAATTCAAACAGGAGGAAACCTCATATATTCATTAAGTGCCGTTAACCGAGCGGCCGATTGTCCATTTCCAAATTAATCTCCTCGGTATTATATTACTGGGAAAAACCGAAAAGCGAGAGACGTAAATAAGTATGCTCCCGTTTTATTTAAAGTAAAACTTATATTAGTTTCCGTCCGTACCTGTAACAACTCGGAGCGTAGTAATTCGAATGCTTTAACGCTAAACGTGTAGAAGCATAGCGGATGTCTTTAGTATATAAATAATTATGAACTGCTTTTAAATTACAACGATAAACGAAAAATTAAAAATATATTTAAAAACTTGTATTCCGTACGGTGTGCTTTTATCATACTCTCTCGCTTTCCCCGCGTCCCTGTCCTCCTTGCTTATGCTGCCTTCATTTATTCCCTTAGTGCATGCAACCGAGTTAGATTCTCTTCTTTTTCTACTTCGTTTTATAATCTTCTAAGTCTGCTGCATTGTTTTCGGCAAATCTAAAAATAAAGAAAACGAAAAAATTTAAAGATTTCAAAATCGTAGACTAGTGGCGAATGAATAAACTTTAAGTCGGACGATGTGTTTAGAACTTTTATCAGGAAATTTCAAAGTTACATTGATCGTGTTTAGAATATTATCCAATGTGGTTCCTATTCTTGTCTCTTTTCTGTCATCGATTTCTGACCGGATTAAAATTTAATCTCTAATCTAGTCCAATTGTCCTGGGTAGCTTCCCTTAGTCGGCCAAGCTCAAAAAAAAAAAAAAAAACGAAAGAAAGAAAAATGAATATCACAGTTATATTCAAATAGCAGCTAATCACAGCGTGACTTTCTAGTTAAGGTGATTTTTAAGGTCGCTTTATTTCTAGGTTTTTAGTAATTTTTTTATATATTACTCGTAATATCGCACGAAAAATACTACAGGCTAATCTGAACTATGCGAAAAAAGATACAAAACAGTTTGCGCATTATTTTACACTGTAGTCGTAAATTAATAGAACGAAATGAACTAAAACCGGTTTATTAAAATTTTTATAACTTTTAAAAATATAACATATATGTATGTCCCCCCATGAGACTACTGTTTCAAGACTCGTTATCGTAAAGGTGTAAAAGTTAAGAAAAGCGTTTCCTAAACGGTACATTCAATAAAATTTCATTCCCAGCGGAGATTTAAGAACAAATGATAACTTTTTTCAGAATATTCTAATTTCGATTTTGAACGAACCGTTGTATCTTAAAAAAATTAAAGAAAAACATATATATTTATTTAGATTTTATGCAAAGTTAATAATATAGTACACCGATGTACTTCTATATAGGAATATAATCACCGACGTCGACGAAAAAATTTAAGGCAAAAAACTACATCCTTGAAGAAGTAGTTCGACCGTGAATAATTTTTTAGGTTCGCGGAATATTTTTATTCCTCGAGCGACATTCACCTTTCACTTGAAGTTCGCGAAACTGAACGTTTTTCGAGAGAAATAAATTTTAACAGTCACCACCAAGCGTGAATATTATCATTTCGTATGCAAATTAATTTGCGTTATTTGGCTAATTGCTGCAGCTGAAATCTCTGCAGAGTGCCCGTAAAGAAATATATTACCGCGCGCGTTGAGTGAACAACGTATTTTTCGAATCGCGATAAAAACGTTCGCGGCCTAATTTGAATATGTCCCCGCTTCGAGATATTCGAATAAAAGTAGAACTCGACTCTGATTGACGTATATTCTCTCTCTTACATAACATGAACCTGTTTCGTTCATAAATTATCGAGTCGAACGGCCGCAACTAATAATACAGTTTCCATCAATAGGACATTTGCACACGATAGTTTCAGTTGTTCAATAATTCGCGCTATTATCGTTCCTCGGTACTTATCGAAAAATATTTGCAAATGCGACAGAAACCGTCTGAAGAATTTGCAGCAAATTCTTAATCAATTACTGAATTTTAAAATTCCTCTAAAATTTCCCAAATTTAAAGCTACGACTTCTATAAAGACCGGTATCGAATGCATTCTATTTCGAACACCGCATTGACACAAATGTCGAAACAACTGCAGCAGCCACTACATCTCTGGACATAAAAGTAGAGTAACCTTCTGTGTCGTGTACACACATAAAAACCGTAATACCTTAGTGCGGAACTTATCCGAATTATTCAGTCAACCATCAGTATAAATATGATAAAATATCTGAACTCCTGATTTCAATATGCTTTCCTACACTATTTAAATGTTTTATGACAAAAGCAATCTTTTCCCGAGATGTGGAGGGATTCTCACTTAATTGCATAATAGTTAAAACCGAAAAAAGTGGAAAAAATAGAAAAGGAAAAAGAATAAAATGCTCTGGACCCTTGCTACATTAAATCATATATATTGTTGGAACGTAAAAAATATACGAAAATCAACAAAATCTTTGCAAACTATCAGAGAATAAAAGCAATGCTATAAAATGACTCCCGGAAAAATTGGAAAAAACTATTAACATTTCTTTTATATTTACCGACATAATGCGCAGTATAGAACGCACTTACAAATGATCTTAATACTCGTAATCGAGCCTGTCTATAAATAAAAGGGGAAAAAAAAAAGTGGTTCACCGACTAATATCGCATTCATTAATCGAGATCCAGATTGCGACGCAAGTTTATTTATATTAAATTGTTAATGTTCTTATCAACGTTATTTCTTGCACCTGTTACGTACATACATGACGGTACAGCGATCGATTATTTCGTAACTGCAACACTGCATGGTGTTAATTAGCGGTAATCGGCAATCTCCGAGTATCTTTTCAGTTGATGCGAACGAGGTAGTTGTTGAGCTACTCGAGATATTGATGGTAGCCCCGCAATGAAGCTTTCGATATTGAAGCTGCTAATGACGAGCTTGATAAATATTGCTAACGATGACGGTGGCTAATGTGCTTGCTTAGATGAAAATAGTCGTAACTGGAACCGATGATCAAGGACCCGGACTTGGTAGCAGTGCTTGTGCAAAGCGGTGGAATTGTTTGCGCGGAAAAATGTTTAACGAGTTGGTCAACCTATCAAAAAAATATCCGCGCAATAGACAATTTAAAATATTAATTAATTAATTTCCCAACTGCATTTAAACTGTTAATAAAATGTATTGTCCACGGCGGAAATAGATAATTAAATAAGTCTCAGATAAAACTGCTGCATTACAGAGGAGATGTATATAACCTCCCGACCGTACATTTTAAAATCAAATTACCCCTCTTACGTACGATGTTAAAGTTTAGGCCCTGTACATAGTAATACTCTTAATCAATAACTTGCTATTGTATTTCCAGAGAAGAGCTCACTCTACAGGGATTTATTAATTATCTACACAGGTTTTCCGATTACGCAGCAGGAGGCAGTCTAAAAATTTGCGCTGATTTCAGGTAAACGCAAAACATCGATTTTGCGCTAGTTTCCTCTATTTCTATTCACATTAAAATCTAACATTTAACTTTTTTCTCACTTTTAGCATTATTCTTGGTTTCTAGGTCACTAACCTCGGTTGTTGTTCTCATTGTGTATATATATATATAGGTATATATATATATATTTTTTTTTTAATATGCATGATGAATCTATGCTTAAGATAATTTTCCTTTAAATCTAGTACAACTATCTTCGTCGCTTTTTTTTCTTATCATTTGGTGAAAAGTAGAATTTAAAAAAAAACGTTCGTTTCCATTTTATTTATTTTTCCCCGCTGCAATTAAGTGCTCCATTCACTGTAATATATATATATATATATATATATAGCTTGGCCATTTTGATCCCTCTTGCTTTCATTTCTGTCTCTTTCTTTTCCATATTTTGTATAAAATTATCGAAATCTACAATGTAATTTTTTACTGGCATGGCATCAACACAAAAAAAATAACATAATCACAAAAATCCTATCCTAACATTTAACTTTCATTATATAAAATTAACACATTTTTTCGTTACATTTTTCGTTACATATTTCGTTACATATTTCGTTACATAAAATTGTGACATTTTTTAAATAACAATAACAGAAATCCTATAAAATATAACAAACGTTACACAAAATTGGGACATTTTGCATTACATAAAATTGGGACATTTTGCATTACATAAAATTGGGACATTTTGCGTTATATAAAATTGGGACATTTTTTTGGGAAATTTTTTCTAATGGGGATAGCCTAAGAATTACGTTGTAATTAATATATATATATATATATGTCGACCAGCTCCCGCTAATGAATTGATGAAAATGCCATTGGTCGTGTTTCGAGCTATGCGAAACACTTCAGATTTATTTATTCGCTTTAATGATCTAAACTATCATCGGTCTCTTGCGAGTTGTCATTTTTAATTTATTCCCGAATAGAGTATTGAATTGATACAATAAAATAGTGTGACTACACTTTCGAGTTTTATTTTCACTATTTTTACGTTACTAATATATTAGTTTATTTTCGAACAATAATAGACGCGTGTTGATACTTAATGCAGTGGTATAGCCTAATTTAATAATTATCGGCCAGATATGCCGGATGCGATCAAAAAAACGACACAAATGAGAATGTGGGTGTTTTTGGTTTTTTTTAATCAATTCAAATTAATCGTTGATTTCTTAATTCGATAGTGACCGAAGGTTTCTTCCATAACGGTTTTTGACACGTGACACATCCTTACATATAGCGTAGTTGATTTGTCGCTATGAGTTGGCTACCGTGAAATAACTAACAATCGTAATCCTGTTAGCGATTCGCGGTGGGACACGATCGATCACTATTACGACGGCCCGATCGATTTCTATTAAAACGCTACTATTAAGCGAAGAGCAGCGTATGTAGTAAAACTGGTACAACCTTTAACAGTTGCTTTATCGAAGCAACCGATAGAATTATGAGCAGCAAAAACCACACACTATAATAGTACGGCTGACGCTGTGAACTTTTTTTTTGCAATACACTTTAGAACGGTTAAAATTGAAATTTCGAAGCAAAATAGCCTTTCGATTAGGTCTGTTAATGAATTCTGTGGCAATTGTAAAAAACTAAAAAAAAATTAATTAGCTACGTTTGTACGTTTGGCTAAACTCTAAAATTTTGGAACACCAGCTTTTGGTTTAGGTCTTATATATATATATATATTTTTTTTTTTTATCGAATATTTTTATTATATAAATCGATTTAAAATTGTCTAAAAAATTGTTAACGATTAAAAAAACAGTGTGATGTAACAGCGTACATCGAATGCGCCGAAATCGAATTCATTTTCGTAATCGAATGACTCGAACTAGCGCTCGTCCTGATTAAATAATCGCATTCGGGACGAGTTTTAAGCGAATTCGGCATTCGCATGGTGCGTTTCCTCAGTTATCGCACTGCAGTTTCATCTACACACACTGTGACACGTTTTTGTAGGCGTGCATGTGCACTAGTCCGATTCCGCTTTTACTTATCGTACAGTGGCCGTTATGGGGAAAATCACGCGGGTTTAGCAGAATTATAAAAATTAACAACGGATAAGCAGCGCTTAATTAACTGGTTTAACTGCTGCAGGAGTTTACTTATTTGCCCGATTTTAAATACGTCATTAATTGCGTTAATTATAAATAATTTCTCCGTCGATTTAACGTACGATATCTTAAATTGCCGTAATAACTTTAATTATTATTGTAAGACTCGTGTATTTTTCTATATTTACATAATGTTGTACTTTCTTCGAAGCCTCTTCGAGATTAATCTTCCGCCCTCCGCTATTGTATTATCGGTTTAATCATCATTAACAATTCGTCTTTAGATTTTTTTCGGTTATTTGCCGGAGGATGATTTGAATAAGTCAGAGTTGATTTCGAAGCAATCGGCTCTGAATTATTAATAGCGTGAGTGCGGGGGAATGGGCGATTTTCCTTCCTGCGTTTGACGATAATTATGACATAAATTTACGCATGATATTAAACGACAGAATCGGAAATTCTAAATATATATATCGTAAAAAAACCCTAGGGTTTTTTACGATATATATCTTGTAGCTGAAATTGCAAGAAACAAATGGAACTGGGCAGAACATAAAGGAAGTACTGTATTACATAGGCAGGGAAAGAAAACAGAGAAAGACACAAGCTCGAGAAGATGAACACAATAGTAAAACAAGCCATACACGGATATGCCGTAACGGTGTGGATGAATTTAGAAAAGACCCATGTCAAAAATGTTGGCGCCAGACTGAAGAAGAAGAACGAAGAAGAATCGAAGATCACCCGAGAAGACGAACTTTGGCTGAAGGAAGATTTTTAAAAATCCGAACTCGGTCTCAATATGTTGATTTATTTTTAAACTGCGAATAATAAAAAGCCATTTAAAAAGGCAGAATTACAAATTGCAACGACAGAGTGTACGCGCGAGTTTCGTAAAAAACCGGAGATTTCGGGCGGCCATCATCCGTTTAAAGACGAGGAAATGCTTTAATCGATATTGACCAATACGGGTGTGTACGATTTTGAGTTACGGTCGCATTTGAAAACGCACCGTATAAGATTGTGACAAGAATAAATGAAGAACCGAGGATCACGAGAATTTTCATGAAAAATCGATTGCGCTCAACAAGAAAATTTACCACTTTCGATTGAGATGTCGATTGTCGTTTAATCGATTTTCTTATACGGTGAAATATCGTTAACGAGAGCAAGTGTAAGGGACGCACGCTTACCGGTGTTGAACAGATGGCGGAATGATTGGTGAATTGAATTCTATCGAAGAAGTACGAGTAGCGTCCTCAGTTCCGACTTGCCGGATGATGATTCGTTCGATGAAGTTGCGTTAAATTTTTCCACGTTGCCGGTTAATTCTTCTTCCCTAACTTCTTGGCCGTTTTAAATGTTCATTTTCCGCCGCTTTTCGTAAAAAAAAAAAAAAACAACTAGAAGCGTAACCTTTTTTCCTTTTTTTTCCTTTAAATTCACAGCGATGATGGAAATTAGAAGGGTACTGCCGCCAATCATTACAAGAGTAAACTTACAAAAAAAAAAACAAAAAACAACAGAATGTTAAAAAAAAAAATAAAGTTTAAAAGCATAGCGCGCTGTCCGCAATTAATCGGACAGCACAGAATGTTGCTGGGCATGGCGATGACCAACACCTTTTTGTTTTGCCGCTGGGCACGAAATTGTCCGTTCGAGGATGCTTCGAGTTGAAGATCATCTATTCCGTCAGCGAGAATGCGACATACATAGAAACATATACACAAACTCGCTATTACATTTCCGTATAGCAGCCTGGTAATTCCGATGCGCACAATCTAGATCGCTCCATGGGTTCGCTAGCTGTATAAACCTCTATATATGAAATATCATGGCAATCTCGAAATATTTTTTTCAGTCTCATTTAGTAGCTCGAGATCCGTATAGAATTCTCTGTAATTTTACAACAGTAAAGGCGCACATTTCGGTCGTAATAGAAAAACGAATAAAAATTGAGAAAGAACTAAAGAACTAAAGAAAACAACATACGTACGTACGGGAAAACACAAACGTTACGTTTTAAGATTCAATTTTTAAACATGGTATCTCGCGTAAATTGGTTTCCCTAATTCTATATATCCATCATTTTGCTCGGGCGTTGAAAGAAATGTCTTTGCACCCTGTATTTCTTAATAACTTCTTTCGCATGCGTACTGATCTTTTTCTTTTTTTTCTTCTTTTTTGGCATGTCAGCCAAGGGCGTTTACCCAATCCAACGGTTTAGCAGCATTAATAATTATACAGGATAAAATACTAGAAACGGAGCATGAAGCTAACGAAAGAAAGGTTATGCTGTGAGCGCTGTAAGAAGTAAAGTAAAGTAAGTCCCGTATATCCTTGTGATAAGGTATCATGGATTGTGAAGTTAGGCTTTCCGTAATGGTACTTAAGGACCTAATGGATCTGATGAGAATACTGGAGCCAGTTCCTTTCTACTTTTCGATTATCCGCCTTTACTTCGCACCAGATAGTTTTCTGGTATAACCAATATTCAATTTCACATTAGGTATAAACCACGGGACAGCGACTTAGATCCGGAACGAAACAAGTCTCGATAACCTACGACACTTCTGATTTGGTAGCCGGAGAGGCCCGTGTTCTGAAGAAATGAAAGGGCATTCAAGCAAAACGTGATTCGCGTCACAAATGAAACGAAGGGGATCAAACAGGCAAACGGGTGAAAGTGTAATGGAGAAACGGAAGAGCGAAACAGGAAGCAGGCTGTGATTTAACCAAAGTCGAATTATAGAGGAGATAGTTGACCGCCTCATGTTGAGGATTTATTTAGTCATACAGCCCATTCTTACTTCTCTTTTCCCATGGTTCTTCCATAATTTCCCCAACATGATGATGTAACATTTTATTCCGATTCGTACAAACTCGCTGCAGTGTAAAGCTTGCTTCGACACACATGTCCTTGTACTCAAATGTCAGTTAAAGTTCCGAAATACGAGGCTTAATCGGCCCTAGTTATGGAAAAATTTCGAAATTTCTCATCCATCCTAACCGTATTTTTCAATTGAGCTTGTCGTCAATTAATACGCATCTTGGTGAAAGCACGATCTAATCTCCGCGGCGAAGTTCTCTAATTTAGAAGTGTTCATAGTACCGGTCAATTTTTTTTGCCCAGTCTCCGGATCCTCCATTAGCAATCCCTTAAGTCGTACAGCTCGCGATATCGTGACCATCTATACTATTTGTACATTTTTTCGTTGTACAGTTCACGACAACTATTCAACCACTTGGAACTGACTGTAAATGTTTTCGATTCAAACGCAGAGCAAGTATTTCTTATCTGTGTACTGACTAGCGCGCATATGCGATGTTATAAGTACGATTCCTATTAACGATTATTTTAATCTAATACTTTTTTTTTTTGTTTTTTCTTTTTTTTGTCATAATTTCTATCGTCACCTGGGATCGCGAACTCTCAAGGCTCTTCCGTAAAAGAAGTCAATCTAGCAACTGGGCTATCGCGACGACACAAACTACAATTAAAACCGATCTTCAGAGGCGTGCATCTCGTATTCTTCACATGGATTACGTACGAGTAACTGTTCATGCGAAATATCAAAAAAGCGTATCTCGAACTGGTGACGCTGCGTTTTAAGAGCACACTCAAGTTCTATCCTAATGAGAATTCCTCGGGGATTAAGCGAATAATGAGAATATCTTACGAAATATACAAACACATTCATAAAACGTTAAATAGCAGTTTCGAGGAAGCGAAAATAATCGAAAACGAAAAAAGAAAATGTGACTTCCGTATCGTTGAACAGAAGTTAAAAGTTCGGAAAGCCGAAATTCGACTAGCAAAAAAGGGGAAATTCAAATTTCGATAATCGAAATTTTTACGAGTTTAGTTTATTTCGGGAAAAATTTAATTGTATACCGTCTCGCAAATTTTGCCCCAGGTTGAAATTTATTACGCTTAAAATTATCATAAGTTTCTTTTGAAATCGGCCTACATGAACAAATTGAGCTTTTGCAGATTGTCGCTTTACTTGCAATTTCAGACTGGTTCACCAAGCAATTGGATGGAGAAGTGCTGCTCGTTAAGTTCCAGGTACATTAACATCTTTGCGACACGGACATGTCTTACGGTTATTCTGCGAAATGCCTAAAAATTCGTAAAGCGCGTAACGCAAAAAAGTGTTACCTCGATGGCGTCATTTCTTCGAGTTTGTGCTTTTACTAAGAAATATTACCTAAATTTCGTCAATATTTACACTATGGAAAATGCTCGTATTTCATTCGCTTTTCCGTCAACAGTTTCATGTTTTTACCGAAACGAAATATCGTACACGTTACGTAACAGACGCGAAAATGTAATTCTGTGTGGGAGAGGCAAAGAGTATACTTATTAATTTCTTTATTCGCCTTCTGTCAATTTTCAAATCTAACCTTTTTTTCCCTTAAGCTAGAGGTTTAGAAGAATAAAGAGGTACAAGATACCGTGATGTTTTTATCAATAGTTAAATTGCGATTTTCTTACTTTTCTCGTTTTCGATTAATTAAAAGGGAAAAAAAGCAATTTTACTCTCGAAATTAATGAATTATTCGCATTATCATTCGCGCTCGATGTGAGAAGATTTTTACAGTAACAGTCGAAATATCTGCGCAAAGCCGCATTGAATTGAAACTCTGCTCGATAGCACTTTTATTTAACTCCCTGAACAAGATGGCGTCAAAAAACAAACAAAACAACAAAAAAATAATAAGTAATAATAATAGTTATAATAAATTTAAAAGAAAAAAAAAAAAAAAAAATACCGAGAAATTATAATAATAAATACCGCCGCATATAATAACACGTACCGAGAGATCTCACGGTAACTCGCGTGGGATACTCAAATCCGACGGATGTCGTCAACGATCGAGTAAGCTAGAAAAAAGAAGATTACACAATTTAATTAGGTTTTTTTTTTTTTTTCTAAAATAATAATAATAATAATTACTCTTCTTAACGTAATGTACGTAAAATCGCAGAAACGCATGGTACAGTTTTTTTTTTTTTTTTTTTAAATGCGGGTCAAACGCACACATCCAACAGTGTTACATAATGCGGCAAATGTTTTTGCAATCCTCATTTTGTGTTGAACCATATATGTTTATGCACTCCATTAATTAATGTCGGAATCGAACATGCATACATAATGTTAAAGAAAAAATTTTATCCGAGAACAACGATGGTCGCCGTAGAAACATGGCTTTTCTTTTATAATCGTTGAACGTGCGCGTTGAACTTTCCGAGAACACGGTATGTTACACGGGTTAAAAAGAAGTCTTCATAAAATAATAATTTACGACACACTTTTAAGATCGAAGAAATGAGATCGTCTTATTAGAAACATAATAGTCCGCGACTCGTATTATTGTCGTTAATTTCTCTCTCACTTTTCAGACTAGCTGTAAATAAGTCATCTGCCTTCATTTTAAACACTTCTCAAGAAAAGTCTTATCCCAATGCACAAAGAAGATTAAAATGTTTTTGAAAGTCTAATGTGTTGCCTAGCCTTGAAAGAAAACAAAACATATATTTTTTTTTTGTTTATCTTTCTTTTGAGGGTTTTCCGATCGACGGTATTTAGATGAACGATTTTTCATTGTAATTGGTTTTTTTATAATGAACGAGTATCAGCGATAGCGCAGTTATTTTTGAAAATTCGATAAAAATGGAACTATTTAATTTTAATTTTTTTCCTATTTAATTTTAAATTTAGCATGCTAAGACTTAAAATATCTATTAGGTGTTTGTTTACAGGTGTGTAAAGTAATCATTAAGAGAAATCTAAAGTAGAAATTTAAAAAGAAAAACGTGTCGAACTAATGAAAATTCCGTATTTTATTTTTAAACGTTTTCTAGATGCTGTTTACGCGTTCTGATGAGGTGAAAAAGATATCCGGAAAGGTACAATAAAGAAACAACAAAATAGTTGCAAGAAACATGCAAATATTATGAACATGTTTTACGGCTTCCATTTAATTCCTAAATACCGGCCGTACTCTTCAGCGAATGAGCCTTGTTAAAGCAATGAAAAAACGTACCAGTTTTATTGCTACGAGGAGAAATTCTTATTTTCAGTGTAGAAGACTACAAATGAAGTAGTTAGTTTTGATTAAAAATCATATTACATCGCGAAAACAAATTATCCGAGTCATAGAATACAGTTTAAAAAAAAAAAAATACTTTCAAATGTTCAACATGACCTGTGAACGTTAAGATCAATATCAGACGTCTGACGCTTAAACTCCTCATTTCAGGATAACATTTAAATCATCTTCGAGGACAATCGGAATTTAACGGTGTCCGTTTTAGCAGAAAAATGATCTCGAAATCGCTGTTCAAATATGTACATGGGACTCTGTGTATACGAATTGCTTTTAAGCAGCGGATTTCACCGGTTTGACAACTGTTTCGACAATTTCATAATTGCTCGTTCGTTCCTGTTATTTTTGTATATAATTTATACTTTTTTCATCTTCTTTAATCGCTTCTTCTTCCTATGCAAATACGCTTTTCTTTCGACAACTGAGTGTTGACCAGGAGAATCTCGAAATCTCTGTTCAAAACCTGTTATTTTTTCTGTATATTCTTGATCTTCTTGGGTTGTAGGTTTTATTCCAATGCTGGACATTATAACATCTAATATGGTCGAAGCGTGATGTTCAGTTGAAGTCCGTGAAATAATTTGTAAGAATAGGTAAAAAAGTCGATGTCATTTGTAAAAAGATTATTATGGAAAAATTTTTAAAAGTTTAACAAGATTATTCGTATTGATTTTATAAAAAACTTATTCGAAAAAGTACATACTAGATGATAAACGTATTTTTTTAGTTATTTTAATCCGACGGGTTTTTTTTTAATCTCGAAAAATTTCAAATTAAAACATAAAAAAAAAAAAAGTTATCCTCTATCAAATTCATGTGTTTTTTATTTATATTTTTAAACATTATCACGATAGATTTATTTAAAATTCTTCCCCATTCCGCGAGTCACGACATTTAATTTTTTTTTTGTGGGGGGGATCATCAACGAAATTAAATTCGGCAAGTGAGGTCAACTTTCAAAATTCTATCTAAAAAAGAATCATTTAAAGAATTTCGATTTTTCTTATAGTGCTTTTTCTTCTCACTTTCTATATTTAGTTTTTCTATTCTTTCTTCGTCTTTAATAATACTCAGCCTACGTATCATTTGCTTCATCAATGACGAAGAATATTTATATGAATTTAGTAATTCAAAATAAAGTACAAATGTAACAAAAACAAATTGGAAATGTGTAAACGATATATACTAACTAGAAATTAACTAGAAACCAACTAGAAACGATTTAGGGCGTAGCCGATCATCAACTAAAAATTTTAATAATATTTTTATAGCGTTTTTTTTTTTTTTTTTTTTGAGTCTAAACTCGTTACGTAGTTAAATAAACAATTTTAGGAGTAATTTTTCCCTTCTGAATTTTTTCATATAATAAATTATAAAAATTTGTATAATATACCAAAAAATAGGCGATTTCGAGATTTATACGGGCAATTCATTTTATTTTTATTTTATATGAGGGCGGCAACGGCTTTAGTCTAAAATTTTTTATTTATTAGTTATTTCTCTTATTTATTTCTATTAAAATAATGAGGTAGCAAAGTAGTAAAATTTCCTGGTTATCTGAAGTATTAAGTTGTTCTGTTGCTACCGATCAAATCCGATGAAAAATAAATATAATAGATTTATGTAAAATTTTATCAGAGTACGTTTGTAAATTTCGAATTCAAATTTTCAACGTTGTAGTTCAAACTAGATCTAATAAATTAACAGCTATTATAGCATTCGCTGAATATAAAATATAAAAGATACGAATACTAACGTACCACACATATTGGCTATCGGATTTTCTATGAACATATATCATCAATTGCTTATTTCAACTCTCTTATCTTTAATTATGTATACTATTTTCTTTTTTTTTTTTTGTCGAGTACAATGTACTGCTGCTATAGTCGGAAGCACCCGAAAGTAGTTATTTCATGTTATATGGAGTTGATCATATTTATATTTCAGAGAAAATGAAGGACTGCTTCTAGTGCAATTGGATCATCAGATAAAACTTGTTTCAGTGAATTGCAACTAAATTTTTGAGGTCAATATATGGAGTATTATGGGCATTCAAAGAATAGGTGTCGGGGTGTTAAGGGTATCTGGACGCAGCGAGAACACTATGGTGGATCTGTTTTATTTATAATATAACTATGAGACACAGTGCAGTATGACCAATACGGATACGAGACAGAACTATATACCTGTTCTTTTCTACTGTACGTAAAAGATCTCCAAGGAATGAGATATAACAGCGGATAGCTCTAAGGTGATTAGTCGTCGGGATTGCATTCCACAGGTCGCAAAAGGATTCATTTGTTCTGTATTTGATGAAAGTGATTGCATCGGATTCAGATATAGGGATCAAAGGATAGGGTTGGATAATGGCTGTCTCTTTAGCTGTTTTGTCTGCCAGTTCATTTGATGAAAAACCTGTGTGGTTTGGAATCCATAATAAAATTATATTAAGAGTAGGGTTATGGTATAAGAGATTTAAGATTTCTATAACAATAGGATGTCATTTGATAGAGTTACGGTTGAAGCACATAATGGAAGAGAGAGAATCGGAACATATTAGTAGATCTTTGTAGTTTTCAGTGATAGCAAGCGGATATAGCGAGGTATGTTGTGTACAGTTCAGCAGAAAATACCGAATATTGCGGTGGTAAACTGTGTAACTCAGGAGATTACCCTCTGAAACTACAGCACAACCAGAAAATTTGTTAAATTTGGATGCGTCGGTGTAGATTTTTTTTGCATTCTCTATATTTGCTTATAGTTTGTTCGATGCGGTTATTTATTTGATTTGTAGCGATTGGATGGGTTGTGGAAGGTGTTAAGGATATGTCGAGTTGGATCGGGAAGAAATGCCAGGGAGGATACTGCGCATAATTTTGATAGATTAAATAGGAAATTTCTGGAATAGGAAAATTATCAGGAAGTTGAGAGAGTGTTTGAAGATGTATATGATATTTTTCAACGAGGTATTTTCTTCTTAAAAAACGGAGGCCATTCTTCCGCTTCACAATAAAGGCCGTCGATTGGGCTCGTACGGAAAGCACCAATGGCTATTCTAATATATAGCTGCATTGCATATGAATCGAGTTTCTTCAATGTAATATTTTTAACAGCTGCACTGTATATCATGCTTCCGTAATCCAACTTTGATCTTACAAGACATCGGAATATAATAAGGATTTTTTGTCCGTTCCAAATGATGTATGGGCCAATCTTCGCAGCATGTTGATGTTCGTAGAAATTGTAACTGATACACTGTTTATGTGTTCTTTCCATTTTAACTCATTACCCCAGAGTAAACCTAGATATTTCACAACTGATTTCGTTTTTATAGGTTGATTTTTAATTGTGATCTGCAGTTTCTTTGAATACTTCGGCAAAAATAAACGGCCACAGTTTTTGATTTAGAGAATATTAGACCATTTTCTGCTGCCCAATTTGTTATACTTATTACAGTGTCTTGTAAAATTTTTTCACCGGCTGAAATGTTTTGACATGGTAAAAAAATTGCTATATCATCTGCAAATACGCTAAAGAAAACAGGTTTTTGTATCGATAATGAAATATTATTTATCATAATGTTGAATAAGGTAGGGCTAAGTACCGAACCTTGTGCTACGCCATTTTCAAGTGAATGTTGTGTTGAACATGAACATACATTCCCGATACGAACCTGAAATTTTCAGTCATCTAGAAAGTTTTTTCTTTATGATGTAAAGCATATTCCCAGTGATTGACCAGTGACATAGTGCGTCTAGGATTTTCCGTCTGCATGTCGTATCGAACGCTTTTTGAAGGTCGAAGAAGACCGATAAAACGTGAGCTTTGTTTTGTATATAAAATTGTATTTTATTACTAATATAATATAGTGCATCGATTGTTGATTTTTTTTAACGGAAGCCGAACTGATGGGGTGTTAATAATTCTTGCTGCTCAATGATGCACAGCAGTCTTCGGTTGACCATTTTTTCCATTAATTTACATAATGTAGATGTTAGCGATATTGGTCTAAAGTTTCCCAATTCATTACTTTTATGATCGTGTTTAGGTATAGGGATTACAATTGCCCGTTTCCACTTCGTTGGGAATTGATGCGATTCCCATATATGGTTGTAGATGCGAAGTAATTGTTCAAGCCCAGTTGATGAAAGATTTTTTAAGAATTCGGTATAAATTCTATCTGGTCCTGCAGATGTGTTTATTTTTGTGGATTTTAGAGCTTCCTCGAGTTCTTTATAAACAAAAGGGATATTGTATAATTTTTCATTGTCAGTAGGTTCCTTCAGGGGTTTTGTTTCATGTTCTAGCCGGTATTGTATCTCTTCATTTGATAGATGACAATTACTTGATATCTGTGCTAGATAATTTGCAAAAGCTTCTGCCAAAGTGAGAGGGTTATTATATATTTTATTTTTAATTAGAATACTATAAAATCTATTTTGATGTGAGCCGTTCATCGTGCGGATTTTGTTCCATATTGTTGTAGCCGATGTTGTAGAGTTTATAGATGACGTAAATTCATTCCATGACTTTCGTTTTGTCTGTTTGAAAATAAACTTAGCTTTCGCTCTTAGTTTTTGATAATTAATATGATTTTCAAGTGTTGGATCGTTTTTTAGTTTTCTTAGGGCTTTTCGTCGGTTTTGCAGGGCTATTTTGCAAATCACGGTTCCACCAAGGGTTAATTTTGTTTCTAAAGAAATAAGTTTTCTCAGGTAGTGAGTTTTTTGCTGCTTCTAATATACCTGCTGAAAATGTTGAGGTAATTGAATTAATATCTCCCGTTGCGAGGTCAACAGTTATTTTGTTTGTGTCATTTTGATACTTTTGCCAGTTGGCTTTCTTAAAATTCCATCTTGGTGGAGGTTGTATTACTGGGACGTTTTTGAGAATATTTACTATAAGCGGCCGATGATCGCTACCTGCTGTAATATGAATTATTTCAGAGAGTGAGACACTGGATATGATTAAGTCTATGTTTGACCATGTTCTATACGAGAAACTATAATGACTGAGGCTATTATTATTATGTATTATCAAACTGTAGTTGTCAACTGTGTTTTAAATTATCTTTCCTTTTTTATTCCATTTTTTGCAGTTCCAATTAGGGCTCTGTGCATTTGTGTCCCCACAAATTATGAATGGTTTTGGGAGTTGATTGACTAGGATGTTCATTTCATCCTGGTTTATTTACTGCCAAGGTGGTATATATATGTATATATATATATGTTACATATAGTGAATTTTTGTTTTTCTGTTTCAATAGAGACCGTTATATTTCGAATTGTGCTAACAGTATTTATTTTAGAGTAGTATATTCCATCCTTTATAGCTGTGAGCATACCGCCGCCGTGTGTTCTGAATTGAGAATTTGAGTTCTGTTGAAGTAAATTAAGTGTGATTTTAATTTTACTGTTTGTGTTTGTTTTAGGTTTGTTTCTTGTACGCAGATTATTGTAGGATTATGTTCGTATAGTAGTATTTTAATATCTTCATAGTGTTGCTAGTATCCGTTACAGTTACAGTTTAAAATACGTATATTCATAGTAATTTTAATTGAATTTTCGAAAATTTTTAGTTGTTTTTAGTTTTCGCTTTCCTGATTTAGTTTGTTCAGTAGTGGGGAGTTGATCTGATGATTTTTTTATTATTTTTGTAAACTGAATTTTTGCTGCTCTATCCCTCAGAAGAATTTTCTAAGAGCATATTACGTAATGCGTGTATATCATGTGTAAAGTCTTTTGCTATGTTTATGATATCCTTTTTGCCTTTGCACATGCCGACAAATATTGTTAAATTAGATAAAGAAAGGGGATATTTGTTTTCACTTTTCTGAATGTTCTCTTCAAGATGTTTGAGCATTTGTTTTAGTTCGCTTTCAGTTATATCCATTTTTGTAGAATGGTCGTTATCTGAGAAATCTGTATCTTGATCTGTATTTATTTGGTTTGGGTTTTGTTCGTGTTTTTTGTCAGATGATGACTCGTTTTTTGCTTTTTTTGTATTTGTTTTATTTTTAGGTTGCTCGTTTGTAATTGATTGCTCAGAGGTGTGAGTGGTACTTGTTGACAAAGGCCTCTTGAGAAAGTTGTTAGGATTTGTACTTGATTGTAGTATATCGGAGTTTTCTGTGAGCACTTTTCCGTCCGATATGATCGCATCGGAAAGTTTGTCAGTGTCTGTAGTCGGTTGCTGTTCGTTTGTTTCTTCTTCTTTCTCAGCAACGTTTTTGTACAGCTCCTACTAGTGTGCCCTTTTTCACCACACAGAAAGCATGTAACCGTATCTGGGGACAAAAATATTCGATATGTCACATCTTGGTAACGTAGGAGAAGAGTTTCTGGGATTTTGTTTGCTTCTTCCGGGTTAATGAAAAATTGGCGTTTTGCATTTAGTAAATGCTCGTATCCTTTTGTTTCGCCCATACCATATCTTATAAAGGAAATCTGTGAGTCAACATTTATATTATAGTTCATTTTTAGGGTCTGTTCAACTAGTGAATGAGGTGTATATATTTTTGATATAATTATAGGTTTTTTCGGGTTAATTAATTTTCTTATTTGCGTGATGTTATTATTAATTTTGATAGCGCTGTGATTTTCAATTATATAGTCAACTAATTTTTTGTTCGACAAAAATATTGCAAATCTTTATCACGAGACATACGCGATACATATTTCTATGAAAACATTTCTAAAGTAAGTTTAATTTATTTACCAGAACATTTATACTTATTTTTGTTTGTTACTTAATCAGGGGAATTTATTTATTTTATATTTATAAATTTTAACAGATTACACTTATATCTCCCTTCAGTTCTAAGAAAAAGGAACGTAATGTCCAAATGGAAGTTTATAGTTTTCATTCATTTTCCATTCTAGCCAAGTTGAGACATGGTACAGAGTCGCTTTAAAATAAAGTTGTAATTTCAAAAGGATCGAGAGCATCCATCAAAAATTATCAGAGTTCAATGCTTTCCTACTAATGACTGAATGATGTCTTTTTTTTTTTTCTCAAAAAATAAATACGAACGACGACTCGTTAATGAAATGAAAAGACACCTGCGTGAAAATCACAATACGTTGTTTTTAACGCGCTCATCTTCAAAATGTTTCATTTGTTGTTTTTTTTTGTTTTTTTTTTTAAATAATGCACGTACCCTTTTAATTTCTCTTCAAACTAAATACCAAAAAAATTTATAAAAATTCGATGGATTTACAACATTTTATTTGAATATATTTTAAAGAATATTTCTAAACATTTGTATTAATACATTAACAATAAAAACTAAAATAAACTAAAAGCCTATATCCTGAGTCGAGGCCCCCCTCAACCTTGCCCATTCCCTTCGGCAATCCTCTCGTATTGCTTATGTAAAAATGTTGTTAAACTATCTTCCTATCGTAGAAACTGTCTACCTCTATTCCTTTTATTTCCTATATATACCATGTTTTTATTCGGTATGTCCATCGATCGTCCATTAGTCTACATGTCCAGACCAGTCCCATGTTTTCCTTCTGCATTCATTGACAAAATTTATTACATTTTTAAGCTTACCTTTAATAATCGTATTCCTGACTCGTATTTTTACGTCTGATGTTCAGCATTGACCTTTTACATTGTATTATTACTACTCTCCATTTTTCCTTCATACGTTTTTGTTGCGGACCACGTTCGAGATCCGTATGTCATTGCTGGAACGACACAACTATTAAATATCTCTCTTTTCGCTCTGACTCCAAAAGGACCTTTAAATATACATATTTGCATACATTTAAATAAAGCATAGAACACAATCCTAAATAAAACAGACAATTTAAGTAATAAAATTATTACATATTATAAAATTGTTGACGAATTATGTTATGTTAGTACGTCTGTGAAATGTGTTGCTAACTAGTATGTCTTGAAGTCAAATAGGTGTGCAATTTGCAGATAACGAAAATCGGCATAACATCGAAATCAGGCAGACTACTGTTTAGGGGATGGCTGGGTAAAATTAGATCAATTTCTAGAGGTTACATAAGGTTAGATTTAACGGCAGATACCGGACATATTAATCACGGCACGATCTTTTCCTTTCTACTCGTATTTTATAACGGAAATGGCAGATGGAGGATAATTATGTTTTAGTCACGTGCAAATGTCTGAACTGTATGTATTTTTCTTCTTCGTAGCCTCCGAAATTGTTCTTGATAACACGATCAGATATTAAACTTTTCAGCGCAAACTATTGAAATATATCAAACTCGGGGCTTTCTCCGAAATGCCGCAGAAAATCGGAAGCTACAACCACTGGAAGATCGCAACTTTTGCGTAAGTTCGCGGATTAGTTGCGCTACGTGATAAGCTCTTCTGCGCACTAATGATGTTTAAAAAGTTTTTCAAAAATGTCTAGTAACCCGGACAGATTTCTAGAGGACGAAAGCGTAGTAAAACGAACAGAAGAAGTTTTGATGAAACAATGCGTAAGAAGCCCTTAGCGAAGATAACGTAAAGATACTGTGAAGCCAGGAAGAAATATTAGCACGATACGTGTTAAATAAATATAATGACCATCGAGAAAGAAGAGAAATCGTTTTTGATATGGTACATTTTTTTTTCTTCTTCTGATCTTTTCTTCGTATCTTCAAAGTGACTGTGTCAGGAACAGTCACATTTGATTTGATATATACCACACTTTTTCACAGGCGATGTCTCTGTGCGTGTGTATCACTGCGAGAGGTGTAGTGCTACAGTTGGCCGCTGTTGGACCATTTAATCTCATCGGCGTTGCTGGACGAAAAGGGAGAGCAATGCTCGATAGTTATTATAAAACCGAGTAAGATAACTAGTTGGATGAACGTTCTATGTAACCTGTTACGTGCTGTTTCTGTTATCATTCACACACGATTTAACAATGGTAACGTTGTATTAGCAGTGTGCATGAAGTTAATAATGTGCACTGTGACTAGGAAAATATAAATATTTCGTGTTATAGTGAGCGTATTCAGCTACATATGTATTTGTACCTTTTTTTACCATTGTATATGTATTATACATACATACATACATACATACATATATATATATATATATGCATGTATATATATATATATGCATGTATATATATATATATGCATGTATATATATATATATATATATATATATATACTTTTTTTTTCTTTTTTGAAGAATTATTCAAGTGTTAATTCGTCTAGAAACCGTAATGTCCAAATCCGGATCCAGATCCAGAGCAATTGCGTCCGTGGACGCAATCTGTACAGTATTCGGCTTGACTATGTGTTGCGAGCTGTTGGGAACAGAGTCCGTTCGTGTGTGCATTATTGTGTGCATTATTGTGTGCATTATTGTGTACGTAGTGTACGCGTTTTGCGTTGCGTAATGGAGAACCTAAGAGAAGAAAGCGTGGCCAGATCGTCGTCTACTGCCTACATTGTCGCCTCTGAATACTAGCACCAACTGCAACGACTAGTTCAGATTATTGGTCAAACACCGGCTGCTATCGACCAGCATTTTCCGCACGTTCTAATATTAGCAATACGCCTCTCGTTCATTTACATATCTGATTATTCAAATAGACGCGTAATAATTTACACACGCACACTTCGACCAACACACAGACATAGCTACCGCCGTATGTGTGTGCGTGTGTGTGTGTGTGTGTGTGCGTGTGGAAAGGGACGTTGTGCATGGCCTCGTAATTCTTTCATAAATATCAACATTAATATTTCTCGTACGTGCACGCTATCCACTGAGTATGGAATTGTTTTGTAGTTGACTAAATTTTACGACACTTATTTACATATATTTCAAAGTAGTAGCGGAGAGCAATGCTTTTATTGTTTTGTTTATTTATTTTTAATTATATACATGCTAACATACGCCGCAGATGTCGATGTCAAATTTGATGATTAAAAGTTCGTCATTTTAAAATGAACTAAACGGTACAACAATGAAAAATAAATCGATGATTTTATCGGAATTGAAAGAAATATATTGCGAATTAAGAAAGAAAGAGGTTTTTTCTTTTCAGTCGGAGCGAAATTCAAATAGAAATATCAGTGAACTCTGCTTGCTTAAGATCTGGATTAGTTTGAACGATTATTATCATCCGGCAAGATTGCGCGATAGCGTCGGATAAAAATATGAGTTTCGATTGTCAGTAATCCGATATTCAACGTTATCGTTTTTTTAAACATCGAAATTTTTTAGAATTTAGATCTTTCCAAGTTTAGAGTTGCTGACAGATTTCTATCGTCATTTGCAAAATGACTTTTCGAATATGCAAAGGCTAGGTCAAAACAAGTACAACTACTTTCCGCATACGATGTATGGACGTTATGTAACGGTGAAAAAACGAGCGATACATGTTTATTCCCTTTTTCTCGGCAGAATATATAGCAATACGAGCGCCATTATAGCAATACGAACCGACATGATACAGATGTTTGAACGAAGTGTTTTGAGTTTCCCTTACAGACTATGATATCACGCTTATCAGTTGATAATCAAAACTGAACAAAGATGAGCAATTCGTTATTACATTCGAAGGAAATTATCGCCGATGGACACTACTCGAGAAATCGCAATACGGCCCCGAAAGTTTAAACAAGGTCACAAAATTGCGATGTTGGCATAAAGCGTTTACCAATAGTGAATGATCCCTTTTTCAAAAAGTGGCCCGAAAGGATGTGTAAATGTATTGCGAAAAACGACACTTTGAGAATGAACACGACGAATCAGACAACGAATGAATAATTTTTATTACGAAATTTCTTAGACTGTAAGGAAAATTCTAACTACACTTCATTCAAAAACATCTGTATGTTTGTATCGCTATAATGACGCTTGTTCTGCGCTCGCTCTGCCGTCGTAGAAAGAATGAACTTCATGTTTCACTCGTTTTTTAGATAACGTTATGCAGAGTAGTCACAGTTGTTTTGGCCCACCCTTTGTATTTTTCACATAATATAGCTTTGAACAGTGAAGCTTTCGTATAAGCCAATTACTCCTCGCGGCCTTCCTTTTACGGTGTAGCCTTATTAAGTTGCCGTTATGATATTAAACAGTTTTCGTAATGCTAAAATGTGACAGCACATCAGATGACATTCACAGCGTTTGTCGCGTCTTCGTCGGAAGTTAATAACAATATGGTCGGCGCGAAAGAACGTCTGAATCAACTGACGGAATATTCAATTCAATTCAATTTATCAAATAAAAATGCGTTCCAATGATGAGAAACAATTCTTCTGACCGGAAAATAGTTACGGAAACTGAGAATGAGGACAGAAAATCGAGATGATGAATCATTTGAGAAAGAAGCTGCGCGGTAAAGGCTGCATCGAAATCATTCACAACATCTAAGAATTAGCAGATAAAATTCTTTCTTAACAAGTACTGTATCGGCGACAATAGTCAGTCGAAACGATGCCTACGATGCCTAAATGCAAATAAACGGGAAAAGTTCCACGACAAAACCGGACCGAACTGCTTTTTGCAATACACTCGTAACATCTTTCATCGCACTACGAGGCAAGAGAGAGACAATTCGTTGATTTATTTCGTTTTTTAAAAGGAATTACTAAAAGCGCTTACCATTCGAATTAGAAAAATGGCGTTTACAAAAAAAGTGGTCTAAAATTAAATAATCACGGTTACCGCTGATCGAGTTTAGGCGAAATTATCAAATAACGCGATATGTAATGTGAAAAAGGGGGAATACAGTGGAATGAGAAAATTATCTTTATTTAAAATATAATATGCTGAATGTGGGAATTCGGGAATAGTTTATTTGTATGAAAGTTCACATATGTTATAAGAATCGCCGATAACTGTGCACGTCTCCGGGATTCGTTAATAGTACTTATTGCATACATTAACTAATAAAGAACGGAGACGCGTATTAATTTGTAGGACCCTGCCGACAAGCTGCATGGCTTGGTAGGATCCTGGAATGTAATGTATACATAAAGAAGAAGAAGAAATAATAATGAAAAAAAGCTGCACTTTTACGGGAGCACCTGATAATTAGACTGCTGCAAGAAAAATAATGTATACACTGCTGAACGAGTCCTCAAAAAGGCGACGGAACTTTTAAAAATAAATCGAAAATTATTTCAACTCGGCAATTTTTCTTACGATGAACGAATATAATTGTATTAAAAACCTTACGGCCATATGTATATTCGAATAATTCAGAAGTTCCTGATAATTAGCATTACACGATTAATCTGTATAGAGATAACTGACTATTTGACTGGCCTTAAATTGTAGGATAAACATAATCGGGGACCGGGTTTCACAACTAGTGATGTTACTTTTAGAAAGAAATAACGTGCGGTCCGACAGAAAATGGAAAGGGTGCTACCTAGCTTCTTTTATTAAAGTAAAAAAAACGTAAAGTAAGATACCCTTGATAGGACAATTAATGTTTTTTGATACAAATAATAGTTTTATTATATTTTTTAATTATTATTATTATTATTATTATTATTATTATTATTATATAAAGGTGTTACAGGGGGCGATTAAGAAGAAATAAAAAAAAAAAAAGAAGACAATTTGTATGGGGCGGCGAGGATTTTGAAACATAAAATTATGAAATAAAGTGTGGTCGATGAACAGGCAACTCGAAAATTTTTGCGACAATAACCTTGGCGACGGGGCAATGTGCGACTAGATCTCTTTTGATATTTATAAAAGAGACAAAAAAAAGTGACTAGCAACGAAGTGGTTAAGGTAAACACGCATACAAACTACCGTTCAAATCAGTTAACGCGTAAATTTATTTTACGGTACATTAAATTGATAGGGCGGTATGAAGTGGAAATAAAACATTTTCAACGAAAAAATGAACTAATTTCATGTAGCCGTGCTTAGGTTCGTCAACCAAGTGAACGGAAAATAGCCGTCAAAATGAGAACATGGATCAGTCACCAATATACACCTTCCGGTCAGTCTGAGGCAGAGTAATTTAATAGAGTTATTTTATTGGCCGTGTGGATTATTTTACGGTTTTACTAGCGTCATTTTTTGTTTGTTTTTTGTTTTTTTTTCGTTTCGCTTAAAACTTTCTCTAGTCCTTTCTTTAATCCATCACAGTGATGTGTTTGTCTTTGCGTCAAATCCCGTTTTAGCTCAATTAGTGTTTCCACTAAACGACGATGGTGTTTTTGGTGGCTGAATTTTCCGCACATCCGACCGAGCACGTGTCTCCATGTTCGCGCGAGCGTTTAAATAGATAATTAGGCCAAAAATCGGATTCCTTTCATATAACTTCCATCAACGCGCTACGCACTGCTAGTGGGCCGATCAATACACGTCCGCTATCGAAACGAGCACGGAAATAACACTGTTTATCATCCGGTAAAAGTTCGTAATAGCCGCAGCGGTAGCAGAGATTGATGTTTGAGGCGGTCTATTTTCATTGTTGGCCGCGGGCTAAGATCGATTTCTGGTTTTTCCTTCCGCCATGTGGTTCTCGAGTGCGTTTTTCCTTCAACGATCATGAAGACGACTCTATACAGCCGGTACACAATGGCGACGACGCAATTTACATCGCCCGCTACGCGTGTAAACGGTGCCATTGAATCGCGTTCGCCACTGATTAAGTATTTACACGCTGCCGTCGCCCCTGCATGCCATCAAGAGCGATTATCCTAAAAACTGATTATACCCGTCTCTTCATTTACCGATGTTTCATCACTATCACACTAGCTCCATTATCACTATTATCGTTGCGCTGGCCGTCTTACGTAATGATTGTCTAGCGTACACTGTAAACAACAGAAGCATTCGTTTGATTATACATATATATGTATATATATATGTATATATATGCATAATATTGCACAGAAGGAGATGTTTCAACTCTCATTTTTGACCTATTTTTTGAAATCGTGGAATTCCGAATTAGGAATTTAAGCAGATTTTTCGAAGTATTTTATTCTTCTATAACGCGACAACGCCGATTAAACCGTTACAACTCGATCGGAAGTGTAGAAGCTGTCAGAAACGCAAAAGTATGTAGAACGTGAAGGAAATAAAGTAAACGTCATAAGGAACGATAGTGACTAGAGGTTATGGCTTCCTCGGTACAAAGGTGGCGCTGGAAGTAGCGTCGAGGACTGCTGGAAGGTCGTCCATGAGGTAGAGGTTCAAATAGAAGGTCCAGTTGTTACGTTATGAAACATCTTGTACCGAAAGTCAGCTAAGATGACTTTTCGTTTAAAAGTCAGCTGTTAATCACGGAAAATAATCTCAAACGATTTACTCCTCCCTAATTTTAAAGCATGCGTAATCGTTGGAAATACCTTCGCCGGTTTTTTTCCTGTGTCGGACAGACTTGATCAAAGAGGTTTATCGTAGCTCGGTAATGATAGAATTAGAACGGGTGATAGACGCATAGCACGCGTACGCAAAAACAATTATGAACACTGCACAGAAACTTTGACTAAAAACCTAACTTAGGCTGTTATATTTGAGGAATTTTAGTTGGATAAATTAAACTGAACTTGGTTTAATAAATATACAGTTGGCTATTATTTTCGACGATGAACAATTTCAAATTAAACAAAATCTGAAATTTTCAATTTAGATACTTGTTTCATTCCCGTTACTTAACGCTCGTTTTTCTCAAATACTTTTTATATTAGTAATTTAAAATTTAGTATGTACATATACATATATACATATATATATATATACATATATATATATATATATATATATATATATATATATATATATATATACATACATATATATATATACATATATATACATATATATATATATATATATATATATATATATATATATATATACATACATATATATATATACATATATATACATATATATATATATATATATATATATATATATATATATATATATAACTCGGCCATTTTGGCCTCGCAAGGGGCTGTGCCCCTTGACCCCTTTTGCTTTCATTTCTATCTTTTTCTCTTCTATACTTTGTATAAAATGAGCAAAATTTACAACGTAATTCTTACTGGTATCAAAACAAAAAAAATAACAATCACAAAAATCCTATCCTAACATTTAACTTTCATTATATAAAATTAAGACATTTTTTCGGTACATATTTCATTACATAAAATTGTGACATTTTTTAAATAACAATAACAAAAATCCTATAAAATATAACAAACGTTACATAAAATTGGGACATTTTGCGTTACATAAAATTGGGACATTTTTTCGAATGGGAGGTAGCCTAAGAATTACATCGTAATTAGATATATAGATATGCGTGTGTGTGAACGCAAGCTGCTTTTAAACTACTTACACAGGAACTAGATAAGCTACTTTAAAAGTAGATATTACAGCAATTAAATTCATAAACCAAACTAAATTATACTTATAATGCACAAGTAAAATCGTCATAATTACAAGTGAAATACCCTTACAAGTAAGCAGCCACGGTGGCGTAAATGATTAGGCATAGAACCGAGTTTGAATAGTGTACTTTGGAACTTTAAATGCACTGGGTTAATGTCCACAGTTGATGTATCCCCCCTTAAAAAATAAAAAGTTGTCGGTAACAGCTTATTGCCAAACATAAATTTATTCTCTGCGCTTGATGATGCAGTCCATAAAAGAAGAACCTGTTTGTCTCTGTACCAGCTGAGTTCGTAGCCATTACGTTCTCAAGCACATCGACTGAGAGCCGTTTTATTTCAGTTTTGTCAGTATGTTTGTTTTTGATTTTCATTTTGTATTTAACATGTCTTTTTTCCATTAAGGAATTGATCGAATCAACTTTAAATCCCGTAACCATTTAACAGTTTTCTATTCTGTATCGGTAATTGTGTAAAAAAATAATGCAGCTTTTGTACAAAAAAAAAAACAAACAAAACAAAACATATTAACTTCTTTACATCCGCGTCGAGCCTCAGCAGTTACCAAAAGAAATGTATATATGTATATATTTATTTACTGCTCTGTCTCTCGCCAATTACAAAATCGAGTTCGCGCTGAAATACCGGGGTATAGAAGTATTGCACGAAGCCCGATCATGCCATGACAGAAGCAACGGTGCGCTTTCCTGTATCGCATGCACCAGCTTCCGATGCAATTTATGTAATGAAAACCATTCCAACGGTCGAATAGTTCAAGTCGTGCTCAACAGATTTCGTCATCGAATGAATTAAGATCCATAACCGTCCTCCTGTTTAAACGACTCATAGTCCGTCCCGCCTATGTAGGCGAATACTCATTTTTCCCGAATAAATCTTTACCGCATTTCTACGAAACCTGTTCCCCACCTATCGTGCGCGCCAAGATTATACCAGGCTCTACCATCTCTCGCTTAAAAGAACTCAGAATTCAGAAAGAATTCTTCTATAATCTCAAATGTACTAATCTTCGCTTTCAAACCGGAAATTCGAACTACCCGATGCCGCTCTATTCTAATGTAAAAATAAAAATCCGCGACCAGGAGACAGAGTAAACTGTTGGCCAGCATGTTTTGATCGATACTTCCACTACGGTTCCGCATGTGGATCTAGGCGAACTGATTACTCGGCAGAAATTTATTTCATTCGTTTAAGTAAATGAATGTTCCGCTGAAAACGATGACCGTCTTTGCCGCTATTAAGGAAAAAGGGAGGGGGGGGGGGGACACGGAAGCAGCACAGGTAAATTTGATGTAAAGGCAATTTTTTCGTAATCGCATAATAAAATTTACCTTTAAAATTGGAAAATAAAATGCGAGCAGAGCAAGAGGAAAGCCGTGTGATAGAAAATTCGCACATCGATGATTTACACCGACCAGATTGACCAATTGTAAGTAGAAGACACAGCTAGAGAGAGATGATTCGAACAGAATTCGTACATGCATAAAAAGGAGAAAAGTATACGAAAATAAAATTATGCTGTTAAATTCTTAAATTTAGCTTATTCCGGCCTATATTTGGAATGTATTTTCATTTTCCATTAATGCGAGATTTTTTTCATTCTATTTTAAATAGGCACTGCCACGCCACCACGGTCTTACGCAGGGCGACGAACTTAATTAATTAACTCTCCCGTCGTTACGGCTTAATTAAAATTATGATTTCTCTCTCTTACGTAAACAATAATATGAAGGGCGGCCAAGCCAGAGCAAGGGGCAGGGGTCTTTATTTTTTTTGTTTCTTGAAAAAAAACAATACCGATTTGAAGATTTATCGTAAAAACTGAATAAAAATGCGTGCCTAAAAATTATCATTTGATAAAAAATTGCATATATTTTACAATAAAATGTACCTTAAAGGGGGATGGTGTGATTATTTTTAAGTAAGATTATAATACTTATCAAAAGGAGTGTATAGAAATGCAATCACTCGTTTTCCATTAAGCACTAAAAAAAAAAAGGCAAAAATATTTAATGCGATTTTTCGTTAATACTGTAATATTTGATGTACCGAGACTTTATTACAGCAGTATTAACATTACTTAAGAATAATCATGATATATCCCTTCTACAAGATACACTTTACTATAAAGTAAAATACGTTAAATTCTTATCGAACTTTATTGATTTTTACTTTTTAGCGCGTTTTTATTAAATTTTTTGGAATAAATCTTGAAGTATCGCGGTATCCCGTTTTCCTTAAAAAAACAATTTGATTTCACAATTTTTGGTGTAGAAATTTTTTTCAGTGATAATGCGGGTGTAGACGCAACGTACAATGGTCTACTTGCTGTACTTTATAAAGAACTGGGTATTGGTTAAAGGCGTCAGTGAGATTTTTATAAGTTGCGGTTTTTGGGGGTTTCAATTACCGTTACTCGAATCTACATTTTCGCATGGTAGATAATATTAATAATACTCCGAACATTTAATTTTAAAATTTCTTCAGACTTCAAAATTACTACAGAGTATTAACATTCGCTGAAACCTATCGCGGTACTCGTAACCACCACTGTAGCCGGTAAACAAAAGTTATCATTCAAATTCATTATGGTTAAAAGCTGTACGCGGCAATATCAAGATATATACTATTTTCGCAGTGATGCGACGCTACGACAGTTTTAAATTCATTCTCTTTATTCGAATCTATATTTATCACCTATGCTAATGAATATCACTAATAATTTTGTCTATCCGGACGAATGTTGTAAAATTAGTTTGCTAATCTGTGTTTCTAAGTGTCAAAGTGGCGTTCGTCATTATTCAAAAAAAAATTTTCGAAAAAAAAGTTTTAAACTTTTTTTTAATGTATCGCCGAAAACCACCGCCGATTGATTATATGCAGTACAATATAGCCGCTACCACTTTTTCGAATGAACTAAAAGAATCTTTTAATGGAAAAACACCTACGACAAACATAGTATTTTTTTGTCGACCTGGATGGAAATAATTGACCGATATTAAAAACGGACCTTCTGCGAATAATATTCGACTCCGAAATAAGTATTAAAAGACACGCTCCTGTGAAGTTTTAAGGAAAAGACCCTAGAAGACTCGTTATGATAGTCAAAGGTATTGAAAAGGAGAAAAAATAGCTCTGAATTTAAGCGGAACCGTAATAAACACGGCTAGAGGTGTTCCGAGAAAAGAACAGTAAGCGTTGTTGTTATTTTTTCTAAGCGAAGGAGACAAATTGAACTGACTCGATAAAGCGCGTTAATTATAGACAGAAAACGAGTTAATTATCATTCTAGAACAGTTGCAATCGAGCTGACAAGTTACTGCATCGACTCCGTTGAGCAGCGGGTCATCATTAGGACGCAATCTGTCAGTTCAGTCGTAGCGCGCAATTAAAACGAAACGAACGAACTAAAAACAAATATGTGCACAGTTGAAAATGCGAGATTTATTAGTACGGAATGAAATGTGCAATTAGCATGAAACGAGTTTCTTTGCGGCAATGCTGCACAATAATCCTGTGCTATCGTTTAGCACGCTATCCAAGTCTGAGCACAGTCAAACTCTAATCGTTTCGCTTACCGAGAAGAATGGGTTTCTCCGAAATATTTCTGATCCAGTTAAAAAATTAAACATTGGAATCGATTTTCCAGATACCGCGATTAAATTTCTAAACTTTATCGTAACGAAATTTAATATAAAATTACTTAGAACCATTTTCTCATCCGCCTTCCAATTTTCCGACAGTCATTGTCGAAACACATTTTCTGGCCAACATCAACATTTTAATAGTGCTCTCCTACAGATCGCCAACTCACACTCTCTCGTCTCTGGCTGTTTTTCGTTCTCTCTTTCTACATACATATATAAAAATATATATATACACACACACACACACACACACACACATATATATATATATATATATAATATACATATTTTAAATTATAAATCAAATTAGTTAAATCACTTTAAAAAGTAGTAAATATTAAATTACATCGATTCATGGTGAGGAAAGGTTTCCTGCGACCCCCTCACTCGATTCCATTTATGGAGTTACTTTTTGAAAACTTCTATTAGACAAAAAAGAATTATTAAAATCATCCCTCTGGCGAGAAAAATCGACTCTGTAGGTCCATCGCAATCACCATTGATTCTTGCTACATGACCAGCCCAAGCTTATATTTATTTTCTCATATATCTCATTGCGCTTATATTGCTTTTTAATTTTTGTTTTATTAACTTCTTTCCTTAATTTTTTAAATATAGAATGCTCTATTGCGTTTTATGTAACCTTTATTTTCTTATTCATTTTTAAAGTCCAGTTATGGCGCCCGTATATTAAACTAGGTGTATACTTCAAAAATCAGACTCTTTGATAATTGTTAAAGGGGCCTTTAAATATAATATATTGAAGTTAAATAGCGAAATATTGCACACCCGTTCGAACTAAATTCGAATATACTCGAAAAGAAAAGAAAAAAATCACGGTAAAGTATGAGTATTTTTATTCTATAAGAGTGACTTTTAAATATAATAAAATTATTATTCGCATTAAACATTATTCGTAAATGTAAATATCCTTTCCATTTCCTAGCAAACCGCAGGTTGTTCCTTTTCAAAAATCGTCGCCTTTTTGAGGACTCGTTCAGCAGTGTATACATGATTTTTCTTGCAGCAGTCTCTAATTATCAGGTTCTCCCGTGAAAGCGCCAGCCTTTTTTTCATTAATAAAATCACGATCGCGAGATCTATTCTATAAACGTTGAAAAGCGAAAGCTCTAGTACCTCCGAAGTGGCATATAGAGAGAATGTTCACATCAATACCAGTAAGTATATATTTTTTGTCGATCTTGGCCTGATACACTTTGGACAATATTTAAATTTAAAATTACTTTTTTTTTAAAATTAAATACGAGAGGACTTTCTAACGAAGTATATATTATTTTAAGGAAATATATGTAATATTTAGAATTTAAATAGTCAAAACAACCAATAAATTTAATTTACGGTTCGCGTAGCGATTTCTATTACGCGTCCGCCTTTTCCATAACAGTTTTCCCCTTTCATATAGAGAGAGTCCTCTCTGAGACACCTCCAATATCAATATCGTATCCGAAAAACTTATCGCAAAAATATTCCGGGCAATCTTGTATACTTTTAATTCATCTAACGTCATCGATAAATGATGCAGCTCTGCGGTTAACGTCGTCGTACGTAATATTTTGATCATCGGCTGTTACTAGTATATTTAATAGAGGAGTTTTTTCGACCTTTTAATCCGCTGTAACTTTACGTTAAACAGCCAAGTGTCGATTCGTATTTGGATTATTCGATGGTAACCTTTTTTACTTCATTAACAAAGATCCACATCATTTTGATTACGCCTAGTTCAAAACCGGTGAACGTGAAATTTTCCAACAGTTACAAAACTCGAATGGTCAAAACCAGGGATGCGCTCGAATAATCATCATTTTTCAAAAAGAAATAGCGCAAGATACGATCATTAACCCGAGGTGTATGACATCAATCTTTTCAACGACAGGCATCAATGCTCGGAAAAAGACGCGAGGGTCAGGCTTGGATGTGACCGATACAAGATGAAATGGAGAAAATACTGGTAAAGAATAAATCGCATTGTTCATTTCTAACTGGTCCTTCGTCGTCCGATGCACGGCCATTGTAATACTTTGAATTGTCGGCGTGGCAGTACAGCGATAATGAAAAGAATCATATTCGTCGCGCCCTTCTTATACGATTCGGATATCGAAATTGGTTTTCATCGATATCGAACCGATATTACTAATCGATTCGAAGCTTCATCTCCATATGGAAGACTAGTTGCCTAAAAAATTTTCCGTACCCACGTTGACGCCCGCGGAAAATTCAATCCAAAGTGGAAGAAAAATCGGCACAGATAGCTGTGTCAAAAAAACTAGCAAACAACAGTTGGCGCAATCTCTAAAAATGTAGACTTCATGATAATTGTTTCATTTCACCGATAAAACCTCGTCCGAAGCCAAAGAAGAAAAGTAAATAATAGAGTTTTCCAATAAGCTACGCACCGTTCTTGGCTTAAGTAGTCGGTCGTTGAAATTCGTAGCAACCTGAAAAAGCTCCGACTGTGAATTCTAACCCCGTCGGTCATTCGAACAGGTCGTCGATTAAAACAGAAAAAATTTTCTTCTCCGTACGAGAGAGGGTAAACTTCGATGTAACAAGCTGGAAATAGAATATTTATTAACAAACAGGAGCGTCTTTTTAGGGAGAAATCTCATCTTGAAAGTTACATTTTACATAACCGATTGCGTCTGGCCGGCTGACTCTGGCCACGTTGCGAAATGCGCCGCGCGGTGTATGCTATTCGGTTCGGTCCAAAATCGTGTACGCGTTTTTCCTAACTGTTCGTGATGTTAATCGTGCTTCGTAGTACGCTCGAAAGTGATTAGTATTTATTTTTTGATTGATCGTTTTCAATTTTTTCGCTGCCCCATTCCCGCCCAAAATGTCGACTAACTGTTGAAGGGGTCGCTTTCGGTGGAAAGGTACACCGATTCGTAGGCGGATTCGGTCCAACGTCTCCGACGGCGACTCGGCGTGCAGCACGATGCGAATTGATTACGAGGTTGAAGGTCGTCGTGCCTAACTGATCATCAGCGTGTTAGTTTCACTCACGAAGATGGGGGTAGCTGGCACCGGGTTGCATCTAGTTCAACGTAGGCTTATTTTCAGGAAACGATTAATAATAATCCGTTTATTGCGAACCGACTAGCTGCCCGGTTAATTATAGGTGAAATATCTTAAAGAGAAATGATTGCGGCTGCCCGGGTTGCGCATAAAAGCGTTTATTAAACTTCGTGAAACGTCATTCTGTACACTATCGTTAGCTACTTATTATTATTACCTGTATTTATTATTATTCTCCGCTCTCTTTCTCTGGGCGCTAATCGTCATTCAGATGTCCGCTATTGCGAACAGCTTCTCTAATAGGCCTGTATATAGACTGTATTTTCCATTATTAGCCTGGACTTGGAGACTACTGTAGTCGGCGCGTTTTGAATGTTTCGTGTCATTCCCGTTCTCACTAGTTCTGATCGCACGAAATTGTCTATATAACGTAACGTTCTTCATTTTGATTCCGTGGTCTTCCATCATCGCAACCTAAAGAAATTAAACTGTTTTTATCCTATTCTTATTCGACTTCAACCGCATCTATGAAACCCTCTTCTGTACGACAGTATAAATCAAAATCTGCTTAAACCTAGTCGGATTTCTTCGCGTTCGGAATCGATGAATTGTACGGACCGGGAGCATTATGAAAAAATATACGCGTTACTGATTGCGCCACTCTTATGCAATACGAGAATCTTGTTACGCTTTTACGTTAAATAAAAGTCGGTTGCTTGTTGCGTTAAACAAGTTAAAACCGTGAATTGTAATATTCTTTAATCGACTTCAAAAAAAGGGGGCGGTGGGGGGGGGCGCTCTTTCGGGCGCGATCGATCGGGCGCGACTCTATCGGGCGCAGACTCTTTCGGGCGCAGGCGAACTCAGACCTTTTTACAGACCACCTACGGTGATTTTCAGGTATCATCCGTTAAACGTTGTCATCTGTGTTAGTGAGAAATACGAGTTACCAAATACTGCTATCAAAAATTCCGTCCAAAAAATACCCCTTCTTCGTTAACGATTTAGTTTTTCCGCGCGTATAGCATGTTATATATGCATAAATATATATATATATATATATATATAATCACAAAACACATATTTTACATGATTTTATTTGGTTATTCGCTTTTTTAAATTAGTTTCTATTTTTTTTTTTTTTTTTTAAATTACGACTTCAGCGTGAAATACTGATAAACATACTTTCGCGATGTAAATTTAAGAGTTCTGTTAACAATAGTGATACGAAACGGACGAAAATTATTATTATTAATAATCGGTCAAATGCATTCTCGGTTTTCTTAGTTTTTTTTTTTTTTTTGCTAATGTATAGTCAACCGTATTTAAAAAATTACAAACTATCAATTCTACGCCATTTATAGTATAACATAACTGGATTGAATTTGCTTCTGATACATATTTGTTATATTATCTTTCTTTTTTATTCGTATCTAGCAAATTTATTTGAGGAACGTTTATTGAAGTTTTTTCTGTTATCTATAATTTTAATTATATGTTTAATTCCTATATCGAAAATGACAAACAAAGGCTCAAAAATATTTAAACATAAACACATTTATGTTAATACTGGGCGAGAAATATACACAATATTACAAATTAAAAATTAAATATCTTTGTTTTTAATTTAATGCTATGTAAATGTAAATTACGGTAATCTTTAAATTAACTCACAGAATGTTCAGTACATGAAACCTCCTGCCCAGCTAACCTCTTCTTTTTCTTTTAGTTCGTTTAGAAAAATTTCCTATCTTCAAAACACTGGACTAATATTATTTTCCGAAAAATTTTAATAAAGCCAATAAGGAAGAAGTTTTCAAACCTTGAATTTGTTTCAATATTCCTGATAAATGCACTTTGGGAAATTCTATTTTTAAAAAAATGGATAATCTTTTTCTGTATATAAATAGGCAAAGACAAAACAGTTCAGTACCTTCTTCACCATTGTTTATTTACCGATTTTCTTGCTTTTTTTTTTCTGTTTAGTAACTATTGATTATCTTTAGAGCTATCAGTAGACAAAATTTTGGAAACAGTTATACTTTTTTTTTCGTATTTAAATAAAAAAGTAATACAAAAAGTGAAAAAAAAGAAATCGCTGCAGCCAGTAAATCCGTTCTTATTGAAATGTTTTAATTTTTCTTAATAATCATCATTATTGGATTTTTTACAGTGTACTAAATCTTAAGGTATCATTTAATTTCTGTATTGAAAGTACATATAAAGGTATATGTTCTCAAATATATAATGAACTAATGTAATAAATTTTGGAAATATACAAATTTATATATATTTTTCTAAAATTTTTAATGATAATTATGGTCGAATTTGGACCATTGAGGGAACGCTAGTATTTATAAACACGTGAATGAAGTGGCAAACTGTAAATATATAAGATACTTCTACATTGCAAAATGATTTAATCAACCATTATGCTCAACCACTTTGCTGTATTTGCGATAAACTTATATTTTATTTATTTTTTATTTATTTATTTTTTTTTTCTAAAATCTAGTTACCTCGAAAATAAATATTTTAGAGCTAGATATTTAATCATGCACGTTATGTAACACGGATTAATTACTTGGAATCTGTTTTTCTTATTACTGTGAAATATGACCTACATAAACCAAAATTCATTTTTAAAACATGCAAAAACATTAGTAATAAAATTAACATAACTAAGTAACAAAAATTTTCCGATTTTTAAACAACTATTTGACATTCTTAAAAGTATATATTTGTTTTATAACTGTTATATGTAATTATTTTAGAAAACAGGTAAATAGTGATCGCTAGTGTGTATTCCTAAAAAATACAACAGCACTAAAAGCATATATGCGGAAAATAATTTTATGGATATATTGTAAACTGCTCATATTTCTCAAACGGGCGTCAATTTTTTTTGTCGGTTCAGTTCTCGCCATGGGAGATTTCCTGCGATTGACTGAAAAGAGTTAATGAATAGGACCTCGAATATTTTACAATATGCGAATCCGTAGGAATAAAAGAAGAAGCAAAAGTGATAAAATCGTCATGGAAAAAATCGTATATTTTTCTTGGAATTGACCATAAGTTTATTGTAAAGCAGTTGTTATTATTTCGGCGGAAAAAGAATTACTAGAATAATTTTCGAATAGGCTATTCTTAATGATGACCGTAGTACGGAGAATTAACGAATGAAACTGTTTTCTGTAAATAAGTGTACTGCTTTAGTTTGTTTATTTTACCAAATCCTGAATAGCTTCATAAGAGGTGAAATTTATTTACCTGCTTGTTCATAACCCGTACAATTGGCTATTCGGTTTCAAATTTCTAAGAAAATGGTTAATTTTCCTCACAGAAGAACATAACAAAATGTGCAATGAATGCGTGTAAAACATGCCATTATTGTTATTTTTACCTTTCTGTTCCGAAAAAAAAAAAAGAATGCCGCAAAGGATGTTGACATATAATGGTTTCTGTCATTCGTCTTTGAACGTGATATAATATCAACAAAATAAAGAAGATAAAAGTAACCGAGTAAAAAAAAGAAATATGTCGATTGCGACAAACGTTTGTTGAAAGTCGCAACAAATTATAATCAGCTTCAGCTTGAAAATTATCTTCGTAGTGTACCACATAAAGTAATTAGTTACCTTTAGTGTTTGCATGTATTATAGGTACTATTATTATTACTTATATGTAAGATTTCGAAATCGTTTATTTCTATATTTGTAATTAATGCTATTATTATTATATTATAATTGCCAACTCTTATTTTGTTGGGAAAACCTGAAAGAGGAAAAACATAATTTCTAATTCGACTAGCTGTATGGTTCACTCGTTGTACCTTGCAGGTATACATAGTTTGAGAAATTATCATTCCTGCGGAAAGGGGGGGATAACTTTTTTGCGACAGTTTTATCGCAATACATACTATAAGTTTCAAATTGTTGGTAACTTAAATATTGTTTATGCGTGTTACAGAAAATACCTATTTATTAAATAAAACTGTATCCATTTCATATAAGAAAGATTGATTCCTTATTGAAGAATAATGAGGATATTGTTCCAATTTTTATGGTTTTTGAAAATTTCAGTTATTACTAAACGACCAAACATTGTAATTTGTGTAGTATGCTGTAAGCTAATTTAACAGGCTCAGCTTCATATTCGCACAGTTGTATAAAAGAAACAAAAAAAAAACGACGGACTAGAAAATATTATTTTTTTTATAAATATGTTCAAAATTTATCCTCTTCTTTCTTTCATGTCTACTTCATGCGACATTTTATGTTTTCGTTTACTATAAAACATGCACGCAGGAGCAAGCTCATTTTTTTCATAAATATTAAACATTTTTTTCTTTTTGTGCATTTTACTTTTAGGCCAATAAGGTTAAATCTAAAAAAGCAACCTAAAGGAATCGAAAAAAAAGTAAAAACAAACATACAAAGGCTAACTGACGAATCATTCTGAATAAATTAATGAAATAACTATACAAAAATTAATAGACGATCGTGCTCATTTTAACAATTACTCATTTATTGTTTAATCACATTTTGCCTCAACGGGACTTTTCTGTTCAGCAAATACAAAAAGAAAACAAGCAAGCGTACGGATAATTTCGTATTTGCAACAACACATCATAAGTATCGAAATGCAAACCGGGTAAAGGTCCTTGATTGACGTGACCAAATAAATAAATAAGACTGTGGTCGAGAAAGGTAATTCTCATTTAGGTTTTGCAGTCATTACCAATAAGCAGCTTCTTTCATATTATTCACTACCGTCAATAAAAATTTTTTTTTTTTCGAAATAAAACCAAAAAACCTTTAGTAAAGAAAGCCGTTGTGATGAGAAACAGAAGACAAAAAGGTTATTGTTATAAATATTTAATGTAAATTAAAAGAACGATGATTCGAATAACGAATACCTACGAATTATTCCTTTTAAAGCTTTGTGTTACTCAAATCCAACCCACCTGAACTGACAATATTTAGAAAGTATTATTGCAATTTAGTGTGATAAGTTAGTAAAAAAACGAAATTTTAGAAGAAAAAAATCGGTTAAAACGCGTTTTGTAACTAACAAACGTGTAAATTACAACGTGGTTGTAGCCATTGTCGGTTCTCTTCCTTTTTTTATTAAACATTATTTCACAGTGGAAAATTACTTAATCGCTTTTGTTCTCAACTTACTTCTTTACTTTTTTCTTTTTCCTTACAAAACACGCATCAAGTATTGCCGAGTCGATTTTTCTAATTATTATTATTTTTTTATGAGCCGCTCGCTTTATTATTAGACAAAACAAGAAAAGCTTCTTGCTTATTGGTTTTATTAAAATTTTTACGAAAATAATATTAGTCCAGTGTTTTGAAGATTGAAAATTTTTCTAAACAAACAAAAAAAAAAAGAAGTTAGCCGACTTGATGTTTCATATACTAAACATTCTGTGAGTTAATTTAAAGATTACCATAATTTACATTTACATAATATTAAATTTAAAACAAAGATATTTAACTTTTAATCTGAAATATCGTATATATTTCTCGCCCAGTATTAACATAAATGTGTTTATGTTTAAACATTTTTGCGCCGTTGTTTATCATTTTCGATATTTCTTTGAAACCAGGGTTGGATCGTCAAGGAATTAAATATATAATTAACAGAAAAAACTTCAATAAACGTATTCTCAAATAAACTTGCTAGATACGAATAAAAAAGAAAGATAATATAAGGAATATGTATCAGAAGCAAATTCAATCCAATTATGTTACACTTTAAATGACGTAGAGTTGATAGTTTGTAACTTTTTAAATACGGTTTACCATACGTTAGCAAAAAAAAAAAAATGAAGAAACCCGACAATGCATTTGAACGATTATTAATAATTGCCAACAGAACTCTTAAATTTACATCGCGAAAGTCTGTTTATAAGTATTTCACGCTGAAGTCGTTATTTCAAAAAAAAAAAAAAATAGAAAATATTTAAAAAAAGCGAATAACCAAATTAAATCATGTAAAATATGTGTTTTGTGATTATATATGCATATATAACATGCCATACGCGCGGAAAAACTAAATCGTTAACGAAGAACGAAATTTCTGATAGCAGTATTTGGTAATTCGTGTTTCTCACTAACACAGATGTTAACGTTTAACGCATGATACCTGAAAATCACCGTAGGTGGTCTGTAAAAAGGTCTGAGCTCGCCTGCGCCCGAAAGTGGTTGCGCCCGATAGAGTCGCGCCCGATCGATCGCACCCGAAAGAGGGTGACCCGGTGGGGGTTACATTTCAATCGCGTATGTTTTCGTTTTTTTTTTTTTTTTTATGTTAGTTTGCGCGTAACTTCCGTGCAGATCAGAAATCAGCGGTGGTACCATGTGAATATACAGCTGATTATCGGCGAATGCAGATGATACCTGATAGTTATCAGAAACCACGAAAAAACATGGTTTCTTTAGAGAAGCTTTTAGTAATGGCATTTGTCACTGAAAATGTTAATAAATTTAATGTGAGTTGAAAACTAATCTTTAATAAGATTTAAATTAAAATATTATCAACCTTATTTTACATTCGAAATGTAGATTCGGATAATGAAAACGAATTCGAAACTCCCACGACGTGATTTACAAGATCATTATTACTGGAAGAATTTGAACATCTGCTTCTACACAGTACCCCGAAAGTAACATTATTTTATGTGAGTCTAATTACCATTCGAAAATATTTGTCCTAAAAGTTGTAAAATGAAATGATTTAAAAAAAACGGACTTCAAGATATACTTTAAAAATGTAATAAAAATGTAATAAAAATGTACCAAAAAGTAAAAATAATTATTCGATAAAAACAACATTTTTTACATTAAAAATCAATCTCATTCAAGAATAATCATACCATCTTCGAAAAAGTAAATTTTGCTGTAGAACATACTTTTTTCTTTTTAAATTATGTTGTCCCTTTTAGCGCACTTTTATTGGAATAAATTTTGAAGAAGATGCTTTTTTAAAATTTAAGAAAACTGTCATTGGTAATTGTCACCATATCGAGGTCTAAAAGATCAAGTTTACTTATATATATATATATATCTATTAATGATAATGTGTTTCTTAAGTCGAGGATAATATGAGAAAATTGTTGCGAAATATTTGAACGTTTTTTTTCCTACGTTTTGACATAAAAATACTGTAAAAATCAAAACAAACCTCCGCGATGGATCTTTACTCTGCAATTTTCCTACCTCCGGCATATCCTCCTTCTTTCCTCTGCCAATCATTCCCCACTTGGGAATGACTTGCGTGTGTGCGAAATTCATTCCGAAATTGCTCGTCGAAGAGCAGAGAAAGCTTCGCTTTGAAGTCGCTCAGGACAACCTGAAAATTATCACGAATAATAAAAATGCGCTCAAAAAGATCATCGACGAATCTTCTCGGTTTATGGTCATGATGAAACGACATCTTCACAGTGATGGAAGCTTCTATCCGAACCACGGATAAAAAAAGTACATCAAAGTGGAAGCATCGTCAAATTTTTGTTGATTGTTTTCTTCCATTACAAAGATCTTGTGTGTAATCTTACGTACCGTGAATTATTCCCAAGAGGTCGGATAATCAATAAAGAATATTACTTTTAAAATTCTGAAAAGATTACGTGACGTAGTAAGAAGAAAACAGTTGCGCTTTTTCGATGACCGGCTTCTATGATAATGCGACAGCGCATTCGGTGACTAATGCAAACGAAAGAATTCAATGATTAACACTTTTTTGTATTTAAGAATGTCCTTTGGCCGAAACAACATTTTCACACATGCTATTAGGCTGCCATCTTCGCTGTCGAGCCAGTTGCGTTTCCAATTTAAATTACCATAATTGCTTTTCGAGAAGTTATTCTCAATTCAGTCGTATATTTCTACTACAAAATCGTAGTATATTTCATTGTGCTCTTGTTTTTTACTCCAACGAAAGACGGGAAAACATTATTCCCCTCCCGGTTCTCTTTTGACTTTGTATTTTGGCAATCAGTTGGTGCATTTAATGTTACTGGGTTTGCCAGCTCTCCCATGCTTGCTTGATTATTTCCAAATGACCGAGCAAAATTAATAATAAAAACGCCGTTATACATTGAAAATGTTGTTACAGGACGCGAGAGAATCGAATTAATGATAAGTACGAGACCTTTAGGAAAACTCTATATCTCCGTTGAAACGGTTTCATTAAGGCTTGTTTAATTATATAACCAATGCAATAGCTCTTTATTTGCTTTATATTTACCGGGAGATGCCGTCGCGAACTAATTACTCGGAAATAATTTATTTACCCTTGTATGTCTTAGATTACACAGTGCAGAGATGGTTCTTTGATAGCATACCGTTAAAAAATAAACTTAACAATATTAACACGTTTACACATCCATACTAACACCTTTCTACAACGCCTTATACATATATAACAGAGATATTGTTACGGGATGTGTTCTACCCTCATATATATATATATATATAAATACATATATACATACATATATATATATATATTATCACGTTACCGGTCACCAGAGGTAACCAGTTCTGTGATAAAATATATATATTTCTTTTAAATGCAGTTAATTTATACTTTTTATTACTTTTATCTCTGTCTTTAATATTTTACTCGGTCTGCCGGAAATTACTTTGCACACTCACACAAGCAATAATCCAACACTTCGTACACAAAATTTTTCTATATTTTACAACACCGAGACACTAAACGATTGGGAGATGCAGCTGCATATATAAAAAAAAAAATTAACACAAATCAATCCAACTCATTAAAATACATATACCATACACATATACTTAATCAATCGCAGAACTCACAAATTTTTAAACAACAACAATGAAATAATATAAAATATGAATATATAAATCTGGCCTGTATTTTCCTTGACTGCGATCTATCCGTCTGGTTGACTAGTGACTGCGAAGGCTGGGCTTCTTAGCTCCTCTAGTAGCTACCGTATAGGCACTGATGACTTTCGAGCGCTTTCGTCCACCCTCGGTCTTCGAAGTTTTTGATTTCCGGCTACACAATTTCGAAGCTGTTCCTTATTCTTTTTTTTTTTTTTTTTTTATTTTCTTCGATTATTGCGCCTCCTTCTTAAAGCAATATGCTTTTGTAGTGACTAGGATGATGTCTTTCGATATAACGCGATTATAACTATATAAAATAACTAAAACAACTGACTAGAAAATGCAGGTACGTACGAGGACACGTTTGCGCGTAAAGCGGATTCACACAGCCGCTAGCATAATTAAAGTAATTTCCGTGCGCCGAGATCGAACAGATTCCGCTCTATTCATCCGTCTCTTATCATCTTACACAGTCATTTTTGCGAAATTCCCTTTTCATTTTAGATACGCCGTCAGATGATCAGCTGTATGCTTATGAATAACCTATATTAATGGAATTTCTATTTTATATATATATATTTCAGAAATATTCTCTCTTGCGTATTTTAAATTATTCCATCATATTTGTATTTAAATAATTCCAATTTTCTCGCCTACCCCATCTATATCGTATCACGATATATCACTGCGTTCTAAAAAAAAAATTTTTTTTTTTAAAAAAAATTTTTCCTTTGAATTTTAATGATAATTTCATGCTTACATCGTAACATTTAAAAGAAAATCATCTTAATACAGCAAGGATCCTTTTTGGTAAAGTTTGAACAAAATGATAAATTGTTTATATTCTTTTTCAAATCATGAGGCGGAGATAACACATTATATTGTAGAGACGCTGTGAATAATCGCGTTCCGATTCGACGCGAGATTTAGCTGATAAGCGACAATTGATCTGACGAATTCTAATCGCCACTATTTTTCGGAGACACTGATGTCACACGCACACGAAGAATTACGCACCGGCATCAATGTTGTTAATGAACACTCCTCCACCAGATCTAATGATCTGATTAGCTTACCAGACTCAGTACCACTGCAAATTACATACTACCCTTTTTAACCGATACGCCCCATCTGATATTCTTCTTACACTCTCATTTACTCATCCAATAGACTGCGAATCACACATTGCTACTCAAATTATTTCCTACCAATCATATTACATAATTTTTATTAATTTTACGCACATTTTGTTGCCGTAACAACTTATTTAAAATAATCTATAAACATTTTTTTTTTTTTTTTTTTTTTTTTATATATATAAAAACCGATACGCGCACGTTTTATTACCACAACTTATTTACATGCCATATATACATTTTAACCGAATATTTTAGGTACAACAGCAGGTAACTAAATATCATTCGCATAAATAGGTAATATTAACTGTTTTCATAATCCTAAAGATTTATTTATTATTCTCTTACTTTAAATCTTCCGTTCTTCAAGTCAACTAATTCGACTCTCATTCACTTTCAACATTACCCTTTTTTCAAATTCTTTACATTTTGTATTCCGAGACTTTGATTATTCTGATCTACTATCTCATATGTGTTAGTTCCTATTATCTTACCGATCTTAAATGGCCCTTTATAAACGTCACTTAACTTTTTTGATTTGTTCTTGGCTTTATCAGATAGTGTATGATTCCGGATACATACTGGATCACCAACACTTAATTCTAGCATTCGATTATTTATTTTTTCTATGTTTCTCTTTCCAACGTATTCTATTCTTTCCCGGACCGTTTCAATTAACCTCCTATGATTTATTATCAATTTCTCCGGATACTCTACTCGTTCACGTAGTAACCCTGGATTCTCTTTTCCTGTCAGCACCGTTATTGGAGGCTCTCCAGTTACACTATACGGTATGCTATTTATAATTCTCTCTACTTTATCTATATGATAACACCAATTCTTTTGTTTATACCTGTTGAACACTTTTAAGTACTTCGCTATCTCGAGATTACATTTTTCAACTGGATTCCCTTGAGGAAAATACGGGGTATGCGTCTCAATTCTATATTTTCATTTTTAAAATGCTCAGTCCACAACCCACTTCTGAATATTGTGGCGTTATCTGATATTATAACTTTCATTTTCCCATATGTACTAATAAAACTTTTCATTTTTTACAATTATAATTCTACTTGACAATTTCTTTACTGGGTACAACTTAACAAATTTTGAGAAAATATCGTATACGACCAACAGCTTATCCTTCCCCTTCGACACGGGAAGCGGTCCCAGTATATCTATCGAGACTACATCCAATGGACTTTGCACTTTATGAGCTTTATATATAGGTTTATGTCCACTGTAATTATACTTCACTCCCTTACACAATTCACACTTATTCAACTCTCTTCTAACTAACACACTCATTTTATCACACTAATAGTTATTTCTTCATAATCATATCGTATTATTCTAATAATTTATCCCTTTATCTTTTTATTTCGTTTCTATTTCATTTCTTTTTCTTCGTATTTGTATATTTTAATCAATCGCGCATTTCATTTTTTTTTTTTTTTTTTAAATATTAATCAAAATTCCATATAAGTGGTGCATAGTTACTTCAAAATTATCAAATTACATTACACTTCAAGAGATCCGTTTATAAAACTAAAATATATTCATGTTTTCAAAATGGAGACAAGCGAGACAGTTCTAAATTTAACTTTCCTAATAGTTTACAATTTTATTACTATCATCCAAGTTTAACTCTTAACGTTGATACCACATTTCTAAATTTAACTTTCCTGATAGTTTACAATTTTATTACTATCATCCAAGTTTAACTTTTAACATTGATACCACATTTCTAAATTTAACTTTCCTGATAGTTTACAATTTTATTACTATCATCCAAGTTTAACTCTTAACGTTGATACCACATTTCTAAATTTAACTTTCCTGATAGTTTACAATTTTATTACTATCATCCAAGTTTAACTCTTAACGTTGATACCCCATTTTTAAATTTAACTTTCCTGATAGTTTACAATTATTATTACTATCATCCAAGTTTAACTTTTAACATTGATACCACATTTCTAAATTTTATTTATTTCCATCCAATACTACGTAAATATTTTAAATAAATTTTAACCATACTTTATATCAGAACAAATAGGCTAAACAACTTGACATTTATTATTGCTGCATGCAACAGCTAAGTACAGCTATACTTTTTTTTTTTTTTTTTTAAAATTACAATCATATTATTATTCCATACATACCGCGACAATAAAATACTTGAATTTTAAATCCCATCTAAAATCAAAATAACATAGTTGCCAAACGAGAAAACCTCTCATCTGATATATACATATGTCGTAGTCGAAATAATACAATGAACACTATTATGCTTAGATTAACTAATAGGAGTGTGATAACCACGTATCCATGCTTTATTTGTAAAATATGTTCCGTTCTTAAATAGATCGCAACTCACATCAAATCCATTCCAATTTGTATGTTTTTGTTTTTCTAATTCGCTGATCCCTTTAATAATACAACTTTTATAATTTTGACCCACATTGAATGCATGTTTGGCTGACAAAACACTGATCACCTCTTGTTGCTCGATATTTCTTCTTAACTCTGCAATTTCAGAATCTTTTCTATATAACTCTTCTCTAATCGATTCTACTTCTTTTCGAACTTTTCTTTCTACTTCTTGTGTTAATTCATCTTTTACCGTCGTTACCTTGTTCTTTATTTGATCTTCCACACTTCGATCTACCCCATTAACATGACAATTAAATTTCGTTTCAAGTGTAACTAAAGTTTTATTTTTCTGTACTAAATTATTATTTATCTTCGAAATATTTTCATTTTGCTCATTTAAATCTGTATTTAATGTTTCTACTTGACTATGTACTTTATTAATATCATTTTCTAGACTCGGTGTCTTATTTTTAGTTTGCTTACTAAATATTTCCTTTTTTTCTTCAAATTTTCTATCAATTTCTTTATTCTGTTCTTCAAATATCCGGCTAATTATCTTATTTTGTTCTTCAAATTTACTATTCATATCATTACTAAATTTTTTATATTGTTCATCAAATTTAGTATTTATATCTTTACTTAATTGTTGTATTAATTGAACTAACATAACATTACTAACATTTTCCTCTTTACCTTTTTGTGATTCTTCTTTTTCTTCCCTCATTGTCGAATTCATTAATTCTACACCTGAATCTTCTATCACATTTTCCGCCTCTACGTTCACTCCTCGTGTCGTGACACCTTCTCCTCTGTTAGGAATACTTCCCAAGGAGGTTCTCCTGAACTCACTTCTCAAAACCCGTCTCTCTGCCATTATTGTCCGCTCCACTAATTGTAATAAAACTAAAATTTATTACAATTAGTGAATCCCGCGTCGTGGTCGCCAATTTATCACGTTACCGGTCACCAGAGGTAACCAGTTCTGTGATAAAATATATATATTTCTTTTAAATGCAGTTAATTTATACTTTTTATTACTTTTATCTCTGTCTTTAATATTTTACTCGGTCTGCCGGAAATTACTTTGCACACTCACACAAGCAATAATCCAACACTTCGTACACAAAATTTTTCTATATTTTACAACACCGAGACACTAAACGATTGGGAGATGCAGCTGCATATATAAAAAAAAAAATTAACACAAATCAATCCAACTCATTAAAATACATATACCATACACATATACTTAATCAATCGCAGAACTCACAAATTTTTAAACAACAACAATGAAATAATATAAAATATGAATATATAAATCTGGCCTGTATTTTCCTTGACTGCGATCTATCCGTCTGGTTGACTAGTGACTGCGAAGGCTGGGCTTCTTAGCTCCTCTAGTAGCTACCGTATAGGCACTGATGACTTTCGAGCGCTTTCGTCCACCCTCGGTCTTCGAAGTTTTTGATCTCCGGCTACACAATTTCGAAGCTGTTCCTTATTCTTTTTTTTTTTTTTTTTTTATTTTCTTCGATTATTGCGCCTCCTTCTTAAAGCAATATGCTTTTGTAGTGACTAGGATGATGTCTTTCGATATAACGCGATTATAACTATATAAAATAACTAAAACAACTGACTAGAAAATGCAGGTACGTACGAGGACACGTTTGCGCGTAAAGCGGATTCACACAGCCGCTAGCATAATTAAAGTAATTTCCGTGCGCCGAGATCGAACAGATTCCGCTCTATTCATCCGTCTCTTATCATCTTACACAGTCATTTTTGCGAAATTCCCTTTTCATTTTAGATACGCCGTCAGATGATCAGCTGTATGCTTATGAATAACCTATATTAATGGAATTTCTATTTTATATATATATATTTCAGAAATATTCTCTCTTGCGTATTTTAAATTATTCCATCATATTTGTATTTAAATAATTCCAATTTTCTCGCCTACCCCATCTATATCGTATCACGATAATATATATATATATATAAAAATACATATATACATACATATATATATATATATATATATATATATATATATATATATATATATATAAAAATACATATATACATATATATATATATATAAATATATATATATATATATATATATATATATATATATATATATATATATATATATATATATATATATAAACTGGGCCCTCCCTCGCCCCCAAACCACCAGCTCCATCACCTCTGCACTTTGTATAGAATGAGGAAAATTGACAACGTCATTCTTAGCCCGATCCCCATTACTTTTTCCGTCACAACTTTGTCTTCTTATATATAAAATATATATGTATGTAATGTTTTGGGACAAAAAAAGCGATGAGGTCGGCCTCAGAATGACGTTGTCATTAATATATATACCTCTATGTAATATTTTTCATGTTCGATCTAGTAGGACAAAATATATAAAGAAAACGTAAAAGTTTCGTTGAAGAATTTAAAAAAATTATCAATAGAATTCTTAAAAATCGACCGTTCTTTTGCGGCTAGAAATAATGAAGCTTCAGCGTGATTTTATGAATATTTCTCCTTCATTTAAAAATAGTGATTGTATGTGATTTTTTATTTTCATTTTTCGTCCGATATAAGTATAAAAATTGAACCCTCACCTAAAGACTAATTTCATGTTGACTTTTAATTAATTTGTAAATTTCTGAATGGAGGCTCTCAGCTGCATATCAACTTTTTCAGTCGTCCCAATGTAATAAATCGAGGTCAACCGTGTAGTCCATCGTTCCATTGTCACAGTTAGGCATTATCACGAGTAATTCTTTAAATAGTCATCACAGATATCGCAGAATTTATATATTTTAAGCTCGTTTAAGGTGCTTGGCTACTAAATCAAACGACACTGAGTTCGAGTTCCTCGTTCCGGATCGAAGTCGCTCCTCCTAGGTTTGTACCTAATCTGAAATTGAATATTGGTTATAGCAGAAAAATCTGGTAAAGTAAAGGCGGATCCCAAGTAGGAAGGAACTGCTGCCCCTCCCCTACTATCATTAATGCCGTTGGGCTTAGTACCGTTATGGGAAGCTTAACTTCACAATCCCCAACGCCCTGCTGGAGCGGTATGGGGCTTACTTTGCTTTACTTATATAACGAAATCAAATTTCTTATAAGTAAATGAAAAAAAAAAAATATATAAACCATTCGGGAACTGTTTTGAATTTGTCTTTATACGAAACAGCCGTTTTACTCAGTGCCATCAGATTCTTCCGTTCGGTCAGAAAGATTTTAGTATCAATCGATTAAATAAAGTTTTCCAGCATACCTCATCTATCAAAACTAATTACATTACTCGTATTTTCAACTTTATCACGTTATAAATAATTATTACACAAATTAAAAATAGTAATGCGGTAATAATCTTTTGTTATTGTTTTCAACAGTTTCGAAAATGCTTCTGTTATATGAAACGGCCTTTTTTAACTTTTAATAATTTTTCCGCGCTCTCAAAAAAAAAAAAAAGAAAAAGAAAGAAAACGAGAGATTAGGGATTAAACGGCTTTCCGCGCACACACCCATCTACCCACACACGCACACACACACACACTTCCTGCGTGCTTTGAACTATTACGTAATTAGGAAAGATTTTCAGAGGGAAAATACGATAAAAAAGTGCATTAGCGTTCGAATGGTAAAACGGAGCAGTGGATAAAAATAAGAATGAAAAAAACTAGGTCAGTAGGAATGGTAATAATGCTGGATTATATAATTGACGGAATTATCTTTTATGATTTACTGTAATGGTTTTCACTAGTCGCGGGCGTTGTCACTTCAGCTATAAACTCGTTCTTATCAGTCGTTTTCATAATTATCGATGGCGAAGGATTTCTTTCTGTTGGCAAATTTGATGATGGCGCTCAACCATTAGGCTAGAGAGATCATTTATAAGCGATGGCCGAAGGCTAGTTTTTATGGCTGTCCGATGAACTATTATAATGTTTATATTTATGCTCTGCCAACAATTTCCAGTCGATAGAGGGCACTCTGTGTTAAATTGTGCGCGCAAAAGTGAGACCGTTTCGCAGTTCTTTTTTATTGTCCCTATTTTGAGATTCCTATCGGGGATTTGTTGATTTCGCTACTTACATAACAATAGTACATTATAAATTTATTATAAATCTAAATAGAATACGTATATTTTTATTTTATAGTAATATTTAAAATGTGTAAACGCATGCGCACGGAATAAGCGCATTCTTCGTATTGTTTTAAAATTTGGAACTTTCTCAACTTGTAATTACGCGATTTAAAATTTAAAGAAAACGATGGGAAAAAATCGAATATAACCGTATGGAAAGAAAAAAACGATAATAAAATTGGATATTTTTCGAATTCTTACGCCGTGAATAAAAATCTTGCGATTTTTCGACTCTCCTTTTTTTAACGCGTTTTGTAAGTTGTGAATTTAAAAAATACCTTGCAGTTTGAAAAAAAAAAAAATATCTGCGTTTATTCTCGTCCTAAAATGGCGAGAAAATGCGAATTTCTAATAGCGCGGGCCTAATGATTGACGGTGACAATTAGTATAGCTGTAATTTAAAATACTATAGTGTCATCTGAACGACGCCATTTTCAACATGCAAAGGGGCGAAAACTTCAATTTCTTCAAAATTAAATATAATACGAATAAAATTATTTTAAAATCGACTATTTTTTTTTGTTCAGCAAAGTACCGTCCATCAGGAGGGTGTCCTATTTTTCGGGAACAGCCGGACGGGTTGATATGTCACACAAGTTCATAAAAGCAATTTTCGTTCGCCACCCCGGGCGCATTATCCTGCCCGGATTATATATTTGTCCGTCTTTTTTTTTTTGATGTTAAAATGATAATACGGTGGTAGAACTTCGTAATTTTTTCCCAAAGTCTGAATTAACGAAAACCGGATTTTTCCGGAGAAAAGAAGGTAACACCGTAACGTAGAGCAAATATTTTAGAACTGTCCGAATAGTGCGGATTGCGAATGTTCGATCGGATGACTAAAACGAGTTAACGGAATATTACATAGCCATTATTAGGAGCCGGGGTATGAACAGTGAAGTAGGTGCCGCAATTGCAGGAATTCACGGTTTAATTTGGAACTGAGTCGCATCGGACCAAACAGGAATTTCACCGTAGCAACGTTGTAACATTCCGTTTCTGTTTTGAAATAAGGCAACTCTACCGTATACCTAGGTAGCGTTTCGTTCGAGTAAAATTCGAATCCGGTACTATTGAAAATTTCAAAACTGTTCATCTGGTCGATATCGGTTCGATCTGTCTGTAATTAATGAGTCTAAATAACGATTCGGCTATAGCATTGCCACATATTTCTGTACGACTTTGCGGCAAACGGGAAATGCATGATTCCATTAAAATCCATACTGGCACGGTAAATACGATGCGTCTTTTTAAATTAAATTATACGTATATTAATTATAACGTAATTCTTAGGCCGGCTTCCATTACAAAAAAATGTCCCAATTTTATGTGTGACGTTTGTAATATTTTCATTTTTACCAACTTGCAAAAAAAAAGCAGGTTATATTATACGTTCGTCGCGTATGTTTTTGTTTTTTTTTTTTATGTTTGTTCCCGCATAACTCATATTTATATAGACACCGATTTTACCGATTCTTTGCCCACTAGAAAGAGTACGATTCAACTTTAGGATACCATGTGAGTGATGATGAAAATCGATGAACATTAATTATCCGCCAAAAAAACGTAAAAAATGTGGTCTCTTTAGAGCACAGCCCTTTGTGAAGCCAAAATGACCGAATTTATATATATATATATATATATATATATATATATACATATATCCGATTTGTCAACTATTCATTATGTAGAGCTTAAATAAATAAATAAAATAAATAAATAATACGAAATATATAAACACTGTTGTAAAATTAAGCTCTTGGCAGATGGGACGCGTCTAATACTCGAAATCATATTTTAGCTAATACGTCGCGCAATCAGACTTCACGAAGATCTATAAAAGTATCGGATCTATAACATCGCACTAAGAAGACATTTCATTCTGCGAAGAATAATTAACTGAAATTAATCCTTCCATTAAAATTGCGGAATCATCATTGGCGACGGGATCGTATCGAGTTTTTATGATGCGCGTGTGTGGGTAATAATCGAACAAACAACGAAAACCAAAAGAATCTTAAGCTATTCCTTCTTCCATAGACTCTTCTTGTAACTTAGGAAAAGGAATTCCGTGATGAATTTTCCGTGTTAGCCTTGATCCGACTTTTAGAATATCTCGGCCGGTATAATAATCGGAAACTAACCATTTCGTGTCTGAGGTCGCAAACGGCAACCGCTTGGCACAAGACCGCTGTCTGGAAGTCAATTAACACTAGCGGTCGACGAAAAAACTTCTCAAAAGTAGCATGTTTTAAAGGAGATTCGCGGCACGCGTCTGCGGTGTGCGGTTGGATGGGTAGTGCTTTTTTTGCCGGTAAAATGAATTTCGATGCTGGTCTTTTCACATGTGCGTGGTACGACCGATGAAAGGCGCTAGCGCTCTTGTTTATAGTTTCGACTCATTCGCAGACCTGTCGGTGATTTATCAACGGCAGTGCGGCTGGGAATTCCACTTTCTCCTACGACGAGAATTTAATACGAAGCGGATAGCGACGGAGTTACGGGGTACGCACGAATGCGAGCAAAACGCGCCTAATGCAACCGAGGCCGATCTGCACCTTGCGATGATGTGCTGCTCCATATGTACGGAATACAGGTAATAAGGGGGTTCGGCGAGATGAACGACGGGAAAAAAATCGTAGCCGTAGCAGCATCATCGGCGGCTTGAAGAGAGGAAATAGCGAAGAAGCGGACATGACTGCTCAATCGCGCGCTAACGGCCTAGATCGACTTCTAAATCAAAACATCGACCGAACAGTAGAACTGTCAGATCGGTCGACGGTGAAAGTGCACGCGGTGCGTTGATCCGAAGCCGATGCCAGCCGCTCTAATGAACTCGGATTCTTCGATGAAGACCAGCAGTGCTCTCCGCTCCGTGCACTAATTAATGTTTCACCTGTCACTAATGAACTCTATTTCTCGCGACCGACGACGTAAATTAATTTTTTTTGCCCGGTCGCTTCATTTGCGACGTCTTCGCAAGCGCCAAGTTGGCCGTATGACCAGTGTATGTCCTGCAACGGCCGATTGTACGCGGGCATGCTGTTTGACCGCTGGAATTAGTCGTCCACAGATTAAACAAAATCAGACCCCCCCCCCCACCCCCGGGACATGGTTTTTGCTAAAAGTCGATCCCACGAAAGTGAAAACTACTACGCATAAGAGGTTGTGAAAAAAAAATTTTAATTCTTCATTCACATATTTCCAGTAATTTCATTACCATTATTTATGTGCATTAATATTTCGTTTCATCGAATCATGGCTGACGATAAAAGCTGCAAAATTTCCATTTCTAGAAATAATCTGCTAGATAAATTATTTTCATTATGTTCCTGTTTCGAAGAGATCTAAAATAAATGAGCAAAAACTAGACAACTGCGGGGGTGTGCTCGGAGATACAGCCTAATATAATTTTTCGCTAGATTTTAAACAACATCTGCGTGTCGTGAAATTTTTTACCTAATCCGACAACAACTAGTTCGTTTTTACCTGTTCTTTTGTTGTTTCTTTTTTTCTTCCGGGTTTCTCGCGATGGCGTGCAATTATTTGTCTTAACTGCGTACGAATTTTTAGCTAATACCGCTCTTTTTTTCTTTTTTTTTTTTTTTTGGTATTAAAAGGTACACAAGGTTTTCATAATTTTGTACGATATATATATATATATTATAAGGCGTTCTCAATCTTAAAATGTGGTTAAAAATGAAACATTTTACATATTCATGTTTTACAAGAAAATTACTGAGATCTCGTTAAATTTCGATGGCAGTTAATAGTCTTGTTCTGTCGACCTCACTGTTGCCGGGGAATTTCATGTGAAGCATTCATCCGGTGTATCTCGATGAGTTTTTATGCTCATTTTATGCATGTTTGCGAGAAAATAAGTTTATACAGAAACTTTAAAGTACCGCGTACACGTCACAAATCACATTGTCCACTATTTCGTTGGTTCTTAGTTAACATTTCCTAATTAATAGCTTAAAGAACGGTTGATTTCCTAAGAGATACGCGATGTTTTAGCAGTGTAACGATGTAATCACCGACGCTCTACGCAACGGTTTACCTGCTTTTTTCTGCTGACTTTTCTAACTGCGGAATGACGAATGGTATTAGCATCGTACAATAATATAATTATTTTCCAAGTCCCTTTTATTACGAGTTTTTATCGTTTCCTTCAAAAATCACTCAAATTCATCCTACAGCGGTACATATTGATCTGGAGTAGATCGAGCGTAAAAACGTAACTGAGGGATTTCAAACGTTTCTTTCTCTTCATCTTCTAGGTAAATCAATGAGATGGTACAGAAGTCACGTGCTTATCTTTACGTCACTGGAGACCGCTGGATAGGCACGTAGCCGTTGTTGCGCCGCATTCTTTTTAATTCGAGTACACTGTGTGTTTCGTCTCGTTTTAATTGGCACGTGTGCCAGATATGTTTTGTTTGCTCTTCTAAAGAATTTCTGTAAACCGCCTAATATTAGAGATATAGGGGGAAAAAAAAAAATGGCGCTGTGAAACTTTTTCGTTTTAATGAAAATAGAGTTACCGATAGCTCGAGATATTTTCTGAAATCTGTTCTCCGAGTGTTACTTTTTACACAACAAAATTTAATCTGCGCCGGAGCTTACTACTGCCGAACCGTTCTACCGTTTATTCTAATTCATCATCATCATCATCATCATAGTTGCGTCTCTTGAGACAAAAGATTGCATGCATTAATAAATTAATCTATCCCTGGCCCGAGTAATCGTCTCTCGTAGACTTTTACATGTTGAGTTTGCCGGAAGATTCGTTGTCATTAATTCTAATCTCCTTCGTCCTTTTATTGGCTTTCCTTGTATCTATCTTCTACCGCCAATATGAACAAATCGTTTTCTCTAAATTTCTAAGCCAGATATTTCATTTTCCGATTTTTGATATCTTCGACTTTTCCCCTATTTTTGCTAACACTGCCGTATTTTCATTAGCCTAAAGCTGCTATTCTTTTTCCGCAATCTGCATTCATAGTCCATGTTTCACAAGAATATTTTATGACGGTCCGTACCAGCGCATTATTCTTTTTCGGAGGATTAAACTAATATTTCGATTTCCAAGCACTCTGCTGATGTTGTTGAATGGAAATTAGCGAGCGGTTATTTAGCGAATCATTTTGTAACATTTGAATATCACTTTTTTTTTCTATTTTTTTTTTATCTATATTAATCCAGCCCAAAAGGAATTCAATATAAAACAGCGGGATTGGAAGCTAAACGAAGTATACTAACCAACTACGCTGTGGTAGCAGAGACTATAAGTATTTCAAGCAGGAACTGTCTATGGTCGGCAAAAGGTAACGTTTAAACAAAGTAAACATCAATAGCGCCCATCATTATTATTTATTATTATTGTTATTATTATTATTATTACTATTATTATTATTATTATCTCATAAACTGTGCAATATTAAAAAACGGAAATGGTACAATTAGCAAGTGGACAGTTTTCAATTGCAACATAGCGTCATGTCAACTACCGTAATATCCGTTTTAAATAGTCGCATTCGGTTCAAAAACCATCCTAGCTGGGGTAAACTCAGTTGTTCAGAGGGAGGCCATGGTCCGCTACTCTGCCCATAAACCGCTACTATTGCAGCCTGATATAAAAGAGTAAACAAACAAAGACAAGGCGACTGCATGCGCTGCGAAGATATTGCCGCTGATTACTTATTCATTTGCCGGTAAGCGAGCACGAACGAATAATACGAATTATATAATATTAATAATAATCATCTTGAACACGCAAAGAGAGAGATCATTTATCGTAATCTACAAGAACAGCACTCCGTGAGATAATCGCGTTTAATTCATCGATCGATTATTACGTCCTATTCATCGTTGGCCCGGCGAAATACGCTTCGTCATCGACAGTGACGCAGTTGAAGCATCTTTTACACGTCCGTCAATCTGCATCTTCTTCTGAACTGTTCTTCCCGATTCCCCGTTTCCGGATCTTGCGCATTTAAAGAAAATTCCGAATATAACCGCAGCAGTTACGAAATGCAATCAGTTTCGAAATAAAAATTATCAGTATTGCATATTTCTAGGATGCAGCTCAAAATAGGTTAATTACTCATTATCGCCCGTAAAATATCGTCTTGGGTTCTTCTCTTGCTGTATATATTAGCCCGAAAACTATATAGAAAATTTGAAATTTGTTCATCGGCAATGACAACGCGATAATCGCGGTAAAGATTAAATGAAATTTTAAAATTAAAATAAAAATTCAAATTTATCTCGATATTTTTGCCTTTTTTATATTGCGAATATTTTTCATTTAAATACGTAGCGAAATTTAAGTAAAAAAGAACGAGAAAACTGAATCGATAATCGAATAGATTTTTGCATCGATGAAACTTGTGAAAATTCCGAAATTCCGCAAGTATCATTTTAACCGTGGGCCCCCAAAATTTTTTTGTAATTCAGACAAATAAGTGTTTGTTTTCTTTTCTTTTCGTTATCTATTCATTTGTTCCTGTTTAAAATTACCCGAAAAAAAAACACACGTCGCAAGGAGGAAAATTTTTATTACCGAGTTTAAGGGAAGGAGCGGTTTATTGTTTTAGAAGTTTAGGAAGATTGAGATTTTACTTAAAATTTATTTTTACCTTCTATTTTAACTAACAAGGTTTACGATGAAATTGTAAGTAAAATCCTCTCATTCTTTTTATCGCGATGAACCGTTGTTTGAAAACTTCACACCGTTGACGGTATTGAGGATGGTCTCGCCGGTAGTACTTGTAGATTTAGAACAGTATTTGCTGTAGAAAAAAAACATCTAGCCTCCGCAGAAAATGGTGAAACTGCTGCTCTGCTGGCTCGGATAGAAACTTATACACTGCGGAGAAGCCTTCTGTGATAGGTGATCACTAATGATCGCGAACGTATGCTATATGGACGAACAAAAGAACAAACAGTTCGGTATTGCAAGAAGTGTAGACGTAACGAAAAAAAGATTGTCATTGGAGGTGTAATTAGAAGAATACTGAAATACTCTTTAGTCGTGTAATAGGAGCAAATGAATTTGTGACGGGAATTCTTAAAGGAAAAGTAGAAGAAAAAATAAGACGTGATCACGTTCTAACGAGGACATGATCATCCGGATAGCTTTGGAAAGAGGTTTCGAAGGATGTGTTCGATTGGCTCACAACAGGAATCAATGGCGACACTTTAAATGTATATATGTACATCAGTTGAACGTTTCATAATCACGATATCTCCACGAGAGATTTATGATTCAATGTTGATGAATCACCGTGGACAGAGCGGTCACTAAATATTGAGGAATTTAGTCTGGAAACGATTTATATGAAACGATGAAGCGCAAACAGACGTACAACTAAAACGACATACGACTAAAATGAAATACGACTAAAACGGCATACGACTAAAATTATATACGACTAAAATGACATACGACTAAAACGACATACGACTAAAATAATATACGACTAAAACGACATACGACTAAAACGACATACGACTAAAGCAACATACGACTAAAACGACATATGACTAAAACAACATAAGACTAAAATGACATAAGACTAAAATGACATACGACTAAAACGACATACGATTAAAACGACATACGATTAAAACGACATACGACTAAAATGACATACGGCTAAAACGACATACTTGCTAAGTTAATGAAGATGCGTGGACTAATCATGAAATTACCGGTCAAATACGGACCGACAAAATTGTCATACGGGAGACTACCCGGTGACGCGAGACATACTGAGAACAGCCGTATAATGCTACAACACTAATTTAAGAATTAACGGTAAACGTTGTTATCTCCCCCCCACCCACCCCAGTAACAAGAAAACTCTTTTGGCAGTATCAAAAGAAAGTCAGTAAACCGGTTTAATTACGAAAGCTTTAATTGCAGCGTGTGAGCTTAAACGACTGGCCATACTTTTATTTTCGAATTTCTCTGGATTTCGAACACTTGTTACGGGGCGGAATGGGAGGGGGATTGTTTGAATTGTTGAGATTGCAAATGAACGTGTGCGATAAAAAAAATTCCAGCATTTTTCCGGATTTTACAGTTTCCGCGAGATCAGTAAAGATAGGAGACCTGCGATAAATCGCGCGAAATGCTAAAATGTGCCGACTCGTTCTCATTAGTAGCGACAGAGTGCGGCTTCGAAAATAGAGCTGTCTATCAGCGAGGATAACGACATTAAACTTGAATAACGTCGAGCGCTCTAAGATAATACGGTTATCATGTGTAGTGCACAACGTGATATCAGGCTGCTCTGGTTGTCTGAGTCGGTAGAGACGGCTGCTGTTGGCCACTCTTACGGGGCATATGCATCGTTTAGAAACGGCGCATTGTTATTCTGATCGCGTTTAGCTTTGAAATTACGCGCGATTTGCCAATTTTCTGGCACGTCTTCGTCATGGCGCACTGGTCTTGTCCGCGTCACGATTACGTAACGCTGCGATACATAAAAACCAGCTTGCTTTATTTCAGTGTCCGCTTCTACGATCATCTCTCAAATACTGTTACACTTTTAGCATCGTTCGTTTTAAGCCGTTTTCTATCTTTAGCTCTGTGTGCGTCCGACGTCCTTGCAATATACACCGGTGCTCATCGGTAACCTAAATTTTGCGCGCTAGTTCCAGTTACAGATAAAGCTCTTGTTCATCGTCGGCAATAGTAATGAAACTTTTTAAATTAACCGGCCGAAACTGCGATGGACGTCGATGAAAATTTGTTGCATTTAATAATTTAAATTATAATTAAAAAACAAAAAGTCGATTTTTTTAACGGAAATACTAGAATTTAGAAAAAAAAAAAAAAATATACATATATAGCTATATAATTTCGCAGGGAAACGCACTTATTCCCCCGTTGATTGACACTTCAGAAATCTCACTTGAGTTCAGTTATCGTGTCTCCATAATTGAGGTGCAAAGAGAAAAAACGAAAAAAAAAAAAAAAAAAAAAAAAAAACGATTAAAATTTTAATAATTTTTTTTGCGTAAATCGACGTCATCTCCTTATCCAAGGTTTAAGCAGAGCGGAAAGTGCGTATTAAACTGTGTCTTCGCACCTCGAAATAGAAGGTAACGGATTAGGAATTGTTCTTTAAATTAAGAAGCGGGGATAGGATAATGTCGAACTGAAGTGACGAAACATTTGAGTAGAAAATTTTAAAGAGAGTACCGTAAGGTATCGCTGCTTTTTTTATTTTTCACCCCTAATTAGTACCGAATACGCGCTCTGGTTGCTAGAGGCGCAGCTTGAAAGGCTTAACTTACATGTGCGTTGGTACAGATTTACAGATTTTAGGAACTGGAGGACTCTGTCAACTTGGCAGGAATCATTTAAAAGAAAGAAGTTAAAAATTTTTCCGAGACGATTCGTGGCCTTCGGAATACATGATAGTATCCAAGATTTAACGCACGGAGGAAAAATGCCATTCGCAGATTCCTTTATCTCCACTTCAAGAGTTTTTACATCACTCTTTATGAGAGAGATTGTGACATAAAATTAGTATCGTAAGGAACGTTTTTCTAATTTATCTTTACTTCGACAAGTCAATATTATTATTATTATTATTATTATTATTATTATTAAAACATTTAAATGATAAAACCTTGGGCACGAGTTTAAAATAAATTGTTCACAAACAAAATCAATTTCGAAAGAATTTACGAAATAATGTTTAGCACTTTTAATTTTCTAGAGATAATTTTAATTTTTTTTTTTTTTTTTTTTTTTTTGTCAGCAAACATTCTCGTCGTTTGCGACATTTTGTCTCGAGAATTTAGTACAACTGTTATGTCTGAACTTGCACATGGCACATTTGAATCTTCGCACAAGAGATTACAAAAAAACAATCGAGACATGCAGAAATACACATGCTCGGAGAGGGTGTTGTTTCGGAGAGAAATAAATAAAATCTGTAAGTTCGAATATTTAGACCGTATAAGCGCGATGATGAATTGAAAAATTAAAATTTTCATAATGTTGTACTTAAGGTTCTAATGGATCTGATGAGAATACTGGGGGGGTGAGTTCCTTTCTACTTTTGGATTATCCGTTTTTACTGTGCCCCAGATAATTTTTTGGTATAACCAATATTCAATTTCAGATTGGATATATATCTAGGAGCGACCTGGATTAACGAGAAAACTCTCGGTAACCTATGAAACCTCTGATTTGGTGGCCAAGCGCCTTAAGAACTTAAATATTTCGTCAGTGAGAAATAAGGAATGAATGAAAAAAATTGCTTTCGAAGATTTCGCTTTGTGATAACTAAAAAAAATATATTAAAAATACCGATAAATCAGGTCCCTACTTCTCTCACGCTGAAAATTTATACAGATGATTCAAGAAAGCCAGTTGGCTTTCTTTGCACTATCAATTTTTCCGGGCCTTTCCGTCTTCCTTCTTTTAATGTTGAATTAAATGTGTACATTTTCTTTCGGCGTTTCTTTTCCAATACTTCGTACTGCGCGTCTGTCGCGTGTTTTCCTTCTGCGCGCATTATTCCCACTATGACAACATTCAATATCGTATGAAGATATAATTGATTCTTCCTTAATTGTTTCTGGGTAGAGGTTCCTGGTTGACGAGCCAAAAATGAACCGAAAAAAAAGGTAACCATATTTAATTATCTTCGACTAAGCTATTTATATTCCGCTAGGAAGTTATTATCTTTGGCCTACTTAGCCCATCGCCAATCTTCTCGCACCCCTATTCTATCCACGACGATTTCCTCTCGGTCCTTAGACCGATATGAGGAGATAATGAACCTTTCGGATTGCTTCCGCTCTAAAACTTTTTCCCTATTCAAAAATATTCCATGCTAGATTCTGATATCTTACATTCTTCCTTACAAATTGTCCTTTTATCTGCTCATAATCCTTTTAGCTTTCTTTGATTTAATGGTTTTCCTTCATTACGTGCTCCGTCCTTAATCCAATACGAACCTACCTGTGATTTTGATCATATTTCTCCTCCGACCGGCGCCGCTGCGCTGGATTGAACGCGCCATTCTTTTTATTTTATTATTCCTTAGGATTTCTAATCTTTACATCTTATTCCAGCTCTTAATTGCTTCATTCGTCAGTTTCTGATCGAATTAGTACTTGACTCCTCTTCCCGTTCTAATTGTTTCTGAGCCGAGTAGCGTCAATGTGCCCCCTCCCCCCCCCAAGAGAGAAAATTGAGTTATACGCACGGGCGGGTTTCGTCTTGATCAAAATTGCAAAGAAATCAAAAAATTATTACTTTTTTAATTCGTCGTTTATTGTAACAATGAGACCTCGCGAGTTAAACTTCAAACGAAACAGTGAAAGCGCAGTTTCCGATACAGTTCATTCTTTGATAACAACACAACAGGGAAAACATTACATGCTCCGGAAAAAATTCCAATGACGTTTATCCTCCGCGCGTTCATTCACGCGTACCGCACAATGACTTACGGTCACGATAAAAACGGTTTTAATTGGAAAAGTTTATTCGAGTTTTTTGAAAGTAATCGATTAAATCTCGCGCAGCTTTATTAAGACGTTTGGCCACCAAATCAGAGGCGTCACTTTGATTTTCAAGACTTGTCTGGTTCCGGATTGAAGTCGCCCCCAGGTTTATATCGGTAATTGAATATTGGTTATACCAGAGAACTATCTGGTGTGAAGTAAAGGCGGATAATCAAAAAGTAGAAAGGAACTGTGGCCCCAGTATTCTCATCAGATCCATTAGGTCCTTAAGGGGGGTATTCTAGTTTAGAAATATGAAAAAATCGAATTTTTTTTTTTTTGCATATTCCGATAGTTTAGACATTTAAGAATATGTCGCTAAAAAGATTTTTCAAAATTAAAATTATTTACGGAGTTATAGCTATTTTCGTGACGCGAAAACTACATCGGCTCAGTCGGAGTGGATCAAACAATATAAAATAGACATTCTTCGACTACCTGAGGATAAATCAAACTCTTTTATACATTATATATATTTAAAAATCGATCAACTGAAGGCCGCTGTAACGTATTTTGTTGAAATCTTTTCTTGGTTAGTGTTCAGTTCGGGTCAGTTGCGTTTTAATCTTCAAGCAACGCAAATATGTATACTCTGTGTACAGTCCAAAAATATAAAATTTTGAGTGAATATTTTATTTATTAAGTGTAAAATGGATAAAAAAAAAGTAACAAAGGAAGTGCTGTGCGTCCAGATAGACAAAAAAAAAAAAAAAACATTTAGACTGTCAGGCGGGAAGCAATTCGGATTGAACGCTCTGAAATCCGAGCTTCTGATGCTTCAAAGGAAGCTAGGACTGCTCGTCTAGTAGAAAGAACTTCAGAAAATGTACAATTTGAAGTAGAAGAAGGTCCATTATATGAAGCAAGAATCGCCCATTAAGAAAATGAAAGTATAACGTACTATCAATTAGACTGCCCAAAACTTTACTTGAATCTTTCAAAATTTGAAACGCGTTTTTCTCGAAACTACTTTTTTCAATACGGTTGACATGATATCTCAAGTTCTAATAAACCGATTTACTTGAAATTTGGTATGGATCTTATTGATCTATTCTTCTATAGCCCTTACCAGAATAAAGTCAAAATTTTGATTTTTACTATTTTTAAATAATTTAGAAAAGTCAAAAAACGCGTAAAAAATCGATCTTTTTTTTTTCAGTCACCATTTTACGAGAAATTTTTGTTTTTTCTTCTCTGAGTTAGGGGCTATAACCACCACCTTACTAATTAAGAATATTTTTTTTTTTTGTTTCAGATAACTAGAAGGGTTGGATCGTGTCAACCAGGACAAACCCTTTTTTTGAATATTTTTTTTTGATAATTTTTTTGCGTATTCTTAAAACATGAATAAATAAACGAAAAACAAAATGGATAGTAAAAATATTCATTGTTTTTTTTTTTTTTTATTTAGCTTGAAAAAACCTCCTAAATCCGTGCTCCTAGACTAGAATACCCCCCCCCCCCTTAAATACCATTATGGAAAGCTTAAGTTCACAATCCATGATACCTTATCAAATGCGACTTACTTTACTTTACGTTACAGCTTAATATGCGATGATGGTCGCAATTTTTCATAAACCCAACTGAAAGGCCCCCGGCAAATTGGTTCGATACTGACTTTGTCGATATAACTTTTATTAGCTACGGGACACTAAAATATCAGCAGAAGCGTTCGACTTGAGTTAAAAAATTGCAAATCGCCAATATTAACAAAAAACCTTCGTTAATGAGCGTTCGCGCGAGTCTCGATATTTTTTTGGAGTGGCTGTTTACGGTAGATGTTCGAGTGTCGCTTTTCTTAAACTAAAATGTATCTGTCCCTAAGTCGGGTCTTCGCCGGAAACCTGCGCTAGTTATTACTAGTATTTTAACGATACAGAGTGGTCGAGTAACGAAAAAAAGAACAGCCAACTTAATAAAGCGATTAATAACGGCTCAATTTCCCGCTGTTGGTGGAATTTTTATTTATTTTGACACGCGATTACCGGGAAGAGGGGGACAGTGAACAGTTTGCCTTGAAAAATGCAACGTTTTATAAAATTCGATATTTAATTCGGAATATGACCGCTACCAATTCATTAGCGAATCTGCTATTAAAATGCAAATAAATTCAGAATGTTAAGATTACATTCATTCAACAGATAATCAATTGCGAATGATAAAATTACACACATTATGTGTCAGATGTTTGAAATCAAAATTGTCCCTTATTTCAGAGTTACCGTCAAGGGGGATGCAGCCATCACAATTTGTGAGTACATCGTTCGAAAATTCCACAAGCTTTAATGTCTCGTGAATTTCAATTCATAAATAGATTTCAAGGTGTCTAAAAATACGTCCAAGTTTGTTTTTTTTTTTTGTTTTTTTTTTTTTTTTAACGTAGGTCTAGAATTTAGCGACTACTTAAGGGGATTTTGTCAGTCACCGTCACTTGCTGCGATTTTTAAAATGATGTTTGTAACGTTTAAAAATGAAAACAAAAAAAAACCGGTAATATTATTATAATTATTTTTTAAATAAAATTGAGCAAAATGTAATTTATCTGATTACGGACACGTTAATATTCGTATACTGTTTATAAATGTGCCAGATAAACATTTTCATATCACTATGACTAAAACTGGATTGGGACGGTGCAGGATTTTGTACTAACTTATAAAAGTGAATCTGTGCCGGTCAGGCCCGTGCCCAGAATTTTGGAAAGGGGGGGCTTTGAAAATTTTCTTCGCATATTTATTTTATAAACAAAAATACATTTTTCACTAATATTCATGCTATTAATAGTTTCCATCATCTTGATTTATATATTAATAATTTAAATAAACGAATTACTGTATAAACATTAATAAAAATTACATATGTTATTAATTATACTCGTAACAAAAAATTTTGCATAAAATATTAATGAAGTACCTAAGCTATTTCGGTTCTCATGGTGGGGAGGGGGGGTTAACCCCCAAAACCCACCCCGTGGACACGGCCTTGGTGCCGGTCCATTATTCTTTAAATTATTATATTTTTTAAAAAAGATCAACCGGACACATGCAAAAGAAAAAAGAAAAAAAATACCATCAAACAAACAAAAAAAAAAATAGTTTTATTTCCAGTATCTCGAACTCGCATAAAAGAAAATTGATTTTCCACGGCTTACAGTGTGCAACAAACAAAGCATCTCCCATTACATGTTTAATTCCGGGATATTTATCAAAAATCTAAGCACATCGAGTGTGGTATGTAAAGCAATAATAAAAATTTACACCGATGTACACTAGTTAATCTACTCGCGTTAGCGAACTGGAAACGGCTGATCGCAATTATTTATTTATATATATATATTTATATATTTTTTTTTATTTTTTATTTTTTTTTTTGGAGGCACGTCAGTGGCTTTAACTCAACAGCAAGAACAACTACCTAAAAACTTAAAACGTTACAAGAAACGGAAAGCACAGAGGAATGTGTAACAGGGAACTAACAACCGGAGTTGGGAAGAAAAGGTTAAAGGAAGCATTGAAAGGTGCAGTGCAGCGCCGAGAATTGAAAATATAGGAGAAAACATGAGCAGAGCATTCATAGAGGACGTGACTATAAGAAGTGGATCAAAAACGTGTAGAGAACAATAGGGAGAAGGTGAAAAAAGAGAAAATCGAAAACGAGAAGAGAAGAAAAGAGAATGATTAAGTCTTAGTTTAATTAAGGAAACAAAAGCGGAACGGCAAAAAGAGGGAAATGCTTGGAACCGAGGTTGAGAATTTGGGCCGTAGAAGGAGGTAGAAGGAGGTAAGTAGGAGGTAAGTAGGAGGTAAGTAGGAGGAACGCATTTACTATCCTACGGCAAACTTAATTCCAGGTGAGAACTCGTCAACTAAGGACTTAGCGGGACCTAGTGGAACCTGGTGCAGTCAAATTTTTATATATTTTCAATATTTCTAACCGAGTCTCACAAGCCGGACTACGGTAGCTGATTATCATTTCGATATATTCCTGAAAAGTGGAAAAGCTCAATTAAATGGAAAAATTAAAAATAAAAACCGAGATTTCAGTAAACTAGAACTTGAAGAAAATTAAACGTCCATCCAGTTTTGTACGCCTCTGACCGCTGTAACTGCCGGCTTATCTAAACATCGAGCACGATTCATTATAGTATTCTGTCCAAGTCTAGGCCGAGATGGTAGCCAAAGGCCAGACTAACTTTTTGACGTCGGTTCCAGACATTCACCGACGATTGCTTAACCAGCGCGCTCTAGATTAGTTACTCAATAATAAAATAAGAAAGCATGCAGCAGCCCTTTAGCTACACTGGCCGATAGATATAATCAGATTTTACAGATGTGTAATTATTCCAGAGCGTGTACGTTTATGCTGCCTGCGGCATTGCGTGCTTGTCCGTTTCCTCCTATGGACCGAGTGTTAGACAGATAACGCGCCGTATTGATATATGGGAAACCGAAGCAACGTCGCTGCCGCCTATGGAAAACATTTATGGTCTCGTTAGAACCTTCACGATACGGATCGTAATTTTTCGCGCCTTTGAAACGGTTCGTGAATTTTCCTATCGAATGTAGAAATATTTCGGCCCGAAAACCGGTTGCACATTCGAAGCGGCGAACTTTTAAATTCATCCTCTATCTCGGTCACACACTTTTACTCATTTTTAATTACTTCGTATTGTCTGCGAATTTTCATATTTTCTTTTCTGACATTGGAAATGTTTAAGGATATGCTACAACTTTTTAAATTATTTAATTAATTTAACGTTTTAATTTTGATCCATTAATGCCCCCCCCCCCCTAACTATGCTGCTAAGGGAATCTGCGCATCTTTTTTTCGGCTGGCTTTTTTTTTTACTCATCGAAAAACCGATGAAATAAATTCGTTATGTTAGAGATTAGCATTTTTTTTTTTTTTTTTTTTTTTTTTGAAACGACTCGGCTCAGCTTCCGGTGTCAAACTTTACAATGATCGTGTATTTTGACTGCGGCTGTTTTCGGGTGAGACGAATGTTTGACAAATTGCCAACATGTTTTTTCAGACCGGTACCAATAACTCTTCCGGATCACATGTGTACACATACACATTATGTTTTTTAAATTTTCCGCGTATGGCAAAAATACATAATATACCTAGACACAGATACACACACCTTGTAAGCAATTTTTTAAAACGTGTGCGTGTGTTCCTTTTTTTCGTTTTTTTTCTTTTTTCAGACTTATCCGCTATTTTCTTTCAACAGCCGAATACATGTTTTGTTACATGATTAAAACTTCTTGCGGGGGGGATTTTAATTGTTACAGCTAAATTACTTTTTTTTTTTTTTTTTTTTTTTTATACCCCCCCTTGGGTTTGCTAGCAAAGAGCATTAGCCCAGCAAAAAGGAATAGACACATGGAATAGAATAGAAATTATATTTTTATTCTGTCGACAATGGAATCAAGGAACACCCCTAGGACAGGAACAACAGAGATAGTAGGTAGAGAAAGAACATAAGAGGCGTCGAAAGGAGCAGGAAGACCAAGCTTTAAAAGATGACAATAAAGTAACTCACGCTCGCGAGATAAGCCGGAGCACTCGAAGAGCACGTGATTCGCATCGCAAACATACACTGGGGGAACCTTCAGGATCCAATGGATAATTATGAGATGCAGCCAAAGAAAAGCGATTTAGTGAAGAAGGAAGGAGACTATACGAGAAACGGAGGCGAGATAATTTAGTAATTATGGACCGATGCAAACTGGGAAACTCATAGAACCAAGGACGAGGGGGAGGAACAGGATTAATCAAGAGATAAAAGGAATTAGGATTAGCGAAAAGAGATACATAAACAGAATGCCTAAGATGGCAGGATTTAATTGGAAGAAGAATATTGTGTGCTGGAACCCTACTAATAAAATTCCCATTGGAAACAGCAGCTTTAGCAAGGAGGTCGACGGCTACATTTCCATCAATGCCTGCATGTCCCTTTTCTTACGGAGTATTTTCTTAAACTGCTGAAAAATTCTTCCGTCAAATCGATCACGTGAATGATCAAATACAGGTCGAACACATAAACCAGAAGAGTGATGATAACTTTGCTCATATCCACGGCCCACATTACATATCCAAGCGCAAGTGCGTTCGCAGGGATTTTTATTTAAGATATGTTTTTTCCTCCTTTAATGTCGGAAGGTTGTGAGATAATCTAAATATTTCGCGAAATTTCCAATTTCGATTTTTATGCTAATTACAACGTGAAATAAAAAAAAAAACAAAAAACAAAAACTCTTCGATCTTTACTTATCATTGCGAAAGAAATCTCATTTAGTCTGATGACTTATATTCCTTTAATTTCGTCCCCGCTATGAATTTTACTATTAAATACGTTTTCATAAATAAAATTATATACCGTTTTGTACATTGTGCACAAAAAAAAATCAAAAAATCGTATAGGCGCTAATATCACAGAATTAAAGCTATTCCGAAATAATAAATAAATAATTAGTTCAACGACTACTATATATATATATATATATATATATATATATATATATATATGTTTTTGTTTATTTCATCTTTTATCCCGCTCAGAAACGATAGCAGCGAGAAATAATTAATGAGATGTTAAAAAAAAAAAACAAAAACAGGAAGAACAGATGGAAAAGGAAAGAACATAGAGAATACCAAGAGGAAAAACATGGTGGTCATTGGTGGTCATAAACAACTGTGTAACTGTATCATTGGGGTGAATATAGAGAAAGAGGAAACCCTGAGAGGAAAAGAAACAGCGCGAGGAAGATGAAAGAATACGATGAAAACGTAGGGCAATAATAGAAACAATAACAAAACGACGAGGAAAAGAAAATTCTTAAGAAGCGGACATTAAGAGAATTAGATTAAATGGAGAAATAGAAGGAACGATTATTCGTAAAGGAAGAGTAAATATATGATCTCAAAATTTGGAGCGCAGAATTTTCTGAAAACTCCTTGGTATATTTTTTTTATAGTGTTTTTGAAGCGGTTCAATTCATAACCTGCATATATATATATATATATATATATATTATTAATTAATTAATTAAGTCACATTTTTTTTTGAAACAATCACGGTTTACGAAACGATTTCTTATTACTTTTTCCGCGTTTTTTATTTTGTTATGTAGTTCGAAGATAAACAAAAATTTGAAATAATTTGTTATTGCTATTAAAGTGATTGTAATCTTTTCTAATCGAGACAATTAATTTTTTAACCGTTATTGCATTTAAAATTGTATCTGCGATTGAATAATGGGGGATATACGATTTTGTGAAACTTTGATATTTCAACCAAGTTCGGTCAGAAATTTTTTTAAAAAAATACAAAATCGACCTCTCGGTTTATTCCGGTTTGTTTTTTCCCGAGTCGTCGTTTCGTTAATATTCCAATTTGTCGTCCAATATAGGTACTTTTCTTAAAATTTGGGAGCACGAAATGTAAACAAAGGTATAAAAACACATTTCACGTTTTTTTAAAAACTATTGCATTTGAAGTGTTCAAAAAATGTATACGCAAGCGCACATCGGCGATGTTGTAACAAAGGAAAGATCTCGCTGATGACTCTCCGTAAGCTTTTTAAAAAAATAATTTCGCAGACTGTAGTTTTTTTGAATTTCCAGCCAAAGAGTTCAGTTACTTTATTCAGTTAAGCCGATTTGTATTGATCTCGTCCAGCAGCTCAGTCACGGCTGTCGTAATTTCCGCTGATCTTCTCTCCTTCACCTACCCTTCCGTGTGACAGCGCAATGAGTATATTCCCTTCTCTTTGTTTCCACATATCCAATCAGCTTTCGACGACGGGACTCCGGGGAACACTCGGAATGAAAATAAAAGCGACCGCTGGTGCTGCCTAGTACCGCACCGGGAGTGTAAGATAATTAAGAGAATTTTGAAACTGGTTTATTTTTACATTCTCTCTCTCTCTCTCTCTCTCTCTCTCTCTCTCTCTCTCTCTCTCTCTCTCTCTGGGCGGCATTAACGAGAAGAATTGTATCTTGATAATGAAGAAGAAGGAAGGTAACGAGACCGTACCGTCAGACTGGGCGAATTATAGGCGATCGCTAGGCGCGCGTGTTTTGACTGGACGTAATTCCTCAAACGTTAATAATACGTTCCGCTATCTGCCGGCATCGGTGCATCGCTGCAGCGAGTGCCACCACCGAGGGACTACTAATTGCAGACAGCTGGAACAGCGCCGAAATAAGACCGACCGAACGGTAGCCAGTCCGCGGTGAAATATGTAATCAAGGAAATGATGGAACATGGCCGAGATGCTATGCGCTGCGCCCGAAGCGATTCCAGATAAATACTGCGTTAGCTGGCCGCCGAACATTTATTAATTAACATCATGTTGTAACGTTTCCTCTATATACCTGTTTCGCCCAGGCCATGTGCTCACCATTGCCGCTGATTACCATCGCGCAATAAATGGACACACCGCCCCCCCACCCTATCTCGCTCGTTCCTTTTCCAATTCTTCAGCTTTTTTTACAATTGACCGATTGACACGCTTCCGAACGCTCCCAATGTGTATGTTGCAAATAAAAGCAATATGATAACCGATGCCGATATCGGCCGCTACCGAAAGCAAAAGTAAACACGAAATCGTGTTATCCGCGCTGCGCCGTATTAGATTACCAAGTCGGAGAGTCTTTCACTTTTAAGATCGGTCCGTGATCATTTTTGGCCACTCCACTACCAGTCTCTCTTCCAGTTGTAGCGCTCTTGGAACTTGGATAGAATGTGTCCTCAACTTGATCTAGTTATTTCGTTCAGCCCACCATGTCTAATAGCCAGCCACCGTTACGTAGTTGGTTAGTTGATTGCGTTTCGTTCGAGTAAAATATCCTATTGCCGCACACTTTCAAAAATTTCACTTACGCCGGCTTATCGCGTCTAGAAGAGAACAAATAAATAAATAAGTTTCGTCCGACTCGATTTTCTCACAGATGCAATTTTTTTTTCTCGCTTAACTTGATTATGTTCGCGCCTCTATACACTGCTAAATTTGTTAGTGATACACCTTAAAACTTTTTCCGAACGAAGAAATAAATGGATAGGACATCTGTTACGGCACAGCGAGCTGATAACAAACGATGCTAGAAGGGAAAATGTTAGGAACTCGTGCAAACGGGAAGACCGAGAAGGAGATTCATACATCAAGTTATAGAGGATATGGGAACAAATAATTACCAGCAACTGAAGCGGCTAAGTAGAAGAAGAACAGAATGGAGAAGCATCACGCGGATCTAAACTCTGAACTTTTAACCGTTTCGCTTCTATTAGTAAACCAATCGAAAGAGTGATACTACAAATAATAATAATAATAATAATACCATAATGTGATATTACGATTGTTTTTAAATAAATGTCTCGGGGTACACACTAAATTCAGATGGAAATAATAATTAGAAAACGCATTTTAATTTTGTGATTTCCGTGTCAACTCTAATAAATAATGTCGCATATGAATTATCCTAATAGAGTCTTACAATATACATGTATATCACTATGAAATATATTATATTCTTATCGAATAATTATTATTTACTTTTTAGCGCATTTTTATTCGATTTTTATTAGCGATTTTTTTTTAGGCGCATTGTTATTAAATTTTGTTTTTTATAGTCAACCTAGTCGAATGTCACAGTGTTTTTTAAAAAAACACTTTTTTTCTTATTTTCATGCTTGATTAATGGTGATTAAAAAATATAAAAAATCATTAAAATAGGTCCAAATTGGTAGAAGTTATACGCGAACTCAAAAAAAAACCTAGTCCACGAACGTGTAATCTCCTTCTTTTTTCAGGTCGTACGTAATGAAGAAACCTTCTACGATGGTGTATATTAATCATTTAGATTATTCCGGGGGGGGGGCTGTTAGTGAAATAAAAAATTACAATCGAAATAAATATCGATTACAATTTAATTGTTTTCTTGCGAGACATTAAATTTCCACATCGCTTTTTAGTTAGATTATAAGCGAACATTTTTTATTTTATTTTTTAGCCTTTTTTTTTTTTTATTATTATTATTATGATAAAACTTACTAACGTTGGTCGGCGAAATTTATTTACATTTTACGCGGTTAATGGTTGTTTCATTTAAACCGCAGAAACCGAACGTAATAATAGTTATTACGGCGTAACGAAATTCGGTCTTTCTTTCCGCTATGCTCCTATTCATCGAAGCAGACTATGTAATAATTTCCCTATTACTTTTAAACGATCATTTGGCGATATGAAATGTAAAAATGACGGAAAACCCGACACACAATTTTTCATTTACGATTACCGATTTTTTCCTCGTCTCGATGGATTTATTCTTCAAAGTACACCGCCGACAATATTTGTGGGCAAAAAAAAAAAAAAAATATTGCCAAAAGCCTTAAAAGCCTTCTTTTTTTCCCCCCAATTCAATTTTTAGCCGGATTCGTCGTCGACGGAGAATAAATAAAATAATACGTAGTAACCGGCGAATATTTGCTTTTCTGAACCTGGCGATAAAAATTTTTTAAGCACTTTCGAATTTTAGAACAAAATATTTCTACGATGCCGTGTCGAATAACAACTTTATTCGTATTTCTTTTCCTATTTGGACATACGTGAAATTTTATAACCCCGGCTAATTAGTTTTTCCAGTGAACTGACAAACAGTAGTGTGTGATTTCCACCGAAGACAAAAAAAAAAAAAAAAAAAAACTAATTACAAAAATCCGTCTGTTTTAAAATTAGTAATATCGCAAAACTCAAAATACTCCAACAAGTAGACCCTACGGCCTTGGAGAAACGAATTCTTCAATGATTTTTGGTGCACTGATAGTATACCGTGTGTGGGGGGGGGGGGGGGGTATATTATGTGAAAAATATTGACGCGCAATATTGAAATATAATCGAGAAAAACGAATTGAAAATTTCTCCGCACTTTATGTAATATAAGTTATAGAACAAATTTCGCTTGAAATTGCTATGGCTTAAATTTTGTGGCTCGTACATAAGTGAGTTCAAATTTAACTGAACACGTTTATTCTTTTTTCTTCCCCCCCCCCCCATTTAAATATTTATAATTAATTAATTTACTAGAAAAATATTTATTTACTCATTCATTTAATCTTTATTACTTATTGTTTTCTTCGATGCTTTTTTATGATTTATTTCATTAATTTAATTTCTACTATTCCGATAGAAATTAAACTTGAATGAATACCGCTGATGATACATAGTGATGGTATCAGAAAGCCGTCTTCGGACTACGAGAAATGCTTACGTGGGTTCATGAGGTTAGCCTAAGCTACGGGCTGGAAATAAACGCGTCCAAAAAAAAATGGATGGTGGTGGACAATAATACGTCCTGCAGGCAATATACATATCGGCTCGGAAGAAATTGAAAGGGTGTCAAGATTTCAGTATCTGGACACCTGATTCTGTGAAGAAACCGACCAAAACATTGAGATTAGAACCAGAATAGAGAACTACTGATCGCCAAGCTTCGGTCGGACACGGCGTAAGCAAGAAGAAGAAGAATACAAAAAAAAAGCATTAAAAAAAAATCGAAAGTAATAAAAAAATAAACGAATGAGTAAATAAATAAACGAATGAGTAAATAAATAAATTATAAGAATTTATTTATAAATAAAAAGAAAGTGTTCGCAGCTAGATCACTATCGTAAATAATATTTAAATTACAAAATTTAAATATTATATTCAAATAGTAATAACTTTATATATTAAGTGAGATCACGGGAGTTATGAAGCTTTGTCTTCGAAACGCGTCGGCAGGATATTTGATCAAAAATTAAATAATTGTTTTCAAAAATTGGTCTTTAAAATAACTGTACAACATAAAAGAAACAATGAGTGAAATAAACAGATATAGTAACTTATTATAAGCTATTTATAAAGTATGAAGAAATTTTAAATTCGTTTTTCTCGATTATATTTCATTACCTTAATATTTTACACATAGCGTATCTACCGCCAAAAATCAACGAGGAATTCGTTTCCCCGAGGATGTACGGTCTCCTTGTAAAATAAAAAACGAAAAAAGAGAAAAAAAACGCTATCCATCTTCGGAACTTATTAATAGGGAGTAAAGTTTGCTGCTCGAATAGCTCATCTGGCAAAGAAAGCTATAAAGTCATCGAACCTTTTATATATTTTTTTCTTTGCAGTATTCATTTGAATTTCAAAATTTCTGGGCGTTTTTTATCAATTTTTTCTTTAATTCGAATGTTTTTTAGACAAAAATGTAGATTTTTCTTTACAGTTTTTTACGACAAACATTTTACTTCAAATTGCCGGCAGGTAAATGCGAACTGTCTTATAGCTTATAAAGAGATCTTTATCGTTCGTTAAAAAAAAAAAAAAAGTTATCTTTCTCGTATTTCTTAAAATCGTGTTTTATACGCATTAGTTGTAATTAAGAATAAGTTGCGTGTTCAATCAACTGCAGACGAATTTGATACGATCGCGCAGTCTCCTACGTTTGGTTGAGCTCAAAAAATGTCCTAACCAGAGGCGGCCGTATAGTATTATGAAATTCTGAGACTAGCGCGATTGTGAAAAAGGACTGTTTTCTTTGTGAATATGGCGCAGATAGTTTCATGTTTCGCAACAGACAGCGACACTAAAGTCCGATCACGAAGTCGATATTTACAACCTCAAAGTACGCGCCTTCCTTCGGATATTTGGTCATTTCTCTGCGTCGGTTCTTACTTATTTTCCGCTTTGTCCACCCTTTCTCCAGCAACAGAATTAAATTTGCCGCGGGGAGTCACTCATTAATCGTTTACTCGTATCTCTCGAATCCGACGCAATTATTATCTCGCCAACGACGCTCTGACTGTCATTATGCATCAGAGTTCAGTGAGGTATATTGCTTGGACTTTTCATATATATCTCTATACACTACTGATTATGATCGAGAACACGAACGTTTTATTATTATTATTATTATTATTATTATCATTATCATTATCATTATTGCTGTTAGAAATTCTTTTTGTCATTATTTGTTGTTGTTATTACTATTATTATTATTATTTTTATTATTGTTATTGTTATTATTATCATTATTATTTATTATTTTTATTATTATCAATCATTACTTATTGCATACATGTGGAACAAAAGTGTAACTGAATGACGTAACGTAAAGAACGTTTTTTCTGAATGTCAGAGCTACTCGTATTTACGCTGTATCACGAATTACAAAAAGCAGTTAACTTTAGCTGATCCCGAGGAGAGTGGAGCAAATCGTTAAGGAGCATCACATTAAAAATAAATAGGAGTAATGAATTATATAATCGCTCGGAATGACCCGTAGCAGACTTTGTAAATTGTAGGTGGTATTTCGTTTAGGCAGAACCAGGTTCGAACCCGCTATGGCACTTTGAAAATATAGATAAATTCCTCTCGCTCTAGATTAATGTCTCTAGTTGACGAGACTAAAAAATAATAATGCGGTTAAAAAATTGCAGCGGTGAGTATGGCACAAAGTTATACACTTGCATCTACACCGCAAACGTATTTCGATCCGTTCGAAAATGTTAAAATTCCGATTAATATTTTAATAAAATTATATAAATTAAAATTAAAACAATCCGGAATTATAAGACTCTTCTACGGTATTATAGGTTTCACGTTCGAGAGGCAGCTCAAAAAATTAACTCCCAATCGTTTTGAGTTTTGTTTTTTTTTTTTTTTGTTATTGTCAACTACGGACATTAAACCAGCGTGAGTGAAATTTTCGGAAGTTACAACGTACGGCAGCGAAATTCGAACCCGGTCCTAAACGAAACACAATTGACTAATCAACTGCGCCACCGTAGCTAGCTAATTCGCAATTGTAATTCTAATGGGAGACCGAGATGCAAGGAATTTATTAATGTCCTTAAATAAATTTTAAAAAATCAAACCGGAAAACTTAAAAAAAAAAAAAAAAGAATAAGATAAAAAAGTAACCGTTTTAAAGAGTTTTTCTTTCTTTTTTATTTACAAAAACTAAGGTAAACAGGTAATTGGCCAATAGGGTTTTTGTGATTTTTTACGCGCCACTTCCTGCGAGTTCTTTTTATATAATATCGCGCGTTTATCGGGGTGAACTATTTCAGCGGTTTGAAATTTTCAAATTCTACAACTATCGTAACTTCTCGAAGGACATATTCGATCGCGTATTTTACACGTCAGTCTACCGTCACTAATAAATTCCACAGAATATGATATTAGTATTGCTCTCAATTAAGCATCTTTAGATGGTTTTTCGAAAGACCTTTCTGAGGATCATTTTAAAAAATTCATTAAACGTATTAAGGGAACTATCCTAAAAGCTGCGATGTTAATGGCGAATTTTACGGAGACTATTTTTGTCGTCGTCGAGCAAAAAGTAGTATAGTCCCCGCCGATTAGTAGTCTAGGATTAAACTATTAATAATGGAAAATTACCAATTTATTCAATATTGAAGATTAATAAACAGCGTAATAATGTTTCGGTTAAATCGGAATTCGGATTATAAAGCGATATTAAGAATTAATAAACTACCGGTAGATTAGAAATGTTTTCATTGTTCTAATTTCACTTCTGATTTCGTTGCAAAGTATTAACCATTCCCGTTTTTATTCTTAGTTAGATGATTTCGAGTAGTGTTAAAAATTTTAGCTGACACGAAAAAGTTCCCAAAGTTTTCTTAAGAAGAAGCGGTCTTTTTTTTTCTTTTTTTAAAATTCAGACGACGAGCTTAATCAAGAATAATTATTTTAATTGTACATTCATCTTAAAAAAAATCCCGCGTTTGTTTAAACTTTTGAAAAGTTTCGCTTTCGTCGCTCATTAATTACTTCCGAACATAGCAATTCGTACTAAGAGTACTGTTTACTTTTTTGTCGCGATGACTTGCAGTTTTACTTCCGTTCTCTTTGGAGACACTTCTTGTTTTCCTGTTGTTGCCGCAACGGTTTCGTAGAATACCGATTGAGCGCGGATATAAATTAAAACGAAATAATGCTTGATACGGTTAATTGTAATCTTTATTCAGTCTTATTTTTCTCTCTTTTTCTCTCTCTTTCGTCTCCATCTTCGTCCTCTTTCTAATGCTTCGAGAATTATTTTTGAAGACAGGTAAACCTTTTAACTCTATATCTGTAGATTATTTCTCAATTTACCGGAATTATATGCCATAATTGACGTACTATTCAGTCAAAAAATCTCGATCCATAATCGTAGCACAGTTTCATTACGATTTAGGTTTCCTTCAGATATTTAAATGATTTTGATCTTTATTTCTTTCACGTTTTCTCGTATTAAAGGTATACACGTTCCCCTGAAAAGACATTTCTAGGGCATATTTCATTTAATATTCATTCTTCAGATGTTCGTTTATAATTTCTAGGCACGCTAGAAATATTCAGAAAACTTTTTGTTCCCTAGATCGGGTTATCGTTGGGATATTTACTGTTTACGATGACAACGTTCAAACATTTCTATGTTACCTTTGGTGTTGAACTAGTATACCGAAAGAAAAAAAAAAGGGAAAAAAATGGAAATTGACTTGCCTCCAAAATTCTGCAGTAGAGTAAAGAAAAATCTTGGGAGGCAACCTCGATAAGGCTGCGTAAAATATCGATTCGAAAAAAATTCTTCCAGCATCCCGAACACACGAATCTTACGTTACACTGGGAAGATTTAGTAACCCTTCAAATTCACCGTTTGAAACGGTCTTGATTAATACTTAGCTGTATTTCACAGTGGTACGCGATGGAGATCGCACTAATATATTTTAACAGTTGACAGAATGTTCTACTTTCACGATGCTGTTTTTCAACCGGTTAAAATAAAAAAAAAAAAAAAAATATATACCTGCATATACGTGAAACTCGATCTTCCAACTTCGCCAAAGAGATCCCCCTGAACCCTTCTCTAATACTTTCAAATAAATAAGTCTTGATAAAAAAAAAAAAAAAATTTGCTATCTTAGAAATGCATTTAAAAAATGTTCAGAGACGATTTGTAAACCCAACAATTCCATTTACATAATTTCTAAATAACACAAATAGTAGAATTTCTTCTTTTTTTGTTTTTTTACCTTACCGTGCATAGTTTATTACGGCATACAGCAATTACTAAAGTTTAAATGACTGGAGCGATCTGATTTTTGTTTTAATATATGCCAAAGTTTGGGCGATCGTTGCAGGAGCATTAGCGAGGATCTTTTGTAAAGGAAATTTTAGATTAAATGACCAGCGGGATATTGTAAATTTAGTATAGATGAAAAGAATATGATGAACTCAACGGGAACAGAAAAGGCAGGTTGTAGTAGACGAAGTCCTGTTGAACATGTAGTCGTGAGACAAAGAAATGTGCCCAATTCTTAAGCGATTAGTTATTATAAAGTCGCGCCGGGACATATCCTCTGGTGGCCACCAAGGCTCAGTTGATGGTTTTATTAATTTCCTCTTAACCCCATCATTGTAGGAAAGACATAGTCTAGAACGTGCACCTTTGTGTAACTTCAGAAATGCACACCCAGCTTTCGAGATTAAAATACGTTCCGCGACATAAGAGTTCAAAATTACAGATCTAACCGAACGTTTTATTCTGAACATCCATTTCATACACTCTTTACTCTTCTAAATCCCATTTCTTCATCCGTGCAGTTGACTCTTATTCAATATTGTCAATATCTAATCGGAGCAAAGATTAACTGACTCTATCCTTCATCCAGATTGAAAATTAAACGAAAAAAATACAATACATATTTCCCTTGTAATACCTTTCACTTTGTTCCCATACAAAGTGTTGTACAAATAGTCCTATTTATTATTGTTTTTTTTTTTTTTACTTTTTCTCTAATATATTATTAAAACATTCCATTCATCCGATCAAATTATAAGTATAGTCACGATATCCACAAACTTTTGCTCATCTCCAACCTGAACCATCATTTAATGTTGATCTTTAAATTTCGATGAAGTCTCTTTATTTGCTACAAAATACCGCTGCTTTCCGTTGAAATTCTCAAAATTTCAAATCATGGTCACACACGCGTCCTCTAAGGAGGCATACAGCCGACTTTGCAGAATTTTTGACGGCTGCCTTTGGGTCAGTTGCAAGTGTTACCCTTCCCTCAAAATCAGCTTAAAATCGCATTTCGATAGGGAAAATTATAAAAATCCAATCGAAAGAAGTGTAATTTCTTCTTTTCTATTTTTGGTTTTCTATCGATATCATTACGAGGTAGTTTTGTAGACTGTCATCATTTTGCGACTATTTATTTAATAATATACGACGGAAGACTAGACCGAATATCTCGAAGCATCCGTTTCCGAACGAACTGTTATTTCAGAATTAACGAAATGTCCCTGATGACGAAAATTCAGTCTTTTTTACATTTGTTAAAGCAGAATTATTATCGAGTTACAAATTTGTCTTCCATAATTTGACAATGGTAACGACAAACATCTCAGTGGCAATGTCACCTTTGTAAATAGAACGTTTAAATTTTGTTTTCTATGAAGGTTGCAAACAATGAAATTGTCCACGTATTGTATTAAGTTAAAAACTGTCATTTAATGAACAAAAATCATCCGTTAAATAAAGCACCGGAAAGAAAGAGAAAGCTAGACTAGGAGGTAAATAAACTCATAAAGATAAATAGCAAAAAAAAAAAACAACATACATATATATATATTATGTATGTATATATGTATACAAAATAAATTACAAATAAAAGCGGAAAGAGTATATGGACGTATTAAACCAAGTAACGTACCGAGGGTAACAATAAATAAATGTCAGATCTCAATAAACCTCAATGAAAAAGAAGCAAATCATCTCTGCGAGCCATACTACCATGAAAAGTTTTCATCTGAAATATCAATGTTTATTTGATTTGTAATAAATTCGTGAAAAGTTCAAAAGTTGTAATTTAAAAAAAAGTCGTAAATCGAAAATTTGGTTGTCGCCCAAAACAAATACCTAAAAAAAATCTGACCTATGTTAACAGAAAAAAAACGAAAAAAAACCGGAAAAAAACAGAAAAAACCACCATTCTTATTCGATAAAAAATAAAAAACACAGTCAAACTTTGTACTTGCAAAAAAGAAGTTATGTATTGGTCACTTATACTTTTTAGTTGATTATTTTTATATCTGGTTCATTAGACCGATTTTAATGATTTTTTATTTAATCGAAAGTATACCGGTTGATCCCGAAAATAAGTAAATCGATACGTATCGATGAATACAATTCGGTATTTATCGGATAATGTGAAAAACCGGTCCCCTTTAGAGACAATGTTAACATCATTAAACACCATCGACTAAAAACATTACCAGTGTTACTGTAGATTGAAAATAAAATGAATTTTTAATATAGCCGGATAAAAATTAGCTAGAAAATTTCAAAAGAGTCAACGCTATTTCTGTAGCAGCTAAAGAGTTGAATTTTTCTTTAATCTACGTTTTTTTTTTTTTTTTTTTTTTTTTGTCATTAGAATATAGGAAAAAACGAATCCACAAAATTTTGGAAATGAAGGGAAAAAATCTGAAATAAAAGGAGACGCTTTTTATTTTCTTTTTTTGAATATGTTTGTATATTAGCCCAATAAAGTTCTTATTTTTAATTATTCAAAGATGTAGGGAGTAAAAATAATTTGGAGGCAGGAATAACAAAAGCAGAAGGAAATGAGAGAATTAAAGAAACACTCTTACGGGGAGTAGGGATAATACCAAGTTACGGTAGAGTAGAAGGACAGCGATTCAGCAGAACATTCGGATAAAACACGATGTCAGGATAAAAATTAAAAGTAATTTGAAAGGGGCGAAAAGGACAAACTGGAGTAGTCGCAGACATAAACCGAGAAAATGATGCAGGAAGGAGACTATGATTAAAGCGAAGGCGACACAAATAGCCGAGATTATGAAGCGTTTAAGAGAGGACAAGTATCTGGAAAATCATGGACGAGGAAAAAGAGATGGCTGAAGAGAGAGATAAAAGGAGGCGAGATTAGAAAATGAAAAAGAATAAGAGTTGAACCGTAGTTTAGAGTGAGTCATTTAAGGGAAGAAGAACAATATTATGAACTAAAAATGTGCCCGAAAAAACTGCCACTAGGAACGGAAGAACGGGCTACATCCATTAATTTATTACGCTCAGTGCTTAAATGATACCAGGAATGCGCAGAAGATCGATCTCGAACGGGTGAAGAAGAAAATGGATGAGGGAGCGTACGAGAAGCAATCTTAACCCGAGTAGTGATCTAAAATAGGATGAATACGTAAAAAAAGCTTCCTTATTTATTATTTACAAGTTCATTACTGACGACGAAACTATTACGTCTTATTACTAAGCCTAACTTTAGACCATGCGGATTTTCGTTTTTTTTTTTTGACCCAATGATGGGTGAAGCAGCGGTGAAATTCTACCCGAACGAACAATCTAACCAACTAAAGGTAGCAGCCTGCTGGCTTAACTTCGATGATATCTTTTACCGGGGTCAATCTCGTGTAAATTATTCTCAAGTACTGATTGAGCATGAAATAAATGTTGAGCACTTTCCTTACTCTATGTAGTCGGACGAACATTAGACAAAAAGTTTTCATCGAATTAAGAACCATCAAAATTCCGTAATTTTAAAATTAAAAGAACGATGAACGACTTAATTCGCGTTTCTTATAGATGTAGGTCTGAATCAAAATAACGAATAACCCCGCATAGCGCGATTTACCAAATCGTTATTGATGGAAATATTATACTCGTTAGCGTTACGGAAAACAGATTTTCGGTTGATCCATCTCCGTGTGTTATCGCGCAAAAATATTTACACTAATGATGAAGAAATAAACCCGTTAAAAAAAAAAAAATATACCGACTTCAATACTTAAAAAATTTAACAAAGAAAAATCGAAAATAATTACACGATAGAGGATAGTTGAAGATGTACGTAAAATTAATACTTCGATTAGAGTCTCGGTGGTATTTCCAAAAAAGAACAAAAAAAAAAAAATGAAATGTTTTCGGTGTTTTAGAAAACGAATGATATTACTTAAAGCGCGGGTTTTACGTAGTTGAAATTTGAATTTGGTGCACCAAGACTCTAATTAAGGTATTAATGTTTTATTTTTAAGGATCCTTTGTTTAAATTACTTTTTTACCTTTCGGTGAATTTTTGTTAAAATAGTATTGAAGTCGATATTTTTCCTTTTTCAAAAAACAATTGCATCGACATATCTACTACACCAAGTTTATACGACGTCGTCAAACGTGGCATCTCACTTGAGAAACTATCAACCGAATAAGTAAGGCACGGTCGATGCTTTAAAATAATATCGAGGAGTTTTCCCTGAAATTTATAAAACAGAAATTAAACAATTCATCCGATAAGCTACATTAAAAGAAACATAGACAAAATTATCTCGCGAATCATGAGCATGAATGAGATGATCGCTATAAAATATAAGTATTTTTCTATCTCTCTCTCGTTAAAAATGAAGACGGAAACATCGCTAAGCGATATTTTCGCATAATTTCTTATATAATAAACATTTTCGAAGATTGAAGACTGCAGGGAAATCAGAGGAAATTTTTTTTTTTTTTTTTTTTTTTTTTTTTTTTTAATTTTTTTAATATTTACTATGGGTTCGTCAGCGAGGACATTAGCCCAAGAAATGGGAATAGAGAAAAAATCAGATTTTTATGAGGCGTGAAACATTCAACAAGAATGTATCAAGCGCCTGGATGACAGAAGGAGAAGGAAGGGAAAGAATAAATGCAGCACAATAGGGAGTAGGAACATTGTTTGATAAGAGAGAGGAGTAAAAGGAAGATTGTTCAGATGAAAGTGATGAACATTCGAACATTATGTGATCAGGATCACATACATGTTGACTGTTAAGAGGATGTAATGGACAATACGGAGATGCCGCGAGAGAGAATCGGAAAAGCGACGAGGGAAGCCAGCTGTGCCCAAAGCGGAGGCGGCATATTGCCGAGATGCTGGAGCGACGCATAAAAGGGAAGTCAAGAAACCAGGAACAGAAAGGAAGAGAAGGCTGGATGGACAAGTAAAAGGAATCCGGGTTTGAGAATGAGGAGTAGTAGGAGTTAAACCATAATTGGTTGTGCGCTGCAGAGGACAGAAGATTAATATTGACGGATGGAAAAGTAGTAAGGAACCTGCCGGAAGAAGAAGCTCGCCGAGCTAATAAGTCAACTGACTCATTTCCTTCTATTCCAGAATGGCTAGGGATCCAAAGGAAATTAACCTCGATTGCACAAAAAAGAAAGAGGTCATGGATCAAGGAACGTATAAAAAGGATTACATAATCAGTAGAGTGGGGAGGCAGAGGAGATGCAACAGCCTGTAGCACGCTTTGAGAGTCTGATAGAATAAGGAAATTACAAGAGACCTTCGAAGATCTGATGAAGAAAAGTGCATGGAGGATAGCAATAGACTCGGCACAGAAAGTCGAACAGAAGGAAGGAAGTTTAAAGGACTCAGAGTGATTTAATGAAGGACAAAGAAAGGCTGCACCAACTCCACTTGGGCTCTTGGAACCGTCCGTGTAGATTGTAACGTGGTTAGAATAGTGGGAGTTTAAGGTATGTAAAAATTCCGATCTAACGGCGTGATGCAGAACGGCTGTAGGGGGAGCAGAAGAGTAAAAGCAATTAATTGGATGAAGAAAGGAGGAAAAGTTAAAAGAAAAATATGGGAGCTTATCGCAAGTGTGAATGTATGGTAAAAATTGAAGGAGTCGAGTAGAAATAAGAGACAGAATTGGTGTTTTATTGGCACTAAATCGCCAATCCTGTAGAATGAGGGAATAAGAAGGAATAAGTGAGGAAGAGGAGATAGGAAGACGTTTAATAAGGAAGCGGTAGCCCAAATAGGAACGCCGAATAAAGAGTGGAGGAATGTGGGTTTCCGCTTGAATAGCAGGGATAGGAGAAGATTTCTGAGCTCCAAGACAGAGGCGGAGGCAAGTATTTTGGACGCGATCGAGCTTGGAGAGCAAAGACCTGGAAGAGTTACCATAAATAAAACAGCAATAATCTAGAATAGAACGGATACAGGATTTGTAGAACATGAGCAAAATGCACGGATCACCTCCCCAGTTCGTATGTGAAAGGGACTTAATAAGGTTGAGCCTTTTTAGTGATGACACGTATATATAGTTAATATGCTTGTGGAACGAAAGACGGCTATCCAAAAATACTCCTAAGTAACGGAAATGGTTAGCCAGGGGGATCGGATTACTATTTAAGGAAAGACTAACTAAGTAGGGGTCAAAAGGACGAAGAGTAAAGACAACAGCAGAGGATTTCGTTGGAGAGATAGACAGATGAATATTAGATAAAGCGCTTTCCAAAATCGTTAAGTAATGTTGCAGCTGGGAATTAGCGGTGGAGATACTACGATGGGTGGAGTAAATGAGGATGTCGTCAGCAAAAAAAAGGGAAGAGGAGATTGTTGACAGAGAAGCAGTTTTTATAAGGTAAATGTTAAAAAGGGTTGGACTTAGACAAGAGCCCTGCGGTAGTCCACGAAAGACCAGTCTAGAAATAGGTTCGAGCGGAGAAGAGAGAAAGATAGTCCTAGATTGGAAAAGGCTAATGACAAGAGCAGAGAAGAAGGGTGGAATATTCAAGGAGAGCATGGAATCGAATAGGGTGGGAAGGTGGACATTATCGAAGGCAGCAGAGACATCGACGAAGGAAGCAATGAGGAATTTTTTGTTGATAAAAGATAAATACACATCTGACAAGAAAGTACTGATACAATCGGGAGGGCCGCGTCCAGGGCGAAATCCAAACATATTATTTGGCAATACTTTATTGTGCTCAAGCCACCAAATTAGCCGTCTATTAATTATACTTTCAAACAGCTTTCTGGCACAGGGAGCAAGTGAGATTGGTCGAAGAGAGGAGGAGTTAGGTTTTGGGATCGGGACAACAATGAAAATATTCCAAACAGATGGAGTAGAACCAGACGAGAGAAATGAATTGAATAAATTTAAGAGGAAACGAAGAGCGGAATCAGAGAGACTTTTTAGTACGAGAAAGGGAATTCCGTCTTTACCAGGAGAAGAATTAGAAGAATTACGTAAGGCAGCTTCCAATTCAGTGTAGGTAAAAGAAGTGAGTAGGAAATGAGAGGAGGTGAGGGGAACCGGGATGCGACAGGATTCTTGGAAGCTAGGAACGTAACAAGGAGCTAAGGAATTCATAAATGGAATTAATTTGTCCGGAGACAGGATATGATTTGAAAGATGTTGAGCTGAAGAAGATTAGAAAGTCTTCGCCATTTTCCAAATGTGAGTGAGAGGAGTGGAACGGGAGAAAGCGGAGCAGAAATTTCTCCACGAGTTCTTTTTTGCCGTTTTAAGAGTATGCCTAGCTTTGGCATTGGCACTTTTGTGAGCGAGAAAATTGGAGAGATTAGGACAGGAACGGAATGTTCTAAAGGTGGATAAACTTCGATCAAAGGCAACTTTGCACTCTTGGTTCCACCACACAGAGGAAACAAATTTGGACCTTTTATGTGTAGGAAGCTGAGCAGGAGGAGAAGAAAGAGTTAAGGCGTTGGAAATAGATTCCATAAAAAGGTCGTATTGAGAAGATGGATTTAAATGCGAAGGAATTAGAGACAGTGAAGAGTCAACGTAGGAACGAAAGATGGGCCAGTCTATCTTAGAGAGAACCCATCTACGAGATTGAGTAGGATTATTCAGAGTAGAATGAGAAAACTGATTTAAGGAAATGATGATGGGAACATGGTCGCTTCCAAAAGTTCCATCCAGAGTGTTCCATGAGCAGCTAAAACCAAGATTGGGAGATGTAAAAGATAGATCAATGGAACTAGGAGCTAGAGGGTTGCTGACACAGGTGGATGTACCGTCATTAAGGAGAAATAGATCATTTTGAAGAATGACATTTTCTAGGATTGCACCATTATTATTATAGTTAGTGCAACCCCAGAAAGGTGAGTGAGCATTCCAGTCTCCGCCTATAATAAAGGGAGTCGAAAGAGAGTTAATGAAAGTAGGAAACGGAAAATCGCGTAAATCAAAATTAGGAGGGAAATAAGCGGAGATGATGTTAAGTGGGTTACCAGAATCATTAGGAATTGAAACGTGAACCAGATTGGGGAAAGGAGGGTTGGGAGGAAAGGACGGTTGGAAGTTGTTATAAGTAAGAAATACGATGTCATTTCTAATTAGGATAGCTGCGCCTCCATAACCGTCCACGCGGTTAGAACTAATAAGGGAGAATCCCTTGAAATGAAGGTCAGATGAGCTTTTTAGCCATGTTTCAGAAAGCAAAGCAATATTAATATTATGTTGATCTAACAGCCTCTCAAGAGAGGGTTTGTTAGCCCTAAGGCTTCGGCAGTTCCACTGAAGGATTTTAAGTTTCGGAAACATTGTAGAGAACCAAGTTATTGGCCATCAACTTAGGGAATAAAATGGAAGATTGAAGAGAGGAGAGTAAGAAGAGAAGAAAAAACTTAGAAGGCTGAAGCAGTAGTAGAGGAAGATTGGGACAATAGGAAATGAGAAAAGGGAGAAGGTGTTCGCCACAGAATAACGCAACTGGGGAAAGATTTATGGGAAGTGTAGGCAAAGGTGAAAAGATCCACCGCTCGAGTAAATTATAATGAGGCCGGTGTCGCAGAAGAATATTACAATAGACATGCCAGTAGGCATAATATAACAGCACCCATCGCTCAAAGCAATCATTGCATCTGGGACCTTGTATGCTATCAACCAACTTAATTAAAAGAGGCAAGCAACACCAAAGGAACGCTGTGTAAAATTTTAGAAAAGGAACAAGAAGCTTCCATCGCTCAAATAAATCCTTGCGAATGGGTCCTGGTATGCTATCAACCAACCTAGTTAAAGGAGGCAAGCAACACCCAAGGAACGCTAAAAGAAAATTATAAAAGGAAATAAAAATAGAAAGCTCCCATCGCTCAAATAAATCCTTGCAAATGGGTCCTGGTATGCTATCAACCAACCTAGTTAAAGGAGGCAAGCAACACCCAAGGAACGCTAAGAGAAAATTACAAAAGGAAATAAAAATAGAAAGCTCCCATCGCTCAAATAAATCCTTGCAAATGGGTCCTGGTATGCTATCAACCAACCTAGTTAAAGGAGGCAAGCAACACCGAAGGAACGCTAGAAAAAAGTTGACAAGAAAGACGTAGGGTAAAAAATATAACTTATTATGTGTGAACAGCCGAGAAAGCGGCAAGCGATGAGGCGCACTATGAAAAATTGCGTTGAGACTGAGGTGAATGAAGAAATCAATAGCATCATTTAAGAGGATAAAAATAGAAACAGAAAGACAAAAGGAGGAGCAAACCGTATAATGAACTGGAAGAAGTGGAAGTACTTCTGCTTCAATATCTATGATTGTAAAATCTGACATAAAGCCTCTAATTTATCTTCTAAATTGGGAATGTCCAGTCTGCCAAGGGCGGTTCGTAGTGTAGCAGCTATAGGGTTGAAAGGAGGAGGAGGGGCGGAGTCACTGAAGGAAACATTATTGGCTGCTGGAGCCTTTACATTGTTGACGAGAACAGAGGGAGATACTGTAGGGGGATTGGAGACCTTCGGAGCACTATAACGATAACCTTTAGTGCCAGCATTGAGCGTTAAACTTGAATAATATTTGTTCAAGGGATTAGGAGACGCAGAGTTGGAAAAGTGCCTTTGCGTAGGAAGCCTGATATAGGAGGAAGACGAACTGCTGGAGCCTTTCTGACGTTTCCTCTTAGGGATGGCAGGAGAGGAATTCGCCAAAGCGGGGAAGTTTGAAGAATTTGAAATTTCGGCAAAAGAAAAGGCTGGAGACACTAACTTGGCTTGGCAGATATTTTTTGCCTCGGAATATGAGACATTTTGCAAGCTAATTATTTTTTGAATTTTGACTTGTTCTTTAAAGACTTGACAGTTGGGGTCCAAAGCGGAATGATTCTCTCCACAGTGGACGCAAAGATAGGAAGAAGGCCCACTTTGTTGCGTAACGGTGCATTCCGAAGATGAATGACCACCCGCACACAAAGAACAAATGGTTTTGCTACGACAAGAAGCGCTGAAGTGCCCAAAGCGAAGGCAATTGCGGCACAATTTGGGTTTACGGATCAAAGGCTCAACCTTAACACGATAAGAATCATAGAAGCAGATGTGGGAAGGAAGGAAGGAGCCCTGAAACTTAACTTCTATTACGGGAATAGGAGTAAAGGAATTATCTTTATCGAGGGACCTTTTCTGCAACCTACGAATACTAGAGATGGGTACCTCCGATGAACAATTGGACAATAGTTCGTCAACAGAAATATTGGACGGAACGTCACGGACTACACCAAGTCGAAATAGCAGAGATTGCGGGATGAATGATCGAATTTTTAATTCTTTGTGTAATTCTTCCGAAAGGATGAAATTGTTGGCTTCGATAACAGACGTGAAAATTAATTTTACCAAGTTTTTTCCTGACCTAGAAATGGAGGAGAGACCATTAATTTTTCTACAAAACATTCTGGCCAAAGACATGGGGTGGAGATAGGCAATATTCTTGTCTTCCAGGCTCTCAACAAGAACAACGATCTGGCCTTCGTAGTTGTTTGGAAATACGTTTAAAGAGGAGGTAGCCTTCATTTGATTATCGGTATTAGTAGGGTTAGACGGAATGTTATGTACAGATGAAGTGTCCATGACTGTTTGTTCAACAGTCGGGGACACTGTCTGCGAGTTATTATTAAGAGAAGCAGTGGAAACAGATTTAGAAGAAGACGGTGAAGAATGATTAACAGATGATTTAATTTTATTCGATGATTTTGTTACATCGGAAGCAGTTTTGGTAGTAGAGCGGGAATTAGTCGGGGGAGGCTTACCTCCCCCGTCGGACGCGTCTGGCATTGAATTCAACAACTGAGAGGAAAGTTAACGATTAGCGATATCAGCGATGAAGCTAATACTACTACTAATAATAAAAGTAAAAACTGATAAGAATAATAATACGAATCCGCTTTATCGATAAAATAAAATAGACGAAATTATATACAATAGAGGTAAAATGAACGATCTCACCGATAAAATCAGCAAATATACGAACGCAGCACAGATAAACCACTTTCAATAAAATAACTTGACAGTGAAATTTAAGTTCTACTCGAAATCGTAGCACTGGGTCTTCCTGCTCCTTATTACAATTCTTGCTTTATCCTTGTCCTTCCCATCTCCAGCTATAATAATACCAACCTAAGCTCTATAATCGTGTCTCGATTTAACACCACTTATTTTAACTTTTGCAGTTGTTAAATCGGAAGCCTCTGGCGCGCCCGTAAAATATAAAATAATATTATTATTTTATAATAAATAAATAAAGAAAGAAAGCAAAAGTTCTATGCATTCTACCATGTTGCAGTTTAAAAATAATTTCCTTGATGAAGATGTTTTCTCTGTTTACTTAAACATACTCGATAACAATTCTGATCGTTCGTGTCCATTCGATTTTGTTTTTTTTGTTTTTGGTCGAGTGAAATTGTAATCATCACAAAAAAACATTTTCCGTTGCACTTCCTTGCGCGGTGGTGTATCATAAATAATCGCTACGCGATGAACAGTCAACTTCGAGCTGGCCCCGAAACATGTTCCCGATAACATCGACGATCGTTTTATGTCAAAACCAAACTAGGAAACGATAGGTAGCATAGCGCGAACAGATTAATTACGCTACAAGCGGATTCGTCGAGCTAAAATATCGCTACTAAACGGTCGACCGGACCGGGAAATTATCATAAGTGCACATAATGCAGAATGGCTATTATAAATACCTTCAAGGTGCGGCTCGTTCTGCAAAGTCTAGCACAGGGGTGATTATGTGTGCGCAGGAGATCATGAAAAATATCGGAGCCATATTTGCAGGTACCGTAGGTTGTGCTGCGGCTAATGAGTCTTGTACCGGACCGGGAGTTACGCAAGTAGGCGGCTAACGGTGAACCGTGTGTGTGTATGCGTGTGTATTTCGCGCTCGAAAAAAAAAAACGAAAAATGTGTTCCGTTTAGGACCGTAAAATACCAAAATAGGATATTCAGATGGCATCACGATAATACCGCGTCTCACTACTCCGTATTTTCCGTTTTTTTTATTATATCACGACTAATTCCAAAGTCCCTGCCGCAGGGTAATTCGTGAGAGTATCAGCGTCGCGACATCGAAACAGCGGTGTGGGCGCAGCCTAATGGAAATCTTTTAAATCCGATAAATGGATTTTTTTCTCGACTTTTTGACGTGAGTTAGTCCGCGCGGACTTTTCCCAGTTTCGGTACTTACTAACTCCGAATATATTCGAGGTCGTTTCAATAATTCGAAAATAAAGGTCGCATACGTATTTCAAGATTTTGGACCTAACTTTGATATTTCCTTCCAGTCATTAACGGATAGACTTATATGTTTTGGTCTTAGAAAACAATCGAAATTACACGGTTCCCTCGGTTGATGATAAGCCGGAAAAAAAGGTTTCTACGGATAAACATGGTAAACACACTTAGTTCGGTGAAGTGAATGTATTGAAAATTTTACGTTTTCATCCGTGCCGAAATCGCAGCTAAAAATTAAGCGATTATTAAAAATGTTCAACTTACAAAATGTACTCAAGTTTGTTTTTTTTTTTTTTTTTTTTTTGTAACACAAGAGTGTAAAAAGAGACCCAACATTTCCAAACGGGATGAACGCGATTATTCTAAATTTATATTTTTACATACATTTTTACTCGATACCTGCGTATAATTGACATTATAAGAAAACTCGATGCAAATTAATTTCCCGACTAATAATAGTTTTCCTACCAAAAACCGGTTAAAAAGAAGAAAATTAATTTTTATTTCATATCCCTATAAAAATCGTAGAAATTCGCGAGGAAATTTTAGTACGTATCCCCTTCTCCCTTACGTGTGTAATTATAGTAATTATTTTCATAGTTCTTAAAGTTCTTCATCCTATGCAACGAACTTTCTCTATTTCGTTCATTTACAAAGTCGATCTGATTTTCGCCCGAGTCAAAACTACGAAAAAAGAAGGGAAGGGAGAAAAACGGATTAAGAAATTAAATAATACCGATAAAAAAAAAGACCAAAAAAAAAAAAAAAAAAAAAAGCAACCTTTTTCTAGTCGAAAATGTATAATAATAACGGCGTCTCTCGGTTATAAGCGGAAACAAGGGACGACTTATTCAAAAAAGCGAAAAGAGTGAACGTTTTGAGCATTTTAATTCAAAAAAAAAAAAAAAAAATCGAGGCTTTTAGTTCACCTGATATGATTAGTTCGATTCTCGTTATCATTTAGAGACACTATCATGGCTTTATATTCAAATTCGATTCCGACGACCGCAGCTTTGAGCCCAGTTTCAGCCGGTTCAACTTTCCTCTGCGCGTTTAATATTTCCAGCTGGATAATACCACAAAATATATATATATAACCTATACATTATATTAATAATACGTATGTACACAGTGCGTCCCATAAGTTGTGGGACTGCCTTTCTAAAATCAATATTACTTGCGCCATCTTTATGAAATTTTGGGAACTAGTTCGTACATCCCTCTTGGAAGTTTCGGAACAATCGGATTAATACTTGTAACAGCGCAGTAACAGTTCGTGCAAGCGTCTCTTTTGGTAACGCGGTCATAATTTTAATACGGGAAAAAATTTGAAACAACATTTTGTTTCGTTTTAAAGCGGTTAAAAATACTAGCGAAACATTCGAAATGTTAAAGGTGGCTTATTCTCAAGTTCGTAATGTCTCGTACTAGCATGTTATTCGCCGGTATAGCCGATTTTCGTTGTATAGCGAGCCGATTGAAGACGAACAGAGAAGCGGGAGGCCTTGCACGGCGAAAACGGATGAAAACATCGATCGCGTCGCAGCAGTTTTAAAAGGAACATCGAAGTGCCGGCTACAGGTTGGTAGAAAAGTTAACCGGTATTGCAAAAAAAAGCGTATCATTCAACGAATTATTAAGAACGATTCTGAAGGGATCGGTCGTCTTTTTTCGTTGCACGACAACCTGCGATTAACACACAATTTTTAGCAAGAAATATGGTTCCGGTGTTCAACCACCCCCCGGCACTCGCCAGATCTGAGTGCTCCAGACTATTTTCTACTACCCTCAAGTTGAAAATGGAGCTAAAAGGGGGGCCATTTCGCTTCAATTGGGGAGATTCAAAAACGGCCCCGTGATAATTATGACCGTGTTATTGAAAGACGCTTGCACGAACTGTTACTGCGCTACTAAACAAATAATAATCCGATTGTTCCGAAACTTCGGTTGGGGAGAGAAGAGAGTTGCATGGGACTAATTCCCAAAATTTCATGAAAATGGCGCAAGTAGTATTAATTTTAGAAGTTTTTAAAAATTCAGTCCTTTCAATCCCGACCTGGTAGCACATACCAACTCCTTCAAACATCCTATAGAAGAGGAAAATTTCAGCTGACTACCTAACTGTTAAAAAAACAATAATACTATAATTTACGGTCTACTCGGCAACTTCCGTTACGACTTCCGTTATGACTTCGGTTTTAATAACATTTCCAAATAATGTCTAAGTAATGCAAAAACGTTACAGGATTTTTTTTTTCATTGGCTCCCCTCTCGGGGGCGTAAGAATATGACATAGTCATTAATCTAATTTTAACGTGTGAACGAAAGAAAATCCTGTAAGAAAGTTTGTAACTTTTTTTGCGCTCAAACGTATAAGACATTTTTATTTTACTTGTTTTCCCAAAAAATGACACATAGTTAACACCGACGCTTTTGTAAGAATTAGATACTAGCATCTTGCCGGTTTAGGGAGGATCAAGCTTTTACGCATAGCTATTATGTAATATTCGCCTCCCCTTTTCGAAAACAAGTTGAATTATAAATACTCGTTCGCAAGAATATTAATATTTAATAAAAAAAACGCCATTTAAAATATCACAAAACACTGGCGAGTTTTCGAATTTTTGATCCATAATTACGCAGAGTAACTGCCACGATTACAAATTAAATAATCCGAAATACCGTTTAAATGCTAAATACAAAAATTTTGAAAAATACGAGAATATCCTTTATTAGTTTATTCAACAAAAACTCGCTAGCTGAGAATTGCGATTAAGAAACACTTAATGGTGCTTCATCCTATCGACTATTCATTCGTGATTTAAATGATTACAACGAAATGTAAAACTATATAGACACCCTGCTGCTGGTGTAAGACTTTTTATGATTTCGTAATTTACTTTATCCTTTATTTTTCTAGTTTTCCGCCCTGATCCCGTTGTGTGTATATTAACATTTAAGTTACGAGGAGTCCTCAGGATGATGCTACGAGTAGTTTAAAAAAAGAGGACTTGAATTGCCGCGTTTGTTTATGAATTACGCTTGAATTAACATAACCGACACCAGTATTAAATGTAAACATTAAAGATATTACCTTAATATTTTTAATATTATTTCAATATATTTGTGTTTAATAAAGGCACGGTTTATGTTAATTTAGGTATATTATATGACACGAAGGATGAAACATATTAATAACTTAACAGTTGTTTATAATTAATTTAGACTATATTTTACATTGGGATTATGTTGTTTTTTAATTTTAAATCGGCACTACAAATACCGAGTCTAACTAGATTTCATTGTGGTAAAATATAAATGCCTTTTTTAACTTACATCATTCGTATCGTGTTTTTTCTAACAGTGATCTTATTTTCCCATATTTGTATTCTCTCCTTTTTTTTTAATACGTATTTGAAGTTGTTTTTCTTTTTTCAATTTATTTGACTTCATCAAATGCGGACACATTCAACCTAACACAAAAGTGGTAATTTTTTCGATGATCAATAGTGCTATTCAAATTCCACACGATCGAAACACCGTCTTCGCAGGCTAAGAGTTAATTCTATAAAATTTAAAAAGGGAATGGGAACAATTTCTCTGTCGTCGAAGGTTAATTGCTCTGTTAATTAAAAATAAATTAACAGTTTCAGGATCCTTTTCCAAACGAAAATGTTCGGCTGATGTAAGAATTTTAGAAAAGTATTTTTTATACTGCTGATGAATTTTTATACGAAGTTTAATGCGACAAATCAAAAAAAAAATAAAAAAAAAACAGCAAACAAAAAAAATCCAATATTACTTTCGAAAGAATAAATCAGAATTACACGAATAGCGGCATATTTTTGAAACTATTGACACTTGGCAAGAATATAATTTTTTAATAAAGAATCTTTTAACATCCTGTTTTTGTTAATTATATTATATAGTAATTTATAACAACTATCAAAATATAACAAACAAATTTAAAAATAAAATGATTGCTTACTTGGAAAAGTTTTCGGGTACAACCACCCATCATTCATCAGCTAAGAACTCAATATATATTTGTGTGATCAGAAACAAATTCTAAATCTGGATGTGATTTAGAATTTTTGTTTCTGATCACATATATTGAGTTCTTAGCTGATGATGGGTTATACTACCCGAAAACGTTTCCAAGTAAGCAATCATTTTATTCTTAAATTTGTTTGTTACATTTGTAATAATATAATTTTTTCTTCTTCTAACAGCTGACCGTCGCGATGTGAACACTTTAACGCGTTTGATTCCTAGCGCGACAAAGATTGAAATGACGGATTAAAAAAAATAAAAAGAACTAAATCAACGACTGCGATCTCTAAATGACGTTTAAGAAGGCGATAAAAAAACACCAAAAAAAATCAAATAAAAAGTTTATTCGTTTCATGATTTTTATTCATTGTTGTTTCCTATATTAAATTAACGAATGTCGTAACGACAATCGGTACACATTCGTCATTGAACGTCGACTTCTTTTCAGATATCGTTATCTGATGAAAGAGTCCTCGATAGTACCCGATGCGAGATACCGAAATTATTCCTTCCTGATTGGCAGATTCGGCGTTAAAACTAGACCCCCTCTCGCGGTATCGCACACGTAAAATAACGGGTAACGTCGTCGTGCGTAGTTTACATAATTAAATATTATCGCTCTTCAATTACATCTCTGATCGAATAATATGATAGCAACAGCACATATATGAAAGTGACGCGCGTTCGCGATGAACGGGCAAGAGATACTGTTCCCGGAATATTAAACATTCGGCCGATACGACTACGTCCAAGTTCGAATTAGAAATGTCAATTGGAAATTAAACTATTAATGCGGATCAGCTTTCGCTTTTATCTTTGCACCATTGTCGATATCCAAGCGCATTCGTATCAACCGGATTTTGGCTATTATCTTGCCAAGTTGACTACTCTAAGCTTACCGAATCACCCGTCGAACAGTTTTTTTTTTTTTTTTTTTTTATTTAGAATTAGCAAAAAATAATATTCGGCAGACCTTGAAATATGAGCATTTAAAGAAAGTCTCGCACAAAAATTACTGACTGCTTTAAATTATCACCTGACGGCGAATAATGAAGAAAACCCGAATATAATTTAACATATATGGAAATAAAATAAAAGGAAAAAAAAAGTCTAGCTCATTTAGAAAACAACTTTTTTCCGGATAAGAATGTGTACGATGCGTGTGAAAAGCGGCTTTTACAGATTTCGCTTTTTTTTCTTATATTAAACTGATTGGGGGTGACTTGATTAACTGATATTAGTAAAAGTTTAAATGAACATCGAATAAAGTTTAAAAGTTCCATTTTCAACTTCACTTCTCATCTAATTTAAATAATTTTATTTTACAGTCGTCTTAAATTACGATTTTTTTTTTTATTCCTCAATTCTAATTTGCCTCGGTATCTTTTCCGATGATTAATTTCTTATTAAATAACTTACATACCCATACATTTAAATTGTATTCTCTTTTAGAAATTTTTCTGCTTTACCCTTTTTTTTCAAGCATTTGTTCAGAACCATCGGCGAACCACCTAAAATACCAACAACTGTTAGATGGTGTTTTTTTTGTTTTTTTTTTTTTTTTTCTTTTTAGCCGCGAGTTAAATTTTGATCAGATACGGACAATATAAAGGAACCAACGGATGAAATAATGAGTGGCGAAGGGAAGGACAAAATATAAGATGCACAATGAGGAGCAGGTTGAGTTTCAGTAGAAAAGAGTATAAAATTTAACGTTCGACAGAAAGAAATGGTCATTCAAAAAAGATGCGCGATTGGCGTCGCAAACCACCGCTTCATTGAAGTGAAGAGGATAATTTGTAGGGGAGACAAGGGAATAAAATGAGAGGGGAAGGGAGAACAGAATGGCCAAAACGCGAGCGAACTATAGAAATGATAATGAAACGGGGAAGTTAAAGTAACTCCAAGAACACCAGGGATTAGAAGTAAGATTAGGTTATACAGACACAGATCAAAGGATTGATCGTTACGAAAGGAGGAAGGGTAAATATCTGACCAAAGTTGGAGATGAAATTTAGTACATAGGGAATTCAAGTCGGAGGATGGAACTTTTTTAAAGAAGGAACGAGAGGAAGCAGCAACTCGAGCCGAGGAATCCACCGTAAATATATTCGGTATATTGTCTGTATCTAAATTTTCACTTAATAATAATAAGGATTAAATTTAAACTATCAAATGCTTCGGATAGGTATTCAAAATTTATTTTTATAGGATTTTTAATAGTTTTTTGTATTTTATGTTATATGCTGGTAGTTCAGTTGACCTTTCTTTCGGTCAACTATACTGATTTTCGCTAAATACTGTACAATGCGCAATTACACGTACTTTGTGTAAAATAAATCTGATCATAGTCGGCAATGCATTTTCCTGTTTTTAATACCTTTTTTAAATAAATAGAGATAATCAAAAAAAAAAAAAAAAAAATCCCCGATAAAAATTAGAGAACGAACGTAATAAGAATAAAAAAAAAAAAAAAAAAAAAAAGTCGACGACCGCATAAAGAATGAGGAGAAAAAATCCTCATCGAAGGTCGGGGTAAGTAGATTTCTAGATAGATCGGTGCATTTTTGACGTGAATTTCTCGAATTAGCCTGCCAACTGCTTCACTAAATCTAAATATTTACTTCTCTTTTTTGTTTCCTCTAGTAATAAAATCTAGGAGAAGGGAATAATCCGAAAGTCGGCGTTCGTAGAAAATTCCTACCTATTACGAGTATAATCAGTTATCCTTTTCATCCGGATGATGACAATCATTAAGCTCTTTTATTTTTTTTTTTTTTTAACCTGATCACATTCCATCCGAATATCTTCATCCTAGAATGGCATATTTACTAATTTACTTTAGACTTGCACCACACCGTTTTTCTGCGCTAGAATAGGAATTTTAGCAATCTTTTAACAATTTCGAACGTGAAAGTTTTTATTTATTTTTATTTCCCTTGAAAAAACTGGATTGAAATAAACATCGTTTCGCTCGTAGCCGTTCGCAAATTAATTAAAAAATAGATAAAAAAAAAGTATCAGATTCGCACTTTAAAGACAGAGCGATTTGATAAGATGCGTAATAATTAACCTTCGGTTTCTTTTTTTTCTTTTTTTTCGTGAAAGAAAAAAAAAAATTATTGATAATTAACTATCTGAGAAATATAATTAAATTATAAAAAAAAAAGAAAACATGAATTCAAAAAATTAACCGGCATGTTTTTAGGTAATAATTGAAGTTTACGGTGTTTATTACTCCGAAACATATCGGCTAATTTGTGAATTTACATATTTTATAATCGAATTATATTTCTGCGTTTGTTAATTAATTATCGATACTGTTTTTTTTGTTTTTTTTTTTTTTTTTTTTTTCTGTTAATCTACAGAAACGACAGAGATTGATTAATAATATTACCTTAAAAACCAGTATAAACAAAGTATGTATAACCGCGTTCGAAATTTTTTTTCAAAGTATCGAATTTGGAAACGGGTATCACCACCGGGTTTCATCTAATTTTATCCTATCTATTCTTATCTTCTAAAATACGTTCGTCCTAATTAAATTCTGACAAACCGAATTTTACCATTATTATTCCTAATTAGTAATTCCTCCCCACAAGCAGCGCAGAGGAAGAAGAAGAAGAAAAAAGAAAAGGAACAATTCAAAAAAAAATTTTATTCGGTTTTTTTCCAAATTTAATAAAATTGATTTTTTCTCCGCGGCGTAGGTTAATTTTTCCGTTTTTTATACTCGCGTTAATTTCTAATTAAATTTTAAAACGAACCTATCGTCGACCTTCACGTATTGTAAACGTGAATTATGACTAAGCGAAACGGGCCACCACCGTTTGTTTATAGCGGTGTGTTCTATTGTTTAAACTTCCTCTCGCCGACACGCTACCATATTATTATAATATACAAAACGCGTATTAAATATGATATCCTTCGAATTAAAATATAGGTCAACCAATCGTTAAACGAGATAGTAACACTACGCCGGAGGATATGATAATGAATAATAATAATAAATTCATACTATTGAAGACGATAACCATAATACTAATAATGGAAATAACAATAGTAATAATAAATAATAAACGTCAGAGTACCGGAAACAGGTGGCCAGTACAATGTTAACAACACCAAAATCAAGTCAAGGAATTTCTTCGACTGTAGTTATTATTTTCCTAGCAAATTATTATTGACGTGCCGAATACTTTTCAAAGGATAAATTTTCCGTCAATAATTAACGATTTTATTATCTCCTTTCGATGCGAATCGTTTTACTTTTCGAAAAATCGAAATAAACATTACGTGCCAGCTGTTTACATATGGTTCCGACGATGACCATCGAAACTGACTTATATTAAAGTGAATCCGGTTAATGTAAATTGCCTTTGAAATTGCGTAATTTAACTTTGCATAAAGTACCAAGTGACTAGCAAATATGCAGTATAAGTAAAGTAACATATCCTTAATAAGGGGGGTATCGTGGATTGTTTCACAATATACTGTAATCTGTCGTGTAATACATTCGGCTGATTATATTCCATTTAATATAAATTAAATATCGAAGTGGTTTGCCTTTTTTTTTTTTTTTTTTTTTTTTTTTTGGAAATTAATTTAAAATGAGAGTAGTACAAAAGAGATTTTAAAATTAAAAAGGAATCAACGTCCGTAGAATGTGTTAATTTTAAAAAAGCTGATCGTCCGAACAAAGTTCAATGGACATGACGAAAAAATGTGTTAGAAGGCTATATGTAATTTTTAGCTACATAAATATAGATCTGCGAGTTTACATGAGAGGTGTAAAAACATTTTACCGTTTCCTCCTAGTATTTAAAAACCTAAACACTTTGAAGATTTCATAAGTTTACGGCTATATTGTAGAGTAGAATTTCCTTTCCTTGCTTTCTATTCCTTATTTTTCTATCGCTAGTAATTTTTCATATCTAAATAAACTGTATTTGTTCAGGGCAAAAAAACAAAAAAAGGAATTTAAATACTTACCTTTACAAATTGTAAAACAGAATTAATGTACCTAATAAACTTAATTGGATGGAACACATTAATTCTTGTTATAAAAAAAAAAAAAAAAAAAAAAAGATAACTATTCAAAAAAATAAAAATTGAAAAGTATCCTCTCATATGAAAACAATTCCTGTCATCTACCAAAATAGTTGATGTATGTATTAAAATAACAATTACCCCTCCCGCCACCCCACCGGTGTTTGTTTAAAAGAAAAGAAAAAAAAATCGGTGGAAAATAAATAAACTAAGGAAAATTACCGGTTACTATTTATTTTGTGCAGTTTTTGAATTAGATAGAAAAACGGAACTTACGAATTACGTAATACGAATTATATTTTTATGAAACGTAAAATTATCTCCACTAAGGTACGTCATTTTGTTTACTTTATTAGAAAATTTCGGCCTAGTTTCAATTATTGTTTTTATTATCCGAAAAATGTTTTTCATCTATTTATTATTACACATATTGCGGATAAAGCACACTAAAATCATCATACGAACTAACTAAAAAGATTATACACCTCGGCATTCATTTTACTTTCACCGCTGTCTCGTGTTCTTCATAAATAATAACTAGGGTTTGTGTTTATTTCTGAAATTTGCCCCTGATTTATCAACCAGCCAACGGCATCGTTCTATTACCTACGCCGACGTATCAAAAAAACCTATTAGTTCGCTGCTGCGATTTCTATTATCGTCAATAATGCTACATATTAAGGACTACCTACCTCGTTAATTACGATGTTATTAATCATACAGATCATTGACGTGTGCCGAATCCATGTCTTAAAGTAGCATTAATTTTTGAAACTTTTCGACAAAACTGACTTTCAAAAACGACACGTCGTCAAAGCAGCCCGTTTTTTTTTGTTTTTTTTTTTTTTTTTTGGAAACTTTCGCGGTAGCCACGTTTCATCAGCGTGGCTAGTAATGTAAAATTGGAAATATTTCACCGGGGATAACATACTGTACGTATAGGAAAAGTGATGTTTTGTAATAGCGCGGAGTCAGAAGATATCGCCATTCTGCCGTTTGTTCTTTCGTTTCATGCAAATTCTGCGCCTGTGTTTTGTTCAACAATCAAACCTTTCAGCGCACGTGTCCGCCCGATCCAAGTGTCCACGTTTGTAATCGCGCGGTATAATTCACTGTGACCGTTTAGAGACAGTATCGTAACATGAAATAGATTAGCGTGGAGATTAATACTCCTCGACGTACAACAGCCTTACCGGCGAATTCTATTCTCTTTCGTGGAATATAATATCTAGGTCAACGGTACCAAATTCGGTTTCGTCAGTGTAAACAGAAAGACGAATATGAAACTACTCACGTTCAATCCGCTAACAATGTACTTAGAAACGGGCGCTATTTAAACATCATTCATGCCGCACCTTTTATCCCCCCCCCCCCACTTACGCATGCGCGTGACTTTATGGTCACCCATTGTAGAAGAATTCGTTAAAATTTTTTCACTCGAAATAAGTCGAATCAAATAATAATTCCTCAGAGACAGGTGAAGAAAATTACAATTAAAAACCCGCTGGAAAGTTATTTTTTCTGTTCTTATCTGTAGTGCATCTCATAACGAAGTAATTTTATATATACATATACACACATATATACATATACATATATATACATATTTATATATATATATATATATATATATATATATATATATATATATATATATATAAATATATATATATATATATAAATATATATATATAAAAAATATATACATATATATCGGATGCGTATACAGACGCGTGAAGCAGGTTATTATATTTAATAACTGAATGATGAGGTAGCTATTTCGCGTGAAAGTGTATAACGAAGATGCTAGTAGTTTTACTATTTGCCTGATTATTGTAGAACGCCTCATAAACAGATAAAAATCGTCTTCATCTGCGGCATTCACATATGTGTCGAACATGAATGCGAGTAATATTTTCTTTCAGACCGATCTGCTGGGTATTCAACTTACACATATGTAAATCTCCTAGACGCAGTCATCTAGTCTAGAAAGTAGTTGCAGGGACGATATTGATATCGAGAATTTCTAGCCCCGTTGAATGGACAAAGCAAAATTAGATTACCACCCCTCCCCCGGTCGTTTTCGCTAATTTATTTTCTTAACAATTATTTCAGTAAATATACATACACATACGAACCCCCAGTTGTATTTTTTGCGCATCTAGTATAATGCGCCCTAGTTAGACGGGCACCATCTGTGTCGGGGTTAACCAATTTGAATGATTTTTTTATTCGATTTGCCCCCGAACAAAGATTTGAACACGTATGTATGAACATTGTAGTGTTCAGTCCAGTAGTGATAATTTTTCCGTTTAAATTAGCTCATACTGTGGAGTAATAGCTTAGAAGCGAAACACTTGTGATGTTTATAAAGGATATCTAAAGGCCTTTCACTAAAGCTCGATGCGCACATCCGATTTTTCAACGTGGTGTAATTAAGACAAAAAAGTGCTATTGCATAACAGTAGCGCATGGCGAAAACCAGCGGACATTTACTCCTTTGACCATCCCCCCCCCCAAAAAAAAAGAAAAAAAGAAGGATAACTGGATGTCTAAAATTGAATTCATCCGTTTCGCAAATCGCAGGGAGTGCCTCCTCTGACACGCGTTTAAAATGAAAAGAGACTACTGTTTCTCGTTGCAGCATTTTAATTTTTCGTTCGTATATATTATCTTTCATGAAAAAAGTTTTAATCGTGTTTTCTTAATACCCAAACGGAACCGGTGTGAGCATCGTCAGTGTGTGACGTTTGGACAGAAACAAAATTAGGTCTAAAGACTACTTTCTCCGAAAATAGAGCGAACAAAATTAAATTCTTGACAAATTACCCTAATGAAATTTTTTCCAGTTGAACGTTAATGTCAGCTTTTTTGAAGAACCAGATATTAAGAATATCTCATTTTTAAATCGCAAAAATATCTTTTTAACGGCTTAATGAAATAAAAGTTCGTTTTTATTTATAATAAGGAAGTTCTGAAAAATAAGTTCCGCGTGGATTATTTAATCACAAACTTCGTTCCGTCCATCAGAAAAATATATAGACGGAATAACAACACATGATTTAATGGAACATTACTAAATTTCTGCTTGCATTCATATAAACATATACAAAACGATTCACAAACACAATTAATTATAAATAAATAATTGAGTTTCAGTTAGGTTTATACAGTGATTATAGTTATATGTAATCGGAACTAGTGGTCGATAAATTATTTATTCGTAATTAATTGTGTTTGTAAATTGTTCTGTATATCTGTATTAGTTATAACGTAAAAATGATAACTTACTTTTCGAAAGAATTTCGACTTGTATGTCGATAAGTTTAAATGAATGAAACGCTACGGTTTTCTTCGACATGTTGCAAAATATTAAGAAAATCATTTAAAAATATGACAAACAGAGAAAAAAAAAAAGACATAATCCATTACGGTTAAGCATGAGAAATCATGCGTTGAGAATTCCGCAATCATATTACTGATGCCTCGACTATAACTGATGATGCAATAGTATATTAAATTGTACATGTTCTCCCCCTATTTTGGGTGCGATCGATTAGTAACTAAGCCGCTTGTTTTGTTATTAAAATTCTTCAGCATTGTTTCGGATGAGCTCACAAAGTTCGCTGATGAAACGGCTGTCTCACCTTGCATTGCACGGAATTGCTTAAATTTTAGAATCTAGCTTTTCTCGTTTAAAAAATTTTTATCTAACTTCATTTGTATTTAACCCTTTTCGATTTGGGGATGCTCATTGTAGTCGTCTAACAAACGCTCGTACTTGATTTTTTATAAACAAGGTAAAACAGTGTTTCTTAAAAAGTTCCAAAAATATAGACTTCGGAAAATGAAATTATACAATTTCAACGAACGCCGGAACTGTATGTACTGAAATGTTTCCGTCGTCTTCCTTTATTAAACACCAATAACCTACGTTTCCTGTGTTCGTAATAAATTCCAATTCGCAATTGAGCGCGCGTACCATCTGTATTGATGTTAAATTCTACTGACAATTTGGAGTCTGATTACGCCTCATTCCCATCCTCTGCCCAAGTTACTTGCTTCCAAAAAAACACACGGTTCTTTCACAACTTTTCCCCGTATCGCCGCGTATTATAACAGTCGAGTGGGGTTTTTCGATAGTATGGAACAAATTTATTATCCCCAATTTTATTTCATTTTAAATATTTATCGAACCGATTGCTTACCGACATTTCGATAAATATATATAATACTAGCTGACTCAGCCACGCGTTGCTGTGGCTTAGTAGCTATAATAGATTAAATTAATTTTTTACTTATTATTTTGATGCAACCAAATTAATTTTTACTAATAAACCTGAAATTATTTAGCCGATTTTGAATCATATGTAGAGAATGAAATTATCCAACTAATATACACTTATTGAATTTACATTTTATCTAATCGTTGACTTTAATCTGTAATCAATGACTTATTTACACAATATATACTAAATAAATTAGTTACATAAAAATTAAATGTTATAAATGAGGCAGATAACATTGGTTTCGAACTATTGGTTATATTATTTTATAAAATTGAAAATTATCTAAGCACTAATTTGTGCACAATGTTCTTGGTCAACCTGTCTTTTGCTAACACGAATAGACACTTGATGGTGTTCCGACACGTGAGCAGGTAACATGCGTTTATTCTTGCAATTTCTTCTTCCGATTCAGTAGTTCTCATAACACGCATACGCCGTGCATTTCTGCTACGCGCATTGTTGAGGTTCGATTGTCTCCGCGGCATTATCTTATACCGAAATATAAAGTAACTTAGATGCCCAACAATGTCAGAGAGTTGTATCACTGCCACACTATTGTTGTCGGGATATTAAATTTTTTTTTTTTTTTTTTTTATCGAGGCAGGACGTTTATTAAATACACTGAAATATAAATAAATTAAATGCCGCACAATATCGCACAATATTTTTTTTTTTCATAAACAACAACTCCGTAATAACACGAACTTTTTTGTAAAAAACAGCGAAAAAACGTTTATTTCATCATTCATCGATAAAAACGCCATGCGCCAGCGATAAACCTGGTTGCATTTCGATTAACATCGCACGATACACAAAAGTCGCCACGAAAAGTAGTTGGTGCTCAAAAAATAATAAAATTGTCAAAATTTGCTTTATTTAATATAACAAATATTTATGTAAATAATTAAAGCAAAAAGTAATAGCCAACAATTAAATTTGGTTTTTTTTTTTAATTGATTGATTAAATTATTTAATATAACAAATATTTATGTAAATAATTAAAACAAAAAGTATCCTATCTGTTAAGTTGGACCAAATTGCATGTACTTTCAAAATTTTATAAAAATCGGTTAAGTAAATTCCCAGTTTATCCTGCACACACATAAGGACACGGGATTTTTATATATATATAGATATACATAATTCTTAAACTAGGAAAGTTATCTTTTAAATTTTATACTTATGTAGGAAATTACTTTTTATTTTATTCTCGATTGTTCCTAGGTTGGCGGACTTCACACTTTAACCTCGATGGCGAATTAGAGAGATTGTCGTGATTAAAAGTCACGGAAGTAGTCGATAAAGAGTATATAATAATCGTTGCCTAGACTGAAATTAGCGGAAAGTTTGAAGTTTGTTCGACTAGAGCAATATCGCAGTGTCATCGTCGTTGGGCAATAAGATGGGGGGATGATTTTGAGGTCACCGAAAGGGAAACGAAATTAACGTTCGAATTAACGTTCGCCGATCTAATCTGAAGCAGATTGATCGGAGGTAGGTGGTCGATGGTAGCGAAAAATTCGATCTGAACTGCGGCGACACCGACCGCGTAAAACGTAGAAATCCGTCAGTGAAATAAGAGGCTTTGTGTGGGGTCGCGTCGGCTCCGAGTTCAAAATGAATAGCACGTCTGATGAAGATTTTCGTTAATTAGCCTCTGCGATGTGACGAATAAATAGAAAATCGCCGGCTACCTCCGTAACAAAAATATCCCGCTAAGAAATTTTACGTCCTTCAATACAAAAGTTCCGCCTATTATCATCCGATATACGGAATTGGAAGTAACGCGCGACCACGCTACACATCTCAGGCGTTAGGCGAGCGTATCTGTGTCATTTTGTTTTTCAATTTACACCTTAATTACTTCGAGCAGGCGAAACGAATGTGTAGATGCGCCAGGATAATGAACAATCGCTCGCAGCAGCCGCGGCAGCTCCGATGTAGTAATTGCCCGAAGCCAAAACCCGGCCCGCACTCCGAATTTTACAGTGTAGAACTCGATAGTCGGAAGACGGGACCAGTGCGTGTTCATGCTTTTGCCGACAGTCACGTCAAGTCGGCTACAATTTAGCCGATATCAGTTAATGAACATCGATGGAATTCCGCGTTGAAAATAAGCGTGTAATATTCGAGAAACCGCAGCCGGTCGCGATCGGCGATGCTCGGAATATTAATCGAAAAATGCCCAGTATCGTTGATAAAAGTATCCACGCGCGTGCCCTTGAACGGTGACAGTATACGGCGATTGCTGTGAATTTATTTTACCTTTGCCACGTGCTACGTAACTGATTTCAGTAGTACACCTTTGTGTACATTTTTACACCGTTCCAGTACGGTTCTCTCTTTTTCATCCATGCACCGTCTGCTCTGCTTTCTTCTATTTCCGACACGACTCTGCATCTCCTACAACGTGTGTCCGAAGAAACTCGGAAAGATTTTTAATTGATTTGTTCTCACTCAATTTAGTGTACCCACCTTCGGATTTGTTTTATTTTTCCCATACCTCCACTTCTGCGATCATTTTTAACTTTTTTTGAACATTTCATTTCTATTTATTTCTCTTTCGCAACATCAAGAAGTCATTAACAAGAGCATTTTATTACACACTTTTTCAGCATTTGCAAACGGAAGTAGGGAGGGGGGCTTTGAAAAGATGGGGGACGCCGATGAAATTTTCGGGAACAATTTTACTCTCTATCATCCGAACTGCATAATACTCGAAAACCCGACGTACTGCGAATTGTATCGCTCGTACAAATTACAGTTTCGTAAAAATCAGCGATTACACATTTCCGTTAAATTTTTTCCGGAAAATTTTTCACATAAAAAAAGTACCTGCGACAATATCTAACGTGGCGTGAACAGCCTAATAAAAAATAACTTTAAATTTGCAGCGTGGAATATTTGATTTATTTTTATTTATCTTTTTTTTTTTTTTTTTGTATCGAAACAGAAGAGTTCAATAGAAACCTAATTTGTTACTATTATCCTCACTTATTAATAATAAAAACCCAGTACCTTCACTTAGCTATATTTAACGGTATCTCCCCTTTATTTTTATTTTTTGTTAATATCATTACGAATGTAAAATGAACCTTCGTTGTTATCATTACTATCATCATTAGGACTCATACAAGAAATTGTATTAGGTACGATCAAGAAATATAAATAAATATGCGTGTACATGGAGCAAAACCCGTTGCCGCTAGCGACAAAACCGTCAGAGCTGCCTTTTCCTTCCGCTAGCCGCGATATCGTGTATATAACGCCAAAAGGAAAATTTTCAACCGACTCAAGTCTCGCTTTTCACCGACACTCATATTAACCTCTTTATGTGTCCTCCAGATAGTAAGAACAACCCGGGGGTAATAACACGAATTCAAAGTGATTTATATACACATATATACTGAGCAGGAACGCGATGCGACATGCCTGTGAATCTCGAGTCATGTTGCAGAGTGGTACACGACAAAGTTGAATTCATAACACACTCAGCGATATTATACTCGGCGATATCGGAAAATCACGCTCCTCCTCCGACATGTTCATATATTTGTGGGAAAGTGCAAACGATAATAGAACTATCCGAGTGAATATCACAAAGAATTTTCTAACGAAATTTTTAAATCAACCACGGGTGACTTTGGCATTGCCGCGGCGGAAAAGGATAGTCGGTAGCAAATCGAACAGTACCTACGTCATAAATTACTTTTATAGGCCGTCTCCTATGCAGCCTCTACCTACTGAATGTGACTCGTCGGATTTATTCTGGGCTTTTTAAAACTATTTCCATATTTTTGATTTTATTTAATCCGGATTTCGGAAGAAAAACTTCTTAATGCCAAACTGAAATTTTACTTGTAAAAATTTTTAAATTTTCTATAACAGCATGCGCGCCATATTTTCATTATATACAACGGTGCGCCGATTTTATTTTCAGTCGGAATATTCTCGTTTATCGGAAAAATTAAAAAAAAAAAAAAGTATTATTTTATTTCGATACTTATTAATATAATACAAACCGGGCGCGAGTTGCCGCAAAGTTTTTTCTTTACTTATTCGAAGGGAATATATTTCGAATACAGCTTTTTTGCGAATAACGTATTTATTATGAAACATACGTACATATTTTTACTAAAATGTATAGAAATTCTAATTTATAACGAATCCGATAAAATATCCTGCTATATAATAATTACTTTCCGTTTCACAGTGAAATCATTTTAAAATATACATTTATTCCTAATTGATAATCATTACTTGTAAAATACTAATATACGCATACATTTTTCGATAAAAAAGATATTTAATCAGTCGCTAATTAATTTAAAATTTGCCCGCTAAAATCATATCATCTGTCGATTCACAAACCAGCCGTTTTATTTTACTTTATTTTTCGCGTATCGTTTTATAATTCTAAAATAAACGCTATTTATTCATTTACTAAAAAAAAAAAAAAAAAAAAAAAAAACGTAAAATTATATGAAGCGCCTCTTTCGGGAAGTCGAAAAAAAAAAATGTTACAGCCTAATCGGGCAGATTCCATATTTTAATCGTTTCATCGACTCGTCCGAGGAGTGGCCGATAAGAAATATGCGTAACCCATTAAATCGACTACTCGGCCGACTGGAATCAAGGGGTCACTTGAAAACCCTACTCGAAACAACAACAGCGGACAAACAAATATATTAGACGACCGTCGTGGATATAAAAAGCGTAGGTTACATTTGGCCGATGACCAACAACGTCTCCCGTTGCCCTTATCACTCCCGATCATTGCGAATTTATAGCAGCATTATACCCCGCTCACGCCTTTTTCGCTAATTTTAATCTTCCACTTACATTTATCATGTCGCGCCATTTCACATATGCTCTTTTACAACGGTCGTATGGCCAGACGTGACCGTCACAGCAGTCTGTACCGCATTTCAGCGATACCTTCCGTAAGAAAAAACACGCCCGCATGAATAATTCAATTAAACGCGGAAAGACATATAACCCCGGTTTGGTTAGCCGTAACAGACGCGACCGACTAGCTTGTTCTGTAGACGACAATACACGCCGGAACAGTAGGACGCCTCCGAAGAAGCATTCTGCGAAAGCGTCGTTGTCGCTAGTTGAGTTTGTTAATTTGCCTAAATTTCCCCCAAAATAAAAGTACTGGTCACGTGAACGATCGTAATCTGATTGTGATCCGTAGCTGTTACTCTTCTTTCGCGCTGAATAATTATAAAAATGATAACTTAATCGATTACTAATCGGAATTAAATTATTATAACGCGTAACGTTTTTCTGAATTAGGGAATTTTTCACACGAATCGAATCTTCTTTGTTGCGCTGCCCCGTATACGCTGAGCGTTAGCGATTGAATATTATACGACAAACCGGACGGACACAACTTTTCAAAATCGGACACCCTTGCTACGGATATTTCGGCACCGGTCGATTCTGCTGCACTTTCCTCCTTCTTTTATTTTTCCCTCCAATACGCAATAATGAATATTTTTCTCGGCCTATAATATTGTCCGGGGGGGTGGTGGTATTTGTCTTTCGCTTCTTTATATTAGAAAATAGAACTGCCGCCTCTTAGCACCACCCATTTCGAGAATATCTTCCGTACCCATGTGACATCTTCAACATTCTACGACTGGTCAATATTCCAAAAGCGGTTGATTGGTTGTGCTTCTAATGCCCATATCTGCTCACACTGCAGAGAAGAACAAACCATAATACTTGACCTTTCTATGTTGAATCTGGAAAGCTAGATGGGCTGATCATTGCAAAGTAGCCGTCTCTATACTTTGTGATAGTCTCTGTCTCGGTCGCTCAATCCTAGAGACTTGATTTCCAGAACTGGATTATTTCGTGTTTCGTTATCTACCGAGATAGCTGAAATACTTTCTCTCTATGGTCATTAACGTACAATTTTAATCAGTTCCGGATCTCCTCTGCAAACGATAAGCAACTTGGTTTTATCTACATTTATTTTATCCCAGCTCATAAACCACATCTAGAACATTATCCGCAAGTCATGAGGATTTCCAGCAATTAATACAGCATCGTCCGCGTGTCTAATATTGTGTTCATTATCCGTCCACTTACTTTAATACTAGTCTTTGAAGAGCTTCTGAGAAGACGTTTTCCGCGTATGGGTTAAAAAGCCTCGGGGAAAGTATACACATCATCGATATTAATCAATACGGATAATCCGTGAATACGCAGAGTAAGTTTAATATTTAAATATTGAAATGAATTTTTAATGCGAGCACCAATGAAATAAATTTCCACCGGATAATCAAGTTCTTACTTTGGTTTGCTTAAGATTTTTTTGTCTATTCTGCGCAGTGACGGTATTGAATCAACCGAAAATATCGCTCACTGTTACGGACAAAATGTACTGAATGCGCGCCTTTATTATCGGCTTTGAAAAAAAATGAATTATTACTCGTTTAGTCGTAGCAATTAAATGATAAAAACATATGGGAACTTCGTGAAAATAAGATATTTATTATAAACTGGGTAATTATTTCCTGGATAATATATATATATATATATATATATATTAATTACAACGTAATTCTTAGGCTACCCCCCCATTAAAAAAAAGGTCCCAATTTTATGTAATGTTTGTTATATTTTATAGGATTTCTTTGATTATGTTATTATATTCATATGGACCGATTTAGAATTACGTTGTAAATTTTGATCATTTTATACAAAGTATGGAAGAGAAAGAGATAGAAATGTGAGCATAAGGGGTCAAGTAGCACAGCCCCTTGCGAGGCCAAAATGGCCGAATTATATATATACATACATATAAATATATATATATATATGGGCAGATAGGCACAGCAGCGCGAATAAAAATAAATTATTATATATATGGAGTTTTTCGGCATTAGTCGTCGAAGTTTGTCTAGTCGTGCTACGTATGATACTTTGTCGGATAACAATATATATATATATATATATATATATATATATATATACACATATGTATGTATGTATGTATTACGAACCGTTTATGAGGTAAACTCGAATGAAATTCATTGAAATTCTGGCGACGATCGCAGTATTTGACCAAATTATGGAATAAATTATAATTTTCTTCATGAGTAAAACCTGGCATAAATTACGGCGAGGATTAGATAAAATTTTCGACAAGTTTTTATACCAAACACGAGTTATATTTTCCGACAAAGTATCATACGTAGCACGACTAGATGAACTTCGACGACTAATGCCAAAAAAAAAAACCATATATATATATAATAATTTACCTTTATTCGCGCTGCTGTGCCTACCTGCCCATACACTCTAGTATTATAGGTATGTATCCGTTTTCATACGCTCACGTACAATTTAAGTAGTGTACAGGAGTTTGCGACGATTCACATATTCCTAAACTTCGTCGGAAAAGAACCTTAAAGTTCTCAACCGAAATTTATGTGCTGCCCCGCTCGGCTAACTGTCTATGCATATCGAGCTGCAAAAACGATAGCGGTGATAATATTGTACTTAATTTCATGCAGACTTTAATTCAAAAAAGTCCGCCACACAAACCCCTATTCGTATTAATAATCCTTAATCTTTCGACATTAAGTATCTACTCGTATTTATTACTACGCCAAAAAATTAAAAGTAATACGTTAATTGATTGAGAAAAAAAAAGACAACTAAATAAACTCGCCACTCACTGTTTAATTATACTGAAAGATCAACATTTTTGTTTGATAAAGAAATGTCATACGGATTTAAGTAGTTCTAATTTTTCCATTTAACATTCGCATTTGTATCTGCTTAAATATCGTCTTAGCAAATAATAAATTCTATCGAGACTTATTGCCGTTATGTTTTTTTAGTTTTTCGTTGCTTCCGATTTTAATTTATCGTAGTTCCGGCGTCTTTCGATATTCGCGCTCGTTCAGTTTGTTTAATTTTTTAAATAGTATTGTTCCATTGCCGTTATTTATCATCGGTTATCTCTCTAGTTCTTTTTTCATTCTCGCTTCTTTTCACGTTGCTTTTTCGTTCTATGCAATTATGTTTTCTCTATCATCCCGCTACCGTTCGATCTACAAATATTGAAATAGTTCTTTTCACAGTTCCCTCCGTGGCCGCACGCTCGTGCAGTGTGTGCGGTTATTTTGGTAAATTGTTCGCTTAATTTCATTTTCATTAATTCGTAAAAGTACACAAAACAACTATTGTACTGATATTTCAATGTTAAAAAAGCTCATTCGGTATGTAATCGTCTACATCGATTAATCTTGATAGCAAACGCTACAATTCGATTAATTTGACAAATTTAATTATTGCTCCGTAATTATGCGTTACAATTATATATATTAAGGTCGGATATGATTTTTTCGATAGCCTAAAGGTGGGATTCCTATAACGCGTTAAACGCGAGACACCGCTATAGTGGAAAGTAATGGAACTGAACTCTTATCCACGTTAGCCGCTGAGTGAGTGTAGCCGTGTAGGGCTATATTGCTTCAAGAGCAGTATAGATGCAGACGATTTGCATATATGTATATATTTATCACTATCATTATTAATTACATCACAGTTTGTTGTGTTATTCGAGAATACCACTCGGCTGACTTTACAATTTTCGACAAATATCTGACATTGCACCGTACCTATTTGCAAAGGGAGAATACATAGTTGTAAAATTTAAACTAAAGAAATATGTAGCTATAAAATACCTAATAAAAATTCTATATTAGTTAAGAATTAATAGCGCAGCTTTATGCGCTTGGAGAAACGTTATTAAGAACAATAAATACAGTAAAAGTAACATATAAGAAAAGGAGGAGGAATTAATAGAATAAAAAAATCGACAGAACCGGAAATAAACACAAAATAAAGAAAAATATTTATCGCTTCATTCGTGTAAATATATTTGCGAATACTATGCACGAATGCAGTATTTATATTAGTCGCGACGAAAGTACTGCCCAACTCTGCTGATAGACGAAGCATTTCTTATCAGGACTGTCTTCAAATATTTGCACTGATCACCATCGAATTTGGTGAGATTACACGTCTGAAGGAACACGTAGTTAAAAGAAATATTTTTATTTTGTTTCCTGAAATATTTTTAGAATCGTAAAAGTTTTTCATGTCTAACCGGGTGATTCGTTAATTTTCATTTTTACTATTAACAAAACAAAACTAAAATATAAAAATTAGATGTTTTTAAGTAACTAGGAAAATGTTGGAGATTGATTAAGAGCTGGAAGTTGGGGAAATTTTATTTTACGTGTAATGACCACCTAAAAGTGTCGAACGCTGTAATATTCAACAACCTTATTCGCCTTTGTATGTACGTTCTAACTGAATGCAACAATATCAAGTTAACTTTATAAATAGATTATATGTGATTTCTTCCTGTAACCGCTTATTTGAATGTAAACTTTTAATAATTTACATTCATAAATAGAATTAGTTAAAACGTATCAAGTCCTTAATGGGCGCCGATACTTGGTTATTAATTTTTCTTTGTAATTTCCATATTTACGGAAGCAGACTTGTAACACTGGAACAAGAGACGCTGCTTATAATACGGCAGTTGGCTGACTAAGAAATAAAAAGGGGGAAGAAACGCATCTGCGAATAACGTCGTTACGTAAGAAAAACAGAAAAACAAAAAGCGAATTTTTTATTATCGAACAGCTACGCAAATGAAGGAATATAAAAATCCAAAATAAATACCATTCGAACAGTGTATACACTTGGCTTATGATTTATTATCTAAACTAACTGGTTGAATGTCTTATCGGAATGCGTTTATTATAAAAATTTGGCGCGAAGGTGTGTGTATTGAACGGAAACTTTGAAACATCCATTCTCGGTTACGTAACATGTTCAATACCGAAATTTCACACTATCTTCCATTTCGCGTTCGATGCAAGATCGCGATATATTGGAATGCCGTTCGTTTCGTTCGTGCAGATTATTATTGCGATTTGGTGTTGTTCTCGAAACGAAGTTGATTTTAGTCGATCGTCTCCGTTGACGGAGGGATATCTGAGGAAGACTTGTTATCGATAAGAGATTCTGGCGGCAATCGCGGGATACTCAAGAAAACGGTTTTTAAGGAAAACTCCCGCAATAGTTCAAGAAGTGACACATATGACCCCGCACGAAAATTTAGTAATATTTCATTTTAGGTCGAACGTGCGTTTGTTCTTTTTAAATTATAAACATAGTCGCCAACCGGTTTTCGTTACGCTTCGTCCGAATTCGTTTTGATACTTACAATGATGAAACAAAAATAATAAAACTTGTAAATAGAAATATTTCCCGATCCTATAAAATTACAAACTATAGAAATAAATACAATCAGAAAATTTTTATCATTTTCCGGCTCAGCCCAAAACAGAGTCAGATTTTTTCGGAAGCCAGCTACTGTAGCGTAGTTGGTTAGGCAATGGTGCTTCGGGTTCAGGGAGCACTCCTGATTACCTACTGCGGCACACCGAAAATATACGAAAATTTCATTGGCGCTAAGTTAATTTCCAAAGCTGAAGTCCCCCCTCCAAAAAAAAATAAAAAAAAAATGTACGTTTAAAAAGTTAAAATTTCATACGTAGAAGAAAGATTCAAAAATGTGGGAATTCCTAATGTGTATTAAAGAGAGGATTGTATTTTTGCTTTTTTTTTTTTTATACACGAAAATTTCATTTGCGCTAAGTTAATGTCCAAAGCTTAATTCCCCCCCCCCCCCAAAAAAAAGAAAGAAAAAAAAAGGTATATTTAAAATGTTAAAATCATACGGGGAAGAAAGATTCAAAAATGTGGGAATTCCTAACGAGTAATAAAGAGAGGATTATATTTTTATTTTTTTTTGGGCGTATGGACAATGGCTCAGTGCAAGTGAAATTTTTGAATGACGTGCGACAGCGAGATTTGAACCAAAAAAGAAACATAACTGCCTAACCAACTATGCCGAGGTAGCTGGCAAGCGGGGAATTTTATCGATCAGAATAAACAGAGACACAGGGTTGAAAATTCCTTACAAGGATGGGAAGTTCATCTGCATTAATTTCGTTGCTTTTTTTTTTTTTTTTCGAGAGGTGGGGGGATATAAATTCAGTAGTTTTTATCGCTGAAGAAAATTTATTTTATTTTTTTTTAAATACACCAGGTACCGATTATTTTCAGGTTGCGCGAGCTGCTTCGCTCTTCCGTTTCTCTACAACTCACAATCAGTCGCCTCTTTTTTCGATCCTTCGGAAACAAACTTCATAATTTCTTCATAACGCGCTCACAGCATCCTTTCTTTTCCTTCTTCCTCGGTTATTATTCCTTTGTTAACCTCATTCATATGCTCCATTTCTAATACATAATCATGAATACATACCGTTGGATTGGGTAAACGTCCTTAGACGATATGTCCAAAAAAGAAATAAAAGGAAAAACCTACTAATCCCATGCCGCTTGAAAACAGAACCGTTAAGAAAGACTTTGTTACCCGCGAAAATGAATTATAAATCAAAATACAAAATGATGTATTTAAATTCGCGGAGAAGAAATAATCGCTTAGTTCTTTGATTGAAAATAGGAACCCACCCCCCATGTTCGTTGGAAAAGAGAAATGGTTCTGTATGATTATTTTATTCTTTCTATACTGCATTATTTTTTTCAACTTTTTTTTCGCTATTAAAGTGAATGTTATCAATCGAGTTGTTTTTATGTAGTTTTTAAAAACTAAAATACGAGCAAAGAATACACAAAATAAAATAAATTTCCCATCTTCAAAAAGGAACGAGAAATTCCCAACTCTAGTTCTTTTAAAATGTTTATGTCGAAACGTTCTTCCCCCCTTTAACGATATTTGTGTATCCGTCTCTCCGATGTGTATTATAAGTAATACGTGTCTTCAAATGTACCCCGTCGTGTTCTAGTCGTAACTGATGAGGAGGTTACGTGGCTTCAGTTACTACCAAGCTAGGCGGTAACGATACTACGGATAAGTCTATACAATTTCTGGTTGTTTTTGCTTTATTTGTATTCATATTTGTATTTATATTTTTTTTGTAATTGACAATAACATCTTAAGTTTGAATATTAAATAGAAAAATTCTAGAAATGTTTTTTCGAAAATCATCTTCAGCACACAAAAAAATAAAATATCAATGTTAAGAGATTAACTTTTTTTTGGTATACCTGGGAATATACCCGTGAAGGAGGAAGCCTGAATTATCGTCTAATTCAGAGAAAATCAAATATGAATCGCGCGATGTTGGAACTTGGAAAGAACACAAATTTTTCAGATGCAAATATCTATTTTTCGTTCACCTTCATTAATATTTCATTAATTTTTCTAGCTGGGGTAGAGTTCATCATCCTAACGGTGTAGACAAAATTTATCTCTTTTGCTGCTATTTATCTAACATTAATATTTTTGTATCCGATATTTTATCTAAGTATCAATGCGATTTAAGTATCCTTCAAATATTATTCAAGTAATTAATAGCGAACTTTTATATTGTATCGCTTTCTTCTGCACTACTCATAAAATACATTATTTTGAAATGTTCATATAGTTTTCAGTTATTTTAAATAGGTACACTGCACTTAAAATATAAGTCAGCATCGAATGAGTGACCTTTAAAATGTAACGGTTAGTCCTCGCTAATGACAAAACTTTTGCGAATAAAGTTCTTCATAAGTAAAAGGTTAAAACAAAACGAGCAACGACGAGTCTTGTAATCAACTTTTCAAAGTCTCGGCTGACCCTCTGGCCATAGCTATGTCACTTGAAACGCACGTGTATTATTCATGCATGGGGTGCTTGTAGAAAATAACATGTGCGGAGCATTTTCGTTTATTCGTTAAATTAATATTTTCGGTGTTTCCTTTTTTTTCAGTGCCATTTAGCTGGGGTCATCAAAAAAACAAATCACCGGACCATTTCGCGTGCCCGGAAGAATTTGGTTACCATCCTCATCCGACAGACTGCGCTCAATATTACGTATGTGTATTTGGAGAGGCGGTTCTCGAGTCATGCACAGGAGGTTTAATGTATAGGTAAGTAACGTGGCTAATTATTAATTAACAGCATCTTCCGTTTCTACTGATTACCGGAGTCGGTAAAATTTTGAAACTCGGCATCAAATTTGTTTACTTTCGTTTACAGCTGATCTGTGATTGGTATTTTAAATACCCCTTCTTCGGATTTACTTCTTCAGTTTATAATTTTATTCGTTTATCATTAAACTCTAATACGCGAAATATGAAACGGTCTGTCGTGTATTGAAAAATAGCAAGGTATCGCCGTGTAGTCTTCGTTTCGGCTTGTACGCAAAAACACTTCATCTTTAGAGTCACAGTCGATTATTCTGTACTGTTCACGATGAACATTAAAAAAAGGAATCTTATAGACCGAGAATATTCCAATTGTGTTTTGGCATTTGTTTTTGTTTCTTTTTTTTTTTAAAGCCTTATTTGGCGACGTCGGCTAACCTCCGTTTCCTTTCAGAACTTCATTTTCTTTTTTTAAAAGTAACTTCTACTTTCATCGTTCTTCGTAACCACACACTCACTGTGTGAATACATAGTCATAAAATTTTCAGTAGTTTTTTTAGTAACTATTAAAGTTTACTAGGGTTCTTTTTAAACCATCTCGCGCACAGAATAACAGAAGAAGTGGATTTGCTTAACATCCAGTACCGGGCTTTTAGCATCACAGGAACCATATTTTTACTTCGAACAATCTATGTAGTATCCGAATTCACCTCATGGAAATCCTAGACTAAGTGAAAAAGTTGTTATTGCCTCGCCCCCTTATTCGTAACTCATAATCACCCTATGTTTAAAAACCTGATCCAGCATCATTATTATCGCGTTATTCAAAATTTAGTGTATTCCGTCCTGTAAACTGCTCTGATTAAAAGAACTTCTTTCCAAAAACCGCATATAATCCCTTCCGATCTTCCGAGCATCGTAAGTAAAAAGAAAATTAATATTTTTTTTTAACGAATAGGTGAAGGAAGTAACTTTGTACGTATAATACTTATGAAAGGGAAAAAAATGCATAAAAATTCTTTAGTTTTTATAAAAAATAAAAATTTAAATGTGTCACGCTAAAATCTTACATAGACAAAATTTTTGCCAAACGTACGAAACGACCTTTTGAATTACTACTAAATTCGACACTTTGGGAAACTCGTAAATTATTAAAAATACCGAGACGCGACCTGTATGATTTTAAAAAGCTCGTTCCCGAAATAAATATAATTACAAAAAATGAGTGAAAATTGCTATTTGCTATTCGCAAAGGTTTTTTAATAAATTTGTAAAATATGTATGGTATGGTCAAAAGTTATCATGAGACAAATGTTTTACTGTTGTTGTTAGATTACGAGAAAAAGAAACTTTGTTTTTCTTTGTAGGATCATCGCCGACAAAGAATCCCTTCATCGGGAAATGAAAAATTTAATTAGATTTTAATTCACGAAAAAAGTAACAGTGGTGGAATTACAGACAAACAAGAGCAGAGGATGTAGGTTAAGAAACAAGATAGGAGACATCCATTAATTACGTAAGCTTAAAAGATTGGAAAATAATCAGGTCACGTAATTAAAGGATAAGATTGCACTGAAATTTGAGTGTAAAAGAAAGCTCAGCAGAAAGGGTCGAAAACTGAAATAATCAACGACACAAATGGCTTTTTCACTGAAGCGTGAAGATCAAAACAGGAGAAAAGAAGACAAATGAGCCATGACATAAAGACACAATCGAATATAATGAGAACAATAAGAGCGAAAAAGTGTTTTTTTTTGGTGTTTTTTTTTGGGTTTTTTTTTTTGACTTTAACGGGTTTGTCAACGAGCACATAAGCTCGAGAAATAGGAAGAAGGAGAAAATAAAGTTCTTCTTTTTGAATATTTAAAGATACAGCGAATAAAAATAATTCGAGGGCAGGAGTAACAGAGGTGGAAGGAAATGAGGGAATGTAAAAAGCACTCTTAAGAGGAGTAGGGATAATACCGAGTTACGGTAGAGTAGAGAAGGACGGTTGTTTAGCAGAAAATACGGAACATTCGGATAATGCATGGATCACAAGGAAAGTAACTAGAAAGGAGGGTAAAAAGAACAAAATGGAGTAGACGCAGGCGTAAACTGTAAAAGTGATGTGGAAAAGAGACTGTAGTTAAAGCGAAGGCAAACAGCAAAAATTGTAAAACGTTTAAGAGAGAGTATGTATCAAGAAAACTACGGATCAAGTTGAAGAGATGGCTAAATAGAGAGATAAAAGGAGGCGAGATTAGAAAATGAAAAAGAATAAGAGTTGAACCACAGTTTAGAATGAGAGAAGAACAATATTACGAACAGAAAAGGTGCCTAAAAATCTGCCACTGGAAATGGAAGAACGGGCTTGCTGGCAGGTATTTTGGACAGAATAAATAACGAAGCTGGTAGAAAAAGCAATAAAAATATGTGACCGCGAACTCTGCGGTGTGGAACTTTTTCAAGAGATTAAAGGAATTTTAGTTATTCACCGCTTTTGCGAAAACGTTGTAAAAATTATTATTATTTTTAAGAAACGAAGAAAAACCCTATAAATTTCAGAAAAAAAACAACTAAATGAAAGCATTCTTCGACAACACTCTAAAATCATCATCCGTTTAATTATTTCCTTCGACCGTCAGCGTGTTCCTATAAAAATCGAAAGTGATCCCCGTAGTCTTTCTAAGCCACCTGACGAACGATACTTTTTTTACGGCCTCCGCCGATATCTCTTACGTAAAAAAAGATTTCTTTGACTGGATAAAGTTCGAAATAAACAAACGGGATACTTCCTTTTCGACTGAAACTTTCGGATTTTGACTTATTTTTAATAAGAAGGAAATAATTTACGCGGTTTGCGCTTTCTACGCATACTTAGGGACCATTGAAAATCCTACTTACCTCCAGATCAAAAAATAATAAAACACATCGGTTTAATTAAAGCAGGCGCTCCTCCGATAATAAAAATTCGCAGGACAGGATTACGATACGCTCTGTAAATTATTTAATTTTCAAGTTAATATTTTCTTAATTTTTTAAAATATTTATGAAGATTCTTGTTCTTTCGACTCTATAGGGTTTAGAACATCGAATTTCGGTCGGCCGCTTTCTTTTCTCCCGATAATTATTTATCTTCACGCTTTCAACTTAGTCTTCCTACTAATCGGTGATTTCTTTTAACTTCGTCGTTCTGTCGTCCTACGTTCTTAAGCCATCCTCAGTTGTTAGCTTCCTCCACATATTGTTCATTCTAATAGCGCAGCTATTTTCGATACTATGTACTTATTTCATCTGTTTCTATTGAGCGTTCTGCATACATTTCAGTTTTTGTCTAGGACTTGGGACTGTCTCTTAATTTTTTTTTTATCTCCGCGCGTTATTTCCCGTACATATTGATTACTTATTAACACAGTATTCGGTCGTAGAAATATACTTTTCTGGTTGTTCTCAAGTAAACTGGCTGGCGGACCCGGGGGGAAAAAAGAAGGGGCCATGGATATAGCTGAAAAAATAATTTTTTGGCATATACTCAATTTAAGTGTTTGTTAATCACCGAGATTATTCTGTATTATTAAAAAAAATTACCACCGGATTTTCTCTTTTACTCCACTACCCGATCTGTTTAGCGCAATTATTGCAGATTTTTTTTTTTTTTTTTTTTAATTCTTTAATAGATTGCACCTAGCCGATAATAGCTATTTAGTAATTAGTTTTAATATCTTGTACACATGGTCTAAATAGGCAGCGCTGGGTGCTAAATAAAAAAGTTTTATTTGAACTACTTTTAATTCAGACGAGATCCGTCGACTTGATTCTATCAAGCCGCCGAACTTGTCCAGCAATTGCCATATTGCGTTCGGGTGCGTTTCTAATCTGTAGGCATACTTCTTTGCGTCGTCGAATCTTGAGAAAATTTTATTCCGAGGAGGTTTTAGTGAAGCGTTATTAAATTGTTAATGTACCACAGGGCATTTACAACCATCCGGAGGATTTTACTCTGGATCATCCGTTGCATGATCGCTATGTTACTCTTTTTAGAACAGCCCTATAGCGGGCAACCGTAACGCCACACTGGATTTAAAATCTGAGTATAAAAACTATTAAGTTTATTTTTAGCAGATAAATCCGACTTTCTCATTAGTAGTCGGTATAGTTGTCTTAACTTTATATTTAATTCGGTCCGTTTTAATATGTTTCTTCTTCCATGTTAGGCGTTGATCAAGGTATACACCCAGATATTTCACATCTGTTTTTTGCGGAATTATAAATTGTTCAGGACTTCCGTCAGATCAATTTTTCTATTAGTGAAGATTACTCGCGCTGATTTACTTTCATTGGTTTTGACTTTCCATAAGTTGAGTCACGACGAAATTTCAGTAACCGCTGCTTGGATGGTATTGCGCGCTTTAACATGCGACTGAGCGTAAGATCGCGGTGTCATCAGCAAAACCTCTACATTCGGAGATGTAGAAATATCTAATGTGTAAATGAGATAGAGTAATGGCCCTAGCACACATCCCAGCCGAACTCCTGGATATATATGTCTGATAAGTCATCTCCGTACTGAACGTAGAAATAACTTTCAGTCATGTATAAGTCTGAAGCAACCGATATAATTCATAAGGAAAATGTGTCGTTTAATTTTCTGTAAAAGGCCACATCGTGCCAGACCTTGTCAAAAGCCTGGCTTATGCCCAGAAACACAATGTCGCAGTATTTTTTCTTTTCGAGAGATGTTTCAGCGGTGGTAACTACACGATGCACTTGTTCTATTGTACTGTGCTGAAATCTAAACTGCTGGTCCGGTATTAGATATCCTTTTATCCTTGATGACTGGCATCGTCCATTTTAGTAGCAGTTTTTCATCAACTTTAGAGATTACAGGCATCAATGAGATTGGTCGATACGAAGATGGGTCTGTTGGAAATTTCTGCGGTTTTTTAATAACGACAATCTGCGACAGTTTTAGTTGTAAAGGAAAATACCGCAGGCGGACCATTAAAAATGTATGTCAGTAGTATGAAACCTCCTCTAAGATTCGTGCGGTAATTAAATCATAGTCCGCCGATTTATTCGAGTTCAAAGTTTTTACTAAAGTATTGATTTCACGCGGAGGAGACGCAGGTTTTATTGCCGAGCAAACATCATAACAACAAGTGTTGAACATTGCGTTTTCCGAATGTAGAGCTGGATTTGCGAAATGCTTTCCGAATACCACCACGGCTTTTTTCAGCTCCGTTCTAGCCCAGTTCGATTTTCTTATTGGATGTACCGCTTGTATTGGCCATTTGAGGTTCCTTGTTGCCTCGATGCGAGGAGCTTTTTTTTAAACTTCCCCCGCCAAAAAACCAATTTAATATTCTCTGTATTGTTTCGGAATTAATTTTATTATTCACAAATTGAAGCAATTAAAATATGAAAAATTCTTTCTCATGATCGTTAACGTACGTTATTATTATTATGTTATTTTTATTTATTATTATTATTACCGGTTGCTTGGGGGTGGGTGACCGTGACGCGGCTCGTAGCAAAATTTTCAGTGCTGAACGTATTTCTTTTCCGGTTTGTTTCTCAAGAACAAAAATATAGGTGCGCTTCCATTTCGTATTTTTGCTGAAAGATTTTTCGTTTCATCGGTGATTTTAGAGTGTTTCTTTTCAATTTTCGAGAACTCTTACAAAAAAAACCGAAAAATAATCGACTTTGAAAAGAGGAGATTGATAGTGTTGGGTGGTAACGTTTGTTTGCATTCTAAGGTGTCTGAGCACGATCTATGAGCGAAAAAAAAAATATCATCTAGCGCAATGGTGCACACGTTTGATTCTTTTCCATAGTTTGCCATGCGCACTGCCGCTGTATTAAGTTGTAAATAAATATTGCCGAAAAATTAAAATATCCCGGCAGTCAGGAGACTCGAATAAAAATCGGGTAAATTTCTCATTAATCCCGCTCCGGGCTTTTCGATCTTTCAAAGCAGAGTTCCTATCTCTGCTAAGAATTGGCCCACTCGTTCGGTGACCCGCTGAGAATTTTTAGCCGCCGTCATGTTGTCAGCGAAGGAAAACAAGAAAAAAAAAGGGGGGGGGGGGGAATGAGCACGAGCGGCAGCCGCATCATGGTCAGTTCTGCTGTCGGCGGTAAGTGACCCTTGCGAACGGTGTCGAGTGGAAAAAAGTACCTGCATATCCGGTTGCGGTCGTTGGAACCGGCGCGGCGCTATTGTGTCGTGAAAAAAGTATCATCTCGGTCGAAAGATCCAGATTTTCTCATATTCAGAGCAACGAGATCAGTTGCCAGAGGTACGCGCACGCACAATCGTACCGGAACCGATGCCATCTTTAGAACGTGTCGTCGTCGTCGTCTATGTTTTCTTTTTGCCTTTTTCCGTATGCGTGTATGTGTGCGGAACGCGTGTCAATTTTTACGCTTTATCGTAGCATTTCCGAGCTGTTACTCAAGGTCGCGCAGCGAGCAGAGATTACTTGTATAATCAAAAACTGACGTATAGAGAGAAATTATCAAAAAAGGATCGGCGAATTAGGCGGATTTTTTCTTTCTGCGGTCCGCCATTACGAGGTGGTACGGCGGATTAGCGTAGAAAACGAAGGCTGAATAAGCGATTTTTCAAAGCGAATTATGCATGCACTCGGCACGGAAGCTATCGGCAGAAGAAACCAAATAATGCTCGTGTGTATCTAATCACCGCTCGTACGGAACACGTGCTATCGGAAGCAGATCGTCGGTGGCGATGTCCTCCTAAGCAGCCATTATTTATTATTGCTGGCCGCCGGTCGCTGAAAAAATACCACGCTTAAAAAGTAAATATAATTCTCTTTCACTCTCATTGGCAGCACTTTACGATATTCTAAAGAAAAATCACCTGCCAATGAATTTTGAAACTTTACCGATTAAAGAAAAATCCGCACAACCCGCGACAAATATTGCACCTGGCTTGGCGGAACTACGCAGTTTTTTTACCTGCCGCCTTATCCGGTCAATATGCGATGGAATTAAAACTTAAACTAAAACTATTAAAATCTCTATAATGGGAGAATAATCGAGCCTAAAAAATCAGGAACGGTATGTGCTATCGGGGAAGGTGGATGCTGAAAATCAAAAATCTCTAACTGTAGTGCATCATCGGCGCTAATACTCAGCGACCAATATCGCACAGGATCTCTTTCTAAAATATCATGTAATACAACTTTTTCAACGATATTTTCGCAGGGAAAGAAAACTAACCGTTGCCGTTCTGCCTAAACTAGTGTCACGAGAAGAAGGAAATTCGATTTGCAAAGTACGTTTATTTAAATATTCTTCCGCCGAAGAGGATGTTGACCAAACATCCGTTAAATTTTGAGCAGCGGGTTAGCCGAGACACTATGATGAGATCATTAGACCTCTGAGGATCAGATTTAATTAAACATCTAGTTTTGTGACAACGGTTTTGTTAACCGTCAGAGACGTTAAATACCCGATTCCATAGATTACAAGATAATCTCAAATGGAGAGCTGCGAACGAAGTACTTTAAATTACTATTCTCGCGTTTTTTTTTTTTTTTAAACAACTCTAAAATAAATTTAACGGCGATCATCGTTTCTAATGATAATTCCGACTGTCCTGAAAGCTCTAGATTTCATCGAAAGCTACGGCGGTACGATAAAAAATATTAATGTATTACACATGACTGAAATACAGAAGCACGCATGAGTGCAGTACAAAATGTGCAATAGAAAATGAGTTGCAAAACTAAACAAGATGCGGTAGTTTTATCAAAGTGGATTTTCGTTCGCTGCATCATAGAGAGAGAGCGAGAGAAGCGTAGTTAATACACTAAATTTGCAGATTACTCGGGTGAAAAGTGGTATAAATGAAACGGGACAAAATATGGCGGCATAATCACATTGGTAGGGAGGAATGGTTCTTTTGTAATTCAGAACGGAATAGGTAAAGAACTCCAGTTTTAGACCTAATGTACCGGACACTGTAAAAATGTTAAGAATACGAGTTTATCGTTGTCGGGTACTCTTGCGTTTGAAGAGAGATTGAGCATAATTTCAGGTGATCAGTATGCGCGGACTAGACTCTAGATCATTCGGTAATGCAATGATGTGCAGCGGAAAAAATTCGTCAGTGCATCACGCTGCGACTGACGCGATTGGCGATTGAGCTTAATTTCGGCAGAAAGATTTACGAAGTTTTTTCATTTCCGACTTTGTTCTGATAGATTGAAAAGCTTCGGTTTTTTTCTTCTGTCGCTGCTAATATTACTGCTTCGATAAAATAAACAAAAATTACACCCGGTAGTACACTTACCGGTAACAGCTGATAACAAAAAAAAATGAATTAAAACAACGAAAGAAGTAGCGATGAATCTTGGCAAATAATTCTCTTTAATTCTTTTTTTTTTTTTAAACGTGGATATTGGCCGGAGAACTGAGAAAAGCAAGAAAAGGAAATTCAGATTTTTATACAATCACGGGAGGATGGCCGACAAAAATAAATTAAACGCTTGGATGACTAGAGAAGAGAAAGAATAGACAAAGCACTGTAGGGGGTAGGAATTATGGTTGATAAAAGGGTGGAATGGAAAGAAATTTATTTGAAAGCGACAAGAAATATTGATCTCGAAGTCACTTATAAATTAGTTGCTGGAGCGATGTAAAGGACAATTTGGAGACGATCTGAGAGAAAAACGGAAAAGCGATGAAGGTAGCAAACTGTGCTCAAAGACACATAGAAAAGAGAGATTAGAACCGTGCATGAAATTACAGAAACAAAAAGGAAGGAAATTGTTGAATAAGGAATAAACATCCAGGTTAGAGAATGAAAAATAACAGTTAAACCATAGTTTGAAATAAAGGAATAATCATCTGGGTTAGAGAATGAAAAATAACGAGTTAAATCATAATTTGGAATAAGCAGCTGTTGACAAAAAAGTAATGCTGATGGATGAGCATAAAACTTGTCTCAGAAGTGATAACCGAGCTAATGGAGCTCATACCAGTAATCTGAATTAAATGAGAACGGAAGACATCTTCAATTTTAAGGAATGTACGAAAAGTATTTCGCATTCGGGGCAGAGCGAGAAGTAAATATGCGATAGTCCGCAGCGCGCTTTGAAAATCTGACAGAACTAGGATATTATGAAGACTGCTAAATAAAAAAGACGAGATGAAAGATAGTATTCGGCAAAGGGAATTGAATAGAAGGAGAAAATTTCAAAGGAATCGGAGTAAATTAGAAAAGGACAAAAAAGCGCTAACTCGAAACTTTTCTTGTCCTTCAAAAGGAAAAAAAAACCGAAAAAAAAACAGTAATGGTAGAAAAGAATTACAGGAAACTCCTTTTACAAAATATTCCTAATCTATCGATGAGATTAGGTGTTTATATTTAAAAATTCTCACAGCAATTTATTGAAGTATTTCCCTCTTTTTTCTTTTCTTTCGATACTCGTAATCATTTGGCTAAAATCCTTTCGAAATGTTTAACTAGGATGAATTTTATTGCAATTATAACTCCTTCCAAATTCTCTAAACATTTTTAGACCGGCGAAAATGTACCGATTAAAGATGGCGCTCGGAGTAATTTGCACGCAAACGACAGTACTCGTTGAAAATTCCATTTTTACCGAAATTTTGTGATCATGAAGACATTCGAAACGCATCGAGGGTGTAGTTGATGATTAAATATTAATTTATACAAAAATTCATTTTTTACCTGTATTTATTTGTTAATCGATAGAAATAATGAGCGATTTCAGTTGATGAAATCCGATCTCTGTATTGCGCTAGTATACTATATACACATGTATATATATATATATATATATATATACCTTTACTTAACTGCAGAACAAACAAGAATGTCATTGCCAGACTACAACGAATTGAGCGGTTTTCTTTTTAAATGTAGAATAACAATTTGATAAGAAGACACTAGTGCAACCTGATTAACGAGTTATTTTAGTCGTAAGTTGGTTGACATTTACGATTTTCTTTTATTTCACAGTGCTGTTTACCTTGTCTAGCAGAAATATAGTCACGCTTCCATAGAAGATATCGATCCTGAAACGAAACAAAAAAAGTGGACACTTCTTTTTTTGTCATTTCGCACGATGGCTATGGAAAAGGTGTGAAAAAATTGAAGTAAAGATAGTACAAAAAAAAAACAAAAACGGAAAATGAGTCGTTAAACAGTTACAACTTCCAGAACGAGCATAACACATTTTAAATCAGTCGAGACATGGAGAACTAAGATTCTTTGCAAAGAAACATGCTCCGAAAAATTGTAATAGTTAATGGTGATTTCTGTCACAAGTGAAAATAGTTGCATCACAATTCGAGCAATGTATGTTAGCATGCAGTGGCGGCTTTGTATTACAGCAGTTTTTGCCAGAAAAAAAGTAAGACACTATCGGAATGAAGTTCACTCTAGTGTCCCAAGTCGATAATTTTTACTCGATGGTTCATTATTTTAATGTTGAAAATTTACAGCTCCAATAATTTTAATTCCCCAACAACAATGCAGTCGCATAAACTCCTTTTCTACATTCCATGTGCTCTACTAAAACTTCTCTACCATTCCGTTCGTCATCCTGTACTGGGGGTTGTGTGCTTTACGTCGAAAAATAAATCCACACAAACTGTTTCGCGGAGTGTGGTATTTTAATCTTTTATTAACGCCCGAATTTTATTCGATTATTCTTTGTACAGATTCGTCTAGATGTTTAATTTCCTTTTTTTTTTAGCAGGATTGAAATAAATTTGATACTTTTCGGCTCCTTCTCCGAATAAAGAAAAAAACCGCTCAGGTCTCCATTTAAAGTATTCCAATAGCATAATATTAAATCTTTATTAATATCTCTAGAACTATATGAGATATTCCTCTGAAAAGTATGCTCATGATTTTAGTTATTTTTCTTAGTTTTCCATTCACGGAGGAGAGTGCATAATTAACCTTCAGCGATCGGCTAATTCCGTCTGCGACCGTATTTTCAACACCAGAATCAGACATTTGACATTTACCGAAATGCTAATGTCGCACCCGACTTGTTGACCAGTTTCTAATTGTGCCGTTTAACAGGATCCTTTCCAGTCAGTTGAAAGCAATTAACATCCATCCAATTTTCTCTATTGTCTGGTCAGACACTAGTTTAAAAGCGTTGCACAGTCGGTCCTTGATATAACGGACTAATTGGGGAGGGGGGGGGGGATTGTGAAAGTCCGATAAATCGAAATAACCACTCTTGTATTTGTTGTCAGCAATAAAAAAAAGAATCCATTTCGTGTGAATTGGCGCGCAGATTTTTTTTTTTTTTTTTATTTCTTTTCTTGCTATTTTACACCTAGTTTTATCAACTATTTGGTAATCTATGGATTCCGAGTTAAAATAACACGAAAAAGTAACCCATCCAGTGAAGGGTGCTAAAATTAACTTATACATGTACATACAAAATGCATACACACATACTGTTGTATTCTCACGTACGCATACGTACCATACATAACGCACCCAAGCCCATACACCCTCACACATATATTTATATACATTTATAACTTATACGAAATCTTGAGGTCATTTTCTATTCAGCCTACGTCCCTCGCTTGGATCATTCAGCAGTTCTTTTCAAGGGGTATGGAACTTACTTTACTTTTACTTTGTTATACTACTATTAGGATGTTCTTTCAATCTGGCAGCATACCGTCGAGCAGCAGTTGCTATTTCATTCTCTGTAAATTTAACTCCAAGATCTTCATGGATTGTAATGTTGGTTATGTGTACCATCATGGAGCAGAGATGATCGTACGTAATAACTTGTTCCGTACTCTTTGCATAGTTGAAATGTTGCTGTTTTTGGCACAAACTGCTTTAAGAATTTGCTTACAAAGTAGCAACTTGTTTTCAAGAGATACTATTGATCTCTTACCCAGCAGTCAGTACAGTTGCCGCAGTTTGATATTGAACTTATTACTTCGCTTTTTGTTATGATGTGCATTCTCCAAGTTAGGCGTTGGTCAAGATGTATACCACAAGATACTTTACATCTTCTTTCTAAGGGCAATCTCCACACCATTCATAATTATATTTTCCGATGAACCGATTCTTCGATTAGTCAAAAAACTACTCGAGATGATTTAGCCCCATTGATCTTCCATAATTTGCACCATGGTGTTACTTTATTGACTGCTGTTTGCAGAGCACAGAACTGACAAACACACACTTAAACCTTAAATTTTTAGGTTTTAATCGAGAAAATTGTAAGAACTATATTTACGCGAACCGAATATATCTACTATTAAATTTTCATTAAAAACTAAAAAAAAAAAAAGAAAAAGCCAGTCCGTTATTTAAAAAGTCCGTTGAATTGGAATAAATATATTTAATGTATTCTCCTATCGCTCATTACCGGCCGGATATCAAACATTTCTAATGACAAATGTTTTCTCTCAGTCTGAAGTTTTGGTTAGACTGAAGGTGAAGTTTTATATTTAAGAAATGAAATTCTGCAAATATCATCAGAGAAAAACAGATTTTTAATATGTACATCACTCGATTTTTAGCGCACGGGTAACAATAATAATTTCGATCCACAGGCAATAATTTCATCAGTTTAAAGGGATTTAATACTTCAAAATTACTATTCTTTCTATTTTAATCTATCTCTATATATTAAAAAATGTTGATTAAATTTTTATTTGCGTTGTGATTGATACGAAAAATTTGAAAATGATTGCAAAATTAATCAAATAGTCTCAATTATAAATTGAGAACACTGCGGAACATTTTACTTAAAGAAGAGTTACTTGACGCAGTTCAATAAAGTGTGGTGTCGCAGCGGTGGCGAGTGAAGAGAACAAGGCCCAAAGCTCGCCCTAGTCACATATGCATATTCGAGATGCTTCAGATTTCAACAAGGGGCAATACCACGGCAATTTCGACCTATTCTTTTCATATCGCGCAGTCGTTAATATTATATATTACCTCGTGCCGGTGTGGTTGACTACTATTCACACCGCTAGATTATGTACAATTACAATCGCATTGCAAAAATTTAATATCAATTATCTGAACACTGTAGTTCACGCTCAACGCGAGTTAGCTCTTATCTATTTAATTAGCATACTATTTTTACCTTTGCCACATGTTTAATTTTGAAAGTGAACACAACCACCTTAAAAACCGAAAATTTCGTAATGTACCTACATTTCTACAACAAACATGGAATATCTAAAGAAAAAAGCACATTTTAAAGAAATTTCTAGTTATCTTCCATCCGTTTCACCATGTACCACCAACGTCTACATCTGTGCATATGTGTGTAGACTGTGTTCTGAAAAGGTTGCGGCGGATTTACATCTAGTGCATTTTATTTGATGCGCATTGCAGTGGAAAATTGCGCAAGTCAAGTTTTAAGTATGATCCAATGGTTTTTATTGAAGAATAGATTTTAATTTTAAAAAAACCTGAAAATTAATTTTTAGTTATCGATACGTTTGTGTAGATGTACGTAATGATCTTTTTTCACTAAATTTTGCGCGAATATAATCGGAAAATTATTAGTATGACCTTTAATGGCAGTATTAAAATCACCTCGTTTTTTTGATGTATTAATTTTTATCACCACCAAGAAGGCTAAATATACCGTTTAGCTTGGTTTATACGTCCACAGGAATGCCACCATAACCTCTAAATTCGCGAACGCGGAATTTATTCAGTTTTTCTTTTGTATTTTAAATTGCTTTGGGGTCATTGATTATTATTAGTAATATCATACCTATTAAATCAAGGAGTCGGCGGTTTAGTGGATTATATTAATTCAATCTGCACAAATATAAAATCAAACGCTTGTAAAATTATTACACAAGTTGTATATGTAACAGGTATGAATAATAATATCATGCTCTGATAATGGCCCAAATTCTGGATCTTCAGTAGCGTAATAGGTGAAATCCGAAAATTAATAATACGAACAAAAATTACGCCCGACGATTCCAAACGTTCGCCATTGAAGATCTGACTCTTAATCGAAGGATTCCTTTACGATGGACTCTGAAAAGTTTTTCATAACCATCACCGGTCTGGCTATGCTATTTTTCGGTCGTTTCTTCGTTCATTTCTCGCTAACAAAATTAACCAATGTATATTTTTTCCCGATCTACAATCGCGCCCATCCCTTTCAACTTTGGCGCAGGACAAGCCTTCAACCCCTAATAGCAATTGATTCCCATGTACAGCTCTTATTAATTTTATTTAATATTTTTATTTATTTCTTTATTTTTAATTTTAATTTTATTTTGTGCATCATCAATATAATGTACATAATACAACACACACGCATAAGAGTACATCTCCCTTCCACAACACACACACAAAGTGTTTGATTTCCATAATTTTTTCTGGGATTTGTTTAATTTTCGTTTCTTTTAATTTTTCTGAACTTCAATTAAAATGAATCTGCATTTAGCCAACAGAATTTAATAATTAAATTCGCAAAAGGATACCAAATGAAATTTCGAAAAATTCATTTTCTTCGAGCCTTGCAACTTTTACGCTTCCAAGTGTCGCAACTGAAACGTTGAAATTATTTACCATACTTAAACTCTTTCTATTATTATAGAAACGCATAAACGCTTATAACATTGTTTTTTGAAGATTAATAATTGTTTTATTAAGATTAATGTGGATATTTAGAATTTAGAGAATGTTTCACACACTGAGACATTTCTTTTTCTTTAATGTTCCCTTTCATACTCACAAATCTTAGTTGCGTACTGCATTCAATTTTTCTTTCATGCTTCCGATCACCAGCTCCAGTTCCATTGCTTTAATCTTCTTTCATCCTCCAATCGCCTTCTATAATCTGAATTTATAATTCAGTCCTTTGTATTGTTGAATCAAGGCTGCTGGCGAAGCCCGCTCGCAAAAAAAAAAAAAAAAAATCTCGGAGAAATAATATTTTAAAAAAGAAAGAAAACAGTAAAATATATAGTGAAGCAAATAACTATTTCGTATCGCAGCAACACGAGATGCTCTCGACTCCTTTAAAGTTAATCTGAACAATCATATTGAAAGGAAAACTTTCAAGGACATCAAGATTATGATCCTATTCAGATCAGCTTGCTCAAGATTAAGATTTAAATTTTTTCCGGGAATGAATTGCTTCGCTCATACTTTATTTACTTTTTTCTGAAAAAAAAAAAGAAAAAAAAGAAGAAAACAAAAATCGCCTTATTAACGATTTAATTTTTGTACCATTTGCTGTATTATGGCGCTGTTTACAAGTAAAATGATTTGTTTCCCGCATTTGTTCGGGACATTAGTTGATTAAAGTAGGCAAAGAGCAATTTCGAAAGTTCTCGCCTATATCTTTATAGAAATTTTATACGCTGTAAATCAAACCTATGTAATATAGATGCGCATTATTATCGTACGTACGATCGAAATAGTCCTAATGGAATTACCGATTCTTGTACGTGATTAACATCGTCTGGAATTGGCGATCGTGGTACAAGGTGAACAGGGGCCACATTTTCTTTTCATTACATAGCCGTCATAAATGCAAACCAGGTAGAGTCATCCGCGACCGATTTCTAATTATTCGTCAACGTTTTACATCATATTCCCGTACTTGAAATTTCTCCTGTACTATTATTCGCTATTGACCCCATCTTCTCTGGTCTCGATTCCCCGCTCGCTATATAACATTTAAAAACCATCGAAAAAAAAAAAAACAACAAACCGTCAGTACATTATCGCTTTTCATGTTTCTTAAATAAATTCCGTAAAGACTTACGAACATTTTTCACCACCGAGATTCGTTTGCCACGTGTTGCGTAATTAAACAAAGTCCTCGAAGTAATTTTCGTTCACTAAACCTCGATCTGCCTATTTAACCTTAAATTTTTGGTTTCCTTCCCTTTCTTCGTCGATCTATTATTGTCTTTATCATTTTCCTATCTTTTTAATCGCTTACTATTACTTTCCTTCCCAGTTCTTTTCCCCCTAATGATTCACCACCCCAATGATGCGGATGTATCATGTTTTCTCCAAATGCTTTTCTCCGCGGGCTCCTTTATTTACATTTCCTACATCCTACCTCTGGTACTATTCTTCTTAAGTCTGTTCTTCCTTGTCTATTATTTCTAGGAAGAAGTCCTCAGTTGCACCGAGTCCGTTAAAAAGTAAAACTAACAATGATTAACACGACCTAGGAATAATCGTGTTTGACTCGAAGCTGAAATTAAATATAAAAAAAGAATGTTAACTAAATTATTGTTTTGTTTTTTTTTTCGGTGGGTTCATCACGCGGATATTATTCTAAAAACCTGAAGTAGGAGAAAAAAAAAACACTTTTATTCCTAAACGTTAAAAATAGTAAAAAAAAAAAAAAAAAAAATCAGGAGCAGAAATATAAGAAGTAGAAAGAAATGGATGAGAATATAAGATGGGACGGGAATATCGTATTTTAATACGGAAGAATATAAGATTGTTCAGCAGTAAAGAGAACATTCAAATAAAATATACGATGAAGGAGAGTAGAAGAAACGAAAAAAGGACAGATGCACGTGGAAACAACAAAAAAAATGATACAGGAAGGAGGACCAAGTGAAAGGTGACAAAGTGAAACGTTTTAGAAAGGAAAATTACGAAGATCAGGCTAAAAGAAACCAGAAATGGAAAATAGAAAAAAGAAAGAGCAAATGCCGTGGAAACGTGTCTAGAAATTCGAAATTCTCATTACCCTCAGTGCCTAAATGGCCATGAATTTACGTAATATAGGTATGGATAATTAATACAATCGAGAACGGAGACTACCAAGAGAGACACCGAAATAACGAAAAGAGTTTACAAGAGGGATTCGACCGTTCTTTAAGGAAGGACGAATTAAAAAAGGATCGAAAGAACGAAGACGCAATAGGTGAGCATGTAGAGGTCGAATATTGTAAAAAGCATGTTTCAATCACGCTCGTGAGTTTTGAAAACGAAGAAATTAGCTAACGAGATATTATGTTCGCTAAGGTAAATGAGAATGTTACCGGCAAAAGAAATAGATTCAAGAAAGGCAGTTTCGATAAAGCAAATATTAAAGAGAGGTAGAGTTTCTTTAGCGGAACTTAGAACCTCGAAAAAGCAAGAAATAATTACACAATTGCGTATTAGATAAGAAGAGAAACAAAGTGAACGAGAAAAGAGAACGTCATCGAGAGTGCGAAAATGAACATATCGAAAGTAATTAACATGTCGATGAAAGCGGAAGTTAAGAATTTGTTATCGATAAATGACATAAATTCGCATGCCGTGAAAACATAACGGCCTGATGTACTACATACAGGAGAAAAACCAAACTAGCTTAATACCAGACTGGCGCAAGAGAAACTAGTTTTCTATAGAACAGAAGAGATGGGGCAAATCGAAGAAAAGTGAAGTTTTGTGTTGGAAATAATGATGAAAACGTTTCAAAAAAGAAAGAAAGCAATTGAAAATGTTTAATAGGATGTGGAGGGGAGAATTGAAGAAGTTTTGGAGATGAAATAGAAGAATTGGAGGAATTATGTTTATTTTTTATTAATGAAACTAATTCGGTTTTAATATTATGATAACTTTAGCCTACTTATTTTTGATTAGGCTGTTGCCCTTGGTTAACCATCTTTTATTTATGTGTATCAAATAAAATATAAGTATGCAGTGAAAATTGCTTATAACGACATCTGTTTTAGTAAAATACCGGTTATAGAAACGAATACTGTTAGAACCGGCTGAATTTCGTGAAACTATACGGTGACTCTTATCGGTTATAACGACGAATCAGTTATTACCACTAAAATTTTGTTACGCAAGGAAAAAATCATCACTTATAGAACCGACATAACAAAGTAATAATGTCTTTCTATCGGTAGACGAACTTTACCTGGGCAAGCCATTCGAGCTGCTGAAGAACCAGATAATTTTCAGCGTTCGACAATATTTCGTAATCGACGTTTTGTTGTTTCTTTGAACATTAATGGAGAAACTGCCATGAAATTTCAAAAAATTTCCGAGAATATGTTTTTAACCTCAAGTTGTTTCAAAATATCATATTTTTCAGTAATTCAATCTAGAAAAAACGTTTCAATGACAAAGCCAGGTGTTATAACGATTACATCATTCATCCCCTACAGTGCCCTTTCATAATGATACGGATTCGGTGATATTCATTTTATTTCAGTTAATTCAGACATCTTCTTTTGTTCACCCGTAGCAGTTGCTTACAAATGCGCCGAATATTAAAAACGCTCAGTGCGAATTATGTAGAATTTGTCAAGGTAGTTGTTCGAAAGTAATCTCAGTTGTAAAATAAGATATTAGCTAGTCAATCGTCGTTAATAAATGCTCTTATTTTTTCCCCTTAGATTCGTCAACCAGGAAGTTTTACCCAGAAAGGCGTTAATTATATACCTTAATACGGTATTAAATATTGTTAAAAAGAAGTAATCGATATAGCAGGAATGATGAGTGTGGAAAAAGGGATAGAGTGTGTAAGAAGCAGCGAGAAATCCGAACAAACAAGAGTACAGAACAGAGCGCTCAAGACAAAGAGATGAACGCTTAATAAATATATGATAATTGTTTCAGACAACTGCATTATTTGAATGGAGAATATGTATGGGGAGAAAACTAATAATAAAAAAGTGGGTGCAGCGGTGATCGGTTGAAACAATCAAAAACGGTTGATATGTCTTAGCAGTGGTAATGCGAAAAAAAAAAAGACTGCTGAAGAAAAATAAAGAATGTCGAAGAGATCCTGAAAAAAAATCGTTGCTTGTAAAAAAAAACCAAAAAGAAAAACAAGTTTGAATTCTAAAAAAAAAGGAACGTTCATTGATTTTAATTTTTTTTTTTTTTTTTTAATATAAGCACGCAGAGAACAACACAAACATTAGTATAAAGTATGAAATTGAATTTCAAAATTTGAAAACGATTGTCGGGGTACAATCTCGATATTGAGTAATCCTTCTCCGGACCACGGGCCTAATCTCTTTAGCCAAACAAAAATTATAATTATCATTGCGTATATTTACATTTATCATTGTTATTGTTGGTTACATTTTTAAGAATTTAAAAGCTAATAGTGGTCATGGTTTTTTTTTTTTTTTTTTTTTTTTTCCTTTGGGCATATCGGCAAAGGATCTTCGCCCAGAAACGAAAGGAAGGAGAAGGATCAGTTAAATGTAGATTCGGTCAGCTATTGATAAGATAAAGGAACTGAGGATAGGAACAACTGAGATCGACGGAAACGATAAGATATACGAGGCACAATAAGGAGTAGAGAGTTTGAGTGACAGCAGATTGGAATAGTCATGGTTCGTAACATTATTCTGCAGTGGAACTGTCGAGGATTCTACCCTCAACTTGCTGAATTAAAGCTACTTATTTCAAATCACTCTCCTGCTGTGGTATGTCTACAGGAAACTCATTTGAAGCCCACAGATAACCCAGCCCTACAAAACTACTCCCTTTTCACTTTCAGCAATGATCAAGGGTTTAGAGCAAACGGAGGGGTTACCATTATGGTCCACTCCTCTGTCCCAGCAACACAGTTGAATTTTAGTACCCCCTTACAAATGATTGCAGTGGTCGTCCATCTTCCTCAGATATCTGCCACCCCGATAACTGTATGTAACTGCTATGTGCCTCCGAATTATATAATCACTGCAGATATGTTTCAGTCAGTACTATCACAGGTCAGCCCACCACTAATATTACTCGGTGATTTTAATGCCCACTCACCTTTGTGGGGAGCAACACTGGAAAACAGACATGGCTCTGTCATCAATAAACTGGTCCTAGATAACGATCTGATACTGCTTCCCTCCCCAGGTTACACCCATTTCAATCTGTCCCATAATACATTCTCAACAATCGACCTACAACTTGTTTCCACTTCCATCTTCCCTCACCTGAGCACTTTTGTGCTGCAGGACTTATGCTCTAGCGACCATTTTCCCATACTCATATGCCCGTTCAAAGCCCTCCCTACCCAAACCCCCCCACCTAAGCCTCAATTTCTATTCCACAAGGCGGATTGGGATATGTTTTCAGTTAAAGTAAACGTTCCCAGCGAGCCATCCGAATCTTTATCAACTCCTTTATCGACGCTATTACGAATGCTGCTCTAGCATCCATTCCTAGGTCTGTCCCAACAAACAGATCCCGACGGGTCCCATGGTGGTGCCCCGAAATAGGAACAGCCATACGCCAACGTAAACATGCCCTTAGGAAGTTTAAATCAACAGGCTTATATCCTGATTTGATCGAATTTAAAAAACGCCGTGCAGCTGCGAGGAGCCTCATTAGGCGCAAAAAACAGGAATCTTGGCAGCAATTTATGCATTCAATCTCCATAAATACTTCTAGTCACAATATTTGGCACAAAATTAAGGCACTGAACGGTATTAATCGTGCGACCCCTTCCTTTTCGATAAATCAGAATGGTTCCATGTTATCTGACCCGTTGAAAGTCGCAAATGCTTTTGCGAATCATTTTGCAATGGAGTCATCCTCATCGTCATATTCGTCTGCCTTCTCTTTAAAGAAATATTCCATGGAACAACAACCAATAACTATCATCTCTGACTCCTCACGTTCCTACAATTGCCATTTCACCATTTCTGAACTAGACTATCAACTCCAGTACCATACTGCAAACAGCGCGCCTGGGCCCGATTCCATCCATCCTTATATGTTAAAACACTTACCTCCGTCAGCGAAAAACTTCCTCTTACATATCTATAATCAAATATGGGGTTCTCCGGATCGATCCCTGAGCCATGGAAATTAGCAGTTGTTATTCCTTTTCTGAAGCAAAATAAAGATCCTCTTTTTCCACAAAACTACAGGCCTATATCCCTCATAAGTGTCCTCGCAAAAACGCTGGAAAAAATGGTTAATCGGCGTCTCCTTTTCTTCCTTGAACAGAATAATCTCCTATCCTCGTCACAAGCCGGAGGGCGTAAGAAGCGTACTACAGTTAATCATCTGCTGAGCCTACAAAGGTAAATATTAACAGCATTTCACAGACGCCAACATGTATACTCCGTCTTTTTCGATATAGAAAAGGCGTTCGACAGAGTATGGCGATACGACCTCTTATCCAAGCTGACAACAGCTGGTATAAGTGGAAACATGGCCAAGTATCTGAACAATTTTTTAACAAACAGAACGTTCCATGTTAAGATTGGTTCGTCAACATCGAGCACCATTCAAACTGAGAATGGCTTACCACAAGGATCTGCCCTTAGTGCAACCTTGTTTATTTTTTATATCAATGATATAAATGATTGTATTGCTCCGCCTGTAAACGCCCGGCTCTACTTTGACGACTTAAACATTTCCCTGTCTTCCAGTTTTCCAGCAAATGCTCAAAAAATCCTACAAAAAACTATTTCAAAACTACAATCCTGGTGTAACAATAATGGTCTTGTGTTTTCCCCATCTAAGTCTATCTGTGTTGATTTCTATAGGGGACGTCAAAACTCTTCCAGCATCCGCCTCAATCTAGAAAATTCCTCACTTCATTTACACCCTACTGCTACTTTCCTTGGACTACTGTTCGATCAAAAGCTAACTTGGCGATCCCACATATCCAATCTTAAAGTTAAATGTCATAAATTCCTATCTATTCTTAAATATGTATCAAACACAAAGTATAATGTACCTCCGAAAACTCTCCTCTCCATATACAAATCCTTAGTCATTTCCAGAATAAACTACGGGTCCCAGGCGTATGCGTCAGCCAGTCCCTCTTTACTTAAATCCCTTGATTCAATACACCACACGGCGCTCCGCACGATACTTGGCGCACATAGAACTTCCCCGTCTGTAAGTTTGTATGCCTTGTTAGGCACTCCCCCACTAAAGTATTTCCGAACCTATTATTACCACCGTGAGACCCTCGCTCTTTTCTCTAGTAAACGCGCCTGTCCTATTGACACAAATGACCTCCCCAACACCCCAGAGTTCCCTAATGACCCTCTCCCAGAAATCATGGCTCTCCTATCGCAGCACAACGTGAGCGTAATCCCTTTCCCTAACCTAGCTCCTAACATCATGATTCCGCCGTGGGCCCCTTTAAACATTGATGTTAACTTTTCCCTGACGAAGTATAATAAACCCCTGCACCCGAATATCGTTCAGTTGACAACATCAACAATGCAAAAATACCCCGACCACCTCTTTTTCTACACGGATGCTGCCAAGGCTACCCCAGAGGCTACTTCTTCCCCAACCGCCTGTTCCTTTGAAGTCTGCGACGTGATTCGAAGCATTCGACTGAATGACAATTGCTCGGTACTGGATGCTGAAATATACGCAGTATTTTTCTGTTTGGAGTATTTTCTTTCTACAGAGCCTACATCACAGAAAGCCCTGCTGGTATCTGATTCATCCGCGGCCTTATTGACAATTTCTAATCCCCTCACCAAACATCCTGTAGCAATTCGAACCCAGCAGGTATTATACGAACTTATTAAAAGACAGTTCTGTGGGCGCCCAGCCATGCAGGGATTCCTGGAAATGAACGCGTCGATACATCCGCCCGAGCAGAAATATATTGCCCCTCGCCTAGTAACAGCCCACCTCCACCTTATCTCTCGAACATAATCTTCAATAATCTCACGTCCTTATGGAAAACCCATTGGTCCTCGTGTCAGACTTTCTCGAGTTTAATTAAACCCTCAACGGAACCATGGTGGCCAGAAAAAAGCATTTCCCGCAGAGATTTCTGTGCACTTAGCCGCTTGCGCATAGGCCATACGGCCATGTCGCATAATTTTATTTTACAAAGAACCCCCTCTCCTATGAATTGTCCTTTCTGTGGCCAAGATGTTGCTCCCTCAACTCCTCACATACTATGCGACTGTCCAGCATTATCACCTCACCGGCCCCCTTCAATTAATAACAAAACAGTCACCAACATTCTTGAGAATTCCCCCGATGCAATTTTATCTGTAACACAATTTATCAGATCTAGCGGAATAAGCAGATATCTATAAAAACAAACTGCCCATCTTCGTACTGTAATAGCCGCAGCAGTTAAACACGGTACAGGATGTTGCTTTCACAAAAAAAAAAAAAAAAAAAGTTCGTCCCCTACGCGCGCACATATATAAATAAAATATACCTTTTAACCAATCTATTAGGAAGATTTTGAACAATAAATAATGATTTAAATTTAACCGTACAATTTCAAGTCCACTTTAATTCAGTAGTCGCAGCGGCGAGTGATATAGCGTTACAACGTAACCATCATTGTAAAAATTTATTAAATAACATTGCTCGGTAAACCGATAAATCGGTAAATCTGATAAATTACTAATGAGAAATGTCATTTATCTCTCTCTCTCTCTCTAAAGTGTTTGAATGTAAAATTCTTTTGAATGCTTTTATAATTAACGAAATTAAAAATTTTGCAACGAAATGCTATCAACAATAAAAAAAAACAAAAAAAAAAAATAATAGAAAACAACAATAATAAAACAAAAAACAATTTCAAATTATTTTTATTTTAATTTTGCGGTTTTATGCGATTTTTTCTAATTTTATTTTTTCTTGAACAATTAGTTTTAGTCCACTGCACTTTTAAGAAAGAAAATCATAATATTTAGTACGAAAACAAATTAAAAACCGAAAAAATCACAAGAACAGAAATTCTGATTGTGGCGAATGTCACTCCTATCTCATCTCATATAGTCGAATTATTTTTCCGCGAACAAATCTGTTTATAAATTTGAAAAAAAACTTACACCACTTAACCTTAAGCTTTGCATTGCTAAATTCTAATATGCTAATTATTAGCACACTGTAAAATTTACATTTACAACTTTATTAATTACGAGTACATATTAATATGTTCGTTAATGAATTAAAAGATATTCAAGTTACAAATTTTAAACGATTATTGTAAAACTGATTAATTTTTAAAGCAACGAAAAGAGGACACTATTCGAACATTTCGTGGTTATATGAGTGAAATAATACGCGCATTCACGAAGGCGAGGGTATTTTCGTATCGGGTATGTGCTCAACTACTCCGTTTGCTAACTTAAATCCTGTAATTTGTAGACAGACAACAAAATTTTAAAAATTCATCAAATCTCCCGTTCGCAATCCGAGTGAGTTTACAACGAAACAAAAGTGTAGGTTGTTTGTTTTTTTTTTTTTTGTGTAAATTTTAATAATGAACAAGTGGAGCATAATCTCGCTAATGAACTTGTGTGTTCACACGGGGTGAGTTACCTCCGCGGTAGAATCGCTTCCGTAACGAAGGCGACAGTTCTTAAATCACTAGGGAAACAATGTGCTGTCTCACATTCGGTGCTGGATTACGTAAGGTCGAAGTGCGTTGTCGCTAGCTATATCATCGTCAAATGGAAAGTGAAACACTACCACCACAACAGCAATCGGAATATCGATCAAGCTAGACGACAGTTCTCGTAACATATCGTATCCGTTGATCGCCTTCGATAGCACCGTCTTACCGCATAATTTCTTCGCCGCCGCTACAACGTCCAATTATCGTCGAAAAGAATGGAAAACGTAGTGCAGGTCGTCCGATATCCTCGTTCAACCTAAACATTTAAGCTCAGAGTATCGTCATTATCTCATCATCCACCACCGATCTGGCTCTCCTCCCTCCGCTTCTCCATGAACTGTCCTTTATCTCACTATATCATTTCCTACATTTCGGATCATCGAGCCGTCGCATTATTTACGTATAAATGAACTGTTTGCAGTAATTTCGTTTCTGTCATCATTGAACAACGCACGAACAAGTCGGAAATGTAGCGAAGTAAAATCAACGAATAATGACAAAAAATAAAAAATGGCAAGCTGCACCTCCCTCGATTCCGCAGAAAAACATGTTTCCCTAAGAATTCGAAGGTACTACATAAATTTTCACACGAAAGGCACCCTAAACATAGCGCACTCCATACTTTTGCTTGCTATCTTGTTGTTGCTGTTGTTCTTCAAATCCGACGAAGGCAACTCTATAGTTACAACCTCCATTGTACTGTTCTTATCCAGCGTTCATTAGAAAATTCTGCCGGCGTGTCAGTGCGTATCGAACGGAGATGTTTTTCCACGAGCTCGTCATTTTCCTTATACTTCCAAGTTGTTCGTTTGATACATTTTGATTTCCCGATATTCTAGTTTCTGCTGCGTGTTTCATTTGACCGGCTGCCCCCAAAAAAAACATATGTATTTCATTACGAATAATTAAAACCGAATTATATCCGTTAAGGTTGGCTCGCGAAAATTATGAAAATGTCGAGCTTTATTTTTCTAAAGCGTTCTCCGTTGGGAACAAGCGGTAGTAATTTGCTTGTAACGGAGTTTACTGGAGGAGGAGTACTGAACATGTCACGGGCCACAAGTCGGGGACTATAATTCTAACGAAATGAAAAAATGTTTAAATAATTCGAACAAAATGAAAAAATGTTTAAATAATTCGAACAAAATGAAAAAATGTTTGAATGAAAAAATGTTTAAATAATTCGAACAAAATGAAGAAATATTTAAATAATTCGAACGAAACGAAAAAATGTTTAAAAAACAATGAAGCGGTACGTCAAGACTGCGAGTGAAAAAGGTAGCGAACGTTTTGGAAAAGATAAAAAAACATTCACTATCGTCTCGTGAACAGTTGGTATATGAGGATGGAATAAAAAGTATCGAAAATAAAAACGAGCTTTTATTAAATCCAGGGCAGGCCAGATCAGAAATAAACATTGGGCAAGACGCAGACTAGAATCGAAAAGTAGCCGCTAGCGCGTAGCTGTAGTGATAGGTTCTTATCTTTCTTAATAAGCTCGTCAACTAAGAACCTCTGTCCAGGAATTATACAAGAATTTGACTTTACTATTCGATCGGATACGGTATGAAAGAACCGATAGCAGCAATAATAGACAAGGAAGGAAAGGACATAAGCGACGCAATACAAGGAGCGGGAGGGTATCAAATTTAAATAGAAAACATGGTAGGGAGAAGACTAAAGAGGAGAAAAATAAAAATGAATTGAAACGTAGGCAAAAGAGGAGAAAAATAAAAATGAATTAAAACGTAGGAAAGCGGATAATAACAGAACGATGAAGGAAAGGAAGGAAGCCCAAGAATTCATTTTTGCTAGGGGGAAACAGGCTTAGTGAAAATTCGAAAAATATATCCGACCGTGAAGAATACAATTTTGTAGGCATTAGATCGCCGAATTAACATCGGGGGAACGATTAGCAAAACTTGTATCATCAGTAGCCATGTAATGTGGTCTTGCAACCAAGGACTTGTAAAAAAGAACTACATAAATAGAATGGTGAAAAAGAAGATTACTAATGAAATGATGCGAAGAAAAAAAAGGTAGGTGAATTTTTAAAAGTGTACTAGCCATTATTAAGCAAGAAATTCCCCGAGGCACCATCGGTAAATTTTTAGAAACAGAGTGATTAGCATGCATTTATGAAAGTGTATCGCGACAATTAATTGCGGCAGCAGAACGAGCGGACGGGGTCAACGGCGTATCGATAAATGCCGCAAAAGTCTTGCTGAATGAAAGAGAGGATGACGATTTTTTTGTACAGTCACGCGGCGATTATCAATCTTACGACACATGTGTGTGTGTAGTAGTTGGAAAAATTTTAAAATACACAATACGCTTAACGAGAGTATGGCTAGGAGGGGCGAAGAAGAGAATTTGAAAAAAAGAAATTTTCAGTTTTAAAAGTTGTTAAAAGATTTTTCGGAAATTTTAAACGATCGAAAAATTCCGTCGGTAACCGATCATATTTACTGTCCGGCAGTTGGTTTTATTCATATTGGAAATCGTGTTTTTTTTTTGTCTCTAGCTCAATCCGAATTAAAACAATTTAAAATTTCTCCCATGTATAAAACCGTATTTCATCGCAATAATCCGTCCGAAAAATCAAAAATAAGTATTACTATTTTAACGCGGTGTTTCCGAAAATTATTTAAATATTATCAATAATCATCGCGAAAGCTTTAAAACAATTTAAGAAACGGCGAGTTTTAAGTTGGTTTTTTTTTTTTTGTATTTGTGTTGAGAAGGAATGTTAAAGACATTTTGAATTTTTTTAAATTTAAAATTTTTATAGGGGAAACTGAACAAACTAAAGTCGCGCCAAAAATGAACTAAGGAATTAATATTAGCCCTTGTTTAATTTTTCTCGGTCGTTTCGTGTCTTTTTACATTTCAAAGTAATATTTTCCTCGACACACCGTTTCGAACTCATCCGAGAATCTCCGAAAATGTTCCCCGCCCTCTTAGAAATCTCTTTCTCGCCGACAGAAGCGACAACAGAGATTGCAGTACGTCTCGTTTGCATGAAACTTCTGTGCAATAAAAAAAAAAAGAAAAACCTCGTCGTATCGATAAACACTGAATTCTTTCTACATTTGACGCTAGACGCTAACACGGAAATAGTGCAGCCAATGTCTAGCGGGCGGAACACGCAAATTAAAGATTACCGAAAAATCAATCGATGATATTGGTAACCTGCGCTCAGGTATGTCGCCAGCCACAATGCTCTGATCAGGAATATCAAAGCGGAAAAATTCCCGAGAATCTTCTTTCACGGCAGATAAACGACGAAAAATATCTAAAAATCGTGAGAGGAAATTTTAATCGCAGGAGAAAGTGACGGCCAGAGCGGAAATTACATATTTCGTTATTGTTTCATTTCGGTTGGACACCACGAATCGAAGCGGACTACGAATGTATGTTAGTACGCGCAGTTTGTTTATTAATAAAGATGACGCTGGATGTAACCGCGGTAGTTAGACAAATGAAACGCGATATAGCACCAATCGGCAGCGCTCTTCCGATGTGCCGCCGCGCGCAGTAATTTATGTGCATATTTTTAATTCTTCCTTCTTTCACGCAAACTGTCACACTTCCTGTTGATACAGTTCCAATGAGACGTGTGTTAATCAACGCAAGAAAATCACGCTCGTTTTCATGCAATCTCCGTCTCGCACGCTCTCACCGACCCGGTTATGAAACTCCGTTCCTCGACAATGCTGGCAACGGTCGCATCAACTCTCGCGCCAATTAAAATTAATTCTACAGGCCCCTATCGAAAGTCGAGCCCTATATACCAGTTCGCATTTAAGCGCTTCGTTAGAATTTTGAATATCGCCGCAATACTCTGTAGCAGGAATAATTCGCGACCCGAAAACAAAATTAATCTTTTGTAAAAATTGTAATTTCACTTTTTACGCTTTGCACTGTCACACTGCTCTTCTAGCTTGCCACCCCGTTGACAACTAACTTTTTTCCCCCTTTTTTTCTTCCCTACATATTTGGTATTTAGCGTCGATTCGAATTCAGCGTCACGCTAACGAACGATCGGCTATTTCTTAGAAACTTCTCCTGGGCGCTGAAGTTTCAGACTTCTGCGTTGAATCGCTCTTACCCTTAAGTAATCATCCATTTCATCTCTTTCTTCATCGCATCCTAATCCGGTTTCTTTATCGTCTCCATTATTCGCCTATTTTTAATTCTATTCGTTTTCTCTCTGTTCATATTTATCCAGTTGAGTGATAAACAGTTCTGTCTGTCGATGCGTGTGTGTGTATGTGTGTGTCTCATTTGCTTCAAACGTTCCGTTCTCTGCATTTAACGCTTCCTACTCTTTACCGTGCGTCTCTTCTCTTAGTGTATCCCGTTAGTTCTTTCAAGCCAACATTATTCGTACCGTTGTCTGCGGATGATAGTTCGTATTTTACATTCCGATTTTTCCTTTTCCCCGGACATTATTGTTTATTTTTGAAAAAAGGAGCGGAAAAAAAGAACGCTTCAACAATATCCGATCGGATTTGAAATTTAACTGGCCCCTTCCTTATTTAATTATTTCCGGACGGAGTGATTGACGTAAAATCTCGAAATATTTTGAAGATAAGAGCAGTACTATTACAGACCATTAGTATTATAATTATTATTACTATTATTTAGGCTCACCATTCGCCAGTATCAACCCGGAAAGTGATGATAACTTTCTATATTTTCAGTGCACGACAACTGGGGCTAGCGCGAATGCATCGGTAATACTAAATTTTTGAGATTTGCTATGGCGATGTCTTTTTTTCTTTTTTCTCTTACGTCATCATGTTTTCAAATTGTTTCATATGAAAACATGAGATAACCTATTGCTTCGAAACTGCAATACTTGGCACGAAATTGTAAATGTAAATTGTTGAAACAATTTCGAAAATTAAATAATTTCAAATTATATTTTAAACGAAGTTGATCTAAAATAATCGGGAAAATTCAAACTGGTTCGACGGATATTATAATAATAACTCGTATTCATCGTACGTCGAAATTTCGGTGCGATCGTGTATCACCGTAAATTCGCAAAAATAGTATAGTATTACGGATGGATTCTCTAGCCTGATTGAATTATTTCCAATTTGATACTAAGAAGACTTATAACTCTCTCTTTGTTTTCGGTTCGAGCAACTAGTTTTTTTTGTTTTTTTTTGATTTTATTACCCTATTTACGCTAATCGTACAAAGTAATGCGCTATGGACTGATAGAAAGTATACTTTGAAGATGTGAAGAAAAGAAGAGAAGACGATATCTTGAAGAATGTGTGAAAAGGGGTTATGTGGAAAGTTTGAAGAGCACCGCGCAAAGCCTGTTGTGGGACAATGTTATAAAAGTGTGAAGAATGAAGATCGGCATTTCATGCTACTTGCGCGTATTCTTATAAAAAGAGACGATTTTAAGTATATATTCTTGTTTTGTCGTCATTTCAAATTAAACGGAATTTCATTGTTTGATATCTGAAACATATCATCGGTGAAACTTTATTGCACAATTTTAGTTCAGTTTAAAGATTTTCAATCCTTCGGTTAAATTTGAGAACGACTTCTCCAACCAATTCTAAGCGATAAATGAAAAAATCCGACAAAAACATACCTTTTCTCTTCCGTCAAGTTTTACTTAGCAGAGGTAAATCCGAACATTTTTAGGTAAACGCGTCGATTTGGAAATAAATGTTAGCGCTATCTAGCGTCGCCGACATGAACTGCCGGCATGTTATAAATGTTAACTGTGTTCTGTACACGACGAGATTTTCTTTAACACTCGTTTTATTTTAGAAAATTTTAATGAAAAAAAAAAAAATGATTCGCAAATATCTCGTTTTTCCGTCCTACAGATGTTGTTCAAATTTAAAGCATTTTCAGTGGAATTTTTTGCTATTTCTTGGAACGTTCTCGACTATTTTGACTATCGGTCATCGACGTTCTCCGCATCATAGGAGATTTTACACACTGCTGCGTGTATATTATAATTAACTTCGTATCCGAAACAATAACAAGCGGCCGAAAGAGAGTTTCGAGGTAGTATCTCATCCAAGAGCTGTGATTACATTCGATATTGTAAACATCTTGGAATACTGCAACATAAATCAGCGCGAAATCAATTTAATAATCGCTATGTTATATTTTGCAAAGAGAATATAATAGCTAGAATTAAAACAGACGGCTTTCAACGCAATATCAGCTGTTCCACAACGATCCATCACTGAACCTGCTTCGTGAAATAACATGCTATTATATTTCACATGTGTGTGTGTGTGTGTAAGTAAATTATTTTCCCATCGACATGATAATTTCTATTCATTGACTGCGGTTTGAAAACGCTTTTCGAAAAGTGTGTAAGAATTACTTGCCAAAAAGTTTTCGAGAAGCGCAGACTGCATTTTCAGTTGAAAACTCGTAAAAAGGAAAAAAAACCTACTTTTTAAAATATTCTGAAATCTGATATTCCCTAATAAATTAATAGTACTTTTTTAGGAAATTGGCGATTAATTAAAGTTCGACAAATACGCATTGGATAATAAAATTATAGATATTTCGACGAATGCGTTATTTCGAACTCGGGAAATTAAACAGTCAGAGACCTACGTGAAAGTTACTGAACTAAAAACAGCAAAAAAATACAATGGTAAATTTTTGCTAGCGGAACTTTAGATATTTATTTTCATCAAAAATATAAATAGAGCGATTTCTCCACCAAAAGGTAACTTCAAAATTAATTTCTAGATCAGGTTTTATCATCCGAAATTTTTCCGTGACTACAATGTAACATTAACGCCATCGTTGTTCACTTATCAAAAAAATTCCTCATTAAGAGTGCTGCTGCGAGAGAAAACATTACGGTTCTACGGAAAAGGATAAAAAGAAACATAAATTATACACAAAGTTGAAAGGAACATTTACAGGCAGAGTCCATCTTTAGCTTAACGCTATATAAAATAACAAAACACACTGCAAGTTAAATGTTTCAAATTTATTCGAAAATTTACTACTTTGTTATAATTTATTTTTATAGTAAGTTAACAAATGGATTTACAGACGAATTTTAAAAGATAAAAATAATTTTAGGATTTTAATAATTTCTCTACGGTCTGCCGGCTAAACAAGATATGTGATTCTGCGGATGTATGCTAACTCTCATAAATCGAACAAGGTTAACACGTTAGAATAAATTATTCTTTGTTCAATATGTAAGGAAAATCGGTTTTTAGATTCGCCGACGGCTCCGGTATAATTCGAAAAATTCACTAAAGATGTTTAATTGTACAAAATATTGGACATTATTTTTTTTTAATAAAACGGACTATTATTTCCCTAGCTGCACACTCCACTATCTGTAAGGATCTAATTTACACCGTATAGGATAAATAAATATAAAGACGATGATCGGGAATATCGTAATAACCGATGTAGTGATCATGTGAAATTACATTTACACATGCATATGTAGTAATATATAGACGAAATTACGCAATGAAAAGTGGCCGCGAATCTGTAAACGATCGCAGACTAGTCTTTTTTCTATTTCGGCGATAAAACGTATACAGCAATGTTGTGCACTTATTAATGCGATCCGAAGTAATTTCTAAATTTTCTTACGCGTTTAATTGGAATTTAATTACAGCCATGATCTTCAAACTTGCGACTGGCCTCGGAATGTGGGTTGCGCAAATTTAGCTGGAGACTCTTCATCGGACGTATTGATAACTGGAAATGCAGCCTTACCGCCGGTAGTAGAGACTGGTAGAAGTAGGCAGACGACTCCAACGCCATCGTCACCGTCCTCGCTATGGAAGCAAGAAGTACAGCCGAAACAACAGCAACATTCTTTGCCCGATGTACGATGATTACGATATATTTAATTTCTTCTTACCTTTTCCGCTCGACTATTTCGTACGTGATAATTTGCAAAATACTTCATCGAGTGAATATTACGAGATAAAAATTTAAAAGCAAAAAAAAAAGAAAAACTCGATGACTTCGAATAATTTAAAAGCACTAGTTTTAAAGGTTAATCTACCTGTAACTGATTTTTCTTACGATTCGATCAAAATTCGCAAACACGATAAAAACTCTGTACACGTTGAATAATCGAGCTTCACAAAAGTTGTTCGATTATATACCGAGATAAAGATTATTTCACAACTGATCCTACATTATTAGCAGACTAGAACAAAATTTTAACGTACTTTTACACAATTAAATTCTGAAACTTATTTTGGCTCTAAAAGAAGTACCATAATTTATTTTTTAATATTAACGCTGATATAAGAAATTACGAAATAATCGTTACACATATTCACAACAAGAATTTAACGCGAGGTTGTATTTAACGCTCTAAGTGTTCGACAATAATCGTACTGAAAATTCATTTGTAGAATTGCATACATCAGATTTGAATGAACACTATACTTCCGGTATTTGAATAAAAATACATTTTCAGCGTATTAGTTCGCTGTAATCACTCGTCGTTATTTATAGTCTAACCTTCCGGCATGGTCTTATTCGAAAAGTTAATTTTCTTTTAATTTTCCGTACATTTTTCTACATTTTCCCTTTCTTCCTATTAAAATATTGCGCCCCACGCAAATTATTTCGTCCAAACATACAGTCAACCTTACAATATGTATCATCATGTATAAAGCGGTGTACATAAATTGATTCCTTTTATTTTTTTTAATATATTTCGAACATCAACACACCTAATGTTTGTTGTTTAAACGTAAATAAAACAGTTTTTAATACATAAATTGGGCCGATATGTACGAAAAAAAAAAAAAAAAGAAGACAATAATTCACTTATTGTAAACTGTATAGTTCGAAAAATATTTATTAGCTATTGAAAAATGTATGTATTTAGAAAAATCTGTACGAAGATGACATCGGACCTGCTGAGGAAATAGAAACTGACAGACAGCAAAGGGTATACAGAGGACAACCGCCCACCATTGGTCAAGTTGCTAGAGATAGAGATGGTATTTCCAGGCATACGAATGCTTTACAGGTAAGTGGCTTGTACAGATATATATATATATATATACATATATATATATATATATATATATATCATTTTGAAAGCAATAGGCTATTTCGAAAGCAGTTGAATATATTTATTTATGTACTAGCGAATGTAAGAGAAAATAATTTTGGCCGTGTCGATGTGTAAACAGATAATTATAGCGAACTCGAGGATTACGTATTTTCGTAAATTTAACTAATTAGTCTTTATTTCAAATGCGCATTAATACATTTTACTTTATTAAAATTAACATAGACTTCGGTGGGATCTGAAAAGATAAAACCGGTTGCTGTGATTTCATTTAGCAGTCATCATCAAAACATCAGGTAACACAGTTACAAATTAAAATATGTTTTATATATTTCTTGTAGCGTACAATATTTTCGATAAAGATTTTTTACCGATATGATTTTAAATTGTCAGTTTTAAGATTAGCTAATTTTTATTCCTCCCGTTCGGTCAGCAATTTTGTGGCAACTTCACTTTCAGATTCAAAACAGATACGTATCACCGCAAGATGTGCACCGCCAGATGTGTAAAATGATAAATTTGTATCGTTCAATGAGATAAATTAAAATAACACATTATATTCTAATAATAGTTTTTGACGTCTCCGCGTATTTTTTTACAAAAATATCTATCATTATTATTGTTATTATTATTACTATTATTATTACTTCCTATCAAATTCATTTTCACGTAGTTTTATTATAATTAATATGTGTGCAACGCATGTAACATAGCAAAGCGGATCATAATTTAGAGGAGGTTGTTGATAATTTTCTAACACCAACGCAAACACAAACGGAAGAACCGCGGCGTTACAAACGAAGCTTAGACCTTCGGTATGTTATTTATTTACTAACCGGCTGTTAGCGAACGAATGTTAATTAAATAAATGTTATTAATTTTAATGTAAACTTTTTGGACGATTACTCTCCGATCGAAAAGTTTTTGCTAATAAAATCAGGAGTGTACCGGTATTTTCATGGCAAAAAATTTGTTAGATATTTTTTCTCGGTTAAATCGGCGATATATTTCCCTTAATTATAAAACTACCGATACAATAAAAATTTCTTTACGTATTAAAATAATATGCATGTGCCCAGGCATTTGAAGAAAAAAAAGAAAAAAAAGGAAAAGACAATTCTCTGCGGCAGTGTGTTTCTTAATCTTTTTGCGAACGCAAACCGGTCTGAAAACTCAATAACTTCATCTAGGACTGAAATCCCGCTTAAGAACTGACATAAAAAATACAGGTCGTATACCGAAAATCATTTTATAATGTTGCAAACATTTCGGATGTTTTTTTACGTTAGTTCTGAGTTTAGTAATATGTTATTTTTTTCTTTAATAAGTGATGCAAATAATGCGAGAAACAGTAAATATACAGAGAGCACAGTAGGATCGCCATCTATCGGTGGTCGATGCTAACTACCAGACAAAAATTCAACGGTAACTCCACTTGCAAATCAAACGATGTAAAAACGATGTTCCAACATATTAGTTCTTCGTTTTCAGCGTATAGTTAGTTATTATCGTATTTACAGATTTATTGTAACTCAATTTAGTGTGTCATCGGAGACAATAAATTAATATTAAATTTAAGTTAAGATCACTGTTGTTTATGGTAATATTCAAGAGCGTCGCCAGTCGATGGGCCAGAGGGGGGCAAGATGATAGAAAGAGGATATGAGTTATAGGAAAAATAAAATTTATAAGTTGTAAAGGCTTAATATTTTATTAAACAAGAATAAAATTTTAATTAAAACATAATTTTCGTGGGTTTCTGGCGAATTGTTCATGATTACGCGCCTACGTATACTCGTCATGGCCAGTTGTTTCAAGGATCCGGGGGGGGGGCAGCTGCCCCCTGCCCCTGCTGGCGACGATCATGGTAATATTTTAAAAAAAAACAATGTTAAACGAATAATACAAATATCCACGAACATCTATTTGCATCAAGCAGATATTTCTCTATAAGAACATTTGGTTTTTGTTAGAAATTTCGGTTGTGATTTGCATAGTTAATTTTTTGTTCTGCTTAAATTTTACGAAAAACTAGTTATTGCAAAAGTGAAAATTTCAAATTGTTATTTAAAAATTAAAAATTTATATGTTATCCGAGCAGAATAAATTATTTATTTCTGCATCTTTAACCTAGCATGATTTAACACCTTGTGGAATAGAATAGACTATAAACATTGGCTGGGGAATTACGTTACGAATGAATTTAAAATATTAAACCCATTTTTTTTTTTTTTTAAAAAAGTTCTTTGTTATGAAACGGTTATTACCGTTCCAACAGAAAGATCATTTTACATATGATTTAACTCCAGGCAACGCAACGTATACTGTAGAAACGTAATTTCCCAAGTAGATTATATAAAAATTAATATTTAAAATTCTATCTTAAAGTAAAGAATTTATAAAATTTATCATCAATTTAATTAAAACGCACATTTTTTTAAAACAAGAATACTGCTTTTAAATATTTTACTATAGTAATTTCTTTTTTTCGAGGAGTGAATATACGTTTGTTTCGCATATTCCCGTGTATTTTAACTCAGTTACGTTACACGTTACACAACACAGTCTTCACAGCATAATAACCGAAGATTACCGTTCGCAAGTCCCTTACATTAAAATTAAACTCATACACCGTCAGTTTGCTACGCAAACATAAAAATATATTCAGTAAAAGTGCGGACACACGTAGGGTCAAAAAAAAAAACACTTTCTTTGTATATTATAAAAAATTTATTTAAACATAAAATTGTTGACATTAAAAATCAAAGAAATCAAATGTGGTTCAGTGTTTCGGAAAAGTGAAGTATAAAATGTTAAAATCGAAAATTTTGAATTTAATATTACTATATTGTAGTAATAACAGAACTCCTAAGAAGTCTAGTAAAGACGATAGAGTTAAAGTTGTTTAAAATTCTATCCTTCTTATTATTTCTAAACTACCATATTTAAGGTATAATTTTATAATTTCCTTTTATTTTTCACCCCTAAAAATAAAACAAAAGTTAAATTAAAAATTGTAATAATTACATATTTTTAAAACGTTTTTATGATTTTCTATCTATTTGATTTTCTTTATGAGAAAGGGGTATTTCTCAAATCTACTGCTTACAGTAGAAGATTTTACGTAATTATATAATTCCCCACCACCCAAAAATGTCTTCATGGATCCGCCCCTGACGTTAACCGAAAGTAAAATGCATTATTTTTCCGTAACGTTGTGACATACATTCGATTTCTTCGATTAAAATGTGAATAATTTTATGTTTGAATGGATATTTATATAATTTTCTCCATTAAAATAACAGATCATCCTTGTTAATGTTTAAAGGGAGCAAAAAATTAACTATGCAGACGAAAATCGCAGAAAACCGAAATTTTTATAAAGCAAATTTAATGTTTTCTGCGTCAAATTTTCCATAAAGAAATCTTTTGATCTGCAAGTGACATCTCTGATGAATTTTCGCCCCGTAATTTGCATCGACTACCGATATAGACTGTGCTGCGCGATGGGCTATTTACTATTCATCGAATATTATATCCAGATGTATTAATAATTATGAGCACGGCTAATGTGTTTAACACCTGCTGGGGAATTCGGTATTCTGTTCTTAATTGGTGTGATAATATTTGATCGTAAATCCCTTAAAACAGAACACCGACATTATAAAACGATCTGTTCCTAATGCGAAATTTCGTTTAAATCAATCGCAGAAAAAATTTGCCCTTCAATACGAATTGGAATTGGAATTCAAAAGTATAAAATATTAAAAGAATAAATAAAACTATTTTTTCTAGGGTTACAAATTTTTTAAAGGCTTCCGGATATTCTCATGAAACGCCATCAGTTCATGCAGGCCCGTGTTCAGAATTTTGAAAAGGGGGGTTTTTGGAAATTTTCTTGGCATATTTATTTTATAAATAACAATATATTTTTCACTACTATTTATACTATTAATGATTTCGATCATTTTGATTTATATATTAATAATTTACATAAATGAATTACCCCGTATATGAACATTAATAAAAATTACTTATTGATTACACCCGTAATAAAACATTTTTCCTTAAGATATTAATGAAGTACCTAAAAATATGCAGCGTATTTTTTCTTTTTTCTTTTAAAGGTAAGAATACCCTAAAAAATCATCAATATTTATGTTAAATTTTTGATTTTTTTCAGATTTTTGTGTATTTATAATAACTATTGCCCCCCCCCCCCATTGGACATGGCCTTGAGTTCATGAACCGGAGAGATTAAGAAACACTGCTCTACGATATTTAAATAATACAACACAAATTGATAAAGTATTCCTTCTTTTTCTACACTCACTTAACGTATTATTTATAAACCTGGAAATCTATATCGGTGCGATATTTTTAAATTCTACACTGAACGTGGAACTGTGCCGAATAATGAAATGATTTGTAATTTTTTCGATTTAGTGCGCTCCTGATTAAATAAAATACGCGAGAATTACGTGAATTCGAAACACACTAAAACACACACACACTAATCATTCATATTTATGTAAAACAGCGTTACTGTTATTTAAATTTTCCGTTTTTTTTTTCCTGTAACAAATAGCAACAGCAACTGCTTCGATTTCAATTCTCCTATAAAAAAATCCTGCAAGAAAAGCAGAACGGCTGTTAAATATTGCACTTTTCCCAATCTTCTTAGTAAACGCTTTTGTTGACTCTTTTTTTTTTTTTTTTTTTTTTTTTTTTATTATAAAAAATATTTGCACATTATATTTTTTTACTAATTTTTCGAGTAAAATTTTAAAAGTGCGACTTACGCAAATTTAAAAAACTAAAAATAAAAAAAATTTCACCCGGAGAAAGTTATATTCGGAAATTTAATCCAAACTTTTCTACCGTAATATACGTGTACACGATATTAGTCGCGTCAACGAAAAAGAACGTAACATACTTCAAAAATTCGGGGAAAAAAAAGAAAAAAAGAACAAAAATAAAATTTAAAAAACAAGAAATCCATTAAGTAACTGCACACATGTAAAAATATTATGAGATCACCTTAATTTACAAACGCCTTACAATAATAAAGGAAATCAACGTAGAAACAAAATATTTTGTTATTTTGTTCGCCCTCTAGAAATCAAGTATTGGTACACTAGTGGTTAGTCTTTTAATAAAAGTAGCTGCCTGTAACAAAAAATTCTACATTTTCACTCTAGCGACAAAATTATTAAATTCTTTTCCCTCTTCGAATACCGTGCAGAGAAAATAAAAATTATAAAAATTTCCTTCTTGAAATTTCGGAGAAATTACCACCCGCGTAAATAGAAATACCGGTGCAACACTGATTTTGTGTTGAAAATTCGAAAAAAATTCACGCCTGCGGTTGCGCAAAACATTTATAACTAAAACGAAAAGTTTTCCAATATACCTATAGTCGCGTGATAAATTTTGACAGAAATATAATTTTAACAAACAAAACGATCAAATTTATTCCAGAACTCGTACGGTAGCTAAAGTGACCAGCGAGGCGAGGCCACCACATTCAGAGTGTGTGCTGATGTAACTGGGTGTTATCACGGAGTAACACAAACTCACTTCTATGACAGTAGTATTAAGACTGACGTAAAATTTATCAAAAGACAGTTTCGGGATGTGAAATCTTTAAGTATCACTTTATTTTCCATAATGAACATTGAACATTTCAGCAAGATACTATTCTAGCACGCAAGGCGAAACGACACTCAAGAGCGGCTAGAGTACAATGTTCGCCCGTCCATCGCCGTGTCTAATTATTGACTGAACTGACCGAACCTCAGTCTGCCTGATTATAGTTGCGGGACGTGTTGGAAAGGGCAGCCTGTTGTAGAAGAACCTCATTATCGAAGATTTGAAGAAAAGTACTAACAAAACATCGTCGAAAATACGGTTAAGTACTGTGCGTACGACAATTAACGACTGGCCGGATCGTTTACGGCTTTAGGACATCTTGAATAATTAATGTACGATTGGAAGGATATTTTAAAAGTACCTTTTACACGTATAAAGTATAAAGGTATCACGAATTTTAGATCTCGAGTTACTTGAGGTGAAATTTGCGTCAGAATTTATGACTGGACATTACATTAGAGGATTATTACTAACAACTCCGCATAGTTTCCGGGTAAATAAATGCGAAAAAGAATCCGCTACAAACCTCTTTAGATACTGACGCTTTAAAATTTACTCGAACATTTTCCAAGAACTTTTTTTTTTTTTTTTGTTTCTAAAATTGGGTAACTAAAGAGAAGCGAACCGTAAGTTTCATTAAAATATAAGAGTTAATTGTAATAGCTCCGGAAATCAATATGAAAAAAAAAAAGAAAAAGAAAAATATTTTTTTTTCTTCTCTTTTTTAGATAAAATAAAATAAAAATGGTGGAAACTATTTTTATAAAAACCAAAAAATCTCAAATGAATAAATTAAACGGTTATCGTAAAACTGTAATTAATTTTTTAGTCGCGGCAAATGTTGGTAGTCTGTTTCCTTTCATTTGTGACAAACTTAGAGCTAGCTTTTTTTTTTCTTTTTTTTTTAATATACATACATTAGCTCGGTATATTATGAACCTTAACTAAGACACCCTGTGCCAGGAGTATGAGGCTCATTTTAGTTTACTGCCCTCAAAAACTATTTCTAGAACCACTATTGTGCAGTTACGGGGGGTTTTAAAATGAATTTTTCTCCGACATGCGCGTATTAAATTTACTTTATTTTCCCTGTACTTAAAAGCAAATATGAACATTTTTCCAAAATCCTTTTTTTTTTTTTACCTTCAATAAACCTACGCGCAAAAATTGTTTCTTTTTCTTTTTTTTTCGCAATGACCAATTTTATTCCGTTTTTCTTTTTTCGGTCTACTGATTCACGAAATTCTCGCGTTATCGTGTTTCTGTCAATATTTGACAGTACAAATTATTCTCATGATAACGATTTAATGAGTAATGGAGAAATTAATTTTCATTAATACATAAGCGTATACGTGTGCCTATTTAAAGTAATGTAAGTCACATATATCATAAATGTTTCCTGCAACTAATACATTTTTCTATATGACACATACAGCGATCAAAGAAACAACAAAAGCAGCTCGTTAATCGATCTAGACACGTCTGAGAGTAACAACCGGTACTCCTTGAGACAATTACCGCAAACTTACCTACAAACTACTGTACACCCTGATCCTTTCATTTCCTCTACCGTTAATTTCCCTCTACAGCACCAAACCCTGCCACATCATTTTACTCAAGCGTTTGCCGCTGCAAATCAAAATTATTACCTCGGTCCGTCCGCAGTCGGCAGCAATCGCGTCAACTCGTACGTAACCAACGACCGACAACAAAAGGAACCGCCACTGACGGTTACGGATTATAGCGTAGTCAGTATCGCTCCCAAGGACAGTCGACGACATACCGAGGAAGCCAAGTTACCATATCAGTCGTCTACCGAACAGTCAGCCAATCAAATGTATAATAACGTTTATACGCCAGTCTTGACGTCAAGTCCCGCAACGGTTTACCATCGTAAAAGCCGACTTTACACTAGTACAACGGCACCCGTTCAGACCGGGCAGCAGTTGAGCAACTTCGATTTTTACCAACCGAAACGGGCGAGCAGCGAATCGTCTACGAAAACGATAGTTACCTTAACGTACCCGAACAGATCGCCAAACAATAAATTTAAGAATCGAGTGCCATTAGATATTAATAAGGTATTTTCTAGTTCCAGCAGCAGCAGCAGCAGCACAACTGTTAGTCCACTGACCACTAACGACGACGCTACCGCCAAAAATTATACCAAAACGAACGACGATAATAAACCGAATAAGTCAAGGTCGTTCGATAAAAAGACTTCCGACTCGACGAAGCCAGCGAAAACCGGGACAAAAAGTAACGCAACGACAACAAACGATATCGGTAGTCGCCTGGTACGAAGAAAAGTAATTCGAAATAACGATAGCAGGAACGGCACTGCGGATAGCGGAAGCGACGAAAACGATAAAACGACCGTTAACGCTAGGCATCGTGCGAAAAACGAAAACGGCGTTGCGGCGAAGAGAAATAAACCAACGGCCAGTTTAATAAGGAAACCGGATCTGGAAGTTGAAAAGTCGCTAAACGACGAGGACGCAAAGCACTCGGAAGCGCCGGCGCACAATCAGCTGGACGAATCGGAATCGAAAAGAAAGCCCTTTCACGATAGCGCTGGACACCTGTACTCGACAAACGATACGGACAACGGACAGCTAGACGAAAATGACTACGGCGAACAAGAGCAACAAGAAGTGACAAATGATGAACCGGGAGAAACGGAGGACGATGAAAGGTTAGCCGCGGAAAGTAAAAATAAAGACGACGAATACAACGACGATCGTGGAAGTGACGACGAACAGACGGCCGACAATAGAGAACCAGAAGAAGGAGAAGAAGATGTAGGAGAAGGACAACGTGTGGAAAACGATGATGATAATGAAGAGAACCAGTACGAAGATGAAGAAGACGATAAACGGGGCGATGAGAATTACGAGACGGCTAAAAATAACGCCGAATATGACATCAGCAAACCGGATTACGATGAAGAAGTAGTAGAGGAGGAGGAGGAGGAGGAGGAAGGCGATGGTCAGCGCAATAACGACGAAGCTGACGACAAGGAACAGCTGAGGAAACGTGCGAAGGGCGGCAGCCGGGAGAGCAGCGACGAAAACCCTTATTTCGACGTCGAAGAAGATATCGAGAAATTCCGTTCGGCGCCGTTGCCGTTTGAGAAAGGATATAAGCACCACGGCACCAATTCGAAGGCGATGTTCGATCTGGACACGTTTCTATCCGACCTGGACACGGACGAAAGCGGACGGCCGAAATTTAACAGCAGTGACCGCACAGTCGGCCGGAAGTCGAACGATTCGCTTAAATTTCACACTGTCGATTCACGACCGTTAAAACGCAGCGAAACCGCTAACGCTAGAGCTGTGAAAATGAATCCGAAAGGCAATCGAGTAATCGTTCCGCTGGCTTTGGTTCACACATACAAGCCGGCTAACATTACCTATCCGGTACACAAAACGAAGAAACCGGCTAAACCGTCTGCCGGTTTACAGAGCCGGTCAAATTATTACGAATACGAACCGCAGTTACCCGCTGACAATGAAGATGTCGAACAGGAAGGTGAGGAGGACGGTGAGGAGGAGGAAGAAGAAGACGTTGACTCGAAGCGTAATGTCGAAGAAGACGCACCGGCGGCCGACGCTGAACCGGAATACGCGGACGACTACAGCGACGACTATACCTCCGATCGGCACTTGAACAATCCGTTAAGCAGGCCAGTTTACCCGATACCGCCGCAGAAACTTCGAAATATCGACAAGGAAGTTACGCCGCCCACGGAGACGGAAGATGAAGATTCTGCTGCCGAAGAAGAGAACTGCGCTGACGGGTCGGCGGATCAGCAGCACTGCGAAGAAAACAATCAAAAGGAAGACGCGGAAAGCGATCGTACCCGAAACCTAGAGTACCGGATAAAACCGAAATCGGAACCAATCGACTATCGGCCGGTCCACTATTCGACCACGTCGAGAATTATCCTCAACAACCCGGCCGTCAAACTGGCGCATAAAGTAAACTATCTGCAGTACAACAGTAAACCGGCCGTGTCGACCGTTCCGGCGCGACCGTTGCTTAATCATAAACACCATCAGCACTTCAAATACGGTCAGTCGCTGGCACCGGCAATTAATCTGATGTCCGAAACCTATCGTCTACCGGCGATAAATGGCAACAAAAACGTCGGTTATTCGCCTTGGCACATTTTACCGTCCAACTCGGTATATCGTCAGGTGCAAAAACTGACTCCTTCGCCGTTTAAACCGAGTCCGAAGTTGCCGCCGCACGTCTACACAACGCTCCCGATACTGCACACATCCGGCAGCCAAGCCATCACTAAACCGCTCACTAAAACCAGCACCGACTTCGATCCGTTTCTCTATCCAAACGGAATTCCCAGTTACAACCGATTTAGCAGCAACGCCACTCCTCATTATCCTAAACATTCTTCACATCCTAGCGATTCCTTTTCATTCACAAGTGATAATGCAAACAATAATAATAGCGACAACGTCGACGACAGTAAAAACAATAATCCCGTTAACATTAACAAGAAAAATAACAAGAAAATTCCAAACAACGACGTTGACATTAATAATAAGTACCAGACTATTAGCAGTAGCGCGAAACTAGAGCACGCAACTGGAGTATTGATGGACGGAACCCTACAACAAAACGTAGCATCTGTCAATGCCGACCATGAAAAAAATCCTGCTGCTAATAACTCTGTCGCTGCTAAATCAGCAACAAAACGGTGAGACATCAACATCCCGCTCTCTGTTGTAAATTGCTTTTTCTCATGTACAGTTCGAGCAGTAAAACATCTGCGACGCGCGCACCACCTTGTAACATACTTCGGCAGCTTTTTTCTTAATTTCACCGGCTTTAGCTAAATATTTCCTTTAAAAAGTCAGCTTAACTCTGGCCTTCTTACACTATTACCTTTCTTTTCAAACGCACGCCCGATTTCATGTACAGGAACAATTCTATTTCTCAATTTATGCCTGCGTCTAATCGTATTGTATATTATCCGCGTACAATAGAACCGAAAATAATTATTTTGTAAATAAATCCCCCTCCCCCCTGTATAATTATTAATCTATCAACTAGATCGCGGTAAAATAGGAATGTAACAGATTTGCACAGGTTTCCGAAACGTAAGATTAATTATCGGTCTTCTGAATTATTTGTTTATTTAAATGAGAAAATATTTAGAATCAATAAAACGGTTTCTTTTGCGCATTCAACGAAGAAAAACAGAATCGGATTAACATTTTTTCATATAGTTAAATTGAAATTCCAGAGGTATTTTTTATGAAGGACGATACATAAATTAACAAGTCATAGGCTAGTCACATCCTACACCAGGCCTGTGCCCAGAATTTTGAAAAGGGAGGGTTTTGGAAATTTTCTTGGCATATTTATTTTATAAATAACAATATATTTTTCACTACTATTTATACTATTAATAATTTCGATTATTTTGATTTATATATTAATAATTTACATAAACGAATTACCCCGTATATGAACATTAATAAAAATTACATATGTTATTGATTACACTCGTAATAAAACATTTTTCCTTAAGATATTAATGAAGTACTTAAAAATATGGAGCTTATTTCTTCTTTTTTTTTTTTTTTTGAGGTAAGCTAAAAAATTATCAATATTTATTTTAAATTTTTGATTTTTTTCAGGTTTTGTGTATTTATAATAACTATTTCAGTTCTCATGGGTGGAGGGTTAAACCCCCCCCCCCCGTGGACACGGACTTGTCTTAGACAGGTTCCCTTCATTGAAAACAATTTACTTTTTTTTACCCCTCAAAAATTTGGTACTGGTCGGTAATTCGTAAGTAAAAAAAAAAAAAACAAAAAAAAACACAGATCGTCCGCCTTTTTGTTTCCTATGACTAAGTTTTCGGGAATAAATAGGTGAATTTGCGTTGTTAATTTACCCTCATCTGTTAAACAATAATAATAATGATAATAATCCTTCAGAATTTAATTATAACACAGAATATTCCGTTGAATCAGATGCTGAGTAGCCTTTTTTATTTCTATACTTACTCTTGGTGTTGGTAGAGAGTTTACTACGTGGAAAAAAGAGCATATGTATTTAAACCCAACAGCTACGTCATGCACAGCTGTCATTTTGCCTTTTTTTTTTTTCGGTTGCATAATACGTGCATCCTCTGTCCGCCCTTACTCAAATAGTTGTACTTTAAATCGCGACAACTGCAAATCAGGACCACTTTTAATACCATGTAACGAAATCCATACCTGTTTGTCTTAATATAACAATTTAACTTCCTTTCGATTTTTGTTCTGTATATATTCTTAATGTTTGTTTTAAATATTTCATCCGTTAAATTCGTTGTTGTAAACAAAATCCCGCCTTCGTTTTTATTTGTAAAAAATTTTCCGTCTTTAATTGTAGTTCTACCGGCATTTGTCTACTATTTTCCTATATACAACATGAAGTCTCAATATTTATTTGTTGTGTGTTTTTAGTTTTAATTCGGCATACTCAGTATTGTTAGCTGATGATGTACAATGTTCGAAAACGTTTGTTTAAATTAGGGTATTCATTTTAACGTATTAAAGTAAATTATGTTATACTTATTTTCATTTGTTATCGAGGCATTTATTTATTTTATTTACACTTTTAACGTCATTCGAAATAAAATGATCTTTATTTTGATATATAATTAATTAAATATAACAGATGAATGTAAATTAATAATGTAAACTTATTCATTTATACTTGGAAACTTAGTAATAGGATCCAACCTAAAAGTGAATAGCTTAATTTTTTAACTCATGACTTGTCAGCTGACCAGTGCGAAATTTTGTAAAATAATAAATGACGGGGTGATTAAAAAAAAATCATTAAATTTTTTAAGGTTAAAGATAGTCTGGCTAGGATATAAGCGAATTGTTAATTTACAAATTATCTTCTAATAAGAAATACCTCTTATTCAAATAACACATGAGCGGATCAATTTTACTCGGCGGGACCTTGTATTGAAATATATAAAAATAATTTCATGAAATAACAAGTACACCCAGTTATTTCATTCTAATTTACATGTTTGCCAGCTTTTAAATGTGGTTGAATGTGCTCGCTTAAGGATCACATTATTTTATTTAAAATTGTTTATAAGCGCTCAAAGTATGTCAGTTTTACATTTTTGTACTTTATCGTGTTAAAATAAATGTAAAACGTACGGCAATTTACTAATGTATATATTTGTAAAATTTAAATTCAGATTGTATGTGTGTGTATATAAATATGTATATATAAACATAGTTTAAGCAATTAACATGTGTATGTATTAAAGAAATTTAAACACAAATTTTTAGGTAATTAGGATTACTTATATATTTTTAAACACCTGTCAAAAATATATTGTAAAATAAAAATACACGTTACGATTATCGATAGTTCTTAGGCGCACTCGCTTAACTGAATGTAACCCGATTCTGAGTATAAGTTTACAGCATTGGTAATCGAACACAATTTGACTACAGCAGATGTAAAGAAATTTTTCATTTTTCACAACTTTTATTTAAGCAAAACAACAATATACAAATTCTTCAGCGCCAATTTATAATCATTGTTAGCATATCAAATTTCACTCAAATTTTTTTGGTATTTTCATGTGCGAGGGACTATTTTCGGGCTTAAAATTAAATCGGAAAACAAATTATTTTCAAATATAATATAATTGAACAAATAAAAAAAAAAAGGAAAGATTATATCTCTGTTAAACAATAGTTTTAACAGAAAATTTTCTGTTGTAAATTACTTTTATATTTCAATAATGTGTGAACATTTTTATTTTAAGCTGTATTATAAATATAGGATGTTTCATGTGTAATATTTTCAGAATATTTCTTTTTTCGTAATAAAATTAACTTTATCGCCATAATGAAAAAATTATTAAATTGACACTGTAATCGTTCAGTTGAAATCTTTCCGTTCGATTACCAATGCTGTAAACTTATACTCCAAATCGGGTTACATTCGGTTAAGCGGCGCACTCTTTCGTTATAATTTTTTTTACGCATAATTAAAATACGCTGCAAGTAATTTTCAGTACATCCAATGGAAAACCGTTGCACAAAGTTCGTATTACTGACGCCAAAAAGTGCACTAATGTCTTTCATCAATATGTATTTTTTTTTGTTTTTCGTTTTAAAAGTAAAACGACTCATCAATTAGTTATGGATTATCATTTTACTACTGTTAGTGCGATTTAAAATTATCAATGACAAACTGTAGTAAGTGAAATCGTTAATGTAATTCAAATCTGATACAAGTGAAAAGAAGACAAGTGACACATAGAAAATTTAAGTGTCAAAAGTGCTGTAAAATTAGAAAATGCATAAAAAAAATAAAATTTATTTTATTTAAATGAAATTTAGCAGATAGAGAACGTTTCTACATTTTTACGTTTATAACAGTTTTCCATTGGAAAATGCAAGTGTACATATATATATATATATATATATATATATATATATATATACAAGGGCATCGCCAGCCGATGAGCCTGGGGGGAGGGCAAGATGGTAGAAAAAGGATATGAGTTATAGGAAAAATAAAATTTATAATTTGTAAAGGCTTAATATTTTATTAAACAAGAATAAAATCTTAATTAAAACATAATTTTTGTGGGTTTGTTGTACTACTTTACTATAAAAGTCTTCCAAATTATCCATGATTACACGTCTATGAATACTCATCATGGCTAGTTGGTTAAAAATTTTTGTGGCTCCAGGTGGCGACGCCCATATATATATGTATATATATATATATAAACTCGGCCATTTTGGCCTCGCAAGGGGCTGTGCCCCTTGACCCCTCCTGCTTTCATTTCTGTCTCTTTCTCTTCTATACTTTGTATAAAATGATCAAAATTTACAACATAATTCTTACTAGCATCAACACACACAAAAAATAACATAACCACAAAAATCCTATTCTAACATTTACCTTCCGTTACATAAAATTACGACATTTTTTCGTTACATTTTTCGTTACATATTTCATTACACAAAATTGTGACATTTTTTAAATAATAATAACAAAAATCCTACAAAATACATATAACAAACGTTACATAAAATTGGGATATTTTTCTAGGACATTTTTTTGGGACATTTAGCGTTACATAAAATTGGGACATTTTTTCGAATGGGGGGTAGCCTAAGAATTACGTTGTAATTAATATATATATATATATATACAGGGCCGTATCTAGACCAATATTTCGAGAGAGGTTACGAAAATATTTTTATAATTATATATGTATATATATATATATATATATATATATATATCAGGGGCGGCTCGTCCTAGGGGGCTCAAGGGCGCGAGCCTCCCTGTGTGTTTTCAAAAAATACATAATATTTAATTACTTCAAGAAAAAAAATCGGTGTTACGAATTTTTTATTTCAAAATAATTTTTTTTGCAAGAGTGCATTTTAAAAATAATTGCAAAATAAGCATTTTGGGCGATTTGTTAAACGAACAGCTCAAACATCCGATAACAGTTGTCGGGTTCATGCTTACTGCGCTGGAACTGTACGATCTACTCGTAGTGTAGTAGACTGTCAAGGTCGTTAACAGCTGATTTTTTGATCACATGATATTAACAACCAATAATATAGTACGTGGGCTCAGAATATTTGAGCCTCCAAGCCGCATATAAAATACACACGAAAAACGAATAAAGCCGAAGTTTCCCGAGCGTAACTTAAAGGCGTCTGAGGGCTCTCGAAAAGTGAGCCCTCGTCAATTTTACACGTGATTATAGCCGGTTTTAACAATACATCCACGTCGCGCGCTGCGACGTCCGTATATCCGGTGAAGCGCACTGTTTTAATTTGCTGCTTTTTTTGTTCTATTTCTATCCTTGCTTTTCTTCTTTAAATAATACATTTTGCGATATAGGTTTTGTTACTTTTGAATGTGCTTTTTGTCGACACTTGTTTTACGGTGATTTTTCAAACGTTCAACATTTTAGAAACTGAATTAGATAAATTAATTGGAGAGACTAACCTTTTAAGCTAATTACTTAAACTTACAATGGAGCATAATGAGCGATTCTACAAATGGCATATAGGCGAAGATAAAACAAAAATATAAATACTGTCATTTGATTCATTGTTACGCGCACCAGTTGAATTTAATTATGCAAAAAGCAACAAGCCAGGATTATAAAATTAAAATCTTTTTTTCAAATTTGTCCGCTGTAGCAAGCTTTTTTTCAAATTCTGCTCATAGATGTGATCTACTGCAAGAAATTGGAAATCGTAAATTACCTAGAATACACGTTGGAACTATAATATGCGTACAGTGAATATTGTTTTCGAAAATCGAGAAAAATTAATAGAATATTTCGAAGAACTAGAAGAAAAATGTAATAAAAATATTACATGCAAGGAAGCATATATAGTTTACGAAGAACCTTAGAAGACCCGGATTTTATATTTTGGCTTACCTTATTTCACAAAATTATGCCACATGTAATTTTTTTTTTTTTTTTTTTTTGTGGACACGTCAACAGTGAAACTTACTTAACGCAAAGGATTGTACATTATATAAGGAAAAGATTAGAAAATATTATTTAATAAATTTCAATCTAAATACAAAATGCATTCACATCGTTTTTTTAATTAAATCAGAACTTGAATGCACTAAACCAGTTTTATTTAGTTTAAAATGTAGACAAAAAAGCAAGATAAGTTTATGTCATTACACTTTTTAAATTATTGTAATTTTACATTAGAGCCTCCCAGATTTACTTGTCACGAGCCGCCACTGATATATATATAATATTTGAACACTACAATAAAAACAAAAATAGTCGTTTCCATAGAATTCATAAAAATTTTAATTTTCTTTTCTTTTGGTAAAAATTGAAAAGAAATAAATTTATTCTGAATTTCGGTTCGTTTAATACAAGCAGTTATGATTTCGCAGACATTTCTAGGGAGGGGGGGGGGGTTGAACCCGGAAAACCTTCCTCAGATACGGTCCTGTATATATAGAGTTAATGCGAAAGTTAGATACCAACTTTATTAAAAGTTTGTGCGATTATCAAATTTAATTTTATAGGGTTATTCTTTAGTTTACAATAATTCTCAAATTTTATTTAATTTTTTTTTTAAATTTAACTTGCGTGTAAAAGAAAGCTTTTTGTCATTTAATAATATTTTACAAGAATCTCAATAATTATTTTACAATATTTTGTGTACAGCAAATGGAATGCATTGATTAAAGGTGTATATGTATACATATATATATATATATATATATATATATATATATATATATATATATATATATATATATATATATATAAATAAATAAAAAATGAATTACCCAACTTTAAAACTTTGTATAATAAAATGGATAAAAATGAGATTCACAATATATCATACTACTAATATACTAATAACCTATAACTAAATTTTGTACATACTGACACTGTAAGAAGCGTCGAAGGTGTATTCTTTAGGTTATTTGTGTTTTGTTTTTTTTTCTGCTTAATTATATAACTGATTAATTGAACTTTATTATAAAGTTATTCTGCGTATGTGGTAAAAAAATTATTTATACATAATTCGATGTACACATTGAATAATTAAAAATGAAACTCAATGTAAAACACTTAGTTATGTCTTGTTTTTGTCGAAGTTTAATCTAATGATCAATATTTAAAAAAATTATTTTAATCAAATAGTTGGAAATGTGTTATTTTAATATATTTTTATGTAAAATATTTGTACAAATTACATTTTTCGAATGTTTTTCAAATTAACTTTCAGGTTTACTAATTAGTGGCAATTAATGTTAAAGTTTACTAGTGAGATGAAGAGTTGAACAATGACGATGAATAAAACTGGAGAAATAGAAATGATTAATGTATTGAACTGTTACGGAGACAGATTTAATATAGGGCAATAAATGTTCGCAAAGAAAATTAAAGAATACTTAAAAAATATATAATTAGCATATTGCAAGAAGATGTGACTCTCATAGATGAAGAGAATTGATTAAACGGAGAAAAACAATAAATTTTCACGAAAATGGCACCCTTTTTCCAGTTTATTTAAAATGATATTTTTCAAAGTAGTTGATAACTTATTCGTTAGCTGTTAAAAATTAATTTTTTCACGATGTAATGATTATGTAAAAAACAGAACTTCTATAAGAAATTTACGCTATGCATTTAATTAATGTTCTAATATCATCATTGATAACGAAGCAATTACAACGAATATGAGGCTGGTAATTAAATTGTTTATAAATAAGAAGTGTTTGAAATAACGATTGAAACGAAAATTTCGACGTTACTCATAATTTAATTATTCGTTACTTATTAAAGAGCCCCTAACCTATGTGTGTACAGTTGTCTTAAAATTTTTAATGTATAGTTGGGAATAAATTAAACACGATGTACCATAATTGTCGATATGTACATATTTTATATTTTTATATCGCTCAGCGACAGTTTGCATATGAAAATAAAATCGTTAATTTTTTCAAAAATTATTTCAGACCACCGGAATCAGTTTCTACATACATTGTAGAGCAACCCGTTTCGCAGAATCCAACGCCAAATCGAGTTCTGTACAATGCTTCTCACTATGAGCCATTTTATACCGCTTACGATGAAGATGTCGAATTATACAAAGATATTGGTACGTTATCCAATGTATTAAAATTTTGAACAAAGAATGATACTCTTTCACAGATTTTATTAATAGGTATAACGGAAAATAAAAACTATTTGCTTATTTAATTTATATAAAAAAGAACCAGTACTGAACACAAATATATTAAATAATATTAAAATATTATACCACCGATATGTTTTGGAGTAATCACTCCATATTCATGGTGAAGATATTTGTGTTTATTACTGCTTTTCTTTCTTATATAAATTAAATAATTAAGATGACGCAAAGGATTGATAACACCATTAATAACTGTTTGCCATACTTAATTCGTCGAATAGCGTCAAATCGAAATAAAACAATATGCTCTATGTATTCATAAAATCAGTGGGGGATCCAAGATGGGGTTAATAATAAGAGACATTAATAGAAGAACATGAAATATGAAGGGGTTATATACAGTTGTGATGGTCGGGAAACTCGATTTTTTTTGCATATTCTTTAAGTACGTTATCTTAAGAATATTGTCACCAAATTTCATAATCGTAACAAAACAACGCGCGGAAGTTCGCGAAGCCAGACCAAAACGAAGAAAACAACATTTCAACCCGAAAACCGTAGAGACCGACCAGAGTAGTTTTAGTGCATCTCGAAAAAAGCCAAAAATTGGCCATGAGGTCGATGTATCGGTAGATAATGTTGTGGAGTATCACGTTTTAAGTTTTATCGAGATTTTGATGATAATTGTGAAGAGCGTGATGGTGATATTAAATTGGCACCAACCGATACACGTGGGCTTGGTTTTAAAGTAGCAGTTATGTGTAACAACTGCGAGCAGCCCAATATTCCTTCGTGCGAGTATGTCCAGCATTCATACGAAATAAACAAACCTGAAACTTTAAAAGTTGAAAGTACCTTTGCAGTGAACACGATTATTAAAAAACTATCTATCCGATCGATACCAAATTTATACCACTTTTTTATAATGATAAAGCTAGTTGCTAGCCAAAGGATTTTTAATTTTTTTTGAAAAACTTTTTAGAGCAAAAAAACAAATATTTAAGGCTGCGTTTCGCCAGCCCCGTCCACTTTGAGTTGGGAAACCAAAATAGGCTTATTCGTTTGTGCTTGTTAGTGCCACTAAGTTTTTTGTTTGTGCTTTCCCCCTTCGCAACTTAATTAAAAAAGTCTTTGAGTGGGGCTGGCGAAACGCAGCGCCGCCCATGTTGATGCAAAGGGTTGAAAATTATGTCATTCGTTTGTGCTTTTTTTTGTTTGTGTTCACCCCCTTCCTAATTTGGCAAGGATGGAACTACCCCCGCCCATGTAGTAGTAAGAGTTGAAAATTATGTCGTTCGTTTGTGCTTCTTTGTGCACTATTTTTTTTTTTTTGTTTGTGCTCCTTCCCTTTCCAATCTAGTAAGGGCGGGCCTAGTCCTGCCTATGTTGAGATAAAGGTTGAATGCAGTGTTATTGTTTGATTGTGCACTAATTGTTTTTATTTGTACTTCTTCCACTGCAGAGTTGTAATGGGCGAGCTTGGAGAAACAGTACCTTAAGGGTGTGAAACGGAACGTTGTAAAAACAAATATACGCATCTAACAGTATGGTTTGTGCCTTAATGAAATTTAGCTATCAATCTTCTGTGTAATAAACAAATCGAAATTAGCTCAATTATTTGTTTCTTCCGCCTAGCGTTTTCAAATCCATTTCATTCAAGGGCGTTACATTAGGAAAATAATGGTAAGCACATACCAGCTAAAGCACTAATATACAAGAGTATAACAATGAGTCATTTTGATTTTAATTATCGACTTCAGTTTTTCAGATTTCCTATATTTTATGGTGTTTTCGCAATTTTTCGTATATCTTCTTTTAAACCGTGGAAAAATTTTCTTTTTTTAAGTTTTTTTCTACCTTTTAACATTTCATCATTTTAAAATTTTTAGAAAATATAAAACTTTTTAGAAACCATATAGGATGCACTTCAATTTAAATGTTAAATTAACAAAAAAAAATTAATTTTACTAAATTTAACGCGTTTTAATAAAATGTGATTGACATATTTTTGGAATTCAACTCAATTAATTTAATTTAAATTGGTTTAAATTTAATTAAAGTTTTTAGTAATCTTACATTTATAAACACATTATTTTGATTTTAATTCGATTTTATTTAACATAATAATTCATATTTAGTCTCAATTTTAATTTGAAAGCCACTGTTTTATGATATCCAGAAAAATTAATATAATTGCTTAAAGATTACTACACATATCTGCATTAATACGAGTGTCATATGTATTATGAATAAAACTTGGACTACTTTCAAATCTTCTTCTTCTACAGGTGCCTTCTCATGGAAAGAGGTTGACTATCATATGACGAAACTGTTCTCTCTTGGTGGCTATCCTGAAGGCTTCTGAAACTTTCCTGACATTCAACTATTCCAGTATATTTTTAATCCAGTCCGTTCTTCTTCTTCCTCGGTCCCGTTTCCCTTCAATATTTTCTTGAAGAATAATTTGTAATAGCTCATATTTATAACTTCTAATTATATGTCCTAGATATTCCAACTTTCTTCCTTTTACCACAGCTATCAATTCTCTATCTTTTTTCATTCTGTGCAACACTCCCTTATTGGAAACTTTATCGACCCATGGTATTTTTAATATCCTTCCGTACAGCCAAATTTCAAATGCTTGTAATCTGTTTATGGATACCGTTTTTAGTGTTCAAGTTTCCACCCTGTACATTAGTACCGGAAGCACATAACATTTAGTTATTCTCCATCTGGTTGTTAGCGACAGCTCCCTATTACACACTAAATTTCGTACTTTCTGGATGCGCTTCTTGCTTCTTCAATTCGAGTTTTAATGGTGTAGTCAGAATCCCATTTATCATTAATCCAATATCCCAAGTATTTTATTCCGTTTACCCGTTGTATTGGCTGTGCATTTACTATTATTTCTTTTGAAGTTGTTATTTTCTTATTATTTATAATCATTATTTTGGTTTTAGAGGTGTTTATTTTGATACCATATTCTCGGCAACTATCCTTTAGTTTATCCACTAAGTATTGCAAGTCTTCTATACTTGTTGCTAATAACACCGCATCATCTGCATATCTTATGTTATTTATTATCATCCCATTTACTTTATTCCTTTTTTAACCTGATCTAATGCTTCTTTGAATATCTGCTCCGAATAAAAATTAAACAGTAATTTACAGTTCTTCTGTAAGGTGTTGATTAACTTTTGGTTCCAATACAGATTCATAATTATTCTTATATCGTTGTTATCTAAACCTATTTTTGCAAGTAAGTGTAATCACGCATAAATTGGTTGTTGTCGATCTATACATTTTTGAATTAGTACTTGTATCGCAAACAATGCGTCCCTTGTTCCACAGCTGTTTCTAAAACCAAATTGCGTATTTCCAAGTTCCTGATTTATTTTCATGTATATTCTGTTGTATGTATATAATTTTTAAAAATATTTTTACTGCATGGCTCATCAGGCTTATTAACCGATATTCCTGGCACTTCTTGGTCCCCGGTCTTTTTGGGATTGGAATAAAAATGAATTTCAACCAATCTGTTGGAATGCTACCGGTACTGTAAATCGATTATACATTTGTAGCATCCGCTTCAAGTTCTCTTCATCTAGCTATTTTAAAAGTTTTACATTAATTTCATCCGGTCCAGTTGCATTTCCGACCTTTGCATCCTTAATCGCTTTTTGAAGGTTTATTCTATTGTTTTTATAATTTCTTCGTTTATTCATTAATTGGTATATTTCCTGTCATCTATTTTTGTTTATACTGTTGCCGGTGAGAACCTATGTACTTGTCAGCTGTTCTTTTCATACTTTCCTTTAATTTTTGCCATGTTTCCTCTATTGATGTTATTGCCGCGGATATAATATTTCGCACCTTTACGTTGAGGTTTTCAGAAAATCGGTTTCTTATTTCATTACATTTCAGTTTACTGAAACAAACTTTCCTATTTGTTTTACTTTTTCGTATTGATTTAAGATGTAGCCTCATATTAGCTATTACTGGATTATGATCCGAGTCAATATCAGCGCTTGAATATGTTTTTACATTTGTTACAGCATTTCTGAATCTTGTATTAATCAATACATAATTTATTTGATTTCTAACTATATGTTGCTTTGTATGTTTCGGAGATGTCCATGTATATAACCGCCGTGGTAGCTGTTTGTACCGTGTGTTGCAAATCGCTAGATCTTGTTCCTGGCAGAATTGTATTAACCTTTCATTCCTTTGTCCTAAACCATATTCCCCTACTATGTTACCAACTCGTTCTTCTCCGACTTTAGCATTGAAATCTCCCATTACCAATGTGATAACCTGTTTCTTTATTGATTTCATAACTTCATTTATCTGCTCGTAACATTCTCTAATCTTTTCGTTTGTTGTATCTGTCGTCGGCATGTGCAGTTGTACAAGTATTACATTAACGTTGAATGGTTTAGCTGCTATCTGCATTATCATGCATTTATCTAAGAGGGCTATAACATTTTTAACATATATTTTAACTTTATTTTTGATGAAAATCCCTACGCCATTTCTGTGTTTATTTCTTCCTTCATTTCCACCTGAATAATAAAAGGTAGCTCTTCCCATTTCTATTTTTCTGCTGCCTGCCCAATGAGTTTCACTTATCCCTAATATACCTATATTCAACCTTTCCATTTCTAGTACCGCGTTATTAATTTTTCCGGCTTCTAATAAGGCTCTTGTATTCCATGTCGCTATTCTTTTTATGTTTTTGTATTTGTCGCATTCAATTCCTCATTATTTTTTGTTGTAACTAGTCGCACATTTGCCACTTAACTCCTAGTTCCTAACATCATGCGTCCGGTCACCAATTTCACACTATCAGTCTCCGAAATACCGATAGCGCAAGTTGCTAGCTGGATCGGCAGGCACAATCATATTTTTATTATTTCCTTTCATCATATGATATACAAGAGATTTTTAATCGAGTGGTTTCTCGTTACCTTCTCTATTGCAGTATTCCAGCCGGTTGTATTTATATGTAATAGCCGCCTAGGAGTTTCTAGAATACAGCCGCTTCTGCTATATTTACAATACGCCTGTATCTAGTACTAATGTGGCTGCTTCCCCACATCACTAATCGCAGCCGCCCCTCACCTGGTTCTGGATTTGGAGGCAGGAAATACACTTTGTCTGTATCTCCAATGGACACGTATTAATGACGTTGAAATTATTTTTTTTTTCAATTTTAACACTCCTTAAATCAAGAATATTTCCATTTTTTATAATACCAACGACTTTACTCCCACATAGGCTTAGATCATTACACAAAATATAGATAGATCTGAAAATAAATCATTTTTCTTTTACAATTTTTTGGGAGACACGACAGATTCACCTTTCCAGTTTTCCAAAGCACAATTCGTAATAAGTTCTACTTCCATGTTATCAAGAATTTTGTTTCTCTTCACAATGCACAAATGAAGTACAAACGAATGATATAATTTTCAACCCTTACTTCTACATGGGCGGCGCTAGTTCTACCCTTGCCAAATTAGGAAGGGGATGGGCACAAACAAAAAAAAGAGTAGTGCACAAAGAAGCACAAACGAATGACATAATTTTCAACCTGTACTTCAACATGGGCGGGGCTGCGTTTCGCCAGTCCCGCCCAAAGACTTTTTTAATTAAGTTGCGAAGGGGGAGAGCACAAACAAGCACAAACGAATAAGCCTATTGTGGTTTCCCAACTCGAGATAGGCAGGGCTGGCGAAACGCAGCCAAAATTAATACCTTAAAAAAATAAACTTTTTGTTAAAACCGTCGCCGCTTTTTTAAAAATTAAAATTTTGGCAAATCCTTCGTTCAGCGACTAGACAATGCAATACACTGACAACACTTTTTTTGAAATTCGGATTTCAGATAATCCATTCTTGAATTATCATGTCCACCGCAAGTGATGCCCAAAAGAAAGACACGGTAGTTCCGCTACTTTTAAATAATTTTCTATGAAAAAATTGAACAAGTACTCTAAAACATGTACTAATCGATGTTGTTAACAGTTTTTAAATAATTATTTATTATGCCGCCGAAAAAAAAATCGAGAAAATGTAATTTCGTTCGCTGCAACTGTATATAACTCCTTAAAGACCAATCGGTTACCTTCATTTGCCTCCAATTGAAAACAAGCAAAGGGAACTTTTAAGTGTAAATTTCACCCCGCAAAACTAATTTTGGCGGCAACGCTGCATAAAATGTTCAGTAATAGCCAGTAATCTTTTTTTCTAAAGTACTTTTAGAATCAATAAAATTTAACAAAATGCATTTATTATTAATCATTTTCTTTGTTTAATGATCGAGTTGTATTAGGTTCTGCTATAGTAACATCCATTTAAATCGCAATAAAAACAGGCTCATATGTCAAGGGAAAACGGCGGTTCAAACATCCTCGAAACTTTTCTAAATTTTTTTTACAAAATAAACAAAAAAAAAACAACCCGAAAAGACATGAAAATGGTGAAGATCTGAAATAAATAGAATGGAATAGGGCACATAAAAATCTTAGACACTCATTCGAATGGCAGATTGTTGGATTATTTAATAAAACAATCAGTAATATCTGTTGCCGTCAATTAAACTTTCTTTATTTTGGAAAACATTCGGAAGAATTACAATCGTCGTGCCCTTCGGGCTACCAGGGTGCATCAATTCTTCTCAAAGGTTAATTATGGATACGAGCCTAGGTAAAAATATAAGATTTTTCTTTTATCATACGAAAAATCGTAACTTTTTAAATAGATTACGGACAGTACCAAAAAAGTCAGTCTGGAAAGCATCAACAAAATAACGGTTATCAGGTAATTCAGCAACAACCACCAACTCCACAACGGCCAATTCAAACACAATCAAGTACTCAACTGTATACTCGTCAACCTGTGTTCGATACTTCGGATTACAATTTGCAGGTAAAAGTTTTTTAATACTGAATTTACGTACTTCTTTTAATATTCTTATAGCATTTGTAAAAGAAAAATTATAAAAACACGAGGTAGAACAAATTCTAGTAATAACGGGCGCAGGTAATTAATTTATGCTTCGTATTAAAAACAGAAAATTTAAATACTCTGTAATATGAAGTCTTATGTCATTATCGGATGACCGAAGTAATATTTAAAATTTATTGTGTGGCTGTACTAGTAAAGTGGAGAATCAAGGTATTTCAAAATTGAATGGAAAACGTTTTATTCAAAACGGTGTACGAGTTTTAGCAGTTGTGTAGTTGAACTATCGCCTTAAATAATCTAGTCGATGTCAGATTGTTTTATTATTCAAAATTTAATCGCCTATTAATACAAATAATATCTGCAGTCTCGATTTTTATTTTGATTAACGAAACGGTTAAATAACTTTAAAACAGCATGCAGACCATAAGTTTTGTTTTAATTTTTAATTCTAAACGACAACTTTTTATAATCAGATAATTTATAAGAAGAAATTTACAATATAAATTTAGTCAGGTTTCGGTAATTCCTTTTTTTTAATCATTTTAAATATTTGCTTCACAGAATGATGAGGATGGTCAAACACAGCAATCAGAAAAATTGTCTTCCGTCAGGTATTTCAAAACTTATTCTTTAAATATATATTTTTACTTAGCTAATTAATTTAAACTTATTTTATATAACGTATGTTTGTGTTTTTCGAGGAGAAATCCGTTTAAGACACTACTACGATTAAAAACAATAAATGATTCTGTATATATAATTCAAATTTTAACAATTAGAAAAAATAAATAAATAAAGCAAAAACTACGACATGAGATTTCTAAAGTGATATACATATACTTAAAAATTCCAGATAAACCGAGTTACTCTATGAAATTTAATTTATCATTTTATTCGGAACACGAATTTCGAATTTTTATTAAAAAGTTGTATAATATCAAAAGGTTAAAACCCATTTGTAGTATACTCAGTATTTTTTCTAATGTACATTACTAATTTTAATTAATTTTCAAGTAAAATTTAAACTCAATTAAATTTACCCACATTAATTGAATCTTCAATCTTCTTTGTTTTCTTTTTGGTAACTTTTAAATAAAATTACATTTACGATTTTTTTTCTGCAGAATATTACAACTCAGTCACGGCTGGCGATTAAAAAAATTAGTGCTTGTATTATTTTTGAAAATTTTAACATAAAAATTAAAAAATTAAATTTTCCAAAAGTTTTAAATATACATTTTCAGTTGCGCAATGTAATTAAATTAAATGAATACTATTTGACTCGTTTAAAAAGAAAATGTATCGTCCTATCTTTTTCAACTGAAAATCTATCATTTACCAATTGGTTAAAATCAGGAATATTTGATTATAACGTCCCGTTTAGAAAAAAGCATTTGCGAGCGCGTTTAATCTTTCTACAATATTACGCAAATAAACATTTTATACGTTCTAGGTGTAGAAAAACATCACACTCCACTTCTGATGTATTCACTGGTATAGCTAATCTTGCTCTTTCAACAGAGTTTAAATGCTGCTCCAAGATTAGACTTTTCTATAAAACCATGTAATCCAATAATATCCGATAAACTAAATTCCCCACTACAATACATCGTGTTTAATTCGGATCGCAATCGGTGTTTTACGCAGAAACGAATATGTTTCACAAACGCTATCTAACTTATTTGCGGAAAAATTAATTTTATAATTTGCAACATTTTCTGTTAGAAATAAGCTCATTGGAACAATGTGATCAGTGAAACTGAATCAATGCTTCGTAGGGCTGATGAAAACGTCGCAATTCTTCTTTGGTTTTTCTTTTAAATTCAGTATAATCATATTTTTTTCTTTTCAAACAAGACTAGTTTTGTTCAGATACTGGTTACAATATTTTCGCCTACACTTCAAGTAGCCGCTCTTAACTGATACACGGGGTTTTCTCGCCGAAACAACTGCTGCGTCGATTTCTTTTTTTTTTTATAATTTTTCAAACAAAATTTCAACATAGAGCATAATGTTATTAAATGATGTTAACCTTAAAATAAAATCAATATTAATTAAATACTTTAAATGTCTATTCGCCTAACTATGTTCAGATTATTTAATAATAACAATTCTCACGCAATTTATCGTCCGTTTTCTGTGCAAAAATACTATTTATATACTGTGCTTGAGTAGAAATTCTATCTTGTAGGCGGTGACAGTTTTTTCGTAACAATTTCCTCTAATATTTTTGTTCCCATTGGATCGATTAAAAATAAATCTGCTGTAAAAAAAAAAAAAAGTGCGAACATTTCGATTTATTGATATTTAATATCATCATTACTAAATTAAGTTAATGTACGTAACAATGAGTATATCCTACATACGAATAGTGTTATTTCATTATAGTTTGCACTCCTTTCGAAGATCCAGCCATCACGGAAGCTCCGTCACATAGATAAGTGCAAAATCAGTTTATGTGGTTTTTCGTTATTTTATGAAGCTCCAATTCTTGTAAAATATCTTCAGTATTGCATTTCTGCGGCCTAGAAAAACCTCAAAACCGTTCAGCGAGTTTATCGTTAATTAAATGATCTACATATTGTTGCCCCGTGAAACTTATTTGAACAGTCTGTAGCTTCATCTACAATTATTGGTACAGATTCAATTTTTTTAAAATTTCATCGCTTATCTTTTCACGGCATACATCTATAATAATAATAGCCCCAAAAATTCTGTGTTCCTTTTGCACTTCCTTTAAAAACTGTAGCTGTCTCTAAATGTTTTTTTTTTTTTTTTTTTTTTAAAGCTGCGTTCAATTCTGAACTGAAATTAATTAATCAGCGAAAAGAATATTCATTAAGAAATCGAATTCACAACCTATCAAATCCAGTTCAAACGCACTAAAAAAACCAATATAGGTAATCATTTTATTTAAAATATATCTGAAAAAACGAACTAAGCTCTGTACAGTGTTAAACTTTATAAAAAACAATAGCGACAGTCAATTGTTTATGTTACACCATGATGATACAGTTTGTACTATGAAACATGTCGGTGTTGTTTTTTATAAAGTTTAACATTATATAATTACATTTCCTATGTATTGTTAGCTTAGTTCTTTTTTTCATATATAATACGAGAATGGATAGTGCGCTTTATTTAATATGTTCAACGTGAAATATATATATCTATTTTTACGAACTTTTTCATTAATACTCGCACTTATATTATTTGATAACATTAATAATTCCAAATAGTGTCGGTTGTAAAATCACGTTTTATATGTTCATTAGAAATTTGATATTATCTGATCAGAAAAATAATTCCCTGTTTCGATCCAACATGTTTATTTCCAAACAACAAGCGCGAAAAATAAAACGGCCACAATTATACGGTCGCATAACCAGTCCGTAGTATTATAATATCTTACTTTAAAAGTCCTACAAAATTTTTTAGCGCCTGATTGAATATTTTGTTTCAAGGAAGAATCAGATGACCTAAATATTTTTTTTTCTTCAACGCTACACTGAACAAGTGATTTTTATCAATTAAACTTCTAAATAAATTAATTTTAACAAGAATTGAAAAACAATTCTACTTTCGAGTCAAATTTCTGATGATATTGAAGCGCTACTTGAGAAGGGAAAAAAAATATGGCGAATAAATTTTTCGCAACAACGCGATACATATTAATGATTTAAAACTGACGTTTCATTTGACGTCTAGCTAAAGTTAGCATGCGATTGCGCTCTTCCTCTAGCAACATATAAAGAGTCAGCTGTGTTTGAAATTCAATCTGTAATTCTGTAACTTACTCCTACATAAGACAGTCGTGAATTCGCGCCCCTTTATCTCTAATATTCACGTTTAGCTTATACATGGTTGTGCGTCATATGAAGTTAAGGTTGCGACATTGCGGCAACTACCGAAGGTTTTTAGTTTTTCCGTATATAAAAATTATATATCAAACTTCCATTCGACAGTATGAAATAACGTCCTTCTCAATCAGAATATTTAATTTCTCCTATTGATTATTACTCTAGTAAAAGTTAAATAAAATTCAAGCGGCTGTATAATTTTCAACTTATAGCACGAACTGCCCCACTGTGCTATAACTATTTTTAAATTTTTTACTCGCCTAGACCCTTTTTCATCTGTTATTTCTGGTTATTATTAAACTGGCTAATGCGCAACTGAATCATTTTTAAGCTTATGTATATCACCATTAATTTAAATCTGATACGGAGTACATAGATGAACGGGGATTACGCGCAATTCGTTAAGATAATTTAATATGCAATAAATAATTTTTGGAAGTATAATTACATGTTTTTTCACTACCAACTAAACTTAAGAAATTAAATTAAAATTAATAGATGTTAATTATAATTAGTCTCATTTTATTTTATATTAATTTGAATTATACACGAAACACATATATTTAAGATGACATAAATGAAATTGTCGTGAATTTTAATTATATATAACGAATACATTTTTGTACATATTTCTGTCACATATGTATTGAATTTGTTGTGACATTAAAAAACTGGTCTAATCAAAAATTGTTCACATCTTGCAGTAAATAAACGTTGTAGCAAAATAAAGATTTTAAAATTTTACTAAGTTGGTGTAAGAAATTACATGAACTGAAGTAAAGATAATGCTACAACAAATACAATTTTCTTAGCGATTATTTATTTATTCAGCTTATAAAATAATAAATTGTTTTAAAAAAAAAAATATATATATATATATATATATATATATATATTCAAGATTTATTATAAAAAGTGTAATAAAAAAAATGCACTAAACAGTAAAAAATACGATAACAAAGATATTTCTTAGTATAATATAACTGAAATTCTTATGCGACATTAATTTTTTTGTAATCGGCATCAAATTCATATTCTAATATTCAGAAACAGTTTTTAATTATTATTGTAATATGAATTTGATGCCTACTCCAAAAAGCTAATGTATAAGAATTACGATAATATCACCACATCACTTTGAAATATTTTTTTTATCGAAAAAAAAGTATTAATATTGTACAAGAATTACAATAATATCACATTAAATTATATCATTTTGATTTTTTTTTTTTTTTTCAGATAATTATTTTTTACTTTTTAATGCATTTTTATCTAATTTTTATAATAAATCTTCAAGTATCGGTATTTCGTTTTTTATAAAAACATTTTATTTTACAATTTTTATATTTAAATTTTTTTCTTGCTAAAAACCAACTTTTTTATCATATTATTCTTTATGGTGTATGCTTTAAAAAAAAAAAAAAAAAAAAAAAAATCGATTTCTTTATTTGAAACTGCATTTCCACGGTAAAAACATCAGAATATATATATATATATATATATATATATATATATATATATATATATATATATATATATATATATATAATCGCTTTCCTTATTCAAAGCTACATTTCCATGGTAATTTGACAAATTGATCGTATTTTAAGTCAACCGCCTCTGTTATACTAATCAAAAATAATAAGAAAAAAAATTTATCGAAAGGGTCCACATTTTATCACGTTTTTTGACGAATACTTAATTTATGTTCCCCGATTTCCATCAATACTCATATGGGGTACCTAAGTTGAATGGTATACTTTCTAACGAACAAAGAATCAGTAAAATCGGGGTCCATATGAATATGTAAGTTATGCGCAAACGAAACGTAAAAAACAGGGAAAAAAACATACGCGACGAACGTATAATAACCCCTCTTTCTTTTTGGAAGTCGATAAAAATAATTGTAAATTAATTGCTTGATGTAATATATCCACTTCAAATGAAAAAGTGGTGAAGAGCAAAAACATGGAATTCTATTTAAATTTTCAATGAACTTTTTCCTTTTACCTAACGTTAATATCTGAACAATAAAATTACGGATTCTGATATTTCGGTATTTGACGAAATATTATGAAACTGACGACGTAATTGAAAAAATTAAAAGTTCACTTTTCTGCACGTATCTAAGATTCAGCGTGATAGTGTATATGCATATGAAACACACTGTACGAAATTTCAATTTAGGTTCGAGTTTTTAGTAAAACTGTAATTAAACATAAAAACACGCCATCTACTTAGTGCCATTCTGCGAACTGTTAAAAAAATACATACATGTATATTACACATAGGGCTTCCTCAAAAAAACAACAACAACAATGAAGTACTCTCCTACTTTGAAATAAGCGTTCGTCCGTATTCATGACGAGTTCTGTGATGTTTTATTAAAGTTTTACAATGAAAAACATAAACGGAGCATCTATAGTATAATAATGACATTTAATGAGGTCATCAGCGTATACTTTTTAGTTATTTTCACTTTTAATCGTTGAAAGACAGAACACATTAAGCTCTAACAGCTTTATTTAATATGAAAAATGTACGTTCGAATTTCTGTTTGCCTTTTATTCGTTTAAAAATTTACAAACATCAGCATGAGACTAGCTTAGTGGCGAAAAGATACGCTTTAACCGTTACTATGACGGTCAATATATTATTCTTTAATTATACACGTCTCTCGTAACGGATTATGAATTTCTCGAACTATGTGCGTGATATAATATATAGTTTTAATTGCGACATTCTAATGTCGCCACTTTTTTATTATTTTTTAAAATAATTTCCTTATATAGACTGCGAACGCCATCTGCTCGTTCTGTTTTTCGTTGAATAAGGTTTATACGTAACAGATGAAAGAAAAGCTCTAGTCGTATTTTAGAATGCTGATATTAAAAGATGTATTTTAGATTATTTTTGATTGTTTAATATGGATTTTAATAATGCGCGTATATCAGGTGGTTTCCATCGTCGGAATTAGAAGCAGCCGCTAGTTTAACGGATACGGAGAATAGAGGGCCGAGTACGTTTCCCCCACTGTACTCGTCGTTGTCTGAATATCTTTCACCCCCGGCTAGACCTCCTCAAAGTTCCTCACTGTTATCGTCGTTCGTCAGTTTTCCGACTGGCGCTGTTGACAGTTACGCGAATTATAATTTATCCGAGCACACTGACCGTACTAATAAAGACAAGCCAGCCTCGGCTCTGAATCGACTGCTCGAATACGAAACGGTTCGAAGCGAAGAAGTCAATTTTTCGTTACCGAAACAGCAGCTGCCTTCTAGTAGTACGGAAGATTCATTTAACGAGGAGACTATAAATGCTCAGTCGAAAATTCTTCTTCCACCGACAACGACCACAACAACGACAACAGTTCGTACAACTTTGCGCAAGTCTGAAGTCACCGGTAAGCAATTGCCGTCATCGTCGTCAGCAGAAGCGGCTTCTTTCAGAATCGTCGTCCCGCCCATTAATTCCAAAAGAAAACTCGTTAAAAGCAGCGGCGAATTGTCGCAACTAAATATCGTACCGGCGTTCACATTCAGATCGGCACAAGTGCCCTCATTCGCTTCCACTACAAGCGCTACTACCAGCAGCGCAGCTACAACTACCGACGCCGGTACCAACGATTCCGCACAGTTTGTCACTAATATAAATAAACCAGTTACGATCTCAAACAGCCGAAGGTTCTACGTAGCGGAACCGAATTCTTTATCGTCTAGTCCGTCGAATTCGACAAGGTCCGTTTCAAAGACGCCTCCTCCTCCTCCTCTACCGAAGGTTAACTTTACCGTTCGAGTGCCATCGCCGTTTACCGTATCCGCGGAAGAACAAGAAGAGGAAGAAGAAAAAGCCGCGAAAGAAGCAGATCGGGAAGACGAAGATGACGCGTATTCGCGAGAGCAAGAAAATGAAATTCACAATGAAGATTCGTATAAAGACGACGATAACAGGACGAATATTAGTAATTACCTTTACGATAATTTTCCGTCCGGTTTTCGGGAGAGTAAAAGAGGCCCGAAAGATTATTCCAGCGACGGCAAGATTAATTCGTACGCGAATAACGTCAAGTCGAATAACGGCGGCGCCATGCTAAATTACACCGCTTCCAGTAAACTGAAAACCATTATCAAGTCGGCCATGTTGTTCGCTTCGAACAGCGGCAAACTGACCACTCCACTTCCTGCCTTCTCAGCTGCCGGTCCAAATGCGAACAACCCTAATGTAAGTTTAGACACAGTCACGAAACAGTTTCAGACAACGAGAGCCATCGTACCCGCAGCCATCGTCGGCGCAACTGCTAAATACAAACCCGACAAATGTCCTCCGCCATGTAACAACGATAAACAACCGTATTTAAGGTATGCAGATTTTATACAAAGTACACACTTACATGATACATATGTGTATAGAAAAAATAATAAAAAAAAACAAAAAAAAAAAAAAACACAAAAAAAACGATACTTTGAAAAATGCGAAAGCTCGTGAACGGAATTATCCAACAAATACGAGTACGACGGTGCTTTCGATTTCTGCGTGCACGATTACTGTAACATTATTAGTGTCTACTACTAACGGTCGTTGTTGAATAATGTGCTTGATTGTATCCGAATAACACTTTTCGTATCTCTTCATACTCTGAAAAGCACAACATGACGTGCTCAGAATGATGCGATCAGTCCGTACACGAACACACTGTAATACTAGTGTGTGTTTGCATTTTCTTCGTTACATAATATGCGGAAAAAGTTCTAACCCCTTCGCCGATACTGTATGTACGCGAATCTTTAATAACAGGGGACAACAGTTTACCGACATCATTTGGTACTGCTTTTCTATTTAATCTGGAAGAGGAGTTGGCAAAAAGTTCTTCTATCGATACACGGACAAAACGAACAGCAGATAAACAGTAACTACTGTTTATAGCTCACCATTTTTGTCTACTTTTTACCTAATATTCACACCGATTCTTATTGCGAAGTGGTAAATGAAATTATACACATACGGTATTATACCTAATAATAATTGTTGCGGATAATTTTATATTTATATATGTATACATATATGTTAAACATATGTATGTGTATGTACTTAGTTAAAATCTGCATGCTTTTCACATAGTAACTCTCGCGGTTTTTTGTTGCACTCTTCTATTTGTGTCTATGTTTTATTATATATATATATATATACACACACACATACATAATGTGATACACAGATTAACATAATACTGTAGTAGTACGAGCGCGTTTATATTTCTTATCGAACATTACGCTAGGAGCTTATGCGCCATTAAGTCGGAATCGTGCACCCTGCGTGGAAGTGTGACTTTCTTCTAGATTTCAAAAAAAAAACAAAAAAAAAACAGATCAGGTTTAATTAAAATCGAATTTGAACGTAGTAATATTCACTATTTTTCTGGTCTTTTTCGTCATTATTTGTTTATTACGAGTGAATATTTATTATTTTAAGCAGTTAATGAGAAACATATAAAGATTTACGTGTTATATTTCAATATTTAAATTTAATTACACTTTGACTATTAAACATTTTTCATGTATTTTAACGATATATAAATAAATCGCAGAAAACTTGACACAGAATAAACGTATTATTATTATATACGTTTATATTTTATGTTAAATGTTTTTTGTAATTTGTTTAAACATCGTTTTAAATGTAATATTTATATAAAATTTATATATTCATTTTCTTTTTCTCTTAACCGTTACTCGTAATTTTTAGTCAACGTGTTGGCTGTGATTTTTTTTTTTTTTTTTTTTTTTTTATTTTATTTATGATCAATCTATCCTTCTTAAAATAACATTCCCTTACTGATTTCCTGGCCAGCTATTTTTTAGCTTTCTGAGCTATACGTCTCAGTTCAAGTCTCTCTACACATCTGTCAACTGTTATAACCTTTTTTTTTTTTTTTTTTTTTTTTTTGTACAATTAACATATTTATTACGACGCTTCTCCTTGTTAAAAAAAAAAAAAAAAACATTTAATTTGACTACGAATAAAATGATTTTGAAATGTTCATATTTTTCGCTTTATGATTAATTACAAATCGAATCTACTTGTCAGAGTTGTTGTTTTTTGTATTTGATTATAAAATTAAATGCCTGTCCATTTTTAAAATGTTAATTTGTTTGTCTATATTTCACATAAAAAAAATTTTGAACCGATTTGAATCGAATCTAGAAGGTATTTTAAGATATTTTCATTTAACGGAACTAAAGTTGAGAGTAAGCACGTTCCTAAATAAGTATATAGTAGCAAGCTAGAGAAGAAAAGAAACTATTAAGAGACGGAATTAGAAATAGCTAGGCAAATAAAACTTGATGACAGAGGCATTTAAGAAAAAAGAAAACGATGAATTCTTTCTAGACTTTGTTTCTTTAAAAAAGAGGAAATTGTAAAATTTAAGGTATAAAACATAGTAAAATTGATAAATAAGCGCTAATCTTTCTTTGGTAATAACTTATGGTTCCGAAGATCTTAATTTTCAACATTTTATGTAATTAAAATCGAAGTTGGAAACTTCTTTCTTCTGTATTTTACAATTAGAAAAAATTAAAAATATAGTACTCTTAATTTAAACATTTTTAATAGCATAAACGCAAACGTTAGAATTCAGAAAAATAAGTAACTTTAATAAAGAATCTTTTTACATCCGGTTTGTTAATTAATAAAATATAGTAATTTATAACAACTATCAAAATATAACAAACAAATTTAAGAATAAAATGATTGTTTACTTAGAAACTTTAGAATTTGTTTCTGATCACACATATATTGTATTCTTAGCTGATGATGGGTTATACTACCCGAAAACGTTTCTAAGTAAACAATCATTTTATTCTTAAATTTGTTTGTTATATTTTGATAGTTGTTATAAATTACTATATTTTATTAATTTAATACGTATATACACGATTCTTCTACTACTTAGCTTGATATAATAAATTATAAAAATTGGAAATAATATGGGCGGATAACAGCTTATTATTATACTCCTAAGGTTATTAAAATTAGATAAAATTAAGTCTTAGAAGTACTGTAAAATTTGCGTTTTTTTTTTTTTTTTTTTGATTATCATACACGTATTTTTATTATTGGTTTTTAAAGTTATAAAGGCAATGAATTAAATGTTAATAATGCCATATATATATATATATATATATATATATATATATATATAATTTCTCTGTTAATCGCATGTAAGGGCCTTGCCGTTTAGTTAATGATTTTTAATCGGATGCATTACGCGCATCTCTATATTACCAAGAATGTTTAGAATATTTTTGTAAATTAATCGCTGAATAGTATTCGTTGAAATGATCAATGTACGTTTTTTTTTTATTTGATTGCTTTTGTAACCGCAGGTAAAACGTAATTTTGAAATATTTCAATTGGTCTGTTCGAAATTGACTTTGCTTTTATGTGCGTGACAAATTTAAGCGATTTTTAAAATATTCACATATTATTATGCTTATCCTGCTTTCCAGTGTTGCCTTTTATGTATAACTTACGTCTTTCGAAAAAGGATATGTCGTAATAAAAAAAAAGTTTTACTGTAATTTTTCATTGAGTTAAATTTTCGTAATACTCTTCAAAAATTTAAATGCTCCAATTTTTGTTGTTTTTACTTGTACCAAATACGAAAAATGTTTCTGAAACATTTTTATATGTGAAAGTATAATAAATATAACGTCCACCTAAACGAAAATATATTTTCTATTATTTGTCTATAACAAATTATTAACATGTTTTAATTAATTTGCATTAGGGGTCGTCACAGAGGTAGCGTTACCTATACAACAGCTGTCAACGAATTCGATCATGTTACACCTAGTTCAGGGTAAGTTTAAACGCATAGGTTGTATTATATTGTGCGCTACTTTTATGCACAATTAAGATATGTTGTTATACTTGGAAGATCTTGCAAAGAATTTTACCGTAATGATATCGATTAAAGAATTTGAGTAATTGCAAAGATTCTATCGTACAATAATGTGTAGTAAGTTATTTTTGTAAAAATTGCAAATTCATTAAAAAAAAAGAGAGAGAAATAATACTCACCCATTTGTTTTTGTATGTTTGGCGATAGAAATTTTTCACATTTTTAATTGTATTTTTCTCTCTTCTCCTTGATAACAGTTAACACACAGATAATTTTGATGCTGATGCGAATTCCGATATTACGTTTATGATAAAAATTAAACGGAATTAATTTACAAAAACCTTTTTTAAATTACATTTTTGATATTTATCACCTATAAACATTGCCTTTTCAAGTGTGGTGTGGAGATAGTCTTCTCCCAGTACGAATAAAAATCTGCGAGGGCAATGTTCTCTCAGAAAAACAACAACCTATATTATGTATAATAGTGATTTTAAAAATACCATGTGGAGGCATATATGAATTTTTTGACAACCTGGTTCGTGAAACGCTCGCGTAACACTTTGACTATAAATATTGATAAATTCTAATCGGTATTAAGTTGTACGCTTAAACGACAGTAGACGGCTGTGTTGAAAAGGAAACGGGCGCCTTGTTTACGGGCGTAGTGTTCTGATTCTTGTCGGAATTTTAATAAACGGTGGTTTTTGGTCTTTTTTAGAACGGTCGTTGAGTTAATCATAATTTATAGTAATAATGTTGCGACTAATAAAAGTTGAGTTTTTTTCTCTTTCGTTTAGTCGAATTGTCTCGCGACCGTATTTACAGATATTCGACCCCGTTTCACAGCGCAATGAAATTCGGTATTTTGATTTAGAAGAAGAAAAAAGTGTAGTTTTCGTGTTAATAAATGTATAAAAGTCCTCTTTAGCAACAGATATATATATATATACGTTATTTGAGAAAAAGAAAATGTCGTACTCTGCTCAGTGCCTTTTTTTGCCAGAGCAAAATTACAAGGAGAGACAGAGAGCGTACAAAAAAGTATTTTTTGCACCAAATGACATAATTGTTCTTCACGAATTCTTCAATTAATTCACACTTTTTCCTGCTGTTTTTTAACTGATAATTGCTTACGCATTTCGAAAGAAACGCGGGCAACTTTCAGTGGCGTATTGATGAAAATTATTCAGAATTAGGTTCAAATGATAAAATGAAGACATTGCGCTTTAGATTCGAAAGGTATTATATTCAGTAAATGGAAGGTGGTAGATAATCAAAAGGAAAAGTTTTGGTTAGGAAATTTAAAAAAAAAAATACGATACTGAAATTATTGCAATGGAAGAAACAAAATCATAGACTATGAGAATATTCAGAGGAAGATTATTAAAGTATAAATTAAGAAAAGTTCGGTTCTTTTAAGGAAAAAATTGATTCAAAGAGCGGTGCTCGATAAGTTTGATTAACAATACTGAAATTATGAGACGAAGTAATAGGAAGAAAAACTTTAAGAAACACGTGCGAACAGTTGCGTTGACGTTGTCGTTTGAAACAGTCCTTCGTACGTACAATAAATGTATTTAATATACCGGCGTTTCGTTAATATTCACGTTTATATTAATCCTGGAACTTTAATTTAGACCAATGATGACCTCTTTGCAGCGGCTTAGCCAGAAATCCCGTTGAAATTAATTGTAATAGCGTAAAAAATAAACTAATAAAAAACGTCCGCATATGAATGTACAAATCTTTTCTGCTTCAACGTTTCAGTTTAGAGTATTAAAAAAAAAAGTAATTTTTCTAATCGAAAAATTGCAGAAATGTGTAATTAAAAAAGTTTTTCTGATTATCGGCGATTGACCATTCTTGGCTACGTCGTTGATCTTCAATAAAAATTGCATGACACGTCCGAAATGACGAAATTCTTAAAACGAATCTAATGCTTAATAAATGTCTTATAATGCCAACTGCGTTCTTGCTCACCATATACATATATGCTATTCCTTTGTTAGCTGGGGTTTTCATATTTCGTTAATCTCTGATTATTCCGTAATATAATCTCTATCACTGCTCGCAACTTGGTACCCTTTTAATCCTTCGAGTTGAGTAAATGTTGGTTTTTGACGTGTCAGAATGGAAAAAAAGTAAGTTAATAAATGTTCAGGCATGTACTTATACCATGTCTTTTTATTTATGTATTATTTTTTTCTACTTATTAAATATTAAATTTCGATATATAAATAATCTATTTTGGTTTAGGATTACTTTTATTTTATAAATGTGTTAATAAAGATATATAGTAATTATAAACAGCATATTTATGGATACGCCTGTGCGGTCTATTATTAATAAAATTAACCGCGGAACGTCGCATCAAGTATTCATTATTTTTACCATTTGTTTTGATAATTAGTGTTAAATATTTAATTGAACTTAATACATAATGTGATTTATGAAAGTTGTTGAACGTGATAATGCTAGTATTCGCGAAAAATTAATTACTATGTAGTTTTATTTATGTATTGTGCATGTTTTAGGCGAAACCGTCCAACCCTAAAACCGTCTAATTCTATTATTACTAAAGTTGTCGAAACAGATATATACAAATTTCCTCCTAAAAGGTACAGTAGAATTTTTACTTTTATTTTATTTTTTTTTAAATCCGTTTAGTGAATTTTACAAAATGCATTAAACGGCGTGCAGTTTTTTATTTTTATTTTTTGGCGTCGAATATAAAATGGCAAATATATTCTTATTTTAGTCTTAATCGAATTCTATAAACTCGTCAAATTTTAAAGCATGAATAAAAGAAAAAAAACCACCAATAATCGTATTTTGAATTTAAAGGTTTTAATGAAAAATTTCAACTACTACTCTCTATAATTTGGGAAAGTATCCTTTTTAAAATATCTAGAAGCATTTTTTAATAACTTTTAATAGCAATTAACCTCGCAGCGAATATTGTTATAAAATGTTTTCATTTAAAAGTTACGAAATACGTCTTTGGTTTAAAGGCCTGATCCGATATATCCAACACCGGAGGTAGATAAAACTGCTGCGAAATGTCGGAAAGATATTTGCTTATTACCGGATTGCAGTTGTGGCGGCAAGGACATTCCAGGTAACGTTGGTTGACAATTTTATCTTTTTATTACTCGCACATGATGTCTCAAATCGTATAACGTATTTTCACATACTGTCAGCTATTTTATGGTTTTTTGAGTAAATAATATTGTGTGAATTTTTTTTTAGCGAAAACATGTTTAAAAAAAGATTGTTAATTTAAATAGTAATATTTATAATACAGAATTCTTATTCTTTATCCGCTGCATACATATATATTCAAAGTTGCCGCATATTCGCATCGTACCGTATGAACGGCTGAATCGATGAATCACATGCAGCGGCGCGTTTGTTTGGCTAGCGAGCCGATTTTCAAAGTGATTTAAATTGAGTAAGCCGGTTGTTAATTTGTTAAAATGTCAGCGAACCAGATTAAAAATGTTAAATTAAGAAGTTAAAAATTGTGCAAGGTAAAATTGGGCCGAATGAAATTTATACTGTAAAAGATTGCTAAATGATGAATACTTCAGTGTATGTATCTGTTCAGAGTTAGGCGCAAAAACCTTCGCGGAACATGCTTTCCGTGAAATATGTTACAATTGCTACCAAAAAAAAAAAAAAAAAAAAAAAACTTCTTAAACTTCAAATCTTATAACGAACAGTAGATGAATGTATACGTTTATTTAACAGAAACGAAGACAAGTTCTGCAGGGAAATAATGAAAAGTCTGAACTGGCAAGAGATATGAGAATTAAGAAATGAAATGACAGATTAATTGAGATATGCTGACGATATAGTATTTCTAGGAACTAGTAGATAAGAACTGGAAAAAATTATGAACCAGATAAAAGCAGTAAGCGAGAAGAACGGTTTTAGAATAAATGCAGAAAAAACAAAGGTTATGTATAACAAATATTTCAAGGAAACTAGTGAAATAAAGATGGATAATGTAATAATTGAAGCAGTGAATGTATTTATATACTTGGGCGATAGTTTAATGGACAATATTAATGATATGAAAAATAAAATAAAGAGACGTATACAAATGACATGGGCTGCTAGTGGTAAAGTAAAGAAAATACTAGAAAAAAGGACGATACCCCTGTGCCCAAAAAAAAAAAAAAAAAAGGGTGTTCAATTAATGCGTCCTGCCAGTAATGGTATATTCCGCAGAACATGGAGTATAACCAAGGGTGGTGGTTAGAAATGATTAGTAAAACTCAAAGAAGAATTGAAAAAAAAAAAAGTACCGGGGATAACTTTACAAGATAAACTAAAGACAGCAGAAATAAGAAGAAGATCTAAAGTTAAAGACGCTGCTCGAGAAATTTTAAAGGCCAAATAGAGATCAGCAGGAAACATGACCCGGTTAAATAATAACAGATAGACTGCCAGATCAACTAAGCGGCACCCAAAGAATAAAAGTGAAAGAGATCGACCACGTACACGGAGGGGAGACGATATTAAGAAATTTGATGATGCCTCATGGGTCACAGTACATTAAATAGGAACGCATGTAAACGTAAAGAACAGGCCTATATCCTTCAGTGGATTCATAATGGCTAAAGAAGAGAAGAGAAGAAGCAAATATTCTTTTACTGTTTTTAACGGAAAGAAAAAAAAGTGAATATCCGAAAGAACAGAAAATAGTTTTCCTTTTTTCCTTCTGTAAAATATATTTTCCTAAGAAAGACCAAATGAAAGCACTCCTAATTTTTCTTAATAGTTCATCGAACTACGGCGCATATGAACAATTTTCTTTTTTTTTTATATTTATTCGCTTTTCTCTTTTATTCAACATAAAATCGATTTAATTAGACGGAGGCGGCGGTATTTTGCTCGTAAAACTTGGTTCGAATCCGACTGCTATCACTGCGCCAGCTTAATGGCGCCGTAGTTGAGGAGCCTCCCGCCCCTAAAAAATGGGAAAAAAAGGAAAGAATAAACATTTTTATAGCCCTGCCAACTTTATTTCTGTTAACGTTTTTTTCATCCCTTGGTCGGTCAGTTTTTATTTTTCGTTCATTTATGTAATTTTTAAAATATTCATCTTGTTAAAAATTCAAGATTTTCATTTCCAGCTGGAATTAATCTGCATCGAATAAAACTTTGTTTATTTTTGATATTACTCGTCTGTTACACATTACGTTTTAACCTTTCTCAAGTAAATTTATTAATTTAAATAGTATTCGTTTTCATATTTTTACTAACTTTATGTTTCTTCGGATACAATTTCAATCTTCAATTACCGTTAATGAGATTTCAAAAAAAAAATCATTATTTTAAATTTTATTTATTACTCAATGCGTACACATAGTAGTGTGTTAACGACCCAGTTCGCGTGAATCGGTTGTGTTTCATATGTACGCGCTGGCACTATACAAAACCAGGTTGTATCGAACGTTTTTGCAACTTTTTAAAAACTATTATTATTATAAAGAAAAATTAATAATAATAATATTAAAACGGAATTACGAAGTAAATAAAAGTGTATCCGCTGTTCGAAATAAATTTTATTAACTTCGGTAGCGCCATCTTTCAGCGAATCGTTGAATTTAGCCGCGATACTATTCCATTTTAGCGATATAAAGAGAGCTCTGTATGCACTTTTTCCTTCTCTTTGGTTTTCTCTAATTACCTTCCAGGTATTTTCAATATACAACTTACCGAGTCCGGTTGAAGATGTATCTTAAAATGCTCCCCGTTTAATTCCACCGCGTAGATTTAATGTAATTTTTTTTTTTTTTTTCAATCCGATCTTGTAGAATTATCATATCAATTGCTCTTTAAAAGCAGTCATACCGCGTTTTCTTATCGAGACTGACCGAGCTGAAGTAATAGCGACAGTCGTGACTTAAAATTGAATTCATTATATAATTATTTTCGGTAAAAACCACGCCACACGTATTATCAGCTAACGTTTCGAATAGTAATACTCAATTCATCAGCAGAGCCAAAAAAAAACACACAGAGGCGGCAAGGAAAAACCCAGACTTCATAGACACATCGAAACGTAATACCAGAGAGACTACACTTCTAAACGTGTGATTAGTTTTTTCCACCACTTTCCATAAAAACACGGACTAATTACAAGTTTTCAACTCGAATCGATTTTAAAACCGCCTGTTCGATTAAAATTTTCCTATTTCAATCGTCTCTCTTATTACTCCTCGCTTTCTTGCATTTTCAATCCTGGTCAATATATTTTTGAAATTTCATGATTATATTTTTCCTTTGTGTGTTCGGAAGCCGCGGATTTTTCTGTACGTTTTGTGTTTGCAATACACTTCGTGTTGTTCAATTTTCGTACGTGTATTATCGGTCTCCCAGTTTGTCCGATGTAACTTTGACCACACGAACACGCGGGATTCTATACATCTCAGCAACGTGTGTAATTCAGGTAAGTCATCTTTGTTGTCTTTAAAGAAATGTTTAACTTTATTGTGAACTTCAACAACTGACCTAACTTTATTCTTCCTTAAAATTTGTTCAATTTTATCAGTCGCCTTTCCTACAATTCTCGAAAATTTACTCGCGCGATGGTGTGTAAAACCTTTTTTATTCATGACGGTTGGAGCGGCTCTTATTTTCCAAGTTCGTATATTCCGTATCAGTTTTATTTTCACCTTTCATCGCGCAAATTAGTTCTTCGTTATCGTTGCCGGTTTGCGAGTTTTTTTAAAAAATTATTTCAAATTGGAACAAAAATTACAGATATTTTTTAAAAAAAACTACCTAAAACTTCAGTTCGCGAATAGAAATATAAAAGTACGTTCAACTTCGCTAATCGATGAATATTAAAATACGCTCTTTAAAATAACACTCTAGCATTTGCCTTAAATGACGGCAAGGACAATGCGAAATGTGAATAAAAGTGGCCGGAGCTTTTAATACAGTCTATTGTCAGTGCTTGCATCAGACAGCTAAATAGTACAAGTTGAAACTATCATTGTTTCCTGCACGGCTGCAGTATCTGCGAATACATAGTTGATATAATATTTGTATCGTTTTACACTTTATAAATTACAAGACTCCGCGGTAAGTTCTCTGAATTCAGCGCATTAGAATAGCGCATGTTTGTGTAGAGGGAAGAAATTGAATCTCTACATTACGATACTTTATTCGATACGAAATAAAGTGTAGGTGCGATTTAGCGCGCAGTTTTATTGTACTCTGCTTATTGAATCGTCTTAACTGCAGTTAGATTACAAAGTACTCTGTATTAACGTATTTGAAATATCAGTCAATAGTCGGTAAATATTTACTTCGATGATAAATGTGAAAAAATGAAATATTTTTCCGATGATAATTTCCCTTATAACATACGTAGTATAACGAGGTTCGTTCGAATGTCGGCTGTCAGCAAAATCGAAATGAATACCTTTTATTATATTAATGTTACAGAATCAGAATCTTTTTATTTCGCTTATTTTCGTTACGCACTATTTTTCCGATTATCGCATTTATCGTACAAGTATTAATTCTGTTCCGTTACCGATTGTTAGTAATAGCGAACAAGAAATAACGCAAAATACTTAATTTTTAACAAATAGGTGACTTACCGAAGGATGAAACTCCACAGATAGTATTGTTGACATTTGATGACAGCGTGAATGAACTGAATAAAGGACTGTACAGCGATTTGTTCGAAAAAGGTCGAACGAATCCGAACGGATGTCCGATATCGGCGACGTTTTACGTATCGCACGAATGGACCGATTACAGTATGGTGCAAAATTTGTACGCCACCGGGCATGAAATCGCGTCGCATTCAGTTTCGTAAGTGTTCGCTAAAATGTCAGCGATAGCCGTACATTATGTATAAGTAAAATACTTTTGAAATACAGGAAAAAAAGCGAATGTTCTGTGAAATGAATTTTTCTCTAAACAAGTTCGATCAGAAGATGTATATATTAACTCTTTACCATTGTCCTTTGGCGTTTCTAACTTTCTTCCTCTTCACTATTTTCTTATCTTTCTTTCCTATTTTCTCTATGGTTTATTTAACATCCCCCCCGCCCCCCATATTTCGTTCTTGTATTGCTTGCGATAACGTAAAAACCTTCATAAACAATTCTCAATGTAATGAACATGAAATTTACGGTCCAATTTTTTTTAAGTTTACAGCGAACAATTAAGTCTAAGGACTTATTTATTAAGAAAAAAGTAATTTAAAACGCGCGCAATATGTTATTCGAAACAGGCACAGCTTCGGCGAACAGTTCTCAACGAGAAAATGGACTAAAGAAATAGCTGGCCAAAGAGAAATTTTATCAGCCTACGGAGGAGTGCGACAAGAGGATATTCGCGGAATGCGAGCCCCGTTTCTTGCGGTATGACGTTCTTTGTTTGTTTTTGTTTTTTTTTTTTTTTCTTCTTAAATTAACGAATAACAAACGAAATGTCATTTACGAAGAATTTAAATTTTTGTTGCAATTATTATGCTCGGTGCACGTTGCATTTAATGTTGTTCGATGAAAGGACGCGTTTTCAAAGGAAAATAATAAAATATCGAAGCGTAAATATCAAAAGTATCTTCTTGCTGGCCAAATGAACTGTATTTGTTCAGGCCAATAAAAAAAAAAAAAAAAACCTTAATATTGCATATTAAAATATGCTGGAAACGTCATTTTGGAAAAACATTTACCCTTATCTTTAGTACTAGAATTGAGGGGAACAAAAAACATTTATTAATAAAGAGATTAATTTTTTATTACATAATAACTGAACATCTCGAAGAGATACGAATTATTTGAATTACTGTCTTTCGTTTTTTTTAATGTTAGGGAGGGAAGCTTGTGAACCACGAATTTTTACCGCGAAACAATTAGGAGAGGAAAGAATCGGTTATAATCTTAATACGATAAAAAAATATTGTTGATAAAATGATAGTGGGCAAGAACAGGATACAAGGAGTGCTCTAAGAAGCGGGAACTGATTCAGCAAACCAGAATACAAAGTAGAACGTTCAATCAAAAAATAATAAATACTTAATAAACACATCGCCGTAAACAAGTGCATTTGTAAAATGGACAATGAGAAGAGAAAGAAAAAGTGAAAAGCGAAAATGGGAGGAAGATGATAAAATATGGCTAAAACGCTGGTGAATAATGGAGACAACAACAGAACGGCGAAGTGAGGAAAATAACAGGAGGCACAGATCACCGGGAAAACTATGTCGAACGGATGAAATAAATAATTATTAGAAAAAGAGAAAACCTAAATATCCGACACTAAAATCTTAGATGAAGATTTTTAGTAAGTTAAAGGACGGAATTTTTTGTAAGAAAAGAAGCGGGAAGAAGCAGCAAACCGAGTCAAAGAGTCAGTCGCTTCATTATCAGATATGCCCGAATAGCTAGAAATGCATATAAAATATCAGTGTGAATTGAAATACGAAGAATAATGAAATCAAAAGAATGATCAGAAAGGGGGAACAGAGATGGCTTTAAGATGTTAATTAGAGAAATGAAAACTACGTATTATACGTATTTTCGGAGTCGGAAAGAGTTTTAAATATATCTACTAGCACATTTCTCGCGGTTTCTTTCTTAATTAAAGCTAGACGGTAATTCAGATATCTTTTAGATATTCAGACAATAAAAAATTAATCGCTTTACTAATAAATGTTTTTCTTTTCTCTTTTCTGGCATTAAAGAAACGATATTTGTTAATGAAAAGACGTTTAAAGTATATTTCATTTACACTTAAATGATCAACCTTTATTACTTTTATCAACTAATTAACAGGATGTATAGAGATAGGTACACTACATGTTTTGAAATATCTAAATTCTTCGCTAAGTTGAAAACACGTAATTATATTCTATTCTTCTTAACCACCGTTTAACAGCTTAATCCATTTATAAAATTATATTTTCTTCCTTCAATCTAAGTCTTTTTTCTTATCTTTTTTCTTATCTTTTTTCTAATAAAATCAACGTTCTCTTCTTTTCTATTTCTGATTGTCCTTTTTTCTCCTTCTTTTCTAGAACTATTTCCATAAATTATTTTTTTATTCTCTTGCTTATTCTAGCTTTCAGTTACGTATTGATTATTTTTACACTTTTTGCAATCCGCGGCCTCTTCAAGCTTCGTTCACAAATTTTTGACTTTCAAAAAAGCCGCGCCGAAAGTACATTTCTTATTTATCTTTCCGCAATCACATTTTCATTTAATATATATATATATATATATATATATATATATATATATATATATAATCACCATTTTCAATTATGTTAATGGAAACTTCTTTTACGTTCACGCGTTGTAGAGTTAATAAATAACTTAAAAAAAAAAAAAAAAAGGTAAAACCCTTCAATCTCAGAAGGGCGTGTAATGTATCTACTAAAAATGAAGTATAAAAATTTGTGTAGCGAAGTTGGAGCAAAATTCGTTTGAGATTACAGTTTAAAAGTTTAACTATCGATGCAAAACAACGAAATACGTAAAAAATAATGAATAAGTTAAAAAAAAGTGTTTGCGCCACTAAAACTCGAAAAATACGGATTATCAGTATTTACCGCGAATCGCAAATTTTTGGGGTATATCGCAACTAGGGAATGTAAACGTGTGACATGCGGAACGCTGGCTTAAAAGTGTGCGAAAATATGAATTGAGTAAATTGAACGTTAAATGGTAGAAACAGTTTCAGACGGGGTTTAAAAAGACGAAGTAATCCTCACGATGGAATAATAATTGCAATTATAGTTTATGAACTGTTGCAATATACCGGTATTTTTTTGACCTGTTTGTCACGTATATGATAAAAATTAATTCCATGAATGTGTAGAACTTTTGACAGGAAATATGGTATAGAATTTTTTGTGCAATTTAATTATAATTTGTTTTTTTCTCCTGCAATTCAAATTTAGTAACAAAAAATGTCAAATATAAACTAGTGACATTTGAAAAATAACACAGTTGACAGACTTTTTAAAGACAAAAATTTTCATCCACATCATCATATTTGTGAATTATAAAAATGAACACGGTTATATTTTTCGGATAATTTATTTTACGGTTTAAAATGTTTTTTCTCTTGGCCGCGGAAATGACTAGTACAGGTATTCCAAAAAAAGTTAGAAAATTTCGCAATATCATGTCGTTAAATTCTTTAATCCAGATGGTGCAGGGTTAAATTATGATACACTTTTTCCCGTTTTATATGTTTTTATTAACGAAGAAAAATGTCACTCCTATTAAAAATAAAATATTTAACATTTCAATTTTATATACGCAAATTAAAAAGAAACCAGGATTTTATTACGATCCCTAAATATTTAAAAGTTAGCGGGATAAATATTCTACCATGCGCAGTGAGCATCTGTCTCATTGTAAAATATAACTCTTAAGTTTAGTTTTAATTTGCTTATTATGGAGGGGAAGAGCAAATAGGATTTTCGACCCGTTATGTCTTCGTCCAACTGTGTTTGCCGGCTATTAGTAAGAATATTATTAATCAACCTTTTAACGAGTTTTGATGGGCGGCGAGTGAACAGTATCACTGAAGTCAAAGTTATTAAGAAATTTAAGGGATTAAACTAACTTCAGATTTTTAGTAATTCTGTATTCAGTTTCTATTGTTCGCGTCCTATAAGAATTAGATCCATGGGCGTAATGTTAGCTATAACACATGCCGCCGAAGTTGAGACAGTTCGATATAAGGAAGATATATTTAGCACAAATTTCCTTTGTTGTTTATGTGCAGGATTTAAAATTTTTTTATCGTATAAATACATGATTTATATCCGTAAATGGATCGAATTAAACCTTTATACAAGATACATCTTTCTTTATACCTTAGGCCAAAGTTGTTGGTGAAATACTTTTTCGTTTACATATAAATGAATGCACTTAATGTTTAATCTATACTAATATTATAAAGAGGAAAGATTCGATTGTTTGTTTGTTTACATTGAATAGGCTCCGAAACTACTGAACCGATTTGAAAAATTCTTTCACCGTTGGGAAGCTAAACTATCTCCGGGTGACATAGGCTATATTATATTTTCAAAAAAATTAGCGATCCTTACTAAAACTCCAATAATGTAACTCAAGGTGTAAAAAAATGACCTAAACAATTCCTTACATCGCGTGCGCTGCAAAAACTTTTTTTATGAAACATTAAAATATCAATGTTAATTACCATGGAAATGGAAATTCGGATAAAGAAAACGAATTTAACTTTTTTTATAAAACATTAAAATATCAATGTTAATAACCATGCGGAAATGTAAATTCGGATAAACTTACAAGCTCATCACCAATGGAAATAGTGTGTTAACGTAAGGAATGAAAATTTTCGAGCGTTACCGTTATCTTTTGTAAAAGGTACAAAATGCCCAAAAGATTAAGATCTCAACTTTCTAGAAATAGTTTCCCAGGCGAGGGCATCAAAGATACGTCGTAATGGAGAATCTTCATCAGAAACTGAAAATCGTCTTGCAAGTCAGAGAGAATACGCGTCGCAATCGCGTGCCAGAGAATCGAGTATCGAGCGTTCACAGAGACTTGCTGAACAAAATTTGAGAACCTCTCAAGTATGCGTGCGAGAGTCGAGTATCGAGCGTTCGCAACGGCTTGAAGAGCAAAATATTAGACAAGCATACAAGCTCGCACTAGAGAATCGAGCTCTGAGCGTTCCCAACGCCTTCGAAATCAGAGAGAAAGACAGCAGACGTCAACGACTAGAGTTCGTAATCGAGTTTTAGCTCACAGTAACAGATCGGCTTTCAGATACGATCCTCAGATTAATTATGCTCAACAGTCTTCCGTCCAAATCGGAGCCATGAATACGATCTGCTGCAAGTGTTCTGCCAAAAAATTGGGGCCAATGAACCTAATGGTATGTGCTGTGTTTCTGGAAAAGTTAGTCTCCCCAATATTCACGAGCGGCCACGGTCAATAAAAAATCTTTTGACAAATAATCATTTACTGTTATACTCCTACACAGTCATGAACTGAATTCCGCATAGATGTGTAATTTAACAAATGACGTAATTTTTTAGAATCGTAATTCACGCGAGCAACGCCGCGGGCACAGCTAGTTAATTATAAATGGGCAGTGAACTTTAACTTATTGTTAATAGGAATAGCAGCTCGGCTATTTTATTATATCTACCAATTGAACTGACCGGCCAGAGATAATTTTTAATTTTTTTTTATTTCGTTAAATATTGTTGTATTGCCGAAAAAAATCAATTTGCATTTTTAAATTGAAAAAGTAAGACCAAGTTCTGCGATGGTTTTTTTTTAAATTTTTTACAAGCTAGTTCAACTTTATGTGGTTTTGTAGTTTGTTTAATGTTAAAACGAACACATAAATCGTCAGCATATGAAATTAACTGCGCATCTAGATTTATTAAATCACAAAATCGTTTAATTTCACTGTGAACCTTAGAGTATAAAACGTTCCAGAGGTTAGGGCCAAGAACCGAGCTCTATAGAATGCCGCAATCTATTTTCATTGAACAGAAGGTGATGTTTATTTGCAAATGTGAAGTTCTGGTTTAGAGGAAATTAATTATTATGTTCACCAATAATGGATTTATCTGATGAATACAATTATAATTATTGCAGACCACTTACAATTATACAACACTGCCTTGATATCACAAGAAATAACTAGAATAGTAGGATAGTCGAGAAGATTATCACTGATGGTATTAATGAGTTTATAGACGGTTCCTTTAGCCAAATATGATATTCCGAAGCGGTATTAATCAGGACAGAGAATGTCTTTTTCTTTTATTTCTTTCGTAAGGAAGAGTTTATACTTTTTTTTTTTTTTTTTTTGAGGACCTTCCACAATAATTGAAAAGCGAGATGGATCTGCGGGCAGTTACTTCAACAGTATTTTTGCCAGATCCGGGGACCAAGATTACATTGGCATTTTTCCAGATAGATGGAAAGATTTCATGGTTAAAACATTTCTTGAAAACCGTATGGAATAAATCTAGGAAATGAAAATTGTACTTTTCGGGGTTCCCTTATCGATAGTAAACTTTTGACAGAGCTTAGGATCTGAACGTATTAAGTACCTCAACTTTTTTATTTGGAAAAAAGTATTCGAGGAAAATATTACATTTTTCTGAATCATCATTGAAGACTACTTTATTGTTAAATGTAATATCTGGAATTACACATTTCTAGTATTTTTCAAGCGAGAATTTATAAGACTTATTCCACGCATTTTGTTCAGTAACAAAGCGTTTTCAATAGTCACGTTTAATTTTTGAAATCAATTTCTTACGTTTTATATTTAAGATCTCCAGGATTTGATCGAGAACGGTAAATTTAGAAAGTTCATTATACTCGTGTTTATTAAATTTTCAATTTTTTCGAAGTCTGTAGTCCACCAATCACAGGGAGCATTGTAGCAGAATTTTTCAATGTTGTTAATGAAGTACGAATTGAGAGTAGTGAAATCTTTAGCAATAAGACGATTATTGTTGCTAGTTTCTATGTTATCCGAAGGTTGATAATTATGACATCTATCTTATTGAAAAGCTTGCACGTATTAATCTTATATAAACGATTTAAATTAATTTTACCTATTACGTCACTAAGATATATGTGGAAAGATTTATAAGCGCAACGATCAGCCTGTTGAATTGTAAATTTAAATTGAGATTGGACTCTGCAGGATACTATAATATAATTGAGTATGCTACTCCCATTATGATTTTCAAAGGTGAGACTGTTTTGTCATTCATTATTTTTAAATTGTTATTGTATATTAAGTCATACATCGCAAGTGACTTTTCGTTAAGTTTAATTTTTTATATTCTTGAGTGGGAAGATGATAATAAAATCACAATTGTAATGGTTTTTCTTTATTATATATTCAGGTTCGCTCTGTCTTTACTAGGAGATAGATATAAACCGATATCAATATATACCCGATGAAAGATAAGGCAATAACATTTTCAGGGAAATAATTAAACTTTGCATGATTTGATTTTTTATCATAATGCCTAATCTACTGTTTATGTATGTTGTATAATTGCGAGTACCAAAAGAGATATTGTTATTTCTTCTCTGTAAGATTCACAGATCACTGCTATGTCATTCTGTGATTAATAAAAATACATTAGAAACAGTTTTTGGACTGCATAGCAGTAGTCAACATTAAGGTATTGAAGACGTACTACCATAGTCTGTGTGGGTAGTGAGGTAAAGATAATTCTTCATATATATCGGACCGTTCCGATCGTGTGCCGCCGAGTGATCAATCCTCAGTATAACATTACTTATAATATTGTTATTGGTGAAATCTAAGGATTTGTGCGGATTGTTAATATAATCAATAATTACTGCAAGAGCCGTCACTATTTATCTTTTGGACAAAGTTAATTAGGTTATTATCCGTTTGGTAATATTTTGCCAGGTGACCAAATTTACAGCATTTGAGCATTTTTTAATTGGAACGGAGTCGATAAACGACATGGGCTCTCTCACTTCTGATTTTTTTTTCGCCCCCGAAGAACAGCATATTATGTTGGACTTAAACGGACATAAATCCGGCTGCTTCTTTAGATGTTATTTTATTAATTGGTATTGATTCTGAACCAGTTTTAAGTTTAAAGTATTCCCGTTCATTAATGTTAGTAGTATGAAAAATTAAATATACAGGTCTATTAATTTAGATATATATATATATATATATATATATATATATATATATATATATATATAGTAACTTTAGCTTCCTCAATATTATTTTTTATTGCTTCACCTATATATTTTGTTCAATTTTTGTTTCTGTAGCGATTATTGCTGTGCTACTATTTATTTCTTTATAGAAAGTAATATTAATTTTCAGTTTATTAGAGCAAATTTTCAGTTTTAGTTCTTTATCAAATTCATTAATATCCTCCGATTTAATAATCAGCTATTGATCAGCTTAGGTTTAAATTTTCCAATAATTTATCTTTGAATGAAATAATACGTTTTGAATTTTTTTTATTAGTAGCCCTTTCGTCATGGATTTCGACAATATTTCTAATTTGATCTTACTTACTCTCTAGTAACTGCTTAGCATTATCGATGAGAGTTGAAAGTTCACTTAAAAGGATATCGAATTTTCATTACATTCGGATAGTATTTTTCGCAGTTTAGTAACATTTATGATCTCTGTTGGCCGAATATTGGATGTGAAAGTTTTGCTATACCATTAATGATTTCCTTTTTTTTTTAACAAACGACATACTTATTAATTTATTCGATTATTATTATAAGAAGAAAAAGGAGCAGACTATTAGACAACGAGTATATCTGGTATTTTCCACTTGCCGGCGAAAGAACGGTTGATGCGACGAGAGTTGTGAACTTCGGGTGACGGATTATTGCAGTGAGCTGAGACAAACGAGACAGTGACCGACAAATTTAGCCGACTTTGGTAGCAATGACAAGCAGGCCCTTCGATGCGTGGTTCGTAAAACGGCTATCGGTCATAACAGATTGACGCGGCTATCTGATACTGCCTTCTTGCTTGCAGTTATTCGAGCAGACTGCTGAGTTAAGCCAGCGGCTGAGCCCTCGTTGCTCGTTACTGTAACGACGTTCCGATTTTAGTATGCCAATTTCACTTATGCCGCACACTAGCTATACACGATAAATGAAACTGGTATACCGTTTTCAGCAGTATACTAAAACACGCTTTTCACACCCATCTAATATTCAAAATAGAAAAATTACGGATAAAAAATGTGAAAAATAAAGTAGGGAACTCAGTTCTTTAATCAATTTACGCGCACAATGTGTCCAAATTTAAATTAAAAAGTGTTTGTTTACACTGAAAAAAACCTAGTTTTGATAAGAGCAAAATAAACGCGCCTTCCAAGCACTATGTTCTTGATGGAGATATTATTATCATCATTATCATCACTATTATTATTATCATCATTATCATCACTATTATTATTATCATCATTATTATTATTACTATTACTATTACTATTACTATTATACGGGTTGTGTATTAACAATTTTTGTAATTCTTGGCACGTTGTTTACTTCTTCTGATGCTTAATATGGAATAGACTTGGCGTACAAGAATAATTTACACAATTTTGTAATAAAATTCAGCGAAAAACGTAATAATTATTTTACGCGCGTAAATTCCAATTTCAGATTGGCGGAAATAAGATGTTCAAAATGCTGCACGATGCCAATTTTACCTACGATTCTTCTATGCCTATATATGAAAATAAACCTCCTAGCTGGCCATACACGTTAGATTATAAAATTTTCCACGACTGCATGATACCTCCTTGTCCGACTCGATCCTATCCAGGTATATTCTAATTTATACCCATTATAACTTATTACGATTAAACATTCGTTTCTTTTTAGCCTCTGTTCAGATTTTCTACATTTATTGTTTGTCAGAGAAACTTCGGTAAAACCTTTTTTTTTTTTTTAACTGTGAAATAATACGACGTACTTAAAAAGCGATAATCTGTGGTAGCAGCATCGACAGTTGTCGAAAATTAGTCACATTTCTATAATTGTCGCTCGTAAAATTGAAAGTCGAGAAAATGGGCTATACACGAAAGTGGCGCATCCACATGGCGGGAGGGATAGGAAACACCCCCTAAAAAAAAAAAAAAAAAATTCGATGAAAAAATTTATTACAACAGAGAAACTTAATTTATACTATTATATAAATGTTACTTACGGCTTTAATTATAATTAATATTTAAAAATTTTTGTCTAATAAAACTATTAATGTTGCGTTTTTATTCCATTTTAAACGCAATTATCATCGATCTTTGCCTTTTTTCTTTATTTTGTAATATAAATGAAAATAATTCAATGAGAAATATATATATTTAAACTTGCTCATGAACAAAGAGAATTCGGATCGGATTACTAACAAAAATAAAAAATAAGTAAAGTCTAATAAAAATACTATCGTTCTATTCTTTCTAATAATTTACTATTCAAATTCTAAACTACCATTTTAGGTACAATTTTATAATTTCGTTTTATTTTTCACCTAAAAATAAAACGAAATTTAAATTAAATTGTAATAATTATGTATTTTTGAAATATTTTTAAATTACCGTCTACTGTATAAGATATTACATAATCATATAATTTCCCTCCCGAAAATGTCTCTCTTGATCCGCCACTGATACACGCGACCTTACCGAACACAAAAAAGCGAACGATGAATGTATTTAATTCGCTAAGAAGTACTGTTTGCTGGTTTCGACTATACATGATTACAGCTATAATTGTTGTAGAAACCTATAATATTCATTCAAGTGGTAATATACGTTCGGACAATTAGAAAAAAATGATTGCATTGTACTCTATATTTCATTTTCAACTGCTAGCTAATTAAATGATGTTTTCACTTTGTTAGCGGTACTTACAAAGAAGAGCACCGTTTTTTTTGTTTTTTTTTATTATAAACTTCATCGATACGTATCTCAACAAGAAACGTATCATGGCAGAGTGAATGGTGAATAGTAAAATACTAATACATTTTTTTCTTCTTTTAATTTTAATAAAATAGGCGTATGGGAGGTACCAATGGTGATGTGGCAAGACTTAAATGGCGGCCGATGTTCTATGGGTGATGCTTGTAGTAATCCTCCCGAAGCAGAAGGTGTAACTAAAATGCTTATGAAAAACTTTGAACGCCACTTTACCACAAACAGGTACGCTTTACTATTTATTCGTACGAATAATAAAATCAATAAAATTTAAGAAACGATGAAATTAAAACAACTGCATTGAGTTTCCAATTTTTCGCAGTACATGCGGTGATTATCTTATAATACAGGGTTTTCAGGCATGTTACTCGTGGAATTCATCACACTTTGATATCATGTGCGTCATTCCTTCCATTAAATAATTAGACGTTTTGTTGGGTATTTGAATTACTTCATTTATACATTTAAGAGCATTTTCTTAACGTAAAGATTTTGATAAACGCCTTTGCACAGGGGCTTTACAATTGTACATTCTTAAATTATTCTGTTGGTACAAGATGGTTTTTTCATATTATGTTTTGCAACTCCACTTCTGATTTAATCCAGTCTGCTTCATTCTTATCTTCAATTCGATTCAATTCAATTTTATTTATAACAGAGTACAATACAACATATATTTAATTACTAATTATTTAAATTCCGAGTTACTTCTGCGCTATGTTGTTCGATCATAATACTTGCTGTTTGGCATCAATATAAGTTTTATATAAAACGTATGCGTTTGTTCTCAATGCCTGTTTTTTCTAAAATATTCATCAATTTTATCAAAAGCTGTTTGAAAATCAACAAAGTATATGAAGAACCGGACGTGAAATGTCTCCGCAGCGTTGAACTAATGCCCTAATATCGAATGCAGCGTTTCTAGCACTTAAGTTTTTTTAAAATCCAAATTAAGTATCATCTGATGGTTGTTTTTTTTCTACCGCCCGTAATATATAAACATAATTTATCCCTTATTTATAGCGCACTCTTAATTTCTTGCCTAATCGTTCTTCGTTTTATTTCTGGGATTAAATTTTGCAAACTAATATTGCTTTTGCTTCGTTACCCTGTGATGTCTGGATATTTGCATATAACTGGTTTCATTTTTTACGGTATTGAACGTTTTCTTATTCGCATTTAGTTACTACATATGTGTAAAGTAAAGTAAGTCCCATACTCTTGACAGGGTGTCGGGTATTAAAAAGTTAAGGTTCATAGTATACTAAGCCCAACGGCGCTAATGAAAGTAAGGGAACTAGTTCTTTTCTCTCGTCCGCCTTTTTACTTTCTCAGATTTCTTTGATACCCAATTGATTTCAGGATGGATAAACCTGGGAGTGATTCGGATCTGGAACAAGACAAGTCTTGAATCCGTGCCCTCTGATTTAATAGCCAAGAAATGTCGGTGTTTTAGTTTAAATTTAATATTTATATATATTTCGGAATAAAAGTTGTGATTCCATGTTGGGGTGGACCGCATGTTGTCACTCCCAACACCAACTCTAAACGTGTCTCAGCTCAACTTATTGTTATCACTTTCTTCGTAAAGGTTAGTGCATTTTATATCTCATTCCAGGATTATTTTTGTTTTATTCTGTATTTTTATACGTTACCAGTAGTTATCCTGCTGTATTAATTAAAGATTTATTGTTCGTAACCGATACTCTGCTGTGTTTAAATTGTAATTAGACTTCGGACTATTTCAAAATGAAAGCTGTAATCTCACACTGTTCCACCTTCCCTGTTTGCAACTATTCCCAGAAGTACTATTATGCGGTTAATATCAGTACATAAACTTTCCTTTATTTCATCGAGCTAAATGCGATGATTAGACTCCCGTGTACTTTATCAGACTTATACCGATTAAATGTCTACTTAGTTACAGATATATAAACTATTCACGGTTACCTTCTTTTTTCCAGCACTTTCGTTTAAAGCTTGCTCTAGACTTAATAAAATAATGAGATTATGAACACAAAAACGGATATTCTAGAATTTTTTTTTGATATTCCCCATCATCAGCTAGACTATATTAAGAAAATAGGAGCAGATTTAGCCTTCAATTAGTAGAGTAATAAAATTATGTTTTTTTTTATTATTAATTTTGCGAATGAGAATAGTATTTCTGTTTTGTTTTTCCAGTTGAAGGTCACTTAAGATTAAGGTGAAAAAAATGAATAACTATACAACATCCCTGAGCTATGACAACGATAAAAGTATTTTAAAAATAAAAGTTTTCATATTTGTCCTTACCGGAAAAATAGGGGTATTTATTTTTAAGAGTTTTTTAAATAAATATGAAATATGGACTTTTAAAAAGGTATTTAATAAAAACAAATTCTTTCTTGAAGAGTACTTTTTGAAAAAGAAACAAAATACAAGGAAAACAGCGTCCGGAAAGAAAAGGATAGCAAGGAAGATGTGTTCAAAAATATATTTTATTACTTTTATCTAATTTCTTTAGTTGGCTAAATTGATTTTTATTTTAATATTATTATTATTTTTTTTTTAAGATTTTAATAGAATACAAAAAGGGTATAATGCAAATATTAAGTTTGTTTCTTGTCAATGATCATGTCTCTTTAAAAGAAAAGTAATGTTAGTTACATAGCGGCTGCCGGTGACCGCAGTATATCGGGGCAGTACACCCTTCGAAACGTTAATGGAAACATCACGCTGTGTGTACCATTTGTGTGCATATACGTACATACGAATACTTGGAGTTTATTAAAAAAAGTTAATTTTAATTTCTCCGCTTCGTTGTTACAGAGCACCGTTTGGCTTATTCTATCATTCGTCGTGGTTTACGCAGCCGCATCATAAAGAAGGATTTATAGAATTTTTAGATACAATAGTAAACATGCCGGAAGTGTGGATTATAACCAATTGGCAAGCTGTACAGTGGGTAAGAGATCCGACACCCGTATCAAGGTTAAATAACTTCGCGCCATTTGGTTGCGATTACGCAGTAAGTATTATTATTAATGAATAATATTTTTAATTAAATTAGAAAAGCAACTTTAACTATAGAAACAATGGAAACAGAGAAATAATTTCCGAATGAAAATTTACCATAAATGAAAATTAAGAAATAGAAAAATCGATAAAGAACTCTGTAAAAGAGCATATGTAAAGGTTCCGCCTTTTTTCTCCATACAAATAGTATCTGTAAAAAAGTATAATATTAATCATTGTCATTTCCTAGAAGACTGAAAAAAATAAAACATTTTAAAACTCAGAGAAATATTAAGTGAAATTTCTAAAATATACAGTTATCTGAACTTTATTTGACTTTTACCAATAGTTTCTGTTGCTTTGCCGTGCGAAGCTGCTTTGAAAATACATTGCGAGAGATCATGAAAGTTTTGTTTAAAAAAAAAAAAAGAAATTTTAAATACGTCGCAACTGGTATTATTATTAATTTAAAAAATAAAGCTCGTACGTACCCTTATATCTTTAAAGATAAATTGATTTAGAACTTTCAGTGAAGATTATACTACTTTTTATTGTTGCGATAATATCGAAGATTCGATGTTTTGCAACTTCGCTATGATTAACGCAGTTTTGTTGAATGGTGCAATTCGCTAACGAAAATATTTTTCGTGGTAGAAGATATTACTACGTGTTTCGATTTTTTTTTGTAATAGTAAATCCCGTAATCCGGAGAAAAGTAAAACTTTACATATTTTTGCATCGCGTATCAAGCAGAAAGGACAAGATAGAGTTATTATTGTTTATTCTAAAATGTTATTTAATAAAAAAAGAGTAGAAACAATTTTTATTCGGAAATGAACAATGCACCACCAGTAACTAAATATATAACAGGGATTATATTCTTTTTTTAAAAATGTTTTTTTTTTTTTTTGATTTTTTAAATAAAAACAATTTTTAAAACAAAATACCGACTTCAAAATGTATTCTAAAAATTTAATAAAAACGCGCTAAAAAGCTAAAAATAATTAACAATATATATATTTTACAGGCAAATATACTTTTTATTAAAGGAGGGATATTTTGATTATTCCTAAACGTTAGTACTTATTAAAGTCCACACCAAATTTCCCTCTAAACAATTAAAAGTTACACGTGAACAAACAAATAAAAGAAAAAAAGACGTATAACCTCCCTTTTTTTTCAAGTCGGAAAAAGGACCTTTTTCCACTTTATTTAGTTTTTAATGGATAAAGCAAAATATGGCACGTTTATTTTTTGATTGATAATACAGGTCAACAAAATTTATTCAATAAAATTCTTAGATTTTTTCTTTTTCTTTCAAGAGTCCCGATTATTTAGTAGTCTTCTAGAAATTCGTCTACTTCGACAAATAAAATAATAGCGACTTTTCCCTATCATTATTGGCTCCAAAATAATGTAATAAATGTGATTTAAAAAATTTTTCTTTTCTTTTTTTGATCGGATACTGGCTGTCTAAATAATAAAATTGATAAATAAATCTCCGATGATTATTAGTAACAGATACGAAGAGAGAATTATAGCGCAAAGCGAATGACAACAAATACGAAAATAAAATTATAGACCACAAGTGATCTTCTAACATGCAAAGAAGAAAACTAATGGACATTGATCCATCGCCGAAATTTTCGACTGCCCTATTACGTAATGTGCACAGGAGAGTTTGAAAAGGTTTTAACGTCGTTTTAAAGTAGTACTGTTTTCCGAGCATTTTTGACTCTGCGAACCGATTTTAGATTTAGTGATAAAAACGGGTTTCCTTTAAGCAAGACATAAATTTTAATTTTTTTCTCTCTAATTTCCGTTAATGAAATATATTTCTTACAAGGAAAGGATATATATTATGTATGATGAAATTTTTAATAACTGAATTAGACCCTTCCTAGTTTACCGATAATTGCCAAGACTTCAGACGGAAATTCTAATTATATTGTAACGTCATCATTGAGAAAAGCTTATGAGGAAAAAAAAAATTAGTGCCATCTTCTACGCTACTCGCAGAAACATTGAATCATGTTTTGTTATTTTTTTTCAATCATAAATTTTTTTATATTTGAATATTACACTATATTTTCATTTTAAATATATAGATGGAAAAAAACTTTATCGCTTAAAAAAATATTAATGCCGCCATCGCAAACCCCTTTTTCGTCTATGCTTTTTTTTACACACATATATATATATATATATATTAAGCAAAAACATGTCTATAATATTTCGCTAAACTATCGTGACACGTTATCAGGAACGAATGAAGTGTGTTTACTTTAGAGTATTTTATTGAACAATATAAAATCTTTATTAAACAGAAATTATTTTTAAATTAAAAATTAAAACGTGCCGACATGTTTCGGAGTCACTTGCTCCATATTCATGGCGTTAATAATTAAAGTTAAAAATTGAAACTATTTATTTACATTTCGTTTTCATTGAATGATACGAGTTCGCAGAATTGACAGGTGCGATTTACTCGTCATTCCTGTAGATGTAAAAAGGTACGTTTAATTCTTGTAGCTTTTTCGTGCGGGAATGACTGAACTAGAATTTATACAACGTGTTAAGAGAAACTCTATATTATCAAAGTGTATTTTACTACCTACAGTAAAACCCCTCTCAACTGGCCTATCTCTGGAATAAAGTTTTTTTCTCTCTTCTCTGCCTCTTTCTCTTTTAGTGAATATTACGTACATAAAAGCTAGTACCTAGATGAGTCATTCCACTAAGTTCATTTCGTATGTACAATTTTTTGGTATTACTTTATGTAGGGATAATGAAAACGAGTTGCAATAACGTCCTACATATCTGTTTGGTCTATTCATGAGATACCTGATGAAATCTGTTGATTCGTTTTGAAGGAAAATCAATTTTTCATAGGAACCTCTGATTAATAACCGGTCAAATCTCGGTCCCGACCAGACCGATTAAGAGGGGTTTTATTGTATTACTTTTTTTTCTTCTTCTTATTGTTATTGGTATTTTCGCAAACTCTACGTAGATGAAATTCACCGCGTTCAACCATACCGTTTTACCCTTTAATGAATGAATATATAACCATGGCGTTCTTTCTTTACGAAAACCTTTTCAGCGGGTTTCTTTTTAACTGTTTCTTTTCTTTAAATATTCTTTCATGTCATCTATAGCGGCTGAAGGAAATGCTTTCGTCGTCAGCGAAGAGAAACATAATAGCAAGAAATGGAGACGAAAGAGCTTCGAAGCAAAGATGTTAGCGGAAACGGTGGCCATTTATTTACCTCCTCTAATACGCTTCTCGAAACTATTACAAGCTATAATAATTCCGTGTAGAAACACGCATAAAAGAAATAGGAATATATTATACCATCTTGTTCACTTTTCACGATATAAGAAAATAACTATGCAATACGGGAAACAATTTAGGGTCTTGGTTAGTATTAAAATAGAAAGAGGAAGTTGGTAAAAATAATAATCCTCCGCGTTAAAATGCATAGTTGATCGAGAAATGGATTCTTCGAATTGTGGTGAAATACTAAAGCGGTATTTTAATATTTCGACAAAAAATTTTTAAAAGACATTAAACCAAAAAAGAAAAAAAAAAAAAAGAAACGAAAATGGTAAAATAATTTTTTTATTAGGTACAATTAAGCGGTGGCAGCGCGGTAGCCTAGTGGTTGAGGTGCTTGGCGACCAACTATGAGAGGTCACAGGTTTGAGACTTGTCTCATTTCGGATCCAAGTCGCTCCCAGGTCTATGCTTAACCTAAAATTGAGTCGGATACCAGAGAAATCTCTTGGAAAGTAAAGGTGGTCGAGAAAAGGAAACTGGCCTCCCTACTCTCGTTAGTGCCGTTGCGCTTAGTACCATTATGGAAAGCTTAACTTCACAATCCATGATACCTTATCAAGGATATCCATGGTATTTACAATTGAACGAGTAAAATATATGATGAATTTTCATTTTCTAATATTTCGATACGAAACGTAACCCTAACTGATGACGTCATAATAGTTAATCATTAGTTTGTCTACGTGCGAGCAATAGTATAAAAAGTAAATAGAACGTAAATATAGTTTCGGTAAAAATATCACATTTTAAATTAATGTAACACAACACGCTGCTTATTGTTCAAATTCCAATATGCATTATCGTTGAAGACTACATACGGCCGAATTTGAAACAACCAACAGAAACTGCACCGCTAATGTTTATAAATGTTTTCACTTTATTCTCACGTTAGATTAAAATAGCCATTCTTATTATTTGTAAGAAATTGTATTTCTTTTACAATTTATCTATGCTTTGTTCATCTAACCGATGACGGGATTTTCCGGAAAACGTCGTTAAACTTAGTGCTAATTCAACGTGGTACGTACTAGTTTAGGAAAACTTTATTTACAAGCTTTTCAATATTAAACGTAATCAAAGCACGTGAAATATGTCGGTTTACAATTAAAAATAGCTAACTTTCAAAAATTCCTGATTATTTTGAAAATTCATTAGTATTTTGCGATTAGTTTTTTTTTTTAGAATTACACCTGGTTTTAATTTTCTGATTACTTTGTAGATGAAAAAAGTTTTATATTTGCCACTGGTTTAAACTTTAACCGCGTAAAAATTGTAAAAAGGCGATAATTCAAATAAGCTCGTCTTATAGCTTCAGTTTAAATTTTTTTCTGTTTCTGTTACAACCACAAGAAACCTAGCGGCGTAGAAGCCTTAATAATAAAACATGTTTATAATAAACGGCCTAACGACCATTTTTTAACGGAATTAAATTCTATAAAAGTAATCCCTTTTGTAATACACATTCGTTAATTATGTCTGTGTTTGGCAATGTTTACAAATATTTAAGTTTGGCATTAGGCGACAATATAGGCGTGCTTGTAGAACTAGTTCTACAGTCATAAAAATCCTCTACAATATAATGTATATTTATTTGTAAATGATTTTCTTATTAGCCATCATCTAGGTAAATTAATACTTTTTTAATCGTTCAGTTTGAAGAATTCTAGTAATCTATTTTACGTGTACGTTCAATTCATCAAAAGATAAAAATTTACAAATACATCTTAAAATGTTTCCAGGATAGACCGAGAAAATGCAACAACCCGAAGGTGTGTAATTTGTGGCATAAGTCCGGAGTTCGATATTTAAAAACGTGCCAACCTTGTCCCGATATATATCCGTGGACTGGAAAAACCGGAGTAAGAAATAGCAGAGTAGACAACGAAGATGTTATTTCGGAATAGCGGCGAAAAAATCGAGTAGTCCGAACTTCCATTTACATTAAAAAGAAGAGAATTATTTAAGATCGTCGAATATTTGCAATTATCTTTTTCAACTTTCTCTCTATTTATTGTCTTGCGAAATGTTAATATTCGAGGCGGCTCGTAGGAAATTAGTGACGTTAGTGTGTACATGAAAAGTATTAATAAGCGATGTTTACCTATTCGAAATCTTGCCATTTTTCCGCTGTAAATATTAACATTTCACAATGACGATAACGATGTACGTTTTAAAAAAAAATTTTCTGTATTTCGCTCTTCAACAATTAAGAAAAAACGTCAATTTTTCTACCTATTTGCATTCTATACTATTTATTTGTAAATTTTACCTTTTCATTATTTTAATTCCGATTAATTAATTCAGATATAAAGATGTGCGAAGAGGAAAATATACTGCATTTATATAATCTTTTTCTCTTCGAAATTATTTTTAACATACTTTTTTATGTCAAAATTTTCTATTATTAAGTAGCAGCATTAATATCAGATTTCCAGTAAAATAAAATTACTCGAATAATGTTTCAACAAATACGAAAATTAACAATATATATATATATATATATATATATGTATGTACATACATACCAATGACTGATGGGTGAAAGTTGAAAAGATAACTGCGTAAGTATCCTGTTTTTAGTGTTTGTCTGCTATACATGAAAAACTAACAGAATTTTATCTAGTTCTCGTATTTACTTTTTATTTCGTGCGTGCTCATGTAGTATAATTTATTTATATTGTATATATTAGTTGCTGTTATTTTTATAATATTAAATATTTTCAATTTCACGTTTTTCTTTTATAAAAATAGTAATATTTGAAAACTTCTCTTGCATACCGTTCTTTTACACCGAATAATATAAGCAGAATCTCAATAAGTTTTCAAACATTATTTAGAGATTGTTATCGAAAACATTCGAAGAAATTACATTAAACAAACAGGGCTCACACATAAATGTAACGCGATTTTTTAAAAAGTATTCCTATATGCATTTGTCGAAAAAAAAAAAGGAAAAGAGAAAAAGGACACGTAAAACTGAGTTTTTACGATAAATATACGGTTAATATTTAACATTCGTGGAAGACAGCTCTAAAATTTCTTCGCGATAAATGTTAATTTTTCATAGAGGTTATATCAAGGACCAATTCTTTTAATTTGTTCCATTTCAAAGGTGGTTTTCGAAAAATGAGCATCAATGATGTTCAAGGCACTGCAATTCCAGATTATACTTTTAAAATGTAATGATGAAGCGCATTCAAACTGTACAATACTTATAATATACATGTATAAAAATCTTTTGAAAATGATGGGGGATCGTAAAATCGAATGGTCAGATGGAAAAATGTTTTTGGTATAGGGGCGAAGTTGTTTCGAAAGACGTAAATGGTTTAAAACACGAATCAGAGTAATTTATACTTAAACATATTTAGTATATACCGTGCTAAATGATTCTTATTCGAACGTATGCGCTATCGCAGTTCTGATAAAGCATTTGAATGACCGAATGCAACGTAATAGTTTCATTAAAATTTTCTTACGCAGCGTTGCGGCTAAAGTAATAAGAACGTCTGCAAAAATTTGGCGGCTAACGTTTTACACTGCAAGTTTTTGTAAAAATTTTTATTTCAAAGAATTTCCGTCGATAACTGCATTATAAAACTGAATATTTCCGATTTTATATTAAATGTACCACCGAGAATAGTTTTGATTTTTTAAATTTATTCAGTAATTTATCCCGCAATTAAAAATTAATATAAACCGAATGAATATCAACGAAACAACTAGAGTTGTTCTTCCATCACCCCTTAAATTGATAAAGTTTAAATTTCAGTTTTTTTTTTTAAAACTAGGGAGACTCTTGTGCTTACTACACTAGTCGATTTTCGCTCACCACTTGCTTCGTTCGCCGATGCTTTGACACACTCATAGATTAAAACACTTTTTATAGGCAAATTAAAAAAAAAAGTAACGCATGTTTTCCGTTCTACGAACGAAAGTACTTGGATTATTATGTACGCCATTTTCTTCAAAAACAGGTTCATATCCGAAAAAAATAATACTGAACGTCTATTATTCGATTTAATTTTAAAATTTTATCGTTATTAAATAAAAGAGATGATTCATAATGGATGGTAAGTTATCGGTACGAAAAGTAAAAGAAATTTTGGATCGGAATATGATTCAAATAACACGTAAACGCAGTACTACACATTTTGTTACGATACCTATAAACAAACCGGTCGTCATTGTTTACGATTAAACTTTCAACGAGTAAAGAAATTTTTTACCGTCATCATTCGAGAGATTAATTTTTAAATCTCTGCAGAGAATGATGGGAATTTAAAAAAAGATTCATCTGTTTCTTTTTTTATTATATCAATCAATTCTTTTCTGTATTGCCCGCTTTCGTTTCAAATTTGTTTCGATCTGCATATTCTTTTCGCATTTTTAAATTTCTACAAGTTCAGGACTATATGCCATTAAAATTACAAAACTGAAGAAATTAACTAATTTAACAATATATACCGGGTGTGGTGTAATATAGAAATGAACAGCGCATATTTATTTTCGATGGTAGTTTGCACCGGTATCTCCGATTTCGTTAATCTGTGTCGCAACTTAAAAATCGCATCGTCGTGCCGATCAGTTCAACTGTCGTACATTATTTTTGCTCGCGTTTACGCCTGTGATATCATTTTTTACTACCTTCGTTCGAAGCCATTACAAAAGTTTACAATTGTCCTTAACACGAACACACTGATACAAATTCTACTATCAACTTAACAAAAAACTATATTTAATTGCCTGGCAAAAATTTACTACGAGCCGGTTTTTTATTTCTAAGTTTAATATGTCGCAAAAAAAGGTCTTACAAAACTGTAAGATGTTAAGAATCTCGCGAAACTGTTGGCGAAGAAAAAACAAAAAATTAAACTCTTCAGAAACGATTATCAATAAAATTAGTTTTCAAAGTAATTTTGCTATAAAGTACGATGTCAGTAATTTTACGTTCCGTCTATTATGTTGTATGTTAATTCCGTTTTTATTTTTACATCGTGACGAAGCCAGATATAATATGTGAGAATAGCACCTTTTTAGACTTCATAAAATCTTTATCCTTGACATTTGTTGATAGCCATAGCGATGGCGAGTGCCTATTGAAAATTTCAGCCGGTTCAATTTGAATAGCGTGTATGCGCGTTCAGTCCGCCGAGATGTGTGCTATTTGCACAATGCCAGTAAATATTTCTATGCGTAATATACGTCGTCGTATTTTTTTAATAATCAATCTGCTTCCGTTACATGATCTGCTCATTGTGTACATAAATTTCTTTACAAGATAACTCTATACGCTCAGGGAGTAATTATGCCCGGCAACTTAATGGTATTAACGTCTTAGATAGTTCGACGGGCATTGTAAACAAACATACTCGGAACTTAAATACAGTCATTTTTCAAGCTCTTTTACGACCATGAACCTAACGGAATAAGTTTCACCTTTTCACAATAACGGCGAACATTAGACAATCGTTCTTTTCCATATTTAAAGATTAAAGCGTACTTGTATTTAGCGTCATGGAGATCATCGCTGCTCAAATATTTAAAAATTTTCATTTTCCTCGATTCTTTGATTTCCTTCCAATGACGATTTCATTAGCGCTGATGAGAATTTTCCAATACCATACGAACAGTTTCAGCTTTATCCACTTTTACTTCCATTTATATACATGAAGCTTTCCTTAAGTTTTTTCCGATGTACGACACTCTAAAATTATTTCTTTTTAATCGTTTTCGGCTACTACTGATGTGGATTTAAAATTTTTAACTATATAATTACAAAGCGAATTAATTAATTCTGAAAATCGATTACTTTATAGATATATTCAAAGGTTTCGTTCTCTGGCATACACGCTCGCCAAACAGTGTCATGATGTCCCCCTACTACACACTAAACATTGCGAAGTAACACTTCTTTAAATACAATGTTCCGTATGCTGTTATTTTTACGAGTGTTCTTAATTTTTAATTTCCGACTATTCGATCAGAATTGAAATAATTTAAAATTTTTTAAACCAATCACAACGCGAATAAAAATACGATCAACAGTTTTTCAATGTGCGAAAAAATAGAGAGAAGTAATATCAATTTATAACTACAAATCTATAACTGAATAATTTCAATTTTTTGTTTAAAGTATGATAGACTTTTTCCAGAAATTACAGTTTAGTTATATATTCGTAATCTTAAAATATCAACCAGTTCTTGCAGGTGAAATACACAAGGTTTTTCCGGAGGTCACCCATTCTTGATTATTAATTTATTCAATGTATTATGTAATTTCTGTAGTAGTCACGCGAGTTAGAATTAATACTTACTACAGTATATTCTTTGATTGACAATTCGTTCAAATTGCAATACTGCAAGTAATATAAAAATTGTTGAAGACAGGCCCGGATTAAGCGTACGATAGGCCCGAGGCTATGAAAATATTAAAGGTCCTTTTCGGAAGTGAAACAATTTTCAGTTTTATAGAATAACTAAATTTTTTTAAATTTAATTTAATTATATTATTTTGAATTCACGAATTAACATATAATTATTAATGTAAACAAAACTAAATATCATATAGACAATGGGTAGAATTGTATATAATTTTAAACAATGAATTTTTCAGCAAATTTTAACCAAAGAATTGCATAAAAGGATAGTGTGTGTGAGTGTGTACACACGCATCCACATTCATAGAGACATTTCCTAAAAAACGTAAACTCCGACTCGCGTATACCTTAAAACAAATTTCTGGTACGTTTTATGGAAATCGAAATGTTACTACTACGAAGTTTCCTCCTCTAGGAGGAAATAAAAATGGATACAAAATTATTAACAAATAAATGTATTAAAAAATGCACTTGCTCCTATAAAGTTAATTTTATTTATTTAAAAAAAAGTTGATGTATATAACAAATGATAGATTAATTTTTTATTACACGTCGGAAGTGGGTGTCTCTAGGGGTCCCCTTTATAAGGCGGGGCCCGGGCTGCAGCCCCCCCTAAATCTAGGCCTGGTTGAAGAAAATACGAGAGTTTTGCTCTTATATATATCTGGGAATAATTGCACTGGCAGTATGCCTTTTTGCAAAATAAATCGTTATTACTGCAATAATAAGGTTGTTTATCGTAATCAAGCTGCTAAATTATTACTTAATGCGCCTATTAATTTTAAATCGCTTAATTTCTAAAAAAAAAAAAAAAACACCTAAAAAACATGATAATTATAGCTGAAAGAAATCGAATTGGTTAAATAAATCACGCACTAACAGTTCGAAATAAAAATGAGCAGAGTCCATATTGCGTGATAAAAAAATGAAATAATATCAAAATTATTTGCATTTTATTTTCTCGAATCCACAGCTCATATGAAACTATTATCAAACTAAAAAATTGTTATCATTAGACGTATGTTTTTTTTTTTATCCAAAAATTAAAATTTAGTATAGCGGTTGCAATAAAAACTGAGAAAATCAGATATACACAGAAGCGAAAAATTGAAAAAATTCACAGACATTAACAATTCGTTTTTCTAACCAGCTCAAATGTAACAGATAAACTTTAAAGGCCTTTCGCGAATTTTTTCTAAAACAATCATTTAAACTATGATCCTCTCAATTTGATAGAAACGCACTGAATTGTTTTTACTCAATGATTTTGGCTGAAGTGTTACAAAATCTGAGATCCGTCAAATTCTGCTCCAGAAATTTAAAAAGAATATCGATTACTGAATTTTGAGATCTCAGCGAGGAATAATTAGTTCTCAAGCAATATTAAAGACTGAAAAAAGAAAAATAGAAAAAAATCCTGCAGAACATTTCAATATATGCTCACTATAATGTCACGAACACGGAAAGACAAAGTTACAGATGATTTAGCTAGATATATTCGTATGTATTTGACTTTTTTTTAAAAATCAATCTCCTTACAACGCTATCGATATGATATTAAAGTTAAATTTCAATAATATTAACGATTTTCAAGAAAAGCATCACTGGTATCTTAAAAAGAACCAGACATGCCATAATAATAGATGAATTTAGATATGTGGAGGTGTAGAAGTAAGAAAGAAAGCAGATCAAAATGATAAAACTTATTAAATTAAGCAAACCAAGATTGTCTTTGCGAAAACTATAAGAACTAGGTAACTCTTCAGATTCTACGTACCGTAGCGTTATGTGTTTGGTCTATCAGTTAATGTCGATGTGAAATTTAAATACTAAAAGTAAAAATATTCTTACAAGAAATGCGCGGTGTTGCAAATGAATTTAAAATATCCACGGATTACGGAAACAAAAAATCATATAATGATACAGGGAAAATACAAAAAAGTATTTGTTAAAAGTAATTAAACAATAAAAAATATGGAATTTTTTTAATAAAGAAAACCGTAAACTTCTACACAGTGGTTAATTTTAACGAGCGCAATAAATATACAGATATCAACATGGAACATTTAGCTTACAAGCAGTTTAATAAAAAAAATTAGTAGCTTGACTCTCCTCTCACAATTTATTACCGATGATCGATAATGATCGGAATAATAATAAGAAAAATTCGGCAAGCATTATAAAACACGTGGTTATTCTGTTACACCTAGTTTAAATGTAGTTTTTTCGTGTTTGAGATCTTTTGATATTGAAACATATCAAACTGAACAAGTACAGTTTGTAAACGATAATAATTTTTAACTTTAACCGGAATATTAGAATCTATTAGGCAGAGTTATATATATTGTTACAATAAACGCACTATAGCATTGAAAATAATTCCGAAAGAAACATTATATAGTGCAGCAATTTAAAATTATCAGTGTCAAAAGAACTTCTCTCCTATTTAAATTTCCCATCGTCTTACTTCAGTTTAAATAAATTTAAAAATCGAAACAAAATATCTTCTATATTGTTACAGTGCCTATTGTTATATGCATCTTTTACGAAATCAGTTCACGTATTAAATTTTGAAAAATTACATAAAATACATACTTGTACACGTACATCATAAACATTTAATAATTTTTATAGACTAGCGGTTACTTAATTAATGTAAATGTTTAAAATAGCGCGTATTTCGCAATCGTCACAAACATGTTTTTAAAGAAAACGTTTATCTCGTAAAGCCAACAAAATTCGGAGCTTTAAAATTAATAACGATCTAGCACAAACGGTTACTTGTTATTAATGAAAGTGTAACACGTATAGCGTGTACTAAAACGCGACTTTCACTTTATTAATAAAATACTCTTGTAAATTAAAAAACCGTAAGGCATCCATTTTAAGTCGCGAACTACGACGAAACCAGTTTTCAGTCTGTGTGAATATGTTCAATATAAAATGATATGAATTATTATAGAACACGTATCTTCGATATAACAATGTGTTTTCGCATCATTAGCAATTAAATGCCATTCCAACTAGAACGTAAAAAGTAATTATTACTTCTCGCGACAGACACAATTTTACAAAATTCAGATTACTATGAAATAATCATAACATTATTACGTTCTTAAATGCTTTTTATACATTCCTATTTCATTAATCGATGTGTACGAAATCCGAAGAAAATCATATTTCGGTAAATGTTGTTCATTCTTAGTGTTCGTACAAAAAAAAATTTGAACTAAGAAATGAAATGAAAACAATTTAAAAAATTTCGATATAAAAATGAAAAAAATAAAATTATCACGCATTCATTTTTAAAAATAATAAAAAAAAAATCGTTAGAAATGGAAGTTTTCAACTTTTCCACATCATCATCTTTATATCCCCCTCCCACCGACGAAAAAAGAGGCAACAAACTAAATAATATCGATAACGCTTCATTACAACTGATTTAATGTGTATGACATTACATAATGACGGAATACACGATTGAAGTAAATATGAACAAACTCATGTAAAAAAAAAAAGAACAATAAGAGAACGATAATTTCAGTCACAAATTGTCTACTTCTGCCTCTAACACGCGCACAATTAAATATATAATGTATTATTAAAAATGTAAACTTTACAAAAAGACGTTAAACATTTTTTTTTACTTTTCCAGCTCATTACAATTGTAAAAAAGATATATTACGCTGAAACTGATTGCAATTCTACAGGCAAAACGTTCTTCGGATGTTTATTTTCGAAGTGCTGCTTGTATGTTTTAGGATCCGGCATTTGTGCCTAATAAAACATCAGTACATAACGAAACAATAAGATGAGAGCAATTTAACGCTTGAAAACGTTTCGGCGAACAAACTCGAAAAACATCAAAAATAAATACGTAAAATACATCAAAATACATTCCGAGTATACGTACTTTTAAGGTAATACTTACTTTGCACACTACACAAACGAAAATTAAAGCCTTTTGGGCTGCTTTCTTTTGTTCATTTGCGCTGTGGCCCTGTTGTTTCTTCTGTTTTGCAGCTTTTTCAGCTGCTTTTGCTTGCGATTGTAACTTTTGCTGACCTCTTGCCATTAGTCAATAGCAAAAAATCTTTAAAAAAAATACGGTTCTCTTTATTTACAATTCAATTAAGTCGTACACACTCATAAATATTTGTCACATTTTAAATAAAATTTAACATTTCATACTTACTGCTAACAAACAAACTTTTGTGACCACAATAGAACTACCAATTACCATGCCACAAACATTTCGATCACACATTAAAAATAGTTAAGTTTATCACACAAAATCGCGTTCACAACAAGAAATTATAAAACGGATTTTCAGGTTGTATATTTAAAAAAAATATAAGAATAAAATGAAACCGTTAATAAATATCGTAGTAGAAAAATATTTATACATCTATTTTAAATAAACGTGTGTGTATACATATTTTCCGGTTTACTTTTTTATAATTTTAATTATTAATGAAAAATAAAATCATGTCTTTCGCTTTAAATAATTTCATAAAAAAAATCTCTTTATACAGTTTAATAAGTTTTAATATTAAAGAACCATGTTTTTTAAAAAAAAGTTCGATTATCGATATATCATTTTGTGTCGATTTATTCAGAATTGCCGGTGATAAGTAAACACGATGAAAATTATGTTTTTTATTATAGTTGGAAGTGTAGTATGGGAACGAAATCTGTACATATACGTATATATATTTATTTTTTTTCTTTGTTTCGCTAAATCGTTGTTTTAAAAATGGTTCAATTTAATTTTAACCATCGACTCATATGTAGAAATGTATCATGTTTTCAATATATGCAACGAAGATTGATGGAACTTAAAATTGAAGACGATGTTAAATGTAAATTCAACTTACAATTATAATATTCGTATTTTACATTATTAAGTCTAATACTATCCTAATTTTAAAATTATATTTTCTACGTACAAAAAATAATTTAGAAATTAGTCCATTAATGCGTTGGCGGTGTTTGAATGTAAACCGTTATACGGAATTAAGCCCAAACCGGCCGATTATTTGTGATGTACCGTTATTTTTACATCGTAGGCCTGTTTAAAAAGTCTATTGAATTCGTTAAACGACGATTGTACACCTACAGATTTCATTTGAACTGTACATAATAATTAAACCCAAAGTAATTAAATGATTTAGTAATTATTATTTTGGTAATGAATTACCAACGAAACGATTTGATTTGTTCTAAATAACATTTTACACTTAGCGGCACTACTGGACGTAATGAATACAAAAGATTGCGTATTTTTATGTAAATTATTAGGAAGTAGAATTTTAAGTTATTAATCCGTAATTAAAGAAAAGAAAAAAAAATATGGTAAAAATTGATAAATACGGAAGCAGATAATTGTAAAGAAGTCCGTGTAGTTTAACATGTTCGAAGGAAAGTTCTTCTGGAGATATTAAAAATTTATTTATTTACTTTTCTCCCTTTCGCACTTGATATTAACATTTACCGTGCATATTTGTGAAAGTTATTACAATGTATGAAACTAAGGTGAATAAAAGATAAACTGTACGTTCTACTAAAGAGCAAGATTTACAGCGACATTGGTCGGAAAATTCGAAAGGATATCCTATATAATTCAACATCATATTCGACAACCTGGACGCGCAATAGTGGAAAACAGAGAGACGATTTTTTTCTTGCCCTTATTACGAGTAAACTTTAAACGAAAAATTCGTAAACGATTTAAGCTTTACGTTATGTGCAGCATTCCTTTAGTAAGTGACCGGGTCGTCATCTACAAATTTTATTTAAAATAAATGTGATACAAACGTTACACAAAATACTGATATAATCAGAAATTTGTTATTTGCATAAAATTAAAATTACTTTTTAAATATGTCTGCAAACAAGATATTTTCGTACAATACGATAAACTTCAAAATCATAGTAAAAAGAAAATTATAATTTAACTCAATGCATTAAATGTATTAAGTATGCGTATTATACTTCTTCTTCTTGTATCTTACGCATGACTGCGCGTAGACGATCCTTGGTATTTCAGTTTTTTCAAATTTTTCGCCTTTCTGCAGCCCTCATTAAATCTTCCATTGATTTTATCCCAGTCCATTGATTATGTTACTTAACCATGACACCTTCCTTCTTCCTGGACCTCTTCGACCTTCGATTTATCCTTGTATAATCGGTTTTAATAATTTGTATTTCTTTCCTCGTATAACGTGCGCGAAGTATTTTATCTTACGTTTCTATATTGTTTCGGCTACATTTCATTCAGTCTTGGCCAGTTCCAATACTTCTCTGTTGCTTAACTTCCGCGTCCATGGGATACGCAGCATTCTTCTGTGAAACCACATCTCACAAACTTTCAAATGATTAATCATTTTAGCTGTGTATGTTATCGTTTCCGCACCATATGATAGAACTGAATATACGTAGCGTACTAGCATCCGTTGCCTAGTTTTTAAAACTATTCGAACGATTCGTCAAAATAAATTTCCCAGTTTTTTCAGAATTGTTTTAGCACATCCGATTGTATGTCTGACTTCAACTTCAGGTTTTAAATTCTCTGTTATAAAACATCCGAGATATTTGAATTCTCGTACTCCCCCTATTTCCTACCTATTATACTAATGAACTTAATTAAACTTCTTTAATACACGTCTAAAGAAAAGTGATTTACTTTTTCGTAGAAATTTTATATTTAATTCCGTCTATAATGTATTGAACGCAGATTCATTTTCTTCGGGGTTGACTGAATTTATTTTATTACCATCGCCTTCATCTAAGTGAACAATTTTCATGTATATGAAATTTCAAATGTTATTGCTTCGGATTTATAATAGATTTGAGAAATTGTGCGATGGAGTCAAAAGGGTTAAGCGTATGGTTGCTCGGAACCAACGATAAATTAGTTGTAAAAATAGACGTTTTAATAACAATGTACAAATTGTTTTTTTTTTTAATGTTAACCGGAGTACTATACATCGTGGCTGGAAATACGTTCTTATGAGGAAATTACCAATTTAGTTATTTATTTTTTAATTTTCAGCATTATCATGTGTAACTGACATGGAATCTCAGCTTTCCCCCCGGTTTAAACATTTTATCGATTACCCAAAGCAAAACATTACGTTCAGAGTGTACTTTAAAAAAAAAAAAAAAATCTAGCTTGGAACAAAATCAATGTGTATTAACATTTATTTGTAGATTTCAGTTTCAAAGAAAGTGATCCTCGAGCGCAGCGTTTGTACGTCTGGGGATGCGCCGATCACGGTGCTCTAGGTGAATTGAAAGTGAGATCGAAAAAGACGCGAATAACGCATATTCAAAGGCCAGTTCGAAAACAGTTCGCGTTTACTCATCAGGTAAATAATAAGTGTCATAAATTTTATTAAATTTTTAAGCCGAACATTCGGTAACATTTTAAAATATTTTTCATTTTTGTTTTTATAGATTTCCGATATTGCTTGCGGATACGGATTTTCACTGTTTGCCGTTAAAACGAAGCATAAAAATAAATTATACGGGTGCGGCATTAATACAGACGGTCAAATTGGTAAATATCAATCAATTGTGGATTAAAATTTTTAAGCGCCGTTGTTGTGAAAGATGGATTCCGAAAGGCGTTTAAAGATGCACAGATCGGGAGGCAATGAGACCAAATGAAATAGATACATTTTTTTGAAATGCTTAAATTGCAAAAATCTGAAAGGGTTACTCGCACCGGGATTGGTTAAAGTCCACTTTTATTCCAATTCGTAACAGATCAGGCGCTAAAAAGTAAAAAAAAACATCGGCTAGTAAGCCTTATGAGTCATGCGTTAAAAATATTTCTAAAGAAACATTTTTAGTAGAGTATGTAGTAAAATAAATCAGGTAATCGGTAATTCGGATTTAAAGACCGATTTGGAATGAGGGAGATGTTGTTTGTGATGCAAGTGTTAACGCAACAACCAGTTTTTGCGTGTTTTGTGATTGGTACAGTATGTTCACAATTATACCACGCGGGGAGTATGGTATTTTTCGAATGATACAGTTTTACGTACGACATCTAATACATTTTCTCAATTTATACATACTGCATTCTTGTAGACAATTACATCACTAACGGATAGTAAGTGCTAGCGGTCGCGTTATGTATTTTTGGAAATTTATCTGCTACTGAAACACCGAGATGTATTTCGGCATGCGCAGATAACGTATTTTTTTATGAGATATATTCGGTGCTGTAGCCGCATACAGCACTGATTGCGTTGAATTTTCACTTACGCGATTTCTTTAACAAAAGCTGATTCTGTTTCGGTGGGTCTGTGGGATTATCGAAACGGACCGTATTTTTAATCAAAGCCGAATTTAATAAACCGTTTTAAATACATTCGTGTTCTATTAAAGCATCCACCTCAATTTAGCTGTTTTGTTTTTTTCCGAATTGTACATAGAAATATGCAATTTTTGTTTATTGTTCAGGGTAGACGCCCGATCAGGAATTTTACAATCCGGGAATAAACTGGGAATTTTGTTGTAAAACCGACAAAAAAGTGAAAATAGCCAAAAACGACGATATTTTTAATAAAAAAAAATCATTTGAAACGTTAAAAAATGAATGCATTTTTTGATGTACTCTACTCGAAATAAATTACGAAGTTCGGTCTTATTGATATGAAATATGCAGGTGCTGTTAAATATTACAAATAGTAACACAAAAAAATCACTCTTCTTTTTATATAATTCTAATAATCAGGAAATCGGAAGGATTTAGACCGGGAGTAAACCGGGAATTTAAAAATTATATTTGAGTGACCGCCATGTTTTCACATCAGAATACGCGTAGCTTACACATTAATTGCAAATTCGTTAAAAGATTAACTAAAATCCGGTCATTTAAATGGAAAAATGAGTTTCACGATAACGCTACTAAACACTTTAGAATCGTATAGGAATTATTATTGTTTGAAGTGTATGAAAATTAGTTACGATTCACTTATTTTTTAAAGGTTTTTACACGTACATTTTATGCTCCTGAGTGTTTTTCTAATCAGAACATTCGAAGATTGCGTTGTTTTCTCAAATAAATTCCAAACTACCAAAAAGTGATATCAGGAAAAACTATTTTTATATAATATAGAGAGATATTGCGATGTATTTTATTTTCCTGCATTTTTAATGGGGGTGTATTGGGTGAAATTTAAAACTAAAATTAAGTCATCTTCCAGTTCGAAAGCATGTCAGACGAAAGTCGCGTTAGTATTTGATCTACTAAATTTTCCTAGTAAAAAGGTATCACAGTACTTTTACTCGTTATGCGTCATTTTCGTCAGGTTATCATGCTCCAAGAAGGGACCATCCGGTGTCGCTGATTTTATCGATAGTTCCGATTATATTGCCGATAAAAGATTCGGAAAATACTTCGGTGATAAAAGTGGCTGCCGGTCGAGCTCATTCTATCGCTTTGACCGACAAGGAGGGCGCATTTCTATTAGGAAGTAATGCGTATGGTCAGTGCGCGCGCACTATCATTCCAGATGAGAATTTCAGTACGATGAACAATGTAAACCATATTAAAAATCTGGATGGTGTTCGAATAACGGATTTAGCTTGCGGTCAAGATCACAGGTACAGTTGCGATTTCATTTTTATTATTATTTATTTAATAAAATAAATAAAACACGTAAATACAATTAATAGGTCGACTGATTTCGGATACATAAAACCATAATCGTAGCACTTGTAATCCAAACTCTCGGCATGTTATAATCCGTTAATTGTGTTTGTGTTTTATATTTTCTTAAATAAATAATATCGAAGAGCGCGGAACAACAATTGATAAATTTCATTTTTGAGTTTTCGAAAGTAAAAGTTTGTATTCACCATGAAAATCGAAATCGACAGTTTTATTTATGTTTTCAATCATGTAAAGTCCAAAAAAAGAAGAAGAAAAAACACCTTTTAAACAAATGCCTTGCGTGTATGTAGGTGTGTGTTTGTAGGCCGTGGTAAAAATCTTGTAACACGATTTGGAACAGATGGTGATATTTTTTCTGGTTCGCGTCACTCATTATGCGCATTAATGCGAAATTGAAACTATCAGATTTCGAGCAAATTTTTGGTCCGTAGGAAGTTTTTATCATTTAAAAAAAAAATAAAAAGTGAAATAGCTTAGTCATTTCGTAAAAACTAATTATAACACGAATCTGAATATGGTCTTTATTTTTTTTTTTTTTATTCGCGAATCTGGGAAAATGAAGAAGAGTCTGGAATAATTTTATAAAGGCCTTCGCTACAGTAACTCGAAAAAAATATCTATCGATTAGCGTGATCGAACCGACGAATTAAATTTTTTTCTGATATGTAAAAGTACCGGTGCCGCGAAAATTGTATCTATTTTGAATTTTGATTTTCCTTGTTTTTCTCTTCTATAAATACAACTTCGTAAACGAATAAAAGTAGTTCTAGCAAACGGAGTACAAAAACGGGGCCAATATCTTTCTATTTCTGGATTATATAAAAAGATTTCGAAATTTTTCGTATAGCGATTTTGGTTTTAAATAACGTAATTTACTAAACTAATAGCCGAAAACATTTGTTTGAATTTTATTTTTATAATTTGTTAACAATTTTTTTAATGTTCTCAAATTCTCAATTTTATTTCTGGTTATATTTGAAATGTATTTTTCTATGTATAAATACGACGCAAATTTTTGTTTAGTTTATTTTAAATTTGTATCTCTGTAATTATGACATCATTAAGATTATGATTTGTCTCTATTACTAGGAAGCTTGACTTCCTGTGCGCGAATCCGGATTTTAATAAGGAATTTGAATAAAAAAGTATTTATTGTAAAATTTCTTCCAATACAATATTACGAATTAGTTTAATTATTATTTAATGTCTACAGTGTGACATTCAACAACTAAATCCCCATTATTTAAATAATCAACTTGCTGTTGTAGACTACACACGCCTAACATTAATTTTTTTGGGTTTTTTTTATTATTACTGTACTTTTAAATATGTTTTGACTTACTGTGTTTTGCCTTATATTTTTCAACAACTTTTTTCCGTTGGTCTTGTAACTATTATTTTCTTTTTCCTTCTAAAAGTTGCAATTGCGGTCTTTCCATTGCGCTTAAAAATTAAATTAATGAAAACAAAATGGCAGTGTATGTATTATAGCCAAACAATTCAAAAATGCAGCGCCATCTAAATATAATTATATACAATTATGAAATAATTTATTTGTAAAAAATTATTTTATATAATAGAAAAATATAAACAATAGGCAGTGCTATGAGGGGTGGCTGAGTGATTATTTTTTGAAATATTCATTGATACATATAAGTAGAGAATGTATAAATGTGTTATACAATAAGAATAGCAATTGCTTGCCTCATTATTAAATGATATTTTACAGTTTATTTCTAACAGAAAAAGGTGAAGTATATTCATGCGGTTTAGGAGTTGATGGTCAAACTGGTCTTGGTCATTATAACACAGAATGCGTTCCGAAAAGGGTGGAAGGAATCATTAAAGGCGAATTCATTACGAAAATTGCTTCAACTACGGACTGCGTTCTGGTGTTAAACGGTAAATAGGTATCGTATATTGAAATTTGTGTTTTTCGGTTTCGTGCGCTGCTTATTTATTTATTTTTATTTTTTGCAAGTTATATTAATGCAATGAAGTTGCGCGCGCATAATGAAATAAAGCTCGACAGTATGAAATTGACCGTCGAAGAAAATTGAATATGTATACGATATACGCAGTAATTGTTTTTAGATTATTTTTTTTGCAAACATGAATAATTTTTGTTAAATAAATCCAAAATAATCACGAATGTGCTAATATAGTAATAGATTTTTCAATTAATTTTTGCATAACTAAGAGTAATAATATAAAAAGTAGCGAATTTGTTTACAGCGCAAAGCAGGTAAAATTAGTAAAATATACAAACGAATTACTAAGATAGATTAAACATTTTTCAATTTGTTTATTACATGTACTGATTTTTTGTTAATTTTAAATATAATCACGTACTGTATTGTGTATATACAGCTAGAGTACACGTATTCACATTTAATTTTAGATTCATTTAATTTAAATACATTTGCCTCATTTTTATGTGACAATAAATATTTTAATATTTCTTATTTAAAACCCGTATAAAAATAAATAATTTAATTATGTCCTTTAATCAAATCTTTATTAATTTTATTTAATGTCTTTCTTTGCTTATTTTTTCGTTTTTACTATTTACATAAATTATTTGCGTGCGTAATAAATTTTTTTTAGTCACGTCAAAAAGTACAACTCCTAAGGCGTGTACATAAGGACACGCACCACTTTTTTTTTTTTTGAAATGTTAATAAACTATTTTGTTCAAGTTAGTTTGGAAAAAGTTTGTATAATGAGTACAGTTATTTTATTTTAGCAAGGCAAACTTAAAAAATTTTAAGTTGAATGACCATTTTAGCTTAAGTATAGTTTCATCCGTTTGTTTTTTATTCATTTTCCATTTTCAAACTTTTTGTTACATAAATATTTTTTACATGCATACTTATATCTTCAGATGCAAATAATGTTTATTTTATTATTATATACAAAAGAAGAAGAAATATTTAATGAGTAGATGTTGAAATGGTAGTTTAAGGTCTGAAAGTAAAATTTTGCCTATAGGTGGCATTCAGTATTATTGTAATAAAACTGTTTACAACGACCAACTGATTCGTGTTTGTATTTGTGATTTTGCTCTCAAAAATGATTTCAGAAGAATTTATTTAAATACATATGTTTGTATTCGTGTTTTTTTTTTTTTTTTTAATTTGTTACATTTATTTTCGATATATCGCAAGTACTGTAGCGAAATGTATTAAAGAGCTTCTGCAATCATAATATTATTCAGCCAATATTGATACATATGCCGTGTACAATGTAATTATGATTTATATTTAAATTATCTGTATTCGAGTAATGTTGATATATCGTATGATGCTAACAAATTATTTATTTTTTATTTGTACTTACATTACCTATTCGATGAAATCGTAAATTACAAATTCAGTATAACATTAACACATACATATCTCTATAATAAAGCGCTAAGGAAATAAATAGACGAAAAATCGGAAAAAAATAAACGAAAGGTCCTGAGACCGTTCTATGGCATTTAGAAAGCTAATTTTTTTTTTAATCCACAGCTTCAAGTCAGTAGCTTTTAGGAAAATTATAAAATGTTCAAAATTTTCATACCTTGGAGCTTAAAACGAGCAATGAATCAAATTTTTCTTCCACCATAGACGAAAATAAGACAAAAGACGAAAAATCAAAAAAAAAGTCTTGAGACCGTTCTATGGCACTTAGAAAGTTAATTTTTTTATTAATCGACAGCTCCAGGTCAGTGGCTTTTAGGAAAAATATAAAATGCTCAAAATTTTAATACCTTAGGGCTCAAAACGAGCAATAAATCAAAAAATAGACAAAAAGTCAAAAAAAAAGTTCTGAGACCGTTCTATGGCACTTGGAAAGCTATTTTTTTTGTAAATCGACAGCTCTATATCAGCAGCATGCAGAAAAAATATAAAACGCTCAAAATTTTCATACCTTAGGGCTCAAAACGAGCAATAAATCAAAGCAATAAATCACTCTTTTTTTTCCGTTTTTCAATTTTTTAATCGTTTATCAAAAACTAATTATTCCACTGAACTGCTCTAGGTCTCATTTTGAAGAGAATTGAATTTAGAGTATTTCCCTTGCTTACACTACCCTTCTAGCGATTGAACTTTTTGAGGAGCTATTTTATTTCAAACTTTTAACAAAATAATTTCAATTTTCGTATTATTAGATGAAAAATCAAAAAAAAGTCCTGAGACCGTCTATGGCACCTAGAGAGCTAATTTTTTTTTAATCGACAGCTCCAGGTCAGTGGCTTTTAGGAAAATTATAAGATGTCCAAAATTTTCATACCTTGGGGCTCAAAACAAAAAGGGAATAAATCAGCGCTAATTTAATAAGATCATTACCAATCGCATGAAAACGCGGTACTACTGTATTTACCTACGCAGTACCGCGCTTCCACCCACTGTAAACCGTTACTGGCTTTTCGTTCATCGTGTATTACTCATAGTGGACAAAGACGAAACATCTTTTGTTAACGATTCTTCTTTTGTTTCCTCTATGGTGTATTATTGGTGTATTTTTAAATTTGAAAAACGGCGTTGTAATTTTTGAAGTTGTGATAGGCACAAACTGAAGAAATGAGCAAACTAACGTATTTGCAATTCTACGAACAGTATCGTGATAGTGGAAAGAGAAATATACAGACTGGTCGCAATCGTTTTATAAAAAGGGTTCGAGGAGTATGTGTTTTTCGAAAGTGGTCCGAGTTACTCAAAATTTTTATTAGAAATTGGTGAAGGAAAAATGCCAGAAACTTTGTATGGCGAAGAAAATGGAATCCTATTAAATTTCCCCAATTTAAAAATGTTTACTTCACTTGATGAAATGATTGATCACATTTATCTCGATGATGTTCTATCAAATTTTTCTAAAATGTCCAAAAGATGTATTTTATCACCGACGAATAAAAACATAAATCAAATAAACAGATTGATAATAGGGAAAAAAATTTCTGGAGATGAAATAAATTTATATAGTGCTGATACAACTCTGATTGATGAAAAAGAAACAAATGGAGATTCCACACATTTATGTACTGAAATTTTAAACAAAATGTCAGACCCAGGAGTTCCAAATCACAAAATTACTATAAAAATTGGAGCGATTTGTATCCTCATCAGAAATTTGAATTTCGAAGAATGTCTGGTGAATGGAAGAAAAGTCGTCATTAAATCTGTTAAAGGTTTCATAATTGAAGTATTTCGTCCGGAAAATGAATGTAAGACGTTTCTAATTCCTAGGATCAGTTTCAAATTTAGAGCTGGCGACACTGGTATTTAGATTTTAAGAAGGCAGTTTCCTATCAAGTTAGCCTATGCCATGACCATTAACAAAGCTCCGGGTGAAACATTGGATTTCGCCGCTGTTGATTTGAGGGATGATGTCCTCACTCATGGGCAATTGTATGTTGCCATGAGTCGAGTGAGAACATCGAAAAATATATGCATTTTGAGCCTTGGTCACGACGAAACTCTCACAAAACGGGGGTTTGGGGGCGGGTCCGGGTGGGGGGTTGGGCCGCGAAGCGGCCAGGGGGAAAGCCCCCTAGTATATATATATAGATGGATCTTAATTTTTTAATATGAAACTTGTATTGCGATATATTTAATTTTTAATCCTTTGATTTAAATAACACAGATAAAGGGGATGTATTTGGTTGGGGAAATTCGGAATATCATCAACTGTTAAGAAATGATGTGTTACAAGTATGTTCTCCTGTTCATATAAAACAGTTGAATAATATTGGAAAAGTAATAGATATAGCGGCCGGAAGTACAAGTTGCATAGCTTTAAATGGTATTGATTTTACTTTTTAATTTATTTTTTTCATATTTAATTTTGTAATATTCTTATAATAATCGATATTTCGGGAATTAAACGCTATTTAAGTATATATTGAAATTTATGAAATTTTCACATTTTAGTTTGTTATTCGTTACAAAATGCTTGCTTTAATTTATTTCGTAGAACGTGGCGAAGTGTTTGTATGGGGCTATGGTATACTTGGAAAAGGGCCGAAAGTTACACGAAGTGAGATACCGGTACAAATTCCATCGCCGCTATTTGGTATTAATCAGTATCAGGCAGACAGTAAAGTAGTAAAAGTTGTATGCGGCATTAGATCAATGATGGCGATTACTAGTCACGAAGAGCTGTTCGCCTGGGGCAAGAATGATTTAGGACAGCTTGGCTTGGGGCATACCAACGATCAAATGTTCCCGTTGCGGGTAAATATTTTTCAAAAAAATAGTCGATTATTTAATAACAACATTTTTCAATGGTTTTTAATTTTTCCCCGGTGTTATCGGCATTTTTTTTTTTCTATTTATGTGATGTTTGCCTGGTGTCTGTTTTTACATCGAAACTATTACGTAATGATCTTTAGCAGTAACGTATTTATAAGTTTTCTATCGTACATTGGGCTTAGTTCATTGTGAACCTTAACTTCACAACCCCCGACGCCCTGTCAAGCGTATGGGACTTACGTACTTTACTTTACTTTATCGTACACATAAAACACAAAAGTTTAAAAGTTACCTTGCAAAGGATATATATATATATATTGATACGACTCAATATAGTCCCTTCTTTGGGAGCCGGAATCCTCTTTTCTAATATGAATTCAACTTTATGAAGAAAAATGAAGAAATAAAAAAATAAAAAAAAATAAAAATAAAGATGTTGTGGGCGCCAGTGGCAAGTAACGGCTTGCCACCACCGGAAAAGCTCTGCCGAGCAGAACACTAGGCCTTCACCGACGAACAAAAAGAAAAAAAAGAAAAATATTCAGCCGATAAAAAAAATTTGATCGCGTTATATATTTAGACAAAAATTACAAAAAGAACACAGGGAAAAATAATTTATAAACATGACGCGTGACTAGCAACAAAAAAATTACCAACAAAAATTTTGATGAATTATGACAAATGCGCGCCACTTATAACAAAAAGGCGAGTAGAAATTAATAACGATTCGAATGAATAAAGATGTACGCGACGGCGTGATCTCTCGACAAAATTAACAGGACGACTATAATCGACTGAACAACGAATTAATAATATATCGCTTTATAGTGCAAGATGCACGCACGAAGATTTCGGTACACGATGGGCTTTTACCGAACGACATAGTCGAATCGCTGAAATTACCCGGTACCTTATCAATTAATAATATGACCGCCGTCGATTTTTCTAGAACATTTCTATATTTCGCGTTAGCCGCCCTGTCTGTTTCCAGGATTTTATAAGTTCCCTCGCGACTCTCGTAGCTATACGTTTCGACGGTAAACGCTATATCTTCGCGTTTTTCGACTGCGCTTCAACCCCGCGAAACTAGTTCGCTCCCGCAACACAGCCGACAGAACCGTTACGTTCGGGATAACCACGCTTCTCGGTCGAAATAACGTCATAATTTCTGTATAAAACGTACTAAAAATGCTACAACTGCCGAATCCGTCTCAATATATAACTTTACTAATGACGCCAAACATACCGTCTGATACTGTGTTATCGTCTCGAATCAATTTTTTTATAAGTATTCGTGTTCCGTATTGAACGCGAATAAATAGACAAATTAACTCTCAACAGTTCTTTCTACCGTGAAAACAACCGTTTTTGTGGCCGGACATAAAGATAGCAAACGTTATCTGCAGAAATGATAAAAATAATAATAGTATACAATAGCTACTAGAAAACTTTCATAGTCGCCATGAGATATTAACTTTACAATACCGAAAAAGAGTTTAAAAATATCAATAAATAATTAATCCGTGATTCTGTCGCTATTATCTTATAAACTCATCATAGCGTGCATACAATTACAGTTTAGGTATTCGTATAAAGTTAATTATGTATCGTAATACGTAATATTTTATATTTTTCGGCAGTCGTCTTTTAACTGGCCGTATCGCAAAGGAACGTGCAAAATAATATCTCTTATTTTCATGACAAGTTTTATTAATGCGTTTCAATAATTTTATTCTACACTTACGACGGTATATATATATATATCGTGTTTTCATTTTCCATTTGTTATAGTCGAATTATTTTTAAATTTATTCTTTTCTGTGATCATACCTTTAACCCTTGTGTTCGCACCCGGGTACTCGGGTACCCACACGGTGCATTTTTGAATGTACGAGGGTCAGTCAAAAAGTAACATTCCCTATTTTAGAGCTCGATTAAAACGCAAGAAAAGTGTTATGTAAAGTATATATTTTGAAAATCGAGGAAAAAAACTATTTTTCTACATAATCTCCTTGTCGATCAAGGCATTTTTCGTAGCGTGAAACGAGCATACCTATTCCCGCACTGTAGAAATCTGCCGCGAAATTCTGTAAAATTTCCTGGACATGAGCTTTCGTTTTGTCGACATTCGCGTGTCTTTTACCGGCTAATTGGGACTTGAGCTTCGGAAAAACGTGATAATCGCTCGGTGCTAGGTCAGGCGAATGTGAAAAAACGTCCCAATGGAACCGTTGAAGGAGGTCGCGGGTCACTTTTGTCGAATGCGCACGTGCATTATCGTGCAGCAGCACAACTCGTTGACTCAATTTCCTCCGACGCTTGTTTTGGATCGCACAACGAAGCTTCTTGAGGGTCTCACAATACCCCTCACCGCATAAAAACCGAATAACACTATGTACTTCGCATCTGGCGGGACGTGCTAGAGGCAACTCCATGGTAACAGTACTGATGTTCGAATCCGGTTGCGTCGTCCTTCAAGATTTTTTATCAGTGCTACCAGAGAAGCCTAATCTTCATTCCCTACCCATTTTTCGCGTTCAGTTCGCGCTATTATGTACGCTATAAATTAGGGAATGTTACTTTTTGACTGACCCTCGTAACTTGGTCAAAAGCAGGAATTTCGGCAAACACCTCCGGATCGTCGTTATTTAACTCAATTGTAAGCAGGTAATTTATTTGGAATAAAAAATAACGAAAATTACTAAGAAAAAATCGAGTGTAAAGTATAGATACATCACGGATGCACCCGGGTACCCACCTCAAAAAAAACAAACTTTTTGACTGGATTATTGATTTGGGATAGTTTTATTTAATTTTTATACATCGAATATATTTTGGGATGGTGCGGAATACAAAAAAGAAGCGTGGAAAATTAATTAGCCTCTGCATTCGTGACATTTCACGAAAGTTGTAGCATGTTCATTGCAGACAGGTTTGTTGCAATCGCAACATGCCTTTCGTGTTTTTCTCCTTCTTATTATTGTTGCTTTGCATCAAATATGACAGGAGCCAGTGACTTTGATCCTCCCCGACGTATCTCGTTCATTGGCAGGGCCTGAAGCGATTTCAACGGGGTTTAATGCCTGCCCGATCACACTTTCAATGGCGATTTTTGTGCTGTAATTTCGCATTATTTGAACGTTTTGCGACCGATTCTCAATTTCTGGTTTTGCGAGTTCTTCACTCAATTGGCGCATGAATAGTCGTCGTTAGTTTGTTCTCCTCGGAAGCATCTTGTTGTTTTTGTAATAAATCAAATAGGACGCAAGTGAACTGATATCCAGCATGTTGAAAAACATAGCTACCGGCCATCTCAGAGTACGACGTCGTGTAGTGTATCGAGTGCACATTTGATCCATGGTATCAACGCCAGCTTTATACTTATTGCAGTATGTTATAATATGAGGTTTTTTACTGTCATAATTTACAGCAGTGTCAGAATGCACATTCGACAACATAATTACAGCTTTATTTTTTCAGTAGAGTATACTTCTCTCGACTAATGCGGAGCCATCACACTTGGAACATAAGGTTTATTCGGTCTTAAAGTGCCAACGATAGTTAAATTCCATGAAAGCATGTGTTTGGCAATGGGTAACGTAAAAAAATTATCCATGGTAATATTTCTAGCACTGCCTCGGTACGGAGCTGCAAGCTCTTTTACAACTCGTTCTCCTTGATTTTTTTCTCGAACTTCACCTGATTTACCAATGTAAATGATAGCGCGCAATGGATAAGCATTTTCAGCGTCGCAAATCCATCAAATCTTAATGCCATATTTAGCCGGCTTAGAAGGAATGTACTGCGTAAATTTTGTGCGACCACGGAAAGAATAAAATTGTCCATCAATTGTTACATTCCCAGTCGGCTTGTATAGCTGAGATAAATTTGTGTTCAGCATTGTCCAAAGATCACGGATTGCCGCTGCTTCGTCTTCTTTGATACGTTGCTGGCGTGTATTAGCATCGTCAAATCTAATAAAACGCATAATGTTCCGAAATCTGTTAAGTCTCATCGTCGCTCTATAGAGGAGATATGAAGTTCCATGCCACATATCACTTGTATGATCAGTATTTGGATTATTCGCACCAGAGCAAATCAAAACAGCTATGAACGAGTACATTTCTTGCACAGTAACGAGCTTCCATTCTCTTTGTGAATTTGGATTCGCCGCATTGAATTCAGCGTAGACTGACAAGGCTTTCTTATTGGTATGACGAATTTATGATATCTACCATATGCACTGTAAATATCCTCTTGAAAGTGTCGTTTATTGAATGAGTCTCTGTGCTTCTGTGAGGACCATTTCGCTGACGCACTATATTGTGACGTGCAGTTTGATGTTGAAAAGGCGGCGATTTATTCCATATAGTTTTGTCTTTGGCTATCCAAGTGTTTTCTAAGCTACCTGCTCGTGCTGCAGTTGTCGTTTGAACATCTACCTCATTTTCTGCCTTACTTTCACTGCTTTCAGTTTCTCCCTCTTGGTCAGTATTCTCGTCTTCTTCGCCAGATTCATTGCTATCAGAAGCGGGATGCTCGTTCAAAACTTCATCTGGTAACCAGTCATCGTCTTCACTGTCAGATTGCACATCGGAATCTATACTACTTTCTCCTAATATCGTTTTCAAATAAGCCTCTTTCTATGCCGCATTCAATCTGAGATTTAATTCATGCATTACTAACTTGTTCAATAGAATCAGAGGATGAAATCGAAATTTATAAATAAAACACTATAAAAAATTACCTTGCAAATTCTGCTCTCGATAGTTGTTCCATAGCTTCAAAGTTTTGGATTTTTCAGTATCCAATTAAGTGTTATTTATTATTTAGTAACAAGAATTACGTCTTCACTTATAGAACTTCAAAACACTACTGTTTAGCTCTTGAAATCCAAGCTTATACGACGCACGCATTCAGCCTGCCAGTGTTGCCAGGTTTCATTCATCTGTATTGTCAGAGTTGCCAAGTGCCAATCGCATTATTCCCAAAATATTCTAAAATGGGAAGTGTTGTCTCTAAACGATATCGAACAACACACGTGGTTGGTCGCCACAAAGTCTTCAATCACGAAACACTTACTATGCCTTATGCCGACCCTTCCATACCTCCTTTTTTTTAACTATAAAAAGAGAACTGAGTTGAAAGGTCCTACCAGACTATATAGTGCGACGGATTCGGAAGCTGAAACATTTTTTATGACCCTGGTCGAGTTAGAAAAGTTAGATATGCAATAGTATTGATAGTGATGATTATTATGATTTCCTGTTAACGTTTTTTGACAATTTTTCCCAGGCATCGTTTTTATTTTTCGGGCTTCCTTGGACAGCGTGCATACTCAGCATTCTCCGGCAAAAAATGCTAAGTCAGCCAAAAGTGTGAGAACTGGCATTTTTTTATCAATAGTGAGGTCTATTTATAGAAATAAATGTTTAGAAAGCTATTTCAGGGTTGTAATATTCGAAAAACGGAGAAAAATAAGAGGTGGGTACCCGGGTACCCGGGTGCGTAACAACGTAGGTAAAGTTGGGTGCGAACACAAGGGTTAAATTAATTCATTATATATAAATAATTAAACGTAGTCTGAAGATTAATTTGCTTATTTATTCGCGTTAAATACGGAACGCGAATAATTATAAACACAATTAATTCGAAACTAGAATAAAAGATGAAATAATTTGTTTGACGTCATTAGTAAAATTATATGTATATTTTTTGCAAGGTAACTTTTAAACTTTTGTGTTTTATGTATGCGATAGGCAGCTTATAAATACACTATTGTTGAAGATCATTAGGTACAGGAATCCAGTCAAAAGTCACGTGAATAGAAAGAAAATATAGAGAACGTTAAGAAAAAATTGAAAACTACCATAACATTTTATTTACATATCTAATCTAATATCTTTAAACGAGCAATTCTTGTATATATGTATATATATATATATATATATATATATATATATATATATATTTTGGCTATCTCGAAAACGGCTCTAACGATTTGGATGAAATTTTCACACTAGGTGTATTTTGGGCCAAGAAATCGATCTGGCAAGGTCTAATCCATTTAAAAATTCGATTTCGCGAGTTTTTAACGGTTTTTAATATTTTTAGTATAATACAAATCAGGGTTGGTGGCGCGATCTATCGACTTATTTTTGATTTACGAACATCGTCGGTTATTGGCACCGGTAGTGTCTTTTAGTACGGGGCGGTGACGTCAATACTGTAGGGCAAAGCAATAAAACATATGGTCGGCAAAACAGGCGAGCGCGTAATTCCAGATACCTGGAAACGGCGAGGAACGAATAAGCAAAAAAAAGTCATCGATCTTAGCTCTCAGCCGATCAGCGGGCTGTCAAATAATGGCGGTTCGAAAATCATATGCTACGCGTGCAGTAAAAATATATATGTATAACAAAAAAAGACATAAACGAATAGAAAATATCGTAGCGAACAGTTCATTTTTTATTTTTTTTGCCTTAATTTTATATTTAAATAAGAAAAAAAAAAACGCTTTTTAATATCTACTAAACAAAAAAATAATAAGAAAATCGGTTAATAAACAAAAGAGGACTTTGCCTATTTATATGCAGATATTAAATGTTTTGCGTATTTACATATTTATTTGTGAAAGTGAATTACTAAGAATATGTTGTGCACATCATTTTAAAAATCCCTACCCTCATTACACTTTGCAGTGATTTAGTCGGAAATTTTTTCTATTTGTTGAAAAACAGCTGATCACAGGTAAAATTACAAAAGGCTTTTTATTTGTTTTTATAACAAATAAACCCCGATAGAGATAAAGCTGACGACTCTACATACCTAAAATATAAATGTTCTAATAAAAAACGTATAGAAAGATATTCATAAAAATCAACGCGTGCAGTCATTGAAAACATTTTCCAACCACCTGGAAAGCGAATTCGAAGGACCTCTACATTTTTGTTGCGTTCAGTATTGAAAAGGAAAGTTGTATGGAAAGAGGCTTTACATTCATAAATATGTTCATAAATTAGTTTTAAAATATTTCATGTTTTGTGAATATGTATAAGATTAAAATAAAGTTAAGAAGTTACAAAAAAAAATACCGAGCAAGGCTCGGTCGCCCAGGTACTTTAATTAAAAGCGTGTAGTTTGATAAACGCAAACATTTTTTTTTGTTTTGGTTAAAATATTGGAACTGGCGTCAGTCAAACGAGATCTCATTCTATTCCTGCTTTCATAATTAAAGTGAATGTCGTACTGTATACCATTGTATTTAATATTTTATCTACGCGTTTCGATTTATTCGACGTAATTTATAATTATCGCACATTAAATATCATTTAACTTATCGATACTGCATAAAGTAAAAATTGTACAAAAATTTCTGAATAATTTTTTTCTCTGTCGTGTCATAGAATGAGCTACGTTTTCCTAACCGACTTTTTCCACCGTGGTCTGATTCAATCCGAATTAATTAAAAAAGAGTCCATCGCATCTTCATATTTTTTTTACGAAAAAAAAAAATGTTTTTTTCATTTATTTGTTCTTTTTTTTTTGCGTTTTCTTTTAAATTGTTATTACCTATATTTTCCATAAATAAATGGCCGGAATTATATACGTATTTTATGAAAAATCTGTAGATAAACCTAATGCGAAAATAGATAATTTTTAATTAATTAAATTAATAAAATTTTATAGGTATCGATTGGCGGACGGGTTATTAAAGTTTGTTGCGGCGTGGATCACTCTATAGGTTTATGTAAACCGTACATATGAAATTTATCTCATTCGGCCCTAAATGTAACTATTTACGTTTTATAATTGTGTGAGTGTTTCCTGCCTTCAGAATCGTACCTCTAGAATATCGTTTAATGTTACTTTTTTTTTAACGTATTTAATAAAATTTAAAATATAAGCGTTGACCTTTGAACAATTATTAAATTCGTTTCATCATTCAAGTTTTTTTTTTTTTTCAAATGTTTTTAACCTTGTTTAAGTGTTGCGATAAAAAAAGTTAAATATGAAAAGCAATCAGTATGTGTTATAATTGCTGCGTGTTAGTCTAATAATTAAGCTAAGCTACCGAAACGGTGGTCACGGGTACGAGACTTATCTCATTTCGGACTCGAGTTGCTGCCGAATAATAATCCAAAATTGAATATTGATTATATCAGAGAAATCTGAGAAAGTAAAGGCAGCGGAAAGAAAAGAACTAACCTCCGATATTCTCTTCTGATCTATCGGGGTTTTTGTATATTTTCGATGTGCGACAGCGAAATTCAAATCAAGTTCTACCCGAACGAAACATCACTGCTTAATACGCCTCCGTAGCTGGCTAAAAATTATTTTAATTTATAAACATAACCGACTAAGTCGAATGTAGCCATCCGATGAAGTTTTATCGTTATTTGTTTACGAAAAATATATATGTTACATTTTCGTAAATAACAATTTTAGTTTAATTAAAATTTTAATACAAAAACGATTTTTAATCACTGGTTAGCGTTAGAGTTTATTAAACGTTTATTTTTATTGGGATTAAAATCATGTTTTTTTTTATTTATTTTTTGCTCCCTTGTACATAGTAAAGTAAGTATTGCAACCGTGAAAAATATTTATTATCATATTTCAACAGATATATCCATTTTGACCATCCTTGATTACTTCCTTATACGGAAAAAAAGGAAGTACTGTACTCGTATTCGCGGAGTATTTTAAGTCTCATATTTCAACAAAAATATCCATTTTGACCACTTCTGGATCTGTTTTAAGTCATTTTTTCGCGACGTGTGTGCGTGGGTGTGTGAATGTATCATGCATAACTCAAAAACGGCTAGTCGCGGAAAATTTAAATTTAGCATCTACATACTTGTGCACTTCCTTTTTTTGGTTATAATCGGTGGGGCAAAAGGGGGCTTTTTTCGGAGGGTTTTGTGGAATTTTTCTTATAACTCAAAATCGGGTAGCCGTAGAAAGTCTAAATTTTGAAATTGGACTTTTGTAACATGTAATTGTGTACCTCTGATTTTGGTTACAATCGGTTGGACCAAAAAGATACTTCTCTTGAAGGGTGTTTTAGAAATTTCCTTATAAATCAAAAAACCGCAGAAAGTTGAAATTTTGTATTTGGGATTGCGATAATATGTAATTGTATACTTCCGATTTTTGTTACATGTTTTAAATTAAACTTCTTATGCGGATTTTCTCGTATTTTCTCGTATTTTAGCTGCGTTATTCACTCGTTTTAATGTGTTAACAGTTGTACAAGGCAGTCATGTATTGCCCACACGTTAGATTTTTTTGTCGTTGAACACGATTCTTTTTAGTCGGATAGAGTTGACTAGTTTCTGTGTACTGCCAATTAAACAACCTTATTTTAAAGTCTTTACGTCATTCCGTACTAGAGTTATTTGTCGCAAAATAGATAGCAGATTTGAATGAAGCGGTACAACGCTCGAAGAGAGAGAAGTTTTTGAGATCAATTGGGAATAAGGCGCAGTCGATCTGCTGATGGATGTAGTTCCACATCCTTTTTTCCATTCATAGCGATCATAGATCTCGGTTATCCTCTTCGCCCCTACTAGCTTTTGTATGTCATTTTGCGATCTAGTGCATGACCGACCGCGTTGCTTTGGTCTGTTCTTTGCGGTCCCATTGTATAATTTCAGTCACTACATTTGCGGTCTGTTCTCCCAGTCACGAGCCGTGTTCACTTTCATTTCAGTTCTCCTATGCGTTTCGCCAGATTTGTCAGTTTAGTCTGCTTTTTTATCCACGTGTTGCATTGCTGATCCGATAGCCTAGTATCCATCATTAATCGTTTTTGAGACCTCTGGCCACTGCGAGTTTTTTAGACATACTTAGTAAAGCGTATGTTAGCTTTGGTCAAATGCATAATTCGAAGATTTTCGTTTTTAGCGTGTTGAGTATATCTTCATTTATGCGTACACTATTCAAATGAAAATTGTCAGTCGCGAGTTGGAGGACGAAACGATTTACATTTGCCAATTTCGGCAGCCAATCCATATCTCTTGCGATAAAGATGAATTTTGATTATTGCTTACACTTTTGCAGATGATAGATAGTTTGTAATTATCACAATTAACTTCGATAGGTTCTTTTCCTTGCATGATTTAGCGAATAATTCAATCTTCGCTTTTCGATATCTTTTTAAATACGTGTACAAATTCATTTCACTTCGCGTGATCGGTGTCGTAACAGATACAATTTACAGATCGTTTTAAATGCTAATTTAAAAAAGTAATCTTCTTTAATAATAAAGTAACTTGTTTTTTATTTTATTGGCCGAGTATAAACAGTTTACGTAAAAGTGTACATGTGGTATTGGCGGTAATTAATTTATTGCTCAACGTTGAATGTATCTGTTAAAAATGTTAAATTTTTTTTTTGTTTTTTTTAAGTAACTATCGAGTCTTTATTTGATTACGTGATTTTTTACTACATTAATGGAGTTAAACGAGTTTTTTGAAATACACATTTTAAAAATGCTCGTGAAAGTCATATGTGAGCTCCATTAACATTGTACGTTGTGTGTCTTTTGTAGTGTATTTAATTTGAAATTTTTTTCTGTTAGGTATTGTATCGTCTGTATTAAACGATTATATTTTTCAACCGTGTTGTATTATCCATTTCTCTAAAATTAAGTAACTTCTACTTACAATTAAATATAATATTGTTTAATTAAGCTCAATACTGTAGTATATTATATCTAGTGTCTCTGAGTCTATCCCCTTTTCTTTCGTTTCGAAGAAATGAGGTAATAATTATATTTAGCCTTCAGTTGAAAGTATTGTAATTCAAAAATAAATGTTTTTTTTTTTTACTTATCGAAAAAATGTTTAGAAAAAGAGCGTATATGTTAATTTTGTTTGAAATGCGAAACTAGCTTATCTATAAAATAATTATAAATCCTCTAGAAGTTCATACAACGAAAAGTATGAATTACGATACTGATGGTTTATATTCTGGAAAAGTAAAAAATAAACTGTATTATCTTGAAGAAAGAAATTTCACGCGGTTCAATTAATTTATTAAATTTTCTAATTTCGCAGTAGTACGTAAGGGTACTTTATTTTATATTTAATGTCGAGAGGCAAAAGCTTTCTAAAACACCTGCAGATATATATTAGGACCATTGTCTTTTTCAGATTGCGTTCTATCATTGTTCTAGTCTGAATTGAATGATGGTGAACTTTTTATGTTTAATCTCTGTAAATTTATTTTTCTTTGATATATATATATAATATATATATATATATATATATAGTACTTACTGTTGTTTAAACAAGCGATAGGTTATGCAAGAGCCTTATACGAATAAACCTATCTCTTGCGCGTGCATTGTTATTATATATTAAAAATAAAATTACATTTGTTATTATTTATATGTTTCATCTTTGATATTTCGATGTTTCATATAATGCGCCAAAATTATCATCGACTGATTAATTTCTTTACGCGTAATTTGTTTAAATATATATACATATTAGGATGGTCCTTATTTACATAATTTTGGAATTTTTTTTTGCCCATCCCCTAAATATCTTCTAAATATATAAAAAAAAAATTCTGTAAAATCTAAGCTCTTGATTTTAATACTAACACGCTCCCCAAAGTCACCAAAGTTTTAAATAGAAAATGCGTGCAATTTTTTTCAATAACGCTTATAAAAATGATAACTATGGTAAAAATTGATGAATCAGTTTAAAATTTAGTACAGTTGTAGCTTACACTATTGGGAACAATCCTTAAAAATTTCAAATTTCTAAATTCATTACTTCCTTACATATGAAATCAATAAATATGAAAAAAAATTTCTCACTTAAAATATATTCGTAATATGAAATAATTAAATTTTTATATTAGTTCCATCAAAAAATTCTTTGCTTGAAGTAATGTTAAAAGTTTTTAATTCAAAAAATTAATCAATGAAAAAATAATTATTTATTTTTTTTAGTTATTTGTATTTATTATTTCCACTTATTTATCTTTATAATTACTATTTTCACATATCTTTAGTGGTCGAAGGAAATTTTGTTCTATGATCTTTTACAATTTGTAGAATAAATTGTTGTTGATTTTCGTCATTTGTAAATTTTCCACGAAAATCTTCCATCAGTTTCACCGCTCTTTCGGCACAGTCATTGACAACTTTTAAGTTCATGAGGACTTTTTTTATAGTTTGTTTTTTCATATTTATTGATTTGATATGTAAGGAAGTAATGAATTTAAGAATTTGAAATTTTTAAGGATTGTTCTCAATAGTATAAACTACAACTGTACTAAATTTCAAACTGATTCATCAATTTTTACTATAGTTATAATTTTTATAAGCGTTATTGAACAAAATTGAATATATTTTCCATTTAAAACTTTGGTGACTTTGGGGAGCGTGTTAATATTAAAATTAATAGCTCAGATTTTACAGGATTTTTTTTTTTTATATATTTAGAAGGTATTTAGGGGACGGGCAAAAAAGTATTCCGAAATCATGTAAATAAGGACCATCCTAATACATACACACACACACACACATATATAAATATATATACATACACGTTATTTCTTTTCCTCAGTATTTATTTTTTTTGAGCAATTTCGATAATAGCGCTGATAAAAATGTTAACAGGTTATGATTTGAAAACGAAATAACGCGTACACTTTTACTGTAGTTCTTCTGTATGTATTCTAGCGGAAAATAATAACCACAGCGCGAGAAGCAACGAAATACGTCGCGAAGAAATAATTAAAATTTAAAATTTAAATAATTCTAGTAACTTTCGTTAGAGTAACTAGAAAATGACTACGATGCTTCAATTTCAGCTGTTATACTGATACTAAGTGCTGTCACTGAGACATTTCTCTAGACTGATTATTTCTTTCACCCCTTCGTACATTTCCTTGACAGCTTCGTATTCCGTCAACCCGATTCGACGCTTATTAGATACATCTGCAATACCATCTTCAGTGCTGGAATTTTCCCCGCGAAATCCTCGTACCTACGCATTTATTAACAACACGTACGTATATTAATTAAGAGCAGTTCAAATTTCAACTGTAAAGTATTAAAATTAAAAAAACGTAAATTACAAAAATTTTTAGGACATCGTGATTTTCAAAAAGGGGCAATTTTCGAAGTGAGGCCAATTTAAATGAATATAAAGCACGGTACATGAAACTGAAAAATAACGGATTTTAAAGATTCGTTTTTTCTTTACGGAGGGATTGAAAAGCATTTTAGTTTCTACATTTATGATTCCGATTTAAGCTGACTGCAGCAATGTAGTCAGCTGGATCGCGGTGCTTCATTCAACTATCCCGCCGCTCCCTCACATTGAAGCGTACAGAAAATGATGAACTCGGGTGATTAAATTTAAAAAAGGAAAGTTCGATTTAAAATACAAAACTGGTTAATCAAATGGCTTTTCTAAATTCAGAAGACATTTGTAGTCTGATCGTAATAATGAATGTCCTATATTCTTCGAAAGAACTGAAGTTGTAAAATTAAAGTTCTAAAAAAGTACCCGTAATAGAGATGAGAAAAAGATTCTTTTATCTAAGCAGACTACTACCTGGTACCAGACTGGGTAAATTTTACAACTTAAGTATTTTAGAATCCAAGTTTTTAGTAGCCCAGCATATTAACTAATGGATAATTGCACTTACGATTTAAACAAAGAAATGAGCATGCTATTAAAATGAAATGTTGAATAATATGTAAATAAGTATTTTGAAACGCATGCACACACACGTATTTTCGCATTCTTAATTATTTTAACTCGTGAATTTTTTTAAAAAAACGATACCGCACTGCTCACACTATATTTATTTTAAAAAAATTATGCAAAATAAATAAGTTAAAAAAATAAAATTTTAATTAAAATATTTCAAATTCTGAAACTGCTAGCAATGTAATGTATGCGGGAGAAATATTCTGACATTAACTATACTTATTTCTTCAAATTTATGTTTCAATGGTAACTAACATTGATAATTTTCTTAATTCGAATTTCAGATCTGCTAACGACACGAACCTCATAGCTATAAGTGAAGAAAAATTGATAATCCTTCTGACAAGGGTGGAAAATGAGAGCAACAAATACGACTTATATTCGAAGATAAATAAGATTATGGTAATAGATAGAAATCATGATAGGCTGGTTTCGATGGTTCTCGCATTATGGGAATTAAGGGGCTGTAGTCTTTTAATTCTACTTCGAATCAGTGACCCGTAATAATAATAGATCATACGAACCGGAATACACAGAAAGACGCATTAAGCAGGGTGGCCTCAATGAGCATGAACAGAATTTGGAAGAATGTTGAGGTTATTACGAATTGAACAAAAATACGTTACTACACGCAATTGTGTTATTACAAGGTGCAGAAACATGAGCATTAAGGATGGCTGATAAAAAACGTATTAACGCACTACAGATGGGGATATAGCGCAGGATGCTTCGGATTCAATGAACGGCAAAGCGGACTAATTATCCGCTGTGTCAATCGAGATCCGATGCGGGCGAAAGACCTGCGGATAGTTGCAAAAGATAGCCGCCAGAGTTCTTTGAGGACTTGATGAAACTCAAAGGTGATAGTCCGGAAAAAAGATGGTAATTGAAAGAGTGGTTTGAAACAGAAGAGCCCGAGAAAGATATTCCAATAGATGGACTGATCAAATCTATGAAGTGTGTAAAGTAAACTCCTATTCGGTTTTACAGGAGACAATCGTAGCGGCTATAAAAAGTGTATTGCTCATGTAGCCCCGGCCTTATGGTCAACGCGCAATGATAATGAATTTGAATGAAAATTTACAATAAACCATCTTACGAATTTGTACGCTCGAATGGGCTGTAAATATCACACAGTTTATTACCTTATACACTTATCAGGGGTGGATTAAGAATTTACGGGGCCCGGCGCTAAACTTGAATGAGCCCCCCCCTCCCTTTTTCGAAGAAAAAATTCATTATCATATATGTGCAAACAAACAAGCAAAAGAAACCCTATAATAAAATTAAAGTTACGCTCTTTTTACAAAATCACCTACTCTCTTACCCTAACAAATTGAATACTGCATAAATTGAACAGTAAATAAGACATTTTATATATACATATATGTATATGTTAATATTTGAAATTTTTTATTAATAACATATTTTCTTTTTCTAAAAAAAAATATTTATACATATATGAATTAAATATTATGGGTAGCAAAAAAATAATCGTTTTTTAATAAAAATAAAAACTTTATTTATAATGCATTATCTACAGTGGGACGGTGTTGCGCGTTGCGCTGTGATGGTCGCCAAAGCGATTTTCAAACTAATTTTGATACACCCTGTGATATTATTGATCATGTTCTTTTCTTTATATAAATTAAACGTGCATGTTTAAAATTCCCTAATTGTTTATGCGATTAGAAAAAAGTGAATGAAATACAGTATGATTTATTCAATTTCTCGAAATACATACAAATAGATTTATCAAATCAGCAATCGATTAAAACTCGCTTTTATTTAAAAAAAATTTTATGCGGTTTAAAATAAAACGTATTAACTTTCAATAAAAATAATATATAAAATATTGTTAAAATTTTAATTATTGCAGATTGTAAAACGTTTTTCATAGAAAAATTTACAAGGATTGCGTGGATAACAATAGTTGAATAGCGAACTGTTATTAATCGATTTGTCGAGTGTTTTTGTTTATTATTCATTATGCACGTTAAAGAACTCATTCACTTTTTTGAACACAATAAATTAGATTTATCGTAGAAAATTTCTATAAATATTCATTTTATGTAGCGTTTAGTTGATTGAGAAAAAAAGAGAAAACTTGAATCGATCAATTAAATCAAAATTAATTTGTTTTCATTAGGCTAGAGGTCGCGCGATCTGTATCAATATATATATATATATATATATATATATTATTCCTTCAAATAAAAGTTCGTTTTATGGATTCATTACTGAAGGGGAGATTTAGAAAGATTTACCGTTAGCATATAAAAAACAATTTGCTATACAGTGCAAAAATTAGCACTTTTTCGTCTGCTATATAAACAAGAAAGACTCTATAATTTATCATACTGCGTTATTAATTCCTTTCTGTCTTTTTTCCCGTCCACTTATGTTCCCAAAATTCACTAATATAAAATTTTCGCATGGAATTAAAAAATTTCTTTTAGAAAAAAAAATTGAGAAAGTGTAAAAATGTTTTTTAACTAACATGACTTTAATAATTTTTTAACACTATATATATTTGCTTATGTTTCGAAAAGTTCCCGTTTTTCATAATCCTTGTTACGCCTTCCTTGCAGCTACAATCATCGCATAATCTGATGATGAAAAACAATGAGTAGTAGTAGTTGCGGAATTCAAATTTTGAGGAATGAGTGAAATCCAAGAGTATCTACTAATCGGAATGGTACCGAAATTTTTCTAATCATTTATAGCGTACGTTTTTTAATTTTCCAGTACTAAAATACAAAACTTTCCCAATACTGAAATATAGCCTCGGATACAGTATTTTCGTCATTGAGAGAATGATTTATTTTCTCTGGGTTCTTTTTTGTTTTTTAACGAATTTTTTCATCCACATTCGATACAAAGCCGGAATACATTCTCTTTCTTTAAGTTAACTGATATAGAAAAAAAATGGTTTAATGCTAATTTTGTAGACTTTTTATATTAATTTAGCTGTCGTTTTTAAGATTCCAGCCTGTAATGGGGAACCCAGGCTTCATTTTACACGTGGAAAAAATTAATTTTTTTTTTTAATTGAGAGATTTTACAAGTTTTGCTCTCACAACATGTGAATTTCTACGATCTCAATAATTTCACGTTACGGTTTGATGATAATTTCGTATCATCTTTTTTTTCGTAATTGGTCTAAAGGTATTTTTCGTTCGGTGTCGTTTGTACGGACAATTTTCCAGTACGCCTACCTCAAAGTAGCAGTAGTTCATCTGTTTGTTGTTGAATGTGAAAAAATTCTCGTTGCTTTTAATGACACTTTCATATGACGTTAATGTTTCAAAAGAGAGAATACACATTTCGGTGTAGATACAACTAAATATGCAAATTAAAAATATTATAAATTATAATATTTTGCTTAAATTAATTTAAAAAAACAAAAAAATACAGTTGCCTAAAATTAATGTAATACATTTTTACTTATAAGTTACTTCTAATCTTATCTTTTAGCCGAAAATTTTTTAATCACCGATCTCGTTTAAAGTACCTTTAATAATTCATTTAAGAATTTCATTTCATAATGCTTACTTATAGTGTACCTCTCTATCTACTAAACATGAAATCACATTTCACGTTTAACCAAGATCAACTAAATTTTGTTTAAAAATAAAGCTTATTTAATTTCCAAGCAGCAATCGCTGTATTAGATAACATCATTTTCATTAAACTACCTTTAGGGTATAGCCTAACAAATGATACTGAAATAAACGCTTCTTAACATAACCTGTTCTATAATTTTGAAGCGTCTCGAAATTATGATCCCGGTAATCATGGAAATTCTACGATCAAGAAGCCTTAAGCTTTGAAACGCGTCACAATTACACACACACACATACATACATACATATATATATATATATATATATATATATATATAATATTTAAATAAGTGTTTATTTCAGTATAATTAATATTGAAAGTAGTAAGTGATCTGAGGAAAATGTATTAGAAAGTTTTTGAAATAAATATAAAAGTTATCCGAAATTAAACAGCGGAATAACGATGTTGAAATTCGATAGTCCAGGAAAAATATAATGCCGTGTCACCTGCTGGTGGTGCGCTAATCACACACAGATCGCTTTTTAAAAACTAATCAGTCTGCTTTCAAAGAAACACTAATACATGCACACACCAGTCTACCTCGAACAATGTAATACCGGGTCTATAGATTACATAAATTAGGTGCGATCCATATGCGGCACACCTAGCTAAACTGGATACACGTGTTCGGCTATTATATTCTCTACACCACGAAAGGTAAATTTCAATTAGTATAAAACATCAGATCTGTTTATTGTTGGAGTCAGAATTTTGTGTTATTATGTTAAAGGCCGTTTGGATATGCACGTTTTTCAACTGACTGAGTAATATTCTATGCTGTAATTGCCGTTGTTAGTGATTAATCAGTAAATACATTCAGCGCATTAGGACAATGCACTTAGCATTTACAGAGAATGCGCCACTGGTTACAATGTTACCTAATGGCGTCGACATTTAATAACATTTATTTGAAAATTCTAACGTTTAATTGAACAACATTAATAAATGTCAGGAGGAATTTTTTGTGTTTTAATTTCCTGCCAATTGATAACTGTGAAATTTATATTTACCTGAAGTTTGTAACGATCAGTCGCCTCCTTCAGGATATCTTTATTGTTTAATAAATTTGGTATCTTTATGAGAACCGACGCTCTTAGGGTAGTGCCCAGATTTGTTGGACAGAAGGTGAGATAACCTAAACGTTCGTCATTGGAGAAGGAAATCTTTTGCTGAATGAGCTGGACGGCGTTCACCAAACGTGAATAAACCTGTAACAGTATATCGTCGTTACACAAACCGACGCAACATATTTACATAATAAAAATTTTAATTTTTCTACTGTTACAAACTATTTTTTGTTTCGATGTTGTTGTTTTTTTAAATGTATTCTACTGCAACACCCATACGCTTCAGTCAATAGTGTAATTGTTCTTGTATTGATACATTTTTACATAGAATCAACATTTTCGGATTGCTTCCGGGTAAATTAAAACAAATAGTTGTTCTGTTACTATTATTAAAAACAATTATTTACTCGATCTACTACTGTCTCGAACTTGATGGGTTTTTTTTTTGTATGCTCATTTTTAAATGATATTTATTACAAATGATAAATTCTTTCAGTTAAAAGTTGTATATCATTATGGCTTAATACAGGGCTCATGAGCTTTATTTGTTTAGTAAAATTACTTTTCGGTATACCTTTCTTTATAGAAATATTTGTAATAATTTATTATCTAGTTTTTGTATTCGTTTGAACAAAATGCTACCGGGAAACAGAATTTTCTCGGCCTGGTCTCAAATTCGAGCTGTTCGGCTGCCGCCAAGGATGTATCCAGTACAAAAGACGAATTGCGTAAATTTCAACACACAAGTAATAATCTGCGCGGGCCCCCAGCCGCAAATGCGTTTCTATACGTGTCATGTACACGTATACTTTACGAGTTAAACTGTATCGAACGGCAATGAAGATGGAATAATTGTAAACCTTTCGGTAGAAATAACACGGTATACTTTCGATTTCTTTTAGTCGTTATTTAATCTGGCTCCGTGAATATGCGGTATTCAATGACTGGTTCCACGGTTTCTGCATCACTTTAATCGTAAAGTGCCGGTTAAAATTGTTTTTCTTTTGTCGCAAAATCAGGAGGTTGCAGAAAAGTAATCATCATCACCGAGTTATTATTTTATCACATTTTCTAAATTACTTAAATTATTCACAAATGGAGTCCTTGGGATGGACATGAAATTTGGTAACTTATTTAAACGAACGGAAGTTCATTCGCCGTTGGTGTCCCCTCTTATAAATAGCATAAAAAATTGTACTGTTTTCGCAAAAGTAACTATCAGTAACACGCTCGTGACGATCTACCGCGGTCGAATTGAGAACAGCATTTAGAACGTGTAGGCAAGCATCCGGCACCTTTAAACCGGTTTTGGCTAAGGGAGTAAACCGCGATAAAAAGACGGAAGGCAACAGGAGACCATAACCGTTCTTTTGTAACCGGATGAAGCAGGATAAACATAAGGATATTTTATCATACGATCTAGTTAACGCTGAACACCATCATCAGGTTCCTAGGTTTGATAATGTAAAATACATGACTGGCCACGCGACGGTGGATCTCAGGTTAGATGTGGAAAATGGAAGACCGGACTGTAAACTATCGGTAAAAACGGAAGATAATACTAATCGGCTTTCCCTGATGAGGAAACTAAATATCGTTACTTGGAACTTGAGGGGATTAAATGTAGTCGGGAAGCTACAATTAGTAATAGAAGAGTCAAATAGTCGCAATATAAATATTTTGAACATATGCGAATCGTACTGTCAGAGTTCAGGGCATTTATACGCGAACAGCGAGTGGTTCTTTATATATTCCGGACATAAAGAGACAAGTGGGAACGGAGTGACTTTCGTAATACATTCGAAAAAAGCATGTTCCTTGGTAGGACTAATAAAGAACATTCAGGGCGTTTCAATGTAGTCGTGATATAAATCTATAGCCCTACGATAGATACAAGGAAAGAGATTACCGAAGCTTCTTACGCGGAATAGAACGATGCACTTCAGGATGATGTCTCTTCCAAGATATGGTCATGGATAACTGAGATTGTTTCGAAAGAATCTTCCATTGCGGGGCGATACACCCTAGCGGAACAAAATGAAAATGGTGGCAGTCTACTCCGGGTGTGCGCGAGAAAAAATCTTATAATAGAAAACACGTAGTTTCAGTTACCAAAAAGACGGCTGCACACATGTAAGTCACCCGGTTAAAAAACGATTGATTTTATTATTATGTAACAGAGGTGACAAAATCAAGTGCCCATGTCAACAGTGATCACATTAATAAATAGTAAATAGAAAAAAAATAATAATGCATTTTCGCAAAAGAGGCATTGAAATCACAAGCATTCGATGTCAGATCATCTCACCATTATGCCAAGAAAAGTTCATTTGGCCAATTTTGAAAGTCTGAATCGAGAAAAAATGACATACACTGAGCTCAGATTAGCGTGTAACAATTGTTGAATCGTCGTGGGCTAGCTACTACCATTTCGTGATTTTCAATCTGAAGAGATGTTGTTCTCCGACTGTACGAAAAGACGCGCTACTTTTTATTAAGATTTTTTACTTAATTTACTCTATTCTCGCGTAAAGCCTTACAATAAATCATTGATATTCTCTTTCATAACTGGGTGAATTTTATCGCGCTTTAGTAAATGAATATGAAAATATAATTATAATGAAACGATACTTATCGTAATTTGCTAATGGAATAAATGAATCTCAAATGCATACGAAATCAGTTAGAATTTGTGAATTAGCCAATTCTTCCTATATTGCACACACTTAGCAATTTTGCAAATTTTTTTTTTAACTTTCAAGTATTGGAAATATTTTAAAGATCAAATTTTATTGGAAGACTGGCTCTTTTTTTAATACTTTTTTTTTTTCACTTTTTTAGGAAGGCCAACCAAGTTTTTCATACTTCAAAATTCACAAGTTATGACCAAGTTTTAACGTTCAAAGAGCTTTTGATAAAATTAATGCAATCGGGCCTATTAATGGTCACGGAAAATTTAAAAAAAAAAACGAAATTAAATACTCTACAAGTAATTAAGAACTTTCTAGAAAATAGAAAAATGCGTTTATATAATAAAAGAAGGTATGGAAACTAAATTAATATTAGCGCCATCTATTATAATCACCGTATGTAAACTCGAACCGTCGAACCTCGTCATAGCGATACCACCTAGATCCCCAGAAACTAGTTCTAGAAGAGTATATTTCAAATGACTACGTCATTCTTAAAAGAACCAGAGATACGCCCTTCCCTCCTCCGGGCACCGCTTCATTCTACTCCTGCGTTATACATCTTCATTCTTTTTTGGACACTATCTCGCGCGCCTATGTTCCTTCTCTTGAAGAAATTAGTTCTCCCTCTTACTACTCTACCTCTGAAGACCATTTTCTTTCTCCTCTCCTTTTGGTTACAATGAGCTCCTATCCGTTCTTAACAAATCCACTAACTCCACCCCCCCGGGTTAGATGGCCTCTCTTACCTAATCCGTAAAAATCTCTCCTCTTCCTCGTCGCATTCTCTGTTAGCCATTTATAACTCCTTTCTAATCTTTGGTCGCACTCCTAAATCCTGGAATGACCTTATAATCATTCCTATTCCTAAAAGAAACCAGTTTTCTTTCCGACCTATCTCCCTCGCCTCTTGTCTTCGAAAACTTTTCGAAGGCTTGATCAACAATCGTTTAGTCTGGTGGCTGGAGCATAATAATCTCCTCCCTCTCAATATGTTTGGTTTTCGCCCGGGTCTTGGCCCAATCGACTGCATTAGCAGCTTTCTCTCGGACATCTACAAATCATTTCTAGATAGAAAGTTTACTATTGCCACTTTCGTCAACGTCGCATCTGCGTTTGGTAATGTTCATCTTCCTTCACTGGCTTCTAAGCTCCTTTCCCTCAATATTCCTCATATTCTCGTTGCCATTATTCTTAATCCGTTCCAAAATAGATCACTTTTTCTTTCTGTTCCCTCCTTTTCAACAATCAGATGTTGTTATCGCGGCCTGCCTCAGGGTTCTTCTCTTAGTCCTTCTCATTTCAATATTTATCGCCTTATGATATCCTTATCTACTCCATTTCAGACGAGCTAGCTACGGCCAACGAGGAGATAAATAACTCTCTATCAGACCGCAGTAGTTCCCTCTCCAGTATTTTTCTCTCTCTTTCTCCTTCCAAGTCTTCTTCTATTATTTTCTCCCTCCGCCCATACAATCGTGCTCTGGTAAACATTACCTCCACCAACTACCCTATTCCTGTTGTTAATTCCATATGGATGATACCTTGGTATTTTCCTAAATAGTCGACTCTCTTTCCAAGAACATATCGAGTACCTTTATATCTCTCGTCTTAAAATACCGAATCTCCTGAAAGTCTTATGTCCTCTCAAGTGGGGCGGCGATCCATATATTTTCCTAATTCTCTACAAATCCATCATTCGTTCCAAACTGGACTGCTGTTCCTTCTTATACAGCAGTGCCTCACACTCTCCCCGTCGCAAACTTGATCTAATCCAAAACTCCTGTCTTCAACTCTGCATTGGAGCCCTAAAGTCTTCTCCTATCCCTGCTATTGTGTCCGAATCGAATATTAAACCCCTGTTTATCCGCAAATCTCTACTTGGTTTCCGTTTTCCGATTAAACGCTTCCCGATCTCCTCATCTAAATTTATTTCTTCCTATCTGTATATCAATGACCACTGGCGCTTCGTTCCTCATAAAATACCGGTTCTTGCGCTCATAGCTGCTAGGGTCTCTAAGTTTTCTCCTTATGTTTTTTCCCGCAATAAGCTTCCTTATTTTTCTTTTGATTTCAATAGTATATGTTTCCCCGCCTCATTCTCCGCTCTTCCTCGTCGCGTTAACTCCACTCCCCAGAGTACAGTGTTCAGTGAATATGTCCACATCTTAAATTCTTCATTTCCCCGTCATGTAAAAATTTTCACTGATGGTTCCAAAAATGATAACGGGGCGAGCGGTCCTTTTACGGCCCCCTCGCTTAATCACTCGGAATTCTTCAAACCTCCTTCCTTTTGTTCCATTTTTTCTGCTGACGCAGTCTCCATTCTCCGTGCTGTCTCCTTTATTTCCTCCTCAAGAGGGATCTGTAAATTTCTCATTGTTACTGATTCCGAATCTGCGCTGCAAGCTATTTCTTCTCCTCCTTCCCACTCGTCTAATGATATTATTCTTTCTGTTCGTGTCTTTATTTCCAACTTGCGCTTAGCACGTTCTCTCCTTATTGACTTTTTATGGGTTCCTGGCCACTCCGGCATTGAGGGCAACGAAGCAGCTGACTTCCTAGCTCGCTCGGCGTCTCTCAATGGTCCACTCCTCCTTCATTTTTCTGCCTCAGCTTTATACTCTCTATCTCCGATCGCCTCAGAATTTGAGTAGGTCCTCTAAGCTCATGTAGTTGGGTCAGTGCTGACATCGAATCCATTTAATAATAATAATAATAATAATAAAAAAAAATATATATTTTTTCAAATGTTTTTTTTTTTTATTTTTTGCGCGTATCTGGTTGCCGAAGCATAATCACTAAATATACTTGTATTCTCATTAGAACAGGTGTAATTTATCGACTAGCGTACTCTACATTACCGACCGGAAGGCGCATTGAAAGTATATTCTGGATACGGTGCCTGCGGTTTATTTATTTACATGTATTTTTTATCAACAAGTCAGGATAGTGCGCGCTATGGAGATGAAGGCTTTTATTTTTTTAAATTAAAAGTCCAATGCTTCACGATTCACAAATCGTCTAATCGGAAGAAGAAAGAAGGAAAACCAACTTTTTAGCGGCCTCAGAATGGAGTTCGAGAGATTTCGAAACTGGCGTCGCGATAAAGACAAGATAGATTAGGAATTCAGAAATTGAGCAAGGGCGACAAAATAAAGATTTCATACTATAAAAGATGAACAGAAATGGTCGTGGCAAAAAAAAAAAAAAAATGATTTCAATTATTATATGTTTTTTTTTTGGGGAGAACGTCGACTATGAACATTATAACTCATCGTAAGTGAAATTTTTAAAAGTTACAATGTGCAACAGCGGGATATTCTGCCTAAATGAAACTTAATTAACTGATCAATTACACCACACGGTAGCTGGCTACAGTAATTAATAGGTTTTAAGTTCAACGTTGCGGGGCCTTTAAAGATTAGATTCTGTCATTACTTTTGACATCCAAGCAGATGTGCTTTAGCTAAACCGGCTGCTAATGCTAGTCTAAAAATCACCTAGTTTCTTTTACGATTGATGTTGCAAATAATCCCAGATCTGTTGCGGACTTGCAAATATTGAAATACCGCCGTTTCATATTTCCGCATATTTGGTTTATATGATAATTTGCTTTACGTCGTTACTCCATGACGCGTTATTATGCTACTTTGATAATACCAATAATAATAATAATAATACTATAATTTACCGATTTAACGTTACTTCCATTCTCCATTGAAATAATTCGTAAATGATCTTCTTCATTACACCAGACTAGAAATGTTTTCGCGTGATTGTGAAATATTCCTCTTCCGGTTGGCCAGAAACGATTAGCATTAGCTGCCTAATGGAAACGAAAAACCTCAGTACGAAATTCAAAATTTCGGTTTTTTAAATCCGATTAGTACTTGAAGCGCTTTTTATTATTTCACATTATGGTATGCGTAACGTCATCGAACATTTCTCGTGAAGCTTAGAACGGAAATTTTTTCTTTTTTTTTCAATTTTTATCGCATAATCGGTTAATAGGAAATACATTGAAACGGGATTATTTAATTTAGGTTTTGTTACGCGCACAAGGATGCCACCATGGCCTCTTACTTACCATGGACAAAAAAGGTAATTATCTTATTATTATTATTATTATTATTATTATAGGAATAATATTATTTGAATTTTTTATATAGTGTAATAATAAAATTAACCTACACCAAACTTTCGGTATCGGCTGACCGCTGGAAAATACAATATTAAATACGAATATACAAGTAAAAAAAATATATTTAAAAATAATACAAAATTGTACGTATCGCTGTTGCCGGCGGCGGTCCGCAGTCCGTTAAATTGACGCTTCAATATCTTTCGGACGGCCGAGACTGCAATCGATGGATTAGTATTCTTTATTTTTGTATCCAGATTTCACTTCTGCTGCAGTTTTGCTACGTTTGTTCACGTCAACCGAATTTGCGAACGAATCAATTGATCAGTACACGGCGACCGTAATATGACTGACTGACCTATATAGTTGTTACTGATACTTCCGTCACGGCCGGGAAAAACGAAAAAAGAAAAAATCCAGAGAAAGGTAAAACAACGACTGACCTGACCGACCGCAGTCTCGTAACCATGTCTCTTTTTCGATCATATCTTTCTTTGTTTCTCATTCACCAATCACAATCATTCTGACAATGGGGTGGGCCTTTCTCTCGACGGGACCGTGTGGTATTCATCTCCGGTTGACAACAGTATCTTACACACACTCACATTTTCGCTCTCACCCCGTTTTCCGAAATTTTATATTTTATTTTTTTTATTTTATTAATTTTGTTTATTTGCAGTCCGTAGAATGTAATGTACACACTACAACGTATAACATATTTTGTGAATCGTTGATTAAAGAAGTATCAGTGGCGATATTTCCATAGAAGTAAACGGACAATGGATCTCACAGGTAATCACTGAAATTTAATGGATCTTTATATTTAAAAAATATATATATAGATATTTAAAATATATATATAGATATATATATATATATATATATATTCATAATGAAATACCTTAATATTACTAAACTAAATCATCGAATTAAAAAATATTTAAAAGCAGAAATGCAAGGAATTCTTTATGCACATTCTCAATAGTATAATGAGTTTAAAGCGAATATGTATTGGCTAGTCAACATCCGAATTCGTCTTTAACAGCAATTTTTATAAAAACGAATGTTTAGACGAAATTTCGCAAAAACAATTTGTTTTGAGAGAGTAGACTGGTTTTGAGGTAAGTTTCCTACTATATAAAATCAGTGCGACAGCGGATGTAATGGATGCCGCTTATCTTTAAGCGTGAAATTTATTCGTTGTGATATATCCATTCATTGTGGTTACGTTTTGATGGCTTATTTTAGTTTCATTTAGACTGTGTTTGTGAGCCGATTGTTTCGTCGGATTTTTATAGTGTTCGGGTTACAATTTTTTTTATTTTTTGTCTTTGCAAAATTTACCATTATTATTTTGTTTACTTTTGTAGTAATTAAATTCAAAATTTACGTTTGACGATATAAAACCGGTTTGTGTGTGCGTTATAATTTGTATTAATTGTAAGCGGATTTAATAGGTACCGCTTGTATATCGCTGTTAGTAGTAGGGGGCATCTAAAGGAGGAAAGGAAGAATATGATTTTCATCTAATTAATGAGCTGCGAGTGCATAATGAGCAATGCCGTAAAACAAATCTTCAACAAAGTGAAAATAGGTTAAAAGCTCTCGTATGATTTAGTGCGGCGGCCTTATGTTAACTGTGCTTTGTAGTAAAATTTAATTTGCGCCCACATTCAAGGGCAAGCAAGATTGAAAAAGGTATTTTGGCCGTACAAAAACAATACGCTGCCACATTAAAACTAACAAATGGTTTTTTAATTAATTTAAGATTAAGTTAGAATTTTTAACTTAAAATTTATAATAAAAATATCAAAAAATCGCATCATACTAATTTTAATTTCGCTGAATTGACGACATTGGGTACTCTTATTTTATACAGAAATTATAAGAAAAAAAGAGTGTATCTTTTGCAAATTTATGCGCCGTGCAGATTTATTTCGTAGTTAAATGGAAGCAATTTTAATTTACCGATATTTCTTTTAAGAAATTTTAATAAGTGATGTTAGAACATCGCGATGACTAATTTTCGCGGAAAATCAAAAACGAAACTAAATCCATCTAATCAGTGGTTAGTGCATTTGCATAAGTCTAGCATTGGAAAAATTAAATAACATGAATAAAACTAGAACAATTCCCATTTTGATTTTTTTCAGCCTTTTCACTAGATGTAACTTTTACAAAAAGCCTTTGATGATTCCAATGATTATTTACCACGAATTACACGCTCGAAGTAGTTCATGTAACATGCTAAAAATTACTTCATTTTCAATTAGATACAAAGCTTATTTATTTTAAATACTCTTCTACTGAATATTGTTCAGGCTGCTTATTTCTACTTCTTCAAGCGCCACTGTATAAATTAATTCTCATTGATGTTATTTTCTTTTTCGGTTTCTTCAACAGCAGCACGCTTATTTCTTTCTACTAATCTTATTCTCTGATTTTCTTCATGATCGAATTCTTTAGAAAAAAGCAAATTTTTGTTTGTTATTGCATTACGTTAAAAGCAGTGTGTGAATTTCGAGGATTCTTTTGAAGAAGCTTATGTTTTAATGGTGTCTGAAAACAATCGTTTACAAAATGATTTGAACATACACAGGTTGAAGATATTTTGATTTTTTTTATATATATATATTAATTACAACGTAATTCTTAGGCTACCCCCCATTCGAAAAAATGTCCCAATTTTATGTAACGCTAAATGTCCCAATTTTATGAACGCTAAATGTCCCAATTTTATGTAACGCTAAATGTCCCAGAAAAATGTCCCAATTTTATGTAACGTTTGTTATATTTTGTAGGATTTTTGTTATTGTTATTTAAAAAATGTCACAATTTTATGTAATGAAATATGTAACGAAAAATGTAACGGAAAAATGTAACGGAAAAATGTAACGGAAAAATGTCTTAATTTTATATAACGGAAGTTAAATGTTAGAATAGGATTTTTGTGGTTATGTTATTTTTTGTGTGTGTTGATGCCAGTAAGAATTACGTTGTAAATTTTGATCATTTTATACAAAGTATAGAAGAGAAAGAGACAGAAATGAAAGCAAGAGGGGTCAAGGGGCACAGCCCCTTGCGAGGCCAAAATGGCCGAGTTTATATATATATATATATATATATATATACTAGTTGACCCGGCGAACTTCGTACCGTTTCAGAATTAATAAATGATGTGTTAACTTATTAGCTGAATTAAATTCAGTTTTTTTATTAAGATAGAATTATTACTCAAAATGAATCAAGTTCAATAAATGTACAAATATCAAAATGAAAAGTATTTTAATTACATTAAAATGAACGTAGTTCATGTGGCAGCAAGGCATTATTCCCCTTAATAACAAAAATCAATATAAATTTACTTTAAAAAATTAAAGTAAATTACTTCGGAAACATGTTTTTTCAGGCTATCCCAACAACACAGAGTACATACTCAATTTATATACTTTTTAATAAAGTGTGTACTCTGTGCAGTTAGCTAATGATGTGCTATATACGAAAAAACGTGTTTCTAAAGTAAATTAATTTCTTAAAGTAAATTTATACCGATTTTTACGATTTCGTACACACACAATGTACCGAATCCCAATTAGATGGTTTAGAAACGACTAAAATATTCAATTATACCACAGCTCGGAAAAAATTATAATTAAACTTCATTCTGTAACAATTTACAACTTTAAGCTGAGTGATCACCCTGGGCGGCAAGAAACAGTCTAGAATATATAGTATGGAATTTAGAACGACTTCAAAAATCACCCTTAAAAAATTCGTAACTCATCACCAGATAACCCTTTAAAAGCGAAATTCAAAATATAAAACAAAACACAGAGGCTCTTTCATAACATTTAAAAATTACGGTTAAAAAAATTACGAAAACCTCCCTTTTGGGACAAAAACAGCAAAAAAAAAGAATTTTCTTGATAAATTTTGTTTTAAATTGCGTAGTCTACTATTCGCGGTGGAGACAAATCCAACAAATTAAAGATCATGAAAATCGGTCCAGCCGTTCTTGAGTTATAAGTGGTGTAACTAACCCGACTTTCTTTTATATATATAATATCGCTTACATAATTACTTCATTCTTAAATTCTTTCAAAAGTATATTATATACATATACATAACTTTATAAGTTTATCTTATCTTCATGTTATAACGCGTTAGGCCATTATTTAGCTACATGTTCAGCTTTCTAGAAAGCTGAAATATTTTTTAATTGGTTGATTTAGTTGTGATACAGTTTTAATTATCATAACTAAATATATTTTTTAAATTTATTAATAAATAATTGGTATATGCAATTACAAAATGATTTATATGGTATTCTGTTCCATAAAGGTTTTGAATCGTATGCGTAAAACAGTACAAATTACCTGCAAATTACTTTAAAAAAAAAAAGATCCAATGCTTAATAGTTATATTTAAAAAAGTATAAAATAAATTTAATTAAAAAGTATCATCAACTGACGTTGGAAAATATATACTGTATTATTCGATTAATCGTTTACAATTCCACTCTAAACCTTGAAACTATGTCACGTTTACCGTTGTAAATTTTTAAATACTAATTTTACAACATTTTAGATAACACGATAGTACATATATACCTCCAAGAACCGATCTCCTTCTTTAAATAAGAAATGATCGTCAATTAACTGCTGTTTAACTTCCTGCGACATATTTGATAAACTATGAAAGTTGCCTTCTAATTCGCCATCCAGTTCCGATAAAATGTCTTTTACCAATTTCTCAATTTCGTGGTAATGTTGCTCGGTCATTTTTGGATTCAAAGGGAACTGATCAATCGAGCGACCGATCCTAATTCTTGTTGATATGATATATTTATCCTGTGTACATAATAATATCATGACAATTCGGATTAATATAATGTTACAAAACAGTTTTCAGTTGTTAACTTATCAAAGTTTAGTCGCTGGGTCAATGCCCCTTGCTGATGAGCCTAAAGAAAAAAAAAAGAGAGAAAAAGACTTATCAAAGTAACGCTTATTATGAAAATGTAAATGGAAAATTTTATGATATATTATCATGTTTTTAAGTACAGAGAAATAAAAAAAAAACACTTTTTAAACTGGGTGTGTATTTGCCTATATATGTTAAGACAATTCAAATGTACAATTCCACACAATACGCAATATTTAGTCCATTTTATGAATTGCAAAACATCATTGTGCACAAGGGCGTCGCCAGCCGATGAGCCAGAGGGCAGGTAAGATGATAGAAAGAGGATATGAGTTATAGGAAAAATAAAATTTATAAGTTGTAAAGTCTTAATATTTCATTAAACAAGAATAAAATCTTAATTAAAACACAATTTTTCGTGAAATTGCCCATAATTACGCTCCTATGAATGCTCATCATGGCCAGTTGATTAAAAAATTTCAAAGCTCCAAGAGGGGGGTTGCCCCCTCTGCCCCCCGATGGCGTCGCCCATGATTGCGCAGAATCACTAAATATGAATAATAAATTTTATTTCATGTATATAGTTCACATAATTAAAGATATACTACCAATGTTTAATTCAAATGACTTCATTTTTAACATTGTTCACAACACTTCACAACAAATTAGTATAGTAGATGATGATAAGAAGGATTAATAATAAGAGTAAATGGAAGAGATTAATAGCCGCGTGAGCTATCAAATATAATGAACAAAATCCATTTTGCACATTTCATGATTCCGAGAACTTATTTTTATGTTATAAAAATTTCTGAATTTAAACACTTTTTTTACACAACAAATACGAGTATAATGCTGCACAGTACATGAAACGATCTAAAACCATTTTCATGAACTGTACGACAATTATGCAATTCGTAAAATTGGACAAAAAGTTGTACGTTTCGTGGATTGTGTGATTTTTTTTTTTGCACGTATACGAGTATATATATATATATATATATATATATATACATATATAAACTAGGGGATTGGTCTCGCTTCGGACTTTAAATTGTATTATTTTGTAAATTTTCATAAAGACTGCAGCGTTCACATATACTTATTTTTTTTTTTTAAAAAAAAGAAGTACACCAATACATCAATTAAAATGTGAAATTTAGATTAAAATACCTGGAAAACTGAAACCGCTAGCAGGGTAATGTACGTGAGAGCAATATGAAGTAAGTAAAAGTAAAGTAAAGCAAGTCCCATTAGCAGGGCGTCGGGGGTTGTGATACATCTAATTATTTTTGGAGACGTTAGTATGCAAGTTAAAAAGAGAATCAATACCTTAATCCACATAGAACTGGCTGTAGAAATTTTAAAACATTTTTTGCTTAGAATTTGATTTTGAAATTTTTAAAAATTTGGGTTCTGTAACTTAAAAATTTGGAGGTCTCGTATTTTTCCTATATTGTAATGATTGACATACATCATTTTAAGAAAAGAGTGATCCTCCAGCTACCATTGAAAGGGCTGTGGACTTTTTTTTAGTTTCCAGTCTTACCGCTTTAAGCGTGTATTTTCTCAAATTTATGCATATGTGTATGCGCGCGCGCGCGTCTATAGAGGGCTAGTTGTTTCTCGCAGAGTGAGGTATTTCAGCACATAGGGATGAAAAAGACACTAGAATCATACTTTCTGTTTTACGATAAAGATTGGGACGTAGAAAAATGAATGTAATCGTTTTATTTGGGATCGAAGAAAATCTTTGTTTTGCCCTCATATTGGTATTCTAAATGCGGAAAAGAAAGTATTAAAAGATGACGATGTAAATATGTTCTAAAAAACATCGGCCAGTTTCTGAACGCCACTAGTAACGGATATTAGCAAAAAAAAAGTGAAGGAGGGACGAGAATTACCATTTAAAACTTTAATCTTTTCTACGTGCTACCATTTCCAGTATAACCTTTGAAAGTGGAAGAAAGAAACATCAATCAGCGGCACTCTGGACAATCGTAAACTTCGGTACGTACAAAAGCGTCCGACTTCACATCGCGCTGCTTCGATTCTAAGCACCATCTAGAAACTCGTCATCTCTGCTGGAGTATTTCTGGTAATGGTTACGGTGATTATGTTAATGAAAATGGTCACAGTTTTCTGGAAGGGGACTGACGTTGGTTATTGGGAATAATAGCTCTTGTATTTTGCTTTGTAGGCGTTCCAAATCTACTTTATGAAAAGCAAATTTTCTTCCTAGTGACCTATTTTAAATTCACCAACCCGTGTGTTTATCATATTCTATTAGGATTATTATTGTTTTCTGTAATTTAGAACACTTAAAACCGTATTCTAACAGATGAAATTAGTCTCAACTGATTGATTTGTTTCTCTCGTAGAATAGTGAAAAAATGTCAATTTAATTAAAAATTGATTTACGAATGAAAAATTCACAAGAACAGTTTCTAAACTCAATAATTCCTCCCCAAAAAAGGAAAAAAAGAGAAATTCTTATAATGAATTTCGAAATTTAAAAAATATCATTCGCTTTCTTTACACATAGATTCCTTGTGACTTTGATTATGTTTTATTTGAATGTTCGACTTTTTGTGCTAAACAATCGTCCTTCTACTCCTTTCTATTGAAACTCAATATCCCTACACCCCTTATCGGTGCCTCTTATATTCTCTCATTTCCTTCCGTTATTCCTGCTCATTATAGTCCTTAAACGTTTAAGAATAGAACTTTATTTCCTTCTTCTTCACATTTTGTTTTTATTTTAATTTCCGCTGATTCCGGCGTTCTTCAATTTCGTAAGCACACCATATTGCCATACGCGGTCGAAAGCTTTTTCTAGGTCAAAAAAGACCGAATATAAATATTGCTTTCTATTTTGGGCTGTAAGTATCTGCCTTTGTAGGCTCATAAAATGCATAATTGCAGATTTTGATGTACGGCCACCAGCCTGGATTGCAGATAGGATCTTCAAAGATTCTAGGATGGAATAGAGATGCCTATTCACCATTTTTTCCACAGTTTTTTAAAGGACCGATATTAAAGAAATTGGCCTGCAACTTTGAGGGAGGAAAGGATCTTTGTTTGATTTAAGAACAGGGATTATTAAAACAGTTTTCTAGGAGTTAGGGATGGATGATGAGGATCAGATTTGATTATAAATACGCAGTGGGAAACTTTTAGCGGTAGGAGAAAGATGTTTCAGTATGAGTGGGTGAATTGAATCCGCCACCGGCGCAATGTTTCTAGTCTTGTTTAGTTCAAAGTCCAATTCATCTATTGAGAATGTAAGGTTAAACGCTACATCTTTCTCGGAAAGGAAAGATATTGATCACTTTCTATTGATGTTTTTTTGTACAAGGAAATTAGCAGTGTATGAGGCAGACGAGGAAACATTTGTGAAGTGGAGCACAAAAGCAACCGCCACCTTGGATTCATCTGTCACCAGCGTCCCATTTATAAGTATGAAGAGGGTCGGAGTGGAACTGGGGTTACCGTTCATCGCCTTTATCTTTTTCCACATTATAGCACTTGGTGTGTCCTATGAGATCGAGGGAACAAAAGTTACCCAAGATTCTCGCTTTTTTATCCGTATAAGCAGGCGGGCTTTAGCTCTGTATTTTTTAAAATTCTATTAAGTCTTACTGCGACCTCGTTACCTTGAACTTTTTAAGTGCTCTTTTCCGTTAGCGTATTGCAGACTTAATTTCTGGACACCACCGTGGAACGCATCGGCGTTGGTAATTAGAAGTTGACGGAATCCGCGGGGGTGAAAATAGACAAGTTTTTATCTATACCTGGTGCAGAGCAACAGGGTATTGTAGTTTTATCTCGATAAGTCCTTCAGTCCACCTTCTGAAAAGAGAATCGTGTCTGAACATGGATAGGACTTCAAGTGGATGACAGAGTAGAGCAATGAATAAAAATGGGGTAATGATCACTGGAGCATAAATCCTGGTGCACCAAGATGTTTACGTGGGGGATCAGCACCGTTGAAGTGAAGGCAAGGTCTGTTGTTGATAACGTGTTGTGAGTTGCATTAAAATGTGTGTGGAAGGGAGGGCTCAGCAGTATTAAATCGCTACTCAGCAACGCAGTCTGAAATCACTTTTCCCCGCTCGTTGGTATAGGCGGCACATTAAAATCACCTATCCGAGCCACAGGAGTGGGTAACTGGCGAAGCAACCTCTCAATCTGAGCTTCTGAAATACGGAAATAACAGTTACATATTGTTACGAAAGGGAAAGAAAGGGATGACAGCTTTTGTTTTGTCCGTCTCAAGCATCACTAAAAAAATATAACATTGCACATCTATAACGGCCAGAAACTTCTTGAATTTCTGATTAAAACGGACCTTGTTTAGTGTACTTTTGTTACTTACGTCATTACGATATCTCGCACATCGTGATCACTGCAAAGCGTTTATTTTCTGTATTTTCATTACTGATGAAAAATTTAATTAAAAGGCTTGAAAAGGCAAAAGCACGATGAAACAGGCTCATTAAGAACTAATCTCGCGATAGTTACAATGGAATGTGATATACATGCAAGGGAAAAAATAGATGCTAGCAGAACATGGTAGTGTGCCAATCAGTGGTCGGGAAATGCAAACTTTGTTTCAGCTTGCAGTTGTATAATTTAGTCTAGCTTAGTATTAGTTTTTATACGCATTTTTAGAATAAAATCCTGATGAAACTTTAATTTTAAAAACTCGGCTTTTATGACTTTTCTTCTAAAACTAAACTTCAGTTTTGCTCCAGCGGGTAGTTTATAAATTACTTTTCAGCAACTCTTTATATAACGCTGCACTAGCTGCGTACGGGCGGCGTCGATAAAACATTTTTTTTTGTAATTCTGTTGTTTTTTTGTCGGTTTTTGCTATGAAATCTAAAATTAGGTCGAAATTAAATTCTATTTTTAAATTCAAAAGTTAAATTAAACGGCGACAATAAGCGGTTATCTGTAGCATGTGAGTGATTTGCAGTGATCGTTCAGTTAGAAGTAATTTACACATCGCTTAAATTACGTATATATTAATACGAGTCAATGAAGATTCTAATTACTTCATCGTCCAGAGTACCGAAATCTTCAGGATTACCCCAGTATGAAGCTGGATGCTTGTCTTCGCTTCTGAATCCGTGATGATAATCCTCGATAACTGGATCAAACAGTACCTCGAAGACTTTATACGCTTGCACATCTGGCGCGTAAATTCCGACATGTGAATCTAAATTTTGCACACCTTATAACAAAAATCCACGCGAATTTTTAACATCCGCATATACAATTTCAATGAAATGTTACTTACATTCGAAAATGAATATAAAACAGAAAACTATAAATCGTTTTATTCGGGGAGATATACGAACTTTAGGCGCCGGTCTAAGAAAACATACGATTAACCGTTGCTGCTACTACACTTCGCCAAAATATCTCAAAATGACAGCGGATTACCAATTAAAATTTGTTGTCATTTTGAATATTATTGATGAAGTTAACCTTTGTTACTACTTTTACTTATGTATTATATTATTAAATATAGGTAATCAACTATTTAATATACACGCATACATTTAAAAAAAAAATCTAATGAAAAGTAAATAGCAAATTCAATCGATATACTAAGGAACACACGCGAAATATACATCGTACTATGGTAATATATTACTTTACAAACGCGGTAGCCTAGAAGTTGAGATAGTTGGCTACCGAATCGAAGGTGTGATAGGGATTTTAGCGGTTGTCTCATTACCGACTCGTATGCCGAATCTGACATTGAACATCGATTACACCAGAGACACATCTGGCAAGGCGAGGGCTCATTTTAACGAGACGATTTTCTTCAGATCTCTATTTTAAGTACATCATGAAAAGAGCTTAATTCCACAATCATCAACGTCCGATCAAAGCTATGGAAATTACTTCACGAAATTAACAGTCGTACTGTTTATTTCTTAACGCGTGTTTCTTAATAATATTAAATTATTTGTTTTATTCATTTTTTTATTTTTACATTATAATAAATCATTTTCAAGTAATTATTCGACTTTTACGCATGCGTATAATATACACATTACCCTCAAATAATACGTTTGGTGTATACATACAAACATACATATGTGCACAAATCGGTTAGGATAGGCAATCATTGAAGTATCTTGTTGGCATTCGTTTCCGGTGCTGTTTGTATGCGTACTAGTGCGCTGTTTACTAATCTCACCTTCTCGTTCGGAATTTATTGACACAGTGTTAGTGATTGTGTAGCCATTGTTATCAGAGAAAACTGGGAGAATGTTTCTGCTTATTTCGTTATCTACGCATTCTTTTACGACCGATAACTTTCAGTTTCCAATTTTCGCTATTTTTCTTCAAATCATCTAACACACTCTGCTAAAATTAATTTCAATAAACGGCGCAGTACTATGACCTATCCGGTTTGCCTTTTGCGATTTCTATCGGCATTCTTCCTCATCTGATCTAAAACTAAATCTATTTTCTGCTCATCGTTCAACATCCGGATCTATACTCGCGCGTTTCAAATGTCTTGAACTTGTTACGACAACAAATGAATTGCCATCATTCTCTTTTTAGTTTTGCACATCTATTTTATTCTTAAACGCTCGTTACCGCAGCTATTTTTAAACGATTTTTAATGCATAATTTAGAAACGACACACGAACCGTAGTTTGCCTTCTAATAATGTGCCATATTAACCTTCTAATCGATTGTATACCAAAAATAAGATCGCAGCGAACTCATCGTTTAACTTATCGAAATTTCTATGGTTTGACGTAATTAAACGAAAGTTGTAAAAATCGTACTTACGTCAATTTTCCTGGCTCTGCGATTTTTAATATTTCTTCCTTTTTTTAAAAAAAATGTTTATTAATAATTCCGAAGATCAGATCAAAATTTCTACGGAATCTAAGCTCTTTTTTCCCTAACCGTTTTTCGATCTTTACTGACGGCCCAAAGGGACCTAATGGAGTTGGCGCAGCTTTTTTTTTTTTATGTTTAAATTACTTCGAGATCTTTAAACCGCTTTTCTATTGCTCAATCTTTTGCGCCGAGTGTACTGCTATTCTGCGTGCTTTTCTTTTTATCAGATCTTCACTTGTCTCTCGCAATGTTCTTATCCTATAGAATGCCCAATGCGTGCTGCAGGCTAATCTCTCTCTACCTACTCATCCGACTACGTTATCCTTCTTATTCGTTGCTTAATTCATGATCTCTTCATTTCTCGCGCAATACAAAATGATCTCTTTTCGATTCCTGGTCATGTCGAAATTGAGGGAATCCTCTTTTGATGTAAGTTTCTTCCTTCGTCCTCTAATATTACCTTTCTGTCTACAGCCGCTCATTCAAAACTTTAGGTTAACTTTTACGCCTGCTCTTTTCTTAACACGGATTTACTAATTTTTTTTGTTATTCAACCTTTCTTTCCTTACTTCCCCCGGTTTTTCGACTTCCCTTCTACATGTCATTCTAATCTCTCTGCGATTTGCCGCCTGCGTTTTGGGCACAGTTTGCTCCCTTCTTCGCTTTTCTGCTTTTCTCTTATGCCGTCTCTTTATTGTCCATTGCACTCCACTAAAATCCATTTTATTTGTAACTCCGATCATATAATGTTCGATTGTTCCTTACTTTTAACTGAACAAATTTCTTTTTATTTTTCTCTTTTATCACACGGTATTCCCAAAACCCATACAACGCTTTATTCATTCTCTCTCTTCCGCCTCCTTGTATTATCCAAGCCTTGATTCTTTTTTGTCAGCTATCTCGGATAGAGTAAAGACCTAACTCTCCTTATTTCCGTTTTCACCGTTCTTGGGTCAAAGGTCATGTTTACAAACTTGTACAAAAAAAAACAAAAACAAAAAAAAAACAAATCTATTTTAATCCCAAAATCAGGCGCAAGAGACCTCTAAAAAGAGGTTTAGAAGTAAAAGATGATGGAGAAATCAATAATTAAGTTGATTTTGAAAAAAAGAAACTATTGGAAGGTCAATTTGGAAAAGAAACTACTGGAAGGTCAATTTTTAAAAGAAACTACTATACGTGACTTACGACAGAACCATAAGGATGAAGAAGAAATGCTACAATTATTAAAAGTGTCGGTTAGTTTAATTTTATTTATTATTATTGTTTAACGCGTACCTTTTTAATCAGTAGTAGTAATACGTTTTTTTTTCCTGTATATATTTTTTGGTGATGCAAAAGAGTCAAACCGACTCTGCCGAGATTGTATATTTCATTCTAGAGATTGTTTTAAACGTAATAGACGAATACAGCTCGTTTAATCAGCACTTGCAGTTACACTACAATAGATAATCTAACGAAAACTACTTTGTTGCTATTATTACTGTTACTAAAAGTATAAACACAGTGTATACATATGTATACATATATATGTATATTTATATAATATGCATTCCGTACAGCAGTCAGCATTATAATATAGTTCACAATAGATGCAATGAAAAATTGTTTGTAATAATTAAAAGCGCTTAGAATTTCGATTAAGAAAAAATGCAGAGAAAAAAGAAAAAAATATCCATATAAACACCGTTTTTTCATTAAATATTAAAAAAATCGAAAAAAAAAAAAGAACAACGAAAAATAGTTAACTAGCGACTGAATACTTACCGAACGGAGTTATCTAAAACCATTTCACTATTTACTCATCTTCAACACTTGCGGAAAAGTAAGCCGATTAAGTTTCTTCATTTTGTAAAGGCTAATTATGTCGTTGTCTGAGGAGAAAATTTAAAATTTTTCGCAATGATAAAAAAGTTTCGGCCGCGTATTGTATTAAATGATTTACTGGCACTTCGGCGATTTAGTTTTATCGCTGACGTTGAAAAGCCGCTCTATTATTAAACACACCGATTTTCCGATTTTACATCAATTAAAATTATCCCCGGGGTGGCGCCTATTTTGTTACACAGTGATAATTTTATCGTTGTACTTATTCTTATCATTTAAAATTAATCAATTTATTTTGCATTTCAGTATTTTAAGTTACTCACAAGTATCAGGGGTAAAACTTGTTTTCCCCCCTCTTCCTTTTTTTCAAGCGATAATTTATACGTTGCACTTCCAAATATTTTCATCAGAGAACTGTGTATGTGAACTATTTTTCAAACAACTATCCTTTTAGCTTATAAAGCGGGCCACAACTAATAAACGGAATCAAATTACGCGCGAGGTTTCCGTAATAAACCTCTCTATCATCGAAGGTTAGGCCAGAACTAGTGCACCGGTATCTTTTTAATTTACACATCTGCGCGTATCCGTGAAATTATTCGATAGGCTAAGCGCCATCCAATTTTCATAATTTTTTGTATAAGTTTTGTTTAAGTTATCTTTTAGGTTTCCTTGCTGGCAATTTTAATCATCCATTTTTTGTCGTAAAATCAAAGTTTTTAAATATCACAATATTCGTTGTCTCTGATCACTGTCGTCAGCGTACGTTTTGCTGTCTTTGAATCTCATTTCAGTTTTGATTTTCGCGCTAATCATACTTCCCCATTCTGGAATAATAATAGTTTATTGCGAAAATAGAGAGCCGGAATTGTTACCGTGTATCTTTTGATTTTTAACTTAAGCTCAGTTACAAGCTACTTTCGCCATGTCAGTCTTCCAGGTGCATACCTATAAATGTGTATGGCATCTTTTTTAATTGGCACCGTCTTACATTCAATTGTTGCACTTCCGAAGGCGACCGTTAGTAATCAAACATATTCGAACTGACTTATTTCAGATTCGCTATTTTTACCTATTGTATATTGACTAGTGTAAAAATAACATTTGCGTTAATTAGCTGTTCGTACATTTGAACACCAAACTCAAAGGCGACTGTGCTCTAGTCTTTATATAGCATAATTTTTCTCCGGTCCTGTAATTCCTTTCCCTTGTTCCGGTTACTTACTAGCTTCTCTCTTCTGTTTAACATCTCAATAAGTTATTTTAATAGAAAAAAAAAAAAAAAAAAAAAAAGAAACATTTTACAGACATTTCATTATTGTCATTCCTCCAAACGCTATTATACCCCGAGTTCAATGAAAATATAATTTTAAACATCTTTTTCGAAACTCTTTTATTTTTTCAACTTGGTTATTTTTGCCTCTTCCCGGATATCTTCCCATCATCAGTGATCCACAAGTGTAGTCTCGCAATTCGTTTGTTTTAATTTTGTACAAAACCGACTGCGTTAACTTTTTATCGAATTTGATATTAATACAATTAGCAAAAAATTAAATGGCGAACGTTTTATTTATTTAAAACGTAATCGGAATGCGAGAACGGTAGATTAATTTGGCTGCATACCGAATTTCTGAATACTTCAAGCGTGTTCGTCTTACTTAAATTTCGAAATCCGTTAATTTCGCTCGATTAAGGTAGCAGGAAATTGCGTTAGGACACATGGACTATGCATCTTTTACGATATAGTCGGGGCAACTGACAGGAGATATTCCGCCGGACGCCAGTTTCACTAATTTTCTTCATTTACACCGAATTATGCTAACGAGAACACATACCTGATTGTATGACATCGTACAGGGTGGAACCGAAATCGGTAGTGCGTACTTTCAACTGATCTAAAGTGTCTCTCGTTAAATATTTTTTAAGCAAAGATTTGCACTCGGCCGTTTGCAACTTTTCAAAACCTTTTTCACATTTTTCTATTGCATCGACATCCGCAGTCGCCATATTCTTCCTGCCATTTTTAAATAAATTACCAAAATTTCAATTAATTATTTTTTTTTACATTAATAATATACGCGCAGGTCTTGCTCCGAGCGGAGATCGGCGAATTTTCATCGTCACGAGTTCCTCACGCGTCATCGTTTTAATAAACTAACGATATTTCGATTATAACCTTTTTTCATTATTAAATTTGCGATACATTTACATATTTATTACTTTTGGCCTTTTCTCGATGTGTTATTATTAAATCAGATTGGAATTAATACGTCAGAATAAACTTTTAAATAATCTATATACATATTGAAGCGGAAAAAACAATTATTTTGTAGAATTTTTACGATGCATTCTGCCCCAGGTGAATTTTATGAAAAGCGACATGAAACGGTTACGTTTTTGACGAGGTTTTTTGTTTTGATCGGGGAATCAAAAAACATCGAAAAAAAGTTGTTCCGAAATCCTCAAATTGGAAAACCGTAAATTAGATTAATTTCCAATGATATTTCCCGGTTCGGTCCAACGCGAAATATTTCTTAAAACAAAACTTCGCAAAACCCTCGATAAAGTTGTAATAATTAAATGAAAATCTGCATTGCACTAATACTGCGCAGAATAATCGAGGTAGTGGTGCCCTAATATTTTCCCAGTATAGTGTTGCAGATTTTTCTACGAGTGTGTATATTTTCAGTTAAACGCCAATAAATTATTATTTTTTTTAACCGACTTCGTCAGCAAGGACATATTAGCTTAAGAAATAGGAAATAAATTTATATTCTTATGCATTCAAGGACAGAGGATAAAAGTACTTCAAGGGCACTGGATAAAAGTACTTGAAGGGCACGGGATGAAAGTACTTGAAGGGCACGGGATGAAAGTACTTGAAGGGCACGGGATGAAAGTACTTGAAGGGCACGGGATAAAAGTGCTTCAAGGGCATGGGATAAAAGTACTTCAAGGGCACAGGAAAACCGAAACAGAAGGAAATGAGAGAATTTAAGAATCACCACGATAACCGGAGTAGCGATATTAAGTTTTAACAGCGAAGAATAGAAGGACGACTGGTCAGCAGAGAAGGCCGTACATTCAAATAAAATGTGATATCAGGGTCACAAAGAAAGTAATTAGAAGGGGGGGGGGAGAACAAAACGGAGTAGATGCAGATGAAAAACGAGAAAATGATACATGAAGGAGACTATAATTAAAAACGAAAGCGACAAACACCAATAAATTATTAATACAAAGCAGGAGTAAGAAAGGCGATTAATCTTTACGATTTTTGAAAGAAAACTTTCTGTTTTATTATTTATCTTTTTTGAAAAACGTATGCACGAAAAAACATTTAAGGAATAAACACGGAGGGTGTATGAAAATTTACAAAATTTGAAAAATTACAAAATTTGAAAAATTACAAAAAATTAAAAATTCCAATTCTAGGCAAAAGCCTTTCTCTTAGCTTTGCCCGTTCGTTGCTCTATTCCGCGAAATTCTCCCATATTGTCAATTATGTAAGAATTGTATTATTTCATCTTTTCGTACGTATTGTCTGCTCCTCTTTCTTTTTCCTATTATATACCGGGTTTTTGTTTGATATGTCCCCACCTGCTGAACAGCCGAATCACACTTTTTCCTTTTATACTCGTTAACAGAATTTATTGTAGATTTTATTTTGACACTCTAATAATAATAAATAATCGTATTTCTGATGCCTCATCTTTGAGTTCAATATTTATGATAGACCTATGCATTGTTTCTTTCGTCATTTTCTTTTTATTATTACTAATGGAAAGTGTGGCTCGGAAAAATGGATGAAACAGGATAGGAGCGAACCTATTCCCAACTGCTCGCGCTGACTTTTGCATTCAATTTCTTTGGTAAACAGTTGAGCTATTATGCTTCTCAATGTGATAATTTAATGTAAAAATCTCGAAGAAAGTTAAGATAATAGCGTTTTTCAAATATACCGGTGTATGGTTTTATAAATGAAGCGAGTCCAAATAGAAAAAGAAAAACATATACATTTTGGATATATGTACGTACCAAAAATATATATATATTTTTCAAAGTTTATTATGATTCTAAAAGTAGTAAGGATCATCAAACAAAAATTTGGTCTTTTTTGAGCATTATACATATATAGTAGAACAATAAATGTGAAATTTCTATAGTCCCTTTTTTTTTTTTTTTTTTTATTTTGGACTGCCAAACAGAATGAAAAACATAAATTTAAAAAACAGTTTTGTACTTTTTTGGCTTGTATCTGTGATTGGCTTCCTTTTCGAAGTCATCGTAAATTTATTCGATACATATATTCTAAATGTTTCCTTTGTTATACTTTCTATTTAGTTTTTCACATTATTTAGAAATTTATTTTTCCTGCTCTTTTATAATTGTCTTCCTTATTTTCCGATGAATTTCCTGATTCTGGTTTAGATAAACTTTTCTCAATTCGTCTATATCTATGATTAATTTTTCCTTCGCGAAGGTACACTAGATTATAGGTTTCCCGATGCACGGATTCCAAATATCTTATTTGTAATTTTTCTATTTGTTAAAGAAAAATACGTTTTCTTTTACTTTTCTAATAATCCACTTTATTTTCGAATAGACATAAAAATGCAGAGTTGTGAAGGTTTTATTAGTTGTCCTAAATCAGTGATGCATGCGCTGATGATATTCAACATTTTTGATTTCGTCAACAGACAAATTTGCCATTTAATAGACAACGAACTGTATTTCATCATTATTATCGCTGACGCATGTAAAAACCCGTATAAAATAGATTTACCGTTTTGGTAACTTAAATGAGGATTAGAACAGTGAGGTAGTCTAAGTTGTAATCAGATTATATTCGATACACAACTGTTCGAAAAGACCTCTGGAGAAGAAATAGTTTTCCATACGAGTGAAACAATAACCTTTTTTGATTAAAAAGAAAACAAAACTACGTTAATAAAAACAATCCCATACTTAAACTAATGCGTTTTATCTCCAGATAATAATAATAATAATAATAATAATAATAATAATAATAATAATAATAATAATAATAATAATATTAAAGGGAGATTACACCTATATATCTGCCAAATAAAATAAATTTTCAAGTAAGGAAAAATATCTCGTGTAAGAACTTACAGACATTATTGCCTTTAGTATTCAATAAGTATTGCTCGACTACGATTTACGTAATTATTAATTTTTTTTTCCATTTTCGTGTTATTTAATGCAGACAAGAGAATAGGGTTTCTTTTAAATTCTTATTTAGGTGAGAGGGTGTCAACTATGGAAGTGAAATTTTTGGAAGTAGGTCCTGCCCCAACGAAAAACCATTACCTAACCCACAATGCCACGGTTACTGGCTGAATAGAATTTCTTAAATTAATGAATTGATTTTAAAAAATAGGTTATTTTCAGTGCACATTTCTCATCTTTGTTTGACAGTAGTGGTGCATAGAAAACTGTAGTTACAACTGAGGTGTTTGTTACAATATCGGCGTCATCCTGTTTTGTATAAAATGATAAATGCGTAATTTATATGAATGTGTGTGCGTATGTGTATGCAGCAGCATACATACACCTGCACCCATACGTATATATATATATATATATATATATATATATATAAATGTGTATGTATATAATACATATTGACCTATTTTGTGAACTACAATGAATGCATTTTCGTCGGAAAGGAACAAGAACAGAAATGATTTGCTGTTTTTTTTTGTTTTTTTTTTTTAAAGAACAATGAAAAATAGGGGAAGGAGACTCAAATCTTTACTTAGTCAGAGATAGATGACAAAAAAAAATCGAAAATTTGGATAACACAAGGAGACGGAAAGGAGAGAATGAATAAAGCGTTGTATGGGGAGGGGGAAACCGCGTGATAAAAGAAGAGGAATAAAAAGAAGTTTGTTCAGCTGAAAGTGATGAACAGTCGAACATTACGTGATCAGGGTTACAAATAAAATGGATTTTAGTGGACTGCAGTGAACAATAAAGAGACGGCACAAGAGAAAAATGGAAAAGCGTAGAAGGGGGCAAACTGTGCCTAAAACGCAAGCGGAAAATCGCAGAGAGATTAGAGCGGTGGATAGAAGGAAAGTCAAGAAAGCAGGGGAAGCGAGGAAAGGAAGTTCGAATAAACAAGAAAATGATTTGTTGTCGAAATCAAAATACGAAAATGAAAAAAGATCAGAATTATTTTGTAATAAAATTAAATCAATCTAGAATATTGAAGGTTGATCAACATGTAACTCCTACGTATTTGGTGCTATCTCTTCCTACTGGAATAAACATGTATATGTGATTGACTGTGTGTGTAAATGAGGATTCTAATAGTATAGTTGCCGACTGATGTATGTATATATGATATGTTTGTGTGTGTGTGAGCGCGTAGTGTTTCAATCTGCAGCTCGTCGCCTGCTAATGTTGCTTTCAGAGTTAATTGTAATTTTTAATACGGCACGTTTGCATTAGAGCTGCAACGTTCAGTGTTTAAATATTAATATTTTAATCTATTCACACGGTAGTTCGGCGGTTTTTATATACTTGCCATCTTGTCCAGCATTTGATAAGTTATTTTTAAATCCGTACTATTGCAAGAAGAAAGGATAAACTGGGTCGATTATTTCTCATTAATGATGAAATGCACGAGCAATTTTTTGACAGTTCTTTTCACGAGGTTTTGCCGTCATAAATCAAATGCAAACCTATAACGTATTTCGCTACTACGCCGATAGCGACTGTAATAGTGTATCATGGTTGAAAATGTGTGTCATGCAAAATTTTGTTCGCATCGCCTAAATTTCGAAGTAATCACCCTCTAGATTAAATGTTCGCGTTTTACTTTTATTACAGCGATATCGTGTTGAAAAAAGCCGAAATGAATTTAACTGACAACTTGCGCATGATAACGCATTAAGCCCGAAAAAATGTACATCATATGTATCATTATTAGCAAAAATACGGAAAACATAAGAATACTCTGGAAGTGGCCTTGAAAAGCTTACAATATGAAAAAAGAGAATGAACAGAGAAGCGAAAGAAAAATTGACAGACCAATCAGGGATGGGTGGTAAAACGCTCTACAGGCCGAACTGTTAACACTCTACTGGGAAATACATCTATCGCCATACGGTATTTAGCCTTTTTTCACCGACGCGTGTGTTAGAAATAAGTTATGTCTAAATAAGTTCTCTTCATAATTACTTTTTACAAAATCGAATATTCGTATGAAAAGAAATAACTCCATTTATTTATTTTTCCACGGTGAAAAAAAAAAAAAAAAATTACTAACAATTACGGATTATTTCCAATTTTATTTATTTTGTGTATTGTTTCGTATACATGTAAAAATTTTAATACAGTAAGCAGGAGAATATCTAATTTGTATGTCACTGTATTATTAGCCGTTATCAGAAGGCGAACTTTATTGCTGCGCACATTACTGTGATTTTTCAAGTATACATTTAGAGTATTGTGTCTAAAAATGTATGTCAATAAAGTAATTGTAAACCACTGACAAATGCATAATATGAAATACATTTAAAACGCTTATTCGATCATCGTCGCTAACGTGCATATGCGAATACAAATCAGAGGCACCTAAGACAAATTGAAAAGAAATTTTTCGAAGACGCATTAAATAAGAAAGAGCGATCGATGAATAAAAATACCTCATGAGCCCCATCCCAAGAACCGAGAACAGCATAGGATGTAAAGAAAATTAAAATGAACGAAAGAGTAATTATGAATCGCCGATGCAGATTAAAAAAATAAGAAACGGATTGAAAGATGTTACGAGTTTAAAAAATGGTACTGAGACGGGTGATTTTATTTATTTTAAAATTTCATTTTTAAAACCGGGATTGTTGTTGTCGGACATCATTTTTTAGTTTGGTTTTGTAATAGTAAATTTCAGCGGGGCATCCTCAATTTTTCTCAGCGTTTTTCACGTGACACTAAAAAGTTGCGCCGGCATTTGTGATTAATTTTTGTTGGTTTTTCATATAATCTTTAATGTTTACCTATGTCTATTATGGAACTTTGTCCGATGTATATTGGCAATCTTATTTTATATACGTTCTGTGCTCTTTAAATTTCCTTTTCGGCTACGACGTCAAACTGAGACCTTTACCAGAAATGATAGATAAAACGGCCAATTAATTACATCTTAATTCGGTATCAGATACTGCTAGTACGAAAAGGAACTCTGATAGCAGTAACACTGGGAAGGAAAGGGCACGTATAAAAAGCACAGTCAGGAGGGCAGGAAGCCTTAAATAAATTTAACTAAAGAATAGAACGTTCAACAGAGAAAGAAAAGCATTTGAAGAAAGTGTAATATTAAGATTATCATTAGGATAAAGAGAACAACGACAGGGAGAATAAACACCCAGGCGAACGCCTATAGCGTGAAAAAAAAAAAGCAGTGAAGCGTGATTAAAGCGTAGGCGAATAATAAAAATAACAATGGAATGACGAAGAAAAGGAAACTCTTAAGAAGCAAGGATTAGAAGAATTAGCATTGAGAAATAGAAGGAACGAGAGTATTTGTAAAGTAAAAAGAGTAAATATTCGATACCAAAATTTAGAGTGAAATTTTTTACATAAGGGTAGGAGATTAGAACCTAGAATTTTCCTGTAATAGACGAGAGGGAATAAACAACAATCTCGATCAAAGCATTCGCCATTACCCATTGAAGGTGCTCCTTCGAACAGGAACCTACAGGAAATTGTATGTGAAGAAAGATTAAGTCGAAAGAGGGAGAAAAGGAGAGCAGACAGCTTGAAGGACACCCATGGAGTTGGAAGTCGTTAATTCATTTTTGAAAATAGAGGAGAAGGAAGGAAAAGAAAAAGATTCAACAAAGTTAGAGGAAGGCCCAATGTTAGTAAAAACGGGCACATAAAAGGGAAATAAGCGACTGATAATGCCGTAAACGTTCTAATTAATAACGCGGCCCTGGAGAGAAGAAACTTGTAAAAGTTGGAAAAAAAAATCATTACGAGCAGTGGGAAAAATCAAAATAGTTAAAGAAAAAGTAAGAAAGATTATTACAGAAAACCGTATGAAACAAAAATAATTCCAACCGCTAAGTAATAATTTTTTTGAACAAAGTTACCATAGGGCGCAAGAAGAAATTTTTCTTAGAAACAGAAATGATAAGGAGTTCCAAGAAAATCGAGTTACACCATTCGGTAGAAAAGAATTGAAGAGATCAAGGAGAGACAATGCCATAGGAGGCCCGATGTAAGACTAGAAGAATTTAGAAGGATAGATTTCAATTCGCTAATACCGAAAGCTGATGTTACAAGATGAGGGGAGAACGGTGAGTATAAGCAGAAGGAACAAAAATGGTCGTACTACTCTTCAGCGACGGAATATAGAATAAGTAAGGAAAAAGGCGAGAAGAGAAACTGATAAAAATAAAATCCGCATAGTCGGACAACTGTTCTAGATGTCCTGTGCTGTTAAATAAAGAAGACGATGGACAAGTAAAGAAAAATGACATGATTAAAAAAAAGAAGAAAAAAAAACAAAGCTTAGCCTTGAAACCTCTTTTCGTACTTTTGTTTCCGATTTTAGGAGGCGTACTATCGAAAGTAAATATTGCCAGTGAGGAAATAAGATAAAGAGCCGACACGGAAAGAGGAAGAAGCAACGTTTTCGGAAGTTAGAAATTGCACGATGACTGCAGAAATATTTTCGATTACCGGAAAGAGACTACGTAAGTGAGAGTAGTGTTAGTTAAGCAGATAGGATTAGCTTTAATTAGGAATCGAAGAAGAGTTATCATTTGTAACGGAAATGTTTGAATGAGAAACAGATTTATTTAGAGTCCGTACATTAAAACGGTGAAGAATGTAATTTGGCGGAAGGGGAGGGTACTGAGGAGAAGATTCATACTTAGGATTAGAAAGTTTGTGGAAGATTTAGGGCGAGGTGTTAAACCGCGATAGAAACGGAGTAGGTGCTTTTTTAAGGAAAAAAATTATTCGCTGAGGCACGATCGGCATAAGTAAATGGTTGTGACAAATATTGTTTTTTTTTTTTTTTTTGTATTAGAAACTTTTTGGAAGAAAATATTTTCAAAGGCCTTTTTTTTTTTTATCTAAAAGATTACTTTAATTCCTTGCAATTGTATCATTTATACACGTCATTATTATATAAACCAGTTCTGACCTATAGTAGCACAATATCAACTTAAACGAGTAAATTAATTACAAAAATCAGTTCTTACGGTGATTTTTAATTCCAAAACCGATCTATACAACACAAAACACTTTTTAATTTATCAAAACTTTACCAGACACAAATTATCTTGTACGTATTAAAAAGGAATAAGCCGAAATTTAATATCACTATTAAATAAGAAATATAACTGTGGAAGCCGTGAAAACTGAAATACCATGCTTTAACAAGTTCCATGCGAGAAGAGTGTTCTTAAACAGAAGCAAAAAGAATTATCGTTTATAACGACACAACGTTTAGCACCGAAAATTTTATACAGATGAATTTAACAAAAATCATCTTTTGATTTTTATGAAAAAAATTAAATCCTAATAAAATAAAAATTTTTCCTCGTCAACCAGTGTTACTATTTCAGAAGGGCAATAAATTTTCTGAAAAATTAGGTATGAATTTTTATTATCGTTCCATGTCACGGAGGGGTTTTGGAATCTGTATTTTTTAATTTTTATAAAGATCAGTGGAAAAACAGCTAATGTTAGAGATGACATGTTTAAAAAATTCATCGGAATGCGACCAAGTTGTGTCCTAAAATATCATCATATATCAACAATTCAAGTTCATAAAAAATTTACAGAATTTCGACTCCGCCCCTTATAACCTAACACTGCAATGAGATTCTTAGTTTAATTAGTGAAGAATTATTCCGTAATTTTTAAAATTACACATTAAAAAATGAAGTAAATACTTTCGAAATTTGAGTCATAACGATGAACCAGTTATAACAATCGCATTATTCACATTTTCTTCAATGTTGTCGTAACTGGTTTTCACTGGAAATAGCTGTACGAGGTGGTAACCTGGTAAGTTTACCTGCCGAGCCATTACTTTATTTACAACCTTTGCTCGAAAACGATTAATAATGAATTCAAAATAACATCAAACCAGACAGTAACCATCTGCGCAGTTCAATTCATATCGGCTGGATTAAAGTGTTACTTCATGTGAATGAAACTTTACGAATTTTGGACAGTTCGACTTAAGTCGTATACCTTTGACATCGCAAGATATTCGCAATGAAACAATTCAGGTACGTTAGCTGATTTCTCGATTTAGATGTTGAAAACGTCGCAAAAATAAAAGCGGTTGATATTTGAGCACCGGCTTCTTATAGCTGGAAAATTGTTCTTAGCTATGCGGCAGCGAGGCTAGCTTGCAGATGAAGCTTTGAAGCACGAGATCTGTTGCATTTTCACCATTTCTGCTCGGAAAGTACCAGACAAAACCACAGTTGAAGACAGGACTAAAGCAAGCAAAACGAATTTTCTAGGCATGCATATTCTCTTGCAATCTACAAAGCGAGCCGGTACCCCATAAAAAATTTAAACTCGTTATTAATCGCGTTTTCTATAGGACGCATTCCCTGAATTTTATTTTAACGAAACTCGGCAAAAATCACATTAACAGTGTGTCCAGTCTTTGAGAAGCATGTTGAGGAGGGCAGTGACGCAGTCGACTTTCTAGCTTGTTCAGTTGCCCTCAATGGTACCTTTCTTAGCAATTTTCCTGCCTCGGACATGTAGCTTGTTTCCTCAACCAATAATTCTAGACTTTGGTCTCCGGACACTACATCTTTATTCTCTAATTGTGCTTCTATAAATGCAACTCATATTCTCAGCCTCGGGGATTCAATTCATCTCTTCTCGTCATCCGTTTCAATTAGACCTCGATTTAACACTCTCTTCTCCACTGTTTTCGCTTTCGACTTTTTTTCTGTTTTCTTCTCCCGATCGGCCTTTCATATGCCGTTCAAATCATATTTTATTTAAATGCTTCGCTGTTTAACTCTAAAATTTTGTCTCTGGGCCTTTCCTCTACTTATATATATATATATATATATATATATATGTATAATATTCTTCCTTTAATCTTTCCTTCCCATCGGCAGCTGCATTTCATTTTCACTTCAGTCTTTTTTATTCACCATCACCAAAATTACTCCTTGCTTTATCTAATTTTTCCAGTTATTGTCCTAAAGCCGCCGGCATGTCCGCATAAAATAGTATTAAAAAAAATGCCAGCAACCGTGGCATAGTTGGTTAGGCAGTGGTGCTAATCCCGCTGTCGCGCATTGTAACGTTATAAAATTTCACTTAGGCTGGGAGTTGATTAGTCCATATAGTTGACGCGTCCAAAATAAAAAAAAAAAAAAATATATAAAAAAAGAGGAAAATATACTTTAACAAATTAACTATACCTTAAGAGTTCAATTTGGAGTAGTCGACTACCCGTGAATTTTTCAAAACTACCAAACGATTTTCCAAACCGCATTTCCGAAAAATCTTTGATAAAAATAACTCCGGAATACTAAAAGTGGAATAGAAGATAAAAATAGGGCGCCCATCGCTAAGAAGTTTATATATATTTAACATTTTCAACGTCCGAAAGTTACAAAAAAGAGTATTGAAAAAAATTTAAAAAAAAAGTTTTTTAGAGGAAATGTAAAAAAATAAAATATTCTTAGATAATTAGAAACAATAGAAAATTCGGAAAGAAAAAAAGATTGATTCCATGAAAATTTTCTATTTTTTAATTTACTGTGCACATATCTAGTGGTAAAAGATGAATACTAGTGTGTAATTTTATTTGTTTTTTTTTTTTTTTTTTTGTTTTGTTCAAGTTTGAATTCAACTACTTTGCACTAAAAATACAAAAAACTATTATTAGCTGGATTAATTACTTCTCAGTTGACAAACCCAAATAAAAAAATTACAAAAAAAAGAAAAAAAATTACATAAACCGACTAAAAATTTTTGGATTAATATTTCAAAAAAAAAAAAAAAAAAACCCATATCATACTAGAATAAAGATTTGAACACGGCTTGTATTGAAAAAATTCAAAGATGCCAAAAGTCACTAAAAAATGTTTCCTTACTATGCGTTTGTCATGAATGCGCTTATTAGTACTGAGCTTAATTTGCACACACTGTTTAGTTTATTATCATTGAAATTACTTAAGAAACAGTTTTCTGACTAAAACAGTTTCTGATAGAAACTTTTTGAAATTTTGATGTAGTCGATATAATTTGTACAGACTGATATATACCATCGCTGAAAGTTCCTAAAAGTGATCTTTAGATATCCCGATAGAAACCTTCTAAAATTACCTTAGAATAATCGTGATCCATCACTACACTAATGTTTAATTCATAACTCGCGATGTGTGGAACAATCCTTTGTTTACTATTATTATTAGTGTTTATTTTTTTGAATTTGCAACGTAATTTTTTTGATTATTAATAATGAGAACTATTTTTTTTTTTTTTTTTTTTTTTTTTTTTTTCGAGGTACGTCAGCAAAGTAAAAATTACTAAAACAATAGAAAACCATAAGGAATCCATTTTGGTTCTTAATGCACTAGTGTAATGGGAGTAGGTTGAAAACATAAAAAAAAAAAAAAAATTGCGCGAACGAAATGGGAATTCAAGTAAAACAAACGACTTTCCATACTTTTCTTAGTCTGAACATCTTTCGCAGTTCGTTTAAGCGGCAAAGATCACGGATTGTTCTTTCTACCAGTTAAGCAGTCGTGTACTATAGTTATTTTATATTTGGTAGGTATATCAAAAAGAGTAACAAATTTTAAAATTACCCACGAGAGAAATAATGTCATATATTCGAAAAAGAAACATTTGGACCGTCCAACATCACGAAATGAAAAATTAATTTTCTTTTAAATATTTTTGGCAACCGATGATACGTCATATATTATTATAACGTCGTGTTATAATTTACACATAGGTGCCAGGCAATAAATAAGAAAATCGAGTAGCTAGTAATTCTCGATTTAAATAAAAATGAACGAGAATTAATTTGAAAGAACTGACCGAAAAATGAACCCAAAAAATATTTATTCCCGTACGCGAGCAATGGGAAAATGATAGGTACGCATATATGAAAAAACAAGATGAAAGGTAGAGAGAAGAGATAATGATCTGAAACGTTAAAAAAAAAACACTGGGAAGAACCCAATTTCAAGAAAAATGTTAAAAAATTAAATTTATTCGTTTTTAAAATAACTACTACAGGATAGAGGAGGAAAACAAAAAGTGTCTATATATGTCCCTTTTACTTTTTGGTTTGGGAAAAATTTTTAGTTTATTAATTTTAAATTGCAAACTTAAAAAATACGTTAATAAATCTCGTTAATCGATAGACTCCATTCTTATTATTCATTAATTCATCGATTACAGAAAAAAAAAGAAGTACTATAGCCTTCCTGTTTTTCGAAATAAAATTTTGACGATTAAGAAGTATAAAGTTTAATTTGAATTTTACAGCGCACTTCGAAATTATATTGTAATCGTGTAAATTACGTTATTTTGCAATTCACGAATTTATTTAATTTCGTAATCACCGCACTGATTAAACGTGATGTTTAAAAATTAACGGAATTACTGCTGAGATTATATATACTTCTGTAATTCACGAGAGAAATTATCATACGAATACCCATTTTTTATTAATACATTATTGTATACATTAAAAAAAAGACAAAAAAAAACTGAAATATGGCGAGTTTTTTTTAGAATTTTTCTCGATCGTAGAGGAAATTACTGAAATAATTTTGTCCGATGACTAACCTGTTTCATGCGCCCATTGCTTATTTCAATGTATTTAGAAAGGAATTTGATTAAATAATTCTATCGTACGCTACTGAAAATTCGAACGATACGAATTTTTATGTAATAACGCGAGTGTAGTAAAACCAGACAAAAAAAAAAAAAAAAAATTCTACAAAAATAATGCGATTCAATCAGTGTAAATCGATTTCAATTAAGAAATGTTTATCTGTACACATCTAATAAATTTATATTCCACCGCGAAATTGAAAATTTTAATTTATACAAAAATAACATAACAATCTAATTTCGCTATACGTCTTTCTAAAAGCGAAAATCATCGTGCCATCTAATTAGAGAGGTATATACAATCAAACGGAAATTGGAAATAACTAAAGATAGTAATTTAAGCTACAACATCTCGTTTAAAGGACAATTTCGAAAAAAGAGACCAGCTAGTTGAAAACCAGCTAGTTGAGAACTTTTCCGAATTGTGTAGTCTCTCGTATTTTAAGGTTTTTCAAGTTAAAATCAGAAAAAGAATAAGCTGCCGATTATATTAAATAACATTAGGTATATATCGAAATAATTAATAAAACATTTTCAACGTTACCTGTAGTGAAAAAATTTATGTACTGTGAAATTTAAGGAGTGATGTTCTCTCTGTACCTGTATATGTGTAATGTAATTTTTAATGTTCTACTCTGAACGCGAGTTACCTGTAGTTCTGATTCGAATGCTGCCTTTTGCTTGGTACTCAACTCCAACTGCCCTTGTGCGTACTCCGGCCGTCTCCTTTGCATTATTCTGTGCAACTTCACAGCCCGCCGCATATTCCAAAATAGGCTTTAAACACTAGCGACTTTAAAGATTGTTCCGTAAGTATAACGAGACGGTCTCTTAATTTTCTCCACTTTTTTTTTTTTTTTCTTAAATTCCTTAACAGAAAAAAAGTTAAATTTAACGATAAGTCAATTAAAAATATACAATTTCCGACTTTTTAATAAGAAAATGAAAAATTCGATAATCTAAAACTATAGAGAGATATTCCGCTCAAATCGAATTTTTAAGCATCCGATTCATAAAATCTAATAACATACGCGATGATATTAATTATATCTACGGCATTTATAATTCTTATCTTACCTATCATACCGAGGTTTCAGATTATGTAGACACTTTCAGAATCTCAATTATTACTGAAAATCAAATAACCTGCACTCGCCGATGTAATTTTTTACCGCGTACATTTCTAAAACGTATTTACATTAATTTTTGTTAGCGCGTATTATTTGTATTTTTTAATCTTTTAAATGAAACAACTACTTTTAACGGTTACTTTTAGATATCTATATCGCGACTGAAACAAATGAAAGAACACCGGACTATTTTATCATTTGATAATAATAATAATCACGCGCAGGTATTTCCGCGTACTCCGATAATATTATTCATCAAAAATTTTCGATAATCGGTACTAAAAATAAAAATGTGAATTTTATGATTTTCAAAAAAAAATAAATTATTAGACGCTTGAAGAAACGACGCTATTCAATTCTGATCAGTATCAGTCGGTGTGTATATTGCGGTCATTCCGTTTTAAACAAATTTGCATTAATTCGAGTAATTTAAGGAAATTTGGAAAAATATAACTTAGTTATTTCGTGAATTATAATGCAAAGTTAAGTTAAGTGTGTCAATCGGCGTGCCTTGGTGCATACTGTACAAAACTGTTAAAAAATAAACTGAAATAAGCCTGTGGCATAGTTGGTTAATTAATTGTGTTTCATTCAGGTATGACATCCTGTTGCCCCTACATTGGCACTTCAAAAATTTCACTCGCGCGCTGAATTACATATTTGTCGCACCCAACAAAAAAAAAAAAAAATTGAAATAATAGTTTTCTCTCGAGTAAAAAAAAATCAATAACGCGATTCGTTGACAGAATTTTTTTCGATATATTTGTACTTAAACAAAAATGATATTTATTTTTGGCTTAGTGATTCGACGCTTTGCCGAACATCGAAACCATTAATAATAACTTACGAGAATATATCATCTTAATGTTTTTGGTAGTTCAAAAAAAAAAAAGTAAGTGGAAAAAGTAACTATAAGTTTTTTCCTTTTTTTTTTTTTTTTTATGGGCACGCCAACGAAGAGCAACAGCTCAATCAGCCAAGGAATCTAAGTAATAGCTCAAAAGGAGAATAACATATTAGATTTCAATTTGATGCGAGATTGAATGAATGAAAGAAGCTAGAATAGGAACAACTGACAAGGAAGGAAATGAGTGAACATAGAAGTCATTGTATGGAGTAGGAAGACGAAGATCCAAAAGCCGAGAATAGAAGAGAGAACGTTCTGAAGAGATTGAGGAACATTCGAAAAAGACGTGATTGATATCACACAGAAAAAACGAATCATCTGGGTAAAGAGGGCACCGCGGAGATGAGGCGAGGGAAAAATGAAAAAGTGACAAAAGGAGAAAGGTATGACCGAAACGAAAACGACATATAGCCGTGATCAGGGGACGATAAAGGGAAGGAAACATGTCGAACCATCTGGTCAACGAAGGTAAGGGCTGAACGGAAAGATAAAAGGAATTCGGATTTGAGAAAAGAGAAAAATAAATATCCTTCCACAATGTAATATGGATCTGTCTGGATATATGATTAATATTGCGAGCGGAAAATTTATGAAGAGGATGTCCGTTGGAAGCTCCTGAGCGAGCCAAGGAATCAGCCACCTCATTACCCTCAATTCCAACATGGCTAGGAATCCATAATAAATCAATTTGGATCGAATGGAACAGGAATAATTCATGAATTAGATTGCGAATAAGAAGAACCAAAAGTTGTTCAAAAGAGGGCAACGGTAAGGGAGAAGAAACCACCTGCAAGACACTTTCAGAGCCAGCTATTAAAAGAAATTTATCCGAGAGGACAGAAGAGGAAGAGATAAAAAGAATTGCATGAAGTATGGCAGCATATTCAGCAGTAAATATAGAATAGCAGGAAGGAAGTTTAAAGGATTCCGAGTAGTTGTAAGAAGGAAAAACAAAGACGGCACCAATCACATCAGTAAAAATAACGGAATGATTGGGATATAAAGATGTTAAAAAATCATGTGAAATTCAGATCTAACTATAGAATAAGGAAGGAATTTAACAAAACTTGATTCATATGAAATACGTGAGGAGGATGTAAGAGACTGCAATAATCAAGATAAAAGTACGGAGATTTATCATAGGAGAAAATATAGGGAGAAAAATTGGCAAGACGAACAGAAATGAAAGATAAAATTGGAATTCTGTTGGGAGTAAAACGCCAGTTGTGAAAAATAGAACAATAGGCAGCTATAATCCTAGAGGAAAAAGAGGGAAGGCGTTTGATTAGGAAACGATAGCCTAGATAGGATCTGCGGATGAACAAAGGGAGTGATTTTGATTCGGAAAGAATGGCAGGAATAGTAACTATAAGTGAAACACTTACCTCCGTCAGCGAAAAACTTCCTCTTACATATCTATAATCAAATATGGGGTTCTCCGGATCGATCCCTGAGCCATGGAAATTAGCAGTTGTTATTCCTATTCTGAAGCAAAATAAAGATCCTCTTTTTCCACAAAACTACAGGCCTATATCCCTCATAAGTGTCCTCGCAAAAACGCTGGAAAAAATGGTTAATCGGCGTCTCCTTTTCTTCCTTGAACAGAATAATCTCCTATCCTCGTCACAAGCCGGAGGGCGTAAGAAGCGTACTACAGTTAATCATCTGCTGAGCCTACAAAGGCAAATATTAACAGCATTTCACAGACGCCAACATGTATACTCCGTCTTTTTCGATATAGAAAAGGCGTTCGACAGAGTATGGCGATACGACCTCTTATCCAAGCTGACAACAGCTGGTATAAGTGGAAACATGGCCAAGTATCTGAACAATTTTTTAACAAACAGAACGTTCCATGTTAAGATTGGTTCGTCAACATCGAGCACCATTCAAACTGAGAATGGCTTGCCACAAGGATCTGCCCTTAGTGCAACCTTGTTTATTTTTTATATCAATGATATAAATGATTGTATTGCTCCGCCTGTAAACGCCCGGCTCTACTTTGACGACTTAAACATTTCCCTGTCTTCCAGTTTTCCAGAAAATGCTCAAAAAATCCTACAAAAAACTATTTCAAAACTACAATCCTGGTGTAACAATAATGGTCTTGTGTTTTCCCCATCTAAGTCTATCTGTGTTGATTTCTATAGGGGACGTCAAAACTCTTCCAGCATCCGCCTCAATCTAGAAAATTCCTCACTTCATTTACACCCTACTGCTACTTTCCTTGGACTACTGTTCGATCAAAAGCTAACTTGGCGATCCCACATATCCAATCTTAAAGTTAAATGTCATAAATTCCTATTTATTCTTAAATATGTATCAAACACAAAGTATAATGTACCTCCGAAAACTCTCCTCTCCATATACAAATCCTTAGTCATTTCCAGAATAAACTACGGGTCCCAGGCGTATGCGTCAGCCAGTCCCTCTTTACTTAAATCCCTTGATTCAATACACCACACGGCGCTCCGTACGATACTTGTCGCATATAGAACTTCCCCGTCTGTAAGTTTGTGTGCCTTGTTAGGCACTCCCCCACTAAAGTATTTCCGAACCTATTGTTGAGGAATTAAATACGAATTATTTAAAAATTAATAAGTTTATGTTTGAAACGTTTAATTCATAGCCCGATAGTGAACGAACATTAACGAAACGAACGAATTATTGCCACAAAGGCCAGCGACGAGCAAAGGCCGAACGACGACGACGAGCGGAGAGCGAATATAACGAAAGGCGAGAGTAGAACAATAAAAAATATGGTCGGCAAAACAGACAACACGTGTTTCCAAATATAGGCAAAGGATATCGACCTCGGCTGTCTTAGCCGATCAACGGGCGGTCACAAAAAAATGACGGTTCGAAAATCGGGCGCTACACATGCATTAAAATTATAACAAAATAAACCAAACTATTCGAAAATATCGTAACACCTATTATTACCACCGTGAGACCCTCGCTCTTTTCTCTAGTAAACGCGCCTGTCCTATTGACACAAATGACCTCCCCAACACCCCAGATTTCCCTAATGACCCTCTCCCAGAAATCCTGGCCCTCCTATCGCAGCACAACGTGAGCATAATCCCTTTCCCTAACCTAGCTCCTAACATCATGATTCCGCCGTGGGCCCCTTTAAACATTGATGTTAACTTTTCCCTGACGAAGTATAATAAACCCCTGCACCCGAATATCGTTCAGTTGACAACAGCAACAATGCAAAAAAACCCCGACCACCTCTTTTTCTACACGGATGCTGCCAAGGCTACCCCAGAGGCTACTTCTTCCCCACCGCCTGTTCCTTTGAAGTCTGCGACGTGATTCGAAGCATTCGACTGAATGACAATTGCTCGGTACTGGATGCTGAAATATACGCAGTATTTTTCTGTTTGGAATATTTTCTTTCTACAGAGCCTACATCACAGAAAGCCCTGCTGGTATCTGATTCATCCGCGGCCTTATTGACAATTTCTAATCCCCTCACCAAACATCCTGTAGCAATTCGAACCCAGCAGGTATTATACAAACTTATTAAGAGACAGTGCTCCGCTTCTCGAGGTTAATTAAACCCTCAACGGAACCATGGTGGCCAGAAAAAAGCATTTCCCGTAGAGATTTCTGTGCACTTAGCCGCTTGCGCATAGGCCATACGGCCATGTCGCATAATTTTATTTTGCAAAGAACCCCCTCTCCTATGAATTGTCCTTTCTGTGGCCAAGATGTTGCTCCCTCAACTCCTCACATACTATGCGACTGTCCAGCATTATCACCTCACCGGCCCCCTTCAATTAATAACAGAACAGTCACCAACATTCTTGAGAATTCCCCCGAGGCAATTTTATCTAGAACACAGTTTATCAGATCTAGCGGAATAAGCAGATATCTATAAAAACAAACTGCGCATCTTCGTACTGTAATAGCCACAGCAGTTAAACACGGTACAGGATGTTGCTTTCTCAAGGGAAAAAAAAAAAAAAAATTCTTATCTACATACTACGAATGAAAGTATAAAAAAGGTAGTACTTGCTGAATCGCCTACTTCTCAATTTATAATTTAGAATGACTTAGAATTTAGTGTTTTAGAGTTTATCCGAAGCTGTTTATTGTTGATCTTTTAAGACTTCATTACGGAATGCGCAATCTGAGCATTATTTATCCGCATTATGGCACGCAGTTCCAATTTTCTATACCGAAGCAAAAGTAGCGCTGCAATCTCACTACGGAGCGAAACGCCATTTTATCAAGTTTTTTCTGACTTTTTTCGACCGGTAAATCTGCAAGAGAGCTACGTGCTGAAATTTTTTGAATTTGTCGGCTATTCTCTTGGTTCACGCAGAATTTTATAACCGTATATAATAGACACGTTTATTTCTCTTTCATTTTTTTTTTTTTTTTTTTGGAAAAGGTCGTTAATATCAAGGATTTTCAACAGTAAAAAGGAAGAAAAATTTAGATTTTAATTTGATCGGTTGCAGATAGTATGAACGAACAAATAGCGGTGGTAATTATGGAGACAGACAAGGAAATTAGCGGGTAGGGACCGAGTTTTAAAAACCTAGAGTAAAGAAAAGATGCTCAACAGAAAGGGAAGAATAAGCAAAAAAGTAATTGAACAGCATCGGAAATACCATTGGAATGTAAAAATAGGAAGGAGAGCGGACAGAACAAAAAACGAAAAAATCCAGAGACGAAGGCAGCTGGCTATAATATTAGAGCACGTAAACAAATGCAGTGAGGACAATAAGGACAAAGTTAATCCGATGGAACTAATGGGTATTTTCGAAGGAAGATTGGATTGCGCAGAAAGATTTAGGGAGCGACGCTATCGGGAAAAAACGTAAACATTCCACCAAATTCGACGTGGAATTTTTTAAAAACAAGGGCAGGTTGAATGAAGGATTTTTTTTTTTCGGGAGTCAGGGGGATGAAACACGGAAGAAAGACCCGAAAAACAGATCTTTTGTGTTTTTCGATGCCTGTAAGAAACTCATGGCAAATCGATGTGAATAGAATGGGGACTCCGCAAAAATTATGAATTGAGGAGTGTATGGAACAAAGATAAAATTATACAGGTAAGAGAAGAAAATAAGGACCACAAGACATACTCGTGGAATCGGAAATCACTAAATAGTGGAAAGAAAGACGGTTAAAAGAAGTATAAATAATAGACCGTAGAAGAATGACGTTGTCTGGAGACCAATGGGAGTCGGTCCAATAATCGACAAATACTGGGCAGGCTGAGATGGTATTATGGGCACGTATAATGTGCTCAAGAAAGCAGAAGCGAATCGCTGCTGACATTGATGGAGTACAGGTCAATGGCAAGCGACCTCGGTAGATAGGCCGAAAAGAAGATGGATGGATGCCGTCGCTGCTGATGTCAGCAGAGTCGGACATCTCCAGTATTTGACCATTCGGAAGCATGCCGTAAGTCAAGCAGACCCTAGTCGAAAAATGCTAAAGAAAAAGAAGAATACAGCCGAAGCTTGATTGTAAAGTGAAATGAAGGGAAGGAAGACCATGTCTGTTCAACCGGATCTCCATTCTCGGTTCCTCAACTTTAGCCTTCTTTGCGTCATTCAACACTCTCTCCGCGATCTATCGTCTGCGTTTTCGACTCAATTTGCCTTTCCCATTGCTCTTTTCCGTTTCTTTATTCGTATCTTCTCCATTCTTTCCGCCCTTCTTTCTTTTCATTTTATTCATGACGCGCAGATCATATCTTACTTTAACGTTCCTCTATCGTTGCCGAACGTCCTCTTCTTTTAATCCCTCAGTTTTACTAATGCATCTTCCTACTCTCTACAGAGCATCTTTCATCATTTCTTTTCCCTCACCTTCTGTCATACCGGTTCTCGACAATCCTTCCATCTGCTGGCATATCACGTAAAGATATCTTATTCTATATTCCCTCCTTTTCTCAGTTCTCGGGCTAATACTATACCGTCGGTGATGAAAGGTTCTAAGATAGAATTGAAAAAAATATGAAAAAATACCGATAAAAATTTTAATAAAGACGCCCTTAAGAGTAAAAAATAATTACTGGATAAGAGATAATAATATATCTTACACGGTAAAATATACGATCACACAACATTAGTGCATAGTAGAATCGGCATTAAATTCAAACTACGACAATAATTAAAATCCGCATTTAAATATTCTGATGTTTTTAATACACTGAAAACGAGCGTGTTACTCGCCTATGCGCCATTTTCACTGTTGCAATTTGAATTTAGTGTTGACTACTGTAATAAATATTAATGTTGCCGAGGAATGATCACAACATTCCCTTAAGGTTTACTGTAAAGTATTTTCTTCTTACCTAGTAAGTAATTGTTTAGTGTATCTTTGTTAGATTTTTTACAGTAAATCTTTAAGTATCGGTATCTTTTTTTATAACTATTTTATTTCTCAACTTGTATTATTAGTGTTTTAAGTGATAATATAAAGACCAACCTAAAATTTTGTTGTTTGTACTCTATAAAGACCTGGGGATTGGTTGAAGAGTGTGTGATGTTTCAATTTCGTCAGTGACGAGTTTGTAAACCTTGTTTTTGGAGTATCAAATACACCTGTACATTATATTTATTCGAACTTACATTTCCATACACGTATGTACTAACATTAATAAAATGCTTTAATACGTTTATCGATCCTTTAATTTTAAAATTTTGGATGTTTATGTTTTTCCTATATTCTAATGAATTTTTTTGAATGGCTTTTGTTTGGCAATAGTGAGTGAAGGCTCCTTTTTACTGACTTCAAAAAAAAAAGAGGAGGTTGTATATGTTCGTCAAGTACGTTTTTATGTTTGTTTGCGTACAATCTGTGCCAATGCGGGCCGATTTTAATGATTCTTTGTTCATTCGGAAGTGTAATACTGATCAGTGGCGGTACCATATTATTATCTCTTTTTTTTCCTATCCTGGGCCTGCCAGCGGCCTTGACCCAGCAACATGAATAATTAAGAGATAGAACTAAATAACCAGGCGCTCAGAAATGGAAAAAATAAAGGACAGTAGCAACGGAATAACTGAAGGCAATGGGAAGGAAAGGATATAGGTAACGTTAAAGGGAGTAGGAAGACCCAAAGCTAAACGTTGGATGTAACGAAAGGAGCATTCGTTAGAGAGTGCAGAACATTTGAAAAGGATATGATTTGAGTTACAAATGTAAGGAGGCTCAGAAGCATGAAGAGAGCAGAAAGGAGAAGGGGACAAAGCGAATCGAAAGCGAGAAGAAGGGAGTAGAGAATGATTGATTTTGAGTCTAATTAAGGAAACAACAGAGGAACGACGACAGACAGGAATAGAATTAAACCAAGGCGGGAAACGAGCAACAACCGATTGAATAAGACTGTAGTATGAATAATGATTTGAGAATAAAGATGAATACATGTAGGGAAAGAATATCTGAAGAAGGGAAAGAGTCGAGGAAAGACCATTGCGGGCGGCTGAGCGAGGTAATCAGTCAATGACCTTTATATTAGAATGACTCGGAACCCATAGAAAGTCTATGAGAATGGAACGGGACGAGGACAAAGAGGAGACGAGAGATCGAATAGAGAGAATGATACCGTCCGAGGAATGAGAAGGAGGAGAGGAGATGGCTTGAAGAACACCTTTGGGGTTGGAAACGATCAGGAATTTGTGAACCCGACTTGTAGAGGATATGAAATAAATGGCACGAAGAATTGAGATTGATTCGACCGAGAAGATAGAGCAGAAAGAAGGAAGTCTGAAGGACTCAGAATGCAGAAACGTAGGGGACGTAAATGCACCACTCACGCCCCTATCACTCTTGGATTAAGACATGGGAAGGAAAAGAAGAGTCCGGCAGCTGAAGGAATTCGAAGTTGACTACATTGTGAGAGGAAGAATTAGCTCGGATCGGGAGGGAGGAGAAATTGATGGAGTGCCATATGCTATTAAAATCGAAAGAAAAGTAAGGAAAACTGTTATAAGAGAAAACGTAAAGAGAAAATTTTAAAATACGAGCAGTTATATGCGATAGAATCCTAATTCTATGAGGCGCAAATTTTTGACATGAAGATAGGAAGGAATAAGATTGGATGTAGGAGTAGGGAGGCATTTTATTAAAAAACGATAACCGAGGAGTGAACAACGAATGAATAGAGGTTGAGTGGCAGATTCAGATAAAATCGCATGAATAGGAGAAGATTTTAAAGCGCCAATGCATAGACGAAGGCAGGAATTTTAAATTGAATCAAGTTTCGAAAGGAGAGATTTAGGGACATTGCCATAAATGAAGTAGCAGTAGTCGAGTTTAGACTGAATAATTGATTTGTACAGAATTAAAAGAATACACCGGTCGCCACCCCATCTGAGAATAAAGATTTGAGGCGATTAAGTCTTTTTATCGAGGAATTATTGATATAATTAATATGCTTATGAAATGTAAGGCGACTGTGTAAGAAAAGACTTGGGCAACATATAGAATTAACAGTGAGAATAGGAATACCAGATACACTGATGTTTATAGTAGTACGGTTAAAGGGGTGAAGAGCGAAAATTATACAGAGGTGAAGAGAAGAAAGAGCATTGCTAAGAAGGAACAATGAATGATTTAACTCGTTGGTGGCGGAGGACAGATCATCTGAGATGGATGAAACTAAAATGTCATCAGCGTAAAGGAGAGAGAAAGAGGGAATAGGAAGAAAAGCAATATCAAAGGAGTAAATATTAAAAAGAATGGGGCTAAGGCAGGAACCTCGAGGAAGCCCACTGTAGACGCATCTGAAGGTGGAAAGAGAAGGAGAAGATAGATAAAGTGTTCTATGTTGAAAAAGGTTCAGTATAGGAGTGATAAAAATCGGAGAGAAATTAAGAAAGAGAAGTTTGGAGCCTAGAGAGGGAAGATGCACATTATCAAATGCAGAGCAGACATTGACAAAAGAAGCGACAGTAAATTTCTTCGACAGGAAAGATTTATAGATATCTGAAAGGAAATGACTGATGCAATCTACCGGGCCAAGCCCGGGGCGATAACCGAACATATTTGAAGGGATTAAATTATTATGCTCAGCCACCAAACGAGACAGACGGTTGTTTATTAAGCCTTCAAAGAGTTTGCATAGACATGAGGCTAAGGAAATAGGACGGAAAGAACACTGATTTTTTTTAGGAATTGGAATGACGATAAAGTCGTTCCAAGAAAGAGTAGAACCAGAGAGTAGGAAAGAGTTGGAAAATATTCAGAAGGGAGAGCAGCGAGGAAGTAAAGAGTTTTTTAAGAATAAGGGAAGAAAGGCCGTCCAAACCAGGAGCAAAAGGAGAGGATTTATTAAGGACGAACAAGAGTTCATCATAGCGGAAAGAAGACAGGAAATGAGGTTCTGAGCTATTCGGAAAAGAAGGAATGTTCGATTCCTCGAAAAAGGGGACATACGGAGGAGTAATGGAGTCCAAGAAAGAGTGAAGTTTAGGCAAAGGAGGATGGGAAAGGTGGGGACGTTCAAAAAGAGGAGATCTAAACGCCTTGGCCATTTTTCAGATCTGAGAGAAGGGCGTATCTCTAGAAAAAGAGGAACAAAATGATTTCCAAGAATTCCTCTTGACGGGTTTTAAGGTGTACCGAGCTTTTGCGTTGGTTTCTTTGTGAGTTAAAAAGTTGGACATGAGAAACAAGAGCGAAATGCTTTAAAGGAAGTGGTGCTTCTCCGAATAGCAATTTTACATTCTTCATTCCACCAAAGAGAGGAGGCATAAGAAGAAGAACAACTGTACGAAAAGGAAGTAGGAGGGGAGGAAGCGGAAAGAGCAGAATATAGAGATTGAGTGAAGAAATTGTACTGGGATGATGGGTTGGGGATGTCCAAAATAAGAGGGAGTGAAGAATCCACCAAAGATCGGAATTTAATCCAATCTGTTTTGGAAAGAAACCAATGGAAAGCGTGCAGGGGCCTGAATGGTTTAGAATGAAGAGCGTTGTTGAGAATTAGGAGAATGGGGACATGATCACTACCAAAAATGCCGTCGAGAGTTCTCCAGGAGCTTACAAAATCAAGATTCAGAGATGAGAACGAGAGATCGATTGCACTAGAGGAAGATGGATGTTTGAAGAAAGTAGGAGAACGATCATTGTGGAGAAAAAGATTATGATTCAGGATGAGATTTTCCAGAGTTACACCATTAGGATTGCTATTATCAGTGGGGTGTACACACTCAGTGTAGTCGTTAGATAACATGAATAAATGAAGTCACATGTTTACAGAAGTTTTTTTAATAACAAACATCAATTTACCGTGAAAATGTAAATTTGAAGGAAAATAACTAATTTTTAATGAAACAAAAATGAAAATATTATCAACGGTAATTACTGTCAAAAAGTATAAATGTAGGTAAAGAAAACGAATCTGAACCCCCATATATATCTATTTACAAGTTCACCAGTGATGGAAACATTGTCTTAACATTACTAGGAGTGTAACTTTTGACCATCTGGACCGATATTCGAATGACCTTTTTTGTTTATTAGAAATTGTACCAGTCAGTGGTGATCCTGTATGAGTATATCAATAGTAAATATGAGTAAATTCACTGAGAATTCATTAAAATAAACGTTTAAAAAAAAAGAAATGACTCCCCTTAAAAATACGAATTAATATAGCCAGACAATAATTAACCAAAAAATATTATCATTAGAATAAAGGGGATATAACTATCATCGAATTTACGCTCCATCGAGAAGACGAGAATTTGCATAAAGAGTTCGAGTTTTCCGTGCATCTTCAATACCAGCGTAATTTTTGGTGTTTTTCTTCGTTTGAATTAATTTACTTCCGCACATTTTTTTTTTTTTTTTTTTTTTTTTAATTGGGCTCGTCAACCGAGGACCTTTACCCAGAAACAATTAAGGGAAAACGAAAGTTATACAGTGAGGCGATCAGCTATCGCTAATAAGAAGGAAACAATGGAGGGGATAATAAGTGTAGAAGGAAAAGACAGGATATAACGAGCACAAAAAGGAGCAGGAAGCCCCAGCCCAAGCAAGTGGGAATATAGAGCCGAGCGCTCCACCGAAAGAGCAGAGCACTCAAAGAACACGTGATCGGTGTCACAAACAACCGCATCGTTTGAATGGAGAGGACAACATGGGGAAGAGGTCAACGAGAGACGAAAGCGTGAGGAAGGTAGCAAGGAATGGTTTAAGCGCAAACGCACAATGGAGACAACAACAGAGCGAGGAAGTGAAGGAAACAGAAGGAACCAAGGATTTGAAGGAAGATTAGGCTGAACTGACAGATAAAAGGAGCGACAATTAGAAAAGGAGGAAGGGTACATATTCGACCAAAATCTGAGATGGAAATGTTTACACAAAGGCAAGAGATTAGAGGATGAGATTTTTTTGAAGAAGAATGTAGAAGAAGAAGCAGCAACCCGAGCCAAAGAATCAGCCTTCTCATTACCTGAGATGCCAGAATGACCAGGAACCCACAGCAAGTCAACATGGATTCCATGGAGAGAAGAGAGAGTCCAAATGAGAGAACGTATGCGGAGAATAGAAAAATCACAGGAATGATTAGGAAGAGGAGAAGAGATGGCTTGAAGAGCACTCATGGAGTCGGATATGATCAGAAACTGGGAAGAAAGGCGATTGGAGGAGATAAAAATAATGGAACGTAAAATAGCCATTAGCTCGGCTGTAAATATGGAACAGAAAGAAAGGATTCAGAGAAGTTATAGTCTGGAAGAATAAAAGAAGCACCAACCCCATCAGGCCCCTTAGAACCATCAGTGAAAATGGTAACATGAGAAGGGAAGAGAGAATTGACAATACTGTGGAATTCCTGTTTAATTACAGCTGGAGGGAGAGATTTTGCAAGTGTAGGCGAAATAAATACTCTCGGAGGATGGCAGAGATCGCTGAAGTTAAAGGAAAAATAAGGCAGACTATTAAAGGAAATTGTATACGGCCAAAATGAACTAAGACGGAGAGAAATAAGGGACAGGATAGGAATTTTCCTAGGCACAAAGCGCCAATTCCGAGAAATTGAAAGGTAGGAAAAAATGAGAGAAGAAGATGAGAGAGAAAGACGTTTAGCAAGGAAGCGATAGCCCAAATAAGATCTGCGAATAGACAGGGGAGGAACATTCGATTCAGCAAGCAATGCTGGAATAGGAGAGGATTTAAGAGCACCGAGACAGAGTCTAAGACAAGAATTTTGGATCACATCAAGTTTAGAGAGACGGGATTTGGAAACGCAGGCATAAATGAACGAACAGTAATCAAGCTTGGAGCGGACGATGGATTTATATAGAAGAATAAGAATGAAAGGGTCACCACCCCATTTAGTCGGAGACAGGGCCTTCAGCAGGTTCAACCGTTTAGTAGAGGAGGAGGAAAGATATTTAATATGTTCGGAAAAAGTCAAACGACTATCGAGAAAGATACCGAGATAACGAAAGCAATTAACACGAGCAATAGCTGTGCTATTTAAGGATAAATTAACAGAAGCAGGGTTATAAGGGCGAAGGGTAAATACAACGCAGGAGGACTTAGAAGGAGAAATCGAAAGGTTAATTGAGGCAAGAGCACTTTCAAGGAAATTGAGGGACGATTTGAGAGCATCATTAGCTGCGTCAATATCGTGGGAAGAGGAAAAAAGCAAAATATCATCGGCAAAGAATAAAGAGTGGGAATTTAAAGGAAGGGAAGCGATACTAGCAGTATAAATGTTAAAAAGAGTAGGACTGAGGGAGGAACCTTGAGGAAGACCGCAGAAAACCTTTCTAGAAGTGTCAAATAATGGAGGAGAGAGGTGGATAGAACGATTGGACATGAGCTTAATAACAAGGGAAGTGAAATTCACTGGAATGGTAATTGCTGTCATTTTATCTCTTAAAGTTGGGAGATGAACATTGTCGAAAGCACATGAAACATCTATGAAGGAAGCCAGAGTATAATGTTTTTGGATAAAGGACTTATATAAATGAGACACAAAAAGACTGATACAATCAGGAGGGCCGATACCAGGCCGAAAGCCGAACATATTGTTAGGAAGCACATTATGGTGTTCCAACCACCAGACAAGACGCTTGTTTAGCATACCCTCAAACAATTTTCTGATGCAGGATGCCAAGGAGATGCAAACGATCGAATTTTTTTATTCGAGACATCTGATCACAACGTAATTTTCCAAATTAACGACCTATGCCAGTTGGGAACAATATCCCTTCGGGTCTTTTTCACCGCTAAAGTAAAATAAAGTAAGTCGTACAGCCTAACAAGGCGTCAGGAATTGTGAAGTTAAGGTTCACAGTGTACTAAACTCAACAGCACTAATGAGAGGAGTGAGGCCAGTTTCTTTTTCTCGGCCATATTTACTTTCCCAGATTGGTCTGGTACACTCAATTTTATTTAATCACCGATAATAATTATTAATATACACTTAAATTCAAATTCAATCGTGAAACCGCAAATGTAGCATATGGTGTTTTTCTATCTTATGCACTTCCTGTAAATAGTCAAAAAGCATTAAATCATTGCACATAATATTTTTAAATTACTTTAAGTTGTACTTAGAAAAAAACACATCTATAAACACACACGCTTGGTGAGGAGAGGAACTATGTTTTGCATCGTTTTACCACCTAAGTTTAAGTACATTTTGCAGGAACATATCACATCCACGGTTCTATGTTTATTACTAATATGTTCCCAGCGAACCATCCAAATCTTTATCTGAAAACATAAGCTCCTTTATCGACGCTATCACTAATGCTGCTTTAGCATCCATATATAGATCCCCGTCCCAGCATTAAAACCTCGATGGATCCCCCATGGTGGTGTCCTGAATTAGGAACAGCCATACGCCAACGCAATTCTATCCATCCTTTTACGTTAAAATACTTACCTCCTTCAGCGATCGTGGGTCCCTTTGAATATTGATATTGATTTTTCCGCAATGAAGTATAATAAACCCTTGCATCCGAATATTGTTCAGTTGACAGCAGCGACAATTCAAAAATACCCCGACCATCTCATTTTCTTCACGGATGCTGCCAAGGTCACCCCAGAAGCTACTTCATCCCCAACCGCCTGCTCCTTTGAAGCCTGCGATGTGATCCGAAGCATTCGACTGAATGACAATTGTTCGGTACTGGATGCTGAAATATATGAAGTATTTTTCTCTTTGGAATATTTTCTTTCTGCAAAGCCTACATCACTGAATGCCCAGTTGGTATCCGATTCATCCGCGGCGCTATGGACAATCTCTAATCCTCTCACCAAACATCCTTTAGCAATTCGAACCCAGCAGGTATTATATGGAATGATTAGGAGAGAGTGCATCATTTCCATTTTGTGGGCGCCCAGTCATGCTGAAATTTCTGCAAATAAGCGCCTCAATACGTCCGCCCGAGCAGCATTATACTGCCCCTTGCCTAATAACAGCCCTCCTCCATCTTATCTAGCAAACATAATTTTTAATAACATCACGTCCTTGTGGAAAGCCCATTGGACCTCATGTCAGACTTTCTTAAGGCTGATCAAACTCTCAATTGAACCATGGTGACCAGAAAAAAGCATTTCTCGCAGAGATTTCTGTGCCCTTAGCCACTTACGCACAGACCACACAGCCTTGTTGCATAACTTTATTTTGCAAAGAACCCCACCTCCTATGAATTGTCCTTTCTGTTGCCAAGTTGTTTCTTCCTTAACTCACCACATACTGTGTGACTGTCCAGCACTCTCACCGCATCGGCCTCCTTTTATGAATAATAAAACAGTCACTAACATACTTGAGAATTCCTCCAATGCAATTTCATCTGTGACACAGGTTACATTAGTAGAATAAGCAGTTGTCTATAAGAACAAATCGCGCATCCTCGCACTGTAATTGCTACAGAAGTTAAACACAGTACAGGGTATTGCGTCCACAAAAAAAAACAAAACATTATTCCAGCTAAACACGCATATGTACTCACTCCTAATTTGAACGCATAGTTCTCTGCACCTTAATACACATTCAAAAAAAAAAAGAAGAAAAAAATAATGAAATTATTAATTGTGTACACCTCAAAGGCTCACGTAACTCTCTTCTATGACGATATTTCATAAACAGTTACCGATATCAACTAAACTATACGGATTACAGAAAACAATACTATATGGAAATATAGATTCGAATTGATTTGGGCCCATTTCCTTTCTTAACAAAAATTGCATCCTCGTAATTTTGATCTGCCGTATAAAGAATTTCATCTCAGATTTTAGTGTCGGATATTTTCGCTTTCTCTTTTTCTAACAATTATTAATTTTTTATCTGTTCATCCTAGTCGTCAACTATAATCCACGTTTCCTCCTAATTTCCCTAACTTCGCTGTTCTGTTGTTATCGCCATTACTATTCGCCTTCCATATTCTTAAGACTCTACTGCCTTTTTTCTGTTTTCGTTTTCCAACCGTTTTTTTCTCACATTATCCTCTCCAGTCTGATAATTCATTTGTTGCAACGCTAGTCATGTGTTTATTACGTGTTCATTTTTTTTTTTTTTTTTTTTTTTTTTTGTCGGGTACCATGTACTGCTGCTATGGCCAGAAGCACCCGAAAGTAGTTATTGGATGTTATATGGAGTTGATCATATTTATATTTCGGAGAAAATGAAGGACTGCTTCTAGTGCAATTGGATCATCAGATAAAACTTGTTTCAATGAATTACAACTAAATTTTTGAGGTCTATATATGGAGTATTGTAGGCATTCAAAGAATAGGTGTCGGAGTGTTAAGGGTGTCTGGACGCAGCGAGAACACAATGGTGGATCTGTTTTATTTATAATATAACTATGAGACAGTGCAGTATGACTAATACGGAGACGAGACAGAACTACCTGTACTTTTCTACTGTGCGTAAAAGATCTCCAAGGAATGGGATAAGAGCGGATAGCTCTAAGGTGATTAGTGGTGGGGATTGCATTCCACAGGTCGCAAAAGGATTCATTTGTTCTGTATTTGATGAAAGTGATTGCATCGGATTCAGATATAGGGATCAAAGGATAGGGTTGGATAATGGCTGCCTCTTTAGCTGTTTTGTCTGCCAGTTAATTTGATGAAAAACCTGTGTGACTTGGAATCCATAATATAATTATATTAAGAATGGGGTTATGGTATAAGAGATTTAAGATTTCTATAACAATAGGATGTAATTTGATAGAGTTACGGTTGAAGCACATAATGGAAGAGAGAGAATCGGAACATATTAGTAGATCTTTGTAGTTTTCAGTGATAGCAGCGGATATAGCGAGGTATGTTGTGTACAGTTCATCAGAAAATACCGAATATTGTGGTGGTAAGCTGTGTAACTCAGGAGATTACCCTCTGAAACTACAGCACAACCACAAAATTTGTTAAATTTGGATGCGTCGGTGTAGATTTTTTTACATTCTCTATATTTGCTTATAGTTTGTTCGATGCGGTTATTTATTTGATTTGTAGCGATTGGATGGGTTGTGGAAGGTGTTAAGGATATGTCGAGTTGGATCGGGAAGAAGTGCCAGGGAGGATACTGCGCATAATTTTTATAAATTAAATAGAAAATTTCTATTCCAGAAATTTTCTATTTAATTTATAAAAATTATGCGCAGTATCCTCCCTGGCACTTCTTCCCGATCTTCTATTCTTTCTCCACACATTATTCCCTTCTTTCTATTAACAATATCGGATCGTATTGAGATAACTATTTTTGCAAAAAGTTTCCTGACGGGCCCCAAAAAAAATAAAATAAAATAGATTCAAATACTGATAATAAATCTGAAACATTTCCAAGAAATTCAATTTACAAACCTATCACTGGCGGAATTTCATCACTATACTCTTTATACTGCACAAATAGCAGTATTTTAGGTTGGTCTATACATTACTATATCATTTAAAAATATTTACACTAATAATAAAAGTTGAAAAATAAAATTTATTTTTAAATAAGCTGTGGATCTTACGGGGCAAATATACCCGTTGTGTGAGTACCCAACACTTTTATCAACGTTTATTAAAAAAAATACAAAGTACAAAAATTATAACTATCTTAACTTATTCCATAAATAACAATAATAATATGACTACATAACATGACGCGTAATAAGCATTTATACACCGGTACATGCAGACAGCTTAATATTTTAAGATCGAAAAATATGATCTGTGAGAACTTAAAATCCAGGAAGGGCACAATAAAGTCAAAACCAAAAACCGTCGTAAATAATGAAGCATTAAAGAGTAGCGAGATAGAGGACGTAACTTGATCTTCAATCTTTGTACCATTCCTTCAGCCATTTTTGCTCCTTCTTTTTTCACACACCATACCCCCCTCCCCCTCTAGTATATGATTAGGGATTGTACTTATTAATTTGATTAGCACTGAGTCATCAGTGTTATCAATTCGTATATTTACACTGCGGGGATAAATGTAATATGTATTACTTTGGTTTCTTGTAACCCGAATTTTTTCTCTGGATGGCAATTTTATATTTTTAACATTAAATTCTAGTAATCTATAATAGTACATCTTGGGGGACATTTCATCGCTTTCCTTCCATCATGTTGATCCAGGGACGTTTTGCTTCCAATGAGGGAGTATGAGTTTCAAGCACCTCTTCTGTATTTTACTTATTTTGTTTATTTCTGTTTTCTTAGCCTCACATAATATATTTGAATTCCATATAAAGTTCTAGACATTATTATTGAATTATAGCATATACGTGTAGCGTTCGATGTGCTAATACCTTCCTTATTTTATATAAAGCTGGAATTGTCTGTCTTATTTTCGAGTTTAAACTTTGGATGTGTTTTTTCCAGTTCAAGGATTTATCAATATGTATACTTAGATATTTAAAGTCATTTACATTCTTTAACGGTGGACAGAAACATAGATGAATATAATTATTTACATGAAACGCATGAAGGAAATCGTTATTATGAAGGATGATTATCGTGTATCTTATGTTTAGAATTGTTCCGAATGTGTAATACTTTTGATTTGTATTTACCTATAAATGTAAGAAAAATGTTCTAAAAAATAAAAAATAATTACTGCATACACAACGTAATAATTATATCTATACCGTAAAATATATCTTAAAAGAATTGCGATTATTCGTAAACATTAATATTTCTTACAGTCAGCGCCAAATTCAATTTGCACCAATTAAACACCGATAATCACCCGTTTTCTATACCAAGTAGTGGAAACATCAGGAATCTTAAATGCGGCATTTTAATTGTTGCGTTTTAAATTTGGTGTTGACTCTGTAATAAATATTAATGTTGCTTAAGAATAATCGTAATATTAGTTGCACGAATTAAATGAATTTCACCGGTTAAAGTGACATCGGTAGTAACATCTCCATTTAGAGAACTACACGTTCTTTCTTTGCGTGCTTCGCATTTTACGATATTGTCACGAATGATCGTGAAATTACAAAACCAGCATTACCAATAACTTCTGTGAGCAACGAAATCGGAAGATTTATAAGTAACTAGTGACCATGCTTTGCTCTGATTTATTTCGTACTTGCATAAAGTAAAGTAAAGTAAGTCCTATACACTTGATATGGTATCATGGATTGTGAAGTTAAGCTTTCCATAATGATACTAAGCCTAATGGATCTAAAGAGAATACTGAAGCCAGTGTGTTCCTTTCTACTTCGAATCCGCCTTTACTTTCCCAGATTTCTCTGGTACCCAATTCAATTTCAGATTAGGTATAAACCTGGGAGTGATTTGGATCCGGAAAGAGACAATTCTCGAACCCGTGATTTAATAGCCAAGCACCTTAACTACCAGGCTACAGCGATTGATTGAAGCTTATTCATGAGTTTCACAAACATTTAGAAATACAATAATAATACGCGCCTGTTCTTCAATTTTGTAAGTGTTAGTTTGCGTGATATTTAAAATCGTTACATAAACATCGTAAACAAATTTATTTCATCGTAAAATTTCCATTTAACATGGCGAATAATCAAATTTTTAAATTTTACTTTCACCTCAATCCCTAAAAGTCCCCAAGTCGAGATTTCATCGAAACTGTTAAAACTGTTATCGAGGACCAAATTACATATATACACATAAATACAATTTTTGATCGAATTATCAAAATTCAGTTAAAAATTATGCGGATTTTTGTTAAAATCTGTATGGTTTCAGTTACAAAGAAAGTTTTGAAAGTTTTTTTATTTTTTTTATTTTTAAAATAAGTTGGGGGTTCCGCAGGACAAATATGCCCGTTGCGTGAGTGCCCGACACTCTTATTATCGTTTATTCAAATCAATAAAATTACAATTCATTCTTGATTATTATATAAATCATAATAAATTAACATCTGTCTAAATGTATATGTACATGCGCATATACTTACACGTAATATAAATACGTATCTATGCACCAAAACATGTAGTTAGCTTAATATATTTAAAGTCGAATACATGTGATCTTCTTTGAGAGGTAAAGGAAAGTAACGAAAAAAGTAAAAAAATAAACAAATGCATAAATGAACAATATAAAATAGAAGGAAGATTCGGAACGTAGCTTGGATTTTACTCTTTGTACCATTCTTTAAGCCATTTCCCTACTTCCTTTTTCCACGCACCAATTCTTTTTTCACTTAATATGTGATTGGGTATAGTACTTATTAATTTAATTAAAACTGAATCATCTGTGCTATCAATTCGTAGATAGATTGCTGCCCCTCGAAGTTTTGCCCGGATGATAATTTTACATTATTGATATTAAATTCTAGTAATCTATAATAGTAATAGAACATCTTGGGAGACATTTCATCGTTTTCTTTCCACCAAGTTGATCTAGAATTGTTTTGCTTCCAATGGAGTGTTACAAGTTTCAAACACTTTTTCTGTATTTCGCCTATTTTACTGATTTCTGTTTTCTTAGCCTTTCCCCATATTTGAATTCCATATAAAATTCTAGACATTATTGTGTTGCATTTTAGTATATATACGTAGTGTTCCATATGGTAGCACTTGTTTTATTTTATCTGAAGCTGGAATTGTCTGTTTTATTTTCGAATTTAAAAATTTAATGTGTTTTCTACAGTTCAAGGATTTATCAATATATATATATATATATATATATATATATATATATATATATATATATATATATATATGCAATGTACCCGTATTGTCTGTCAGTTAGTCACTAAACATTTTTAATGAAAAATAAAAATTACACAAACAACTAAAACATAATTTTTCTAACTTTTTTGTCAGCAAAATCTTCGATAAGGCTGGCAAAACCTAGGTTTTCTGAAACTTTATTTTCAATAAACTGGTTAATCTTGTTTGAGACATTGTAGACCGCAAGTACATTTTTATCAATGTTAGTTTGGAAGCCGCTTGCAACGGTCATTAGTATTGTTAACAAAATACGCAACGTTATCCAGGTGTTGGGATATAACTCTTGAAGGTTGTGCTTTTTAAATTTAAACGAAGCGGATGATGATAGTGAGGAGAAAAACCAAAGAATATTGCTTACCAGAAACTGATTCAGCAATGAACGTAAAATAACCAGCGAAGCACTACACTCAGCGGACACCAATTCTCGCAAAAATAAAAATAATTTTCTAGCTTATGAATTTTCTTTGCTGTTTTTTTTTTTTGTTTTTTTTTAACCCCCCTTTTGGGCACGCCAGCTAGGGAACTACACCCAGAAATAGCAAGAAGGAAAAGAGCTGTCAGTTAAATTACGATTCGGTCAGATAACTAATGAATGAAATAATGGATGGCGAGGGGAAGGACGAAATATAAGATGCACAATAAGGAATAGAGAGCTTGAGTTTCAGCAGACAAGAATATAGAATACAACGTTCGACAGAAAGGAATGGACATTCAAAAAAGATGTGATTGTCCATCGCAAACCACCGCTTGATCGAGGTGGAGAGGACAATTTGGAGAGGAGACAAGGGAATAGCGAGAACGAGAGGAAGGGAGAGCAGAATGGCCAAAACGTAAGCGAATCATAGAAATAACAACAGAACGGGGAAGCGAAGGAAACTCAAAGAACCAGGGATGAGAAGGAAGCTTAGGTTGTATAGACAGATAAAAGGATTGGTCGTCACGAAAGAAGGAGGGGTAAATATATGATTTGTTAGTTGAAAAATACTTTAGGTAAATTCCACAACGCTTTCTGATCTACTCCAAGACAATGAACAAACGCTGAGGAGGCATCTAATCCTATTCCTCAATAAGGGTAACTTCCACAAAACCATTTAACCTCCCGTCCATCCGCGCCTCCGGCCAGTGTTGCAGTACACGCGTACGTTAACAGATAAAAGTAAGCAACTGCTGAATTACAAAAATAGCACTGAAGTTACGGAAAAAAGTACCGATAATTAATGATATTTTTAATATAAGATATAAGAGCTGAGTGCAGCCGGCAAAAAATTGAACTAATTCATTTTTTCCTTTGAACTATTTTATAAACTGAATCTAATAAATTCCTAAAAAAATCGTCGATGTAATGAAATCTAAATTTTTCCATACTTATATCTGTCTATTCTTCATCATAAATCAACAGGTTTAATGGCGAAGATCATTATTTTCAATTTCTTATGTAAAGATCTCAAAGCTATAAATTGTTTTTTTTTTTTTTAGAACCTTCTTCCTGTTCTATTATTCTTTATATTCATTGCTCGATTTGCAATTTATTAGCCTCCCGTTTTATCCATATTGACCTGCTTTGGATTCCTGGCCATTACCGATCTTGCTGACTCATTAGCATGCTCGGTCGCAGTAAATGGTCGTTTCATAGGCAGATTTTATTTCTAATACAAATAAAAAAAAACTAAAAAAAAAACTGACTTTTTTATCTTTTTAAATGGATATTAGTTCAAGCTTCTTTTGAAAAGGTAAAATTAAGATTAACTTGAATTTTGGATGGCAAACATAAAGGCTGTGATTGAAAATAATTAAAAAAAGAAGAAAAAAGAGCTAAAAAAGTATACAATAATTTTTATGCATTGAGATGTTATAATAAATTTTAAAATTTTTAAAATTTTATTACTTATGAATTATTGTTACGTCCTGGTTGCGTGTAGTTCTAGATGTTTTTCGAATTTCCTAAATCGCTGAAAAGTGTCTAAAAAAATTAAATGCCGATAACACGAAGTAAAAAATTGAGCAAAAAGTTTTATTTGGATTTTTTTTAATAATCATCTTTCTATTTTTAAGTTGCTCCGAGATTTTATTTGTCTCTTTATAATTGCCGTTATTGGATTTCGGTTTCTTTCATTTGAATCTTTTAAAATGATTAATGATCAGTTGACACGAATCACTTCCAAAAATCTTGTAACAATTATTTTAGCAATTTTTTCTTTGTTCGACGAATCGTAGAAAATTTTGTCGGATAAGAGAAAAATTCGGTGACTTCCATACCATTGCGAAGTTTTAGTTTTTTTTATCGATTTAAATTAGTCGTAAAAAATGCTTAAACTTACACCCAAATACAACTTACATCAAAATACAACTTATACTTGATTTAGTGGTGTGCATGTGATAAGCGGTTGTTCATTCGCGTTGTTTATTAGATAACAATTGTTCTCCGGTAACGTCGTCTTCGATTTCTTCGGCATTGTTCGATATCATCGTAGCTGATAAAACCGGTGAGATTGTTCCGATTTAACTATTCTAGTGTATTTCTCTTATCTGTGCTGTAAATTAACTTTGTCGCTTCGCTAATTTAAGTTAACTTGTAGCGTTGTTTTTATTTCATTTATTTCGTCTTCGTCTTCTTGACGATTTAATTTTTCGTCATTTTTGTTTCTAATTTTTATTTATTTACTTTTTAGTTGGTTAGATGAGCGCAGCCAAGGAGGGCCGCTCTGCGGCCTCCTCCCCAAGTCCTGCTAAAGCTATTAAACCGCCGACCAATTTGTCTATTAATATGGACGTGGACAGTAATTCAAAACGTAAATCTGTTGATCCTCTTTCGCCCATTTCCTCTGTTCTACCGAAAGAGATTAAACTCTCTGAGGCTGAACTTAGTACATCCCCTGTTTCCCATGTTGTCGATCATCTCAGCCACAACATTGTTAATAATAACACTAAGATCAATTCAAATAATTCATCTACTAACAACATTATTAATAATAATAGTAATAACATTAATAGCAACAATAACGACAACAACAACAATAATAGTAACATTAACAATAGTGATAATAATAATAATAATAATAATAATAGTGCTAGTAATAATAGTTGCATTACCGCCGTTTCCAATACTTGTTTCGTAAATGATCATCCGGGACCTTTCATTGTTTTTGTCGAAAATTTAGATGACGATAAGAACATAGGCAATAATCACCCTTTGGCTCTTGCAAGATTATTAAATTCTGTTTCTTCGTCATTTCTTAGTGTTTCTCCTCAAGGAAAGGACCGCATTTCAGTCACCTTCCCTTCTGCTTCCACTGCAAATTCCTTTTTATCTAATTCTGACTTCTTTCTCAGTAAAAATATTAAAGCTTACATTCCCAATAGCGCCTTATTCAGAATGGGAATTATTTCAGGGGTTCATCCTTCGTTTTCTGAAGACGATATTACAGAGGGGATTGAATCGTCTATTCCCATAGCGTCCATTCGTCGTATCTATCGTTCCTCCGAGGGTACTAAAATTCCGACTAGATCCGTAGAAATTAAATTCCACAAATCCGTTCTTCCAGATTTTGTTTCCATTTACAGACTCCGTTTTCCTGTTTCGCCTAGCGTACGACTACCTACACAGTGTTCGAAATGTTTCCTTTTTGGGCATATTTCCAAACACTGTCGTAGCTCTTCGAATATATGCCCTCACTGTGCCTCCAAACATCCTTTATCAGACTGCAGTAATCTTCAAGAGCCCCCTCTTTGCCGGAATTGTAAAGGCTCTCATTGTGCTTATAATCGTACGTGCCCGGAATGGGTGAAACAAAAGGAAATTAAGCGCATTATGGCATTCGAAAACATCTCTTTCCATGAGGCTTCTAATTTTAAAAATAGTAATTTAGTTTCCCAGGCTTTCTCATATGCCGACCGTGCTTCGTTGCCTGCTTCCTGTCCTAATGTATCTTCTAAGTCCTCTCATACAGTTCCTAAATCTATTCCGCGGCCCAAATCCCCAACTTTTCATAAACGTCCAAATTTTAAATCTTATACTAAACCTTCCCCACAGTTTCCTGCCCTTCCTTCTAACCGCCTTCCGTCGCCCTCTAATGGTTGGGCTTTTAATAGTTCTTCTTCTACTAGTAATTCCACCTCCATTAATAGTAATTCCTTAGTTCATGACGCTTCCAGTTCTAGTTCCGCTTCTACTTCCAAAGTTCCTTCATCTACTGTTCTTCCTACAGCAAATTTTATAGCTGAAGCGATTTTAGATCTTCTTGCGTCCAATAACATTGATTCTTCTCCTTCCCTTGTTGACTCCCTACCTCTCTTTTTATCTAACTACATTCACCTTAATTAGTCTTTCTTCTCACTTTTGTTATAAAGTGAAAGTGAATGCAACCGGGGCTAGCCTTTTCTTTCCCATTTCGTTTTTTCTCTGCTTTTTCTGTCTTTATTTCTTTCCATTTTCTGTTTTCTCCCTATTCTCTTTTTAAGATCATTATTATTATTACTATCAATATTTCCTTTCATATTAATTTCCTCCTTTTCCAGATTTTAAGACTCCTGAATGTATTGCCCAGAGGCGGACAAGCAACAGTTGCTTTTTTCACATTTCAATGTACTGACGCTGCTGTGACTAAAATCACTGCCGGGCTCAGATATATTGGTTTTATTCGTATCATGATGCATTGTACTCTTGTCTTTTGCCGGATTTTAAGATACTTGGGTGTAATGCCCAGAGGCAGACATGTAGTAATTTATTTTTTCACATTTCAATGTACTGACGCTGCTGTGACTAAAATCACTGCCGGGCTCAGATATATTGGTTTTATTTGTGTCGTTCTGCATTGTACTCTTGTCTTAATATTTTTGAGACAGCAGCACTTTGACACTGTTTTACGCTATTGTAATTTACATTATATTCTCGAAAAGTTGAGACAATTATCGAGAATCATAGCGACTACGAATTTCGCTCTGTTATGCAACTTAGCTGCAATGGGCTCCGAATCATTTTGTCCGTTGCCTCTAAAATCCTGTTCCTTACTTTTCATTTTCTCTTTTATTTATTCCAGTCTAGCATCCATCGCCGTCCTTTTTTCATCAACAGTCTATTTTTGTTTAATTGTTTTTATTTGTTCCTTCCCTTTTCTTATTAACTTTCCTCTCATCTTGCTAGCCCCAATTTTCCTCCACCCATTCAAGTTTCTTTCCTTCTGTCTTTCTTTTTTATATTGTAATTATTATTTTTTTTTCTACTCTACCTTGCTGTTTTTCTTCTGGCACTCTCTTCGCCTCTCTTCCTTTTCCTCCCCCTCTATATTTTTGTTTTCTTTTTATTTCTTTTTCCTTTCCCTACTCAAGTCTTTTCCTTTTATAATTTACTATGCCGGGTACTTTTAATATTTTACAGTGGAACTGTCGCAGCCTTAGAGCCAACAAAAATGCATTAGAGGGTCTGATAGACACTCATAGTATTAACGTTGCTCTCATTTCGGAAACGTGGCTACGGTCGGATATGAATATTAATTTTCGTGGGTATAAGATAATCAGATGCGATCGTGACGATGGTTATGGTGGATCTGCTATTCTTATTAGGAACGGCATTCTATTTAAATCTCATGATGTTTCCTTTAATTCCCCTTCTAGTCCTAATCAGCCTAATATTGTACACATTTCCATTCCTTCCAATGCAGCTCGTCCGCTTAATATTATTTCTATTTATGTTCCCCCTAGTTGCGACCTTCGTCACTTCCCTCTCGTTTCTTTCCTCAGGGCTATCCCGCATCCGTTCATCATTGGGGGTGACTGGAATGCTCGGTCGCCCTCATGGGGCTGCTCAAACCATAACAACAACGGTACTGTTCTTGAAAATCTTGTTCTTTCTAATGATTTAGTCCTTCTTAATGATCTCTCTCCTACCTATTACAAGAGCGCATCTAGTTATAGTACTCTCGATTTAACTTTCTCATCTCCTTCTATTGGTTTTCATTACAATTGGTCAACTCTCATGGGCTCCTATGGTAGTGATCATATTCCTATTCTAATTACTCCCCAGAATCCTCCTTCTTCTCCTTGCTTTAAACCTCTCAATTACCTTCGATGGAACTTATCGAAAACTAATTGGGCTCTATTCCACTCCTTAGTTGATTCTATGCTTCCTAAACTTCTAGATGGCTCTGATCCTGTACTCCATTACCATCTATTCCTAAATTCGATTACAAATGCTCTATCGCTGTCTTCTCCTTCCCGTAAACCGTCATCGTCAGGCCATCGTGGATCAGCATCGTCCCTCTGGTGGAACGAAGAATGCAATGCCGCTTTCGATCATAGTCGCGCTACATTTAGAATTTTCCGATCAAATCCTACACGCGAAAACTTTCTTGCCCACAAAAGGGCCAATGCAAGGGCTAGGTTTATTCTAAAATCGTCTAAGAAATCCTCTTGGAAAAATTTCTGTTCATCTTTTTCGAGAACTACTCCTCTCAAGCATATCTGGAAAATGGCCAGAGCTTTCAAATTCTCTTCTTCTGAACGTCCTTCTATCCATACTATTTCCTCCGACAGTTTGTCTTCTTTTCTTGATGCTGTTGCTCCTGCTTATGTTCCTAACGTTGATGAATCCTGCCCGTTTCCTGTTATGGAAAACCCTAATTCTCATTCTCTTTCCTCTGCGTTTAATATTAATGAATTAAAATCCATTCTCAAAAAATCTTCCAGCCCCACTCCAGGTCGTGATGGTATTCCCTTCTTTGTCCTAAAAAAGTTATCCGATCTTGCTCTCCGAACCCTTCTTTGTATATTCAACTCCTTTTTGTCCAGAGGAGTCACACCTCCTGACTGGAACACCTTTATTATCATTCCTATCCCTAAGAAAAACTCCTCTCTTCGTCCGATCTCCCTAGCATCGTGTCTCAGAAAACTGTTTGAGGGCATGCTTAACAAGCGCCTGGTCTGGTGGCTCGAACACAATAATGTTTTTCCTTCTAATATGTTTGGTTTCCGTCCAGGCTTAGGTCCTGCTGACTGCGTCAGTCTGTTTGTTTCCTATATCTATAAATCTTTCATCGATAAACAGTACACTCTAGCTACTTTTATCGATGTTTCCAGTGCTTTTGATAATGTCCATCTCCCTACTCTTCGAGATAGAATGATAGCAATTAACATCCCGACGCATTTTTGTTCCCTCATTGTTAACTTGATGTTAAATCGTACTATTCTCCTGTCTTCTTCTTCGTTCGAGGTTACAAGAGTTGTTTCACGTGGTCTTCCACAAGGATCCTGCCTTAGTCCTACTCTTTTTAATATTTATACTATTTCTGTTGCTTCTCTTTCTATGAGCTCCTCTTCCTTATTTTTTGCCGATGACATTCTTCTCTTTTCCTCATCCCGTGATATCGTAGATGTTAACGAAAGTGTTAATTCGTCTCTAGCTACTTTGGAACAATCTCTTTCCTCTTTGAACCTTTCTATTTCCCCTTTAAAATCCTCTTGTATTGTCTTTTCTCTTCGTCCTTTTAATCCCGCTTTAGTCTCTGTATCCTTAAACTCCAATCTTATCCCTCGTAGGGAATGCTTCTGCTATCTCGGTGTATTTCTCAATAGTCGTCTCTCCTTTTATGAACATATTAATTTCCTTTCCTCTTCTGCCCTTAAAAGACTAAACTTACTGAAAGCTCTTTCTCCAACAAAATGGGGAGGCGATCCCTTTCTCCTTATTTCCTTGTACAATTCGATTATCCGTTCCAAATTCGACTACTGTTCCTTTATCTATGGCTCTGCCTCAAAATCACTTCTTTCCAAGCTGGATATAATTCAAAATTCTTGTATTCGTCTTTGCCTTGGTGTTCCTAGATCTTCTCGAGTACCAGCAGTTCTCGCTGAGTCTAACTCGCCTCCCCTTTTCATTCGCAGATCCTATTTAGGTTATCGTTTCTTGTGTAAACGCCTACCGTTATCATCCTCCAAACTTATTCCTTCATATCTTTCTATTCTGCAAAACTGGCGTTTTACTCCCAAGAAAATTCCTATTCTAGCCCACATTGCTTTGCGGCTAAATTCCTTTTTATCCTGCACAATTTCTTATAACAATCTCCCTTACTTTTCTTTCAATTTTGCAGATCTCTCCAATCCTCCCAATGTATTCTACTTTCCTTTTTCCTCCAAATCCCTTTCCTATCCAACAGTTATACAGGAATTCCATAGTTATATCGAATCCCGTTTTCCTTCCCATATTGCTATTTTTACGGATGGTTCGAAGGGGCCTAATGGAGTTGAAGCTTCTTTCATCATTCCGAGCATTAATTTCTCTGAATCTTTTCGTCTCCCTTCCTTTTGTACTATCTTTACGGCCGAGTTAACGGCCATTTTACGTGCCATAATCCATATTTCCTCACATCGTTCTTCTTCTAAATTTTTAATTATCTCCGACTCCATGTGTGCTCTTAAAGCTATTTCCTCTCATTTCCCCTCTCACTCCTCTGACCTTTTCATCCTCCGTATTCGCTCTCTCATTCAAACTCTCTTCTCACTTCACGCTATCCGCATTGAAATGCTCTGGGTCCCCAGTCATATGGGGATAGAGGGTAACGAAATGGCTGATTCTTTGGCTCAGATTGCTGTATCCTCCCGCTTTTTTTTCTCTAAAATTCCCGTTTCGAATTTACTCCCATTGTGCAAAAAGTTTCATGTTAGATTTTGGTCAGATTTTTACGTTTCCTCCTTTTCTAATCATTCTTCCTTTTATTTTTCCATCCAACCTAATCTTCCCACGCGGCCTTGGTTTTACGATTTTCCTTCGCTTCACCGCTCCGTTATTGTTCCTATTATCCGTTTACGTCTGAATCATACTCTTCTTCCTTCCTCACGCTTTCGTTTTCATCTCGCTCTTTCCCCTTATTGCCCTCTTCATCCTGACAACGTAGCCGTCTGTGATCCTGACCATATCCTCTTTGAATGTCCATCCCTCGTGAACGAACGTACCTCTTTGTATTCCAATCTGCTGTCACTCAAACTCCCTACTCCTTATTGTGCCTCGTATATCTTATCGTTTCCGTCGATCTCAGTTGTTCCTATCCTCAGTTCCTTTATCTTATCAATAGCTGACCGAATCTACATTTAACTGATCCTTCTCCTTCCTTTCGTTTCTGGGCGAAGATCCTTTGTTGATATGCCCAAAGGGGGGTTAAAAAAAAAAAAAAAAAAAAAAATACAACTTATACTTTTAAACAATTCCCATCGCTCCTTGAACAAAACCCGTTGTTCCACTTTTTTCTTTTTTCATAACTGGTCCGCATATCTTCAAGATGCGTCTCTATCTACATCATACTCAATATTTTTATTTTCAGATGAATTACTCCTTACTCATTTTCTTAAATTTACTCAAAATTTCTTAGATCAAATTTCCCGTTGCGAAATAAAAGTAGATAGCATCGTTTCTTTAAGTGCAAACGTGTCACAAATTTTTATCTACGGCTGACACACATACATACAAACTTCATTCTCCACCTTACATACACATATCTATTTATAATTATATATTTATATATATATTTATATATTTATATATATATATATATATATATATATATATATATATATATATATATATATATATACATCTTGGGTCCAGAAAGTCATGAAACATGTTTTTTTGTCGCGCCTCTCTTGCCTGCTGTGCGCTCGAATCGGTTTGGTTAGCTGGAGATAACCGCAATTTAGTCTGTTTCGAGCATCGGTAGCGTCAGCATCGATGAATTAGTGCACCTCTGTTTGGAGACATCGTCACGACGCGTGTTAGCTGATTCCATCGAACAACATTAGGCGATCAAGTTTTGCACAAAGCTCGACAAAAAAGCTGCCGAAACGTAAATGCTGAAGCAAGCCTGCTATGAGTTATGTGCAAGTTACGAGATGGGTGAAAAAGTTTAAGGACGGCCAGGAAGCGATGGCCGATAACCCTTGCTCTGGATGACCAACACAACAAGTAGAAAAGAAGAAACTGTGAACCGTGTTCGTGAATTGTTGAATTCTGACCGCCGATCGGTTGTTAGCTGGCACCCTGAACATTCCAAAAAGTTCTGTGTTCAGCATTGCTACGGAAGATTTGAACATGCGGAAGGTGTGCGCCAAGCTGGTCCCAAAACTTCTGACGAGCGAACACAAAGCCAGTCGAGTGCTGATCGCGAGTGAACTGAAGGAACGCGTGGAAATTGAACTGGATTATTTGGAAAACGCTATTAGCGGTGACCGCGCTCAAAGAATGCCGTTTTGAAAGCATTGAAGCGCCATTCAAGCGGCTGTGATAACAACTTTAGAGGAGATTGGGGTCGAGGCTTTCCAGGTGGCTTACCAAGCACGGGTGAACCGGTGGAAAAAATGTGTAGATGCTAATGGTGCTTATTTTGAAGAATATTAACACTGTGTAATGCAGGTCTCGCCAATAAATTTAAAACAAAAAAATATTTCATGACTTCCTGGACACACTATGTATACATATATATATATGTGTATGTATGTATGTGTTTCAGCTCGGTCCTCGGAGCCGCGTAAGGGCGGGAAAACCCTTTTAATAACTAATCTTTTTTCTTCTAAACTGCTTTTAGAAAAATCGTTTCTTTATTGTTTAATCACATTTATCTTATATACATTATGCCGGACATTATATAATGGTTTATTTCTAGTGGTGTACCCCAGTATAGGAAACTTAAACGCAGGAACCAAAAAGTTAACGCTTAAAAGTATTCTTTAGTTAACCGCCACAAACAAAAACACGACGGTAAATAAATTAACTTTACAGAAATAAGAAAAACAAAAAGAAATGAAAGAACCATCTGAAGGTGGAAGACACCGTAGAGCAATAATATCCGAGCACAGTTTGTCAACAAATCGACTAAAGCTCCGACACCGAATCATCTAATTGATCCGTTCTCGGATAAATGCAAATCTCGGCTGATCGCTGAATGAGCTAAGTAAAAAAGTAGATAAAATATACTAATCATGAGACACTTTCTAATAAGAGATTGCCGATTTTTTGTTACAATTTCCTGAAGTCTACTGGAAAGTATAACTCACGGAAAACATTATCAATTTTTAAGACTGAAGTTTTAATCGGTTTTCATTAAGTGAATGGTATTAAGAGTTTAACCGCCGCATTCGAAATTTATACATACCACCGTCAAAAAGACACATATTTGCTTCTCCGATTACCGTTTTGAAGGTTTTTTCAAAGACAAAAAGTGAAGATAAACGTGAGGATAGTTGTGAGGAAGTTTTAGAAAACTTAAAGACTGAACTTACTACGAAGTGAGACTATTCTCATAGGTGTAAATCTGAATAAAATAAGCATCGTTACAGTGATACGAACAAAAAAATAAGCATCGATACAGTGATACGAACAAAAAAATAAGCCATCGATACAGTGATACGAACAAAAAAATAACAGATAAAAACAATTCCGAAGTAGACTAAGCGAATATAAACTGTCAAAAGTATTTATGTCGGAAATGAAAAAGTTCAAGAAATTCCTGTCAGAAAATATATATAAAATACAAGAAGCATTCGTAGCAGAGGTAAAAGAACTCAGAGAAGAAGCAGAAAAATTCAAAAGGCGAAAAAATTAAAGAACTGGCTTGTACTGTACATTGATTGGTAATGAACTGCACCGGATAGAAATCGGAGGAAAATCTTAGAAATCGAGACGAAATATAAATCAAAAAAGAGAATATTATTGCGGAGTACGAAAATCAAACAAAGAACACGAAATTGACGCAAATAATTTCTTCCGAAATGAGAATTGCACAGGAAATGTTAGAGATAAAGCTAAAAGTATTTTTAAACGAAAATCTATATCGAGCTACTCTATAAAGAACTATTATTAGGAATTAAACAGAAAGCAAAATCATCAAACTACGCTTTTGTGTCGGTCAAAAGAGGGAAGATATTTATGAAAAAAAGATCCATAAGAATAAAAATACACGGTCGAAACAAAGCGAATTAGACAACTTACTTTCAAAAATTAAAAGCCGTTTTATACACATATATTTATGGTGTAAATATAAATTGTATGAAGTATAGGAATTTTAGGCAGCATGGTAGCCTAGTGGTTAAGTTGTTTGGCTACCAAGTCGGAGGTCACGGATTCGAGACTTGTCTCTTTCCGGATCCAAATCACTCCCAGGTTTATACCTAATTTGAAATTGAATTGGGTACCAGAGAAATCTGGGAAAGTAAAGGCGGATTCGAAGTAGAAAGGAACACTGGCTTCAGTATTCTTCTTAGATCCATTATTCTTAGTATCATTATGGAAAGCTTAACTTCACAATCCATGATACCTTATCAAGTGTATGGGACTTACTTTACTTTATAGGAATTTTAATGCGTATAGTAAATAAATTTTTAAACTTGCATGCATCTTCGCATCCGTTTCATCGTATACCTTTTGAGCTGGTAATTCTTTGTAAGCCCTTTCCAGCAGTTCGCAAAACATTTACCACCGTGGATATTTAAATTGAAGACACTTTAAAATGTAGCGGCACTAAAATACGGTTTGTATCACTGCTTGCTTCTAGGATAACAGCGATTAACCCTGAAATACCTTTATAACGTAAGTACTCATTTCTACCGTAATAAGTTTGCCGTGCTCATTAGTAATAGAAGCGTTCATATTAACGGAGAATTTTGTCGTCCCAGGATAGAAAATACGACCCCCACTTCTGTCCCGTTTAATTATTTCTTCGCCACATGTTAGCTTATTTACATCGTGTATTTTTTTGTTTTTTTTTTTCGGCTACTGCATACCGGCTGTTTATTTTCTTAATATCTGAACTATCTGGTAAGCTCTTAAACATCATAATAAATACCACTTTTTCGGTTTTAATGCGATATTGCGAAACTCGTAGCTTAAATTTTGCACCTATAGGACCGTCATCGGTAATACCGAGACAGCGAATATACTTAAATCGCTGAAAGTATCAAGTTAAACCTCGTATACATTTTGATTGTAGATGTTCACGGAATTTTCTTCGTCTACATCAAAATAATAGGCGTCATTCATTACATACTATATATATTGAAACAAAAGATTAATTCATATATTTGTTATTATTAAAGTGATACAATAAGCTTAAATACTATTAGTAAAAACAGATAATACGACTCCCAGGCCAGTCGTGTACCGTGGTGTACATTGTCGTATGTGTGTGTGTGTGTGTGTGTGCGTGTAGGGTGAGAGTATTTTTTGTATAAACGTTTGCATTGCATTGTATGGTGGGATTTGATAATTTGATATCGTGCAATTGCGATAGTGAATGGAAATAGGGAAGACATCTTGAAACGAGAATAAAATTGAACAGAAGATAATCGTAAATAGCACACGAGGAAAAGAAAGATGAAACGTTCGAAATTCAGTAATTGTAAAAAGAGAGTTGTTAGCATAAAATGCAGCAGGACAAGGAATAAAAAAAAAAAAGGGAGATAGAAGATGCTAACCATATTTCCGGCTCGGCTTTATGCGCGCTGTTTAATCTGTCAATGTGTAAATTATCGTTTTTCAGCGTCACTTCGAAGTCTTTCTGTAGCTCCGGTTTCCTTCGTAATAGATTTCTGAAATGCGAAAATACGATTAAAAATAACTCTAGGTGATAAGTAAATAAAATACAATTAAGATAAACTAAAAAAAATATGAACGCAGTGGCGTGCCAAACGGGGAAAGGGGGCAACAGGGGCAGCCCCTACCGCCTGGAAAAAAAAAACTCCCCCAGAAAAATATATATTATACTACAGCATTATCACAGTTATTTAATAAAAATCGAAGAAAATTAAACAAAATAGATGCGAAGAGAGATCGTTTGAATTAATGAAATTCAATTTTTTAACAACCATATTAAATATTATATCGTCGTCGAAAAATAAAACAAAATGGCCACCGAACGGAGAAAACAAAAACCAGAAATTTCGGGTGCTTGCAAAAAAATAAAAATTCGATAAGAGAAAATCATTTAAAGTAAAAAAGAAAAGCGTCTTTATTTCACTTCATAATTAAAGCCTCTTTTTATTTATATAAAATATTATCAGCAGCGAAAAAAAAAAGCTACATTCCTTTTTTTATTAATCTACATATATAGTCCTCTCTACGTATAAGGGTGATTTATACCCTTCCTGGTTGTGAATCGTTGACACGCCACTGTGTATAAACGCAAACTTAAATATTGCGTGCAAAAATATTATTAGATGGATTAAGAAAAATAGAGAAGAAACACTCAAGTCAAAAACAAGACACAACCACCGTGTACCCCCTAAAATATATGGAGAGATAAATATAAAAAGAAATGAAATAAAACGATGCCATTTAGAAAAGTTGATGAGAGAGTGCACAATTTAAACGAGAAAAATGCAAAAGCCTGATGAGTAGCGTATGAAGTGAAATAGACAAATTTTAAAGCTCAAACTATGAGAGAAGTATGAAAAATGCGGGGAGAATGAAATAATAGAAAAATAACATTGCATAACAATTACTTTTATGGACAGCTCTGTACAGATCACCATCGGAAAAGACAAAAGAGAATATCTAGGCCCGAAAATAAGTATATTATTATAACCCGTTTCTGTTTGTCATTTCTGTAATTATATTTAATACTTCATAATTCCAGCAAACGGCTTAGCAGAATTCTTTACAATTATAATTATTTGGCGATGTGCCAATTTACTAGCATTAACCTTAAATGAAAACGAAATAAAAACAACGACTTATTATTTTTTTGTCTATTTAAGCAACGCCGACATCATTTAGGTATACTTTTTTTGTTTTAGTTTCGCTATTTGAAAGTTATTTCTGTCTTTATACATATTGTTTATTTAAACCCGAATAAGAGTCTTTCAGCGTGTTTCATTAAAGAAAAACTTTTACTTTTAATAAAACACGCTGATGGAGTTTCCATCGGGCGGTTTAAATAAATAATACAAAGACAGAAATAACTTTTAAATGGTAAAAGTAAAATAAAAAATACGCCTATATCATTCCGTTAAATAAACAAAAAAGAAATATAAGAATAAATTTCTCAAAAATGATAAAATTAAAATACGAGCGAAAAAAAGAAAAAAAATAGTAATAAACGAATAAAAACTGCTAAAAATTGATAAAAAATAAAATTTCCGTGCCTTTGTATTAAATAAAGCGTCGAAACTTAAAGTCATTTTTCTATATTTTAATCGATATCATTTCCGAAGTGTGCCATACACACTGAATTCTTTTTTGTTAATCTGTTAAGGATGAAAAACGCTTTTTTGTAATAGTATTTAATTTAAGAAAGTCCTCGTTTGCTATAAGTTCTATAACATTATTTAAATTACTTTTTCATCTCTAACGTTGTTGTTTTTTTTTTTGTTTTTTTTTGAGACTTATTTAATAAATCTACGGAACTTTACTCTATTTACAAATAAAACCGTGTCAAATACAAAAGAATTTCAGATCGACCTAATCGTATACTGCGCTATTTCACTTCCTTCTTATTTTATTCTTTTATCCGACTGACTTCCAATTAAAAACGACTTTAGTTCATCGTTCGAGTAATTTTTCGCGGTTCACCTATACAGCTTTACGTATCGGGGAAAAATCATTAATAAAAATACATGTAAAGTCTGGAAAAAACACTGTGAACTCTGTGTGAATTCAAAGCAAATGAGGTCCTTATAGGGAAGTATAAAAAAAAACAGGGGGGGTTTATGAATTACGTCAGAAATCTTCAGAATCGATTCAATGAATTCGCTTCAGATAGTCTTTTACGAAAAAGAGCCATCGAACGAAACTGCAAAAAGTGAAAACCTCGCTGATGAATATTTTTAAAAGACAATTATTCTGAAAAATAAAAATACATTGTAATAATTTCTCAGTCTGCCTGAATAACATCGGATTGTTTCGGTGACGGGTAGAATGGAAAAGTACACCTGCAGGGTTCACAGTTGTATTTAACGATATTTTGAATTATCAAACGAACGTTAATATAATTATCGAAATTTTGTGGAAAAAAATTTACATTCACGAGAGTGTGTAATTTTTTTGGTGGAACAACGGAGGATATTGTTTCTGGAGCATCAGTGTTACTAGTGCTTATCCTCTCGGTCAGGCGGTATGCACTTATAAAAGTTGTTTTCGAACTAATTTTAAAATAGATTTTGCAAAAGATTTTTTCGTCGTTCTTCTGATTTATGAATATTATATTAATTAAACAATTAATTCTTCAGCAAAAGCGGAATTAAAGGAAAAAGTATTATTTCTGCTTAGAATATTTCTCCTTTAGGCTCTCTGGGGAACACCGATTTAAATTTTCCTGGAGACAAAAGGAGGTTTTCGTATGCTTGCAAACTTGCCGAAATATTGATTGCCCCCGTTCATTACATCACACTGTCCGAGAAATTTCTTCAACTATTTTTTTTTTTTTTTAATTTTTACGTCAACTACAGACGTTAACCCAGCGCCAGTGAAAATTTTTAAAGTACCAATGTGCGACAGCTGGGTGGTTCTACCCGAACGAAACGCCACTGCCTAGCCGGCTAATTTCTTAAACTATGAAATCGGCAATTACTCGAGAATCTCGAAACGGTACTGTTTGATGAATTAATACGGTAAGGTAACCGTTGTATAATAACACGTCGTCGAATGCAGATTTATGGAGACACTTTTTTCTTCCGCATGTGTTACGTTGTGACTTTTTCGTAATATCTTACAAAGTCGGGAGCCTGTCGTCGCACGTTGTTGCAAAAATGTTTTTCTCTTTCGCTAACGACGCAGTTACCGAATAAGTAGAATGCTGACAAATTCGCTGCGTCAGAAAGTTCTTTATTGCTAATCCGCTGGTCAACAATCTCATTAATAATTCAAGAGCCATGGTGAAATGCTGTTAAACAACATAGAAATAATCAGTGGTCGATTACATCTTCCAGCTTGCATCGAACAAGACGATTATTCTGTTCGAAGGAAAATGGCTAGATGTTTGTCCACCATTTATTTTATATATATATATGTATTCGAACTGTATCCGAGTATGAGCGTGTCACCCAGCTATCGCTCATTTATGTTTCTAATGTCAGGCGGGAGATTAATCCTATCTTAAAAAGGGGGGTAAGTTGGACGGTGAACAGTGTATCGATGATCTGTTGTTGTTTTCTGTACACATATGATTCTGTTATACTGTTTGATAGGCATACTTTTCTCTATTGCGTCATTCACGGTAGACTTCCCCAGTCAGTTTAGCGCTGTTGTTTCCAGTGCGGTATTTTTCTTCGATTCATATGCACTTTTTTTTTTTTTCTTAGTGTGCTGACGACGAAATCTTTTTGTACCGTAATTTAGGTCGTCTGCAAAACCGTTTGACATCATTTAGTATTCCGATATTTGAGAATAACCTTTCAAATGTATACCCTAAGAATTTGTCGTAATAATGGAAAACTTTCAATTTAGTTTATTCCGTTTTTGTAATATTACTGTCCGATAGACCGCTAGTTTCATTGACGATGAAAGATTTTCATTACGATATACTCGTTTGCTATTTTATTATACGCAACCATTGCATTGCGGAGTAATTCTTTCGTAACAGTAAATCTTAAACATTAAAAAACATAATACTTTTCTTGATATCGGATATAACGACCGAATTATCTAAACCGATTTCCACTATATATATATATATATATGTATTATAAATCCTTCGTTTAGAAATATTACATCGTAGCTTCCTTTATTAATGCTTCTTCTACTTTTAGTAATGCTCATTTTCCAAGCTAAAAAAGATAAAATATATAAAAATTCTAGTTCAAAATTAATTCTCTTTTTTATAGTAAAAACCAACTTCAAAACAAACAAATATGATAAGGGTAATAATAATTGATAACAATAAATTAACTAAATACCTTATTTAGAAAAGGTTTTCGGGTATAACCTATCATCAGCTAAAACTAACTTAATCAAAACTCAAAATACGCTAGAAAGAATATATCGAATACATGTATATATATATGTAGTAACTGCATAGAAGGAACAAACATAGGAGGTATAAAAATCAATAGTGTGAAATTACTAATACTCAATACAAAATATTAAAAATAAAATAGAATAACCTAAAATTAAACTTTTATATTAAAAAGTGGGTTATTATTATTATTGGGTAATTGATCGTTTAAAATATTGTTTTTTTAATATTTATTTATGTAATAATTTTCTGCGATATTCATAACATTCCCTTTGCTATAAGTGGCCAAAACTGTTACAGTATTTTCTAATGAATTAGATTTATGTTTATTTTTAATCAAATGTTCGGCATATGTTGATTTTTCTATTTCATTATTTTTAAATGATTTCATATACGTTCTTTATATCTACATTTAACTTTTCGCCCTGTCTGACTAACATATGATTTTTCACAATCAGTGCAATTTATTTTGTATATACCGCTTTTTTCATAAACATTATTATTTTTTAAATTTAAAGTGTTCATTTTATTCCTGCAATTCTACTCTTTTCAATTAGTACACTATTATAATGTTGTTTCTTTTCCTTTAAATTTCTCCTTTTTATTCTTTGCCGATAAAATCCTACGTTTTTTTTTTTTCTCGTTCGCACAACATTGTAAATGTCATTGAAGCTCTTAATTCATTTCTTATTGCACGGAAACATTCTCTTATAATTTACTTTTATGTCTTTTCTTCGAAGTCTTTTATGTTTTGCTTTTATGCGCGCCATCTTTCTTAACCTATCCTTCAACAATATGCCTCTTTTTCACGTTAATTGATTCTGTTATCTTACGAGTTTTTCGGACATTTTCCAAACACACCGACTATCTTTTGCCATATTTTATCAAAAGTCTAAACTTACTAAAAAAGCTCCGTCTCCAACTCAATCCATACATTGTAATTTTCTTACATAAATCCACTCGTTTCAGATTTAATTATTGTTGTCTTATTTATGGCTGTGTATGCGAATCTTGCCTGTCTAAATTTCGGTATAATCCAAAAATTCGTGCCTTCGGCTTAAATCCTCACTAGTTTCTGCTGAATTCAATACGCTACCTTCGTTCTTTCACAAATCTTACTTAATCTATTACGTCTTTTATTCAAGTTTTCCATTTTTATCTATTTCCAACTTCTCGTTTTTATTAGAACTGGAATTTTATATCTAAGATAATCCTTCTATTTCAGACGACTTTCCGTTACTTTTCCTTCAACTTTTGTCGAATTTCTGTTATCCTTCCAAAGAGAATTTTTTCTATCTTCGCTTTCCAAATCCTACGTTTTAAGGCGAGTAATTAAATGAAAATTCTAAAACGGTACTATTTCCAGTTTTTCCTCTCGTGAAACCATTTTACTGATAGTTCGAAAAAGAGTCTGTCTACTGGTGGTTGGAGCTTCTTTTATCCTACCAGACATTAATTTCTCGGAACCTTTTCGTTTTCCTTCTTTCTATTCTATATTCATAAATGAATTAGTGTCCATCCTGATGGATCCAGTGATGCGTGTGTTTAATCCCTATTACGATTTGTTCCTTCTTTCCAAACTTCAGATTATGTTTGAGAATTTGAACGTTTCAAATACTCCATAGTTCTGCCTGTATGAATATCCTCTTTTTGTGATCATTATACAAGTTCACAAAAAATTTCGGTACAGCACCGACAATGTTAAGAACGCTTTCTTATTTAAAATTGTCTACGCCAGCTCGAGGCCAAGTTCGATGTTACTTGAGTTGATTCGTAGTAATGTCGTAGCTACGACTAATTTCAACGCGTTTAGTAGATGTGTTTTGAGAAGTGAATTGGGAATCGTTGATAATACCTTAAATAGTGAGATTTTTTTAAGAACTTTTTTTTTAAATCTCCAACCGGAGATGATTATAAAATTTTTGACAATGTTTTTGGAATTCGGAAAAATTAGGCCTCGGCTCGTTTACACATCCGACAATTATATTGTACGGACGACCATCTACTAAATTCGTTAGAGCTGAAAAAAAAATCACGCAGAACCGTGTTCTCGTTAGATGAAAATATCATTTCCAGTTCTTCTGAGGAATATTCAAATTCTGTAATAAGCCGGAAAAATCTTTTAGGTTTTAATTAGTCTGAGAATGATGTATTTGTTAAGGAATTTCATTTTACTATTCGCATTAACGCCAACAGTCAGATCGTTCATATTGTTTGGTGAAAATAGGAAGTTATAAACGGTATTATTTACGGATGATTTATTAGCGTCAAGTTGGAATTAGTTTGCATGATAGCGTTGACTGTGCGAAGTTGTGCGTAGTGGTAGATAAATTCTGTTTTGCTGTAGCCAATGCTGCAGGGATTGCGTCTGATGGAGTTATGTACTGCACTAGACCGAGATCGAAGGCAGCGATAAAATATCACCGAGTCTACGACGACAAGAAATTAAAATTAAAATTAAACGCGAGGAAACGGGCACCTTTATTAATGAACGGCATTTTATCTTAAAGTATTTTAATTAATTTCTTTAATCTTCCTACATTAAGATATGTCTTTCCATGCTAATCGAATGACTTCCTTCGTTAGCAAATAAAAAAAAACCTTCACAATCTTCATCTTTGGCTCGGATCATTTGTGCATCGACTCGCGATAACGGCTAAATTGTTTATCGCTAAACTCCGAGATAAAAAAGAAGCATAAATATTACACTATGTAAAATATTTTAATAATATGCGATATCTTTTTTTCCTGGATTTTTAAGGCAGTTGCCGCTGAATTATTTAAATGCTAACCGATCATCGACGACTATGCGAAGATATAATAGACACTTTGATCCTGAAGAACTTGAAATTACGCTGTTTCCTTTTATTTATGGGAATTTTATTTGATACTGGGAATGGTGTTTTTGAAAATGTTACTTTCTCGAGAGAAGAAGAGAGAGAGAGAGAGAGAGAGAGAAGAGATCCTTTTCCGCAAAAGATTAAAGTTCATTCGTGTGATAAACTGTTGTTTGGAAAGGTAGAAAACGTTTTTTTTTGTTGTTTTTTTTTTCATCCAGTTTCTTCGTCAAATCTCTAAATTTAAGCCGAACAGCGCCGAAGTCAAAAATTTTCAAGGTCCGATTTCGAAATTTGTCGCAAAATTGGAGAGGCGTAACATTTTTTCAAAACCGCCCCCTTCGAAATAATGTAGCGAAAAATTATAAATGCAACTGCGGAGCTCACCAGGCCGACAAATGAGTTCGATTGACGTCAGTTTATAGCGAACACTGTTGGATCGATCGTCACATTTGCTCGCTAGCCTGCGTGGTGCCGCACAATTCACCTCTTCTTACCCTGCTAGCTTGGCGGTCAGCTGCTTCGGAATTAGGTCGTACAATTTTTTTTTAATCGATTTCAACGCAACCATTCTCTGCTGTTCGACGACGAACATGAAGAACGGTGAAATATAAATTTTTTATAAATTTTCATAGGCTGGAAAAATGTACTTCCTTTAAGACATTCTTATGTTTAAGAATGCATCTGTATCCAATGATTTATTTGCATTTTAAAATCTCACCACTACTGCACTCAAATTGTCCTCGAGTACCGCATGTAAAATTATCGGAAAAATTTAGTACTAATAAATTTGTTACGGAATTTTCAATGTCAAAGTGGCAGAAAACATCCGTGTAAGCTCCTAAACATTCAACAGTCAGCACACTGCATCCGGAGGAAACTATTTAAAAACAATTTCTTGCGCAGTAACAGAGGTCGTTTAATGCGGAAAAATTTCCGTATCTCTTAAACAGTTTTCTCTCGGTTTATAAAGGAAACTTTTTTTTCCTAGCACTACTTTTTCTGTACGTCAGCCGTCTCAGGCATATTATATTTTAAGTTTTTTCCATTAATCATCTGTTTTCTAGTTACAAATGCTGTTTTTATGAATGCTACACCGAATGGTTAAGTTACTCGGCTACCAAATCGGATATTACGAGTCTTTGGAGGTCATCTCCATTCTGAACTCAAGTCGCTACTCCCAAAACTAAAACTGAACAATTGATTATACTAGAAAAATCATAAAAGAGAAAAGAACCAGTGTCTCTTAACTCAACGATACCGTCGAACCTCATACATTTTAAGAAACTTAATTCCACAATCCCGAACACCTTACGTTATGAGACTTGAGACTACACACAAAATTCTTCAATTCTTTGCATTTGTGTAAACTACTGCTTCCGCATTTATACAACTGTTACTACGATTCGCTATTCAGTGATGAAAATTCGTAGAAGAAATTTTCTCTTATCTATCACTTGTCCTTAATGTATAATTTATTATTATTTTCAAAAAAAAAAAAGAAACTATAGAAACAACAGACGATTATCTCGCTATAACTCATTGGTTGTGCACAGCGGTCGGATACCTATATTACTTCCTCTTCCAATCCTCATTCCTTTTACAAACTCTTGCAACCTCTTCCTTCATCACGTTCCTGGTTTGCTGATTTCCCTGGTTTCAGTCGTTCCGTTATTTCCTCCATAACACGTCTTCGTCTCAACTATAATTGTCTTCCTTCGTCTCTCTTTCGTTTTTCTATTGTTTCTTCCCCATACTGTAATTTTCATCCCTCGGATCATGACTGTGTTTGTGATGCAAATCATATCCTTTTTGAATGCTCTTTTCTTGTACAGCAGCGTTCTCTCCTCTACACTAAGCTTCTCCACCTAAAACTACCTACTTCTTTTTGTGCTTCCTACATACTTTCCTTTCCTTCACCAGATGTTGTTCCAATTTTAGCGGAGTTCATTTCCTCTATTTCTTTATATATCAAAATTTAATCCTGTTTTCGTAATTCTTTGATGATGGGTCATTGCCCTTGGTTGGCGTTCCCCACAGCGCTGTCATATATATATATATATATATATATACATATGCATATACATACACATATGTATGTATATAATATATATATATATATGTGTGTGTGTGTGGAAATGTGTATACGGTCGACTCGCGATTATCCGGATCATTTTTATCCGGATCGATTTTTCAAAAAAAAAAAAAAAAAAAAGAAAAATAAAAAAAGAAGAAAAAGCCGAAGCGCTTTTATAAAATCCACAGCTATGTGCAGTACGTATCTTAATATTTATTTACATTCACCGAAAATGTAGATGCTGTGAAATTTTTAAAACTTGGTTGCACAAAGAGTTTGTGTCCGCAGTTGCGAAACATTTGTCCGACAAACAGTTATCGAGAAAAGCAATCCTTATTCTCGACAATGCACCTTCCCATCCGGCACCTGAGGAGTTACAAGATGGTGATGTAAAGGCAATGTTTCTTTCAACAAACGTTACATCGGTTTGTCAACCTATGGATCCAGAAATCCTAGAGGTCTTAAAAAAAAAATATCGACACCGCCGTCACACCGGACTAATAACAAGCGTTGAAAATGATGAGGACTGTCAGGTTGCTTTGAAATCAGTTGATATGCGCGATGTTATTACTTATGGTTATTTGAGGGATGTGAAGAGATTAGTTCTGTGTCATTAGTGAGGTCGTGGAAAATATTATTAGATCATAAAGTCAGTGATAAATGGGACAAAACTTTTTTTACTTTGCTTTTTTTTACTTTACTTTTTTTTACTTTACTTTTTTTTACTTTACTTTTTTTTTTTTTTTTGAAACTGACAAACAGTGTGATTTGGACAGTTCAAAAGACAACGAGGAGCTTGTTTCTCTAATAAAAAATATTCCAGGATTTGAAAGTAATACGGATGACGTTACAAAATGGGTGGGCAGCGACGAGATCGAAAAAACGGCAGATCAGGATATCATGGTACTCAACGAGGATCCAGCTGAAGACAATATGGATAACAAGCATCTTCAAAGTGTCATACCACACGATGAACGACTGAAGGCGATCGAAGTAGCGCTGGAGTAACTCAACGGGAAGAAACGTCACCGGCTGATATTATTTGTTTACGCAAGTTGCAAGATATATCGGCTAGGAAGAGAATGCAGCGAAAGACACGCGCAGACTTTAATCACAGACTTCTTTAAAAACTAGTTAATGTACACCGTAAGTTAATTTTCGTGTTTACTTTATTATAGGATAAGTTAATTTTCAGTTTTTCATTTAACTTGCAGTATTTAACCCGGAACTCCGGCGTATCCGGATTTTTTGCTATCCGGACCAGCTGGCCGCCCAATTAATCCGGATAATCGCGAGTCGACGGTGAATATATAAATATATATACGTGTGTATAAATATGCGTGTGTATATGTGTGCTCTGCTCCTTGACCGCTCTTGATTAAATTTCTGTCTCTTTCTCTTCTATATTTTGTATAAAATGATTAAAATTTACAACGTCATTCTTACCGGCATCGACACAAAAAAAAAAAACATTCGTTACATAAAATTGGGACAAAATCTAATTGAGGCCGGCCTAAGAATTACGTTGTAATTAATACATACATAAAGTCATTCATAGCTCGACCCCCATCGCTTTTTTTGTTCTGAAACGTTACATATATTGTTTGCGTTATGGAAGTAATGACAAACATTTCTAGTCAAATTGTAAATTAAATTTATTAGTTTTGAATTCTTTCTTGATTACAATGAAAAAAATAACATGTTGCGAAAAATATCGTAGTTAATTGAAATCTACTACCGGAAAAGCTCCGCCTAGCAGAGCATTAGGCTTTGTAAAGATAAAAAAAAATTTTACTTAAAAAAAATTGCCGATATAAAAAAATGTATACTAAAATAAGAAGACCGAATTACGCCGTTCGCAGGCGGTAATATCTCCGCGACCGAGATGTCACGGGGCCCCATCACGTGTCCAATAACGAAATTTTAGTGAGACAAATTGCGTATATTAAAAAAAAAAAAAAAGGAAAAGGAACTTAACAAAAACGTACAATGCGAAATCAAGGACTAGAGAGAAAAAAATACATAAAAAAAAACGGCGGTTTAAGCAAAATCATATGGTAGTAGTGCAGCTTGTTAACGGCTTGAACTAGCCAAGAGATGATATACGCGGCGTCGACTGAAAACTGAGTTAATTGTAAGATGACTGACTAGATGCCGACTATAAAAACGATTGAACAATAATTAATTCACGACCGACCGCTCGCACCATGTCGACCACGCCACACGATGGGCCTTACCGAATTCGAATATTACCCGCTAGTCCTCGCAATTAATAAAGATAATAATAGTCGCCGATCTTTCTAGAATACCTTTAAGAATAATATCGCGTAAATTACCCCGTCTTAACGCGATTTTATAAAATTCCCTCAGCTCAATGTTTCATATTAATTACAACGTCATTCTCTGACACAAAAATTTGTCCTAAAATATAATGCAAGTATTAAATAAACATTTTTTTTTTTTTCGCACAATTGGAAAGAATGACGTCAATTTTTCTCGTTCTATACGAAGTACAGAAGTGATATAGATAGGAATTCGGGAATGTCCCTTAGGTGGGGTGAAGGGACGGAGCCTCCTGCGAGGCACGAGAGCCGAGTTATATATATATATATATATATATATGTATGTATATTTTGAAACGGATTCGATACCTGCAGCGTTATCTTTTAGCGATGTTCGATTTATAAAAATATTTCATTAATTCTTGGTTTATCGAACACCGCGGTTTGGTGTTTGCGGACTTGGGGTTCGAGATGAAACCAGAGGTTCTCTATTGAATTCAGGTCTGGTGACTAGGATGGCGTCTTCAACTGATGCGGCACATTGTATAGGAGCCACTCATGCGTTTTCATGGCCGTGTGTAATTAGGGTCCTGGTCCTGCTGAAAATAGAACCTTCCCTCTTCATGTTCAGAAATATGGCACTGGTGCATAAATTACGGCGTAACACATCAACGTACATTTCCGCATTCATATAATTGTCGATAAAGCCCAGTCGTCCTACTCCCTCAGCTGCTATGCAGCCCCAAACTAAAACGTTGCCGCCACCATGTTTTACCGTTGGCTGCAGATTTCGTGCTTCGAGTTCAGTGTTGCCTTTCCTCCAGACGTAATTTTTCCCAACCGAACTAAACAAGTTGTACTTACTTTCGTCACTCCATATCACTGCACGGCACAACTCTGCTGGTTTTGGCACATATTCTTTTGTAAACTGTAGATGTTTGACTCGATTCGCCTCCGAGATGAACGGTTTTCTTCTCAGTGATCGACCGTGAATATTCGCAGCCCACAGTATTCTACGGATATTTTGTGGGTTGACTGCTTTACCGCAAGCTATTTCAACATCTGCCGCTAGCGCTGAGGCGCTTTTGAAATGGTTCTTCTGGGAGTTTCGGACCACACCTCGTTGCTCCCAAATTGTTAACATTCGAGGACCCCCGTGCTGTACTTCTTTATAACTTTATGCACTGCCCCCAGTGAGACGTTCACTTTTTCTGCAACTTTACGGTGGCTTAGGTCTGTTTCACGCAAAGCCACAATACACGCGCAACCCACTAACGAAATTTCACGTGTTTTGGGAGCCATCGTCATTCGGCTATTGTTTTTTCGTTCAACACAACACACAAAGGTACCGGTACGTGACTGTAGTGCTATCCATCATTGGATCATTGCGTGCTTTTCCGATCATGCCTGCCCATGACTCATTTCTTCTGTGCGTCATTGTTTCTTTTTCTGCAAATTTCTTCCTGTACATAGTTATGTTCTTCCTTTCTCTCCATCCTACACAACTTTTTATCCTGCAGTCGCTTCCGCTACACGTATACAGCGTTTTTTCGTCATGTTCACATACTTCTGTTACCCACTGTATATGTATACAGTGAGTGACATTAATCGTTGAACAGCGCGCACCAGGTTGAGTAAAGTCCTATACCTTGGTAATGGCTAAATGAAATATGCGACTGTTGTGCGAGACGAAAGAGAATATATCGAAGTCTAAGTCACCAAAATTTGAGCGAGTTCAATGCAATACGTCGGAAGTTAGATCAGTACGTGTGAAAATGCGACGAAATGACACGCTACATTAATCGTTGAACACGTAAGAAAGGCCGAGTGCGAAGCATGTAGTGGGTTTTTCCGGAGGGCGTCAGATTCATACAAGGCAAAGTGTACCTACGTAGGAACTAGTGCATGAATAGATTTCGCCGTAAAATAGTACAGATTCGTCACGGATCAAAAAAGTGTGCTTGATATTCGGAAAAATGTTGCGTAAAAACCAACATACCCCTCTTGTGGTCCGTAAACTCGTAAGTTCGAACTGTGAGGAAGGTTTATCGGGAGGTCAAATATCGAAGTTACTACATATTCGGCGATCCACCGTATATGCGATTTTACGGCGCTTCAAACAGGGAAATCGCATCCATTCAATTCCGCAAAAAGGAAACCGAGAAAATTAATTGAGACTTATGAATGCTGGATCAGGCGGCAAATAGCAAAAACCCCGCAGGTAAGTGCACCACAATTAAATCGTGAACTAGCCCAAAGAGCAGGTGAGACGATTTCGGCCGCAACTGTACGCCGAGCGGTGAAAAGGATGGGCTACTTTTCGCGAATGGCTCGTAGAAAACCCTACATTAGTGCAGCGAACAAACAAAAACGTCTCAAATTCGCAAAAAAGTATCAGTTCGAACCGGAAACATATTGGTGTGATGCCCTTTTTACGGATGAATCAAAGTTCAACCTGTTTGGCAATGATGGGAAAGTTAGAGTATGGCGTAAACCCAATACAGCACTGGAAAGTAAAAACTTAACTGCCTCAATAAAATACGGCGGTGGCAATATTAAAGTATGGGGTTGTTTTATCGCGAGTGGTGCATTTGAGTTTATCATAAGGAATATGGATGCTGCTGTGTACAGAAAGACCCTGAAAAAGAATCTACGCCCCAATGCGGAGAAATTGGAAATCCTAACTTCCTTTCGCCCGTAACAAGATCACGGCCCAAAGCATACTGCTTATCGTAAGCGTGAGTGGCTCTTATAAAACTGCTCGAAGGTCCTCGAAACGCCACCACGGTCTCCAGGTTGTAATCCAACTGAGCTCCTGTGGGATTATTAAGACCGCAAAGTTCGAGAGAGGCCAGTCTCGAACAAGCATGAATTGAAAGATCGTCTACCAGAAGATTGGGCAAAGTTTCCGGTACAGTACCTAGAGAAGTTAGTTTTTTCCATGCCGCAAAGGCTTAAAGCCGTTGTAGAAGCCAAAGGTGGTTATACAAAATATTAAATTCCCACTTGCTGTCCTAGAAGGAAGAATTTTTCCATGATTTGGAATGTGTTCAACGATTAATGTAACGCGTGATTTCGCCATTTTTGTGTTCTTCGTAACCGATGCTGTGTTTAATTTTTATTTTCCTATTTTTTTGTTCCTGTACATGTGTAACAGATTCTCCGTTTTGTTATTCACCTAAAAAAATTCACAATATTCCTTTTTTTCTTTCATTTTTTTGTGTATTTTTGTTCCGATCCTGACTGTTCAAAGATTGTCACTCACTGTATATATGTATATATAAAAAAAATCTTTCGGACCTCGCCATGGAGATAACTTCTGAATCCCCAGTTGAAGTTTTTCTATAATACTTACTACTACTATTACAGGTTACTCGAATATAATAGCAATAATATAATGTTACTAACTAGGCCAAAAACTCGAATAACAATAAATCAAAATAATATATATTACATATACCCTAGAGGGGCAAATCTACGAATTGATAACATAGATGATTCGGTTTTAATTAAATTAATGAGAATAATCCCCAATCATATTATAAACGAAAACAGTATTAGTGTGTGGAAAAAGAAGGTGGTGAAATGGCTGAAGGAATGGTGCAAAGAATAAAAAACAAACTGCGCCCGAATTCCTCATTCCTAGATAATTTCAATCAAGCAGCTACTGATTATACATGTATTCTATGTTGTTGTTTTTGTGTCGCTCCTCTTTTAACATACTGTTCGTAATTCATAAAGAAGATATTGTTTACGTTATCATGATATACATGTATATATGACTTTCAGAGTGAATGTAGGTATGTGTATGGTTTTTTCTTTTTTCTTAACACCTATATATAAGTTATATATATATATATATATATATTTACTAATATATTAATTAAGGTTTATATAATTTCGATGTGTATAATAAGTATGTATAAATTTGTAACGTGTACAACCTAAATAAACGATAATAAGAGAGTGGGGTACTCACACAACGGGCATACTTGCCCAGTGAGACCCACAAACTTATTTTAAAATTAAAAAAAAAAAAAAAAAAAGAGTAAATTTCAGTTGTCTACTTCATTATTAAAATAATATATTAATTTACAGTCTGCGTAGCAATTTCTATTACAAATTCAGCCAGATATTTTACAACGGTCTTGCTAACGGTGTTTCGTAATGGTTTCTCATAGGGTTTTTTTCATTTTAAACTTGACGCAAGACGATACCATTACAACTCAGTCCTGTAGATGTCATTATGGGAGATCGCCTGGAGTCAAAGTTGATAGTACTTCTAACGTAAAATGCTCACTTGCATTCATACCAGAAATATTTTATTTTGCAAAATTATGAGCGCTCTAATCGCGTTCAATATATTCTCGGTGTAACGACTTTTAGAAGCTTTCGAAATCATTAGAATCTTCAAAATCACCTTTAAAACTTTCGTAATCACTACTATGGTCAAAAAACGTTGGCATTTGAGTTTTTTTTTTTTTTTCACCCATAGACCAAATCCAGACTGCAGGCTGAAAGCGGAACCGTTCCGATGTTTTTCCATGCTAGAAATTCGCATACCCTCCGTAACACGAGACCGTGCATTTTCGTGATGCAACCATCACGTTCCAATGAGATCTGATCATTTTTGAGAATACGATCCTCCATCAACTGCCCATAAACCAATCCGTATAACAGGCCGTGATGACCGTCCATACCTGATCAACTGTGTCCGTTAACACCGTAATAATCGAAGAATATGATCGACATTGCTGTGATGACCGGCCTATTCGTTCGCCGAATCTTTTTTTCAAGTTATTACAGGTTTCCGAGACAGTTTTCACTCAAAATTTTTTCATAACACTGTTTGTGAAACACAGACATTGTAAAATTTAGAAGCGATTTTCATGCACGTATTGTTCGAAACGCTCTAGTAATCCGATCATCCTGAAAATTAATCTACCATTGGGAAAACCCGTAATGTGTCAAGAATTGAGAACTGACGCTAGTGTTCAGGTCACGTACAACGCAGTTGGTCCTTATTGAACGTTTCTCGTAATTATAGAAGAGCAAACAACTGACTGCGTCATACTTGAAACAAAATTAATTTACGCTCCGCCTAGCAAGTTATTCGAAAACGTTAGCTACTCCATAACAGTTTTTCATTACAACTTTTCGAAACGTTTTTTCATAACTTTTTTTATAATATATTACTCCGGCGTAATAATTACGTCATTAATATATATTTATACATACATACATATATGTATATATATATATATATATATATATATATATATATATATATATATATATATATATATAAACTCGGCCATTTTGGCCTCGGAAGGGGTTGTGCCCCTCGACCCCTCTTGCTTTCATTCCTGTCTCTTTCTCTTCTATACTTTGTATAAAATGATCAAAATTTACAACGTAATTCTTACTGGCATCAACACACACACAAAAAATAACATAACCACAAAAATCCTATTCTAACATTTAACTTCCGTTATATAAAATTAAGACATTTATTTCGTTACATTTTTCGTTACATATTTCATTACATAAAATTGGGACATTTTTTTGGGACATTTAGCGTTACATAAAATTGGGACATTTTTTCGAATGGGGGGAGCCTAAGAATTACGTTGTAATTAATATACATATATATACATATATAAGCATATATATTGATACGGATTCGGTATTTATTTAGCGATGATGTCGAGCTAGAAATTATTCTCTGGTTAAAGTCATTTGTTTTCGATCTCTCGGTATCATTGCATTGTTCGTTGTCGGCGGAAAATACGGCCGGGACGTTTACACAATCGACTTTGTAATTTCCGATTTCGGTAGAATTTCTCGGCACGCGTAGTGTTAGGGGTTGTGTATGTGTCCTGGTGTGTGCGATCTGCGACAGCATGATAATGTCTGTCGGCTACGCGAGCCGTGAGAGAAGATCAGCGCTGTAGCGGCTATGTATGTGATTGATAAGCCATTATATTAATTTACGATTTAACGTTAGTTTTTTTTTTTTGTGTGTTTGGATGCTTTTAATTGCCAGGATTATTGCGCCCATCGGATAGGTTTTAGATTAGGGAGTAAAGGTGGGTCTTTTTGAGAAAGGTGATCAATGAATTTAATTGTTCTGGGTCATCAGATATTGACTGAGGGGTTATTTTATGTTGTAATCGTTGGGTAGAGAAGGAAGGACAGGAGAAAAGAAGGTGTTTTATTGTCATGATATCTGAGGAGCAGTAGGTACAAGTGGGGTTTTGTCGAATTCCTTGATATAGGTGACCATAGGTAATTTTGGTGTGACCAATACGAATTCTAGTAATAATAATTTCGTCGGTTCTATTGAGGCTTGAAAAATGTTTCCAAGGGACAACTGATTTTTTGAAAGTATGAAGTTTGTTGGTATGTTGCTGGGACCATTCTAATTGCCATTTGTTTTGAGTTTGTACACATATATATGATTGGAGGTCTTGTGGTATAAAGGGAAGGAGAGGAGAAGAACGGTGTGCGGATTTTGCAAGATTATCACAACATTTTCGTTACCGGAGATGCCAATGTGACTCGGGATATACATGAAACTGATTTTTATTTGTGATTGGAATAAGATGTTGTATAAGTTGAGTATTTTCTGAATAAGAGGATCGTTTTTAGAAGTGTTTTGGAAAGAAACTAAGGAACTTAAGGAATCGGTCATAATTAAAAATTTGCCAGACTGATAAGTTTCGCTGATATGAAATATACAATGGTAGATGGCCATTAATTCCGCTGTGTTGTTTGAAGAGAACGAGGGAAGAGAGAAGTGAAATGATGATTGCTCTATGGAAAAGACGTATCCTACGTGGTGTGTTTTTCTTTTTGAGCCGTCTGTGAAGCAGTGTATATGGCCACTGTATCTCGATAATTGATCAATGAAGTGATTTTTAATTATGAAAGGTGTGTAGTCTGATTTTGGGTAGGCTGTAAGCGAGATATTTATTGGAGGTATGGATATAAGCCATGGCTGATATTGTTGATTTATTTGTTGTTGAAGTAGTGAGAAAATATGGTTACTTTTGATTATTTCAGTGAATGAAGTGATTGGTTCGTGGACTGAGATTGATAGAATTGAGAAAAAATCTATAACTCTTTTAGATATTGGATGAGATGTGTTTGACATTGTTTTGGCTAGATACTTGTTTGTTAGTAATTTTCTACGATAAGATGGAGGGAGTTCTGCAGCTTCGCAGTAAATGCTAAGATTAGGCGAAGACGGAAGAGCTCCTATGCATAGTCGAATCTCTGCGTTATTAACAATGTCTAGGCTGGAGAGAGCTGATTGTTTTGCAGAACAGTATATGGGTGCTCCGTATTCGATTTTTGATCGAATTAGGGCACGATAAAATAATAGCAGGAGGGATCGAGATGGGTTGTGTCGAGGGTTTCTGATTATTTTTAATAAATTCAAGGATCGGAGGATTTCGGCTTTCGTTTCTTTAATACATATGTGGAATCCACGTAAGTTTTTGATCAAAAGTTAGGCCTAGAAACTTTGTTGAGGTTTTATACTGAAGAGGTTTATTATAGAAAGTGAGAGTTGGTTCTGTTAGGGATTTTCTTTTGTGGCTGAAATTAACTATATGTGTTTTACTGCTAAAAAAGGAAAGGCCGTTTTCTTCGGCCCAGATTTGAAGTTTGTTTAACGCTGGTTGAAGAAGTTGATATGCTATTTGCGGGCTATGTAACGTAAGGCTATGTTTATATCATCTGCGAACAGTCGTAACGATATCGGGTAGGAGATTATTTCGGTTATATCGTCGATCAGAATTATGAAAAGGATTGTGCTGAGAACGGAACCTTGGGGTACTCCATTTTCTATTCCAAAAATTTTGGAGGATTCGTTATTTAGTCTCACTTGGAAAGTTCGTTCTTTTAGGAAATTCTGAACAAAATATGCTAGATGACCTTTTATACCGAGTGAATGAAGTCTACGTAGGATTTTGGATCTCCATGCTTTATCATGAGCTTTTTCGAGGTCAAAGAATATGGAGTATAGATTTTCCTTGTTTTTGAAGGCAGATGTTATTTCTCGTTGGAGGTCTAATAATTGATCTAACGTAGAACGATTTTTTCGAAAACCGCTTTGGAGACTGCTTAAGAAATTATTTGATTCGAGATACCAAATTAGTCGTTTACTGACCATTTTTTCCATTATTTTGCATAGGACGCACGTTAAAGAAATAGGTCGATAACTAGTTGGTAGGTTCTCGTCTTTATTTGGTTTTAAAATGGGAATGACCATAGCATGTCTCCATTTGGTGGGGAAAGTGTCGTAGACCCAAATGGAATTGAAAATCTGAAGAAGGGCTTCTAAACCTGATTGAGGTAATTTTTTGATCATTTTAGGGTGAATATTATCTGGTCCTGGTGAAGAGTCTCGGATATTATGATTTAGAGCTATTTCGAGCTCATCAATAGAAAACAGTGCATTGTGAGGTTCTGAGTTATCTGAATTAAAATTTATTTCAATTTTTCTTTCTGAATCTTATGGTTTTGAAAAAACATGCTGTAGTTAGAGGATGCTGATACATCGGAAAAATGTTGTGCTGGACTATTTGCAATTTCAGTTTGATCTGTTAAAATTTTGTTGCCGACTGTTAAAAAATTTATGGTGTGGGGGATGTATGAGCCCTTTAGGATTTTTATTTTTCTCCAAGTTTCTTTAACAGATGAATTTTGGGTAATCGATTTTATAAATTTTACCCAACTTTCGTTTTTTTTTTGGCGAATGATTAAGCGAGTTTGGGCTCTATTTTTTTTTAAAAAAATTAAATTCTCCAATGTAGGATTTTTTTTGTATTTGCGTAATGCACGTTTTCGGTTTTTGATCGCAGTTTTGATTTCTGGGCACCACCAAGGGACTACCTTGGGAGGAAATTTGGAAGAAGATTTTGGTATACTAACCGAGTCTCCATGTACGACAGAGGTTGTGAAATTTTTCACATTATCGTCGATAGAAAGCTCGTAGTCGAAGGTAAAGGAAAGATTTTGTTGGAATTTAATCCAGTCGGCTTTGTTAATAATCCATTTCGGGTATTTTTTCAATTCGTTGTGTGTGGTTTGGTTATTGTTTAACGAAATTTCGATCGGAAAATGATCACTAAAGTACATATAGGTCATCGAGAGGTCTCCAATTTAGAAAATGGGCTATATTAGGTGAGCAGAAGGTTAGGTTAATTGCGGAGAAACTTCCATTAGAAGCGTTAAAATGTGTGTTATCGCCGGTGTTTAAAAGAACGGAATCTGTTTGGTTTAAAAATTTATCTACGGAATTACCTCGATTATCACCGGTGACTTCAACGCTCACAGCCCAACTTGGAGCTCAAATAACACAAACCGTTAGTTTTGAAGTTCGGTTTATCCAGTTTTGTCTCGCGGGCAAGTCGGACGATATCGCCGTTTTTTTCGATATTGTCAGCGCTGCGAGACCCCTCGTGTGATATGCGAAATTTCTCTAGTTGATACTACGTTACGTACGCGTTACCGTTTTTTTCCTCCATCCTCGCCAGCCGAGCAATTTTCCGTTGTTTGATTTTTCGTTTGTTGAATATTCATTAAAATTTTATTTTCGATAATCGAGGAGAGCTGATCGATGACGTCGATAGAATACATATACCTATAATAATAATAATAATAATAATAATAAAGACGAAAGGTCGCGAAGATCATTTGTTTTTTTGTGTTTTGTTGTGTTTCATTCGGTCTCACGAAAAATCGTGATAAAACACTCGGCCCGTGTCTGGGTGTTACTCCCCCGGGAGGAGTCTCGTGTTCACATATATGTGTGTCGGTGAAAAATAGCTTTTCCGCGCGTGTTTTTTGTAATAAAAAGCCTAATGCTCGTCAGAGGTTAGTCCGAATTAGTTTGGCTCATCCAGGAGAAATCCAGGGAATCAAAACTTTTGAGTCCCAGGTTAGGGGCCTAAAAGAACTGGTTTCATTGGTCCCGAACAGCGGGAATTTTCGAAATTGCCTCACTGGTTTCCAGAACAGATTGCAGAAAACATCGCGAATTCTTACGTTGACTCCCGCAAACGGGACGATTGAAATTAAAAACAATATTCTTAAAATTTTACTATTATCATTCGATGAAGGAAACGGCTTCATTCGTTTTTTAACAATAGTTATGTATTATATACCTTAAAAATGTTATGGAATATGGATTTTAACTTCATGTCTACTGAAAAACGGAAAAATTACGTTTGATCGCATCTGTCTAATAAAGATGAATTTTTGTATTCTTCCATAAAAGTTCAAGACTCTATGTATCGGGAAGTGACTAAGTTTTCGAACTTATGGAAATTAACACCGCGATGTACACATTCTCCTGAGTCGGTTATGTTTATTTTAAAAAGATATTTTTGGTTTCTGTATGTCCAGTTAAAATTTGCCTTCGAAAATAAAACCGGATCGAATGTCTTTTCGACCATCCATCATAAATAATAGGAAATACGTATGCGGTAACAAATTTTTATTTTTGAATAATGATTGAGTGTATTATATATAACTCTTTTCCATCGCTGGAGAACAAGTTCCATGGGCCCCAAGGAACTAGTTTTTCAGTAATACTTATAGAATAATACTTATAGAAAAGTTGTTTTAAATGACTAGCGTTATACTTTTCTTTTTTTTTTCTTTTGCATGCCGACTCTTAAGTCATCCGCGCAATTGATCATTAGCTATTTTAAGTTTCCTAAATAACGGTGCATCCTAATAGATGACGCCGCTTGTTATATGTTAGCATTTCATTATTTGATTATTTATATGAGTATTTTATTAATATTAGTATTATCCTTATTATTATTATTATTCTAATTATTAGTGGGCGATACAGGCATCTCTGCATCGGTTTTTCTTTAGTCTTCTGACAGGATTGTCAGGAAGTCCGGTAGTTTTCATACGCGATATTAATGCGTTTAAATTATGACTGAATGCGGCGGCATGCATTTTGTTATATTGCTGCTTATGTATCACCAACACCGAAAGTCATTCTCGATTATACAATTACGAATGTAATGTAGCGTATTTGGTGTCATTGTCCTTAATATCGTCGATTGGAGCAACTGTATTTTTTTGAGGTGCATTTTTACGGCTGATCCATATGCATTTCTAAGCCGTATTTCCAGACAGGAGCTACAATGGTGTTATACAATAACATTTTATTTTCCAGATTGAGTTTAGATATTCTTCCTATCAGTGGAAATAACTGCCTCAGTAGAGACTTCAATTTTTTCCTTGTATTAAATCCATGCAGAGTCCATACTAGGTGTCTGTCAACAGTTAATCCAAGATATTTTACTGATTGTACTTGCGGTATTTTACAGCTGTTGTACGTAATTGGCGGACGAACGTGATATGTGATGATTTTTGTTCATTAATTTCGATCCCTCCCAAATTGAGATCCCAGTTCTGGAGTAACGATAAGTGATGTTGAATGTATCTTGAAGCTTCGTGACGAGCTTCGTGCGAGTATAGCAATGCCATCCGCAAATGTAGCTTACATTGTAGTCGGTATGTCAGGTGTATATATATATATATATATATATGTTATAGAGAAGCGGGTCGGGATCACTACTTTGAGGTACAGACGCTAGTATCTGACGCTTGTTAGACATGGCGCCGTTTATTTTTAATTGAAACGATCTATCGCTTCAATAAGATCTCAGCAGATGGTATATTTCAAACCGGGAAAATCTTCCAGATTTTATATAGCAAACTGTCATGCCAAACACGATTGAATACTTCGGCTACATCGAAGAAAACTGCCGGATAATACATTCCACACTGTAAGACTGACTCAATTGCATCAACGGATCTATGACACTGATGAATAGCTGAATGTTTTGGTTTAAATACAAATTGATGGTTAGGTGAGAAGAAACGGTTGATTTAGTTTTTCGAAACATGTTTCCAAATGTATCCAATAAACTTATCGGCCTACAGAATGAAATACCTGTAACTGGCTTCCCGAGTTTATGGATATAAGTATAGCTACCAATTGTTTCCATTTATTCGGAAACTATGATAGCCGGAGCATAAAATTGTATATATATAAAAGTAGTAAAAGTCCTTTTTTTTTTTTCAACATATCATTTATTATTCCACTTTTTCCAGGAGGGCTTATTGTTTCGCAAATTTTTAAAACACGTACAAAACTTGTTAGGTGTAATGTATGTGAAATTTTGACAACAGTGTATGACGCTACGTTGTATAACTTTCTGGGTGTGTTGTTGTGGGTTCTCCAAATTAGACGGTTGAAATATATTTTCAAGATTGACGGAAATAGCAATAAATTTTTTGTCATCAGTTTGGCCCATGTTGTATCAGATATTTTAATATGATAGGATGGAACATACCTCTTTGTTAATACTTTCGCTGTTTTCCTGATTGAACCGTCAGCATTAGTTAAAGCGGAAAGATAATCTTTTTTTTTTCTTTTTTTTGGGCTCGTCAACCAAGGACTTTTACCCAAAAACAAAAGGTAAGGAAAGAAGTCAGTTATATTTTGACCCGATCAGAAATTTTATCTAAAAAGGAACAAATAACAGGAATAATTAGTGGGGAAGGAAAGGACAGGATATATATAGGATGCACAATAAGGGGTAGGAAGTCCAAGCTTAAGCAAATAAGAATATACAAGGCAGAATGCTCTATAGAAAGCGATGAACAGTGGAAAAACACATGATCGGCGTCGCAAATAATTGCATCATCCGGATGGAGAGGACAGTGTGGAGAAGAAATTAAGGAAAAACGAAATCTGGAGGAAGGCAACAAAGAATGGCCAAAGCGCATGAGGAACAATGGAAACAACATCAGAACGCCGGAGGGAGGGATGCAAAAGAAACCATGAATATGCAGGAAGAGTAGGCTGAACTGACAGATGAAATGAATAATTATTAGAAAAGGAGGAAACATAGGTGTCCGACCGAAATCGGATATGAAAGCTTCTACAAATTGATAGAAGGTTATCGGATGGGATTTTTTAAAAAAAAAAAGACGAGAGGAAGCAGCGGCAGCCCGAGTACCAAAGAATATTAGCCGCTTCATTACCAAATATGCCCGAGTGGCCAGGTACCCACAGCAGATCAATATTGACTGAATGGAGATAGGAGAGATTGTGAATGAGTGAACGTATACGGAGGGTAACAGTCACCCGAATGATCAGGAAGGGGAGAGGATATGGCCTGAAGGGCGCTCAAAGAGTCAGAGATAATTAAAAATTTAGAGGAAAATTGATTCGAAGAAATGAAAATAATAGAGCGAAGGATAAGTCAATAATTCGTTTATGAATATGGAACAGAAATAAGGAAGGTGAAAAGATTCTGAGAGGTTAAAATCAGGAAGGATGAAAGAAGCACCAATACCACCAGGTCCCCTCAGTAAATGGTAACATGAGAGGGAAATAGGGAATTGATAGTTCTGTAGAATACCTGTTTAATTACGGCTTGGGGGAGATTTTTTGCAAATGAGGGGAGGATAAATACCTTAGGAGGATGACAGATATCAGCGAAGTCGAAGGAAAAATAAGGAAGATTATTTAAAGAGATAATATGCGGCCAAAATGAACTGAGACGATGTGAAATAAAAGCCAGAATAGGGGTATTGCTGGGAGTGAAGCGTCAGCTGTTATAAAATAATCAGTATAACGCTCATTACTGTAGTGTATACTATGGCTTCCGTTAGTTGCCTGCAAAATGTACGTTTGGTAATTATATGAATATATGCTGCGTTGCTATTTTTGGCGCGCTTTTCCTCTTTTGGCAATCAACTCGCGAATCTGAATGGGTGCTATATTTTTCTATCATTGGCAATCAGCTTTGCAAGTCGTGTTGATTGCTTACAGCCATCCTGTATTATATCTGTTCGATAATCAACAGCGGTATCAATATATCGTGCTGTGATTTAAATTTTACTTTTAATTCCACTTGTTTATCTATTATATTTATAAATGTATACATCGAAAAACTTTCTTTAGCCGGTAACGATCAGTAACTTATTACTACAGAAATGTAACATTTAACTTCTTTAAAACGTAACGGAAAAATGTTACGTATTTTATAATAACATTTTTTTTTATATTAAAATAAATAAATTTAGTCTATTTTTTTTTTCATTGAATTTTCCGATAATGATATCGTAATGGAAACTAATACGCTACTTCAACCTTATAAATATTAAATTTCATTTCATAATCGCGATTCAATCTCCTAAAATTTTTCTTTTTGAAGATACTAACACCGTGTATTGTAACTTTTTTTGAAGTTTGTCAATTAATACAACTTCAACCTAGCCGCGTGTCTACCGCATCGGGCTTTTATCGCTCCTAGTCGTTTGATGACAGAAGCGCTTTGGTTGATTAAATTTTCTTAGCGGAATTAGAGTGTGAAATTTGTATCCAATATCCCAGCAAGAAATTATTCGCGTGTCTGGCTTCAAGCGCGCTATTCCCCTATCCTATTCGGGTTTTTAAAGCCGTTTCGCTGCAGCATTTCCCGTTGAAAGTTGATTATTACTTTTAGATGCAGCTATTCACTCTTGCATAATTTGTTTCTTCTGTTTTCTTTTTCTGACACATCAACTATGGGCATTAACTCAGCGCCAGTAAAATTTTTGCAAGTGACTACCACAATGAAACACCACACATTGCCTAACAACTACACAATGGAGCGAAAATTCCAGAACGAGCGAATGCGAATGATCGAAGAACGAGCACGTGTAACCAGAAGTTAAACGTGCTAATTTTCCTAATAAAAAACACCGAGTTCTTTTCTCATAAGAATTAGTGTACACGAGTAAAACGTGTTTTGTCGTTGAAATTACAAAAAAAGTGAACGCTTACGTTTTGTTCATTTTCCGCAGCAGGTTATTATTTTTTATCGCACGACGTATTTTCTTTCTACACTCAACTTTCTCAGACTTGCTTATGTCCAGATAAATTTCATATAGATCCCAAGTCACCTCTCTGTCTACTTCGTTCGATATCAGATCCTACATGAAGTATTTAATTTCCCATTCCTGGTAATCATCTCAACCATCTAATAAACTCTTAGCGATTATACCTAATGCCCTAGTCTCTGCTTCCAGTCGATTCCGATTCAAAAAGAAGAACGTCATCCTTACCCGACTTGGAATCTCTCATACCGCCCTTACTTATCCTCGCTTAATCCAACGCCTTGATCCTCCCGCTTGTCCTTTCTGTCAAAATCGCACATCTTATTATCGTGTCCTTCACTTCCAGCCTCAAATGCACGTATCCTCTCTTAATTTCCTGTACTCAGTTCCTGAAATTCTTTCTGAAGACTTAACTCACATCTCTTCATGAAAAACCTTAAACGTTTACGCCTAATCTAATACTTCTCGTAGTCTCTGGTTGCATACGGCCCGATGAGTAGCCCTAAAACGCCGTTTTTTTTTTTCTTTCTAAATAATAATAATATTATTTTTTTAAATTTCCGAAGCGGTGGTATGGAGCTCACTGTCAAGCTTAAAATATCTAAAAGGATCAACGACTATATCATCAGATTTTCGTCTTCACTCTTGATGGTCATAAAAATTAATCTCTTGAGGCTGTTCTGAAAATAAACACGGTGACCTAGTAGTTAAGTGCTGGACTACCAACCCGGAAGTATCGTGGGTTTTTAAGTTCCACGCAATCGATCGTATTCAATTTTTTAGTAATCGTTCTGCTTTTGACCAAATCTCTTATGTGCCTTTTTAGCGGCAGTCATTCATTGATCGCAATGGTAATTTCTCAGGTTTGCCCCGCACGCTTTAAGGTATTTCACATCTGTAACTGTTGCCTTATTTTTTGATCACTTTAAAGCGGTTAATTCGAATTACGAATTTTGGGCTCTTCCGTATTTCGGTTTATTATTTTTTCATTCATAAAATACTCTTCCTATTTTTTAGCACCGGGTCCCTAGATAATTCTTCTATGCATTTTTCCCGAGAACTTATAATATTTTTAATAATAAAAAGTACGCGGTCTTTTTTATATCCTTGACGAATTGCTTTTAGTTTTTACAGCCTTTACTGGGTAAATGCTTCATTTATTTCATAATACGACAGCGAACGGTTCTATCTTAGCTTCCGTACACGTATACGACAATTTAATTCAAAGTTAATATTGTTTATTACTTCGTTTATAGACTTTTCAAAGACTATTTATATTAAGAATGAAAATCGGTTAAAGGAAGAATTTTTACGCTTACTGGACATCAATGTACTTAATATTTTTCTTTTGTCTCCTCGCTCCTCTAAATTTCTCCTTTCTCCTTCAACAGTTAACGAATGCAGCCATTATAACCTCACTCGCATTATTACCGATGGATCTCTAAGATAATCAAAGTCGCCGGTGACTATACCTCTATATAGATTATTTCATTTCACTCCGATTACTTTCATTCTATTCACTATGCTGACTCGTTGGCAATTTTGCACGCAACTGAATTAATCTGCACCGTTGTTAACGCCAAGAATTTTCTTACAACATCAGATTTCTCATGTTTCTGCTCTTCTGATTCCATCCTCTTTCACATACGATCTCTAATCAGTGTTCTGTTCTGTTCTCACTCCGTCCAAAGTGTTCTCCTTTCGTCCCCCGGTCACTGCGAGATTGAAGAATTGAAAGAACTCTTGGTGATTCCTTTTCGAGAATTATTAAACACCGCGCCAAGACTATTCAGAAATTGGAATTCCCGGTTTTTCTTTTCAAAATCTTAAACACAATCCCTATTCAACTTAATCTATTGCGTTTTTATATGCGGCCCGCGGAGTTATGAGGCATTTCTAAATTGCATCGCAAGATCATACTCCTGCGTTAAAGACTAATCGTAAATGTTTTGATTTTGAATACAAACGCAATCTACATATGTGTACATCGATATCGGTGTGCAGATGACAGAATGCGCCTTTGTTTTATTATCTTCCGTGCAATTATTAACTATTACCTATTATTTTCAACTATTTTTATTCGCGAATCTAAACCTTTACCGTTTTTGCTTTTTTTGGCTTTTCCGTTCTGCCCTCTTTGATTTGAAAACTCTTCTGAATGCAGTATACATCGGCTTTTTCTTCCAGTTTTATTTTCTCCGAAAGGCAAACTGTCCACTAACGCATTCAATAACTAGAAAGAAAACGGGTTCGTCACTAAACCACCTCGTTTGCCTCTGAGAAGAGCTGAAGTCAGGATTACCGTGAAAAAATGAACAAATAAAAAAGTACGTAGTCACGAATAGTTGACCATTTATAAAAACCAGTATCATGTCCACGACGAAACGAAGCTAAATATTTACAAAATCATTGCGAGTAACGACTAAAATATGACAGAACTGAGAAGAACAACTCGTATATATATATATGTATATATAATAAAAATATTACAAAGAAACAATTCGAACAGTTTCCCGTTAATCGAACTAACTGTCGTACACATCCTATTAAAAATGAATACAGTTTCGGTAGAACAATACTGCAAAGCTATATACATATATATATATATAAACGGACTAAAAGTAATATTATCCAAAGGATTGTAAATGTTTAAAGGAAAATGTGTTTGGTATATTTAGATCCGGTCAAGTTTTGGGAAGAGGCTATTGCAATGATTACTGATTTATTCTTTATTAAACCGGTTTTTGTAATTACTGAATAATAAAATGCAATACATATGTAATAATATCCGGTAGGCAATAAATAAATTTATCGACATATTAGCAGATACTTTCGTTTTATAGTCTGCATAGAGAACTAATTGCGAATAAAGATATGGAAAAAACCTAAATGAAAGAAACTCATATATAGATGTGACGGTCGCTGAGAAAAGGTACATACTCGTAGTGTGTTAAAAATGCGGTTTTGACTTGATAATGATTTTGGACACCTTTTCAGCATGCTCTTTATAAACGTGGAGAAATCAGTCAACAAACTGGTGACAAAATAAATTTATTCCTGTTTCGTAAGTCGTAATTGTAGATTTAAAATTACCTTTAAGGTATTATACTGCGAAACTTTTAACGCGTTTTTCTCGATAACTTGTTTTTTCTGACCCATTTTCGGATGGTGAACTAGTAAATTATTTCCAGGTATCAGTCATTCTCACACCGAAATATGATTATTGCACTGATGACATTTCAGCTAAAATAGTAATAACTTTTCCAGGTAAAATTAACCAGTTCACATTCTTTGGTATTCGACGAAAGTGCAGATATCTCAGATGTTCAACTTGTGATGTTTATTCGCGCTGTGAATGATTTTCATTCCAAGTAGCAGAAGAAAAGAGGTTAAATCTTTTAAATTTAAAAGACGCAACCAGAGACGAAGATGTCTTCCGGGAAACTGAAAAATGTTTACTCGAAAATAACTTAAATTTTGAGACGCTTCCCCGGGTTAATAACAACAGATGGAGCATCTAAAAATAAGGAGAATGTAAAATTATTTACGAATAAGCTGGATTTCAGAGATATTAAAATCGGGGTTATCTTCATTATTCAGTACATCAACAACACATATTAGATACTGAGCGAAATTCGCTCGATACAACATTCACACTAAAAGCAGATTTAAATAGAAGAATTTCATATAAAACATTTGAAAGTACATATAGCCTGAAATAAAAAAAAAACATAAAATAAAATAAATGAGCCAAGTTTTAGTTTTTTTTTTTTTTTTTTTTTTTTTAAATTGTTATTGTATTACAAACTGGCCATCTAGGCCATTTAGCAATATTCTTAACAGGGAAATATTTAGCATGAAGGGAAAAGTACCCAATAGTACCTACCCGATAAACTTTACCTTAAACAAGGTCATGAGGTTTCTTACGCTTCAGCCGCCTCCTATCATTAGCAGTATGTAGCAGTCCAGCAGCAAGTTTATTCGGATGACTTTCAAGTCTTTCTGCGTGTCTTCGGGCATGAGTTTTAATAACATCTGCCACATACTCTAACCCTAAATCTTGATGCAAAGTTTGATTTGATACATACCATGGCGCCTTGGTTACGAGCCTAAGGATTTTATTCTGCGCGGTCTGTATCATCTTCAGATTTGTAGGTTTAGCACAACCCCAAAGCTGTACTCCGTAGGTCCAAATAGGCTTCAAGATACTTGTGTATATCAAACGTTTATTTTATCAATACTTAAAACGCTATTTCTTCCTAGAAGCCAGTACATTTTTTTAACACGAATATCTATTTCTCTTTTCTTTGTCTGAATGTGCTGCTTCCATGTTAAACGACTATCTAGGTGTAATCCCAAGTACTTAACTGTTGTTCTCACGGGCAATTCCAGTCCATTTATCCTAACAGTTGGGGCTATGACTTTTCTATTCGTGAAATGAATGTTTACCGATTTACTTTCGTTGATCTGAATGTGACGCAAGTAATGCCGTGTCGTCAGCAAATGTAGCTACCTGAACATTTTCCGGTACAGGAAAGTCTGCTGTATATATCAAGTACAGCGTGGGTCCCAGAACTGATCCCTGGGGCACTCCTGCTTGAGCTGGATATAGTTCTGAAAACGTGTGTTCATAGCGCACCTGGAAATATCGGTTATGCAGATATGAACTCGACAGGAGATATTATAACCTAGTTGGTAACAGAGTTTTTAATTTATATAATAGACCATTATGCCAAACTTTATCAAAAGCCTGTTGGACATCGAGAAATGCCGCTGTACACACATTTTTTGTTTCTAAACTTTTTTCTATTACACTTACCACTCTGTGCAGCTGATCCACCGTGGAGTGCTGTTTTAAGAAACCGAATTGATGTTGTGGAATTATATTATATAGGTATGGTTGCAACCTATTTAATATCAATTTTTCCATTACCTTCGACATAACAGGCAACAAGGAAATGGGACGATAAGACGTAACAGCATGCGGATTTTTGCCCGGTTTCGCAATCATAATAATTTGCGCAAACTTCCATTGCACCGGAAAATAATGTAGGCTCCGGAGTATTGCGTTACATATAAATGTCAGCAACATTACAGCCTTCCGTGGAAGTCTATTCAGTAGTTCCGCGGTTATTAAATAAGTTTTAGTTTTTAACAGCGCGAGAGAAACCGTAAAAAGACTAGACAGCTGCTGAACAAAAACGTTCAAGTATACTTAAGGATAGATTAAAATTATGCCAGGAGAAAACACGACATCGAATGTGAGAATGATTGCTTGGAAAAATTGTTAAGTATCATTTATTGGCTGCTACAGAATCGCGGCTAAGTGAGAAGAACGTATGCCATTAGCTTAGTTTTTTTTCCTTTTCGTAAGTTTTATGCGGATTAATAGAGCTAAAAGAGGAACGATATGAAAAAAAAAAAAAGAAAAAAGGATGAACCGAGAAATATGGAAAGACTGAGCTTTATAATATTCGACAGAAAGGGAATATTGGAGAGGAAATACGTCACCCGTGAAAAATCCGCGGAAATGGATTTGGACGCTGAGCAAAGTTTGAGGGAAAAAATTGCATCCGTTAGCGTACCGGATAGAAAAAAATAAGGAGACGAAATTAAAATAACGTTACAGATTCGGATAAACAAAAAAAAAGAAGAATTATCGCAAACTTGTTTATTGGGAAAATTACTGTTGTAATAATAGGGGATACCGGTTATCGAAGATCCGAAAAAAAGTAACCCAGGTGTGTTTTATTTCATCGCGAATCCATGGGGCTTTTAACCAGCTGGTTAAATAGCGAATATCTGCAAATCGAGTGTAGGACAATTAGGCGATGTTCGCTATTTGCAGCACAAAGCGCGACTGACAAATTCCGGGGAAAAAACTTCAGAACACTTTTGAAGGATGTCGCAAAGTGATTCAGAACACTTTTGAAAGATGTCGTAAAGTGAATAAAAGCTTGCATTATTATCGGACAAAAGAGAAGGTCGTAATTGTCGGGAGAAAAAGAAAAGCTACTTGTTGATTACTCGTTACGAAATCTAATGCAACACTCCAACGACTAAAATCGGAAGACGATTTTCTCTTCCTATAATTTCCGGTTCAGTCTCATCGGAATTATCGCCCCCTCCACACACACACGCGCGCGCTAATGTTATTAATAGAAGTTTATTAATTTCGCGCGACGACAAACACACGAACAACTGAAGTGAGATGTTCTCAATGCGCCGTCGCGGTGCACTTTGCTGATCATTTTTCATCGGTGCAATCAGATTTCTTTTCCGTCGTCCATAGTCCGAGCGTGCGTTTTCATTTTTTACTCCTAATATAGGAAGAATGAAAATTGCATAACTCGCGAAGGCGGCCACCGATCATAGACCAAATTTGGAAATAACGGGTTCTCCGCGTACCCGTCCGTCAAAAAAATAACTATCCTTTCTAGCGCTCTTACGTCACAGTTGTACACGGACATTACCGGCTCGAACGCGCCGCACGGAGAGGTAGCGGGTAAACAATACCTGCAGCCGACTCGCGCGCACTCTGGATCAGGTATGAAACCTGGGCAGTCAAGAGCGATGCGAGCAAGTTTCGACAAACAGCTTCGCCAACAGTTGACGGTTGTAATTCTCTGCGAATAAAGCGTTAGTGACGTTGTGATTTGTTGTGAACTTGATCTAGTTCGTCGCGTCTACTCGCGCTAATTTTCCAGAATACCATTTAGAAAAGCACCTAGTACGTATATGACGTAATTTATACATTTATTTACGCTAACGGGGGTCTCCGCTTTCAGATCCCTTCTATTTTTTTAGGTGCATAATCGTAAACATTACACCTGTAGCAGGCAAAAGATATTACGCCCCGCCAGCGGCGAAACCGACGGGCTAAGGAAAACTATAAAAATCGATTAATTACTTCTGAAACTAAAAATCGACAAGTATCTGCGAATATTTTTCTAATTTGGCAAAAAGGCCTCCGATTTTTTAAATATTTCCTTGACTTTTCAATACGTATATATTTATAAACTGATTTTAAAAATACCAGAAGATTCGCCTAATGAAGCAGTTAAATGTGTTTTCCCAAACCTTTTACAAATATTAATAATTTTATTCTTATACAAACCTTCACACGTTAAAGGTTTGGTTAATTTTGTTTTTATACTGTTTTATTTCTATTGTTATGTATATATATATATATATATATATATATATATATATATATATATATATATATATAAAACTCGGCCATTTTGGCCTCGCAAACGGCTGTGCCTCTTAACCGCTCTTGCTTACATTTCTGTCTCTTTTTCTTCTATACTTTGTATATGATCAAATTTACAACGTAATTCTACATCAGTCCATATAAATATATGAGTTATACGCGAACAAACGTAAAAAAAAACAAAAAAAAACGCGACAAACTTATAACCTCCCTTTTTTTTTTGAAGTCGGTAAAAATTCAAAAATTACGAACGTTACATAAAATCGGGACATTTTTTCAATGGAAGCTGGCCTAAGAATTATGTTGTATTTAACAGATATATTATAATAATAAACATTAATTGTCAACGAGGAAAAAGCTTTGGAATTCAGCGTTCAAATTTCAATTATCGACGGTTCCATTGATGGAAGCTTCCACATATTACGCGGCATCGAATGGGTAGAAGCACTTCTCTGATCAAACTTTATCGTCTTCTCCTTTCTCGTATTCTCGTACAGATATCGGATTCAAAATGTCATATTTAAATAGAACACAACTTCAAAAGATCTGTTAAAAGTTCAACATGAATTGTGATTAAAGATTTATGTTAAAGATTTTTTAAAATTCGTTTCTTTTTTGAATAATCATTAGGTGAATGATTTAGAAAATGTTCTAGAATAAATTTCGATTTATGATTATTTTAAGTAAAATATTTCCAAATTAAAATTTAATGTAGCTATTTTTAAAAAAGTGTTCTTATTACGCACATTAGAGCACAGTTGCTTGTAGTAAATGCTGCAAACGGACTTGTTATTTTATATTAAATTTGCAGTAAATGTATCTTCGTATGAGTACATTCGAATTCTGGTAAGCCATCGTTTGCGCACATTTTTCAATAGCCCGAAATGAGAATGCAAACGGTCTTTTCATTGTGGTAGAAGCGGATGCGCAGTGTAGTCATTTCTGTTATGAAGTCGGAAGAGTATAAACCTCCAAATGTTTATAACGACGTTTCGTTTACTTAATATACAAAAATTCTGGCGTAGCTGAAATTTAGAATAGTTTCAATTTCGAGAATAAACATAATGAACGTTTCTACGCGATTTTTCTTGAGGCACGAGTGGCATTCCCGTATTTGTACCTAAGTTTCCGTTTGTGTCTCTCTGAAAATTTCTATCACTTATCGCACCGGGTAGGGGGTGTGAATTTATCTAGGAATTATGAAAAGATTAGCGGCGACTCAGAAAAAGTCGTTTAATCGAAATCGAAGTGAGACATTATGTGATCGAGAAATGTTCACCCTTCTTTGTTTTAATTGAGTTAAAATCCATCTTGTACCCTGAGTGAAGCGAGAAAGGCCGAAGATGGTTAATACATCTCGAGTTTAGATACCGTCGCATCATGATTCCCTAAAATGAATAAAGGCGCGCACTCACGATTTACTTCTTTAACGGAATAATTAATTGTCACTTTGTGGTTGGAAAGGTGAGAAAAAATGACTTTTAATAAAGGAATAAATTTACAATAGACTGCAGCTACTTGGCGTACTTTGGTTTCGCCTAAAACATCCACTATAGTGCGTAAAACGTTTAATTATTTATTTATGCAATAATATTTTCCTAAGGTATCGTGATTGTGTGCAATTATGCTTTTCATAATGCACTAACCCTAATGCATCTGAAGAAAATACTGGGACTAATTACTTTCTCGCGGCTGCTTTTACTTTTCCAGATTTCTCTGGTACAATCAATATTCAATTTCAGATTAAGTATTTATCTGGGAGCGACTCGGATCTGGAACGAGACAACTGCCAAATAAAATACTCATAATTGTATGTAAATTTACCTAAATGGCCTTATAGTGAAGTAGTTCATAATATTTTATTTTTTTATTTAAATTTCTTATTACAATCCTGGGGGGGGGAGGGGTTGGCGCGCAGAGCAAACTTTCAGAAGCAGAACGAACTTTCAGAAGAAGAAGAAAGAAAACAACGGTTACGTTTTCAAATATAAATGTTTTATTACAATCCGGCGGGGTTCATCGTCCCCCCCTAATTAGTTAAAAACACGGAATCTGCGACGAAAATTAAAGTAATACTCAAAATGAGATGGTTTTTTATGACCGGTGTTTCTCTAAACTATCGCCTTTCTCAATCTAGCTGTGATGATGTATACTGTCGCACGACATTCGACGTAAAATTACATTCTCTTTTTATACTCGAGGTCGTATACCTCATCGGTTTTTCTATAATTGAGATGGCTAGATCCTAATACGGCACAAGTTTGCAATGGGACGCGAGATCTCACCACGATTTTGTAAAATATTTATAAACTCACGTAAGAAGAAATCTGATAGATAAATCCGTAATCGATTTTGCTTAAACAGATTTGGGTTGTATTTTGTTATTACTACAATACTTTACATGTCGGTTCAAAGAGTATAAGAGAAATTTTTAATTTTTAACCCTACATTATGTATTTCGACAAAATTAGGAAATTTTTCCGGCATTATAGTAAACATTTTTACTTGCCATGTTTGGAGAACCTTTTTTTGTTATCAGTGCTCGATCCGTAAGATTCTAACGTAATGAATCGATGAATCATTAAGTAAACTTTAAATTTCAAACAGACGTGAATACAATATAAATAACAGCTAACGGTGTGTCAGAATAAAGATATCACCCAATAATGGGCGGAAGCAGTGTGATCACGTTTTATCACAAACCTACCTTCCATTTGTTTGCTGATTAGGCTTTAGAGCCGAGATTCCAACCATTGATTTCGGTCTCTACGACTATGTTTTCCTTTCTTATCATTCGGACTTATAATCGACATCTGCTTAGCTCTGTTATGACGGAGGCGCGAATTTGTTTTTCCAACAGAAACAGTATTGAAAGAACCGGAAAAACTATGATCCAGGAACTGAAAAAGACCATTCGGGAAAACAGTTTTTAATAGAATGCGAGTTTTGCATCATTAAAGGATGCTTTGTCAATCTTCTACCGGAATGGCGAAATACATGAAACTGGATTTTATCGTTAATTGAAATTATGGAGAAATGAAAAAGTCAAATAACTTTCTTTTTACGATTGAGAACGGTTGAAAGTAAGAAGAAGTCGGCTAATCTCTATTTTGCGACTGAAAATTCCGTGAAAAGACAAAGCACACTCGACCAGTATCTATATGGAACATTTCCATTGAGTTAGTGAAAACCATGTGAGACACATAAGAAATCAGTCGCCAAGATTTATTAAAACCGCTCCTTCCACTTTTTAAAATGCGAACTATTGAACAGGGTTTTATATTAAGAGACTCCGTATGATGCCTGTTTACCGGTACGAATTGAAACCGAGACACATTCATCGAAATTGCAGGAAGATGAAAACAACGCTATTATAAACTGAAATTAAGAGTTGAAAAGAGGAAAAGTTAAAAGTTTATGAAGTTCATTGAAGAGGTTACTTACCAAGTTCAGGAAAAAGTAAATAAATAAAAATATTACCGAGTGTGTGGGAACGACAGAAATAACGTAATAAAGGAAGGAAATAAGTAATTATTTTTAAAAATGATCTGGAATGTCAAATATTTGTATTTCTGTATCCTAAAATGCGAATATTGCTTCATCGTTTTGACAGGCAACTGATCTTAAGGGAATTTAAATAAACAACAAAAAAAAAAATATGATTTTTACAAAGTAACACCGAACTCTTAAGAACTTGATACCAAATAAGGAAAAACGCATTACTTTACTGTTCGGACTTTATCCGTCTACGTCTTCTCATTCGCGGAAAATAGATTCGAAATTTCCTTATTGTCTTTTCCATGTTATATATAATTACCGAAATTCAGAGTATATCCTAGGTGGGCTCGTAAGCAACCTGACTAGTCATAAAATTATACTTCGCTAACTTGTAATGGAAGGAGTCGTAGCACATTGGTGATTCGAATTGATAGCCGCCCATAATAGGATATGCGTAGGAGTGTAAGAGATGGGGTAATATGTACGATACGATAGCAACAGGTAAAGAATCCGTGTGTTTGGTGAACTATTCATAGGCGGACAGATTATTTCCCTTTTGTTTCGATGCGTTCGCGACTGAATTTAGTATTCCCTTTTTTCCGTTACAATTAATCATTCAAAAACTTTTCATAACAAAATTACAAATTACAACTTTGAACACTCGCATAGATGAGCAACTCTAGAAATTTTATTAAAACCCCTCTTTAAGTACAAGTCCTCTTCTTGGCGCTTCCTTGAAAAATTTCCTAATTATTATTGTTTCGAAATAGTACGGTAACTGAAAAAATCGTTTTTTTCAGTTTCCACCGAATCGTATTTCTCCAAATATGGAAATAAATGTGTAAAATTAACAGCGATCGCTTGTTATTTTGTTCGATCCGTTCTTAATGATAACGATAAAACCTGTTTTGCAACGTACGTAGAATTATTAATAAATCAACCCTTTTTTTTAACCATCTTCACCTTCAATATCAACAGTTGCTCCGGAATAGCGTCGAAAATGGATCATCGAAAATCATTCCTCAACTGCACCAAGACCTCTCAAACACTCCCCCTGTATTAATAAAGCTTGGCCCTTTCAATTCTCTGTAATTCAGCACTGCAAGCGGAACGCGTCCCCCATATTAATCTGATAAAAAATAAAGAAAAAGGCAAGCTGTTACATTTTTGCTACTGGTTCGATATCGAATTTTATTGACAATGTAACCGCGAAGTGTATTTTCATGTTTTCCGATACTACATATGTAGATGAAAAATAAATTAGATATAGTTTTTTTATATACGAAAATTAACGAACTAAATTTAGACAGTTCTAATAATAATTTTCATTAATATTATAATAAAATCTGAATTTTCAATTTTTCCTAATTTTCCACTACAAAGGGCTAAAATTGAATAAAGTCAACTGCTTTTTTGAAATGCACAGCAGAATTTTGGAATTCTTTGAATTATCCTGAAAAAAAAAACCCAACAAGAAAGCAATTAATTTCTAGAACTTGTCGACATTGAGATACAAAAAAAAAAAAAAAAAAAAAATTGAACTATTCGCGTGTTGCAATATTGTATAGTGTCTCTTTACAAAGCTTTTAACAAAACAACTGCACTAGAAATATATTAGAGGTACACGAGAAACGATAATACATTTCAAATAAACATACATCTCGATATACATATATATGTATTTGTTCTATTATACGCCGATAATAAATTTCGAAATATAACGGTGTTTACGAGAACTTAGTATACAGGTCGTTAACAGTATCTATGACAAAGAAACCATTGAGCATGATAGAAATACTCAGGTAAGATACACCATAATACCTTCTTGTTGAATTTCAAATTGTGCATAGACACAACAAAGGAAAAAGACCGCCAATAAATATTATCAAGGTCTTCCCCTTATAAGTCTAAATAAAGCGAAAGATTCCGGTAATTCATAATTTATCTACAAGCGCAGAAACATTTGAAAATAAATATCCTAGCAAAACCAAAATAGATAGAAAAAAACAAAAAAAAAAAAAACGAAAACGTTTTATCGTTAATGTTATTTTTGGAAAATGTTACATACTCTCTTTAATTCGTGCCCATAAAATAAATATAAAAAAAAAAAAAAAATGGAAAGGAACATTTTGTAAATTCTATCTCTTTATAAACACATTATTTTGAAAGTCAATGCTAAATTTAAATTACGAGCGACGAGTATTTTTAAATTTCGAATTAAAAGTTGTCCAGATAGTAGGAGTGCATCGCGACGATTTTTTCAATCGACATTTTTAGAAAAGTATTAAACGGAGATTTATTTTTTTGATTAAAATTTTAAGCGTCAGTTCGAGTTCTTACGACGAAATATTGATTTCGGCTATAAGATTTACTAGACATAATCTCAAAGTTCCCAGATGGTTTTTATTTTTAATTCCGTCTGTTTAATAAATTATACGATAAATATTTTTCTTGATTATGTTTTTTATGTTGGCAGAATAATGACACTGTATAGTAGCGAGTCGGTAAATTGAAAAAAAAAAAAAAAAGAAGGTTTTTAATCGGCGTTTATAAATTTTACACTCACTTAAACATAAAATGGGAATGTTGTGAATCGGGAACGGTTCACTTGCCGCTGTTTTAAGAATGACAGAAGTTACTTGAAGTTCTGCTCAATGGCGAGCATACTAAATTCAATGATTTTTTATATACCAATATAAGAGCCTACAATAGCGCCTCACAAATGATCTCATTCGAAGTAAATCAAATTATCGGAGTTCCCTTCATGTCAAAACTTTCAAAATACGAAATCTCGATCTTTTATTACTCATTTTATAGAGCAGATTATGCCGACGTTAGCTTTAACGTCAGAGGACAACACATTTTCAATTAAGAAAGCGCAAAAATGTGATGAAAGCATGCCATTTGAAGGTGGACAAACTTCCAATACCATTACAAGTTCCAAATAGGGGGAAAAAAAAAAAAAAATTCATTTTCTAAAGTTGGCTATTAGTGAAGTAAGATTGAAAATAATGACCTTGGGTATTATTTACAAAAAAAAAAAAAAAAACATTTGGGAGTCGTAATAATAATATATATAAAAACGAAAAAGAAAAAAAACGATAGATGACATGGTCAACTCTATTGAGAAACTGAATACGATTTACAGACATGGTAAAAATATAAATACATCTAACGAGCACTCGTAAAAGGTTTAAATACAATCAACAGCCAACGTGTCTGCAAATACCATAAAGAAATAAATAAGTACTTGTATCATCGTTTTTATTTTTCAAATTAATCAGAATAAAAAAAAATCGCTGATTTTAAAAAAGTTTATACATATATATGTATATGTAAATTTTGAATTCTGTAGTTTCCCCAATTTCAACACAATACGTACTATAGAGTGGACTCTTTCGAGTAATCGGCACACATTCGTTCAAATGTTTACAAATGTTTAATTATTTGAAATAAATGAATTTATCAAAGCCCGGAAAGTCGTATATATAGGAAACAGATCGTGCATGAAGCTATACAATAATAGTCTGCCGTGTACGCTATAATCGAAACTAATTAAATTGGCTATGGTAGAGTTCATTGACTCGATTATTATGATGTGAAAATTTCCTCAACTAATTTAATTTATAAAACTACGAGTATATTTTATTTTTCATTTAAGTAGGCCCGGCAAAAATTCTTATCAAAAAATTTAAAACAATGTATTGTACGTGAAATATGTTAATGGCGATAAAAAAAATGATCAAAAATAGCTTCTCTTTTTATCCTTGCAGAAGGTGTAATCATGCGACGAGAGTATTTTTTTACTTCTTTCCTTCGTTCAAAATGAAAGTCGAATAATATCGTGGTTTAGGGTAGGGCAGAGGGGAGTTGCCGATGTTGTTTCGAACGTTGTTAAAAATTTATAAACACGTTAAGCTTATTGTAAATTTGACCTAGTTCGTTAGGCAGTTCGACATTCGCATTGTGACAAATTGGAAATAGAAAAGTTAACTATTACGGCCGGACTGTTGCCAAAATTAACGAACTAAAATAATCGCGAACCAACTGGTAATGGTCGAATTCTGTCAAAATAATGTAAAAAAATCCTGGCATACATTTACAAATGAGCTTGACCCTCGTATTCGCCTTTCATTTTCAGTCACAAAAATACTATATAGATCGCGCGAGAAGAAGAAATAGTATTTATTAAATTCGGATACATAACGAACATACAGATTTTACGTGTCAATATTAAAGTCCGTTTTTCTGCACACAAAATAGATCTTTTTTTTTTTCCCCTGTTTTTCATTATTTTAAGCGCGATACCAAAGTATGCCCAGAAACAATGTACAGGGGAAAGAATCAACAGTTAAATAGTAGTTCGGTCAGAGATGGATAATATAAGAGAACTAAGTAAAAGGAATAACGGACAAAGGAAGAGAATGACAGAGATATGCGAAGCACAATGAAGAGCAGGGACGCATCAAGTGCTAGGAGTTGAGAGTAAAAAAGTAGATCGTTCATTTGAGAAGGACGAACACTCAAAAAGAGTATATGTAGTTGAAATCACAGGAAGCCTCATCGTTCGGGTGTTAAATTGGAAAAACGGAGAAGATGCTAGGGAAAAAAGGAAAACGAAAAGAAGGTGGCAAGGGAATAACGGAAACAATGGAAGTACGCCGAAGTAAGAGGAAATCAAGGAACTGCTGCGGGTTGGAAGGAAACGTAGGTTGAAGAGCCTGGTAGTGAGAGACGGATTATTAGAAAAGGAGACAGAGCACAGATGTCAAACACCAATATTTGGAATGAAGTTTTTTCGAAAAAAATTTTAGAATAGAAGGTGTGCAGCAACTCGAGCCAGAGAATCCGACAATTCATCTATGGCGACCTAGGAACAACCCGTGACAAATCAACACGGATTCAGTGAAGAGAAAAAAGATCACGAATGAGAGATTCGACGAATGATATAATCGCGGGAGTACGTGGGAACAGTAGAACATATGACCTGAAGGGCATCCATAGAATTAAAGATATTCAAATAGATTTTTTGATATAGCGGTGGGAGGAAACATAAATAACAGAATACAGCCCCACGAGTTCGACTATAAATATAGAGAGCAAAAGGAAGGAAGTCTAAAGAATTCAGAGTGATTAATTTCCAGAAGGATAAAAAAGGTCCAACTCCACCACGATTGCTCTCGAGCCATCGGTAAAGATATTCACGTCTAACGGAAATAAGGAATAATAATAAAGTCGAGTAATCGTGCTGATAATAAAAGAGCGGTAAAAGATAAAGCAAAAAAAGAAAAACGAAACGCTAATTAGTCTAATTGTTCTATATAGCTTTTTTTTAATCGCAACGCTTTCTGTTATCGAAGAATATTTCGGGTTATAATCGACGTGTAAAAGCGCTATAGCATATTTCGAATGTCACAAGCCCGCAGCAGCTTCATTTGTACAGTTTTAGTTACCGGTTTATTTAATACGGTTGATGTAAAGAACAGTTTTTTTTGGGGGTTTTTTTTGTTTTTTGTTGTTTTTTGTTGTTTTTTTGTTTTTTTTTTGGGCTCGTCAACCAAGGACTTTTACCCAAAAACAAAAGGTAAGGAAAGAAGTCAGTTATATTTTGACCCGATCAGAAATTTTAACTAAAAAGGAACAAATAGCAGGAATAATTAGTGGGGAAGGAAAGGACAGGATATATATAGGATGCACAATAAGGGGTAGGAAGTCCAAGCTTAAGCAAATAAGAATATACAAGGCAGAATGCTCTATAGAAAGCGATGAACAGTGGAAAAACACATGATCGGCGTCGCAAATAATTGCATCATCCGGATGGAGAGGACAGTGTGGAGAAGAAATTAAGGAAAAACGAAATCTGGAGGAAGGCAGCAAAGAATGGCCAAAGCGCATGAGGAACAATGGAAACAACATCAGAACGCCGGAGGGAGGGATGCAAAAGAAACCATGAATATGAAGGAAGAGTAGGAGTTAACTGCAATTAAATATTTCACTTTTACCACCGCCAAGTTCGCCAATTTACTTTCGCATACTTTAGATCAATACGAATGGTATCCTGATTCGTATTTGTCACTGTGTACAGGAGCAACTTCTTACTTTAGGAAAAACTATCCTAAGTCAAATGAAATTCATCTACCATAAAATTGAAACCATACGCAAAAAAGAAATAAAAAAAAATGGTGGGAACATATTAGAACCGAAACTTTTCCAATAAATTCAAAGTTAAATCAACTACTTTGTACAAACTTATGTGGTCTTACTTATTTTGACAAGCACGTGCTTAAATTTCTAAAAACAAATATTTATTTTTTTTTAATACGATTATTTCGATCGAACAAAAAGGTTATGGATAAAACCCATTTTCATTAGTTGTTGTTTTTTTGTTTTTTTTTTTTGTTTTTCCTTGGGCATGCCAGCTAAGGACCTACACCCAAAACCAACAATAGCCGTCAGTTCAGTTAGATTTTGATACGGTCAGATATAGACAGTATTTAACCAATGGATGAAATTATGGATGGCGAGTTCCGTTAGTTTATTATACATAATAACTAATACCATGAAAACCGGAAATACATTTAATGCATAAAAACATTAAAATACTCCGCAGCGACATATTATGAATATTCCGTATTGTTGCTGCTACACGCGTTCGATGTTTTTATGTATTAAATAGTACCTGAGCTTTGCTCTGATCTATTCCAAATTTGCAGATCAATTAAAGTATATACTCATGAGTTTCGCGAACATTTAAACATACACCAACAACGAAAGTTACAATATCACACTGTCCAGTTTTAAAGTATGGTGCATTTTATGCATAATATTTTTGAAATCGGAGTGTAAATATCGAGAAAAAAAAAAGTGTTTTATTACATTACGAAATTGCAAATTTCTATTTAGCACGCGGTGTAAATGAGTAAATTGCGTAAGCTTTTCATTAAAGCCTAAATACAAACTTGATTGCTGTAGCACGAGATTAGCCTACCTTTCCTGGAATAATCGATTTCTGAACACCTTGAAAAAACCCGCTACTAATTCGTGAAGTTTAAGAGCCATATTACATACGTAGATATATACAACAGAGTTGCTCTTTAATAATTATTAACCAAGCTTGGCTCGGATCTACGCAACGGATTAGTATTTCACGACAGTTAAAAACATTTAGCACTAGTACGAGTGTAAACGAAAACTATATGTTTTTTTTGTATACATTACATTATTCATCTTTATGTTGTAGTATTCTCTTCTTCTTCTTCTTCTTCCTTAGTCGTTGTCAGTACCCTGCGGGACGAAAGCTCCCCAAATTTTTCCCAGGCATTGCAAACTTTCACCCCAGTTCGCTTTAAATTTTCGAATTTCATCTGCCCAACGCTTCTTCGGTCATCCTAGCCTTTGCTTTCCATAAGGTTTCACGATATTGATAAATTTATTTATCGGTGTCATTTTCGCTTCATCTAGAAGCCCGAATCTCTCACGTTATAAAAAGTAGGAAAGAAGTTACAAATACTATTTTACAAAGCACTATCCGTGTTGCAACGACGAACCGCATGTATTTGGAAATTGCCATAATTCCTAAAATACGATGATCACACTTAAACACACTGGTCGCGTTGTCCTTTTTAAAATGCTCATAACGCAGAATTTATGAAACCTCGACCAATCTCGATTTACTCAGGAACCTCTGAAAACCTTTAAAATTGGTTGGTGAATTCCATTAAAATCGTCAGAGCCAACAGTGTTACATAGATACAATTTTTTTCCCATTTTATATTTCCGGTTGCTATGATATTAATTATTGTATGTGAAAAAAAATGAAGTTATTTTTAAACTACAACTGACATCCACGAATTCGACTCGTTTAAATCTGTACTTGGAAATTCGTAAAAAAATTTAATCTAGAATTTTATATTTATATGTAAAGATTCTTTTTCTCTTCGGGAAACATCTTTACCACTGTCCAACCAAGAAATGGTCTTTACACGTGTAATTAAAGATTATCGATCTTTCTATAACTTGTCTGTCGTGATGTAACAAAAAGTTTTGCCCAACTACGCAGCCCACACAGCCATCATTTTGAAGAGGCCAAGTTATTCGGACGGGGTGATCTCCCGTAATTACACATTTGAAAGAATATCTTCTTCACTCATATCTTCCGAATTTTCCGTCTCGAGCATTTTATTAAAATTAATTTATTACCATAAAATCAAAATAACAGTAGTTGAGTATAAAAAGTATAAAGTAGGTCCCATACCCTTGACAGGGCGTAGGGATTGTGAAGTTAAGGTTCACAATGTACTAAGCCCAACGGCAATAATGAAAGTAGGGGGGGGGCAGTTCCTTTCTCTCGGCCGCCTTTACCTTCCCATATTTCTCTGGTACCCAATTATTTCAGGCTGGGTAAACTTAGGAGCGACTTGGATCCGGGACGAGACAAGTCTCGAACCCGTGACCTCCGACTTGGTAGCCAAGCACCTAAGCTACCATTATGTTGCAGGATTTTCTATTTCTCTGTCGAAATAACAAAAAAACGCTACTGTTATTTTTTTTTAAACTCGCTGCAATGGGTATAGCAACTATAGGCTAGGAGCACGACTTCTATGTTTAGATCATGTGTCATGGAGGTTTGATGATTTTCGTAATGCAAAAAGTGAAGTAAACGTGGTGTATTTACTTACGCCAGAAATTAATAGTTATCTAGAGTTTATTATTTACCGTAATAATCGTTTTATTTTAATTTTTACGTTTAATTTGGTAATCATTTTATTTAAAATTTTATAAAAATTATTATTTCTTTGTTTATTTGTCCCGTATACATTTCTGTACCACTGATCGCATTTCAACTATTTAAAACCTCTTATTTCATGCAAGAGAGGGGGTAGAAAATTCAGCCTTACTTTAAAATCTTCGTTTGAACAACACGAATAGACCCTGACAATTTTAGCATGATCCGTCCAGCGGTACACAGAAATGCATACAGGACAAGCAAACATACAAACATTCATTTACATATATATATATATATATACCTATATATGTATATATATATGCAGATATTACGTATGTCTAAAACGGAAATTTTAATAAATTGAATTTATTACAAATTAAGAAATAAAAAACGAATCGAAAGTTTAATTAAAAATTTACGAAAAAAAAATTGTCATCTTCATTTAAAATTGCTTTTGTCTTATATCTTTGCCGGCGAGTTTCTTATTGTTCCATTGTAGGATATAACACGACAACAGCAGAATAAAAATTTGAATATTCATTAACATTGCAATTAGTTAAAAATGAGGAACTTTTCTTCGCATTCGGTGCCCGTTTCTTTTTTGAAACATTTTTTCGCATATTTTCCGCGACGTAGCGACAGTTTAAAAAATAGAACAACACGAAATCGATGAAAAAAGCTTTTAATACCTTGCGGGCACTGTTTCGCGTCCGGAACTAAACGAAATCCATCGTGAAAGCCGGTAAAATTTTCCGACTTCTACGTCGATGGACTTGAATGCTGGCTTATTCGGAGCACTGCACAAACCAATGTTTCTATACTAGCGATAATTAAATTTGAATTAAAATGTTAATAATCATCGATTAAAAGTGAATAGAGTAGCAGAGAGTACTTCCTCGAATATTTTTCAGGCTTTTGGCATTAATTTCACGCTAAATACATAATAATTTACCGATGAAAAGATTGTATTTTTACGCTTTTTGCCTTCAACAGCTCCTGACGGAAACTTTTACAACTTAAAAAAATTTACATTTAGACGGGAGTTTTTCTCATTAACGCAATTTAACATTTTTAAAATTAATATTTCACGTACCTGACACGAAACTAGGGCAAACTCTAAGATGTACTTTAAAAATTTATGAACGAGAAATTTTAGAAAGAAAAATACCGTTAACCGGGTTAATATTTCGTTTCGGCTTTTTTAAGGATTTCGCTAAAATAGTATAAATCCTACCTTTCTTAATGAAAACAGATTAGTCCATTGTGACGGTGTATAATTATTTTATTTGGCAAATGTGCTGAATACCACCAAGTCCTTTCAGAGACCTCTCTATCTTAAAGACTTCATTCAACAACCTCTGGTAAGATCGACTCTTATGTAAACAGGTAGAGAGAAGTATATCAATTTAAATTTCTGCAATAACATTTCGGTACTCGTAAACTTTTTTGTTTGCAATATAATTTCCAAGCAAAACTATAAAACTTCCACTTTATATTTAAAATATAACCAATTATTCGAAAGTTCAATTATTATTAATAATCCCACTACTCGCGCACCTATGCGCATTTGTAGAGAGTATACATTTGTTTTTTGTTTTTATTCTTGTACTAATTTGTTAAAGCAATAAATTTGTTTTGATTATTATTATTATTATTATTATTATTATTGTACTCCAAAGAATCACAACTGTGCTGGTTGGATTTGTAATATAGCTAATATACTTAACTAGCACTATAAATTTTCTTTATCTTGGTGATTAAGGAGAAGGTCCTCATATTTGTGGCGGTGTTTAATAAAACTGATTTTTGTATAAGATCCAATATATATATATATATATATATATATATATATATATATATATATATATGGCGACAATCCTAGGCTATTTATATTCTTAACCAAGCTGCTCGGTATTATACCGTTATTTTCAACAATTAGCCGTGTTATCTTAACCGTACTAAATTTCAACATATGCTTCATCTGCTCCCTAAGTTTTTCACATTTATTTATTTTGTCCTCGAATATTTTATCGATATTTCTACTATCTGGGACAGCAGTATTATTATTATTATTATTATTATTATTATTATTATTATTATTATTATTATTATTATTATTATTATTATTACTATTATTATTATTATTATTATTATTATTATTATTACTATTCGTGTGTCTTCAAGTATATGTAAAACAATGAATAAAGCAGATATTGTAAATTATGTACTAGTTAAATATTGCAAATACGTAGTCATAAATGTGTACAGTCATAAATGAATAGAAAGTTTACAAATTGCGAAATGAATTTACATAATTAAATAATCGGGCGATAATTTTCCTCTGCTGTACATTAAGATTTTGTAATAGCCATTTTATTTTCGGAATCGAACGGCTGTCCTGAAAATGAAAACGCTCCCCTCATCTACTCAATATGTATACGTAGTTTGTGACAACATTCTCATTGGGCTCCTTCTTAATCGGCCAGTATACTCGCCGGAAAAGTTCAGATCGGCAAAATTGCTTTAATCGAAGCTGTTAACAAAATGGCAAAAAAGATATTATCTACCGAATGGTACGTGGCCATCATTATATTAGAATAAAATTACTAGTTAAAATAAAATTTATTTGGTGCGGTATTTTAACGGAGAAGAAATAAATAAAAATAAAAACTAACTAAAAACGGCGAAAATAATGCGGATCCGTCACACTTTTTTATCGGAAAATTATTTAACATCTCAACTATTAAATATTGTAATATAAAAAATTAATAGTAAAAAATTAGCAGTCAAGTAACAATCATCGCGTATAATCGCGGCAATTATTAATTAGAAGGCACGCTTCGCGAAACTTCCTACGGCATCATTTTACCTGCTCTTAGTATAATTACTTCAATCTTCACCAGGTATAATTTATCTTGGTGAATTTGTCATTGTTTTTGACGTAATTTCTACGAAAAGGTCAGTAATTTATTGTCCGTTTCGGTAATGTTTTGTAAAGATGTGTGGCCTTTTCCGGCTTTTTAATAAAACGTATCTTACAAGAAAAGAAAATTAAATCTTTTAACATAGTTTTCCAGCTTAATGCGGCACGATATTCGTTTTAAGAATTTTAATCGGTTACCACGTTGAAGAATGAATGTTTTAGACCAGTAGCGCAATGCGAGTAATTGCGATACAGGAAAAAAAGATAAAAAACCTTGACAGTTCCATTCCAAGCTGTTTGCGTTCGCAAATTCGAGACGCAAACAGGCGGGCGAAAATCAATACTAGAGGTGACTGCAATGAAATAATAATTGCTCTATCGTAGGTATGAAAAAAATATTCTCATCACCGATGATATAATGCGAGTTGTATTCGTGTAACATTTCGTAAATATCATTTTCAGAATTAAAATTGCATCGAATCATGCATTCAAATCTGCCATCTTTTATCGCAAAACAATATACAAGTTGGCGGTATTTACATTGCGTGACGACTTTTGCAGATTACCTTTAAAATAGGCCCGCGCTCATCGAAGACAAATATTAGTCTCATTTTCCTTGGGGAATATAGCACAGCGGCATTTACACGACGTCGCTAAAACCTTTTCTTTAAGTAAAATAATCAATTTTTCGAATTTTAAAACATTTTTTTTTTATTTATTTATTCAACGAATTCAGTATATTTACGGCAAAAATAAATTTTTAACACTTAATTAACAATTATATATATACTAGCTGTGCCCCACGGCTTCGCCCGTGTATTAATGCCACGTTAAATCTATACTTGGAAATTCATTAAAAAATTTTTGTTTTATCTGGAATTGTATATACGTAAAGATTCTTTCTCTCTCTTTTGGGTGAAACATGTTTATCACCGTGTAACAAAAAATAGTCTTCATGTTTCACGTTTAATTAAGGATTGTCGGTTTTTCTATAACCTGTCCGTCGTAATCTAACAAAAAGTTTTGCTCAACTAAACAACACACAGAGCCATCGTTTTGAAGAAATCAAGTTATATTCACACGTTGATCTCCCATAATTACACATTTAAGAGAACATCTTTACTCATACATATCTTTCAACCACTTTGTATCGAGCGTTTTATTATAATTAATTTATTATCATAAAATCAAAATAACAGTGGTTGAGTAAAGATTTTAATATTTCTGGTAACAAATTATTAAAAAAAAAGTTAAACGGTTAATTTAAAAAATTATTTATACGGCGGTTTTGGCCTAAAAGTTCTCGAACATGTGACATATCAGTTAAATACTCTATTTTATTTTTATATGTTCCCCATTAAGTCCAATAGTATATTGCTTAAACCTCTATATGTTTTTACAAACATATTGTACAATACATTTTCTTCTACTCAGCTAATAATTCATTATTATATAATAAATAAGATAGAGACGAAAACAAAGATGCACCATCCCTATCTATGTATTTTACATAACGGGGAACTATTGCATCATCAACACGCAAATTAATTCTACATTCATAATTCCGTAATAACACGAACTTCTTTTTTGTAAACAACAGCGAAAAAACGTTTATTTTATCATTCGTCGATAATAATGCCATGCGCCAGCGATAAACATGGTTGCATTTCGATTGACATCGCACGATACCACAAAACTCGTCACGAAAAGTAGAGTTGGTGCTCAAAAAATAATAAAATTGTCAAATTTGTTTTTTTTTAAATTGATCGATTAAATTATTTAATATAACAAATATTTATGTAAATAATTAAAACAAAAAGTATGCTATCTGTTAAGTTGGACCAAATTGCATGTACTTTCAAAATTTCATAAAAATCGGTTAAGTATCCTGCACAAACATAAAGACACGGGATTTTTATGTATATAGATAATAATAATAATATATATATATATATATATATATATAATTTTTATATCGCCAAATTATACATATAATTGTTAATTAAGTGTTAAAAATTTATTTTTGTCGTAAATATATTTAACAATGAGTCTGAATAATAAATACGGTGATAATTCAGTGTATATTTTCAATTTTCGAGATCATAAAAAATTCAAAAATGTTCAAAATTATTAAATAAACACACAATTGAAGGGAGCAAACAAATATATATATATATATATATATATATATATATATATATATATATATATATATATATATATATATATATATATGTTATATGTATAGCGAAAACGATTCCATATTTTAATCAGATGGCTGTTGCCTCGTTTAAAAAATACCCCCCCCCCAAAAACAAACCACAATTATCCATGCTACAAGCATGCGTACATATAAAATGGTGAAATCTTGTTATATAAATAGTATTAGTACTAATGGCAGAAGCGACGAGTTACGTGTACTGAAAAGAGAGACATGCGCACACTGATATTTCAGAGTAAACTATATTTTATACATTTCTCCGGTACAATTTAATGTTACTGAATTGGCTGAATTACGTAAAAAAAAGGATAATTTATTCGGATGAGGAATGTTTGAATACTCGATTAAATATTTAATCGGATAGGTCTTAAAATAATTGTCAAATACTATTTCCAACAACGAAAATAAATATTTTTCACACGGATGATAATTAAACTGATGATCCCACCTAAATGCGAAAGATGTGCTAGAAATTTGTTGTTAAATTGAGCCAGTGATTATCCTTTTTTTTATTTTACTCTTTTTTGTAGGTTGTTTTTTTTTTTCTTCTTTTTCATACTTCAGTCGACTCTTTATTATTACTTATCGGACGCGACGAAAACTTTTATCCGCTAAATAAGTTTCGTACATTTTCGGTCTCTAATAATTATATTAAAATAATATTATTGTTTTTTGTTTTTTTTATTCTTGTTTTGGGGCCTAACTTTCTCACCTTCGGCGAATTTCAAAATATTTCGATTTAAAAATTTTCCCAAATATACAGCAGTCTTCTTTCTCAAACTTTTTTTCACCTCTCCCCCCGGTACATTGTCTTCACTCTAAGCCAGGAGGAGTTCCGAACCAGGGGCGGCATAGAGAGATGTCAACGGAGGCGCGAAAGAACAATTAATTTAACGCGTAAATTAAACGTTGGACGGGGGTGTTCAATAAATAATGTGACATGCCTTCGAAAATGACCTTTTAGGCATCTAAAAATTTTCACAAATAATCAACAAAGTAAAATTATCACAATTTTTGCATTAGTTGCGATGAATCCACGGACATCGTTAATTGTGCACAGTTAATAGTTTTTGTTCATTACGTCAGTGAAGATCACATTGAAGAAGAGATTTTGTACTCCCAATCTTTGACAGCAGGCACTAAATCTGAAGATATATTTAATCTAATATCTAATTTCATCAAAAAAAAAAAAAAAAATGATTTGGATTGGAATAAACTCATTGAACTTTCGTAAACTACATCAAGAGTAGCGCTTTGAACAGTCCATTATTTAGTTTACTTTGCGAGGATCTTGATTCCGATCACAGAGTCCTTCTATTTCACACACAGAATTACGCTGGTTGTCTAAGGGCAATATGTTGGCTCGCCTTTATGAACTGAAAGAAGAGCTCACATCCTCTTTCTTGAATTCAAAGAAAAAAATAAATTTTTTGCAAATATTCAACAATGAACAATTTTTTCAATGGAGGTTGACCTATTTAACTGATATATTTGATGCCTTTAATCAGTTAAACTTGAAGCTTCAAGGCAGAAACGGCACTGTAATAAGTAACTATGATCATATTCAACGGTTCATATCTAAGCTTCAACTTTGGAATCAAAAGATATCTGCTGAAAATGTAATAATATCTTTTTCTCGACTATTCGAAGCAATTAAAAATAAAAAACTGGACGAAGATTTCAAAGTTGAAATATAAACTCATTTGTAAGCGCTGGAAAACGAATTCCACCGATACTATCGAGACATTAATTCAGAGTCACTAATATGTCACATGACCAGAAACTCATTTGTTGTTGATCTCTTATAATTTTACCAGAACAAGTTCTGAAAGAATTTCTAGAAATGAAGGTTGATTCGAAAACGAAAGATGACTTTCATCTCTTGATATTGGAGAAATTTTGGATCAAACGATTTCTTGTTAATTCCAAAGTTGCCTCTCTTGCTTTGTGAATACTTGTTGTTCCTTTTTCTTCGACTTACTTATGTGAGGCAGGGGTTTCAGCTCTGGTTTTAATTAAAACTAAGCAGCGAAATCGTCTTGCCATTTATAGTGATCTGACGATAGCTCTGGCAGAAACTGAACCTAGAATCAACCAACTGGCGCAGAACATGCAAGCCCAAGTATCTCATTAGTACTTTAATTATAATAAATTATTTCGATAAAAACGTTTTACATTTGGTTAAAGTTTATTTTCTACAACTCGGAATTAAAATAAATTTCATTAAAACAATGTGCGTTTTTTTTTTTTTTTTAATGAAAAAATTAAAGGGAGCATGAAAATGTTATTTATAATTTGGGGAGGCTCGACGAAAAAAAGGTTGGGAAACTCTGCTCTAAGCAGAGTTAGCGCGTGCAAATAATTGCAACAGAGTACTGCGAGTGGTTGACTGATGCATTCAATTTTCTTCCTTGTATTATCATCTGCATTTAGGACAGACGTCTTGGAGCAGAAGAGACGGTGTTGAGACAGTATATATGTATATAAAAAAAAAAAAAAAACAAAAAAAAAACGGCGCCGAGTGTGGAAATAGAAATTAGCCCCCGGATGTTTGAAATGGATATCGACTCCATCATCATCAGCGCGAACGTTGGCTAACAAGCTAGCAATATTGTAAATTTATTAATGACTTTTTGATATGTCAGCTGTATATTAAATTATTCTGATAAGCATTTACGATTTTTCCTTTTCCTCTCTCGAGTGATATTTTTCCATTTATTTTTTCCTACAAAATCACCAGTGGAAAATTGTATTGGGTTGAATGCTACACGAAAAAAAAAAAAAAAACGGGTATTACTAAATTGGAAGTCGTTATCACCATTTCAGTTCTATATTTCGAATTTTTTCCGTTCAGCTGACGCGAAAAACTCTGCGATCTACGCAATAACTCCAGCAGAGCGATTGTTTCAGTCAAAGTCTAACACACTTCGTAACAATATTAACAATCTACGTGTAACATCAGTCGCGTTTTTAAATCTGCTGCGTGAAATATTTTTTTTTCCCCTTTAAATATATGTGAAACGTATAGGTATTTCTCGTTTTGTTCTTCATACGGACTTTTATTTCTTTCTTTATTTTCCACTTTTCACTCATAGCATAAAATTATTTATAATATATGTATCTATAGTTCTCTACCGTTCTGTAGAAAGCAAACATTTTCGGCGTTTTTAATTTGGGTTTTCGTGTACTTTATTTTCACAATATTTTCCACCTAACACGCATGTATATATGAGATAATTGGACATTTCTGTGAAATTCTCGATTATTACTAGCTATTAAATGGCAACGTATCTTATGCAATTCTGTAACCATTTTAATGCTTAGTCGACATTTCTTTGAAAAAATAATTTTTGAATGTACAAGTTGAACAGCAGCGGTGACATTATACAACCTTGTCGTCGAACGCCTCTTGCATTGTTATTTCTTCGGATACGTTTCGTTTTATTTTTAAATGAACGCTGTTTGACGAACCTGTCCTTTTCTCATCAATGCCAATCTATCGTAATCTGGCATTTTATTACGTTTTACCCTGCCAACACTTTTTCAAAGTCTACAAAGTAGCCGTGTGTTTAGTTTTTATTAATATCTCTAGACCTCTGTACTAAGTTGTGGATGCTTAATAATACAGGAACACCGTCATGTTTAAATTTTTTGCAAACTCTCGCGTATATATTGGTCTTAAGATTTTTACAGCATGGAACGCATTAAGCAGACTCTAGGATTATTTGTTTTTTTTCAGTGACATTAAGGAAATTAACCTTGGCCAGTCCTCAATGGTATCGCTCATGCGTTGTATGTTTGTTTTTTTTTCGTGCATTTGACAGTGGGGTTAATATGGCTTTCTTCCAAGTATGTATCGCTGAAATTTCGATGTTGACGCCTGTCTATTCCTCATATCTTCAATTGCCTTATTATTTTCATTTAAAATTAACCCCCGATATATTCTTCAAGTTATCATTAAGCACTTTTCAAATATTTAATTTGCTTTTTTAATTACGTGACCAATTTTATTAACCACCTTGTTTGATCCATTTATCATCTCACATCCAACTTCTTCTTTTTATTTTTGAATTATTCGGTATTTTAGCCCAACTGAATGTACGCGTTCTTTGATCACTTTGAAGATACTGACATATCTCTTCCTTCATTGATTATCATTTAGTTCTTTGCTTTTTTTTTTTTTTTTTTCGTTTACTTTTAAATCAGCTTTCTCGCTGACCGCATTAATTTTGCTTCTTAACTCTAGTAACAACGCATTTCCAGATGACGCTAACAGGATTGTGTCGTCTACCATATCGTAAACTGCAAATATCTTTCTTTCCCCGGTTGTTCGGCCATTATTTGTGCGCCGGATGTGTGCAAGTTTCGGAGGTAAGTTTGAATTTTTCAAGCCAGAGTCACCGAGTAAAATTGTCAAATACTCTAGGAGGTATTAAAAGCTTATCGGCAACAAATATGAACACTACCGAGGTGCGTTTTTCGAATAATTGATGTCTCTCACGATTTTTTCATACTATTTATAGACTTCTGCGAGGTTCTCTTTATTTTGCATAAATTCGATTAAACGTCATCAAAGCCTAACCGTTTATGTCGATCTTCTTTTAACAATCTACCATCCTAAACAACTCTCGATGATGGATTCACCAACACTATGGCCGCTCAGTCATGTTCAAGCGCCCAATACACCTCGGGGACTCGGTGCGAGCAGTTTTCTTTTCCGAATAATTCCATGCAGACCCATACAAGAGTTATGCTGAAAAATTTACGGTCATGTTTGATACGTTTATTGTACTACCAAATCGAGTGTTACGTTTCCCCCAACTCATGATTCTGGCTGAATCGCTCATAGCTAAGCAAGAACACATACACAAAAAAAAGAAGCCTTTTGAACATCGTCGGTCAAATGAAAAAGGCTGAACATTTTAATCATGAAGCGATGATATTCGAATCATCTCGGTAAACGACACTGTGTCGTCCCGTTTTTTTATTGTTCCAAGTAGCGGGTCAGAAACAGATTAAATAGCGTATTTAACGAAATAAATAAAGCCCCCCCCCTCTTTTAATGTAAACCATTCCGGAGTAATAGTAGATAATTAAAATTTTATACTCATTTTAACTGTATCAAAAGTTAAAGAAACGGTACCCCCCCCGGCTGGTAAAATGTCCCTATTCCGAAATTTTAAAATGAACTTAGGTTAACGTACATGAGGTATTTAAGATAAAGTTTAGATATATCGGTGTAGGTTCTGGCGTCTTACAAAATCCTATATACAACCTAAAAATCATTATTTTTAAAAATTATTTTTTTCTCTAGAAATAAAAGATAATATCTTTAGGGAAAAAATCAAGCTCATATAACATATTAGAACTATTATTACGTGTGAATTTTTTTAGCTCATAATATGCAATTTGTCCACTTTTAAAACACTTCTAAGATATTTAAAACGCCAGAAGTTGGTTTATTAAAAAGGCTACAAGTAATTTTTTCTTTTTTAGTCGCATATTTTTTTACGGCAAATGCAATGGTTTAATGAAAAAATTGGATTTCGGCTGAGGTCCTCGTGAAAAATTCAAAGAAACATTTTTTTGGGGTTTTTTTTATGATTTTTTATCGCTAGAACTCTTTGTAGATTATTTGCATAGTAAAATTGATACAGAAAAAAATACGTTGAAAACATATATAGCACTTTTAGGAATTGTTAGATTGTCGTTGAAAAACTTAGCCGGAAATAAAATAATTCCAAACAAATCGGCCCAGCTCATAGTATACATTCGAAAATCTGGCTCAATTCGAACTTAAACACTTCATTAATATCGTTTGACGACGACTGCAATTTGATTTAATTGTGCTTCTGGTGCGGAGTAAAAATAGTTCTTGTGACCAGTTCGTAGCCTGCTGAGGATCTCAAGATCGTAATGTTCTTTCCGGTGGCCACCATGGTTCGACTGTGTGCTTAAAATACATATTTTTTAACGACGCCCCATAGTAGCTGCCCATTCTGTTTTCCACTAATTTTCGCAGGTTACATATATATGTCATCGAAGACGGTAGATCAGTATCCTCTAGCATTGGCGAGAACTAAGTAGGGAGAGTGTCGGTACGTTGACATTACCCGGGGTAGCCCGGTGCGCGTAGGACCGAAATTAGTGTCACCCGGCTGTCCAATTTTAGTATTAACAGATGGTTGCATTTTTGATTTTTTAACGTGATTAAAGACTCTGCATGGAGAGTCCAGTATAACCATGAAGATTATTAAATTTATTGTTGGTCACAACGAGGTGGTAGAAGTCGTATGTAATTCTATGAAGTTTTTGCATCCGATGCAGAATAGGCATCATTAAGTCCAACATATAAAGTCTTTGAACACACAAGCCGCCGGCAGTAGCCCTACTTCATCGCTTGACTTAATGCTCCAAATATATTTATTAATTGCTCGAGCTGCTACCCCTTAATTGTACTCATTTTGTTTTAGCGGTATATTGATATTTACTTAGAAGAAATTCCACGGAGGGATAAGAATATTAGGGCTGAGTACTTTCTAAAGATTACGGTATCCCGGCAAGATTGATAATAAGTTATCTGAGAAAACTTATTCGAAGGAGAATAATGCTCTTCAGTTGTATAGGAAAGTTTCGTGTGCAACTGAGGTGGGTAAGAAAAATTTCCGGAACTAAGAGAGCGAAAGACAAAACCGGAGAGAGTGCGCATACCAGCAGCCGGTAAGATTCGATGCGTCCTTCTAATAGTTCTCAATACGGAATGGTGCACGGAATCAAGAGATTTTAATTGGAATTTCAAGAATAACGCAGCTGGCATCCGTAGTAGATTCTTATAATAGGGCCATCCATAGATATGTTAAAAATGAATTTTTAGAGTTGACGTTATGTCTGTGACTAGCCAGATACTTGAATGTGGGTATAGATTTAGTCTAGGTTTCAAATCGTGAGGCTTTGAACACGAGATCGAAGGATAAAACAAGGAACTTGACAGCCAATTTTTGTCGACATATACAGGTTTTTCACTAGCCGAAATGACCAGTCCGTTATTTTCAGACCAACTATGTATTTTATTCTAAATGTTAAAAAGTTGGACGATAAAGTTAAAATCATCAATAAAAAGACGGGCGGATATCGGCAAAATACAATTAGCTGTTTCATTAATAAATAAGCTCACACTAGGAGCAGAACTGACGCCATTTTCAGATGGAATGGGTGCTGATAATGATGGGAACCCATCTCTGCTGGCATTGTTCTGTTACTTAAAGAGCTCGCAATATATTTGCCTTTTTGGCCATTTATTCGGCCGCGATTTCGATCTTTCATAATAATCCACAGCACCATATGCGATCCAATGTTCTAAATCGGAAAAAAGATGATGTGATGAAAGATCGCTAATATTTTCCATTGTAGGCTTATTCGGTGATCGCTTGTTGATCTCGCTTTCTTCGTTCTCCTCCGGTTTGAATAGGAAAAAAGATGTTATTTTCTTCGAGGATTACCGTTTTTTCCATTATTTTTGATAGCATGCTTAAAAGAAGAATTGCATGATAGTTTTCAAGATGGAATGGGTCTTTATTTTGTTTTAATATAGGAATAATAATGTACGCCATTTTCCAGGATTGAGGAATATCTCCGAATAATGACTAAATTTGATTATACATAATATCGTATATATATAAACTCGGTCCTTCGTGCCTTGAAAAGGGTTCCGCCTCTTGACCCCGTTAGGGGACACCGCTGGACTTCTAACTCCATCACTTCTATACTTTGTACAGAATGAGGAAAATTATCAATGTCAAGCAATCACAATTTTGTCGGTACTCTTTGTTTTCTTAATGTCACGTTTTGGAACAAATTTTCATCCGTGGTGGTGTGGATATCTAACCATATATGAAGGAACAGAATCGGGTTGGTATGATGATTAAGATGAAAGTTTAATTGAGATAAAGCGAAACATCGCTGTTAATCACTTCCTAGCACTGTTCAGGAGAGAGCAGTTTTTCTTGTTCACAAAAGAGGCCATTTTAGAAGCATACTTGGTAGAAAAGCCAAAAAAGCTTGCTTACGGAAATATTCGCAACGTTTCCTGGATCTCATGTGATCGAGTTGTTATCGATTAATCAGATTAATGAATTGGATCGATTCGTTCAATTTATGTCTGGGTCACTTGCTTGGATGTGGTTTGGGTGATGGGCGCAATGAAAGAAATCTCAAAAAAAAAAAAGAAAAAGAATTCTCCTTCGCTTTAATTATGGAAAGTACTTTAGCAGTTTTGAGTTCAATTAGGTTTACGAGTAATTTCGAAGATTTGTATTTTCAAGTGTTCGTTTAATCGCATTCAATTAAATTTCCGACATCGTATCGTAGTTTACATAGTTATCATAAATAGCACACGCTTACTAATAGAGAAATGTGTACGTTATTTTTACACGCGTTATTTAACTTTGTTCATTTTTTTTTTGTCGGTTATGGACATTATAATCCAGTGTGAATGAAATTTTTGGAAGTTTCAATGTGCGGTAGTAGGATATTCTACCCGGACGAGACACACTTAACTAACCAACTGCGCTACGGTAGCCAGAATTTGTTAAAGTCTTTAAAACAAGTTTAATGTTCCATATTACGGTTACAAAATCGATTATTGTACTTGCAACGTGCGACATTATACCGGGAAAAATATTACACAATAATAAGCCGTCTTAAATTTATATATGAACGTTGATCGAATTATCTAACTGTGCAGCCTGGAAATTTACTTAATACTTGATCTGAAAACTGAAATCATCAGTGCGGTAGACAATAATTCGATTCTGCGAGAGGCCGTTTAATATCGTGCTCGATTTAGAGAAGATGATGCCGTTTGCAAAATCTTCATCATTTCCACGGCAACACTTACGGGGCATTTCTAATAATCGAAGAATAACCTTGATTTGACCGTATTAGGCTCTTACAATGATGAGTAAATGAATCGTTGGAAAGTGCTACATCGCCTCTTACTCCGGCTCTAAGTGCAACCAGTTTTTCGTTAACCTACCGGAAGCCTACTGTGACAAGTTCCGCAAAGAAACTCGTCGTCGCCTTATAGAATAAGTGTTGCACGTCGAATTCAGATAAAACCGTAGGCAATTAACAAGGATTTTCTTAGGCGGAACTGTAAAAATACGTAAAAGACCTTGTTCAAACCGTAATCTTCGAATAGGATAATATGTAAATCTTTGGCAAAAAATTAACATTCTAAGCTTAAAAATAAACAAACGAAATAAATAATACGAACAATTATACGAAAACTACAAAAGTAGTGTATGCAGAAAATTCCCCCGATGCTATCGATAGAAATATACTCTTCCCAGCAGAAGTTTATGGCGAAACTATCACGTGACAAGTCCTAAATCATTCGTGAAATGCAGGCCTAAACTGGAGTTTTCAGAATTTTCTTTTTTATTTCGACATATGTCTTGTTACTGGAGTCGTTTCGAAAAAATTCGTACTTTACGCAAAAGTGTTGTTACTACCCATATTTTTTCATTATGGTAAACATTCTATACGAAATTTGTGATCAACAGTCTGAGTTTTTACTAAAATGAAATATATATGCGGTAGTTTCACATAGAAAGTGGATTTTTCTTATTGCTAATATTCGATAGAAAAAAAAAAAAAGCTCTGAAAACATATTTAGTATACATAATTTCAATTTACAAAATAAAAAATAAAAATACCGTCTGCCAATAAGATGATAAAATAGTTTAAAAAAAATACCGACTCCAATTTTAGAAATTTAATAAAACCGCGCTTAAAAAGTAAAAGAGGAGTTATTTTATAAAAAATATATAGTTTTTTAATAAAATATACGTATCTTAAGATTAATGCCTTAATTAAAGTCCCGGTACACCAAATTCAAATTAGAATAATATTTAGAAACCATATTAAATGAGTATAAAACGTGACTCGTGTTTTTCATAAGCTAAATATTAGAAACATCAAAAATATTTAATGCAGTTTTTAATTATTGTTGCAATATTTGGTGCCCGCTCCAACAATGCCCTCCCCTCTTAAATTTTACTGTATAATTAGATATATTTCTTATCGAATATGATTGCTTTTTACTTTTTAATGAGTTTTTATTAATAAGGCGTGGTATTTTTTTATGAACATTTTCGAGTGGTAGTAATATGGACTGATTAATCTAAAATGATGCTACTATTTTCTATACTCTGGGTTAACTTTATATTAAATTCCGGCCCTGATGAGTTCGGGAGTTCCAAATTCATTATTTTTATACAAATCTACACACTAAAAGTATATCTCTCAGGAGCTGACTTTGTTTAAGATGCTCACCGATTATATCGAACCACCACTAACCGGTTGAATTACTAATAAACAAAGTGTATCATTTATGCGTCATAATGTTAAGGTAATATTGCCGTCATTTTTCATCTTGTAAATGGAGCTATGCCGGTTTCAGTTTTCATTATTCAAATCGATATTTACTCGCGATTAAGATCAATAATATTTCGATTTTTTGTCTTGCTAAAAATTAACTTTTTCCTAAATGTGGATATTTTAAGTGTGAAAATTTCTCTCTAAAGAAATCACATTACTTCACGTTTTTCGATGAATACTGAATATTTACCGATATCGCTTTCTAATAAGAATCATCAAAATTCAAGCTACACAGGCGCAAGTTTAAAAAGAAAACACATATAACCTTCCCTCCTTGTAGAGGTCGGTAAAAACGATTTCAGTCTGCTTTATTTTAGAAATCTACTAACAGAATTTTAATTCAACTTAAAAGGATATTTTCGTCTACAATTTTTTCGGTTGTTCCGCAATTCTAGAACCCGCCCGCCCTTTTTTCCACAATTTTTCAAGTTGCTAAATGGCCCGTGAAATTTTCGCGCTAAGAATTTAACACTATCGAAAAAAAAAAAATATTTATGAAATTCTTTTTTTTTGTTCTATTTCGGTAACATTCGATCGAAGCGATATTTCTACAAAAACAGTCGGGAACATTTTTTCCTTTTTTCGGCTTCGAATTAATAATATATTGCTTTTTCTTTTCATCATTAATTAGCTTCAATTTAACTTTGCAATGAAATTTCGACATTATCCGTGCAACATATTATCGTGCCATTTTTTTATTAATATTATTATTTTTATCGCTTTCAAATTTCGGTGTTTTATCTTAAATTAAACAAAATTTACCCTTGTATAACGTAAAAAACCGTAATTAATTTTAAACTTGATATATTTAATATACACAAAATAAAATTAAGGATAAAAACACAAAAAGACTAAATAAATTTGATTTGATTATTATTATTATTATTATTATTATTATTAATATTTTTGTTCATCATTTTTAACTGCTACGATTATTATAGCCTGCAGACTTTATTTCTTTTTATTGTATATACAGTATAAATCTATTCGCTTTAACAAAGGTTAAAATATTCGTAGCAGACTATAGTTAGTTAAAAGTTTTTGAAGTTCCTTTCTTGGCATAAGGGTGGGTTTCCAGATATATTAAACTGCTAATTGTTCCGTAATAATGTATGTCGCATTGCTAACGAAAAATTAACAATATGGTGGAACCTGCTAACAAATGATCGTAAAAACCGACATAAGCCCCCGAGACAGAAAATCTGAATTAGCTCTAAACAATATTCCGGAGCTACGTTCGTGTTTCATCTGTTTTTTATTAAATAGGATGAAAACTTACCGGAAACAAAATTCGAACGATTCCGAATTTTAAAAACTTAACATGAATAACTTCGAAAAAGAACTCGCAATATTAACCGAGATTATGCGCAACACATCATTTATCGCAGTCTGTCTTACACACTTCCGTATTCATCAAAATATGAAAAGTTGTCCCTCTTGCAGGCATGTCATACTGATCTTTTTTTACTGATGTTGTTATTGATTAATTTTTTTAATCTATTTTCTTTTTTTCTACGCATTTAATTATTTCAATAGGCGTAAGTATCCAACTGGAGTAAATTAAAATTATTTTAATTATCATTTATTATCGTTATTGTCATTATTATAGAATTGTTTGTTTTTCGTTTATTTTAGTACTGAAATTACTTAGAGCAGTAAAACCGAACAGTGACTTTTGTTCGAAACTAACTTGTTCAATATTAGTCACAAAGTGTATTAGTAGTTCTGCTTTTTCAATCAATTTAGTCTGAATCTAAAATAACAGACATCGTTACGTCTGCGGGGATGACCAAATACGGTTTAACGAGATGATGATAATCTAGGCAATCCCACGCGACATTGATATCAATGGCACACCTACACGCGTACAGTTTTAACTGTGCTTTAATCATCATCCGTTTGTTCGACTAAATATATACAAAACTAGTCCATCGCATTTCATTTAACAAACAAAGTAGATCGCGCATTATGTGCACACTTTCATATTGATGACGGGTATTCGCAATTAAGGAGCGTTTTTTTCACCATTACTTTGCGATTCTTCTATATGTAAAAAATATTTAAAAAAAAATATCAAAAAACCAAAAAATACTTAATCGTATAATAATATACTTCGCAGCGAAGACGTTACATAATAAAACGACAATGTCCGCTTAATAATTATTTCATTCCACGCAACTTTAAACCTTCATTCGTCGACACCTTTTTGTCACCATCCACACCACACTATTTCTCGTAATTTTATCATTAGAATTACGAGTATTTCATCTTTCCAAGCCCATGGTTTATTTACTAAAAACGCTTTCAATTGCTAAAAATCCAGATTCAAAAAATCATTTCAAGACGGACGATGGCTAAAAAATTTTCCTTCTATCGAAATTGTTTTTTAATATTGCTAATTTCGGACTAGCTGAATTTCTGAAGAAATGTTAGTTTTTACAGTATTTTTTTTTTTTTTATGGTTTCCACAATTTAGTATCTAGTATATCATTGAGTTATCCCACGGAATTGCTTCTTTTTTTTTTTAAATCACTTTCGCTACTATAATACTAAGCATACACGTACACACAGTTACAAAAGAATAATTAATATTTCCTACTACTTTTAAAATTTCATTGATAATTTCTATTTCCGCGATTTTTTTTTTCTCTTTTTTTACGTATAAAGCAAAATGTATAGTGTGTAGGTTATTAAAAATCAAAGCTTAAAGTGGGTTGGATTAAAAATTTGTAATTTGGAGTTGGAGGTTATACAATTGAAATTGAGCCGATTAAAGATGTAAGCGAAATTAAGTAAAATATATTGTTGTCAGTACTGAACTAGTTTGCTACTGCTGAATGGCATCGAGAAGGCGATTAAAACTACGAATATTACATATTTAGCTTGTAATTTTCATAGTTGAATAAATGGTGCAAGTGAAACCTAAATATTAGTATTCCTCCCGGTCAGACTGGATAAATTTTGTTTTATTCGTGTTGAAAAAAATAATAAATACCTATAACATCGGTTTTATTTAATTCGATTAAATAATAATCGATTTATTTATTTTATTTTTACTTTTTTCGTGTACGGTATTCTTTTCAAAGATTTTATATATATACATATGTATATATATATATATATATATATATATATATATATATATATATATGTATATAAATAAAAATAATTTAAATAATTAAATTCAACGATTTATAACACGTATTACTTTTTTTTGTTTCGATATCCATTTAATAAAACAGATGTATATAATTTAAATATAATTCTGTAGGACATTATGGGCGGTTTTGTGCAAAGACAGTGGACACCAACGAAAAGGCGCGGACCGATTGCTGCCGAGTTCGCCGGACCAGGACCAGCAACCTATGCTTTAAATTCTCTAACAGGTACAGAATTTGTTTAGCACAAGAAAAATTAAAATTGTTCAATGCTTCGTGTCATCGCTTCATTTTCGTCGCGTCATCGTAAAATACACATTCTTGACGTCCGGTATTTATTGAAGCAGCTTCCGCAATGAAATATTTTATCGCTAAATTTCCCAATTAATTCGCGAAAAATGAAATTTCCAGTAGTCTCTGGTTCTCGTATTTTAAAAACCATCGATTAAAGTACTTTCTTCTGGTTTTTACAATTTTCTAATTAATCGTAATTTTTTTCCGTACAGGGCATATCCGATTATTAAATTATACTACTAATAAATAATAATGACCAACTTGTCAAAACGAGTAATAAAGTATACAGCATTTTGTTGGTTATTTTCTACGCCTAATAATAATCTTAATGATTTTCTTTAAAGGTCAGAACGCTGCTACTTCAAATAAAGAGCGCGCACCGGCATTTTCTTTTGGATCAAAGTAAGTGTAGACGATTCTCTCCGGCTCGCATAAGTAAGACAGATCAAAACATACTCAATCGGTGTTAATTTTTCAATTCATTTTGCAGGCATAACGCGAAAGGTGACACGATTGGGCCGGGCCCAGGTCAATACAATGTAACCGGCTTGAGCGCAAAAGGTATTTTTTTTTCTTATTAGGGAAAGGAATTTCTCGAATATGTTTATATTACCCGGAAAAAATTTCACTCGTAACGTTACATATATGAGAAAACAAGCGCGGCTTCTGTAATTTTATTTCGATTACAGTAACGATGCGAATTAATCAGAACTCGATATAAAATGCCTGTAGGTTATAAACTGTATAATAAAAACCAACTTTAAAACAAACAAATATAATAAGGGTAAAAATAATTTATAACAATAAATTAAATACCTTATTTGGGAACGCTTTCCGGTATAGTTTTGAGTTTCGATTTAGTTTTAGCTGATGATGGGTTATACCCGAAAACGTTCCTAAATAAGGTATTTATTGAATTTATTGTTATAAATTTACCCTTATTATATTTGTTTGTCTTAAAGTTGGTTTTTATTATATAATCAGAACTCTCCGGGCTAAAATGCTATTAATATTAACATATGTTACGTCGCTGAATTGTGTTTTTGATGGGGTTTTTTTTTTTTTTTTTTTTGACAACTATTAATTAATAAGATTTTTTTTTTATTTTTGGCTCTTCCTTGGCTTGGACCCAACCGCTTGAATGTATTATATCTTAGAACTTACTGAGACGATATAGAAGATGGAAAGATGAAAGGATTGCAAAGTAATTGCTGGAGATGAGAAGGAAAGGGTAAAGGAAGCGCCACCGTAAAGACCTAGGGCCAAGATGTTACAAAAGAGAACGAGAGCCGAACATCCGAAAAAATCACGGTTTGCGTCGTATTCGAAAGGAGAATTAGTGTTACGGAGACACAGTAAGGAGAAGGGGAGATAGGGAAAAACCGAAGCGAAAATAAAGGAAAAGAGAACGATTAATTCTTAATCCGATTAAGAGTAGAACGACGACTGAAAGGAATGGAAATTAATGGGAATTCTTTTATCCGAATTTTTTAATAATTGTACGTTTCAGTTTTTATTTTACTTTTTTTTCTAACTTTTTTTTTTTTTTTCGGTCTAAATACGGACAAATTTTAATGTTTTGAGAAGGCACCCTCTTATTGGGTAGACGGATATCTCTTCGGAGGAATTTCGTCACATTCAACTATCAGGATCGTTTATTTAATATTCTCTGTATAATTAAACTCGTAACCGATCGAGAATTACATTTTAACAACTCTCCTATTTCATCAGGTAAAGATACACCTCCCGCTCTATCGTTATACTCACGCGGTAAAGACCCGAAACCGAACAATACGCCAGCACCGGGAGATTACAATCCGGAGAAATCGGCAAGCAAGATGCTGGATAATTCCCCGAAGTATACGTTTGGACTGAAAACTCAAGTAGCAAGACCGAACGATACACCCGGTAAACGCGATCACTTTATAATTAATAATGTAGAATTATAATGTCACTTGCGCTTATAAACTAAATGGCAACATTGCTTTTTAATATCGAAACCAAAAAACACTAATAACTCGTAGGAATGTATTTAAAAATTACGAAATATAATAATACATCACCGACGACAATCTATTTTATCGCGGAATTATCGGGAAAAAAAACAAAAAAATTAATTTATTATATACCATCAATATGGGAATGACCCAAAGAAACTGAAGGGGGTGTCGGCGCTTATTAAATTTCGTAATTTTTAAACGAATTCCTACAGGTTGTTAGCGTTTTTGTTTTACGGTTTGTTTTTTTTTTTTTTTTTTTTTGTCGCACGACAAACTGGTACTGTATATTAGACCGATGCTTTAAATGTGGAACATTTTGTATTCATTTTTTAAAATTAGCTGCACGCTACATCATTTATTGCTATATATATATATATATTAAAAATGGCGTCAAAATCTATAATAGCCGCTTTTATTTGTTCATGTAATTCGGATTAATTTATTTGTCCCTCTCATGTGAGTTCAGCAGAATTATATTATGCTCGTGTATAGTATTACACTTTGAAAGAAATGAGAAAAAAAAAAATGTTGCAAATATCATCATTGGTGTAAAAAGCGATCGCTTATATTTTCATCTAGCTCCTGGGGAATATGAACCGGAAAAATCGGCCGCGGTTATCCTAGATAATTCTCCCAAGTACTCATTCGGTTTAAAACCTGTCACTGAAAAACCATCTACAACGCCGGGTAAATAACTTTTTTTTTCTTTTTTTTTTTTTTTTTTTCTTCACTAGTACTCGATAAAATACAAAAAGAATCGATTATTGTGAAATATTTTAATTTTAGCTCCTGGGGATTATTCGCCGGAAAAGTCGGCCGCCGTGATTTTAGACAACTCGCCCAAATATTCGTTCGGCATTAGACCGGTAATTGAAAAGCCATCCGCCACTCCAGGTAAATCGATTACGCGTTTAATAGAAACAAAGCAACTTTCTGAAATGTACTAAATGTTTTTCTAATACGGCGAAATTCGTTAATTTTAGCGCCCGGAGAATACGCTCCCGAAAAATCTGCAGCAAAAATTTTAGACAATTCTCCGAAATACTCATTCGGCATACGTCCGGTGATCGATAAACCGTCTACCACTCCAGGTAATAAAATTCTAAACGGCTAAATATGTTCGGTAATAACGGCGAAAAATTAGATAAATCGACAGTTCTCGCACTAGGGGCTGACAGTTAATCTCTTTTAATTCAAAAAACATGTAAAGTTGGAAAATTAAATTTAAAATGAAAAAGAACAACGAAAAAAAAAAAGTGCCGTCCTTTTCACATTTTGTCCTCCCTCGCATCGTCGAAGCTACCTGTAGGAATTGCACACAGAATTTTTATTTCTACTCCATTTGACGGCTTACTTTTGAGATTTATGCGATGACTAGCTAAACCGGGCCACGCTTCGCTGTGGCTCAGTTTAATATTAATTATTGGAGAAGTAAATAAAAATATATTCTAGTCTGCGAAAACACATTATTCAATTCTTCAATTTTCAAATTCAGAATGTGCGACGGTAATCCAGGAATATCGAGTGAATTAAGAAATTCCGTTGGAAAATTCACTACTTCACTTTGGTCCATCACGGGGAGTCAACAGATTTGTATGTCACTGTTTCACCTGCGATTCTGTTTAGAACAATATTCATGATTTTGATAATTTGTTTCGATGCTTTCGAATACCTTGTCTACTGCTAATTCTTCTTCTGAATTTACAATGTTGCAGAAATTAGGGGGGAAGATGATTTTTCCAGTTTCTGGATTTGTAGGCATAGTACCGTTACCGACTTCGAACAATTGCCTTGAAAATTTGGCAGCTGTTGGATCGTTTTGAAGTTGAACTCTCTCTCGTATTCATTGTTAAATGAATTATTTTTTACTGTGCTCCAAAAAGTTGAATATTTTAAGCAGGCATGCAATTCATCAGCCGGTGTTTAGCGAGGTATCACTGGAAACGTTTGCTTGAAGTCACCGGATAGTAGTAACACCAATGCTTCACCGAATGGAGCAACCTGATTATTTCGCAAGTCTTCTAATGCTTCTAACGGCTTCTCGTGAGCCATTGTACAGCAGTATATTCTCTCTCATTTGAACCTCTTAAGACGGATGAGACGTTGATGGCGGCTGGAACATGGAGAGGACAGATCTCACAAGTGTTCTTCGACAGTGTTTAGCCGGAAATCATTTTGCACGTTGCATGGATGAACGTAACTCAAAACTGGAAAAAAGTAAGATGTCGGTCGAAATTCGATCAACAAACTTTCGAAAGAAATTTCGATATCGAACACAGATATTACACTTAACATCGTAATTATTTCGAACGATGGATTCGTTGAGATACGGAAGAGAAGAAATACCTCTTTCTATACGGGAAGAATATGCATGATAATGCCGTAACGGAATAATGCGAATCACTTTGTCATATTGTGCGAATTAACAGATTTGTCGACGAGTTAGAACGGAAGAGACTGAAGAGTGGAAATTCCGTTCCTTCCCACAGGTGGTGATTCGAGAGATACGTCGGTTTAGACGTTGCTTAAATTTTCCTCTTTGACCAAACTTTTTTAGCAAATTTTATACGGGCTAGGATGGTTAGATGGTTAGATGGTTAGCGGGGAGGAAAATAAACGAATTCGATGTCAAAGATTTTCTCGTTTGGAATGAGGATCTATGTGGTAAAAATTCTATAAAGAATAACGGGGAAAGAGAATAGAGTGAAGGGCTCAAAGTGAAACTGATATTAAAGTCATCATCGACTGAAGTTGAATCCCCGTCATTAGTTTCTAAGCGCTAACGGTTCTCTGAGGATCGTGATTAATGAACACGGAAGATGCTACAGATTTTTTCCTTGATTTAGCGACGAAAAGCGATTAAAAAGAAAAAAAGTCTAATAAAGCGAAAATTAACCGAATATTGTAGTTACGTAAAAATGAATATTAATAGAAATCGGGACCTATTAAGATGATAAAGTTAATTATTAACGCGAGAGCGTGAATCTCGCCGAATGATAACGACTGAAAGAGACGAGTTTGAAAAGCAACTAATCACCAACTGGCATTTAATTATCGCGAACAACAAATTTAAAAACAATAAATAAATACGTACACCGTTAGAAAGACAAAATGAAATTCTATTTAACAACTAATTAAATTTTACTAAAATAAGTAGATATAATAAAAACACGTGAACCGAATGATTACTTAATAAACACGCGCCAATAAATACGGAACCTGCGTCAAATTTCTGCCATTGGCAGCTTATTTTTCTTTCCTTTTTCAGCTCGAATCCAAAAAAAACAAACAAAAACCGATCAATACATACCTACATCGTTAAAGGTTATTTTCAACACGCAACTGCATAACTTTTCCTTATCAGTATATAAAAGGTATATTTATTTGCAATTCTTCGCCGGCAACCGACTAAAAGTCCAATTAGTACGAGTACACGACGTGAATAATCGTAGAGAAAAAGATAAATTACGAGAAAAAACCGAAATAATACGAAAATTAATAATCCAATTATGTATAATCGATTTTCATCGACCCATCTGTTAAATATAATCTTTGTAAAAGACATATACGAAACACAAGTCAACTTTTGAAACAGTTTATTTTTAACTTGCGGAACACAAGGTCAACTTCGGAAACAGTTTATTTTTGACTTACGAAACTCAAATCAACTTCTGAAACATTTCATTTTTCTAGTCGAATGTAGAATATATAATCCCCCTCCCCGCGCAAACACATTTGAAACAACTTTTTATTTCTGCTAGAATTTCGCGCGAGGTACGTTAAAAAAACCTACTTCACTTTTAATCGATAGCTGAATCTCCCTAGTCTGGAAAAAGCAACTTGGCCACTTGCATTCTCTTACGGGGTGACGATGCTTTAAAATTCTGGAGATATATAATAAGTAAATTGTAATAAAACTTAGAGGATGATACATATTTATCCGTCTGCTGATGTAGTAGTAAAAACCTGCGCACAGCCTTTTCAAGTAACTTAACTGATCACAAAGAGATGCGTAATGATAATGATAACTCTGCGATACCATTCAAATTTAGACGAACCGAAGAAGAACATAGAAGCTTTTATTAATGAATTTTCAAAATGTTCACGAAAATCTAGCAAATACTCCGTTTATAATTTATAAGGTTACATCTGAGTTTACACAATAAACCTCGGCAGAGTTTCAACTTTAAAACATGTTATTAAATTATTGTTCAGAGAGAGTAATTTTTTATAAGTAACAACATTTTAATTTTTAAACAGATTAAAATAAATACTGCAATTTAAAGAAACGTTTTTGGGCATAGCCCATCGTCAGCTAATAATAATATAGACTACGCTCAATTAGAATTACTAAAGACATTGTTTTCAGTTTTGAATGTACACTACCTTCAGGTTGTTAGCTAATGAAGAGCAATGCCTGAAAAAAGCGTTACCGTAATTAAGGTGTACTTACTTCAATTTACTATTAAAGTAATTTATACACCTATTTTTGTTCGTTACTAAGAAATATATCTATTTCATATTTATAAATTTTGACCGGTTTGCGGATTTATCTACATTTTAATTTTTTTCGCAAAAATTTCATTACCAAAAGCGCCTTTATTCATATCGCTAAAGACGCTATTCTAACAATATTTTTCTTCAGCATTCTAGCTAATATGTATTACCGATTTCGCGATAAATCGTTAATTTTCATTAAAACCATATAAACACATTTATAACAACAAACTCGCCAACTGTCCGAAATTGAGATCGTGCCTTTTCTTAGTTTTATTATACTTTTCTATTTTAAACGCGGTAATTCATTTTAATTTTAAAACTAGATAATTCCCATAGACGAATAAACGCCGAATAAAACACGGCCCCCTCTACATTTCGATTAGCGTTGTATATAACAGCAAATAATTTTCTTCAAAATTCTTCTTTTTCTCTTCTTCACAAATTCCAGCCGCTTCCTCATTTGCTTCACATATGTCCTCTAGCAGAGCACTACTATAACTGGTATTCTCCTATTGCTGTTTTCCTAATGTCTTTCTCATTTATCATGTTTTGGGTCTTTCTCTTCGATCATCATCGTTGCGCATCTTGCCTCATACATATGTATATAATATATTCTGTAATTTAATCGCGGATCTCTTCCTAGTCCAATAATTCCAGTCTTCTTTTAAATATCTTTTAGTATGAAAAAATAGGAAAAAGCTTAAGAAATTTTATTAAAGAAAAATTGTACGTAACTCTCAAACTAGCCACGATTAAGCATTATCATTTGTAACCAACAAGTATTCGGATCGTCTTTTCTCATAGTTTGGAAACAACCGGTGTTTGTCAAAGCATACAATAAAACCGCATAGTAAAACGGCTCACACTGGCGATACGATATAAATCGCTTTTAGCTTTCTTCAGTTTTTGGCTTAAATTTGCAGGCGCACACCTTATTGCGGGAATAGAATTTTTCCAACAGTAATTAAAATCATCTGTCGACGATAATGCCGCCATTCTCGATTACCTCCTTTTCATCGAAAGATACTATCCTTCATCGTAATTTGACGACACCCTGACTTATCCGTAAATAACAGTAAAGCAAGTCCCATAATATACCCTTGATTATCATGGATTGTGAAGTTAAGCTTTCCATAATGGTACTGAAGGACCTAATGGATCTGATGAGAATGCTGGAGCCAGTTCCTTTCTACTAATGAATTATCCGCCTTTACTTTCCACCAGATAGCTCTCTGGTATAACCAATATTCAATTTCAGATTAGGTATAAACCACTGGGACAGCGACTTAGATCCGGAACGAGACAAGTCTCGAACTCGTGACCTCGATTATAGTATAAAAAAATTAAAGATATTCCACATTCGCATTAGACACTATGTTTAATGAATGAAATCTCATCCCGGCTACCGAATTTCGTTCAAACGAAAAATACCTTTATTTCAACAGAGTTCCCCTTAAATAAACATTCTAGCGCACCTAACCTGTTTTCAGGTGCACAACAGACATTGCTAGGCGATGGCCCGCGTCACGCACATTTCACACGCTTGTCTGGAATGTTTGCAGTTTTTAGCGCACTGTATAGAATTTCCCCAAACTTCGCTGTGAAATTATGGCCGAGACTAATCGGCGAGCGCAAATACGGAAAACGCCAATTCCCTCTTGAACCGAGTCTCCGAGTTATAATGGTATAATTTCAGGTATAACTCGAATAGGTAGTGTTTCAAGCTACTGACTATGCAGTCTTCCGCTATACATTACAACGCAACAATGTTGAACCTACCACGTTGTGCTGTGCAAATTAAACGTGGCCATATCTACTACAGCGAAATCAGAAAGATTCTAGCAACGTTCGAGAAGCGCCCTGTAAGTTCCATCGGTCGTAAAAATCGTATAAAGTCTCATAGGCACGACTTACGGGGGCGGGCAAGAGAAAAATTTAAAACCGCCTAATGGTCAATTATCGCAATGACTACTTTGTCAGAAATATTGAAGTATTAGAGTCTAATTGCCTAGCCTAATTATTAATTACGTTACAACCGACCAACAAAATTAATTTCAATTTCTTTCCTTGCTTTTTTATTAAATTCGTTTATTGACACGCCTAAACCCTGGGGCTGAATTATTTTTGCGTATTAAAAAAAAAAAAAAAACATTTCTAAACAAATTGTATAACAAATTAGCTACAATACAAATGGCATTTTTTCGGTACATCGTGTCGTGCTCAATTCGATTCTTTCGGTAGTTGGACGTATGTTTCAAAGTTTTCGTCTGCACAACGGAAACTCTGACAATTTTTTTATTTATTATTTTGAAAAAGGCAAAAGTTAAAGAAAAATTCATTTTCCCTTGATTCAAGAAGCTTTCTACTCTGTTAATTTTAATTTATGAAATAATAGAAAGAAGCTCGATATTCTCTCTTTTTTTAGAATAAGACGCGTGTTCAAAAAATTATGAGAATAAAAAAAATGTATTTATTCGTCTACAACCGTTACATATTTCTACATATCTAAGACATACACCTAAGCCGTCGCTTTTTCCAATACTAAAACATATTTGTAACTCGATTTGCGGGATAGGTTTTAGCTCTTTCAGCGATGTGCTCTTAATAATCTTATTTATGCTCGAAAAATGAAGGCCTCCTCTTTAAGGTTCTCTGATTTTTGCACGTCACACGGGGCCATGTTTGATAAATACGGTAACTGGTGTTATAGAATATCGGGTTTATTTCACGAACAAAGCAATAAAAAGTTTGAGCCAGCGCATTATCGCAAAAGCTGTGGATTGTTTCGCCACAAATCCGGACGTTTTTCTTTCGGACTCCTTCACGCCAGGGGCGTTGAGGTCGTAGGTAGTCCTTATTTTTGGCAAGGGCTCATGATACACGCAACGCTGTTAATAACGGAGTAAGCATGTAACCTTCATATCCAACTTGTCGAGCTTTTTTCGGTCTTGACGATGCCTCTACCGGAGCCTTAGACCTCATGTAATCCATGTTTCATCGCACTCGTTACGATACGTTCCAGTAGTTATATCACTGACGACTACTTCATTTAACGATTCCTGAACAACTTCCATTTGTCGCTGTCCTCGTTCGAAATTCGATAACTTTGGAACAAATTTTTCTACACGTTGCATGAACATCCGAAAAAATCTCGTGGCTTGAGTCAATTTATGTACCAACATCATCAGCAACCTCTCTCTCTCTCTCTCTCTCTGATGATAGTGATTCGGCGAACGTTCAAAATCGAATTCTTTTACTGTTTTCACGTTTCCATCGGTTGCTGATGTGCCGTCTAGGGCTCGTCATTTTCAACGTATTCGTAGCCATCTTCGGAAAGTAAACCCTTGTTTTACTCATAGTAAACCGGCCAGATATTTAACCTTTTATAAAATACTGCTGCACTTTAATCTATATTCTTATAAAGCAAAAATTAATACAAATTCTCTAATTCATTTTTTCGAAAAAGTAAAAAATCGCAGGTCGCACCAAAACATATGTAACCCGCCCCCCTCGATAACTGGCACAACTGATTAAACATCTAATGCGGCTATCACTACTCGGATACGTGCATGTTTACAACAAAAATTGGCGCGAATCCAGCACAACCTACGAAATTAAAAATTACCCTTATTTTTTGAATATACTTCATGCCACTAAATATTTTACGGAAGAACATTCGGAAAAATTCTTCCCAATCACATAGATATTATCACCGACTAGACGTTAACACATCTGTCGATTTATCTGGTATTCTATGTGTGTGTGTGTGTGATTTTGATTATTAATTAAATCTAGAGAATACATTCCTTTCGCAGCAATAATAATGTAACATATTTGATTCGTGAAATTAAATTTTATCCTTTTGTTCCCGTTAAGATGTGTAAACTAATCTAGTTTGAAAAATCTCCTTCCAGCGCCAGGGGATTACGCTCCCGAAAAGTCCGCCGCGACAATTTTAGACAACTCTCCAAAGTATTCATTTGGTATAAGGCCGGTGATTAACAAACCATCAACCACCCCAGGTGAGCGAGGTCTTTTATTTTGCTAAGCGATATTATTTTAACTAAAATGATTCAATCCATCTGGCTACCTTAATGTCCGACATAAACACTGTTTGTATTTCTTTTTATTAGCGCCCGGAGAATATTCACCAGAAAAGTCTGCTTTAGATAACTCTCCTAAATATTCGTTCGGTGTACGACCGGTAATTGACAAACCATCAATTACTCCAGGTAAAATATTAATCATAGCGCCGTCTATAAATGACCTTTTTCGAGGAAAAACTTATAACTAAAACGGAAAAAAAACGTGTTTTCTTAGCTCCCGGTGACTATGCACCTGAGAAGTCTGCCGCGATAATCCTAGACAATTCTCCGAAATATTCGTTTGGCATGAGGCCGATTATTGATAAACCATCCACTACTCCAGGTAATAATTTAGTATTTCATGTATATCCGTATAGAAAAATAATGTTCGGAAATAATAAATAAGAATGACGGATTGATGCGGTTACATGAATTTTAAATAAATTTCAGCCCCCGGAGAATACGCCCCTGAAAAGTCAACAGCGATAATCCTAGATAATTCTCCCAAGTACTCGTTTGGTGTACGGCCTGTCATCGATAAACCGTCGACAACGCCAGGTAAATTTTATTCGTCTGACCGGCAATTATCCATACTTTTTTTTACCTATGTGTGTAAGGAAACTATTTAATGTGGAAAATATTTTCTAGCTCCGGGAGATTACGCGCCCGAAAAATCAACTGCAATTTTAGATAATTCCCCGAAATACACCTTCGGAATGAGACCAGTAATTGATAAACCATCTACAACTCCAGGTAATGTTCGGAAGAGTTTTTCTTTTTCAAACAGCAATTAGGTCGATAAATTCCTGTCTGGAAAATCATAAATTAATAACAAAAATGTGTACTCATTTCAGCTCCTGGGGAATATTCTCCCGAAAAGTTTACGGCGGCAATACTGGATAACTCTCCCAAGTATTCATTCGGTATTAGACCGGTAATTGACAAACCGTCCACCACTCCAGGTGAGGCATTCCTTTTTCTTATCTTTTTTTTTCTTTACTTTTTATTTATCTCGGCATCGAGCGAATACGCTCCGGAAAAATCCGCTGCTCTAACTATTCGCCAGAGTATTCGTGTTCCGTTTAAGACTCAAAGTCGGGCCATAATAAAGTTTTAAAATTGTTAGATTAGATAACCTTAGCGCGAATGAAAAAAAAGAAGAAAAAAAAATCAATCATTTTAATATATGTTTAATTGTACGCATATTTTTAGTTAGTTGTAATAATATATTTATATCGAAATTTATTTAGCTCCAGGGGAATACGCTCCAGAAAAAGCTGCCGTATCTAATTCGCCAAAATATACTTTTGGCGTTAGACCTGTAATTGAGCCGTTATTTACCACTCCTGGTGAGTTATTTGTATTGATTTTATTCGAAACTTACAATAAACATTTTTTTTACCAACTGCGAATTAAAAAAAAAAATATTTCGCTCTTCAACTACAACTAATATATCGCTTTAAATTTCCGATAACAATGTAAAACTGAATTTTTACTTTATTTACGATAGTGCCATCGAGGGCGTTTAATCAAACCAAACAAACCCAACCGCGTTCTACTAAACGATAAAAACAATTCCTTAACCAGTCAGGAAAAATGACATAATTTGTTCTACTGCTATTACTTTAAATTTAACTTTGTCCAATAAAAAATTACCTTATAAAATTCCTTAATTAATTTCCAAAATGACCACCGTGTATACAGTGGCGGATCCACGAAGAGAGGTGATAGGGAACACCCCCCCCCAGAACCAAAGCCTCTATGAAAAAAATTGCTATAACAGAGAAACTTAATTTATGCTATAAAAGATTTGTATAAATTTTACCTATGGATTTAATTATAACTAATATTTAATAATGTTTTCTAGTAAAACTATTAATGTTGCGTTTTTATTTTGTAATGTAAATAGAAATAGTTCAATGAGAAATATGCATATTTTTTTTACTTCCCCATGGTGACAAAGAATTCGAATCGGATTACTAACAAAAATAAAAAAGAAGTAAACTCTAATAAAAATACTATCTTTTTTGCTACTTCTGAACTACCATTTTAGCTAGAATTTTATAATTTCGTTTTATTTTTCACTCCTAAAAATAAAACAAAAGTTAAATTACAAATTGTAATAATTATGTATTTTTAAAACATTTTTAAATTTCTATAAAGGTCGCTATTTTATTTTATTTATGAAAAAATGGGTATTTCTCAAATCTACTGCTTACCTTAGAAGATTTTACGTAATTATATAAGCATCCCCCATGTCCTTCTGGATTCGCCCGTGGTGTATATATGTAAAATAACACTAATAACTACACCATCCTTTTACCGAAGAAAATGTGAAAAGGACAGTTTATCGCTATTGGTCTTTTGCAATGTTCGTCAACGTTTTTATTTAACATTATTGTTGTATTTGTAAATAGTTTTCCGTTTAGCGACCTTCGCAAAAGAATAATTACTGACTATTACGGGTTTAAAAAAAAAGAGTAAAAACGACGTAATCAATGGAAACAACTCACCTATAAGCATTACCAATAATTACTATGAGCGGCAGGGTTCAACGGGTTTGTCAGTTGCAAATAGGTGAAGGAGTTGTCCAAAAGGACTGCACAATGATTTAAATTTTTTCAATATAATCCTCCTCTTTCATATTCCAATCGTTTAAAACTATGTCTACCAGTGAGTCATTTAAGCTGTGCAATTAACTTTTGATCCAGTTCTTCAATGAAGTAAAAACGGATTCGACGAAACGATTTTTTGAGCTTTGAAAATAAATCAAAATCCAAAAGATCGAGATCTAGGCTGTACCATCTTTCTTATCGTTTCGAAATTCAAGGTAACGTCCGTTTCGTGAAGTATTCTTAAGTTTTAAACATTGCTCGTTGAGAACTTTTTTTTTTTGCCGTCTCCCCAAGCATACTTTACACTATATTTTTACCTTCCTGCCTTTCATATACACTTTGTTCTGTGCGCTCTCCCCTTCACTTTTACTATCACCTGTTGTATCTGATCAATTCTTATATTAAAATGATTAAAAATAGTTATGTACATTTGAAAAAAGTGATAACACGCATAACATTTAATTTTTATTATGAAAAATCAGCACATTAATTGTTCATAATTTAATGCATTTTTGTTTTTCTATTGTTGCGAATCTGAAGAACATTTCAAAAATAATATTCTCCTGAAATAATATGAATACTTTATTATCCTTTATTCGTAACAAGTAAGTTTACCACCGGTCAAAAGATATTTGCACACAGTATAACAATTTCCACGCTTGTAGTGTACAATTTAGTAAATTTTGCTCCGGCATATAGTAAAAAATTTATCATAAGTTTATAGTTTTATTATATTAGTTTTAATTATTTACAACTAGATTTATAATAAATCTTCACCAACTAGTATTTTAGACGTACAGTTAAAACATGTACCTTTTATTTTTACATTGTAGTTTCTTCTTTTTTTCCCCTTTAATTTAAGTTTATAAAGAACTAAAAGTGACTTTGTAATTTAAACTCACGCAATAAACTTTTTTACATAACTAATACTCATTCTGACAACTTTTTCGTTATAGAAAACGTCGAATAAAGAAAAAATACATATCTGATTTTAATGGAACATTCGCTTCTGAACCGAAGTTTATCCCCACAAATAACGTATCGTTAAAAGTGTCTTGATTATATTTTCAGAAAACCTGGTCAATTTTAATAAACATAACAGTTTTTAAAACCAATGACTCAAAAACATAACCTGTAAAGCTATGTGATATTTTTTTAACCTGGAAATTAGAAGTTGTTAGAAAAAAATAGTTTAGAACGGAATGTCTGCATGTGAAGAACAACTGTTTTTGTTTCATAATTTAGAAAGTCTAAAACACTCAAGAATTCACAGTCAATAACATAAGATGAACTAATACAAAGAAAGGAGTCACACTGCCAACATATCATTGAAGACGTTTTTCTGATACTGTAATTAAAAGGAGATCGCAAATCAATTTGATAAAACCACACAGTAATAAAATTCGCAAAAAATTATAAACATAAATAACAAACATTAGATAAATATAAATTAATATACTAGAAACGTTCTTTCCAAAACATACATTCCATCTTCAGCTGAAGACAAAAAATAAAAGCAAATTAGCAAATATATATTATCTGAATACTTAAAAGAGACATGAATTATCTATTGCCTATCCTTAATTTAGAGAAAATCAAAGAACCATATTAGAAAAAGATGAACACAGAATATACAGTCTAAATCAAAAAAAAAGACTTTACAGACAGAAAATAGAAATAATATTTTAGCTGGATTAATGTCCATAGTAGACCAAGCTTAAATAATCAAGAAAGAACATTAACATACAGAAATACAATAGTACATATATATATATATATAAAAATATATAAAAAGTAGTAATGATAGATAAGTAATAGAAATAAAGTATAAAAAGCAGAAAAACCAAAATAAATCAATGAAAAAGATTAAAAAACAGAAAGCAGCAATATAAATATTTTATTTTTTTACTAGATTTTTTTTAAAAGTTAGCTAGACTAAAAAATTTCTTTGTTCACGTAATTTTTTAATAATCTATAGTAAATATAAAAATTTAATCGATAATTACTCTTTAACCGAGAAAAGATTTAAATATTTCGTTTTGATGTATAGATTAAATGCACAAAAATAAGTTCACCTTGACTTTTCGTTATGTTACAAAGTCTTACACTTCATTGGTTGTAAACATTTATAATTTATCATTTTAAGCGCCAAATGTCTATAACGTACCACCTGCTTTGGGTAAAACGGTGGGAGCAAATATGAGAACAGCGCCCGCGTTTACTATTTCCGGACGACAGAAAGAACTGACCGATGACAGAATATTAACACCGGGGCCTGGTTGTTATAATAGCGCAAATGTGGACAGTGTTAAACCGAAATCTCCAGCATATACCGTAAGTCCGCGATGCCAATTACCTAGTGATCACACAAATAAGCCGGGACCTGGAGCCTATTGTCCAGAAAAAGTAAGCATTGTAAAAATATTATTACAATTTATATAATACGTTTAAATAATAACTGAAAATCGCTGAAACTTTCTGTAAATGTGTATTTTTGTCTCAGCTAGTTTCTAAAACTACTGTATAAGCTATTACACCCTGTCAAGAAAGTATCGGGAATTGTCAATTTAAATCTCCCGGGTAATAGCTAGGCAGATAATTTTTTTTTTCCAGGTTGGTACAACTGTTTTGTATTATGATGCCTATTTTTAGCGCGATCTGTCAACCAGTGTGTTTACAGCAGCTGTTAAAATCAGTCGACCTTGAAGGTTTTGTCGAAGTTTTACAATGAGTGAAAATATTGAACAACGTACTTGTGTTAAATTCTGTGTTTCGAACGAAATTTCTTGTGCCGATACACTGAAAATGTTACAGAAGGCTTTTGGTGAATCTGCTTTATCAAAAACGCGGGTTTACGAGTGGTACAGAGCGTTCAAGGATGGTCGGGAGACGGTCGAAGACATGCCTCGCTCTGGACGGCCTTCAACGAGTGTGACCGATGATAACGTCGATAAAATCAAGGAAATCGTTGCTGAAAATTGTCATGTGAGCTTGAGAGAGATGGCTCATGGATTGGGCATGTCACACGAGAGCGTACGTACGATTGTGCACGAAAAATTGGGTATGCAACGCGTTGCGGCTCGGCTTGTTCCGAAAGACCTGAATTTCTTTCAAAAAAAGTACCGAGAACAGGTAGCTGCAGACATGCTGGATCGAGCCAATTTGGATCCTACCTTCTTGGAAAAGATAATTACTGGTGACGAGACATGGGTGTACGAGTACGACACGCTTACGAACCAGCAATCGTCCGAATGGCGGCCAATTGGCGCGCCAAAGCCGAAAAAACCTCGCCAAAGCCGATCGAAAGTGAAGATCATGTTGATTGTTTTCTTCGATATTCGAGGCGTGGTACACTATGAATATGTGCCAGCTGGACAGACAGTCACCAAAGAGTTTTACTTAAGTGTTTTGAGACGTTTGAGAGAGGCTATCCGTCGTAAACGTAACGATTTGTGGGTCGACAATTCTTGGATTCTCCATCACGATAATGCGCCGTCTCACAAAGCCATAATTGTGAATGAGTTTTTGGCCAAACACTCGGTAAATATCATCGAACAACCGCCGTATTCACCAGATTTAGCACCCTGCGACTTCTTCCTATTCTCAAAACTCAAATTTCCGCTACGGGGAATGCGCTTCGAATCGATTGATGACATCAAGACGAATGCGACGCGAGAGCTAAAGGCCATCCCGGAAACCGCCTATCAGAAGTGCTTTGCCGAGTGGAAAAAGCGTTGGCATATGTGCATCGCTTCGAATGGATGTTATTTTGAAGGTGACAAAATAAATTTGGATGAAAATTAAAAATTGTTCGTTTTATTTAACAATTCCCGATACTTTCTTGACAGGGTGTATGTGATTTTCTGGACTAACTGGAACATTTTCCCAGAAAGGTTAATTATTGGACTGCGCTAAAAAGGGAGTAAATAGCAATAATTTTAACAGGCACTCGTGTTAAAAAAAAAATAAAGAAGAGGGGAAAAAAGATAAACAACTAGGCATTTATTTATTGTAAAAGTATTTTAAATTTCGAAATAGCGTACATTTGTATTTGATTTGTAGAACCATTAAATATCACGCTAATGAGAATATATCTTCAAAACACTCAGTGTTCGTTAAATTTTGAAATGGTGTATAATTTTTACATGTAAAATATTTTAAAATTTATTCAATTATACAGTATTACATCAGACATTTAGCTACTAAATAAAATTGTATTATATTGTAAACTCGCACAAAAAAAATACCTAACTACCGTTTAAACATTAAGATATATTACAATTACTTTTTATTATTTATTTATTTATTTTTTTTTTTTTTTTGGAAAGGGAAACTGACATTAAACTATATGTCATCTAATCATTAAATTATCTAATCTCTTTAATTTTTAATCAATCCAGAACCGCGCGGTAGTAAGATAGTGCGAAATTTTAAGTCGCATTGATGTTCGGGTAGTTTTAGAATATCGAACATTACTACTTGGAAAGCTTACGTACGTCCAAACGCAAAGTCTTTCAGTCTGTTTTTTACTTTGGGATACTCCGATCCTACTTTTGTGTATTTTTTTTAACCTTTTATCGCCACGCGCAGAGTATGTATGCATGTTCGCCTATATATATATATATATATGTATATATGTAAAATAATCAAATAAGATAAATAGGTCAATAAATGGCATAAAGAAATTAACGTTCAAACAACTGAAATTTGTTACGGTAATTCATCGAGAACGCGACATGCAATGTGTACCGTAATGTGACAACAGAGATGTGTTTAACAGTTAATAACAATAAATTCAAACTAGCAGACTTTAGATTTTATTTCACAGGTGATTATAACCGCTCGCATACCGCCAGCATATTCTTTTGGCATCAGACACTCTCCTTATGCTAGATCGGTTAACGATAAATAATTCAACTGTAAGATAAATTTTAAATTTAAATAAAAATTCTCCTACTATATTCTTCATCTCATTAAAAAGCGGCACTGCCAACAAATAGTTACACAATTCACTGATTCCACCACCGTACTTTTAAGTTTACAGCACCCGATTTTTACAACTTGTTTTCTCTTTGCACCAACTATAGCATATCTTCACACAAGTTACATACTTACGACTTCTTTGATAATTTTCTATCTGAAGTTATTTTTTATTTTAGCAAATCGTACGGCCTACTGAAGGCGAGTAAATCAAATTAATACGACTCTCTGTTTAGATGTTTTTTAGCAGTAAATTGCAACAACGCTGGCAACGCTGCTGAAAAAGTAATGGAAAACGGAAAACACGTACTGAGAAAAATTACATTTCCAGTTCTAATTTAAAATTTCGTTTTGTCGTATCATTTAACAAGTATCAGATATTGCACCACGTGCGCCGCTTATTAGTTCGCGAATTCATCGAAATTAGCCATAAAAGAAAAACAAAAAAAAACTTTGAACTTATTTTAAAACATCATTAATCGAACGCTGCTGTGTTCATAGGTGCAGCTAGACTATCCGGCAGCTCACAGTTTCGGAATAAAGCATTCAGTGTACTCGTACAATTTTGACGTTTATTGAAGACAACATTTCGTTAACTGACCGTGCAAACATTTAATGTATATACATATAAAAGAAAATAACACATTGCCTATGTGTTATCTATTGTTGTTTTCGTTATTTTGCATTTACATATTATTCCAAATGTAACCATGGAGATACAGTAATAGAGTAACAATAACATTATTAATAACAATTCGACTATTTATAATTTGATTTGAATAACATATTATTTAATAAATACTACTTGAAACGGAACATTCGGTGCTGTGTTTACATTTTTATTTATAATGTAAAGTATTAAAAAACAGCTATAGGAATGTGTAAACAGTTTTTTATTATTATTATTATTATTATTATTATTATTATTATTATATAACATATACACACTTATATGTACATATACACTTATTTGTGTTTGCAAATTGAAATCTGGTAACACCATAGACTAGGTTTTAGGGCAGAATAAAAACTTATATCGTACATACCAAAGTGTATGTACATACGTGCGCGGCTTTTCAAGCTTCAGATATTGAATATAATGTTGACGTCTCGCGTACATTCCGCATGCAAATCCTGCAATTTAAATAATTCTAACTGTATTATAAATTTTGGCGGCAAATATCCGATTTCATTTCGTGCGAAGTGTATACAGGAAGTCGCACTTTGCGTATATTTTTTGCATAACAGACATTTTACCGCTTAAAAGTTTAATCATTAGTTAATCGGTTCCTCTATATATTTTAAAAATAAAATTGTTTTTTGCGTCTGTCCTCTATCTGTACACGCTATCCTCAAAAACTACGAGTACTACATCGATTTCATTCCGGATTTCGCCAATGAATGAATAAACGGATTCTCGAGGAGGTATTAGCACATAATTCTAACGAACGATCTATAAGAATTTATGCTAATGAGCTGGTAAAATACACTCGATAAAATAAAATTAAAAAATTCAATAAAACATTTATCTCGGTAAATATAAATTATAAGTTAAAAAATATACATATAAATTTCTGGGGTAAGCAAAAAAAAAAAATATTCTTTATTAGTTCGGTAATAAATTTTATTAATTTAGTACCGTTAAATAATTTTACTAATAAAGTTTGAAACATTAATTTATATTTTTATACGCCATAGTTACAGAGCGTAGTGCCTCAAATGCTAAAAATACATTTAGTAAGAAATAATGAAAATGATAAAGAGGTTCGCTTAGAGAATGGCGAAAGACCCGTTCACTACAAAGAACAAGAGAATCCTTGTTGAGCAAAACTGCCGACTTTCGTTAAATCACAACAGAATCATTTACAGAGGTCGAGAATCTTCAGCTGAGAACTTAACGACCGTTTATTTTGGACCGTGATCGACATGCTTCTCAGACAGAGAAGAAACTTTTACATAAATTTGGTAATTGAAAAATAAAAATAATTTAAAATTATTCACATTTAAAATTCAATGAAGCGGATGGATAAGTAGAAGAACATTTTATGGAATAAGTAAATACTCGTAATATGCAGGAAGTTGACTAGTAAAAATGGATAAAAAACAGATGATTCTAATGACGAAAGGACCTCCTAAAATGACACTTATTGTTAGTTGAGTAAAAATACCTCAGGGCAAAAATTACTTACATCCAAAAACCCTTTACTGTCGTAAACTATGCTTAAAGTTAGTTTTAATTATTACTTTAGTAATACGCCCAAAAGGAAAGAAAACTGACCGGAAAAAATATATCCGTAATGAGGAAATACAGAGTTTACTATATAAAACAAGAGAAAAAATTAGAAATTTAAACGAGTTTTAATGTGCGATAAAGCCCTGCAACAGCTGATATTAAATATTTTTAATTCAATAGTAGTAATCTTACTTGTAATATTATTAACTAGAAACAAAAAAAAATGTTATTTACAGTAAAAAAAACAAAACAAACTACGTTCTTAAACTTGTAAGATTATTTCTATGAAATAGGATAAGGAAACACATTTTTATTTATATATTTAAATGTACTGCAGCGACAAAACAGTATTAGGAAATTGTAACTATTTCAGCTTGTAAAATCATTCTCCAGAAGTATTATATTGTAATTAAATATAGTAAAGTTGATTTCATTACCCCTGGAATGTGTCACTGTTTACACACATGATGCCACATCAATATGAATTTGATTCTCCCAGAAAGAAAAACTTTCTACATTTTTTTTCAAACTAGAACGTTTTACGGAATTTGAAAATTTAATTTATATATCTTATCGCTAGTATACATATATATATATATATATATATATATTGGAGATTTGATTTCCAGTTTGTTTAAGTAATTGTGTCCAGCGGTGAAAATGAACACTGGTTTACCGATCAAACATTAATCTGTAGAAAAAGCGGAATTGTGCTCTTTCTCGGCTTCCAATGAACAAATTCGATCCCTGTACAGTAATTATTTTAATACTAATCCTGTTTTCGAAGAAAATGGAAAATCATCGAAATTTTTGGGGAAAAGGGAGGACTTACACGGTTTCCTCATGTAATCTCCGTAAATATTGAAATTAAACTTTACAGGTGACACAATTTTTACCCCAGTGCGGCGCATCAAATAGGATATTGTTTTTGATTAGTCGACCCAGCGCTGAAAAATTCAATGGTCCACACATGGAAAAAATCGTATCCGTACAAAATTTTAACTTCTTCAAATAAATGAAATAATTTTTAAATTTCAGTTTACCTAGTCGGTTAGAAAGTAACCCCACAATCCGTTGCTACACATACCATCCTATGTATGCAGATTGGTGTAGATACACTCGAACAGCACTTATACAATAATAAAACTAACATTTACATACCTAAAGAATGTTACATATTAGTACAAGAAGAATGTAAAAAAACTGGTCGCGACAACTTCAACATGACGATAAAAATCTAATCAAAAAAACGTAATATTTTCCTTTTTCTTTAACGCATTTTTCCTATTACATTTTTCTTTTTTTCTTTCTTATATTTTAAACGCTCGCTTGAAAATATAACCTTTATTGCTGCCAATGCAATGTTCCTTAATTCGACCATCGAAATCGATTTTGAAAATTAACTATTGTAACGCACATTGGTGGCTTGTAAATCAATTCGGAAAATCATGTATATACCTTTTTCTTTCATGTAAATGGAATGTGAAGTTGAAATTAGAAATATATTCAAAATGAAAACAACAATACCTCAATAGAATGTGTGCCAAATTTTATTCCCGATCAATTATTACACTAAAAGTTTAATTCCGCCATCATTTTTTACAAAAACCTTAATTAAGACTTTTTTACGTTAATTGGCTGCGACTTTGCCAGCACATTAACAGCTGTTTACTTTTTTTCTTTTTATACAGTGAATATTGTATTTCCCCTACAAATTTATTACTTCCAATCACTCTTTTTTTCGTCAGGCATATTACCAATATAATAATTAAAACAAACTTTAAATGCAATTCGCTATTGCTAAATAGTTGACTAGAATTTAAGATCTGAATGTAAGTAATATTTCCGCCGAATATAAATATTGAAACTACTGTTGCAGGAGTTTTTAATAATTTAAATTTCTAAAATATTCTAATAAAATATACTTTTTAAGTGGTATTATTAATACACAACATTAAAAAAAAAAAAATTAATAAATAATATTATAAAGGATTATTTATAATGTAACGCTTTTACGTAATTAATATTTACGATTATGCAGTAATTGAGTACTATGTCTACGCTGAAAAACTGTTTCTTACGTCTTCACTCTGAAATTTTACCTCATTTGTCGAAAAACTTTAAACATTTTTGTTTATTATAATTCCTGTTTTACTTAATCAATATTAAAAATCTACTTTTTGATCTTTCAGTAATGTTTATCAAATAAACGTGGTCTTACAGACACGTTAAATATAAAAATATATAACGCTCTGTAAACATAACCAACTGCATAACATCATTTCACTTGAAAGTCGCTGAATTCAGATTTTTGTTCGGTAGTGCAACACTTTTTTAGATTATCAAGAAGCCTAAGTACATTTTACGACATACATAACCTACTACATGTAGGAAGAAATCATTTTTTCGTAAATTTTTGTAATTTTCGGTTACATCGCTACTGACAGTAATTGGTCGCATTTAACCGATCAAAATGTAAACGACCACTGGGCATGTACATACATAAATACAAACGAAACATAAAAGTAAATGATCTTTTAAGAAAAAAATATTATTTGCGTATTAAAATATATCACAGTAAATGCGTATTTTTTGTAATCAAATTATATTTATAAAATTATAAAAAATTAATTTCCACTCAAAGTGAGATTCCCATAGCGACCGTTCACCGTACAATGGCGGTAGAGGAGCGAGCGAGATTTCGTTTTGCAGCTGCTAGTTTTATCTTCAAAACAAGACTGGTTTGATTAGTGTACCGTTATTAATTCGCAATACGCATTTATTCGTTTTTGAAGCGCACAAAGTATTTTTCCAATTAAAATTCATCGCCAACTCTGTTCAACACATTCGGAAGTAGTATTGTAATATATGGGCTGTTCAAATGTGGGGGATAACGCGCGTAGCGGCAAACCATCAGTTCTGACGCCAGACTCGGTAAGTCGCATTCTGAACGAAATTCTTTCTGACTCCACCTTTTACAATCCGGACCTTACTCCAAAAGTGATTATGTGTTTTTTCTCAATTAAAAAAAAAACAAAAAAAATTAGCCGGCGAAAAACACGAGGAAAACGAATTGCTTAAAAATCAAGTCACTGAAATATTGGAAGCACTGGGCGGAAAATTTAACAGAGACAATATTGAAAAGTTAATTATAAGACGTGAGAAATGTTTAAAAGATTCTTATATCGAAAACTGTAAAATGTTCAAGGAATAAAATGCAAGTTACAGGTTAATTTTCGTTCATTATTACATGTATACGCGAGAGGCGGGAACCTTACTTTCCAGGTGACCCTCATATATACATATAGATAGATAGACATAAACAGAGATATTTTAAAAAGTTGAATATATAAATTACATGTGAATTTTCGAGAAATAGATTTTTTGGGCGTGTCAACTATATAATTTTTACGGTCAGTGTATCATATTGTTTTCCTGCAGGTGCAACAATACTATCAGCATTATGTTTTCAAATTTATATTGATGCCTGAATGAAAATCTATTAATTCTTATATTTACTTTAATTTTTGCAATGGCGACCTCAAGGACCTCATAAATTCCAGTGTCCATTTTCGTATTATAATTTTTGACTAAAATTATTAATTATAACATCATCATCTTTTTACTTTCATAACTATTTGATAATAAGAAATATTTAGAGCGAGCCAATCCACGCCAGCCGTACATTTATTATACTAGAAAATCATATTTGACCGACTGATTTCACTGCGAGTAATTTGAGCCACTGAATAACCATTCGTTTTCTTCAGATGTAACTTCTACATCCGTTAGTTAAAAACGTAGTAACATTACTGCCGTGCCAACAGACATAGATTTTATACTTATTATCTAGTCTGTAATCACAGTAGTCTCTAGGCTTTTCTTCACTCCAACTTACTTTTGTATCGCGAAGCAGTTTTCCACTTGACTGTTTCTAACCGTTTTTATAAGACCAATATCGTGATCCTTAATTTCTTTTATTTTTTTTTTTTAAAAAAATGTTTCCAAATTTTTTACAAAAATTTCTTTTTTTCAAAAAGAAATATGTGAGTCATGAACACGTTTTATGGCTCCGCCTTTCACGTTAACAGCCATGCATTATTAGCAAATACGCGTAAAACTATGTGTGTGTAGCTTCTTGGTTTTATAATGTAGACTAAACTTTTTATTGATAGCGAGATAACCAGTTTTTATTAGAAAATAAAATTATTCGGCGGAAATAAATTTTGTGAATTTGTAATAGTTGACAAAAGTTTGTGGTGAAGTAAGACATGTAACTTGTTTTCAAATCTACATGGAATATAAACACAGCACATGCATACACAGTTGTGTTATTATGGACACTAGAAATGGAAGGGTTTTTATTCAGATTCAAATTGAACACCTCCCCGGTATAAATTCGATAAACTCCCAATTTCGGGATGTTTTCAGGTCGACGTTCAAATGACCTTCAATAATGATCGGAATCAAATGGTGTCCATTTTCACGAACAAGTCTGAGACGATAGCTTTTGAACTGCAGACCGCTACAAAAGTTACCGATCAAACGAATCACCCTGGACATACGACGTGGTCGGTGTAATTCGCTCAGCAAAGTATAAATCAGTCGTCTCATATACCTAAATATTTCAATTATTACTTCTTTTATAATTTTACCGAACATATTTTTTTAAATTTCACATTGGACTCGACGATTTATAGCACTGGCGTTTACGTATTTTATTTCTTAATATCGGGCTAGTCGATCGTATTTTTAATAATTTTTTTTTTTTCTTTTAAATTACACATTTTAAACAAACTACACGCTACATTATAAAAAGACTAATGTTTAAAATAAAGTCATTGAAGTAGTTAATTTAAAAAAGTTAATTTTTATTTACATACAATCTAGTAACAAAATTATCAGAAAAATAAGGGCACATTTTTGATCTTAAAACATTGCAGTGATCCCCAACGTTAAAAATACAAAAACGAAGTGACAAAAAAAATTACATAATCTTCTTCTTCCAAATCACATTTGACACTGCACTATTATCAGGTGAATTTACATGAATATTTTAAAAAAGATCTATATTTTCGTTACCTGCTTTACGTTCTTTCAAGATATCCGAGGTTTCATTTACAGTTAACAGTTCGGGAAACAAATATTATAATTTTCAGCCCGAAAAAATATTTACATTTCATGCATTTGCTAATTATTTCATTAATGAATTAAAAATATATATACTATAAATATTACGAAACATTTAAATTTTATAAAAATATCTCAAAAATTAAAAAGTATTAAATAATCAAAAAATTATTTTTGCAAAGAGATAACACTTCACTCGGTAAAAACCACAACATGAAGCGTGAATCACACAGAGTGGAATTAATGGAAAAACGCATGTTCGATGGTAAGATATTCATCTCTACCGATTTAAAAAATGGTTGTTTCAAAATCAATTGCACAGATCTTCTAAAGAATTGTTTAATTTGTGCACTTTTTCCGATACCTCAGTGAGCGTACAGAAATTAAAAAATATCGCATAATCCGAACTTTAATCTTAATTATGTTCTTTAGTATATTCATACATCCCGTTTGCTATTAATATAATTCAATCGTATTATTCGTTTATCATTCATATTTTTCTACAAACTACTATATTTTTATTTTTTAAATTAAAATCAAATATTTAGGTTCACTGTTGATAATATTGTTTTACTTGTCTGAATTAATATAAATTATTTAGGTCTCCTTCAAATAGTATTATATTAAATTTATCATTAGTATTTTTTTTTTTTCTTTTCTCTAGTACCGAAAATGAGATATCCCCCGAAAAGATATTTCTGGAATATTTTATTTAAAATTCGTTTTTAAGATGTTAGTTAGAGTGTTTATATTTGCATTATTTTCTTATTTGCTTCGTTCAAAATTTATTTTACGATGTTGATTAACACACATTTAATTAGCCAACCTATACTGTCTTCTAACTGAACTTACCGTGACTTTTGCAATATGATATCGACATTATAATAGAACTAGGATTACTGTATGTATTACCAAAAATAAAAAAATACAAAAAAAGGCATATTTAAATTTTAGTAGAATCATTTCTGAGATAATCAAAACGTACATACACAAACGCAGTCATTTTTACTTATTTATTAATATTAAATATATTACACATTCGGTTTTAAAGGTGTATTTTTCGACGTTACTATTAAAAGAAAATTTAAGATTACATTTTCGATGTTTTGTTTTTTGGGTTTTTTTTTATGGAGGGGAAGGGGGGGAGTAAATCTTAACCGAAGATAACGAGAAATGGTTGGTTAATAACTGAAATGTAAGTGTCAAATACCTAGGATCTACCACTTTTGAAATAGCATAGTTTTAATGGAGTTAATAAACTAATCGTTCAAAAAAGTTCGAAAAAAATTAAATAAAATGTCAAGTAACAATCGCGAACGAAACACGAATTGAAAATTACATACTAACGTCATAATTTTACAGCGCAGCCGATCTGGTTTTCTTCTTTATATTTGAACCGGTTAATATTGACGCTGGATTTTCTAAAACGGTCTGAAAAGTTTCCAGAAAATCGGCTGCAGCTGATTCGCTAATAGCGCGGCCATCAAACGACAACATAGCGGTCATCTTCGTCACCTTCTTCCCGCTCATATCTAAAATTTTGATCAAATTAACAATTTAACGATAAATTTGTTATTACATTTATAAAATAACTTATCAAATGAATCAACATATACGCTTTTATTCCCGTGATCATGAAGACTGTTAGAGTGAGTTATTTAAGTGGACTGTATTTAAAAGAATTAACAAACAAGAAGTATAAAATGTACTTTATTAAATCGTTAACATAACTTGGAAGAACCACAACGAACAACGTACAAACAGAAACTAAAACGTTAATGCATTCCGAGATCTGAATACAACAATACATCGCGATAAGATAAACCATTTCGAGCGGTAACCGGTTTTTTATGCTAGTTACGGCATCGGGTTTTTACACTATTTACAAATCGGGCGATAATCGGGTTTTTCCGCTGTTTATAGTTTAGGCGGTATCGGGTTTTTACGCAGCTCCTCTAATAAGAGCCTAACAGCGCTCCCCCCGCAAGACCGCAGGTCTTAAAGTTACACCGCCGATGCGGATCCGGCAGATGCCGGAGCTTGTTTCTGAACGAATCTTCATCCGGGTGCCAACTTAGGCCGAGAATTTTTGCTGCTCCAGTAGACGAAAATGCAACAGCCCGCAATTGTTCGATTAAACTCGGATCTTTCGCGCTGAGGAATTCGTCTGAATTCGAGACGTATTTTCGTAGCGGGAATTTCGCTTTTGCGAGTTCTTCGTGTATCTTTCGAGACTTTTCGAGCGCGTTTTCTACTGTATCCGCTCCGGATAGTAGATCGTCCATATAGAACTCATTCGCGATTGCGTTTGCTATTTCTGGACGAGTTTCCGCGATTTGTCGAGCGATAACTTGCAAGCATTCTGTTGCAATAAATGCTGCGGGACCGGTTCCGTATGTGAGCGTTGTCAGTTCGAAAATTCTGACGTTATCCGTAGGTTTTTCACGCCACAGGATTGATTGGAACGGACGGTCTTCGGGATGTATATCTATGCAACGATACATCTTCGTCACGTCGGCTGAGAACGCGATTGCGTATGTTCTGAAGTTCACCAGAAGATCGAAGAGGTCTGGTTGATGTATCGGGCCAGCCAACAGTGCTTTGTTGAGCGATATTCCGTTTTTTGATTCGGCGGAAGCGTTGAAGACGACGCGTAATTTTGTTGTCGAGCTATCTTCTCGGAGTACGGGTAGATGTGGAATATAATACCGCATCGAGCGAGATTTCGGGTCGGCAACTTGCATGTGTCCGAGCGCTTTGTATTCTTCCATGAATTCTATATATCGGGAACGAAGGTCAGGACTCGACCTCTCGTATCGCAAGAGAGCAGCGTACGCTTGCTGGTATGTGTTTGACAATTTATCGGTGGATGTCTTGAACGGCAGTCGAACCTGAAATCGACCGTCGGGTAGTCGGGTATGCGTTTTTTGAAAATGACGCACGCATAATTCGTGTTCATGGAGAGAAATTTTGGGCGAGGTGACTTCTATTTGCCAAAATTTGTGAAGCATGTCTTGGACGACGACACTTAAGCAGCAATATCGGGTATCGATAGGCTTTATTCCAGGCAATGGGCCGATTGTAAGCCAACCGAAAATTGAGTTTGCGAGGCACAAACCGCCGTAAAATTTCTTCTGACCGGTGACGATTTTGCCATAGAATTCTGCGCCGAGCAAAATATCGACACTTCTGGTTTGCGAACCGTTGTCCGCAAGTTCGAGATGGGGATCGAGTGAATTGACGTACTTGATCGTACTTGGATTTATTTCGTATGGTAATGATCCGATTACATCCGCGCACACGCGAAGTTGACTAGTATTAAATCGGGATTCGATTAGCATCGACACTGCGTGGCCTGTTCTAACACTAGACGACGTTACACCTTGGATGTTGGATGCGGACGGGCGCTTTGCGAGACGATTGCGAGTCGCGAACGACTCTGTTACGAGGTTGACTTGCGAGCAGGAATCGATAAGTGCTCGAGCGAGGACGCACTTTTTTCCGATACGGACTTTCACTACCGCACTTGGCAGCAGCACTGTACCAGTTTCGCGCTTAGTCGCAGCCATTACGACTTTTTCTTCGGGCGATGTGCTCTTTTGAGCAGCTTCTTGATGAGCGGGAGTTTCGCGATGCAGCAAAGTGTTATGATCGATGCCACACTTACGACATTTCGAGGATCGGCAAGCATTGCGCAGATGTCCGACACGAAGACAATTCGAGCAGAGGTTTTTGCTTCTGACGAAGTCCATTCGATCGGCAACAGGTTTTGCGACAAACGACGGGCATTGAGACAGGTAATGTCCTTGATTACACAATGTACACTTCGGGTTATGATAACCGCTGGAATTCCGCGGCGGAATCGTGACAGTGAGAGCTGACTTTTCTCTCGATCTGTTTGCGTTCGAGATCGATGCTGACGAGTTTTTCGGGGTTGAAACTGCTTTCGGCGTCGTCTCGTATGCGAAGCATCGATTGCTTAAAAACGTTGACAGCGGCTCAAAGGACGGATAGGTCGAATAATCCTTATTCGTAGTTTCCCATTCCGTTCTTAACCGATCGGGTAATTTCCTGACGACGAGGAACGTGAAGATTGGTGACATTTTTTGCGTTTCAATGCCACAAACCTTTAATCCGCGAATAATGGCGTTGACTTTATCCAGAGATTCGCGAATTGTCGAGTACGTGATAGTAGGTAGGTCTACTATTTCTGCGAAATGGGTCGAGATGATTATTCGCTTGTTGAAGAATCTTTCTTCTACGTGTTTGTATGCTTCGGGATACACTTCTTCACTCACCGGATAATCTTTGAGCACTTCCGAGGCTCGACCGATCATGGCTTGGCGAAGAAAATAAAGCTTCTGTATGTCGCTGAGTTTCGGGTTGTTGTGAATGGTCGCGTTGAACATGGCGAACCATTCCGTGAAGCCTGTTAGTTGACCGTCGAATTTCGGCACAGGAATGTCCGGTAACTTTGCACCGGTTTGATAGTTCGAATCCACAGTGGTGATCGATGTGTTTAACGATTGCCGGAGTACACCCGATTGATTTAGTCGCTCCTTCATGGCATACATGCTTCCGCGAGCTTGCGAGTACGATATTCTTATTTCGAGCTTATCTTTTGAGATATCCTGCTCAAGTTTTAATACTTGTTCGGGTGTTAGATCGTTTTTCCGGTCTAACAGATCGAGAAGCTTTTGGTCGATCTCGTCCAGGTTCGTCATATCTTCCTTCCATGTTTCGAGATAGGATTGGATTTGCTGGACGAGTTCGGACGACGGGTTTTCCTCTAATGCCTCCTTGACATTGGCCTGAATTTGGGTCAAAGACCGGATCGCGAGTCGCTTGCTCCGATGTAACTTTGACTCCACTGATTCGAGAGATGGCTGCACTTGCGTAGACATCTTGCGAGATTTCGGGTACAATGTTTACAGTAGACGTAAACAGCAACAATCCAAATCGGATTACGGGAACGAGATAACACGAAGATAACGTGATAACTCCGAGCTTCGAGAGTATCGAGAATAGAGTGCGCGAAAGGTTGCGAGAACGTAGCTATCGGCTGTAATGGCCGAACGGAAGCTAGTCGAGCGAGATAACGGGAATGTACTTACGATTTGAGACGGTGAAATCCATAAGGTATACGAGAGAACACTTTCACGCACTGACGAGAAAATTAACGAGAAATCGCGAAAAACTAGGTTACCGGAATCTACATCAGAATCCGGCCCGAAGGACCAAAACTGTTAGAGTGAGTTATTTAAGTGGACTGTATTTAAAAGAATTAACAAACAAGAAGTATAAAATGTACTTTATTAAATCGTTAACATAACTTGGAAGAACCACAACGAACAACGTACAAACAGAAACTAAAACGTTAATGCATTCCGAGATCTGAATACAACAATACATCGCGATAAGATAAACCATTTCGAGCGGTAACCGGTTTTTTATGCTAGTTACGGCATCGGGTTTTTACACTATTTACAAATCGGGCGATAATCGGGTTTTTCCGCTGTTTATAGTTTAGGCGGTATCGGGTTTTTACGCAGCTCCTCTAATAAGAGCCTAACAGCACCAGTGTTTAATTTTAAATATATTATTATTTTATAAAAGTGTACATGTCTATTGATTTATTTAGTAAGCAATTCTTTATTAGACGAAATTTAAAGAAAACATCCAATCATCGCTTTGTTAAACAAAACATACACTTTTAGAAAATACAACTTAATATTTCAGCATCCCTATTTATACGCGTACAGATGGAAAAACAAGTCTTTAAACTCTTCTAATTCATGTTCAAGTGGGATATATTTTAAAATGGGAAATTAATATTCAAGAGAAAAATGAATGATTTTTATAAAGGGACCCAAGACGCGACTTATGTGTGTGTTTATTGAGTTTTTATCACACGATGCGGCATGAATGATGGGGAACAAAATTCAAAAAGCAATTACACAAACAGCACCTTACATAACCACAGCATGTCAGCTGATGGTGATGATACTATAGTTACATAGTGTTATAAATCTTCAAGAAAAAAAGTCAAAAAAAAAAAAGCTTTCGGTGATTGAAATAATTTTTTCCCCGTAATATATCCAAATGTACGCGTACAAGTGTATTAATAAAATCTTTTTCAGGTGCGCATTTTTGCGCGAGAAGCAGGCAACAAAATACACACAGAAACAAAATATAAACGCACTTAGACAAAATATTAATACAAATAAAAAATAAAAAAATTAACCGAAAGAAAAAATTATCCTCTTTGAAAGCGAAATAAAATTAAGACGCGCTATCCCGCATTCGAGTTTCCACAACAATCTCTGCTGGCACTTTTTATCTATTCGTAAACTTAACCCTGAAACTAATCGCTGCCGGACTGCATGTTGCATATTTAACAAAATTTCATTTAAAAAAAAAATACCACCTTCCAGTTCTTTTTTGTAGCCGTATTTTTAATAATCCATTAAATTCAATTAAAATAATAACATAAAAATAGCATTGACCACAATATGTAACAAAAATGAAAAGCGAATGTAATCAACGTTACACAAAAACCGGGAATGTGCATTAAATTTAAAAAAAATACGCCCATCCAAGTACTCATCTGGTCCAACTTTAAATACTTCGACGATCGAACGAGAACCAATATATTAAATATGGTATAATTTCTTAGACAGACAGTTATTGAACGAGATATAACTAGACACCTAAGATCAACTCTCCTAGAAAAAATCGTTGAACTCAGCTGTATCGTCCGTCCAAAAGTTCGATACGAAGTGGTTGCAAAAAGTGAAAAATCTAAATCCGTAAATTGCGTGAACATAATGGATTGGTTCAGACAAGATTGAAGTTCAGGTTCAGTTTCTTACGAAAGATCGATGAAAAGGAGACTCCGCATATGAAATATAAAAAATAAATAAAAGACTAAAGGTGGAATCTCTGGTGGAATCCACTTAAGTTATAGTCTTTAAAAAGTACCGAATAAACTAATAAGTGGAGCTGTACGTACGAAATATAACCTCTACAAAGAAGGTGGTACATCCGATAACGATCGATACGGTTGTAACAAAGTTCGGAACTGCAGCTATCCTGTATGTCCCATGTCGGCAATATGAGTCTGGAAGCTTATTCAGTAGCGTTGTTAACGATTTAATGAAATTCGTATAAATCGAGCAAATAACTAAATATAGTCGACCGGATAGGCGACAATAATAATAAAAGAAAATATATAAATAGTTTACTAACCTAAAGTTTGTCTTCCGCCTCCAACAGCTAATATTCCACACTGAGGTGGATTAATAATAGCGCTGAACTCTGTTATTCCAAACATGCCTAAATTTGAAATCCTGAAAGAAAAACAGGAATAATAAATTCGAAGCATCAGTATCAATTTGCTTCTAAAAAAATCCTAATCGGCGCAGTTTTAACAGCATATACTAACGTGAAGCTGCCTCCTTGGAATTCATGTAACTGTAACTTTCCCTGCCGTGCTCGTCCGGCAAGTTCCTTCATTTCGTTGGAAATTTCATCAACGTTTTTTCCATCGGCTGCCTTAATGATTGGCGTTATTAGGCCGGTATCTGTAGCAACTGCCACCGAAATATCTACGTTAGGAATAAGAACAGCCTAGAAACATAAATGGTAGAAAATTAACAATAGATTTGACCGAACACATTCGGTTTCTGCCAAATTCGATTAAATAATCAGCTTCGGCTAAAATTAAGAGGAACATATAACGCATCAAAAGAGAAAAAAGCGATCAAAGCAAAGTAGAGAATAAATTAATTACATTGAGTATTTTTCAACAAATATTTTACAAAGTTAAGTAGATTGAAAATTATGTAATTATTTCTTCCAAACTCTTTTTTAATCTTCGATACTATTTCGCGATAAACCGCAATACAGAATGATATTTTGTTTTCACGGTCCCTCCCCCACTCCAGTTAACTGCATCATTGAATTATTATAAATGAACTGTGAAATTGCATAATTTTATCACAATACGTGAAGCCTACTATAAACATTTAATTTTAATTATTAATGATACTTCCGTCAATAGATTATTGATTTCAATTATAAGTGTATGTTCAACGGTTAAAAATTACGTAACAACCCTATTCTATCAAATGAAAGTATTTCTTTTCTTATTACTCGGTCGCTATAGGATTAATATCGGAAAAAAAATTTAATCCTGATAACAGACTTCATTATTTAAGTTTTGTTTAGCTTTATTTTAGTATTGTATTTGGTGGTATTTTTATTTATTTTTCGAAAATAAAACATCGCGATTTAGTTAATTTGCGATATAAAGTTAGTAATTGCTATTGAAATTTTATTAAAGGTTTAATAACAAACATTTACTTTTAATTTCTTTTTTGTTAATTTCTTATTTGTTAATTTCTTATTTTTTAATCGAGAAAGAGGCGAAGAAAAAATGAAAACAGTCATTACTGATATGCTGGGCATAAAATTTATGAAGGCTAATTTTTTTATTATCTAATACGGATTTGTGAAATTATTTACAGACCGTACTGATTCCGCTTTAAAAATCGAAACATATTTAACAATGCCTCTGCCATCCAGTGAAATAAAAATGTTTACTGGTATCAAAATTAAAACGGTTTTTGAAGATGATTTGGACGTCTGAATTTAATTCAACTTTTTTTTTTTTTTTAGTTTTATTTTTAAGTAATTTAATTAAAACTGAAAAAAATCGATGGTTTTAATAAAAATATTTTAGGAATTTCATGGGTTTTTAAAGTAAACTAAAAATAAAACTAAAAAAAACAAAAAAAGTTGAATTAAAGTCAGTTATTTTCCTTGAACTCAACTGATGGGGGCAGCTTGTGTCAAGCATTAATTAGTGGCCGGCTAAAATGTGAACTTTTTGGCCGAAACTGGATAATTAGGTAATTATAAAAATTGGATTAGATGTAAATGCAGTTCAGTACCAAAATACCTAATATTCAGATATTTTTGATTTTCAAGCAGAAAATTGAAGGCGAAAAATTTTTAAGAAAAGAAATACTTTCACTTGATAGAATAGGGTTGCTACGTCATTTTTAATCGTTGAACATACACTTATAATTGAAATCAATAATCTAATGATGGAAGTATCGTTAATAATTAAAATTAAATGTAGTGGGCTTTCATTAGCGTAAGATATAAATAGAATAACACACTAAACATATGTACATATATATATATATATACTGTTACAAGAATATAATAGGTTTTATAACATAACAGAGATACTAACGTTTAAAAATATTCATAAATTTATAATAATCCCTACTTTATTTCGAAACAGTAAAAAAAGAGAACGCGTAAATTCTCAAATTTTTCTAAATAATACGTTCATTAATGTTTGAGTCATTTCAGTAAATTATAAAAGATCATATAAAATGCTTTGAAAAACAAGATGCTCAAAATAATTATTTTTTACTTTCAATTGGAAAATATATATAGGAGCATGTACGTCCAAATCATCTTCAAAAACCGTTTTAATTTTGATACCAGTAAACATTTTTATTTCACTGGATGGCAGAGGCATTGTTAAATATGTTTCGATTTTTAAAGCGGAATCAGTACGGTCTGTAAATAATTTCACAAATCCGTATTAGATAATAAAAAAATTAGCCTTCATAAATTTTATGCCCAGCATATCAGTAATGACTGTCTTCATTTTTTCTTCGCCTCTTTCCCGATTAAAAAAAAAGAAATTAACAAAAAAGAAATTAAAAGTAAATGTTTGTTATTAAACCTTTAATAAAATTTCAATAGCAATTACTAACTTTATATCGCAAATTAACTAAATCGCGATGTTTTATTTTCGAAAAATACCACCAAATACAATACTAAAATAAAGCTAAACAAAACTTGAATAATAAAGTCTGTTATCAGGATTAAATATTTTTTCCGATATTAATCCTATAGCGACCGAGTGATTCCGAAAATATACGAGATTCGTAATAACTGAAATATTACGTTTTCAGTAGGAACTGATTGGTATGTAAAATAAAGAATAATTAATAATTAAAACACTTGTGTTTTACAAATCAAGTTTCACTTCCAACGAGCTACTGCGCGAGTCGTTAAAACCTTAGAATGAGTAAATTGTAACACTTACTTCGTCATTCTGATAAATACAATTCACCATCGGACACTGTCTTAAGGACAAAGCAGCAGCTTTAATTACGAAATCATTAAGGGATACATTAATTCCAACCGACTTTAATTGGTTACGTAACGAAAGAAGTGTATTGATCTCACTCTCTACCGTCGCGTAACAATGCGGAATCGATACCTATAACAAACATCGAAAATATAACAACAAAAAGTATTTGAATCTGAATTAGACCTATCGATAGATTTGATTTTCAGATCATTATTGAACATACATCAAAAAATTAACTTGTTCCACGGGTCACCGACTAAATTGAAAAAATTGATATACAGTTCGCCGCTTTGTGACTGTCTGAACTATAGTCGTTGTTATAATTTTTGTATTACTTCTTAATTATTTTAATAGTTTTTTTTTTTTTCGTTGTTAATTAAGTGAATTAATTTTTGCATTACACGACGTAATGTTTATTCGGTCGGTTATTTTATTTACTTTTTCTTCGACTTATCGCGTAAAGTGTTCGTTTTTTTCACTGTGCTTTCTAACAATTAAGAACGCTGATAGCGCAAAAAAAAAAAAAACAAAAAAAAAAACAACAAAAAAATAGCTACAAATAAGTTGGGATAGAAAATTTCTTATCAAAATAGAAGACATTGAAATAAACAACGTTACTTTTGATTCAGTCAGCCTTTTAGCGATGGTTTTTCTCATAGACGATATTTCGATGTCCACAAACTTCGGTCTTGAACGTTTTCGTTCAACATTCGCTGCGAATCCAACATCTGAACTGGGTACTTTTTCGTCTTTAGTCACTTTTGATCCCGGTAATGGAACTGAAAGTAAATTTTTATCAATGTATTTTCAACCCGACTAGAATTTTCATTATTGCGTTCCAAACACTATTCAATCGTGGCGCTAAGCATGGAAATTTTATCAATACCAAAAAGTAAAATAAAAAGAACCCACAATTATAATATAGTTCAGAATATAATTTTGAAGTATACAATTTTCATTAATTAAAAAAGCTACCGGTAATTTAAAAAATGTCCCAATTTTATGTAACGTTTGTAATATTTTAATTTTTACTGACTTCCAAAAAGAAGGAAGCTATACGTTCGTCGCGTTTTTTTTTTTAAAGATTGTTCGCACATAACTTATATTCATATGAACCGATTTAGAATTATGTTGTAAATTTTGATCATTTTATATCAAGTAGAGAAGAGAAAGAGACAGAAATTTAAGCAAGAGGGATCAAGGGGCACAGCCTTTTGCAAGGTCACAATGGCCGAATTTTTATATATATATATATATATTTATGGTTCTCTCGGGTCAGACAGATATAATTTCGAGTTATTCAACTGTAATAGAACTTCCAAACCCTAAAACTCTAGATAAGCTTAAGAAATCCTAAACTATAGAAAAGTTCGAAAACCAAAAAGAATTACACGAAATTATAGTTTAAATTATTTTATTAAATATTTATAGAACCGAGTTTCATTTTATTATTATATAAGAAATATCAAATGAACAGAAAAGAAATACGAGACAGATCGCGTGGGTACAAATAATGGTAACGCACGAAACAATTGCAAATGAAAAATTAAATGTATTATCACAAAAAGAAGGAAAAGAAGACCGGAGCAATTAATCCGTTATCCACACTAGAGACTGGCCTAGGCAATCTCTCTTTACTACGCAAAAATAATAAAAACATATACATCAAACTTACGCGCTTGCAGACGACTTAAATCTTACCGTGACAGCCGATAGCAGATCTATTAGAACTTTGATCAAACGATAAAAACCCTTTGCCTTCAAAAGATACATAACAATCTGCGTAGTTGGGCAACTGTCTAAGCCAACGAACTTTACGGAAATTTCCCATCAAAACGCTCAGCTATCGAGATGTCCGATACTTTATTATTACTAATATTTAATTTATCTTAAGTTTATGTACTACACTAGAAAACACTGCTGTCAAATTTATTCGCAAGCCTCGAACACACTCAGACATTATTCACACTCGCTTTTACTACTAACATAGACATAAACACAACTGCTTACACTTTAACGGTTTTGCTAGACAATTCGGAATTTTTCTAACGCAACGTAATTATGTTGCTACAAAATACCGTATCTTCGGTATCAGCGCATTTATCATTTCTTATGAAAATCTAAATTTACATTCCTTTACTTTTATTACAGAAATAACACTGAGTTATATATAACATGAACTATTCAAATTTTTCTCCTATTAGTTTTTTTCTCTCTTTTTAATAAAATATTTAAATTACAAACACATTTAGTTCGTTACGTCCACACACACGTGTATATGTATATTTTTTAGAAAAATCTTCATTAGTTTACCAAAAAATCAGTTACATATCGTTTTTTTAAATAATTTTTTGCACTATAAATATTTTTTATCCGGCTTTTAAAAATGATAGCACGCAACAATCAAATATGTTCTTAATCAAAAAAAAAGGCTCGACTATTAAGTTCTGATTTTATAATAATTCTAGCACAAACGATATTTTACCTAGCTGGAAAACTATAAAATTTAGCAAATTAATACTATCCGTAATTCAATAACTGGTTAATTATTTTGTAAAAAGTACATTTTTAATAATGAACAATTTCAATTCAGGTACAGGAGTACTTAATGTTTTAATTATGCTACAATTTAGTACTAGTGAATGCAAAACACGATTATAAAATATTAGAAAAAAAATACCAGTTAACACATAAACTATTTATAATTTACATATGTTTAAAGAAATTTTAGCGTTTTTATATAGTGGAGCAATTAAACGTTTTAAATTTTATTTTTAATTTTGCTATGTTTCATATATTGTACATTTGTAATCTCACCTGCTTTCGGAGGCTTCGGTGTTAACTTCTTATCAGTAATATATTGCAATACATCCGATTTCAATAGCTTTTTATTTTTTCCAGATGGTGTTATATCGCGTGAATTTAACTGATACAATTCAATTAAACCTCTCACCGCTGGACCATAATTACTAAAACATTCCGAATTAAAATTATTGCACGCTAAATATTTGTTAAACGATGTAAATTTGTCATAAAAAATCTATAATAGTAGGAAATGAATGCCCGAAAGGTGCTGAGTCGTGGTGTACTTGGCAAAAAGATCGCGCACTCAAAGATCTTGCGCTTAGCACGTATAAACATGAGACAGCACTAACGAAGCAGGTTGCAAAGGCAATTAAGCCACTTTATACGGACCTCAACCGGGATGATCTTCTTAAAAGATGCCTGGGAACGTTCAATCAAAATGGTAACGAGAGTTTGAATTCAGTAATTTGGAAGTTTGCTCTGAAAAGTAGTTTCAGCGGCTCTAAAATCGTAATCGTTGAAACAGCAGCTAATTTGGCGACTATCATTTTTAACGACGGTCACCCGGCTCTTTTGGTTGTCGTAGAACGCTTAAGAATCTCCATAGGCCAAAAACTAACGATTACTACCATCAAATCGACCAGCACAGAATAAAGCATGCCGATCGCATCTCAACTACCAACACACACGAAGGACGTTTGAGTGCTGGAAAACAATCTGAGAACGAGGGGAGGGCATCAAAAAACGTGGATGAGCTTCTGTAAGGCCAGGGAAAGCAGACTAAAAGGTAGAAGAAAGTTCAATGTCGACATTTCGATTATATCAGTCGATTTACTACTTCCAACACTTTAAATGCGTTTTTCTCGAAATCATGTTATTTGATCTGGTTGACAGCATAACTAAAATTCTTTTTACCTGATCGATCTGATTCAAAATGGATTTTGTTTAGAAAATGGATCGCTATTGTCGCATCGTACAGTTTTTTTTTAATCCTCAAAAATATATTCATTTTCAACACCTTGCACTGTTGTTACCCCTTAATAACTGTACTTATCTGGAATACATCGAGTATTTATTCCGATTGTTATTAAACACCAATTAATTTTTTTAAATAACTATAAAAAGTTTTCTTACTGCGTTTCATTTCCTACTGAATGATCAGGTTTAGATTCCGATGGCTCCGATGAACTTTTTTCTGAAGAAACAGATTTTTTACTTTCCCCCTTTCTAGGAATTGCAACATTTTTCCAATCTTCACCCTCTGGTACCATCAATGCAATTAGCGTGCCAACTTTTACCAAGCCTTCCGATACCTAGAATAAATTAATATCTGTATTAAATAGCCTAGCGGTACTTTTAAAAATCAATAACATTAATATACACTAATTCATACCAAAACTATTTTCAAAAATATTTATTGTGATATATGAACTAAAATCGGAGTATTTTTAATATGTACTTCTTTAGCCGGTATGATAAAATACTTACAGACTGCACGTTTATCTTAAGATAATGTTAATGAACAGCGTCGTGATAAATATCATCTCAATACTGTTCGCGCTATTTTCCTGATACCATCGTTATGTATTTTTTTAATTTCGTCGCTTATATATTTTTTTTACTATTAGTGGATATTTTTAAAACGGTGTAATTAGTTGTTTTTGACGTGAAACGTCTTGAAAATCGCTCGTGAAACAAAATCGCGCAACGCAACGACTATTATTTTTCACCGCATATATTTATATATATTTATATATACAGGGTGGTCCAAAAGTCACTGCATAATTTTCGAAGAATTGTGTAATAATCTAGCGCATATATGAAAAATGTAGTATACGAGGGTGGTTTGAAAAGTTCCGGGCCTCGCCGAGAAACAGCGCTGCTAGAGTTAATTCATCAACCACGTTGCGCAGTTCCATCCTTCACAGCGTCACTGAAAACGTTTCAGCTTGTTTGAAAACTTATTACCAGTTTTATGGCAGTTTGAAGTAGAGAAGTCGCGTGTTACGTAAAAAATGGAAAAAAACGAAATACGAGCTGTGATTAAATATCATTTTTTTACAAGGTTTAAATGCAACACAAATATAATCTGAGCTCGATTTTAAAGGAGTCTTTTCCTTCAAAAAGCATCGTTAAACGCTGGGTTGCAGAATTTAAGATGGGTCGTACGATCACATAAGATGAACCACGCAATACGCCAAAAATTGTCGAAAAAATACACAGAATGGTGCTGAAAGATCGGCGCAACAAAATTAAAGAGAGCTGAAGGTGTAGGCATATCGTCCGAACGAGTGTACCATATTTTACACGTAGTTCTGTGCATGAACCAGCTCTGCGAAAGATGGGTGCCGCGTTTGCTCACATTTGAACAAAAACAGCGTCGAAAAAACATCTCAGCTCAAAACCTTCAGTACTTTAATCGCAATACAGCCGAATTTTTGTATCGATTCATTACTGTTGATGAAACTTGGGTTCACCACTATAATCTAGAGTCCAAAAAAGAGTCTAACCAATGGATTGAGAATGGTCAAGTAGCTCCGAAGAAAGCAAAGATGATTTTGCCCTTCAACAAAGTATGGCGACGGTTTTCTAGGATTCAGGCGGAATAATCTTCATCGACTATCTTGAAAAAGGTAAAACAATAAACAGAGCATATCACGCGGATCTACTTCAACGTTTAAGCGAAGAAATAAAAACAAAACGTCCACATTTGGCAAAGAAGAAAGTCTTTTTCAACAATGCGCCTGCTCACACCTTTGTGGTCGCGGTGGCAAAAATCAACGAATCAAGGTTCAAATTACTTCCGCATCTGCCCTATTCGCCAGATTTGGCATCGTGCAACTATCATCTATTCCCCAATTTGAAGAAATGGCTCGGCGAAAAAAGATTTGCAAATGATAGTGAGGTGATCGTCGGTGTTGATGAATATTTTCGAGACCTTCCTTAAGAAACCTACAAGGTCGATATTAATAAACTTTCCGAGTGATGGAGCAAATGTGTGAGCCTAAATGAAGACTATGTTGAGAAATAAAGCGGTTTATTTCATTGAGAGGCCCGGCACTTTTTATGGTAAGAGCATCTTTAGCACAAGGTTTCAGAATCGTGTTGGAATATCCGTAACTATGGCAACCATAATTTTGTGATGTGCAATGACTTTTGGACCACCCGGTATTTATATATATCTATATATATATGTATTCTTCTTCTTCTCGTGCCACCCGATTCGGGTATTGCTTAATCATCATGTATGGATTGGATTATCTGCTGGAATTGATTTCGATCTTTTGCTATTCTGACTAGATCTTCTGTTTTCTTAATTCCGGTCCATTTTTTTATATTATCTATCCAAGCGGTCTTTCTTCTTCCCGGATTTCTTCTTCCTTCTATCATTCCCATTATTATTGTCTGTAGTAATTTGTATTTTTCACCTCTCATGAAGTGTCCAAAAAATTTTATCTTCCTTCTTTTTACTATAGTCATTAATATTCGGTCAGTTCCCATTAGTTCCAGTACTTTCTCATTTTTTAACTTTTTGGTCCACGGTATTTTCCACATTCTCCTGTAGCACCACATTTCAAATGATGATATACGCTTCCTCATATTTTCCTTTATGGTCCATGTCTCGCTTCCATATAGTAGCACTGACCATACGTAACATTGCAATATCTTGTTCTTGATCCTTAGGCTTAATTTCCTATCGCAAAGGGTGTTTTTTAATTTCATAAATGTGTTTCTGGCCATCTCTATACGAGTACGTATTTCCATATCAGAATCATTACTTTGCGTTATCCAGCTACCTAAATATTTATATTTTTCCGTTCGTTCAATTTCTTCGCTGTCTAAAAATAATTTTTCATTTAGATTAGGCTGTCTTGCAACTACCATGAATTTTGTTTTTTTAGTATTTATACTGACTCCTTTCTTCTTGCTTTCTTATATATATATATATATATATATATATATATATAAATACTTAAACCGATATAAGCGTTTCACGTTAAATCAACGGCTCTGTGCCGCGCACAGCCACAGCCAAATTTTTTTTGTTCTTTTTAGGCGAATTTAATACTATATGCGACGTGCTTAATAATGACATCATCTATTGTTATAAAATTTTAATGAATTCTAAAACAATAACACATCTAATTCTTAAACATAAATAAAATGCTGAACAAATATTAAATCATTACGCAATCTAAAGCGCAAGTTATATGAAAATATTCTAAAACCGTGTTACAGGTCCGTTTCTGGTAGAGCTCAAAGTTTAGTTTATATGTCGTCGTCATCTATTCTCACTTGATTTCGAGTATGAGATTATCCTCTAATTCAGAGGATAATTAGAAGATAGAATAGCTGCGCAATAGATAAGCACGTAAGCAGGAGCACAACCGAGCTTCCATGCTGCCGACAACGTGAGAAAGATACCAATGGCGAGGCGAACCAAGACGACTGGCCTTTACTCACGTTGATGCTTATTGTTCGCCGGCTGAATATGTCTATACGACACACGCTAGCGCACTCGCACGACTACAATTCGAACTGACTACAGTCGCATGTTATCAGCGCTACAGATGCAGCCCGTACGAAACTAGCGCCGTATATTTTTGTCATCGCCCGGTATCGAACCAGAGACCTCCGGATCGGAAGTCAGGCGCTCTAGCCACTAGGCCAAACGCGACGACTAGTTTATATGTAATAATAATAATAATAATAATAACTTTTTTCATCAACTAGAAAAATAGTAATATAATAGAAAGAAAATATTGTTAACTGAAAATAAATTCTAAAAATTTTAAATAAATGTCGCTTTTTCTTCCCACTTTTTTAATTATTTAGAATGTTGACATTACAGATATGGTTTTCTTTTGACTTAAAAGAACCTGTCAGCTCCTTAAAATATTTTAATGACTATGGATAACGGAAATTTTTTCAACTCGATACGTTTTAAATAAGTATTCACGATGTCAGTTCGATGATACAGTAAATATTGGCTCTAAAGGGAACCCAAGCTTAAAAATTTTGAGCAAAAATAACTTAAACATCCATAATCACTAAAACGTTTCAAGGGATCGACAGGTATTTATAAGTCAAAGGAAAATGATGTCAGTAATGTCAAAATTTCAAATAATTAGAAAAAGAAAAAAATAGATATTTATTTGAAATATCGAAAAAATGATAACAACGGCACTTAAACTTACAATTATTTTAGCTAAGATTCCTTCTTCTTCTGTTTCAAAAGCCATCACTGCTTTATCAGTCTGTATATCGCAAAGAACATCGCCTGCAGCAATTGCATCACCTTCTTTCTTGTACCATTTAATTATGGTACCCTCTGACATTGTCGGTGATAAAGAAGGCATTGTAATTTGTACTCCTGGAACTTTAAAAGTAAATAAAAAAATTATAAACATATACGCTTAGTAAAATACTGTACTTAAAAAAAAAAAAAAAAAACAATCGTTTAACGTGCTCAATAAACATCATCAACGAAAATGAATTTTGCATTCTCGTCACAAAAGACCATCACTAACGAATCTACTCTCTTGTCCATAAGCTAACATGAGTAACTACACGTAACATTAATTCGAGATTATACGTTTTTTTTACTTCTAGATATATAAAAACAATAAAAAAAAGTACGTTTATTTTCAGATCAAGAATTTCAACCTCCATATTTTATTTTATTTACATTACGCTAACGTTTTTTTTCACTTATTTATTTTTTCCTAAATTACAAACTCTACTATATCTTAATTCTACCTAAAATTTTACTTTTAAAATGCCCTAAAAATACGAAAATGATATAAACGAAGAAAATAAAAATGAACCCATTGAAGGTAAAAATGACTGCGAAATGCTTTTGTGCGCTGGTAAATATTATTTAAATCTACATTGCACCTTTTAGCCGAACTAAATATATCTTTGAAATGTTTACGAAAGACTTTTCATTTTCGTTTTAACATGTCAAACACTTTTGCAGCACGTATTTAATTACGTTCCAGAAAATAAATTCCAAATAGCACTTTTCACGTCTGTAACAACAGTTATCGCAGTATAGGCAATGATAGAAGTAAAATTAATCGTTACTTCCTTTCTAAACCATCGGAAGAATTGAAAATATAAAAATATATATTAAAATGACCTGGTTGAAAAAATTACTCATAGTTTCTTCTATAGAGCATCAGGCTTTTTGCTTTTAGAATAAGAAATTTCACTCACTTCGGACACGGGTCCTAACGTCTTTCACACAAAACAAACAATTTAAGAAAAATCGAAATAAAACTCGATAAAAAACTATTTATTTTATTTTGCAACACACGACTAGAAAACACATTCATATACGGAATTTAAATCGGTTTCAAGCAAAAACGTAGCATTCGACGCCTAAAATCAAGTTAAATACTGGAATACGGTAAAAGGTTAGGCAACCCAACACAACAGAGTAAAACTTCATTCTAATTGTAGCGACGATCGAATAATAATATATAACCCGAGCAAACTATTTTATCTTATTGCAATTAATCAATTTAACATAGAACCAGCCAGATAAACGAGGTTTTTGAAGAAGTCTCTATTCGCCCAGTATTGCTCGATATCGGCAGCGCGTACATACCGCGGATAAACCGAACAAAAGACGATATCCGAGATAACCAAAATAAAATGAACATTACCGAAATTAATTTCCAATTCGGACATTGTCTTAAGATGGCAGAACGTAATCAAATATAATGATGACTACCGGAAAAAAAATAAACGTCAAATTAATAATAAAATCGAATTTTTTTTAAAAAAAAAACTATAGTTTTTTAACAAAATTTTACCAAAAACCCTTTATGTTTAGTAAGAATTACACTTTGTTATGAAAAAATACAACGTAGAAAAGCACTGCGCAGCCGAGAATGCTGATAAATTTAATGAATGTAAAAGGATCAAGTGCGCATAAATAAAACAGCCGATTTGAGAATACCAAATTGTATTTTAAAAAAAAAATATATAATAGTACACCTAGTGTGGGATAAATTATGTTACGGTGGGGAAAATTGCCATAAACTTCAAGTCTTTTACTGGTAGTGAATTTATTAACACGAAAGCAAAATTTTTTTCTTTTTTTTAGAAATCAGTGAAGAATACGGAGATGTTAATTCTCCTGATGCCCAGTGACTTTCTCAAGAGAAAATGTCGGAAAGTTGAATTGAGATCTTATTACCTTTATGGAAACTAAAAGGAAATCTCTGCTTGAATTTTCTGATTCTGCATGGTCAGCAGAAAATTCAAGCTTTTAGTTGATATAACGATTTAAATTTAAAATTGCAAAAAAAATATAATAATTTCGTAAATAACCTTTACAACTAAACCTTCGAAAAGGAAGTTATTTCGCAAAAAAACAAAACAACAAAGGCGATTTAACTCACACCCCAAAATTTGTTTCGAAATTAACTTAATAAACGAACTGAAATTAACATCTACGTATTTTCGAAAAAATGAAAAGATAATCGGCCGATTTCCCCTAACAATATACTGGCGAATCTTCAAATGCAAATATTGATTTTCAAAGTATACAAATTTGAAGGGCTAATCTGATTTTCGATAACAGGTTTTGAAGATGATATTTTTATTTCGAAGCATCCGCTACCCAGAAACTAAGTAAGAAAATCAACACATTTACGGCATTGCAGAATAATAAACTTAGAGAAAAGATAACGTATATTCTCAAACATTGTTACAAAAAAAAAGAACCATAACTGTAAACAGTTACCCGCTCCTAGAGATCAAGTGAATTATATCCACTCAGTCAACTTTATTTACAATACGATGTTGAAATGTCGATACGTTTAAAAAGTAAATTTTACATTACGTATAAAAATAATATAACAGTACTGTAATTACCACCGCCTTCGGAAGTTACTTCCTCTTTTTCCTCCTCAACGCTATCGGATCTTGACACTCCTGAATCTTGCGAAGGAATTTCAACCGACTTCCAGTCTTCGCCCTCGGGCACTATTAATGCTATCGTTGTTCCTACTTTTACATCTTTCGAATCGTCTTGTAGCTAAAACATATTTTCATTTATGAAATAAGATTTTTATAAAATTGAAAGTGAACATAATTTCTATTTAAAACATATTGCATATATATGTAAGTATATATTAAATCTAAGAAAATGAAGTTAAAAATCCGCATGAAACGTAATCATTAATAAACCGAATATTTTATTTCTGTTTTAATTTTTTTAACAGTATAGCCCAATCTGGAACAATTAAAATAAATTACTTGATTAACATTTTGCATAGCTTCTATTAACCATCTTCAGAGAAATGGTTTCGTTAATTTAATTAATTTTGATAACAGTGTGTAAACTACCATCAATTTTATTGACGCGCTGTTTATCAATCAGTTGACAAACTCGATATAAGTAAAAATCAAGAATTTCGAAAGATGACTGATGACTGTCAACAGAACACAATAGCTGCAACGACCCGACATTTATCTTTAATAATGAATGAATGGTGTTTACCAAAAGCAATTTTATTTCTAATACTACCTACCGTGGAAGTTTTAAATTTTTAACTCAAAACAAATATAACAGCAGGAAAATGATTAAAGTAACCTGCAATATTCCCAGTTAGCCAACAACACGAAACGATAGTCAACAGAATTAAACAACGCCTTGAATCGTAAAACGAATACTAGCGCAGGATTTGATTATATTTTTATAATGCTAGTAAATCATTCGCATTAGAAATAAGAATATTAATAAAAGCACAGTCAACTTCTATCTTGATATTAAATATAATTAAATATAATTAAATAAACACGAAAAAAACAAAAATGTATTAGTCCACAAACAGTTATAAATATTAACCGAAACGCTATGGTGTTACGTACTCCATAATCATGATTAAAATCCATGATTCCAAAATATGTCGATTAATTTTTATTTTTATTTATGAATTAAAACAGTTTTATCTTTCGTGTTTCTTTCGAAATAAGAATGTTATTACATTTCTTTAAAAGTTAATTTTATAGTAAAACATTAGAAACACTATTATGTTTACTTCATACCGATACTTAGAAAGGATCCCAATCTGCATGTTTCATACAAATGTAGTTTGAAAAACTGTAGAGAGTATGATTAAATTCTGGGTGAAATATCAAATAAATAATGAGTATAAGTACTCTAAAAATCATTAACAGGAAACATGCTGATAGAAATACATTAACAATATTTATTGATTTCTATATAAATTTACTCAAAAACTGGCAATTGCTATTTTTGCAGGTATTACTACAACATATAATAACACTAATCTAAAACTTTCAAAAATTAACATTTACAATAGAGATGGTTGAAAGTTCATCAGCTCTGTAGAATCGCCTTTACATTAAATACACATATCCATAAAACATAATTTGACTCCGACTTGTAGAGTAAGATAAACAAAAAATTTACTAGTTTAATACAAACGAGTCAACTTGAAATTTTGAAAAAATGGAGCAGTACCTCCACTTTAAAAAAATCAGCTAATTCTTTGTCAAGAGATAGTAGATCTTTTATTGTAGCCCAAGAACAGCGACCAATATACTTTACCGTTTGAAAAAACTTTTTTTTTTCTTTTAAAAACTCTGAACGTTTTTTTTCTTTTTACTTTTTTTTGTCATTTTCGAAATAAAAGTTTTTAGCCACTATGAGATTTTTTCAGCGGGCAAAATGGGACCTCCAAAAAAAGTAAAACAAAAATTTAATATATATTTTTTTTTATCTGTATAATAATGTATATGCTTTAAAAGTTGACGTGAAATTTTCAATTATCCCCCCTCAGTTTAAAAGAGATTTGATGAAATTTTGCCGAATCACCCCCACCCCACCAACTCCGCTATTTGGAGCTCACGTAATTAATGGATGTCCCCTAAGACGTCAAAACTAATGTTATTGTAAAAATTAAAATTTATAGGTAAGTATGAAGGGGAAGTAAACAATTCTGTGTATTCCTCGGGGAAGTCTGTTGAGACTTTTACGCGCTATATTCTAAGAAAGTTGAAGAAATTAAAGAAAGAATACTAAAATAATTTAATACGTTGATAATATAGTTATAGCTGTTCAACAATAAAAGTAACTAATAGCAGAATGCAAGAAGGATTAAAATTTTTAGAAGATGAATGAACAGTTTAAAAATTAGCATCAATAAAATATGAGGATTATTTTCTTTTTGTAAAAACGAGAGACAGACAAAACCTTTGATCAGGTAAACTGCTAAAAAATTATACCAAAACAATAAGCTGAATATGTCACGAAAAAATACGAAAAAAGATTAGATATCTTAAAACACCATCAAAATTTAGACGAGAACCTCACCCAATAATAAATATGTGTAGCTATAATTCGATCATACTGCTTCATTATTATCTCTAACTTAAGTCGTTCCATTCAACACTGAGTATCGTGATTATGTACATTATAAGTGTACAGATCTAGTGTTTATGGCAATTGTTATACGCAATATGAGTGCAAATACAAGACTACACTTGGAACTGATTATAATCGCTTGTTACCTCGATAGAAATTCAGTCTTAAATGTGTATCTATATACCAACTTACGTCCTCATATGATGGTATACGTGGTGGTTTACCATTGCCTTCCACACAACTATTAGCGATTATTTATTATTTGTAATAATTTCCGTTGTCGCCTGAAATTGAACTCAAAACCTCCATAACGGAAATCAAGTGTTCTAACAACTAAGTTATCGCGATGACAGTTACTAATAAAGGGCCTAGCCGGGTAAGATAGGCGAATCGGCCCCCGAAGCATATCGAAAAAGTGATGGTGCCATCATTTTGTATATGAAAAAGTATACCTCTGTGCAAATTTTCAGCCCCCTAAACCTAAACCTACCCTCAAAAAAAAAAAAATGTTTTCCATTTTGGGGGTTTTTACGTCTAGCTTCGTCAATTTTTGACCTAGAACACTCTTTTTTTTTTTTTTAATGTAGGTTTTTTTAAGTCCTACAAAGTGGTCAAGGCCGAATTTTTTTTGCGCGAAATTCAAATTTTTAGGCGCGTTCGAATATTTCATTTTAAAATATTTTTAAAACAAAGATAGACGACACTCCGGAAAAAATATATGTTGTGTAAATTAGCGCCAAAAATATGTATGAATTTTTTCAGATTTTTAAAAGTGGTGGAACAAGGTCAAAAAAAATAAAAACCATTTTTTTCCGAATTTTCGCCTATATACGCCCTATCCCTCGCATCCAACACTTTCGTATGCAATAATTTTAGGCAGAAAATTAACTTTGGAAGCATTATGGATTGTAACATATCGAAAATAAGTCAGAAGTTTCCAATTTTTACTCTCAAGTGCCAGAGACCTTAAAAAGCCCATTATACTGATTACAATCAAGCAAATACGCATATATTCTTCTACAGTATGTGTAAATATGCACATTATATACTTTTTGAAAAGGAAGATACAGATGTACTGAATGCATTGTTTTGGGTTGTCTATTAAACGCCACCTAGCGGGAGCAATCATCCTGATTTTTCACAATGCGCCCGAACTCGCGTGTACTATATTTCTTTATACAGTAACATGTAACAGATATATTTACAGAATTTTTAGGAACTATATATTATATGAAATAATGCCTAGAAAGTGGGTACGATATTTTTGATTATTGAAAGAGCTGCAACACGGTAAGTTAAATAATAACTGTTTTTCTCGTACTTTAGTATTTGCCTGCTCATAAACCTTTCTCGCAATTATTTCTTCATTAAATAACCAATAATTACTTCAATAATTGTAATGCAAAGATCGACTTAAACGTACACACTAGAGAAAACAAACCATATGTTGTAGCAAAGGATAAAGGAGACCACGCAGCTCTATGATAGAGTCTCTATCTATAAAGTAGACGCCGTCAACAGAGAACAGCTACGCCTGACGCCGTCAACAATGAACAACTACGCCTGACGCCGCCATGCGGTTTTCGACAGAAACATAATTCAATTTCGAATACAGCATGCAGCTTTCGAGATTCAAGTGTATGTTGACGAACAGGAATGTCATTAATCATAAATAGAATAAACAATTGATTTCAGGACAGAATTTGTTTTACGAATATTATTTATATTATTTTGGACGATTTGCAGATTTAATTACTTACTGAACCTAAGCCAATAAGTCCAAGAACTTTAGCAAATTCAGCCTTCATGCTTATGAATACAATATGTTTGCGTTGAATAAGAAGCCAGAGTAGGTAACTTCAAGAAAGTTTTTAGAATTTTCCAAGATGATATTCGCACTCAATCAAGCAGAAAAAAAGGTGGTAAAGGGTTTTTAAATGAACATGATACAGAAAAAATTGCGTGAAAGGGCTATGAGCAGGCAAATGCTAAAGTGCGAGAAAAACAGTTATTATTTAACTTACCTTGTTGCAGCTCTTTCAATAATCAAAAATATCGTACCCACTTTCTAGGTATTATTTCATATAATATATAGTTCCTAAAATTCTGTAATTTTTTTTTTTTTTTTTTTTTATTAATTCATGTGCGACACCTTAGTCCCCACCAAGTCAGTTGACTTGTCGGCGGATTCCCAAAATAAATACACACGAGTAAATTTATTTAATAAGTTTAGATTACATGCTTAGTTTCTATAACATCCTTATTCATCTATAACTACTTTATAAATCATTTAAATATCTATTTCTCACAAATTAACAATGCATATATAACATACACGCATATGTACATCTACATCTACAAATATGCACACCCATACACGCACACACACGTGCATCCACACGCCTAAATGTTTTATATAGTTCGGTATTATGCTCGTGTTTGTTATTATTCACTATTTTCTAGCAGCATTTCCTTTAATTTAGTTTTACTTATTTTATTTTTGTTTTCTTTTATAATATTATTTATCTGAGTATTATTAAGTAACTTTGTTAAAACCAATTGTTGTAATTTGTCTTCATGTTTATTAGCGTGTCTTCTATATTGATATTCGTATTGTCTAACGTTACGCAATCTGTAATTACATTTATTTCGTAGTGTTACGCTGATTTCTTTTTCTATATATTTAATTAGTATATTGTATTTAAGTATCATTTTTGGGGTAAGTATTAAATGTCTTTTCCTAATATTTGAAGAACTTATATTTGAAAGAGTTTCATATTTTTTTCCTACACAGAGTTTCAAACATTTATCCTGTAAATAATTTAATTGCTTTAGTTTTGTATTATTCGCGTGCCCGTTACATGTTACTGTATAAAGAAATATAGTACACGCAAGTTCGGGCGTATTGTGAAAAATCGGGATGATTGCTCCCGCTAGGTGGCGTTTAATAGACAACCCAAAACAATGCATTCAGTACATCTGTATCTTCCTTTTCAAAAAGTATATAATGTGCATATTTACACATACTGTAGAAGAATATATGCGTATTTGCTTGATTGTAATCAGTATAATGGGCTTTTTAAGGTCTCTGGCACTTGAGAGTAAAAATTGGAAACTTCTGACTTATTTTCGATATGTTACAATCCATAATGCTTCCAAAGTTAATTTTCTGCCTAAAATTATTGCATACGAAAGTGTTGGATGCGAGGGATAGGGCGTATATAGGCGAAAATTCGGAAAAAAATGGTTTTTATTTTTTTTGACCTTGTTCCACCACTTTTAAAAATCTGAAAAAATTCATACATATTTTTGGCGCTAATTTACACAACATATATTTTTTCCGGAGTGTCGTCTATCTTTGTTTTAAAAATATTTTAAAATGAAATATTCGAACGCGCCTAAAAATTTGAATTTCGCGCAAAAAAAATTCGGCCTTGACCACTTTGTAGGGCTTAAAAAAACCTACATTAAAAAAAAAAAAAAGAGTGTTCTAGGTCAAAAATTGACGAAGCTAGACGTAAAAACCCCCAAAATGGAAAACATTTTTTTTTTTTGAGGGTAGGTTTAGGTTTAGGGGGCTGAAAATTTGCACAGAGGTATACTTTTTCATATACAAAATGATGGCACCATCACTTTTTCGATATGCTTCGGGGGCCGATTCGCCTATCTTACCCGGCTAGGCCCTTTAAAATAAAACCATCGCAAATCGGAACTAAGTTATCAGAAGTCTTGATGCGATACCATTTATACATTTGTTTATTTTTTGCCCCAACGGCCAGTCGATATCCTATTACATTAAGACCAAAATGGTAATATAACATGTTCGCTCTTAGAATTTAAAGAAATAGATGCCATTATATTTAATAAGTGATTTAAAATCCTCAACACAGCAATAGAAAACAAATATTAGAAAAAAGCCTGAATATATATTCCTAATTACTTATATGAGATTTTCAACCTAAATAATTTGTTGAAAATTTTATTTAATTTAGATGTTATACAGATGATGGCGAATATAAATTAACTGATTCTCCGTCTAATAATGACATTATATTTAACTGCATATTGAATACTTCTCCGATTATGAAATATTTTATACGAACGGTTCATAGATAACACGAAAAGTACAAATCGAGCTCTTATTACAGTAACAAAAATATCTCTCGAACCTATATTTTATCCTTGAATCCTCATTACGTACACTATACTAAAGGTTTTGCAGTTTATCAAAAGCGATAAAAGGAAAAGATGTCTGCAGTAACCGATTCATTGAGTCGTCACTATAATTAAGAACAACGTTGATGTCAAATCATAATTACTTAAATGTTTAACCATTTAAAATTCAAATGTATGACACTGCGATAAACTGAAAATGAAACGGTCGACAAATTGACGAAATTTAACGATTATAAAAGGAACACTAAAATGAACAGAAAAAAATGCAAACATTATAAAACAAAAGAAAAAATAAAGAAAAAATCATATGCATTGGTTCAGAATAGAAGAGATGTTCCTTGGTTTTGTATGAATAAGATGTTAAATTGAGCTTCCTTTACGTGAAATATATCAGACTGAAGATAAACCATTGAATCATTGTTTGACAATGCAGTGTTTGCAGTAGAGAAAGAAATTTAGTATATTTATACCTCGGGTAATGGAATACGATAGCCAAATAGAAGCATCACAGATAACAATTGTAACACCTATGTCGCGGCTGTACAATTTTATTAAATATAACGAAATAAATATTTGAGTAACTTATATATGAGCAGATTATTCGAGAACACAATAAATAAATGTTGAAAAAGTCAGAAATAAGCATAATTTGTTTACTGTTCAATTATGAAAATAAGTTAACTAAGGATTTTTTTTCTTAATTAAAAGATTAATATTAAAATAAATATTGAATTTAACTTACCACTATTTTAGCAAGAATACCCTCTTCTTCCGTTTCAAAGGCCATCACAGCCTTATCAGTCTGTATTTCGCACAGAACATCCCCTGGATTAATTGTATCGCCTTCCTTCTTCAACCATTTAACTATGGTCCCTTCAGTCATAGTTGGTGATAATGAAGGCATTTTTACTTCTTGTCCTATTACTGAATAATAAAAAACAAAAAAAAAAAATCAAACATTTGTAAATTTCATATACAGAAAACGACACACCTGTACAAAAAAGGTGATCTTAAAATATCAAGCATATTCAGTTTTTCTAATCAAAATGCAGGAAAATTACAAAAAATGTTAACTACTGTTTGTTAAATTCATCATTTGAAAGTATAAAAAAAAAAGAATTAAACGGACAGCACAAATCTTAAGTCCGAATGCAATAAATGTCGAGGGACAACATAAAACTTTAAAATATAATTATTAGTTACTAACCTATTTATTACAGCAAAAAATGTTAAAATTAATAAAATAATTTCAGACTTTAGCTTAACCAACTTTAATGCTCCAATTTCTGAACTCAAGTACCTCACATTCAGAATAACTGTTCAAAAACAATTAACGAAAGAACATTATTATTTAAAACGAGTTAACTACGAAACCAAATTCATAATTTATGTTTAAGAAGCTTGAAAACAAAAAAATTCTAACCTTGATTTAAATAAATATACTACAAAGTGCTCTAAAATTTTAACTATATTTAACTCACGTCTCTTTTTAAAAATAAATTGCGATTATATATTTTAAAGTTACAATAATTTATTTTAAACTGATATTTCATAACGAGTGATAGTTAATTTCAGCGAATGTTGTAAAAAATTACTTACCATTTAAAAATGAAGTAGTATGTAAATATAATTTTTTATTAAACATTGGAGTCCGAATAGTGTTATTAAAAACATTTGACATAATTTTCGTAAAACAAGCTCTAGCCATTACTTTTGCCATTTTTTAGAACCAACTTTAAACTACCGGTAAAATTGTGTGTGTGATAATGACCTAAGACATTATAGTTCTTCTGACATTGACCAATTGTTTTATTCTATTTTGACAAGTCAAGGATTGATAAAAGACATTTCAGTTCATACGTACTAGACTGGAAAAGATAAGCATATGAAATATCAAATTGACGAAATAGCGTGCAACATTGTCGAATTAATAAAAATTGTTTCTTAAATCTGGTTTCACACATTTCCCAATACTAATTGCAAAAATAATGTAATTTTGACTTATCAAATATTGAAAAAATTAAAAAATATTGATAACAGCTAATAATTATAAATTAACATTTAAGCAAAGGTCGAATTTTGCTGAAACCATTTTTATGTTTATTAAAGAAGTTATATTTATTACACACTTATACATTTTCTAAATAAGCCAAACACACTACTGTATCACTTGTATAATATTAAATATATATTTAAATGTTGGTTCAGTAGTAATATTTCGGTTATATAGTTTTCATATGATAAAGGCAAATAATATCGAACAGTTTTAAACATGTCAACCAATACTCTTCCTTTATGATACTAAAAAAGTGTAGAATTCATTATTCTACAGAACATGTTAGTAATAATTTGGCGTATATGCTCTTCAAATATACAATAATTAGAAACTTGTACATTAAGTCGATTGTAATTTGTAGTAAAATAACTTGGATCCATTTGACAACACTGTATACTTACTTTATCATTCATTGTACTTTTTTTTTTCAATCGAGCTTTTCATATAATAATTTTTCATATTGTTTTTTCGTTAATATAGTAGATTTATAACTATTATTTAAACTTTTTTCATAACTTTTTATTACGATTAAAACAAATTACATTTATTTTCTAATTATAGATACATTTAAAAAAATTAAGCTAATTTTATTAAATAACCTTGCTCTTAAATTGAATCCAGATAAATTATAAAAATTAAAATAATAAAAATAAACTTTTTAAAGCAAAAAACATTTATTTTGAACGTCAAAAATAAATTAGTAGTAGATTAAATTTATTTAAAGAACCGTGTCAAATTTATAGCCGGCAGTATAATCAACTTTTTGATATAAGAACTAAATATAAATAAAGAATATAGCACAGTAATATGTTTACATAGTACGCAATTTGATGTTTTTTGCCGGTATTTTTGATAGCTAATTTTACTAAATGTAAATTACGAACATGTAATGTAATAAATTCATTTTTAAATTTTTTACTTATATTTTTTATAACTAGTTTCTTTTGGTAGTATAATGAAAAAAGCTACCGATATAAGCAACAGTATTGTAAATAACGATATATTCAATTTAGATGTTCATTTACAAAATCATTGTAAGTATCAAAAAGTGAAGTATTTTTCACGAGGAAAGATTGAAATTTTAATTTGACATTGTAATTAAACTAATATTATTAACGCAAGAAAAAAATCTTATAGCATAATACAAATCTTTTTTGAAATTCAATAATTAAAAATGTCGACATCTATATTTGTTTAATTAAAAGTGTGAACTAATCTTACCTGAATGCTATATTTCAAAAACGTTATTTATTTGTTGTTCTTTCTGCGAATAAATTAGTTTACATAATAATGCAATTTATTATTTATTACAGATGCTTTGCAGAGTGATGAAGTGAAAAATCAATTAAACAACTTGGGATTTCTGGAGTATCTTTCTAACAAAAATTTAGTAAACTTCATGAACAAGGTTTCGTAACGATGTATATTGTAGTACTTTAGTTTAAATTTTTGTTATGATTTATTTAAGAAATCTGTAGACTAAACTAAAATGTAATATGTTTTGAAAAATCATGTTACTAATTCTCTTTATCATCTTTAGATTATCAACTTGTTACATACTTTACCAAACGATGTTCAAAATTCGATTATTAACTTCGTTATTTCATTATATTTTGATCCGATATTAAATGAATCAGAAAAACGTAAATTGGCAAGGTTTGAATCACAGTATATTTAAATATTTTCTTTATTTCAAATTTATTAATTAATGTCTAGAATGTTAATTTTTAATGGTATAAAATTATGTGTTTTCCAGATGTATCGCTCATTCATTAACGGTTTTTGTAGGTGATATCAAGGAATATCTGTTCGGTCAACTGGAACTAAGTGATCTGAATGTACTACAGTCAGATTTGAAATCATTGATGATACTTATTAATGTAACTAAATTGCATCAAGAAAATGTTATTTTGTTTAACAGCTATATTATACCGTATACGGAGTGTGTATTAGGTGTCTGTATTTCAAAATTGAGGTAAATTTTTGCTTTTTTTATCTATGATATTTATTATTAAAAATATTCTGCGAGAATACTTATAAGTTTAATGTCTTAAATAGATTTTTATTAACTGAACACCTGTAAAATACGTGAAGTTAAATACACATGTGATAATTGTTTCATTGTATCCTTCGCTTTATATTAATAGACATATATCCACAAGTCAGGTGTTTGATAATTTGGCATTCTAGGTAACTCAGCGTTCGGACAGACAATGTCGGTAACCTGAGAGTGTACATTTGACACAAAATAATGTGATTAATTAATGCGCCCGCTTGGGGCGTCGCAGTATGCTCGTCAGTTGAGTGTGTACGATTTAATACTTTAGGCTTTTTTAGCTAATAACCGATAATTTCTTTTATCTATTTGCATGTGACAAAGAATGATTTTGTTATAACTTGATATTACCGTAGTTCTGTAGAACGGTGTAGCTTTCGTCTTCAAAAGTATTTTTTATAGACGTCAGAAGAGCTTTAAACCCTTTCGCAAATTTAACTTTTAAAGTTCATCAGAATAGTTTAACTAAAAATATAAAGTTAAATTATAATAAAGTAGTTTATAAGAAATTTAGCAGCTCGTATTTATTAAGTGCGGAATATTACTAAATAATATTAAATATAATTATACAAATTGTCAACTGTTCATCTAATGGTTAATTCAAAAAAAAAGTATTTAAATCGATTGACGTAAACAGTTTTCGACTATGTAAATAAACTAAGTTTGTAAGAAATCAAAAATCTACTGGAGCACTATTTTTAAAATAAATTGTGTTTTTCTCTTTTAACGATCTAAAATGCTCAAGCCATGTGTTTTATATACTTCGACTTCGATGATTCTCGAGTTGAAAATTCGGTTAAAATCATTTAATTTTCGATCCCCCGGGCATTATGCTATTTACTTGGCTGAGATCAAAAATCTCGTATATAGTCGGGATTTGTTACGTAGACAAAAATCAACTCAGTTCACAACATTGGTTCATGAACAGAGACAAAATTAATCCTTACATTGTATGCCATCAACAGGAACTTGATATCGAAACATTCGAATCCACAATAATTTATATTAATTACAACGTAATTCTTAGGCTACCTCCCCATTGGAAAAAATATTCCAATTTTATGTAACGTTTGTTATATGTTATAGGACTTTTGTTATTGTTATTTAAAAAGTGTCACAATTTTATGTAACGAAAAAATGTTTTAATTTTATATAAAGAAAGTTAAATGTTAGGATAGGATTTTTGTGTTGATGCCAGTAAGAATTACGTTGTAAATTTTGATCATTTTATACAAAGTATAGAAGAGAAAGAGACAGAAATGAAAGCAAGAGGGGTCAAGGGGCTGTCTCTTTCTCTTCTATATTTTGTATAAAATAATCAAAATTTATAACGTAATTCTAAATCGGTCCATATGAATATAATAATATAATCACAAAAATCCTATAAAATGTAACAAACGTTACATGAAATTGGGATATTTGTTCTAATAAGGGATAGCCTAAGAATTACGTTGTAATTAATATATATACTCATATATATATATGATCGGCTCGGAACAAAGAGATCTTATGCCTCAAAAATCGATTTTGAGGTTTTATACGTTTCTGAACCATCAAACCATCCTCTTTTGAACGCCATTTACCGCATGGAAAAATATTTATTCTTTGTTATAACTTTCATGCCTTAAGCACTGTTCTGCATCCCCCTCCGTCCCACAGAATAAGAGTTGTGTGTTCATGAGGTGGTACATAAAGAAAAGTACTTTAATTCTCGCACATACAGACCGCTAAGTGAAAAAAATAGGTCTACTCAATGAACAACCATGTTAACTCAGTGTTTTGAAGGAAATGAAAAAAATGTAAGTTTTCTGATTGACATAAAATAAGAAAATGAATTTGTTAATATTACTTTAATACTAACACAAGAAGAATAAAAAAGGATAAAGATAAATATCGTGAGTTCAAATTTAAAAGTACCGGATCTTATACATTGCCACGACCGAGTCGTCGAGTACCACCACGACCACGACCGAGTCCTTTTCTCCTTGTGAGAGGTAAGCTTGTTAAGAGGTCCAAAAGATAGTTTACCTCGGTTACACTGCGCCGGTGTATACAAAATACCTTGTTCGTGTGGGTTAAGCTATATTGGACAGACTAGTAGACCTATTGAAACCAGGGTGAAGGAGCACAGGGCTGATTGCGCGCATAAGCGGGTGCACAAATCCGCTTTAGCGGAACATCAGTTGAAAACGAATCACACTGTCAAATTTGAGGATAGTGTTCCTTTAGCAAAGAAAGTTCACACCGGCAGGAGGTTGGTCAGAGAAGCCATCGAAATGAGAAATGGCCAAATTTCAACAGAGAAGAAGGTCTACGTGTTCCCACGGCATGGAAACCAGTCATACGGTTGACGAACTTGCATCTATAACAGCGGCTAGATAGATTTCATTTTTCTTTTCCATCTCTGGGTTATTTGGTTTTAATTTTGAGTGTCTCTTAGGTGCCCTGACGTCCGCCACCGCATTTCATTTTTTCTTGGTTTCCCGCCGGTCCGAGTGGTTTCTTCTTTCGGTTGGATTTGCTTTGCTTTACTTCGTTTGGTTTGGGTTCCCTTGGTCTGGTGCCCGAGGCCTTGCCCTCTGGATAGGTTTCGAGTGGGTCCTCAGGTGAGGTTTGCAGTCAGCTTTTAGGCGGGGTTCCTGCCATTTTCACTCGTCGGGCTAGGTGTACAGTCATTCTCAGGTGAGGATTCCAACCAATTTTCACGTAGTTTCCAGTCCATGTTCAGGTAATTTTTTTCTTTTTCTTTTTTAATATAGGTTTCTTCAACTTGTTGTAATATTTTATATTTTTGTTTTGTTCGATTGGTTGATCTTTGCGTTTCCCTTGTGGGATTTTCGTTCTTTTATTTTTTGTGACGTTCTCTGTTGGCGCTTCTTTTTCGTTTTTTTGCCGCTCTTTGTGTACGCTTCTGTATTTATTTTTATTTTTATTTTTATAAGTTATTATCTGTTTTTATTTCTCCCTTGTCCCAACTGTGACCCGATGTGTTTTTTTGTGTTCCTTTTATTTTTTTTTTACTTTTTTTCTCATATGTTTTTATATATTTTTTTTTTTTTTATCTATCTGTTGTTATGCGTTTTGTCGGTTCTTCCTGTTTAGAGGTAGGTTTTCTGTTTTGATTTGGGTTTTTCATGATTTTTGATTCTTATTTTATTGTTATTGTCGGTCACAATTTTCGCTCCGTTCTTCAGTTTGCTTCTGATGATGGCCAGTGTAAGCTGGTCGAAACGTTAAGCGAATAAATATCTTTTAAAACACAGTTGTTTCCGAAAATTATTTATTATGTCTATAAATTTTTCAGGCTGTATTATATGTTAACTAAAACTGTATTGCAAACCCACAAAGACTCTTGCCATTATTTATGAGTCTAATAATTTGTGCAGAAATTTCAAATTATGCTTATTAAAAACAAAAAAAAAGTGTTTGCGCTACATTTGGCACAACAAACACAGCACAAATTGATCATAAGCAGCAAATGAGTGTTTAATAAGGGAGGGCCATGTATCTGAGTGGAAAGAAAGTGGAGGCCTGTATAATATTTTACTTAAAACAAGCCAGTGGTACAAATAGTACGCCAAACAAAGGATAAACATAGTTACCAGCTAGTATACTACTCTCGGTGACTAGCCGAGTTAAACATGAAATTGGTTAAACAATATGAACATTTTTATACGTTTAATTTTCATTTTATTTTCAATTTTATGCAATAAATTTTGAAATTAACACATTTAAGTATCATTGGTTTGATTGAAATTATATATCTTTTTTGTTTTTAGTACAACATTCTAATAAATACATAATATAATTTTTTTGATATAATATAGGGAAACAGGAGACAAACGGATAAAAGGTGCTATACTGAGTAATAGTCATTTATGTATTCAGATAACCTTATGTATTGTTAATAAATTCAAAACTTACTGCAGTGGGGAGCATTTGGCAATAAATATGTTAAATCAGCATATTTTATACTTATCAATGTATCCAAAGATACCTTTAGACCTTTTGTTTAATAGTTCTCTGTTGGTTACGTTAATCAGTTATGTACACGATGGAATTATTGGCTGTATTCGGGTATATTTTTTTATTTCATACTATATATATCTACATTTAAATAAAATGTAATATTAATATTTTTCAACTAATAATGAGGTGGTTCTAAAAATATTTTGAGAAAATATGAAATTTATATACATATGCTGTCTATGTATCTGCCGATTTATCTATCTATACAGCTGGTATATATAACAAATTTTATATATAGATTGACGACAGATCTAGATAGATATAAATAGTTAATTTTATATTTCTTAAAATGTTTTCGAAACTATTTTATCATTAGTTGAAAAATATTAATACTAGTTTTTGTTGTACAATACTTTAAATTATCGAATGTTTAATTAAGTTACATTTTCGGAGTTTATTTTAATATGAAAGTAATTTTGTTTCCAAAAAATATTTATTAATCGTTGTATTTTAAACTGTTATTCCAGTTTTATCGAGAAATAGTAAGGAAATGCAGTGCATCAGTTGTTATTTTATCAGTTATAAATAGTTTCATGACGGTTCTCAGAGCTGAAGAAATCATTCAATCAAATTTTAAGTCATTACTGAATGAATTTTTGGAGACCGTATTTAATTTTTATGACAAGTTAGTAATTATTTATCATATAATGAAGTTGTCATGGTTATCAAGAATATTTAAAGGGCATAGCCGAGTTTATATGGGAAATTTGTCCCCGCGGGTTTTTCGATTTGCACTTGGGGAATCGTTTTGACATCAAATAAAAATAATTCAGCCAAATTTTCAGCTATTTATATCAAACGGTTTTCGAGTATTTCAAAAAAACCTCTTTTTTCAATTTTATTTTTTTTTATAGTAAAATTCAAAATAAATGAATAGCGATTTTTTCCCTAATTCTTAGGAGTAAAAGACATAAAAAAATACTATTACTACGAATCTCAGGTAGAAAGACAATTTTTAAGAATGGAAATAAAATTAAAATCAATTTTTTGACCGCGTTTTTGAAAAGTGTCCACCGTCAACTTTTGTTAGAACGTGTCTTTTTTACTCCTTTACACTCAGGAATTTTTTCATTTTTTTTGAAGTGGTGGAACATAATGAACAAAAATAAAAATTAATTTTTTTCCAAAATATGGTGTTTAAACACACTAAAACATTTTTGCTGGTAGAGAAATATATAGAAAATAATTTTTTAATTGAAAATATACATTTTACTCATAAAAATATTTAGATAATTAAGAAATTGATGTTAAATTTTTTTTTTTCATGCATAAATTCATTGAAATAAAAAAGATAATTTTTCTGTGCTATTAGCCATAATAATTTTACATTGTTGATAAATAAAAATGAAAATTTTTATTTGATAAGTTACATTATATTATTTATATTTTCAAAAAAAAGCATCATAAATTATTTACAATAAATGAAATGATTTCGCATTAGATATATATGAAAAACTATTTTAAATAACTTCAGTTAGTCTTCGTCATTGTCTTTATTCACTACAACATTAATTTTTTCGTTTATAAACAGCCGACTAAATTTTTCGGCAAGTATTATTGTTTTAGCCAAATATCGAGCGTAAGGAAGATAGTAAATGATAGCTGCAATGTGAGAGCAGCACCCTACAGTACGCCTACCATTTGTACAATCACAACAATATCGACTAATTCCAGAAATCTTATTCGTATCTGGCTGATAATCAACGAAACAACGGTATGTTTTTGAGTTGATATGTCGAGACCTTACTTGTAGTTTAATGATACTATACTTTTTATCTTCATAATAAAGAAATCATTAATTGCCGACTGATGGCGCTGTAATGATTCAGTGAAAAATTTTCCGTTCGATTACCAAATTTATATTCAAAATCGGATTACATTCGTTTAAACGGCAACCACTATAGAGAAAAAATAGTTCTGAAAGTTCCAGTAGATGGCGCTAGCGAGTTAATCTAGCATTGACTTTAATGAATTTCTGAAGACAACAAAAATCAAAACCAGAGATACCAAGATTTTTAAAAAGTTTTAACGTCACTTCAAAAATGTTTAATACCTTTAATTATTTGAAAGAGAGCATTTCTTAATTTTCTAAATATTTTTATGAGTAAAATGTATATTTTCAGTTGAAACATTATTTTCTATATATTCCTCCACCAGCAAAAAAGTTTTGGTGTGTTTAAACACGATATTTTGAAAAGAAATCAGTTTTTATTTTTTTCATTGTCCCACCACTTCAAAAAAAGTGAAAAAATTACTGAGTGGAAAGGAGTAAAAAAGACATTTCCCGACAAACTTTTCAAAAACGCGGTTAAAAAATTGATTTTAATTTTATTTCCGTTCTTAAAAATTGGCTTTCCACCTGAGATTCATAGTAATATTATTTTTTATTTCTTTTATTCCTAAGAATTAGGAAAAAAATCGCTATTGATTTATTTTGAATTTTACTATTAAAAAAAATAAAAGAAGATCGAAAAACGAATTTTTTTTAAATACTCGAAAACCGTTTGAGATAAATCGCTGAAAATTTGGCTGAATTATTTTTATTTAATGTCAAAACGATTCCCCAAGTGCAAATCGAAAAACCCGTGGGGACAAATTTCCCATACAAACCCGGCTATACCCTTTTTTTAATTAAACATGGATTGTTCGTCTATATTTATCAGCAAGTTATTTGGCAGTGTATTGTTTTGTTTAAACGTTCTTATACCGTCCATCATTATTAATAAAATAGAACTAAGCTACTCATAATTTTCATGTGTGGAGTGATAAAATTTAAAAGCGATATGTTCTCTTGTGTTCCTATTTTAATGTGCGGTATATTACATTTTTGCTGATAATTATAAGCAAATAATAAAATGATGAATTTTAGGTTGATGACAGTGTATAGTCCATACAAAAAATATTTTGCGATTAATACTTTTATGATATACAACATCTTCAGACGATACTTTAGGGTTCCAAGTTTATAAGATAAAACGTACTTCAATATGGAATGAAAAAACGAAAAATTATTAAAAGTTGTAAACGTCAGAAGCATTAGATACAATTAATACTAAATTTTTAATGTCATTAGGAAATGAAAATCTTAAACTATTTTTTGAAGTCTTTTTCTATTATTGCGGATTTATAATTAATAAAATTCTAGAAATTAATTTTTTAATCATACCGATAAATATAATAAAATGTACTAGCTTAATCTTAAAAACAATTATCAGAGCGGATAATTCCATATAAATCAATATCGATATATTTCTTATAAAATATAAAGAATAAAAATCGTAACTTTTACAAGAACAGAAGAAAAAATATGATTAATTAATTTAAAAGGGGAATTGAAATTTAACAATTTTTTTCTTTCTTCATTTTTATCTAATGTAGTAAGAAAGATGTTTCATATAATTTAATTTACGCTACTGTTTCTTCAAATTTTCATAAGAATCTTGAAGTTAAGGTTGTATAATTAAATTATAATAATAAGTTTTGTGTGAATTTTTTAATATAATTGCATTGAACATCTGCGAATGAACAGTGCATATTATAATCCCACAACTTCGGTCTCATAAAAAAAAATTGTAAAAAGTTTGATATTATACTAATTTAGTTTTATACTCACTTTAATTTTTTAAATTATCCTTTTAAAATTTTAAAGCTTATTGTATTTCTAAGTGTAATTTATTTTATTTTTTAAATCTCTGCGTTTCTGTTGTAACACTTCCCTATTTTTTAGTTTATTTAAATGCGGTATAAAATTATAATTGAGGTTCTTTTCTTGTTTTTTCATAACTACTGAAGAAATCAGAAATTGTTGTCTTAATAAGATGCCATGAAAGGACTATTTGTATTTTAAGCCATTTATTAACAAAACATTTGATTACTATTCATAAAGGTCTGTACTAAATCTTTTTTTTTTTTCTGTAGCTGCTGGAGTTCTTCTATTTCCGTTATAAAAAACGAAACACTTTTTAGATGAACGTGATATTATTCTATCAGGTGTATGCATAAGTCTTTTCCGGTTTCACCAAGAGATGGCTCTACCGAACAGTACGCTGCGTATGAATTTGACACTACGTCAGTTTGTTCGACTGACATTAGCCTACAAACATAAACAAGTTCAGTCCGCCAAACAATCGCGTCTGTGTTGTATCGTTCAGTGATCATGTCGACATTTGTCCCTGAAAAAGAACATTTGCGGCACGCATTGCTTTCCTTATTTAATCAAAAGATAAAGTCTGTGGTAGAAACATATGGTGAACGCGCTCCATCGATTAGAACATGTTAAACATTGTTTCGACAATTTAAAAGTGGTGATTTCAATGTGAAAGACGGTGCGCGTTCTGGTAGACCACATAAGTGCGAAGACGAACAATTGCAGGCGTTACTGGATGATCACCCAACTCAAACTCAAGAGCAATTGGCAAAAGCTACTAAATGTGTCACAAAAAACAATCAGCAGGCGTTTACGAGCAATGTGGAGGATCCATAAACTCGATAAATGGGTCCCCACGATTTGAATGAACAGAAAATGGAAAATCGCAAAGTCACTTGTGATGCTGCTTCAACGCCACGAAAGAAAATCATTTCTGTACCGAATTGTTACTGGTGACGAAAAATTGGTTTATTTTGAAAACCCGAAGCGGATAAAATCGTGGCTGTCACCTGACAAAGCCGGTCCTTCAACATCAAGGCCAAATCGCTTCGGCAAGAAGACCATGCTTTGTGTCTGGTGGGACCAAGGCGGTATTTTGTATCGTGAACTCTGTTAACACACAACGATATTGCCAACAAATGATCAATTTAAATCATGCATTAATCGAAAAACGACCGGAATGGGTCATAAGACACGACAAAGTAATTTTGTTACACGACAGTGCGCTGTCTTACAATGCAAAACCAGTGAAAGACAGCTTAAAATTGCTTGTTTGGGAAATCCTTCCGCACCCGCCGTACTACCCTGACGTGGTGCCATCTGACTATCACCTCTTCGCATCAATGGAGCACGCGCTCGCAGAGCAGCACTTCAGCAACATTTGAGGAAGTTGGAAAATGGCTCGACAAATGATTTGTCATAAAAGACAAACAGTTTTTCTGGCATGGTATTCATGACTTACCTGAAAGATGGGCGAAGTGTGTAGAAGCCGATGGCCAATATGTTCAATAAACAAAAAGGGAGTTTCCCTTGAAAATGATGCGTTTTCTTTACCAAAAAAAAAAAACGACAAAAACTTATGCATACACCTGATATTTAAAGTAATCTACATTTTGTTTTTAATTTTTTTAAAATACCTGTTTTATAAAACTAATGGGATCTTTATACTGTAAAAGCGTGCAATTACGTAATCGAAAGGGGAAAAGTGTAAATAAATATTTTGTGCTAAAAGTAAAAGTAACTAACTGGCAGCTGAATTGTTTTTTTATTTTTTTTATTTTTTTTTAGATTATTTAACAGTGTAAAACAGTCCAAGTGTTTATTTTTTCGTATATATCATGCTTACTCGCACGTTGCTGTCAGTGAAGAATATGTAAAATTGAAACTGTTATTTCGCATAGAAGAACATATAAATACAAAAAAGTTGGCTCAAAGTATTAAAGTTGCACCAGATGAATTTTAGCATATTATCAATCAATTACTTTCACATTTAGGCAGTACAGTTGTTTACATTGAAGAATTGAGAAGTTGTCTATATGCATGTTTAGATACATCGCTCGCTAATTTGACATAAAAACAGTATAACCTAAACTGTAAGTTTTCATTTACTTTCAATAGCTTATAATCTGATCGAAGAAAAGGGATGCGTTTATTATATAAAAAGAGAGAAAACTATATACTTGAAGAGAATTAAAAAATAAAATAAGTTCCTTACCTTTGACGAGGCATTGGCGATTGTGAAGTTAAAGTTTACAATGCACTAAACCCTTCGGCATTAATGGGGTCTGTTCCTTTACTCGTTCGTCTTTACTTTCTCAGATTTCTCTTCTTCTTTTTTATAGTGCCATACTCAGCTTCTGAGCGTCGGCGACTACCTATTCGTACATCTCAGCAGTACAGATATAGGTAGTGTACTAGGCAATTGTTATATGCAACGCAGGTGTACACACACGCAAGACTACATTCGGAACTGATAGTAGCCGCTTGTTATTACGCTACAAGTGCAGTCCCGTGTGGGTCTGCTGTGTACTGACCTAGCGCGCATATGATGTTGTACGTGGTGGTTTTCCATTGCCTTCCACGTGATTATTAACGAGTATTTATTATTTAATTCTTCTATGGTAACCAATTATTTAGGCTGGATAAACCTGGGGGCGACATTAATTCGGAAGTTTTGAACTTGTGACCCCTGGTTTGGTAGCCGAGCACTTTAGGTATTATGCTACTGCATTAATAGTACCTAGTTTGTCACTCTATACACAAAGTATATTAGTATAATAAATTATGCATTAATTATACAATATAATTTTGTAATTACTGTATTAATAAATTTGCCCCACTGATATAATCTAGAATGGGGAACCGGGGGGAAAAGGTCTTTAATTTATAATTAGCGTGAGCAAGTCGTATTGCTGGCCACAATTTTTTTTGTAGACGTATAGATTTTTTAAATTTTATCATTCATTATGATGTAAAAATAAAGATTTTTGTTTAGAATATTTGGATTCCGGGTAAAAGAAAAAAAGTGTAATAATAATTTAAAATAAAACTAGGGAAAAATGGATGTTAAATGTAGGAAGTTTTTGAAAGAAACGGTTATAAAGGACGTTGAAGTCAGTTGTTTTTTGTTGTTCTTATCCTCTCAGTATAATAAGGAATCTATAAGAGATTGCACTTAGGATAGAATTAATGGAGATGAAAATAAATCTAAATAGGATTGTAACTGAGAAAAAGGCCAAAAGAAGACGATGGGAGAAAAGTAAAGAAACTGGTTAGAAGTTGACTATTAAAACATTTGTTAATTTGAATTTTGCTGTAATTTACGTAAAATTTAATTAGATAAAAAAAAAGTAAACAAAATTAGTGTAAAGTATAAATGTTACGTTTTACTTCATTTTTCAGATTTTGAAATAATATAAATTACGAATTTTCCCGGGCCGATATAATAAATTCTTACTGATCAATTCGGAAAATTTTGTTTATTTAAATTACTTCAAGATTTTGATTTCAGGTACCCGAATGACAATTATATTGTTCACGCTTTGGCTAGAGTAATGCAATGTTTAGCTCGTTACTTGGCATCGGCTATTTATTTAATTACGGATATTTCATTATCAAAATTTGTCTTATGCATTTGGCTTCATTTGGATCATTTTGTAGATTCTGTTAAATATTCCGCCAGAGATACTATGAATATATTAATTAATAATAAAGGTAGTTTTTTCTTGTATAGATATGACATTTTTAATATGTAGTCTTTAGATATTAACGATATGAGGGAATGTATAAATTATGTTATATTTTCAACATACACTAGATGAAAGGACAACAAAAGAAATACTAAAATTAATAAAAGAAAATGATAGATTGGATTACCGGAAATGTGCTGCTATGTGCTGCTTGTCGAAGCGTATTAATCTAGTTTCTGAAATAATTCAGTTAGAAGAACCTTTCGTTGCAAATATGATATTTTTGTTAAACGAAGATAATAATTATAATTATGTAAGGTTATTATCATATTTATTTTCATTTAATTATTAGAATAATGTTTTAACTAAATGAATTTCTGGTTTACATTTAAAACTGTTCTGACGAAATTGTTTCGTTTTCAGATAATTCGTCTATACGAAACATTGATGAGCGCTTATCACCAATCACTTTGTCTCGAATTATGGTACAATTTGTGGGTTGAACCGGTTATTACATGGCTTAAAAATCATGATTCCTGTGAAGCGCTCGAGGTGATTTTAGTTAACGCAGTAAAAATGGAGTCATCGATTGTATTTCATTTAATAGAGTATGTCATATTCTTAATTTAAATCTTTTGATAATAATATTGTAGTTGTCTAACGTAATCCTGGAGTTAATTAAAAATAATTTATTCACTGAATTTTTAGTTTCACTATTTAAACACGATTTTACTTTAAAAAAAGAAAAAAAAAAAACAAAAAAACAACGGGAAAGTATTCTTAAACGTTTTGTATTTTGATATATACATATATATATTTTTTTTTTTTTTGATAGATAATTCTTTCCAATCGAATATTAATCGGTCCGAATTGTTAATTATCATGATGGTTACTGTGTAATTTTTACTGTTACTGCAACTATTATAATTACAATAACCTGTCCGTGAAAAAGCTTTTCAAAAAATTAAAAAAACTAAATTTTCAGTGTAATCCGTATAATTTGTTAAACTTTATTCACTGTAGCGCTCGTTGATACAATTATTTTTAGTCCGCAAACGAAAAAACAATCTTTTTCAAATTAAACCATTTTTAATGAAATACTATAAAAAATAAAAAAAAATGAACGAGTGTTCTTATAACTCTAGCTTCGACCGTTGACACTTATTCTGAAGATTTTATATTCTCTTGTTTATTTTATTTTTCATTTTTTAGTTTGCGTCCTTCAGCAAAGAACTTCCATCTTATGCAGGTATTTACATAAAAACAATCGTAGCAGTTATCAAAGATAACTTCAGATATACTTTTGTTTTCTATTTTTAGGAACTGTTTTAGGAGCTCATTGTTTATTATTTTTATGCATTTAATTCAATCGATAATGATTATTCATTTTTTTTTTCTTATTTTAAATAACTAAAAAAAAAATAAACAAAAAAAATGGGTTAACATAAAAATAACAGTTGAAGTTTTACGTAGTGCGTTTTTAGATGCCGAAGATTTGAAGTACAAAATAGTTATAAAGTGCTTGGCGGTTTTAAAAAAGTGCAATAATTTATCCACTCTTAAAGGTTTAAACAGTACTAATTCAGAGAAATTATGGAATGGCTGCTTACCTTTCGAAGTACTTCAACGCGGAGTAACTAGTCATGACCACGAGGTAATTTTGACGTGCAATAATTTTTGTCCTAATTATGATAAACACGGTTTTTTCTATTTTTTAAAATTAAAATGTTTTAATGAAAGTAAATTAATGAATTAGTTTTGGGGGGCTAGGGTATTTGTTAACATTTCATAATATGAAAAATAATAGTGTTTTTAGTGTATATGTAATATTATTTTAACAATATACTGATGTTCTTATTAAACTTTATATCTTTTTAAAAGTAATACACAATTTTACTTAAGTATTTTTTTATTAATTTCAAATTATTGTTATTAACAGTTTTTACCTATGAAAAAAGTTATTATTTAATTACATGGTAATATCATATTTGTTTATAAGTAAAAAAACAATTCTAGATGAGGTTGTAGAATAATCTATACGTTACAACTGTGAATGATCAAGAAGCCGGTTACGTACACAATGAACTCTTTTTCATAATTCATTTCGATAAATAACGTTCAAAACAATACTTAGTTGAAATATAACGCTATACTTTGTTATGAAAAGGACAAAGGAAGTTAATGGTCTTCTTCATCTTTCGTGTCTCTGTTGTTCGATCAAATTCAAGATTCCTTTACTTACCTCCCCATAAACTGTGTTTTTTTTTTGTTTTTTTTTTTACCTTCACTTTTAAGCATTCAAAAAGATGGCTATAATCATACGTATTCCCACACCGTATGTTTCGCTATTGACAAATGTCCCCACTTCTTTAAATTAACAGGATCCAGCTCATTCAGTTCGTGGTCAATTCCACATACCTCGTCCGTTTCAAGTTTCGTTTAACGTATATATTCTTTTTCGGGATTGATGGGTTGACCTTTTTTACCCGTTTGCTACCCTTGATCAGCTTCGAGCAAGCCATAAAACTTCGCCTAGACTTTAGCCGGATATTTTGTTTTTCTCGTCTGTAGATTAGATATCTTGGCGGTGTTTTGTTTGTTTTTTTTTTTCTTTCTATATAATCTTTCTAAGTACATCTAGTGTTGCAATTCCCCTTATACTGTACAATTTGCCCGTTCTTGTTGACCTTCTTAAGCAGCAGGTGATTAAGTTACATGTTTCGTTCGATAAGACATCTATTTTGTTTACATGTTTGCCTGCCTTAGAGAGACACTGCTGCTGTTTTCGGTAATTTCGATTGTGCGCTCTGACTGTAATTTATGAGTTTTCCAATTTATTCTTTCCAGTTTGCATCTTCAAGTTTTCCCGCCGATATTTTTAAGTTAATGTTTGATTTAGTTACTCCGAGGAGGTAACGAAAAGTTTGTTTCAATTTATGTTTGGTTTTAACATTGTTAATTCAAAAAGTGCAGACCTATGTTTTCTACGAGTAGAATATTGCTTCAAATAATATACCTAGTCAGTTATTGATGATTACGAAACCATCAAACGAGATACGCGCAGTAAGAATTAAGATATCAAAAACACAATTTTTGGTGGACACCACGTCAACATTAACGCACACCTGTTTAACGTTTTGATGTTAATATGAACCACGAAAACTGTTTGCGTATTGTTATTAAGAATTAAGGTAATAATTAAAAAAGAAGAAATAAACCGTTTCAAAATAAGCTTCATAACAAAGAAGCAACAAATGATTAAACGTCATTAGCTCGTCTTCTGCTTGGTTCAGTTCTTCGCCAGAACAGTCGTAATTCGTTGTTCTTTATATAGTCAATTAACTCTTTTTGACTTTACCATCTTGTATTTTTGTCAGAAATTAAATGGTGGTTAAAATGAGAACGGAGAATAAAATTTTTAAAAAGTAACTACTTACACTTAATGTAAATTTACATGTTCCAAAAGCCTACGTTAAAAATATATATCAGATTATGAACATAAAATTTCCAGGTTTTCTACAAATTTCAGTGAAAACCAAAAAAAAAACAGTAGGAAAGTTCTTTTTCTCGCTTAAATCGAGCAATAATGGTGAAATAATTGTAAAATATCGGGAGATTCAATATTAACAACGACCTAAATGGTATACATTGCCATTGTAGATTGAAAATATTTTCAGAAAATTTATAGAAGGTTCGAAAAGTTTTATACGAAATATCATCATTATTTTGACTGGTGAAGACCAATGTTTTATGCGGTTAAACAACGTTACAATGATACGAATTTAAGAAAAAAGATGGATTACATTTCCGTTAGTTTACATTTAAACTTTTTCCTGCTGCAGTGCACGTAATACAAGGTCTGTACAAAAAGTTCCCGAACTACTGCTATAAAATCTGTACTAGTGGCGCGATTTGTCTGAAATTCATATACTTATACTTCAATGTTGTGAGAAGAGATGCCGAAAGTTTCAGGTCGCTACCTGCATTAGTTTACTCAGGAGGTTGTCCGTTTGGGAGTGAACCTTTGTGTACTGTGTCACGTTTGCGGTAATGGAACAAAGAGCCGCGATTAAATTTTGATTTTTGTGTGGTAATTCCGCATCAGAAACGTACGAGTTGATGAAAAAAGCATACAAGGATGAATGTGTAAACTGTACAACGAGTTTTGAGTGGTATCGCGGATTTTAAAGTAGGCAGAGCTCGTTAGAAGACGATGGACGCGAAGGACGACCGAGCACGACGACTACCGACTTCATCGCAAATGAACTAAACGTGAGTACCGTGTCCGTTTATAACACTCTTAGCAATGTTTTCGGTAAAAAGAAGTTGTGTGCCAGGTCCGTACCACATTTCCTTACGCTGAGCAAAAAGAACAGCGCGTGGAAGCGAGCGAGACTCTCATTGAAGTGGCCGATATGGACCCGAATTTTTGAAAGATGATCATTACCGGCGATGAATCTTGGTGCTTCAAGTACGATCCCAGCACAAAATGAATTACCACACAAAAAACCAAATTTAATCGCGGCTCTTTGTTCCATTATCGCAAACGCGACAAAGTACACAGGCGGTCTCCTGAGTAAACTAATGCAGGTAGCGACCTGAAACTTTCGGCATCTCTTCTCACAACATTGAAGTATAAGTACAATGAATTTCAGACAAATCGCGCCACTAGTACAGATTTTATAGCGGTAGTCCGGGAACTTTTTGTACAGACCTTGTACATATGATGAGAAGTTTTGGGCTTTAAAAATATCTTCTAGGTTTATATTATAAAATTAAACATTTGAAGCTTCCAGTTGGATATAATTAAGAAAACAATTCACGCTGGACACGCTGTGTTTTATTTTTTTTATCTGACGTTTCGGAAAGTTTACACTTAGCATCGTCAGAAAAAAACTAAAGAGTTTAGTTTATTTCTGATGATGGTTAAGTGTAAGCTTTTCGAAATGTTAAATGTAAAAATTAAAATTTTTAAACACGATGTTTTCTGTAAATTGTTTTCCTAATTCCATATTATAAAACTGCTTATTATATTTTTAATCGATTATAGTTATTCCTTTTTTTGTAATTGGTAAAAATAAATTTATTCCACCGTTTTCATTTATGAATTTTACATAAATATTAAAGATAACAACTGAAAGGATAATGAAAGCTGTTGTTTATGTGTGTGTGTGTGTGTGTTTATTAGAAAATAATTAATTTTAGAAGTTAAGGAGATTTTAAAAATTTTTCCAGTAAAAGTTGGACTTATTCTTTGTTTCATTTCAATGGTAATTCTAAATACAAACAAATATAATGTTTTTCAAATAAAATATTAGTCATATTTTTGAAACTTAAGTATTCGCTTCTGTTGTTATTTACAGTAGTAATCAAACTGGTCATAAAATATTTAAACGTTTCGTAATTAAATTGTATTCTTTAGTAACATATTCTACTTAAAAGAAAAATGAGAAAAATATTAAATAATTTCTAAAAACTATATAACTCTTGTTTCATTGTTACTTTATGGCGAAAGATCAAGTTTCGTCTTACGTATACTGTAAATGTTGTTCTGTCAAGTACACCCGTAATTCTCTGCTACTGTCTTATGTTCGTAGTAGTTTACGGCAAACTTTAAAAACATTTTACACGATCATGATTTTTTTACCTAAACTTAGAACTTATTAAAAATTAACTTAATATTTTTTTTCTTTAATTTTATCCCCCCATCCGAAACTTTTATACTATTTAACTTTCAATAAGTTCAACCTAATTCTTTCGTAATCGAAAAAAGTGTTATTTAATAAACAAATCACGTCCTAAAAGCAACTTTTATTTCATAGTTCTTTCTTTATTACAGTTATTGTACTTATCATTTGATTGCTCTTTGCCCATTTCCTCATGCAGTGGTCCGAATATAGATGAAATTTTTTTTTTTTGTTCTTTCCGTGCTCCTTGAAGAATCCTACTATCTATTCTTTCTTCTACCCATAAAAATTACTACATTTATAAAGTACATATATTAGTTTATTAATCAATTATTGCGTAAGTTAATCCTAGTAATTTTATTTTTTTCACGTTTTTTGTAATTTCAACTTTTTTTCTTCCTGTATTTTTATCTTTATCTTAGCCAAAGATTTTTTAGTCACTCGTGAAATAAGCTCGTAAGATTTTTTAAATTTTAGATATCTCTTTTCTTTTTCATTAATTTCTTATTTTTCACATGACAATTTTTTTATGCCTACTCCCCTGCACCTAAGCCATTTATTTTATATTTACTAATTAATTATGTTCGAAGTCCATTATTTAAATTTCCAATTATTTTCCTTATTAAAATTATACGAGATTTTCTTAATAGAGTCTGTTTATATATTTTTTTGCACTAAAAATACGTTGACGTTCACGCTATTTGTTCAGCATTAATATATAATATTGAATATCAACTCGCATCGACAGATCTGACATTAGACGACTATACCGAGCTGTTGACTATAATCTATGATTTATATTATAGCCGTTACTTCTAACAAAGGATTCGGCCTAATTCTCAAAATTACGCATATTTTTATAATAAAAAAAAAATACAAATAATTCGTATATATTCGAAAACTATCTATTTTAACAGGTTAGTATAACAACTGCGAGTTTGATTGTGCACAGTGTTAAATCGGAGGGTCACTGCTACTCGGAAAAGGAGTTAAATATTTTGAAAGAATTCATTATATTAAATATTGCCAATAAAACCGAAAACTTGAGACAGCAAACGATAAATGTAATAAAAGAAGTGAGTACTATCATCGGAGTATATATATTTTAAATTTGTATAAATTTATTCAAAGTTTTAGATTTTTATAGTAATTTATTATTCGATTTTCGTATATTTAGCTCCATGTATACGTGATATAACCAATAAATGTTATACCGATAACCTTTCATTTATATACATATTCTAAAATTCGCGCTAAAAATACATCATACACTTACAGAAACATCCCTCTACAAGCTATACACAATATCTCTTTTTTTTTTAAAAAACCCTATTGTTCCAATTCTACTTTTTTTTTCTTAAATATTGGGCTAATTTTTTAACGTCAAAACATATCGATGAACAAGCTACTCAACTCCGCATTATTTAGTTTTTACGAAATAATTAAATTAATTTTATCTAAATTTTTTAAAGTTTCCAAAAATAAAACTCTTTGACGAAATGTGTTTAAAATCCGATGGTTGCGATTTAGTATATATCGAATGATATGAACCGGAAGGACGAAGCATTATTCAACGCGATCATGTCACAAAAATCTATCTACGCCATGGCCGCTTTTTAGAATTTAAAATTTTTTATTTAAATAACTTTTATTTCCTTTCTTGTTTTTGTTAAGAAGGTTAAGGTAATTAAGTTTAGATTTTACTTCTCACTCTCACTAGTCATTATAGTTGAACTTACGTTTAGAAATAAAATGAAGGGAAAGGAGGAAAGAGTGGAAGATGTAAGGTGGACAAAAGCAGCAGAAAAAGTAGGCGCGAAAAAAGAAAAGAATGAAAGTCACTGCGCGCATTTTCAAATTTACATATAGAGCCGGTTAACCAAATAGTCCGATGACAAGGTCAATAGCAATCGGGTGGTTGCGGTGTTAGATGAACGGAGAAATTTTTCTGCATATATGCCATATTTTACCTGGATAATTCGAATTTTTCATTTATCGTAAATGTAATTAATATTTTTGTTTTAAGCTGAATTCATTTTCATCTTTTTTTTAGTTATTAAATTTATTGTACTCGTAAATTACACAGAATGGTTTTATAATTGAAATAGTGTTCGATAATCCGGTCACTAATTTCAAAGACAGTCGCGAAATTCAATTTACTGTTAGGTATATACCAAGTCAAAAATCAAATTAAGCACTAATCTTATAAGGACGGCTGAAGAACAATTGATAATTTTCATCAAGCTTAATCCATTTTAAAACTCAAATTTACAATCCGCAACGCCGCAAGTTTAGTAATGAATTTAAATTAATAATTTTTAAAAACTTAAAATATTCTTCAACTAAAGCAAATTATTTTTACTGCTTTAAAAAAAGAAAAAAAAAAAGGCTGTATGTTTTTCGTGTATGTTTCTTTTACATTTGTTCGCCTATATAATATTTGGCCATGTGGACCCATTTTAATGATCGCTATACTTACTTGAAAATGTACCGACCCGTGCTTGTGCCGTATGAATACCGGTGAGCATGGGTGATCAGAGACTAAGTAATCATTAAAATAAACGTTAAAAAGGGGATCTTTTTAGAGAAATTTTCATTTATATAACAAGCGCCGCTAATACTTAAAATATTATTAGATTACCATGGGGAATCGTAGATTAAAAAAAAAAAAGTAATTTTTAATATAGTTAAACAAAAAACCTAAATCATTATGAATGTTAATTTACATTAGAAATGTAAATTCGAAAAGAGAAAGCGATTTCGGAATTCCCCAAAACTCCTTTACAAGCTCGTCACTAATCAAAATGTTACGTTTGAACATTATTCTTTTTAACCTACATCCGCCTTTATGAAGTTCAAAAGCTGGCAGCATTTTTGTGGTTTATTCATATTAACATTAAAAAATATTTACACCAAATATAGCGAAATAAATTTTATTTAAAAAAAGAAAAAAAATTCAAAGTATATTTATAAATAATTTGCGGACAACTGTGCTAAAAAAATCAAATATATTTGTTTAATAAAAATGAAACAAATCGGCTCAACGTTTCGGATTTATGTATTAACTCATTTAATATGTTTTTTTAACTGCTGTAATTTGAATTCGGTGTGCCGAGAGTTTAATAAGAATTAATGAAGGGGAGGTCCTGGAAATATATTTGGCGATCCGTATCCCTAACCAGTGCAAACTAGTGCCATCGCTGACTGTCTTGTGTACGTAAACACAATTCTCGAACCTGCGATTCGATTCTGGATTCGTATCGAGAGAAATAACGAACTTATCCATCACTGCTCTGAATTGTTTTCTTTTCGAGTAATTATTTTTTACTTTTTACTGTATTTTTATTAAATTTTTAAAGTAAATCTCGAAGTCGTCAGTAATCTTTTTAAAAAAAACAATTTTAAATGAATTTTGTTTTCTGACCGGGATTAAATTTAACGCCTATTGAATATAAAATGAAAAGAAACAAAAGAGCTAGAAAATGCAAACTCAAAACAGTTATCTCATATGAGCAAAAATTATATATATATATATATATATATATATGTGTGTGTATATTTGCGATTGTATTTTGATAAAATTTTGGAATTAAGGTATTTTTGGAGGTTTAGATAAATCGATCGGTGAAGGTTTTGTATTCGAAAAAATTCTGTAAAAGGGAGGCGATTAGTGTTCATTTTAGTGATCAACGTATTTTTAGGGTTTATTAAAACGCGAGAAAAACGTTTATTTACATCGTGGTAAAAAAGTAATACATTTATTTATCATGTAATTAAAAATGGATAAACGAATAATATATTAGTCTCGTGAGAAGATATGTTTATTTACGCTTTTCGTAATGAATTTAATTATACAAGATGTCGTTATAAAATTATGCAAATGGAATATTCTGTAACATTTTTGGTTTATGAATAATGTGTTTATTCTAAAACTACTTTAACGTAAAAACGAATTTTTAAGGTAAGTCGATTGTTCTCACGTTGCTACTGCAATATAATTTATACAAATACCTTCAAAAATGGAAAAAGGCAATAATGTAAACGATTAAAACTGAATTAGACGGTGTAATATAGTTTATTTTTCTGTTGATTTTTACGTATTATTAATGAACATTTTTTTTACTAAATTCATTAGATGATAATAAGACTGAGTGGTATTACGTCGTCAGCTACTGACGGCGTTGCAGCGTATCTTTTAGAGAAAAATAAAAGTTTCACGCTTTGGATATTCGAATTTTGCGTGAAAAACTTATTTCCCGGAGCCGCGTTCGGTAGAAGAAACACGGCTTTATCGATTCTTGTAAATTTGAATAAATCGCAGTTAATACGTTTAGATGAAGACGTATCGAATATGCTGTTGTATTGTCTAACCGATTCGTACGAAGTGAATAAGGAATTAGCGATTAAATTGTTGTCCGGTATTTCACCTTCATCGAATGAATCCGATTTTTTAAATGTAAGTGCAAACTTTCTCGTTTGGAAAATGTATATTATAGTAAAAGTTTTGATAATTTTTCTCAAAAATTGTTTTTGGAAGTGCTAAATAAGTCGTCGGCATTATCGGTAAAAATTGATTATATCATTTTTTTTCTCAAGTTATTATTTCCTATCTTCTCTGTATCAGCTTTATGGTGCAACGGTTGTATCGAGCTCATTTGAAAATTTTTCGTTCTTCCTCACTCCTTCCATTTTATGTTCCTTTTTAATAATATTCCGTGTTTTATCGAGAATTTCTCGTGAATGTTAAATACTTTTTTTTTACTTTAAGTGAAAGGCGATTGATAAAGTTCGCCGCATTGCAAACGAGTAAATAATTGATTAGGAACTTTCAATAAATATTTTGCTAAATAGATATTATATTATATTATCCATAAAAACAATCGAGATTGTAAGAAGTGACGTGTTGTTTTCTTCGTTTGGCCTTAGTTCATGCGCAATTTAATACCTACACGTAACGGATGCGCTGATCGGGAAATATTTATTTCGAACATGTTTTAATTGTCGATTCTTTTTCTCTCGTTTTTTACAACTTCAGTTATTATCCGGCGATGGAATTTTTCCCCCGGCAGCTATTCCCGCAAATTTCAGCTAATCGTTAATATGTAATCTTCGTTCATGATGTGAATTGTGAACGAAGCAGTTACAGCTCAATTACCGTCATATTCACACAGATCAATCAAGGTCCATTGTATAATTTTACAAATAAATCTTACTAACAAATTTCCTTTTTTTTCCGAGATGCGAAATAACATGTTACTGTTTCGTACTGTCCGTACAAATATTAAAGACAACCATAAAGGGTTTGTGTTCGTTGTACGCAAACAGTTAAAATTAACCTTTTTTTTTTCATACGCTTACCGTAGTAAAAGAAAGTCTCGCCATTTTTTTTTATGTAACATTTAAATACATTTTTAGAAAACGAATTATTTCCGTAGATACAGTTGTTTTCACTGATATGATCTTTCATAAAATAAGAAAAAAATAATAATTGTAGCTTTAATAATTATTATGGGGAGTTATTTATTTATTTCAAAACGTTCACGCGTTTTGTTTTAATTTAAATCGAGGTTTGTGATTCTCTGTGATTTTTTTTTTTTTTTTTTTTTTAAATTAAATTGATCTGTTTCATGATCTCTGATCTGTTTTTTTTTTTATTGTTTTTTAAATCGGGAGCGGGGAAAGCAAGGAATTTTCACAAAATACCAATTAGTATTGTGTAATAATACGTAATTTTTGAACTATTTAGCACTCCGTTAATATTGACATTATCAACCAACGATAGTGTTAATACGTCAAATTAATAGTACAATGCACCGATGTTCATAAAACGCCGGAAGCGGTAATTCTAGACAAAATACGTGTTACGTTGGTTTACTTTTGCGATTCCTGTATAAATAAAAGTTCTGGCGGTTTTTTAAGTTTGACACCCAGTGAGATACGATTTCTTTAAAATTATATATACTGAAATTTGTTTTATAAGTTGACTGTGATTACTTTTTTTTCTTTCTTTCTTTCATTAGGATAGCAACCGTCTATTTGCTTTATTTGAAACCGGAATGCGTTTATGTGAAAATGCTAGACCGTCCGACAACGTATCTGGAGCGTATATTTTTCAGTTCCTCTGTTCCCGCCAGGTTTCGTTGTACACTTTAAATCCGGTATTGTCGGAAGATCATTTTTTACACAAATCTGTTAACAGTAAAAAGAAGTAAAAATATTTTTTTATTAAAAATTAATTTTTTAGCGCTATTCAAATAATTTCGAAAAACGATCTTTCCCCCCCCCCCCCCCCCCCCGAATCAATTAACACTGCATTGTAATTTTCTCGAACTTATTAATATTTTATCTACACGAAAGATCTGGAAGAACGCAAGTTTGACAAAACTGTTTTTCGAAATTACGTCGGATGAAATAGTTTTTGACAGTTTTTTGACTATGCTTTCAACCGTTTGTTCGCGATTTAATCGGAAAAAAAAAGAAAAACATTTTCAGATCTTCCTTAAGCAAGATTTAACGTAAGCAATTGCGCTATCATCTCTGTTCGAAATTTTCGATTTTGTTCATGTTCTACTGATCTAGCTTTGTAATGTTCAATTCAGACAATAATAGTCACTTTTCCCGGAATTAATTGTACGCCTAATTTCGTGTTCATGTTCAATCGGAGCATATATAATAGCTTGCGCGGGTAAATAATCGGCTTTTTGTTATAGATCAGTTAGTCCGATATGTAAACTTTCTAAGCAGCAAACGCGTGACCATCGAATGAGTTGTGATTTTTAACGTGTTTTCAATTTTTTTTAACCGTGCTAACACCAGTTTGATGTTTTTTGGTGTTTTTTTTTTTTGGTTTTCAGCTAAACAGTTTACAGTATATTTTTAATTAAAGTTCACAATACCGAACGATTTTCGTCGATGGAAAGTTTATCTTTTTCCCAATTGAGAAGTAATAAATTTATTAAAAAAAAATTTGATTCGAAATATTTTTATTTTTACGTTTAAATATAGATTATAGTATGTGTTATGGACACTGCTAAGCAGATTTTAAACATCGTTTATTCTTATACGAGACAATGATGTGTCTTTTGGTTTTTTTTTTATGTATTGGTATCTCTTATTCTCTGTAAACAGAAATACGAAAATTTTCAAAACCCTATCTCCTAATTTAATGGTGACTAAAATGTTTTTTATTGAAAGGCGTATACCATCACAAACCGCACGATACTTTTTTAACAACATTTAAAGCGTAATAAATTGTTAAACATTAAAAAAAAAAAACTATAATATAACTACATGGTTTTTGTATACGTAAATTTATTTTAGTTACTATAACTAATTTTTTTTAAAAAATTGTAAATTGATGAATATAGTAAAATTATGTATCATTCCTTAGGAAAGGTTTAAGATTTTGGGAAATATTATAATTATAACCTTTTACTGAACGCAAAACTTGTTATTTTAAGTGAGTATCCTGCTTTATAAGTTCTTGAAGGAGTTCATACAATAACAGCTAAAAATTTGGTACTTGAAAAATTAAAGATTTGTTCAAATTTCAACCTACATTAGCTTTTTTTAGAATCTTATTTGCTTTACAGACGATTTGTTTTAATAGTTTTTTTTTTTTAAATTCCATATTGACTATTTATCGGATGCTCTATAGACACAAGGTCGTTATGTTTTTTTGCATGTGTGTTTTGTTTTTTTTTTTTTTACATCAAACATTAACTCTCGTGAGAAAATTAAAATAAAATTAGAAAACATTACAAACAGCTTACTTAATGACGGTACGCTTGCTGCTTACAAAATCATAACAGAATATGTAGAAGTTAACGTATCGGCCGCACTCTATTACTGTTTGAATCGAAGAACACAGAACCGATTGCTTATAAATCTGCTCTGATCAAACATAAATAAGAAATATAATTAATTAATTGTGATAAAGTGACTCTTCTGTTAACTCTCAGATGGAACTGGAAAGATGGTAGGAAAAATCGAGAAATTTTAAACAGAGGTAACGGATTAAGACTAAGCAAAACGTTTAACATATTGAAAAAACGTATTATAACAGTAACGATAACGGTAGCGATGGGTAAGTTCGTAATTCTTTCGGATACGGATGCAGAAGTGAATCGCAGGTTCAGGAACTGCATCATCCATCAGACGACCCATATGCATCCGGTATTTACGTTCACAGCGCACTTAACACTGACTCTCGTCTGTACCGGCTAAATTACGTCGTGTTATTTAAACAAAAAACTCCGAGGAGCTACATAGATTGCCGATGTGGTAAATTATGTATTGATGCTTGTGTTTGTTAGTCATTAGTTCTGTTTAAATCAGTTACTCAAATATTCTTTTTATCGCTATTCCGGAAAAGCTATGTTCTTTTCTTTCGTTTTTCGAAACAACTTAAATCAGCCTAATATCACAAAAATGAAAGAAAATAAATAAGATGCAATTAATCTATAATTTATATATTTTAAAATCGGAATAATCTTTCGTTATTTCTTTAAAATCGATTAAGCCGACCATACAAGTATCTAATAAATAACAAATGGTAGTGAGTACTGTCGCGCAAACAATTTAATTGTTACAAAAAAGATGTAGGCCAAATTGTAAAAAAAAAAAAAAAAAAAAACGTTGATTTTAAGCCAAATTTGCAATAAATAAAAAATATTAGGAAAAGATCGGAAGAATTACGTAGAATTTGATGCTCTGTTCAAGATCGATATTTTAGCTTCCATATTGAAACCGTGTGAACACTGTCATCGTTGGGTCGGAGTGTACGTATCCTCCCGGAACTGTAGTTAGATAGAGTTGCGTCATCAACTCCGCTGTGGGATATCCGCGGATATGTATCCTTCCAGACCTATTCATCACTAGACAAGAAGGATGAAATTATTGTTGATAAAGAAAAAAACAAAAACATCTCCGTTAAATTTCGCCTAAGGAGCTTACGAATGAAGATGCGTCTTCCGCAGTCCTTGGTAAGTGTAACCAGTGAAAGCAAGGTCAAACCGTTACGAACTACTGTCGACGTTAAAATAGATTGTTTTTGCATACTTTAATACGCAGCCGGAATGATGTTTCGGTAAAGTTTCTTGATTATTGAATAAATTTTGTATTACATAACTAACAAAGTTGATTAAGGTGCAAAAAAAAAAAAGGGTAAATTTTAGAGCGCCTGATTTTTAGATATTGCATAGAGTTACCTTATACGGAGGTTATATTAAAAACTAATTTCAAACTGTGTTTACTTTATTCAATTTATTGCGAAGATATCGTATTGGGAAAAATTTTTCATTTTAATCGATACCTATTTAAATTTCGTTTATTTTGTTTAAGTTGCAACGATGCTGTACTAGCCTGTTTGGATGTGCTACTAAGCAGAATAAAAATTGACCTGAAATATCCGGATGATTGTTTATTGAAAACTCCGGTGTACGGTAAATTGTATACGATCCGTCATTTCATGAAATACGTCGCTACGACTACCGGGAAGTAAGTGCAATTCGAATCCATAAATTGTTACAATGTAAATATTTAACCGATACTATCGGCGACAGATGCGTTTATTTCTTCAAATTCACTAACGAGAATGAACTATTATCTTAACGTAAACCGGTAATCCGAACACATTTAGGGACTGCTGTCCCGTTCCTTCTTTGTCCTTTACAGCGCGAAAATTGTAAACATGAAACGATCGATTATGTAGACATCACGGACATGAAACCAGTGGTCGATGCAAGTCAGTGAAGCTCTTTCAATCGGCGAAGAAAACACCAGTTCTCTCTAAAGAACAACTAATAATAACGATTATTATTCAGCCTGGCTGTTGGAAACCGTGTAATCCGTGATTAGATGTTTCTCTTTCCGAAACTTAACTTGCGCTGAGCAATATAGGCACACGCAAGCCAGCCATTAAATGTGATAAGCTGTGATATAGGTGCAGTCTACCGATGGAATGCGCGTGTACATATGTGGATTAATGATTGTTACTTGAATATTATTTCTGTTTAATAAATTTCCATGTACTTTCAAGAACTCAACTTTGTTGGTACAATAGCAGTCTTACAATTACGTATTATCACAAGAGTGTACGTGAATTGTAAAAAAGGAAGACGAACTTTTATTTTCTTTCGATAAAATAAGGCGAGTTTTTGAAAATTCATCTTAATCCGAAGCTCGAAAAGTAGGTTCATCTTTCGAAGTTGTTTCGTACGGATAATATTTATCGTAATTTGTAATTTAACGATTAAACAGCACCTGTTTTAATATTTACCATACTACAACATCTACAAATTGGTGGATATTGAAGAAAAAGCAGCGAGGAAACCCGGAAATATCGTTATAATATTGTTATAACCGGTACTTCATAATATTCGTTTTAATTAATTTCGCATTTATAGCGCTGTCGGTGAAGCAGTACATTAGATTTGTTCGATACGAATGTTGTCGAACACAAACTAAGAACTTCAGGCAGCAAATAACACAAACACAAATGAAGTTTTTGCATTTTTCGCTATTTTGTTCGCAACTCTTTATACTTTATAGATTTTTTCTATGTGTGTTTGTGTTATTTGCTGCCTGAAGTTCTTAGTTTGTGTTCGACAACATTCGTATCGAACAAATCTAATGTACTGCTTCGCCGACAGCGCTATAAATGCGAAATTAATTAAAACGAATATTATGAAGTACCGGTTATAACAATATTATAACGATATTTCCGGGTTTCCTCGCTGCTTTTTCTTCAATATCCACCAATTTGTAGATGTTGTAGTATGGTAAATATTAAAACAGGTGCTTCTCGAGAATGTTAATTCCAAAAAGTGACAAACTACAAAAATATTGATTGGGGAATCACTGTGTCAGAAGACTTTCGTTGAATTTGCTGTAACGTTTGAACTCGTTTCAAACTCGATAAAAATATTTATTATTACGCTCGATACATGTCGCCGATAAATATTATTTATAATAACGCTTATTGCGTATCGTTTGCAAATAATTACTACTTTTGAAACTTTACCATTTTCGTGTATGATCTTAGAAATGTGTCGTTTAACATTGAATGGAAGACACTAATAGAAGATTTAATTCCCGTGTGTTTATTCTGCAGTAAACTAGCACTTGAGATTGTAGCAAATCCTCATCCGGAAGGTTATGTGCCGCTAGGTATGATGTTTTGCATAACATTGTTTTTTTGTTTTATCTTTTATAACAGGATAATTATAAGTTGACAATAAGTAACATTAATGTTAAAACAAGGGGAGCATCGGCTTTATCGAAAACCCCAGAGAGATTAATAAATCAAGTTTGTAATTTCTTATGAGGTGTCGAATAGCTTTTACTACACAGATGCGGTGAAAAATTGACATACTGTCTCGTAATTGTTGTAGATTTTATGGACAGTACGAAAAACGCGAGTGTAATACGTAAGACGTAACGGGAACGACCGTTTTCCTCTTAGCATTGAGAATAACAGAATTATTCGTTTGAAAGAACACTTTATTCACCGCTAAGATATCGGTTGAAAAAGGTACACACTGCCAAGCCAAGTTGGTGAGAGAACAAAAAATGAGCAAGATTTCAACAGATCCATCGATCACGTATGACGACGTGTGGTAGGTGAATTAACGAGAAATGTTGTAAACAAACGGTATGGGCCGGTCGTCGATCCCCTATGCATGTATAAAATCTTGCAATTCGCATCGAAAAATGAATAATATGTATTAATGGGGTCTGTCTAATGCTGCATTTTTATAATTTGGAATTATTCTCTATTGAAATAAGAGAATTACAATTATAAGAATATTATTGATTTCGAAGTTAATCGTTTTAATTGTTCGTTTACTCGACGTTAAAGTAAAACTGTCGGTCTTTCGCTATCTTTAATCTACGATATTCCTTGATTAATGCTTATCCGAATATATTCGGAGTAACGTCTATTTTAAAAATTTCACGTTAACGTAATTTTTGTTGATTATTTGATAGAAATGATGAATAATAGCGGCGACATCGACGATGACGGTCATTACAATATAAACAATTACGCGCAGTTCAGGTTGGTTTGCGGTTGGCGAACGATAAAGGAAGCTTCGCTTCTATTAAGCGACTTTTCTCGCATTTGTTATGCAATTCACCAAAATAATATAACAAATGTAGTGGACAAATCATACGTAGCGTTAATCGGTGAAGAATTGCGTGCTTTGTTGGAACAAATAATACATCGCGGAGCATTTGAACAAGTTTATTTAGCATTTTCTCAATTATGCTACTACTTGTGGAGGTAAATATTTCTCTACATTCCTTCTTTTTTTTTTTTAATGTATATTTCAGCCCAATCTTACCGCGGTACATAAATAAATTAGCACTACTTTGGAAACGGTGTTACAATTTAACCTAACTAATTTGTAACAATCTCACGGCAGCCAGTGTCTGTTATCTGTTATAAAAATCCTTCTCATTTTCCACTACATACTTCTTTATTTAATGTGTTTTCGCAATAACTTTGTATATTATTACTTGTACTATTTACGTAATTTGGGAAGAGTTCAGACTTCTTGTTTCTTTTGTTTAGAAATTTTCATTATAGACCATACACATCCTTTATAATTGGCCGTATGATGTCCCGTACATAGTGCACATGTAGCCTGCAACTTTTTATCTTTTTCACACTTGAATGATACAAACCTTGTCCACACTTAATGCACCTATAGGGTCTAGCACAATATAAGTCTTCGTATGACCATATAGCTATCATCTTGTACATTATGCTATCGTATTTTTTTCCCTTGGTTGCTCAAACTTTACTTTAGCATTAAGTAAGTACTGTATATTATAGATATCCCTATTATTTTCATTGGGCTCAATGTGAAGGAAAAACAGTGATAAAGGATGCTTTTCTACTCTGTGTTTAACATTTATAATAATTTCTTACCTCATTTCCTTTCTCAAGTAAAGCATTTATAATATCGTCAGTCGGAACTGAGGGATGTATGTTTCTTAGCACTACCTTGAAGGCGCACGGTCTTCTTCTAATTGGTACGTATGAAAAATTGTTTTTTCTTCATTTAAGCTGTTGTTAATCACTCCTCTATATTAATTAACGTTATTTTTTATTATTTTTATTTACCCATTCGCATTTATAGTTTTATAATTGAAAGTTTCATGCTCTATTTTTTTTTTTTTTTTTTTTCGATTTTCTGCTTTAATAATTGGAAATTATTGACATTTGGTACAAATATCGGGGGTGGTTTTGATTCTTTTTGCTCCTGTAACTGTGACCTTAAGTCATTACAATTTTGTACATTACCGAATATTTCTAACGAGAGCTTCATCTATTTATTTTTCGATCAGGTTGCGGTGATAGAGAGTTTAATTCTCTTCGTCTTTTTCTATTATATTGAACACTAGTTGCCATTCAGGACCTGTTGCAGTTTGATCACGTACTAATGTAATTGGAGCAACGAGAACTGTTATCCGAATTATTCGACGACGACAACGACGCTTGCAATAAAAGCTACCTGAACATAGCTGAATGTGTAGATTCGTTTGAGAATTATTACCACTAATTGATTGCTGCGATAAGCCTGTAGCAGAAGAAATTATTCTGCTGGTAACAGTGTTATCTGATAACGATTCATTGTCATGCTGATGTTCCATTTTCTCAGAGCTATTGTCAGCAACTGCCCGTATGGGTGATTTATCTTTTTCTTTCCAACAACCGAGCTTGTGAGGGGCAAGCATCGTAAAACGTTCGACACAAGCAGTGTCAGAACACCACTACAGTGCTAAATAACGCGAAGCAACCAGCACTAACGTATATCGACCAAAATTACCGAACTAAAATCTTGAGAAAAGTACGTTTCCGACTTATGAAGATATAATATACTTAATGATCATCTAATATTTAACAGATTATTAGCAGCAGTGTTAATCTATGAAGGCAAATGTGATTTACTTCATTTCAATTTATTTTTACAGTAGTGTTATTTACTTGAAACAAGTTTTTTATGATTTTTATTAACTTTGTAATTACACAAGAAGGTGTTACGTCCTTATTTGAAAGAGAATAAAGTACAAAATTTACTTCAAATATATACATATATATTGTATATATGTATAATACTTTAATGTTATAAATATAAAAATAATAAACAAAAGTTTTTATTATTAAATAAATTAATAAAATTCCGGTTAGTTTCAAATGTAACAGAATCAATATTTATGACCTTTTACGTACATAAAGTTATTAAAAGAATATTTAAGTGAAACTAAAGTTGAAATGGTAAAATTATGAAATTAAAAAAATGTAGATCATTCTTTTTCCTTTATTTTTTTGAATTAAATTTTGATTACATATAATTTGCTACGTATTTATCTAATTACTTTTATTAGATTTCCCGACGATGATATTCGCACATTGCCAAAAAAATGGTTATTTGATATCTTGACGAAAATTCGTGGCTGTGATAATCAGTTCTGTTCATCTCGGCGGAGTGCTGGTTTACCGTTTATAGTACAAGTAAAATATGTATACATGTATAAAAAATTTATTTGTTTCATCTGCAATACTCTACAGTATTATTAGTTTTTATGTTTTCTCCTCGGATTTAGGTAAGTAAAAATGCTATTCCGTAAGAAAAACATCCACTTATTTTTTTTTTACATAGAGTTGGATATTCAAAGAAGACCCATATTTCAAACAACCATATCACATCAAAAAATAAAATATACACATATTTTATTGTTTGGTTGAATAAACAAAAAGCAAATAGAAATTATAATATGAAGTGCTCATGTCGAAAAACAATCAGTTTTTATTTTTATTCCTGAAAAAGTATGTTCTTCAAAATTTCGCGTTTTTCTCTTATACGAGATCTTATTTTTTTCTCGCCTCCTTCGGTATAGTCTGACGTCATTAGAACATCAAACAGCAGACATTTATTGTTTTATATTTTGTTATTATTACTATTAGTATTAGTAGTATTAGTAGTAGTAGTAGTAGTAGTAGTAGTAGTAGTAGTAGTAGTAGTAGTAATAGTAATAGTAATAGTATTCATACTTTATTATACAGTTTGCTTTTCTTTATTTTAAAGGCTCTGCTAGTTTCCGAAAAGGACAAGAAAAAAAATAAATCTGTTTATCTTGATGACGTAATGGAATTATTATTTGACACCTGTACGACGGCCGTATCGAGTAACATTGCCGGAAAGATTCACGCATTAAACATATTACGAATGTTATTCAAAAATAAACAGTTGGGAGAAGAAATGTTGGTTCATATTGAAAAAGCGATCATCATCGGCATGAGTGGAATTAAATCTACATATTGGCCGGTAAGTAGCGATAAACTTTTCTTTTCTTTTTTTTTTTTTTTTTTCTTTTTGATACGCTAAAGTTGTAATTGTCCGAATTAATGATTCCCATATGTCATTCAGATAATTTAAAAAAAAAAAAACCTTAATAGATTGACTTATGAGTTTTGAAATAAAACTGTTCGAATGTTCGTCACTTTCATTGGAACTATCTTCTTTGTACTCCTCTCTGTTGTCAAGCAGTGTTCCTACTCCCTACAGCGCTGTATTTATTCTTTCTCTTCCTTCTCCTTCTATCGTCCAAGCGCTTGATACATTCTTGTTTGATATTTCACATCGAATTAAAATCGGATTCTCTTTCTTCTCTTTCTCCTGGTTCTTGGGCCAATGTCCATGTTGACGAACCCATGGGAAGGGGGGGGGTGGCACGAAACCTCAGAATTCACTTGTGTTTAAACTATAAAATGTGGTTGAGACGATAAAGGGGGCGGAACTGTTGAAAATAGAGCTCTAGACTTTGTTCGAGGAAAGCGAGTATAATAAATTTCACTTCTGTTCTAAAAGAGTATATGTTTTTTTTCATTTTTTGCTATTCATTCGATTAATTAACGATTCGGATAAATGGATTCCTAATGTATTTTTTCTTTTAAACATTGTGAAAAATAATATTAATAAAACTTAAATTTATGTTATTTATATAGGAACGAAATTCATCTACTTTGTTATTGAGTTCGGTTATCATTCGAATATTTGGTGTACCTCGATCGCGTGATAAAATTGCATGGAAAAATAAGATGACTAGTCAGATGTTTTTCCGTAATTATCCGTCGTTGTTCGACTTCTTCTTAAAACAATTACAGATTAATCATAATTCCCCGTTGTGGCTTCAGTCTTCCATTTATCCAGTGTTACTAATTCTATCTCGATTATATACTTCATCGTGCGAAATTTCATCTACAGAAGAAATTGAGGTAATTTTAAAGTGTAAATTATTAAACAAGTTCAAAAATAATTATTATATTTATCCGATTATTTTGAAAACTAAACAGTAAATAGACGCTGATAAAAAATTATTATTTAAAAAATATAAGCTATTTAAGTATTTTTTTTTTCACATTACGCTCTTAATGAAGAGTGAAAATCGGTAACTTTTATATGCAGAAAAACGTAATAAAAGCACTTCTTCTTCTTTTTAAGAGCCTTGCTCTTATCTTGTAGCTTAACCTATTACCCTTTTCCATTTTTTTCTGTCTTGTGCTGTGCTCTTAATATTATTATAATCCATTTTCAGTTTGATTTTTGTATAAAAGCACTGGTAATCTTTATTTATTATAAATTCAATCGGAGTGTCTGTATGATACAATTTAAAATTCGCGGGCAAATTTTTTTTTCATATAGACTTTACGATATTAGTACTTAAATGATAATTTTAAAAATGTTTGTTTTCCAACTGAAATATTTTTAAACTCCAAAGCCAATTTAAATGAGATGTGATAATATTTCATAACAGTTTTCCTTCCACTATTTAAAACTCTTACGGGATTTAAACGATTAATTTTGATAGGATCGAGAAGATTTTTTACATCTTTAATTTTTCTTTTTCAGTCGTACCCTCCAAAACATTTTCTGTTTCTCTTTTTTTATATCATTTTCAATATTTGAGCGGCTTTTATTTAAATTTTAATGTGAGATTTTTAATAATCGCATAGCAGTAACAGTATGATAGAATTTATCAAAAACTACAGTCATCAAAAAAACAAAGAAAAAGTTTGTAATTTATGTATAACTTTACATTTTTCTTTTCTTTGTACTGCCATATTCAGTTTCTGAGCGTAGGCGACTACCTCTATTCGTACATCTCAGCTGTACAGACATAGGCATAGTGTTCTAGGCAATTGTTATGTGCAGGGTGAGTATGCACGCAAAAGAGACTATACTTGGAACTGATATTATGATTGTTTGATATGTATCATACAAAAGCAGTCCCCTTATTTATGCCTGTCTACTACTATACATCAGTTAGCGCGCATATATATATACATATATGCATGTTTGCCATTGCCTTCCACGTGGTTACTAGCGAATAATTTAATTATTTATTTTGTAATTTCTGTCGTCGCCTGGGATTCTATAATGGAAGTCGAGTGCTCTAGTAACTAGGCTGTCGTGATTATATATTTTTTTAATTCCGTCTTATGTACTTTACGTTTCTATTTAAACGAGAAACTATTTCAAGTTTTTTTTTTATTTTAGCCTAATCAGTTTGTAATGTATATTTATCGATGCAGTGCTTGTCCTATTTTAAAAATACGGGAATTATCGGCTGTGGCTATTTCATCTTTCATTACACCGGATTTATTCGTTTCGCATATTAATGTATTATGGAAACACGTACAAACGAATTTCAGCGAAAACTGTATTCACGGCTTATTGCTACAGGTAATAAAATTAATATTGGTCGATACTTTATGCAGAGTTTGTATACTTGAAATTCTTAATACATGTGACTAATTGTAGGCGTGTAAATATTAAAATTATATACTACTTTATAATTATCGAAAACAAAAAGTTAATCGGAATTATTTATTTTAACCGAAAATATATTTTATAAGCGCAAGTAATTTGATTTCTCTATTTGCAAAAGAATCTGTTAATTCGACACGAGTAACGAAATTAGCACAGTGTTGCAGAAATATAAAATTTGTATTAATATTAGCCTGACTAAAACGAAATTTAATTCATGTATTATGAAATCGTTCCTCAAAAAATCTTCAAGAAGTTCACATTACAGAGCTTTTGATAGTTTCATTATGATCGGTAGATGATGGCTTTTACCTTGATGGTTTTTCGTAATATCAATAAGCGGGGTACTACAATGCCGATGAATAATGTTCAAGAAGAACAATAGCGATTCGAAATTGAGAAACAAAAACTATACATTATCGAAAATAAGGATACTTTATGAAAATAAATATTTTAAGTAGAACCGTAAATGCTTATGATTACTAAAGTAAAGCGTTTAACCTTGTAATGAATAAAAGAAACATCTCCACGGTAATAACGAAATTGAAACATAGTTGGACAGCTGAGCGACTCTGCATGTAATATATCTTTTCGATTTTTTTGAAGATTTTTAATATTATCAGTAGGCCGTTTAAATCAGCTACGATAATTACGCATATTGTTATGTAGCTATTAAAAATAGAGCAAAATTAATTCCATCTGAACAAAAAGAAAAAATATATATAAAAATTATGTATATACGTATGTATGCTTTTTTTTATTTTTTTCAATAACTGATAGAATTGTTTTCAAAAGTTGCTTTTTTTGGAGAGCAGGGGAATTCGTCCGCTGTGGACATTAATTTAGCACAAGTAAAATTTTTCTGTATTTTCAGTATGTGGCAGCAGAATTTGAACTGGATTATACTCAAAACATCACTGCTTATTAACCACCGACACTATTGTGGTTGGCAAATTTCCAAAATAGTCAAATTAATTTATTCCCCAGAAACTTGGAATATAAAAATTATAAAACGATAAACACGGTTTTTCAAAATCAGCTACTGATTACATCTATTCGTAAATTTTTCATTATCCTCAAGCGGTTTATCATTTGTTTGAAATTTAGCTATATTTCAGTTTAAAAAAAAAAAAAAACATTTAGAAGTAATGTGATTTTTAGTAGGTCAACCATCCTCTAATGTTATTAATTTGGACTAAGTCTCCTAAAAATGATAGTTATTATTAAGTAATTATTTGATTTTTACTCGCGTAAATAATACACAAATTGTACAAAAACCGATGATTTTGTATAAAGAAAAAAAAATATTTCCATCTATGTCGGAATTTAAAAAAGCCTAAGGTTAAATAGTGTGAAATTTAGATTTACGAAATGGAATTTCATTCGTTCACTGCGTATCGTCTCAGTATTTTAGTTTAATTCTGAACTAGTTAGATATGTAGAAGATTATAAAGTGATAACAATCAGCTCGATACATACTAGACAGGTGTGAATGATTAAAAATGTTTAAAAGTGTGTTAAGCAATTAAGCCGAATTTTTATGGTTACGTTTTAGAGAAGGATTAGTTGTTTTTAGCTCAATAGGGAACCGCCTTGCTATTATTTCACCGGGGAAATCAGAGCATTATTGAGAATAACCATCTTAATTTAACGAGCACGATTCGACCGTGGAAACTTTTGAATATATCTCTAGGTAAAAAGACGAAACCGGTCGGACATAATTTTATACTCGTATTTATTATTTTCATCATTTTTAAAAAGTTTGATTATGTAAATTTAGTTAATGTTTAATTTTTTAATATTTTCAAAATGTTATTTTTGTGAATTGTGAATTTTAGTTCGTGTAACGAAATATAACATTACGTGGAACTGGAATACACGGTATATTATTTAGTTTGTTTTGTTCATTTATTACGAATTAAGTAGATTACGGTGAATTAAAACTTTATAATAAAACTGTATAATTTTCTAAATAGCCGCCCTACAACGAATACTAACGACTTGTAACCTTTAGTTCTAGAGCGCGTAAGTGTATGTGCCGACAAAAAGTCAGAAATGTACGTTGCCCTAAGTCTATTGTTACACAAACAGTATCAACAATAATAATGCCTCCTAAATAAACTACTCTATTCGTACTACATTCGAACTGAAGAAGGTTGAAGTTTATCTATAATTTCGGATTCGCTAAACTTTGGAAATCGTTTTTGTAATTTCTTTCGGCAATCAACACCGATTAGTTTAAAACCATTAACACATCTTACTCTTGTGTGTATGGGTGATGTCAAATGATTGTTTGCAGAGTGACTATATATTTTTTTAAATTCGTCAACTGTTGACATTAAACCGACCGACGAGTGTAATTTCTTTTATATTTTCAGCTCCGTCGGAACCGCTACTCTATTTTTAGTAAATTTTCTCTTTTACGTTATGTTCTACCTGACGTGTATAGCGCGTGTTTGTTTTTCGCCACGAAAAATAAGCTAATATAAAAATTCGATTCGCGGCATTTATAAAATTAATTTTTTATCCTTTTTTTTTTCTTCCTTTCAGCTGGAACAACTTTTGCAGAATGTACCGCCAACATCATTAAGCGAAATGGAACATCGATTATATAATGACGTTGTTGACGATATGTTTGAAAAATCGATAATTTTTCTTTCGTCCGTCGAACGTAGTTACATTACAAAGGAAGTGTATGTTAGATGTTTATTAAAAAATTTAATTATCCGCAGCTCCCAAAATATGAAGAGCCCCATGATACCTATAAAGCAGTTATTTCATCTAACGAAGGATTTTTCAAATTGCTCTAGCGTTATGCTAATTGGTCAGCAGGCGTATGAAGATATTTTTGGTATTTTATTATTTTGCGCTATCTTTTGTCGCGATGACAAGGCCGTAGACGATAATACAGTAATTCGAACGATAGTTAGTGACATCAATTTTATTAACAGTCGTATTATCAGGACCATTTTAGATATACTATTTTACGTCAGAAAGTTCGATGACGCCTTAGTAGCCGACAAATTAATACCAACGTATAGTTCGCTGTATAAAATAAACGAAAAAGTTTTGTCGAAATTTTTTACGAACGCTTTTACGATAGATTACTTTAACAAATGCTATCCGGAAATAATCGAAAAGAAGAACGGCGTCCACGATATTTTATACGTCCTAAAGTATGTGCTGATAAACAACACTGTCCATGTTCACGTTGATATTGTTTTGGATATTTTTGAACAGTACAGTTCCGAAGATGTGATACTATCGGTTTTATTATGTCTGAATAATTATATTAATGAGGTAAGTCTTTTTTGTTTTTTTTTTTTTTTTTTAGTAAATAATACGGCACGATGTGAAGCATAAAGACGCAATTACCTAGTTAACAAGGTTATTTAATTAAATCATATTTTTCTAATAAATTTTAATGTATATTTTCTTATGTATATTAGGTTAAGTAAAAAGTTCTGAGCGTTTTCTCGCTTTATTTCGACGATGAAATTAACATAGTTAAGATTACCCGATTTAGATCAAATATGCATTGTTCGATATTTTTTGTCCATTTTGAAGGCAATTTCATAATTCCACAATTGAAGAAGTCCTCGTCCCTATTGATAAAGAACTTGACTAGCTCATTTTCACAGGCCTCTCTTGAGGCCAGTTTTGTACCATCAAGAAAATTTTTCAAATGCTTGAAAAGGTGATAATCGCTTAGTGCTCGGTCTGGACTATACGGCGGGTGCAATAGAACTTCCTATTCAAGCTCTCGGATCTTCCGACGCGTCGTTAAATGTGTGTGCGGCCTGGCGTTGTCTTGATAGAACACTTGGCCAATTCTGGCCGCTTCTGGTCGATCGCCTGCTCCCCCCCCCCCCCCCCCCCATTAGAAAAAATGTCCCAATTTAATGTAACGTATATTATATTTTTAACCGACTTCAAAAAAGGAGGAGGTATTCAATTCGACTGTATTTTTTTTTTTTTTTTATTTTTTATGTGTGTTACCACAGAACTTTCTTCTAGATGAACCGATTTTGATGATTCTTCTTTTATTTGAAAGGTGGTGTTTGTCATGTGGTCCCATTTAAATTTGATCAAGGTCTGACCGATAGTTTTTGAGTTATCCTTAATAATGCGGGAGATTGAAGCTTTTTGGATGCTTTTCATTCATGATTGTTTTCACCGTCGGATTAGATTTTTGACTTAAAATACTATAAATTTGCCAAATTACCATGGAAATGTAACTTTTGGTGTTTTTACCGTGGAAATATCTGTTCTTATTAAAATGTTTTAATTTAATTGAATAAAAATGCACTAAAAAGTAAAAAATAAAATGCTTTTTTACAAAAAATAAATACCGACTTCAAGGTTTATTATAAAAATTTAAAAATGCACTAAAAAGTAAAAAATAATTACTCCCGATAAAATATATATATCAGAGTGATATAACACTTAAGTGGTGATATCGTAATTCTTATACAACATTAATTTTTTGGAGTTGGCATCAAATTCATATTAAAAGAATAATTAAAAACTGCATTAAATGTTGATTAAATTGTTCCTAACATGAATTTAATTCCAACTTCAAAAAATTAATGTTGTATAAGAATTACGATATCACCTTAAGTTATATCACTCTGATATATATATTTTATCGGGAGTAATTATTTTTTACTTTTTAGTGCATTTTTAAATTTTTATAATAAACCTTGAAGTCGGTATTTATTTTTTGTAAAAAAGCATTTTATATAAGATTTTTGTTATTGTTTTTTAAAAAATGTCACAATTCTATGTAACGAAAAAATGTCTTAATTTTATATAATGAAAGTTAAATGTTAGGATAGGATTTTTGTGATTATGTTATTTTTTTAGTGTTGGTGCCAGTAAAAATTACGTTGTAAATTTTAATCATTTTATACAAAGTATAGAAGAGAAAGTGACAGAAATGAAAGCAAGATGGGTCAAGGGGCATAGCCCCTTACGAGGCAAAAATGGCCGAGTTATATATATATATATATATATATATACGTGGGTGTGTGTGTGTGTGTACCACATTCTCACTCAACAGGTACTTTGGCATGTTCAAGTCAAAGTATGCTATAAGTAATATCGACACTCATGAAGATATAATGAAATATGTTACTGTCTCGCCTTCTTCAGGTCATATAAACCTATCTCTGCTGAAAACGTAATTTGGGACGATTAGGATCGGGAAACAAAACAAAAGCTGCATTAGCTGAAAAAAAAGTGAAAAAAAAGCGCTAATTCACACTCAAGAAAGACCAAAACGGAGACTCCATTAACTAAGGAGAAGTTAGTAACAAAGAAAATAAAGTGTTTGAATGTTAAACCAGATCTAGAGTTACAATCAAAATAAAAAGCGCCGTAAGAAGAGGGATTTATTCTATAAAATAACACTTTATACTCTCATTGTTTTTAATTGTTTTTTTATTGTGTCAAGTTTTCTTTTTTTTTTTTTTTAAAAAATTAATTTTTTGGATTAAATATTAAACCTGGAAATCTATGAGTTATTTTATTGAAAAGAGCGTACTTTTTTACATCGATTTTTCGGACGATAGATTCCTTTTAATGGACCGGGTCACGTATATTATATTTATTTATTTATTTATGTGGGGTGGGAGGAGGACTGATTAATTTTTTAATACGTAATGCATATTCCGGAAATATTAATTATCTATATTCTTTAGATTATTCATTTCGTCGGAATCACTCAGAGAATATGTGTTATTTTCCTCGGTGGGCATTCGTGACTAAATAAAAATCATAGATTATAAAATTACATTAGCCTCGTCTTAACGCGTTTATTATTTCACCGCTTCCATCTTAAGATGTAATGAAAAACGGAATGATTAAAAATTCCGCTTTGCCGATGCTTATTTCAAGTTACCGTTCGCGGTATGCACTGCGAGCGGTATAATTAGAAATTTTTCAAGAAGCTGGAGTGGTTTCGGCTAGATTATAATAAAACATTTAATACTGCAATTAGCCGAATTTTCAAAATACAAATGAAAATTTTAATTAACTCATCATTAAAGAAATTTTTTAAAAATGTTTATTTCTTCAGAGATCTTCGAACTGTTGTAGCATCTAATTAAAAATGAATCATTTTACTATTTCAGAATTTGAAGATCTGATTTAGGGCGAATAAGACAGGCGAGATGTTGAATGATTTATTTAATATGCAGCTCTGGATTCCTCGGCTGAATTTAATTAGGAATAAAAGTTACGGCAGGCGAAACGTTTCTGTATTTCACAACATACTTCTGTGTTCAATTTTTAATCTACATCATAACCTACGCTTCTAGCGTCTAACAAATTCTGTATTTCAATGTTTAGTTATCGATGTAAGAACGAGCAATTAATTCTTAAGTAATAAAGGGGGAAAAATTTACGTCAAGAATTCCTGACGTAGCTAATTTCAGAAGAACAGATGAGGCCGGTCTCATAACCTGCAAAGCTTTTCATCCTTGCCGCCGAAATATTTTGATGCGAGAAAATCTCTCGCAAAACTTGTGCTCCGAACGTAGTGCTCGCGTTCCAAACTATGAATCGTTTTTACGAAAGCAGCTCTAGAAGAGTCATGCTAAATATTCATTAAAACTACACGCTGTTACACACATCTCATTTTGCTTTTGCGCGAAAACCAACGGCCTGCACTTCTTCATGTTAAAGAAAACAACAAAACAACGCGAGATTAGGAAGAATGCAAAGCGGCAGGCGATGAGTGGGGAAGGCAGCGCAACGGCAGAAAACACGCTGTCGTGAATTATTTGCTATTCGAAAATAATTGAAAATATGGAAGGAGGCAGACGAAGCTGTCTCAAGGAATGCATATTTTTGCGCTACGGAATATTTCCCTGGAGCATTAATTCATCGAATGTAAACAACAACGAACTACCAGAAATGTAACAAAAAAAGCAAACAAAACTAACGTGTACATTTTTTGCAATTAAACATTATCAAGCGCTAAAATGATTTCCTTAGCAGAAATCTGCATCCTTTTGTAATACAATTATTTTACTTCCCTATAATATGTTTTAACATTCGCTATAGAATTTCCGAAATCCTGTTGAATATCATCTGAATATTCTTAAATTCGCAGCACTTTCTTGTTATAAAATAAACAATTACATTCTTCGGTTCTCCAGTCAATCGATCCGTTTTTTCATTATAGATTTTGACGACACTTTTGACAGTCCTGTAGTACTACAAATTTATATCAGCATGAACGTCGTGTATAATGTTTTTGTTTTTTGTTTTTGTTTGTTGTTGTTTTTTTTTTTTTTTTTTTTTTTTTTTGTAATAAACGATCTTCCTTATCGATTTTCAATTTCGAAGGAATCCCCCGAATCTTTTTTTAATCTTAGCTAGGAAAAAATACCGCGATATACTATTCTAGACAAAAAATCGCAAAAATCCTTTTCTTTTTCTTACTCCGATTAGGCAAAACTCCGTTATATTACTGTTGTAATGGTTTTATGTATTTCTGTTAGAATTTCTGTTTTTGTTTTTATCGATTAAAAATGACATGCTCAGTACTTGGTTGCCTAAGAGCGAGTTTCTTGTGTCGAAAATGCTTAGTGATTTGGTCGAAGAATTAATAAGAAACACGTTCCTTACGAAATTCGATAAAAGCGATGCCGAAATCACTGAGAATTATGCTAATAGGATGCAAGATGTCATGAAAACAAGTTTTAAAGCAAAGCACGGGCAAAATTTGAGCACGTGCACAACGTTATACTTCTTTGTTAGTTTAATTTCAACTCAAATGAAAATTTGTCAACTTTCACCGCGTGCGATAGTGTTCGCATCTTCAATTAATATGATGTTCATGTGGAATATGCTAATATAACTGAAGTTAAGCAACATTAATCGTCGAGGGAAGAATGACCTCTCCCAAAGAGGTGTTCCTTTTTTTTTTTCTTTTTTATTCCGAATAACGAAATAAGGTACTTTTTAAAATTTCAAAAAGAAGTTCACATTGCGAATAATTTTTGATCGTATTTTGTAAGTCGAAAGTATTCAGTTTTATAACTGAAAATAAACTGTAATCCGATTTTTACTCCTTAAATTGCGAAAAAATTAATTTTCCGTTTCCTAACCGATTAAAAATTATCAAAGTTATAGTTGAATTAATATTTTCGGTCTAACGCCGGTGAACCGGAACTTCTGTTGAAAACATTTTCAAGTGCTTTCTATTTTACACCGTACTCGATTGACATATTCCTTATGCAGTTTTCCATCCCGCAGTCAGTGTTTTAAATATGTCATCTTTAATTTACATGAAACAGTTGTTCTATATTCACACCCGCTCGGTACGATACTTGTCGGTAGGTTATTGTTGACACATAACTCATGTTAGACGTAAATTTCGTTAATAATTCTTTGTTAATAAATAAATAAATATCGGTACGAAATTTTCATGAAAATCTCTGGACGGTTGTACGAAAAGTGTAACTCTGGTTTGCTGCAGCGATACGACGAAAATGTCAGCTAGTCTGCCGACGTGTAAATAAACGTAGTGTCGTGTTCAAGTCGACATGTGAACTAGTGAACCAAGCGTTAGTGATGATACGGTTTAAATAATGTTACTCGATGATGTTGAAGTGAAAAATCTCATCGTGAAAATCATTTTTTGCCTTCTCACAATGGGTGGAAAATTTCTCAAACTCTGCAACATTTGCGAAACCGGATCGCTCTATTTTCTTGACCGTTGGCCGCTATAAATAGTCGTACTCTTGGGATTAAAAATTAAAGCGTCGAATGAATATTATTTTTATTTTTTAACTGATGACAATTGGATGCAACAAATACCTATTTGAAAGCTAATGGAGCTTTATATACTGAAGTTATGAAGTATTTACATGATCGCCTACTTTGAGAACAGTCCGTAACTTCTTCACGAATATAGCACATTGTTCAGCTATCCGTGTAAGAAAATTGCAGGGAAAAATATTTTTGCCACACTTAATCAGCCCCCAAATATTCACTGTTTAGCAGCAAATGGCTTTTTTATAAATAAAAGAAATCACGCGCACTGTTATAAAGAGTATCAAATGCGAAAAATGTCCTGAAGAACGTTTCGGTAATTGACAAAAGGTCGGAACTAAATGATTCATTTCGGATGTTAGTAATTGAAGAAAAAAGGAAAGAATAAAAATATTATTAACCTTTTGTTTGTAAAAATTTTAAAAGAAAGTGGGGGGGGGATTAATGAAAAAGAATCACCTAACATTTTGATAATTCATGAAAGGTCGATGAAAGTTCAGCTTGGTAATGCGAAAATACGACAATACTGTTAATGTATTTTTGACTTTTATATATTTTTAAAACGAAATCTTCCAAATGTTATTTTGATTAAATTTTAGTAAAAACCTGTACACTTTCTTTTGTAGAAGTATATTCATATTAAGTAAGTTCCCTATCTACTTGAAAATTATTTATTATTTTTTTCCATTAAATCTTGTATATTTAAGTTCTCGTGATGAGTAAAAAAAAAAAAAAAAATGCATTTCTTTTTTTTCTAGTTTATTTAAAATTTAAAGTGATGGTTGGTGATAGATTTTTTTTTTTTTTTTAAATGACTGAAAGCATATACTATTGAGAAATCTGCAGCTGTTTGACAATATAAAAAAAAAAAGAATAAAGTTAATTCACATACATACTTACTCGTATTAATATTTCTTTGGTTTCTGTGCTAAAAATTAAAAACATTATACCCTATCGTACTGAGACATAGTGATTAGATGAAATTTTACTTTTTTCCTACTGCACCCTGTTATGTTATATAATTCACAAAAATGGCAATTTTTTTATTGCTTACTTCAATTGTTATTTTATTCAATGAGCGTGTTATATATTTTTTTTTCTTTCAGAAATTTTACTGCGATTGTATTGGCTACTTATAATTTTGGAATTTAAATGAATTCATTATTTTCATATTCTTAAAAATTCCTTTCTTTATTTGAATTTACACGCATTTCACTTTTTAATATTTTTATAAATGATTTACAATGTTTTATATTAAGATCATACCAAGATGTTGAGTTTTACGACACTCCATTTTTTATTACATAAAAGTTTTACTTTGCAATATACTCGATATTGTAGGGCAATTAAAAGTCTTAAAAACAAAGAGGTATATCGTAACAGTTAAATTCGCCGCCAAATAATTTTTGTATCATCTCATTGCGAATACCGAATTAATTATTTTGATTTCTTAAACGTGAATTTATTTTTCCTAAAATTGTTTAAATGTTCTGCTCTGATAATAAATTTCTACTACTCAATTTATACGATCTAGTTTTCTTTACTTTTCTCTGCTACCGTTTTTCTTTTTTTTTTTTTTCTTTTTTCGTTTTTCTTTTTCAAATTTGTTTGTCACTGCTGTTTTTCCTGTAAATTGATTTATTTCCTAGGCATTATGCAGAAGTATATGTTTTTGATCGAAGGTTAAGATACTTTATTAAATATGCCGTTTATTTATTTTTTTATTTATTTATTTATTTGATATTTATTATTGATCCCCAGGGTGACACTAGTGAAGAACGAAATGGTATTCTTCTTCGAATTTTAAATCGATCGTTAAATTCCAAACTGGATATTTATGCCGAAAAAATTGTCCGGTTCGTTATGAAATATTTCTACCATTTCTGTGCAGTTTCAATCAACAATCCATTACTCAGTAAGTAAATTTTTTAAATTAGAATTTCCTTACTTTCAGTATTTTTATTGCAGTAATGAAATAATTATATTATTATTATTATTATTATTATTATTATTCGAATTGGCCAACTATGGACCACGTGAAATATCTTCATTGTTTGGCTGTGTTTCTCCTTTCTTTTTTCATCTGTCCATTTGGCACCAGTTTTATTATTAATATTGTCGTTATTGTTTTTAATTTTATTACAAAAGACCTTTTTTAACTTCCTCTTAAATGTAAAAGAACGCAACGGTGCAACGGTGAGAAACAAAATAAATATATTACTTACTAAAAATTATCGCACGTAATCGCCGTGAAACATTGAAGCTTTTGCAATAAAGACGAGCTTCTCAATCCTTTCTTCAAAAAAAAAAAAATAAAAAAACAAAACCCGTTACCGGCGTCATGTGGGTAAAGGTTGAAATTTGCAGCTCCTCATCGGACCCTTTAAGCTCCTAGCTTGTTCTTCAGTTTCGCGCGGAAATGAAAATCACACGGCATTAAGTCGAAGCTATACGGCGCGAGATCAAAAACACGTCCCATTTAAACTGTCCTAAAAGTTGTTTGGATACAGCAGTATTGTGAGAGCGGGCAATGTTACGAACGAGAACATCTTCAGAAGTCTGCATTTTTCTTCTTTTTCGTTGAATGGATGTTCGCAGTACTCTTTTCATCTTTTGCCCGAATTGAAGAATTGGATGGCAGGCTGAAGCTCTTCCCAACCAATGAGAAGGTTCAAAGTTCAGGCCCATCTCACATCACTGTCGGTTACGTTTTTTCCGAAGAAAGGCTTGGGAAGCTCGTCTAAATGCTTGAATCTTCACGGAGATTATGTGGAAAAATAAAACTATGTTTGTACATAATTTTCGGTAATAAATTCCGAAAAAAAACGTCCCTCGTATTATTTAAATTATTATTATTCTTTGTTATAACTATTAGAAAGTAACCCGAATACGGAAAAATACGTCGTGTAAATGTTAAATTTGCTTTGTGTGTTCGATTTGATTAAACGTAAAACTGTATATTACTCGGACCAACTTAGGTAATAGATTTTTCCTTTTTTTTTTCGTTTTCCTTTAACAGCTTTAAAATTGTGGACGTATCTGGCGAGGCAATCGTTATTTTATGATTTTGAAGATTTGTGGAGATGTAACGAATTCAAGACAAAGACAGTATCACTTACTAATAAAATTGTACAACGATTTTCCAATTCAGCCGATATCGATATTTCAGTACGTACTGTTGGACTGGTCTCTTGGATACTAATTAATGCCAGAAATTTATACGATACCGATATAAAGGTAATAATATATTATAGACGGGGTTTTTATTTTTTACTTCAAAAACGTGTTTCTTTTTACCTTTTCGGGAAATTCAATCAAATCAATTCATCCATTAGTGAAAAATCTTTTAACTTAAATCACAAAGTATCGGATGAGAACAAGTCAGACAAACGGTAAAATATTTCTGTAGCGTTTTGTCACAAAGAAAATTACAAAAGTTGCTAAATATATAAATTCGGAAGAAAGGCGTAACTAAACATGAATGACATTAAAGACTGAAAGCTATGAATAAAAATTAAACAAGTTAGTACAAATGAATAAACATATTAAGGAGAATAAAAAGGGAAAGTGCAAACATGACCCCGGAGATACCTTTTCTTGAACAGATATTAAAGAAGAGCAAAAATCATTAAATGTTCGCTATTAACATATGAATTAGGAATTATTTCAAATGCCACGATTTCTTCAATGTATGATTTAAGGTTAGAAAATAGAATGGCCCCAGCGAGGTCGGAAATATTGCCGATTAAGTGTAAGTCGTGAAATATCAAGAAGACAATATATAATGATAGTTGTAGCCAGTTAATGTACGAAAACGTTCACAAATTGTTCAGCAGTACAGACGATGGAAGAAGAGAAAATTTAATAGGCCGCGAAGTTTTATCAAACCGAATTAAGAATGAAAAACTGAATTATCGCCGAACGACATCAACATGTGCTGTCCTCAAATCTTCCTCTCTTCAACATCGGTATATAGTTATTTTTCGATTTTTCCCCGTCTTCTTAACGAAATTCTAGCCGGTTTTAAAGTCTCGCCTCAAGCAAACATCTTAAACATATTCTCAAACTCCTTTTAGCGTGTTTTGTGATTCGGTTACTATTCCAATTTCTATGTTCATTCTTGTATTTACAACTTTTTACAATTTTTATTATAAACTCGTTAAGGTTCGAGATGTTCGCATTCAGTTTCAGCGGATCCGAGCGCATTACTGTATTCATTAGCCGAAGCGATTATCCGTATTCATTAGTCGAAGCGATTATCCGTATTCATTAGTCGAAGCGATTATTCGTATTCATCAGCCGAAGCGATTATTCGTATTCATTAGCCGAAGCGATTATTCATTCTAAGTACCATTTTGAACGGACCCCAGTTCTAAGCAATTCTCCGTCAACCAGGAATGTAAATGAATCTTTATTTTGAATATTTTTATTGCTTGACAAATAGGCGCGCTATTGGCGAATTTAAAAAAAGACCAAAAAATTCCAAACATACCTTAAAATTGAATGTTAAATAAAATATTGCTATTAATTCGGGAATGTTAGTATCGGAAAACAGAAAACTAACGCGAAGCTACACCGCGTTTAAAACCAAAAATAAACAAAACAGAGCCGGCGAAAATTCTTACATTTTATTCTGCGCATTCTGACTCGGCGGACTAGTCGCACATTTGTTGCACGATATTTTCAAAATGTATTTCCTACCGAATTAATTTGTCTAGGGACTTTATTGAATTTTTAGTATTTTATCGCTCCAAAAACCTAAATATAAACTACTGTATACAATATTTTGCGATTCTCCCCCGTGCAAATACAGAATATTATTCGATTGGTTGCTTGTTGATTATAGTCTCTATCGCGAATTAAAAAAAAGCAAAACAAAAGTAAAGTGTTTCTTTTATTTTTTAATTTTCATGAATGTGAATCTTTCTTCTCCGAAACATGTCGGAGTAAAATTAAAATTAATGTGATTAATGTTAAAATTTACAATTTTTTATAAAATAATAATAATATACTTAATATTAATATTATTATTGTTTCATAAATGAGTGTGTATATTTTACATTAATTTATTTAATAATTAATGTGATTACTTTTAATAAACTTCTTTATGTTAAATGTTTTAATTATTGCATTATTAATAAGTTTCAATTCTTTTTAATTTTTTCTTTCTTCCGGCTTCCTTTTAGTTGTTGTACACTATTTCTCAGTTGCTCTATTTCAGATTAGATGCGCACCGGTGATAAATTATTTTTGCTCAGTCTTCTCGCTTACGCTTTTGTTTTAAGCAATTGCAAATCTATTTAATTCATATTTATAAGTAAGACTTAGATCGCTTTCATCGCTGTAATGCAGACACCTTCTTATTCATGCGGGTCCCAAGTATTAATTAATGTAAAATTAGGTCTTAGAAATAAATTATGAGTACATATTAAATGCCACCTTTTAAGTTAATCAGATATTTGTCAAATTTGGAGAGCAGGGATAAATAATTAACTACATACACTCGTATTTTATGATATATTCATTCGTATAATAAATAAAAAATTTATCATAGTAATATGTGTTTTTTCGGTATTTTTCCTAATTTTTGCGGATCCTTTACAAGGATTTCGCGTACTTGCCACTCTCGCTTCTTCGGTCCTCTTGTCTTATGGTTTTTTAATAAAAGAAATCTGACAGTGCGGTACGAACTGTTTTTTCATCATTCCTGTTCACTTCGACGTACGAAATATTTTTATTTTGCGTATTTTATTTTTTTTTAATTTGTTAATAAGCGCTCATTGTTTAAACTATAAACTCCGGTATATTTTCAACGTTTCTTTTAATTATTCAATGACGAAATTTTTTGATTGTTAAATGAAATCATCAAGTCTATATAAAAAATTTACAAATAGGAGACTATTTTTGCTTCTTTTTTTTTTTTTTTTTTTTTTTTTTTCGTGAAAGAGAATATCTGCTGTACTTCTTTTTGTCGGAGAAATCTAATCGTAACTTTTTGTTCGACTCCGAAATTTTAAAACATCGCGATTCACTACTTTTGGACAATTATCACGGCTGGTAACGTGAGAAAACATGAAATTAAAGAAAAGCTAAAATTTTATCACTTAAATAAAAAAAGATGCAATGTTATCCAAATTGTTTTTATATTTTTTACTCGCGCATCGGCCTCTTCGTAAACTCGTTTTATATAGCTTCAGTGTTCTCAACCTATTTTATGTTATTCTTTCAGAACTCTGCTATATTAATCGGTATTCTAATTGAGGGAGAAATGGACAGTCTAGAAATATTAATGATGTCTTTCTACAGCTTTTTAGGCTAGAAATTGTTACGGTATTTCCATCTTCTCTGCCGATTTCACGAATTGTAAATCATAGATTTGAGATGGAAACAGTTTTTTACGATTCGGATAATCCACTCACTGATAATTTCTTTCTGTGTTTAATGTCTCTTTCTTCACGACTTCTCATAATCGGCGCCCCCTGTACAATTATCTTCGTTCTTTATGCATTGAATCTGTGCTGTACCGGTACTTTCCGGTCATTGCAACTACAATGCGCGCTTTTTCGCATTTTTACGATAACGATTTTACTAACGCAATTTTCTCGATCGCCGGTTATAATCAACCGAAACCCACTCATTTTGGGCATATTTTCGTATTTGTTATTTATTTATTTTTAGTTGCACTCAGAGGCCGGACGGGGAATCGGAAGAGAAATAAATTTCTTAAAACTTTTTTCGCCTGCAAGCAATAAATTTAACGGCGTACTATCCGATGAATTAGAACGAATGAAATGTACTTACGTCAATTTCACACTTTTTACAGCAACAGGTATTCGCTAGTGATAATATTTTAAACGAAGACGAGCTCTCCTGGAGCATGATGGCGCATCACGAATTGCAGTTATTATTACACGATAAGCCGTCGCTGTTAACGCAAAAGCTGGAAAATGATTTACTATCCTGGCTGATGGAAACCTGTTCACTCGATGACGAAATAATTAACAAGAAACGTGAATTACGCGACATTCTAAAGTTCGTTATTAATGATAAATTCGTGTATAAAAATTATTATTCCTACGTTATTTCTGATGTTTATGTAGGAAAAGTTGTTGCGATAGAGAAAATGAAATTAATATTTAATTTGCTATGATATTAAAATAGAGCATCTGTAATGCTTCGAAGTACGAATTTTATAGATTGTAATGATTCTGTTGTAGTGTTAATCCCAGATAGCCTACCACCTGGCCGCTAGAAATGTCCCGAAGAATATTCTTTAATTTAAAATTTCTCTCGTTTCAATCTATGTCGCTTTCATTAACTGTTTTAATTTTTAAAAGAACAAGTTCTGGAGAAGCAATTTATAATTTATTTTACACAGAATACAATAAATTAAAAATATAATATTTTAACAAAGTTGTCTTCTTAAATTGGAAAAAAAAATACACGACGTAAAGCAATGTATCATACAGTTACGGTAGAACAACCGAGAATAAACCTTTAATAATACAGTTAACTTTGAATAAACAACGACGTCATTTCATCGATGTCGCTGTACGCACAGATCATTCGAGTGTATCCTCAAAAAACCCTCACAGCGGTCAGCTGTAAGTATTGTCCGAAGAAATTTCATTAACGTCAGGCAGGCATTAAATTAATTTATGATACATTTACTCCGCTCAGATCTAACATTTTACGTGTTATTTCCATCGTGCAATATCTTCATGTACCTACTGACGCTTCGGTGTTCACTTTGCGCTTTTTGCATAGTGTTAGTGCGACTTTGCCACATTCTGAGAATACTTTTTAAATGTACGAAATTTCGAATTTGTCGTCGAACAATTTGATTTGAACTACATTACGTTACTTTTGTTCGCATTTAACAGCTAAATAAACAAAGATCTACGCTGTAATTCTGATACGATATTAACAGAATTCCTAATATTAATTGTTGTTTTGCGCCATGGTATAATAGAAACAAATCAGATAAATAGAAAATTATTCTCTTAGTTACTTTGATTCATTTATAAATAAATAGTATAACATTTTTACGTTAAAAACAGGCCAATATGATAATATTGATTCGCCTCATTTGCTAGTAGCTCTAATCGCTGTTGAAAAAAATGTACGACATTCTGTATAGTATTTTAAATTTTACTTTCTTCTTCTTTTTATTTTTTGGGGTATTTAAAATAATAAATGACCGATTAGATACGGTCTGGTTAAAATTTAATAATCGAAATCAGTAACGTTTAAATAATTATACGAAATCCATTCGCTGGTTTAATTACATTTTTTAACCGAAATTCATTTGCGCATCTAAGATGACCTAATTTTTTTAATCGATTCTCGGAATACTGATAAAATTAGAGTATTCGTGAATCTCCATTTTCGGTTTAACTGTACATTCGATTTCAGATCGAGAAACTTATTTCGAATAGAAGAAAAGCTCGTGTTCTATATTGAAATTTGGATACTTTTTCTTTGCTACCAATTTATATTGGTATCATTTAATTTTTTTTCTTAACAAATCTCATGCAAAATAATTTTTTTTTTTTTTGATTGATGATAAATATTTAAATATTTTCGTACTTGACAATAAGTATTTAACCTGAGTTATTATGAATAAAAAAATTTACTGCTGTATTTAAAACTTTTATTGCCTCCAGCGTATTTTGCATGTTAAATATTGCTTCGAATTTTTGAAAATCTAATAACAAAAAAACGTAAGTTTTCAAAATTATATCACAGGTCCTTGGAATATAATTTTTTCTATTTATTTTGGTTTAGCCGAACATGCGTGAGTTTTATTTTACTACAAGAAAAGGGGGTGTGGTGGGAGGTTATTATATTGAATTTTAGCCATTGTGACGTTGCAAAAGAAGACACTAAACCAGACAGACGTGCAAAACTGTATTATCTGCTCATATGCGAGCACGCACGTTCATGTGTAAATTATTAATATGTTTTCCCACACATTGTGCGAGTTAAACTTTGTCGTACACAAATTTTCTACATGTGCGCAAGTGTGATCTGTTATTGTATGTTAAGGGGTTAAGAAATCTTTTTTTTTTTTTTGCATTTTACATTGCCCCGCGGTTAGCAGTTCTTTCGTTATAAGAAATTTTTGATACCGACTGTATCTGTACTTTTTTTGTACGTCGCGCCTGTACGCGGCTTAATTTGTTATATTTTAAATCACATTTTGTTCTCAAATTTCATTAAATCAAAAAATGGAAGAATTTCTTTAATTAAAATGTGATTGCCGTATGTGTTAAACCTAATTTCGTATTATAATATTAAAAATTATCGAAAAATCGTAATCGATTAATATACACATTCCACATATGTACATATATAAATGTATTAATATATTGTAATAAATTTAAAGACTATTTTATTTTTTAATAATTTAATTTTAAAATACGTTGTAATTTTCGTCTTGCTCTAGTAAAAAAAAACTTCTTTTCCATCTAAAAAGCGTATCTCAAAAATTAAAAAGAATTAAATATTTTCGTTAATTTTTTCAATCACACTTTGCTCTGCTTCAGTATTAATTTAATAATAATTGATAACTTAAAATATTATTTTTCGAGGTAATCTATTGTTATTTCTGGCAAGGAAAGGGGAGCTTCAATTTTTGACATTACACCAATTAAAGTCTTCCTGTTGTTTTTGCGCCGAATAAGACTAAACAAAGTAAAGTGTAATAATACGATTAGATAAAAATATTGTAAAATATTTAAATGATCAAAAATGCAGTTCTTCAGTTCTTAAAAACACAATATTTGTTTTTCAACTTACTGTGCTCCGAAATTTATTTTTGATAATTTTCGTCGTTATTTTCAACATGTAATATTTTATGATATGCTGTTTTACATACTTTACAGTGTGCTTTCTAAAGAGTAGAATTTTCTTTAAATTCTAATCTTATAATTTATATCAACAAAGCTGAAAGTCTTTTTAGCATTTGAACTTCGTTTTTTAAAGAAATTTAGGAGCCCTCTTTGTCTCATTAGTTTTTTGAATTTTGTTTTTATTAATCTATTGTGCTATTCAATAATCCCTTTATAATGTTCTTGTGCATGTTTTAAATTTTAAAAAATTACAAACATTTTTTTTGTAAATTTTATCTTTCGAAAGAAAAAGGGACAAATATTTTTACAAATATTTTATGTACAGATCGGCCATTTTGGCCTCGCAAGGGGCTTTGCCCTTTGACTCCTCTTGCTTACATTTCTATCTGTTTCTCTTCTATACTTCGTATAAAATTATCAAAATTTTCAACGTAATTCGTAGTCCCCCCCTCCCTAGATTTTATAACGAAAAAAAGTCCTAATTTTATATATATAAAAAAATAAAATACAATCAATAATTTATACCATAAATTTTATTAAACTACTGAAACAACTCAACATACTACAACATATAAAAATAATACTTTTTTGCGTTTTCATGGTATTATTACATTAGCAATATAGTTGTTACATGCTTCTCCCCCTGTAGTGGTTCTTATTCCTTATTCATCAACCTGCACAGTAATAAGAAGTGTATTCCCGCTATCGAACGCAAACTGGACGACGAACTGTGCAATAGCGAAAAATTTGCTACATTTACATGTTTACGTTTTTTGACGAATACTCAATTTATGTTCACCGATTTTCATCATTACTTACATGGTACCTAAGTTGTATGATATACTTTTTCTAATGGACAAAGAATCAGTAAAATCGGTCTATATAAATATGAATTATGCGCGAATAAACATGAAAAAAAAAAACATACGCAACGAACTTATGACCTCTTTCTTTTTGGAAGTCGGTAAAAATTAAAATACAACAAACGTTACATAAAGTTGGAACATTTTTTCGTTACATAAAATTGGGTCATTTTTTCTGAGGCGGGCTAAGAATTACATTGTAATTAATATTAATTACAACGTAATTCTTAGGCTACCCCCCATTCGAAAAAATGTCTTAATTTTATATAACGGAAGGTAAATGTTAGAGTATGATTTTTGTTGTGTGTGTTGATGCCAGTAAGAATTACGTTGTAAATTTTGATCATTTTATACAAAGTATAGAAGAGAAAGAGACAGGAATGAAAGCAGGAGGGGTCAAGGGGCACAGTCCCTTGCGAGGCCAAAGTGGCCGAGTTTATATATGATATATATATATGCATAACTAAAAAGGGTAATTGTCTGATATTGCTTTCCAAGTGGTTTAGGCTTTTTATTTAGATATTTTTGAAATTATCGGTGATAGAAATCTACATGAAAAAAACTATCAGAATTGAATAGAAAAGTATTTCACGTGCTTTCTCAAAATTTCAAGTCGAACAGTAAACATTTCCATAGAAAACAAGCAAAAAAACAATCTGAATGGTATCTGAACCTATATTAAAAATAAAATGTAAAGGTCTTCTTCTTTGTAGTGCTATACTCAGTTTCTGAGCGTTTGTGGCTGCCTATTCCTACATTCTAGCTGTACAGATACAGGTAGCGTATTAGGCAAATTCTATATACAACGTTAGTGTTAGACGCGAGACTACACTTGGAACTGATTGTAATCGCGATACAAATGCAATCCCATGCATGTCTATCTACTACACACCAATTGGCGCGCATATTAGAAGGGGGTGGTTTACCATTGACTTCCTCCAAGTAATTATTAGCGGTTAATTTAATAATAACTTTTTTTCAACTTTATGCCTGTAGCTTTTTGTAAGATACTTTTCGTCGTAAGTGTGTATCTTCTAATAACGTTAATAGTAAACAGCTAAATACATTTATCCTTAGCTTTCTCATTTTTTGATACGATACTATACGAGGAGTAAACGTAAATATTTCAGGCGAGGAGCTTATGAATAATCATTAACAACGATATACAAATTCGTAGCGTACGTAGGAATTAAAAAACTAGTAGGAAAGAAATTAATCCCAACAACGGCATTATAGTTTCGATTTATTTCGGTGAAAATATGTAAAAACTGTTTTTGTTTTGAAAATTTAGCGGTACAGTGCAGACGCAAAACGCATTGCCTTTTTTATTGCCGAGAACAACATTCAACGTCCATTTGAAATTTCCCTAAGAAAATACAGATATTCACGAAGTTAGATATATTATGAATTTGTTTTGCTAAACCTCTGACTACAATCAACTCTCTGTATGTAAAGCAAGCAAAAATACAAAAGTTTTTGATAACGTAACTACAACGAAAGCTATCAGGGTATATTAAAAATTCACAAACGTGACTTTTCGTGCGTTGAAATTTCCCGGTCGATACATCAAGTATCGGTTAATCAGAGAAAGAAAGCGGATATGAGGAAAAGTTCCCTCTCGTTAATTCGAAGTAGTTCTTCAATCGGGTTTATTATATATAGCTTTTTACTCATATTTCTTGCCAATAAGCACAGTCATATGAACCAATATCTTTAATATATAAAGTAATATTACTTATATCGTTTTCATACTCGTAAATTTCGATATGTCTAATGTAATTTCTGAATAATATTATTAAAAAAAAAGAAACTAATGAAAAATTTAACAAAAATAATTTAGTTAAATTTATTATAAATTATTCCACGCAAAAGTTTTAATTGAAAAATTCTGTTCTGGTCAAACACCAATATCATCTTTATTATTTACTTTTCTAGAATATATAAAATCTTCGAAATTTTGTAATTCAGAAATGTACGTTGGACCGTAGACAAAATATATGTTATCTGTAAAACAAAATGGTGAGGTTGTATGGTTGTCTATTTTTTTCCTTCGAAAATTTATATTCATCTCCCTTTTTTTACATCAGAAGCCACTATAAAATTTAATTACGAAAAAAACGAAAAATAATAGTAATCAAAGAGGTCGGAAGCTGATGATGAAAAAAAGAGAACTATTTTATGAAAATGAATTATGATTTACCTTAATTAGTAAAAATTTATATTTGTTGAGTAAAAACATCTTTCGCTTATGAAAAATATTAAAACTAATGAAGGTCTCTAATTTTAATAAGTGCAAATTATATTCCCGGAGTTTTTTATGCAACGAATGATTATCCGTAAAAGTTCTGCTTAGTTTTTTTTTTAAATTCACTTTCAAATTCTTCGCGTTTCAATTTTAAATAAAATAAAGAAAATCGTAATTATGGCATCTTTAGTTTTTTATTAAAATACAAATTCACGTATTAAAAAAAAACAAAATAATTCATTTTAATTCAGTATTTGCTTTTTTATGTTAAAATGTAATTTTTAATACTAAAATTTGATATTGTGAAAACATGTATTTTTAGTTTTAAAATTTTTAATACGTGCGATAGTTAATATACTTGAATCTTTACATACACAAAAATAAACGTTTACTGTTAATACATTAATAAACTTATTGTAATAATTTTATTGGTAAACGACCTATTTACTCCCATTATTAATATTAATATTTTACACCTCAACTATTGTTTCTCTGTTGTTTTTTTTTATAAATACCTATTGTACACATTTGTATTGCAACATTTAAGCAACATGCAATCATAAACACTCGTTATAACATAAAAGTTACAAATTAATGTTAAGCATTGTCCGTAGGAAAAATTAACGATCGTTATTTAAATATTATTTCTATTTAATATTTTATAACTTTTGTTAGATTCAAACATCGCTCTTAACAATTGTGCATCCTAACATTAAGCTAGCATAGCACATGAATGTCTGTACAATAAAGTTCATTATTAGGTAAAAAAAAGGTAATACCCTTTTTTTTTTTTTTAAGCAGATTATTTAAATTTTATTGTTTCTTTTGTTTATTGTGTTTTTAAAGTTTTAATCAAAGGTCGATTAACCATACTAGTAGTCTACACTGTGGTAAACAATTTTAAGTTTTTTTTAAAAAAGGAAAATAAAATGACATAATTGAATTTATATGTTTTACGCATTTTTAGAACTTCGAGAATGTCTTCTGATCTGTTCTTCAAAAAACAATTTTTCTTTTTTGTCGCCACAATATGTATTCTGGCGTAATGCTCCCCTCATATAATTTGGTTAATTTTTTTAAATTTTCGATATTATCTTGCGTTCAAGTTGGATATAAAGGTGGAAATAATTGAAGTAGTTTTTCGTATTCTTTCGATTTGGTGGATGGATGTAAATATCCAAAAATGGATTTAATACAGCCACTATAAAATAATCTTCCGGAGATTCTGAAAACAATTGTCTTCATTTAGTTGTCGCTTTGCTAGTCGCGACACTTTCTGGTTACGCTTAGCTTATCTGATTCGGATATAGTTCTTGACGGTTTTATTCGCACCATATATAAACTAATTTCGTCTAATTCCTTTTTCGCTAAAATAGTCAAATTTACTCTTTTTGAAAATGCCTACTGGGAGGTAATGAAAAACCAAATAAATGCGTTGTTATAGAGAGAGAGAGATATTAGAAATTCAGCTTAAAAAATAAATAAGAACAGCTAATTGTGAGGCAAATACATTTCTTACCGGTGAACTCAATAAGGTACTGACGGAATAATACATTTTCGTCCATTTAGTTGTGCAATTCCACAATTCCAATACAATTTTGAACAGCTTGGATTTTGCAAGAATTTAATATGAATAGAATTCTTTTTTAATGTGAGCCTGAACACGCTGTTAAACTTCTTTCCTATATACACAGCGCTCTTATGCTGCTTCCTTAAGTGTTTAGTGTCAGTGTTAAATATTTGTAAATGTTCTAATGCGACTTTTGCTAAGACTTCTTTTGATGAAACAGTTTTGTTCAACAAATTACAAGAAATCTACTCAATTCGGCTATACGTTACCAGCACAAAGTGATATTTGTTCAATACCCGATGTATCACCGTTTTGTGAAACATCTAGTAGCGTTAATTCTTTTTACTGTTTTTTTCGAACAAAACGGTATTACAACAATCTGTCATCGCATCTAATGTATTTATCTCGCTTTTTTGGTTCTGCTATAAACCGTTTCAGAGACTGATCATTACTGCGACATCTTAAAACGGTTCTAAAATTACCATCATTGCTTGAAATTTTATCATTTAATAGAATAAGCCTTGTATCTCCATGCCCTCATAGTGCAATTTCTAGCTTACCATGTAAAATAATCGCGTCATTTATAAGCTTAATATTTTTCCTATTTTCGAGAATTTGTGCTTTTCAGAACCACGCATGTTTTACATGAATAAAGATGTTTTTTTTATACCTCAAGGAAATAGTTAACACTTGGTAGTGACTGTTAATGGTATTTTGAATTTTTGTCCGTAAATTTACACAGCATCCTTTCAGGATTTAAAACTTTTTTTACCAGGAAACCAAACTATTAGGTGTTTTTCAATTCGTCCCCTTTTAAAGAAAAAATTACGCAATATTTACAAACCTCTTCGTCTTCTTTTGCGGAGCATTTTAATCAAAGCCAGTGAGATAGCCTTATTCGCGTAAATTTTTTTTTTTTTTTTTTTTGATTTCAAATACTAAAAAACTAATTTTATAAGAAACATGATAGAATTATTTTTAGATATCTAAAATCAAAAAATGTTCTATAAATAAATTCATTCAGTTTTGTAAATAAACTTATTGAAAATTGTTGTTTATAAAAAAAAATAATAATAGTATTTTTTCACATCAAAAAATTCAAAAAACACAATATTTGTTATTCTGTTTAAATATGAATCTAATCGAGTATAGAGTATCAGTCATTTTGAAAAACGATCTTTTGTGCAACTCTTAAATATTGTTTTCATTGCAATTTTCCATTCGTTGTTTTTTTAGTTTTACAAAAGAATAACCGTATTTTTTGATCCCAAATTCTACTACAATGTATCAAAAGTTTACTTTAGAAAATGTAATTTTAACCATATTAATTGTTTATATTTAAATCTTTCAAATTTGTCCGTGAATATAAAAATGTTAGTACAAAAACTGATCAGAAAATTCGGCTCAAAATTATCTAAACTTTTAAGCCTAAATTATTGTATTTGCATCTGAAACATGATCATTAATTAAATCGTCAAAAAAGGGCAGTCATGGCTCTAGATCTTATCCATTAATCATAATCTGTGATATGTCTTCGGCTTGATCGAGAAAAAACGTGCTTTTAAACAGGAAACTGTTTTAAAAAATACACCACACTCAAGCGTTTCATTATAGAACTAAATTTGGAACATGTTCTGAGCAATGCGAAAATGAAACTGTTGAAACGAAAACAATTGGAATGGTTCGCCATTGTAATAAAACTTACCTGGCTACCCTAGTAAAGACGCTGCTGTTAAAATAATTTTTGAGTTAAAGTAGAAAATAAAAATTTTACAAGAAATTTTTGTGTAATTACGGTGAAGTAGTCTAATGCAGTAACTTAAAGGTAGAAATATTTTCGAATCGCAAAATGCAGATGTTCCGAAATTTAGTTTGCATTTTAGATAGTATTTTTAACGCGTTATTCAAAATTTTACATATGCCCCCCCCCCTGACAACAATATAAAGAAAGTTGATGTTAACGGTATTTCCTCTAGATGGCGCTTACGAATATTGATTTGTAGACTTTAAATAATCAATCCCTTTAGGATATTTTTGCATTCGCCAGCATAATATTAAACGCACAAAATCTACGTGTTTATAAATTTTTTAATTATCCGCAAATAGTATACACCTAATATTCAATGCTAATAATATCATAGATAAAATAATACTAATAGAATTATAGCTTTCTGGAAATTTTATTCAAGGAGTTGCGTTTTTCAATGAGAGTTCAAATAAAATTGCAAATATATCAAATTTTTCACTGATTTTACAACTGCCGCGTTCTTTTCTTTCTATTTACGGCCAAGTGAACAAAATTCGTAAATGGTCTAAAAATTTGTACAACATATAACAGCGATTTTAATTTAATTTAAACCATGACTTAAAACAGTATACAATCGACGTTTTTTGTTTCACTACTCTACATGTGTATTTCTACAAGTATAGCTGCCTTTATTATCATGAAATTATATTCTCGGGTAGGTTAAATGATTTTATAAACTAAGGCTTGCATGAAATCAATTATAATATATACATATATATATATGGCCACACTCGAATTGCGCACAGTTATTTACCTGAGTCGAAGGTTAAAAAAAGGTCTCTAATCTCCACACACGAATTGCGCACCGGAAGTTTGCAGGTATGAAATATAAAAAAACAAACGAAAACGACGCTCGGACCATAATCGCTGTTCGCTGGACTAACGGTTTCCAAAACTGATGGCACTTGATCGTACTATATTTTTAATGTTCGATAACTTTCAACATTTTTACGTATCCTATTTTTGACAATTAATTTTTAATCTACTAATGAAAAATACTCTACACCTGTCTATGTATTAAAAATCATTCCTGTATAACGGTTTATTAAAAAATATTTGAGAATACGCCAGATTAATTTTAAATATACGTAATTGTTTAAACTTCTAATTCCATTTTTTTTTTTTTAAACAAGTAGTTCCGATAAATAACTGTGATATATTTATGTTTTAATCATTAAAAATTGATTCCGGCTTTTGCAATTTACCAGTTAGCTCAACTTTCAGTAATTTAGCTTACTCCTAATTGTCTACATTTGTGTTCTTTTATCTTTCTAGTTTCAAAAGAATTATATTTATGATTACACGTGTATACTACCTCTTGACATAGCGGCAGCTAAAATTTTTCCTTATTTGGAAGTTATTATTTTTAATAAAATATTTCACTTTCATATATACGTTAATGTTAATTTCGTGTTACCATTAATGTTAAGAAATTATCAGTGTTAACAGTTTTATCATGGGGATAAATATTTTTAGAACAGTTTGAATTCTACAAAGCGCCTGTAAAATAACAATTTTGAAACATCATTTTATTTCTATGATTAAAAATAGAGCAATAATTTAAACAGTGTCGAATTGCTGTTATGTACTTATTATAAGCCGGATGATAATTTTTGATGTTTTTTAATGAGGAAAAATTATGACACTTACACGTTAAAATGTAAAGCTATATACAAAAATAGTATTAAATGCTCCTTCAGAAAATGCTAACGTTTGAACAACTCTTCTGACCTCTGAGCGCTAAAAGTCGCTCAACGAGTTAAGAATATGTAATATGACAAATTTAAAATTATCTAAAAATTACTTCAAAATGCATGAATCACCAACCGATATTATTCCTGAAATTTAAAATATACAATAAACAACAAAAACTTTGCATCGCAATAAACATTTCCAATAAGCACTTAATTTAAACCCCATTTGCATCTAAAAACGGCAAACGAATGTAATTTTCGAAAATATATAAACGGATACTTTGGAAAAAAAAATATAACGATATTTTAGCTTTAATCTTAAATTACCGGAGGGTGCTGGAAACTTAAAAGTTCAAAAAAAAAAATTTTTCCCGGGCATATTCTGTATTAATGGAAAACATTACACAGAAGTAATGAAATCATATTTCAGTGTTGCTTCTAAGAATTACTTTTTTATTCTCATAACCTAAATTTGAGTTTAGACTTCTGCTTCTTTATCATTTATCTAACAAAACACATTAATACCGACCAAATGTGCGCAAAAATATCTATTATCTAGAGTAGAAACTATTTAATTTACAATAAACTACAAATTATAAAAACTTGACGAAGGAAAATTATCTTGTTAAATCCAACTAACATTTAAAGAAAAAAGGTAGTAGTACTAACACTATTTATTTACGTAATTATTATCATTGTAAGTTTTCTTATTAAATTGTTTTAAATAGGATTTTATTTTAATGGTAAATTTTTGCGTTGTCATTTAAAATTGAAGTAGAATATTATGTATTGTTTGATGGTACACTAAATGAAAAAATTACGATTTTTAACAAATTTGGTTTTAATTCAAATAACAATTTATAACTGAGATTGAACACTGATTAATGGATAAAATAAAATCTGAACTGAAACTTTCCCGAAACTCGGTTCCCTCAAACTCTAAGTAACTCTATATTATAATAACATATTTAATTTGTCAAACTCGAAAATTTTACATAGTCACATTTATATTTTATGTACATTAATCAGTTGATATGAAAGTATTTTGTATTAATGTGAAATAGAAGCTTCATGAAACATAACATGCCGTGCGCTGAAAATTCTACTGATTCAGTTAGAAATTATCGTAATTTACGTTATTTTATATCATATTCGTGCAAAAATTATTCTATTTTACGCAATATTTCTTTAAATATGAGTACGTTCCCTAGAGGTTGTTAAAAATATTTCGAATAACAATTGTACTGCTAACAGGATAGTAGCCTATTTTTCGCAAACGTTAAAGGCTTTTTTAATCGACTGAAATGTAGTTCGGTTATTATTCCAAATAGTAAACGTTTCATTACGATAACACATTTTGGAAGTCACTGAAAGAGCGACTTTTACTCATTTTATTCCTTCGTCGATTTTATAAAATCAGAGTATTTTTTTTAAAGGCTGTGCGCAATTCGAGTTGTCAGCGGGTGGGCTATTTCGGGTCTGGTGCGGAATTCGTGTGTGACTTGTCACTGTGTTAGTGCTTTGTGCGGAATTCGAGTGTCCCCATATATATACAGGGCCATGGCCGTGTCTATGGTTTTGGTGGGAGGGTACCCCCATTAGAACTGAAATAATTATTATAAATCCACAAAAATCTGAAAAAAATCAAAAATTTAAAATAATTGTTGACGATTTTTTAGGGTGTTTTTACATTTAAAAAAAAAAAGAAAGAAAAAATATGCTCTATATTTTTAGATCCTTCATTAATATTTTATGCAAATTTTTTTATTACGAGTATAATCAATAACATACGTAATTTTTATTGATGTTTATACAGTGATTCATTCATGTAAATTATTAATGTATAAATCAAAATTATGGGAATTATTAATAGTAGAATATTAGTAAAAAATATATTGTTATTTACAAAATAAATATGTAAAGAAAATTTTCAACCCCCCTCCCTTTTAAAATTCTTGTACAGGGCCGTTGGGGGGGGGGGGGGGGGGGCAGGATTAACCCCTTTACCGAAAATGTTGGCGAAATAATAACTGCTTGAATCAAATGGATTTAAATTTAGAATAAATTTATTTCTTTTCAATTTTTGACATGGAAACGGCTATTTTTTATTTGTTTTTATTGTAGTGTTAAAATATTGCATATACAATAATTGACTCTTGCTTTAGTGTACTATTTATAAATAAATATATTTCATTACACACACACAAACACATACATATATATATATATATATTTATAAAAAATATTGTCGTAATCCCGGCCCGAAATTTTGGTCTAGATACGGCCCTATATATATATAATCTTATAAAAACGAAAATATTAAAGTAAAACTACTTCATATTTATTCATTCAAAACCCGAAAGTAATATCATTAATTTTTTTTTTAATTTGCTAGTAAAATAAGGAAAAAAGCAGGGAAAATTCCATCTCATCAAAATAATATAAATTCAAAAAGACGTTTCATTTTATTAAATTGTTAAAAATTCTAGAAGTAATTTAAAATAATTTACGGAGAAATTTTTCTTTCAATAAATCGTTTTACATTAAATAGCTCAAAACAGATTAAGAAATAAAATCACTTTATTAAACAGTATATTTTTCATTAAATACGAAAAAAATGATATGCCGTTTTCGTTTATACCGTGAGGTTCAGTGTGAACATATCCTAAATATACTTCGAAACTGGTTTCATATCGATCGGATTTTATGATTATTTTGATCGATAATGTATTAGTGATTTATGCAGAAAGGAACAAAATAAACAAAAAATTTTGTTTATGTGTTGTCTGTGTTTTGTTTTTTTTTGTTTTTTTGTCAAACTTTTATAAAGCTTTTTGATATGGTGTGAAAAATTTGTTGAAATCTCTTTTTACCCGCTTAATAGAAATAATGTGTCCGTAAAATATATTCATGTGTGACGGAGTCGGTCTCGTAGTTGCTTAAATGATCAGGTAATCTCTTTACATTTTTCCGTTAATTTTTTATATATATATGAACATATGTCGAATTAGAACCGCGTTGTGCGATCTATTTTTTTAATTTTCCAAAATCTAAATTTACAAGTTGAAATAAAGCGATTACGGATTTAATTTAGCTCCTGATTAATATATCACAGTGATTGTTCAATTATAGTTTTAAACACAGTTTTCTCCTTATGCTTATTTTAAATATACAATTTTATGTAATATTCGTTCTATCATTTAACTTTTAAAAATCGAAAATTAATTTTGATTCGTGAATTATTCCATGTTTACTGCGAGATATTTCGTATTTCGTAAATTGATTTTGTAACGAACGAAGATGAAACCAGTTTGTATAAGTAAACTTCAGTAGAAGAACATCGAACACAACTTAAGTAAACTGAAGAGAAAAGAAAAAGAAAGTGCTGATTCGGAATTGAAATAAAAAAGACAAAAGAAACGATTTAGTCAAAAAGTATAAAAACTTGGCAATGAGCCAATAGAGCTATGTGGAAATAGATGCCCAGTAACGAGAAATGAAATTTTGAAAATTTTACGTCATATCACTTTATAATTTAGCAAAATGTTGAAAATAGAAAACGGGATAGAGAAATTCGAACAGAAACCAAGTTGAAGTTAATTTTTTAAGATTAACGCCTTTATTAACGATGTTCTATTTCGCTGAACTGGTTTGTTTGCATCGTTAAGATATCTCTAATAGTAGTATTTATTTCGCATTACTTACTAGTGAAACTGCTGACTAAGGCGAACGCTGTTTTCAATTGAGGTTGCAATGTTCAAAGCGTCACTGCAATTTTCACATTCATTAACCGCGTACATACATCACATACATACATACACACATACATATATTTACATATATATAATGTATGTTTTATGACTGCATTTTTATGCCGGGGGGATAATATGAAAAATCGTGCAACGTTTATGTGTGGATTATGTGTGAAAACAAGACATAATCAATTAGAACCATCAAATGTTTGTGGGAAGGAGACGCCCCTACGATTTTTATGTACACATATATCTGTGCGCGTATGTATATATCGTAAACATAGAGCAAATTCAGAATATTTCATTTTACAGTCCAAAAACGAAACTACATATTTTATGCTTTTACTTCTACAATTTATAACCCGGATATGTTAATGTGCCGCTTAAATTCCTTTATTTACCAAATCTGAAAAAACAGGGAAGTGCCATTGTGAAAAATTAATTTTATTCAAAACGTACGATCACTCACTGACCGTGACACCCAATTCATTGAAATGTTTGTTGAAGATATTTTCATACGAAAACAACAAGGAGACGAAATGAATGCGAAATTCCTCGAAAATATCATTTCAATCAGTTGAATCGCGCTTCAAGAAGGAGAATACTATTCGCGAAATTTTCAGATAATTTACTATTAAGGTAATTTTCCGCTGCGGAAATCGACAATTCTATTCTGCCGCCATTACGGCCGTTTCTTTCGTACATGGGGATTTAGTTCTGCAGTTTCCGGTGAGAACTTTCGAAAAATGCGTAACAAACTCGGCCGAGTAAAAGGTTAAACTTTGAATAATTCTCTTCTTGGTAAAGGAAGAGAATAACTTTGGATCAACTTTCTTGTGTCGTTTCCCCCTCTATGCTTTCGCTCTTTCTTTTTGGAAGTGAATTCATCGTCGTTGTTTTGTACAATTGTGAAAGTTTCTTTAGGCTCTTAGATGTTTATATATTTTTGACTTCTGTTCTCTCTTCTTTAAATATACTTAAAAGCTTCGTAAAAGTGGCTAGCAATTTTATTCAAAATTCGCAACATTAAAATTGCATTAACAGTTAAACTTTTTTTTTTTTTTTTTATTCCCGCTGATGACTTCACGAACAGTTTTATTATTTAAACAGCAGCGCAATTCTACCATGGGCAATTGTTTATTTTTCAGTTGATACTATAAAAGGTTGTGTTTTCTGGGATCCAGAATGTAGCGATATTTTTGGTGGTAGTTGCGGAATTTTCGTTGAGCGCGCCTCGTTAAGAGTTTCTTTATTAGAATATTGTTCGAGATGATTCTGTTTCGATTGTCAATAAAAGTTATTATTAAATTATTCTGTAACTGGGCCGGTGACGTGGCCAGAAAATTTTTTTCGGAGCGGCCCTATCTGATATTAGTAGTAAAAGTATGTATTCTGGTGGTAATTTTAAAGCTAGGTTTGTTGTTGCGTACAATTACTGAGTTCTGCTCATAGCGTATGTGTCAGGAGATCATGTAACATGTCTAAATCACGTCAATAATGAAAGCAAGATCAGTTTTTTCTTTGCTAATTATGGGAGAATTCTTATATAGAATGCCTTGAAAAATGGGATTCAATAATTCATTTAATTATTACGGCTTCGTATCGAACAGAAACATCTTGAAACGTATTTAATGTTAACTCAAAAAAATTTAAGAAATTAGTTAATTTATTTCAGACGAATTTCCGAATTTTTAATCATTACATTAATATAATTAGTAAAAGCGGGGACGATTGAAAGTCGTGAATTATTAAAAATTACGAATTTGCAACGTATAAAAGTAGCAGTTATTGTAAGATACCTACTACTGAATGGTGCGGCGAATGCTTCATAAACTCGTTCGAATATACACGAAAATGATTATGCTATAATCCAAATAGCGTCCGAATTGCAGTAAAAAGTCTGTGGGGAGCGCAGTAACATAAACAGAGAATTCAACTTGAAGTGGTTTACAAATTCGACGGTATAGAGAAGTAGGAAAAATATAGGCTTAGATTTTTCACGGCAAGACGACTAAAAATGAGCGAATACGTAATATCGATAATTATAGTAATTACTGCGATGCGATAATATATGTCCTAAAATAATTTTAAAACTATCTTATTTTGACTTTGGATTTTCTTCGCGTTCAGGGAACCTTTCGGTCCTGGCAAAATGATAACAATGTTGATACTTTTGTGACTTGATTCGGTGCAATGCTTTTTAAAAATAGGAAAAAAAACAAAAAAAAAACGGCATAAAACTGTTAACACCATTTTAGAACAATATCGTATATATCATAATTAATACTATCTATCTAGCCCTTTTATCGGGCAAAGGCCTCCCTCAAACGTGCCCATTCACGCTGGTCCCAGGCTACTCTTTGATAATGTTTATGTTCTAACATTTTTAGAAATATTGTCGTCCTTCCTCTTTTTCGTTTGTTATAAAGACTCCAGTCCGTTACTATCTTTGTCCATTTATCGCTTCCAGTCCTAGCTATATGTCCAGACCAGTCCCATTTTTGTTTATTTATTATTCTATTAAAGACACTAGTATTCTTAAGTTCATTCCTGATATTTTCATGTTTAATTTTACCCTTTAGCTTGATGCTTAACATCGACCTCTCTACTGCCTTCTGCAGTTTCTCTCTGTTTTATTTACCAAATTTGTAGATAAGGTCCAAATCTGACAACTATAAGTAAGGGTGGGTACTACACAGCTGTTTAGTATTGCGCATTTTAGACTATTACTATATGAAGGACCAATATTTCCGCTAGGTAAGTACAATTCTACGTTCTACCTCCTTTATTGTCCTATTATGAGCCGAAATTAATTAACCCAGATAAATAATATTGTCAAGCCTTTCAATCCTCTTGTTATCCAATCTTATTTCTTTGTTCAAACTCCCATTTGACACCCATTTTGTTTTTTCTAGGTTTATACTTAACCGTGCCTCTTTTCCTGCTTCGCCGAGTTCGTTTAGCATAATCTGTAAATCATCTATTTTATCCGATATTAATATTATGTCATCAGCAAATCTCAGGTTATTTAGAAATTTTCCATTTATTTTAATACCCTTATTTGACCAATCTAATTTCTTAAACATTTCCTCTAGTGCTGAACAGAATAGTAATGGAGATAGCGGGTCCCCTTGTTTAATACCTCTCCCTATTTCGAAAAATTTACCTATTTTATCCGTTATTATTCTAGCTTTCATGCCTTTATACGTATCATCGATTATTGCCTTGAAGTCCTCGTGGACTCCTTGTTTCTTTAATGCTGATAATAAAAATTTATGGTTTAGTGAATCAAACGTGTGTAGTCGATAAATAATAAATTCAACTCTATCTGGAATTCCTTACATTTCTCGATTAATTAGTTTACAACATGTAAATGATCAATTGTTGAATAACCATTTCTAAAGATTACCGAAATAGTTTGTAGCGGCGGTGTTTATATCCAGTCCGTTATATATTTTAAGGTTATTTCTATTTACTAAACATACATGCCAATTTAATCCTCGTCCTAAATTTTTCCTTATGATTTTTGTACTCTTTGTTGATTCTAAAATTTTTTTTATCATCTTCACTTCTTTCTCTTTATTGAAGGTTCTTAATTCATATTTTATTAATTTACATATCAAATTTAGCTCTACTCTTTCCTTTGGAGACTTATTCTTTTTATTTATCAATCTCTGTCTCTCTTCTATTTTAGCCGTAATGTCTGGCGGGAGCCCCCCCCCCCCCCAATTTTTTTCAAATACTTTTTTATGCATTATTTCTTTCTTTGAGTTTATAATTAATTCCTTAATTAACCTACCCAATTTTTCTATATCTAATTGATACTCTTCTACTCGTTTAGTCTCTAGAACCTTTTAAAATACTCCGCTATATTCAGCTTCATTTTCCTTCGATATATACATCTTTTATTGTACTATTTGCAAATAGCTTAAAAGAATTACCAGGAATGATACAGTCAAATAGGGCTTAAAATAAATATAAATAAAACTAAATATATGTGGCAATGAACTTGTAATGGATAAATACAGTGACATACATATAAACACACAGAAACTGGAAATGGTGGATAAGTTCATTTATTTAGAACAATTGATTAAAGGAAGAAACGATTTAGAAGATGAAATATCCAGAAGAATACAATTAACATGGATGACGTTTTCAAAACTTAAGAATATACTTAAAGACACTACAACACCCCTAAGTCTGAAAAAAAGAGTATTTGACGAGTGTGTTCAGCCAGTTTTAACATATGCTAGCGAAACATTAAAAAAAAAAAAATGGAACAAAAAATAAGAATTAATCAACGAAAAATGGACTATGTTGGAGATTACTCTGAAGGACAAATGGACGAAGAGGCGTGTATCCGAGAAACAACGAAAGTGACAGATGCAGTGTATATCATTAAAAATAGTAAATGGAGATGGTGCATGTGGCTAGAGACGAAGATCGCTGGATAAGTGTGGCAACATCATGAAATCCCGATAGCAAACGACCTTAAGGGACGACCGACAATGAGATGGACAGATGAAATTCGAAAATTCAGAGCAAACTGGCAGGAAGAAGCATAAGATCGCAGTGTTTAGAAAAATTCGGCGGAGCCTTTTGTCCAGCAGTGGACTGAGGCTAACGAAGAAGAAGAAAAGAAGAATATGCATATTTTTTATCTTTTGTACGCTTCTCCTTTCTTTAAAAACTAGTTCGCAGCTCACTGACCATCCGAATAGTATTGAAAATTACTTGTTACTTCAAAGTTTTTTTTTATATTTACTCGGCAATTTGTCAGCATGTAGTCTATTTAAGTGTTATATTTCCCGTTTGGAGAGGTCCCCAGGTCCATAGTTGTCCTTTTGCGTTTCTTAAAATAACTATTTATAATACTAAAATTATTTTCCAGACAAAATTTCACTAATTTCTCACCTCTTGCGTTTCGCAAAATTATATGGGCCTAAAATTATTTTCTCCACCGACCTTCTCATACCTATTTGACTACTAAAGTCTCCCATTATAATAATCTGATTATTCATATTAATTCTTAGACCTAGTATAATTTTATTTAACTCATTATAAAAAAATTCCTCGATTTCTATCTCGTCGAAGCTTGATGTTGGGGCGTAGACTTGGATTATCGTTAATGAGCTAAAATTGTCTACTCTAAATTTTACTAATGCTATTCTATCACTATATAACCTCTATATTCGGTTCTTTTTCCATATTTTACTTATGAGGAAGCCTACTCCCTTCTGCCCTTTATCATTTCCTGTCCAGCAAAGAACCTTTGTCGATTTTAATTCTAAAATTTTTTTTCCCTGTCTTTTAGTCTCCGAGAGCCCTAATCCTACGTCTAAATGGTTTTTATCAAATGCTTCCTCAATTCCCTATCAATATGTTCTTTATACTTTTAAGGGTTCTCTTGTAAATTAAAACTTGTCAACTTTATTTTGTTATATTCTAATTATAATTACGGGTATTTCTGGGTTTTATTTTTAAATATATTTTTAAAATCCGTTTTAAATTCCTTTTTTTCGTATAATTTTTATTTTTACCTGTACTTTTAACTCTATCCTGGGAAATGCAGTCTGAGGGGGATCTTTTTTTTCTATTTTAATTTTTTTGTTCGCATAGATGTTTTTTCCGCTCTTTGTTTATATATTATGGTTTTCTCTCTAGATTTTAACGTCGCATTATTATTTTATGTAGCCGATTTTTTTCGTATTTTAATTATTTAATTACGAATTCGTTTTTATTAGATATCTAATGATCTTTCGGCCGTTGCTAGTTCCCGACGCGAAAAATAAGTATCGTATATCTCGACCGCGGCATTTTTCGGTTGTTTTTGTACGTTGCTTGCGGGTACGTGCGGAGCAACATAAATTAACGGAGGTAAAAAATTAAAGGCGGTGGTGGTGGTGGTTTCGGGGCTGGGCTGCGCTGGGAGATGTGCCCGTTAAACTTGACGAGCTACCGGAAGCCGGAAGAAAAATAAAAAGTACCTCGTAAAATATTTAAGCTGCTGTCTGTCGTCGATGTTCACCTAAAACGTATTGAGAAAAAAAAGTAACACCCCCGCTATGCTTTTAATAATAATTCATCGTTACCTAGGATTTTGTTCTTGAAAAAAATTAAGTACTCGGCTAGTGCCGCAAAAAAATTCAGTAGAGCAGCGCGTTTTACGCATTAAGTCGGTGTAATTAGAATGTTTCAGTGTTCGGTTTCAGATTGCAAATTTCGCACGCCTGTAAACTCCGCTTAAAGCATCTGTTCAAATTTAAGGGTTTTTTTTTTTTTGTATTTATATTTATTTCGAAGTTATAGGAAAAGAAAATTGAATACGAATACATTCCGCTATAGGATGATATGAATGGGTAGAGAGAGACTTCTGTTTAGAGCGAAGATGAAGTGGAATTTTTAAGTTTTCAAAAATAGATGCGGTTTAATTGGAATCAGATTTTTCATCGAACGAAGTAAAATTTCACCATTAGCCGAATGCCGCCCCGAGAGAAAATTATTAAAAGACATTCAAAATTTAGGCCGTATATTTGGAAGTAATCAGAGAGATATTTTGTTAGAATTATTCTTTTCGAAATTAAACTTGGAACATTATGCCGGAGGACGAAACGTATGACGACACCGTTTTTCAACGTCAGCCGCGGTAGGAACGGCTGTTAATTCGACTATCGAAAATATACGTACTCAGTTTTGACGAAAAATATCGAGATAGTTGTGAGTTGCCGCGAGGCAGGCGACGAATTTCGATGCTTTACACGATGCTTTACACGATGCTGACACACCGGTGTAAACTGTGCTTTTAGACGCATCCGAGAGCGGCGCGCGTTTTTATAACTATTAAAGACACGTTGTTAGGAAATCCGAAAGTAGCTAAAAAATTCGCCTGAACGAAAGTTAACTTGGTCGTGCTCATTAGCGGTCGGTGGGGAATTTTAGTTTCGTCTATAGTCCGCGAGACGGTCGCACCCTTTCTTTGCTGGCGCATTGCAGCGAATTCAAGCGGAGCCGGAATTCGCAGAATTTAAGCGGATTTCACGTGGTACTATAGTTTCGAGCTGGCCGGCTCGACGAACCTTTTGCGATTTTCAAAAATTATTCATTTTACCCGCTACGAAGAGGAGAAAAATTATATTTCATTGTTCGCCGCTGGAAGTGAGGCGACTGTGGAGTGGCGCGCAGATTTGGATCTGTGTGCGCGGCTTCTCCGCGGGTTGGTGTTTGGTCGCGACTTGCATTTTCCAGTCTTTTAGGCTGTTAATTTTACAACTTGGCCGAGCGAAGCGGCCGAAGGTTCTTGTTTCTGCGGAAAAACACTACCACTATCCTCTTTAATTAAATACCTTGCTCCAGCGGCTCGTTTAGCTGGCGGTTATTTGCCATGTTGATGCCGCGTGCCGTGCGGTCCGACTACAATGAAATGCTCTTATCGCGTGTTTGCTCCCGTTTATTTTAAACTTTCATTCATCAGCCGAACATCCTCGCCTATTGCGCGCCGTATCATCTTGCAGCTCGCGCGCAAGTCGCTCTACCGCTGCTGTCGCCACCGTCGCCTCGTTTCGTTACTTGCACGCCGCCAGAAAGATTAAATGGAACGCGTACTCGGCCAACGGTTGTGCTGCCACCTTCGGTCCATTTCGTCGAGCGGTTTCCTCATCATCGGAACGCTCTTGTTTACTGTTCGGCCAATAGATGCGCGATATGCATTTTCCGTACGGCTCTTTTATCATTATCCTTAATCACCGCTTAATAGTATCGCCGAAGGACTGGCCAATAAAAGCTTTGAAACCGTGTCTCTATTGTTCTTCGCTTTATGCGAACAACATTTTGCCGGAATTCAGAGTATTTTTTTCCCTTTTTCTTCCGAATTTGCAGTAAAAAGTAATATTGGAATATTCTTTTTTTCTCTCCCCCCCCCGGGGGGGATTTACTGTTTGCTTTTCCAAATTTCCCCCCTAGCATGGTCGTAATTGTGTACTTTTTCCCCTCTTAAATGCTAACCTTTATATGAAATAAACTCTTATCTTTTGACCGCGTGAGCGAGAGGTATTCCTGCAGTAGTAATGCGATAATTCTCCGTGTGAGAATGGTCGAATTCTGCTGCGGTATATTAGAGAATTGTAATTGAGTCGGTTTAATGTGCGCAGGTGAGAAGAAGTCCAAATAAAAATACGTTAACTAAAGTAATTGCGATTGACATCCTATTTCCCATCGATCTATCTTGTGCTGGGTCTCTCTAAATCACGGCTCATCAGAAAATCCCTCTTTCAACTTCTTTCTATTTCTTCTCTCAATATTCTTTTTTGCATCAACCGTTTTTCTTTCTTTTTCCGAAAAATTCAATATTAAAGGAACATGTAAAAACAACTTTGTAAAATGCTCGCGAAACGTGTCGCTTATTTAGTTTATAAATTTATAAATTTTCCGACGTCGGTAGTTTCTGTTTTGGATAATTTTTCTTTCGCTTTGACTAAATTGTCCTTACCTTTCGTTGGAATTTTCCCATTTCAGTCTGCTAGCATCATTTGTTTCATCGTGGTACGACTCTTCATTATTTTTTTTTTTTTTCCCTGGTGGCGCCCATGCACCATTTTTAACTACAATGGTTATTACAGCACATGGGCTAGGGTAAAAAGGCTATTTCATAATTTAGTTATTAAGTTGTTGGTCCTAAGAAAACCGAGTAGCATTTGTATGCACGCCGGGTCATTTGGCAGTATAGTTGACAGAGGAATACCGGCAAAAGCGGAGCGGTCGAACGCCGTACATTGTAGCAGTAGGTGTTCTACCGAAGGGTAAGAAGGGCCGGAACAGAAAGGGCACGTGGGTGGGAGAGGGGTACCCTCAAGTATATAATTGTGTGAGACCGCCGTATGCCCAACTCGCAACCGATTTAACATAGCATATTCTCGACGCGTAAGGTAAAAAGGAGGGAACCATGGATCAGCCGTAAATTTTATGTTCTTCATAAAAGATCGATCCCTTTGCCACTGGCTGATCCACTCAGCCATCATACGTTTATGGAAATAAATCTTCACTTTGCAGATTGGTGGCGCTGCAAACGGCATTGGTGCGAGCAGAGCTGATTTGGACGCCATGTCAACTCGTTCGTTGCCTTGAATTCCTATATGACTCGGCACCCACAAGAGCGTTACCTGATTTCAAAACATTGAATCATTCGTAAACTCAAATTGTTCTCTATAAGCGTTTAATGTTCGTATACTTGACCTAGGGAAACTAATTATAATCATTCCGTCGAAAACAGATAAAATTCTGATTTACATTGATTTCCAATTTTTATATTACAAGTGTTGGTGGTTTTTTCTTCTTTTTTTCTTTTCGCTTAAACTTTGTGAAACCAAGATCCAAAAAAAAAGGAAAAAGAAAAAAAAATCAACTATTCCAGTACTTTTTTTCTTTTCGAAAACAACAATAAGCAACGTTGTATAATGCGACTTTCGTGTTATCAAGTGCTCTTCTGAGCAGCATAAAAGTAAGGAGAAAAAAGAGTTTAATGATTATATAAAAGTCGATAAAACGCAGTTGCCAAAGTATGATAAGGGTGGTAGGAGCACAAGGAAAACATGGTAAAAAGGATATTTTAAAAATCGATCGCTAAACGGAATATTAAATGAGATATTAATCGAGATATACATTTCGGAAAAGCGGCCAAGTGAAAAAGAAAATACAGTTTGCCTGTCAGTTTTGATTGAAAACGTGTACACATATCTTGGACAATATAGTTTCGTTTAAGTGATAAACGTGTTTTAATAATTATCGAGAATAAATGTTTTACGTGTTACTATTAATAAAGCCGTATTTGAACGGCTCTGTTAATGTGTTGAAAGTTCATCATCGTGTCCAGGGAGATAAACGATATTCGGCCGTGAGCGAACTTGCAGTTTACAGTTAGCGTCAAATTCGCTCAGCCCCCTCCGGGTGAGTATAAGTTGAGGTTCGTCGAAATAACCTTTAAATCGATGCGCGACCTTCAAAAAATGATCAGTGAGTCAGATGATTTTTTATGTTACCATCGCTGAGGCAAGGTATAATCGGCAAAATGATAGGAATGATTCATCGATTCATCGCGGGGTTTACATAATGTATGTGTTGACTACGCCTCATTATGAATCACAAAGATCAAAAAGCGGTCTTTAATTTGATGGTAATCTGAAAAACTTGTAAACCTCGCTTTGTTCGGAAAATAGGCGTATTTTTCTGTCGGCGTGCCGGTTAAGTTACGAATAGGCTTCGGGAACGTGGCTAAATTATTATCACCAGTGAAACGATCTCGAAGTGTCTTCGAATATAAAAAGGCTTTCTTAAAAATGCCAAGACAAGCCAGTTGTGCGGAAAACCAGGCGATGACAATAGTTCTATCGGTTGAGGTGTCTTTCGCGCCACCTCTACACCATGATGATGACGTTAGGTTAGGCGATGGTGTTTCGTTCAGGTAGAATACCTCGTTGTCGCATATTGAAATTTTTAATAATTTCATTTGCCCCCCTTGCTAATGTCCATTGTTGATGACGCCCCATACAAAGGAAGAAAATAAATTTGTCTTTTGATCGCGACTTCTGACTCGCGAACGAAAAAAAATAAAAAAATAATGGAACGTGAATTATTACAAGAACTATCGTTTAAAGCATTTGAGCGACTTGCTGTATTTAATAGCGATGACAATTCCGAAGAAGCTATCGGAACGGTTGAACTGCAAGATTGCCGCGCATTAATTCGAAAACGGGGTTTTCACAAGTATCTTACAAATGTTCAATGTTTTTGTCCACTCTCTTATCGTTTCCACTATGACTTTTGGACTGATCTTTATCCATCTCTTTTCTCCAATCCTAACTCTTTTTACCTTGCTATACAACCCTCTCCATCTACTTCTTCCTGGTTTAATAATTTTCCCTGCATCAGCCGTTCTGTTATTTCTTCCATAATTCGCCTCCGCTTTAATCACAGTCTGCTTCCTGCTTCCCTCTTTCGTTTTAATATTGTTCAGTCTCTCTTGTGTCCCTTCCATCCTCCTATCTTAAATTTGACCTGTGATATAAATCACCTCTTATTCGAATGCTCATCTATCTCTTCAGAACGCGCAGTCCTTTATTTTAATTTGCTTTTCCTTGGCCTCCCGACCCCTTACTGTGCCCACTGCATTCTTGCTCTTCCTTCTCTTTCTGTTGTTCCTATATTGGCTATCTTTATTTCTTCTGTTTCTAATCGCTTCCTGATTTAACTTTCAAGTCCCTACGTTTCATTATTTTTTAGTCCTTTGTGCTGGGTAAATGTCCTGCGTTGACGCGCCCAAGATAAAAAAAAAAAAAAAAAATGGTTTAAACGTTAGTAACGATACCGCGACTAAATATATCTATTTATTTTTTAATAATTAATCTTCTCGATCGGAAATTCGTAGATCGAATGTATTCTATTAATAATTTGGGAAAAGATTACACTTTTCATTGTCGGAAACAGGAAGCAATCTTTTTCTAAATGTTGTAATACGTTGGATACAGTTTTCGCGGGAAAACTCAGAAGTGTAACTAGAATTTTTAACATTTTTCAAATTTTTTTTGCCGTTTGTTGATTTTTTTTCTTCAATATTCGTATTCAAGTCTCATTATGTATGTTGCGATTTGCTACGTAAACCGTGAATTATTTTAAGAATGACACCTAGTCGATTGAAATTTTTTCTTCCACACCGGTATTATAGAAGAACTGTCATCTGGGAGTGCTGGTACTATTAACAAAACCGTACAACCCCATGAGGAAGCGTTAACATATATACGATGATAGCAATAAATACGTATCTGATAATCTCTTCTTCTACTATACCGCCGTAGTGACAAACGTAATTGACCCCTTCACACGATTTAACCTTTTTCGGTGCGGTACCGAGTGACATCCAGCCGTTCGACAGTTTCTCACATTCTTATATTATTCTTATAATCCTATATCGAACCAAGGTTTGTGCTTTCTATTGTAAATCAATACCTTGTACGTTTTCGATTAGTCTCTTTGTTCCATTTGCTTTTTTTTCTCCTTTTGGTAATTTCCTGTTGCTTTTTTTGTGTTTTTTCACCAACCATTTCGTTTATTGCATTAGATTTTTTTTTCGATGTTCAAAATATTTAGCGAACGTTAAACTATGTATAAAATTTACTCGTGTGCCCCATCCCGGAAAAATTCAGAGATTTCATGTCAGAGGAATCGTAGCGCGGGATGAATTTTCGACTGATTCTAGACTTTCGTCACTTCTGTTCGAGAAGCACGCGCATTATATTAATGCGGTCGATTTCTGGCATATCGGTTAAATCGATAAATTATTAGGTTTATACACTATCTCGAATACGGCTGACGAAGGCTAATTACAATCTAGTTTGTTAAATAGGTGCGTCTCCGACAAACTACGTATTATTATTATTGTTCGGCATTACAGTTCTTCTTTAAACGGCGGCGAATAATCTCCCATTACTGCTGCTGCTGCTAAAACTGAGGCCATGCCCATTTTAATGGGGTTATAATAGTGATTAGAGAGGTTGCTCATATTCCACATACTATAAAATACCGTGCCGTTGTTCCGGGTGAAAAATATTAATATTTAATAAACATCTATCCAATTTTTTATTCGAACTCGTTTTAACTTCTGCAACCGGCTCATTTTATACAAAGTGTGTCGCACCTTACATTCACAGCTTCGTGCTTGCTTTTCAATGCCAGTTACTACCCGTAGATTACAGCGAAATTCGACATCGACGTTTCAGAGGTAATTTCAATGTTGCATTATTTACCAGAAGGTTTATACACTTATGTCGTTTATGAAGAGATGTTTGCAGTGTTTCTCTAGATTCTACGAAAACTATAGCATACGCTGAAATTCAATAATGCCGTCGGGATTTGCAGCGGTTCCTTCTGACCTATGCTAGAAGCACCGCGGTTGAAAGATATTTTACTATAATTTAATCTAATTCATCGTACTTATTAGCTACATATACACGTAGAATAACACGTATACATGTAATATTGTCTCCCAGTGCCGATAAACATTCTTATATGATTATTTATAATATCTAAATAAAAACCATATTCGGTTTGCTGCAGCTGGTTCCCATCACCATGCGGGCATCATGGAAGCTAATATAAACGACTCGTTGACTTGGCTGCAGCGTTGACCTAATTTTTTTTTTTATTATACTTTTTGTTTTTGTTTTTAAATCTCTTACTCTATTTTGCGCTCGTGTAAAAATTTTCATTTTCGCTTAATATTTATAGTTGTTCCTTCGATCGCCTTTTTTATAAATCTTCCTTCTAATTCTCTCGGTTCTGCCTCGCGTTTAGTTTGTTTCTTTTTGTTCTTTTGTTGTTTCTATCATTCACCTATATCTCAACCATGTTCCATTCTTCTTTCGCTTGCCTTTCATTAATCTTCTTCGCCATATATCCTGCTCTACTCAAGCGAAACAGCGCTATCTGTGATATCGGGTCGTGCAAATGTGTTTCTATCTCGTTTACTAAAAACTATCGAAACTTACTTCCTTTCTACCATACCCGAAAATGAAAGTGTAACTGACTGCTCTTTTTCCTATCCTTTTGCTTCTCGATGTGGGTGCCTTGTTGACGTGTCTAGAGGAAAGAAAAAAAAGTAAAAGGTTTTTTTTTTTGTCTTTTCAAAGTGAAATTAGTGCACATATTTTAATTATTCGCGTAGCGTACGGGAATATTGTATAGTTGCGCTTGTACTTTGTTATTAAATCTACGAAAAGTTTTAATTAGAAAGACACGCTCCTCCGTAATAATAACTTTAGGTGAAAATATTTCATCACATATTCTGCCACATGCCTTTGTGAAAAGCGTTTTTTTTAACAAGTTTTTACATTGGTTCGTTTCTGTTTTTTTTTTTTGTATAATTTTAAATATTTTGCATGTGCTTATTTATCGCTATTAAAGTAGTCGCTATGTTATTATTTTTTAAATGTATAATATAATATAATTGAAACCGACCGCCCTACACGCAGTTACTTCGTTATTGTTACACGACCTTAAATTCACTTATCTCACTGCGATATGTTCTTCTGTATTATTGTGTATTTTACTTCTTCCGGTTGATTTCTCAATTAACTATCTAGTTTTTGAGTTTACAGTACATAGTTTAAAGAATTTATGGTTTAAAATTAACATTCATTTTCTTTTTAAATTTCTCTCCGTAATTCACTTCAGGATGAAGCGTGTTAAGAAAAAGAAATCACGCAGCTTATCTTAAATTGCTGGATTTATTTAGAAATTTATATATATATATATATATACTAGTACTCGCTCATTGGTCGAAATTCGAACATAATTATTATTAAAAATTTGCGGAAAACATTTATGAATTTGCCTATTTCCAACAAAAAATGTTCTACGTTTGTTATATTTTATAGGATTTTTGTGATTATGTTATTATATTCGATTTAGAATTACGTTGTAAATTTTGATCATTTTATACAAAGTATAGAAGAGAAAGAGATAGAAATGTAAGCAAGAGGGGTCAAGGGGCGCAGCCCCTTGTAAGGCTAAAATTGCCGAGTTTTTATATATATATATATATATATATATATGCATATATGCATATGTATAAATTTTAAAATAGATTCTGCAATTTGACACTAATAGGTATTCTTTTTCATTCTTTTACTCAGTGAGTTTTTTGTTTTATAAATAGTTTGAATAATATTAATTAAACAGTTAATTAGCAAAAATGGAATTAAAAAAGAAATATTTATTATTCATTTTCAGGATAATTTTTTAAATTTTGCGGGAGAAGTGACTCCTGCGACTATTGATCAAAAAAACATAAGTAATTCACAATATGATCGACTAAAAAATTATCCCTCAAATGTTATATAGCTTCGTGTTTTTAATAAGGGAAAATATCTCGGTTAACCCCCCCCCCCATGAGAACTGAAAGGATATTGTAAAGTGAATTTTTAGTATTTCCCTTGATTGCGCTAACTACTTTCAACTACGAATTGAAAGCAAATATACTACAATGTATTAGTTTTGTTTTGCAATAAGACGTAAGAAGTATATAATAATGATGAAATTTTCTATTAGAAAAATAAATATGAAATAATAATCACAAAACAAAGTTAATTTAAACGTGAACAAATTTCAACTTCTACACCATTTTCAAGTGGCTTACAGAAATCGGCGAATAAATATCGGTCACTTTTAGAATCGACTAATGTTAGCCACTTTGGAAGAAGTTTTTAAAAGCGACTAATGAAATTTAAAGTAATCGAATTATTCTTTTCACAAAAAAAAAGAAAAATCAAAAAAAACCGATCGAATTAACATTAGTCGATTATGCCGATCAATAATCTCTTAAAGGGTAAAGAACAGTTTGTGTTAGATGTTCTGTCGTTGCATAGCGGTATATTTCGTAAGCCTCGTGTTTGAGCGGGGGCAAGTTGAACGTAGCGTTGTGTCTGTGATCTACTGGTCTGCTATTGATGATTTAAATGATTTCGAAAAGAAGTAAAACGTTTTGCACAAGGAAGAAAACGGATGAGTAATTATTACGAGGAACGGAGCGTATTAAAAACTCGTTACGATAAATTAAATGTGGTTGAAATTTTTGTTCTGGAAAAAATCCAATTCATTTTCAATTTCAAATCATATTTACGTCACTCGGCTGAACTGACAGAAGCTATTTGCAGTTCCATGTGTTCGCTCTTCCAGGCTTTTATACTGCGCTTCGTAAAAACTAAATCGAATAACAGGAAATGCTTTTTAACGCTTTACCCATAATTCGGTTCAATTTTTTCGAAAAATAAAAAAAGGTATAGAAAGGTCGAACAATTGCGGGCCAACAATTTCGATAGCGTATTGGAGCGATATTGCTTTGTTACGATTTTTACAAAAAATGAAGTAGGAAATGTCTGCAATGTTGTATATATATATATATATATATGGATATGTATACATGCATATATGTATGTGTCAGTGGATATAGAAGCGGATAAAAAGCTTATATATACGCTTTGAAGAGGATAAGGGATATATTTCGGGTAATGTGAAGATAATGGTTTGATAACGGCTGTCATTTGCAACATTTTAAGCGATTTTGAACTTGACGATACGGGAGCCGGTCATATATTTTATCCGATTCCATTTACTATTTTCATTATTTGATATTGTTACCATTGTTACTCCGTCTTTGCTGCGGACGAAGTTGATATCCTCTTTTAGTTTATCGGTCAACAAATACACTATTAAAACTTAGCAAAAGACGAGTAATTTAACGACGGATGTGAATAGCTGAAAATCGCTGTCTACTATTGCGTCAGTGATAGGTATAAATATGTTTTAATGTCTGTATATTTGAGAGAGCTTAATTGTTTAAATCGGAGTGTAATTTTCTAAACGAACAAAACAGGAAGTTCAATTAATGTGAAATTTTCTTAATTCATAACGTAAAGTACTTTATCCGTTAATTTTGATTACTAACACTCAATAATTTATTTCCGGCTAGTTGTTCTTAGATTTGAACAGTCAGTTTTTCAGTTGTAGCCGCAAATTACAATTCGTTTCCTATCGGGTTGTGCGAAGTATATAAAAATAATCTCAAACCGTAAATATAATTTTTCATTATCCATTAAATCAATTTAAGAAAAAAAAAAGAAAGAACAATGATCACAGGATTTTAGAAGAAAATTCAGATTATTTACATGTAGACTATTTAACTTGAAATTTCATTCCCAAATGGCGATGATGAATATACGGATAAAACTCCGAAAAATGTTCAGTATTCTCGGAAAATGACGTCCTAATAATATACAAAGCTGGTCACTGTAAGCTTATAATCATATATAACAGAATGAAGAAAAGGTATGAAGACTTTTTTTTCTCTTCTTTTCGAACAACTCCGGTTAACTAAGATCGGTGCTGTTGCTTAATATTATTTACGAATACAGTTTCTCTCATCTTAATCTATCTACAATTTATAATTTAACACGGCTTTATTTATATATATTCTGATGACGGCGCCCTTTGATTGTTGGCTGTCCCCTATGTTTTCTTTTGCAGTTCAACGCCTTTTTATTACCTAAATACTCTCAACTTTGTACAATTTTATAGCTCAGTAATTTTTCCTTGAAGTGGACTAGCTTTAAGGATCGATTTGCTGCAGTTGTGATTCTGTTATCTCGATCCAAATTATTGTAAAACCGGCAAGTTTTCATTTCATTGGTTTTTTTTTTTTCTTTATTCAATTAATACTAACTAGAGAGCGCGTCTGTTGAGACGAAGATGTTAAATAGTAGGGCGTAAGAAATATTTTCTTTTATAATTATTTAACATTGATAATCGGTCAGAATTATTTCAGTTTCATTAAATTTATCCTTAAAAAAAAATCGGAGCACGCCATTATCTCAATGTCCAAACTTTTACCTTATTATGTTACCACTTAACTGTATTTCTTGTCACATTTTGGATATACGTATTTTTTACGACTTCCTTAAAAAGTGAATATCTTGTCGAACCATATGGCTCCCATTGAGAATAATCGTTATATACAAACTATGACAATACGCTTGCACTCGTATCGGTGCAGTCATCCATCACTCGTGGTAAATCTCTAGAGCATTTGCCGTTTTACGGGATAGCATTCCTTAAATTTTTGGTGAAACTCGTGGGATTTAATTTTCGTGCTGATTTTTTTTTTTTTTTTTGTCTACAATGAAAATATAAAAATGTAAACTTTATAATTTCTTTCTTCACTTAGCGACATTATTGGCATAATTATAGCAGAATTCTTAATTATTTGATTATCGGTAAATAAAAAAATGAATATTATTAAATGTACTAACAGTTCTATTGCGTATTAAAACATAAATTCAAAGTAATTTATAATAATGAAATTATACATTTTTGTATATGTATAATAAATAATATGATAACCAGCCGGAAATATATTAAAAATCAAAAACCAACATGTTTCCTAGTAAGAGATGTTGGTTTTTTATTTTTAAATAACATATTTCCCGTTTCTTATATTTATTTATTGGTTTATTTATGGTCGCTTTATAACAACTAGGTTTTTAGCGACCGCTATATACATGGAATTCAGAATTAGTTAATTATACATTAATTAAACAAGGGAAGACATTTAGTTAAATGAAGCTAATTGTGTTTATGGATTTAATGTATTTTAAATTCTTGAGGCAATTTTCTGTGCTTCCATGTCTGTCGTTGACAGATTCCGGGATGTTGAACTGTCCTCTAGTTGTCCTGAGGGTGCGGCATTCTATTAAAATGTGACGTACATCAAGGTTTTGATCACAGTATGGGCATTTTTGTGGCTCCTCTTTAGTTATATAATGGATGTGCGACGCTCTGATGTGGCCAGTTCTAAGTCTGGTAATTGTACATTAGTCTGATCGATTATCATTGGTTTTGGTGAGTGTGTATATCTTGTCTTACCGAATGGAGCTTAGAGCTGAGATCGCTTGCGACCTTTTGTTCCAGTGGTTTTTCACAGTTTCGTAGATACTTCTTTTTTTTTTGCTTCATGGAGTTGGACTGGTATTACTTCTTGGGGTTTAGGCATGGTTGTAGCCTTTTTGGCCAAGGTATCGGCTCTTTCATTGCCTGGGATCCCTTAGTGTGCCGGTATCCATGGTAGCGTAAGGTTTGTTTCTCGAGTTTGAAGATCATTGATTAAGACTTGTACTGATTGGACTAATGGCCGTGGGGTTTTAATTGATTCTTTTATGACTACAGAACGCCGAAAACAAAAACAAACTGAAAGCACAACTGCAATTACGCAAACTTAATTGTAAACTGAACCCGGATGATACAGCAGTGGTAGATTCCGGATAATATATATCGACGGGTGTGAAAGAGTGGGGGTTAGGCAGGTGTAAAAGGTCTAAGTTGTACGGTTATCGGAAATTTTTATTGCCTAATGTAATCTAGTAAAGGTACCTCATTATTTCATTATTTGTGTCTTTTATAAAAATGAAAATCAATTAACCCGTATCTCGAAAACTAGATCTGTTACAAAAAAAAAGCTAGCTATTTTTGAATTCAGTGCATCAAATATATCCAAAATGTGTTCTAAGTTTTCCCGCATCAAAAAAAAAAAAAAAAAAAAAAGAAAATTTGTTGCCCTGTGAAATTTTTTACTGAAAAAAACGTAGTAGGTACGAAAGAAAAAGTCAAATTTAACGATCTTTGATTTCTTATTTTTATAAACCTGGAATAATAACATTTTAAATGTAAAATTAAAATAAAAGGCGAGAAACTTTTACTAAAAAAAAACAAAAGGAAATGCTGTTCACAAAAAGGACGATTCATAAACTGCTCAGTTAAATTTCAAATTTTCCATCTCATGATTATGTCTTAACGAGTACTCAGTTTTTTCATGTAGTGTCATTCGGATGATTCCCCGTTTTTTTTTTTTTTATATAGTTTTCGACCTTTCATATAATGTAACTTTTTCTTATAAAATACACATTGAAGAGCTAATGTGACAAGCTTGCATCAAATAACGAGATTAATTTTTTTGGTTTGAAAAATTTCAATAATTTATGTGTCCGTGAAAATGTATACATAGAAGTTACTCTAACAGAGAAATGGGGATCATCGGGTCGTGAATAGCAAAAGGTGTATATTGCGCGCAGAATTGATTATAACAGTATGTATCTTGGTTTCTGTTAGGTACATTTTCCTTTGGCCATGTAGAGGAACCAGACTAAAGTAGGGGAACGAACTTCAACTGATGACTCATGGCGACTGAAATCACGAGACAGTGATCAGGTAACTTCACGAAATAAGGTTGTCACGCATACCGAACACTATCGTAAAATTCTGTAGAATTCTTTTGCGGCTACTTTAAGAATATCCTGACTCGCAACAAAAAAAAAAAAAAAAAAAAGCTGACCAATTAAACGAATGTGAATTTGCAAATTTTCTACCAAAAGTTGGCAGTGATGGAGTTTTGGTTTTTGCGAGTCCAACTTACACCAACTTTTCTAATTGCAAATTTAAATTAAGGTATTTGTAACTTAAACCAAAAACCTAGATAAAAATTTAACGGTAATCGAGATTTACCTAAAACTGTAATTCTTTCTCCTCAAAATGAACTCTGGGTTTTAAAGAACTTTTCGGAAAGTAAGACAATGAACTGTTATAAAGTTTACCAGCAGCGGCTTCTGATTGGACACAGTCGTGATATGAGTGCATCACCACTGCGAACATCTTGCTCGCTTAAGAAAGGCCGGTGTCTCTGAACAGAATATATACATCCACCAAAAGGGTTTCGTTAAATGAGACGAAACTGATAGGTATAATAGGAGGAGAACTGTAAGTTCTAGCATTAGTCGGGGATGCTACTTCAAATCGGTTTAACGCCGTTTGATTCGACTATTTTTTTTTTTCTTTTCTTTTCCAATTTTGTTAAAGAAAACGATTTGTTGACAGAGTGCCAGGATAAATTCTTGACAAAGAAGAAATTTACCTAGCGAAGCGTGTTTTTTTAGTATTTGTATTATTCTTTTAATAACGCGAAAATAAAAGTCGAAATCTAAAAAGCCCCGATGGTATTGTGTAATAACAAATCGTCTCGTTACAGTAGTTGTTTCATTTGATATTCCGATCAATTTATAAACTATTAATTATTCGTAAAGAAACGCAGATCGTTACTTGTTAAATGTTTTCCATCGCTTTAATTGGATCCGCCGTCAGATGTTTTTATTTTACTCGGCTGATTTCAGTGTTTTTTGAATAGAGCTATATTATAGTTGGCATTTATACAAGAAACACGTATTTCCCGTTGTTCTGTGTTGTTGTTTTGTGTTTTAAGTTTCTGATAGGTTTTAAAGTGTTCCGAAAGCGCTCGTGTAAATATAAAAATAGATGTAAGAATAATTAGTTTATAAAATATGAAGTTTCAGTTGAAAGCAGTCGTGGAATCACCAGCGATTTTCTAGTTATTGCGGACAAGTAATGTGTAGAACAATTTTTTCCCCACTTTAATGATTTTTCTATAGACCGGCATCACACTGGATGCTGTGTGTTTCCCTTCACATTCTTGGTGAAATTTTCACCATTTCAAAAGCGGAAAAAGAAAAATTATGACGATCATCAGCATTTTTCAAGAGACTAAGAACTATTTAAATATTCGTGAACCGTAACTTCACAATTCCCCCCGGCACCCTGTCAAAGGTACGGGACTTACTTTACCAGGTTTCGGATTTTTCTTTTTGTTGCAGCTATTTAAGTAGTGCATTTTTTTTTTTAAACTACTTTTAAAGTTAAGACCCGGGTTTTCAGATATTTTGCTTTCCGGCATTTGAAATGAATATATGAAACACAAAGCGTTCTGGAAATGGCATACCGATTAATTATCGATTAAAAAGCGGATGCAGAGAAGTTAGGAAGACTTTGAAAGAAGTAAAAAATAGTTAAAGTACTGCATCGAAAGATGTCGTGGTTCGGAAATTGCGCAACAGTTGATCAGATAGAAATTGGGCCAGATATTTTGGAGGCTCTCGAATAACAGGTTGAATAGATTAGAATGATAGATAGCGTTCAAAGGAACCCGGCTCTGTATGGCGACGAAAAAGATGAATTTTAAATCGTTATTATAGTAAATTTGTTTTTGTTTCAACGCTTCTCCCAAATTCCGTTATCAGCGCTAAGATGGAATTTTAAGGTTTTTATTATTTCATTAAAAAATACCGAATACGCTGTACCGGAAACAGCGGTCGACCTTCGAAGTATCATTTGAAGCGGTCTTTAGAGAAATTGCACACCTTAAAAGTGACGCACATTAATTATAGCCTGTTCTGCAGCGCGGAATAATGCACTTTGTTGACCGAAACTAGTCTTATTCATGTAGGAAACTGTTATTGAGTCGTACGGAGAAGCACGGGCGTGAAGGGGGCAGCTGCCCCCCCTGAAGCCTTGAAACTTTTTAATCAACTGGCCATGATGAGTATTCATAGGCGCGTAATAGTGGACAATTTGGAAGACTTTTATAATTTTGTTATAAAAATTTGCCAGAAACTCACGAAAATTATGTTTTAATTCAGATTTTATTCTTGTTTTATAAAATGTTAAGCCTTTACAAATTATAAATTTTATTTTTCCTATAACTCATATCCTCTTTCTATCATCTTGCCCCTACCCCTGGCTCATCGGCTGGCGAAGGCCTTACGAAGAAGTGGATAATTTCGGCCCCCTCTGAATTTCGAAATTCGTAAACGCTTTAATATATTCTTAATTAGGAAGAATTATTTCTCAGCTAGGTGACATAAATCGATTTTTATTTATGAAAACGTGATGCAGCCTAAACATCCAAGCGTTAGTGTAAAATTGGACAACAGTTTGATTTAATTGTAACTGAAAAGTGGAAAAGAAAAAATAAAAAGGTTCTGTTTTCTGCTTTTTTTCGTTTTTGTTAATTCTCTTTCGCTGCGCTTTTTAAAAATGAATAATAATTTTTTAAAAGTGTTTTTATATTATTTTCCGTATTTTTTGAGTACTCTAAATAATAAACTAAAAATATACGAAACGAAACGTTAGTTCCATACAGTTTAGCTTAAAATTTCGCACTTTTAAACCGTGATAATCCGAATTCGCAGATCTGATACCCCTCTTATGTCTGTATTTAAAAAAAATAATTATGAACGGAATATTACAAAAGTAGAAGATGTTTTAATTAATTGTATTGCATACGATTGTAATGAATGTTCCACTGGAAGTGTGTAGAATCCTTTAATTATATTTTTTGATAAATTCTATAACGCTATTATCCAAATATTTACATTGCACATTATTCCCAGGTTCCTATTTCACTGCATTCCTAGAAATTATCATATCTTAATTTCATTTAAAATAATTTTGTTACGATTACCGATGGTAAAAGATTCTTATCATTAGAGTAATGAGTATGATGTGCGAACGAACGAAAAAGTTACACGATATGTAGAAATTCGAATTACTTTTTTCAATAACATTTTTTCGGTTTTCGAATTTATTCATTTCTGGTACGCGATATAATTATTAAAAATTTGGACAAATTTTTTTCTTCCTAAAAATCTCCCCTCCTTAGGGTAGGACACGGGGGGTTACATTTCGGTTCATCGATAACGTTACGCCTTTTGCAAAAAAAAAAAAAAAACCAAAAAAAAACAAAAAAAACCAAAAAACGAAAATTCGTTTATTATGCAAGCCGTTAACTGAAGAAAAACATCGGAATAGATTTTCACGGATCTTTCTTATATGGAAATGTCGCGGGGACGCCTGCTTTGTACTTTCCCGGTTGCGGCGTAGTATTTCCTATATAAACCTTGCCCTCCGAAGCCAGGAATGGTTCGGAAAGAAGATAATTTTTCGACGTGATAATTGCGTCAGCGTATCATCTTGGTGCGGACAGCTGCAAATAAACGATAACATTAGCTGACACATAAAATAGAATTATAAATGAAAATTACGTTATACGTATCTGCATGTCTGAAGCTATGCTGACATGCTAGGCGCACTGTTTATGTTTCCATGTGATGTACGTATTGCATGCTCGGATCCATTTGTGATGTGTTCTAATTTTGTATATCCGTTTGCTGGCTACTGGTTCACACATGTGTCTTTTTGCTGCCTTCTGAAGCTTTGTCGGCTGGTGACAGCTGGATACACCTGTTAGTATAGCACCGAGCGAGCTATTATAGTATGATATAATTATTTCTGTTGTCTTTATGATATTTTATCGCGATGCCGTTTCACGCGTCAATACCCTCCTGCTACTGTTAAATTATTCTAAATGTAAATTTTCTCTTCATTTTATGCGTTATATATATTTTGGCGCCATCGTCTCACTTTATCATCATCGCTGTTATTAATAAAACGCTATTTGTGAACTCTCTATTTCGGTGTTTTGATTCTCGACAGATTTAACGGTTAAATTCAAATTCGTATTATTATTATTATTATTACGTATCGCAGTTAAAGGTTATAAATGCGTAAATAATTATACTTCGTTTAAACGTGAAATCGGGTAATTGTTTTATCGGTGATGTTAAATTTCAGAATAAATTCGGCTTTGGTCTTCCAGTTAAATTGTCGGTAAGTGAAAATTGTGTGAAAATTAGGTTGTAGAGTTTTAGTCTACATCACTTTTCCCGGTAAGTAGCACTCTAATTATTAATTTACGAGCTCGTTTAGAACGATGTAGGAGAGTATCCGCGAGATTAGGGTACGGCCGGTGTCCGGAAAGGCTTGATTGCATAAAGGCGAAACCGGTCGCACACGTCTATAAACAGATTTACAGGTCTTGAAAATGTTTAATCGATAAAAATCGATTGCGTAAAATAAAAACAATTAATTTTAATTTATAAGGTGATTAAAAGGTTGTGAATGGCTTAATGACGGAATAAACGGCCGGTATATGATAGTGAATTAAAGATGAAAGAGGTGTAATTTTGAAAGAAATTCTGATGCTATAAATATTTGACATGAAATAAGCTGATCAGACAACGCAAAAACTGGGCTAATGAAAAACAAATTTACATAAAAATCGGGAAGAACGCGTGAGGTTAAAATTCCGATTTCGTCAGATAGCCGAAAAGTTCACAACAGATTACACAAGAGGTAGATGGTATATATGTATATATGCGCAGACCACCAAAATTACTGCACATTAAGGATATTGTTAAAACGCATGTTGACAGATATTTTTCTTTAACTGTAAATTTTAAGGTAAATTTATCAAAAATATATGTCGCTAAATTATATGTTCACCTCGCACTCCGATTGAAATTAAAAACTGTAGAAAACGTATACACGTTATGCATGTATTTTATGAATATAGCTTCGGAATTTCCTTGTTCTTTTATGTTGGAAAACGTGTACCGTACAGACATGTTATTTATAAACATAAGCGTATACAGGAAATGAGCAACAAAATTTTGCTCAAAAAAGTAATTATTTAAAATGCATAAAACCGAATAAATGAAATTTGATAAAAAATTGAAAATTATAAATTAGCGTAGTATTGCAAAAGTCAAAACAGTTTATTTTATTAAACCACCAAATTGAAATAATTTCTCCATTTTATTATAATAGATAGGGACTTTTTAGTAAATAGAAGAAATCCATTGTGCTATTTAAAAAAAGTGTTTCGAAATTTTACGCGGTTGTCACGTATTAAGTTTCTAATTTTTGACGTGTGACAATTTTTTTTTCTTTTTTCTTTCTTTTTTGGAGAACCCCAACCAAGAGCAATGACTTATTAATTTAATAATTAAGAAGAAGTAGAGTGATTAAATTTTAATATATATATAGAAATGGGGGAAATGAACTCCCTAAAGCTGGAACAACATCTAGTGAAGGAAATAAAAGTATGTAGGAAGTACAATAGGGGGTAGGATATTTAAGATGTAATTAATGTAGCGAATACTGCGCTGCTGCGAAAAAAAGGAACATTCAAACGGAATATGGTTTGCTTCACTAATGCCGTCGTGATCTGAGAGATGAAGAATACGATGTGAAGGGGAAACAATGGAAAAACGAAAAAAAAAAGACGAAGGAAAACAAAACGAAAACGTGTCATGTAGGAAATAACATAATAATTGAGACAAGTAAAATCAGAAAATCAAGGCTAAGATGAAGGAAGAGGCTGTATTAGTTTGCAAAAGGAATGAAGATTAGAAAACGAGGTTGGGTAGGTATCGGTCCATGATTTAAAGTGTGCTTGCTTAGATGGAAAAAGTCGATTGCGGGCGGAATATTTATTGATCAATTTGCTGTTAGAGGAAGCCGAGCGAGCGATCGAGTCGGCTAAGTTGTTACTAACGATTTCTGCAAATGTGTAAAGGATGAATGCATTGCAGGATTCGGAGACGACTATAGAACACTAAGGCAAAGACGAAGACACGAATTCTGGAGTCTATCGAGTTTGAAAAGATGTTTGAAGCATTGCTGTAAATGAAGTAACAGTAGTCGAGCTGGGAAGGCAGGCAGGATATAAATAAGAAATGTGTCCACGAAAGGATAATTGACTGTCTAGAAAAACGCCAAAACAACAAAAAGTCCTGACTAATGAAATCGGTAGATTGTTTAAGGAGATATTAATTAAGAAAGTACTACATATATGAACGGAAGGAAAATATCATACAAGCAGATTTAGAGAAAGAGATGACTGGATAGTTGTTGGATAGAGAAGTTCATCATCAGCAGAGATAATGGAAATTGAAGAGGAATAAGCAATAATGTTGTGCACTAAAAGGAGTGTAGAAGTCGAGGCGGACAAGGAAGCTAGGCTGAGTGAGTAGATATTGAAAGAAATAGGACTTAAACGTGATTTTTGTGGAAGCCCGTCAAATACACATCTAGAGACAGAAAGGGTAGGAGTAGAGATGTTGATGGTTCTGTTTTGAAAAAGTTTAATTATTAAAGAGAAAAGTTGAATAGGAAAGCCAATTGGAATCATGCTATTTTTAAAGGATGGAAAATGAACATTATCAAAGGCAGGAAAAGCAGCGACTGTATATCTCCTTTCCGGAAGAGCTTGAGGAAGAGACTAACACAGACAGAAAAACTAAAACCAGAACGAAAACTGAACATGTTGTCGGAGACTAGATTAATATGTTATAACCACCAAACAAGGAGCCAATTAAGCATATTCTCGAACAATTTTCTCAAGCATGAGGCTAAGGAAATGGGTCGAAAAGAGGTTAGGGTTTTCTTAGGAATAGCGGTAATTATAAATGAATTCGAATTAGGAGGTGGGAGAACAAAAAAAAATGAAAATTTTGAGATGAATTTTGTGCGAGGAATAAAAAAGATTTTTGAGAGTAGAGAAAGAAATTCTATCGATTCCTGCAGTCTAATTTTGTTATGAAAAGAGAAGTTCATTAAAGTAGATATCAGAAGTGAGGATGTGGGATGAACCTGCAGAAGAGAAAGAGAGAGAGAGAAGGAAAACTTACTTCATTGTTCGGATTTGGGAGATTTGAAGGCTTTGGCCATTCTCCAAATTTGGGAGGTAGGAGTGGTTCGGAAAAAAATGAAGAGCAAAATTCTTGCTTGGCTGTTTTAGGATATATTTAGTTCCAGCATTTTTCTTATGGTCTATAAAATTTGAAAAGAAGGAGTGGTGACAGAAGGTTCTAAAAGTACTGACGCTGATCCCAAAAGCCTCCTTGCAGTTATCGTTCTACGATAAAGGATAAATGTGTACCATTACAAGGTTTTGAAGGCACTTGAACAGGAGGCGAGGAGCAAATGAGATAAAATTAGTAAAGTAATTGTATTATGAAATTGGAACTTGATTTATGATGCAAAATGCAAAGAGAAGGACCAACAGTGCGTTTCAATTCTTTCCAATTAGTTCTGGAGAGATTCTAATTGAGAGGCGAAGAATAGCTTGAAGTAAAAAAATACTGACGGAGGATTGTTGAAGGATGTAATGATAGGGACATGGTCGCTTCCAAAAGTACCGTCAGGAGTTTTACGGGAACAGTCAAGAATCATACTATTGTTTTTTCGACCAGAATAGCCTCAAAGAGGAGAATGAGATTCCGGTTACCTGCCGCAATGAAGGGAGGAGAAAATACAATTAAGAAATGAGGGAAAGGAGAAATTGTTCAGATTAAAATTAGGAAGAAAATACGTGCAGACTATATTAATTGGGCAGGAAAGGATGACAGGAATAGAAATATGAACTACGTTAGGATCATGAGAGGATGATGACAAAGAAATGTGTGTACATTATGGGATTGGAAATGTATGACATTCCTAATAAGACTGACAGCACCACCGTAGTCAGTCGTCTACTCTATCAGAACGAACTACGGAGAAATTTTTAACATGAAATGTTTCAGCTACTTTGAGCTAAGATTCGAAAATTAGAGCATATGAATTTGGTGAATATCAAGTAAACTCTCGCAAGGCAAGCCAGCTTTAAGTCTGCAACAATTCCATTGGTGAAAGTTAAATTTAAAGAGCATGGTGAAGAATGAAAAAGAGGGAAAGAGACATAGAAAGAAAGAAGGAAGTAATTTACGAGTGAAGAGTTGATAGATGAATAAAATTTTATTTAAGCAAAAAAATTTGGATAGCAGCCGATGTTAAAGGAAGATATCAGATCCAAGATGGTTGCTGAGAGATTATTAATGAAAGGTGTAAGTTCGGAAGAAGATGGAAATTTAGATGGTTAGAGTTGAGGGAAACAAAAAAGATATATTCTGGAGGAGTTAGCTGAAAAAATTTAAGGAAAGAAAACGTAGATGCGATTTCTATCCAGATTAGAATATCATCGGAAAAGGAAGAGGACACTGTACTAAGAAGCTGCGCCACCACCAACGAATGATTATTCTCAATGTTATTTTTAGTTGAATTGCATTCTACAATTACGGAGTAGGTCTGGGATAGTCGGAGCGGTAGACCTTAGGACTATTGTAAGAGTTGATCTATTTCTACTATTATCATTATCACTGTTACTATTATTATTATTATTATTATTATTATTATTATTATTGTTATTGCTACTACTGCTGCTGTTATTATTACTAATTAATGACCTTTGTAATCTAAATATAGAGGGGAAGTTAATTACCTATGCAGATGATACGGTCTTGTTGGTGAACTCCCGTTATTCATCAATTTTAGAAAAACTATCTGAAAACGGAATTGATTCAATTGTAAATTGGATGAATAGAAATAAATTATTACTGAATGAAAATGAAACAGAATGCATACTGTGCTGCTTTAAATCGAATGAGAAATGGAGTGAATCCAATATAAAGCTTAAGCTATCTAATGATACTATAACTGAAAAAGAGTACATGAAATTAAATATCTAGGAATACTATTCAATCACAAGTAGTTGGCTTGCTGTAAGTACTCATTATATTTAGCTGGTAAACTAAGAGAATTAAATTATTCTATTATTTACAACAGCACTTTTCGCCTCTACACCTGTAATATCGTTTATATCTTTCCCTACATCAGCCAATTCTCTTACCTAGGGAATACAGTTCTAGGGAAGACCAGCTAAATATCATATCAAACCTATTACCACTTTACAAAATTCAATGTTCAATATAATACGGCCTACTAATGGCAATGAAATTCATTACGACATTCTAGAGAAATCTTATATAAAATAAGTTTGCTTAACTTTGTTATCAAAAATAAACGTGAATTTAGCGTTAATGGGGGGGGGGGACTACTAAATCATCTATCAACTGACGTACCGAAAACACCTGGAGAATACAGCCGCAAAAGTCCGAGCAAGAACGAACATCATACACAAACTAGCAGGAACAACGTGGGGAGCACCTACTACCACCCTACGGACATCGGCCCTCGCTCTCGTATACTCAGTGGCCGAATATGCAGCCCCAGTGTGGCTAAACAGCGCGCACACAAAGAAAATTGACACTGAACTCAACGCAGTAATGAGAATAATAACGGGAACCGTGAAATCCACACCAACAGACTGGCTACCCGTACTAAGCAATATCATGCCCCCGAACTTACGAAGGAAAGAAGCTGCCGCCAAGGAATGGGCAAAATATGACAAAAACACTGCCCTACCAATACATAAAGACACGGCAGTTACAGAAAGGTTAAAATCGAGGAAACCGGCCTACCGGACCGCAGCAGAGTTAATCACTGGAAAGTTTGACGGGAATCAGGAATGGAGACGGGAATGGGCGGAAAATAACCCGGATAAAAGAGAAATCATCCAGGATCCGGACATCAAACCGAAGGGTTTCGATCTCCCCAGGAAAACCTGGACTAGATTGAACAGATTCCGCACGGAACAGGGACGTTGCGGAAAAACGATGAAAAGGTGGGGACTCGCGAATGAGGCAGTGTGTGACTGCGGCAAAGACGAACAGTCGATGGACCACATCTTGGACAAATGCCAAATGCGGGCCCTGGAGGACGGTTGGAACGAAATTAAAGAGCTATCAAGCCGCGCAAAGGAATGGCTAGAGAAACTGGATGTCGATGTATAGACAGACACAGCGGATGTAACATACCCTACCTTAATTTTAACTTAATTTTGATTTGAATTTTAATGTAATAATTAACCTAAGTACTGTTAAAGATACCCGAAGACATACGAATAATAATAATAACTTACTTCGCTGAAGTTTCCAAATCGTTTACATATCCTACGAGAATCCAGATAAGGTACACTGGTGCTATTATATATAACCCTCTTCCTCCGCAAACAAAGTACTTATTATTAAATTTCATCAAACGGCTTCGTAAATATTTGAAATCATTATTTAGTAAAGTTCTGTATTATATTGTTGGTTGCTTTGTCTAATATGTTTTACGAATGCAGGACTGTAATGTTTGTTGATATTTAAGCATGAGCGGGTAAATGAGTGCGTGGATATTTGTAATTGATATATAAATATGAATGGTTGAATTGATATGTAAGCAAGAGTGTTTTCATGAGTAAGTAAATGGTCTCGTTGAACGAGGTTTGAATTTATAGATGTACCGTTTATTTCCAACAAAACATTAAAAAACCCGGTTTATCGGCAGAGGAAGTTTGATCTTAAATAAGCGATGTAATAGCATCGGAATTTAGCATGATTAGAATAATTAAATAAGAAGAAAAACGGGATTAAGAAAAAAGAAAAGTAGTAAGTAACAGCTGATGAGCAATGCTAAATGTGAGGGTAGAATGAAAAGAACAGATAAAAAAATAGAACCAAGGAAGCGTCAGGAAACGATTCTGCTTGGTGATCCTTTTTATCGATAATTAATAGAAATAAATAAAAAGTTTACGTTTGCCTTGGGGGTCCCTGGGAGCATCATTGTTTTTTAAAGATTTTGTTTGGTTATTGTTTTGTCTGGTTGCTCCGAGTTCATTTTGCTGTAACAGTAAAGATTCATTTATTTTCGGTTTTTTACTTAGTACTGTGAACTGTCCGTTGATTCTGGTAACATAGTTAAGCGATTTAGCCTCGTTGTCTATTCTATATGTGAAATGTGAAAAGTGGAATGTGTTTTCTCGAAATCGATTTATATTTAAATACAGCGCTGCTTATTGGAATGGGAACTAATATCGAAATAAAAGTGAGCAAGGGAAAGGGAAAAGCAAGTTTTTTTTTTTTTTAAAAACACGTTCCTTTTTTTCCCTTTTGTGTACTCCAACTTTCATTATTAATCGTTAAAGTTATTAAAGCGAAAAATAATGTCGCTAATTAAAATATGTACACTAAAGTCTGGAAAATTATAATTTTTTTGTTCATTTTTAACTCATCTGTAGAGCAAGATACCGATGTAAATGAGAAGTTCCATTATTTTATATTTAGATATATTTGAAATGTTCGTTGTTATTTTGTAGTTTACATTTTTGCAATATTATTTACAAATTGTTTGTATTAGTGGACGGAAAAAAGGAATAAAAAGTCTTAGTATTCTTATTCGAACTGCAAATATTTCGGAAACTCACGCGTGCTTTCCTTTTGTCTCTGACACGGTGAGATACATAATCGAATGTAGGTAGATGTTTTTTATCGTTTTCTTTTGTTTTTTTTTTTTTTTTTTTTTTGTGGGGGCATCGAAATATATGAAAACAACGGTTTGTTTTAATATTTTCATTTCTTTTTCAACCGACCGATTTTTAACAAAGCGTTTATTGTTTATGCGCGTGTGCGTATGAAAATTACAAAAAAAAAGCACATTCGTGTAAAGCAATTAATGTTGGCCGAATTATAAACGTAAATTAACGGTATATAGTAGGTGTTGACGAAGGCGTCAATTAAACGACGCTAGACGGAGAACGTAGAGAATGCGTGTGGTAACGCGTCTTAGATTCTCTTGTTAACCTTTCGCATGGTGCCGCCCCGGTGTGGTAATGTTCGTTTTTACTTCAGTTCATTCTATTTTTATTTCTATTACCTATTTTAGTCTTGTTTATACATTCGGTACTTTGTCTCTTCTTATCCATGTCATCCAGTAATCCAGGTTATAAGAGACTTGACAGTGCCGATTATACGTTTAGTTACACCGCTGTGCGTTACATGCATCGTACAAAAATATTTATTTGCGCAGTATAAATGTTAAAAAAGCAGGTCTCCTCCGTATTTTAGAAATATCGCATATAGTTTTCTGCATATAATTACGAGTACTTCTCTGGCTGGAACAAATTCGAACCGGCTTCAGGAAGAAACTATTTTAAAACGTGTTAAATATTAAAGATATGCGTATGCTTGTGTGAATATTTTTCGCGTCTGCGCCGACTGATGAGCTATTTTTCGTTTACGTTTTGACGTTAAAAATGTTTCAAAAATTTTAATCCGTCATTATCCTCATACGTATAAAAAAATGTTGTAATTTTTATTTTACCAATAGCCGTTACGGAAGTTACTTTCGTTCGCTTTTAAACTTTTCAAAAACGCGGTTTTTCAACCAGCTTCGTTCGAAAAAATTTGTATAATTTTCGATATTAAATATAATCGCGTTTGCTATATTTTCGATTAATTATCGTATAAATAGCGACGTGGCGAGGACTCTTTTTTACTTTTTGCAAGAGACGGTGTGATTAATCTCGGCTTATCTTGGAAAGTTAGCGGGAGGTAATTATAAAAATTATAACTATCGGTGTATTTTCGGTGGCGGGATGTGCTATTTGCGCTATAATTATTTCGTTACTAGTAATAAAATTTTAACATTCTAGGCACTATTATAAATTTTCCTGTAAGGTACATTAGCAATTTTAAGAAAAAAACGGAAAAGCTTAAGTTTAAAAAAAAAAAATACTCCTTTTTTAACTGTTTTATTTGAAAAACGGTTTAACTAATCGAGCGTTCTACTTGAAAAAATGCACAAAAAAAAAAAAAAAAAAAAAAATGAAAAAGAAATCGAGACATTTTTAGACAAACAGCCCCGCATTTTGAATTTCTGATATTTAAATTTAACAGCTGTTTCCGAAAAGCTCTTGTTTTCATTTTTTTTCTTTTTTTTTTTTTTTAATTTTTTTATTAATTTTACCGTACTCGATAAAGTTCATTTGAAACTCTCCGCTGTTGCTCTGTTCACGTTGTTAGTCGTTGATAACGGCTCAAAATTCTCTCTGATGTTGTATGGCAAAAGTGTTTCTTTTTATTTTTGTTTTTTTACAGTGAAAATATTTATTCAATTTTTAAAAGAATAACTTTTAATTACGCTTTCTTCCACTATGTTGAATTGCAGTGATGGGTTAATGCCGTCGGTTGGCGGGCTCAAAAACAAAAATTACCTTTATACCGTGCATCACGCTAGAACGGCTTGACCGATTTGGCTGATTGTTTTTTTTTGTTGCGTTTGCAATTGTCAAGAGACGGTTTGTGCGGGAAAAAAAGTTAGGAAAGTTACACGGAAAATGGCCAAATTCGCGAAAATAAAATATTCAAACATTGCGCCAAATGAATAATTAGAATAATAACATATTAAAATCAACAAATAGCCGGCTACGTTTGAATTATAATGTATTATAATTCGATATTAAACAGTTCGAAAAATGAATAAAAATATCGCGTTCTACAACAATTTTAGTGAAAGCGCATCAAATACAATCGTAATTTTACAATGCAGAATAATACTATTCTTTTTGTGTTGTTAGAAAGTCACTTATCTTAAAATTGCTGCCTTCTGCTTCCTCTGAAAATATCAAGAATTTGCAAGTTCTGCACTTTCAGTTATAAATTAGACATTACGAGATATTTCTTATTAAATAAATATAAAACCTTTTGTGGAAATGCTGACATAATTCAATAGTTGGGCTTACTAATCGACTGTATGTAAAATTTTCCATTAGCTGAATGAATATATTTATGCAAAAAATTATATTAACGGCCACGATCGTTAATACATACAATGTTCGTGCATAGGTTTTTACTCTTACTTTAATTTAGTGTTACATGTTTCTAATAGCTTTTCACATATTCATAAAATGACCATTAATCATTTTCTTAAAAATTGGACGGAGCTACGTCAATCGAGTCAAATAGTCAAAAATATTTCCATCCGCTTTGGCCATATGAAGCGACGAATGAATCAAATATTTTTCATGGTAAAGCCAACAACCGATTAGTAGATCAATGCTGATTCGCCTATCTTGCAAAGTATTTACGACGGCTTCTTGATACTTCAGTTTTTTTTTTTTTTTTAGCACGGAACATGCTTTAGCCGGGACATAATACGTTTGATCCTGGACCGCGCCTCGATAATTTTCGTTTGCCCCAGTCCTGACTCTCCTCCTTCAACGTCTTCAGATTACTGTATTCTTCATTGTAATGCTGCATCTACTTCTGTTGAAAATAACGGATGGAAGATATATCGCGAAAAAAAGAAGGGAAAGATCCTCCTAAATCCACGCCGAAAACTGCCGCAGAGCGACCGAAAGAATGGAAATTACTTAAAAAGCTCGAAAAAGTAGCTTTTAGCGGGGATAACGACGAACCTGAACCGAAGAAATCGAAAATTTTCGCCGAAAGAATGGACCGCTCCTCGATGATGTTGGTCTGCCACGGTCCAAAACTGCATGTTATTTTCGACTTCGCACATCCTGATGAAATTTTACGAAAATTCGTTAGAACTGAACAGAAGCGTGGCAGTAAGCGAAGAGTGAGGTGATGTATGCGCTATCGAAAGCACTATCAATGGTCGGCGGGCATTGATTGTAACGGTGTAAATTTCACCACCTGGCACATTAGCATTGACGATATAGAAAATTTCTTTGAATTGAATTTGATGGCTTACACACATATAAGGGAGCAGAGATTTTACAAAAAAATTAAAAAAAAAGACAATACCACATACTATATCCATCATTTTGTTAAACCTGTATCTGAAGAAACCGGAAAATCACCGATTGGTTCAGTTTATGGAAGAAACGTTCGGATTACAGCTCAAAACAAATCTCGCTCTATCGACTACTCGTGGCGGATCGTCTTCGCTGGCAACATTGAAAGGATCGATTCGAAAAATTATATCAGTTATTTTCGTTATCATGAACCGGTGACAGTACCGGTACTTCTAACGATCATGCAGAACAAACAGAAGGATAAAACGATTATCCACACTTTTTCTATTTCTTCATTCGTAATTTCCCAACAGAACGACAGCAGCTATTAAGTCGGCATTCAGCAAATCAGTTCCATGTTTCATAATTTTAGCCGTAGGCTCCAAGTAAAGTCGCGAAGCAACGAGTTTTTCTTTTTTAATGTTACACTTGAAATTTTAAAATTTATATCGTGTTAATATATAATAAGTAAAGTATTAAATCGCATGAAAACTATTTTTGCGTAATAGTAGACAAATAATTTTGTTGCAAAAAACGTCAGTCTGTTGCAAGTGACGATTATTATTGTCGATTTGTTTCGAGGAAATGATATTTTTTTTTTAAAATTATCGAATCCTTAAAAATCGATCGTGATCGTATGTGATCAGCAGCGACTGAAGAGTGTGAATAATAAGTGTAAAAATTCTTATATTTCACGTTATCATCATCATTTTTTGGTTTTGCCCTAAAGCGATCCTCGTTAAAGCTATCGATATATATTTTTCCGTTTTTCTCTTTTCTTAGCGGAAGTCTTCGATGGTCTTACTTTCTTTAAGTCATTCAATATTATTTTACACCTTCTTTCCCCTCTCTTGTATGCTTCCTATTTTTCAGGTAATACATGTTTTCTTCTTTGCTATCTCTTGTACTGAAGCCTGTGCTCCTCAAATACTCTTTTTATCGCCTCTTTATTTTGAACTTTCACTGTTCATTTTTCTTGGCATTCATTTCTCTGAATATAGTGGAACACTAAACAAAACATCTCACCATCGTCTTTCCCATAAATTTTTTCTTAAAAGTTTCCTTTTTCATTCCCATTCTTGTTCTGATTTTCACCTCTGTAATTCTCTGTCGGTCTGTTTTCTAAGTATTCATATCCTGCTTCCTTCAATGTAACTTCATTTATACTTATTACTTTCTGCACGTGTCCTTTTTCCCGGCTAATCTCATTAACATTATCTTTTCTATCTTATCCGCCTTATTTCCTGTATATATTTCTTTTCGGTTTTAACAGTTCCTTCTAAATTTTTTTCACTCCACGCTACTAGTACTATATGGTTAATAAATTTTACATATTCTACGATCGTTCCTGCAATTGTATTCTCCGTATATTCCTTTGTCATTTTGTTTTTGCGTACTCGTTAAGCAAGGTTGACGACATGTTACACCCTTATTGTAAACCTTTCCAGCTCAAAGGGATCGCGAACTGTGATTCCAATTTTTAACTTCTCTTTCTGTTTCACATTTGAAACATCCTCCTATTTTTTCCAATTTTTCCAATCTGCTTGTAGTTTTTTTAAAATAACTTCGCAAAAATTTCTCCTGGTTTACTCTACCAAATGCCTTTCACTAATCTATAAAACATAGAAACCATTCTCTTTTCCTCACTACAAAAACCGTTCACTGCTTATTCGCGCCACTTCCTATTCTCACCCCTTTCATAAATCCAAATAACTCCTGAAAGATATATTCGTTAATTTTCGTAAGTTATAACTCTCAAAATTTTTTTTTTTTGCAAATATGTTGTGCAAGACTAACTGTAATCATTGTGCACTTTATTGCTCTGTTCTTTTTCCTGATTAGTACCATTTCCATAGTAGAAAAATCCTTTGTTTTGTTAGTCTTTCAATTTATAGTTTTTGCTTTCCTAATCCATATACACACAGATATGCGTATATATATGAAATATATATGCAGTTTTTTAATATATTCTTTCTATCTCTTCTAGATATCTCCCTTTCATTTTCTTTACACTTTTGTTATCTATTTCAGCAAAACCTTTTTTTTTTTTGCTGTTATCCTTTTACTAGTCGTTCTTATAATTTAGTCATAAACTAAACTGTATCTATTTTTCATCTTTAAATCTATTTCGACGCACTTTTTCAGTTTTTCTTCGTCATTAATGATTAACTGTTTACACATTGCCTGCTTTTGTTTCTTACATTTCTAGTTGTTCTGTTTATCCGTTTTCTATATTATTTCATTTGCCACCGATGGCTTCTTTGCTTTTCTCTCATTTAAATGTCTTTTTGCGGCTTCCAAAACATGTTTTGTCGCTGATGTTCTAATACTTTCAATTACCTTATTACTAAATTTACTTTCTGTACATTATCCTTTAATTTATTCATATTCCATCTATTTTTCATTCTTTCTCTGCTAACTGCTTTCTATTCTACGCTCATTTTTCAGCAAGTTATAATCGATATCCTGTATCCTCTGCTGTCACTACCATCCTCATACAATTTTTAAGCCTTAATTAAAACAAAAAATTATTTACACCTATCATTTGAAGCCTTCCGTGCTTACAAACGTTTTTTATGGTTTTTTAAACTATGTATTTCTGGCAGTCATTCGAGTTTATTTCCAAAAATATCACCCATATTTCGTTCCTTTGATTTCTATTTTCCAACCCATATTCTCCTGGCATGTTTTCGTCCTTGTTTTCTCCTACTGCACCATTCCAATCGCTCAATATTCACTTTCCCTACATTTTCGTTAACCACCTCCTTTTCTTCATAGCCGCACACGGGCACATTATATCAACAGTGAGTCCACTAATTTTGCATATATTTTAACATTCATCTATGTCATCCTCTTGTCGTTTTTATGTTTAATAAAATTTTCGGTCATTTACGTTAACCACTTTTTTTTGTCACTGTCTCTGTTTCACTAGTTTCCATGTGGCACACTCGAATCACGTAAAAATTTGCTGCTTTCCATTATCTTAATCGTGTTCTTTTTTAACCAGCTTCAAAATTTCCCGCTTTTTCTTTTTTAACCTCCTTATAGTTTCGCATGCTGACAATTTGTGAAGCATCAAAATATATTTCCTACATTGCTAATTGCTATTTTTGTGTTACACTTCTTCCGCAAGTGGTCCTGAAAGACGTTTTTTCATCAATAGATAGTGCCAAAGTGTGAGCTGGTAGCCATCACTTGCACTATCAGTTCGGGCAAGCTAGCTCGTAAAGTGCTTTTGTGGTGCGTTCTAGAACCTTGCTGTGGTGCGAAAGGTTTTCTTCATTGGGTTTGCAAGTTCATGATGTAATATCAAAATCAGGGTGTCTCGCTTGAGGGACTATATCTGTTTTAGGTAAGCAGTGATAAAACGAAAACGGCACACAAACTTTCTGTTTGTTGACTGCGATGAGAAACCATCATCCTGAGGCACAACGTACATACTGCAACGTTAGATTCTCAATATATTAATTTTTATCCTTCCACCAAGGACGGCAAATGCAATGTTTAATTTAGTTTGTCTACTATCTCCAAATTCATAGATTTGAATTTTATTTTTATTTATTTCAGATTAGAGTTATTACTAGGATTGTTATTGGATTAATTCTCGATACTTGCGACATTTCGACAAAAGCAGATGGATCCGAAGCTATGTCTCGATTTCCAAAAATTTCCTGGCTATTGTTGTATTTAAAATTGCAATTTTCCGTAATTAATTGTATATACCTCCTGGATTTCAGTATTAATTTAACCGGTATTATTTCCGTTCTGATCGGAATAATTTCAACGCTAGTTTCTTCTTCGTCTCTCGGGAGATATTGTAATATATATGTATTTATTTTTGCATGATACGTTTTCAATAGATTAGGCGTGTTCGGAATAGCAATAATATGTACATTCGCTTGATGCCCTTATGTTTATTATTATATCTGTGGTCTAAATTGCTTTTGATCTGTAATTATTTCTCTACTATAACTTCACCGTGCTATTCTCTTTAATACCTACCTGTGCTATTTTAATTTTTCGTGGTTTTGTACCGAGTTACATTTTATTCGTCAAATTTAGATGTAGTTCTTTCATTATTATTACTATTACTGTAAAATCAGAGAGTCGGACTGCTTTTTATAAGCGCATTCTATTGATTCAGTCTACACACAAATGTTTCAGTTAGATGACCGATAAAAAAACAACGCCCGTGCGTCGTAGTAAAATTAAATGAAAAGGAATAAGAAGTATCACCAGCTGCGCGGCTGAGGTGCCCGTATTGTTGAAAGATGAGTTCTCCGGTTGTCCTGATCTGAATCAAAGGTCTGAAAATTACAACGAATTAAACCACAATAATACTTTTTCCTGCTTTGCGTTAATTTAAATAAATATTAAGGTAGAACGATCGCTGTTCAGGATATAACTATTGAGACCCCGGAGCATTCAATCAGGCCGATGATTCTGGAAACTAACTAATTAACTTTTTTATAGCGATCACTTCTTCAACTATGCCCCGTTTTACTTCCGCTACTGTGATCGGTCGGCGTCTATTTTTACTCGGATCTTCTACCCGGAACTGCACATCCTTCTTAGTTTCATTACTCAGTGAACCATTAACCGCTAGCCAGCAACTAGTTCTCATGTACCCAGACGCTCACCACACTCTTAACTTTATTTAATATTTTTATATTTCACATATATATATATATATATATCAATGTAATGCGTGCACTACAATAGCAAAAACGGTGCTTCACCTAATTCCATAACGTTTTTAAACACAACTACTTCCCGCGTGATTTCGAGGTTGAACTTTTTTGCGATTCTGATTATATACCTAGAAGCGTAAAACTTTAATTCTCGTCGAGCACGACGGCCCTTTCACAGACCATCCGACATTCTCGGCTATCAGCAACTAATAGCAACAGTTTTATTCTGTTTTATTTAATACGGACCTTAGCTCGAAGCACCCTGTTAAGCTTATATGTTTTTTCCCCTTTTTACGGATAGAAGGCAACCTACTGACCGACGATGCTTTTGCGCGGTGCTCTGGAAAAAGAAAAACCAAAAAAAAAAAAACCAAAATTTATCGTTAAAATTAAGAGATCAATTCTCTTGCGAGTCTTCGGGAAAATTAACTTTCGGTGAGCCACCGTGTTCGCAGACACCTGCCGCATGGTGTGGTTATATTAAATGCCGCCGTAATTCCGTTAAGTTTCGTAGTGCATTTGAAAAAATGTTCAAGCTGTCACTTTGACCAATTATTGGGGAGCTTTTCCGCCCGGCAGCTTCCTTTAGACAAAATAAACCCCGTGGATAGCGCAATGAAGTTTGATAAACGAAATGAAAAATTCGTAATTTTCCCGTACACGTTTACTGTGATTGTAAAAAAAACAAAAATATCGCGCTCTATATACATACATACATACATCGCGGTTAGTTTTAATGAAGAAGAAGAAAAAAAAACAAAAGATAGGTAAATAAAGTACGAAAACAACGTTATAACCCCGATGGATGCGGAAGATATTTTAGCCTTTTCGTGTAAAGTTGAATTTATGTTTCAAGCACGTTGTAAAAGTATCCTTTTGTCTTTCAAACGCGAACACCTTATGTTCATCGCGGGAAAAAGCTTACCTCCTACCGCTGTTACTGTATGTTGCTCGTTGCAGTTAATTAACTACGCTGCGGTACGTATCTTGCCCAGTTTTTTTCTTTATTAATTAATTCTCCCCTACGCTCTGCCCTACTCCTACACTCCTACATTCCTACACTCCTACATTCCTACACTCCTATGCTCCTTTTTGCGGTATTATTCCGGGAGTAGTGTAGTTTGCAACCAGCGAGTTTCTTGACCCGGTGAAATTCTCGCCTAATTCAGCGCTCTTGTATGGTTGGTCGCCCTTTTTTTTTTTTTTTGTACTATTTTCAGGTTATGACCTTTTAAGTTTTGTTTTTTACAGGCTCACTTTCGGCTGATATTCACATTAATATTTCGCCGACTAGGCGATCAGTTTTTGAAATGCAAATAATAGTTTTCGACCGGATTCGATTAATGATTTTTTTTCATCTCCGACCCTACCCCGCGTCGCCAAACACGTAATTAAAGTGGATGATGTGTTTATTCGATTGCACCTTAATTCAGTTCGGCGAAATTGATCAAAACGGATTATATTAGATTTACTATCACATTGATGGCCAGTGTGTGATTCAGTTGCATGCATTTTAAGGGTGATGTCTTTTACGCTAAATTTCGAACGGTACTTCATGTGCTGGTTTTAACTCGGGGGAACAACGCAATCCCTTTCATCAGCTTTTGGTTCACTTTTGTTGAAACAACCGGTTGTGTCAGCTTTTCTCATTTTAAGTAGAGATTCCAAAAAGTTTGAACGAACGTCGTCACTGTAATTATAATGAAACGTTAAAATATGCCAACTAGTGTTTCGATCCATTAAGGAGCCGTAATAAATTATAGCCGCTATTTGTTTATCGTTTTTTCCCCTTTGAAACACTAAAAATACAAAAATCCGATAAAACGCATTCCTGCAAATTTCATCAGTTTCTTTACGTTAATTTTTTTCGTTTTCGTTTTCGTTTCTGTCTTGGCAAACTGCAGCGCTCAGATTTTATCGCGACCCATCATTGCTTTATCGGCGCGCAGATATTTTCCGTCTTGAAACTTTTGACCGGAACAAGAGGAGCGGAATTAATTTTTTCAGCAACGTATAATAATAATAATAATGTCCGCGATTTCGCCGGAGGAAGTGATGGCGGGGTCTACTTAAAATTTATCGTCCTCATCAAATTTAATCGGTCGGGGTCGAGTTCCGGCAGCTCGGTGCGCTTTTAATTATAAAACTGTTGGTAGAGCAATTAGTGTAAAAAATTTTAAAAATTAAACTTCTTGCCGGCAGCAAGATTTCCGAGCGCGTTAAGCGTTCAAAATGAGCGTAATTTTTAAGCGGTTAACGCGAGCGTCGGTAAAAATGAAAATGCTGCTAAATCGCGCCACCATTCGCAATTTAATTATAATTATTAATTATAATTATTAATTTTAATTCGACGTTTCATCATCGACTGCCGGCGGAATATTATTTGCAAACGAGCGTAGTTCTCTTTGTTTCGTTTGCCGCTGCTGCGGACGTAGCTCAGTCTGAAGATTAAAACGTTGCCCGGAAATGGGGAAATAGTTTTTTTTTTAGCGCGCCTGCAAGTTCTTTAGCTGCCTTTTAGAGTCTCGAATATCCTCGTTTCCGGCGAAAAACGCAGTCGCCTCCGTTTGATTTATCGGCCGACTTTTAAGTAAATCCTTTTTATTCCCCAGAAAGGTGTACGGTAACGTTTATCACTGCACCGACACGCGCGCGCGCACACACATACACACATTCTCTCAGGATTTTCCCGCTTTTTTTTTTTTTTTTTTTTTTTTTTTATACTGCGAATACGCCGTCCTCAATCTTTATCGGTCGCTGCTGGCGGCAGTGCAAGCGCAAAACGTGCTGCTGCTAGAGTAGCAGGAAAATTTATCGAGTAGTCTGGGGCCGTGTTTAAACGAAATCGCCGTCGACTATACTGAGATATTGGCGGTAAAAGTCGACGCAGAAAAACCGCGATGCCGTATCCTCGGTATGTCGGGCGATATTTTTTACCTGCCGCGTGTGTCGTGTTGCTTTTTGTTCAGAGTTATTTTTCCTCCCTTTGAAAATGCAAAATGTTCCGGATTTTATCATCTGTCCTTCTGTCGTCCATGGTAGTAGACTGGTTTGCTGCAACGTTAATAAATAAATAATCGTGTTAAATGCGACACTCGTATTGACAACCTGCGACCGAACAACGTTCCATGTGTAAAACGACTGCTCCGTTGTTAGGGCTGTACACGAGACCCGGAACAAAATACCTATACAAACGCTTTTTTTCCGCTGCGATGAATTAATATTTCGATGCTACCTGCAGTGGTTGCGTGAAACCGACGACAGTATACTAGCGACGACGGTGACGAGAGGGGGAAAATGAAAATTGACAGCGATCTTATAATCTTCGGATTGAAGATGGAATTGCGGCTGGGTTGCATATAATTTTCCATGCTGCGCCAGTAATTGCGTCATACTGCTCTGCCACTCGATTCACGATCTATGTATGTATATTTTCATCATTTTTACTTAGCACTGTAGTCAGTCGTGCGTGCAATAAAGCGATCCGGAAGCGAGCTGGTTCGCTTCGCAGTAGTTTTTTACGGAGTGGTAATGAAGTGGCATTTCTCCCCTTATATTCCGGAGTTGTTTCAGATGCTGCGAATAATTTTTTTGCACTATACGGGCTAATTTTTTTTTCTTTACGTCAGACTGTAGGCCCACTAAATGGTGAATGCGAATACGCGAACGCGACAGTCTTAATTTTTTTCGGATCGCATTAGTTCTCAGAGTTCGGTAGACTCGCGTAAGTATGTTCAAGGCCTTACTAATTTCGTTGTTTTCGATATCTAATACGATTATTATTTTAATTCGTTCAATTCAATTCATTTATTTTGTTATTATCATCATTGAATTTCGCTAATAGTGGATACAATAAAATCAAACAAATTTTCAAGCATGCAATAGATACGTAATTAAAGCAAATACAGTGAGATACATGCAACAAAATACTCAAAACTGCTAAAAATAAAACGATACGGAATCCGATTTAGAAATCAAAATAAATAGAAAAAACTATTCATAAAAAACTACGATTATTCTGACACGCAATATGTATACATATACATACATACACACACATACATACATGGACATCTCTATACATACATATACATACATACATAAATTTTCAAGCACGCAATAGATACGTAATTGAAGAAAATGCAATAAATAAAATACTCAAATCTGCTAAAAATAAAACAATACAGAATCCGATTTGGAAATCAAAATAAATAGCAAAAACTAGGATTAATCGACACACACGTATATATATATATATATATATATATATATATATATATATATATATGTACATACACACAACATACATACATGTACATACATATACCTACATGCTACACACAGATATAGATACACATACCTACACATAGATATATGCACACATACACATATGCGCTTATAGTGTACATAGTAGAGCGGTGCGTAATTTATGTGTATAAACATGCAAGTAAAACCTATTATTACCGAACGAAATACTTCAAAGCGAACAAACGCAAATACAACGTTGTCCTTTTTTAAACTGAATTTTTTACATAATGAAAAATGAAAACTCTTATTTTATAATATAATAAAATGAACGAAGAAATCTGGTTAAAGTAATTGATAATGACTAAACATTTAATTAATAATATAATTTGTAAATTAACGGCAATTAGTTTTTGTTAGGTACATGCACATGCACTGCAGTTCATTGTTTATGTATTGAATTTAAACTAATAAAAATATTATATACATGTTTTATGCATCTAGTTTACAACATTTTACTAAATAAAACTACGCACATTTATAATCTATATTCTATATTACTTAAAACGATTATTCGTATTTTTTAAATTAAATTTCGTTTTTGTAACTTATGTTTTTTTTTTTTTTTTATAGTTACCGGAAAGTTTGATAGTGAAATTATTGTTGTATTCTAATGGTAATATTATATCAGTTTATAAGATTGGTACTGTTTTATTTTATTCATGCGTTCGAACATTAAATTTTCCTATTGTAGATTATGCTATATATATATATACTTGAATCGGACATTGAATATTGTTTTGTTTCTTAACGTGGCTGAAGATCACTACTCTATGTTTATATATTCAGTAATATATTTGCGCCTCTTTTTGTAATCAGTCAAATGATTCTTAACTGATTCAGGTTGTGAATTGTAAAAAACTGAACCTGCATAAAACGCTTGATTTCGCATGTGCTGTTCATTTACTTTTGGCAACTAAGCTCTTTCTACCCCCGACGCTCTTGTAATTCCTAACTTAGTTGAGATATCTAATTTCTCTTTATTTTTACATAGGAAGTTTAATAACTGTACTTGATATAACTGCTGGCGGTTTAGTAAATTATTATTTTTGTTATACGGTACTAAAAACTTTTTGTTGAACAGATGTTAATGGTTTAATGTGACTTGAAGCTGCTTTACTCCAGTGCATAATTCCATATGATATAAGTGGCTGATATAATGAAACGTATAATCTTTGTAGCTGTGAGTCCGAGAAAAATTGTTTTAAATAATAAAAAAGATACTTTTGGATTTAGTTAATGGCTGATGTAAATGAAATTATTGTTATAAATATTTTATTAATAATGTGATATGTTACTTCTGGGTAATATGCTCTCTGTATGGAGCATACCAATATTTCAATAAATAAATAAATAAATAAAGTGAGTTTACAACGATAGGATGTAATACTGAGGAAATATGTACCTCACAACGGGCTAATGGTAGTTCTTCAAATGACACCTCCGGTATATTACTCGATTTCAGATGTTAAGCGTATGTATATGTACATAGTATCTCGAAAAGCGCGATTCTGGGACGGAAATCTCGAACCGGTGTATGTAAATGAAGAAAAGGAAAAGATAAAAGAATGCGAAGGCTTTAATTAGTAACTTCGATATGATATTAGTCGGCGTAAGGGTGTGCGCTGTTTGTCTACAAAATTTAATATAACCTTATTATCCGCCTAATTAAACTCCCAGCGATACACGTTCCTACCGTAGACATCATATTGAGTTATTATTTTAATATTATTATTTAATTATGAAAAAAGAAAATTTTCTTGATCTTTAAAATTGATATGACTCCAAATCCCTACATCAATTTTTCTTAATCGACTGGCCGCTGAAAAGACACAATTTATACAAAATTAAAATAACGACTAATTAAACATATTATATAAACTGTACGTATTGCTCTGCTGCGGTTGCTGGGTTGTCGGTGTTCCTTGCTGGCACAGGCAGGTGTAGTACGGTTCGGTCAGATGCGGTAATAATCGTAATTAATATATTTCACGGTTTTTTACCGATTTTATTAATTTAAAACCGAGTTATCATTAGGACCTTATGGGACGTGTTTTTTCGGTTGTCCTGCGTTTTGGTTATTAGTCAAAAATGGTCGATATTCTTTCGCGACTTGACGAACACTGTCTTTCCACTTGGATGAATTTTTGAATTCGTTTTTTTATTTTTATTTTGGAGCTATATCTTCTTCACACAACTGCTGTGCCAATCAGTTCATTATTGACCAATCACCGATGCAGCAAAGGCGAAATCGATCGGATCCAACAACCCTTAGCCAGAAACTGTGGTTTTCATTTACTAATACATCACTAAACATGCTCGGCTTTTATTAAACATTTTATTTATTTATTTTTTATTATTTTTTATACGGCTTATGTAATGTATACGTTACAATAATTATTTAGTTTTCCGTGTGTCGTGAATTTTTATCGCATGTTTATAGAGACATATTGCTACTGTTTTTTTTTTTTTTTTTTTTTTTTTTTGGAAAATGTTTCATCGTAAATATTTTTAATGAAGCGATTTGTTACTGTAAACCGAGACTCCGACTGCGTCGATTATAAATCAGTTTTCATGGTCGTTCAACGGTGCGCGAGTTACAAGCGATTTTCATCAAATAACTTATTAACGATGTGCGCCTAATCGGAAAAAGGAGAAAACATTTCAAAATTTCAGAGCTACCAGAAACGGTCCAAAATCATTTCCGAATATCTTGACAGTAAATCGATTATCTCTTTTTGAAAGATCTGCCCGAAAGTAAAGGAAGATTAACAAATGCCAGGGATTTTTTTCTTAAAAGGTAGCCTTAAAAATCGCTCTCTGTCCCGTGTCTAATTCGTCCATCCCGCCATCTCAACTCGTACGGATAAGTTTTAATATCAATATGTGTGCCATTCGTTGTAATATTTGTAAGACAAAAAAAAAAGAACCCGACACTTACCACCACTCACAGAAATGCACACAGTTTTGTCAATTTTCCACAATGTTAATTTGCAATTATTCGTCGTCGATTTTACGGTCAATTTTTGTTTCTCGAAAAATTTCGACGAACGACAATAATCTGCACGATCGGTTTAATAAAATTTCCGCTTCTTAAAATCTCAACTGCCCTCCGGAATTTCGTACTGTTAAATTTTCCAAAAATACCTAGCAGAACACAATCGCCATACACAGACGACGTTAGCAGCCGCCGGCATTTAGTTTATCGCTCGAATACATACCGGTAAGTGTGTGTCGTATTATTTTATGACGAGTGCGGATGGTAATATAACCGCACTATATCAGTAGCGGATCCACGGCGGGTAGTGAGGGTGGGGATATGGTACACCCCCCCCCCCAAAAGAACCAAGCATCTACGAAAAAATAACAGAGAAATTTCATTTGTACTATAAAAGATTTGTGTAAATGTTACCTACGGATATTTAATTCTAACTAATATTTAACGCTTGTGTTCACCCACCACGGTGCATTTTTGAATGTAACTTAGTCAAAAGTAGGAATTTCGGCAAAAACCTCTGGATCGTCGTTATTTAACTCAATTGTAAGCAGGTAATTTGTTTGGAATAACAAATAACGAAAATTACTAAGAAAAAATGGAGTGTAAAGTATAGATACATCACAAACGCACCCGGGTACCCACCTCAAAAAAAAACAAACTTTTTGACTGGATTATTGATTTGGGATAGTTTATTTAATTTTTATATATCGAATATGTTTTGGGATGGTACGGAATACAAAGAAAAAAAAGTGTGAAAAATTAATTAGCCTCTGCATTCGCGACATTTTGAGAAGGTTGTGTAGCATGTTCATCGCAGACAGGTTTGTTACAATCGTAGCATGCCTTTCGTGTCTTTCTCCTTCTCATTATTGTTGCTTTGTAGCAAATATGACATTAGGCAGTGACTTTGATCCTCCCTGACATATCTCGTTCATTAGCAGGACCTGGAACGATTTCAACGGGGTTTAATGCCTGCCCGATCACACTTTCAATGGCGATTTTTGTGCTGTAATTCCGTATTATTTGAACGTTTTGCGATCGATTCTCAATTTCTGGTTTTGCGAGTTCTTCACTCAATTGGCGCATGAATAGTCGTCGTTAGTTTGTTCTCCTCGGAAGCATCTTGTTATTTTCGAAATAAATCAAAATCCACCATATTGAAAAACATAGCTACCGGCCATCTCAGACTACGACTTTGTGAAGTGTATCGTGTGCATACATTTGATCCATGGTATCAACGCCAGCTTTATACTTATTGTAGTATGTTAGAATGTGAGATTTTTTACTGTCATCATTTACAGCAGTGTCGGAATGCACATTCGACAACATAATTACAGCTTTATTTCTCTTTGGCACGTATGAGCACATTGTTACCCTCTCATTGAAAACAAATTCAGTAGAGTATACTTCTCTCGACTTATGTGGAGCCATCACACTTGGAACTTAAGGTTTATTCGGTCTTAAAGTGCCAACGATAGTTAAATTCTATGAAAGCATGTGTTTGGCAATGGGTAACGTTGTAAGAAAATTATCCATGGTAATATTTCTTCCACTGCCTCGGTACGGAGCTGCAAGCTCTTTTACGACTCGTTCTCCTTGATTTTTTTCTCCAACATCACCTAATTTACCAACGTAAATGGTACCGCGCGATGGATAAGCATTTTCAGCATCGCAAATCCACCAAATCTTAATGCCATATTTAGCCCCTGCTTAGAAGTAATGTACTGCGTAAATTTTGTGCGACCACGGAAAGAATAAAGCTGTTCATCAATTGTTACATTCTCAGTCGGCTTGTATAGCTGAGATAAATTTGCGTTCAGCATTGTCCAAAGATCGCGGATTGCAGCTGCTTTGTCTTCTTTGATACGTTGCAGGCGTGTATTGGCATCATCGAATTCCAATAAAACGCATAATGTTCCGAAAGCTGTTAAGTGTCCCATCGTCGCTCTATAGAGGGGATATGAATTTCCGTGCCACATCTCACTTGTACGATCAGTATGTGAATTATTCGGACCAGAGCAAATCAAAATAGCTATGAACGAGTACATTTCTTGCACAGTAACGGGCTTCCATTCTCTTTGTGAATTTGGATGCGCTGCATTGAATTCAGTGTAGACTGACAAGGCGTTCTTATTCTTATGACGAATTATAATATCTATCATATCCGCTGTAAATAACTTCTTGAAAGTGTCGATTATTGAAAGAGTGTCTGTGCTTCTGTGAACACCACTTCGCTGACGCACTATATTGTGCTGTGCAGTTTGATGTTGAAGAGGCGACGATTTATTCCATACAGTTTTGTCTTTGGCTATTCAAGCATTTTCTAAGAGCTACCTGCTCGTGCTGCAGCTGCCGTTTGAACATCTATCTCACTTTCTGCCTCGCTTTCACTGCTTTCAGTTTCTCCCTCTTGGTCAGTATTCTCGTCTTTTTCGATAGATTCATTGCTATCAGAAGCGGGATGCTCGTTCAAAACTTCATCTGGTAACCAGTCATCATCTTCACTATCAGATTGCGCATCGGAATCTATACCGCTTTCTCTTAATATCGTTTTCGAATAAGCCTATTTCTTTGCGGCATTCAACCTGAGATTTAATTCGTGTACTACTAACTTGTTCAATAAAATCAGAGGATGAAATCGAAATTTATAAATAATATACTATAAAAAATTATTTTGTAAATTCGATATTTGTTCCATAGTTTCAAAAGTTTGGATTTTTCGGTGTCAAATTAAATTTTATTTATTTTTTAATAATAAGAATTACGTCTTCACTTATAGAACTTCATAACACTACTGTTTAGCTCTTGAAATTCAAGCTTACACGACGCACGCATTCAACCTGTCAGTGTTGCCAGATTCCATTCATCTGTATTGTCAGTGTTGCCAAGTGCCAATCGGATTATTCCCAAAATATTCTAAAATGGGAAGTAATGGCTCTGAACGATATTGGACAACACGCGTGGTTGATCGTCACAAAGTTTTCAATCGCGAAACACTCACGATGTCCTATGCCGACCCTTCCACACCCCCACTTTTTTTAAACTATAAAAGAGGAACTGAGTAAAAGGGACAGCATAATCAGTGAGTCAATAACAGTTGGCACCCGGAAACAGGGACATTTAGGATTCTCGAAGAATATCAGTTTTTATCAATAGTGACGTCTTTTCATAGAAATAAACGTTAAGAAAGCTATTTTAGGGTCGTAATATTCGAAAAACGGAGAAAAATAAGAGGTGCGTACCCGGGTGCCCGGGTGCGTAACAACGTAGGTAAAGTTGGGTGCGAACAGAAGGGTTAATACTATTTTCTAGTAAAACTATTAATGTTACGTTTTTATTTTATTTTAAACTTAACTGTCATCGGTATTTTGTCGTTTTTATTTAATTTTTAATTTTTATTTTGTAATGTAAATGAAAATAGTTTAATGAGAAATGTGTATATTTTTTTTACTTGCTCACGAACAAGGAATTCGGATCAGATTACTAACGAAAGTAAAAAAGAAGTAAAGTCTAATAAAATTACTATCTTTTCTACTATTTCTAAACTACCATATTTAAGGTATAATTTTATAATTTCGTTTTATTTTTCACCCCATTTAATATAAGACAAAAGTTAAATTAAAAATTGTAATAATTATGTATTTTTAAAATATTTTTAAATTTCTATAAAGGTCGCTATTTGATTTTCCTTATGAAACAAGGGGCATTTCTCAAATCTACTGTCTACCGTAGAAGATATTACGTAATTATATCACCCCCTACCCCACAAATGTCTTTCTGGATCCGCCTTGACTATATTCGTACATTTGTACGCGCGGATTGTAACCAAACTCTTTAAATAGCGCTCTTGGTTATTAATTTCGGTTCAGAGCTTTTGGTAAGAAAATTAATATAAATATAATGATTAACGCAATCGAGAAAGATGAATTCGAAAAAATCGATGTCAAATACGACGAATTTGACATCGATAAAAATTTATACGTAAAAATTATATAAAGAAATTAAAACATCTTTTGATTATCAAAATCACGTAGCGTCCTGTTGATTTTATTTTTATATCATATCCTATTTTAATTTACGTTTGTGACGCGATTACCACAGGTAAAAGTAAAAACTTTTACATTTATATTCAGGTGATGCCCCGGATAGCGTGGCAGGTGAACGTAGTGCCGTACAAATTTATTCCGACAAAATAGGCCAAATTACGAAGTGTTTGCAAACTTTTATTTTTAACATTACCGATATCGACTTATTCAATTTTAATTATTAGAAATATTTTTTTTATTAGTTATTAATTTTTGTTTTTCTATATGATGAGTATATTTTTTTCATAATCCGGATAAACAATATATTTTATGAAATAAGAATAGAAACTTTTTGTGTTTCACTTTTTTTTTTCCTGTTTAAAAATGAAATACTGGAATTATTGAAGTATATTACTTCTAATTTGTATGCAGCAGTTAAAGTTAATTTCTTTTTCGGAACTTATGTTTTAATTTGTCATTTAATAAAAAATTTTATAAAGAATTAATAACAAAATTATTAAATTTTTAAATACTGAATACAAAAAATTACTTATTAAAAAGGGGTAAAATTTTTAATGAAGTATTAACAACTAAGTATCCTTCGGTTTTGAATGAAAGTTCTAAAAAAAAAAAAAAAAAAACCGACTTCGGTTTCAGCCAAAATCTCACCTCGGTCGGTAACTTGCTTTCGTTTTATTGCACAGTAATCCAATGTTTGGGCGGGAAAAGCAACCGAGCATGTACAGTACATATGTGTGTAGATATATACATATACCTATATACACATATATGTGTGTGCGTGTGTGTATATATATAGTGATAAATCGGTGATTTAGTACACTTAGGTACTGTCCGAGTTTATTTTTCGTATGTTGCTCGAGAAAAATGTTTTTCCTCGAAATTAAATCCACCGTGCAGCTTTTCTATTTTATTGAGAACGGTCTTTGCAGCAGCTGTATTTCCTTTTGTCAGTTAGTACGTGCTTTGACAAAGAAGAAACAGAAAATGGTAGTTATCCTCTTCTTGGAAATTGTTTCAACGGATCGCATTTAATAAAGAAGTCGCAGGCGATGGTTCTTTCAGAAAACGTTCCATTTATAGCCGGGAAAGTCTACTGTCGGTCACCACTGCGACTGTTGCCGCCAAATATACGCGGGGATTTTAAAGAAAAATTGGTCAGAATTCTTTTTTGTTTTATTCGGTAAGATAAGAAAAAGTATAAAAAATAACGATGTTTTTTTGTTGCTTTTTCTTTTTGCGGGCGCTGAAAATCCGTTCAGTTTCATCTCTTCTGTGTAACTGTTCTGCTTGATAAGACTGAGTTCCGACTGACAACGCACACACACACACACACACACACACACACACGTATACATAATAGTAATAATAATAAAACAATAATTTTCGCAGCATTAGGATGAGGGTTACATTTTCAGTTAGAAAATATAATAATATTGCTTTGGAGTGTTGCCAATTTTTCTTTCAACCTTTGATGAAATATTTCGCCAACCAAAAGGCCCGCGTTGCAATCATTAAAGTCGTAATGGAATAAACTGGAAGCGCTCTTACGCCGAATGGCTTAGTATGGCCTTTGAAAATAATCTCAGCCAACGAATTACCGTAGTAAACTTCATGTTGTGGCGATTTGATGCTGCACCATTATGCCCTTGAAAAGCGGAGTTTTTTTGCATTTTCGTGTTTTTCGACAGGCCTACTACTAGTAAGAACATTTTACATTTATAGTGAAATAAATTTACGGACAACTGCGTTAGAAAGTGTAATGTGTTTAATACTCAATAATACAGCGCTTAACGTTTCGGTCAGCTTATACTGACCGTCATCGGAACGCTCTATTATTGAGTATTAAATACATTACATTTTCTACGCACTGTAAATTTATTTCACTATGATTAATCACTGCGAAAGTTTTAAACGTTTCATTTTACATTTATCTTCGCATTGACATGTTCGTTTTTTGGTAACTTCCCGTTTCACTTAATTCCCAATTCGCCTAAATTTAAGATTTCGTTTACTCTACAAATAAAAAAAAGTATCACACAAACGTACGAATTATTTCGTGTTGGCGCAACAATGCGTCATCATTGTCGAATTTTAAACTGAAGTTTTAATTCCGAGTCGGGTTCCACGGTTATTAACCGTAGGCGGGTATAAAAGACTAAACGCGCATTTTTTTTTGCTATTTGATTCCGCGCTGTTGAAGTCCTTTTTTCTTTTCGAAAAACAACCAAGAAGTTTATAGGAAAATCAAAAGTGAAAAAATCTAGACATGTTTAATGTAAATATACGAAACGACGACTCTAATAACGATGATTTGCGGGTTATTCCGTTCCAAGTCCAGTGCTCAAACTTAGAACAGAAATCCTATCAGAGCTGCATACCTTTCCAGTTTCAGTAACACAGATAGTGGCAGATCCAACGTCAAATTTAGCTGCATTAGTGTATAAATTTATAAAATACTACAACATAGAAATATCGAAATAACAAATAAGAAAGTTCTATAAAATACCCTATAAAGGATTATGTTAAAGACAAAACTAGCTAAATGGCGAAGGCTAAACCGAAAAAAAAAAAAAAAGGGTTCTGTGCTGTTTAGATCCCTTTCGCCTTATCAGTCAGTATCTATAATTTATTTATTTAAAGTCGCTCGGCAGCTAGGGCCATTTGCGACGCCGAGAAGTTACATCTTATAAGTAATAGATTAGTATATGAAAAGTACAAAAAAAAAGAGGAAATTGAAATGAACAATAGAAAGAGAAAAAAGAAAAGAAAGGAAAAGAAAGAAGGCAAACGCTGCTGAATATTAAAAATATATAAAAGGGACCAGTCGGGTAAGCTTTAAAAGTTTGAAAATGTTTCTACAGGTCTTTTCATTGTCCGCCAGAATTTCGGCCAAACCAGCATCCTCCTTGAAACAGGCGGCTCTCTCTTGTCGAAATTTGCCGCACGAGGTGAGGAGATGTTCCACCGTTACCGGCACTCCACAAATTTCACATGTCGGTTTCGGTTGTTTTTGAAGCAGGTGAGATTATATGTGTAAAGGCCGCAGGCGAGCTAGTTTCCTCATGTCGGTCCTGTCTGTATGAGGTGCTCTATCGCAGAAGGTTTCCCTTGACTTTGAACAGTTTCTGAGAGCGGCTGTTTTGTTCCCATTCGTGTCGCCAGACGGAGTGTAGATGTTTTTTTAAATTTGGACTTCAGATTTTGGCTGTTTTTCTTATTCTGGCCTCTAAATTTTGTTAATTGCTGTGTTCCACGGAGTAGCTTTAACGGTACGTTGATGGACCGTCGCCTTCCATTGTAGACTGCTAACAGGATTCTGACAATTGATCCCCAGGGGCTTTGGACTTTTTGGATTTTTTTCAAATAGCTATATATAATTCGGGGCAAACGTTTTTTGATGCGAGGGATTAGATGAATTTAAGGCCAGATTACAGAAATATTTCAGAGACAGAAATAACCTTCTATGTTTGAGAGGCAAGACATTAGTTTCTGCATGAAGGCTGTCAATTGGACTGGAGTGTAATGAGCCTGAGATTAATTTGAATGCGGAATTTTGAAAAGTGTTTAACTTGTTCAGCACATTAGGTTTAGCAGATCTATATATGATTGAACCGTAATATATTTTAGACAGCCTAAGAGCGGAGTAGAGGTTCTGCAGGCATTTCTTATCTCCGACCCCCCCCCCCCCCATTTTGTATGAGCCGTCATTTTGGGGACGTTGAAAGAGTTTTGACATTTCGTTCTAAGTTTATCGATGTGCCTGGACCAAGCCAGATCCTGTCGAATACCAATCCAAGGATTTTGACCGTTGGGGCTCCTCTAATGGGGCTGTTTCTCAGAATTAGTTTGCAGTCCGAAGGGGATTTCCGTTTCTTGCTGAAAATAATGCTAGCTGTTTTTTACGCTGAGAAGGCTAAGCCCTGGTTTGTAGACCACTCTTGTAATTTATCGATCGTGTTTTGAAGCCAAACTCTTAAACTTTCTTGATTTTGCAGATGTCGTGTATATTGTGAGATCGTCAGCGAAAAGATTATATTTTACGGGCGGTTCAATGATTTTGGTCAGGTCGGAAATGCCTACTATGAATAAGGTCGGACTAATTATCGAGCCTTGAGGCGTGCCGTTTTCTTGACTTCTAGGGGACGACAAGATGATATCTTCTGTCCGAACCTGAAACGTGCGGTCTGTCAAGAATGCCTTCACGAAATTAAACAAGTTCCCATTATTTCTTTTATTTCCCTAGTGTCCAATCGAATTAGATTCTAATATTTCTTTTCTTTCTTTTATAATCTGTTAAGTCTGTTGGATGGACGCAAGTTTTTGGTAAATCCAAAAAGAAAAAATAGCATTTCATTTTACTATTTAAAATATCTTAATTCAACAAATTTGCAACAGATTACAGTTTAATGCTAAAAAATGAAAAAAAGAGTATAAAAAGACGTTATTTCATGTAATTAACCAAATATTTTACAGTATACTTTTGACGTATAAAACAAAAATTTATAGCAAATGAGAAGAAAAATAATTTTTTAATGAATGACAGTTTTCTTCTTTTCTGTTGCCGGAATCTAATTGAATACCATAATATTTCATTTAAAACGTAATTTTCAATAAATATTTAAACTTAAAAATATTAGATATATATTTACCTGCTCGATTTGTTTTTATAACATAAATGACGCATTCATTATTATACCAGACTGATTGTGAGTCAGAATTTATGTTTTTTATACACAATTGACAGCTTATAATATTCGAAATAGAATTACAGTTTCCTTCAGTGCGGTAATGTGCGAAGACTCAAACAACAACAGATTGCGGCTTCATGGTGTAAAATATTATTTTAGATGTATTGAAATATTATTAGTAAATTGTAAATTTATGTCAAATAAACGATAATGAGGGTGACGGGAACTCACGAAACGGGCAAAATTGCCTTGTGAGACCCACAACTTTCTTATTTAAAAAAAAAAATAAAAAAAAAAAAAAAAAAGCAGTCAGTATGTGGTGAGTTGCTGCACGTTAAAAAAGGAATAATGAGATTGCAAAGTAAAAATGGAGTTATTGCAACATTTGCCTTCATTTTTTTCACTCGCGTCCCAACAAGCGATACTTAATTCAGTCGGCGTACAGGTTTCTATTTATCTAGGACGAAATTCAAAGTAGATATCGCGAATTATTTACCGGAGAAATAAAAAAATAACTGGAAATTTACCGTACTAATCTGTCCGTACGCATTTTTACCAATGCTACCATCAAGCCAATGGCAATTCAATACCGCACGTCGTAAAATCGCACGTGTGCACTTTTCACCTATGCTATTTGTCAATCTCTTTCGTTTCTCTAGCCGTATTTTTTATCTTTTTTCTGCCTACCAAACGTGTCCGTGTTACCAAGTTGATTTTTTTCAAAATATTATTATTATAATTTTTTTCCGTGCCGTTTCATTGTTGGGCGAAATGGGACCAAACCCGTTTTTTTATCAAGAGGTTAAATTTTTAACCAGATTTTATTATACATTTGGGTTGGCGTTTTCTATATATAGAAGGAAAAATAAACGGTAGACTAGACCAAAATGAAGAAAAAATGCTCAGACTAGGTTAATGTACACGGCTGACTAAGATGAAGATTGAAACGATGCTGACCTATAAGGTAATTTTGATTTTGTTAGCAGAAATCTATGATGAATAAATATGGAACGTTGAAGCTCGATCGGGTCCAAGATACATGTCTCCGCCACGGAGCCCGAAAATATACTCCTATCCCAGTTCTGCACGTTGAATCTCATATTCCTCCTCTTTTTCTTCGACTTTCCTACATGGGTTATCGTTTCCTCATCAAATGGTTGCGAATTTCCTCTTCCTCTCTTATTTCTTCTTATTACTCCATCTTACGTAACTGGCGATTTTTTGCCAACAAAACTCCTATTCTATCTCTTATCGCTGCCCGTCTTGTTCAGTTTTCTCCGTATATCTACATTCACGATAAACTGCCATATTTCTCCTTTAATTTTTCCTCTTTTCTTCATCCTATTAACTGCTTTTATTCTCCGGTTCCTCCTAAACCTGTTCTTCATAATGTTGTTAAATCATAATTTTTACCGATTTTTAGCTCTTCTTTCCCTAACCATTTTTCGATTCTCACTGATGATGGCAAGGGACCCGATGGTGTTAGCGCAGCTTTTTTCTGTCCTTCTCTAAATTATGCCGAGTCCTTTAAATTTCCCTTTTTTTGTTCAATCTTCTATGCGAAATCCTCTGCTATTCTGCATATTCTTCTTTTTATCAGATCCTCATCTATCTCTTGCAATATCCTTATCCTGTCGGATGCTCAAATCGTGCTGCAGGCTATCGAATTTCCTCTCCCTTCTCATTTAGCTGACTACGTTATTCTTCTTATTCGCTCCTTGATTCATGATTTTTTCCTTTCCCACTTAATCCAAACGGATTTTTTTTTGGATCCCTGGTCATGCCGGAATCGAGAAAAATTAGTTAATTGACTCATTCGCTCGGTTATCTTCCTTTTCCGGTAGGTTTCTTCCTGTTTTTTCATCTTCCAATATTACTCTTGTCTGCAGCTGCTCATTCCAAACTATAGTTTAACTTCTTACCTTTCCTCATTATCTAACGCGGATTCATTTTTCTTATCTATTCAGCCTTCCCTTCCTCATTTCCCCTGGTTTCTTGACTTTCCTTTTATGCGTCGCTCCAACATCTCTGCGATTTGCCGCCTACGTTTTGGACATAGTTTGCTTCTTTCCTCACTTTTCCGTTACTCTCCTGTGCCGTTTCCTTATTGTTCATTGCGCCCCTCGAACATCCAATTTATTTGTGACCCCGATCACATAATATTCGGCTGTTCATCTCTTATAATTGAACAAGCTTCTTTCTACTCCTCCCTTTTACAAATCGGCATTCCTACTCCATACAGTGCTTCGTTCATGCTCTCCCCGCCTTCTCTTTCTGTTATTAAAGCTTTTGATTCTTTTTTGTCAGCCATCTCTGACCGTGTAAAGATCTTTGTTCTTGGGCTAATGTCAGACGAACCCATAAAAAAAAAAAAGAGTAGAATGGAAGTCATTTCAGTGTTGCACCGTTACTGCGACTGTATGCAGCAAGGTCTCGTCTAGTCCTAAACACCGTCCCTCTTTTTGTGTACTCGAGAGGAGCGTTTTGCCTGTTTGTTGTTTTATAATTGCGAAATAATTAATTTTTTTTTTTTATGTAAATACTTTTAAATTTGTTCAGGCTATAATTAAGTATAAGCTTTTAGTGATGGAGACAAACCGATGGTGTCAATGTAAGTAAAGTAAAGTAAGTCCTATACACTATTGACAGAATGTCGGGGATTATAAAGTTAAGCTTTCCATAATGGCACTGAGCCCAACGACAATAATGGGAGTAGAGTTTCTTTCTCTCGGTTTGTACACTATACTTTCTGTAATTCTTTTGGGTTTACTAAAATTTCTGCGGAATTCCCACCCGTTGCTCAACAAAAACTTCTTTAGCGATTTACTCCTCGGGTGAGACTATATTTGCTTCTAAAGATATATATCGCGATGTGAGAATAATTGGATCTATATTGTCATTATCTTAGTTCGACCGATGTGTTCAAAAATAGCCGAGTTTATATCGAACTGAGTTCCATTATTCTGAACCTACCGTTGTTAAAACGTCGCGTAAATTTATTGTGAACGATCGGGAGCATGCTGCGTAATCATTGAAACAGTTAAAAAAACCTTTTCAATAGTAACTTTTTACCTGCTAGAAAACGTTCGAAAATATGTCCACTAGATGACGTGATAAAATTCCCGTTGTTAATTTAAGAAATTGCCTTGTTTTTTCAATCAAAACTTAAACATGGTTAAATAAAATTAAATATAATTGCCTAAAACGAAATAACAAAAAACGACTAAAATAAGGAGTGTATTGAAGATTTTTAGATTTTCACTTAGTTTTCGTAGATGTAAGTTTATGCGCCAGATTGATTAAATCTTTCATTTCGATTCTTTTATATTATACCGAAAAAGAAAAAGAAAAAAAGAAGAGAAATAATAAAATACGAGGGTCGTCCGGAAAGCCGTTTGTGCTGTGCGGAACGCTAGCGAGTAGATTAGCCGCCGGACAAGTACTAACACGTTCGGTTGTATTTCACCTGTCCGTGTGGAATGTTACATCTCACTGGCATTGTTTCTGTGAATGTTTATAATGTTCAAGAAAATAGAGAACCCGTCAGTTGTGAAGTTAGGGCTGTGATTAAATTTCTCAAGAAATGTGCGACCTTGCGACATTTATGGAGACAATGTCTAACGGATGAATCGACGGCGAGGTCTGTTGTCTAGTGGCGTCATTCTTCTCCGCGATGCCTCGTACGGCTTGTATAACACAACAATTTGTGTAACAATTCAAATAGGAGGAAACTTTCAACCATCCACCCTACAGCCCAGACTTGGCTCCTTCAGATTATCGTCTGTTTACAAAACTCAAGAACTTTTTGTGGCAGGAAAGAAATTTGAAAGTGATGAAGAATTAAAAGAAGCTGTGACTGCGTATCTGAATACACTGGCGGCGGAGCAATATGAAGCTGGGATACAAAAACTCGTCGCACGTTACGACAAATGCTTAAACTTGCCAGGTGACTATGTAGAGAAGTAGTTTAAGGTATGTGTGTTCTTTACAAATAAAACATTGCTATTAATACGTACTATTTATTTATTTTTTTTTGTATTCCAAAACGGGTACACTACTTTCTGGATAACCCTCGTATCTAAGAAGAGTGAGGTAAACGAACATAAGCGGTCAAAGAAACAGGAAGGGATAGTGTTGGTAATGTTAAAACACAGGGAAAAAACCGAACATGGTTTAAATAAAAAAACAACAAAATAAAATTAGTCTAATTCTTCCGGTATAGGGATAATGTTAAAAATCACTTTATCTTTTATGTTTTGCAACTTCTTAGTGGATGGCCGAAATGTGCGTAGGACAAATGAAAACGGAAAAATAAAAAACCAACGGTCAGAATTAGTGTGTGGTCACGGTGCGTGTTAATGTTTCGGTACATATTTGAAACAATTCTTCGGTCGCTTGTGGTTTGGGCTTGGTCATTTATGGCGCAGATGGAAAGAAATTTCATTCAGTGCTTTGTAAGCACAAGGAGTAATAATACGAGTTAGTTCAAACGCATCTCTCTGCGATCAGAGATGACCGTTGTCGAAACCCCTTACGGAATACGCGGTTGGGGTTTTCACTGAAAGTTGCCTAGTGTAGCGAAAAAACCGGGAAAACTGGCAAGAGTGAATTGGAATATTTATCGCCCTATTAAACGCCTCTTACGCTTCATTTGGATAGATTTATCGGCGGCAAACGTTTATGTTTAACTGCAAAGAGCTTAATAATTCCATTGTCAGCAGTATCATACACGGTATTATTCTTTTTCTTCGCTGGTATTCTGCTGTTGTGAAAACGGGCCCATCCAGTTTTTGCTTCCAAATTAGTCTCTCTCCTCGGACAGTTTCTTTCCAATTCTGCTTCAGCGGTCTTCCTGCACTGTCTTCTGTTGTACCTGTTCAATTTATTGTCATTCCAGCGCACGGCTTGTCGATTTTATTCCGAATTTTTGTTGGTCCCTTTATGTAGTTAGCAGCGTTATTCTCAATTATTCTGAATTCTATTTACTTCTTTTTCGTTCTTTCGGTCCTCCGCGATACACTTGCATATATCTCCGATTATTAGTAATCCTGTACTTTAGTTTTAAGACTTCCCTATTATGATTCTGCAGCAGCATATCGCCAATCTTTCGATTGGTCAATCGCGGGATTGAGCGTTTGTACTTCTACATCTTCGATTTTGTCCTAGATCGTTGAGATTTCTATTTTTTGCGAGATATAGCGTGTCCTCCATTTATATCACATTCGCACAATCATGTCTGATTTGGAAATCTCCGAATTCGTATTAACTGCAGTTCTGTCGCATTTCTGGAAATCAGCATTATTTTGCCCGTTCACTCCTTTCCTCCTCTTGTATCGATTATATCGTTGCTTTCCCTGCAGGCTTTTACAAATACCGAATGTGTATAAGGTTGCGATGAATAATTTCACGTAATAATAAACTAGAGCTATTTTATGATGTTCGTTCTTTTTCCCGGTTTTTGTAGCTCTTCTAAAATCCTCCATTTCCCCATATATGAATATTTCCGATACTTGGTTATCGTGTGTATTTTCTATTTAAAAATTCACGTTTGTTGCATATTGTTTGTCACACGGGTATCTGGTAGTTTTCTTCATGTGTCCACTGGGACTATTTAAAAACTTTGCGGCGAATTATAAATTAAAGCTAGAGCATTATCTTCGTATTCGCTCGATTATCCATAACCTTTTCCAAACTTACCACATTCAGATTAAGTTGCTTTGGATTCCAGGCCATGTTGGTATAGAAGGAAATGAAAGAGTTGATCAGTTGCCTCGTGGTGCAGCTGTTAATGGACTCCCCATTTGCTAATAATTTACTTGCATTATCTAAAAAATTCCATTATAGGTTTTGGTCTGACTCATACCCTTCCTCCTTTTCTAACCAATTTTCCTCTTAAATTTTTTGCCAGTTAATCCTTGGTTTCATGAATTTCCGTCTTTGCAGCGCTATTTTATTTCCTCTTTATGTCAATTGCGTTTCGATCATAGTTTGCTTCCTTCATCTCGCTATCGATTTTCAGACTCTCCTTACTGTCCGCTACATCCTCCAAATGATATTCACGAATGTAATTCTCGCCTGAACGTTTACTTCTCTACTCTCAACTTCTGAGACTTAATATTCTTGCTCCCTGTAGTGCTGTATCTGTTCTCTTCTTTCCTTCGTTAACTGTTGTCGCTCACCTTGTATCCTTCATTGATGCGATATCTGACCGCATACGAATCGAAATAATTAATTCAGCAATACTTTTCTTTCTTGTCGAACATGGGTCAATGCTCTTTGTCAGCGAGCCCCAAAAAAAAAAAAAGTCATAATCGTTGTTGCTGGTACAGCACAGAAAACCAATTTTCTTGCCGCGGAACAAGAAATTGAAGAAAAAAGCAGATTTTTGGATTTTACCTAAATCTAACACGTTTATGCAGGTTTTTTCCCACTGTTCATAGGCGAGTTTCATAGCACACAAAGTACGTCTCACATTATGTATACAGTTGCTTAAATCCTGCCAGCATAAGGCATATTAAAGCGATTTTACCAGCATGAAATGTACACGGTCAGCTCTAATTTAAAACAATATCGTTGATTTTAATCAAAAAAAAAAAAACAAAACCTGTGTCTTCAAAATTACCATTTTCCATGGTAGATGAAAGCCTTATTTGTAAAAAAAACAAAGCGACTCCGGCACTAGCTAAGTTACGAACCTCGTATTTGTTCATCCGGTCGGTAATAAAGCGACAGCCCCTCGGATACAAAGTTGAGCAACCGCAATTAATACACTAGAGTGTTCGCATTAATCAAGAGGGCAAAAGTTTTGCGGTCATGCGATGCACCTGCAGGTGCGTTAAAAGGACCAACTGCAGCCGTGATCATCGTACCGTCGCAAAAATACAAAATATAAAAATCACGAGAGGAGAAGAAGCTGCGAGGAAACATTCTCGCCATATCTGATTCCCGAAATATGATGTGTACACCATAGAGAGGTAGAAGAATCCAGGACACTAATTATCCGACTGAATTATAATAATTTTATGTAGCTGTCGTCGATTTCAATTCACTTAAAGCGGAGATTTAAAAATAAGCGTCCATTTGCGCACTTATTCACGGAAGTTATTCTGCCGAAATGCGTTTTAATAGTCGCCGCTTCCATTAAAAAACGAAATTACCGGAATCGGTAGCGTGCCGAAACAATTACCATTCGCTTCTGAAGAGTGGAAAGGGGTGGTGACCAGCTTCTTCCCCTATTTTGGGGTAACGGACGAATGCCGGTGTCGTGGAATTTTTTCCATAAATTATTCAAGACGCAGAGCAAAATGGTTGGACGTGAATTTCCAGAAATGTATTTTAGATTATTTACGGGCATGTGGGGATGTGGTAATATCGCGCCTGCAAAAGTAGTTGCCTATTTCTCTAATTTACATAAAGCGCGTAAGAGCGAGCCTAGCGTTTTTGAAGATTGCGGAATGTTATTTCTCGTATGGAACATTTTATTTCGTCAGCCGCCAGTTATTTTTGCTCGGCGATTCCTTCGAAATTCTTCATTGCAGTTTTTCGACGACTTTTTTTCCCTCGTTGCCCCCCCCCCCCCCCGAAATTTTCGTCCTGGTTTTTATTGTTTGCTTCGGCCTAGCTTTCAATTTAATTTCGCCGAATGTAATGCACTTTCGTCGTATAATTCGTCCAGGCAGAAGGAGCGGCACGAATTTCCCCAGTACATAATATTATAATTAGCACGTGGCTGCAACGAAAGATTAATTAATGAGCACTCTACACGTGAAAGGTCATCAATAACATTTGCCCCAGCCCCGATTAAATTAATAATTACCGTCATCGGTGTATGTGCTCTTTCCCTTTATTACATCTCGCTGCGACCGAGTCATTTTCATCTGGTGCCCGTTGGATTAACATTTAAAATGTTAATTTCGTTTCATTAGTGCAGCGTCGTATCTGGACGTGCCTGTTTCTTATCGATAGTACACAAAAATTTTTACACCCAATAAAAAACGTCTTTCACGTTATTCGTTGCTTTTTTCCGAAATTATTTTTTCCTCTCTGGCGTCAGCTACGATTTGTTGGATTTCGTTTCAAAACAGATATCGGTAATATACTTTCGATTTTGCTAAACGAAGATTGCGTATTAGATTTTTCGTTTTTGTTTATGGCAAATAATGACGGGGTTTTCTGAAACGCATCTTGAGGTGCCAGGTTGACAGTTTGATTCAAGCTGCTATTTTTTCATCTAGCCGTGGTCACTGTTATATATTTTGTTCAAATATCATTCAGCTTTTTTTGTTGTTCTACAATATGATGCGAATAATGCGCCCTTCGAAATGGTTAAAATAGTTTTTTTCTCAGTCCGAAGAGTTGGAGCTTAATTCTTTTTTCGTTCGTGATTACTTATTAATCTAGTATAATAAGTAGAAGAAGAAAAAAAAGGAAACGGTTTACTCGTCGTGTAGATATATTTTTAAAAAGACATTAATGCAACATGATAAACGTGCGTCGAAAAATCAAATAACCACGAAAAAAGTTCGGTTTAACATTCAATCAGCCTTAGACTGCGGTCTCGGATGAACTTTCGATCGGCTTATCAGACTAAATTGAATAGTGACCACTTTACAATCTTTACTGACCGCTGCAAGAGACCTAATTGGGTTGGTACAGCCTTTTTTGTCCTTCCCTAAATTACTCTGAGTTCTTTAAACTTCGCTTCTTCTGTTGAATCTTCTACGCCGAATCCACTACTATCTTGTGTCCCCTTCTCCATATCCGATCTTCACTTGTTTCCCACAATATTTTATGTTCTGTCACATTCTCAGAGCGTGCTACAAATTATCGCATCTCCGCTTTTTTCCCACTCTACCGACTACGTAATAATCTTTATACGTTTCTTGGAATTTAATACTTATTTTAACGAGTACAGCTGTACTTTAATTTTTTGTATTGCGATGCTTGCTTTTACCTTGCGTTTTATTTATTATTATTATTTTTTTTTTTTCTTCGTTTCGTATTCTTTCCTTTTTCCTTCGTTAGATAAGCGTGTCCAAAGAGGACCGCTCTGCGGCTTCCTCTTCAAGCCCACCTAAAGCTATATTTACTTGTAAGTATGGGCGTGGGTTGTAACTCCAAGCGTAAATTGGCAGATTCTCTTTCGCTTATTTCCTCTATTCAACCGAAGGAGATCAGACTTTCCCGAGCTGGACTTATTATATCCCCGAAAAAAAGGACTCGAGGTCGGAAGAACTGAACGAAACGGTAAGGAAAAACACGATAAAATTTTACGAAGAATAAAAGGAAATTCGGAAGCGATTCAAATGAAATGTAATCTGCATTACGTATAAAATTCCGAGAGGAAAGACGGATGGGATCTAGTGCAAAGGAAACCAGTGAGAAGCAGGAAAGCGAGGTGGGAAGCAAACTGTGTGCAGAGCACAGACGATAGATTGCAGAAAGAGTTGAGCAAATAAAGAGAATTGGGAAACTAGAGATAAGACTGTAAATTAGAGTAAACAGAGAGGTAAAAAGAATCAGGATTTAAGAAATAGAAGGAATACGAGTTGAATCATCTGGAGTGATTACGGCATAAAAATATCTATCGGTAGTGAAAGATGAACGGTCCATTATACCATCGGCTGAAACTTCGATTCCGGAGTGCCCCGGAAATCGCAATAGATCAATTTGGATAGAATGAAAAAGGGAAATGTTGTGAATTATAGAGAGTATGATGATTGTGTAATTAGTAGAGGAAGGAGGAAGAAGTGATAAAATGGCTTGTAAGGTACTGTGATGAGAATTTTACGAAAAACTAGAGGAGAAGTGATAAAAAGGATAGCTTTCACGATAACAGTAGATATGGCATAGAAAGTAAACTGAGAGAAGCGAATGGAAATGTGAAAGACAGTACTGTAGTTTTAGATAGGCGAGTAGGAGATAACAAGAGTGGAAGAAGAAATAAATAGGTGTTTGATTGGAAAACGGTAGCCCAAATGAAAAGCGGAGGGATGAGAGTTCGAACTAACTCTCAAGGGTGCAATTGAGTTTAGATAGTAAAGATCTTGAGGAAAATCCAAAAACATTTGTTAAGTAAAATGCAAGGACCCCTTCCCAGTTAGTGTGGGGGAGAGACTTTGTCAGGTTAAGTCTTTTAAGAGAACACAAGTAAAGAGATAGCTAATAAGGTTACGGAACGAGAGTCCGGACAAATGTCTAAATAGCGAAATGAGGGGAAGTAAGAGGGATCGGATCTTTATTTAGGATAAGATTAATTGTGGTGTAAAGACAACAACAGAGGATTAGCGGGTGAGATGGAAAGATGGATATTTAATAAATAATCTTCTAATGATAGAGTTTTGCAGCTGAAAGCCGACGAAAGATATATTGCGACGGAAAGAGTAGATGTGGATGTTGTCGACGTGGAAAAAGGAAGGAGAATTTCGAAGCGAGGAAGAAATATTGATAAGGTAGATATTGAGAAGAGTTGGGCTAAGGCAAGCATTTTATGGTAATCCGCGGAATATTAGCCTAGTGGTGGTGCAGAGAGGAGAAGAAAGAATGACTGCAGTTAAAACGTTTACTAACAAAGGAAGAAAAGTGCACCGGCATGTTAAAGAAGAGCATTGTACCGAACAGAGTAGAGAGGTGGGCTTAGGTAAGTTTTTACCGTAAATGTCGAATAAACGTCTGCCAAAAACGTACTAATACAATCAAGTTGGGGCAGTCTGAGTAGAAACCAAATTTGTTGTTGGGTAACAAGTTGAAGTATTCGAGCCACCAAAAACATGACGTCCATTAACTACATTCTCAAAAAGTTTTCTAACGCAGGAAGAAATCGGACCAAGTGCAAAACAATTAGATTTAAGGATCGGAATGATGGTAATCGTATTTCAAGAAGAAGGAGTAGAGCTGGAACGAAGAAAGGACTTGTAAGTTCAAAAAGAACTGAAAAAGAATAATCAGAGGTTTTTTAAATGTAGAAGGGGAAATTATATCAGTTCTTGGAGATGTGTGAGTTAAGCGAATTCGGTAAGATTGTTTTCAGATAAAAATTCTTAAGAGTAATATTAACCTTTTAGATTCGGCATCAAATTCAGATTACAATAATATTTAGAAACCATGTTAAATTAGTATAACAATATACATTTTATCTATAAGCCAAGGACTGAAAACACTAATGCGTATTTTAAACATTGTTGCAATTTGAATTTAGTATACCGAAACTCTAACAAGTATTTATTTTTATTTTTAATGTTTTAATGATGTAAAATATGCGCTATTTTTTTTTTTTTTTTTTACTTTTTGGTGCATTTTTATTAACTTTTCAGAGTAAACCTTGAAATCGGTCTTTTTTAAAAAAAAAAAATCTACTCTATTCCACAATTTTTAGTGTAAATATTTTTGAGTGATACTAATACGTATAAAGAGAAAAATCTGAAATGATGCTACTTTGGCACTCTACAAAGAGCTGGGTATTGTGGTTTAAAGATAAATGTTCCGATCCGGTCGGTGATGAGCTTGTAAATCGTGCATTGGGGGTCTCGAACTACATCGTATGACAAGTAACACTAATGATACTTTAATTTTAAAATTGTAGATGTTCATAAATGAAAACAATTTCTTTGATTTCGGTACTGGCTAAAGCATTGGAAAAAGTGATCAACAGAAGGCTCACTTGGGTCTTAGAAACCCGTGGGCTCCTCTCTTCTTGCCAGTCTGGCGGACGAAAAAAAAAGTCGACGATAGAGCATTTCTCCAGCTTGCATAATGAAATCAGAGCAGATTTTGCTAGCAAGGAACATACCTATTCAATATTTTTCAACATAGAGAAGGTGTATAATCGGGCCTGGCACCTGAGATTACTCCGGAAGATGGTTAAGAGCAATATAACAGAAAACATGATTATGTACTTAAATAATTTATCCGGGCGAGAATCAGAAATTCCCTTTCACTTTCGCAATTCCTTGAAAACGGGCTCCCTCAGGGCTCTGCCCTAAGCGTGACCCTTTTTAACCTACATATAAACGACATCGTTGAACGCATCCCCCCTCCGGTAACTGCCCGTCTTTTCGTTGATGACTTGAACATTTCCCTAACATCATCAAATCCTTCCTATGCTCAACAAACTTTACAGAAAGTGTTAACAAACGTAGAAGTATGGTCTAGCTTGCATGGGCTGCCCTTCGCTCCATCCAAAACTAAGTGTGCCGGTTTTAATAGGAAAAATAACCTCCTTCTCCAATCCTTTTTTTAGACAATTTTCTTCTCATATTTTCCTGTTCAGCAACTTTCCTCGGGATCTATTTTGATAGCAAATTTTCCTGGCGCTTTCACATCCGTTGAAAAGAAGTGCAGTAAATATATCACTACATTGAAATATCTATACTACAAAAACCATAACTTTTCTCTTAAGCTTCTGATAACTCTTTTTCATTCCCTTATCCTCAGCCGTCTCTCCTACGGATGCGCATTATATTCTACCGCTTCTTTATCCCTTCTTAAAATGTTGAATCTACTGCAAAGTTTTTCGATCCTTATCGGGTTCTCCACCCTTGCACTTTTAAAAATCCTTTCACTCCTTCCGCGATTCTCTAAAAGTTTTCCTTCTTGAACTTTGTGATCCTTACCCCCCCCCCCCGCACCTTCTAATGGTGCTCTCTCCTATCTATCGGAAATTCTATTAGACTCCAACATCGACCCCCAGCACTTAAAAAATATTAATATACCATCTCCTCTTCCACCCTAGACTACTCTACCAGCCAAGATTGATTATTCTCTTACCCAGTTCTCCAGGGAAAACGGTTTCCCCTTCATCCCTCTGCGACTGAATTTTCTCGACCCTACAAAGCTATTCGAACCATCAGTCCTATTATACTGATGGTGCGAAATCGTTCTCGGGTTCCGAATCATCCCTTACTAATTGTTTCTTTTACTCTAACCTGGTTTCGTTGTCCTCCCGGCTTCATGACCATTGTTCCGTTCTCGATGCCGAACTTTGTGGCATATTCCTAGCTCTTGAATCTATAGTTAAATACCCTCCACCCGGCAGTCGAATTTTGATCGTATCTGATTCGCATGCAGCTTTGGATTCTCTTTCCCAACAAACCCTAGTGCAGAGTTACCCAACTTTTTTTTCGTCGAGCCTCCCCGAATTATAAATAACATTTTTATGCCCCCCTTAATTTTTTCATTAAAAAAAAAACGCACATTGTTTCAATGACACTTATTTATTTTAATTCTAAGTTATAGAAAATAAATTTTAACCAACTTTAAAACGTTCTTGTCGAAATAATTTATTATAATTAAAGTACTAATGAGATACTTGAGCTTGCATGTTCTGCATAGGTTCAGTTTCTGCCAGAGCTATCGTCAGATCGCTATAAATGGCAAGACGATTTCGCTGCTTAGTTTTAATTAAAACCAGAGCTGAAACCCCTGCCTCACACAAGTAAGTCGAAGAAAAAGGAACAACAAGTATTCACAAAGCAAGAGAGGCAACTTTGGAATCAACAAGAAATCGTTTGATCCAAAATTTCTCCAATGTCAAGAGATGAAAGTCATCTTTCGTTTTCGAATCAACCTTCATTTCTAGAAATTCTTTCAGAACTTGTTCTGGTAAAATTATAAGAGATCAACAACAAATGAGTTTCTGGTCATGTGACATATTAGTGACTCTGAATTAATGTCTCGATAGTATCGGTGGAATTCGTTTTCCAGCGCTTGCAAATGAGTTTATATTTCAACTTTGAAATCTTCGTCCAGTTTTTTATTTTTAATTGCTTCGAATAGTCGAGAAAAAGATATTATTACATTTTCAGCAGATATCTTTTGATTCCAAAGTTGAAGCTTAGATATGAACCGTTGAATATGATCATAGTTACTTATTACAGTGCCGTTTCTGCCTTGAAGCTTCAAGTTTAGCTGATTAAAGGCATCAAATATATCAGTTAAATAGGTCAACCTCCATTGAAAAAATTGTTCATTGTTGAATATATGCAAAAAATCTCTTTTTTTCTTTGAATTCAAGAAAGAGGATGTGAGCTCTTCTTTCAATTCATAAAGGCGAGCCAACATATTGCCCTTAGACAACCAGGGTAATTCTGTGTGTGAAATAGAAGGACTCTGTGATCAGAATCAAGATCCTCGCAAAGTAAACTAAATAATCGACTGTTCAAAGCGCTACTCTTGATGTAGTTTACGATCTTTATAGCGAAGTCCAAAATCTGGCGTAATTTCGGTGGCAATGTTTTGGAAGCCAAAGCTTATCGATGAATAAAACAATTAGTACACACTATTGCGGAATTCTTTCTCTTGAGCTTTTGAGCTAAGCCTGATCGTACACCTATCGTTGCAGGGGCGCCATCTGTGCAAATTCCAATGAATTTATTCCAATCTAAATCATTTTTTTCGATGAAATCAGATATTGAATTAACTATATCTTCAGATTCTGTGCCTGCTGTCAAAGATTGGGAGTACAAAATCTCTTCTTCAATGTGATCCCCACTGACGTAATGAACATAAACTATTAACTGTGCACAATTAACGATGTCGGTGGATTCATCGCAACTAATGTAAAAAATGGTGATAATTTTACTTTGCTGATTATTTGTGAAAATTTTCAATTGCCTAAAAGGTCATTTTCGAAGGCATGTCACATTATTTATTGAACACCCCCCGTCCAATGTTTAATTTACGCGTTAAATTAATTGTTCTTTCGCGCCTCCCTTGACATCTCGCTATGCCCCCCTGGTTGGGAACTCCTGCCCTAGTGAACTATATAACCACTTTAATCCAATCCTTAATCCCAAAAACTGATTAAAACATAAGGCACGCGGATTAATGCGAGGGATAGAAAATCACTTGAGATGGAAAAATAAAGTGAAAGATATACTAACCGCAATAAAAAGTGAGAAGCGGCGTTGGGCAGGTCATCACAACCGTAATAATTCAGCGGATATGGAATTAGGATAACCATAATAATTCAGCGGATGCGTAAATAGGATAACCATAATAATTCAGCTGATATGGAATTAGAATAACCATAATAATTCAGCTGATATGGAATTAGAATAACCATCATAATTCAGCCGATATGGAATTAGGATAACCATAATAATTCAGCCGATATGAAATGGAATCAAACAATAAGAAAAGTACACACCACCAACGCGATAATTGGGGCGCGGTTAAGTAAGTTTAGCCTGTTGTGAGACAGTAGTTACTACAGGGTAATTGCGAGACAAATTTTTGTCCACTTCTTATGGGAACAGCTTAGAAACAGAATAAAAGCGGCTAAACGAAGTCGGGGTTAGGTAAATATAAGGAAAAGAATGTTGATTATCCCGACAACAGTCACATAGAACGAGTTTTGTCTCACGAAGCAGTGTAACATCTTTCTTGTGTGGGGGCAGATTTTAAAAATGTGCAGGAAGACTTTGCTAGATTATTTCTGTGAAACGAAATAGACAGAAAGAGCAAAAAAAAAGAACTTCACTTAAGGTCAGTGCGGTAACAGAGCGTGTTACATCAGAAGTGTCTACTTGCAAAATTAGTGTTTTGATGTTCTTGCATGCCGTAAAGGTAACCCGCCTCTTTCGTCTACTACACCGCTAAGCGGTGCATTTAATTGCGAAGCGACGCAAATAAGCTTGCCTATCGTGAGACAATGGTGATTGTGAAGCGGGATTCTTGTTAATTTTTCACGCGAATAGTGCAGCAATAGAAAACCCCATCTGCAGGAAGCTGGGAAAAGAACGCGGCCACAAAAAAAAAAACACAACCAGTGCTAGGGGACACTGAAATTATTTCCTTTTAAAAAGGGTTGAAAATTAAAAACAATTATATACCGCGTTTTTTTTGTTTTTCTTTAAAAAAAAAAAAAAGAAGCAAAAAACCAAAATAAACAAAAAAAAATTCGGACAGGGCTTCGTGTTCGCTTATTATTATTTTGCTTTCAAATCGATTATTTCAAACGCTGAGTGGGAATGGGTATTGTGGATGTGTGTGTCGAGGAGCCTTAGCTAATCGCATTTTTAATCCGATCATGCTTTAATGGAAATTTCGCATTTATTTCACTTGTCCATTTCGGCCGGATATTTATTGTAATCTATATTAATATTTTCGCCGGATCGCAGGCTTCTTCGCTTCAACGGATTTAAATGGGGGAACACGGTTCTCGGTCTTCTTCCTGTTTCCTCCTTCAACGCTGCCGTCTCGCTTATATCGAAATTTATTTTAAGTATCTGTTAACGTTTTTCCTTTCTTCCAACAACACTATCGTCTGTATAATAAATGGCGGTAATAAAATTGTACGACGGCCGCGAGAAGATGACTATGTGCTTTTATTGTAATAATAATCGTAATAGTATTAGATGCGCGCACATACACGCATGCAGATGGTGTATGTGTGTGTGTGTGTGTGTTTAGCGGTATTAATGACGGCGCGGAACGACTCACCGGCAGTCCGTCCAACAGTCTGCACACATTAAGCGTAGAAATTGTGCGAATGTGTCGCCATCATCTGCGCAACTTATAAAGTCATTAAAGTTTAATCGATTTGTAAAATGCTGCAGAACAACACAGCGCGGCAACAAGCAGCCTGAAATTATTCCCTCTGGCTGAGTGGGACTGGGCTGTCGTCGTCCCAGTCGTCGGGCATCTGATGTTTCGTACGCTAAAAAGTTTTTCGCGACTCGGTTTGCTCGATGGTTCCGGTTAAGGAGAGAGAGAGAGATTCGAATGGTTACTACGTAGCCGAGATGCAGGCGTTCCGAGCAAAAGCTACCAGCGTAGTGCGTGTTCTATTTGCGATTTTTTGGCTTCTTTTTAATGAAATTTCGTTCAAATGAAACTGCGTCCGCAAATGTTTTGTTTTTTGCTTGTTCGTTGCTTTTTTCCCATCTTTCAACGTCTCGTGCTACTTTTTTTCTCACTACCAGCACGCCGAATTCCAGTCGGTCGACATGTCAACATCTGGATAATACACTTTGCAAGTTACTTCTGGTTGGAAACTGCTACAGCATTATTCTCGCGCAAACGTGCCATTTCATTTTTCACATCACATCCTTGTATAAATTTATTTCCTATGCGAGACTGTCTGCTGGTTCCCGGAGAAAAAAATTTAATATATCAAATGTCGAAAAGATAAGTCCGTGGTATATATGTTTGCCGAGGAAAAAAAAAAGGCTACATTCTACGTTTTCCTCCTGTACGTTTTCCTATGTTATTGTTGTCGTTATTGTTTTTTTTCCCGATAGTCAATCTTTTATTTAATTAAAATGACGTCAATTTACTTCTCTTAGCGATTTAATCAATTTCATGAACGGCGAACGATGTTGGGCACCGGCATATGCTCATTAACCATGCATGTTCATTTACTCCGGAAATTTGATTTGGTAGCTTCGATGGGGGCGGTACATGTCTGCCATGTTTTCCTGTAGCGCTTTAAACATGAAGTATAAATATCGAACTGCTATGTTTTATTAGAGTTTGTCAGTGCCTCACCTGTTTTTGCCTACTGCACCTCTAACCTAATAAGTATAATTCCGCCAGGAATGCCAAATGTAACGTTTAGTTTGGTTTATTTGTCCTTAGGGATACCACCATGGCCTCTAAATCCATGAACATTAAATGTATTCGATTTTATTTTATTTCCGCTTAAATTTATTATTATTATTATTATTATTATTATTATTATTATTATTATTATTGCGTTGAACAGTCGTGTTTGCTTTGCTCTCGAAAAACGTTTCAGAATTGGCTGGTGTTTTGTTCATTAGTTTTTTAAATTGGACAAAAATCATGGAAGTACATATGGACTAGAGACGGGAAAATATTTGGGCGGCGTGATGAAAGTGCACCCACCATACGATTTCTATCATTGGAGCAGATTGACTCCTTTAAAAACAACAGCAACTGACTATATCATTATCCTTTACCTAAATTTAAATTTGTTCTGAGTGCCGTTTTACTATACAAAAAAAGGGGTTGTTCTGGGGTGCATATTTCATATTCTCGCAGCAGATTTGATTGCCTAGCTAATTTTAATTCTAGGGATAGATTTAATTTATTGTTATCTTTATTTTTATGTTTAATGGTTAGTTTTCTTAGGTATATGATTATTATTCCAGTTTATGTTTTAAATTTAAAATTATTCTCGTTCTTTAGAAATGCAATCTAACAAATTAGATATACTCACTTTAAACGTAAGCAGCCTAAGAGCTCATTTTAATGAACTACTTATACTACTGAACGAGTCGAATTTGAACTACGAAGTTTTAATACTAACTGAAACATGGTTAACTATAGATGAGATTACGCGATACACAATCCCGGGATACGTTTTTCGAGAAGATTGTAGAATTAATAAGAGATCAGGTGGAGTACTAATGTATGTCAGAGAGAACATCGAAATTTCACAAATTGATGTAAAAATTTCGACTGGTAACATTGTTTGTATAAATGTGAAGCTTGAAAATAATTACAGTATATCAATTGTAGGATTGTATCGTTTTTGCGAGTCTCATCAAACAGATTTTCTATCTGAATTATCTTCGGTTATAGAAAAATTAGAAGATATTGCCATAATCACCGGTGATATAAATATAAATTCGTTGGACAATGTAAAAAGTATAAACTATCTAAACATTTTAAGAGCAAATGGGTTTAAAAGCTTACAAAATCAGCCATCATATCACAGGATAGCCGATTTATACTCTTCCTGTTTGGATCATGTTCTCGTTCGCGGACTCAAAAATATCAGTATAAAATTAGAGGTCGAAACTACAGTTATGCCCTGCAGCTTTTCTGACCATTCCATAGTAAATACTAAAATTAAAATAAATACTAATTATCGAACTAAATCTAACAAACGAAGTTATTTTATAGATAAACAAATGCTTCGAAACAATCTGAAAGATTGTTGCCTAGAAGATATTTGCAACAAATCAGTCACAATTGACGAAAAGTTTGATATATTTATCACAGCCATAAAAGTCGCTTTGGAGCGCTCAAAAAAAACAATAAAATACCGTAAGACACAACGGAAAAGATCTGAATGGGTAACAGAAGAGATTATTTCACTTTCCATGGAAAAAAACGAATTACATAAATTAATTAAAATGCAGTCGCGTAACGATGACATAGTTAGGCGATTTAAGCAGATTTCTAGAGAACTGCAAAAACAAATACGAGTTGCCAAACGAAATTTCTATTCGCAAAAATTAATAGAGTACAGCGACAATCCAAAAAAATACTGGGGATTAATAAAAAAGGTAATAGGTAGCAAAAAATCTGAGCTAAAAGATATCAAAGTCAGTGATTTAATATTACCAGTTGACGGTAACGAACAAGCAATTTCCAATCACTTTAATAATTATTTCTCAAAAATAGTTAAAAAAATGAAGATAGCAAAAAATTCAAATATAAACACAATTAATACAACGTATCAAAATTGCAATTCGTTCGGGTTCATTGAATTCTCTAGAAATGAAGTTAGAAATGCCATAAAGTCTTTTCCAAACAAACATTCATTCGGTTCTGATGGAATATCAATTGTTCTTGTAAAAGAAAATATCGAGTTTTTTGTAAATCCGTTAACGTCCTTAATAAATGAATCTGTCACATCTGGAATATTTCCGACTGTCCTAAAGCTCGGAATAATTACTCCGGTTTACAAGAGTGGTGTAGCCTCCGATATTTCTAACTATAGACCGATATATTTGTTGCCGACATTTGCAAAAATTTTCGAGAAATGTCTAAAAGAAAGAGTACTATTTTATTTATACAATGAACATTTTTTCAGTAAATATCAATATGGTTTCTTAAGAAACAAATGTACGGACGATGCTTTGTTTGACCATATTACCTACATATCAGAAAATTTAGAACATGGTAAATCGGTGGCCGCCGTCTATCTAGATTTCTGCAAAGCATTTGACGTGGTTGATCATAAAATACTCCTAAACAAATTATATGCATGTGGTTTCCGCGGCATAATCTATCATTGGTTTCAATCATATCTGACAGACAGGAAAAACGTAACAAAAATAAAGAATGTTCTCCCCAGTGACAGTGTCATACAGGAGTTTGGTGTGCCTCAGGGCAGTATCTTAGGCCCTATCCTTTTCCTCATCTATGTAAATGACTTATGTAATTTAAAAGTTCTCGGAAAAATATATAGTTACGCAGATGATACAGTTCTCATTGCAAGCTCCAGATTTCCGAATATCTTGCAGAACTTAATACAAAGTGACCTAAATAAAATACGAAAATAGATGAATGACAACTCCATTCAACTAAACGTAAGCAAAACGAAATATATAATATATAGCAACTTACCACAACATAGGTGGGACCAGTTAAAAATACATTGGGAAGATAAACTCATAGAAAGGGCATATGACATAAAATACTTAGGAATATATTTAGACTGTAAACTGTTTTGGAGTTCCCAACTAGCTTTCTTATCAGCAAAACTAAGAAAATTAAATTATCTATTCTATTATTTAGAACAAGTATTCAATAAAAATCAACTTCGGGCTTTATATTTGGTACTATACCAACCGACTCTTATGTACGGGATTATTCATTGGGGAAATGCGGCGAAATATCACCTTTCACCAATAATCTACTTGCAAAAATCAGTACGTAAAAAAATTGGCGCAATAAAACAAAGAGATGATAGAAAGAACTTCTTAACCGTTAAAGAATTATATTACATGCAACTGATACTATATGTACAAAATAATAAAGATAAATTTGAAGTAAAAGTGCGACCAGGAATAACTAGAACATCAGTTCAAGAGAGAGCCAACGTACCTTATTTTAATAAACATCACGTCAGAACACAAGCGAGATATATGGGATCTATATTTTATAATTCACTGCCGGAAACAATTAAATTAAATCTAAGGAACTACAAATACAAGCGGAAAATATTAAATGATTATATCTCCGAAAACACAACACTTTTACAAAACTTTGATAAATAACAGAGTATTTATAAATAACATTAAATTGCTGCCTAATAAAATATAGAAGGAAAAGAAGTGAAGTATAGAAAACTTTATTTAATTTGCCAGCATAGATGAATACAGTTTAGATGAGTAAACAACAATTGTATCTCTTTTCTTTCTCTTGAAGAAAAAATGATATAATTGCTATGTGTTGCCAACTAGTACAGACGTTGTCAAACCTCAAACAAACTGAATTGCTATAGACTAACATTATCAACACTAAATTTAGTAAATATTCTAATTTGACTGACCTTTAATAAAATTAAAATCAATGTTAGATCTCAAATTGACTTTTTAAAATTAATACGAAACATATTAATTGTTTAAATCGACAAAATTGCCTAATGCAAAAGTATCGCATTCACTTTGTACAACTCACTTCCATACTTTTGAATATTGTTCTTTCTTTAAAACTCTATAAAGTGTCAGTATCTAACTACATATACTAAATTTATATTTCTAATTAATATCCCTCTTGTTGTTAACAATTCTGATATATAATAAAGTTCATATTTAACTTTACTACCGTTTAATTTAAATTTAAAACTATATATTAACATAGAATTTTAAATTATAAATTAGGTCTAATCATTAGATGTATTTAGTTTAAGTTCATGTATTAACTATTAAAACCGCATAACAAATAATTGTAAATATGGGTTAAAAATAATGTTTATAAATCAATAACAGTTTCACTAAATTTTTAACTAGTTACTTCTTCCAAATGTGTTAAATTAACAAAACATAATTTAACCTATGTAACTGTAGCAACTTATGTATACATATATGTGTATATATATATATATATATATATATTTATATCTTTATATTATATTAAACTGATTTTTAAATATAACACTGTTGTTACTATTATAAGTATTTAAACCTATATAATTTTATATTTAACGTTAAATTAGAGGAGATAATAACTTCTCTTATATTATTATTCAATACTATTACTTAACCTTAGCCCTAGCAAATAAGTAAAATTATGATTGAGGTTCTCATATTGGTCTCTGGGGCTTGGGGTTTAAGTGTACTTAAATTTAGTTATATATATTAAGTATATGCCTGAACTCGATAAAACAAAAAACTGTAAACGCGGGCCAATTAAGTGTATTGAAATTCTATAACTTAATTGTCTGATTTTTTAAACACAGATTGGCTCGTGTCTAATCGATTGCATCTCCGCTGCTCATGTTTTCACAGCACATGAGTAGGCTTAAAATGTAACGTTCAATTTTCTAATTGTACCCGTTTTATTTGTTTTCATGTTTTATTTACTAGCATTGTTTTTATTATATTCATTTTATATTATATTCATTTTATTTTATTTTGGGCTTTGTAATCGTATCCAGATTTACTATCAATGTAATATCAGTTCTCTTTATAATAATAATCCCACTGCTCGCGCAGCCATGCGCATTTGTGGAATTTATATTTTCTTGTAATTTCATATTAATTTTTTACAGCAATAAATTTGATTTGATTTGATTTGATTATTATTATTATTATTATTATTATTATTATTATTATTATTATTATTATTGTTGTTGTTGTTGTTGTTGTTGTTGTAAAATCAGATAGTCTAATTGCTTCTTTTAGTGGATTACCTTAATTCAAATCTTTGTACATCGGTCGACCGTTAAAAAATAATGCTTTCGCAGTAGTAAAACTAATTATAGAATTATAAAATTAAGCAAAAACAAACAATATGTATCACCAATTGGGGCGGTTCCGATGTTCGTATAGTTGAATGATAAGTTCACAATATGCACCTTTCGTGTTGGAAAAGGTGAAATTTTGAAATTATTAATTTGAGAAAATGACGGCAAATCGAACGAAAATTATCCGGTAACTTCGCGTTTACGTTAATTTAAATAAATATCGTTTTAATAAAATAAGGTAGATGGCGTTCCTGTCGATTCTAAACGATACCGAATCTAAAAGGCAACTAACTTAAAAAAAAAAAAAACGAACTGTTTAATAGCTGTCATTTCACCGGCTACGCTATTTTTCATCCTTTCTTCTTCTATCAACCGCTATTCTGATTGACCGATTTCTATTTTCTTTCCCGAATTACGATCACGTTCACCGCTCTCACCATCAAAGCGGGTGAATCATTTACCCCTAACCAACAACTGATTCTCATGTACACTGTTATTCATTCTTTTGTTTATTTGTTTAATTTTTCTTTTGTATTTTTATTTTATCCTCCTCACATGCACACATATATACATAATAAATAATATAACGTACCCTTTACAAAAAAACATGTTACTTTTCTAAATTTTTCCCTTCGATTTCAAAACAAGTTTGGTGTGTAAATCAGTGAATTTCCGTTTCGGTTGGAATTTATGATGTTGTAAAATACATAGTGTTGGATTTGATGGTTATTTATCAAAATATACATAATATATATATATATATATATATATATATATATATACGTTATGTATATAAAGATTTTAATATTATTCATTAACGAAGATATTTCCTTTCAGGGATGACAGGATGAACTGAAATCGTATTAAAAAGATCTGGAATTTTGATCATCATGCTACGGTTACCTTTTTAACCGTGTTTTTTACCCGGAAATTTCAACAGCCACCAGATATAGCCAAAATGGAAGATGAGCCGGAGTGCAGAAGTAGTAGATCCGAAACTTCTTCTCCGCAAGATCCTTTGGCGTCTTTATCAGACTACGCTCCTGGATCTTCGGGTTCCTCTTCATGGGGATCCAGCTATTCGATTCCAAGTAGTCCTCCGCTGGTCTTTCGGAATCGTGTAAATAATAACGGCGATTCGTCGCACATTTCCGGGTTTCTAACCACGTCATGTTGCGATTTTACCGGCAGTAACGGTGATGCTCCGGTCGATTGGAAATTACGATGTTCACAGCTGCAGAGGGAGGTTAACTCGCTCCAACGACAATCCGTAAGAACCAGAGAACTGCTACGCGACCGGGTAAGTTTGGCGTTTAAAATAGTTTTGTTCCAGAAATTGGCGACTTTAATTTTTACAATTTTTCCGCGGCTCCCTCATCATTTCGCAGGCCGCTGCAGAGAAATCGATAGATTTCGGCAAAAACAACGGCCTAATTAGAATCGGACGAAACGTGCGTTCTTCGAATCAACACAATCGAATATTGTATTCGATTCTATAGTAGCGGTGGAAGAAATTATTTCTTTCAACTGATGTTCCCCTCGATGGTACACAGAGTGTCTTATTGTCCTTCTACTTCTCCTCCCGCGTCTAATTCTGAAATTACTCTCGCCAGTATATTGCAAAGCGCTGTATCTGCTTTACCGAATATAATACAACCCGATGTTTTCTTAGAGACTCACTACGCGTCTATCCTCTTCGAATCTGAAAAAATTTTCAGCGCTTCTTCGTCGACTGTTCCGCCTTAACTGATAGGCCGTAGTGCATCGGAAGCAGTGAAAAAAAAAAGCAACAAAAAAACGGAAAATTTTGCCCTACTTTAATTTTAGTTGTAAAAATTATAATTGCGCGATTTCAAAAAATTTCAGAAATTACCGAAATTTCGGGAAAATGAATTTCCGTAACCAAATCTTCGTCCAATTAACGCGAATTACCGATAATTATCGGAATTGATGGAGGCGAAACTATACGTGTAATTTTGAATTGCCGCGAAATAATCTGATTAGGAAAATTTAGAAGTTGTAAGGAAATTTAAGTAGACGGGGCCTCTACGTCTTTTTTTTCCAAACTTCAATAAGGTAGGCTTGCAACGCGAGATAATATACAAATTTCGATTGTCGGTTTTTATATATTTATAATGTTAAATATATCATTAGAAGAAAAAGCTCACATGTTACGAGTGTGCTTATATTCTGAGCTGTTCTGAAAAAGAAAAGACAAAAGTTTAAAATTTTTGTCAGTTTTCTCTTTTGAAAAGTTTTTGTATTAATTTCAAAGGCCCTATATTTTTTATCGGAGGAAACTGCGCCCAAAAAGGAAAGAAAAATAAAAGTTCCAGAGGTTTGTAATCTAGAAGTCACATTATACGACGCTTCTTTAGGTAATACGATAATAGTGAAGTCTCCGGAAAGTATTGCATTTGACCGGACAACGTGAAAAAGAAAAGCTATATACGTTAAATTATTTTTCCCTATTGCCGCATGTCTTGAAGGAAATCACTGCTTTCTTCTTTTGGGAAAACCCGGAAAAGCGCTATTCAAAGACTTTTCGGCGATACGATTACAGTTATTAAATATAATTCGCAGCAGTCTGTAGGAAAATAATAATATATGTATATTTTCAATGCACTTTTATGCTGCATACTTTTTTTCGCTAGTTTCCTCAAGCACCGTACTTCGCATGACCGTTCACGATTCTGACGCTGTTGGCAAATTCGCTTCGTAATGACCCTCGGGAACCATCTAATGTTCTACCTGTTTTGAATATATTTTATTTTAGTTTTCCGCCATCGGCGCGCAAAATACATAATGCGCCGTTGTCTGCTGATCGTATGCAGATTCGCCGTGTTTATTCACCTTCCGCAGCCTTCTATGCGCGCGTATCTGCTTGCGGCTTGAACGCACGTCCGTAATGCTGTCCGACATGCTTTTCTTTTCTTTACTTAAACATTTTCACGCTTGAAAATGCCTAGTCCGTTTTACCGGTTTAGCCGAAATTTCCCATTTCTGTTTTTCGTGCTACCGATAATCTTCGCCTGATCACACGGGACGGTCTCTACTTCACCGATGACACATATATTCCTTGAAGTTTACGTCGCTTCGAGGAATAAAAATAAATGGCCATTGCCGCCCCTCAGAACTGCGTTAGTCGTTTGAAAAAATAAAAGCAGCATTACCAGTCGTCGTATTAGAAATAACCGAAAAATGACTAACGATTTTAACCCGCCGAAAACTAGACTTCGCTATCTTTACAGAACGATAGCGGTCCTCTGTCTGAGCTCCGAACATAATGAATTATAAAATATCAGCTCGCTCTATTTTAGGCAATTTTCGTTATTTATTTAAGTGTTGTTATCATAATTTTGCCTTTTCGTCGGCATTTTGAAACATTTTATCGCCAACTAGAATTTCGTTTCCAAGTGAAAGAGGAGCCTTCTCATTTGGTAGATAGAATTTTGCCACATTTTGTATGATGCCGTAAAAACCAGAGATATGTATATTTAACTCGATATTAAACATTCGCAGAATGTAAATTAAACCAAAAAGCCCTCGGGAAAAATATTAATAAGTAAATAAATCAATTTTAACGACACGCCGACCAGTTTCGGATATATAAATTCATGATGTAGTACTGTGAACGTGGATTTATATTGTAATGTACACACGTGTACATTGCAAATATTATAAATATAAATATGTACGTATGAAATATCGGAAAACGTGGTGTGAGCAAGAGTGTGCGCGTGCCTGACATCATCCTGTTTATCGGTTGGGGGTGAATACATTGGCAACGGTTGTTCGCTGGTGAAATGCCCAACCGTGAGTGAAAATGATGGTGACTGATCATGGAGAACACAAATGAAAAAAGCTTCGAAAGAACACGGCCAAAAAAGAAGATTGCGAAAGGCAGTCGGTCGCCTTTTTAAAATATTCCCGTAAAAAAGTCGCTGTTTTCTCGATAAACTCGTCGCTTCGCGCCTTTACTTAGAGCCTACAGCTAAAATTATAAAACATAGAAACATTCTTTATCCTGATTTTCTGAATGCCGAATTTGTTTATGCTGTTGTTCTGTTGGGAAATTATGAATGAAGAAATACAAAAAGTGCCGATAATCGTTATATTTTTCTGTTTGTTCTACTACATGCTCGTTAGAAGTACCGGTACTGTCACCGATTTATGATAACTAAAATAATTGATATAATTTTTCGAATCGATCCTTTTAATTTTAACGAGCGACGACTATGCATGATCCACCACGAGTAGTCGATAGAGCGAGATTTGTATTGAACTGTAATCCGAACGTTTCTTCCATAAACTGAACCAATCGGTGATTTTCCGGTTTCTTCAGATACAGGTTTAACAAAATGATGGATATAGTATGTGGTATTGTCTTTTTTTTTTTAATTTTTTTGTAAAATCTCTGCTCCCTTAAGTGTGTGTAAGCCATCAAATTCAATTCAAAGAAATCTTCTATATCGTCAATGCTAGTGTGCCAGGTGGTGAAATGTAAACCGTTACAATCAATGCCTGCTGACCATTGATAGTGCTTTCGATAGCGCATATATCGCCGCAGCACTCTTCGCTTACTGCCACGCTTCTGTTCAGTTCTAACGAATTTTTGTGAAATGTCATCGGGTAATAACATGCAGCTTTCTTTTTCGTACATGTCCCCAGCTCGTACTTTTTCGCGTTTGAACTGAGCAACGCATCGGTAATCCTTCAGCCAAACTTCGTCGTCGCTGTTCAGCCAAGTTCCGGTAAAGGCTATGATCTTGGTTTTCGACGGCTAAATCAAACTTAATACGTGCACTCAAATGCACTGACATAAATCTGTTTGTCTGTCCTACTGCAGTAGTCCGTTAAACGGTTTATCGAATTCCATGGGGTAATTTGTTGAAGCTGCGAATTGAGAATTTCCAACAGTTCGACTCCAATCATGCTCTAGCCTCGTCTATGAATAATGCGCTGACTCACTATAAGCCCGTTTGTCCTATTACAGTGGGGTATTCTTATTATATGCTCGCTACTTTCGTCTCCCTTCTAGCGTGTAACGTTTTCGGGCGGTTAGGTCTCGGCTAAAGCATGTTCTATGCTAAAAAAAAAACAAAACAGCCTTTTAAAAAAGGCTGATCAGATCCCCTGAAATTATTAAGTGACATTCGCGATAATAAATAATGCACAAGGGTTAAAATAAATTTTGTAGTCAAGTCGAACCAAAGTCGTTTCCCTACCCCGTGTGCCTATATCAACAAAGATACCGTCTCAGCGCGCAACACCGTGTTTCTCTAAATTATATTATTTTAATTAATTGTTGTCGTTTATTTTCGTTTTCGTCATATCAATTAATTGTGTTTCTTTTAGCAGTGGTCCCCCCGTTCGAAAAAGGTAGAGAGATGTAAGGATTAATAAAATTATAAAAATACCATAAAACGTTTCGAATTTTTCTAATTGATTAATAATATTGAAGTAAATAATTTAATCATTTCAAATCCACTAGTTCAAAAGGACTTCATGTTTGACATCGCTTAGGACTTTTCATAGCCTACAATAGCGACATAATATATCCGAAACACTGCTGGTCGGTATTGTTAAAATTTATTTATTTATTAAAATTTTTCCCGTTAATAGTGTTTTATTAATTACTTTTATATTCTAATTATTATGCCGGATAATATGAAGTATTAAAAAATTTCGTTGACGGAATATGAAAAATATAAGAAACGAAGCGAATCGAAACTAATTAATGAATAAAAGCGCGAAATTGTAAATTAATAAAAGAAAAAAAGTAACAAAGACATTAAATGAAACGAATTTTTTTCGACTTTTTTCCTTTTCCAATATGTTTGTTTGTAATGAAATTGTTTCTTTAATTTTACCGAAATGCCTACTTATTTCTTTGTCTATTCATCTTTCTGGTTTGTATGCGATCCAGTCAAAAACAAAAAACTTTTTAAAATTACAATAGCCTACAAAAGGTATATTTGATACGTAATTGCTAAGTAGCTTTTCGCATTTCATGAGTTAATAGCAAAATTTCTACAATTTCTTCCTTTATAAATTTTTTCAAACCCGTTTTTCATACTTTAAGCGCACAATTAATAATTAAACAATGTCATATAATAGCATAGATATATTTGTAATTTTACCTAAATCAACACAGTAATAATAAGAAGCCAAACATCACTACTACAAAGTTGTTATGATTGGGTGACACACGAAGTGTTAGAGTCAACTTATATCTAGGTACACTCTTTAATTTTATCATTCGGTATGTAGAGTAATAAAAATTTATGAGTTTGGAAAAATGAAAAAAATCGCCAAACTAGTGTGAAAAATAAGTTAAGGAAAAGAGCAGCTAGCAGTTAAATTATTTATAAGATACAATTTTTTAGAACTTGCACTTTTTATAAGTATTTACTAAATTAAAATTCTCTATTTTCGGAATTAATTTAAAATTTTGAAATATTTTTTAGCTTCGCGTTTTAATATTTCACAAGGTATTTCGGTTTTTTTGTTGTTTTTTTTTTTTTTTTTTTTTTTTATTTGTTCAATACAATTTGTATTTTTAAACATCGTATTTCGGTAATTAATGAAATTCGCATTGGAATAAACGGAAATTTTTGTTATTTTGGTTTATAATCGCTTTATTAACTTTATTGCAAGTTTCAGTTCGGCCAATTTAAAATTTATGTAAACCTGCTATTTTAAAAACTCGATAAACCCCCGCAGTGAGATTTTCTGTTTAAAAATGTGCCGGTTTAGCATTTTTTCCGTTTATTCTGTGTACCAATCTTTTTTTTTTTTTTTTTTTTTCTTTACACTTTGGGGTTCTCTTATAATAAATAAATAAAATTATCCCTCGGAAAAACAAATTTATATGTTTTTGGCAGAATCCTGTAACTACCATTTAGCTCGAATTTTTATATCAGCATAGAATTAATAGAAAATCATCTTCGTAAGCTTCCCTAAATTATAACTTACATGCATAGAGAGAAGGGGATAGTCAGAATGATAGAGAGACAGATAGACAAATCACGTTATTATAAGTATTTTTCAAAGTTTTTAAACGTTATAATGTGATTTGGAAGCCACTACTTGGGTTGTTTTACTTGAAAAGTATTTCTAACTTTACAATTGTTTGATTACATTATAAAAGAGTACAATGTACGCCGCAAGGTGTCTATTCTTTCTAAATAATACTCCATCATTCGTAATTTCGTTTGGGGTTTTGTAATTAAACATTTACAGATCACTAATCGAGAATTTTAGACGAATATCAAGTTTACGCATCTTTCAGATATTGCAAAGTACAAATATGAATATTAACTTTTAAAGAAATTTCAACATTTTAAAGTTGGAAAATATTTTAGACTTTAAAATATATACGTTATTTACTAAGCCTGTTGTACTAAATTTGAGTTTCGTACGGCTACTTTTTCTTGTTGCGTATTTCGCTTTTATATAAAGAAAAATATTAAAAAAATTTGAAAAAAACAAAGGTTCATTTTCGATTTTGGGTTATCAAAATTTTCCTGTTATTTAAAAGTCACGGGGGGGGGGGTATTGTACTATCAAATCTAGCTTTTTAGATGAAATTTAGGTCGTGCGCATTAATTATTGAAAGAACTCTTCAAAATTTAACACTTAGTATTTAAAAGTTTCTATCTTTCGAAATTTTTTTTTCATTTACAAAAGTTAGGATTAATGCGTTTCGAAAAGACACTTTTAGAAAATAATATCAATTAATCGTTATTTATTTATTTATTTATTTATTCATTTACTTTTTTTGATCTGCAGTAGTCGTAAGTTTGCAATAAAAAATCGGGAAATATGTTTTTTTATATTACTTCAATATTTTGCGTGTAAGCAGCCGCGTGTTAATTTATTTAAGAGATGTTATTTATAAATTTCTGTGTCTTCGAGGGGCTACCTTTTTTTCCACTCTTGATGTACGAATATTAGTGTAATGGTTGTGACTTTCGATGGCCAATTTGTGCTATATTAAAAAAACTCGTCTAACAAATTTCAAAACGGACAAATGTAAATTAGGGTGTCTAAAAATCTCGTCTAAATTGCGACTGCTTGAAACAGGAAATTAATTTCTTGTTCTGCGAAACTCCATCCGATAATGTATTTCCGTGGAGGACTAATTACGGATTAACTCGGGTATATTATCCGCGTGCATAGATATATTATCGTTCAGTGAAATTTTCCCATTAATGTAACTAATTTAAAATTTCATTGGCCGTGGTGATTATGCACCATCTCACCTTCTGTCGTATTTCTTTTTAATCTAAGAGAATGTATTTTTTTATCGGTATTACTAGTTTTCACGTATATAGTATGTAACGCATGCTCCGTCGAAATGAAATTCTGATCTTTCTGTCGATAATATATTCTTTTGAAATTTTTATAATTAAAATAGATTTTCCGACAATCAACGTACAAAAAAGTTTTCATTAATGAATTAAAATGAAAATTAACAATTTTGCCCGTTTGATTTATGCTAATATAAATTGTACCAAATGTTTGTTTACATTGTTTCTTGCACTTCTTGGCTAATTTGTTGAACTAATAGTGATGGTTTATTCTTCTTCTTCTTCTTTTTAGTATCTTAACCATTATTGAGCGTGAGATAATCACAAGTGGCCGATAACTAAAAACATCTTTCTTGTGCAGCATGAAAAATAGCAGCTACTATGTGGAACTAATTCTAATGGCCTGCTTGATGTTCTGAATCCTTTATTACTAACACAATTAGTTACATGGATCACTGCTGCATGCTTGTACACATCTTTTGGTTACGCTATTTTACGCAATGGTTATTGTTACTTACCGTTTCCGTTAGTAGCTGTCAAGTTGAGAAAGAAGGAACTAATTTAACTTGTCAGGTTTGATCAGCTTAAGCGATATTTATCGAAAGTGCCGTATTTCGCAATTTTCATGACATACAGTAAACAAATTCTGCGATTGTATGTAATTTGCTGTGTAAATCATGTATCAAAGATCTTAGTTTGTATTCGATCTTTTACATACCATCACCCCGACAAAATTTTAAACATTTTATACGACAACGTAAATTGTTTTCACGCGGCCATACTCAGGATTTACTCGAAACGAGCTTATTATGCATAGGGCATCAAAAAAAAACAAAAAAAAAACGGGCTTTTTTCTCTGTTCTATTTCAAAATATGGTATCACGTGCTTTATATATCAATCAGTAACACAGAATTCGAATATCGCCAGTAAGTTTAGTAGAAGGTTGTTATAGCGAAATTACAATACAGAAGATCGAAGTACAAATGAATTATATAAATACACAAACATTCATATCTCAGAGAGGAACGGGTGAGCTCGATTTCGATCTAGACTTGAACTTGTGGCACTTTTCTTTCGAATAAGTAGCAGTAATCAAGTATCTCACTGCTGTATAGTGAATATAAGTTTTCTTATTTATAACTCAATTTTTGTTATCGATGTATGTCGAACTAAAATAATAACTTGCAGACATTTGTGCAACTGAAGAGGTCGCAATGTATTCACTTAAGATTAACAAAAAAAGCTAAAACTCGAAAATATGGTACTTAGTGAATACTCAAAAAATATTTCGAACGTGGTTTTATTCTTCTTTCGAATCGCGAGTTGTTAAAAAATTGTTTTGTTATCTTGAGTTATAATGATACTAGCTGTGCCCGCGGCGTTGCTCGCGTGAATTATGATTCTAAAAAATTACTTTATTTGTTAAATTACACCCGCGCGCGGAATTCAGTTCATGACTGTGTAGGAGTATAACAGTAAATTATTAGTTGTCAAAAGATTTTTTATTGACCGTGGCGGCTCGTGAATATTGGGGAGACTAACTTTTCCAGAAGCACAGCACATACCATTAGGTTCATTGGCCCCAATTTTTTGGCAGAACACTTGGAGCAGATCTTATTCATGGCTCCGATTTGGACGGAAGACTGTTGAGCATAATCAATCTGTGGATCGTATCTGAAAGCCGATCTGTTACTTCAGCTAAAACTTGATTACGAACTCTAGTGTTGTCTTTCTCTCTGATCTCGAAGGCGTCGGGAACGCTCAGAGCTCGATTCCCTAATGCGAGCTTGTATATTTCTAATATTTTGCTCTTCAAGCCGCTGCGAACGCTTGATACTCGACTCTCTGGCACGCAATTGCGTCGCGTATTCTCTCTGACTTGCAAGACGATTTTCAGTTTCTGACGAAGATTCTTCATTACGACGTATTTTTGATGCCCTCGCCTGGTTACTATTTCTGGAAAGTTGAGATCTTAATCTTTTGGGCATTTTGTACCTTTTACAAAAGATAACGGTAACGCTCGAAAATTTTCATTCCTTACGTTAACACATTATTTCCATTAGTGATGAGCTTGTAAACGATGCTAAGACGATCTTTATCCGAATTTACATTTCCCGATGGTAATTAACATTGATATTTTAATGTTTTATAAAGAAAGTTTTTGTAGCGCACGCGATGTAACGAATTGTTTAGGTAATTTTTTTACACCTTGAGTTACATTATTGGAGTTTTAGTAAGGATCCCTAATTTTTTTGAAAATATAATATAGCCTATGTCACCCGGAGATAGTGCAGCTTCCCAACGGTGAAAGAATTTTTCAAATCGGTCCAGTAATTTCGGAGCCTATTCAAAGTAAACAAACAAACAAACAATCAAATCTTTCCTTCTTTATAATATTAGTATAGATAAGGCATGTTTATTGCGTTACAATATTCAAAAATCGCTCTAAAATACCACGCACTGTTAACAAGAAGCTTTTCTGTAGTGGCAAATGGAGTAGCTGTTTGGTCTATTTGCTGGTAATGTGACCCATTATTATTGAAGAAACAACACTCCTGTAATGTCATCCGTAATTTTTCGTCAGTTCTTGTTCGAAATGGATAAATTATTACCGACCGTCCGGTTTGAATCTTCTTCGATTGTTCCAGTTATTTCCCCGCACTGTTACTGCTATTCCTATCTTTCTATTGTTTCCGAATACCGAGAGCAGCTCAACATTTAAGCACACGGTCTTTGGCACTCGTTCGGGTTCAGCTGTCTTTGTAAAGTGCTGAAGCAGGAAGTTCCCGTTGCAATTTGTGGTTGTCCCGGTCACTTTATCACTAGTTTATCTCTTTGTAAGGGTCTGCTAAAAGGGCTTTAGAAGCCACCATGCGTACGCTTTGCAGTCGATAACAAAGTTCGGTGAATTGCTTTAACACTACGAGGAATGAACAATAAAAAATTTTAAAAAGAAACTAAAAAATGTTTCACTAATTCTCTAAATATTTTAGTAACCTTTTACGAAGTGATATGTTAAATAAAAAATATAAATACTGCAACCTAATGGTGACGAATGATGGTAGTAAAATTAATTTTTACGTTGTTTTTTGCTGTTTCTTTTTCAGTCAGATCTATGCGGGAGAAAAAATTAAAATGAAAAAAAAAACATAAATTTTATAAAGACGTCTTTAAATTCAAAGTTTTATATTTAAAAAAAAAAAAATAATAATTTTCAAACGTTCTGGTCAGTAATTTTTAGAGTTTTTTGAGTTTTATAGCTGCAGAGAATAATTTCGGAGTGATAAATTTTTAATGTAATAATTTCAAAAAAAAAAAAAAAAAAAAAAATTAAAAAATACTAATAAAAAAAGAAAAAAAAATTGTGACCTAAATTGTTTATCAATTATTATTTTTTGTTGCACCGTCGCGGTTAAGCATTTGAACAAAATCAGTATATTTTGACGTCGATCAAAATTTTACCATTAAATTTAACAGAAATGACATCGATTCACATGCATCTGAAAACCTACCACTTGATTTACCGCTTTCTTTTTAAACATATTCCCACATGCATATGCGTCATTTCGTAATTATATTCCGCATGGAAAATATTACACGTTTTTGGCTTTTCACCTGGTATTATTGTTATTAATATCGTTTTCACTTCTGTTACCTCGTCTTTATTTTATTTTTACTAATTTCCGTCGACGCTCTCCACGCTTAAATATAAGTGCTAAACAGTTTTGATGTACAATTTTGTAATATAGTTTTATGTATTTATTTATTAATGATGTATGTAAGAGCCTTTTGGCCAGTTATGAAATATAACTAAAAAAATATTATTATTATTGTATATATATACATACCGCGCGCGTGTATGTATGTGTAGATACACACTTTGAAGTTAGCAAGAGCAATTGAAAATTTCTGTCCTATAAATGTACAAAAGGTCTTATAGTTGTATTTTATTTATTTATTTATTTTTAGTTGCAGTTAAAATATTCGACTCTGTAAGTACAACACATAAGTTAATAAAATTAGGAACTACTTCAATAACTGATCTATTTAACCCTGTCGTTATTGACATCAAAAACTTTTCTTGCTGTTAGAATTCTAGAAGGACTCTCATATTTTTATTAATACTAATATTATTATTATTATTATTTTTGTTTATTGATTATTGATTATTATTATCATTATCATTTTTATTGATTATTATTATCATTATCATTATCAAGAAAGTACTATGACGATTCAGTTTTACCTGCAAGTTTTGCCCGAGTCACTACACATTGATTATTTTACACGCTTGTGATTTAAAATTGAGTTAGCAAAAGCATTATGTTAACTAAATTAATGGTTTTTTCCTGAGTTTTAACATTTCTACGCTACATTCATTTAATTATGTCATCTACTGATTTATATGGTCATAACGTTCAATAAAATTTATATCTGTAATTTTTATTTTTTTCTAATAAATCTGAATTTTTTTAGAACTCTTATTACGATTGCTTCATCTTTTTAGTTCATATCTTGTTCATTTCTATAAGATACCGTTATGTAAAAGTTTTTGCATACGCTGGTGGCATCTCCTTTCCGCTGGTTTATGTTTGTGTAAAACGATTTCCTAGAGATCGCGGTTAGGCGTTAACAAAGTTATATATTTCGATAAATGCTAAATTACTGGAATAAGTGATTTTTAAATCGATGCTAATTTTTTGCACGTAGAAAGCCTATATTGTTTTTAGTAGGCTATAAATTTTGAAAATACATATTGGTATCCAATTATATTATTTCGAGGTGGTGACTAATAATGTACACCAAATGGTTTCCATGAAGAGCATTTATGCCATGCGTACGTAGTAATATTGAAGAACATTTAATATATCGAATAAATTTTTGTTAAAATATTATTGAAAGCATCATTTTTATTGCACTAAACTAATATTTTTAAAATTAAAACTAACACATTTTTCTTCATAGTTCCTTTTCTTTTTTTCGTTTTTCTCTTCACGTATGATTCTTTAATTTTTCTCGCTTTAATTAGATTTATTAAGTTAATCAGGCCAATGGGCAAATTTTTTGTATCGAAATCTATAATCTTTTTTTGTGTAACGTTTTATTTATTTTTCGAAGAATGGCATCGGCAATCGAAACCGGGTTTCCTAATTAAGTACCTGAAGTATTATTTATTCATGTATATATCTATATGTATATGTATATATATATATATATAACTTGGCCATTTTGGCCTCGCTAGGAGCTGTGCCCCTTGACCCCTTGACCCCTCTTACTTACATTTCTGTCTTCTTCTCTTCTATACTTTGTATAAAATGATCGAAATTTACAACGTAATTCTAAATCGGTCCATATAGTCCATGTGCCAGACACTTTTTGAGTATAATTTGGGGAGGGGGGGATTTTCCTTGAAATCCCAGTTAGAGGGGCACATATAGATGGTAAAAAAGTATGATGGACATCTGGAAGCGGAAGCTTTTCAAAATGGCGGCCACCCCGATTCATATATTAGATCATAACTCGGCTCCTAATCATCCAATTTTAATTTTATTTTTTCCAAACGAAAGCTTGTTATATTTACAATAACTTTTGTTCCGTGGATTTTTTTTGTATCTTCAAAGGTTTCTGTGAAATAATGGAAAGAAGAATATTTTGTTTCTCAAAAATGTTTTTAGCCCGAATTACTCGAGTGATAATTAATTTTTAGGGGAAAATTCTTCAAATAAAGCATGAAGACAATTTTATAAGCTCTACAATGAAATTTGCAGGAAAATTGTATCTGTGATACAAAGCGAGATATGCTATTTTTAGTACCACGAAAAACAATCGTGAAAAGTACGTTTGAACTACGACGCGTGACTCATTCTGCCACTATCGTTATATTGAACCCGCGTGTAAATGTTGTAGAATCTTTTATAGTTTAGTAACATTTAAATTAGTGATATAATTTTATATAAATTACCCAGAGATAAATATGAAGTCAAGTATAATTTTTACCTGTTTAATCTTCAAAATCGCTGTCTGAAAATTCATCAACGTTATCAATCGCATAAACTTCTTCTTGTAATTCGGGTCTCATGTTGTCGCAATTTGCTGGTTTACACGCAGGTGTGCTTTTCAACGAATTCAGCATGCACGTACAGGTAGGCAGCTTGCATGATCGTGTGCACATGCAGCTCAGAAAATCCAAAACAATTTCGACGGCAGGCAATCCGACCATCCATTTTATGGTTAAATTTCCTGCGTCATCAGTTAACCAGCCATTTTCTTGGGGGTCTGGAATCACGGGCTAATTTTCGAGACATCGTTTTCAAATTGCTGTTTGATAATTCGCTTTGAGCACGTGCTGGTGAAAACGATCCTGACAGGGAGGTAATTGCACCGAATTAAACGCCCCTTGTTTGCTTCGGAACAGTAGGTGGTAACGTGCTTCATTCACACTTTCAATTTTTGAACCCTTTAGATACAATTGACAAGTAAATTTTTCCACTTCATTGAGGGTTTTCTCAGTTACAGTCCAATCTTCTCCGACCATTGAAAATAAAGTTTCAAATTCTTGATTTCTCATCAATAATTTCACTGTTTTTATTTTTCCTTGGTCAACCATTCCACTTACAGTATCACAACCAATAAAGGTATTGATTGCTCCCAAGGCTGACACAATTTTTGTCCCAGAGCGGGTATTAGTATGTTTTTTTTTCCACGTTTCAAATAAATATTAGTATCTTTGATACTCAAAGAAGCATAAGCACACAAAATCAGAACGTCTGTGTCATCTGCGGTATATATATATATAACATTGGCAAAATACTTTGAGGCGTGTTGAATGTGTAACGTCATTCTGGTATCAGCTTCCTCTTGTGATTCTTTATTTTCTGGACAAGATAGTTCGGCAAAATGGATTGATAAGTATCGAGCGTAGTTAATTTTATGCAAACTGAAACATCAAGGTATCATTTGTTCTAAACAATAAAGGTAGAGTATCCAGTTACCCTGTCTATGAGCTCGAATTAAGCCTAACAAAATCTTTACCAAGTCGATATAAAACATCCAAAATGATGAAAGTGGGCCATTTTCGTTTTTTAATTTATTGAAATATTCCTGAAATAAGCTTACAACGGTATTCAATTCTTTCTTCTTAAGAAGTGTTTCAAAACTATCCTGAGAAATATTTTTAGAAAATGAAGCAAATAAATCGTTCATTTCTTCAGCTGTTGAAGGAATTTGTGTGTTTTTAGCGCAGATGTCATCCAAAAAATTGTTCCAAATAATTCTCATGAAAGCTTTGTACACGCATTTATATAATCTAATGGCGCGATTGTACTGTTTTCCATCCGACACTTGAGAAATCGATTCTTCCGAAGTATTACCGATTTAACTGCCAATTTTTTTTGTCTTGCGTTACCGAATAAGTTTCCAATTATCGATAATAGATTATAAATTATATGAAAAATGCTCATCATTAGAAATATATTCTAAAATTCTTGTAGCCGGGCCCAGTTGACTTCCATTGCCTTTGAAAAAATAGCCTGATCTAGAACAACGATGATGTTCTCTAAATTCAAGTTCGATTTTATTTGATTACTTTGACGTAAAATGTCGTAGACTGTGGACATGTCAGTTGCAGGTTTATATTTATTGATGGTAAATAAGCAATAGTATCACGTGAGACAGTTAAATTATTTCTTGTCATTATATTGAATCCTGTCCAAGAGCTAACCATTTTATTATTATTAGCATTACACTACCTGCTTAAAATCCAAAAAATATTTTTGCATTTCGACTGTGTAAAACTATTGAGGCATTCTAGAGGAAGTTTAGCAGTCAAAATTCTAGGAGGATCGTATCTTTTGCCTGCGATATAATCAGGAATAGATGAACTAAGGGCATTTATTATATTTCCTTTTTTTTCTATCTTCATCATGAATTGTTAATCGCGGAGGTTGACAAGAATCTGACTTACTCTGGGTTATGATTCCATTAACTCGATGCGACGTTCCCGCCCCGCTGAGAGTCTCTTCATTTCTATCAATATTGTCAAATAATTGTTAGAACACCCAAATGGATACTACAAGGCAAAGGAATGTGACCATCTTTAACAGAAGTAATTTTCTATAGGCGTAAGGACGTGTCTATTTCAAACAATTTGGAATAACTGCAGCTGTGACCCATTCGATTTAGCATTGAAATAAGCTCGACATTACCTGTTAATGACTTTATAACCATTGCAAGTAAGATATGTTTCGAAGTTGAGATTTTTCCATGCGAAATAGCATACACAATATCTTGTGAAATAGACATATAAGTCGTCATTCTCGGGGGGATATATCTTTAAGCAAGCATCCGAGAAAATAATTCAATGAGTATGGTACCTCAATACTTTCCGAATGTAATTCAGAAAGAGATGGAGGCCAAGCAATTTGTTTCACATCTTCTCTTAGTTTTTTAGCTACTCGGAAAATCTCACTATTCTGAACATCAGCAGTATCATTATTAAGCTGATTTTTCGTTAAAACATATTTCTCAAGAAGCTCATCGTACGATAAATTATCAGGTACGACGTAAACAGTACAGTTTGTAGATTTAAAACACAGTGAACTTCCAAACTCTTTTTCAAGATTGTAAGTATGTTTTTTTTTTTTTTTTTTTTTTTTTTTGGGCTTGTCAACCGGGGGGACCTTTACCCAGAAACAATTAGAATAGGAAGAAATCACTTATATCTTGATACGGTCAGATATTGTTAGGAGAAAGGAACAAATAATAGGAACAATCTGTGGAGAGAGAAGAGATAGTACATAAGAGGCGCAATATAGAGTAGGAAGCCGAGCACTCAGCAGAAAGAGATGAACACTCAAAGAACACATGGTCCGCATCGGAAACATGCTCTTCGTTCGAGTGGACAGGACAATATGGAGAGGCAACCAACGAAAAACGAAAACGGGAGGAAGGCAACAGAAAATGATTAAAGCGCAAGCGAATAACGGAGACAACAACAGAACGACGAAGTGAAGGGAACAAAGAGAACCACGGATTGGCAGGAAGACTAGGTTGGACAGACAGATAAAAAGAACGATTTTTGGAGAAAGAGGAAACGTACATATCCGACCAGAACCTAAGATGAAAACCTTTGTACAGTGGAAGGAGATTGGACGAAGGGACTTTTTTAAAGAAGAAGTGAAAATAGGCAGCAACCCGAGCCAATGAATCCGCCGCTTCATTACCGCAGATACCCGAATGGCTAGGAACCCGCAGCAAATCAATTTGAATGGAATGAAGGGAAGAAAGAACGTGGATAAGTGAGCGTATCTGATAAAATCACCGGAATAATCAGGAAGGGCAGAGCAAATGGCCTGAAGGGCGGTCATGGAGTCCGATATAATCAAGAATTTGGAGGAAATGTGATTAGAGGAAATGAAAATAATGGAACGTAGGATAGCCATCAATTTGGCTGTGAATATGGAGCAGAAAGGAGTCAAGCGGAAAGATTCTGAAAAACCAAAATCTGGGAAGATAAAAGAGGCACCGACACCATCCGGCTCCTTCGAGCCATCTTTAAACACGGTTGCATGCGAGGGAAAATCAGAATTGATAAAACTGTGGAATAAGATTGTAAGTAAAATTGCATTTTGTTGTCTTTTCTACGTCATCTTTTTTATTGGCGGGAAAGTAAGAAATCAGTTTTGAAATAAGTTTACTGCGCTTGTAAAACATTTTCTTTTCGAACATGTCACTTCGAATGAAATCAAACAGTAACTGATGTGCTAATTTTTCATTTTCGAGATAAGGATCTACAGTTTTTGGTTTTAACGACCGTTTTCTAGCGTAACTTCTATAATATGACCTATGGAAATGGACTTCGGCTGCCACAATATTCCTGCAAGTTACAGCCAAAATTTTCGTGTCTTGTCATTCTGTGGCAAGGATTCTCAGTAACTCGTCCGACCTTAAGGTTACTGCTTGTGTTAAGCTTTCACGATTTTTACTATCTTTTACGTACTTGCTATCTTTGTCGCAACAAATGCAAATTTTCTTATAGACAACATTGCGTGAAGTGTCACGTGGTAAGGAAATTCTACTTACCGGAGGCGGATTAATACATTGTGAAGAAGGTGCTAGTTCATAAATAGCGTCGGATGGTGTGCTGGATTCAACCGATAATTTTATACTTTTTGGATGAGAAAAACTAGCGCGACACTCTCTGTGATATTTTACTTTTAAAAAGTCACTTTCAGTTAAAATTGAAACATTCAAAATAGGAGTAAATTTTCGTTTTTTAGCGGCATCGCGTAAAATCGATCAAGAAGATAAATCTCGCGGCGAGAGCACTGCACTTTTTTCACGCGAACCATCACAAATTATACACTTCGTTTGTTCCTGGTTTTTTTCTTTTAGATTCAGATTCATTATACTCCGACATCGTAAAATCGAATTTATCGAATCAACGTATAACGCGCATTCGGTCGAGAACTGATCTTCAAATATTTACGCTTAAACTGATTCTCAAAAGTAATAAATCACTCACAAATGTATTCGGAATATATCGCAAATCAGATGAATGATGACAGTTTTAAAAATTCCGGTCAAAGGATCGTGTTTCGAGTTATGATTGAAGAGAATGAGTCACGCATTTTTATATGTTTATACGTACGTGATGACGTAATTTTCACGACTGTTTTTCGTGGTACTAAAAATAGCATACCTCGCTTTTTATCACAGACAAAATTTTCGTGCAGATTTCATTGTAAAGCTTATAAAATTATCTTCATGCGTTATTTGAAGCATTTCCCTCTAAAAATTAATTATCGCTCGAGTAGTTCGGTCTAAAGACATTTTTGAGAAACAAAATATTCTTCTTTCCATTATTTCACAGAAACTATCGGAGATACAACCAAAAATAATTTATGGAACAAAAGTTATTGTAAATATAACAAGCTTTCGTTTGAAAAAAAAGAAAATTAAGATCGGATGATTAAGAGCCGAATTATGACCTAATATAATATGAATATAATGACATAATCACAAAAATCCTATAATATATAACAAACGTTACATAAAATTGGGACATTTTTTCTAAAGGGAGGTAATCTAAGAATTACGTTGTAATTAATATATATATATATATATATATATATATATATACAGCGGGGAACATCCCCCCAAAGAACCAAAGCCTCTATGGAAAAATTTGTTATAACAGAGGAACTTAATTTATGATATAGAAGATTTGTATGAATTTTACCTACAGATTTTAATAATTAATATTTAATACTGTTTTCTAGTAAAACTCTATTAATGTTCCTTTTTTATTCTATTTTAAACACAACTGTTGTCGATCTTTTGTCGTTTTTATTGATTTTTAATTTTTATTTTGTAATGTAAATGAAAATATTTCAATGAGAAGTATATATATTTTTTTTTACTTGCTCACGAACAAAGAATTCGGATTGGATTACTAACAAAAATAAAAAAGAAGTAAATCTAATAAAAATACTATCTTTCTTACTATTTTTAAACTACTATTTTAGCTAGAATTTTATAATTTCGTTTTATTTTTTACCTAAAAATAAAATTAAATTTAATTTAAATTGTAATAATTATGTATTTTTAAAACATTTTTATATTTCTATGAAGGTTGATATTTTATTTTCTTTATGAAACAAGGTGTATTTTTCAAATCTACTGCCTACCGTAGAAGATTTTACGTAATTATATAATTCCCCTTCCCCATGTTCTTATACCCCCTCAAGTGTCCTGAATCCGTCCTTGGTATATATATATATATATATATATGTATATGTACATATAATGGCTTTGTCAAAATAGATATTGACTCAAGAAGAGCGAAAAGGATGAGAGGTGGAATCAGATTTTTACAGGATCAGATATAGAGGATAGAAAATACTTAAATGCCAGAATAACCGACATGGATGGTAAGGAGAGGACAAAAGATGCACAATAAGGAATTGGAAGACCAATTAATAAAAGCGTAGAATAGGAAGAGGGACGTTCGGAAGTTTTTTTTTTTTTTTTTTTGGGCGTCGAAAATTCAACCCATCGACAATGTAATATAATTAATTAACTAATTAACGCTATACATTAATATTACATTGTACTATATAATTATATAATAGCTTGTATACTGCAGCACTCCCGGTGGCCAGGAGAGAATTGACATTAGATGGCAGAGGGATCTGGAAATTTATTATTGAGTTATACAAAATAATTCTTTGCGTCGTGTAAAAATTGCATTCGAAGGTGAGGTGGTCAGCATCCGCCACTTTGTTCGAGTCTAGTGGATGTTGGCAATAGGGAGAAGAAATTAAACCCATGTTGTACAAAGAAGCGGGGAGACGGTTTACCCCCAGCCGGAGGCGACATAAGGTAACAATGTACGATCTGGTACTCATCGAAACAGTCGTAATGTGGTTGAACCAAGGAATGTTAGGAATATTAGGTTGAATTCTTTTGTACTGTTGCGCGCAAAATGGATTTGCCCATGTAGCCTCCCAATATTCTTTATGAGCATATCTAATGAGCTCGAATAGGTCTCTGTTTGGAAAATATGGAACTAAACAACTATTCATCCATGTGTCTCTGGCAGCCATGTCTGCCATTTCGTTACCGTAGATATCCGCATGTCCTGGTATCCAAGCAAAGTTAACTACTACGCCAGATTCAGAAAGGGAAACTACTAGGCTTCTGATTTTATAGAGGTATGGATGGGATTTTGTGTTGAACGATAAGTGTTTCAAAGCTGATAAGCAACTCATAGAATCAGACATGATAATGATATTTTCAGAGAATATATGTGAATTTAAAAAGGACAAAGCCTTGAAAATCGCAGCACCGGAAGTTATACTGGTGCACTCAAATGAAATGTGATCAGCGCCACCTATAAAGTTGTGAGATTGCAGAAAGGGAAGTTCAGAGGTTCTTGTTTTAAAATCCTAGCGTATATACGATCAATGCATTTTCACCGTTTGGTTAACATATTTATATGATGCACTCTTTATATTTAGTTTTGTTTCAGAAAAAATGTTTACTCATCAAATTTCTTCTACTAATTTCGGTGTACAATTTCGGCTTCATCGTGTCAAAAACAGTTCGAACAATTTTTACACGAAAAGAAAAAATACATTAATGTACTGCTCTTCATTTTTCTTAAAATGTTACACGCTAATCGAATTAGTTTTCAACGATGGAATTTGAATCAGTCTTGCAAGTAGACTTATTTACGACCACAGTCTAAAATGACACCTGGAAACTGTAGCAAATTTTAGGCGAATCAGATTAATTTTCCGCAATTAAATTTCGAAGTTATCCTATGAAATGGATGAGTTGTAATGCGTCAAATTCTCCGACGCTAATTACTTATAATAATTCTCCGGTAAGTTTCAGAAACATCATTTGTCGAACATTAAATTTAACATTATCGATCTATCACGCGTGAATTAAAAACGTTATTTAAATTACACCTCGTAGAATTAGTCGATTAAATCAAAACTGATAAGTTACTGTTTAAAAGAAAAAAGACGTTTTAAAAATATGCGTGTATCGAATATTAAGCGCACTATCTTGCTGCCGTAATTAACTGGTCTATGTGCGTAAATTTTGAAAGAGACGATATTTTAAACGGGTGTAGGTAAAAAGGAAAATACGATAAACGGATAGAAAGTTATTGTCTGGGATAAACTTCACATGTATACAATAAAACTAAGATTAGTTCAGGAGAATTAATAGATGGGGCTGGTTTAATTTTAATGAGAAGCCGGTTTAGGAAATTTGATAAAATTCGCTAGTAATAATGAAAGTTTATAAAATTAAAAAAAGGGGGGGGGGGAGAGTTAAAAGTATAAATTTTCAGAATATATCGTTCAAAAAAATATTGAGTGAACCATCTCTCACTGAAGAATGATATATGTATATATTACTTATTAGTGTATGATTTTATTTATCGATGTTATAACTCATACAACTCTTATACACAATGCGTATAGAATAATATATGCAGAAATAATTAACTAATTGGGTAAGAAGTGACTAGAGGAAATGAAAATAACGTCAGGTAGGTTAATCACTAATCGTTTATAAAGGTGGAAAGGAAAGAAGAAAAACGAAATGATTCAAAAAGTTAAAATTCGAAAGTATAAAAGAGGTTCCAGCACCACCATCGGATTCCCTGGAGCCATCATCTGATGTGATGAAAATTTGGAATCGATGGTGCTATAGAATTCCTGTTTAATAACTACTGCTTGAGGAGAAGATTGGGAAAGTGAAGGTAAAATCAGCTTGCGTACAAGTCCACAACACAGTGAGACATTTTCATGTTTTCCTGTAAAAGAAGGTGTTGTACAGACATTTAGACGTCCGCCGACATTAGAATGTCGCCGTGCAACCTATAAACGCCTTGTACATATTATATCGCAACATATAAAGCGTTTTGAGACTGAACCTACATACTGCACCTCTAAATGCCTTATACATATTATATCGAAAAAAGCGTTTCGATATTGAACCTACGTACTGCACCTCTAAATGACTTATATTATATCGCAACGTATGCGCAAAAATATATACATTTAACAACTAACTACCGTTAGTACAAGGTTCCTTATTTACATAATCATCGTTAGGGGTGGTAATACTGAGCAATGGCCGATGGTGAGAAAAGTACGACATATAAGCTAACGTTTGGATGTTCGATACATTTCGAGTAAAGATTCCGTTGATGCACGTCATATTTGTCGAGAGGTCCACCGAATTATTCAGCTCATAACCGAACGTTTCACTCATGAATTGACGGAATCGCAATCCCGCGTCCAAACGGAAATCGATGTTGAAATCACCACAGGCTATGATTGGTAAATCGTACAGCTTTATTTCATCGATAAAGAGAAATAGACCTTTCAGCTTGACCGAGTACGGCAGTAGGTAACGCTCGAAAAACTTGATCTTATCGTTCAACGTTGTCCCGTTTGAGAGGTACGTCGCTATGAGTAACACACGTTGTCTATCGATCGTCGTTTCGGCTTTGCATATATCACCGGGAAATGACGTGTGAAATATACAAACCTACGATCTTTACAGGTCTTTACAAGTCGTTATAGGAAACACTTTGATCTACTTCTGTTGAATGCATACTCGCATATGTGGGAAATCGGTCTCATTAAATGCTCTCTTATTAGTAATCAGTCGTATCTAAGTAAAGACATGAAATTTTCGTAACGATTTTCTGTGACGCTCCACTTTTCGAGTTTATGTGTCAAAGTAAAGACATGAAAATGTCAAAAAGTATACGATTACTGCTGGATATTAGTTACTGCGCGAAAGGCTTTTCTCTTCTTTCATATTTTATTTCTGCAAAATTTAACTAATTGCGTAATTGGTAGGAGGGGCTCAAATTCAGTAGAAAAACAAAATTTTAAATTTCAACACGGTTTAATAATGTATAAATGTTACTTATTAATATTACACAGTTAATGGATAACATTTCTTCTTTCTTTTCAATTCCTATCTATTATCTCATTTATCTTTATCGCTCCACGGTTGGAACCAAGAATCAAAATAACTGGAAGAAACGGAAGCTGAAGCCACTTTTTGAATGAGCATTTTAGTTCTTTTTAATAAGCTGTTCTTAAAAAGAGCTGCCGGATTTCGAACTAAGTGTAACCGTTGGCGCATAGTGTAATAGTTTATTTAATTCCGGCTCTCCTTTAAAAACTTGTCTCTGTCGTAGTTCAAAGGAACGAAACTGTTTAATAGAACTTTCTGTATTAGAACGATTTGTCACAATAACGGCGTAAGGATGCTTGTCAAATACGCTATCGGATTTACCTGTAGCTAACTTTCACAATGGCTAGTTAGTAAATTATCTCCGTTATGAAGTTACCGGAGGCCCCAGGCGTGCTGAATTTAATTTTGTTAATGAAAAGTAAAAGTCGAAAGCTGCGGAATATTTGTCGTGCTGTAGTTGAGGGGACAAAATTATGGGCTTTTATTATTCAGTTGCGTCGCAATTATAATAATAATAATAATAATAATAACAATAATAACAATAATAATAATAATAATAATAATAATAGTAAATAATAATAATAGCGAAATTGTATGATGGTGGATGCAGCAAACGGATTTTCTACCATTTTCAGCTGGTAATTGTAGCGAATAGAAGGGCAGCTTTTTCTGCGGCTTCATTGCCAGCTTTTCAGAACTTTTCTAAAATGTTGTTAACCGTCCCAACTCGTTTGAACTTTTCTCGTTTAGAATATTTCGCCGCCTTTCGTTCTCATTGAAGAATTTTTACATTTAATCTTTTCTACCGTCGCTGTCGCCGCTGGTTATTATTTTCAATTTGAAGATAACTGAAAGAACGTAGGAGCGAAACCTGCAGACGTTCTTTATCGCGATTGTTGCTATTTCTCGTTGTTTATTTTCTTTCTCCTTTGTCCTCGATTATTCGTATTTTAATTTTCTTTTACTCCTTGGGCGAAATCGTCTCTGTTTAAACGAAAAATATGTTCTTCTGTTTACTTAGTTTATTGGCGCGTTTTTAATTTTTTTCCCTTTCTTTGTTAGAAGCGCAGCAACTCGGCCATAAAATGAAAATATTTCTATTCGAGAATTGCAGAACGAGAAGTAAAAAAATTTATAAAAGGTTGCAAAGTAAATAACAATAAACATTTTAAATTGAATTATTCTTCATACTTGAGAACAAAAAGTTTGTCTAAATATTCAACGATATTTCATTTCTTGAATTGTACTCTTGTATATTTATCGATGTGTTGTCAGAGAACTGTGAAAGCTGAATCGATGAGGGTTCGATTAAAATTTGAGTTGTTTGAGGTTTCTACTTCTGACATGTAGCGATGTCGTTACCGGAATAGCGAAAAACAAAACCCAGTATTGAAATTGAAATTTTTGCTTACCAAACGAGATAAATTATAATTTTTTTTACTAATTTGCTTCAATTAGTAAAAAAAAAAAAAAAAAAAAAAAAAACAAAACAAACAAGGGATAATTCTACATAGATAATAAATAGTGACTGATATTTAAAATAAACAAGAAATTTTTGAAAAATTCAAACGCTACATCCTAGAATTAACATTCGAGTATCTGGTATTTTTTTCTTTTTTTTTCGTTTATTTTTGACGTGTTTCTTTAGCTACGCACAAAACTGTGTATATTGATGTTAGAATTAGTGAAAGGGGAATTGTTGTTGAAGTTATTATTTAGTAAAAAGAAGATCAGATTATCGTGTTTAATTAACGTTCAAAGTAAAAGTAAGTAAAATATAAATAAAGCAAATTTGGTTGCCATGCTATTAATAATACTTATTTCTTAAAAATTTACTAAGATACCTTCGGTGCTCGATGTTTTCTAAACAGCTCTGACTTATTATTTATTGCTCAGGAATAATGTGGAAAAACGTTTTGAAATATGTAATTTCTTTAATGGAAATATAAATTAAATGTATTTTTCTATAAGTTTTCTAGCATTCGTGTTTCAATAGTGAGTTCGAAAAATTCTACCTTTAGCGTGGAGCGATTAAATTCTAATATTTGCACGATGAACTAAAAGTGATAAACGGAAAAATTAATTAGAAAATTTCGAATTTGTAATTGAATTTCGAAGCATTTGTTCAACCGTTACGTGCACAGTACATAATGATCAGTGAACCTAGAAAGTGGAACAAATTTTGTACGACACTATGGAGATAAATAAAATTTCTTCTGGATGGTACCCCTTAGTTTCGGACACAGTGACAGAACCTATTCGTACTTTAGTGTTTGTGGCAAAAGTCCGTATGCAGTATAGAAATTTTTATATGGAAGACTAAACTTTAGAGGTTGATTAGAATCATTTGATGCGATCTCAAATATTTAGAGGTTGTATAGAATCATTTGATGCAATCTCAAATCTTTAAAGGTTGATTAGAATCATTTGATGCAATCTCAAATATCTGTACATCATTATATCAGCATGCGTAATGATTGTATGTATATCATTGTCTTTTTACTACCGATTATTTACTTTAATAATTTTTTTCGTCACCGTTAGTTTTTTAGAACCTCGATTGTTGTTACTGATGAAAAATTGAGACAACAAAATGACAGAAAAATAAAAAAAATTGAAAATCTGTAAATAAAAAAAAAACCTCAAATGGGGATGTTTCAGTTTTTCAGACTATTTCTTTGAAAATCGATACACGCTGCAATATCTACTAGCCCTCAGAAGGCTTTGAAGTTTTGCTATTTATAATGCTGAAAAAGTAACATAAAGAAATTAGATGTAAAGTCCGAAATGGGCTCGGATTTTCAAATTTGAAGTATTTCTTTAGAAATTAAAACAGGAAAGATGACAATTTGGTTTGACTAACACCCTCCGGCGGCCGGGTAACGAAATAAACATTTCAGGTTGAAATGTTATTAAGCGTAAAGTCTCCAGTGAAATTCGCGTGTGAATTTCGTAGCATTTTTTGAAGAGCGAAAATACACAGCAATGTCTTAGTACGGATAAAAATGTAAATTAGTTCTTGCGTTTGTGTACGTTTATTCATCAATAATAAACAAGTAAATTGTGAAATCTGCAAATATTTAAATAGAAAAATTCTTGATCAAGACATAAAGAACGCATAGCAGCTTTGCGAACAAAGCTGTGCAATTTTGATAATAAGGAGAAAAGTTGGAAGTGCGGTATTTCAGTTAGCGAAATTCAAACATCTATGCGTATCTTAATATCTAACGGAAGCTGAACTTTTCCTTTACATTAATAATTAATGGGTTCAATTCGGAAATATCGGATTAATGCACTCTTTCAATTTTCAGTTGTCTAGTTTTTATCCCCGAGTTTCGGCCACTGTTTATTTACCGACTCATAGAATCAGCACTATCTTTAGCAGCGCTGTTGAGCCATGTGACTACTGTTTGATAACCTCGGTGTGACGTTGTAGTATTTTTGGTGTGCCAGTGCGGAAAAGGTCCCTGCAATTATCTCAAAAAATGTGACGGTTGAAGTTACATCGTACTTCTTGCTGATCCCATTCCCGTGAAAACGGCTGGCTTTTACGAGTTCGATTAAGAAATTAGTATTCTTGTATTAACCGTCAAGGTGCTTGGCTACTAAATCAGGAGACGCACGTTCGAGACTTGTCTCGTTCCAGATCCGAATCGCTTCCAGGTATATATATCTAGTCTGAAATTGAATTACACCAGAGAAATCTGGGAAAGTAAAGGCCTGCCGAGAGAAAGCAACTAGCCCCAATATTCTCTTTATATCCATTAGACTTGTTGTTAGTACATTTTGAACCTTAACTTTACAATCCCCGACGACCTATCGAGGGTATGGGACTTATTTTACTTACTTTATTAGCCGTCTCACATAAACTGTTGACACATTTGACCTCCCGAAGAGTTTCATTCTAACGTGATTATTTATTCTTCTTTGTAGCGTCATACTAAGTTGCGAGTGTAAGCGAATACTAGCTGTACAGACGTAGGCATACAGCGTTTATGGCAATTGTTATATGTAACTTTAGTGTGCACACGCAAGACTACACTTGGAACTGGTTGTAAATGTTTGATTTATCACTATACAAATGCAGTCCCAAGCGTGTCCGCTTACTCCGCACCAGCAACTATAGCGCGCATACGATCGTATAGAAGTGGTTTGTCATTGCCTTCCAATATGACTCTATTAGCGATTATTTAAATATTTTTTGTAATAATTTCTGTCGTTGCCTGGGATCGAATTCAAGACTTCCGCGACAAAAGTCAAACGCTGTAGAAACTAGCCTATCGTGACTGGCAGCTATTAGCATGGTTAATTTTAAAACTATATACAATGATGATTAGAAATAGGACTTGCGTTCAATTTTACACGTCTCGCGTATATCCTGGTGTCTCGTAAAAAACAAAAAGAAACAAAAAACAAGTTCAGTCAGCACGATGTTTTTTTTTTTTTTTTAAAGAAAAAACGAATAAAAACGGTCCCGCGTCAACCAAGGATCTTTACCCAGAAACAATTGGGGGAAAAGGAAAGTTTTATAATAAGACGAACAGATATCGTTAATAGGAAAGTAACAATGGGATAATAATTGTAGAAGAAGAATGATGTTTCATGAGCTCAGGGTTACTTCGTATGTTAGGTTAAAGGCAACCGTAATATTTACGTTTACATAATACTAAATTCAAAACAAAAAAATCTGATTTTTTGTGACGCGAACGTAATTTGTCGTGTTTTTTTGAATTTTTCTCCAACTTTGAAAGTTTCCTTAAGGATATGAAATATGGGCTTGTTCCCGACAAATAGCGATCTTCGCACCAATATATCACATGCCCTGAAAAAAAAATAAATATTTTTTTTTAAAATTTATCCAAGTTTTGCTGTCCCGGGGGTCTAAATATAAAGTTGTAAGCTCGACTATAGTTTTCTTATAAAGCGGCCCTTTATGCATATATTGGAGATGCATTCTTTTTTCCCTGTTCTTTTTGACACAAAGAGGGTTGGTTGGGGGGTTTAAATAATTGTTTAACCATGATTTATTGATTTCACGAAAAAGGTTTTTTTCTTTAATATTATGAATTTCACTTTTAAAGGTTTATCTGGTGATGAGTTATCAAATTTTTAAGGGTGATGATTTTTGAGGTCGTTTTAAATTTCATATTATGTATTCGGTTTTTTGGGGTTTTTGCCGCCCAGGATAATCGCGGCTAGCTTGAAGTGTTATAAATGTAGCCTTAAAGAAAGTTTCGGATTAATTTATGATCCGATTTTGAAGTTTATAAGTCAAACCGTTTGCGTGTATATTTTGATATTTTCTGAATCGTCTTATTCGGATTCATCAGATGTGTACGGAATCCTAATAATCAATACGACTGTACTGTTGACGGATCACCTCATTCCCTGAGGTGGTCTCCTGTTCTAGTCTTTTAGTCTTTAACGTCCTTCTTGAGTCTGCATGGTTGTGTTTTCTTTCGGTATAATTAAAGATTTTTAAAATGCATCAATTCCACAATCTGATTTCGTCTATTTAGGTTTGAAGCAATGTGCCGAATAATGTTCTCGTCTGAGAAGAGTTGATGCGTGTGTTTTTGATTATTGCGGTCGGTGATTATCGAAATCGAGCAAATGAATACACGTCTCGTTGTTGCTTGGCTGGATGAAAAAATAAGCTGTAGGATATAAGCCGGAGAGAAGTGTAAGGAGCGCACAAGTGTAGACGGGCAGCAGGACCGAGCAGCGTGTTCATTTGTTCGGTATGGCAAAGTTGGTCGGCAGCAAATGGTAAGCAGACGTTGCCTGATACGTAAAGCTTTTTCTTCTTTCGCAAATGCATTAGCCGCGGCAAAGAGAAAAAGTTTTTTGTTGCTATGCTCTTCCGCGCGCGCTAAAAAGAAACTGGTCTCTCCTGCATCAGGTTCGCCTCATAAGTGCTCCAGTGATATGCGCTGGAACTGGAAATTCTCTGTATACAGTTTTAAGAGCTTCTGTATAAATTACGGTTCGCCTAGCGCTCTGTGAGGCTTTGTTCCGCCATCGTCGACATCAAGTGTTGCAGCAGTAATTTCATCTGGAAATGCGCATCTGGTAAAATTTTTTAAAAACACTCCGCCGACACGAATCCTTCGTACATATGCTATTCCGACTCAGCTTGAACAAATGGGGCGCTCTTTGTCTGCAGCTCGAGGGAACGTGGCCCAGTCGGTTAGTGGAGTCTGCAAACTCTGAATATTTGCATTTCTCTACTTTTAAACTGTGAAATATAGCGAGAATTACTAACGGGATTTTTTTTTTTTTTTTTTTTTTTTTTTGTATTGGTTTAAAAGAAATTAGCGGAAAATACGGGGACGTCGCGGTATTCGTAATTTAGTAATATATAACGAGAAAGAGAGTTAGAAATATTGGGGGGGGGGGGAGCCAAAGAAAAATTTATATTTCAAAAAAACACGGTCACTCGTAAATCGTGAATGTTAATTTCGCGAATGTCAAGTTAGTTTTTTTTGGATATGTAGGGGCAAGTATTTTTATTGGAAGTCGGACTAAAATAAATTGTAAATTTTTAAATATTTTTATCTCTACATATTGGCTTCTGTTGAAAAATTATGAGAAACATATGCAGTCTAAAAAATACATAGAGAATAATAGGAAAGAAAATAAAACGAACAAATATATATGTGTAATACTGTGATTATTTTTGTGGCATGCATATATTTACTAAAATAAAGATATTTATATATATATATATTTATATAGTAATGTAATTAAATTTAATAAAAAATGAATTTTAAAAATAGTGCACCAACAATTAATATATTATAAATATTGAATTAACGTTTCATTAAAATAAGACGCTTTTCATCCAAAACCTCCATTTACAAAACATCTGTGAAAATGTTTTAAAAATTTTAAGCTTTGTAAATAATATAAACACGCTCGGTCGTTATTATTATTTAAAAATTGTATTGCAAATTAAATGTAAAGAGTACACAACTATTTTCTTGTACTTTTAAATTTATACAAATTGATAACACATATCTATACAAATTTCGGTCGTCTAGGACATAGCGTGTATTATTCGTTAATTACTTCTTCCGCAGTAATTGGTATATTGCCATAAAAATATAAAGCCAGAAATTCATTTTTAATCTTATTGAGAACTCGTAGTGTTTAATTCATTTTTATTAAGTTAAGCCGTCGAAAAAGTTCTTTCGACAAATGCGGTATTAACAGGTTAAAAAGTATTTTTGAGAGAGTTTGGAAACAGATCAGACGTCTTCAACAACGCACGTGCCGCTGTAGACGGAATTAATCTTTGATGTCTCCAACATTTTTCAACATTTTTCTAGACTATAATTACAGTTCTCCCCTTAAAGAAAAACGGGCGTTAGTACATAAATCGTTATGATAAATTTTAGACGCCTCTAACGCAAATACATTTGCCTCATCGGTATTATCCGAAGTGAGGACCCAAAAAAAAAAGAAAGAATGTCATTACATAAGGGCACTGTCGACGACGAGATAACAGATACAATTTGCCTTTGAGGGTTTAATAAATGAGATTAATCGTTAACTTCGATTTTCGGTTTGTACCGGAGATAGGACAGCGTTTACTTCAATGAAATAATGTAGAGGTCGCCTGTTTACCATCTTTTCCAACACTAAGTAAGCGAATCGACCCACTCTAGACAAAATTAATTTCTGACAAACTATACAATGAGCTAAAACAACCGAGCCACAGCTACAATCAACTAAAGCCCGCATTGTCTGGGTAGCTAAAGAATCGGCTAAATGATAGACATTTCTAAGACAGATACCTTCAGCGAGTGAGATTTTTAGCATCTGAGCGTGATCGCTTATTAAAATAAATATCGAGCCGACAAATGTACAAAATACGTTAGTAATGAGTCGGAACAATTTTTTTTTATCTTTTATCGTTTAAAGAGGTTGAAAAGTAACTAGTAACTTCTAACAAGTTAATCAATATACGGAGGCGGGCTTAAAGTTTAAAACTCGAGGGATTTGACAAAGAAGCAGAGGAAACGTTAATTTTATTTTTTTTTTTCGAATGTCCCAGACTGCTGCAATATTCGGCCATTAGCGAGGAGAAGCCTTTAAATTCGTATGCTGGTGGCTGCCCTGCTGGCACTGCTGCAGATAGAAATTTATTATTGTCACGCGATCGCGAGGAATTACTTTTAAAGTATAATCCGACTACGCTCGAGAAGATATTTAATTCTTACTTTTGTCGCGCGTCTTATACAGAATATCTTTCGGCAGATTACTGGCCCCACGTGCTTAGGCGCTCCATAGTTCGACTCTTCTAACCGAATTAAGGTGGACTAGTACTGCGATACCCGCCAAATGACATTTCGAGCAGCGCCGATAAAACTTTTTGAAGAAAATTACGAAAGTTTTCTAGCGCGACTAACACAGGGGACAACAATTAACAGACGCTCGAAACCACAGCTACGACTATTATTATTTATACCGGTCGGCGGCTAATATTTCTTAACTTTTCATTTTATTCTTTGAACGATGCCCCAGCTTCTTCTTTTTCTGTTATTTCCATTTTATTTTTTTGTTTTTCTCTCCCCCCTCCCCCACCATCGCATCAGCGACAACGATTTCGAATTTGTCAAAAATTTGGAGCCTGCTATTTCGACTTCTGTTAATTTGGAATGATACAAAATTCTTTCGTAACTTCACTCTTCTATTTGCGATCAAGTGCGAGATAATTTGCACTCGATGAAGAATTTTGTTTTTTCAAAAATAAAAATCTTCACAATACGTGAATTTATTAAAGTCTTTTTAGATATAAAGACGCATATCAAAAGCATGATTGTTAAATTTTGAGCTGTTAGCCTAGTCTTTACGAGAAAAAGTATCTCAAATATTGTTATTACTATTGTTATTATTAGTAGCACTTTTCTTGCACAGGTGTACTTTAATAGTCAAATTTGAGTAGAAAAAAGATACTCAATTATTCACACCAGTAATCTCAATGCTCCATTCGATTAGAAATGCTTTAGGAAAAAGCAGTTAAAACAGGAATGACGGATATAGAGAACCCGAATTTCAGAAATTGAGGAACACGCTCGGACCCAGATAGATTGGCACCGGGAAGAAGCAATAGAATGAAGAGAGATCCAGCTGAAATCTGTTGGACGATAGTGTTGCGATTCGAATGTCACTGTTGTCGTTTATTGAAATTGTAAACAATTATTATCAATTGTTGTACTTGTAGTAGATACAGCATGGTGCTCTTTTCGTTAATTTTAAACGATTTTACTTTCCGATTATTATTATTTTTTTTTTTTTTGTTTTTGTTACGTGTTGCTGTGTAACTACCAAGGCTATTACTGCCGCGGTAAGGTTGCTAAATGACACGGAGTAAACTAGTTGCGCGGCGAAATTGAATAGTGTTTGCGAAAGTAGTAGGGGAGTTATATAAAGACGAGCCCAAAGATTCTGAGCATCGGAGATCAAAAGAAAAGCACTCTTGGAGAAGATGTTTTATTATGAAAAAGGAAGGAAGAGAAGAAAAGGGTCAGGTAGCTAGAGGCTCGAGATGAAGTAAATGATGGTTTTGCGTCAGGGAAATATGTCCGATGCTCAACCGCGTCTGATAACCACGAAATGGGTTCTAGGAACGTCCGAAGCCAGAATTCATTGAAATGCTTTATCTCTCTAAGACAACAAGCTTGTTAGGCGAGTTAACCTCCAAAAATCGCATTTTATTCCACTGTACGTCGCATATTGAATATATAAGCAATTATCGTCATTTCAGCTGGATCGATGTCTATTGCT